>OZ034818.1:6320627-8820627 GCA_964030455.1 Linum trigynum
CATTCATGTAACTCCGCAACTGCATCTTACCCAAAGCATTGTCAGGCCTATCCTTGAAAACCCACATGTACATATTTTCCATATCGTGCTGCACCAAGAATGCATCGAGGTAGAGATCTGACTTCTCATACCCAGAGACGCCATTGCTATCCTTTATTATCTTGGACTTTGACTTCTCATTCAAAACTGGCTTGAAATAGAAGGTAAAGAAGAACCAAGCGCCCCAAATACTGTCGAGCCTCTTTGTACATTTCTTCGAAGCTTTGGGCACGGTGACGGTAGTCTCAACCTCATAAACTGGAGGAGCATGACCCAAATCTAAGATGTCACATGAATCATTCCAATTCAGGAGAGAAGGGGAAGGTGGCTCAGATGATACTGGAAGATTGATATCAGGTGGCCTCGATAGAATCAAAGGCCGATTCAACTCTCTCTCCAATTCGTCGTGGGTTAAGGAACCAGAATCCATTGACAAAAGCGTAGAAGGGTGATAATTCTCCATAGACAATGTCGTTATGAGAGCTTCCCCCATTTCTCTCTTGTCTTTGTTTCCAATTTTTCCTTTTTGAGGGCCTTGATTCTCAAAATCCCAGGACCACGTCAGAAGGTCACTGACATCTTTACAAAATCAGATGCGACCCACAAAAACAAAGCCCTCAATCAGTCAACGAACCCAAACAAGCAGCTTATCAACCTCTTCATGGTTTCAAATACCCACAACTTCCCCAGCTCATATGGGAATTCAAAAACCAGAAGAAAACAACATCAAGTACATCAAGAACCTAGCCAGGAACAAGCCAAAGAGAAACAAAGATCAGATAAAGAATCCACGAAAACATAAACTGAACAGCTAAAATTGTAGCCATGGCACATTCTTGTGAAGCAACAGAACATCAGCTCTGCTCAGACAATATGAAAAACTCTCCAGCAGGCAATCAGCTGGCTCAGACCACAGTAGATTATGAATTCCAAGATAACCCAAAAACATAAACCCAAGCTACCAGTCTCATTCTTGTTCACAGGGAAAAATAGTCCATTATGTCCAAAGCTACAAACTTTGGAGAGATAGAAAACCCAGAAGGCCATTCGATTAACTGAGTAAACAATCACAGAGCAAGCACACCAAAATCAAGGTGGAGGGACAACCAACAGCATATAAACAAATCACCTAGAGTCCAATCAGGGAAACGCTTAAAGAATACGGCAAAAAAAAAAAAAAGGAGTGGCAAAGAGATTCGGAAACCAATCTAATCAACCCAAACCCTAAAAGCCTGAAAAGGGTAATCGCCAGAGATTCGAGAATTACCTAAAGGAGGGAGCTTGAAATCCGCCGAGCACAGAGACCTGAACATTCGATCCCCAATTTGTGAGAGAGAGAGAAAAAGAGAAAGAGAGGAAGGAAGGGAAGAGGAAAACGGAAGGTGTTTAAAGAGACGGACAAAACAACAGTGAGACCTGCACCAGATGAGGCCGGTCGGGTTCGGTGACGGGGCGCCGTTAAGTTTAACGGCGGAGAAGAGCTTTTTGGCTGAGGTCAAAAGAGGCGTCTCTCGATTCTCGTCTCTGCTACTCTAGCTCTGTAGTCTGTACAATATAGTGATATACAGAGTACAGCGACGTCGTATACTCGTATACGTATTTCTGTTGGGATATGGTAAAGTTGGTATAAAATCCATCCCTCCGTATCGTATCATTGCGTGAATGAAGACTGAAAGCTTATCCGATAATTGGAAAAAAGATGATATATCCACATTTCTTTATTCTTTGTTTGGGGGCCAAGGTTTGTTATTGTAAGTGGTCAAACGTTTCAAAGTAGCATTCACATTTGTCATAACTCATAAGAAAAACGAAACTCATTAGGTGAAAGATCACTTAAAGTTGATAAGTTATCAATATGGTCACTTCAGTGTATTGAGTTAGTATTGACCAATCCGTAACCCTCGCACGCCTAACAAGATCGTAATCCCAATCTTACGGGTAGTTTCGATTGGAAATTTCAACTATTATAGTTCAATTAGTTTGAGTTGGTCCTTACATAACAGAGTTGGTTCTCATGCCTCTACCATAGAAGAGGGACGGAGCCAGGATTTTCAATTAGAAGGGGTCGACGATTTTTTTTTTCCAACACATATAAAGTGATGAAGAAAATACTTAAAAATATAACACCCATTATTCACAATCGTTTTTATGTAAAAACCATTTAAACTTATTCCACATATTGGCTTTTTTTAAAAGATAATTGGAATTACCAACCCCCAAGTATGATCATGTTCACACAGTGACCAAAAGCTAACTATAAATATCGAACAAAACGAATTAGATGTATTGAGAAAGCCTTTTTAGTCTAGATTTAACCATTTTAAAAAGTAACACATTAAATTTTCAAATAAATTTACTTGCAAGAAAATAAGGTTAAAAACATGTAGGAGACTTAGCTATGAAATTAAAAAGAAATTAGGGGAAAGGTTGTGGAGGAAAGCCAAATTCAAGCAAAATAAACAACAAATTGTGGGGGAGAGCAAATCTTAAGCAAAAAATAATATAAAAATGACACAAGGCTAAACCACTACTTTGTTGTAATACCTCACTTCTGCGGATATTTTAAGTTTTAGGGGGGCCATGCCTCCCCCTCCCCCCCCCCCCCCCCCCTCCCAGATACAATCATACAAGCTGGCTTCGTCCCTGCCATGAAAGTCTCGTCGAGAATTGTCCATTGTTATTTGGATCTACGCTTAGGATAGCAAGTCTTGTTAGCATTAGGCCTATTGTAACATTCGTGCTATAGCAGGTATCAAGCCTACTGCAGTGTCGACCCAATGGTTGTCAAACTGGGATTGAACCGGGTCTGACTGGAACCATCCATAATTAGAGCTGGCCGGTAGCCGATCAAAACCGGGGGAAATCGGGGTCTGACCAGACTGATCCGGCTACCGGTTTTGAGGAAAATGGCGTCGTTTTTGGCTGGTTGGAACTTCTTCCAACTTCAATAACCCTAATACCCTATCTATTGCGTCCGCCGTTCCCAAATCTCCTCCCTCGTCGAGCCCAGCCAGCAGAGCAGAGAACACCTGCGGCAACAACTAGCACAGCAGCCGCTCGCCGCCGGCGCTCCCCTTGTCACGCCACGCCGGCGCTCCACTCGCCACTCCTCGTCGGCGCTGTCCTCTTCTCGACCCAGCTTTGCGCTTCCTCGCCGCCGGACGCCTCGACCCAGGTCCCTAGTGCGTCGACCCAGGTCCTCGCTTCCTCGACGCCGCTCGCCGTCGGCCGCCTCGACCCAGTGCCCCCTTCCTCGACACCACTTGCTGCCGCCGCCTCGACCCAGGT
Organism: Linum trigynum; assembly: GCA_964030455.1. Taxonomy (NCBI): domain Eukaryota; kingdom Viridiplantae; phylum Streptophyta; class Magnoliopsida; order Malpighiales; family Linaceae; genus Linum; species Linum trigynum. The sequence continues at coordinate 6,323,955 of OZ034818.1, forward strand.
TCGATTTCATTTTTGGATAGTGGAAGTAAGATTGGGTTGTTGTTTCAACTCTTATTTTGTTAATAATTTACTTGTTTTCCAGGTTGATAGATGGAATCAGGCAATGCATCAAGTCAGCCATCAGTTACTAGTAGTGTTGTTGGTGCTACTGGATCTCAGAAAAAAAGAAGATCCTGCTTGGGACTATGCTGAGGAAATTCGCACTGAAGATGGAAAGACGTGGAACAAGTGCAAATTCTTCATGCAATAATGAAATTGTCATTGCTCATTACTAAATATTAAGAATGATTGGTTTAATGGTTTTGGTGCAGAGGACTTTGATGATGATGTGATTGATGAAATTGATTTCGACATTTCTCAAATTGTTGAAGCAAAGGACATGGAGATGAATGCTTTTATCTTTCAAGATGTTTGATTGTCTCCTTTAATTTTTAGAGTATGAATTTCAAGTAAGAAGATTTGAATGTTGTCATTTGTGGGATTCAAGTATGAATACTCTGATAAATGTTTGGATGTTATTCACTTATTCTAGATGGCGTATTTAAAACTTTAAATGTGAGGATTTGGTTTGTAATGATGTATGTTATTTATAGGGCTAATACCACTGGGAAACCCGAACTATTAACTTTGTGTCATTTGTGTCCTAAAGTATTCGATATGACATTTGTGTCCCAAACTATGATAATTGTGTGTCATTTATGTCCTGACGATTTCGCTGACTGTTATAGATGACGGTTGACCAAACGGAAGTCAACTTTGACATTGACTTTTGTTGACGTGGCAACCACGTAGATGCCACATCATTGACACCTCATTATTTTAATTCAAAATTAAATACAAACTAAAAGAAATAAATTGAAAATAAAAAATAAAATAAAATAATATCCTCTCATCTTCCCCCCTCCCCCCCCCCCCCCCGACCGTCGCATCCCCTCACCTCTTTCTCGCCTGCGATACTCCCTCCTGCTCATGAGTGCTTCTCTGCTCCGCCGCCATTCACGCACCAAAACCCCAGTGCTCTCGCCTGCAGCGGATTCGCCCTCCGCCGCTTGCCCACCTCACCAATCGTCCCCCTCAAGCCCTCAACAACCCTTCCTCTTCCGATGTCCCTCCCCAGCCGTTCAATCCCTCGACCGCCGCCCAAGGCTTCCTCCACCGCCCTCCCGCTCCCTCCTTTCCCCTAATTGAAGACCAAACACATTTTTCATCTCAGTTTCCCATTCTTGCCACACTGTATGGTGAGGACATCCTTCGATTTGGAGCTAGATGAAGCAGAACAATAAGTGGATCTGGAAGGTGAGGAGGAAGACGACGAAGCTCCGATTCTGATACAACAAGTGGAACAGTTTCCATGGCCGAAAGAAGCAGTAGGCAGAGATGGGAGAGGAGAGAGGGACGATGATGAACAATAGTGGAACAGAGTCGCCCCTTCAGTTCTCTCTCTCTCTGGCTCCTCTTCAATCTTCGACCTCAAATCCTCTGCCGCAGTTGTTGCGGAATCCCTCGTCTGCAATTATCCTCCGATTTCTTCTCCCGACCTCTCCTCCTTCTACGCACAGGTTATTCAGCTACTGCTCCTCCGATTTCTTCCGATTTGAAATTAGATCTGCTGCGTGTGGGATAATCCGATTTCTTCGATCACAACATAATGCCGAGATGAGTGAAGTGTTGATTTTTCGGAATCAAAACTGATGTGGGTTGGATCTGTCCAATTTTTTTGATCACTTCGAGAACTAGGGACGTCGAGGAAGGAAGGGATGGTGGTGGGTGGTGGACGTCGGCGGCTAGGGTCGAGGAAGGAAGGGATGGTGGTGGGTGGTCTTTGGGTGACATGCCGACAGAAAGAAGGAAAATTTATTTTGTTTATGTTTTTTTTTTAATTTAAAACTCCACGTCAACGCTGACTGGATTTTCTGTTAAATACTAATGGTCAACATTGGTCAACTCTAACGGAAAAATAGTTTAGGACACAAATGTCATATCGAATACTTTAGGACACAAATGACACAAAGTTAATAGTTCGGGTTTCCCAATGGTATTAGCCCTTATTTATATATAAATCTAGGTGTATTGAGAATTTGGGATTGTCTTTGAGATGTCATGTATATATGCATAATTTATTAGGTGTCAATAGCTCTCCAACATATCTTGTCAAAACCGGCTTAACCCGGTTGAACCCCGATCCAACTATTAAACCACAAACCCCTTATCAAACCGGCCGAATGACTTAACCCGGTTTGACAACCTTGGTCGACCCTAAAGGCTAGAAGTGTGGTGTTAGTATTGGAGGTATATAGGTACAATAGAAGAGTATTGCCAAAGTCTATGTTGAAGTGTGATGTCATGTATATATGCATAATTTATTAGGTGTCAATAGCTCTCCAACATATCTTGTCAAAACCGGCTTAACCCGGTTGAACCCCGATCCGACTATTAAACCACAAACCCCTTATCAAACCGGCCGAATGACTTAACCCGGTTTGACAACCTTGGTCGACCCTAAAGGCTAGAAGTGTGGTGTTAGTATTGGAGGTATATAGGTACAATAGAAGAGTATTGCCAAAGTCTATGTTGAAACATAATTAGAGATCGTGACACAGTCAAGGGTGCAGTGTAAGATTAGGAGGTTGCACAGGTGGTTATTGTGATTCCGAGGACGACCTTCGCAAATGAGTAATATAATCTTGTACGTGGTGTGAGGCCTTCGGAGTCATCATCAATTCAACATGTAAGGGGTGTCATCCTAGAAGTCACAAATGCTACAAACCATGCCACTACCAAGAATGAGTTATGAGAAGCCAATATAATGAAGAATGTGGTGCCGCTACTAAACACACTCCATCATCAAGGTAGTTGAAGCGAAGTACGAGAATCTAATGCAACGACGAGACCAACCATACGAGGAGGCAACAATGGACAATCTTGACATGCCAGCCGCTCTAGGGAAAGGGGAAAGAGACAACTAATGATGAAAGTTACTTATTTCAACTACGACGCCTCTCCTTTAAGAGTAGGAAGTGAAAACTATGAAGTCAAAAGGTCGTGAAATTTAGTAAAAGAAAATACACACACATTCTCTTTCATTCTTATCGCCATAGTCACAATTGAGACGGTAACAAAAATTTGGACTAAACTTATTCTTCTCTTCCTTGAGTCATGAAAGATTTATAAACACTCGATTAATTTAGTATGAAAACACGATTGATTAAGTCTGTAGGTAATCAATTAGGATGACAATACATAACACTAGATAGCTTATATTATCCAAATTTGTTTAATATTGTTATTGGAGGAAATTAGGCAACTTCGACAACAATGCGGGATATTTGGAGAAATAATCGGGTGTCCTATCTGGTGGCTAAGAAGACCCTTTATTTGTTACCTGCGAGTGTTAATACTTTTGATTTGTTTATATGGTGTAAACTATAATAAAGTGAGCTATTAGGGTGGGGTGTGGGGAATCTATGGTATATTCTATATTTTAGTAATCCTCACATTAGTGGCAAGAGTCTAGTTATAACTTAGAAGTTGAAATTAACGTCCTCTATGGCTCTAATCTCTATCACCGCTCCCAACCGGCTTCATCTGGTGCAGGTCTCGCAAGTGGCTGTCCCCAGTCTCATCTATCCGTCTCTTTAAACAACCTCCAATGTTTCTCTCTCTCTCTCTCTCTCTCAAAATTTGGGGATCGAATATTGAAGTTCTCGTTCTCGGTGGATTTCAGCTCCCTCTTTTAGGTAATTCTCGAATCTCTGACGATTACCCTGTTCAGGTTTTCAGGGTTTGGCTTACTTTTGATTAGATGTGTTTCGGAATCTCTTGTCACTTTATTTGCTGTTTTCTAGAAGCGTTCCCCTGAAGAGATTCTAGGGCTTGTTTAGGATTACTGTTTATGTTCTTCCCTCCATGATTTTGGAATTACATGTTCCGTGATGGATTACCCAGAAAGCTATTAGTTAACCGATCGACATTAAGTAGATTCATTTGAAGTTTTGGGTTATGCTGGGAGTCATGATCTCTTCATTGTTGCCTGAGCTGATTCTGATAGTCTGCTGGAAATTCTTTTGACGGTATGAGTAGAGCTGATTGGTAGTGCTGGTTTCATGCCATAATGATTATGAAGCTTCAATCTTTAGCTGTTGAGTGAGTGATTCTGGGGATTGTTTATCTGATCTCGATTTCTATTCGGTTTTTGTCCTGGCCAGGTTAGTGATGTACTTGAAGAAGCCGCTTTCTTCTGGTTTTTGAAATCCTCATGAACTTCTGTAGCCTACCTACTGGGAAAATAGTGGGCAGTTGAAATCATGAGGAGGTTGATAAGTTGCTTGTTTGGTTTTGTTGACTGATCGAGGGCTTTGCTAGTGATTGTGAAAATAAAAAATCTCATTTGGAAAGTAGAAACAAGAGGAAAAGAATATATGGCGGAAGCTCTCATAACGACATTGTCAATGGAGAATTATCACCCTTCCACGCTTTTGTCAATGGATTCTGGTTCCTTAATGCACGATGACTTGGAGAGAGAGATGAACCGGCCTTTGATTCTATCCAGGCCACCTGACATCAACCTTCCGGTGTCATCCGAGCCTCCTTCACCTTCTCTTCTGAATTGGAACGACTCATGTGACATCCTAGATTTGGGTCATGCTCCTCCAATTTATGAAGTTGAGACAACTGTCAGTGTGCCTAAAGCTTCAAAGAAATGTGCCAAGAGGCTCGACAGCATTTGGGGTGCTTGGTTCTTCTTTACCTTCTATTTCAAACCGGTTTTGAGTGAGAAGTCGAAGTCCAAGATAGTGAAGGATAGCAATGGTGTCTCTGGGTATGAGAAAACGGATCTGCACCTTGACGCATTCTTGGTGCAACACGATATGGAGAATATGTACATGTGGGTTTTCAAGGAGAGGCCTGAAAATGCTTTGGGTAAGATGCAGTTGAGGAGTTACATGAATGGGCACTCGCGTCAAGGGGAGCGCCCATTCCCATTCAGTGTTGACAAGGGCTTTGTCCGGTCTCACAGGATGCAAAGGAAGCATTATAGGGGTCTATCTAACCCACAGTGCCTTCACGGGATTGAAGTTGTTGAGTCTCCAAATCTCGTGAATCTTGAAGAGGGAGAGAGGAAGAGGTGGGTAGAACTCACTGGCCGTGATGTTAATTTCTGCATCCCTCCTGAAGCAAGTGATTTTAGCTGTTGGAGGACCCTGCCAGCCACAGAATTTGAGCTCGAGCGTCCCCCTCTGCCATTGAAGATTAATGGGAATTTCCAACCAAGGAAATTGCTTAATGGTACTGGTTTGAATCTTTCTACTCAGTCTACGGACCATAGTAGTAGTAGTAGTGGTGAAGTGATGGATTACTCTCCGTTTTGCAATAATAAAAGGAAGAAGGCATATTCTCCTCAAGCAAATGAGGATGATTGTCTCCACAATAACAATTCCCGTGTTGAGAGGGTAGACATGAACATCCATCCAACTGAGCCAACATGGCTCAATGACTTTGGCGGGGTGATGAAAAATGTCTATGGACCTGTTACAGCGGCGAAGACCATATACGAAGATGAACAAGCATTCTTGATCATCGTCAGCTTGCCATTTGCTGATCTAGAAAGGGTGAAGGTCACCTGGAGGAACACCAACAGTCATGGAATAGTGAAAATATCTTGTGTAAGTACTGCTTGCGTGCCGTTTATTAAAAGGCATGATAGGTCATTTAAACTAACAGATGCAACTCCGGAGCACTGCCCACCAGGAGAGTTCGTCAGGGAGATTCCCCTCCCGAACTGCATTCCTGAAGATGCTAAGCTGGAAGCCTATCGGGACGAGACTGGAACCATTCTGGAGATTATTGTGCCGAAACATCGGGAAGGACCAGAGGAACATGAAGTCCGTGTGTGTCTTCGCCCTTCTCCTTTGAGCGAGCGATCATTCATCGACTTGAAGGAGGCATAGAATTTGTAGGTTGGGATACGGTCTGTTTACTTACCTCTTATGGAAAATCCGTCCCATGGCATTTGGTGCACTTTTGTTTTAGCATATTCTTCTGTATTACCATTTTTCCTGTTTTCTATTCCTTCTGGTTTTTTGGGTTCCAGTCTGTAGGTTGGTATACCTGAAACTTACATGTTTTTATTCTTGGTGGGCAATTTTAGCTCTGGTTTCTTTGTCATATTTATAGAGGGCCTATTCAGTTCCCCCAAGGGAAGAGTGAAAAGGCGACTAGATCAGTGATCGATTTCTGGTGCTGTGTTTATTTTGTTATTTGCAGTATGTTGGTAGGGTTTGCAGCAGCGAGGTCAAGTTTGTGGATATCCATAGCCAATGGTTCGGGGAAATGCCTATCTGGTGAGTTGGAGAATTTTTCATGACAACTAGAATGACTTTTTTTTACAAGAATTGAAAAATCGTATCCTACCGGCGGTTCGACCAAAAAAATGTTTTACCGGAAGCAAAATCAGTAAGCAGTATTTAGCCCATATGAAATGATTGAACCACAATTTCAGCATAAAATACTTATCGTTATTTTTTTCGCTACAGCCTCGGGTATGGTATTTCAATTCTTATTTTCTTTTACATCTTAGTTCTCAGAGTCTAGAAATAACCATGAATACGAATCTCAAACCGCCAAATCATATTTGTAGAGTTTTGGAGATATTTGGAGAGAAACGAAAGTGAAGAACTTTGCAACTTCACCAGAAAACTTGAGGCAAAGAAAACTTGTTGGCCCAAGTAGCTTTGCTGATATGGATCAAATATGAGGTCTCCTTATCTATTTTGGTTCATAATTGAGTCAAATAGGATGTCGGTCAATCGATTCACATTAAATACAAAGTCTAATTTTTCTTCTTGTAAGGTGTGCAGGTCCGCAGACCTCGAGCCACCCCACGTGCCCAAATGAGACGTGTGGAATTCAAACTCTAGACCATTTCCATCCCTAAAATTAGTCCCTAATTTCTAAATGTGGCCCCTACAACCACGTCATCAAATTTAGTAATTTATAAATTTTTCACTTAGCAATTTCTAGTTATCAACATCCCAAAATATGTCATCAACATCCCAAAATATGTTAGCAATAATTTCTAAAATGTATCCCACCCACCAATTAAATCTACCAAACATTTTAGAACTGAAGACATTGTCTAACTAAGAAAAAGAAAACAATTACACACGTGTGGCATTCCTAAAGTTTTGCCACATTAGCTCCATGTCACCTTAACAATACCTTGGCTATTGCTAAAACTTGGGGATGGAGATGGTCTTAAAAGTTAAAACCAGTTTCTGCCATCCACTCGAGTAGGCGCTCCACAGTACGATGTCAAGCATAAACATGAAAAAAGCAAAATGATATAAAATCATTGAAGGACAGAAATTGCAATTGTCAAAGAGAGGTAATATCATTCATAAGGCAAAAAATAACATAAACCAGTACCAGTTCAAAATAAGCAAGCCACCAGCTTGCAATCACTTAACCCTTCCCCCGACAAAATCCAAATGAGAAAATCAAACAAAATATCCATCTTCAAAAAAACAATTCAAAAGAGCAGAAACCCTCAGGGATAAGAAACCAGGCAGACAACTTAGTCGACCTCTTCGATCTTGGGACCAGCACCGCTGCTACCTGAAGGAGGAACATCATCTTCATCCATGCCACCACCGGGCATGCCAGGGCCGCCACCAGCAGAGTACATCTTGGCGATGATGGGGTTGCAGATGCCTTCAAGCTCCTTCAACTTGTCCTCGAACTCATCAGCCTCACCAAGCTGATTGTTGTCGAGCCACTGGATGGCCTTCTCAATGGCATCCTCGATCTTGTTCTTGTCGGCGGCATCGAGCTTGGCAGCAATCTTCTCGTCCTTGATGGTGTTCCTCATGTTGTAGGCGTAGTTCTCAACGGCATTCTTGGCCTCGACCTTCTTCTTGTGCTCCTCATCCTCTGACTTGTACTTCTCAGCCTCCTGGACCATCTTCTCGATCTCGTCCTTGGACAACCTACCCTTGTCATTGGTGATGGTGATCTTGTTCTTCTGTCCCGTGGTCTTGTCCTCAGCAGAGACATTCAGGATACCATTGGCATCAATGTCGAAGCACACGTTGATCTGTGGTACTCCACGTGGTGCTGGTGGGATCCCGGACAACTCGAACTTGCCGAGCAAGTTGTTGTCCTTGGTCCTGGCCCTCTCACCCTCGTAGACTTGGATAAGCACACCAGGCTGGTTGTCTGAGTAGGTTGAGAAGACCTGCTCCTTCTTGGTGGGAATGGTGGTGTTCCTTTGGATCAAAACAGTCATGACACCTCCGGCAGTCTCAAGACCAAGGGACAGAGGAGTGACATCCAAGAGAAGAAGATCCTGAACCTTCTCGTTGCCTTCACCACTCAAGATGGCAGCTTGGACTGCAGCACCATAAGCAACGGCCTCATCTGGGTTGATGCTCTTGCAAAGCTCCTTGCCGTTGAAGAAGTCCTGAAGGAGCTGCTGGACCTTGGGAATCCTGGTGGATCCACCGACAAGAACAACATCGTGGACAGTGCTCTTGTCCATCTTGGCATCCCTCAAACACTTCTCCACTGGCTCCATGCACTTCCTGAAGAGATCCATGTTGAGCTCCTCAAATCTGGCACGGGTGATAGTGGAGTAGAAATCAATTCCCTCATAGAGAGAATCAATCTCAATGGTGGTCTGGGCAGTGGACGAGAGGGTCCTCTTTGCTCTTTCACAAGCAGTCCTCAACCTCCTCAGAGACCTGGGGTTTCCACTGATATCCTTCTTGTTCTTCCTCTTGAACTCCTGAACGAAATGGTTCACCAATCTGTTGTCAAAATCTTCACCACCAAGATGAGTGTCTCCAGCAGTTGCCTTCACTTCAAAGATACCCTCTTCAATAGTCAACAGAGAAACATCAAAAGTACCGCCACCAAGGTCAAAGATCAACACGTTCTTCTCCCCAACACTTGTGGCCTTCTTGTCAAGACCATAAGCAATGGCAGCAGCGGTAGGCTCATTGATGATTCTCATGACATTGAGACCAGCAATAACACCGGCATCCTTGGTGGCCTGCCTCTGGGAATCGTTGAAATAAGCTGGAACAGTCACAACTGCGTTCTTGATGGTGGTACCAAGATAAGCCTCAGCAATCTCACGCATCTTGATGAGCACCATGGAGGAGATCTCCTCAGCTGCAAATGTCTTCTCCTCGCCCTTGTAGGTGACAACAATCATTGGTTTGTCTCCGACACCAGAGACCAACTTAAAAGGCCACAGCTTCATGTCACCCTGGACGGAAGCGTCAGTGAATCTTCTCCCAATCAACCGCTTCGCATCTATGAAAATAGACCAACATCGCAAACAATAAGCAAACGCCAATAGAATCCATTGAACTAAACTACGCATCCGCACAGTCATAAAGATCCGACCATATTCCACCTTACTAGACAGAGCAAAACCCAACATACGTATCAATATCTCCTAGAGGTAACAACCCAGACTTAGACAAGCAATATCTAATTAGATATTTGGCTATGGCAAATTGGCAACACATATTCAATCCTCTAAATAGCTAAACATGTACTCAAGATGTATAGATCGGAACGGCAAAATCTAAAACCAGGAAAGTTGAAATCTTCAACATAGATTCAACGTTTACTACAATTTGACTACATAGACCAGAGCAGTCACAACAATTAAACGAAGGTATCTACACACAGGCAAAACCCTAGACAAGTAAAGCAATACTATAAGCATTCAAACAATACGAACCCCGAAAAAAAAAATAGATCTGGGCGGAGCTACTTACCGAAGACGGTGTTGATGGGGTTCATGGCGACCTGATTCTTCGCGGCATCACCGATCAAACGCTCGGTATCAGTGAAGGCAACATAGGACGGCGTCGTCCTGTTGCCCTGATCATTGGCGATGATCTCGACCCTGTCGTGCTGCCATACTCCGACGCAGGAGTATGTAGTTCCGAGATCGATACCGATGGCTGGACCTTCACCTTTCGCCATATTGCCGGCGGAGAAAGAACAAACGAAGGCAACGAAAGCTTAAAAAAAACGGGGGAAAGAAAATTTATAGATCTGAAGAGCTCGATTAGGGTTTATCGAGCTTCACTTTCAGATCTCAGTGGAGGAATACGGGGTTGAGCTTGAGGATGGTTTTATAAGCTTTGGGGATGGGGAGCGTAGGGCAAAGGAGGAGGAGGGTGCGAAATTCGAGAAGGTTCGAGAGCATAGGAACCGTCCGATGAAGACATGGACGGCTATGACTTCGTTTACGATTTCGGCGAGGTCAATAGCAAGTTAACGCGTTTGATAAAATTCTCCTTTTTCAAAACTGTATCGGGTTTAAGGTTGATGGCCCAATATGCTTAGGCCCATGTAAATATCAACCAAAATCCTATATTGAGGAGGAAATGATTACCCGTAAAGAACAACGCTATTAGGTTTCACGCTAATTCAAAGTGTCATTTATCTTGGAGAGGTGGATTAGTATGAACTATGGAGTTAATATCACTAAAATTGGGGGCTTATGAAAGTTAGTCAAACATTTTATTGAAATATTCACGCTTTCATGTTTGTATCATTAGAAAAATTCAAAATTTTATTCCGCGATTCCAACGGCTACCAAGGCAATTAGCTGGTGCGACATCGTCTCAGGTAAATCGAAGACTGATATAGCCGGAATGGTGCCCGAGCAGAGAGTCCGAAAATGATCAAGACGTCGTCGTAGTAGGCGGTGAGACTAAAGATGGTTGAAACGTCGTCGTTGTGCCCTGAAGCCACAACGTCTCTTTCACTTGTCCAGTTTATGTTCACTCTTGTTCTGTTTTTCTGTCCTTCTCCTCTGTCAATTTACAGCTAGAGTTGCTTGTCCTGTAATGCACGGCACGAACCATGTATATAAGTCTCAATGTTAATCAATGAGAAATCAAGTTAGGGTTTCCAAAACATACAAGTTGTTATGGTATCAGAGCAACCCTAGCCGCCGCTTCAAAAATGGCAACAACAACCACACCAGATCCCACCGCGGATCGTTACTATCTCCATGGTTCTGAACAACCTGCACTTCTTCTGGTAGGTGAGAAGCTGACCACACCAATTACAATGACTGGAGCAAGGGGATGCTCAATGCTCTGGCCGCCAAGAACAAGCTTGGCTTCATCAATGGCACCATCAGTTCCCCTACACCCATTGATGCTCAGTTCTCATCCTGGAGCGGGAACAACATCATGGTCCTCAGCTGGATCCAACAGACTGTTGATCATGGCATCAAGAAGACAATCATGTCTTCCAAACTTGCATCCGAGGCCTGGGCTAGCCTCAAAGCTCGCTACGGTCAGGATGACATGATTCGCGTTGATGAGTTGATTGAGTCCATCAGCACCTTGAAACAAGGCAATCAAACAGTGACTGAGTATTATGACAATCTTATTGCATTACAAGATGAACTAGACAACTATCAGGCCATCGATATTTGTCGTTGCACAACAACTAGCCATGTCGATTGTGCTATGATGAATGTTGTTGTTGGATATCGTGATGCCAACTCTGTTATTCAGTTCCTTCATGGTCTAAATGATAATTATGCATCTGTTCGTTCCCTAGTACTCTTTGGAGATACTCTCCCACCCATTGACAAGGTTTTTCATAGGGCATTGCAACATGAACGCCAACTCTATGGCACTCAACAAGGCAAAACAATTACTGTTGAGAGTACAACCTTCACTGCCCAGGGCTCTAAAGGCCCTTTTGTCTCTGACAAGCACCCCCATTGCACATTCTGCAACTCTCTAGGCCACACTGAAGACACATGTTACCATAAACATGGTTGGCCACCAGGCTTGTCTTTGCTTGGTTCCACTATGACCTCTAACCCCTCTGCTAAGCCACCAGAATGCACCTTCTGCAAGGGGATTGGACACACTGAAGAAAAATGCTTCAAGAAGCATGATTTTCCTCCATCCTCCCAGGCTAGGCCACCACCACCTCGCATAAGATCATTCATCAATGCCACTGAAAGTGGTACTTCCTCAGATTCACAACAGGAATTCAAACTTACAAAGTCTGATTATGACAAACTAATGAATCTCATGAATGACAATCTCAAGGGCAAGCAGTCTTACCCCTCTCATTCAACAGCCCCCACTACTCATTATGAGTCTGCACCATCAAGTAATCACTCTTGTTATCTTCTAAACCACAGTACTTCTGCTACTCAATGGATACTAGATACAGGAGCTACTGACCACATAGTCAGCTCCCTCACATTTCTTCATACATTCAAAAATGTCAACCATATTTATATCAACTTACCTATTGGGGACAGAGTTCAGGCCACTCACATTGGCCAAGTGCATTGCCTTAATGTCTGATCCTTGAGGATGCCTTATTTGTTCCAAAGTTTACCTTCAACCTGATCTCAGTAAGCAAGTTGACCACCACTAGACCTTTTTGTTTAACCTTTTCTTCTGACTCTTGCACAATACAGGACCTGGAGCTGAAGAGTGACTAGTTCTGGTAAGCTTTCCCATGGCCTTTACCACATCAACCGAAACTTAGCTAGTATACCTAAACACATCATAGCTGTTATTAGCTCACTTTCTTTAGACATTTGGCATTTCAGACTTGGACATGTTTCCCACAGTCGAATTCCTCCATTGAATCAGCTTTGTAAATCCATAGAAACCAGCAACAACTTACCTTGTGATGTTTGTCATTTTGCCAAACAAAAATGGCTTCATTTTCCTTCAAGTTCATCTGTAACTACACATTGCTTTCAGTTAATCCATGTTGATATTTGGGGTCCCTATTCTTATCCTACTTATGATGGCTTCAAGTATTTCTTAACTATAGTAGATGATCATTCCAGAATGACTTGGATAATTCTTCTCTCATCCAAGGCTGATACCAGACCTAAACTCAAACAATTCTGCATAATGATCACTACTAAATTCTAGGGATTACCAAACCGTTCCGTACTGGACGGTAGGACCGGAAAAGTCGGATACCGCATCTGATTCGGAACGGTGTCTGAATCCAACGGCTTTTCACGTGCCGGCCGATATTGACTGTGCAACCGGTATTTCGCTTCCAACCGGCCGGTTTTAATAAAACCGCCAGCATGAATCCTCTTCATATGTCGAGAGAAGTGGCGGCGGCACAAAAACGGAGAAGGCGGGTAGGTGGTGATTTCCTCCTCCCTGTGTACTTGGTGACGGGCATAAGCTCGACAGTGGACTCTTTCTCACGGATCTCCGGTCTCGCCTTCTCGTCTCCCTGCTTTTCTCTGTTGTCGCTCTATCAAGTGGAGAAAAGACGCGATAATGGCTATTATTGGGGAAGCCGATGCAGAAAGAGAGTTTGGAGGATTTGGGGAAGGTGGAGATAAATGAGATTGATTATTATTATTATTATTATTATTATTATTATTATTATATAAGATGGGTATGGGGAGTGATATTGCCGTGAGAGGATTAAGGGAGATTTTGTTGTTTTTTTTTTATTATTATAATTATTATTAGAAAGTATTCGGTAGTTAGGGGGATTATTGGATTTTTATTTTTTGATGAGGGGGATTTTGGCTTTTGGGGTTAGTAGTAGAATAATGAAAGTAGCTAGTAATAAAGGTTTTAGTTGCTTAGGATTGGTAAAGGGTGGCGGTCAATTTTGAGATTTCTAAATATTTGTATGTTGGTTTCATAGTTTAGTATAGAGAATTAATTTTAGAAAAAATATCAATTGAATTTTTGGCCTTGAACGTCTATTTTCACGTTGGAACACTTTGTTGAATGTTACCTAAGCTTATTTACTTTTTTACAGTTTCTTAGGCGGTATAATCCGGTTTTATTCCGGTATTTTCCCGATATGGTACCCTAATTTTGCCGGTACGGTTTTTTAACAAAAAAATATTTTTTTATTCCAAAAACGGTATTTACCGGTAGGAAACGGTTGAACCATGGTTGTACCATGATTTACCATGCCAAAGACGATTCCGATTTGATGTCCGGTACGGTTTTGTAATCCATGCTAAATTCCATACTTCTATTCAAACCATTCGTAGTGATCAAGGACAAGAATTCCAGATGTCTGACTTCTTTGCAGACACTGGCATCACACATGAAATATCTTGTGTGGAGACCCCACCAACAGAATAGCAAAGTTGAACGAAAACATCAGCACATATTAGCCATTGCTAGAGCTTTAAAGTTTCAAGCTAATCTTTCTATAGGTTTTTGGGGAGACTGTGTTAAACATGCAGTGTTCCTCATTAATCGTGTCCCAACTCCAATCCTAGCCAACCTTACTCCCTACCAAAAATTATACAACAAACCATCTGACCTTCAAGACTTGAATGTTTTTGGATGTCTGTGCTATGCCTCCACTCTCAAAAATCACATAACCAAATTCCAATAGAGATCCAGAAAATGTGTATTCCTAGGATATCCTTCAGGGATCAAAGAATACAGACTTTATGACCTCAATTCCAATGAAACATTCATCTACAAAGATGTCCAGTTTTATGAAACTGAATTTCCATTCCAGTCAGACCCCTCTACTTCTCCAGATCATTCCTACATCCCACCATCCCCCTATCCTATTCCACCATGCCCTGCTCCTGATGATCCCCCTCCTTCCTCTCCACCTTCCCTCATCCCACCATCTCCTACCTCTCCTCCTGCAGTTTCTAACCCACCTAATACTCCTTCCCCACCCTCTACTATCCCACCTGACCTTCCCATAGCCCTCAGAAATAAACCCGAACCATCAAACGTCCCTCTAAACTACAAAATACCATTGCAACCTGCTTCAACAGATTTCTTCCACTAGTCACTCTCTGCAGCAAAAGGTCCAAGGTATCACCTATCCCATCTCATACGTTTTAAACTACAATTGTCTTTCCTCTCACCACTTAAAGTACATTCTCAACATCTCTTGTCACAAAGAACCAGAAACCTATGAGGAAGCAGCCCTCAGACCTGAGTGGAATCAGGCCATCAACCATGAGATTGATGCCCTTGAAAGTAGGGGTGTGCAACGGTTCGGTCCGCACCGGACCAAACTCATGAGAACCGCGGTCCATTAGTGAAAGACATGTTAGGACCAAGGACCAGACCATTCTTGCATTTGGTCCATTTGGTCCGGTCCAAATATGAGTTCGGTCCACCATTTCTTCAGTAATTATAAAATTCATGAGGACCAAGGACCGGACCGCATTTTACTCGGTCTGGTCCGGTCCGGTCTTAACAACGGTTTGGTCTGGTGTGGTCCAGTACGAACCGGACCATTGCACACCCCTACTTGAAAGGAACCAAACATGGGATGTGGTCTCTCTACCTCCACAGAGGAAACCACTAGGGAACAAATGGATTTTAAAGTACAAGTTTTTGTCAGATGACCCACGTGAAAGAGAGAAGGCCAGGTTGGTTTCCAAAGGATACAATCAACAAGAAGGGATAGATTATCAAGACACATTTGCTCATGTTTTCAAGATGACAACAGTCAGACTGTTCCTTGCAATTCCTGCCTCCAGATCCTGGCATGTTCACCAACTTGATGTGAACAATGCTTTCCTACATGGAGACCTCACAAAGGAGGTCTACATGAAACTACCTAAGGACTACAAGCCACCACCACACATCAAGAACCCTGTTTGCAGGCTGAAAAAGTCACTATATGGACTCAAACAGGCCTTCAGACAGTGCTTTGCAAAATTGACAGATTGCCTCATTCAACAAGGTTTTGTTCCCAGTCAAGTTGACCATTTACTATTTTCCAAATCCCTTGACGATTCATACACTTGTGTCCTAGTCTATGTTGACGACCTTCGGGTTGGGGGAAATGATTTGACAGAAATCACAAAATTAAAGCAAGTTCTACACCAGACATTCGGTATCAAAGACATGTGACAACTCAAATTTTTCTTGACATTGAAGTTGCCAGAAACTCATCAGGCATTCATTTATCACAGAGGAAATACACATTGGAAATCTTAGAAGAAGCAGAGATCTTGCTATCCAAGCCTGTTGAGTTTTATCGGATCGAGTATGCTCTGAAATAGTGCTTTATAAAATATAATGACTAAATTACAACTCTTACAAACTTTATACACTTGTTTGTAATTTGACAACTCAAGCTCACACTCACTATTATGAGACTCGTCACACACAACTATCTCTCTCAAGCTCACTACTCTCACCACACTCAATCTACTCTCAACACACTACCTCACGTCTCTCTTTCTTTCTATTCTTTCTTCTACTCACTCAATTTACTTTACACCCAATAGCAAGCCTCTATTTATACACACAATCCACCGCCATTCCACTTCAAAATATCAAGAACAGCTAGTGTGGTAGGTAGGATTTGTGGCTCCAATATGATCTCCAGGGCCTTCTTGACTTCTCTTCCATTTCCATCTTTTATTTTATTTGTTGTTGATAGAAGAATCCAGAGAAATGGAGTTGGTTCTTCAATACTCCCCCTCAACGACAATTCTCTGATGTCTTTAGATCATTTCCAGTCGTCGTTGCATTTCTTGTAGTCTTGGTCCTCCAAGCCCTTTTGTAAACATATCTTCTACTTGGTCCTCAGTGTTGACATACTTCATCTCAATACTTCCATGTAACACCTTCTCTTTGATGACATGATATTGTACCTCCACATGCTTTGTTCTTGTATGGAACACATGATTGTCCACCAATCTTAAAGCTAATTGATTATCGCAATGTAGTGGTACTGAGTAGTTGACTTCTTGCCCCAAGTCATTCAAGAGTTGTATTAACCATACACACTCTTGAGTTGCTACTGCATATGCTTTATATTCTGCCTAAGTAGTTGATAATTCTACTGTAGATTGTCCCACCCACCAAAATACTTTTGAAAGCCGTTTTGTGCGCAAGCCCCTTCCTGCCATAGTAGGCATATCCTTCCGGGGCAGCGAGATTGGTCCTAATCCAAGGCTGAACACATACCCAGTTGTTGACCTCCTTGTGTCAATATCTCCAGCATAATCAGCATCACAGTATCCTATTAACTTTGTGTCTCCTCCTTTCTTGTAGAAGATTCCATGATCAAGTGTTCCTTTTACATAGCGTGGAATCCGCTTTGCTGCTTCCAAGTGAGGCTTCTTTGGATTTTGCATGAATCTGCTTACCAAGCCTACTGCATATGATATATCAGGTCTAGTCAGTGTAAGATTGATTAAGCTCCCCACTAGTTGTCGATATATCGTTGTGTCCTCCAAATTCTTTCCTTCATGTGAGCACAGCTTCGTGTTGACTTCTACAGAAGTAGTCGTCGGTTTATAATCCGTCATTCCGTACTTCTTCAGAAGATCTTTGGCATATTTTTGCTGGCAAAGGAATAATCCCTCCTTCCTTGTTCCTTTCAACTTCCAGACCCAAGAAATGTCGTAATTCTCCAAGCTCCTTCATCTTGAAGCGCACTGAGAGATTTGCCTTTACTTGAAATACTTCTGGCTCGTCATTCCCAGTAATGATGAGATCATCCACGTAGACGAGCACTACTGCTACTTTATCTTCTTGTTGCTTTACGAATAAGCTTGAATCCCTGAGGCTGCTCCATATAAATCCGACGATCTAGCTCTTCGTGTAGAAATGCATTCTTGACATCCATTTGCCAAAGCTTCCATCCTCTACTTGCTGCTAGTGCAAGTACAACACGTACGGTTGTGATCTTTGCTACTAGACTGAATGTTTCATTATAGTCAATCCCATATTGTTGTGAGAACCCTCGAGCTACTAAATGAGCTTTGTACCTTTCAACCGATCCATCAGGACGAGTCTTGATCCTGTAGACCCATTTACAAGAGATGGGTTTCACACCTTCAGGCTTTGGCACCAAGTCCCATGTTTCATTTTGATTTAGGGCGTCCATTTCTTACTTCATAACTTTTTGCCATTCTTCCTTAGATGTTGCCTCATCAAATGAACTGGGTTCTCTGAGCATTATTTCTTCTACAAAGGCTGCATAGACATACTTGGGACTTTCTCTTCGTTGGTGTTTTGACCTTCTCAACTCTGGCTGGTCTTGCTCTATTGTATCTTCAAACTGGCTTGGGCTTTCATCTTCCTTTACTTCTTGATATACGCCAGATCTCCATGGTAACTTTCCATTTAATTCTTGTTGAACTTGAGTTTCCTTGTCTTCTTCACCAACCTTCTGTTCTGCCTCGTTTTCTTCTTCCTTTTCTACTTTGGACTTCTTCTCCAGCCTCTTTTGTACTTGTTCTTTGATTTCATTTGAGTCAGGCATTATCCTTGCCTGTGGTGACCAATAAGATGTCATCTCGTCAAATACCACATTCCTTGACACGTGGCATTTTCCTATCTCTGGATCACAACACCTCCATCCTTTTCTTTGTTCATCATAACCCACAAATATGCATCTTATAGCTTTCTTATCAAGTTTGGTTCTTAGCTGGTCAGGCACAAAACTATAGCTAACACATCCAAATACTCGAAAGTGACTGACCGTGGGTTTGATCTTCAAGAGCTTCTCAAACGGCGAGATGAATCCCAGCTTTGGTTGCGGCAGTCGATTGGTTATATGCACAACTGTCTTCATACACTCTGCCCAATATTTTGCCGGTACATTCTTAGTATGTAGCATGCTACGACACGTCTTCGCAAGGTGTCGATTCTTTCGTTCTGCAACTCCGTTTTTTTGTTGTGGAGTACGAGGACAGGTCAACTGACGTCGAATCCTCTGTTGTCTCACGTATCGCCAAAATTATCTCGAAGTGTACTCGCATCCATTATCCGGACGGAGAACCTGACCTCTTTTTCCAACTTCAGTTTCAGCCTTTTCTTTGAATTGCTAAAACTTCTCCAAGGCCTCAAACTTTTCCTTCATAAAGTCAAGCCATACATATCTTGAATAGTCATCAATGAACGTTATTATGTACCAGAACCCACTTATTGATGGTTGCTTAATTGGGCCGAACACGATCACATTGTATCAACTCTAGTGGCTCCTTGGCTCTGAATTTTGAATCATCGTATGGTAACTGGTGTGCTTTCCCGTACTGACATCCCGGGTAAACTGTATCTTCTCGAACTTCTAGTTGAGGTAGGCCTCTCAACGTCGACTTCTTCATCATTAATTTCAATTTGTGATAGCTCACGTGCCCTAGGCGTGCATGCCACAAGTCTGTCCTCTCATTCCTCCTTGCACGATCCACGAAGGTTGACTCTGCTGACATCACATAAACGGCTTCCCGCTTCACTCCTTCCATGAATGGCGTGCCTATGATTTTTAACTCCTTGTAGACCCGTACGCCATTGGAGCCAAACAGGACATAATTTCCTGGAGTTGTTAGGTGTGTAATAGAAATTAGATTCTTCTTTATTCCAGGCACGTGATAGACTTCTTCTAGCTGATCTTCTTCTGGGGGTCGTTTGGATCCAGAAATGTGGGCAGCTGTGTAATAAAAATAGCTGCTAGCCCCCAAGTATTTTAAAATCCGGCCCCGATTTTTTTGTTTCTTCCCAGTTTGTCCCTGCGTGGCTGCGAGAGAGACGACCGACGACAATGTGTCCCTGTGTGGCTGCGTCCCAGCGTGCCCAGAGCCAATCTCGCCGGAGTTAGACGCAAGAGAGACGACTAACGACGTGAGAGACACGACCACCACCACATCCTCGTCCACCGCCACCCCGACTCATCTCCTTTCTCATCTTCCTTCGCCGCATCTTCCCCTGCGCCGGTCAGCGAAGAATTCAGATCTGGAACCTGAATTTAGATCTGCGACCGCCACAGTCTGCCTCCAACAGAGCTTTGCCTTCCTTCACCAATCGCATCCCCTGCCACTTCCATTCAAGCTTCAGCTTGCATATTGCGTATTTGGTTTCTAATTACTGAGATTTTTTAGTTATGTGAATACAGAGCAAAGCAGAGAAGAGATCAAATTAACCAGCTCGATGATACCTGCATCGGAACGAACCCGGGTGCGTCTTCGGTGAACACACGCACCACCTCATCCCATTTCCGTCGGTGCCGCCACCCTCCTCGTCGGTGACAACTCTCCTTGCCGCCTCCCCTGCATACCCTCCCACACGACCATCAATCCCTTGCACCATCACCCATCTCCGACCCATCATCACCACATGACGATGATGGCCGCCGCGAGGAAGAAGAGAAGTGAGGGCAGTGATTATTGCCCTTCCGCCGTCCAAGCCCATAGAGGAAGATTCGGGTTAGCCGGTTGCCTCCCCCGACTCTATAATCAAAGCCTGGGAGCTCATGGACCAACTAGAGAAAAATTAGATTCTGTTGAAGTCGTTGTGGAAGCATTTCTCGGAGTCTTCTACGGCGGATGAACCAGTCTCCACAGCCGACGGCGACGACAATGACGACATCATGCTCTTCTTCATGAGCCGACGAGAGGGTTCTTCGAGCAATTCATCTACCTCCAAAGATTGGTCTACTTCCAGCCGGCGGGAGGGTTCTTCGAGGCATGCGGCAAGCTCCGGCTAGAGAAGGAATCAATTTGGGTTTGGGGTTCTTTGAGGCTTGCAAATCAACATGCAATAGGTTTGGGCTCTGGGTTCAACGAAATCAGCGTTAAGATTGAGGGGCAAAAAGAGGAAATAGCTAGAGAGATGCGATTGACGGATGCAGCAAGCTGCCATTGAGAGGAGCAACAGTGGGAAGGTAGAAGAAAAAGATGGCTTAGGGAAGAATATTGGGGTTGTTGTCTGCAAAGAAGAGTAGCAATTAGCAAAGGGCAGAGTTGTATTTTGGCATCTGCCATATAAGGTTAAATTGCTGTCTAAGAAATCTTGGGCCCGTAAACAAACGAACAAATTGTTAAAATCTTGCACTTTAAATACCCGTGTTTTATAATGAGGAAATTGGATCCCAAATCCCTCACATCATAATTCTAGATCCAAACGACCCCCTGGATTGAAGTCATAAGCTATCTTTGTCTTGCTCACATGTGCAATTGGCAACCTCGCATTGTTTGCGGCCGCAACTCGTCGACCGTTGTACTTGGAACTCTCCATTAGCTTCTCCTTATCTCCTATCATATGGTTGGAACATCCTGAATCAAAGATCCAGTTCTTCTTGTAGTCGATTTTGCGGGAATGAGATACTGCCAGAGTGATCTCTTCTTTTTCTTGTATGTTGGCCTCCTCCTCATCATCACCATGGAAAACTGCACCGAAGTAATGTTCTCCACATAGCTCTATTGTGGCAAATGAGCTTTCCATATCCCAGTCATCTTCATTTGTGGGTTCTCCATTCTGGTTGCTTGATGTTGCAATATTTCCTTCTAGTCTCTTCTTGTGCCAACAATCTCGAGCAAAGTGACCTCTCTTGCCACAGTTGTAACACTCCTTGCCACGCCTTTGTTGAGACTTCTCATTGTCTTCTCCTTTCTTTTGGTGAGCTCCCCCTCACTTCCTACTCCATCCTGGTCTTCTTTCGGGCTCTTGCCTTGCATTGCCTCCCGCTCTCGGAGGCTTCTGGCGCCCAACACCATTCTTCCTGATAAAGAGTGCTTCCTCATCCTTGATGGTATCTTTAGGCAGCTGCTTGTCTAAAGCTTCTTGATTTGCTAGAGTATTCTCTAGCTCCTCCAATGTTGGCTCTTTAACCCATCTGCGGATTGCCGTAACGAGTCCATTAAACTCGGGACGTAATCCGTGGACTATAATTCTCTTCATCCTGGTCTCGCTGATGGGATTTTCAGGATCCAACTTTGAGATATCTTCACACAAGGATTTTACCTTAGTGAAGTACTCACTCACTGTCATATCTCGTTGTGAGATTGACAATAGCTCATTCTCGAGCATCTGTAGCTTTGCATCATTTGTGCGAGCAAAGACTTCAGCTAATGACTTCCAGGCCTCCGCTAGTGTCTTAGCCTTCTTGATACGTGGCATCAGGGTATCATCTACGACAACAGCTAGCGCGTAGAATGCTCTTCCAGCCTTGATATTCCACTTCTGGAGACTCTCGGCTTCGGTAGGTGGTGTGGGTTGACTCCCGTCTATGATCTCCCACAGATCTTGTCCGCGCAGGTAGAACTCCATACGAGTGCTCCATGTATTGTAGTTGTTGTTGTTAAGCCTCTCGATGTTACTCACTGATGTAGCCATGTCCGCCATTAGTGACTTGTTGATTTTTATTTATCAACAAAGTAAGCTTGGTCCCAGACCAATAAGCTCCGTAGTCCCGGACTACACATTAGCGGCACCTCCACGTAACTTGGTTTCTTAACCAAGCGACTCCTATGTCGATCCCAGATCGGCTACTCTGTCTCAACGTATCACGAGTTCAGGAAATACTTTTATGATGTGGAAGATCAGACCTCGCTGCAACCACAGAGCATACTAAGCATAACCTTGGCTCTGATACCACTTGTTGAGTTTTACCGGATCGGGTATGCTCTGAAATAGTGCTTTACAAAATATAGTGACTAAATTACAACTCTTACAAACTTTATACACTTGTTTGTAATTTGACAACTCAAGCTCACACTCACTATTATGAGACACATCACACACAACTATCTCTCTCAAGCTCACTACTCTCACCACACTCAATCTACTCTCACCACACTACCTCACGTCTCTCTTTCTTTTTATTCTTTCTTTTGCTCACTCAACTTACTTTACACCCAATAGCAAGCCTCTATTTATACATACAATCCTCCGCCATTCCACTTGAAAATATCAAGAACAGTTAGTGTGGTAGGTAGGATTTGTGGTTCCAATATGATCTCCAGGTCCTTCTCGACTTCTCTTCCATTTTCATCTTTTATTTTATTTGTTGTTGATAGAAGACTCCAGAGAAATGGAGTTGGTTCTTCAATAAAGCCTGTCTCTACCCCCATGGATTACAAGCTTCATTTATCATCCAATCATTCTGATTCCTATCCATATACACATTGGAAAACTAATCTATTTGACCACTACACGCCCTGATATAAGCTTTGCCACTCACCAAGTAGCTCAGTACATGTCCAATCCAAGCAATCAACATTATCAAGCAGTGACAAGGATTCTTAGGTACCTTAAATCTGCTCCATCAACAAGCCTCTTCTTCCCCACCACATCAACTCTTCACCTCAAGTCCTTCAGTGACTCTGACTGGGCATCTTGTATGGACACGAGATGATCTGTTACTGGCTACTGCGTTTATCTTGGCAACGCCTTGATCTCATGCGCACAACAAGAAGAAGAAAACAATTTCTAGGTCTTCCTGCGAAGCTGAATACGGGGCGATGGCAGACAAAACTTGCGAACTTCAGTCCCTTCTCTACCTTCTCAAAGATTTCCAGGTGCAACATTCTTAACCGGCGATCCTGTATTGCGACAATCAATCAGCCGTTCACATTGCAAAGAATCCCACATTTCACGAGAGAACTAAGCACATAAAACTCGACTGTCACCTGGTAAGGGAAAAATTGCATAGCGGAATCATCAAGCTACTTCATGTCTCCTCCTTGCACCAGCTGGCAGATATCTTCACCACGGCTCTACCTCCTGCCATCTTCTCTAACCTCCTCTCCAAGCTTGGTGTGCATAATTTCTGCCCACCAGCTTGCTGGGGTGTATCAGAGAAAAATTCAAAATTTTCTTCGCAACTCCAACGACTACCAAGGTAATCAGCTGGTGCGACGTCGTCTTAGGCAAATCGAAGACTGATATAGCTGGAACGGTGTTGTCCCAAGTAGAGAGTCCGGAAATGATCAAGATGTCGTCGTAGCAGGTAGTGAGACTAAGGATGGTTGAAACGTCGCCGTTGTGCCCTGAAGCCACAACGTCTCTTTCACTTGTCCAGTTTATGTTCCCTCTTTTCTGTTTTTCTGTCCTTATCTTCTGTCAATTTACAGCTAGAGTTGCTTGTCCTGTAATGCACGAACCATGTATATAAGCTCAATGTGAATCAATGAGAAATCAAGTTAGGGTTTCCAAAACATACATGCTGTTAGTTTGCATTACACGATGATCGTAGAAGATCTGACAAGTTGTGACATTGCCTTAACATGTCAATCTCTAACATACCTATGGAGAGGTCAATGTTATGACCGATCACTTAGCCTCGTATGTCATTCTTTGTCTTTGGAAAGGCACACTTTTCACTCACTTTTTAGCTACACTGAGTATTGGTTTTATTTTGATCGCATCAAAATTAAAACTCCTAAGCTAGCTAATGCATAGAAGTTATAAGGTTATTTTAGGCTATGTGTTTCATAGAAAAATAACATACAAAAAGAATAAATGTCAATTTGCTATATAAGGCAGACTTTTCTGGAGGTTTTTGTTTCAAACCATATAATTTGTTAACGAAATGTACAACACCACCATACTACATTTTGAAATTACGATAAAAGATAGTCTCAAAAGAGTCATGCAAAGTGATTCCATGTTGAAAACCAGAACATGAAGGTAGGATGAGTTTTTCTCGACTTGATGTGTCATTTAGGATGCAACTACAAAGTTAGTATGAAGTATTTATACGTACAATATCCATCTTCCATACCAATTTAAGACCAAGCAATATCCTCGTCAACTCGGTGTTAGTGATAGTAACCTCTCAAGAACTAATATTTAACACCTTAATGAATTGGTCATCATCTCTCAAATCTCACAATGGCTCATACTTTTTGTAACTGGGATACCCAGGAAATTTGGAAGGAGAGGCCACCCATATTTTTACTACCGCTGCTTGATGCGGATTGTAACCACGTTGAAGGTTAAGCAATAAAAGTATCCTAGATTCCTATATAAAAAAATTCAAAGAGTCATTTCTCTTAGAGAGGTGGATTAGTATGGAGTGAATATCACTAAAAATGGGGGATTATGAAAGTTCTTTTACAGACGTGCTAAAATACAGTCGAATATTTTATCGAAATATTTACACTTTCATGTTGCGTTTCACGATGATCACAGTAGATCTGACAGGTTATGGCATTACCTTAGCATGTCAATCTTGAATATGCCTATGGCAAGGTCAATGTTATGACTGACCACTTAGCCTCGCAGATCATTCTTTTGTCTTTGGAAAGACACACTTTTCACTCACTTTTTAGCTGCATTGAGTATTGGTTTTACTTTGATGGTATCGAAATTAAAACTCCAAAGTTAGTTCATGCGTGAAAGTTATAAGGTTATTTTAAGCTATGTGTTTCATAGAAAAATAACATACAAAAAGAACAAAATGTTAATTTGCTAGATAAAACAGACTTTTCAGGAGGTGTTTGTTTCAAACCATATCATTTGTTAAGGAAATGTACAACACCACCATACTACATTTTAAAACATGACAAAGGGATGGTGTCAAAAGGGTCATGCAACACGATTCCATGTTGAAAACCATAACGTGAAGGTAGGATGTGTGTCTATCGACTTGATGTGTCATTTAGGATGCAACTACAAAGTTATTATGAATTATTTTCACCTACGATATCCATCTTCCATACCAATTTAAGACCACGTAATATCCTCATCAACTTGGTGTCAGTGATGGTAACACCTCAAGAACTAATATTCAACACCTTAATGAATTGGTCATCATCTCTCAAATCTCATATCGTCAATTTTGTAGAGATGTAAATAGAGCATTAGTGTTAACAATGATCAAAGCCAAGTTCTATGCAATGTGATAGCATTTGACTACTTGGTTCCTATGGCAAGTGTAATGATTGAGGTAGTAGTACAATTTCAATATAAATTGTAATTCCACAAGAACGAAAAGTATTAGGGCAAAATTTTGAATCTCTATCTTGTCAGTACAATGAAAGTTCAATTTCTATCTAAGCTAAACTAATCCATAATAAAAACTAAAGGATAAAGCATTTGGGGAGACTTGTTGCATAGAGTGAAATCTTCACAATAAATGAACTAACATCCAATTGATGCAACAATTCATTTGGCATCATATCCTTTAGATTGTGGGGATTCCTATAATTAGTATTAACTCGCTATTCATGCAATCAATATATTTTCGTCGAGATAAAGTATGAAGTCGTCTTTCCACCTAAACTTCCTAACCAAAACCTTAAGTGAGTCATAAATCCCGCTATTAGGTTTCATCATTAGCAAATGAGAGTTTGTGATTCGTTCTGATACAACCAAATCAACCACTCCCAAGTCCCAACCATGAGAGCTTTATCAAACCAAGGATAATTTCTCCCTCTGAAAATAAAATTTTGTATAAGACATCAATAATCACGGATAGATCAAAAGGATAAGTCATCACAACCACATTTTTGCATTAAATTAAAATACTAACTCAGACAACTAGGGTTCAACTAACAAAAGCAACTAGGGAAAGATTACATAAAATAGATGAGGACTACATTTCCAAGGTTGAGACATCCTCCTCTTCTTGATTTGCCTACTCAACGTTGCTATTGGACGAACCCAAAGTCTTGTTTTTGGAAATTCCTCCCAAGAAAACTCTTCAAAATCCCACCCTCTCACTATGGTGTATGGTCTGCTCAAACTCTATTAATCTTACTATACGATACCTCCCCGTCAAAATTAGCATCTCTTCTTTTTAACTGTAAAAGAAAAAGGAAAAAAAAACCCCAAAAGTCTTGAAATTAGAGGCATGTTTTCTTTATTATTGTCGGTCTTTTCTGGAACCAACAAGCAAAATAAACAACCATTTTTTCCAAATACACGAGCATATTTTTTAACGACCTGATCATATTTATTTCGTTCTAGACAATGAATTCTACCCATACTTGTTATTGAAGCTCCATCCATCTTCCCAATACTTCTAATACAGCCTCTCGATCCACTGTACAACTAGATCTTGAAACATAATCAACCAACATTACCGGCCACAAAATGCGAGAAAACTTGAAGTCTTATCACAAAAATGTCAAACAGAGACCTAACTTTGGAAAGATCTAAACATGTAAACCATCAATGGCATTGCATTATGCTTCCAATTCGTCCATATCACAACTATCTAGTTAGTTCATATATTGTATAATCACTTTGCTGTAACCTTCCAGTCCATACAAAATTGTTGTTCAACAAAAGCCAAAAATTGTCCAAATTCTACGAAACAAAATAGGAAAGAATGCAAATGCAGCACAGCCGCAAGAGTGACAGAGAAAAAAAAAAAAAAAAAACTTACCAGCTGGTCCCTTTGTTTCTTTCCACTGGAAGTTGAAATGAAACACATCAAATCACAATCTCTCTGTTTCTTTCTTCTACCTTTCCTTTTCGATTTCCCCACTTCCTTCTCATTTCTAATTCCAGGCCCAAGCCCGGAAGCCCATTATAGCAAATCAACGAGGTTGTCAATCCAATTTAGTCCGTTGACCTGATCGAATAAGTAGATTGAAAGTTAATAATCCAATCGCTTTAAACTGATTTAGCTGGAATATATGAAAAAATCATTATATTGTTCATACATTTATGAATTATATCAAATCTCATCTACATATGATAATAACGTATAATACTATACCAAAATAATAATTCGTACTTAAATCCAACATATAATAAAAAATTCAAACACACTAATATAACATCAATATTCAACTTAGAATTCAAAAAATAGTTTAAGTGGAAGGGGAAAACCATAAAAGAATGACAATTCGCATATCAAAGAGAGAATGACGCCATATAACCTCCAACTCGGCAACCTTGCTGTGAATGGACTCGATGAGTGTGTGGCTCCTTATTTCTTTACCGGATCTGGGTCAATCCAGGTCAACCAAGAGTTCGATGCTGAGGATTGACAACCTTGAAATCAAATAACAGAGAAATCAATTACCAGTGCAATCACCCATCTCTTCCTTACTTACCATTCACCCCCAACTATTTTACTTTCTAACCCCTACACCCATTTCCCAACTTTCCAGTTTCCATCTCATATTTTCCCCATGAAAAATCAAACTCTCCCCTTTTCCATTCCCCTTCCCCCATATCTTTCCCGCTTCCCCTTCTCAAATGGCTCCCCAGCCTCTCTTCTCCTCCTCCTCCTCCGCCGCCGCCGCCGACCACTGATCCCCCCGGCCGTCAAACATCATGTTCTCACCGCAGCCGCTGCGCAACGGCGAGACGCCGTCTCCACACCCACGGATCTCCGCCCCTCACTTCCACTCCACTCTGTCCGCACAGAAGCTCCGCCGATTCAACTCGCTCATCCTCCTCCTCCGCCTCCTCGCCTTCTGCTTCTCCCTCTCTTCCTCCATCTTCACCCTCACCAACTCCGGCGGCCCCGGCTCCCCCTCCTGGCGCGACTTCGACGCCTTTAGGTCAGTTCCCAATTTCTTGTTTGGCTGCCGGGGAAAAAGCAACATTTCGATTTCGATTTCAATTTCAAATTTGTTTCGCCTGATTCCCGCTTCTTCCTCGAGCCACAACCAAACAAAAACAATAAATTAATAACTTATCTCCCTTTCCGCAGATACGTTTTCGCGGCGAATGCGATCGTGGCGGTGTACTCGCTCCTGGAAGTGACGGCGTCGGCGTGGGAAGTTCTCAAGAGCGCGACGATTTTTCCAGAGGTGCTGCAAGTGTGGTTCGATTTCGGGCACGACCAGATTTTCGCTTACCTGCTGCTGTCGGCGGGCTCGGCGGCGACGGCGCTCGCCCAGACGCTCAGGGAAGGAGGAGACACCTGTGGATCTTACAGCGCTTTCTGCCTCCAGTCGGACATCGCCATTGCCCTGGGCTTCCTCGGGTTCCTGTTCCTAGGGTTCACCAGCTTGCTCTCGGGCTATCGGGTCGTCTGTTTTGTAATCAACGGCTCTCGTTTCCATCTCTGAGAATTTCATAATTATAAAAGGTTCTCGAGTTAAATAGGATTTTGATTTTGATTGTTTTTTTTTTCTCTCTCTCTTTCGTTTTGGTACCATATATGTGTGACTTGTGTGTTATGATGGCATTCCTCAGTTGGTACAATATGATTCAAGAGATAATGATTGTTTTGCTATTATTGATTGAGAGGAGATCGTGGTACTTCGTTTGATATATGAATTTAGCAATGAAATTGAGTTTGATAAAAAAAATTCAATATGTACAATTTTCAACCTTAATTCTCTCGTCAAAATTTAAGAGGTCGTTTGGCCTCGATGATGGAATATCGACCAAATGTCTCAAAATGAAAAAAATTATATCAAATTGTCTCATTAGGAAAAACCGAACGAGAATGCAATAATTGACTACATACAATACGAATTACTTCGTTTTACATCGACTTGAATTAACAGAGGAAGGAACAAGTATTTTGAGATGATGCATAAATTGTACGATGAGCTAATTTCAAAACGATTGAGTCAAACTATCTCATTTCTAAAACTCATCATCCAAAACACCACACATCATATTCTTTCAAAATCAAAGAAAAAAACTGGTCCTATATGTTCCATCCATTTAAATTTGAGACATTTTTTTACCACGATTTTTTTTCCAGACATTGACATTCCAATTTTTATTTCAACATGTTGCTTCATTCAAAGAACAACCAACATTAAGTGTTAATAAGTAGCGTAATCAAAATCACGTTTTAAGTTTTAAAAACTTATGCATCCACGTTTTTAGGTCATCGAAACGTTTTTACATAGAATTACACTTTTCCCTTCCTAATGTAATCAAAATCGCACTTTAAAACTTTACGCTTTTATATCACCAAAATGCTTCTACGTAGAATCGTGCTTTTTGAGTCCATGCTAACAATCACAGTACAGACTCATGGTCAGCATATGAAAGGGGTAGCAATCGAAATTTCTAATCTGAATTGTGCTGTTGACTTGTCATCAATCATCACGACACAATCTGTAATCAATCCATCAAACTAGGGTTAAAGGGAGACTGGCCAGGTCGCCACTTGATAAGAAACAATTATGAGAAGATCACTTTCTAACTCTTCCCCAAGGGCAAGACTTTTCTGAGACAGTAACAGACCTGCAGTGACCATGGCCAACCTGGAAAGACTTCTAAACCAAAGTTTCGAAGACTGCAACAGACCATGTCACTTAACATCACAGAGAATGTATGCACGTACAGAAACAAAGACATTGTTCTAAAACGATGTCTCCTGCCCAAAAAGTAGTAGTGCATGGTGAAAGTGTGATATCTTCAAAAAGAATTCACGTGATGCAATGGAAAGTTTTGAAACTATTGGTGTTCCTGCATTAATTGGGATAATGGTGATCGAGTGATACAGGACAGTTCATAAGTTCAGATGTATTCTAGGTAGCAAAGAACAAGTTTTGGAAACTGCTGTATAGTGTTCTCTAATAAAGCTTCTTATCTAAACAGGATACAAGTAGACCAGACCACTCCATTCTCAGTTGCTGCCTTCATATTTCGGGTCGGCAACGACGTAGTGATAGGCAATCACCAGGAGGAAGATGAAGATGCCGAGGAAATTGGCGAAAAATCCGAGGTCTTGGTCGTCAAACATCTGCAGAATCCAACAATGAAACATGGCATTTATCAGAACTATATACATCATAGCAGGTTAATCATCCACCAAACAACAAAATCTGCAAGGTAACACTGCAGTTTTCCCCCATTAAGAAGAGTGGCAGACTAGCGTGGAAAAGAATGTAGCTCCAGTTCAGCCACCCTTTGTTAGACAATAGACATAGATCTAGGTTAAATGTGCCACCTTGTTATCGACTGTCAAGGTTCGATAGAATTAAGAGCTTGATTTGCACATTGCAACCCATGAAATCATACTAGTTCATCTCCCAAGAAACAAACTGTGGTTGCCAAAAACTTTGTCTTCATACCCCAAAAGCTATAAGATTGCAAACACTCTACGGAAGAACGACTTCGCTTTCAACCTACATGCTAAGGGCAGGCAAGAATGAGAATTCCCAAGAAGACCAAGTAATTAACCTAACTTATTATACTTCCCTAGAAGGCTAAGGGCAGGCAAGAATGAGAATTCATAGACAGAACGATATGCCCTTGTTGAAGGGGGATCATTTCTCCAGAATTCATTTCAAATTTGATTCGCACCATTGGAATGCCTCGTTAGCTACTCCAATTACTCTGTGCCGAGATGAAATTCACTGCCAGAAAAAGTTCCCCCTATGTACCACAGTACCGCCCAACAAAATTAAGGGCATGATTATGAAACAAGGGGAATTCACTATGCGATCTCTCAGGGGTTCTACCGGTTTTAGCATTATTATCTTAATGGCTCACACAAGATAGACACAAAGGGGCTGCCGGATTTCAGTCATGTATATTAGAAGAAGAATAAACCAAGAAATCGATTCCAACACCAGATGTTAGACCCAGGCGGCGATCTGCGATCTGCGATCTGCCGTCCGTGTAGAATAGAAACGAGAAAATCGAGAACTGAACAGACGAGGGAAAGGAAGGACTGGGGTCTTGGGGGACATATACCTTTGATAATGCGGGAGCTACGCGTGGTAGACGAGAAAAACTATGGCCGCCGGCGAGAAGGGATGGGATGGGGTCTGAACTCTGAAGCACGCGCGTTCTCTTGCTCGATCTGCTTCCCTCTGAAACTCAGCAGCAAGACGAGATAGAAATGAAAATTGGAAGGGCCCATTATTACTTGGTCTATCTTCTCATACTTATGGGCCAACGCCCGAAAAAATGAGAGTAGAAGACTAGGCACTAGGATTAGGGATGGCAATGGGCCGGGTTTTGTCAAACCCAAATCCATGGGTTTATCCGCCACAAAAACCCGGGATAAAATTCGCTGGGTTTGAAAAATTCAAATCCAACCCGCAGGGTATCCGCGGGTTCATGGGTACCCGTGGGTTTTTGTGGTAAAAAATTTACACTAACAAGTTTCTTTCAAAATAAAAGTTACATCAATTTTCTCATACAAATTATTCATACAAAAAACACCAATCTAGAGCGTACAAGCAAACCGCAAATGATCAATACAAATTGTTCAAAATTAAAGATAAACATCTATAAACAATAAGATTAATTCAAAATTTCTTCCTCGTCAACTAAGTTTCTTCACTCTCCACTTCATAATATCAACTTCATTCTAAACAATTAGAAAGAACAAATTATACATGTCTCCACAAACATAAAGAATATTAGTTGTTTAAGGAAGATATATTATTTAGAATATTAAATATACCGGAAAAGTAATTATATGTGTGTGGGCGGGTACCCATGGGGTGGGTTTACCTAAACCCAAACCCAACCCGACCCGATGAATAGTGTAGCGGGTTTAAACCCAAACCCGGCCCAAAACCCGTCAACACGGGTTTTACCCGCGTTGACCGGGTTGGGTCGGGTGGATACCCGTGGGTTCGGGTTTTGTTGCCATCCCTAACTAGTGTCTAGGAGTTGCATTCGGGAGAGTTGGTCATGTGTGTTAGTAATTTCACTAATTTGATTTGTTGGTCAATAGAGTAGGGTGTGGGCCAAATAGGGGTGGTTTGGATGAGAAATTCTAATGGATCAATCCGACATAATTGGGCTAGATTAACTCGTTTGTCAGCAGAAAATTTGGATGAAGTAATTTGGTATGGGGAATTCTGAATTGAATCATTTTGAGACAATTACAATTATCTAGGGTGGGGACAGGTAATTCGAATTGACTCATTTTAAATTACTCATTTTGTAAAACAAGATAATTGACTAAATCGTCTCGTTTTGCAATTGATCCATTTGTCGTTTGAATGGATTAATCTGTTCCAATTGCCTCAATATGGGACAAGTGGGCCAAATTGGCTCGTTTGGCAGTCAAAAAATAAATGAAACAATTTAGGCCGGGGAAATGGCATTTGCCTCGTTAGGGTTCAATTCAGAAAACCTGGGTGGGGGGAGGAAATGTAGATTGAAGCATTTTTAGCCCACTTTTTCCAATAGTGACCTTTGCTGCTTTTTTCCTTCCTCTCTCTTTAGCTTTCATGGGTACCGAACCCTTCCCCTTTGTTCTTGAAGGAAGGGAGGAAAATGGAGGGGAGGACAATTTGGAGGTTAAGGAAATTGAAAGGAAAATTGTGTTTTATTGAGGAAAGTGGGAAGGAAAATGTGTATTCAGAATTGTGACGGATATGTTATTTTATTGGGTATATAATAGTAAAAAACTTTGATTATATGTTGATATTATCTTCATTGTTTATGACTTGTAAACTAAATTTGTAATTTCTACCTAATTTTTTTCATTATTAAAAATCAAAAGTAGATGATTTTTTAAAAAAAATATAAACCTATTATTAAAATCGTTCGCTATTTAATTCATTCATGAACATAGTAACTAAAAATATAAACATATAACAAATCAAATTGCAACGGAATATTAGTCTAAAAAATATAAACTCAGTTTATGATGTTTAGAGTTTAGACTAATAGAATAACTAATATATAATTGTCTCATTAGTTAACCATCAACATTAACACTTAAATTTGTGCATAAGCCACTTACTAAAAAAAATGAAGCTATAAAAATGAATTAGAGCTATATAAAAGTCATATAAAACAAAAAGAAGAAATTGGAAAAGAAAAGAATAAGAGAATGAACGAGAGATAAAAATAACAAGCTTTCCCTCCAATTTGGAGGGTAGCTATCTACAATTCTTTTTCTGCCCCATTCCCTCCACTCGTTACTGTTTTGGAGCTAGAAAAACAGGGGAAAGCCGAAAAGGTACAGGAAAGTGTACTTTGAGTTTTGGGTAGAGCATACACTTTTATGGAAATAGTTGAAGAAGCTTGGAAAGTTGAAATCTCTGGGACGCTCTTATAGATTGTTTAGTGCAAGTTGCGCGAGATTAAAAAAGCTCTAATTTTTTTAATATAGAGGTTATGGGAACCTTCAAGATCAAGTTAAAACGGCTGAAGCTGGGCTGCTACGAGCTCAAACTAGGGCTTACTCAGATGCTACAGCAGAACATTTTGAGGCAGTCACACAAACTAAGGATCACTTTGATAAGCTTTCTTCTGCTTATGAGAGCTTTTGTTGGCAGAAATCCAGGGTATCTTGGTTAACGGTTGGAGATAAAAATTCAGGCTTCTTTCATCAAGATGTGAAATTTGAAACTCAAAAAGAGCTATCAGGAAGCTGGTAAAGGAGTTTGGTAAGGAGATTTTTCAGTCTGAACAGATAGCGGAGGAAGTGATTGGATACTACAAGAAATTACTAGGGGAAGCTAACTTGGATATCAACCCTAGGTAAGAAGAGGTGGTGCAATTGGTCGAAAGCAAATTCCATCAGCTGAATGTGAGACTCATTCAAGATGTCACAACAGAGAAGGTACATGTAGTTTTTGGCATGAATTCCCAAAAGGCTCTAAAGCCGGATGGATTTTCTACTGGCTTCTATAAGAGAACGTGTCCCATCATTGGCGCTTATGTAACCAGAGGGATCCTTTATTTCTTCAATTCAGGTACTCTTCCTTGTGGGGTTAACTCCATATTTGTGTCTCTGATTCCCAAAACCTCTAATGCTGATACCTTCAAGAACTTTAGGCCTATTTCTTGTGTAAATATCTTACACAAAATAGTGGCTAAGATTCTTGATAGAAGAATTAGGGAAGTTTTGGCCCTGGTCATTAGTAAAACACAGTATGCTTTCATCAAGGATAGAAGCATTATGAATAATATTCTACTAGCACAGGAACTGGTTAGTGGATATCATAGAATTTGATTGTCTTCTCGCTGTGCTATTAAGATCAATATAATGAAGGCGTTCGATTCTGTTAATTGGACGTATCTTTTACTTATGATGAATGTAATGGGTTTCCCTGAGAGGTTTATGAAGTGGATTAAGAGTTGCATACAGACTGCACACTGTAGTAGAAACATCAATGGCAGCTTATGTGGTTTCTTTCGGAATAATAAAGGGGTACGACAGGGTGATCCATTGTCACCATATCTATTTACCATAGCCATGGAGGGCTTTTCTACCATGTTGTTGCAAGCTAGCCATTCAGGGTTTGATTCTGTTTCATCCACAATGCCAGAGAATTGCATTAAATCACATGTGTTTTGCGGATGTTATTCTCGTGTTTACTACTGGATATGCTCTATCTATTCTTCAGGTCAAAGCATTTCAGAAACAATTTTATCAGTTGTCTGGGCTAAAAAGTAATTTTGCTAAGTGTGAAGTTTATTTTGGAGGAGAGTCAATTATTAGGGGTCGTTTGCTTGTTGGATTTGTGTCATGGATTTGGTACCCAAATCCCAAGGTTGATGGATATAACATAAGTCCATTGTTTGTTGAAGAGTGCTAAATCCGTGGGGTCCACGGATTTGGTCTTTATTTTGGAACCAAATCCGTGGACCCCACGGACTTGTAAATCCCACATATTGATTTGGGATTTGCAAATCCTTGATGGTTAGTTATTTATTTAACAAATCCATCATCAAATCTTTCATGCAAACAGTAGACTCTTCAAATCCATAATACAATAAATCCAACATAAATCCCAAGGTTTTTATTGGCCAAAACCCTCATTTTTCAAATCCAACAAGCAAACGACCCCTAAATACAAGAACAATGCTCTGGATCTCTTTGGTTTCCTAGAAGGTAACTTGCCAGTAAGACACCTGGGTTTGCCCTTGATAACCGGCAAGTTATCATCGAACGAAATTAATATTGTGGTTGAAAAGATCACCAAGTGGATTAAATCATGGCAAGCCAAGAAGTTGACTTATGCAGGGAGATTGCAGTTACTAAACTCAGTGCTGCTAGGAGTTGTTAATACTGGATGCAACTCTTTGTTCTTCCCAAGAAGTATCTTAAGCGGGTACATAATGTTTGCTCTCAATTCTTATGGCATGACACTGATTAAGGCAAAGCTAAGGTGGCATGAGACTCTTTAGCGCTTCCAAACAAGGAGGGTGGCCTGGGGGTGAAGGATTTGCAAGCTTGGAATCAAGCATATACTATCCGAATGCTTTGGCTGTTTTTATTGAATTCGGGGACTTTGTGGGTGGCCTGAATGTATGAATACAATTGTAGATAGGACGAATTATGGTCATTGAAGGTGCAGTATAGTAGCTCATGGACATGGCACATGCTGCTTGAAATGAGGTTTATTGTTCATCCATGGATGCATAAGCAGCATGATAAAATATACTGGGACTCAAGGGAGATGATGGTTTATTCGGTTCGCACAATATGGGACACTTTGAGGGTTAAAGCTCCAGAGGTCCCATGACACAAGCTTGTGTGGAGCAGAACATGTCCTTCGCGGTACAATGTGGTTGCGTGGATCCTAGTTAAGACTTAAGAATGCCTTTGTCACGCGGGTCAAGTTTCTGAAATGGGGTAAACTCAGGGATGCATCCTGCCCTCTATGTGTTATGGCTGTAGAGACTAGGGATCATCTTTTTCTCCACTGCTCCTTTTCTCGTAGACTTGCCTATATTATGCATTGTTAGCTGTTGATGCAGAGAGACTAGGAAATAATGTTACAAGCTGCTAGCAATGCAGTCTGCAGAAACTCTTGAAATTAGCATGCTTTGGTATGGTGCATGATATTGACGTTTGTGTGGAAGGAAAGATGTGGGGTGGTTCTGGCTCGCCTTGTCGTGATCATGCGAGGGTAGCTGAGTTGTTGCAGGCGGATTTGAGAGTTGTTACATGTGGGATCCTTTGTGATCCTGCTTCATTGTATCAGTTTCTTTCTTGCCAATAAAAGCAACTGATTCAACGAGAGAGAAAAGTGTGATCCCCTCCCTTCCCCCTCCCCTCCATTTCCTTCCTTCCTTCCTAAACAGGGGGTTCAGCTTCTCTTTCTTCTCTTTCCCGTTTCTCTATGATAGATGACATGCAACGACGAGAACAAAATCGCTCGTCTTGTCTTTTCCCTTTTTTTAGACTTTCCAATCTAGCTTCGACGGCGAGATCCAAATTGACCCAGGTAGGTTGATCTTTTGGGCATCAATTCTTACTTTTTTTTATCAACAGATTGCTTCTTCATCGACGAATCTAGCTTCTTCCAATTTCTCAATTTGTATTTTGGATCGGTGCAAAAAATTTCGACGACAAGTTGATTTCTCCGATCTCTCCGATGTTACCGGGACGTCTTCCCGCTCTCCGTTCTAAACTATATCCGTCTCTCCCAAATTCAAAAGCAGCGGTGGAATGGGGACTGTTATCAAGACCATCAAAGCTAAAACCCCTCTTTTTTGTTTTGATTTTGTTTGTCTTGGAGCACGATATCCTTTTAAAATTGCCTATTTTGTTTGTGGGGATTATGAACGCAGAAAACAGTTGCATCTGAGTGGGTATGATGAACTCTAAAGGATCTTAGTATGATTTATAGATGATGAACTCGCCAGAAAGAAACCCAGAAACAGGGACGGAAAACATGCAGCAAAACAGAACGAGAAACTTGCTAAAGACAAGGGTAAAATGGTATTTTCCCAAAATGACTCAATCACATTTCTCCATCTCACAACCCATTCCAAACAGAACATTCTAGGCAGATTTCCTTACCAGATTGACTTATTTTCGAAAATGAGTATTTTGAATCAAATTGGCTCATTTTGAGAATGATCCATCTAAACGACCCTTAGCCCCATGGGTACATGGAGGCATTGACGATAAATGAGCCAACAGGCTACACATACATTCACAAGTCATAACTCATGGAGTCAACCTCTCTTCCTCCAAGTTGCCCCAAGTAGGGCTGTCACTCGGTCGGTTTCGGTTTAACCGAAAACCGAATTGTCGGTTATCGGTCAAACCGAGACCTCGACCAGAGCTGCCGCCAACCGACCGTCCGTGCTCCTCGGTTAGCCGCAAACCGACCGTCCAGTTTCCGGTTTCGACTCGGTTAGCCGGCCAACCGGAAACTACCTTTTCTAAATAAAAAAAAATTAAAAGCAACAAAAAATCTGAACCACTCACTCCTAACCCAACCCCTCCGTTTTCTCGATTCTTCTTCCCCTCCGTTTTCTCGACTCTTCTTCCCAGGAATGGATGTCATGTTTCTCGATTCTTCTTCCCAGGAATGGATGTCATGTTTAGGCGATTCTTCTTCCCCTCCGTTTTCTCCGTCCTCCTTGAATCCGAACGCCCCGCTGTTCGTCCCGATGGCTTACCAGGCGGTGGAGGATTTCTCCGATCAGTGGTGGTCGCTCATCCAATCCTCCACCTGGTTCCGCGACTACTAGCTCCAGGAGCGCTACCAGGATCCCCAATCCGACTTCTTCCTCCCCGACGACCTCGATTTCTTCGACGACGGCGCCGATTTCCTCAGCGGCAAATGTACTGGAAGTTCTGGAACTACTTCTACCTAGGGATTTGATTTAAGCTCGCTGAGTTGCCATTCGACTCGCTCACTGACTCGGGGGTATTTTTTTTTAGTTGTTGTTGCAGATGTGGAGGAGAAGGAAGAGGAAGCGGCCCGGATGAAATGGGACATGGCGACGATGGTGGAGGGGAAGGGCTGGTCGGTGAGAAAGGGGAAGGCGAGGAGGGGGATCGGCTTGTCGACTGATTTGGGGGAGGAGGTTGCGTGCGAGTGGCAGTGCGAGGGCGAGGGTGGAGGCTGGAGCTACGTTGCCTTAGGGTTAGTGGAGGCATGGGGCGGCGTCGTTTAAGGAAAGGGCAAGGGGTCGGTTAGCCGGTTAACCGCCGGTTTCCGACCCCGGTTAGACGGCTAACCGGCCCACTGATTTCCTCTACCGCCAACCGACCGCGCTCTTCAGGTTCGGTTTTTCGGTTAGCCGAAAACCGGTCGGTTCGATTGAAACCGTCCGGTTAACTGCTAACCGGAAAACCATCTGCCAGCCCTAGCCCCAAGTACATCCATCTTCCTCCGAAACGCCCATGTATCAAGTTGAGTCATTCTATCATATATGGAAGTGCCATGATAACCAATTACCATACCTCTCTAAGACTGTACGTACAATGCCTGTAGCACTGGTCACTCTGGCCCATCTTTTGCAAGTAGCAACAGTCTCTAACCTCGATTAGCGCCCCTTCTGCAAGCGATGAGGCCCGCCCGACTACTTGTCACACGCTAGCTCATGCTTCCAATTCCAACACATAGGTTTGACCTGTTTGCATACTTCTCAGGCCGAGAGCCACAATTCCACTACTCATAGAGGTAAAAGTACAAACACAGTTCCTTTTCATAAGATTCTGTAGTGAAAACTATTTTCTAACTTGACCGTTAGCGGATCTCTAATGAACTTGCCTTTGCAAGTTGCAAGAACTCAACCACATATGCTAGCCGACCCCCCACCCTCCTCCAGCGAGGGGGCGACTATTCTCAGACAAACTCTGGTTCCCAGATCAAAGATGTTGCATGTCGACAGAAAGTAACAGTATTGGCTGATTAACTAGCTAGCCAAAACGAATTGCCATGTCAAATGAACATCTGATTCCAGCCAGACGAGGCATAGAATGACAAGAATGCAATACTAAGACACTCAAAGCAAAGCATAGCGAGACTGCGAGAGGTTGGCTCAATGATTTAAATAAAGAGTATCGAATGGAAGCCCTGTTTAGCTTTTACGAATTAACCCTGCAAGCGACCAAGAAAGGCCAGATCGCTGGACTCGAAACAACATTGAACACGCTAATGAGGTTCGATGGAAATGAAGACCAACAAATAGATTAGTTTATTAAAGGCTCATGGAAACACAGCAATGTTTGATGAGAACTCAGTTAATTAAAACCAGAAGCAATATGATGCCATTTGCCATAGCAACAAAATGCCTTGGCTTCTTGGCAAACTAAGAAGACAAAGACTGTCACGATCCATTGATTATGATTCTTCCTAAACAGAAATGAAAGAACATTCAATCACAGAATATCATTTAACTTCAGAGTTCGACTACCCAGATCAAGAGTTGCGCAACAGCGAAGAGAGTCAGAGTTGGATTCAATTGGTGCTGCAAAGTAGAGGGTTCACTGCTTCTGGTCCTGGACTTCATCTTTCTCAGCAGCGTTATCAACATTCTCCAGCGGAGGTAACGTCTGCGCCAGGGAAGATACTTCAGTCAGTCGAGCATTTTATCGAACAGGTGGTGAGCAAATATTTCCCGAAGCAGAGGAGGAACGCAAGGTGAGTGGGGACTTACGAGATCAGGTTTGTAGATATTGTGCACGATGGAGGCGCCGGAGAGAAGGGAAGCGATGACAACGACGCATGACCAGGCTAGTGAAGGTGTGCCGGTTGGCGGCTTCCCTGCTCCAAATTTCTTGTTCATCTTCCCCGCGGTGACCACTCCCGCCGCTACGCAAGCACCGTGAAAAAACTAAAAAAGACTTCGCTTTGATCCAAGAAAAAAAAAAGTGTAGATGGATTTTCCTAAAATATAAACTTATGTGGCTGCTGGGATTCGAGCCCAGGTCTCCACGGCCACAACGTGGAATTCTTACCACTAAACTACAGCCACAAGTTATTGTCACTTTTGCAGCAAAGTATTTTCTAAATCATATTTTGATAATAAAAACACAAACAATGAATAGCATACCCTCTCTCTAACTTCCTTCTATATTTTTATATTCGTGACATCAATGTCTTAATAATGCGAACTTATATGTTGACAAGTATGTTGCATTTTTAATTATCAATTAATCTATCTATAGATTCTAGTTCTACATCCACAAAATCTTCACATTTTTAGAACCTATATGAATTTATATTTTGGGTTCGATTATCTTAGAACTTCTAATATTACTATACTAGCTTATTATCCGGCCCCTTGGCTAGACGTAGTCTTGGAAATTGAGTCTTTCTAACTGATATTATCCGTTAACATGCATGCGGCAATGGCCTTAGGTAGATCAACAACAACATAATATGATGGAAAGCCAATGCGCATTAACACGTATGCTTGATGGCTGGAGGTAGGTCAACAACACTATAATAATATGATGGAAAGTCATTATCTCATTACAAAAGGAACAGTAAATCATAAACACTATAATGGACAATCCAAACCAAGCCATTAGCCTTAAATATAGCCATTATTGCCATGCACCATGATGCCCCTAGAGTGAACATGAAAAAACCAAAGGAATTCTTACCTGACTCCAATTATTGATGGTAAAAATGGAAGCCACCAAAAGATTTCATAAGAAAACCCCAATCTGGATTGCCTTTAGACAAAAAAACCACAATGACACCAAAGGCGATGAATCACTGGTCGAGAAAACAAAAACCAGCAATGTACAAATCAAATCGATGGAATGCGTCGGCCAATTTCTTTTGATAAATAGTTTTGTTAATTAAAATGACAGAAAAAAAAAACGAAATACAAAGCAT
Source organism: Linum trigynum (assembly GCA_964030455.1). NCBI lineage: Eukaryota > Viridiplantae > Streptophyta > Magnoliopsida > Malpighiales > Linaceae > Linum > Linum trigynum. The sequence continues at coordinate 6,365,125 of OZ034818.1, forward strand.
GCAATTTGTTTTAGAAATCTCATATACAAACAAAAGAAACAGGCCAGCTATATATGCCTGAAAGCATCAACAAATAGTAACTTTTGTCAATATCCCTATCACTGTGAAATCTTACCAAATCACTCCTAAGCACTTTGCTACACTAAACATACAAAGGACTTACAGCTCTGTATTTTCTCTCTCTTCAATCTGTATAAGTCAATTGTCATGAACCCTCCCCATTATCACGATTCTTATCATTCTCGACAGCAAACACACTAATTGGTTCACTCTTACTCCTTCGTAGCAGCTACATGGCATTTTGCATCAGTGCATATCAATTCAAATGACAATTCCTTGCTGCAATTTATGGCTTGGGATAATATCACTTCAGTCATAATACAAATTTACATGAAATGAAAGAAATGATCATAATAATTAATAGCCTTGTAAAATTTAGAGTACCAATGGCGATTCCTCTATTCTCCTTGGTGGCTGCGTCAATAAAATGAGATTGATGACTATCTCTACCAACGCATTTTATATGATCATAGTATGGCCTTTTATATAAACTATTTCTGCCTTACACAATTTCACATTGCAACTCCAAGAGCTAACTTGTTGGGGTTCTCTCCCCTAGGTAAACAACTTGTATCAACATCAGGCATGAAAACAAAAATTGCTTTGGTTGATATACTATCAGGATCTTGTGATGCTCTATAGAAGGCTAAACCGTTTCTCATGTATTGTCAACCCCAATCAATTTGAAGTGGATCATTACTTTTGTTGATGTGACTTAAACGGACTATCAGCCGCTACGACTGGATTAGTCGGGGGTCTAACGGTGTATGAGCTCAATGTTATTTGGGTTTGGGTTCTGGGCCTAGTCTGTAACCGTTTCATTTGCCAGATTGGATTAGGTTTAGACCCACATGGAGTAGTACTATAAATACTTCTCATACTCCTCTGTAATCTGTAATCTCCTCGATATAGTGAAACTGGCTCTCTCTCTCTCTCGCCTGTGGACTAGCTAACACACATCGTGTTAGTGAACCATGTAAATTGTGTGTCGTGTTTTCGATTCTCGCTTTCGTATTCTTGCTTTCTCGATTCCGGCGATTTTCCAATCCGTAGCAGCGCGCTTATAACAAGTGGTATCAGAGTCGCGGGCTCACGGCTGAAAATCAGGCTAGGGTTTTTGATTCAGAAGAATGACGTCGGTGAACATGAAGATAGAGAAGTTCATGGGGAAGAGTTTCTTCGCTATGCATGCTTTATTGAAACAACAAGGGCTATGGGGGGCCGTTGTATGCGAATCAGAAGAAGGCAGCGGTCGATGACGATGAGCAGTGGCGGAGGGAGAGTATAACAGGGTGGGTCCCGGGACCCACCCTGACTCGGAAGGAAAATTGTTCAATTAGGTACAATAGTTAATTTCTATCGAAAATTAGGGCGCATTTAATTGAGAATAGTTGATCGAAAGATTTTGTGTTCGAATCTTGGCGACCTCATTTGTTAAGTACACGGTATACAGATTTGTGCAAACTTCCTTTTTCTATAAGTTGACTTTCTTATATGAGGGAGCGTGCTAGTAAATAGTATAAGATATACTATTGAACCTCTTCCAACAACTCAATTTATTTATTCAAAAATATTCTTGACAAATAACATCATTTGTAAGCGAATGACCAACTAAATCATGAATTATTGTTTGGTGTAAGATTTATTATTAAATATCTCTTGACAATTCGAATTATAGATACTACTGGTTTTTGACAAAGAACATACGAAAAAGAATGTGTAACATCCCTACCCTCGTACTAATTATTACGTCATAATGACGTGTTTATGATCGGGTTACAAAAATTGATCTTTTGAACCGAAAAGGAAGTGAATAGTTGAGTTTTTGGACTTAACTGTCATTAGAAAAGGAAAGTCGGGGAACCTAAGTGTAAGAAATGGAAGGTTGGAGGATTGAAGGGGGTTTTGAGGAGAATAAAATTCTGGAGGAAGGGAGATAAAAATTTGCCCTTCCCCTTCTCTTCTTCATTATCTCCTTTGCTCTTCTTCCCCCCCCCCCCCCCCCCCCCCACCCACCCACCACCATACGAGGGATCCAAGGTAAGGATTGGATCTAGAAATTATAAGAGAAGAGTAAAAGAGGAAGTAGGGAAGAAGAAGAAGATATGTGCCAGTTTTCGTCCAGCAACAAGGCAGTCTGTTCATAGGAAGATCCTGATCAAGTTCATCACTGGATCGTTCTCAAATTTGGAGAGGGCGTTCCACACCTCTTATTATGATCTCTGGTTCATCGCGGAAAGTCTCTGGACAGAAGGGATGCGACACTGTTTTTCCTGTAGCAGCACAACATATTTGAGGTAAGATCCTGTGCGAATCAGTCGTTGGATTATTCTAGAAATTTTGTATGATGTTAAGTATGTTATGTTATTCAAGTTCACCATTCGGATCATAGGTTTATTGTCTTAGTGGTTGATAAAGATTTTTAGAAGTAGGTGGGTTAAATTTGGAGTGAAAAGAAAGTAGGTGACATTTTCGAACCACCAACTTAAAATGAGTCCCGAGCTCAAAAGGATGATCCAAATGGTCTGCAATTTGGATATGTTGTATCCCTATTAATCTAATTTTAGTAGACACAAGAATCAACCTATTTTATTAAGAATTGAAGGAGATATGGCCAAAATGGTAAACTCGGGCAAGGAAACACGACCAAGAAATGTGATCGAGTTTTGGAACCAGCTGGCCGAGTTTTCACTGCCGAGCACCGAGGATGAAACTCGGTCAGAAAATAGGCCAAGTTTTGGCAGGGGAATAGGCCGAATTTTTCCAAATCTTTAGAAAGGCAATTTTTGAATCAAATTTCCATTAGCTAGCAATTTTATATGGAAGTATATGACTCATATACTTGATCTAGATTACTTAATACGTGTTTATGATATATTAAAGGTAAGGAGCAAGCGAAGAGTCTTCAAAGGGCACATGGGAATTGCCGAGTAACGACAGGAAATTGTGAGTAGATTCTAACCCTAAATCTATATCAATACAAATACGGTATTTGGGTCATGAAGCGACCCTAATACATATAATAGATATAGAGGTACGCGAGTTATGAAGCGGCCCAAGTATGAATTATGGATACCGATTGAGTGAATATGGATGCAACGAGATATGAACTGAATGGCTATGATATGATAAGTATGCGAGTGTGATTATGTGATGATTGGATATGATTATGTGTGTGAATGACGTGAAATGTTATAAATGGTGAATGTGAAAGAGAAATGCAATGTGTATGTGATATGAAATGGCCTAAAAGGGTGAATGTCATGATGTGAATGTTATGATTCGGTGAATGGTGGTTGATGATATTCACCGTGATTGTCTTGATGATAATGAATAAGATGACGGAGATGATGTCAATGATATGAGAAGATGTTGATGATTATGGAATGTTGATGAGTATGGGAATGATGGTGATGACTTGATGGTTATGATATTGATGACGATGATGAAGTGTTGTGAAGTAAGATGTATTCTTTCATGAATTGTGAGTACTTAAACCCCCACGGAAAGTCATGCACATGGAGTAGAAATTGATGATGTGATAAGTCCTCGGTATGGACTTGAGTGTATGATCGGTTTAAGGCCGATTGCTTTGGCCATGAGAGATTCTCACTGATGCCTTAGGTCGACGACGGGGGAGGAGCCTAGTCATCGAGGAGGAGGTGGAGGAGGAGGAGGCGGTGGGGGAAAGAAGCTAGGTTGTGCATGACTAGCCGGAGGGGACTTGACTATTGCATAATGTATTTATGTATGTGTGTTGCTTGTTGTGTGAAGGTATCTCGTGTATTTGGGGAAAAGTATAATTGGTGTTGTGATTGATGTTATGATTAAGGATATCAGTAAACTTATATTGCGACTTGGCAAATTAAAGGCTAAAAGACACTTAATCTGGCTCACCCTATTGAGTGTATCGATATGTGTACTGGTGTGAATGTGTGATTGATTTCTAGATTATGCATGGATACATGTATGAAATGCCTTAGCAAGGTTAATACGGTGTGTAGTGGTGTATGGTTGATCATGGGAATGTGAATGATATGTTGAAATTTTTACTGACATGACTGAAAATGAGCGAGCTGATGAAGTTTAGCATTGTGTTATGGTTCAGGTGATGTGTATTAATGATGAGTATATGTGAATGACTAAATGGTGCCCTAGCACCAACATGTGATTGCCTATCATTAGAGGTGCTTAGTTGCAATATCCTATTTTAGATTCTGAATAGTGACATCAGGTGCCTTAGCACCGTGATGAATGGATATTGAAGTGATTGCTATTGAATAATTAAAGAGATAGTTCTTCCATTGATGATTAGAATTATAATTGGATACCGAATTGTTAAAAATGGAATGATAGGGATCAAGAGTGAGCAGCAAATGACGTGTAATTAAAGGGTGTCATGCTAAATACCGCTTGTGTATTGTTGTTCATTTAGGTTTAGAATTTACTCATTGAGTGACGACTCACCCTTCGTCAAATATTTTTCCCCAGATCCTGAGCAGCTGCAAGAAGTGCTTGAAGTAGAAGCAATAGCTTCAAGTTTTGACTCACGAGGTGGGCAGAAGACTGAACAAGTTTCCACATGAAATCCACTGTCAAATGGTTAACTTTTTAGTACTTTGAATTGTAAAGTTCTAAATCGGGCCCGAAAATCCTTTTACAAGTTATGTATTTTATGTAAAAGCTAGTGTTCAGAATGGGTGTTACAGAACGACTAACTAAATCATTAATAATTGTTTGGTATATAGAGTAATATTCTTGATACTTTCGACTGCTAATCTATTTTAATTAACCAAAATTTTCCATTATAAGATTACGTCATGAATGATTTGTAAAGTTAACATAAATTATTTTACCAGGTGTATTTTTCTTCTAAGTGGACCCACCTTAGATGAAATCCTGGCTACGCCACTGACGATGAGTGGAATACCCTGGAGGAGAAGGCTCACTCGACCATCATGCTATCGTTTTCTGATGACGTCATCATTGAAGTCGCTGCTGAGAAGACTGTCGCGGGCTTGTGGTTGAAACTAGAGAGTCTGTACATGACTAAGTCTATAACCAACAAGCTGCATCTCAAGCAACCGTTATTCAGCTTGAGGATGCAAGAAGTTGCGCCTTTGAGGGAACATCTGGAGCAACTTAACTCTATTTTGTTAGATTTACGCAATAAAGATGTGAAAGTTGATGATGAAGATGTTGCCCTAATCCTGCTTGTGTCTTCACCGAGTTCATATGAGAATTTCGTGGATTTATTTATTGCTGGTAAAGATAGCTTGTCGTTGGAGGATGTCAGATCTGCTCTTCATACGAGAGAGATCAGGCATAAGGAGTCCGGATCTAGTACAGGTGGTGAGGCATCGGGTTTGGCTGTCATAGGTGGAAAGGGAAAGAAGAAATTTGGTAAAGGAAATTCGAACAAGAATTCCAATGGTCCCGGTCCACATCCAGGTGATGCTTGTTACAATTGTAAGGAAGTGGTGCATTGAAAGTACAACTATCCCAGGAGAAGAGGGCAACAGAAGAACCAAGTTTCAATTGTCGTGGCAGAAGTGGACAACAGTTCTGCAGACGATCTCGCCTTGGCTGTAGATGAGAAGGCACATCGTGGTGATGTGTGGTTTCTGGATACTGCAGCCTCATACCATATGTCTCCGAAAAGGGATTGCTTCACAACCTACGAGCATATAGATGGTGGTAATGTGATCATGGAAAATGGAGATGTCTGCAAGGTTGTTGGAATCGGGTCTATAAAGGTTCGGACACATGATGGTTCGTTCTGTACCGTGAATGATGTCAGACATGTTCCACGAATGACAAAGAACCTGATCTCCTTGAGTCTACTCGACAGCAAGGGCTTCAATTTCAAAGGAAAATGTGGATTTGTGTATGTCTGCAAGGTTTCAAGGAAGGTACTGAAAGGCGTGAAATGTGGTACCTTGTATGCATTACAAGGAAATGTGTTGTCAGGTTCTGTTGCATTTGCATCTTCTCAGGTTCATCGGGAAGATATGACCACTCTCTGGAACATGAGACTGGGGCATATGAGTGAACGGGGGATGCAAGTTCTGTCGAAGAGGGATCTTCTTTGCGGGCACAAGGTGCAGAATTTGGAGTTCTGTGAGCATTGTGTGTTTGCGAAGCTACATCGCAGCAAGTTTCCCAAGAAGGGTATCCATTAGACGAAGGGGATACTGGATTACCTCCACTCCGACTGTTAGGGTCCTTCACGAGTTGAATCCATTGGAGGCAGCAGCTATTTTCTGTCTATTATTGATGATTATTCGAGATTTACTTGGATTTTCATGATGAAGCAAAAAAGTGAGGCTTTCACGAAGTTTAAGCAGTGGAAGACATTGGTGGAGAATCAAACCGGTAAGAAGATCAAGAAGCTGTGAACGGAAAATGGTCTGGAGTTCTGTAGTTCTGAGTTCAACGAATTCTACAAGGATGAAGGGATTGCCCGTCATCGGACCGTTAGAGATACACCCTAGCAGAATGGCGTTGCAGAAAGGATGAACCAGACATTGTTGGAGAGAGCACGGTGCATGCTCTCTAATGTTGGACTAGAGAGAAGATTCTGGCAGAAGCAGTGAACATGGCGTGCTTCCTGATCAACCATGGCCCTCACACAGGTATCGAGTATAAGACTCCTTATGAAGTGTGGTATGGTAAGTCTGCTGATTACTCTTCACTGAAAGTTTTTGGGTGTCTTTATTATCATGTGGATGAGGGTAAGCTGAACCCAAGGGCAAAGAAGGGTGCATTTGTGGGTTACGGAGATGGAGTTAAGGGATTTTGAGTCTGGTCACCTTCTGAGCATCGAGTTATACTCAGTAGAAATGTGATATTTGACAAGAAGTCTATGTTTAACCCCATGTTGAAAGTAGCAGGAATGTTGATAAACAGGTGGAGCTACAAACTCTCAAAGAGAGTGAGTTTGAGCACCAAGGTGGAGAAGATCAGCATGATGAAGATGTCTCTGCAGAGCCAGAAACTTCAGAGTCCAGTGCACGAGCTCAACAGTCTATGGCTTCTAGTAGACCGAAGAGAGCGACTGCAGTAGTACCTCCACAGAGGTATGGCTTCGAGGACATGGTGGCGGATTCATTTCATGTTGCTGAAGAAGTGGATGCATGAAAGCCACAGTCCTATAGAGAAGCAGTTTCGGGTGGTGAAGCTGATTAGTGGCTTGCCGCAATGGGAGATGAGATGGAATCCCATGACAGGAATCGAACTTGGGAGCTACTCAAATGACCACAAGGAAGAAAGATTGTGACAAACAAGTGGATCTACAAGAAGAAGGAAGGAATCAGTCCTGAAGAGGGCATTAAATTTAAAGCTCAGGTGGTTGCACGAGGCTTCTCGCAGAGGGAAGGAGTTGACGACAATGAGATTTTCTCACTAGTGGTCAGACATACTTCGATCAGGGTGCTACTAGCAATAGTGGCGCATTATGACTTGGAGCTCGAGTAGCTAGACGTGAAGACAACTTTCCTACATGAGAGTTGGAGGAAGAAATTTATATGACTCAGCTAGAAGGATGCCAGGTTCCAGGAAAGGAATACTATGTTTGTAAGCTGAAGAAGTCCTTATAGGGACTTAAGCAATCTCCAAGGCAACGGTACAATAGATAACTAGTTACATGCTTGAGCTGAGCTACAACAGAAGTCCATATGATTGTTGTGTATATCATAACAAGGCAGAGGATGGTTCGATGATATATCTAGTTCTGTATGTGGATGATATGCTCATAGCTGCGAGATCGAAGTCTGATATCCAGAAGTTAAAGGGGCTTCTTAGTGCTGAGTTTGAGATGAATGATTTGGGAGCTGCTTAGAAGATCTTGGGTATGGAGATTTACAGGGAAAGGTCGAAGAAAAAGCTTTTCTTGTCACAGAAGAGCTACATCCAGAAGATACTGTCGAGGTTTGGCATGTCTTCAGCAAAGACCTTAAATACTCCTAGTGCTTCAAATGTTCATCTATCCTCACCTTATGCACTGCAGTCAGAGGCTGAGAAGGAGTACATGTCGAGAGTCTCATATGCTCGTGCAGTAGGTAGCTTGATGTACGCTATGGTATGCACTAGACTTGATCTTGCACATGTTGTTAGTGTTGTCAGCGGGTTCATGATACAACCTGGGAAGGAGCATTGGCAGGCTGTGAAGAGGATATTCTGGTACCTTAAGGGTACACCTGATGTGGGGATTAGTTTTGGAAGGGATACAGAGTGCTTGGTGTCTGGGTATTCTGACTCGGATTATGCTGGAGATGTTGACACGAGGAGATCGATGATCGGTTATGTATTCATTCTTGGGAGTTCTGTAGCGAGCTAGAAGGCAACTTTGCAGTCGGCGGTGACATTGTCTACTAATGAGGTAGAGTATATAGCGTTGAGTACAGAACCTGCTAAGTAGGGAATATGGTTGAAGGGACAGGTTGGTGATCTGGGTCTACATCATGATCAGGCAGTGGTGTATTGCGAAAGTTTGAGTGCAATATGCTTGGCCAAGGATCAAGTCCACCAGGAGAGGACTAAGCAAATTGACGTGAGGTATCCTTTCTTGAGGACAGAGAAGAGGATTAAAGTGATGAAGGTTGGCACAACGGATAATCCTGCTGATATGTTCACGAAGCCGGTTCCACATGGCAAGTTCCAACACTGCTTGGACTTGCTGAATGTCTTGAGTGCGTGACTCTGCCCTACGGGGCATTGAAGGCGGGAGAGAGAGATAAGGAGCAGAGTACATCAGAGATTTAAGAGGAAGAGGATTCAAGTCAAGGTGGAGATTTGTTAATGTGACTTGAATCGGACTATCAGCCGTTACGATTAGTCGAGGGTCTCGCTGTTTAATATACTCGCTTTCGTATTCTTGCTTTCTCGATTCCGGTGATTTCCCGATCCGTAGCAACGCATTTATAACAACTCTCTTACCATCCAAATTAAAGAGGAAGCTCAGGTTAGCATCTTTTATCGCTTAACTTGACAATTTCTTAGAGGAGATACAATCACGATTCACAATTCTAGAACAACCATCTCAGATAATACAATCTTATGGAAATGATTAAACACCCAAATTACAATTATGTAGATGTGTAGATTAAGAAAAGTATAAGGATTAAGGAGGGAGCTTACTTGGCACGCGTTTTTGATGAGCAAAAATCCCGTCAATGAATTCCAGGTGGAGATATCCAATCGATCGGGTATATACATGCGTATATATCAAAATGCTATATTACAAACACAAAGAGTACGGTTAGTCCTTCCCATGACAATATATGCTCACCATGTATTTATTCCTTGCAGAGAGAAGGATATCAAACCATCTTGTATCTGCTCCAATTATGACTATCACTCGTACTTTTTATATTGTAGTAATTATAACCCCACTTTTAAAAACTTATCTGCAATCATGAGATTATTTCACTCAAAAGAAACCATGTTTTATATGTTGAAGATCAGAATTATAGCTTGAATAATTCAATTTGGCAATGATCTCAGCTTTTACATATAAATTTTGTGTAAAACTGGTATGATTGAAGTTATTCCCTGTGTTAACATTAATCAAAATAGTCTTTGTCTACTTCAAACTAACCACAAAAACATTTCAAATCAGAAAAATGATGATACTTAAAAGGAGTATCATAACAATAGCAACAAAACTATAGCTATTTATCTTTAATTAGCTAAAAAGTCAACCTAGAAGATCAACCAAATGAACTGATGTTCAGAGATCACACATTACTGTCAAAGAAACTAAATAACCCATCAATCAGCTCTCCAAGCAAGAAAACTCAACCTTTCCATGTTTACCCCTCAGAAAATGGCTTTGCGTAATAATATATGAGGAGGGGGTTAGGCGGTTGTCGAGTCCGATGGGAATTGACACGCTACGACACAACACCTAACAATGGCCAAGTGTAACCAATGAAAGGGACTGCAGTATAGTGGCACAAGTAATAAATATCGAATCCACGGGTCTCTAGAGTTATTATTACTCAGCTTCAGTTCATTATCTAGCAAACTAGATTAAGGATTGATTTACTAAACAACTCTACTAATTACAAGTTGGGAACTCACTTAGGTATGATTCCCCCTAGCTCCTCAATTAGGTCCAAGTTGCAATTACCTTTGGTTGATCTATTGTTGATTAAACTGCGGAAGATCCTAAATTAGCTTGGAATCTCTTAAGCTGACCAAGCCCTCTTAGACAGAATACCCGGCAGGCGACTAGCCTTCACCGGGATAGACTGCTAAGGTGATTCACACAGATCTCCACTACTGGAATGAATTCCAGTACAAAGCAGTGAATTGATTGACTCTCGCACAACCAATTCACCACTATCAATCATGGAAGCTCTCTTAACCTAATAAGATTCTATCTATCATAGGTTAAAGCAGAAATCAAGAGAATTTGATCAAGATTCAATTGACTCAATAAATCATGCCTCAATCGATTATAATCAAACAATATAGCATCCAAAACTTCATACAAGAAAGATCCTAACACATGGAACTAGGGTTCCTCAAAACCTAAGTAAAGGGAAGTTACTCCATAGAGAAGAGAGAGACTGCAGAAATCTGATCTAGATCTTCAATCTCCATCTCCAAGCTTGATTCTCGAGCTCCAATGGTGAAGAAATCCTCCAAAATAGCTCCAAGAATGTTCCCAAGTCGCTCTCTCTCTAGGGTTCGTCCCTTGGGTGTTTGGGAACCAAAACCCAGCTCTCTCTCTCCTTTGGCTCGAAATTTGGCTTAAAACCAGAGATTCCCGACTCACACGGCCGTGTGACTCTCCCAGGCTGCCCGTGTGAGTGTGCAAAACACAGAGTTTCGATTAAGTGACTTCAGCCATCCCACGCGGCCAGGACCCACACGGCCGTGTGGCTCCCCAGTATGCCTGTGTGGCTTTTACCGAGCCTTCACACGACCACAAGGGGCCCCTACACGGCCGTGTGGCTTTTGGGCATGCCCGTGTGGCTTCTCAGCTTCTCGCCAAGCGTCCAAACTTCGTCCAATCGACCCCGAACTCGTTCCTAAACCTTCATCCACTTACTAGGACCTGAAATATCACAAACAAGAACAACCTAGCGTGAAATCGGCCTAAAACACGGGAATCGACATCTCAAACGGCTCAAGAATAGGGGTAAAAACATGTGTAATAAATGGTCTATCAGGAATGTTTGGAGAGACGACGATGGTTGAGCGTTTAGGAGGCCGGGAGCCCAAGACACTGTTTATCTTTAATCAAATTAAAATTCAACCTAGAATATCAACCAAATGAATTTATGTTAAAAGATCACACATTACTGTCAAAGAAGTTAAATAAGCCACAAGTCAGCTCTCCAAGGAAGAACACTCAACTTTTCCATATTTACCCCTCCAAAAATTAATTTGCGTAACAATATAGGTAGAGGAGGTTAGACGGTTGTCGAGTCCGGTGGGAAGGTTTGGAGAGACAACGATAATTGAGCGTTTAGTAGGCCGGAACACCATTTAGACCCGTTTACATTAGTTGCGCCTTTTCAATCCGCATTCGACAAACTAACATCACTCAACCTTTCCATATTTACCACTCTCTTAAAGACACATGTGTCTCATATTCACTCAAAACTTCTATGTTAAAATATATTGTTGCTTTATGGTAGTTATATTATTTAAGTTATGTGAAGAATTCTGCAACGCTTCTACACAGTCAATACTGCAGTGCGATGTGCAATATTTGCACCAATGACATTGTGCTTGCGATTTTAAAATTATCCCCCTTTTATAAGATAAATAGGAATAGAATTCATTATTAAACTCGAATTAAAATAATAAAAATATGAAAATAGAAGTATCAAATGCCAAAAAAAATATTTAGGGGAGAGTTAGTGTCTTAGCTAAATGTGATAAAAAATTCATATGATTTTTCATATTTAAGCTTTATGTATGTTTTTAATTTAAAATGTTTAAATAAATTTGTTTAGTTTAACAGGTTATGTTTCTAGTCTTTTCTCAAAGAGATCACAATGCAAATCCCATCACTTATTTTTCTTGTAAATAAGAAAATAATAAACTATTGTGAATACGAATCTACCCTTCTTACTTTTGCTATGGATGCAGGAATTTTGTAATAGGGGAAGCACATTTCCCATTTCACTATTATATTAGGTGTAGCGAAAGTAACTCGGGTGGTTGAGCGTTTAGTAGCTCGGACACTATTTGAGCCCATTTACATGAGTAGTATCTTTTCCATCGGCGTTCGACAAACCAACATCACGCAACTTTTCCATATTTATCCCTCTTAAAGACACATGTGCCACATATTCACTCAAAAGTTCCGTGTTTAAAAATATATTTACTTTATGATAGTTATAACAATTAAGTCTATTTTAAGAATTCTACATCGCTTTTACACATTTAAGAGTGCAATTCGATATGCAATATTTGAATCAATGACATTTCGGTTGCTAACCATGGTGGAAAAGTCCTATAATTTTTCAGATTTAAGTTTCATGTATGTTTTTAATTGAAAAAGATCACATAAATTTGTTTATTGTAACTGGTTATATTTCTTATCTTTGTTCGAAGAGTTCATGGTTCAAATCTCATTACTGAGGTATTTTTACTGTAACTAACAAAATAATAAATTTGAAATGGGACTTAAAATTTTCTCATTTAACTTTTATTTATTGTGTAGATAGATTCTCATAATAAATTTGAAATGGGACTTAAAATTTTCTCATTTAACTTTTATTTATTGTGTAGATAGATTCTCATAATCTGGTTTGACTATATTCTCTTATAAAATTCTGAACTCCTTGTTGAGTGTATGTTGGTAGATCCTTCCTTCGTATCAAATATGAGTACCAAACTCTTGCTACTCTAGTCAAATATCATTATCTTGAATCCCTCCATTTAGGACCTCTACTATACTTATAATACGCTGAAGGGGAAAACAACTGCCCCATTTCAAATTTGCTGCCTGCGAAGCATTTCTCAGAGGGGTAATTTTGGAAACAGTAAGTTTCTTCAGCGCTGAAGTGGAACGCGGCAGCAGCATTTAACGGGCCCAGACAGCTGTTTCGGCCCACTAATAGTACAACCAACCCAACAGGGCACAGTCGGCAGTTTGCATCAGCGACCGAACAACACATCTTTTTCCCGGCGAAGCGCCGATGATGGTCCTTGAAAGGGAGTTTTGAATTGTTGATTTTTATTCGGAATGGTCTGGTTGCTTCTTTTCCCTCTGTCCAGTTTATCTTTTCTTTTATTTGTAGAGTCTTTTTCTTATATTCTTGAATGAGTATTCACCTAATGATGTTGATGTTCGTTGTTTTTATGAGTAGCAGTATGTGGAGTCATCGTCGACTCCCCCTTGCCGCACCAATCCACGAAGAGAATTAGTGTTTCCAGCAGTCGGAAGAAACCCTTTCGCTTCTCTGACAGTCATCGTCAACTCCCCTTTGCCGCACCAACCTTCCTCCTCTCACAGTCTTCGCGGGGTTTGGAGTGATGTTTTAAATCCGTGTTTCTATCACTAAGGGAGTCAAAGAACCACAATTTCATTCATTGGCCAGGTGAGTGAACTGGTCCTCAATATATGAAATCCTACTGAGCTTGACTTCTTTAATTTCATTGCATTCTATCAATGAAGTGAGTTAGGAGACCCAAATTCATGTTAGCCCTCTCCAGTGATAAATCTAAGAAACCATATTGGACTAATTGGCTTCTCTATATGTTCTTTTTTGTTGCCAATACCCTCTGTTATCACACGTTTGTTTTGCTCACTTAGACATTATGTTCTTCTATATCGTTGTGGGACTGGACTCTAGCTTCTTATCCATAGCATCTTCTTTGTAGAATAGGGAATTGAACAACCATTATGGACCCTTGATTAGTTATTGAGTAGTATAGATAACCATTATCAACCCTTGATTTGCTATCTATTTGGTTTGAACTTTTCTTTTATACTTTTCAAGAGGACTTGCAGCAACCTCATGAGTCTCTCCCACATTCCTTGGCTTAATTCAATTCGTTCAATGTATTTAGTTATGTGATCAATCATCTTATACTGGGTTTCAATCCAGCCTTGCCATATGTACAGTAAAACTGTAAACCACATCAGAACATAAAGTTCCTTCCACTTTTGTCTAATTGTTTTGTTACTTTTTTACACCCTATCACATAACTGAGCACCTGCCTTGATTCACCTACTCCTACTGATGTTGATGTTCGTTGTTCTTATGTGTAGCAGTATCTGGAGGGTGTCTCCTCACGGTTCACCACATGCTGCCAGGGAGGGTGAGCTCGCAGAGACAGAAGCCTCAAATGCTACTAAGAGCATGCCCCCAAATAATGTGATTCCAACTGCTGGCACTCCACAGGACAATCTCAATAGAAAGCATGAACTGATCATGAATAATGAAGCTTTAATATTTCATGTTTCATTGGTGGGTGATTTTAGTTTCTTTTCTTTTTTTTTATTTAGCAAGAGTGGTCCTACACCCACTGGACAAATTAGTGGTTGGTAGAAGAAGGATGCTTTATTAGATGTGTTTGGTTGTGAATAACCTTTTTGTTAATGGATTTAGACTTGCATTTTTATTTCAGTTCTAAATTAATTAGGGGAGTTTGATAGCCCTTCTTTTCTAAGATTGATTGTGAATATATTAGGGGAAGCAATTCCCATGTCATTCTTCACTGACTACATAAATAGCTCTTCTGAATATATGTCATTCTTTTAAACCCTGCCTACATAGCAACAATATATATTATGAGGTCGATTGTTCAGGCATCTTTACTTTCCTATATTCACTGCAGGTTTTAAATAGTAGCCTCTTTTGACCAAGATTTAATTTAAATACCCTCTACCGGCCAACAGGCCGGGCTTCGTGTGAAATTAATGCTACCTCATTAGTTATAATTGGCCAACTCAATGACTTTAAATAAGGAGATAGAAAACTGGTAAGCTCAGTCCCATTTTTCTACAATGCTTAGAATCTTTTTGTGAACAATCATGTACTGAAAATCCTGTTTTGTCATGATTTTTTGGTGTCTGTTAGCAAAAAAGCATTGAACTCCTTTTCAATGTTGATATTATGAGGCCGGATCCTAGATTGGATATGTTATTGTGTATTTGTTTTGTCGTTTATCAATCTTTCCCAGTTATGATTATATAGATTCAGTGCATTTGAATTTTTCAACTTTGCAAGTTTTCCAAACGACAACTAATTTTGAAAGAACAGACGGTTTTAAAAGTTAAAACACGCCAATTTTGATTTTTCAAAAATATATTTTATACATGAGATTTTTTCGTGAGTGATGACTTCGCAAGTTTTCCAAAGACAACTAATTTTGAAAGTACGGACGGTTTTAAAAGTTAAAATACACCAATTTTAATTTATCAATAATATATTTTTATACATGAGATTTTTTTCGTGAGTGATGACTTCGTCAAATATTCAATTGGATAGATACATGTCCGGGATAATTTATAAATTTGGCTCAATTTTTGTTGACGTAAAATTTCATTCTAATCAACCAATTTGATCACCAACTACAGGAGCAACATGTGTATGAGTTTGAGAACTTTGTATTCAAGCTAACTAAACGGGACTATTGATCATTAGGGAATGGGTTGATGCTAGAGTTTGCGAAATAAATTACTAAATGGTAAGTAGATGATGTAGAAAAGCAATGTAGAAACCCAATTCACTCATGCTCGAGATGACAACTCGCTAATATGGCTGGTGCAAGGAATGAAGCCATTATTAGAATTCAGACCGACAACTGGGAGGGATGCTCAGGACTAATTCAATGATGATTCATGATGGTATAATAAAAACTACAGTCTGCATCAGCACCAATTTCTAGGCCTAAGTAAAGTTATTCAACCCATAACTCTGCTTAGCGCTAAAAATTTCCCTCACCCAACCTTGATCCTGTTTAACCCACTTATGAAGAGTCGAGATATATGACGAATCCTCTCCGTTCGTATTTTCTTATTGACTCTTTCTGACCCTTTAGGTTAGGGTGGCTCGGGAAGAATCGGCTTAGTGGGTCGGTCCTAATCAAGTGGAATCTCAATCCCTTCACTCTCACTTGCTTTCTCTCCCATTCCACAAGTGAGTAACATACAGTAATCCGGCCAACGGGCCGGGTAATAGGCTAGTTTTTTAATAGACTCCATCTGAATTTGGAGCTTCCTATCTTGCTTATGAATCATGATCTGGCCTTTCACAATCGGTCCAAAACATCTACAAAAATGAATCTAACTTAGTACAAAACCGAGTTTACTGAACGCCGACTTTGAGTTTTGCCCTCATCTTCCCTTTGGTCACTTCAACTCCAAGTTATACCTCATCGAGATTCCATTTACCGGGACATGATGAGACGCCTCCTTGGTGAGGTCCTCATCGGAATCCTGGAGGCCAGCTTATCAAATCAGGGATGTGAGTCTAATCTCAAGAAATCGAGGGCAAGTGTCAAGGTCCAGGGACTGGATGATAGTGAGAGGCTAGGTCGAGCCAGGGTTTGGGGTGTTCTAGAGCTTCGTAAGGGCCGACACCGAAATTTGAAGGAAAGAAAATCGGCCGTGTCTGGGCCGGCTGCATCGTGGATGCGAAAGAGAAAAAACGCAGGTTGCGAGGAGAATCAAAAGCTCCCAGCTCCACTAAAGAGGATCTGCCTGCGATCGGATTCTAAATTTGGATGGCGGTTTGTGTTACCGCCGTCTTCTGAAATAGAGGATGGTGATTGTTTGAGTGTTGAACAATCGCTGGGCGGCCAACAGAAAGAATGGTCGGGTGCTGATATCGTTGATTCCAAGGCCGAGACTCCCCTGGCGGCTGCATGCAGCCTTGCAGGGGACTGCGCCGCAGGCGTAGACACGACGGAGGTGAGGGGGTGCCCCGAGGTTCCACCGCCGGCGGCCGATCGGAGTATTTTGCTTGATTTTATTCGGCCGAAGAAACTGCCGATTTTGGTGCGGATGGGTACTAGCTGTGAGCTAGCCAACCGACGCGTTGATATGATTTCCCCGGGGATCACGAGTGGAGATCAATTTCGGTTGAAATTTGAATCTGGTTCCCACAAAAAAAAACCTAAAGCCAACCGTGGTTAAACGGACTCCTTGCTCAGGGAGGAGACTCCAATATTCCTATATAACTCCACCCTTCCTGGCTATTCCCAGCACGTTACATTCGAAAGAAAGTAAAGCAGAAGGCTGGGAAAAAAGTAAAGCCTTGGAGAGGACTACCCGGCTGGAAGGCACGAAAGGTTTTCTCCTCGGTAAGCACTCGTGGTTCCCTGGGGTATATCCCATGTCGTTCTTGAAGTGTGATTTGTTGCTCCCTGGTTACCAAAGGCAAGTAGATGTGCATTCACTAATATTGCCCATTGATCAGAACGCAGGAAGGATGTCGCATGTGACTGATGATCAGGTTGTTCAGTTTTCCCTGGAGGAGGTGCACTCGACTAGGTATCGAAGCTCGCGGTCAGTGCTGGGAAGGCTGTTCTCGGCCAACTCGTTCACGCCCAGGGAGCTGCGTGATGCCCTTGAGACGCCATGGCAAGGAAAAGGCAGGCTGCAAGTTATGGGGGCTCGGTTTGGGCTCTTTGAAGTCCTGCTGTCGAATGAAGCTTCCAAGAATTGGGTGATCAAGCGGTCACCTTGGGTGATCAACGATCGCATCTTTCATGTGCGGGCCTGGGCGCCCACGATTCCCAAACAAGTGTTTGATGATTTGGCAGTGGCTCCATTCCACGTCCAGCTATGGGACATCAAGGAGGGCTGTTGCACACCTCAGTTTGGCCGAAAAATCGCCAATGATAAGATTGGGAAGGTGCTGGAGACTGGCATCTTTACTTGCCATGATTCGGACCAATGCTTTGTGAAAGTGAGAGCATTGATAGACTTCTCCAAGCCGCTGCGGTCGCAGGTAATGTCGGCTAATGATGAAATTGGGTGCTTTTGGGTGGCCCTCAAATATGAGCAGCTACCGAGATTCTGCTTCCGATGTGGCCGGGTTGGGCACTTCCAGCATGAGTGCGAGTTCGACCCTCCTGCTAGAAAGGAAAAATTTGGCATTCACATGTCAACTCGGAAGCGGGGGGTTATGGTCTACGTGGCTGATGAGGAGAACCCTCCAACCATTTGGGTCAACCAAAATTTGCGGCAGTCACGGAGGGCAAATGAGGAGTCCTCTGGCAGACCAGCGGCTCGGAAGGAAGCGAGCATGGAGGGCGACCATGAAATAAGATGGCTGGTCACTGCTGCTATTGAGAAGAAGAAGGCTCGTTCGGCTCGGGTCGGACCTCGTGGAGGTGGCGGCTCGCGGCAGGAGCTTCCGCGGGAGGCGCGTCATGGTGTGGTGCAGCGGGAGGTGGGTGAGGTGCCAGCCCGACAGCACCCTAGTCCCCGGGGATTTGTGGTTTCCAAACCTGTGCGCCTGCAGCGATTGGGCCGATCGAACACGCCCATGGAGGTGGAGCAGGTGGGCGCGCACCTGGAGCAAAAGAGCCGGCGGGAGGGAAAGGGAAGGGAAAAGGCTGGGGGAAGTGCGGAGGAGTTGCCTCGTGTAGGACGCAAGCAGCTGCGTGTGGCCGCTGATCATGGGCAGCAGGGGGTGCGACGGGCGGGGAAGAAGAAACTTCGCCGCGGTTTGAAGCAAGGTCAGGAGCCTCCCCAAGTTCTCCAAGACCTTGCTGTGAGGAGGCGCAAGCTGCTGCTGGAGGAGTCGGAGGATGATGCACCGCTGCTGTCCGCTGCTGTTTGTGAGAAGGAGACGAATGATTTGGGCCAAGATGGGACCCCTCGAGTGGCCTCTCCGGTGCGGGATCGATCAATGTCCCGGGAGCCGATTGGCAGCTTGAAGGGGGATCGAGAAGAGGCTGTAGGTGAAGAGGCGCAACGGGCTGCTCGGGTGCGGAAGGGGAAAATGGTGATGGTGGAGGAGGAGTCAGAGGAGTGGGAGCCACCTTTGAAGAGTAAGGGCGCCTTGGAGGATGATTCGGATGCAACATTATCGGATGGAGCTACGGACCAGTTTGTGATTAAGAGTCGGGCTCCTCTGGTGGTGGATGCAGCTGATAAGCTGATGATGTCGGGACGGGTCAAGCAGGTAGTTCAGGCGTTCGAGGCTTGCAAGATGGCGGGTAATGATGCTGAGAAGGTGGGCGATTTAGTCCAGTTTGATGAGTATGGATCGAATGTTGAAGGGATGGGGGGAGGTGGACGTAAGCGTTTGTGGAGTGAGGTGATGGAGGATGGGGAGGAGAGTTCCATGGTGAAGAAGCAATTTGTGGAAGAGGTTGAGGAAGGGATGCTGAAATCGGTGGAGGAAGCCAGCCGGAAATGGCCCCAGCCGGATAAATGAAGATATTGGCATGGAATGTGAGGGGAATCGGATCCCCCCTCACATTTCAGTCTGCTGTGGGTCTGGTTCGGCCAAATAGACCTGATATTGTTTTCTTTTCTGAGACTCGGTCTCATCGGCGTGTCGTCTCTCGTCGTTTGAGGGGATTAGGTTTTCAACTTTCGCATTGTCATTTTGTTGATGCAGTCGATGCATCTGGTGGTCTAGTTGTAGCTTGGATGCCTGAAGTTGATGCTTCGGTGTTTTTTCATTCGGATTTTGCTATTTGTATTCGTATTAATGAAGGTGATATTTCCTATGTGGTTGTGGGTGTGTATATTAGATGCATCGAGTCCAAGAGAGCCTCCCAGCTGGCTCACCTAAGACAAATTTGTGATACTATCCAAATGCCATTTGTGGTAATTGGCGATTTTAATGCTACGTTGCATGCTGGGGAAAAAGATGGGGGGAATGCGTGGAATGTGGGTCAATCAATTGCCCTCCATTCTTTTATCCACAATCTGGGCCTTCATGACCCGGGGTTTCAAGGGGACCCGTTCACTTGGACAAATAAAAGAATGGGCCAAGCTTGTATTCGTGAGAGGCTTGACCGTGCTCTTTGCTCTCAAGGTTGGATGGACCGGTTCCCTGAATCTATGGTCAAACACTTCACGGACCAAGGGTCGGATCATAGGGCCCTGCTGTTGTCTGATAAATCCTACCCCCGCATTTGTCGTCCCCTATTCCGGTTTGATGCTCGCTGGGCTGAGAATCCGGAGGTGAGGGCAATGGTGGTCTATGTGTGGAACGAAGAGGTGGAGGGTTCCCCTATGTATAGACTGTGGACTCGTTTGAAACGCCTTCGACACCTGTTATATGACTGGAGTAGAGCAGGGACGACTAATTCTCTTCGGAATATTAATACCCTCCAAGCTGAGATAGATCGCGTCAAACAGGTGTCCCCAATTAACTGGGACGAAGTGCTGCTACTCGAAAGTGAGCTTAGTCGCCAGTGGGAGGCGGAAGAGATGTACTGGCAGCAGAAATCTAGAGTGCGCTGGTTGAGACGGGGAGACCAGAATACTTCCTATTTTCATACGGTCACTCGGGCTCGACGTAAGCGTAACTTCGTGGTGGGCTTGCGTAATGACGCGGGGGAGTGGATTACGGAAGAAAGAGGGAAGGCTGATTTGGCTTCAGAATTTTATCAACACCTCTTTTCTTCAGAAAATCAAGTTCCCGATATGGGGGCCAGGGTTGATGCCTTGCCTCTGCAGAGGAAAGTTACTGATGAAATGAATGCCCAGCTTACTGCGGCGGTGTTGCCAGCAAAAGTACGGAGTACGGTATTCTCCATGGGCTCCAGGCAGGCTCCTGGGTCGGATGGTTTCACGGGAAAATTTTTCAAATCCTTTTGGGATATAGTGGGAGAGTCGGTGGTTGAAGCTGTTTGCTCTTTCTTTCAAACTAACCGCCTATTGCGGAGTTTTAACCATACTTGGCTCACTTTGATCCCGAAGGTGGATAATGTGGAGACCAATCGCCAGTTAAGGCCCATTAGCTTGTGCCAATTTTTGTATAAAGTGATTACTAAGATTATGACTGAACGTCTGGCCCCTTTCCTACCTAAGATCATTTCGGAGGGCCAGAATGCTTTTATCCGGGAACGACAGATAGTGGAAAACGTGCTGTTGGGACATGAGCTCATGCACTACCTAAAGATTAAGAATCGGGGGAAGAAAGGCTATATGGTTGTGAAGGTTGATATGGAAAAAGCCTATGATAGAGTTGAGTGGCCCTTCCTGCTTGCGATTCTAGCTAAACTGGGTTTCAGCCAAACTTGGATTGGTTAGATTAGGGAGTGTCTTAGTTCGGCTTCCTTCTCCATACTTATGAACGGTTCTCCGGCAGGGTTTTTTAGTTCGTCCCGTGGGCTGCGCCAGGGTGACCCCCTTTCCCCACTTTTGTTTGTGCTATGTACGGAAGGGTTCTCGGCGCTCCTGCGCAGGGCCATTGATGAGGGGAAGTTGGAGGGAGTAAAGGTGGCACCCCAGGCGCCCAGGATTTCCCACTTGTTTTTTGCGGATGATTCGTATTTATTTTTACGAGGATCGCTTCAACAATGTGAAAATCTGATCGAGGTGCTGAACGAATATGAGGAACTGAGTGGCCAGCGGGTTAACCTGGGGAAAATCGGCGGTGTGCTTTAGTAAAAACATAGCTATTCCGGATCAGGAGTTTCTGGCTCAAATCTTGGGGGTTGGGGCGGTTGGTGTCCATGATAAGTATCTGGGTCTGCCCTCCCTCATTGCCCGATCGAAGATGGCCACATTCCGGTTCGTGGAGGAACGGTTAATCGCACGGCTGCAAGGATGGGCTCAGAGGACTTTATCTGCGGCCGCCAGTGAAACTTTGATAAAGTCTGTTGCTTCGGCACTCCCGTTACATGTGATGTCATGCTTCAAGCTGTCGCTTTCACTGTGTAGAAGTCTGGATCGCTTGGTAGCACGGTTTTGGTGGGGAGTCGAGGACGGACAGTCACGGATCAGGTGGATGTCTTGGAGAAGGATGTGTAGGAGTAAGCATGAGGGAGGGCTGGGTTTCCGACGATTTGAGTTTTTTAACCAAGCTTTACTGGCTAAGATTGGGTGGCGTATTTTAATGGATCCCCAGTCCCTCCTAGCCCGGGTGTATAAAGGGAAATATTTTCCTCGTGGGTCCTTCCTTTCAGCGACTGCTCGCTCGCGGCCTTCCTGGGGTTGGCAAAGTATTCTGTATGGAAGGCAGTTGCTAGCCCGTGGGCTCAGATGGCAGGTTGGGGATGGTAGGGGGGTGAATGCTTTAACTGAGTGTTGGGTTCCAGCGCTCCATCCTGACCCGCCCACGGTTAATCCTCGAATTTTCCCTGAAGGGGGGGATCTAAAGGTGGCGAATTTTGTTTGCCCGGTGGAGGGGCGGTGGTTGATGGATAAATTGTGTGATTGGTTTCCCCCTGATGTTTGCCGTGCTATTCGTAGTATTCCGTTGCCCAGGAGGGCGATGGAGGATAGGCTTGTTTGGCACATGACGGGGGATGGGGTTTTTCGGTGAAATCTGCTTATCATTTGGCTGTAAGCATGGATCAGCAGGCTGGGGGCTGGCGCCAAACAGTTAGTTGGATGGATCGGGCAAGTTGGAAGCGGGTGTGGAATCTCGGGATCCCGCCCAAGTTGAAGGTGTTCTTATGGCAAGTGTTGCATCGTTTCCTGCCCACTACAGAGGCGCTTATCGGGAGGAGGGTGGCTGTTCATCCCCGGTGCCCGGTTTGCTGGGCTACGCCGGAGACGATGGAACATCTCTTTTTGGAGTGTCGGGTGGCTCGGGCGATGTGGGATTATGCTAGGTTAGAGCATGTGGGCCAAGGGTTGCCTCGCCATACCTTCCCTCTTTTTCTTAAAAGACTGCTGGCCATCATCAAAGACCCTTCGCAGATCATGGCGGTGGTGGCTGTGCTCTGGCGGATCTGGAAGTCAAGGAATTGGGTTGTCTTTGATGGCAAACAATTTGGGTTTCCGGCTTTACTCCGTCAGTACCACCAGCAGCTGGGGGAATGGGTTTCGCTCCCGAGGGAGGGGGTGGGGTACAACCCTGTGAAAGGTATTCCTCGGGTGTCCCATACCACCCGGGGTACCACTGTTTGTAGGTGGGATGGAGCGGTCAGGCATGGGTCACACTCGGCCGGGGGGGGGGGGGGGGTGGTGTTGATGGGGCCGGACAGGGAGGTGGATTGTGCTATAGGTGTCTACTTTCCAGAGGTGGATGATCTGAAGCTCGTTGAGCTTTTGGTTCTCCGGCAGGCCATCCTGTGGTGCCGCAACCGAGGGCTCATGCAAGTTCAATTTGAGGGGGATGCTAAGGTGGTGATTGACAGGCTCAATTCGGCCCATGGGAGTGATAGTACTGCGGGTGCGATTTTTCGTGAAGTGTTGCTCTATCTGGCGGAGAATGAAGGGTTTAGGGTTCGTTTCGTTGGTCGGCGTAGTAACAGGGTAGCCCACTTGGTGGCTAGGAAAGCCCTTTCTTTGTACCCGATAGCGAGTCGTTCTTTTGATTTTGTAGCCTGGTTAAGGCATATGGTGTAACGATCTATTCTCCAATATCAATATATGATTATCTTTTGTCAAAAAAAAAAAGATACCAATACCTCCATATTCATACTTTTTGTTGAAATCTCAAGCCGATACCTTAGGTTATAACCACTCGAATTTCAATAGAAACATCTTAGAAGGATAATCACTACAACAGGAGCTTTTCTTTTCCCTTCTCTCAAGAACAAACAAATTAAAAGAGGTCTCTACTTCTTGGAAGAACACCCGGCAACGATCTGCCTTCACCCTTACGGCGAAGAAGAAAAGATAGACGGCGGCGATCCTGAGGCGACGGTGGTTGGGGAAGAACGGCACCAGCGAGCGGGCGGGGACGAATCCATCGGCGGTTAAGCAGAGTTGGGGGATGCTGATTCCCAGATCGCGGCGAAAATCACGGTATTATTTTCGAAACGTGGACTGCTCTTACGGCCTCTCCCCGGAGGATCTGTGTCGGAAGATCTCGTCCTAAGACGCCTTGATCGTGCGGAGCGGGACCAAGGTGACGCAGGAGGCGTTCGAGACGGCGAAAGGGAGGCTGAAGGTCGTCGGGATTGACAACGTGGATCTCCAGGCAACCACCGTATTCGGATGCCTGGTGGTGAATGCCCCCACCGCCATCACCGTCGTCGCGGCGGAGCACGGGATCGCGGTGCTCACCGCCACGGCGAGGAAAGTTGCACAGGCTGACGGCTCTGTCAAATCTGGTACGTTCGAAACGGTATTTCCCCAATCAGGTACGTTCGGAAGACCCTCCACCGCAGCCGAGCGCAAGAAGTTAGATTCCGGGCGGAGTCTCGACGGGAGGCAGTTACATTTTGGGAGGTTTCAATTCTGGAGGTCCATTGATGCTGACGGTTACAATTCTCGAGCAAATAGCAGTTACAACTTCAGATGGATTTCTAACCGGGATTCGCGTTTCAGATACGCTTGCTCT
This sequence comes from Linum trigynum, assembly GCA_964030455.1. Classification (NCBI taxonomy): domain Eukaryota; kingdom Viridiplantae; phylum Streptophyta; class Magnoliopsida; order Malpighiales; family Linaceae; genus Linum; species Linum trigynum. Next base: position 6,389,589 of record OZ034818.1, read on the forward strand.
CTCTTTCCTCCCTAATTTTATTATTTATTTATTTTCATAAATACAGTTTCAAACTCTTTTAATTTTTCTTTCCTTAACTGTTCGTATATATCAACTTTTCATTAACTATACTTAAAAAAAATTAAATACAAAAATAAAATTGTTTTTCTTGTGACATTGTTTGCGTTGGATTCGTAGTATCCGACTAAGCCTCAATGGCTTGTTTAAGTCCATTCAGTGGAGCTTAGTTTTGTCCTATAGTATGGGCACTTGTGTGTTTGTTTGTTTTTGCAGGGGCGACACGTAGTTTTCCATCCATTATGCTTCTCAACAATGAAAGTTGGCACGGGCCTACCAAAGTGCTTCATTTGTGGCGCATATCTGTGTTGCCAAACAATTGTTGGCGATTCGGCATGCACGTGGCAAGTGGAATGGTTGCTCTGCTTTTGCTATCAGCAAGGCTGAACTATCATCCGACTTCTCTGGCATTGGCGTGTGTTATGTACCCGCTTGTATCCTTTGTTGCATTTCTTAGGATATTGACAGAGCTGCCCATTTAGTGGCTAAAAAGGCTCTTTTATCGACGGATTGATTTGTTATCGACCGCCGCATTTGATTATTTGATTATTTACATATTTGTAAGCATACTGCATTGTACACACCTATCTATGACAAAAAAAAAAAAAAAAATCACTACAACAGCAATTCATTCAGCTCAGTACCTTCAACATACTGATCTCCCTATCAATTCATCGGGACAATATCCTCGTGATATTTCAAGCAAAATTACGGTATAGTTCTCAACTTTGATCCTCGAATATATTCTAGGTAGCTAGATTACAGAAACATGTGTTCTTCTCTAAATCTTCTCCTCTTAAAGTGTACAAGTACAAGTACAACCTAATCTCATTTGTTACTCATATTTTGGATCAGCCACTACATAGTGGTAAACAATTACCAGGAGAAAGATGAAGATGCCAAGAAAATTGGCAAAAAACCCGAGATCTTGGTCGTCGAACATCTGCAGAATCCAACAACAAAAAACCAGCATTCAATCATATCTAAATCAGATCTCCACTAATAAGACAACATAATCTGAAAATTTTGCTGCGGTATCTGCCACTAAGAATGGCAGACCAGTAGAACTTCATGCTTTTCCAGGTCAGCCACTGTTTAGGTAGAGAAAATAGCAATTTCCTACTATATTTTGATGGTTGGTAAAGCCAGCTGCTATTGAATCCTAACCATCTTTACATACTAAATGGGTTTCATAACTCCAAAAACAAATCATTTGTAATCGAATTAACACAATGAAACATAAGAAACACATATATCAACCGACTGTAACGCTTAAGGTAGGTTCCACAAAGTTTTATCTAACATCCACAGGACACTAGATAATCAATAAGATTGCAGAGTAACTGCAAAAGGAAACAAACTATGGACAGGCGAATCCTGGCAATCCCTTCATAACCCGAAAATCACCCATTTGCAACTTGACAAAAGTAGCATTGAGTGAAAATCAAAACAAGGAGCAAAAAAATTCAGATCAAGAAGCATCCAGGCTGCCAATAAAAAGGGGAAACAACAGTATGATCACAGTGGGATTTGAACCCACGACCTTTAGATTCGGAGTCTAACGCGATAATCCACTTCGCTATGCGATCTTCCCGTGCTCATCTGTCTCATTCTAACTAGTTTGCTACTTGTGGGTTCATAATACAGACAAGGGAACAGAATTCATTCGGGGGACCAGCAAGTAGGAAAAAAGGGTGAACAAAACAAAACCTATTACGCCAGATCTCTAACTTTGAGATCCGAACGGGAATCGGAGATCGGCCGTCCAGATGCCAAAAATTGAGAAACAATCAGAGTTGGAAGGAGAAACAAAATAATCGCGGGACATACCGTCGCCGCCTTAGTTTGATCGGAGAGAAATGGCGGAAGTAGCCTACAGCCGGCAGAGAAGAAGGAATACGAATGGAGAGAGGAAACGGCAGTTTTTCTGGATCCTTGGCGCTCTTGATGCTCCCGCGATCTGTTCTTCTTCTCCAGGGTTTACTTTAGCCGTCCAGTCAGTGGGAACGGAAAGTGATTTAGTGACACCAAATGAGTTTTAAGTTTGAACAACCGCAGCGTGGGTTCATCGAATCATAGGCGCGTAGTTGGGCCCACTGGGGGAGTTGGCCCATGAAGTAAGATGTTTTCTGAACGGTTACAACTCAAGAGTAAGAAGTAAAAAATTTAAAGGAAATAGTAAAAATTTAGGAAAAAAAATCACAAAATACACATGTTTTTTTTTTAAATTTAAAATACACATGTTATAAAAAAAATTCACAAAATATACATGTTTGGGTATCACCGCTGTCGTCAACCGTAGTGAATGCATTCACCGTAACAGACGAAAGCGGTGAATACATCATCGCGGTTGATGGACGCAGTGAATACCTGACGTAACACTGAAACTTCAAACAAACGTAACTTTGCGCTCGGTTATCCGATTGTAGTGATTTTTTTTTATTCCACATAATTTTTCAAGATCTTTCAATTTGAAACAAGCCTTCAAACCACAAAAAATTTGTTTGATACCCGAACGAGCAATTTTTCGATTTCGACAAACTTTAGAAGACCATAAATTTGTGCTCCGCAATCCGAATGTGATGAAACTTTTTTTGATTTTGCATAACTTTTGAAGGACTACAACTTTGATTTTAGCCATAATTTGGAAAATATGTGGATTTGTGAAAAGTAAAGGCAAAGTTATTCCCAAAATTCCATATACCTAAAAATATTTCTTTTTTAAGAAATTCTTTTATAGTAAAAGCTGTAGTTCTTAAAATGTTATATGCAATAAAAAAAAACTTTACGACGTTCGGATTGAGGAGCTAAAAGTTATGGCCTTCTAAAGTTTGGAAAAATCAAAAAATTGCTCGTTTGGGGTAACAAACGACCTTTTTTTATAAATGAAGGCTTGTTGCATATTGAAATATCTTGAAAAGTTATATGAGATTAAAAAAAATCGCTACAATCTAATAACCGAGCGCAAAGTTATATTTTAACCGCGGTGATGCATTCACAGCTTTCGTCTTCCGCATTGAATGCACTCACTGCGATTGACGACAACGGTGATGCCCAAACATGTTTATTTTGAGAATTTTTATTATAACGCGTGTATTTTAGAAATTTCTTTTAAAAACATATGTATTTTAAGAATTCATCCAAAAATTTAAGCACGGTTAAAAGAAGAAAAGGAGAAGTATCAAACAAACCAAACAAACGTGAGCTGTATCCACCGTGGCAGATAACGCCATACATATTTACGGTTACGGTCTCTGGCGGATTAAAACTTCCCAACACGCAACTAGCTAAACAAGGCCACAATCACGTGGCCCTCTTCCTAGTACACTTTTTCCGTTTACCGCTCCCCGGACTCACCGCACAAAATGACGTGGCTGACATCCAATGACAAGCTCAATCTACGTACTGTGAACCGGGGCGCAGGGAATTACCACTTCTTGACGGAGTAAATTCCGGGGACGTAATCGCTAAACATTAAAGCCACAGATGACGTTACAACATGTAAACAACTCACGCTGACGTGGCCTGTCGCAATTGGCTGGTACCCGACAAACACGCAAACAAAGAAAAAAGAGAAAACCCGGGAAAACAGCTCACTGGCGGAGTCGGAGTCTTGACCCGAACCGAAACGGTGACGGTGCAGCTGACTCGAAGCTCCGTAGCTTGGGTGAACGTCGAGTTCCTCGTATAAATTCAGTCAATTCATAGTCTGTCACCTTCAGAACTCGTTCTCTTTGAATCGAGAGAGATATATAAATCTCCGTTTTCCTGAACAAGACGGAATAGCAGATCCTCTGTATTGGCAGAGATACAATCCCACTGGTAATTACGATCACTCAATTTTTTAAAATTGTGTAAAATTTGGGGTTCTTTTATAATTTAGATTCAGATCCGAGATTTTTTGTTTGTTGTGCAATGTGGGTTGTCGTTGGTTTGAAGCTTTCACTTCGGTTGAGGATGCTTTCCTTGTTTTGTAAGGTTCGTCCCAATGATGTTTGTTGCGGCTGCTGCTCTGTTTTTCCTCCCTTCCATCACACCGAGTTTGGTGGAGTTGTTAGTGTGGTTGATTAGTTTTTACTTTGTTGATGATTATTTTAGGCTAGTCTAATTCATTGCAGATTTCAATTTCGGTTTGTATAAAACTGCTGTCTTTCTGTGTCATTGCATCTCACAGCCAGAGTTTTTTAGATATTTTTCACCTAGTATTCTGATCTGGGTTCTGAATTTCTTAGGTTGGTTTTCTGCATTTGATGTTTGCGTCTTTCATTTTTGTTTTTCTTTTAGGGTGTCTGCCTCTTGTTTATGGCATTATCATGATTCTTCATTTGGGTGATTGCATTTGCAGTGGAGAATGTTGTGGGGCTGACTTTTGCATTTGGTAATTTGTTTGTTTTAGGGTATCGGAAATTTTGATTCACAAGAATGGCTCAGTCCAATGGAGATCACAACTCTGCAGCTAAGCCACCACCAACTCCATCTCCCTTGAGATTCTCCAAGTTTTTTCAGGTAAATTTTTTCGTGCATTGGGTGATTTGTTCTTCAGAGATGAATCTTAGATTAAAAAGAACTGTGAATTGATTTTGTGGCAGTCCAACATGAGGATTTTGGTCACTGGAGGAGCCGGTTTCATTGGCTCCCACCTTGTTGACAAATTGATGGAGAACGAAAAGAATGAGGTAATAACAAGGCTTTCATTAATGGCTTTGAACTGTGTCTCGTGTTCTGTAACTATGGAGCAATGCAACTTAACGGGCATGAAAAATGTGCTTGATTCTTGTTTCTCACAGGTGATTGTTGCTGACAATTACTTCACTGGCTCAAAGGACAACCTTAAGAAGTGGATTGGTCATCCGAGATTCGAGCTCATCCGTCATGGTAACTACTTACACTCTTTCAGACTGTTTGATGGTAATGGGAAAAGTTTGATATCAATTCTTGTTCTTGTCTTGTGCAGATGTGACTGAACCTTTGCTGGTTGAAGTTGATCAAATTTACCACCTTGCCTGCCCAGCTTCTCCAATATTCTACAAGTACAACCCTGTGAAGGTATAAATCATATATGTCTGCTTAACAAAGCTTGTGTCTTTGATCTCCTATGAAAGATCGTTGTTCAAGGCATGTCTGCTCTTCTTTGACAGACCATTAAGACAAATGTGATTGGTACATTGAACATGTTGGGGCTTGCCAAGAGAGTTGGAGCTAGGTATATGGTGGTGTTTTCGGGAATCATTTTGGTAGCTGCTTCTTGTTCATTCACATTTTTAGGTTACTGATTGAAAGTGGTTGTTTATTCATAGGATTCTGTTGACCTCAACTTCTGAGGTTTATGGCGATCCCCTTATTCATCCTCAAGAGGAGAGCTACTGGGGAAATGTCAACCCCATTGGTAATTCAAAATGTTCTATATTCTTGGCTTCCAGCATAAAATTAATATGAAATGCATCCATTTAGCCTTGGGCATTCCTTCAAAGTTTAATCGCCTAGTCGTTTTACTGTAAACTTATAGGAGTCAGGAGTTGCTATGATGAGGGAAAGCGAGTGGCAGAAACTTTGATGTTCGACTATCACAGGCAGCACGGCATTGGTACGTGGCTAGCTTTGTTTGAACATTTTTTTGTCTGGAGTTTATCGTCAGCCCATTGTTAACTGAGATTTGATAATAATGTTACCAGAGATCAGAATTGCCAGAATTTTCAACACCTATGGACCTCGCATGAACATTGACGATGGTCGTGTTGTCAGCAACTTCATTGCTCAAGCTCTTCGGTGGGTTCAGTTTTGTTGATACTATTTGTCGCCCTTATTATTATGCCCTGCAAGATTGCAACTGACCACCAAATTTACTGTTATATTTTTTGTCCAGCAATGAGCCTTTGACTGTTCAAGCACCCGGAACACAAACCCGAAGCTTCTGTTATGTCTCCGACATGGTACAGCTCTGTTCTCTGGATTGATTAACCAATGGTTGGATTATACTCCTCATTCGTGATTATCAAAGCTAACTCTCCCTGCTGTAAAGGTTGATGGTCTTATGAAGTTGATGAACGGAGAAAACACTGGACCAATCAACATTGGAAATCCTGGTGAATTCACCATGATTGAGCTTGCTGAGAATGTCAAGGAGGTTAGTTCAATAAGTCCTTTTACCAGTCCTGTTCTCCAAACATTTTTAAAAGGTTTGTATTAATCATTTCATTCATATCTCGTGCAGCTTATCAATCCAAAGGTGGAGATAAAAATGGTGGAGAACACGCCAGACGATCCTCGACAGAGAAAGCCGAACATCACGAAGGCCAGGGAATTGCTGAAATGGGAACCCAAGATCAAGCTGAAGGACGGGCTTCCACTAATGGAGGAAGATTTCAGGCTGAGACTTGGTGTCCCCAGAAACAACTGATCGAAATAACAAACAAAACAAGGCTTAGACCTGCTGATGCTGCATTGCTGTGGATGAGTCCCCGTCGATTGAGTTTCGTATTCCTCTTCTCCTTTCTTTCCAGTATAGTACATTCACTATTATTTGTTCAAAGCTATAGTAGTTCATACAGGACTGCAGGTGTCTTTTTACTGCTCTTGTTTGATCTCCTTAAGGTCGTATCATAAGTTGATCATAAATCGAAAATTACAAGTTCCCTTTGCCTCTTGTGCTTGTAGAAAACTCAGTACTATTAATAGTACGAGTCTGTAAACTTCATAATCAAGATTTGCAAACTCCATATCATTAACAATATCAAAAGGAAAGCTTAAAGACAGGCAAAAACAGCCATTTAAGATCAGCAGTTAGAAGACTCGAAAATTGCCTGAACACAGGCTAAAACATGGCGGCAGCTTCAGTAACGAAAAGAGTTCGTCTTTGCCTACTTGATCTTGGCATACTGAAGCTGGCAACCTCCGAGCTCAACAGCAGCCTCGGTCCGATTCCTGCAGTTGTCGAGCAGCTTCCCCTCCGCCTTCCCCAGACAAGTGATGCAGTCGATGAAATTGCGGCCGTCTTTGCAGCTGGCGCTGCCGGAGATCGACCCTGACTTGTCGTCGGGGATGTTGCGCGTCTTGTTATGACCACCTCCCTTCACGGACGTGATGCCGGCCAGTTCTGTCAGCGCCGCACCTATGTACCCGGCAGTTTTCTTGTCGGTAGCTATGTCGCTGTTGCAAGTCGGCCCGCTGACAACGTCCAGGTTGGCGCTTCTTGCCGCTGCGATCAGCAGGACCATCACTGCTACGGCCAGTTTCATTGCTGAATAAGCCATGACAGCCTCTTTCCTGGTTTTCGAAGATAATGTAACCCCTGCGGAGATCGCTCTAAATAGTTTACTCTGATCACTCTATCTGTAATGGTGTTGGTGGTGAGGAATTAAGCAACTGGTTGGATTTTAATTTATAGACCATGATTGTGACACAGGACAAATATGACGAATGGAAATGCTCTCGCTTGGCTGATTTTGAAATTTGGATGCCGCCATTTGTTTGATCGATGGGGACGAGTGAGTGAGTAACATGGAGAAATCGAATCCGCAAAGAGTCCGGAATTGCAATGGCCGTTTTGCTTTTGTTTTGGTTGCAAAGTCCATAATTGTTGTTCTATCTGCAACCTTGTGCTCACTTCCACAGCTTTTTTTTTTTTTTACAAAAGATAGATATATATTGATTCAAACCAAAAGATAGTTACACCCTGGAATGCAGCCAGGTCTGAAAATCAAAGACATGATTCGTAGTCGGGGACAAAGAAATGGTCTTTCTAGCCACCAGATGGGCTACCCTATTGCTACGCCGACCTACAAATCGAACAACAAACTCTGAATGGGGCCTAAAATATTTCACAACTTCTTCAAGAACAGCCCCTGCATGGTTATCTCTAGTATCTGCTTGATTGATTTTATCAATGATCACCTTGGCATCACCTTCAAAAATGACGTTCGCAAATCCAAACTCCAGACACCAAAGAATCGCCATCCTAAGCACAAGCAGTTCCACCACCATAGGGCATCAATCACCGGAATTTGGACACCTTTTACAAGGAGGATCTCCCTCAAGGAGTAAAGAGAACAATCCCACCAGCCGAATGGCAACCACTCTTAGTGGCACCATCCCACATACACACAATACTATCCGCCGCCACCGGAGCCAGCTGATGTGACCCCGTGGGGCAACTGACATGCATAGGGCCAGCAAGCGGCAAAGCCATCCACTCCTCATATTGCTGGTGAAACTGACGCATCAACGCAGGGAAACCGAACTGTTTACCCTCAAAGACCACCCAATTACGCGATCGCCAGATCCTCCAAAGAACCGCCACAACTGCCATGAATAGCGTGGGCTGATGAATCAAGGCTAGCAGCTTCTTCAGAAAATATGGAAAAGTATGCCGAGGCAACCCCTCTCCCAAGTAATCCAACCCCGAATAATCCCAAAGTGCTCCCGCAACCGGGCAGTCGAGAAATAAATGCTCCATTGTCTCAGAACTAGCCCAACACACCGGATAACGAGGATGGATGGGGACCTTCCTCTCAATTAGCGCCTCAGTGGTAGGGAGGGCCCGATTGAGGATCTGCCAGACAAAGACCTTCAACTTAGGCGGGATATTTGCATTCCATAATCTGACCCAACTAGCCTTATCCATCCAACTTGCCAGAGATTTCCAACCACCCTTCCTCCTATCAAGGGAAACTGCAAGATGATAGGCTGATTTAACAGTGAAAACCCCGTCCTTCGTGTCATGCCATATCATCTTATCCTCCATATTCTGCCTTGGCAGCGGAATTGCTTTAATGGTCCGACAGGTAGACGGGTCAAACCACTGGCTAAGTTTGGTGTCACACCACCGCCCCTCCCCTTGACAAATGACATCAGCCACCTTCGGGTCACCCTCACCTGGTAAAATCTGCGGATTATAACTTGGGGAGTCAAGCTGGAACCGAGGTATCCATTGGGAATGAATGAGGGAGGCAGTTCTTCCATTTCCAATCTGCCAACGAAGACCTACCTCCAGCAACTGGCGTCCATACATGATGTTTGCCAACCCGAGGAAGGCCGAGATCGTGGCAAAGCCTGAAGAAACGTTCCTTTGGGGAAGTATTTGCCTTTGTAAACCTGGGCCAAGAGCCACAACTCATAGCCGGAATTCGCTTCAAGAAATTCATAATTTCACAGCTTCATAATTTCACATCCGCCGGTTGATGCTAATGGCAATGGAACTATGCATTAGTATACAATCATCGACTAGACCGAAATGAATGGTACAAGCTGAGCTAACTTCGGCCGATCTAGCTAATGCTCATGTTAACGATTTCTATCACGTCTTTGCACTTCTAGTTTCTTTCTTCCTACGCAAATCAAACTAGCATTGACATGACTCAATCATGTTTTTCAGAATTTTCGCTCAACATACGCCAATGAATCCTACTATGTTTGGGTGAAAATTCAACCTCGTTGAGACTTGGGATCACTAAGATAGCCTGGATAAAAGAAGTGACGTGTTCGCAAATTGCTGAAAGGTAAACTCAGAGGATGGCTTAGCTTCATATCAAATCTCCAGGCAAATGTCTAGTCCCCTGGCGTATTCGCCAGTTCTCGAAATTTTACTACAGTCCTTTTACCAAAATGAACTTGAAGTAAATTCTAATCCAAAACAAAAAAAAGAAAGGGGGAGAAGAGAGGATTACAAAACACCAAATAAACAACAACAGCCTATAAATTATATCTCTGCGACCCCAAGACGTGAACAGAAGAATACTTCATTTGCGACGGTATGAACAAAAGGATGTTAGACATAAATGAATAAATGCACTAGTATAGTACTATAATATCTTCTGGGTGAAGAACGACACCCTTCTCGAGAGGCATGGAGCCGTTTCGGCAGTTTAGGTGAGCTTTCGCCAGTTAAAACCTTTTTGAGCAGCTAAAGATTTAACCCTCGGGAACACAAAACCTGTCCTCGGTGGGTTACCGTCCTCAAGTGAATTCTCGTATATCTCTTTGCACTCTTGCACCACCTGTACTCAAAAACAACGACGGCAACAACAAAACCACAGTCACACAACGTAGACGAGAACGAACTCCACAGCTGCAATCCAATCAAACTCCACTATGCACTCTGTAAAGTCGAGGATAATACTCGTGCACAAAGGATGTTTTGCTGGAGAATCTATGAGATCAATGGACATACCTCTTTGGCATCCTTTCGAGGTATTCCCTCCCGCAACGCAACAATCTTCTCGACCACATCAGGCTGCCCAACAAAATGAAAGCAAAATCCATATCTTGTCACGTAAAGGTTTTTTTCCTTTTCTTTTTGGGCTTTACCCGACTCTTTTGAGCAAACTATGAGAGTACCGATAGAGAATTATAGAGCGAAAGAGGGGTATGTACCGGGCAGTCTGGTTGATGTTCCAGAATGTTAGTGTACACAAGTGTAAACGTATCCAAGCTTTCTGCTGAAGCAAGTTCTCTCAAGTCGCTCATTATCCTCACTCTGTTCTCCACTTTCTGGTGCAAAGCCAGATTAAAATCAGTAATAAAGTACAGGAAAAGGACAACCAACAATGTAAGCGGATAACTCTCAGAAGTGATTGCTCAAAGATCAAAAGGCAGCAGCACTTACAGAGACACTAATATACTCGCGGAAGAAGTCCATGATCACCTCCTCATCAAGCCTCATCCGCTCTATGGTCTCTTCTTTTATGTAGTTTTTCTACAAACATCATCACATGACATTAGGAACTGGCTTAAACAGAAGGATAAAAGAGATCTATTGGCATTCTCTATCAACAACAGAAAAATGTTGTGCAATATTACTACTCTTGAGAATAGATCCAAACCTGCGTCATAAGATGATCAACATAGACCACCACTGTCTCCTCCACACAAGCCTCCACAAATCTCCTAAACGATCTTTCCTCAATGTACCTACCCATCAAAAAAATTCACGAAATCATCTAATTGCTCTTCTTCAAATAATATATAGACAATACGTTCATATCAATATCTAGAGTGATCAGCATTAAGCGCAATGCAGGGTATGTTGAATTCCTTAAAAAAACTGACAGAAAATGAACCCTTAGTTTATCATAACTAATTATGCCAACCTCACTTTTTCAGAAAATGGAGAAATAATATGACATACTTTGTATTTGAAACCCTCTGATATATTATTTGAATGGGTAGATTTAAATGTCTCATGCTTTCATATTTACTATTTAGGCAATCAATATATATAAACACAAATGCGTAAATTATTTGAAACTGTAATCGCTCAATGCATCTACCACATTGAAATCTTTCTAGCATTGGAACTGACATCAAGCAAAGAGTTATCTGGTGTGGCTCGGAGGGCCTAATTAAATACGAACAAGAATCGGGTGGCCTCAAAGACAATAAAAATTCATAGCTAGATAGCCAAACCCAGACACGGCCCAATTATTCCGAGCTCAACATGGGTCAAGCTTGATGCAAAGTTACAACCCAACTCCGAATTTTTACAAAAAGTAAGGAACAGTCAGAACTATGCTTTCCCCCGAAAACTACAAGGCATGAAAACAAATGTTGCAGAAACACCACTGAAAGGCCATGAGGGAACTTACATTTTTACGTCTGCGAAGTAATCACCAAACGTTGCAACAAGGTATTCAGTGACTTGTCCTTCCGACCAGTCTGAGACATAGAAACCCCAGATTCAGAAGCAAGATACAAAGAACACCCAAAGCAAACAACAATCCATCAAGCTAAGTCCTCCCTTGCTCATTCTTAGAAACAGAAATATGATTGCCTTATTTTAGAACATCCAACATTCCCTAAGACATAGGGCTGCAATAAGAGTAGACCAGAGCTGGCTTGCCGAGATACTGTTTATTCATGTCTTAAGGAAACTTCAATACATATCAATTGAAACATGAAATCATATAAAATTCCTGACAAACTTTAAGCCAATAACATTTTAAATTAGCCACAAAAAACATTTGCATCATCTACTGAAGCACACATCTGACTTTTAATTCTGCAGATATACAAGCCACACTAATGAGGTTGGTAATGAGGTTTTTCTGTAAGCCCAAGAGACCATGGTTACAAGTTCTGAAAGATTTACATTAATCAAAAGAAGGTTCAGACAGTTGAAAAACTTCGATAATACTTCAAGTGATCATTTCGAAAACTTAGTTGTATACATGCTAGAAGGACCATCAATGAACAACAGAGACATCGAATTGTCATAGGTTTCAAGATGACAGATGGCTGGTACCCAGCCAGCAATTTTTTTATTATGTAAAAGATGCTTCAAGAAATCGCTACACTCCTAGCTTCCAAGTGCTAGCTGAATGTATTTACAAACATGGTTAGTCACTACAGTGAAATTGCAATCCACTAGGATTTTGAGGCAGTTGATTAAAATTTGACCAAATTCCTCTACGTTTAATAATGTGTGTTCTTCAAAAGAAAATTCTGAAGCCAACTGCGATAACACTTTCCACAATAACAGAGTTTAATCAGTTACTTTGGACTTCTAGAAACATTGCCAATGAAGCAGTACTAGCGTATATCATAGTGACCACAGCACAACATAACTGCCAGATGCATGTATCTGATGAAAGGTCAACCTAATCCAACAATTCAGTTCAAAAAGGGAATAAGAAGGATATTGGTTTACCTTTCTGATAAAGCTTGACAAGCAACTCTTCAACCCCTGGATCTTCAAAGATAACTTTAACTGTTTGATGCACTGCTTCCTACAAATACAACAATTTGCAGAAGAATGCCAGATATTAAATTCGATTTCTAAAAGTTGATGTGGCATGTAAAATAACACACACACACATCCTAGCATAGTATGGCATAACCTTGCTAAATCTCCGTTTTCTCTACCCATTAAATACCCCACTCTTGGTTCCATCAAAGGCTTGCAGGTCCAATAGTCCCTGAAAATTGACATGCTGATGCGCTAGTCCCTGAATGATTTGTTGGCTTGCTGAACAACCAACCCCCCCCCCCCCCCCCCCCCCCCCCCCCCCCCCCCCCCCCACCACCCACCAACCAACAACCCAAAAGAGAAATTGTTGGGTTCCGCGTGGCTTAAAACAAGGTGGCAAGTGTAGGTAGTGTTAATTGAGGAGAAGAAAATAAATCTAGGGTTGCCCAATCAGATGGAGATGTTCAGAGGGGGCTGCTGACCCGAAATATAGGTTTTAGGCCGACTGTCTAGGAATAGGTTAAGGAGTCAGGCAGGGTTAAAACGAAAACCTCAAGGGACCATGTGGCCTTTCAGCAAAAATAAAAATATTTGGAAGAAAAAAGATGCAACAAAAGCAATTTTGATCTTTGTACCTTTGTGACCTCCAAGAAGCCTTTACAAGTATCTTCAAAATTAACCTGTTCAAAGGGAGGACACTCAGTTCAAGAACCCAAAATAACTGAAGAGCACATGCACGTGCAGTTTCTATTATGCGCTTCGTTAATTGCCTTAGTAATATTGCATTCATGAACCTCAAAGGGTTAACCTATTAGTCATGGGTGACGAAAAGCATCCATGCAACTTAGGTTCAGACCTAGTGGTAAAAATTAATCTATCAAACAAATAGCATCCAGATCATGACATAATTAATATATTACTACTGTAAGAAATCTTATGACTAATGAAGAGGGTGGCAATTCGTGTTTAGAGATGGCATGGACTTAGTTAGGCCAGGCTGTGTAATTTAGAGGGACAACTTGTTGAAGTGTGCATATGATTTTACCCGCCAATGTTTCTATATCCATAATGCATTAAGAATTTGATACATATAGGGCTAAGTAGTAAAGTGTGGGATATATCAGAATGCAAACAGTATTCACAAACACATTTGGGGTTGATGTAATCAAGACAGAGACCAGGTTGCTTGACTGAATACATGGTTGGGAACAATATAATGACCTGCTCAGCATAATTCTGTGGAAGTGCTTCAATTATGCTTGTACTTAACTCCATTGCAAGGTCGTAGCAACGCAGATTGTTATTTATCTGCAGATAATTGTAGTTGTGAGTCAACTGCATACAGAACTTACCAACATCATCAAGATCAATAAATAATATAGGTAGTAGTGTACCATTGCACACAGAGGCTCCAAACCGATTTCAGAAGCTGGTTCTTGGAGCCTTTTCTTTTCAGCTGCTTGAAAATCTATCATCACCTAAGAAGCACCAGTAAATAATGCAAATGAAGATGGCACTCCATAGACTTTTACACAAAGGAACTTAAATCAGATAGGAAAAACAAGAACTACAATAAACACAGAGATGCAACCCTAAGCACTGTATAACTGAGCTAAATCAGCATTGGCCCTAAATTTCAACAGTTCACTTTGGTTTCTACAGGATGAAGGCTGGGTTCCTAATAGCAACATAAGACCTTTATATGAGGAAAATAACGAAAAACATCCGGTGAAACAACTATTTCCAATAATGATAAATTCAGCCCTCGTTCCTGGCTCCTTCCAGCAGTTGAATAATTATTTTTGTTAATTAGCGAAGAAGATTAAAACAGAATTACTACTCTAGTGGTCAATGATGAACCCAACATGTATATGAGAACTTGTAATGTAAAACAGCTAACTCCATAAAATTTTACTTTACTTGCCTGAATAATAGCCAAAGAAATTCTATAAAGCATGACATCAGTGCTATTGTCCCTAACAATTTGAACTTGCTCCCCAAGAATCCTGAACAAGTCGACAGCAGCTGGAGTGTACAACTTCCCATCCTCTGTTTTCTTTGGCGGCTGTACTTTATCAGCTTCTAGTATATTCAAGTACCATTTCTACACAAGTAATGCAACTAATTAGAACCATAAGACAAATAAATTTCACTTCACAATTTTAGTCATAATGAGTGTAACTTATCAGTCATTACCTTTGTTGTAGCTTGCATTCTCTCAACATAAGAATTCATGAGGGGATCCATAGCACCACTCTCCGAACATACTTGTGCCAAGGTTTCATCAACACCAAGTCCAATCAGATTATCTTGGTATTCAACCACCCAACCTGTAACCTAGTGGTAGTAGATCAAAATTGTTACCAATGAAATCGAAAGGACAAGAGCAGTCCTCAATGAAACTTCTTTTTGCCAACAAGAAGAGAAACACCAACAATATACATAAAAGGTCATAACTTGCTTTCCCAGCAAACCACATACACTGAGGCAGGCAGCTCTTAGTTTCCTATGACAGAGATGAATTTTTATTATTCCGCATATGAGTCCTCACCAGAAGGGGTGGGAATGACAGCATGTCACTAATACTGAATTTCCAATCTATTTAAAAGCAAATACGTAAGTGATATAAATACCAATACTAAGAGACCAGGGAGCATAGAAATAAGTAGCATCTAACAGCACCCCCTATGTTTCTGAGTGAATGAGAAAACTTATTAGAGAACACTAAGCAACATCAATGACAACCAGCTGTTTAACAGAGACCAATAAATAATGTGTGATCTATGTTAGATGATGACATTTAGTTCAGACATTGTTTTCATACAGTATCAGCAGTCTCTTGAAACATTCCGAGGATGTCATTCACCGCTAGTTTGAAACTCTAAATCCTATGACAAACAGCATAAAATCCACCAATCGTGCCAGTGAAACGATAAAACTTAGGTGCTTAAAAAAATCAATAATTTCATAAAGCAAGGAGCTGCATTGAAATTTAGGTAATGTTGCAACTATTCCAAGACACGAGTGAAAAAAACACTTCACACTGAATGCGAAGACAAAGGAACAGCCAAGAACTGCAATTGGACTCTTATGCTAATCTACATTTAAAGAGATCAAGCTCGTCTCTTAATCACCACACATTAATTTACAATTCAATCAAGATTAATTGTTCTTTAGTACAAGTTTCTATACCTTCAAAATCTCTATATTTGTGAGGTCATTGGCTCTGTCACTGAGCAATCGGAGCATCTGAATAAATCTCTCAGTATACAAATTCACCATGAGTTGGAATATTTCATATCTGCAAAAATGGCATATGTAACACGTGAGCATATGACTTAACCGGCAAGCACAGGAAATAAAAACAGTAGATGATATTTAGCCCGAAAAGCTATCCCAGCAAAGTAAGAGTAAGAACATTTTTTATAATCTTTTCTTAAAAGGTAAGAAAGCATCTTAATTACATCAAATCAAGGAACGTGGAGAAAAATATCTACTATGGAGTAAGGGCAGAAGACAGAAACGAAAGCAACAGACAGCTGTGTGAGATAAACCTTGGAGGAAAACAAGGAGCCACAAAGTCATAAATGTCTCCAAGTTCTTCTCCGATCTGTATGTTAAGG
The DNA here is from genome assembly GCA_964030455.1 of Linum trigynum. NCBI lineage: Eukaryota > Viridiplantae > Streptophyta > Magnoliopsida > Malpighiales > Linaceae > Linum > Linum trigynum. Next base: position 6,405,948 of record OZ034818.1, read on the forward strand.
GGAAGAAAGGGAAGTTCAGAAGTTCATTATTACTCGGCAATAGTCAAACCTAATAGTAATGATAGAATCATAAAACGTTCACTATGCAATCACCTAGCCAAGTACAAAAAAAAAGAATGAGCACATTAATGATACCCACTGAATGCAGCATGACAGCATGAAAATAGGAGCCTGCATGTACGGAAAACTAAAGGGGGGTGGGGGTGGAGTATCAATGCAGAAGAAGAGCAATGCTCGTGAAGAAGTAGATAGAACCAAAGTTTGAAATAAAACTGCAATTATACAGAATTATTGTAAGGTAGACTTACATGGCAGAGGAATCCTAGCCTTACATCAGGCAAGTGGACTAGTTATGCAGAAACAAACTATGTAATGTGGGCTGAGAAACTCAGACTATACTAACTAGATCAACACAAAACTTTTACAAGAATGATATGTTAAGATAACTATGTAGAGGACTCAATTATGCATACCGTTCGAGCTTCTTCTAAAGCAGCTTTCAGATCCTGGAATACTAGCTGCAGGATATACAATGGTTAGAGAAACAATTTATATAACCAAATTAATCGCGTGAAAACAGCTCAAATTTAGAAACCTCAGTCAGCAGCTTGTTGAACCGTGCCTCCGCCGCTTTTCGTATTGCCTCATAGCATTTGTCCTTATAACCTTTTCCCTGAGATTTTAATTTCTGTTGGACGACATTTTTCACAGCTGCTGCACCAGTAGTTTTTCTGCTTCATCGCAATTAATCCTTAATCAGCCCCCCAGCCATTTCAAGAATAAAGAAGAAATGCTGCTTCAAACTGTCAGTGTAATAGAATTTCAAAACATCAAAAACAAGAATTTTAATGACTTCAAGTAAATACTTTGCAGATCGAGTAGGATTTGCAACTGGTGTCACTGCATCAGCTCCCTCAGCCTCAGCTGCCTCCTCTGCTATTTGCTGATCAAGAATTTCTTGCATTTCAACGACTCTATAACAAGGTAGAAAATAGCCTTCATTAGAATGTTTCAGATGCATGTCATGCACATGAGTTCAACCACCCCGAGCTTGACCTTCAACGTATTTTGGAACATTTCAATTCCAATGAAAAAGATATATTTAATGAAATAATACAACGGGTACCGAGATATTTTGTGAAGAGGATCGTTTCTACCAGCTAGTCATGTCTTTGTTGTTAAGAAAGCGAGTTGCAAGGATGACTGTATGTTAAGAAAGTTATCTACGCTTGTATAGTGGCTTCAAGAAGAAAGATCAGGCTACGGTGTCATAGAGATTCAAAAGTTGCTTCCAGCAGTACTTTCTTACTAGCATTTAACATCTTCTCTTCTTCTTTTCAAAACATAATTCGAACTGCGAAAATTATCGGCTATTTTGAGACTGGAATAATTCAACTTTTTTCACCTGACACCATTAGGTGCTAAGTACAAACAATCCTTCATCACGTCAGGTAAACCTGGGCAGATTTATAAAAAGTCTAGAAAACAAATGAACTGCAAACTGTTCTCCTTTCTTGTTCCTGATTGTAGAAGAGGCCTATGGTTGTTTATGCTTTGGGTGTCTTCACTAGAGGAAAATAGGGACTAAACTCTCTATCCTCCAAGATTTTCATCGTAAAATATGAACACATTCAGTATTTGTTTGATACTGACAATAGAATTAGAAAGTCTATCAAAATGACTAAAGCATTTAGAGATCAGAAAATCTTGCCACACAACATACCTCAAACCACGAACCAGCGTTTGTGGGCTGCAAAAAAAAAAAAAAAAAAGATTCATCGACATCTATGGTAGAAAATTTCTAGGCATAAAACTTGTATTCACAAGCACAAATCTATTTGATATCTTCAAAAGATAACCACATATCCAGATATAGTGCTCTCATATCCAAGTTGAAAAAACTCGTAAGTATCCTAATGATTAGATTTCGATTGACAGATGCAAACAAAAGAAAATAAACATATTATTAAGGATTTCTTGTGCATGCTTTTGAAGGTTAAACTATATCGGCAAAAGATGGAATATTTACAGCTCATATGCTACTTCCACACGAACAGACTGGAAAACAAAAGCAAAAAGTCAAGGAAACCTTAAGATTTACCTTTCTTTAGCAAGCTTGTAATAGTTGGCAACATGGGCCCATAATGTCTTCTCAAAGGTCTCCCAACTCTGATCAACATCTTCAAAATATTCCCTAAACCCAGAAACAAGAAGGTGTTACCTCAGCCCATAAGAATCAGATATTCAAGCTCAACCCACGAAATGTAACCAGACTGAGCTCAGATCAAAACAAAGGCATAAGAGAGACTAGTAAGGGCAGAAATCATGAGAAGTTACATAGCTCAAGATTTTCAGAAGGTATTGAATTATTTTCCAATTCTTCAGAATTCAAATGTTAAGAACTCCAAATAGCATTCAGAGGAGAGCTGCTTCTACTTCAAGTTCACATTAAAATGTAAGCATGGAAAACTAGAAATTGGTTGGACAATTCCAACTGAAACCGAACATATTATCGGCCAATTTACAGAGAACGGCTCAACTGCGATACTAATCACCTTTTCTGTAAAGTTGGATAGGAGAAGTAACCCTCTCAAAAATAAATGACACTGTAAACCGTCATCTACAAATAGGAACATGCCTTCACTATACTACTCGAGTTAAGATAATTGTGTGAAATAAATAACAGTTAGAAAAAAGTGGGGACAAGCACCCCCTCCACAAAAGAAAACTTTTGGTAAGGTAAAAGAAGACAAACCTTAATTTTCCAACCTCTTCTGTATGAGATTCTACGGCTGCCAAGGCAAACCTTCGCTTCCCGTCGAGTGCTGTTAACCTCTATGACAAAACAAGAAGAGCCCCGGATTTTTTATCTGGAAGAAAGTAAGACTTCTAGGCTAGAAACAAGGAAAATATCAGGCTACCTCATAAGTATTGACAAGTTCCCTATCATCACTCAATGAATCTCGAGCCTCTGTTGCTTCAACAGATATTGACATCATACCCTCAACATCCTGAATTCAAAGTGCAAGTGATACAATAAGAATCATATTCCAAGGGCTCAACGTATTCAACAGGGTTTAAATTTCCAACAGTCGAAAGTGCATCAGTAAAAACATCTTCACCGTACACGGGTATATACATTGACAAACTACAGAACGAATATCTCGTCCATCATTTCACCATAAAGATACTTCTAAATTTTCAAAACTTGCATAATTGACAGTCAGTAGATCGCCAACTAGTACACTGAAATCTAACTTATTAGTCTGGATCTCAACAGACAAGGTAGTGATATGGAAATGCAAGAACTAAAAATCAACTAATTTAGAGCCTAACTTATGAGCCTTCTTATATAGAGGTTGACATCACAAGAATGAACTGCTACTACTATTACCACTAGGAACTGAGTCTTCTACGCCAGGAAACAAATACTGACTCCTATTGGAAAATATAAAGAGAAAATTACTTAAAGACATCCTAAACCAATAATTGGAAAAATTAATCATCTTCTGAAAATCCCTGTAGGGAGAGGATTGTTGAGAAAAAATCCAATTCTGATATTCTGCATCTTACTTGAAGCTGGGTAGCTCTTCTAGCCTCTAGGGTGTTCTTAATAACAATTGTAAGTTGACTAAGCCTATTCCGACATGCATCCCTAAGATCAACAATGAACATAATATCATCTAGAGAGTTTAAATCTAAGTCCATGAGGAAGCTATAAAACAACCATCTAAGATGAGCAATACAGCATATAAGTACAGTCTCAAGGCTAATGCCTAACATTACACAAGTGCAGGTTAGTTCGATGTTAATGCATCATGTACAACCACTAAAGCAGTATCACTATGGGTTTAAATACAAATATATTACCAAAATTTATTTGTAAATCAAATAACAGGAGACGATCTATTGCACTTCAGTTTCCAAAATCCATATCTTACATCTACTTTATATCAAAATGTATGTTGGCATCACACACAGAGCAAATAACTAAGAGAAAACAAAGTTCAATAGTGCAGTGACGTCGGAAGTACTTCTGTCCATCAAAAGACCACAATACATAAGAGGAATTGATTCCTTCATTTCTGAAAATTTCTAATTTGGTTTGAAACCGCCTCACCTTCAAGGTCATGTTGAGGTTATTCCTTGCATTGCTAAGGAGCTTTATCTGATCGTGGTTGTCAATTAAGGTTTGACACTCTTGACAAAGCCTGATAAATTGGCACAGGATCAGATGAAACAAACCAAAAGAGACTAAACTACATGTGTAAAGACTTATAAAAAATAATAAAACATCATGATGCACATAGGGGAAAATTCTAAAGCATTCTTAACAAGCAAAATAAACATAATATTATGAGTATACAGACAGTGTTCCATTTATCATATTGAACTCAAATAGAAGATTAGATTCTCATCAAATCATACCTCTCAATGCCGATAAAGTTCTCACGGAGTTGGTTTATCGTCGTCTGAGATGATGAAAGTGAGGCCAAGCCAGATTGTGCTTGTTCAACCTACATTGTATAGCTCCAAGTCATTGACGACACAAAATGTCAAATATGAGTGAATAACAATGAAGAATCATAGTATGTTTTCCACCAATACCTGCTCTGCTACCATTGTACTAAGCTGAGCATCATTAGCCTGGAGATGTATGTAAATGCAACCAAGTGTAAGAACACGATATTAATTCTTCCAAGAAGAACACAAATAAATGCACAAAGCAAGAAAGCCTAACAGAAAATAATAATGATTCAACAACAATGCAGCAATTAATCACATTGATAACAGGCAGGCAGACAATGAACCTGTTGCCGTGAAATATAATCAGCTTTGATAGAGGCAATCGATTGCAACAGCTCAGGAAGAGGCAACAACTTGGCAACCTCGCGTACAGCAGCCTCCTTGGCTTCCACTCCAAGATCTTCGTCCATCATGTTTTAACTGTAACCATGTACGTTTGCTGAATTAAAGAACAGGAATACAAAGAGAAACCGCAGACGAAACTAACGGAATGTCACAAATTTCATTCCGAAGTACCTTCAAAATCTACAAAGCAAACTGTTTATGCAGAAACTAGAAAAGCTTTCTTCCTCTCTTTGATGGTGAACTACCTGAGAGTGAATTAGGTAATTGAGCTCCAGGTAACATGAAACGCCGATAACCCACCAGCTACAGTATCAACTAGATCTGCTCTCGCCTCTCATCCTTCTATCTTCGTACAGTGGCTTCCTTTCTGCACCTCAAAATAAAATTCAACTTTGGAGATTGAGAGCAGAGAATCTCCGCAAAATGGATAATGAATCGGGAAACTAGAGGAACAGACAGAATCGAAGAACAACTTTTTACCGGACACTTTTTACAGTTGAAGACATCTATCCGAAAAAAGTCCTCCCTCCACTGCTGCGGTGCGGGGCCAAAACTTCTGGAACCTTCCGTTTTTCCTCCTTCCCTTCTCCACCGTGGGAGCTCCTACATTTGCTTAATCGCCAGCGAAAAGAGAGACTCTCTCTCTCTCTCTCTCGATCAGAAAATGAAAGCAGAGCGAAGATAGAAGAAGTGACCAACGCCCCCGTCGTTTTCTTCCTTACTTCCTTCTCTGTTCCTTTTCTTCTGTGTCTTCTTCTTCTACTACTCTTGCCTTCGTTCTCGTTCCTGGTCTTTCTTGAATCTCTTTCGTCTCCTTTTCTTGTTCGTCCAGGGTGGTGTGAGAATGTAAGGAAAAGAAGGGGAGGTAATTTTCAGATTGGAAAATTAATTAATTAATGAAAACAGAATCGCCTCTCGTTTTATCTGAAATTTCGGGGCGTTGTTTAGCTTTGTTAACTAGAGTGGCCCGGAGGAAGATAAGGTATGAAATTTTATAATGTAATGGAGTGTATAATTTATTGATGTATAATTTTTATTTTTTGGAAACTCGTGATAAAAATAGTGATTTTTACTAGAAAAAAGACATGAATGATGCAATGAATCAAAAATCGGCCTTATGAACCAAAATCAAGTACATGTTACATTGTGAAACAATATTGTTTATGGTAATATGATGAGGTGGAGTAAGTTTTATAGAAACCGAATTCCAGAAAATTGAATAAAAAATCGTCTATCCCGTCGATTTTCGGGAAATGGGCATCTCACAATCGTTGCTAGCTTTTACTCGGCCCGTTGGTTGATTAATTTGCTTTATAAAACTTTCATCTTGTCGTCATTGTGCTTTCTGGTTTTTGTTAGGCCATGATAAATTCTAAGGAAATCAAGAACGAACAACACGATTTGGGATAGGAACCGCCGTTGTCGTATCTCTAGAAAATGGTCGTAAACACAGACTCACCTGCCAAACTGGTTTGGATTGAGATTTTTATCGGGTATCAGGGAACCATGTGATTATAAATTAGACTTGATCCAAACAGGCCAAAACTTGAAATTCAGCATGTTTGACCGACCCATGCCAAATTCTAATTATTCTTTACTTTTAAACTTTCTATTTGAAAATAAAAAGTAGTGAAAGAAAAGAGATGACTGCAATTCGCCATTTGCACATCACTTATTCGGGAATAAAACCATAAAAATTCAAAAGGAACTCAAAATGTTTAGGATCGTTTTAATGTTTAAAATAACTAAATAGATCGTTCTGTTTAGTTTTTTACTAACAAATACCAAACGATTCCCTATAAAATACACTATAATTTGATCATTATGATATCAAATAATTATATAATATATATTTGAAATGATAAAAATTGAACTAATTGGGTTGGTCGAGGTTAAACCATTGAATAACTTTAAAATACATTATATTTTAGCCATTAAGATATAAAAATAATAGCATAATATATATTATGCAAGAGAAAATAGCTTGTTTTAGAATGGCAAACCAATGATGTTCATTTGTTTTACTTGATGGTCAAATCCCGTGTAGGTCAGGCCCATTCAACTCTTTTATTTTATGGTTAGCGGTTAGCCCATTAGATACCATGCATTAGTTAATTGTTAAATTTTTTATTTTTAGCAATAAAAATGAGTATTGTTTTTTCATTTTCATATATATTTTATCACCACAGTAAAATAAAAGGGCTTAAAGAAAAAAATTAACACTCCTAGACCCGTTTAAATCCGCATGTGTACGGTAAGTTGGCCCGTTCCATAGAGGAAAGAGAAAGAAATTGACACTCCATATTCTACCCTTCCTACAAACGCTCCTGGAGCAAGGATTAGGGAATTTGAAATGGGGGAAGAGTTTTTTTCCTCCCTGCTATTATATGTTTTTTATTTAAAAGGATACAACAAATGGACTTAGTGTGATTGGTTATGATCCTTGCTTTTCTTTAAAATAGACATGGTTTGAATCCCAGTACGTGTCTTTTTAATGAATAAAAAAAGTAATTGTGAAGACTAAAATGTCCTTCCTACTTTCACTCTCGTTGCAGGAAATTTGAAATGGGGCTCCCGTTTTTTCCTTCGGTGTATTATATTATGTGTAGATTGGTGAGCTGGAAGTATAAGCATAGTTTTATGATAGAGGTTTCTCTCTTATTTTCCTTTTTTTATTTTGGTTATTAGCTGGCAAGCGCTAATGTTTGGTTTCTCCTTTTTAATGACCACTCCACTCGCCACTTTATTTTACTCTTTTTCCCGTTAATTTTTATTCACCGCATTAAAAAAAATTAAGCAGTCGTTAGCAACACTGTTAAATGGCTGAAGGAAATCGTACAAAAAAACTCTATTTTCTTCGGAGCCATGAAATCGTGACCTAGGTTTTGGACTCTAAGAATAGGGTTTGTAGAAACTTTCTGTTTCATTGAGATGGCAAGAACATGTACAAGCAGCTTATATAGTGCTGCTGAGAAACCAAACAAAGAGAAAAGCTAACTAACTATTAACAGTGTAAACTAACTCCACTAAGAAAGAAAAGAGCCAATAAAAACTATACAGGTATGCAGGCTCAACGGTAACAAGAGTAATGAACTGGAATAAGTGGGACGACGTCGTGGTGGTACCAACGACGTCGCAGAGTGCTTCTTCAAGCAGCAATCCATAAACCAGCCTCTAAGTCAAACCCATGAACCAGAATATGGACTGAGTCGAACCAGTCGACTTGTTCTTCATTCTTCAGAGGCCCCCTCAAGCTGAGGAGTGTATATGTTGGTGACTCCCAGCTTGACAAGAAGGAAATGAAGGCGATGACGGCTTAGTCCTTTTGTAAAAATATCTGCAAGTTGTATTTCTGATCGGACATGGCTCACCGTCACAATCTTGTCAATAATATGTTGTCGAATCAAATGACAATCAACCTCAATATGTTTGGTTCTTTCATGAAAAACTGGATTGTGTGCAATATGTATTGCAGACTGATTGTCACAGAATAAGGTTGCTGGAGTTGAATGTTGTACTCCAAGTTCTGAAAGCAATTGTTTAAGCCAAACCATTTCACAAGACAGCAGTGCCAGGGATCTGTATTCTGCCTCAGATGAGGATCTGGACACCGTCTGCTGTTTCTTAGTTTTCCAGGTAATTAGGGAATTTCCAAGGAATGTACAATACCCTGAAAGAGACTTCCTTGTATCAGGACATGCTGCCCAATCAGCATCTGTATACCCCTTAAGCTGCAGACTAGTGTTAGACTGAAACAATAGTCCTTGTGTGGGGTAAGCTTTGAGATACCTTAAAACATGGTGTGCTGCCTGCAAGTGTTGATCTGTTGGAGCTTGTTGATACTGACAAAGTTGTTGAACCACATAGGTAATATCAGGTCTGGTGGTTGTGATGTATTGAAGCTTTCCTACCAGCCTTTTATATGGTGAAGGATCATCCAATAGATTCCCAGCTCCTGCAGACAACCTAGTCTTCATGTTAATTGGAGTTAATGCAGGTTTACAACTGAGAAACCCTGCATCCTTTAGCATATCAAGACAATACTTCTTCTGGCAAACAAAGATTCCTTTGGGACTCCTTGCAATTTCCAATCCCAAAAAGTATCTCAATGTACCTAAATCCTTGATTTTGAATTCCTTAGCCAGCTGCTGTTTGGTCTTTAAAATTTGATCCAATTCATTTCCTGTGACAATAATGTCATCAACATACACTAATATGATCAGAATAGAATCTCCACAAATACAAGTGAACATGGAGTAGTCTGCTTGAGACTGTTTGAATCCAAGATTGATCAAAGAGGTAGTAAGCTTAGCAAACCATTGTCTGCTAGCTTGCTTTAACCCATAAAGAGATTTTCTTAATAAGCAGACCTGCTTATGTCCATTTTCTGCAACTGATAAACCAGATGGTACTTCCATAAATACTTCTTCTTCAAGGTCTCCATGGAGAAAAGCATTGCTTACGTCCATTTGATGTAGATGCCAATTCTTAACAGCTACCACTGCTAATAATGTTTTCACTGTATTGATTTTAGCTACAGGAGAGAATGTATCAAGAAAATCGATTCCATGTACTTGAGTGAAGCCTCTAGCAACAAGTCTTGCTTTGTACCTCTCTACACTTCCATTTGGGTTGAGTTTTATCTTGAAAACCCATGTAAATCCAACTGCTTTCCTTCCTGGAGGTAAGTCCACAATATCCCAAGTATGATTGAGCTGCATAGCTTGAAGTTCTTCTGCTATTGCCTTTCTCCAATGAGCATACTGCATGGCTTCTTTATAAGTTTTTGGTTCAACCAGGTTCAGCACGCTAAGGGCATAAGCTCTATAGGATGGAGTAAGATTATCATGAGATAGAACACTGCTAAGAAGATGTGGACTGTTGTGTGAGGGCTTGAGATTTGGCAAATCTGTCTTATAGTTCTTAACAAGATAATCAGGAGGTTTAGAAGTTCTCCCTGATCTCCTCAGTGCTGGTTCTACTACAGATTCTTGAGGAATGACCACTTCTTCCTCTTCTTCAACAGTATCCTGTTCTAGCTCATCAACTTCAGGATCAGGTTCAAAGGATGTGGTTGGGGAAGGTTGTTCTGGTTGTGATGGAGAGGTTGTATTGGTGTTGGTTGTGTTTTGTGAAAGGATGTTTGATTCTGGAAAAACATCAAAGGTAATAGGTTGAGAGATATTATGTGTAGGCTGTAAAGGTTGAGTGAGAAAGTCCTTCCTGTAGGGTAAGATCTGTTCATAGAACTTAACATCTCTTGAAACAAAGACAGCATGGTTTGACAGGTCCAACAACTTGTATCCTTTCATACCATAAGTGAATCCCAAGAATAAGCACTGTCTATCTCTACTTTCAAATTTCTTTCTTCCATGAGCCAATGTCCCGGCATAAGTGAGACAACAAAAAACCCTTAAGATGCTGTAATCAGGAAGTTTGCCATAAAGCCTCTCAAAAGGTGTCTGGTTGTTCAACAAGAGTGAAGGCAGCCTGTTAATCAAGAACACTGCATGTAAAACACACTCTCCCCAAAATGATAACGAGAGTCCAGATTGAAATCTTAAAGCTCTGGCTACACTAAGAATATGTTGATGCTTCCTTTCCACTCTTCCATTCTGTTGTGGTACTTCAACACATGAAGTTTGATGTTGTATTCCTTGTTGACCATAGAAGTCTGGCATTTGAAACTCAATTCCCTGATCTGACCTTATGGTTTTGACTCTCTTATCAAAGTGAACATTCACCATCATACAAAAGTTTTGCAATAAACCACGAGCTTCAGACTTAGCTTTCATCAAATAGATCCATAAGCATCTAGTATTGTCATCAAGAACAGTAAGAAAATAACGATAGCCATTGTAACTCATTACAGAATGAGGACCCCATATGTCTACATGTACCAGATTAAAAGGGGCATTAGCAATAGAAATGCTTAAATCAAAAGGTAGTTTCTTTTGTTTGGCAAAATGACAACTCTCACAATGCTCAACTACTGATCTCTCAACTACTGGACTACTTTTCTGGATAACATTTTGCCTCAAAGATGAAGGATGTCCTAGTCTTGAATGCCATAGATCAAGGTTTTGCTGGGTGAAATTGTATGTTGTGGCAATGGTATGGATATTGGCTTTGGCATCTGGGACTGGTTCATCACTTTGGGACATTTGATATAGACCTCTAGCTTGATGGGCCAAGCCAATCCTCCTCATGGTAAGTAGGTCCTGGATTTCACAGAATGAGGATTTGAAGGTAAGAGAAACTGGTAAGGTTTTGGTTAATTTGCTCACAGAGAGGAGATTGAATGTGAAACTGGGCACATAGAGGACTTGATGCAAAAACAAGCCACCTGGCAATCTAACAGTACCAATATGTGTTGCTTCTGCCTTTTGACCATTAGGAAGGGTTAAAAAGACATCATGAATGACTTTATGTGATAGGAAACAGGCTAAATTACAAGAAATATGATCAGTTGCCCCTGTGTCAACTATCCACACATTAACCAGCTCATTAGAATTTCTTCTAGTATGAGAAGTAAGGATTGACTTGCCTGCAAAGTTGGTCATAACTACAGGATTCCTTGAAACAGAATTCACATGTGGGGCAACTCCTGGAGATGAGGGTCTGGAGGAATTAGGTGAAGCTGGTGGTGATTGATGCAGAATGTTCATTATCCTGTTGTAGTCCTCATTGCTAAGTTTCAGATTTCTGAAATTGGACGATCCAGTCTCCTCTTCCTGACTACCCTGTGATCTAGATGTATTCTGTTCTCCTCCACTTGTGTTTCCTGGAATAGAAACAGATCCAACAAAGGGACTCCCAGAACCACCTTCCATTAACCTTTTGTTCTTAGCCTTTAACTTCCAACAGTCTTCTTTGACATGATTATCCTTTTTGCAATACCTGCAAAACAGGCCTTGAACTTGTACCTGACCTCTTCTCTGGTCTTTTCCTCTATTACCATCAACTGCTAGGGCTAGATTATCAGCAACTTTAGGTCCAACCCCTTGGGGATCAAGCTGTCTTTCATGCTGCAGAACGTAACTAAAAGCAGCTCCAATACTTGGCATAGGTTTCATCATGAGCAGATTTGTTCTAACACCCTCATAGTTTTCATTCAATCCTTTTATAAATCTCATAACATAATCATCATTCAGAAAATCCCTCATAATTTTCAAAGCTGCAGTAGAAGGACAATCTGCTAAAGAACAAGGAACAGACACAATAGTCCTATACTGGATATATTCTTCCCAATGAGTCTTGAGTTTGGTGAAATACTCGTTCACACTAAGAGATCCTTGCTGGCAAGAGTATATCAAAGTCTGTAAATCAACTAGCCTTACAGCATCAGCCTGACCATATCTCATCTTCAGATCTTCCCAGATCTGATGAGCATTTTCAGTACTAGGTACACTATCAGCCATCTTATCATCAAGAGAGTTAAAAAGCCAGCCTAGTACCTGAGTATTGTTGGCATCCCATTCTTCAAATGTGGGATCAGTATTTGCTGGTTGGGGTTTAGATCCATCAACATAACCAAGTCTCTTCCTGGTCTTCAAGGCAATACGAACAGATCTACTCCAGAGGTTGTAGTTCTTACCATTGAACTTCACAGAAACGATGGATTGTGGAACAAGTTGATCTGTTGAACTGGTAGCTAAGACATTGGTAGACATGGTTCCTGATGAAGTAGAACCAGTAGATCCACCTGTTCCTTCAGTAGCCATTTTTTTTATAAAGAAACCCTAGCAGAGTGAACGAAGCTCTGATACCATAAGAATAGGGTTTGTAGAAACTTTCTGTTTCATTGAGATGGCAAGAACATGTACAAGCAGCTTATATAGTGCTGCTGAGAAACCAAACAAAGAGAAAAGCTAACTAACTATTAACAGTGTAAACTAACTCCACTAAGAAAGAAAAGAGCCAATAAAAACTATACAGGTATGCAGGCTCAACGGTAACAAGAGTAATGAACTGGAATAAGTGGGACGACGTCGTGGTGGTACCAACGACGTCGCAGAGTGCTTCTTCAAGCAGCAGTCCATAAACCAGCCTCTAAGTCAAACCCATGAACCAGAATATGGACTGAGTCGAACCAGTCGACTTGTTCTTCATTCTTCAGACTTATAGACTCGGCGCCGCCGCTGCCCTCCGACAGAGGGGAACCCAAACCCCCTGACCCTACCTTGCGTATACGCAGACCGCCTGAGATCTCGTCGTCCCCGGACGGCAAGAAAGAACGCGAAACACAGCACCCAAAGAAGAGGGTTCGACCATTGAACTTGATGGAAGAAGCAAGAGACATGGATACTGTAATAGTAGAAGACATTACAGAGGAAGAGTAAGAAGGCCAGTCCCCAGAATCCCATCACGCTAGCCCGAACAGTACCGTTCCTTCGGAGGCGCCGCTCCCAAAAGCGCAATCCCAGAAACCGGTGGCGTGGGGAGGAGGAAAAAAGCTATTCAGCGAAGCTGTGAACGAGGTAGAATCGTATGTGGTGGATTCTGACTCAGAGGATACTGCCGAGGCGATGCGAGACGAAGATAGCGATGAAACCGTGTTTGAAGAGAGTGACCCTCTATGCCCTACAGTGCCCTTTTCCGCTTTTGAATGGCGGAAGTACAGGAGGGAATGGCGATCCGCCATTGTAGTGAAAGTGTTAGAAGTTAGAACGATCCTTCCCATATCCAGTAGTAGCGAAGCGGCTGAATATGCTCTGGGCCAAATCGGGCATCATTCAAGTGACAAACCGGGGCTATGGATATTATTTCGTGTGATTCACCAGTAAGTTGGACTATGAGCATGCTCTAACGGGAGGTCCATGGATTTTGGGCGATCACTACCTTACGCGCCCTTGGCGCAAGGATTTCAACCCTAGGACCAATACCATTCAGTCAACTATGGTCTGGATACAACTCCTCGATCTCCCTATCGAACTCTATCATCCTGAAGCAACACTACGTATAGCTAGATATGCGGGTAAACCGATCCGCTTGGATCGAGCAACGGAGTCGGGTGCTAGGGAAAAATTCACCCGGGTATGTGTTGAAGTGGATCTCACGAAGCCCTACTGTCAAAGTTCAAAGTCGCGGGAATAGCATATGAATATCAATACGAAGATCTCACTAATGTTTGCTTTCACTGTGGGAGATATGGCCATGCACAAGCACGATGCCCGAACCTCCACGTGGAGGATAGTACCCCGACACCCATGCACGAAGATACTAGGAGGCAAACTACCCATGCGGAACAATATGGTGAATGGATGTTGGCTAAAAGACGAGGAAGACGACCCTACTCCAAACAGCAACAGGCCCACGAGGGGAAGGCTCTGATACCGCAGTCACATGAGGGAAGCCAGCCGGGGGGCTCTCGTTTTGCAGTTCTTGTCAAAGAGGACGGGGAGATCATGACCGCAATGGAGCAAGCAGACCACACAAAGGCCCAGGGTGCAACAAATTCTCACGCTTCATTTAGCAATACTATAACCCATAAGAAAGTATGGGTAGAGAAAGGTATAAAGCAAAATAATCAACTCCCAGAGAAAGGTACAGGGCAAAGTAACCAAGGCCTAGAGAAGGAGGGAGAAGGACGTATGGATGCAGAGGGAGGACTAGCACATGTGCATGGGACAGGTTCGATGGGAAGACAAGGAATCGAGACTATAAAGGTGAACCGAGAGCGGGAAGCTAGTCCATCACAGGCGGGCACTAAGCTGAGCACAAAGCACGCAAATAAGCCTACCAATAATGAAGGAGAGGCAGCTCAAGCTGACCCCACTACCACTAGTAATATTGAAGATGCAGTGTCGAGTGACAAGCCCCCGGATTTATCTGGCAGTACAAAGTTCACAGGCTATCCAAAAACAGAAGATAAATCAACGTCTGTACAGCTTGAGAAAGATAAGTTGGGAGAGGAGCAGCCTGACTCGCTCCTACTGTCACTCTAGAAAATGACCAAGTGTAACCACTTCCTAAAGCGCAGTATAGCAGGTTTGGGTTTTAATGACTCGCTCCTGAAATATGAAAAAGTAGCACAACCCGGCGTAAAACGGGCCAAAAATACACGACTACTAGCCGCAAACGGATAAGAACTAAGGGTGCAAACATGTGCAAATACATCGTTATCAAATTCCCCCACACTTAACCGTTTGCTTGTCCCCAAGCAAACCTAACTCAAACCAATGCAACTCTCCAGACCTCTATAGCAACAAACAACCCCGATCGTCGGTAGAGGATTTTCTAGATCATAACGCAGCT
This sequence comes from Linum trigynum, assembly GCA_964030455.1. Lineage (NCBI taxonomy): Eukaryota > Viridiplantae > Streptophyta > Magnoliopsida > Malpighiales > Linaceae > Linum > Linum trigynum. The sequence goes on from OZ034818.1 coordinate 6,421,077, forward strand.
TACGAGGTCAACTGGTCTTCTAAGACGTCCCCTATCTCTCTCAAAGAAGTAGAAGTAAGACAGTCAGTTCATGGATAAAGGGACTCACACCATTCACAATCAAGGACTCGCGATACCGGGGTGCTCTTTCACTTCATTTCACCGTTGGAACCCCTTTTTCACTTTCATTTTACTTTTTTTTCCATTCACTTAGCGGGGGTTCCAACTGCAGTCTTTTGCACGGTCGACCTTTATTAGTCGATCAAGAGCAATTTATGTACATATGGCGCTCGCCAGAGTACTTCTTTTAACTCCTTTTCCTCAACTCGTGTGGAGGGTCAATGAAATTAAGGGGGGTCGGAAGCTCTATCCATGCCCTTAAAAACACATCCTCAAGTAGGCAAACCGTTCAACGGGTGGAAGTTTTACTTGTACTAGAGACGGCTTAGCTTCACCTTGTAGGAGTACCCCACTAAGGATCACTAAAATCTCTTCCAAAACCCGATTTTTGTGCAATGAACGGTGCCGCACACGTTGGGCTTACCCCATGTTTAAGATTTAAAGATTTTGACATGGAGGACCAACTGCATTTCATTTTTCACTTGAGCACCATGTTCGATACACAAGTCCATAACACAATCCAAATAGAGTCACCATTATCACATGAATTCAACGGTCCTAGCTCCACTAATTCACAAAATCAACTGGCACTGCAAAGAGCTAGATAGGAAAAATTTTATGCTTCAACATCCTCCATAGTGCTACACTACCTCCCTAGGTTGCACATTACTATAAAGACTGTCAATTCAAAGCATACTGAGCAGGCAATTTGCAAAGAAACACGTACTTGGAGCCCTCAAATCTAAAAATTTGGACAGTGGACTAGGCTCCAAGCACACAAACAGATCTAATGCAGTCAAAAGAGAAACATCCCCCACACTTAAGATCGACATTGCCCTCAATGGAGAAGAGGGAAGGATAAAGGGGAACGATGTTACCGGTGTGCACGGACTACATGAGATTGGAAGCGGACCAGTCTGAGTGAAGAGGACTGGAGAGGGGACCAGTCAGGGACAAAGCACAGCTAAAGGGAACAGAAGAACTCAAACACAATCCTTTAGGTCCAATTGTCAGCCCAATAATACATCATCCAAAACAAAAGAAAACAAAGCAAAACCAAACCAGTTTACAATCCGACCCAAAACAAAAGGAATAAACGAAAACCGTGGTGAGGTTGCCTCCCCACAAGCGCTTCTTTACCGTCTTTTAGCTGGACGCCCATGGTGGATACTCAGCGGGGTGCAGGAACAGTTGCCTCCAAGAGCGGATCCACATCGCTCTTGAGGTACAGCTTCAGATTGCGGCCATGCACCAGACGCGTGCGACCACCAGCATCGGTCAGCTCGACCTGGCCATCCGGCAAGATGCAGGCGAGTGAGTACTCGGATGGCCAGGGTGGTCGTGGTGCAGGAGGTGGAACCAACTCATAGTGGTCTCCACCTTTCTTCCGTGCAGGCTTAGCCACCTGCTGCTTCGGCCGCCACTCCTCTTTGATCCTTTTGTTTGGTGGTGAGGTTGAAGGAGTGGCGACGCAGGCGTGAGAGGGGGATCCTGCAAAACGAGATGCACAGGGGGGGGGGGTACACGACAAGCTCGTGTACCTGGTGAGAAATAGCATGCATAGGTTTGACAGCAAGCATATCACAATGATCAGGGTCAGCCACAGAAAAGGTAGCCCGTTCATTCCCAGCACGCAAGATCAGTACCACTATGCACATCAATAAGTGCCTTGGCGGTGGCAAGAAATGGTCTACCCATAATCAAAGGCACATCCACATCCTCATTTACATCCAAAACAACAAAATCAACAGGATACGTGAATGCGCCTACTTTAACCAGCAGATCCTCTATGATACCCCTAGGATGCACAATAGAGCGATCAGCTAACTGAATGCTCATCCTAGCAGGGCTAAGTTCACCTAGGTCTAGCTTTTTAAACAGATTGTATGCGTGACATTTATGCTAGCGCCTAGGTCTGCCAAGGACTTCCCTATATGCATGCTGCTAATATTAAGAGGGATAGTGAAACTCCATGGGTCTTTGCGCTTTTCGGGCACCTTGTTCTGCAAGATGGCAGAACACTCCTCGCTCAGCATCACTGTCGAAAGATCCCCAAGTTTCTTCTTGTTGCTGAGGAGATCCTTCATGAACTTTGCATACTTGGGCATCTTCGACAGTGCTTCCATGAAGGGTATGCTGACATTGAGATGCTTCAACATTGCCATGAACTTGACAAACTCAATCTCCAGCTTATCTTTATGTAGTCAAATGGGGAAGGGAAGCTGGGGTACATGCTCCTTAACCACTGGTTGTGGCTTGGGAGCAGGGGCTTCCTTCTCCACCCTCACTTCTACATCACCGGCTGGAAATGCTGAAGCAGGCAGTGGCTCTTCCTCCCTAGACTGGACAGGTACCGCCGATGTGGACTTGCCACTCCTGGTGGTGATGGCATTCAGCTGCTGGTGCGGCTCCCGTGGATTGGGGATGGTAGTGGCAGGTAGAGTTCCGGGGGCCCGGGTATTCATTTGGCGAGCTATGTCACCAACCTGGTTCTGTAAATCTTGCAAAATGGCCCCCTGGTTCCTCAGGCCTGCCTCCAGTGAGGCTATGTTCTGGTCCACCCTCGTGAAATTCGCCTGGCTGGTAGTCATGAATGCCGCTAGAATGTTTTTCAGCTCCGTCATCTGATTATCTGGAGCCGGAGCTGCTGCTGGCTCGGCATACTAACGCTGAGGCTGCTGCTGAGGAACTGGCCCCCTGTCTAGCCTGGAAAGGCTGCCTCTGCTGAAAACCACCTGCTGGTGCTGGGAAACCAGATGGCTTAGTGGTGTTGCTCTTCCAAGCAAAGTTGGGATGCTGGCGCCACCCCTCATTGTATGAATTGTTGTAGGGGTTAAAGCGCCGAGCATTGGCGATGAAGTCTAACTGCTCTTGGGGAGTAGAAGACTCCCGCATAGCCTGGCAGTCTTCCACCAGATTATTTGAGCTCTCACACCACTAACATTGAGCTACTGGAGGTGTAGCCAAACCTCTTCCCGGAATAAGACTGTTGGGCTGCTTCAATGTCTGCACTAACTCGGCCACTTGCTGCTCGAGCCCGGACCTGGCCTCCATGGCGTGCACACCACGATCCCGGGAATTCCTGCCTCTGGTGCTCTGCCCCCAAGAATGATCTCTGGAAGCCAAGGTACTGATCATCTAGTTCAGTTCGGTGGAGTCTTAGTAAGAATATCCCCTCCTGGGCATAGAGACTCAATCACCCTCTGGCTGTCCGGAGAGAGAGCACTGTAGAAGTCCCCCACTGTGAATGCATCACTGAAGCCATGATGGGGACACTGCCAGAAATATCCCATGTACCGCTCCCATGCATCACAAAGTGACTCGTCAGGCTCTTGGCGGAAGTGAGTGATCTCTCGCTGGATCTATGTGGTCTTTGATGCTGGATAGTACCTGTGCACGAAATTGTCGGCCAGATTGTCCCAAGAAGTGATGGACAGTGGGGGCCGGGTCTCTAACCACCTCTTAGCATTCCCCGCCAGAGAATGGGGGAAGAGGTGAAGGCGGATTGCGTCATCAGGGACACCGTTTAGCTTGAACCTGTTTGTCAGCTGCAGAAAACGGGAAAGATGCACCCTTGCCTCCTCATCCTTCAAGCCATGGAACTGGATAGAGGATGTAATGAGTTGAATCCAGCATGGCTTGATCTCGAAGTTGTTTGCTGGAATGGGCGAGTAGAGGATGACAAGGCGGATATCAGCAATACGTGGAGTGTAGTAGTACTCCAAGGTGGGACCCGGTGGCGGTGGATGATGATGAACGCCATCTGCCTGGGGTATGGGGTTGTTCCCCAAGATCTGGTTCACCGGGGAAACCTGGTGAGGATTCCCCTGGTGTGGATTGAAATCTCCTTCCATCTCGTACTCGTCCTCGGACTCGCTGCTCAAGTGGCCGTCTACGCGCTCCTCCGTAGCCAGTCTAGCCCGTTGTTGTCTCCTGAGTTGGCGACAGGTGCGTTCAAGCTCCGGATCCAACAACAGTAAACCTCCTGACTGGCTACGAGTCATGCACTACCTGCACACAGTCAAGCAGCAAACCCGTGAAGGCACAAGTGGAACAAAGCAAACAATGCGAAAAAGAAAAGCTAAATTAACAGAATTCACGTTTCTTCAACAACCTAACCGTCCCTGGAAACGGCGCCAAAAACTTGACTCGCTCCTACTGTCACTCTAGAAAATGGTCAAGTGTAACCACTTCCTAAAGCGTAGTATAGCGGGTTTGGGTTTTAATGTCAACCCGGGTCCTAGATGTGATGACTACTCAGCGAAATCTTATTATTTAGCGGTGAAACTTTAGTGCAGGTTCAAACAAGCAAGCAATTAAACGGTTGTTTTCAAGTCGAGAGAGGTCACCCGGATATGGTTCCCACTAGACTGCAGTTAAGCCGGATTGCAATTTACCAAGTTCAGTTTCAATGATAGTTATACTGCAGGAGGTTCTTAAGCAGTCTGAAGTCTCGACTAAAGGTCTCCAGACCCTCTTAATCTGAGTCCCCAGCGGGCGGCTAACCTCCACCGGAGTAAACAGATTGAGGCCCTAACGAACCAAACCTCCACTACCGAAGTAAATTCGGTACAGAATAGTGAATTGGCTCCTCGACTAAAGTCGCCAATTCACTACCTTCAATTAAGGGTGCTTTATCAACCTAGGCAGATATTCTCTTTCTAGACTAAAGCAGAAATAACAGGAATTTGATCAGGATTCATGCCATTCAATCATTCAAACCTCAATTGAATATAATCAAATCATAGAATCTGTACTTGGGTTCATACAATCAGACCTAACACACAAATCTAGGGTTCTCCATACCCAGATGAATAAGAAAACTACTCCATAGAGAGAGATGGAAAATCTAGCTCAGATGCGGAAACCCATACTGTGAAGGATGATAATCTGCTTCTGGCGCGCAATTGGATCTTCTCCAAGCTCAAGTCGGACTCCCGTGGTGATGGAGATCGATCAAAGACACTTGAAGACTCAGTTTCGTCACTTCCTCTCTCTAGGTATTGCTCTGTCTCTCTAAAACTCGGAACTCCTTCTCCTTTGGCTCAAATCTGCCTAAAAGGCCGACCCTGGGAAAAACACGGTTGAGGGCACGACCGTGCTTTGGTTTTGCCCGCCCGTGTTTTGCCCCGTGTTAAAAACACGCCCGCGTCGGCCAAAACACGGTCGTGCCTAAATATGGACACGACCGTGTTTTGCTTTAGGCCAGCCCGTGTTTTGCTTTTCCATCAGTTCAGCTCTCGGCAATAAAAACACTGGCGTGCCTGTTTGTGTACACGGCCGTGTTTTGGTTTAGGCCAGCCCGTGCTTTGGCCCCAGCTCGACCAAATGACTTCCAAATGCCCCAAAACTTGTGCTTAGCCTTTCCTTCGACGTCTGGGACCTGAAATATGAAAAAGTAGCACAACCCGCCTTAAAACGGGCCAAAAATACACGATTACTAGCCGCAAACGGATAAGAACTAAGGGTGCAAACATGTGCAAATACATCGTTATCACAGCCTCTTATGAAGGAAATGGCATATATGAGCCAACCGGTGGGGAGCCTTGATCAGGAGGCTCCTGCATGTTCAATCTAAAGTGGGCCATGGCCTCACCACCCTACAACTTTTTTTTGATGGATCTACGTATATTTGTATTGAATTGTAGGGGAGCTGGAAGCAAGCGTTTTCTGCGAGTTTTCAAAGAATACCGACGTAAGCACAGGCCGGGCATTGTGGTCATTACCGAGCCTCGAATTAGTGGGGCAGAACCAGGGAAGTTATCGATAGGATGGGTTTGGATGGTGAGCTGGTTGTTGATGCGGTGGGATTCTCGGGGCGTATCTGGGTCCTCTGGGACAAATCCCTAGTCTCTATTTCGGAAACTACAAGATCATCCCAATTGTTGCACGTCTCAGTCCAGAGTGGTGCTACGAAGTGGGCGTTTACAGCTGTTTATGGTAACCCGACACTTACCCAACGCCGGGAGCTCTGGGAATCACTGAGAGGAATTGCGGAAGAGATGACTGAACTGTGGCTCCTTGCAGGCAACTGCAACTCAATTCTCCATGCCTCGGAGAAGTTAGGTGGGGCACCTTACGATGCGAACCTAGTACGTGATTTCCAGGACTGCGTCTTGGATTCATGGCTTATTGACCTGGGTTTCTATGGACCACCGTTTATATGGTCCCCTGCAGGGTTGAAAGAAAGGCTGGATCGGGGGATGGGTAATCAGTTTTGGCAGACTGCTTTCCCTGAGAGCACCGTCCAGCATCTCTCGAAGATCAAATATGATCATAGGCCACTGTTGATTCACACTAACCCGAATCACCAACCAGCGGGACCGAAACCTTTCAGGTTCATGGCTGCGTGGCTGCTTCACGAGAAATTTCAAGAGATGGCGGAGCATGCTTGGTCGAAGGGAATGGATCTACATAGCTCTATCAAGGCCTTCATAGCTGACGTGAGGTCTTGGAATTATCATACTTTTGACAACATTTGACGGCGGAAGGATGCTCTACTAGCTAAAATTGTGAGGCTTGTAGTAGAAGGGGATGGAGACTCGGATTCAGTTGTGATGCGTCAACATCGGCAAGAGCTCGAGGATGTTTTACTGCAAGAAGAGATTATGTGGTGTCAAAAAGCTCGTCTGGAATGGATTGCGCACGGTGACAAAAATACAAAGTAATTCCATGCCAGAACTATTCAACGACGAAGGAGGAATAGAATCACTGCTTTACATGATAGTGAAGAAAATTGGGTGGAAGATGAAATCCAACTTCAGAGAATTGCAAAAGTTTTTTTCCAGACCCTGTATACAGACGAGAACGAGTCGGGGCAGCCACTTACCCATGCCTTCCCCTCCCTGGCAGAGGCAGATTGGGCTATCATTTCGCATAATTTCAACGAGGAAGAGATTCACCAAGCTGTTATGGGAATGGGTTCGTTAAAGGCTCCTGGTAGTGACGGACTAAGCCATTTATTCTTTCAACGTTTTTGGGATTTAGTGGGACCGGGTGTTGTCGACTTTGCTCAAAAGTGTTGTAATGACCCATCACAAGTGGAGGAGGTTAATGACACGATCCTTTGTCTGATTCCCAAGGTGAATCGTCCCTCCCTGATCGATCAGTACATGCCTATAAGCCTATGCAACGTTACTTACAAGATCATAACGAAGTGCTTGGCGGAGAGGATGAAGACTCTCATGCCCAGACTTGTGGATGAGACTCAGACGAGCTTTGTCCCGGGCAGGCATATTACTGACAATATTTGCATTTTGCAGGAAGTTGTTCACTCCATGAGAGCTAAACAGGGGAAGCGGGGCTGGATGGTCCTTAAGATTGACCTCGCCAAAGCTTATGATTGAATACGTTGGAATTTCGTACAAGAGACACTCATGTCCGCTGTGTCCCCTCGAGCATTGTTAGTTTGGCAATGCAGTGCATTACTTCGGCGAGTATGAGAATACAGTGGAACGGGGGCTTGACGGAGAGCTTTGTCCCCTCTCGAGGTCTCCGCCAGGGATGCTCGTTGTCCCCATATCTCTTCACCCTATGCATGGAGAGATTGAGTTATGTCATCAAGGCTGTAGTAGTGGAGGATTCCTGGAGACCCATCAAGTTGTTGAGCTCAGGTTCGGATCTATCCCATACATTTTTTGCTGATGATTTAATTCTATTCGGTGAAGTTTCGATGCAGCAGGTTTATGCGATTACGAGATGCCTGGAGCAATTTGGAGCTGCCTCTGGTCAGCAGGTCAGCAAGCCCAAATCCATGATATTTTTCTCAAAGAATGTCTCGGCTATGTTGGCAAAGGAAATAACGGAAGCCCTCAGTATCCCAGAGACCAAAAATCTGGGGCGGTACCTTGGTATACCTGTCATTCACGATAGGGTATCGAAGGCCACCTTTGTTGAACTTATTGATAAAGTGGATTCTCGGTTATTAGGCTGGAAGGTGAACACCTTGTCCCTAGCCGGGAGAATTACCCTAGCACAGTCAGTCCTGGCATCCTTATCGGCCTACACTATGCAAACTACTTTCCTGTCGGCCAGTGTGCGTGAGTATATTGACAAGAAAATCCAGGCATTCAATTGGGGGAGCTCGGAAGTAGGGAGGAAAATTCACCTGGTGAACTGGGACACAATTTGTCGCCCCAAGGAGGAAGGAGGCTTGGCTTTCGTAACGCGACAAGGATGAATGAAGCATTCATGATCAAGATTGCTTGGCGGCTCCTAACCGAACCTAATAGCCTGTGGGCAAGAGTTATTCATGCGAAGTACATTAGGAAGGTAGAGGGCGGATGGCAGCTGCGTGTCAAGGGAAGGTTATCTAACCTTTGGCGCGGTGTTCTCCGTGTGATGCATCTTCTCCCAGAAGCTATCATGTGGAATATTAAGAGCGGACAACAAACTAGATTTTGGACTGATCGGTGGGTGCAGGATGGACCAACGCTAGCAGAGTTGGCCGTTGACCTCCCCCTAGAAGCGCACCTCATTACAATGGCAGAGATGGTCCTCAATGGTGAGTGGAACATATTGTACTTGCTAGTTTTTCTTCCACATGATACTGCAATGCAGGTTTTACTCCACCCAATCCCGCATGAGACAGGAGAGGATGTCCCGGTGTGGAGGTTTTCTCCTTCGGGTAAATTCAACTTAAAGACAGCCTACGAGATGACGGATGACGTGGAACGGCCGGGGCGTGCAATATGGAAGATACCAGCTACGTAGAGACAAACTTTTTTCTGGTTGGTGGCTCACTAGAGGTTACTTATAAATAGCGAACGACGACGATGACATCTTGCCTCGTCTGACATTTGCCCGGTCTGTGGAGCGGAAGGGGAGGATACCCTCCACGTTCTTCGTGATTGCCCTTTTGCCCGCTCTGTATGGGTGGAGGTGCTGAATGATGAGCCTGATCAAACTTTCTTCCAACCCGACCTGGAAAGATGGGCGCTACACTACATCACAGGACGCAGCGCCACTGTCAACCCTACAAAATTTGTTGTCTTGTGCTGGCTACTGTGGAGAAATCGCAACAGGAAAGTGTTTGAGAGTAAATTGGAGCCAGCCCAACGCATTTGCGGCAGTGTAACCCATCTTGAACAGAACATTAAAGAGGCGGCGGAGAAAATGTCCTCGATCGGACTAGCTGCGGGTATCCGCGCTGAACAAATGGTTGCCTGGAAGCCCCCTCCACCGGGGTGGATGTGCCTAAACTCTGACGGATCGGTTGTAGCGGGCCACGCAGCAGGAGGAGGAGTGTTGCAGAATCATGAGAGACGCCTTATTGCAGCCTACTCCAGGAACCTGGGAGGAGGGACGGTGACACAAGCAGAGTTAGCGGGTGTGGTGCATGGCTTGCATGCGGTTTGGAGGTTGGGGCATAGGAAAGTGGTGGTACAAGTCGATTCCATTGCTGCAATTCGACTGATCAAAGAGGCGAAGGATTTCCACCCGCATTTTGTTCTTGTTAACGAAATTCGGGGCCTCTTAGCTCGAGATTGGGAAGTTGATATCCAGCACGTCTATAGGGAGGGAAATGTGGTGGTGGACTTCTTAGCTTCGTTGGGTCATGGGTTGTCGCCAGGTGACCATGATATCGACCTACCTTTTTACGGTTGAGCTATTTGCTGTATTTTGATACGATTGGGGTCCAGACCCCCCACATGGTTTCTCTTAATTAAAGGTTGGGGCGCCCTTAGCGCCCTGGTTCTTACCCAAAAAAAAGTAGCACTGTTAAATTATAGAATGGAGCCTACACCAACAATTGACTTCGGCGAAGAAGACCATTATCATTATATTTAATTAACTGTTAGATAGGCTTTTTTCATGAAAAAAAAAATACAGGGACACAATTGTCATCTTTCAATAGTATAAGGACTTCAATAGTAATTTTAAAAATTGGAACAATCCAACCCAATTTATTCATTTGGGCTCAACTTAAGCAGAGTTCTTGACTTAAGAAACCAATGTCCTATAAATCAAAAGGCAGATTGTGCCAAGCTCAGAAGAGACAGGCTATTACAGTTGGATCACAAAAGAGCCTTGTTCGTTTGGATGAGGAGTTCTAACGGATTAATTTGACTCAACTGTTTCGTTTTAAGACAGTTTGACCAAATTGATCCGTTTGGCAGCACGAAATTCATATGAAACAATTGTGTCTGGAAAATTTCAAATTTACTCGTTTTGAGCCAATTACAATTGTCTAGGGTGGGGGCAGACAATTCGAATTTACTCATTTTGTAAAATGAGACAATTGGCCAAATTATCTCGTTTTTCGATTGATTCATCCAAACGACCCACCTTATTCCCGTTCTGCCACTCAACTATTTCGATGAACCCGATTTTTTCCATGCTAACAAAAAACGTTTTAGCATTCTAGCTCCTTCGTGATGGCATTGGCAGGGCAATATTTGTCAGACCAAATTTCTATTTCAAATTAAGAACTTAACCCCTATGAATCAATCAATCTAATAGAAATCTCGAATAGATGCATGAATCATTTGGCCCAATTCCAATTTTGTGGTGCAGTTTGTTAGAACGAATGTAAAATTCAATTTCTCTAATCATATATTTCAGCCAGGACAATTTGTTTCTTGAGAAATTAATCAACATGTAACTCAATTATATGATGTGGTTTACTGTCTCAAGGGCAATGTTTCTTCATTTTCACATACCCAATGCAGGATGAGACCAAATGGGGTGGGTTGAAAGGTGGTCAGGTGATGGCTTAACCTAATCCTGTCTTTGCAAGGATTGAGAACCCAGCAGAAGTGGCAACCGGTACCGAAGCAGCAGCAGCTAAACCGGCAGTGAAAACCAAGAAGAAGAAGAAACCTCAGCCGCAAGTAGCTGTTGAGGCTTAGGCTCAAATCGAGCCGCTTCTTAATAGCTCACTAGGTCTCATAGCCCGCGCTCTGCGACGGGACTTGTTTTCATTTGTGAAATAAATGGTGATTAAATAACTGACTGGAGTTTCAAAAGACACAACAACATAGTTAATTTTTGTGCGTTCTTCAAAATCATGTTAGGAGATCCCCCTTCATAGCTCAATTCTATAAACACTTCCATTGTATTGGTGTATGCCTTCCCTTGGAATTTACTTAGAATGCGAGAGACATTTAGACAGATTAGTATCAAAGAGAGCAGAGTTAGTGAGATTGAACTAGTAACCTCTGTTCTATATGAGATTAACATAAACCTCCTGAAACAAAAGATTCAAAGAGAAATTGGTGTTAACTCCACATAACTGAGGATCTGACATGTATAGTAGAAGTAAAAGAGAATAGATCAATGACCAACACCAAGAGATAATAAGCCAACCACCTATTCTAGTGTCTATAATACCAATTGGAAAAGAGCAGACAACAAACAACAAAGTTAAAACCGGGACCGTCAAAATCAATCATAACAGAGATTCAAGAAAGCAGGGCGAACCCATTAAAGCTAAGATTTTCCCCCTGACCACCTTGTTGCTCAGATATAGGGGCAGAGCCAGGATTTCAAGACCGGGTGGGCCAAAAATAATTAAATATAAATAAAACTAAAATAATTATTTTAAAAGTACACAACATTCTTTGAGATAATTGTTCAAAATAGCATCTAAACTAAAAATTTTAGCTATCTTTCATTTAATATAAATAACTAAATCATTAACAAGAAACTCATCATTTTAATTCCGTTGACAATGATATCTGTTAATCCCTAGATCTAGGAATGGCAATGGGGCAGGTCCGGGGCGGGTTTCTTGGTACCCAGACCCGCCCCGTGGCAGGTCGGGTCTAGGTCGGGTAATTGATCACGGGTCGCGGGTTGGGGCAGGTCAACCCAATGGGTATGCAATTTATATGAAAAATATTAGAAATATTTGTTATTTTTATTATAAGACTAAGAAAACAAACAATATTATGACAATTGTAGTTAAATTATTGGAGAAATTGAAGTTTTTACTAATTTACAACTTTATTATAGCTAAAATATGATGCAATAAAAGGAAAATTCTAAGTAATTTGACTAAGATTACATGTAATTTAGACAAGAACGGGTCGAGAATGGGGCGGGTCAGGGCAGGTCGGGTCGATGAGACTACCCATGCCCGCCCCGCCCCGCCTACGGGGCGAGTCGGACCCGCCCCCAAAACAGGTCAAACAGGTCTGGTAAAACGGATCAGGTCGAAATTGCCATCCCTACCTAGATCATATAGTTTCTATAAAGGAGAATGATAAGAATTTTAATTAGAAAAATACCAAGTGAAAATTAAATAGAGGTTGACTTTTTCATATGAAGTTGGATTAAAGTAATAAAAGAACAAAAAAGGAATGGCTAAAGCAGAATGTAAGGTAGTTGTGGATCGAACCTCTGTGCTTCTCAATAAAAATAACTTATCTACCAATAGACTACATCAATATTAGATGACACAATATACAGCCGAGTTGTACTTATTCAAATTTTATCTAAATATCCTTAGGATCCTAGGGGCCGAGACTAATCCCGGGTGGGCCGAGGCCCACCCTATACTCTATGTAGCTCCGCCCCTGCTCAGATATAATTCATGCGACATTGACGATGAATGGAAACCTACAACCAACCAAATAACCACTGAAAATAGAGAGCGAATCCCACGGGAAAGAGATTGACAACATGAGGAAGATTAGGAAACTAACGACTGAAAGGTTTAGTTCATAAGCAACAACTCGGCTCCTTGATTAATTTGCATCCTCAACGACGCTGGAAAATCCTCAATTGCTCCCACGAAAAGAAGAAAACTGGATCCATAAGATGAATGTGAGGAAGAGAATCGCCAAGCAGATAACTGAGAAAACAAACTCGGGAAAAGCAACGATTAGTCAAATAAGCTCAAGTCCGTGGATCTGGCTCTTCTGTAAAACTCTATGTACCTTTCAAATCAATTGAGCAACCCAGAGCTCTACTCTTTTCTGAGGGGACGATAGAAAAAAACAGGGCAAATCTCTAAACCTTCACATCCGATCTGGAGAGAGAGAAAGAAAGATGCATGGAGAGAATGAACACCCACCAGAAATCAGAACGAAATTTGTAGGATCTTCAATTGAATCCGCGTGGAGACTGGAAAAGAGAATTTCCTTTGCAGTTTGTAGTAACAGTTCTCTTTCATGGCCTAGGTCGTGATGTAACGAACGTGCAAAGTACCGATGGTGCCACTTAAGTTTATTGAAGGGCGAAGCGTGTCACTTAAGTTGAATAAGTGTACTATCACTGTGTATCAGTATTACCGAACTCATCCTTTTGTACACCTGTACCACTTAGGCCTCGTTTGCTTCATGGAATTGATCATGGATTTGGTACTTAAAAACCAAGCATCATGGACTTTGTACACAACCCGTCGTTTGCTTGATGGAGTTGATCATGGATTTGGAACCTTCAAGTTAAATACTGATGCAGGGGTAACGAGCAGGGGAGAAGTGGGATTAGGATGCATTCTGAGAGATTGGAATGGTGTTGCTAAACGTTTCAGTTTCTACCTAAAGTCGCTTAGTCACAAAAACTGGTAAAAAATGGGTAAAATCGTGATTCTGAAGCGTTTTATACGATTTTGATCATCTCATAAAAATGTGCTAATTGGCCTAAAATGATGTAATTTTGGAGACATATCAGCAAAAAATAAAAAATGGAAAACATTATTCATCACTCGTTCTATAACTAGTGTCGAGATAGGAGCTGCACATTAGGTTGAAAAGACACCTAATGGTATTCTCAACAGCCGCTAACCTTCTATCACTCTTCTCCCTTAATCTTCACCTGTGGCTCTTACCTGGGTTACGATAAAAGTTTATAGGTAGTTGATCGTATGTAATTATGTAAACTCAAACCAGCTTATGAGAATTTGGATTCTCAAGCTCGTTTACGGGTTACGATATACGTTTATGAGCTTATTATTAAGATGTTATGAGTTTTCTCTACTTTTGAGTCAACACAAATTAGTTTATGTGTTAGATATTACATTTTAATTATGAATTTCATGTAGTTATTCACTTATCTAAAATCGAGGAATTTTAGAATGCTATATAATATTGATGCTATAGGTTTTTGCCTTTATGGCACAACTTAAAGTTGTACCTTTAACGTTATGGTACAACTTCAAATTGTACCTACACTCTTTGTAGAAATTCTTTAATGGTACAGGTTGAACTTGTACCTTTATGTGATGGTACAACTTTACGTTATAAAGTTGTACCATAACATAAGGGTACAAATTCCTTTATGGTACAACCAAAACTTATACATTTAATGTTATGGTACAACTTAAAGTTATACATTAAAGCACCAATACTTTATAGCATAGTAGAAGTGTTCATCTAAAATCTACACACTCACATTTTACATACTATATGTTGTACTTCACATATTTTAGCTATTTTAGAGGGTGCATAAAAAACTTACGCTTTTACGCTTTGATTCTACGTTTTACGATTGTACCCATTTTTCGCTTCTAGGTAGAATCGTGTTTTTAACTGCATTCTGCATTACATATATTTATTGAATAAAAAAATATCACTAATTGTCATTCATTACTAAATTAAACCATATATTTGAATATTAGAGTTGCTTCTCATAATACATACATAATCAACCTTTAGGATGAAAGAAAATGTTTCATAGAGTTTAGTATGTCCTTTAAGTTTTTTCTAATAACGAATAATTTTTTTACCACATTGTTGCTAATGAATCTGAAGTTGCTTAATTTGAAATATATATGACATGGCTAATAGTTAGTTGGACAATGTGTTGTGTACTGACTTCCCAAATTATTCTCAGATTGCAGACATGTCTAGCAACAATGTAGTAATTTTTATGCAATAAATATTTTTTTCATGAAATAATTCAATAAATGAAAACGTATGAAAATAATATTACATGAAATATATGTTACTCATTAAGTTGATGAATGACGGGTATGAGTAGCATACATTTATTTTAAAAAGATAGAAGTTGCAAAGTGTCTTTTGGGTTGCATGAGATCGCATATTCTTATTATCGCTATTTGACTTATGCTTTTTTGCAATAGATAGTTCAAAAAACAAAATGTGTCTTAAAACTTTTGTATAGACTAGTGTAAAAGAATTGTTTGAACCAAAGGGTTGTAAAATCGTATCGAAAAAGTTGGTAGTAAAGTATTTTATACTGAAGTCATAATTTAACTGTGGTTCAACCGTTTCATATCCTATCGATTTAGCTTATGATGTGAAGTTTTATGGTCTAACCGTCGGTACGTACGATCTTTCGATAAAAACTTTAAATAAAAAATCACTAAAATATTGACATTATCGAATACCCCTTAAATCCCAGAAATTACAATAATGGTATCAAGGAAAAATTCTTCCAAATGAAAATATTGATTTAGGAGTTTAAATTGAAATGGAAAAAAATATGTCAAATATAATGTCATTTACTAAAATAAATCAAAACTCAATAGAATATGACCAAAAATTTCCACTAATCAAATCAGAAGAGCAATTATTTCACACTACCTCATTTTCCTCATCTTTTAAATGTGGCATATCACTCTCTCTTTGCCTTCCTCTTTGTTTTTCCATTTGTTTTTCCATCTCTCTCTCTCAGCTTTGTATCTCACAAACTCTCCCCATTTTCCCTTCATCTTTCTTCCCACCGCCTAAAATCGAGAGAAACATAGAAACATCTCAATTACTTCTCCAATTTTGCGTTCGAAATGCTTCTTCTCCATTCACAGTCGATAGTATGAATCAGAGCACTTGAAACCTGGCTAATAGATGGTCGCTTATTCATCGACAGAGCAAACTAGCTTGATAGCTTGTGAATAAACTAAGTATTAAAAGTGATAAAAAGCTGAACTCGTTAAACCAATCGAGTGAGTGTGTAGTTAGTTCATCGCTTAAAGCTTTAAACCATTGTATTTATCTAAAGAATCAAAATTCATAATCAGGTTCATCTTCACTTTACATGTATTTGTCGTACAAATTCGTTACACATAAAAAATGGTTTTGAACTGATGTCATATCAAATTACTTATGATTATTGGATCCATACCAAAAGGTCAAATGCTATTGGTCAACCGGGCTGAAAATTAATACTAATTTAAGAATTATATATCGCTTTCAAAATGTTCAAGACTCCAATTCAATATGCAATATTTAATATTCAAAAATTATATATGAGTTTCAACCCATCCTCAAATTTTTTAGACAAAAAAATCTCCTACCCCCCTCTCACACACATTTGCAAAGAAATAGTAAATCTCAATTTCTTCTTCACTTTACTTGTTTCTAAAGTTATTGATGACGTTGTTTGTTATTACTGCAAGCTGTAAAAAAGACTTTTCAGCTATGAAGTTAATCAAGAATGATTTTATAAGGTTTGAGTCTCAAAATAAACAATGTGTATTTTATAAACCTTTTAGAATATGAGTCATCATATGTTGATGTGAGAAACTACTCATTTATTCAAATTTTATATGTTATTTTTAGAATATTTTGTTTTATTTGTATTAAATGACACATTTCTCCATAAAAAAATGAGTTCACCAATGTAGACCGTGTGGTGCTCGCACTTGTGAGTAAGCACTTGAAGTTTAAGTCTGGTACGACCCATGAAACATTCATACTTGTACATGGCCGATCCATATACATTGTCTTCATGGCATGCTCTAACTGTGCCATGCTAGCTCGACCATGTGCCTAGGTATAGTTATATGCATTATAATAAGGTTTAATACACTTGTATATCCAAAACTTTCACGGTTGTGCCAATAATATCCAAATTTCCCGAAATACCACTTATATCCATGTTTTAAAGTTGTTCTTTGCCAAATCTATCCATTTCCCAATATATTTTTGGTTAAATACACTTGTATATCCAAAAACACCGTTAAAGAATATGAAGGAATTGGATACAAGTGGCATTTCGGGAAATTTGGATATTATTGGCACAACCGTGAAAGTTTTGGATATACAAGTGTATTTAACCTTATAATAATTAAGTTTCTACCTATTCACAACACCAAGATAAAAACAGTAATAAATGCAACTAGGATTCGATTTTGACTACTTGATGAAAGACTAAATTTGAATAAACTATAACTGATGTCACAAATAATAATTATACCTCTAAATCGTACATAAAATATTTCAAACATCATAAATATTGAGATTAAATTAATTATTATAAAGAGTAAAATTGTATGGGTGTGCCTACGGTGACATGCATGTCACGGTGACTTGCATTTTCCGGTCGACCTCAGTTAGGATTAGGTCGACCTCATTTAGAATTCGGTCGACCTCATATAGGATATGGTCGACCTCATTTAGGATTCGGTCGACCTCATATAGGATCAGGTCGACCTAATTTGTTGTTTCAGTGTAAACAATTCATGGTGCCTACTTTGGATATTCATATCATACAATTGGCTAGATGGAAATTGAAGACTAATGACTTGTTTTGAAGCTGGAGTGTCCCTCTACATATTGAAGTGATTGAGAGCTCGATAGGAAGTCCAGAAGACCATTTTTGAACCTCATCAAAAGGCTATACCAAAAATTGGAAACTGCCTAGAAATGGCTAAGTGTGGAAACGTGTTTGTGAAGCCTATTTTGGAGCTCAATTCGAGAAGCATGAATGCGAGTCGAGTCCAGGAGCCTCTACCACGTTAAATTATGTATGTTTTATACAAATTCAATGCATTGGATGAAAGAATGGATATCTGTAAGGCTTCAAACAAAAGGGTCGAAGTTGCTACGAAGGCTGTTTTTCTGGCAGACTTCGAGCACAAGCAAGCTGCAAGAAAAACAGCCTTCGTAGCAACTTCGAGCCTTTTGTTTGAAGCCTTAAAGATATTCAATCATTCATCCAATTCCTTGCCTTTGTATAAAAAATACGTAATTTAATTTGGTAGAGGCTCCTGGACTTGACTCGCATCCATGCTTCTCAAATTGAGCTCCAAAGTAGGCTTGACAAACACGTTGCCAGACTTAGCCATTATCAGGCAGTTTCCCAATTTTGGCATAGCTTTTTGGTCAGGTTCAAAAATGGACTTCTGGACTTTCTATTGAGCTCCCAAGTACTTTAATGTGTAGAGGGACACTTCAGCTTCAAAACAAGCCTTTAATCTCCATTTTCCATCTAGCCAATTGTAAGATATGAATCTCCAAAGTAGGCACCGTGAAACTGTTTTTACACTAAACAACAGATTAGGTCGACCTGATCCTATATGAGGTCGACCGAAAAGTGCATGTCACCATGACATGCATGTCACCGTAGCAAAGTCCAAATTGTATAATGAGGTTAATTATAACTCATTTATATGTTAATGCCCTATAAATTGATCATCACATGTGATTCAAAACTGACGAAATGAACATCACATTAAACTCAATATTGTCTCATTATTGTGGGTACATTCATGCCCGATTAGCAAGAGTTTAACGTTTAGCAGTTAACCAGATTAAAATTTTAGAGAACCAGTCACCTATAGTTTGTACAAAATATTATTGTTTCGTATTAGTTATGAAAATTCATATTAATTTAAAGAATTCTACATCGTTTTTGCATATTCAATACAAAGTTCGATATGCAATATTTCAAGCAATGAAATTTGTGTTGCAAATTTAAGATTACCCGTCATTAATATGTTATAAAATTTGAATAAATGAGTAGTTTCTCACATCAACATATGATGACTCATATTCTAAAAGGTTTATAAAATACACATTGTTTATTTTGAGACTCAAACCTTATAAAAAATCATTCTTGATTAACTTCATAGCTGAAAAGTATTTTTTTACATCTTGCGGTAATAACAAACAACGTCAACAATAACTTTAGAAACAAGTAAAGTGAAGAAGAAATTGAGATTTACTATTTCTTTGCAAATGTGTGTGAGAGGGGGGAGGGGGAGATTTTTTTGTCTAAAAAATTTGAGGATGGGTTGAAACTCATATATAATTTGTTTAAATATTAAATATTGCATATTGAATTGGAGTCTTGAACATTTTGGAAGCGATATATAATTCTTAAATTAGTATTAATTTTTAGCCCGGTTGACCAATAGCCTTAGACCTTTTGCTATGGATCCAATAATCATAAGTAGTTTGATATGGCGTCAGTTCAAAACCATTTTTATGTGTAATGAATTTGTACGACAGATACATGTAAAGTGAAGATGAACCTGATTATGCATTTTGATTCTTTAGATAAATACAATGGTTTAAAGCTTTAAGCGATGAACTAACTATACACTCACTCGATTGGTTTAACGAGTTCAGCTTTTTATCACTTTTAATACTTAGTTTATTCACAAGCTATCAAGCTAGTTTGCTCTGTCGATGAATAAGCGACCATCTATTCGCCAGGTTTCAAGTGCTCTGATTCATACTATCGACTGTGAATGGAGAAGAAGCATTTCGAACGCAAAATTGGAGAAGTAATTGAGATGTTTCTATGTTTCTCTCGATTTTAGGCGGTGGGAAGAAAGAGGAAGGAAAAATGGGGAGAGTTTGTGAGATACAAAGCTGAGAGAGAGAGATGGAAAAACAAATGGAAAAAACAAAGAGGAAGGCAAAGAGAGAGTGAGATGACACATTTAAAAGATAAGGAAAATGAGGTAGTGTGAAATAATTGCTATTCTGATTTGATTAGAGGATATTTTTGGTCATATTCTGTTGAGTTTTGATTTATTTTAGGAAATGACATTATATTTGACATATTTTTTCCATTTCAATTTAAACTCCTAAATCAATATTATCATTTGGAAGAATTTTTTCTTGATACCATTATTGTAATTTCTGGGATTTAAGGGGTATTCGATAATGTCAATATTTTAGTGATTTTTTATTTAAAGTTTTTATTGAAAGATCGTACGTACCGACGGTTAGACCATAAAACTTCACATCATAAGCTAAATCGATAGGATATGAAACGGTTGAACCACAGTTAAATTATGACTTCAGTACAAAATACTTTACTACCAACTTTTTCGATACGATTCTACAATCCTTTGGTTCAAACAATTTTTTTACACTGGTGGATACAAAAGTTTTAATACACATTTTGTTTTTTGAACTATCTATTGCAAAAAAGCATAAGTCAAATAGCGTTAATAAGAATATGTGATCTCATGCAACCCAAAAGACACTTTGCAACTTCTATCTATTTAAAATAAATGTATGCTACTCATACCCGTCATTCATCAACTTAATGAGTAACATATATTTCATGTAATATTATTTTCATACGTTTTCATTTATTGAATTATTTCATGAAAAAAATATTTGTTGCATGAAAATTACTACATTGTTGCTAGACATGTCTGCAATCTGAGAATAATTTGGGAAGTCAGTACACAACACATTGTCCAACTAACTATTAGCGACAACTTAACATCATGTCATATATATTTCAAATCAAGCAACTTCAGATTCATTACCAACAGTGTTGTAAAAAAGAATGTTCGTTATTAGAAAAAACTTAAAGGACATACTAAACTCTATGAAACATTTTCTTTCATCCTAAGGTTGATTATGTATGTATTATGAGAAGCAACTCTAATATTCAACTATATGGTTTAATTTAGTAATAAATGACAAGTATTTATATTTTTATTCAATAGATATATGTAATGCAGAATGCAGTAAACAACACGATTCTACCTAGAAGCGGAAAATGGGTAAAATCGTAAAACGTAGAATCAAAGCGTAAAAACGTAAGTTTTTTATGTACCCTCTAAACTAGCTAAAATATGTTAAGTACAACATATAGTATGTAAAATGTGAGTGTAGATTTTAGATGAGCACTTCTACTATGCTATAAAGTATTGATGCTTTAATGTATAACTTTAAGTTGTACCATAACATTAAATGTATAAGTTTAGGTTATACCATAAAGGAATTTGTACCCTTATATTATGGTACAACTTTATAACTTAAAGTTGTACCATCACATAAAGGTACAAGTTCAAGATGTACCATAAAAGAATTTCTACAAAGAGTATAGGTACAATTGGAAGTTGTACCATAACGTTAAAGGTACAACTTTAAGTTGTACCATAAAGGCAAAAACCTATAGCACCAATACTATATAGCATTCTAAAATTCCTCGATTTTAGATAAGTGAATAACTACATGAAATTCATAATTAAAATGTAATATCTAACACATAAACTAATTTGTGTTGACTCAAAAGTAGAGAAAACTCATAACATCTTAATAATAAGCTCATAAACGTAGATCGTAACCCGTAAACGAGCTTGAGAATCCAAATTCTCATAAGCTGGTTTGAGTTTACATAATTACATACGATCAACTACCCATAAACTTTTATCGTAACCCAGGTAAGAGCCACAGGTGAAGATTAAGGGAGAAGAGTGATAGAAGGTCAGCGGCTGTTGAGAATACCATTAGGTGTCTTTTCAACTTAATGTGAAGCTCTTATCTCGACACTAGTTATAGAACGAGTGATGAATAAAGTTTTCCATTTTTTATTTTTTGCTGATATGTCTCCAAAATTACATCATTTTGGGCCAATTAGCACATTTTTATTAGATGATCAAAATCGTATAAAACGCTTCAGAATCACGATTTTATCGATTTAAAGCGATTTTACCCATGTTTTTACTAGTTTTGTAACTAAGCGACTTTAGGTAGAAACTGAAACGTTTTGGTGGTCTGGATACGTAAAAACGTAAGTTTTTACGTTTTAATGCGTGATTTTGGCTATACCTAATGCTTATATTATATTTTTTCCTCTTTTCATGGAGGTCTAAATACATTATGCATACTTAGATCACTTTCAAAAATGTTATGTGCATAATTAAGGTAGAAAATAATCATTTCATACATTTCAAATTGTCTGTTATATCCATTATTATGTTCTATATTTCTCGACAAAATTCTCATATGAATAAGGGAACCAAGATTGTTGTAAGACGAGGATGTTAAGAGATGGGGTATGCCTACTATGACATGCATGTCACGGTGACATGCACTTTTCGGTCGACCTATTGCTGAAGGCGGTCGACCGAATCGACTAATTTGGGCAGCACGAGAAAGCATTGCGGTCGACCTCAACGACCACCTGGTCGACCGCACTTAGTTTAAGTTGATATTTTTGGTCGACCAGAATAAAACCTGGGTCGGCCATTTCGTTGGCGTCAGAAACAACATGGTCGACCACCTAAGGTATATAGGTCGACCACTTGATTGCAGTCATTAACAAAATGGTCGACCGGATGATGAAAGAGGTCGACCAGATAGAAGATAAGTGCTCTATCAAAGTGTCCAATTAATTGACGTAAAATCAAGATCAAGTGTTGGTTTCGCGGTCGACCTAATCCGTTACGAGGTCGACCGAATACAAGAAAGTCACCCTATGCCCCTTGTCTTTTTTGCTTATGTATGTCGATTTGTGTGGTTCTTTTAATCGTATAAATTATGTTTCAAACCATCATAATTAGTCATAATTATAACAAGGACTCATCAATTCATAGCATAACAACTAAAAATAAAACAGAAATCATAATTGTTCACACATAAAAATAAAACTAAAAAAACAACAGAATAACACTCAACAATCGTTTTGACCACTAAAACACACAATATAAAAACTCATTTCTCCTACTCATCTCCCCCCTCTCTCTCATCCACATTTTCTTCATTGGTGGTGCTAGCATGATGGTGGTCGGATGTGGTGGGATGCATGTATCTTCCGCTGAAAGATCGCCACTCATCTCGCATCTCATTCACGGTCACCTGCATTGTGCTCA
Source organism: Linum trigynum (assembly GCA_964030455.1). NCBI lineage: Eukaryota > Viridiplantae > Streptophyta > Magnoliopsida > Malpighiales > Linaceae > Linum > Linum trigynum. The sequence goes on from OZ034818.1 coordinate 6,443,929, forward strand.
TCTGGGCGGTCATTTGCCCCATGTAGTCGTGCATGCCAGTCATCTGGGTGGACATCTGGCCCATGTACTCGTACATGCCATCCATGCGCTCCCACACACGCTGTAAGGTGATCGGTGGAGTTGAACTTTGTGCCTCCCCCATTGGCTCGTCTCGAGCTCCTTCATCACCCTCATCATCATCATCATCATCACCACCATGAGCATTGTTTACTCTGACATACTCACCATTACGCAGCTCAAAGCCCATCTTTTTCAGAGATGAAACAGTATAGAACTCCTGCCTTGAGATTCTTAACCCCACCTCTTCACTTAAATTCACATTAAAATGCTCAAATAGCACAGTGAGGATCATCCCATAGGGAAGATTCCTGTTTGAACTCTCTGCAGCAGTAAGCATGTGGTTAAAGATTAAGTATGGCAAGTTCACCTTCTCGCTTAACAGTAGGTTGGTGAGGAGCTCCATGTCGAAGTAGGTGACTGTCTCCCGATGTCCACCCTTTGGCAGAATGTTGTAGGAAAGCATGTGGTGAAGAACTCTGGCTTGAACTGTCAGGTGGTTACTCGATGGCCTATTGCGCCCCTGAGCATCTTCCTCTTCATCAAGACCACATACCGTCTGGATTTGCTTGGCTCTCGTGAAATGCGTTTCATTCCAAGCACCGTAAGAATTGATTCTCTTCCGCTCGTTTGGAGCCTGAAGTACTTGCGCCAACACATTCTTGCTGATGCGCATCGCCACCCCATTCACATAGGATTTGAATGCGTGAATGGATCCATTTGCATTGCGCTCGTAGACGATGTTGTTGTAGAAGTACTGTACCAGTTTTGGATAGTATGGTACATTGAGAGATATCACCTTCAGCCACTCTTGCTCGATGAAGGGTCGCAGAAACCCGTAATTCTCGAAATGAGAATACGCATCCGTCGTTAATGGCCTTCCCGGAGCCACTCTGCGGTTGTGCATTCTCTTCTCTTCATAGTTCTCACTTTGCTCCTTGGTCTGGAACTGATAACGATGTAATTGCACATGTTTGCGCCCCTAGTTCTCATCCGTTTGAGGGGCATAGTCGTGTATTGTGGCCTATTTTACGCCGGGTTGTGCTATTTTGTCATGTTTCAGGTCCCAGGTGTCAAAGGGAAGGCTAAGCGTGAGTTTCGAGGCAATCGGAAGTCATTTCGGTGAGCTGGAGCCAAAACACGGGCACACCTAAATCATTACACGGCCGTGTTCTGGTGGCCATGCTTTTTATGCCGAGAGCTGAGCTGATTACACGGGCAGGGCCGAGACAAAGCACGGCCGTGTTCCACCAAAGCACGACCGTGTCCAACGCGAAGCACGGCCGTGTTTCTCCTAGTGTAATTAACACTAGCCAAAACACGGGCGGGCTGAGGCATTACACGGCCGTGCCCTCGACCGTGCTTTGGCCACTGATGCTTTTAAGCAGATTTTCAGCCACAATTCAAGGGGATTCGAGTTTTTGAGAGATAGAACGACTTCTAGAGAGAGAAAGTGACGAGCAAGAGTTCCCAAGTGCCCTAGATTGATCTTCAACACCATTGGAGGCCAGCTTGAACTTGGAGAAGTGCCAATCAACGTCCAGGAGCCGGAATCCGTCCTTCGCAGTATGAATTCCGTGTCTGATTCTGCTTTTGCTTTCTTCTCCATGGAGTAGTTCTCCCATTCATCTGGGTATGGAGAACCCTAGATTTGTATGTTAGGCTTTGATTGTATGAACCCAAGTACTGATTCTGTGATTGATTATATTCGATTGAGGTTTTAATGATTGAATGACTTGAATCCTGATCAAATTCCTGTTGTTTCTGCTTTAACCTAGAATGAGAATATCTGCCTAGGTTGATAGAGCATCCTTGATTGAAGGTAGGGAGTTGGTGACTTTAGTCGAGGAGCCAACTCACTATTCTGTACCGGATTTACTCCGGTAGTGGAGGTTTTGTTCTTAGGGCCTCAATCTGTCTACTCCGGTGGAGGTTAGTCGCCCGCTAGAGATTCAGATTGAGAGGGTCTGAAGACCTTTAGTCGAGACTTCAGGCTGTTTAAGAACCTTCCGCAATATAACTTTCATAGAAACTGAACTTGGTAATTACAATCCGGCTTAACTGCAGTCTAGGGGGAACCATATCCGGGTGACCTCTTTAATCTGAATACAACAGTTTACTTGCTTTGTTAGTTTGATAGTTTAGACTTGCATTCCAGTTTCATTGCTAGATAACAAGAATTCACTGAGTAGTCATCAGATCTAGGACCCGGGTTGACATATAAACCTAATCCGCTATACTACGCTTAAGGAAGTGGTTTCACTTGGCCAATTCCTGGAGTGACAGTAGAGGCGAGTCAGGAACAAATTGGGATTGAACTCTTCCCATTCCGAACTTGAGGCAATAGCTTTTTGTGCCTTTCTTTTCTTTTTGCCGCCAAACATCCTGCGATCAAACAAGCAAGAATACACGTTAGTCACATTTTCGAAATGAACAATACGCGGTCGACCACTCCATAAAGCGGTCGACCTCAGTTAGTTTAAAACGAGAATGGGTCGACCTCAGAAGAATCATAGGTCGACCTCATTTAATTTAAAACGGGAATGGGTCGACATACACGAATTTTTGCCTTCATCGGTCGACCTCAGAAGCATCATAGGTCGACCTCGGCTTAATTGAAACGAGTCTAAAATGGCCCAAATCCTCGTACCAATTGAGTGCAAAACAGATCCGGTCGACCTCATAATTAGAAGAGCTCGACCAGTGTTAGTTTCGCACAATTAATTCAAAGACAATTGCACAACTCAAACTTTTGCCTTCATCGATCGACCTCAGAAGCATCATAGGTCGACCTCAGCTAAATTGAAACGAGTCTAAAATGGGCCAAATCCTCGTACCAACTGAGTGCAAAACAGATCCGGTCGACCTCATAATTAGAAGAGGTCGACCAGTGTTAGTTTCGCACAAATAATTCAAAGAATTGCACAACTCCAACTTTTGCCTTCATAGGTCGACCTCAGAAGCATCATAGGTCGACCTCGGCTAAATTGAAACGAGTCTAAAATGGGCCAAATCCTCGTACCAATTGAGTGCAAAACAGATCCGGTCGACCTCAGAAAAAACATAAATCGACCTCGGAAAATTTAAATCGATTGAAAGCCAATTGTGCTTTCAAAAGCCGTGCAGTTCAGGACATTAGACCACCTTGTAATGCACTCGAAGACACAATCGTTTATGTCTTCGAGTGCATTGCAAGATGGCCTAATCTCCTGCACTGCGCGGCTTCTGAAAGTCACAATTGCCTTTCAATCGATTTAAATGGCCCGAGGTCGACCTCAATATCATCACAGGTCGACCTCAATAAGTTTAGCACAAATAAATCGAACTTTTGCCTTCATAGGTCGACCTCAGAAGCATCACAGGTCGACCTCGGCTAAATTAAAACGAAAAGAAATGGCCCAAATGCTCGTATCAATTGAGTGCAAAACAAATTCGGTCGACCTCATAAATAGAAGAGGTCGACCAGTGTTAGTTTTGCACACATAATTCAAAGACAAAGGCACAACTCGAACTTTTGCCTTCATAGGTCGACCTCAGAATCATCACAGGTCGACCTCGGCTAAATTAAAACGAAAAGAAATGGCCCAAATGCTCGTATCAATTGAGTGCAAAACAAATTCGGTCGACCTCATAAATAGAAGAGGTCGACCAGTGTTAGTTTTGCACAAATAATTCAAAGACAAAGGCACAACTCGAACTTTTGCCTTCATAGGTCGACCTCAGAATCATCACAGGTCGACCTCGGCTAAATTAAAACAAAAAGAAATGGCCCAAATGCTCGTATCAATTGAGTGCAAAACAAATTCGGTCGACCTCATAAATAGAAGAGGTCGACCAGTGTTAGTTTTGCACAAATAATTCAAAGACAAAGGCACAACTCGAACTTTTGCCTTCATAGGTCGACCTCAGAAGCATCACAGGTCGACCTCGGCTAAATTAAAATGAAAAGAAATGGCCCAAATGCTCGTATCAATTGAGTGCAAAACAGATTCGGTCGACCGCATAAATAGAAGCGGTCGACCTGTGTTAGTTTCGCACAAAAAAAAACAGAAATAAGATCGCTTGAATAATAAGTGCAGAAATCTCAACTCGAACTTCACAGGTCGACCTCAATATCATCATAGGTCGACCTTAGTCCATAAAACAGAAATAAAAATCGATTTAAGGCCAGATGCGGTAGACCATGATTATGAAAAGGTCGACCGCATCTGGCGAACAGAAGGACAAAGTCCATATTTTCAAGCTACAGATCTAAATAATAAGGCCAGAAATCTCAACTCGAACTTCACAGGTCGACCTCAATATCATCATAGGTCGACCTCAGTCCATAAAACAGAAATAAAAATCGATTTAAGGCCAGACGCGGTCGACCACGATGATGAACAGGTCGACCGCTTCTGACGAACAGAAGGAAAAATCCCTCTTTTACATCTTTAGATTTTTTGAAAACAGAAAGAAGAAGACAAGAATCGACTCAAATGAAAGAGAGGAGTGAAAGCTATACCTTGTTCTTCTTCTAAGTGATGAGGATGAAGCTTTCTTTGAGTTTTTGGAAAATGGAGTTTTTGGAAAATGGAGAAGAAGATGAAGAAGGGAAAGGAGAGGAAGAATGAGTGGATGTGGTGGGATAGGGTTCTGATTGTGGTGTAGAATGAGTGGGGGAGGATTTCTTAAATAAAGGATTGGGGGAGGTTTGGGTGGATGTTGCAAACAAACCGGTTTGGTCGGCCGAATTAAATACGCGGTCGACCTCACTAACATGTTCGGTCGATCGTGTATGTTCAGGTCGACCGTTATTTGTATGAGGTCGACCGTTTTATTGCTATTTGCCGCCAGCCTGGCCGTGTAGCTCACCCAGCCTGGCCGTGTGAGGCCTCGCATAATTCCACACAGCCAAATTGCAACATCACACGGCCGTGTGGGTTGTGTGTGTGCCCGTGTGGCTTTCTTTTTGACTTGCCTCGCGCCCGATCTTCGTCCAATCAACCAAAAATCAATTAACTCATAAATTATTAAGATAATTCGAAGAAATTACAATGCAATCACAGTTATTAAAATATAAATAAACTCCTAAACAACAATAGAAGAAATTTAAGATCCTTTTTTGGGACTTTGTTTCGGGCACTTAGGGCGAAAATGACCATATTTCCCACATTTCGAACACTTTCTTAAACTTTTACCCGATGCAGTTCGTGCTGACTTGAATGTCCCCTTGGTCTTCCCAATTTTTGGATCTTTCACACTTCGAAGGGGTGCTGGAGGGTTTGCCGGTGTGGTGTTGTCCGTTCTCTCCCTCGCGAACTCAATTGCCCATTGAGTAAGGTCGTCCAACGTCTTAGAGACATGATTAAAAGCAGATTCACTACCACACGCGATGTCACATAAACGCTTACACTTTAGAGCCAATCCTCCATGTCTTATCAGTCGACCAACTTTCTCTCCCACATCACCTCCAACTCCAGGATGACGATTTAGTGTCTTCGCATTTTGGGTCCATCGTAGCTTGAACCACGACGAGGGTAGTGCGGTGTACCCCATATTTTTTATTACTGTAAGCATGTGTCTGCATGGAAACCCCTTAGATTCAAATAATGCACACTCGCATTTTAGATCTTGATTGGACGTAGTAAATGTTAACCGCCTTATCCGATCTGGGTTCATGTAGTTCTTCAGTATGAATGTCTCTGTCCCATCTGATTCAGTTCTTCTCTCCGCTAATACATAAGAAGCCTCATTCTCTAGTTCAGACTTGAAGATAGCATATGTACGAGGAGTGTAGATACTTTCAGCTTGCATTTCCCAAGTGCGAAGGGCATGCTTGCAGACCAACCTCGTGTGCCTAGAAGTATAATCATCCTGCACCTCCGTGAAATGCATCCCCTCCAGTGCTTCATCAATGCCCTGAACAAAACGTTGCAAGTTGTATTGAGTTCCCACATACCCATTTATCCAATGGTTACATGACTCACATCGCGAGGTTGATTGGAGTCCACCGAAATACATATCCTTCAAGTATGCCTCTGCCCACAGTAATTTGTCAGCGTACAAATCCTGCAACCACTTATTTGCAGACAAACCATGCTGACTAATCAAATGCTCCCAACGCCTCTCAAACTCCTCAATCGATATTTGTGCTTTCGCCAAGTAAGTGAATGCGCTAACAAACTCCTTATTATGAACAGCCGTTGTCGCATTTGTCTCAATATGCCAAATACAAAGACGGTGAGGCACTCCAACCAGAACAGTAGCAATGGCACCACGCATAGACTTGTCTCCGTCTGTGATCACTGAAGTGGGCATCTTAGAGTTCATACACTCCAGAAAAGTATTCAACAACCAAACATAGTTGGGGATTGTCTCGTTATCCAACTGGGCAAAACCATATATGATGTTACGGTGGTGGTGATTTACACCAACCATCATAACAAATGGTCGATTGTACCTGTTGCGCTTGTAGCATGCATCGAACGCCAAGACATCCCCAAAAAAATGGTAATCTGCTCTAGATGTGGAGTCCGACCAGAAGAGATTGCCTAATTCACCTTCATCGTTGGTTGTGTACTTGAAGAAGCTGCATGTATCAGAGGTATGTTTACTTTGCAAGTAACCCAATGTTCGGTTAACATCTCCTATTAGATCGTCGTCAACTGTTCGGGATTGCTGAACAGCATTGTCCAAATCCTTTGGAGTGTACCCCAGATTCTCATATCCTCCAACTTTGTTCTTCATGAACTGAACAATGTTGCGTTGTTTTATTCCTGACTGTCGCATCCCTATCGCCAGAGCCTTGTCTCCTTCACTCACATTTCGATGAGACCGAAGGAATTGACTTTCTTCTTCATTGCAGCAACGATGTGAGTGCTTCCTCTCAAACTTAGAAACAACCCACATTTTCTTATTCCGATCAAAGCGTACAGTATACGATGCCTTGCAATAATGTCTTGTTATCTTACGATGTTGTCGAGTCCGACCTTCTTTATCTATATGCATCTTATCTCTAGTCCCCTCTCTCGAACATACCATTGTCCTCCCAATTGCTACTCCTCGACGATTCCTCCGAAGATCTCTACGTCGAACGCTAAATCCTTTCGCTTTAGCATAGGAATCGTAAAATTTCTCTGCATCTTCTAATGTTTGGAACTCCATGGAAGGAATTTGTTGTTCATATTCAGTAGCTTCTTCATCATCCATAAATTCTTCTTCAGCACCCTCGGTTTCATTATCATCCCCAACCACTTCATCATCTGTATTATCTGTATCATCTGAATTATCCATAGCTCCTTCTTGAGCATCCTTAGGTTCCTCATCGAAGTTAACCTCATCATCATCTCTATCATCTGTATCATCTCTGTTATCCATCCTGAAACGATCGGAATACGAACTTAATGTCAAAAACATACACAATTAGCGCTCGTCAGGTCGACCTGAATAAACTGTACGATCGACCTTATTACTAAATAACAAACATGCGGTCGACCAGAATTTACTGAAAGGTCGACCTAATCATATAATTACAAAAGCGCGGTCGACCGGATGGTGAGGGTGGTCGACCAGATGGTAGGAAAAATTTAACCACATACAAGCATTAACAAGCACATACGAGACATACCTTAGCAAAGAGGTCGACCACTTATTGTTACGGTCTACCGGAATAAAAATAAACCGCCACCAACACCCGATCACAATAAGAGCGATGATATTACAACTTCACTCCAACAAATTGCATAAATCGAAGTACGATTAAAGTCTTCAGACTCCCATCTATTTATAGATAATGTAGACGAATTCCTTATCCAATTGGTGAAAGATATATAAAATCATAATTCGACAAGGACAAATACACAAAATCCTAATTGTACAAGGACATGATTCATTAAGGTCGACCTCTTTGCACAAATGGTCGACCGTTTTGGGTAAATGTGAAACAGGTCGACCTCTTTACTGAAATGGTCGACCATTGTTTATAAATATGAAACAGGTCGACCTCTTAACAAGAATGGTCGACCGTATTTTATTAAGGCCAAACTGACGAGATTCCATCCATGTTCTACATGGTTTTTGACTTTGCTACGGTATCATAGGTCGACCTTTTGCGTCACGAGGTCGACCTGTGCTCTGCCTTTGGGTATGCCCGCTTTGAGTATGTGGTCGACCACTTGTTCTAGACGATTGAAATCGTAAATTCAGTCACACCCATAATTGTATAACAAATCTAATAAACGATAAACATTCAAAATCCAAAATGAAACGATCTCGCAAATACAAATTCAATGTATGGTCCAAATAATGCAACATTGTAACTTAACGACTTCATTTCTTTGCTTTTTTGTTTGAACTCTGTCTCTCTTTGCCTCGTTCCATGCATTCATCTACTACATGCTTGAAAAGATTTTCTCGTGCAAGGTTTTCAAAATGTGTAGCCAGATACCATAGAATCTCCTTTCGCGCCGGTAATTTGTGTTCTTCTCCTATCTGCATTATGCCATGTAAGATTTCGTTACAACTAAAAAAAGTGTAAATTAAATAAGTTATTTGTTTGACGATATACTCACCACTCTATCAAGATCCTTGGATCCATAGCGCATCCACTGCATGACGTGCACACCACACTCAGTACTATTCCTTTGCCGTTGAACTCGTAGCTCATCAAAATTGAAATCTCCAAAATTTGGTACTCCTACATTGCTCATGCGCTCCGGTTTGAAAATATCATCCAAATTGGACAACTACACACAAATAATGAATATTTTAAGTTTCTAGCATCATACGTGACGCTTAACAGTCAGAAAATTATAGAAAACACTTACCAATTTCTTGCATAGTGATGATTTACGCCTACGATTCGCCTCACTAGTTGAAGGTAGACTGTCAAGCAAAAATGCAGTTTTTTGCTGGACATTGACGAGATACAGAAACCAATGACGTGCTTCATCGTCAAGAACTAGCATAAATATCTAGCAACGAAACACTCACTATATGTTATAAACAGCGAATACAAACAAATGCACTTTCGAAATTTAATGATATAATGACATTGACTAGACTAACCTTCTGGCATGCACCGACATTCGGCATAAAGACCACGCCATCATTCATCAACTTGTTACGAATTTGTCTGGTCTTCATGTTAGCGCGTACCATTTTCTGCAGCATGTTTTAGTTGAGATGAATTGACATGGTACAATATAAATAACTAGGTTATGACAAATAATTTGACATTACGGCTCTTACCGAAAACATATTTGGCAAATACCACACATTTGGCTCTTTCACATCATGTTTTTCAGACATTGTTAGTGCCCTTGCACACAAATCCACTACCTACCATCCAACAATCAAACACAAAATCATCGTAAATCGTAACATAAATAGTGCACAATTCATACGAAAGTCGTAGTAGTATAGTACTTACTGATGAGCAAACCCAGCTATTCTCGCTAATGACCGAACTCAAATAATGTCGTTGCACGTTTTCAGAAAAAAAGTCCACAACGGTCAAACTGCAAAAATCAAAATAACAAAAATGCCAATTGTGATTTGCAACGTACAGGTCGATCTGTTCACAGTAACGGTCGACCTTATTGGAAAAGCGGTCGACCTCATAACCGATCCGGTCGACCACACGTACTAAAAAACGTCTTACTTGTCCCAATTCTTGTCCCCAGCCTTCTCTTTAGTAACAACATAATACAAGTCTTCAACTGGATTTTGAAGATTTTTGGTGAATCCTTCTAGACCCTCCACTTTCATGACCTACAAATCATAGTTAAAATTAAAGTAACATATGAACACAAACACACATTATAGATGAATATGTAACGTAAACTTACCCCGTGCTTTTCGAAAGGACTCTTAGATTCTTCTTCATCGCTATCATCACTAAATAATCCTTTTCTTACAAATTGATCCTTCTGTGGAGTGGTGTAGGAGTCACTTTCATATCGAGGTCTCTTGTACTTAGGAGAGGAACCCTTGCTGCCATTCGTTGTTTCACTCTGTCAAACATATAAACAAAACAAATTAGCACTAATGATAGTAATACTAATATCTTCAATCACCTATGAATATACTTGGATACCTTTAAAATGTGCTCTTTCAATAAATCGTCTATGCTCTGGTAGCAATTTTCAGAGTCATCATGGTATTCTTCCTCTTTACCAAAGTCAAAATTAGGTCCTTTACCATTTCTTCCGCCATTCTCCATTCGTTCTGCACTTATATCTTTGATAGCACCTTCTAGCCTCTCAAACCCGTCATGCATCATCCCAGTCATATCTGTCAGTCGAACTGACAATTGCTCCACTCTATCACACATGGACTTCTGAAAGTCATTGACTTGTGTTTGACACACCACCAGCTTCTCTTGTGTGGCTTTCAACAATTTCATGATTTCACCCAAATCTTGATGCAGTTTCTCATCATGCGTCATTGTCTAAACAATTTCAAGAAAAATTTAAATCATAATTCAACTTCAAATTTCTACAATTGACCAAAAAACAAATACGTGGTCGACCTGACATAGTATTAGGTCGACGTGGAAGACAAATAGTGACTACCACAACCATTAAGGTCGACCTCTGTTATTCCTAGGTCGACCTATCCAGCAGGAAAATAACAATTAACAACAAAAAGTAAGTTCTAAATTAAACCGAAAAAAGGATAGGTCGACCAGATATTTGGCGCGGTCGACCTTTTCAAGCACAACATAGTCATACAATCAAAGCCAAAGTCGACATTCAGGTTGAATAACCAAAAAAACAGGAACGGTCGACCTTGAAACCCATTAGGTCGACCAATTGGGTTACCTCGCAAGTACAGAAATCCAAGTGTTGTGGCCTAAATTCAAATACGCAGAATTGTCTCGTCAGGTCGACCTGATTGACGTCACGGTCGACCGAATGGAACCTGCACCCAACAATATATCAAATTAGCCGGTAGAAATCACGCATTAGAAAAGAAGACGACGAATGGTACATTAGGTCGACCTCACCTTAGACCTGGTCGACCACTTCCAACGCGTACAACAGCAACCGCGAACGATCTTCTTCACAAAGGCTCTTAATCGGAAAAAAACCTAATTCAGACTTGGAGGCGTTGAAGGGGACTAATATTCGTATTTATAGAGATTTGGGACGTCAATGGGTCGACCCAATTGGTTTCCTTGTCCAATTGTGGAACCTTTCTGGTGTTGGAATCCATATCCAATACGGATACAGTGTGAAGGCGGTCGACCTCTTCCTAATGCGGTCGACCTGTTAGGTGCACAAGGGTCGGCCTATGAGATATTTGGGTCGACCTTTCATTCTGTTAGACCACCAAAGCGGTCGACCGTATTATGTAAGAGGTCGACCGCGTCTTGGAATCCCACAAACATGAATTAGTCGATTCGGTCGACCGCCTTCAGCAATAGGTCGACCGAAAAGTCCATGTCACGGTGACATGCATGTCACCGTAGCAAAATCCTAAGAGATGATAGAACATAATTTTTAGTGGACCTTGTCAATCAATCGGTATATGGTACAAAACTCATATAATTGTTTTACTCTAATATTACACGAGTAAAGATTGTTTATATCCATATTATTTTCATCTAAAACATGAAATTGAAAGTGATGGGATTTCAATCAATAGAAAGGATTGATTATTCTTTAATAAGTAGACAATTTTCCAATAATTTGAAATAATTAACTCAAGGCAGAGTGGATTAGTTGCTAGTTCTCAAATCACATTTGAATTTGAGAAGAATTTCTTTTAACTTCATAAAAAATCTTTGAGTAGTTTTAAGTTAGGAGCAAGAGAGCACAAAATAGTTGGCATATGGTTGAATTAAATATATTTCAAGAGGATTATTTTGTGAAGTTTCAGAAAGTATTAGTAAGAAGATAAAATGACGATAACTCTCTAAAATTTGAAAAATAAAATATTCTACAAACATTAACGGAGTGCACTTAACATTGAATTAAGGGCTCGTTTGCTTCATGGATTTGAAAAATGAAGGTTTTAATTAAAACCTGGGTTTTACAAAACCATGAATATATGATGGAATTGTCCCATTTGGTTTTTGCTACAAACTATCGTTTGCTTGTTGGATTTCATGATGGATTTGACATTATTATATTTGTGCTTGTATTAGGAATTTACCTTAGTACCCTTATTGAGTATTATTTATATTTTACATTATAATTTTTCTTTAAAACAAGTTTCATCCAATAGGTTCATCCCACTACCACAATCGGAATAAATGAACATCATTAATCAATAACATCATATTATACACACAATTAAACAATTCATTAAGGTTTTCAATATTACAAAGTATGCTTTGCGATTAATCATGTAGTGCTTTCGTGCAATGATTAATCCCACCTTTTTTTTTTTTTTTTTGAGAATTCAGTGATGGATTTCATTGAAATACAACATCAGCTACCATAAGTGGTAAGCTATTCTTCCAGATCAATTCATCCTCATTAATCACAGTAACATGGGCAATCAGGTGTGCAACATTGTTTGCTTCCTATAAGTAAATCTCCACTCCCTGATATCAAGTTCTGAAGCCAAAATTTTGATGTTACTGCAAACAATCCCCAACTCCGATCTGTTACTATTTTCTCCTTTCAACATCTGTATCACCTTCTTGCAATCTGACTCCACAACGATAGAGCCAACATTCAACTCTGCCACCATCTGCAATCCAAACAAGATGGCCATCCCCTCTGCTATATATGGTGGCCATTTTACCTTTGCTCTTCTGTTTGCAGCAAAAATAGCAGCACCATTCCAATCTCTCAGAATGCATCCTAATCCCACTTCTCCCCTGCTCGTTACCCCTGCATCAGTATTTAACTTGAAGGTTCCAAATCCATGATCAACTCCATCAAGCAAACGACGGATTGTGTACAAAGTCCATGATGCTTGGTTTTTAAGTACCAAATTCATGATCAATTCCATGAAGCAAACGAGGCCTAAGTGGTACAGGTGTACAAAAGGATGAGTTCGGTAATACTGATACACAGTGACAGTACCTTATTCAACTTAAGTGACACGCTTCGCCCATCAATAAACTTAAGTGACACCATCGGTACTTTACCCGTTCGTTACATCACGACCTAGGCCATGAAAGAGAACCGTTGCTGCAAACTGCAAAGGAAATTCTCTTTTCCCAGTCTCCACGCGGATTCAATTGAAGATCCTAATCTACAAATTTCGTTCTGATTTCTGGTGGGTGTTTATTCTCTCCATGCATCTTTCTTTCTCTCTCTCCAGATCGGATGTGAAGGTTCAGAGATTTGTCCTGTTTTTTTCTATCGTCCACTCAGAAAAGAGTAGAGCTCTGGGTTGCTCAATTGATTTGAAAGGTACATAGAGTGTTACAGAAGAGCCAAATCCACGGACTTGAGCTTATTTGAGTAATCGTTGCTTTTCCCGAGTTTGTTTTCTCAGTTATCTGCTTGGCGATTCTCTTCCTCACATTCATCTTATGGATCCAGTTTTCTTCTTTTCGTGGGAGCAATTGAGGATTTTCCAGCGTCGTTGAGGATGCAAATTAATCAAGGAGCCGAGTTGTTGCTTATGAACTAAACCTTTCAGTTGTTAGTTTCCTAATCTTCCTCATGTTGTCAATCTCTTTCCCGTGGGATTCGCTCTCTATTTTCAGTGGTTATTTGGTTGGTTGTAGGTTTCAATTCATCGTCAATGTCGCATGAATTATATCTGAGCAGGGGCGGAGCTACATAGAGTATAGGGTGGGCCCGGCCCACCCGGGATTAGTCTCGGCCCCTAGGATCCTAAGAATATTTAGATAAAATTTGAATAAGTACAATGCGGGTGTATTATGTGTCATCTAATATTGATGTAGTCTATTGGTAGATAAGTTTGATTTTTATTGCTTCAATCCACAACTACCTTACATTTTGCTTTAGCCACTCCTTTTTTTGTTCTTTTATTACTTTAATCCAACTTCATATCAACCTCTATTTAATTTTCACTTGGTGATTTTTCTAATTAAAATTCTTATCATTCTCCTTTATAGAAACTATATGATCCAGGGATTAACAGATATGATTGTTAAAGGAATTCAAATGATGAGTTTCTTGTTAATGATTTAGTTATTTATATTGAATGAAAGATAGCTAAAAATTTTAGTTTAGATGCTATTTTGAACAATTATCTCAATGAATGTTTTGTACTTTTAAAATAATTATTTTAGTTTTATTTATATTTAATTATTTTCGGCCCACCCGGTCTCGAAATCCTAGCTCCGCCCCCTATATCTGAGCAACAAGGTGGTTAGGAGGCAAATCTTAGCTTGAATGGGTTCGCCCTGCTTTCTTGAATCTCTGCTATGATTGATTTTGACGGTCCCGGTTTTAACTTTGTTGTTTGTTGTCTGCTCTTTTCCAATTGGTATTATAGACACAAGAATAGGTGGTTGGCTTATTATCTCTTGGTGTTGGTCATTGATCCGTTCTCTTTTACTTCTACTATACATGTCAGATCCTCAGTGATGTGGAGTTAACACCAATTTCTCTTTGAATCTTTTGTTTCAGGAGGTTTATGCTAATCTCATATAGAACAGAGGTTACTTGTTCAATCTCACCAACTCTGCTCTCTTTGATACTAATATGTCTAAATGTCTCTCGCATTCTAAGTAAATTCCAAGGGAAGGCCTACACCAATACAGTGGAAGTGTTTATAGACTGAGCTATGAAGGGGGATCTCCTGACATGATTTTGAAGAACGCACAAAAATTAACTATGTTGTTGTGTCTTTTGAAACTCCAGTCAGTTATTTAATCACCATATATTTCACAAATGAAAACAAGTCCCGCCGCGGAGCGCGGGCTATGAGACCTAGTGAGCTATTAAGAAGCGGCTCGATTTGAGCCTAAGCCTCAGCAGCTACTTGCGGCTGAGGTTTCTTCTTCTTCTTGGTTTTCACTGCCGGCTTAGCTGCTGCTGCTTCGGTACCGGTTGCCACTTCTGCTGGGTTCTCAATCCTTGCAAAGACAGGATTAGGTTGAGCCATCACCTGACCACCTTTCAACCCACCCCATTTGGTCTCATCCTGCATTGGGTATGGGCAAATGAAGAAACATTGCACTTGAGACAGTAAACCACATCATATAATTGAGTTACAATGATTGGCATAGAAACAGAGAGATAGGCAATACCCAGGTGATGGTTGCAAACTGATCCTCCGAAAAACCGAGTTGTTCATATATTCTCCAGCACAAGCCTGGTGATACAGGGGATAAAGCAATGGCTATGATCCTCATTCCTTCCAGAATAGTCACAAGATCCTGTTGCACACGACCACTCAATGATCAAGCTGCCCATTCTTACCCATCTAAAGGTGTTTAGTTCAAGATTAATTCCTATAAGTCGGAAGGCGGGGAAATTTGAGGCCAAAATATGGCTCTCAGCTATTCCCCGGACCTTTTCCGGCTTCATTGACTTCAGATTTTTAATGTGCAAGAGAATCAATTGAGTGATACCCTGGCGGCAGCTTCTGAAGCAGCTCCACCCTGCTTAAATAGAGACCATGGCGCTTGTTCATCCATGTATGCGTTGCCAGCATTCCCAATCTCGAGTACAGCCTCACATGCAGCCGAGAGAGAGAGACTTTCATACTGGATGCGGGCTTTCTCAACCTATTAAAAACAGAGTGAATTAAAGATAATCCTTTACGACAACAGTGGATTTAAAGACGTAAAGATAATCCTTTCTGGGAGCTTTACCAGTTTTTCAACAGTGTCCTTGAATGCACTTCCTTCAGCCGCAATGGCTGAATCCACCACCAAAGTCGATTCACAGTTCTTTCTGAGAAGTCCAAGAGTGCGATTAAGGAGATTTCCTGCACACCATAATTTTTCCATGTCAGTTCCATGTTAGTTCCCAATATGATCAGTTTTTTTTTTTTTTTTTGAGAACCCACCTCAACGTGTAGTACAAATTCTGTGACAATATTTACAATTCAAATTACCTAGGGTATTGGCAAGATGTGCGTTGACAATGTTAATGAAACGGTCTTCTGAATAATCACCATCGTTACCGAATTCCACTTCCCTAAGGAAGAAGTACCTAACTGCATCAGACCCAAATTTTTGGACCAAATCATTTGGTTCAAGTGTATTTCCCAATGACTTCCCCATCTTCATGCCATCCTATAATAAGTTTCAAAATAAAAAGTAGTTGCTGCATGAAATAAAATTAGCAGTAAGAGAAAAAGGAAAGACAAGCTTAGGCATCATTCACGGAATATGATTGCAAACGCAGCTTTCATAAGTTGATTTGTATCCATTTAGGTATCCTTTGTGCCAAAGATAAAATATTGAGTTTGCTGATTTCTGAAGGATGAAGTTTTTCTTCTAGTTTTCTTTTAGCTAAAGACTACCGGTTTATGCAAGAGAACACAATTTAGAGTCTTGGACATGATACATGCAGAAAAAGCAACGAGCCCCCTATAAATCTACAAATATTAAGGGCCATTACTATCATCAAGGTTCGCAAAAATGAGATCTTGGTTTCTAGCACTCCTAGTCCTAACCTTCAGTTTATCAATGACATTTCCATTCACAATAAACATACCTTAGTTAAGAACCCATGCCCAAATACCATCTTGGGAAGGTCAAGTCCGGCAGACATAAGCATAGCTGGCCAGTAAACTGCATGAAAACGCAAAATATCCTGCAAGAAGAAACAGTGAAATATGGTCATAGTATGCATAACAAGCATTAAAGGGTTATAAAGGGAGAATAAGCTAATTAAGTCTTATGCAGATACAGATAAAACCGGTTGTACCTTGCCAATCAAGTGCAGTGCTGCAGGCCAACCAGAGGAAACAGCCTCCTGTAAACTAGTTTGTCCATTCTCCTCTGCAAGAGCTGATATATAACTGCCAGTGAAAAAGAAAAGGCTCAGTTGGCATTCTCAGTGTCTGTAACCAAATGTATTAAAATAAGTAAGTTGGCAGATGATCAAGACATCTAAAGGAAAGCACCATACGGCCATACCCAAGTAAAGCATCAAACCAAACATATATAGTTTGGCGTTTGTCATTAGGAACTGGAATGCCCCACTCTACAGATGCTCGAGAAATCGAGAAGTCTTTCAAGCCACTTTTAATCCAACTTTGCACCTAAAATAGTTAACATGACAATCTAAGGCTTTAGCACAAAGGGCAGAGACAAACACAAGCTTGTCTGAAAGATAATCCTATGAACAGATGTAGAAAACTTCATATTTCATAGCTTACCAAGAGCAGAACCCATACGTCCACTAATCATCATTTTGGCCATTTGGATAGAAACTATATCATGATAATGCAGCATTGATTCTCTTACCTCATTCAAACGATATGAAGGCTGAACAAAATTCGGATTTGATGACAAAGTTTCTTCCAATTTTTTTTGGTACTTAGACAAAGCAAAGAAGTAATTTTCCTCTTTGCGCTGTATACATGGTTTTAAGTGGACTGGGCAGCACTTGTTCTCAAGCAACTCCTTCTCATCCTGTAGAAATACAGACGAGCAACATAATGGCACAAACCAACACCTTAATACAGATGTATATAGTAAAGAAAGAACGATGATGAGATACTCTCGACTCATTCAAACAGAGATTTATGTGACAGATAACAATGGTGGAAACAGGAAGCTACAACCTTATACTCCTCACAGTTGACACAGTACAATCCCTCGTAGTCAGCGTGGTAAATGTCACCATTGGCAAGTACCCTCGCATAGAACTCTTTCACAATGGCTTCATGCTTGGGATCAGTAGTTCGAATGAACTTGCCGTATGAGATGTCTAACTGCACTCAAACAAGATGAACACTCTATATAGCCATCAATACATTTGACAGTAAACAAATAATGACGCAACAAGTGGAGGGATAACAAACATACATCTTTACAAATAATGACGCAACAAGTGGAGGGATAACAAACATACATCTTTCCACAGGCTCTTGTATTGTTGAGATACAATGTCGCAATGCTCATTTGGGCTAGCACCACAGGCAGCAGCGGCAGTAGCAATTTTTTCTCCATGCTCATCCGTGCCAGTGACCAATATAACCTTCTTTCCTAAAAGCCTCTGCAATTGATTGACGAAACCCAATTTAGTTCTTCTTAAGCAACCAAGCTAATTCTGATGCAAACAGTCTACTGCCATTTTTATTTCTCAATGAAATCCAGAAACCTGGACAAACCCACAAACTATAGCAAACAAGAGGCGCCCCCGCATCAAAATTCAGACCTGAAACCGGGCGATAGCATCAGCAGCGATGGTTGTGTAAGCGCTACCCATGTGGGGAGCGGCATTGACGTAGTAAAGAGGGGTTGTGAGCACAAATGTCTCCCTTGCTGCGGCTTCTCCTCCATCACTTTGGAAACCCGCGGTGCCGCCGCTCGTTGCGCAGGAGCAGAAAAGGGCTCTTCTTGATTTCGAGTAGGCAGAAGAAAGCACGAAGCTCCGTCGGAAAGGCAGGCGATTCCTTGAGTGGGTAGCTTTCGTAGTGACTGAACATAGAGGGTTTAAGAGGGAGAGAGTGTTCTGAATTGAGTGGTTCAATCTGGCTGCCATTTCGCCCTGTCAGATTTTTTACGAAACTCTCGCTATGGCATAGGCAGGTCAGTTTTGAGTTCTCTGCTAATGTTGTAAGGATGCACTGGCGGGAAATGGCTGCTCCGAGGCTGCGGACGGGATGAATGGTGATGAGGAAGAGCTGAGAAGAATACCCGGAAACCAGAAGCTGGGGACGAAATTGATTTTCCTCACCTCAATCGTTCTTCCTAGAGTTCTGGTTTGGTTTGGTTTGGGTTAATAGTTAATACTACAGCCTTGTGTCGTGGATCAGGAACAAGTGGGCTGCTAGCATATGGGCCCATAAAAAACCAATGGGAAAAAGGGTAAGAGTTCATCTGAAGCCCAACTGAACAGCAATCTGGTCCGCGATTGCCAATGTACAGTTCAGCCACAGGCCACACGTCTACCGATGGCATCTGCCACGGACCAACTCTTGGCCGTGCGCCACTTAGCACTCAAGTCTCGTTAGAGTGCTAAGTCAGCCTTGCTCGGATTCACTCAAACTCACAAGTTGGAAGAAAAGCTCTAGAAATGGAAAGTTCTCTTATTTCAGAGGGTTGCTTATATAGACATCCTCTCCACTAAGTACAATGTATGTAGGCGTCATTAATGAACGAACCCAGAAGTCCCCCTATATATGAACTAGCCCCATACATGAACGATAATTTATAAGGTGAATGTATGTTCACCCATACATGAATCATAAGATATAAAGTGGATGCATGTACATTGGTGCATGAATTTGAAGATGCATGCATGTACCTACATCCTCTAGAGTCTTCTAGAATTTCCTCCGTGACACATCCCAGTGTTCTGAAATAGTATCCTATCAGTACCAATACTTCAACCACAAAAATATCTAATCATAATTAAAATTGATTGACAATTTTTAGCAGTATGACACGGTTGGACCACAATTTCCTATTAGGCTACTACTAATAGTTAACTTTTATAATGCAACCCCTGATAGGCAATTTCAATGGCAGTCAAACAATCCAAACATTTAACAATCATTGTACAACACCAAATTCACAAGGCAATTCCTAATTGTGCTAATATTCACAATCGTATATCTATCACGCATTCCTATTTACAACTTCGTAGCTTTAAGGGGAATCATAACATTTTGAAGAATCGTGGGTGGATAATTTTTCATAATAAACTCATAACGGAGGAGAAAGTTTATGAGATTTACCATAATAGTAACCATGGAGGAGTAGGGGGGAAAACTAGCATGTGTCTACACAGGATAACCGATGATTATTGATATATTGGTGTTTGTTCAAACGGCCTTAGTGTAAAATAAGTGTTTGAGTCAAAAGGTTTTTTTTTTTTTTGGTTACCATTCGACATGTTCAACCAAACAATAGTCTACCTAAAGCTTCTTTAATATTAGACTTGTCACTTTATAGTGGTGGGTTGGACTTTCCACTCTTCATTCTTCTTCTTCATCTTTTTTGCACTGACTTGAATGCTTATTTAAAGACCACTTAAATCACTCCATAGTGGTGGGCTGGTGAGATTTTCCTTCGCACTCTTCGTTCTCTATCACCCAGTGGGGAATCCAGAAATTTTTTATAGGGGTGTCCTCTTTTAAAAAATAAATTAAATAAAAATAATATCGTAAATATGAAAATACCTTACTCGTACAGGTTAAAAAAGTCCATGATGTGTTTTCATATTCGAAAATAATTGTAGAATACACTTGGTGTTTATAGTGTTGAAAAAAATTCTCCATATACCCTACCAGACAATCATTCCGGAACTTATCACATATTCGATTTGTAAACTTGTTCTTGATGTAACTCGAAGCTTAAAGACTCTTCAACACTTGTCGTACAATCATAAAATCAATATAAATTAAGGATAGATTGAAATAATTAGAGATAGGGAATGACTTTTTACTATTACACATTGTTCAAAATCGAACAACAAATGAGTTGTAGCTCAACGGAAATTAAGTTTATGAATAATAATAGTGTTCTAGATTTGAATTACCCAACCTACCATTTATATTTTTATACACAAATGATAGTAGGATAATCATTTTTTCAAATTTCAGGGGTGTCCCTCACTATCATTTTTTTTTTGTGTATACGTAAATAACCACCGGGAGTTGGATAATCATTTTCCCGAAATTTAGAGGTGTCCGGGGACACCCCTAAGACCCCCTTGGTCCGCCCTTGCTATCACCTTACAATCCAAAAAAAATTGCATAATATATGGAGCCTATAATCCCCTTCAACGACACTATACGAGTGATTGTCTTTGTCCTATAAAAGATATATGTCTAACTAAATCATAGATCCGACCAATTCATAAACATCAACATCCTTATGCTGTGTCTAGGGTACCAACATTGTTAATTTCTCATAAGATAGGTTATCCTCATCGTAAGATAATATTTTTTTTTTCCGGTGTTATATGTAAAGGGTCTTCTCTATTCACAACCCTCATTATCTCTCGTGATATTAACCTTCCACCCTTCCTTTCAATTAACCTATTGCACTCATTTATGGGATTAAGTGCAATGTTGATAAACTTAAAAGTTAAAGGTTTGTGTCTGGGCATGAATATAGTAGTATTGTCCAAATCACAGAAAATAAAAATAATAATAATTAACAACATTTATAATTTTCAAACTGTCAAATCATCCGATTAAATAAGATATTAAGAGTGACCTATAATAAAATTATTTAACTTAGATAGAGACATCAACGTTTCTAATGTTTCCTCGATTTTAATAGTTGTTGTCATATTACTTGTTACCCATAAAAACAAAGCACTTGAAGTTGAAATCACCCATATCCCTATGTAAGTATGTAATATATACTCTATGGTGATCAATAAAAACAAATTTGTTACTAACGACGTTTGACACAATTATTTTTTTAATCAGCAGTAGTCATAGTTAATCATGATTAGTGATAACATAGCTCCAAAATTACTTTATCCCTTTTAATGGTTTTTCCCACAATTATTGCCAACTGAGTCCAAAAGTTTTTGTTTTTTTTTACTATATTTAGGATGCCAATTTGGTGTAAACAACAAAAAGCAGCCGGCCGATCCCGTCAAAAGTTTCAACTTGGTACTTATTTTTTGTTTTTAACGAATAATTGACGATCTTTTGCTCCCCGCCGGCGGGTGCCCGAATCCACCTCCGGCCACCGGTTGTAGATCGTGCGGCCAGTGCCAGCCTACGTGTCCCCGGTTATGCTCTGTTGCTGACTAGGAATCCATCCCTTTGTGGGGCCCGCAACCATCTCAAAACCGACAGAGCAGACGACAGCCTCAAAATCCCTTTTTCTGCGTGTCCATCTCCCTCTCCACCACCATCTCCTCTCCAAATCCATGGCGTAAACCTTCTCCCGGCCTCAGCCTCAGCCTCGTATCGCCCTGCCGTACCCGCCACCGCTAGCCCTCTCCGGTATCCGGCATTCTCTTCTCCCGCTCAAATCGAAGATCCAAAAGAGAGGGTTCAGCGGTTAGATTTGTCTTCCAATTCTGTCACCGGCATGGGCATTACGAGCGAGGACGTCGTCCTGATCCAGCCGGCGAAGACGCCCGGCGACCACACCGTCGTCACCGTCAATTGCCCCGACAAGGCCGGTCTCGGCTGCGATATCTGCCGCGTGATTCTGGAGTTCGGCCTTCGAATTAATCGAGCAGGTACTCTCTTCCTTTTTTTTTTGTTTCAATTTAAATTGCCTTTTTTTCAATTCTGCTTTCGTTCCTTTTCGTGAATGGTGGATTTGGGTTTCTGATGAATTTTGAAGATTTCTCCACGGATGGGAGATGGTGTTATATGGTGTTCTGGGTGGCTCCATACTCGAGCTCGCATCGAGTTGATTGGGAAAGCTTGAAGAATCGGGTCTACTATGAAACTCCTTCCTGCTTGGGTCCATACTATTTTGGAAACAAGTCAGATGGTCCCTCATCTTCATCATTGTATCTCTTGAAGATCTTCTGTGTTGACAGAAAAGGATTGCTCCATGGTATGTACTCCGGTAGAACAAAGTTTGATCACTTTTGTTTTTTTTTTTTTGTTCTCTGCAGTGTTTTTCTTCATGCTTAACTCTGCTTTTGTTTCTGGTGCGTAGATGTTACCAAAGTTCTTACCGAGCTTGAGTTCACGATCCAGAGAGTGAAAGTTATGACGACTCCGGACGGTCGAGTTGTGGACTTGTTTCTGATCACGGACAACTTGTGAGTTGCCTGGATTCATGTGGCTGATTGACCTTTTTTCATGTGTTAGCTTAAGTGTTACTTGAATTTTCTGCTGCTGGATTCTGATTATTTGTTATTGTAGGGTTGCAATTGTGTGTCAATCTTCAAACTTTTTTTGCCATAAGGCATAGATAGAGATAGGGTTGCTAGTGAACGAAAAATGAAACTTTACAACATTTTTTCCTTCACATTCACTTGCATCACGTACACAAGGGCTTCTTCTTCTGATATTTAGGATTCTGTCAAAAGTTTGGTTACTATATTAGCCTTGCCTGTTCTTGGTTTCGTGCTTCATTTTCGTCTTGAAGTTGTTGTAGCTTGAACAGGGACCTGTGTAGTGATATTGGCATCTTGCATCTGCATTCAGAATCTCCTCAATTACTCAACTTGAAGAAATGATAAAACTTATTACTAACTTACAGGCAACTTTTGCATACCAAAGAAAGGCAAGACGACACCTGCAGATATTTGCTCAATGTGTTTAAAGACAACTGTATCGACTGTGAGATGCAAGTGGCAGGGCCCCAGTACGAAACCTTACGGGCTTTCTCGTCCATCCCAGAGGCCGTTGCAGAAGAGCTGTTTAATCCTGATCTCTTTGAAATGGATTCAGGTGAACAACTGGGTGAAAAGAAGGAGAAGGCCACCATTACAGTTGATAATCAGTTGAGTCCTGCTCATACATTGCTCCAAATAGAGTGTGTTGATCAAAAAGGCCTCTTTTATGACATTCTGAGGACTTCAAAGGAATGCAATATAGGGGTACTTTTTGCTTCCACTTAATGCTTCACCGGATTGGATTTTTCATTTTGATGCTTAATGCTTGGAATTACGTGGATGCTGATACTTCTGCTCTTGTTCGTACATTTCAGGTAGCTTATGGTAGATTCGCTCCAAGCAAGAAAGGACTTCGGAATGTGGATTTGATCATTCAGCAAACAAACGGGAAGAAGATTGTGGATCCTAAGCATCTCGATATCCTATGCACTCGCTTAAAGCACGCGATGCTTCATCCGCTCCGAGTGATCATTGTTAGTCGAGGTCCAGATACCGAGCTCTTGGTTGCCAACCCAGTCGAGTTATCCGGGAAGGGAAGGCCGCGTGTTTTCTACGACGTTACTTCGGCTCTAAGAAAGTCTGGAATATGCATATTCTCGGTATGTACTTCACAGCATTTGTCTTGTTTACTTGCCCCTTGCCCCTTGTGCTTGTCTAGTTTGATATTTTTCTTCTTTGATATGCTTAACATGGATCTGTTCCCTCATACCACTGGGAAAATTCTGTAGGCTGAAATCGGAAGGCACTCAACCCAGGATCGTGAGTGGGAAGTTTACAGATTTCTCTTGGATGAGAGCCGTGAGTTCCCGTTGTCGAGCCCTGAATCCAGAAGCAAGATAGTGAAGAGAGTCAGGAGAACACTAATGGGATGGTAGGAACAATGCAGATACCATGGCCTGGCAACCGGGTCCAAGGTCGTAGCGCAAATGCCACTGGACATCAGCAAGCTCTCATCCTTTGGAACAACTTTCACTAGTTATGGCAACCCAAATCCCTTGTTGTAATGCTTAGCAGGCAAATGATTCTTTTCTCAGGTGAGCAGTGTACATATTTGTTGTTTTTAGAGAAGTGTGGCCAACAACAATTACCCGTTTCGATCTGTATCTATTATGTATTGTTTGTGTATGTATATTTCAAGATGGGTAGTCTCAATTTTCTTGGTTATGGCAGGTCATCCTTTTCTCTCTTGCATATTGTACAGTTTCCTGCCTGAAAACTAGTATCACACTTCATTCAACGAGGAATCTAACGGCAAATTACTACAATCACACTCAGTGGAAACACGATCAAATCAGCACACATTTGATCTTCAAATTCCAAAGTTATGTAACTCAATGCATTGGTATTAGATTACAGTCTCGATGAAGTCTGACTTGCCTTCTCCTCCATGCTCTGTTCTTGTTCAATTGCCTTCAAAACATCCCTCAAAACCACCATCCTATTCTTCGCAAAAGCTCCACCATCCCACCTCCGCTTCAAAATCCGCTCTCCCAGCTCCACCGCAGCATCAACAGTCCCTTCCGCACCTTCCCCCACAGAACCCACGATCCTTCTCTCCACCGCCATCTCCGCCGTCAGCTTCTCGGCCCCCATAACAACCTCCCGTAGAACCTTCCCGCGCCCAATCTTAATCTCCAACAGGACCACGAACCATTGGGGTATCACCAGCCCAATATCGACCTCGCTCATGTACATAAACCCTCTGTCTTTCCTCATCACCACGTAGTCGTGGGTCAAGGCCAGGATCATCCCGGCCGCCGCCGCGTGGCCCGTGACGGCGGCGATCGTCGGCATGGGGAGCGAGATCAGGTCGGATACGAGCAATTGGAATTTGGAAGACATGAGCTTGAGGCGCGGCGAGAAGGATTGGGCCCATGAGAGGTCGAATCCGTTGGAGAAGAACTTGCCGTGGTTGGTAGTGATTAGAATTGAAGGTGGAGAGGATGGTGGGTGGGATTTGAGGGTTGATAGAGCGGATCGGATGGAATCGATTAGGTCTGGATTGAGACGGTGCTCCCCTGGATCTGTTAGAGTGAGGATGTAGATGTTTCCTTTCTTCTCTAAGCTGCACATTTTTTTGTTCTTCTTTTCTGTATATCCTCTGTTCCTCTTTCGCCACTCTGTTTTTATTACTTGCTCTGTTTTTTTATGGATTGTTGCGACGGCTTACGAGTTCTATAGACGAAACGAAGTTGGCAGTCAAAAGACGTCTGGATGTTAGAATAGGAACGAAGGGTTGAAGAAGCTTCATGGTAGTTGCAGGTAAAAGGGTAGCTATCGAATGGAAGGTGCAGTGAATATGATAAAAAAAAAACAGAGTAAAGCTAGAAAAAACCAGTGAGGGATTGTCATATGATCGACTTTGACTACTTTCCTCCTTCCAATTCATGGAGGTTAATGGTTTGAATATGTATTTCGCCGGTGCGATCCAAATATCAACTCGATTTATTTTAACAATATTTGTAAAATTTATGGAATCAAGGAGAGATCACATTATAATTAGTTAGTATAATAAAGCCGCAAGCATACTTAAGGGGTCCAGTAGGCTGTGGTCGGGTGTACCGTAAGCCTTCTGCGACCCTTTTTCTCAATGTTTCTTACTTTGGTCTCCCCGCGTAGACTGCCTGGTGGCGGCTACGCAAGTTGTTTCGCTTCCCGGTGGAATCAGGTGATACTCTCTCGGATGTGGAAGAAGCAAGCGGAGAAAGCTAGACACCAAGATCTAAGAAGCAATTCATTTCGATTTTCATCCCCTTTACCCCATTCCTTCTGCCCATCCGTTGATCCCATTGAAGCGTCGATGTCTTGTTCTCCCCACCTCGAAGCGCCGACATCCCATTCTCCCCACTCTTTTTGCCGTTCCATGCCTCTTTACTTTGACGCAACCTCCTCCCCAAACGGCAACAGCCACCCAACAGTTTTGGCAACAATCATCGAAGATATCATAGAATCAGCGAGGTAGGGGAAGAGAAGGGGAATTCCAAGGTTTCAGTTTCACGACCATCACCGATTCCAATCGATCCCTCAATCTCATCGATGTAAGTAACTGTTCAGTGGGTTGCATGTTCAATTAATTGACTGTCGTCGTTGAATAATGAATTCTCCAGCTGCTTCATAGTCCATTCCCCAAACGGTACCAATGCCTTTCAATTCACATTGTGGATAATTGACGAACTATGGGCACTCTGTTTTCCTGCAGATGAGATTGCATTATCATAAAAAAGAGGGCAAGTAATTAAAAGGAAAGAGTAATTGGAAGAAGCCACCACAAGTTGTTCGACATGAAGATGAAGAGGAGAGGGACCAAGAGCAACCGATCAATACCAGGAGCAGGTCTTCTCTCTTTAATTCATTTAGAACTCTTGATGCTGGCCAAATTTAGAAAGCCAATCAGGTACAAGTTGGGAGGTGGGGGTGGTCGATGTTATGGATTCAATCTCAATAAAAGAGATCAAGGGTAAGCTACTAATTTTTTGAAGGTAGGGAGACTTAGAAGTGATTAAAAGAGAACTGCATGGGAATGGAGTTGCAATTGGCAATTGTAGATTAAAAGTATCAGAGGAAGCAGAACAATGACAACAGTGAGAACAACAATGGAAAAGAGAAAAGGTTATGGAGCTAATAAAGTGACATTTGTTGCCATCAATTATTCATCTTCTCCACGTGTAGTGGGATGCCATTGGTCTTGGTGAATAATGCAAGAGAAGGGAAGGGAACTTATTATGGAGTTATGTCATCAGAAAGAGGAAAGAGAATTTGTGGATTAAGATTAAGAAAATAATAGGTTCACTTTTAGACAAAAGTTGTTGAATGGCACATGCTATCTAAAATTTAGGTAATAAATAGTCTTCTATTCAAAAAACGTCAAGGCAAAGTTAGAAAAACTATAAACTCATTAAGTAAATATCATGTAAATATGTATTTTGAGTTTTACTTAAAAAGAACTATCATAGTTTAACATTTGTGTAACATAGTTATGGACTAAGCTTTTAATAATAGTTTATTTGTTCCAACACATTCGAATTTGAAATGTATCAGAGAAGTGAAGAAGGAAAAAAAAAACACATGACGACCAACTTTTTTTAATTCAGCATTGTAGATTGCATGTACAATAATAATTGCAATCGAATATTTAAAAAGATATCACCAAAACGAAATAGGTTTATTCATTCTATAACTCAAACTTCATTTTCCTATGTATCACATATGTAATTACATCCAATCAAATTATTGCATAGTTCATTATATTAAATGATTTAGACCATAAGTATAAAAGGTTCATTTACAAAACTATTATCACAACATATAAAAAATCTCAAAAATAAAATTGTACAAGATCCCGAAGCAACTATCAGACCAATTATCTAGTTATATACTATATGATATGTCATGTTCAAATATCGATGTGGTACAATGCATATTTATATCACACACCCTACTCATTATGATTCAAAGCTAAGAGATACAAACAAATATCTGGGCCTGGAATCACTCTAACCAACAACCTAGGGCGATATCTGGGCCTTAAAACCATCAATGGAAGAATCACCAAAGGGAGATACCAAGAGCTGATTTTGAGGATCCAACAAAAACTGGCTACCTGGAAAACCAACCATCTGTCTGTGGCGGGCAGAATTACCCTGGTGAAATCGATCACTTCTTCTATGGCAATTTATCCCATGTTTACAGAACGATTACCTGCTGCGATATGTAATTCTCTTAACAGGATCAATCGGCATTTTGTGTGGGGAGAGGAGGATGGTAAATCTAAATTTCATCCAGTAGCATGGGAGCAAATGACAAAACCGCGACAACAAGGAGGAGTTGGGATAAGACCGACCAAATTAGCCAATCAAGCGATGTTAGCTAAAGGGGCTTGGAAGCTGGCTACTCGGGACCAAGCCCTTTGGGCTAGAGTAATGAGAAGTAAATACGGGAGAAATCGACAAGGACTTTCTATACTTCAAAAAAGAAAGGGAAGTTCTTTCGCTTGGAATAGTTTTTCACACACTGTCAACTTGTTGCGCAAAGGGCAGCTTATAATGTTACTACAGGTCAGAAAACTAAGTTTTGGACTGATGTATGGGCTATGCAGGAACCACTTTTGGAGGTAACTACAAGCGAGGTGCCGCTGGATAAGAGGGATAACAGGGTAGCTGATTATTGGGAGGATCCGGGAGGCTGGAGAATCCAGGAGTTACAGCAATACTTACCTCCCAAAATCATAAACAAAAGGGTAAATACAATGTATTAGCCATAACTATTAAGTAACGGGGAATTATAGTCACAACTATCGAAATACAAATTATTAGCCATAACTATTGTTGCGTGTCAAGATTTGGATAACAGCCGTTACTGTTTTCAAATTTTTAACGGAGAAGGCCATGTATGCATTAGTAAAAAATATTATATGATGACTGTCACGTGGGAGCCAGCTCATCATCGTAAAAGTTTAGTCATCATTACTAACAGAAGTGTTAACGAAAACTTAGCGATTGGCTAATAATTTGTATTTCGATAGTTGTGGCTATAATTCCCCGCTACTTAATAGTTATGGCTAATATATTGTCTTTGCCCTAAACAAAATTTGGGCCATCAAACTAGACCCCTTGGCGAACAAGGAGGATCAGCTCATCTGGAACCTTACGTCTTCAGGCAAGTTCAGCACCAGCTCAGTCTACGCAGCGAACTCTCCAGATCAAGACAATGCAGGGACGTTGCAATGGAGCAAGATTTGGAAGCTTCACTGCCCGGAAAGAGTGCGCTTCTTCATTTGGTTAGCAACGAAAGGAAAGCTCTCGACCAACAGCATTCGTAAGCTTAGGCATCTAACTACCAATGACACATGCCCTTTATGCAACAATGTTGTAGAGACAAATTTGCACTGTTTGCGGGACTGTACGGCGGCAATGAAGACTTGGGAGAAAGCAATCCCAGCCCAGGCTCACTTTGGTTTCTTCAATGCTGATAGGGAAGCATGGTTCCAAATGAATTTAGAAGAGAAAGTCAAAGAGGAGAACCACGATCAATGGCCCAACATGTTTTCTTTGATCTGTTGGTATATTTGGAAATATAGATGTGATTTTATTTTTCAGGGGAAGAAGATGGCTGAGTCATCCATTACCAATTATGTGACCTCCAAAGCGACATATTGGATAAATACCTGGGAGAAAGCTAGTCTCAACATCGACTCCAATGGAGGGCATAGGCGAGTGGATTAGATGATCGGGTGGACAGCCCCGCCAGGGGGTTTGAGGAAGATGAATATTGATGGTGCGTCTCAGGGCAGCTCGGGTATGGCGTCTGCAGGAGGGGTTCTTAGGGACAGCGAGGGAGCTTGGATTGGCGGTTTCTGCTGCAAGATAGGGACCCGCTCGGCGATTCTAGCAGAGCTATGGGGGATACACCAAGGACTCATCTTGGCTTGGAATCAAGGAAGTCAGTTTTTGATTCTTGAAACGGATTCGCAGCTAGCTATCGATCTTATAAGGAACAGAGAAGAACAGACTAATATTTCATTATTTTGATGCATTACAAAAGATTTGTCTAATTAATAGCATTTTAATAGATTTGGATAATATAAAAAAAATTTTGAAAAATGTTTGAATAAAAAATAGACATTACTCAATTTTTTATATATAGAAAAGAAGGTTCGACAGAGGCAGAACGAGAATAAGAGTGAAGCTCTTTTGTGATCCAACTGTAATAGGCTGTCTCTTCTGAGCTGGTCTGGCCCCAGTAGGGCTGGCCATTTGGTCCGAGTTTTTTGGTTTTACCCGAAACCGGATCGTATAACTCAGACCGAGACCGGATAGTAAACATTCCAAT
This sequence comes from Linum trigynum, assembly GCA_964030455.1. Classification (NCBI taxonomy): domain Eukaryota; kingdom Viridiplantae; phylum Streptophyta; class Magnoliopsida; order Malpighiales; family Linaceae; genus Linum; species Linum trigynum. The sequence continues at coordinate 6,474,186 of OZ034818.1, forward strand.
TCAATCTTTGGGTTTAGATTTGAGATAAAAAAAACCGTTCGGGACCGGATCGAAAACTGGATAAAGACCGGATAAGAGAGATCAACACCCAAAACTTAAGGGTAATTTGCATAAACGGTTACAAACCTTTGCACTTAGTACAAAACTTAACCAACTCCTCACCCTTTCAGGCCTTAGGCCACTCAAATCCCCACAAGCTCAATATAAAATCAAGACCGAATTGGGACCGGACCGGATCAAGATCGGACTGTATCCATTCCAAACTTTGGTCCTTATATTTTAAAAAAGACAGGACTAGACCGGATCAATTAATCGGACCGGACCGTATAACCACCTCTAGGCCCCAGTCTCCCTTTTGATTTATAGGACACTAGGTTTTTGTTGCTCGGGCTCTGCGCCGGGATGGGTGTGACAATTAAGTTTCTACAATTCCATTTGCCATGATTGACGTATTGAGGTACCATGATTGAGACGGATGAGTGATTCAATATGTATATGAATTTAACAGGGGTAAAAAATGAGCAATGGTTATGAATACGAATACGAATTTCCTAATTGGGCTTTACAACGTTGTTAAAAGGCATAAACAACCATACAATTCAATCAATGTGTCCACCTATTTTTCTTTCGGTATGTGAACCATTGTAGTGAGTACCAAATAGGCTTGCTGATCGACAACATAAACATACTACAAAAAAAGGATAATGCACAAAACCAATGCGAGCACTACAACAATGAAAGTCACTGAACCACTCGGCCATTGATGACTCGATATTTGCACATGTTTTCCCTTTTGTTTCTTGATCGTTTAAGCTTGCATTATCGCTTCTTTGGCATATTTTATGCTAGGTTGTGTTCCTTTGTCACATTTCAGGTCGTAGCACATAAAGTGAAGCGTAGGCGCAAGTTTCAAGTCAATAGGAGATCAATTGGCGACTCGGGGGAAGAAACTCGGGTATGACTTGAAGAAGAATGGATTTCTACCTCAGTTTGTAACCATATAATCATGTAATCTTGTCATGAGAAGAAAGAGGACGAGACTACGAGCATCTAGGATCAAACGACACCTGATTTGGAGTCCGAACGAGGGAGAAACGAAGAATCAAAGATAGGGGAAAATTGGTTTCGGGCTTCTCTGAGAAACAGAAGGGGGCCCTATCGTGACACTAAAATCCCCGGTAGGGGATTTTTGGCCTTGACAGGGGATTTTCCCCTGTCTCCAGACGTTGCGTTTTCAAAAATCCCCAGTCGTGAACCAAAAATCCCCGATCGTGAACCAAAAATCCCCGGCCGTGACCTAAAATACCCGACAGGGGATTCTGACCGGGGATCGCGAACGCAGGCTGTTAAAAGCCTGTTTTGTGCGTTTTTGCAAGGGAGAGCTAGGTTTTGGATCCCAAACACCCAAGGGACGAACCAAAGAGAGAGAGGGTGATTTGAGGGCATTCTAAGATTGGAATTGGAGGATTTCTTTGCCTTGAAAGCTCGAGGAACAAGCCCGGACTTGAAGACTGATCATATGAAGATTCTTACTGCAGTCTCTCTCTTCTCTATGGAGTAACTTCCCTTCACTTAGGTTTTGAGGAACCCTAGCTATGTTTTTTTTATTGGACGATTGTATGAGTACTCTCACTTGATAACCTTGAGTTCATATTCAATCTATGCATGTTTTCATGATTCAATCCTGCTTTAGTCGAGATTATTGATTCTGCTTTGATCTTATGAGAGCGAATACCTGATTAGGTCAACAGAGCACCATAGATTGATAGTATTGGATCGATTGCTTTAGTCGAGGGTTGGTTCACTGCTTTGTATCGATTGAGAACCTCATTCGATAGAGGGAATCTAGTTCAGAAATCAGAACGCCTTGATCGGTTGTTCTAGAGAAGGATACGTCCCTCTAGGCAATTGACTCAAGAGGGCCTTGTTCCTTTAGTCGAGACTCAAGGGCTAGACAAGGATTCTCCACATTGTGAATGAAAGTGAAACAAGTTAGAAATCATCAATCGTTAATCTGGCTAGTGGCTAGGGGGAATCATACCTAAGTGAGTTCCCAACCTGTAATTAGATTAACTTTAACTGTAGTTTGCTAGAGTAGTTTTAGTTCTTTCATCTTAATCTGGTTTGCTAAATAATAAACTGAAGCTGAGTAATAGTAACTCTAGAGACCCGTGGATTCGATATTTATCACTTGAGCCACTATACTGCAGTCCCTTTCATTGGTTACACTTGGCCTTTCTTAGGAGTTGTGTCATAGCGAGTCATGTTTTTGGCACCGTTGCCGGGGACTTTCTAGAGTATTAGGAAAGGCAGAAGTTTGTTACTTTAGCGTTTTTCTTTTCTTTTCTTTTCCACCCTTGCTTTTCACTTGGGTGCTTTTGTTTTTGTTGGTGCAGATATGAATCATGGATCCTCATGGCTTCTTCAACAATTGGGGGTATCCACCACCACCCGAGTGGTATGACCCCGAGACTCCCTGGAGCAATCAAGGAGGAGAAGACTATGGATTCGGGTTCCAGTACCAACCCCCTTACTACGGAGAACAACCAGACCCCTGGGCATATCAAGAACAACCTCATTACCAAGAAGAATTTCTCCCACAACTAGAAGGGCCATCGGCGCTGGAGTTACCCATGGCGGCCTTCACGGGCCATTCTGCAGAGCCATGCTACACTCCACAACCAGATCCAAACTATGAATTGAGGCTTCTCATGGAACAGTTTGCTCGAGACAGTGAGAGAACATGCTCCAGGATGGATCATTGTGTCCAGGCCTATCGTGAAACAGAGGAGATCCTCCTGAGCCTTAAGAAGAGCGTCGATGATCTTGAGCGATCTTGTGCACAACCTGCTCCCGATCACCCTTCTGCTACCATACTAGAAGAGGAGGAGGAAGAAGAAGGCTACAAGGACATTGTGGAGCACACTAAAGTTGTCATGGAGAGCTCCCGTGATGATCATGATCAGGAATGTCCTGTCATAGCCGACCACACCTTCCCACATCCCAAACTGAGCTTTGAAGAGGCGGGCATGAGTGAGGAGATGCAAGAAGATCTCATGAAAGAAATTGCTTGGCAGCTTGCTCTCCAATCCCTGCTAGAAGAAGAAGAGCAAGAAAGGGTGCATAAAGAAGTTGTGGAGGATGACGAAAGTGAAGCAGAAGGAGTTCTTGATCATTTCCCAGGGGTGATACCACATGAAGAAGAAAGGGAGGCTGAAGAAGCAATTGGCGTCCAGGCTGAGGACGAAGTTAAGGTGGAAGAGGCCTGCACCGGCCATGAGTTACATGTGATAACTCCACCAGACTTCAAGGAACTGCTTAGCAAGGACCCATTTGCAGTGTCTCTTTGCCAGACCAAGGCCACATCAACATCGGTCCCTCTTGGTGGACGCGATGGTGGCAAATCGATGCTGTCATATCTGGTTCGGGGCAATGAGACGAGAGAAGAGAGGAAGAGGTCTCGAGGGTGGAGACTTCATCTGCATCAAGTGCACGAGCTTCCATCACTTGTCATACCACATGCTCGTGATTTGAGACTCCACCTCATTGACGAGAACCTCAACTTCAAGGAGGTTTTGGGGTGGACCGAAACTTAGGAGCCATCGTCCGGCTCACGACGTGAAAGAAGCGCTTGTTGGGAGGCAACCCAACTAGTCGGTTTGCATTTCTTTCCCTATTTCTCTTCGGTTGAGTCAGTTTTGTTCTTTGATTTTAGAGTCAATAACTCAACCTTTTTGAGATTTTATGTGGTGTTTGTGTTCTGACTACTCTCTCCTCCTGGAATGCACCGCCTGCCCCGTCCACCATCATTCACCCTTGATATGGTAACTTCGTTCTACCCTCCTTATCTTTCCTCCATTGAGGACAATGTCGTGCTTAACTGTGGGGGGATGTTCGATTATGTATGCGTGTGAATGTTTGACTGTATGTGTGCTTGGAGCCTAGTCCTCTGTCCAAATTTCGATTTGAGGGCTCCAAGTACGTGTTCCTTGCAATTTCCTACTTAGTATGCTTTGAATTGACAATCTCTATAGTAATGTGCAACCTAGGGAGGTAGTGTAGCACTATGGAGGATGTTGATGCATTTAAGAAGTCTCGTTTCTTCTTCATATTGTGTTGGTTGATTGTGTGAATTAGTGATCTTAGGACCCTTGAATTGAGTGGTGATGTGGACTCTCTCCCGTGCGAATAGGGCGAAAGTGTGTAAGAGGAGACGGGAATCCGTTCCCAATTTTCACCTACTACCTCCAGCCCCCTTACATTCCTTTTCCCCCCACGAGGCTTGAGACATCCGCTCCTGGCATAAGGCCGGTAAGAGCCGGGCTCCCGCAAAACCTCTGCTAGGTGGGAGCCCCCATTTTCTGAAAAACAGGTTGGAACCCTTGAAAAAAAAACAGAAAAACAAGTAAAAAAGAAAGAAAAGGGGTTCCAACCATCTTCAAGAAGAAAATGGAGCACCTTAAAAATATGAGTCCATGATCTTTTGTTTTTGAGTGTCCATTCGTCCACGATTCATTTACCCTCTGATCACTATTTGCCATGATGTCGACTCGAGACTAGCGTTCTCGCCGAAGAAGCTATGAGATGACTTGTGCGTTGGTTGACCTCGTAAGCTGCTAAATGATCTAGAAAATCCTCTACCGACGATCGGGGTTGTTTGATGACTCGATATTTGCACATGTTTTCCCTTTTGTTTCTTGATCGTTTAAGCTTGCATTATCGCTTCTTTGGCCTATTTTACGCTAGGTTGTGTTCCTTTGTCACATTTCAGGTCGTAGCACATAAAGTGAAGCGTAGGCGCAAGTTTCAAGTCAATTAGAGATCAATTGGCGACTCGGGGGAAGAAACTCGGGTATGACTTGAAAAAGAATGGATTTCTACCTCAGTTTGTAACCATATAATCATGTAATCTTGTCATGAGAAGAAAGAGGACGAGACTACGAGCATCTGGGATCAAACGACACCTGATTTGGAGTCCGAACGAGGGAGAAACGAAGAATCAAAGATAGGGGAAAATTGGTTTCGGGCTTCTCTGAGAAACAGAAGGGGGCCCTATCGTGACACTAAAATCCCCGGTAGGGGATTTTTGGCCTTGACAGGGGATTTTCCCCTGTCTCCAGACGTTGCGTTTTCAAAAATCCTCGGTCGTGAACCAAAAATCCCCGGCCGTGACCTAAAATACCCGACAGGGGATTCTGACCGGGGATCGCGAACGCAGGCTGTTAAAAGCCTGTTTTGTGCGTTTTTGCAAGGGAGAGCTAGGTTTTGGATCCCAAACACCCAAGGGACGACCAAAGAGAGAGAGGGTGATTTGAGGGCATTCTAAGATTGGAATTGGAGGATTTCTTTGCCTTGAAAGCTCGAGGAACAAGCCCGGACTTGAAGACTGATCATCTGAAGATTCTTACTGTAGTCTCTCTCTTCTCTATGGAGTAACTTCCCTTCACTTAGGTTTTGAGGAACCCTATCTATGTTTTTTTGATTGGACGATTGTATGAGTACTCTGACTTGATAACCTTGAGTTCATATTCAATCTATGCATGTTTTCATGATTCAATCTTGCTTTAGTCGAGATTATTGATTCTGCTTTGATCTTATGAGAGCGAATACCTGATTAGGTGAATAGAGCACCATAGATTGATAGTATTGGATCGATTGCTTTAGTCGAGGGTTGGTTCACTGCTTTGTATCGATTGAGAACCTCATTCGATAGAGGGAATCTAGTTCAGAACGCCTTGATCGGTTGTTCTAGAGAAGGATACGTCCCTCTAGGCAATTTACTCAAGAGGGTACGTCCCTCTAGGCAATTTACTCAAGAGGGCCTTATTCCTTTAGTCAAGACTCAAGGTTTAGTCAAGGATTCTCCGCATTGTGTGTCAAGAACCAGTTGCTCCCAATAACTCGAGTTGTTGGGAAAAGGTTATGCTGGATCTTATACAGGCCCATGTATGATACTTAACCACTTCCTTACACGCCCCCTCAAACGAAAGCTGACTCATGGGCTTGAAGTTTGCACAGGCCGGTCATACCATGTGCTTGAAAGACAACGGTTAATATTGGGGGTCGTGAGGACTTGAACATGTGACCTCAAGGACAAACCAGCTCTGATACCGTGTCAAGAACCAGTTGCTCCCAATAACTCGAGTTGTTGGGAGAAGGTTATACTGGATCATATACCATTCTCTAACACGCCCCCTCAAACGAAAGCCAACTCATGGGCTTGAAGTTTGCACAGGCCCACCATGCCATGTGCTTGAAATACAACGGTTAATATTAGGGGTCGTGAAGATTCGAACACATGACCTTTAAGTTCTAGGCTCTGATAACATGTCATAAACCAGTTAGTCCCAATAACTCGAATTGTTGGGAGAAGGTTATGCTGGATCTTATACAGGCCCATGTATGGTACTTAACCACTTTGTTACATTGTGAATGAAAGTGAAATAAGTTAGAAATCATCAATCGTTAATCTGGCTAGTGGCTAGAGGAAATCATACCTAAGTGAGTTCCCAATCTGTAATTAGATTAACTTTAATTGTAGTTTGCTAGAGTAGTTTTGGTTCTTTCATCTTAATCTGATTTGCTAAATAATAAACTGAAGCTGAGTAATAGTAACTCTAGAGACCCGTGGATTCGATATTCATCACTTGAGCCACTATACTGCAGTCCCTTTTATTGGTTACACTTGGCCTTTCTTAGGAGTTGTGTCATAGCGAGTCAGGCACCTTTCATTCAATTGCCTCTCTCCCTTGAGTTCAGAATATAAGCAAAAGCAAACATTCCATGTGCAGACATAGAGGAGGGATCAGATGGATGTGTTGAAGTAAAACTCTTCACTTAGCCTAGAGGCAAAGTCAATGCCAGATCAAGGCTTACTCATTAGTACTCTCGCCATATACCTAGGTTTTAAGTCGGATGGCAACCTGAGGAGAAAAATTATAGGCATAGTTAGCTCCCAATGTTTGCAGAAAATGACAATTAAAGGAAGAGAAAGACACAACGCCAAATGAGTCATCCTGAGAGTAGGAGCAGTACAAAGAGAGAATAAAATAGATGAGATTAGTTGCACACTAATCATGATGCAGGTAAAATCTAATGCTTAATATGCAGGTAACATCTAATAAGACATCAACTATGGCTTGATACACAAAGGGTAGTTTACCAATGGTCGAGTTGGACCTTCCTGATTGAAAACATGTGAACAAACGATGTGAACAAACGATTCAACAGACAAACACAGCCAACGACCAGTTCCATCCCAAACTACCTGCAAACTCCGGTCAGAATCCAAAGAGCCCTCACCCAACTCCAGCCCACACAGAGACAGCTTCCGGGTCATAACAGTACATTTTGGTCTGTGTGACCAGAATAGAATCTTCCATCGTTGCAAAACACAAGCGAGCAATTCCATTTTATTCCTTGCGTTGAGTTTTACCTGAAATCAATGACAGTAAATTACTATCAACAAACCTAGATTCTTTAAGCTAATACCGGAAATAGAATGCAGATAGTCACTGCTTAATTAGAAACCAAATCCTTACAACCTACTGACAAATAAAAGAATGCTGCATACAATATTGATCATGTTTTAAGCCAAAATGCAGAATGGACAGTAAGAAACTATCAAGTTCTAGATAGCAAGAGAATCATAACAAGAATGGGACACTAATTTGTAACCTGCTCTTGAGTTTCCCTTCCCCTTTACTGTTACAACGAATATCAATATTGAATGTTGCAGGCACAACGAAATAAGCGGTTCAGGTCCAATATCAATATTGAATGTTGCGGTTGCGAATGGTCAACATAAGCATCGTATATACATTAAAAGAACCTAAGCAGAACCATAACTGAGTTGATCCAATCTACAATGCATATGATTCCAGTTCTATCTCCTGTTGGTGAATCAGTGGACTGCCTACAGTTAACTAAGCAACCAAAATGTAATCCACGAAAGAATCCCAGTACAGCTGAACCATGACACCAAAATCACCTAAGGTTAAACATCCTATAGAAAATAAAGGTTGTGAAAAAAATAAATGTATTTTCAGTTTTGGTTTCTGTAATAATAACTAAGACCATTTCTGACTCCAGTTGTGACCCATTTGCAGCACGAAGTAGAGAGGAGGACATGAAGCAAAACTTGGTAGAAAAAATGAACAAAAAACAATACTAAAATGTAACTGAACTTGACTTGCTCACAACTTTATTGTAATATTCACAGATAGCATCCACTCATTTAAAGGAAATCCATTTAGTATCGGCAATCGATATGCACCAGCAAACCTGACATTAAGCTCCTGAAACTGCTGCTCCACCCTCTATCGTGAAATCCAAAGCACATGATTGCTGTCAAAGGCGGCAAACAAAAGGATTATGAAAAAAGCGAACTGGCAAAGATAATAGATGTCAAAGAAAGGGGAAGAAAAGAGACGGACTGGAGTAATCAGAAAGAGATTTAAACCTTCGATGAGGACTCTGCCACTACCTTTGTGGGGAGATAATGATAATCGTGCGGACCTCAATCATTCTGGTCTGGCAGCAAATCTATGAGTCAAGGGGAAAAGAAAGGGTTCAATATTAACATATCCTGAAAACAGAATAACAAAAAATGAGATCTGAAACTCACCAGAAGAGGCAGATTTGGATCACCAACACATTGAAAAGAGAAAAGGACTGGGACTATTCCAAGCCACATTGCTCATGGTTTCTGATCGTGGCTAGTTGGGCAGAGAAAGCTTCTGAAGATTCGGAGGAAAATCAGCTGGAGAAGAGCGAAAGAGAAGAAATCAGGGAAATATTCCACTGAACAAATAAATAGAGATCTTTGATGCTGAGAAGCATCGAAAACAAACGAAATACAAAGCATCCATATAAAGACTCACCATAGGAGATTCACAGTTGAAGGATGCATCAAACTCCGATACAGAACTTGAATCCTTCTGTTCTTGAGAGAGGCAAAGACGACGAACAAACCTGGAAAAAGGAACAAAGAAACCCCATGAGATAGAAAGAAGAGAGAGAATGAATGTAGAAAATGAAATGCAAAGAAAGAGGAAGAGGTATTTCAAGATGGCTTCCTCTGACTGAGAGACAATACTGTATTACTCCCACCAAAGGGCTACGTGGGGCTTAATCCCACCAAGCAAACCAAGGAAATATCTTTGCCCTATTTATTTTAAAATAATAATGTAACACCATCCATCTCATCCTTCTGCTTCCCTGACCAAGCTTTTTCTAAACCCTCATATTTTCTTTTTTCCCTCTCTGCTTCTCTCATCAGTCCCCTCAATTACCTTTACAGATTCAGAAAGTACGCCCAGTCTACATCATCCAGACATACCTCTCTTTTACCTCAGCCTCTGAAACCAGCACGACTCCCACCTCTCAATCAAAGACCCTGACCTTGCCCTAAGCCACTTGTAGAGCCAGTGAGCAGCACAACTCTTTTCAATAAACCCTTTGAGTCCCTCATGCGGTCATGCCCCACCATCTCTGAGTCTCCCACCCACAAAATCGTCGATTGCTTGCAAAGGTCCTCTCAATCATGCAACTGTGCAGTCTCCAGTCACAGAGAGTGCTCTGGTGACCAACGCGTTCGAGGACCACAACCGATCCAACAGACAAAGACAGCCAACGACAGTTCCATCCCAACGAACCCGCCAAACACCCGTCCGATTCCAATGAGCCCTCACCCAAGTCCAGCCCACACAGAAGCAGCTTCCAGGTTATAATAGTAGATCCCAGTCACGTTGAGCAGTAAAAGCAGTCTGCATGTGCAGTGCCAGCTCCTGCGATGTGATTTCTACTTTCAACTGAGTCTCCCACCCACAAAATCTTTGATTGCTTGCAAAGGTCCTCTCAATCACGCAACTGTGCAGTCTCCAGTCACAGAGAGTGCTCTGGTGACCAACGCGTTCGAGGACCACAACCGGTCCAACAAACAAAGACAATCAACGCCAGTTCCATCCCAACGAACTCGCCAAACACCCGTCCGATTCCAATGAGCCCTCACCCAAGTCCAGCCCACACAGAGGCAGCTTCCGGGTTATAACAGTAGATCCCAGTCACGTTGAACAGTAAAAGCAGTCTGCGTGTGCAGTGCCAGCTCCTGCGATGGGATTTCTTCTTTCAATTGATTTCAGAAGTCAAGGACTGGGCTTAAGTTGAAGCCCAACTGAACAAAGTGGGTTTGGCCTGTTCCAATCTTTAAAACTGTCATTGAAGTCCTTATACTATTGAAAGGTGACAATTGGATCCCTGTATGTCTATTTTTCATGAAAAAACCCCTCTAATAGTTAATTAAATATAATGGTCTCCTTGGCCGAAGCCAAGACGGCGAAGACTCCATTCTATAATTTAACAGTGCTGTTAATGACTGCTTAATTTTTTCATAATGCAGTGAATAAAAATTAAAGGGAAAAAAGAGTAAAATAAAGCGGCGAGTGGAGTGGTCATTAAAAAGGAGAAACCAAACATTAGCGCTTGCCAGCTAATAACCAAAAAATAAAAAAAAGGAAAATAAGAGAGAAACCTCTGTCATAAAACTATGCTTATACTTCCAGCTCATCAATTAACAAAGCTAAACAACGCCCCGAAATTTCAGAAAAAAAAGAGAGGCGATTCTGTTTTCATTAATTAATTAATTTTCCAATCTGAAAATTTCCTCCCCTTCTTTTCCTTACATTCTCACACCACCCTGGACGAACAGGAAAAGGAGACGAAAGAGATTCAAGAAAGACCAGGAACGAGAACGAAGGCAGAGTAGTAGAAGAAGAAGACACAGAAGAAAAGGAACAGAGAAGGAAGTAAGGAAGAAAACGACGGGGGCGTTGGTCACTTCTTCTATCTTCGCTCTGCTTTCATTTTCTGATCTCGAGAGAGAGAGAGAGTCTCTCTTTCCGCTGGCGATTCAGCAAATGTAGGAGCTCCCACGGTGGAGAAGGGAAGGAGGAAAAACGGAAGGTTCCAGAAGTTTTGGCCCCGCACCGCAGCAGTGGAGGGAGGACTTTTTTCGGGATAGATGTCTTCGTCGGCGTTCAGTCCGTCGCGGAGCAGTCCGGTCGGGTCCAGGTTACAGAGGGAGCAGCACTTTGTTCTAATCGGGAGCTCCAGGCTGAGATCCTCTTCCCTGAGGAAGCCGCCGGAGCCTCTGCGGAGAGCCGTCGCTGACTGCCTGTCGTCTTCCGCCTCGGCATCGGCTTCTGCGGGCGGTGGCGCTGTCGCCGGTTTGCACCATGGTAGCCCGTCCGTGGTCTTGACCGATGCTTCGAGGACTCTCCGTGTGAGTAATTTTGGTTTGGTTTTTGGCTCTTGGCTTGGATCTCAATGTTCGGGTTTGAATTTAATTGGGTGGGGGGAGCTGGACTGGAGCTGTCCACGACTCGCGATTTGGGGAGCTAAAATTTGTTGTTGCAAAAGTGCGACTGGATATTATAGGGCGATTTTCGTGCTTATAGTGAAGAGGGTTGCGTTGCTTTCCTGTTTTGCCTGCCCATTAGGAGAATGAATTGTGAATGTAGCTTCTCCCCATATTAGGATTAGGATACCAACTACACCTTTGAGTGTTGAATACGAGATCTGTGCTGTCTGTTATCCTATGAAGGGAGTGATTGATTATATGTCTTTTCCAAATTGAGTATTTTTAATTGAGCATAGTCAAAATTATCGTGCATTTCCATAACTTTGCCTTGTATTCTTTCATTGTCTGTGTGTCACTGTAATGGAGGAACAAACTGAGATAGGGCGGGATTATTTAATGGGGAATAAAATTTGACATGGAATGATGCATCTATCAAATTATTCTACAAGATGGGGCAATGACACCTGTTGCCGTTACAGTGTGTAAATGCTTGAATTCCACAGTTTCCTTCTTAATTTGGTATAAACGCTCACATTGTTAATACTGCAAGATTATAGAATTGATTTGTCGAGCTCCTTTTACTTTTCCCTTGATGATGGAAGAGCGTCTTCTGTCTTCTGTCATCTGATGAATGATGATAGTAAAGGAGTGAATAAAGAGCACTTGGAAAATGCTTAGCAAAATCTTCATTCCAATTGTTTGGTACTTTTACACAACATCGTTGTTGACATATGATGTGCTGCTTTGTCATCTGTTATGGAGGGAATTTTGATTCTAATTCTTCAATTCACTAATGGCAGGATTATTTGGCTTCCCCTGCAACCACTGATCTGGCATATTGTGTAGTTTTGGAACACACGATTGCTGAGAGAGAGCGCAGGTATTGCCGAATAAATAGAAATAGTTCTGAAAGTCTGTTAAATTTTGTGCTCAGTACGGCTTGGTGTGACATATCGATGGTGGTGTTGGGTTAGTTCACTGACTGGAAAAGAGCCTCGATTACATTTGAAATAAGCCCTAGAGAAATGGCACAAGATGCTTAAAGTGCAGTTAACTTGAGTAGCCTAGCTGTTGGTTCCCACTTTTATAGAAACACCTGATGGGTGATGGTGTACTTAAATTTTAGAATTGCCGACTTGACTAGTTGCTACTATTTAATCCTATCCTGTTCAAGTCCCTTTAGCCCTTTCCAACTAAGTGGATGCTTCAAGGTCTACTGTGTGGCTTAATTGCCATTCTTGTTGCTTATCTCGTGCAATTGAGAATTCTACAAACATAATCATTTATCTTCTCCATGGCCACTGATGGGGTTGCTGGACTGGTTCTGCATGCTGTCTGTTGCATGTGGATGTCTGGTGTGGAACTATGGAGCTTGCCTGTAATATGTTAGTTTCATTATACTCTTAACTATTGCCACTGAGCACCCCCCCCCCCCCCCCCCCCCCCCCCCCCCCCCCCCCTCCCCCTTTCGGTAGTAGTTGTTTAGATCTACATGTATCTGCTCCAGCAGCCTTTTATTGGATTCTGTTACTGCTCTATCTACTCTCTTGTGATCTGTATTGCTCTTTCCCTAACTTTTGCCAAGCAAATTTACTGATGATGCTTATATGATGGATTGTGCCTTATACTGCTGATATGAACTTATTTCTTCCAGCCCAGCAGTAGTCGCGAGGTGTGTGGGACTTTTGAAGCGGTACCTTATAAGGTATTTTATTGGGTGAAGTTATTTTAAATGTACTAATATTCATGGGTCAACCAGTGAGTTAAATAAAGCGAGATGTTTGGATAAAAGAGTTATGATTCTATCGTGCAATAAGGTTCGCTCCTGAACATGGCCTCTGTCAAGTTCGGTTGCTTGATTGATCCCGCAACAAGAGACATAGGTCGGCAGTTGCTTTAGGCTCTGTAGGTAAAAGTTTCGGTAATGGTGCTAGGGCACTGCTTTTGGCCTTGAAATGGTAAATGAATGGCTCTAGTTAGATCGCTTCGGTATATTCAAACTAAGCAAGCATCAAGTCCTGAATATCACTTTGTGCATTTAACAGCTGATTGCTGTGATCCTGTTTTTTTTTTTTTTTTTGGTAATTTATGTAGCATTTTGAATTATGTGACTTTCCTTGTGATAGATTATTCTTGCCTGGCAGATATAAACCGAGTGAGGAGACATTACTTCAGATTGACCGATTTTGTGTGAATACAATCTCAGAGTGTGATAACAGTGCAAGTCGAAGATCTGCAATGTTATCACAGTCGACACCTCAGCAATCTGTTGCATCTGCACATAATCTGCCTTCTCTGCCTGTGTCTAGTTTTGCTTCCGGAGCGCTTGTAAAGTCGTTAAATTATGTACGTTCTCTAGTGGCTCAACATGTTCCAAAGAGGTCATTTCAACCGGCAGCATTTTCTGGGTCTCCATCTGCATCAAGACAGTCACTTCCTGCATTATCTTCATTTTTGCGTAAATCCTTTAACTCCCAATTAAGCCCTGCAAATAATGCTGAATCTTCAGACAACAGAGATGCAACTGGTTCGCCGGTTTCACACTTTTCAAATATGGAAAAAGCTGATGTAATGGAGGACATTGATCACATTGCATATGATGTTTTAAACTGGCGTTGGGCTGGAGATCATCGGTTTTCAGTATTGTCCACTGAAAGGTGATACATGTCTTTTTATGCTGCCTTAATCTTACATGGCTATTATGTTGCTTAGTTGCTGCCCCTTATGAAATATAATGGTCTACCTGACGTGCTTGATGTAACTTCGGTGCATGTCAAAATGTGTGTAACACAGTGATCGTGCTTCCGTTCTTGAGGATATGCGCACACATACTTTGCTAGAGTTGGGTGCTGCAGCACTGCTAGTTGGAGACATGGAAGCTAAGATGAAGGATCAACCCTGGAAATATTTTGGTACTGATGATATGCCCTATCTCGACCAACTCTTGCAGCCTTCTTCTGTCTCTACAATTACCATTTCAGCTTCTGCTCGTTCCCACTTACGAGCAATAACAACATCTAAGCGCTGTAAAGCAGGACCTCATCAGATTTGGTATGTGTCTTCTTCCTCTATTTATTGGTTTTGTATTTTGTATCTTTAGAGTTGGGATAAATTCGTTTGCCTATTATATACTCCGATTAAATGCAGATCATGTTACTACATCCCGGTAGATTTTCTTATCATTTATCTGTTCCAGATTCAATATGGAAGCAGGGTGATAATTTGCGAGACTTAGTCAGTTAGTCTGGCAGGACCACTTGTGAGATCGAGACTAAATTGATTGACTTCATTATAAATCCAGAATGCTTTGTCATTTTGTTGTTACATATTCTCTTTCTGTTGGTTGTGTTGAGGCCACCTTGCAGCTTGGCTTTGTTTGGTCATTATTATCTGCTTCACCAGCTAGATTGAGGCTTCAAAATTCTAGCCCTTTGAGTAGTTATTGGGCAGCTTGATTGTGTGAGTGCTTTGTGTTAAACAACCTCAAATTTTGACACCTCAGGTCGGTTCCATTGGGGCTTTACTTAAAATAGGCTATCAAGGAGGTAAATAGACTACATTTTCTAATTTCTTTTATAAAAACAAGTTTTCAACAAACTAATCAACAACAGAAAATAACAAACTGACGTGAGTGAAGCACCTTGATTCAGTTCTCATAGGACATCCCTTATTAGATGAGCCAGAAACATTGATTCTAAGCTATGAACTATGAAGATTCAGATTAACAACAAAAGCCTTGGAGGTACAGTCAAATTTTATTCATAAAAAGCAGTCACAATGTATGTGAATGAAGGAAAATTGTTCATAGGAGGTTTCACATATTTATTGAAGTTTAATTGTCTGGTTTCTCGCACGTGGTGATTAATTTGGAGGTGGCTTCTCAGTGTTCAGTTCAATTCATGTTTTGTAGGGAAGATTCTCCTTTAAGCACTTTCCGCCCACGAGCTCGGCCACTTTTCCAGTACCGGCATTATAGGTAACAGAGAAGAGCACTTGTCTATTGGTGGAAACCCTGTTTTCTTTTACGATTTAAAATATATCCTATGCTACTCTCTTCTATGGCCACATCTTGAGAAATATATCCTTTGTACTCCCCTTCTATGGCCACATCTTGAGAAACATATCCTTTGCTTCTCTCTTCTATGGCCACATCTCGTGAATGATATCATTTTTCTCTGGACTACTTTTATCAGCACTTGCAATAACCAAAATGGTAGTAACTTTCTGGCACTTATTTGCTTCTCACTTGTGTATATCAGTGAACAGCAACCCTTACGATTAAATCCAGCAGAGGTATGTGAGGTTATTGCTGCTGTTGGGTCCGAGGCGTATACTCCAATGGCCACTCCTGCACTATCATCTAGATTAAGTAATAACACTGGAAAGCCATCGATGGATGTGGCTGTGAGCGTACTCATTAAGCTTGTCATTGATATGTAAGTTTTGATTAACTTATTTGTGATCATTACAATTTGGCATGCTATTGACTTGTGTTTTTCCCTTGTCAATGATCCTTTTCACAACCATACTCTCAAATGCTATTTATGAACAATGACTTGGCGTAACTATTTGGTGTCCCGCAGTTATGTTCCTATGTGACTTGGGATTTATTGATAGTTATTTCTCTACAATAGGTAGATAGATTGCTTAATTAGCCTGCCAGGAGGAAGGAAGGGAGTAAGATGAGAGGGAAAAGTGTAAGAAGAGAAACTAGTAAACAAAAAAAAAAAGTATCTGGAGGAACAATAGCTTATGACGAAGTAAAGTTACCAGGTAGGGCAGTCAAATTTGTATATCCAGCAGCGGCTGTAGAATAAGTGAATATAAGGTGAACATTTTGTTGTGGAAGATCACGTGTGGCATGAATCGTCAGTAAATATTGGTGCTCTGAGATCTTAAAATAACTTCTCCTCCTTGCGATTAGGCATTAGCATTGAGCTTGTACGTATATGGTAGCTTATTGGAATCTTAATAAACAAGTCTCCTGGAGATCTGATGTTTCTGATGAGTTTACTGGCTATTCCTTTGTATTCGGAATTGTGGCAGACTGCTGATATTGGCTGGTTGTGTGTCCTTGCTTTTATCCTGTTTAGTCAATTCTCAGAATTCATTCAAGTAACAAACCTTTTTACTGGGTGTTGAATGTCGGTTGGGTTTTCTGGGCGGTTAGAGCTCCCATTAAGTTTCCTGGTAGATTATCGGATACTTTTGTCTGTCATTTACTATGTCTATGTATTACTACATACAGTATGTTCCCCTTGAATGGATGGAAAGCAGTGTTAAGTGTTCACTATTGGGTTTTAGGTGTCTAAACTTGGGTAAGCACGAGACTTTATGTGTCCTGTTGAGCTACTGTCTGATGCTGTATCCAGAGTTGCTGAACATTGATCAATGATATCAGATCCATGGCAATTGGCTAACAACTTCTTTATGCCGACAACTTTTGCAAAACTTGTTTAATTTTAAGAAGGAAATAATTTAAGTCTAGGGACTCTTACATGTTTCGACTTGTTAAGTGTGCTTATCCTCTTCTGATTCGCATTATGTCTTGCTATATTGAATGCTTTCTCTTAGCTCTTGCTACTTCTTTAAGAAATTACTGAATTGTTGCCCTGCAGGTATGTGGTGGATTCTGGGACTGCTGCTCCACTGATGTTGTCTATGCTTGAGGTGCGATATTAACTCGTTCTTATCCTTCTTGTAGCTATACCTGGTGAAGGCTTCTAACATTTCATCTTGGGATATTCTTCCAGGAGATGCTTTCATCTCCAAAAGCAGCATGCCGAGTGCGTGCTTTTGATTTGATTTTGAACCTCGGTGTTCATGCTCATTTATTGGAACCAATGATGGCCACCACAACAATTGAAGAAGAGTATGCACAAGAATCCTTTCTCGAGAATGAAGAAAAAGTTGGAACACCAGATAGGAGGAAAGCAGAGTCTGTTGACAAGATGGATGCTTCATCAGCTATTGATAAGTTCGAATCTTGGATCTTAAACATCTTCTATGAGACACTTTTGCTTCTTGTCCAGGTACCATTCAAGTTACTGTCATGGTCTAGCTTTCTTGAAACTTATAATTCTTGCCACCAACTATTGAGATGTTTTGATTACCTTTCTATCAGAAACTGAGATTTCACTTACGAAACATGATAAAAGTTTTTTTATGTGATTTGGTCAGCGTTGGACTAGATAGATTTGTAAAATAAATAGATTTTCCTGGAAGATATCCAGGGACCAGAAATATGAAACGTTGAATGATAGTGTTGTATGCTAATACTTCATGAAATTCATAATTGTTAATGTCAGTTTGCATTTCTTTCATTTTTTTCCTGAGACCTGCAGCTCCTTATATCCTCTACCATTCTTTTATTTTATTTTTTATAAATGAATCCTCTACCATTCACTGGGTAATTTTTTTCTGCAGACAGAGGAGCAGGAAGAGTCTGTCTGGGCTTCTGCACTAAGCTGTTTGCTGTACTTCGTCTGTGATAGAGGGAAAATTTTGAGAAATCGGCTTGAAGGCCTGGATATAAGGGTACGGGTTTCCTTCTTGCTTCCAAGTTTGTTTGCTATCATAGAGTACCCTATCTATTTTTGAAAATCCTTCTGCAAGATTTAAAGCCTCTTTATCGAAGGGCAAGAACCAATTTTTTGTTTTTATGGTCACAGATGTTTGTTGTAAGCATATCTGGAAAAATGGGACAACAGACAATGACTATTAACAGCTAACTAGTACCTTGACCATATTAAAAGAACAGCTTACTAGAAGCTATACTGGCAATATTAATCCCTTATCCCTATCTGGGATAAAGCTCTGAGGTGTTTCATTAACCCTATACAACCAGCAACAATTGTAAATTGCTTCTCTCATCTTTAGCCAAAGAAAAGTAAACAAATCCCCGGCAGTGGTAGGATTTTGAACATAGTTTCAAACAAAATTATCATGATGTTCTCCCTGGGAATGTGTAAGTGTTTCAGAATTAAAGGGCAGCCCCCTAAAATAAAGTAAGAAATGCTCCCTACCAGATTGTATGACTGGCTTTTTTGTTTACGACGTGAACTGGTTTAAAGGGCTTTGACATTATGTTTTTCCTATGTAGGAGATCATAGGTCAAAATAATCAACTTATACAGAAAAAGGTTGGCTAAAATGAAAGTCAAGCGCTGTCAAATGACTGACAACAGATGCATTTTTAGTTTTCTTTCTTTTATGTTTTTCCTTTGTTTCTTATCTTTATCCAGCTAGGCTGGTTCATCTTTACTTGTTCTAGCATTTCGACTGTTCCTTGTATAATGCTGAGATCTGCAATATGTCTTCTGCCCAGGTCATTAAAGCACTCATAACGACCAGCAGGAGAAATTCATGGGCTGAAATAGTGCACAGCAAGCTTATTGGCATGTTAACGAACATGTTCTATCAAATTCCAGATGAGCCTGTTGAGGCTGTTTTGAGGTCTCCTGTGTTTCTCATAGACCAGGTTGATTTAATTGGAGGGATTGAGTTCATTTTCATTGAGGTATGCGATCTGTATGTTGCGAACTCGAAATACAATGGAAGATAATCTAGTGACACAAGCGGTATCCTTAACCTTCGAGAATTTTCTTGTTTTGCAGTATTCTCTTGCCAATTTGAGGGAGGATAGAAGAAACCTCTATTTGGTTCTTTTTGATTATGTTTTGCACCAAATCAATCATGCATGTGCAACTGCTGGAGTTTCAGAGTATAGCAGTGACGAGATCCAACCTCTTGCAACCTTATTTTCTCTTGTTGATGCACCTGAAGCTTTCTATATTTCGGTTAAACTTGGGGTAGAAGGGATTGCAGAGCTTTTGAGAAGATCAATTTCTACCGCGCTCTCTAGATATTCAAACAATGAAAGGTTAAATATGGTAAGCTTGGTGAAGTTCATATGACTGTTTGGGTCTGCATTCTATGCTTCTAGTATGTGCTGTGGATTATTGTCTAGGATTTATTGTGCATATATACACATATATTTATACTTTTCGGGTACCCTATACATAATTTTAATCCTTTTTTATATTCCATAATTTTAATCCTTTCATTTGTTAAAAAGGAAATTTTATTATCAATTGTTTATTGATAACAAGAAAATTATGCAATACGTCAAAACGGTTTACCATTTACTTTTAGAGTTTTGACAATTATATTACAGTTCTTAGTTTCTCTCTTATATGTCTATCTTTTAATCATTAGGAATATATTGATGAACGAAAGTACTCTGATTCAAGTTAAACTTTCTGTTTTTATCATTATATATTGGACCATTGATAGAGATTAAATTTTAAAATTTGATTTTACAGTCTCATTATAGACTAGAGGGTGTTATATGCACTTTATTAGAATATTCCTTTGCTACATGGCCTGGCCCATCTAGAAATGGTTTGTTAAGTTCGTAATTGTCTCCATCTGATTGTGTCCCTTCACTTGTGTGTTGTCATCCTCTCCTTATTTGCAACCAAAAGTTCTCTTCCCGCCTTCATTTCCATGCATTCCTTATTTTCACTTTGATATTCAGTATCTGGTTTGATTGATTCCACAGTAGAACTTAGTATATGGAAATTCAATGAATTGAGAGTCGTTCAGATTACCTGAAATAATACTCTCCATTTTAAGTGAGTTTTCATTTTTGCAGCTCTTGAAGAATATAACAGAGACATTTGATATGGTAATCAGTTCTTTTACTCGTGTTGACAAGGAGTTCTTCCATCTCATACAATTAACCAAGCGCGACAAATTTCTAGAAGGGATTCAAAGTGAGAGCCCACGAAATGGCATTGTCATGAAAGCTAAGCTCTCATGGGCCACTCTGCACTCACTTCTTCATTCTGATAGAATCGCATGTCGTCAGAATGGCTATATCTGGTTAGGCGACTTGCTTATTTCAGAGATTAGCGAGGGAGGAGAGGTCAGAATGTGGTCAAATATTAATGCCTTGCAGGAGAAAATCACACTTGCTGGTGTCTGCGATGATATGGCAGCTGCTGAAGATGTCCCTCTGTCCATTTGGCTGATGTGCGGACTTCTTAAATCCAAACATAACGTTATTAGATGGGGTTTTCTCTTTGTTCTCGAACGATTTCTCATGAGCTGCAAATTTTTGCTGGATGAAAATGAAATGCAACAGTCTGGTGTTGGTAACATTTCCCGTGGAGATGCAGATAGCCGGCTTGAGAAAGCAAATGCAGTTGTCGATATCATGAGCAGTGCCTTATCCTTGGTGGCCCAGATTAATGAAACGGATCGCTTCAACATTTTGAAGGTACATTTTCAGTCAACATATAGTAGGTGTTAGATTCCTTATGTCTATTGATGTTGGCTTGTGTTTCAACCTTCTGGATATGTATGAAGTTGTTGTATGCATATCTCCTCTGTTATCTTCTTCAAAATTATTATGCCTCAGATGCCTAGGAGGTCCAGAGATGCCATCCTCTACTGAACATGGCTCCGATAAATAATGATGATGTGTATACTAACTCTTTGCTATTCGTTCTGTAGTAACAGTTGGTGAAAGTAGAGTTAGATCACTTAGACTGTTCTCTGCAACTAATTTGGTGGATTGCAAGCGTCCTTCTTTGACAGCCAAGTCTAAAATTCATATTGCTTTGAGTGTTGCTATATGATAATGGTTATTGATGGTTACTTATCTTGTCTGTGCAGATGTGTGAAATATTGTTTTCTCAATTATGCCTAAAAGTTCACCCTATGTCTGCCATGCCATATGGAGAAAGTGTACGCAGTGACATAGTTCATGTTGGCATGGATAAAAGTGAAAAAGTCGATTCAAATGACCACCTTTCCCAACTAGAGAATCACTCGACAGATATTTCAGAGGAAAGGAATAGCAGATTCAGTTACAGTACTAGCAGTTCTTTGGTGCGTGAGACAGCTTCACTGGCTGCAATGCTTCTCCAAGGGCGGGCTATTGTTCCCATGCAGTTAGTTGCCCGGGTTCCTGCTGCTTTATTTTATTGGCCATTGATTCAACTAGCTGGTGCGGCTACAGATGATATAGCACTGGGTGTTGCAGTTGGAAGCAAAGGAAGAGGAAACCTTCCTGGCGCTGCATCTGACATAAGGGCTACACTTTTATTGCTTTTAATTGGTAAATGCACAGTCGATCCTTCTGCTTTCATAGAAGTTGGCGGGGAAGAATTTTTCAGGTAAAGACATACTTTAAAACTCCAGATCTGGATTCTACCCGTTATATTGGTTGAGCTATATACCCAGCATTTTCTGCTTCTGTCATTTGCCAGAGAACTTTTGGATGATACGGATTCAAGGGTTGCATATTACTCTTCGGCCTTTCTCCTGAAGGTACTACTGTTCCTTTGCCAACGTTAAACTTGTTTTTGTTTTAGCGTTCTCAGAAAATAAGCTTGTTATTGTTTTAGTGTGTTTAAAGTTGGTAAAATCAGAGTTGATTAGGTATGAGATATTTTTCGTAGTGGGAAAGAAGTAATTGATGAGATAGTAGATAGTTTGTTTAATAGTAGACAGGAGTTGATTTTGGGATATGACCATTATGTGGATTTTGGCAAAATTAGAAATGAAATTTTAATATTGAGGTGGCATACTTCGGGGTTTAGGGTGGGTGATTTTTCTAAAAAGTTAAGTGAAAGAGAAGTATGTTATGCTTAAGTTTGAGGAACAGAAACTTTTGATAAAACAAACACACCCAATTGAAATGCTGGGATCATGTTGTGTTGATTCAAACTAACATGCTTTCTTGATTTGTCAGAGAATGATGACAGGAAAACCAGATGAGTACCAGCACATGCTTCAGAATCTTATATTTAAAGCACAACAGGTAAAGTGTTCTCCATAAATTTTGCTACGTAACTAATGGAGAAATGAACTTATCAGTTGGCTTTCCTTTTATCCCATTTTCAGAGCAACAACGAGAAGCTGTTGGAAAATCCCTACTTGCAGATGCGTGGCATACTTCATCTGTCAAATTATGGGGTAATCTAATGGCATTCTTTATGGACCTTCTGTTCATTTTTATTCTTGGAGAGAGCAGTTCTGCAGTAGTAGTTGGATGCTCAATGATGTTGATGATACTTCCAACAAGCTTGGCCCATCGAGATCTGTTCGAAGTTTCGGAGGATAAAAGTGAATTGTGCTCAGCCTTCTTCGACAATACAGTGTGAGATCTGTCCCTGGTACTTTTTTTCTCTTCCCCCTGCTCAAACTTGAAAAGACGGCATTGGTGCAAAACAAGTAGGCCATTGCAATGGATTATTGTTGCAGCAGCAGCAGCATAGGTCTTCCTGCAAAGATGAATTCCCTTCCGTTCCTCCCTGACTTGGGAGTTAGTGGGTGTAGATGATAACCTTATTTTTCCAAGATTCCATGGCTGTACACTAGGTACTCCCTTTGTCATACGAAAGCTTTCAAAACGGAGAATGGGTTGGACGCGACTGTTGCAAGATAACCTGGAATGCTCCCGTCACTCCAAATTGCCATTTAATGTTGCAGACTCAGGACATTCAAAAACTATTTCCAGGTATGCCCCATGCATCTGGGCCATTTATCCTAACCTTCCTGTTTCTGTCTTTGCCGTAACAGGCATTCGATTGATGTTTATGTGCCATGCCGTGACATGCATTCTTTCTTTTGCAGTTTCCGGTGTGCAATGTTTATAGACAGAGGCCAACTTTCTGGGCAAAACTGATCTGTACAGAAACCCTATTCCTGCTGGCTTTTCATATTTTCAGAAAAGTCACAGACGGGGAAGGGCAACCTTATTCGTGCTGGCTTTATTTTTAAAACAGCCACCCATTACCATATGATAATAAGATTCCACACCTCTAATCCCTTTTTTGATCTCAGAGAGGTTTTTCCAGCTGAGGGGCAAAACCTCAAAGCAACGATGGTTGTAACCTGTAACATCATCATCTTCCATAGTGTGCCTGCCGGGTATGTTCTTTTTGTTTTCCTTGATTGTTCCTTGTCCCCTGTATTTTCTTAATTTTTGGACACTGTAAATATTCTATTGCGATTTTGTTGTATGATATCTCGTCGAGAAATTTTTTGTTCTTTGGTATTGAAATGTAATGTTTTGGACGCAATGAGAGGCGATTTTGAATAGTGAGATCATTTTGGGTTCACGTCGACCACCTGTTATTGTATTCGACACTCTCAAATAAAGAGCTTTGTGTACTTGCGTTTGGAGTCGGAGAGTGGCAAAAGTTCATAAGTTCCCCAGAAGCCGGAATCCAGGCAGTAACTCAACACCACAGGAAGCAACACAGCCGACGTGGAGGGTGTATTTCACTCGTCGGCTTGTTGCTACTGGAATTGTCCCACAACCTTTTCGCCACAGGCTACAGCGTGGTCTGTGGTCACTGGCACGGTGGAGAACACATATGTGCTTCAGCCTGTGTTCTCTCCGAAAGTTGTCTCGAATTGGATCGTTATTCGTTCGTCCAAGTTGAATGCCAACTGCAGAAGGAAACTAACAATTCTTCACTAAATCTCATCATTTCAAAGACATCGGCAAAGCAGATTAATTGCAAGAAACGTAGAAGCTCAAAGGAAAACTTTCGAATAATAGGGACTTGAAAGAGATGTAACGAATTAGAACGAATTAGAGTATTAGACTTCGGTGCAAAGAATTAAAAGTTAGGGAGTTAATTGTAATTGGTGGTGGAGGGACTATATGAGTGATTTACCATTAAACGGTTGCATAATATCAGTTGAATATTTAAATTCCCTCTTTCATCTTTCTTCTTTGGAACCTTCCCCATTCCTCCCTTCTGTCGAGAATAGATAGATCAATTTCCTTGGGCCAGTTGTGACCAGAGACTTCATGGTTTGAAGCTCCCTGAATCACTTTCCGTCCGTTGCTACTCTGCAAGCCTACAGCTCAAAGTCCCAGTCAGTGGTCCAATTTAGCCGTCCTGAAAAAGGGAATCAGTCTATCTCCGGGGAGGAGACTCGGAGTTGGAGATTCTGGTAAAGCTCTGAGCTTTATCACGCTGTTACTTACCGAAAGCCATCGGTGTTCAGAGGGTAAGAAATTGTACCGCAGCGAATTTGCCGCTGCTGATGAAGCTTTTCAGGCAGCTGCTTCCGGCCCGATTGGCCTGTGATAGCGCCATTAAGCGATTTACAGGTAATCCTCCAAGTGGACTCGCTGTCGAAGGTTTCTGCTCCTTTACCACATTTCATCTGTTAATGGCGCTTCTTTTCAAGAAACTCAATGGCCGTTTTGTGAAATCAATTTCGCATTTCCCCTTTTTGTTTCCCTCCAACTGACGATAGCTTTTTCGACATCACATTGGCAGGGTCTTCTTTCCGTTTCCTCCATTCTTCTGCTGATGGGTTTGTCGAAGTTCACTCTCCAGAACACGAAATTGTGATTGCTTTGGGAAGTAATGTTGGTGACAGGGTTCGTAATTTCAATGAAGCATTGCAAATGATGAAGAAATCTGGAATAAGCATCACTAGACACGGCTGTCTCTACGAGACTGCGCCTGCTTATGTCACTGACCAGCCTCGTTTCCTCAACTCTGCAGTTAGAGCCATCACCAAGCTCGGGCCACACGAGTTGCTGGGAGTGCTCAAGAAGATTGAGAAGGAGATGGGTCGAACGAAAGGGATAAGGTACGGACCGAGGCCAATAGATTTGGACATTCTGTTCTATGGCAAGTTCAGGGTCAATTCTGATGTACTTACCGTCCCTCATCAGAGAATTTTTGAGAGACCATTTGTAATGGCCCCACTGATTGATTTGTTGGGTTCTGATGTGGAGAGTGATACAGTTTCTTCGTGGCATTCCATGTCAGTACCTTCTGGTGGGTTGTTTGAGTCATGGGAGAAACTTGGTGGCGAAGGCCTCATTGGCAGAGATGGGATGAAGAGGGTTTTGCCTGTTGGGAAAACCTTGTGGGATTGGTCTGAGAGAACTTCTGTTATGGGTGTGGTTAATTTGACACCTGATAGTTTCAGTGACGGAGGGAAGTTTGCGTCTGTGGATGCTGCTGTTTCTCAGGTACAGTCATTGATCTCTGAGGGGGTAGATATTGTTGATTTCGGTCCACAATCGACTAGGCCGATGGCTGATAGGATATCTACTCAGGAGGAACTCGACAGGCTAATTCCAGTCCTGGAAGCTGTTTCGAAGATGCCTGAGATGACTGGGAAGCTCATATCGGTAGATACTTTCTACTCCGAGGTGGCTTCAGAAGCCATCAGTAAGGGAGCTCATATTGTAAATGATGTATCTGGTGGCCAGTTAGATGCCAACATGAATAAGGTAGTTGCTGACCTTGGTGTTCCTTATGTCGTGATGCACATGAGAGGCGATCCTACCACGATGCAGAATAGTGAGAACCTGGAGTATGGCGATGATGTTTGCGGAGAGGTTGGTCGTGAACTGTACTCTCGAATCGCAGATGCAGAAATGTCTGGTGTCCCAGCATGGAGGATCATTACTGACCCTGGAATTGGATTCTCCAAGAACACCACGCATAATCTGGAGTTACTCATGGGTTTGCCGAAGATTAGAGCAGAACTAGCCAGGAAAAGCTTGGCTATCTCTCATGCTCCATTGTTGATTGGACCTTCCAGAAAGAGGTTCTTGGGCGACATTTGCAGCCGGCCTTCTGCTACCGACAGAGATCCTGCTACTGTTGCTTCCATCACTGCTGGAGTTTTGGGTGGTGCGAACATCGTGAGGGTGCATAATGTACGAGATAACGTGGATGCTGCCAAGCTTTGTGATGCCATGCTGAAATGCCAGAGATAAGAGATTTAGTACTGCATGTTTTCGTGGTGAGAGCAACCTAACACGCTTCTGCGAGTCTCATCTCTGGGAGAACCACTGTGGCCTCCACCGGTTCAGTCGTGCAGTCGAATCACGACGGACGTGGAATGTAATGCTGAACCACTGAGGTAGATGTCTCAGCCATTCCTATTATGTTTGAACAATAGGAATGGAGATTTGAACAATAGGAATGAAAGCAGTCACTGATGGAGATTTGAACAAGTTGAATGTACGGTTAGGTTGTTTGGCTCAGAAATAACCGTACTTGATTCATATTGTGTTTGCTCTGCAGATTTGTTCAATGGTTAGAGAACCAATTCGCCTTCCGCTTTTACTGTATCAATGAATTGCTTCAAGGATTTGTACCATGGATTTGGTAAAAAAAAACCTACCATCATGGATTTACACACAATCCGTTGTTTTTGTAGTAAATTGTTCGGTTGAGGACTTGAGGTAGGTAGGGGAGTTCAAATAATTACCATGGTAATTATCAAATCAAAATTTTTAAAATTCTATTAATTATGAAATATAATATTATAATAAAACAATCCAAACTAAAAAAAATAATAAAATTAACCAAATAAAAGTTTAACTGGTTTGGTTAATTGGTTAACCAATATAAACATCACATTATCATTAAGTGAATTTTTTTCAGGTTAATGTATCAATTCACAATTTATATGATGAATAAAACATTACCCTGTATATGTGAAAATATATGTCAATAGTATAGAGTTAATTAATTGTTGTGATTGTGATAATTGAATCAGTGTCTTAGCAATTATAATAGCATGAAAAGACCTTCATTTTAAGTTTTCATCTAATATATTATATGAGTTTTTATCTAAATTGGGCATTCATATATCATGATCTACACTCTATATATACAAATATACAATATATGAACAATATTAAACTTTATTCTTGATGAGTCTAAATGGAAGGAATGTTTGACTCTTTAGTGGTTATGCCAAGTATTAAGTATATAATATATAATAAATATGTTGGTAATTACTTAACTAGTTAATTTGGTTTGATTGGTTAGGAGTGTCTAAAACCAACCGAACTACCTGAACCAAACAAGCTAAATTTTTGGAAAAAATCCAAAAGTACCACTGTTTAAAAAAAAATTCCAAAAATACCACCCAATCCCAAAAAATTCCAAAAATACCACCCTTTTTCAAAAACCGCCACCCCACCCTGCGGTTTACACGAAAACCGTTTGTCGGGGGCGCGGTTTTCTATGCAAACCGCGGGCCTAGGGGGCGGTTATAAATTTTTTTTTTTTGGACCAAACCGCTGGGTGGGGTGGCGGTTTGGGGTATCCGATCGACTCCTAACTTCGGCCGAAACTTCAAACGAACGTAACTTTGCACTCGGGTATCCGATCGATGCGATTCTTTTTTTCATTTCGCATAACTTTTCAAGATCTACAACTTTTAGTAGGATAAAAATTTCAAAACTGGAACTATTTGTGGATAAACGGGACCTTGAGAATAACTGTACCTTTACTTTTCACAAATCCATGTACATTTTGAAATTATGATTATATTAAAAGTTGTAGATCTTGAAAAGTTATGTGGAATCAAAAAACAATTCATGATATTCGGATTTTGGAGCTCAAAGTTATGGCCGCCCAAAGTTTGACGAAATAAAAAAAAGGCTCGTTCGGGGTGGCAAATGACGTTTTTTCGAGACAAATGCGAGGCCCCACAGTTTGCGGCTTGCAAGATATCAAAAATTTATTCGGATTCAAAAAATGGAGGCCGCAAACTTTTTGAGATCTTGCAAGCCGCATACCGCCGGGTCTCGCATTTCGTCAAACTTTGGGCGGTCATAACTTTGTGCTCCAAAATCCGAATGTTATGAATTTATTTTTGATTCCACATAACTTTTCAAGATCTACAACTTTTATTATAATTATAATTTCAAAATGTACATGTATTTGTGAAAAGTAAAGGTACAATTATTCTCAAGGTCCCGTATATCCACAAATAGTTCCAGTTTTGAAAATTTTATCCTACTAAAAGTTGTAGATCATGAAAAGTTATGCGAAATGAAAAAAAGAATCGCATCGATCGGATACCCGAGTGCTAAGTTATGTTCGTTTGAAGTTTCGACCGAATTTAGGAGTTGATCGGAAAAAAAAAAATTTGGACCAAACCGCTGGGTAGGGTGGCGGTTTTGGGTCAAACCGCCACCCCACCCAGCGGTTTGGTCCAAATTTTTTTTTATAACCGCCCCCTAGGCCCGCGGTTTGCATAGAAAACCGCGCCCCCGACAAACGGTTTTCGTGTAAACCGCAGGGTGGGGTGGCGGTTTTTGAAAGAGGGTGGTATTTTTGGAATTTTTTGGGATTGGGTGGTATTTTTGGAATTTTTTTTTAAACAGTGGTACTTTTGGATTTTTTCCTAAATTTTTGAACCAAACTAAACCAACTATCCAAATCAAATTAGCCAAATACTATCAGTTAATACGGTTGCCACAGTAACCACATCGTTTAAACACCCCTTGAGGCTAGAAGTAGGGAGGAAAATTTCGATCCGATTTGTTTTGTATAACATGTTTGGCTTAATGAGTATGAGTATCCTCTCGATCTGATTCGTTCTATTCTCGACTCATTTTTTTATTAAATTATATTGTATTGTACATAAATTGACTAAAGTTTTATTTTTCTTGTCTCATAGACTAAAATTTCAATTTCTTAAATAATCTAATTACATTTATCACGTTATAATTTGTTTCTTGATTTTTTAATGAAAATAAATACTAATATTTCTAATATTTCCTTTTATCTATTTATTAAAAAATAAATATGAATATCAAAATATTTCTAACATTGTCATAATCTAATCACATTTATCACGTTATAATTTCTTTCTTGATTGTTTAATAAAAATAAATATGAATATTTCTAATATTTTCTTTTATCTTATTTATTAAAAAATAATATGAATATCGAAATATTTCTAACAATGTCATTCTTGTGTCTAGGGTGCGCATTTCCTAGGGATGGCAATGGGTCGGGTTTTGTCAAACCCAAACCCAAACCCATGGGTTTATCCGCCAAAAAAACTCGGGGTAAAACCCGTTGGGTTTGAAAAACTCAAACCCAACCCAACCCACTGGGTATCCGCGGGTTCATGGGTACCCGTGGGTTTTTGTGGTAAAAAATTTACAATAACAAGTTTCTTTCAAAATAAAAGTTTAACATCAATTTTCTCATACAAATTAATCATACAAAAAAAAAACCAATCTAGAGCATATAAGCAAACCGCAAATGATCAATACAAATTGTTCAAAATTAAAGATAAACATCTATAAACAAAAGATTAATTGAAAGCTTCTTCCTCGTCAACTAAGTTTCTTCACTCTCCAGTTCATAATATCAACTTCATTCTAAACAATTAGAAAGAACAAATTATACATGTCTCCACAAACATAAAGAATATTAATTGTTTAAGGAAAATATATTATTTAGAATATTAAATATACCGGGAAAATAATTATATGTATGTGGGCGGGTACCCATGAGTCGGGTTTACCTAAACCCAAACCCGACCCGATGAATAGTGTAGCGGATTTAAACCCGAACCCGGCCCAAAACCCGTCAACACGGATTTTACCCGCATTGACCGGGTTGGGTCGGGTGGGTACTCGTAGGTTCGGGTTTTGTTGCTATCCCTAGCCTTTCCTAACCCTATCTAATATAAATATGGTCCACTGGGCTTCTTGTTGTGATTGGGCTCCTATTGGATGTTATTATGGCTGGGTTCCGAGCTCATGGCCATTATAGGCCCAATGTCATTCCGCTCAACTCCGGTTGGCAAGGCAAAGCTAAAATTGAAAAAATATTTCTACAAAAAAAAAATATATATTTAAACAAAGAATAAAGCACGATAATCAAATTCCATAGTCTAGTAGGACTGTAGGAGGAGAAGGAAAGCAAAATTTCCCGGCCCCAAAATCTATATAACGCATTCCCACTAGTACGGAGTTGCCAGATTCACCGGTATTCTCTATCGCCGTCTTTCTTGCGCCCCAAGTTTACAGCAACAATGGTGAAAACCAGCGATGACGTAGTGATCGGAATCGATCTCGGGACGACCTACTCCTGCGTCGCTATCTCCCGCTACGGCAAGACGGAAATCATAGCAAACGACCAGGGAAACCGCACCACCCCTTCCTCCGTCGCCTTCACCGCCGCCCCCAACCCCGAGCGCCTCATCGGCGACGCCGCCAAGAATCAGGCTGCTCTCAACCCTCGCCGCACAATCTTCGACGCCAAGCGCCTGATCGGGAAGAAATTCGACGATCCGGAGGTCCAGAGCGACATCAAATTCCTGCCCTACCCTGTCGTCAACTGAGAATAATTGAGAGATGAGAGGTTTTTGTGGAATGATTTTCTCATTGCCTTTTGCAGCAATGCTGCTGTATTATGTACAGAGTAAAACGAGCTACAGGACAAACTACCAATAACCGTCTCATCCATCTAAACTTGGACAAGTGGCTATCTCGTACTAGCTACAGCTAATAACAACAAAAGACTAAAAGCTGTACAACCTATAAACAAAACGCTATCGTTTGTTCTTCCCTTTGTCTTTCCTTTCCGTTGTAAAACGCTGCGTTCTTACTTTCCCTCCTTCTTCACTTGACCGTTGCAGAACAGGGGATTCAACTTCGTCTTCATCTTCTTCCTTGTCCATGGAGCTTGACAGCCCCCCAAAAGCTGGCGAGTATATGTCATATACTCCAGCTTGAACACAATCCATTTGAAGCGGTGTGCACTAAGTCCTTTCGTGAAAATATTAGCCAGATTACGGTCAGTACACACATACCTCAAATCTAATTTTACCCTTTCTCTTATGATGTGGCAGTCGATCTCTATATGCTTTGTCCTCTCGTGGAACACTGGGTTTTCTGCCATATGGATCGCTGATTTATTGTCACAGTATGCTGTTGCTGGTCCTTCGTGTTCAATTCTTAGATCTTTCAACACCTGTGTGATCCATTGGATTTCGCAAGACATTTGTGATAATGCCCTGTACTCTGCCTCGGAGGAGGATTTGGAGACTATTGCCTGTTTCTTTGCCTTCCAGGTGATCAATGAACTCCCTAGAAATGTGCAATAGCCCGTGATTGATCTTCTTGTATCAGGACATGCCCCCCCAGTCTGAATCAGTATAGCCTCTTATATTGAAATCTGTGTTTGATGCAAAGAACAATCCTTGGCCTGGGGTGCCTTTGAGATACCTCAGTATTCTGTGTGCTGCTCTCAGATGAGAAGCCTTTGGTAGAGCTTGAAACTCACATAGTTGCTGAACAGCAAAAGCTATGTTAGGTCTTGTTGTTGTTAGGCATCCCAACCTTCCGATTAGTGACTTGTATTGATGTGGATCTTCATATGGCTCATCACTGTATTGTGATAGCCTAGTCTTCATGTCTGATGGTGTCTTGCTTGGTTTCCCATTGATAAAACCTGTATCATTCAACAAGTCTAAACAATACTTCCTTTGAGTAATTGAGATTCCACTGCTGCTTCTTGCTACTTCGAGTCCTAGGAAGTATTATAACTTCCCAAGATCTCTCACTTTGAACTGTCTGGACAGGAAGTCTTTAGCCTCTTGAATGAGCTCCTCATTGTCTCCAGAAAAGATAAGGTCATCCACGTATACTAGAACCACTGCAATTCCTTTATCATTTTTCTTTGTGAAGAGTGAATAATCAGAATAAGATTGTGTAAAACCAAAGCTAATCAATGCTTCAGTTAGCTTGGCATACCGTTGCCTGCTAGCTTGTTTCAAACCATAGAGGGATTTCCTTAGTCTGCAGGCTTTACCTTCCATTCCTTCAATTCCTTGTGGTATTTTCATGTAGACTTCTTCTTCTAGGTCTCCATTAAGAAAAGCATTGCTGATGTCCATTTGACTCAAATGCCAATCCTTGACAGCAGCAACTGCCATGAGTATTTTGATGGTGTTGATTTTTGCTACTGGGGAGAAGGTATCCAGGAAATCAATTCCTGGTATTTGAGTAAACCCTTGAGCTACAAGTCTTGCCTTGTACCTTTCGATTGCACCATCTGCTAACAGTTTAGTCTTGAAGATCCATTTGTTTCCTATTAGTTTCTTTCCAACTGGGCAATCCACTATGTCCCATGTATGATTAGCAATCAGTGCTCTTAACTCTTCTCTAACTGCTTCTCTCCACCATTCCTCCTTCATTGCTTCATCAAATGTCTGTGGATCTTGTAGATTAGTTACTGCAAGTGAATAGTGTTTTTGTTGTTGACTGAGCTGTGAATAATTCATGTAGGAGGACATTGGATACTTGCTCTGAGAAGCTCCAACAAAGTAATCTTAGATGCCATAAGGGAGGATGACTTGTCCTGTCAGATTTCCTTAAGTGAATAGGTGATTGAGTAGGTTGATGTGCAAGGTCAGTCCCCCCTTCTCCTTCTGCTTCTTCTTCATTTTGGAACTCAGCAGTAGGGTCATCCATGGTTTCAAAGGGAATGAAACCAGGTGACTGTGGTTCAGTAGGAATCGTATGAACATTTGAATCATGACCTGTATGCAAATGATCATGTGTTGGGGTGTGGTGGTGAGGATAAGAGGGCAAAAAAGAAGGAGCAGAAGGAGGAGTGTTAGTGGCTAATGGAGATGGTGTTGATGGTTGTGGAATGGTAAATGGGGCAAAGGGAAAGATTGTTTCATGAAAAGAAACATCTCTTGAGGCAAAGACTTGCTTGGTGGTCAGGTCAAAAATTTTGCATCCCTTAATTCCTGGCAAAATGCCAAGGAATATGCCCTTCCTAGCTCTGTTGAAACTTTGTTCTCCTTGACTCTAGTGTGGCAGCATAACACAGGGAACCAAACACTCTAAGTGGTGTATAGTCAGGTGGTTTATTATAGATTTTTTCATAGGGTGTCTTGTTGTCTAGGATAGGTGTAGGGAGTATGTTCAAGATATGAACAACATAAAGGACACAATCACTCCATAAGGTTAAAGGGACATTTGATTGGAATCTCAAGGCTCTAGCAATGTTTAAAATGTCTTGATGTTTCCTTTCTACTCGGCCATTTTGTTGTTGCCTCTCTACACATGACATCTGATGTGAGATGCCATGATCTCTAAAAAACTCAGTCATGTGAAATTCTTTTCCTTGATCTGTTCTGATGGTTTTAACTGATTTGTCAAACTGTTTATGGATCATAGTGCAAAACTGTTGTAGAAGGGGTCTGGTTTCAGATTTGGTTTTCATGAGGTAGGTCCAAATAGCTCGAGAAAAATCATCTACAATGGTTAAGAAGTATGAAAAACCATCATATGAAGTAGTACTAAGGGGACCCCAGATATCACAGTGTATAATCTCAAAAGGTTCTTTGCTGCTATGTGAGCTTGAAGGAAATGGAAGTTTCTTTTGTCTAGAAAAATGACAAATTTCACAGTGATCAACAACATTCACTGGTAATGTAGGATTACATCTTTGAAATAACTTGGTTCTAGAATTAGACAAATGTCCCAATCTAGCATGCCATAGATGTGTTTCTTCACTTTCAGTTCTGTTGACTGCTGCCACTAGGTTGATTGCTGGTTCAGGATTGGGAATGGATGTTTGGAGTTGATATAATCCTCTAAGCTCTCTTGCAAAACCAATCTTCTTCTGTGTATGAAGGTCCTGAACAACACAGAAGTCAGACTGAAAGCTTAGGGTGATTGGTAGAGTCTTGGTTAAGGAACTAACAGAGATGAGATTGAAAGTGAAGCTGGGAATGTGCAAGACATTGTTTAGGGTAAGGTTATGGTTGATTCTCAAAGTCCCTATGTGTGCCACTGGAATTCTAGCACTGGTAGGTAAGGTAACAAAAAGGTTATCAACAGGATGGTGTGATGTGAAAAAGGAAAGGCTACAACACATATGATCAGATGCACCAGTGTCAATAATCCAATTATTCAACAATTCTTTTTGTTGACAAGCAGTAAAAGTGGACAAGATGAATTTACCTGCATTGTCTGGCATCTGATTAATGTGCCTTGTCACTGAATGAGCTTGAGGCTGCAGATTTGGCTGATTTGCTGTCTGACCTCCAGTGTTTTGTTGTAGCAGCTTCATCAATCTACTGCAGTCTTCAGCTGTGAGCTGCAGTGTGGTAGTGGTATTTTGGTTCCTGTTGTCCTGTTCAGTTCCAACTGGGAAGTTAGAACTTCCTTGTTCATGACTGCCACTAGAAGTGGCTGCTGCAGCAAAGTTTGGTCCTGCTAATTCTCCCCTCTTTCTCTTAAGTCTCCAGCAATCTGCTATCACATGATTAGTCTTCTTGCAGTAGTTGCAAAACAGATTTTGTTGGCCACCTCCACTTGTTTCAGTGTTCCCTCTTGATTGATTGTTTGGATAGTTTCCTGGATAGGTGTTCTGTCTTCCACCTCTTGGATACTCAGTTCTTTGTTCTCTATTCCTTGTTTGATTCATTGCAGCCAATGCTACTGAATCGACTCCTGTGTCTTCCTTAGTTGGTTGTTTGGGCATCTGTCTTTCCAGTTTGAGTGCATACTTGTATGCTAACTGGAGATTTGGAGCTGGATCCATCATAAGCAGCTGATTCTTGGTCATTTCAAACGAATCACTTAGACCAATGATGAAATCTATGGTGTGGTCCTGTTCCTCTGATTGCTTAACAACAGCATAAGCAGCACAACTCATAGTATTAGCTGTACCTCCACATTCACATGGTGGAATTGATTTGAATGACATATATTCTATCCATAACACACCCAATCTGTTGTAATAGTCAGTCACAGTACTCTTATCCTGCTTGCATGATGAAATAAGCCCTTTAACATGAGCTAATCTAATAGAATCTGCTTCTCCATATCTTTCCTGCGGGTCTTTCCACAGATCTTGAGCTGTTTCATTGTCCATAACAACCTCAGCTATGGAATCAATTAGTGAATTCAGAATCCAACCCATCACGTTGGTGTTACTCTGATCCCAGATTTCATAATCTGGTTCTGTCGGTTGATGCATAGGTAAGGTTCCATTAACAAACCCAAGTTTCTTCTTGGTTTTAAGTGCTATTCGCATTGATCTACTCCATACATGGTAGTTGGTTCCATCAAGCTTAATAGAAATGATACCTTGAGATAGGTTCTCATTCGGGTTGACGTAGTAAGGATCGACTGCTTGTCGTTGTGGTTGATGAGCTGCTGGTGCTGTTGCTCCAGTCATGGCAGAAGAGGTTTCATCTTGGATGGTGGACATGACGGCGCCTTGGAAAGGTCACTAAACCCTAAATGAGGTAAGCCAGAGGCTCTGATACCATGAGAATAATTGAGAGATGAGAGGTTTTTGTGGAATGATTTTCTCATTGCCTTTTGCACCAATGCTGCTGCTGTATTATGTACAGAGTAAAACAAGCTACAGGACAAACTACCAATAACCGTCTCATCCATCTAAAATTGGACAAGTGGCTATCTCGTACTAGCTACAGCTAATAACAACAAAAGACTAAAAGCTGTACAACCTATAAACAAAACGCTATCGTTTGTTCTTCCCTTTGTCTTTCCTTTCCGTTGTAAAACGCTGTGTTCTTACTTTCCCTCCTTCTTCACTTGACCGTTGCAGAACAGGGGATTCAACATCGTCTTCATCTTCTTCCTTGTCCATGGAGCTTGACATCAACAGAGACGGCAAACCCTACGTCGAGGTAGAGTTCAATTCCGCTCAGCCCCGAGGAAATCAGCACCATGATTTTGGGGAAGATGAAGGAAACCGCTGAATCGTACCTCGGGAATCCTGTTACCGGCGCCGTCATCACGGTACCTGCCTACTTCAACGACGCGCAGAGGCAGTCCACGAAGGACGCCGGGAGAATCGCGGGGCTCAACGTCCTCAGGATCGTCAACGAGCCCTCCGCGGCGGCGATAGCCTACGGTATGAACCACTAAAACGCTCTGAAGAGGAAGGCGGACTCACAAAAGGGTAAGATTCTGCTCTACGATTTGGGGGGCGGGACGTTTGACGTCAGTGTGCTAGAACTAGACGGCAGGGAGTTCTGTGTGCTGGCGAGCGGCGGAGACACTCATCTCGGAGGTGGAGATTTCGACCAGAGAGTGATAGCGTATTTCATCAATTTGATCAAGAGGAAGCACGATAAGGACATTGGAGAGGATAGCAAGGCTCTGGGGAAGCTGCGGAAGGAATGCGAGAGGGCAAAGAGGGTTTTGAGCAGCCAGAGCGAGACGAGGGTCAAATCGATTCCATTTCGCAGGGGCTTGATTTCTCGGAGCCACTGACCAGGGCGAAGTTCGAGGAGTTGAATCTGGACCTGTTCAAGAAGACGCTGGAGCTGGTGAATTCGACGTTGCTGGATGCGAGAGCTCGAGAAGGGGGAGATCGACGAGATCGTGTTGGT
Source organism: Linum trigynum (assembly GCA_964030455.1). Taxonomy (NCBI): domain Eukaryota; kingdom Viridiplantae; phylum Streptophyta; class Magnoliopsida; order Malpighiales; family Linaceae; genus Linum; species Linum trigynum. Next base: position 6,510,753 of record OZ034818.1, read on the forward strand.
GGGAGGAAGCACCATGATCTTGAAACTGAGGGAGATGTTGAAGGAGATGTTCAACGGGAAGGAGCCCAACAAAGGAGTGAACCCTGACGAAGCTGTGGCTTATGGTGCTGCCATTTTAGGAGCCAAGCTTAGTGGACTAGCTACTAGATACGGTAATGCCAATTTCTCAATCAATTGTCATCGTTGTGTTATCTCCTCCAGTGGTCACAGTTGTTTACACATTTGGAACTACATTCTTGCATATAGATGATATTGCTCTATTCGACGTAACTCCCTTGAGTTTGGGGGGTTTGCATTTTAGGTGATCAGATGTTTACTGTGATCCCAAGAAACACTACGATTCCGGCAAAGATGCCAAAGACTTTGGTGACTACAGTGGACCAGCAGACCATTATGAGCTTTAAGGTACATATATCCTGCATTTTGGAGCAACGTTGATCTCTTAATCGAATTGGATCACATCTTCAGTATATTAAAACTTGCTATGAAAAAACATTCTCAGATCCTCCAAGGTGAAAGAACTCTAGCCAAGGACTGCCTTCAGCTTGGAAGTTGTACTTTTCGCGGCATTCCACCGGCTCCAAGGTGAGGTGCAATAATGATTAGGTTGCTTGTAGTTTGTTGTCATCATTTGGAACAACTTGTTTCAATGAACAAACCTTAATTACATTGAATAAAAACTATTTGTTAGAGGGATGTTGCTCAATTGGAGGTCACGTTTGAGGTCAATGCAGATGGAATACTAAGTGTAGTTAGTCTAAACAAAGCGACAAGGGAATCTCAAACCTTGGTTTTTGACGATTACAAAGGGAATTTGACAAAGGAAGAAGTCGAGAAGATGATAAGGGTGGCAGCGGAGACGGCCGAGGAAGACAAAAAGGCGAAAGAGCGTATTGAAGTGAGGAACCGCTTGGAGAGGTACATGTATGATGTCAAGCACGCTCTAGGTCTAGGCCATGTTAACGTCTGTTGGGATCAACGTGACAAGACCAATGTAGGGATTGCATTGAGAGAAGCTTCAGACTGATTTGATAGAAATGAGAGGAATCCATTGTCGTCCAAGGAAGATTTCGGGAGGACGATGAAGAAGCTGGAAGATGTATGGAACCCGATTATAAAAAAAGGTTTATATTTTGATTGATGACTGACACAGACATGGATCAAAACCTGGTAAGCTAGTGGTTGTCGCATTGCTTGTTATAGTCGTCAAGTAGTGTTTGATTTAGTCACGATTTGTTTATGTAACCTTGGTTATTGTAACCCCGGTTATAATAAACATTGGGTTCTTAATTTCGTCGGTGCTTCATATTCATATTAATCAACCTAATAATCTCCAACAAAGATGATCATCAATCATATTATGATTTAAATTTTGGATAATGTAGGATACTAATTATGGTTTGATAGGCGAAGTAACGTCAGCTAGTCGAAAGAATGTGGACATTGAAAGAAATAAACCCACAGCAGCCCCTGGTACTGTACACGCAGACACCTTTTACTGTACAACGTGACTGAGAATTACTGTTTCAAACTGGCGTGGGCTGGCGTGTGGGCTGTTGTTGGGTGAGGCCTCATTGGGATCTGACAGAGTTTGGGGGCTCGGTCGGGGTGGGACTGGTCGTTAGCTTCTGGTTGGCCTTAGTTGGGGTCGTTTGGTGGCCCGGACGCGCGTTGGTCATCAGAGATCGGTATGTGACTTTGCCCCTAGTGGGTGCGCCGGTCGAGGCTTAATCAGTTGCTCTGGGTGTTCTGCTCAGTGGAGAAATGAGTCGTTCGAGAGACAGAAAATGATTCTTCAGATACACAGAGATATATTGAGAGGGATGGGCTCGCGTTGTTCGATGCAGAGAGAGGCTTAGAGAGGCTGGAGGGTTTTGGGGAAAGTACTGAAGTGACTGAGCTCTGCACATCCAGACTATTTTTCCTATTCATTTAGACTTAATTTTACTATTCACCTGATAGTTTACTGTGCGGAGTCAGAGAAGCAGGAAGTGGCTGGTTGTCTTTGTTTCTCTGTGGTGATACAGACCCATGAATGAATTGTGGGCCATTCACAGAAACAGTAATGGGTAGTTTGACTGGATTGGAGGATGCTGAGAGAAGGGGAAAAAAGTTGCTGCAAATTGAAACTCAGTTCCACTCGCGTTGGTCACTGGGAGACTTTCCTCCATATGGTGCTTTCTGAGTGATTCGATTGCATGTCAGAATGCGGAGAGTGGAAGAGGGACGGAGGCCTGCTGATGGAGACCAGTTTTTGATTGATTGCTTTCGTTTCAAAGACTGAAAGGAAAGGAAGGGTTGCTATTTGCTAATGGAGACTAAATGCATCCAATATTATGCATTTAATTTTTCCCTTGCCTTTTCGTGTTCTAAAGGGGTTCTTGGGAAGCTGTGCATCCTCATAGAGAGGTAGAAAGGGGATAGATTCTCACGCTGTTTTAGGTGGTGGTGGTCTTATCGGCCTCTCCTTATTTCTTTCATTCCCGTAAATTTGTTCCGGCGGATGCAATGCCCTTTCCCCTCTCTTTCTCTCTCACTTTTTTCCCTCTCTTTCTATCCAACCTTTCTTTATCTGCAATGCTTTCTCACATCTCAGTTTGGAAGATGAGACGATCTCGAAGCGATCAAATGGTGGATTTGAGAGGACGAGAAAGAAGAATTAAAGAATGCCCAGATACTCGGGTAATATTCTGGCTTCTTCCATCTTTCTGTCGTTCATGATTTTGGTCATTTTTTTCATGGGTTCCTTCACAGTAAGGGTTTATTTTGATTACTTTTCAGCTGAGATTCCTCAAGATGAGGCAAACGGTGGGGAGTTGATCGATATGCAGTTGTTAAGGATGGTGAGAATTTCTTTCAACACTTGCCTTTTAGTTTCTCTTTCCTACATCTCTCTTCCCATCCAATCTGACAATGCTTCTTCTTCCCTCATCACTTGCAGTTGCAGGTGTTAAAAGAAAAAGAACTCCTCTTCTTGATACCTCTCTTTCTCACCCACAGTTTCAAAACCGCATCATAACGACGATGTTGAAGCTGACGGAACAACAAATATGGTGGTGGCCATTAGAACCAGCAGGGAGCGATGGGGGAATCCCAGAGCTGTGTGGCTTGGCCGACTGTCTATTTCTCTTTTCAATTTATTCTTACCATATCTGCGGGTTTCGGTGAGCGCATTCGCTATTTTGTTCTTCTTTTAATTCTCTACTCTCTATGGATTATGATTCCATTATCTTTACCCTTCAACTTGCAGATCTGCCGGACTGCTTGAGGGTTCGCATGATCATCGCCGTTATGTCGACGAAGGTTATTCTCTCTCCTTGATGGTTCTGTTTATATGTTTCGCCTCTCTCTACCCCTGTCATCTTAGCCAGTTTTCTCTTTTCTGCGCCATGGTTTGTGTGTGGTGGATGCGTAAGAGGGCGATCCTGTGTTTTGAAGTGGACAATCTCCTTAAACTTCGTAGCGATTGAGGAGGTAAGGCAGCTACAGGCTACAGATCTCATGCTCCTATATGCATTAATTAATTGTACAGTTGTGTATATTTAACATTAATATATTTGCTTCCCAAGGTGCGTTCTTGGATCATATAAAGTGCTTACTGTATGCAAGCTAGCTTTGTGAAGGAACTTTTTGGGGTGAGATTTCATGCAATCTCTTTGTAATTGTTTTACCTTTTCCTCTTTCTTTGATATAATACCAAGTGTGCAGCATTTCGTTTGTCGAGTTAGTACTATTACATGGTGATTTGAAATGTAAAGGATGTGTTTCGCACCTTAAGTTCATTACAGAAGGTACAGGTGGTTTTGATGTTTAGTCATTGGTATAAATAGCATCGTTCCTGGGTATTTACTGACTGAGAAGACATGGCTATTAGCTGCAATAATTTGTGGTTGTCAACTAACACCCTGTTTTCTTCTCATTTATTGTACCTTGATAGATAACTACATGGAACCATTACAGGAGGGTCTGGATTGGTTTGTGATGCCACTTACAAGCTACAAGCCCCAAAGGTTTAATTTTGCTCCTACGGCGACTTGTGACAGATGCTTTTAAACAATTGTGCTCGATTTAGGATATGTACGCCTTTGTAGTTTAGTAGATCTTGAATGACTTGGATAAGCCTACTAATAGTGTTCCTCATTCTCTATCAACTCTATGTGGGTTGATTAATTATTTCGCCTACTTAAATAATTGTTCATCGTTCCCTTGGTTTAATCTAAAGTTTTGCCAAGGTTGTTAAATAAATCTGAAATAGTTCATAGAAGGTAAGCAATGTTTGTTTTCAATCTAGAGTTTTGTATGCACCATCTCATAAAACGTGAAGAGAGAAAGAGATTATACTTAAATCAAGTTTTCTATTTAAACCAACCCTGTCAGTTTTCATTGATCTTTCATCGGTTTCAATATTTGTCTCAAGTATACACGCAGGGTGGAGAGGGTGGGATGGACCTATGGTTGCTGCTATTGCTTATATATATGTTGGATACTAATCGAATTAGTGAAGACAATGATGCCCATGAAATAGTGAAGACAGAGATGCTCATGAAAAATGCAGCATCCTTCATATCCAAGAATTACTTCACTATATCTATTCATTGATGTCTGATGTTTGTACTTTGTATAGGTTGCAATCAGTGTGTTGCATAATTGTCTGCAGGTCATCCAAGTTCTTTTAATGTGAACTGATCAACATGTGTAACATTTTGGTTGCTATATTATCTTTTCATGCTGAATTTATTAAAAATTACCCCTTTTGTATCTAACATCCCGGCGCAGAGCGCGGGTATTGAGAACTAGTATTCAATTATTCATGTTGTAACATATACATCTTGTATTTTACCAACTAGACAAGGCAAGAAGAAAACAACAAACAAGATATCCGCAGCAATAGTAAGGCGTTGCTGTTCAAGAATGCCAGAGGGAGCAAGCAGAGATGCAAAATTGCCACTCCCTCCACATCCTTTTACCCTGCTCGTCGTTACTATATATCAACAAGTAATCAGACTGTGCAGTAATAATCTTGTTCTTCCAGTGAAAAATATACCCCCCAGTGTGGTAGAATCTGCTTTGCTCATTCGATCTCCACGGCTGCATCTAGTTCTTCAGCAGTCAACTTCTGACCCCATACAATTTCTTCTCCCTGGACTTGAACTTGGCATTGAGCTCCGCCTGGCCCTTTGTCTTTCCCAAATGAATCGCCGCCATGAGCAGGTCTCCTCCCTCTGAAGCTTTCTCCACCACCACTGAGGTAATAACAGCAGGAAAAAAAGATGGGGGGAAAAAAACAAGGAAAGCTTCACCACTGAGGTAATTCACAGTGCCATCGTCTTCAGTACTTGGCACCTAATATTGGAATGTAGAGGGGCTATGAGAGACCAAGGAAAGCTTTGCCCTTTTACCTCTTGAAGTTGAAGGGAAGATTAGGCCTTCTCGTGTTGCTAGCAGCTGCAGGAGCTCGAAGAGGAGTGGGAGGCAGAACTTTTACCCCTATCAGCTCAATCCGTAGTGGCCTCCCATCAAGATCGACATTGTCGTACCTCATTATAGCTGCTAAAGCATCCCCGTAGCGTTCATACACAACTTCAGCAGTTCCCTACCACCACCACCACCACCACCACAGAGATAATAGTAATGCTGGTAGAGTTGCTACTAAATCACTGGAGGACTAGCCTTGGGGTAGGACTTAGGAGGAAGGTTACCTTAGGTCTTCCACTCTCGTCACAGTGAATTGAGTAACGTTTTAACTTCCCAACCTCGGAGAAAAGCACCTGCAACGAATCAACAATGGTTCCAAACCCAGAAATGATTAAGCCACATGACAGAACAGCAAGATCAGTTGAGCAAGAATGGTCTTCATACAGCACAAAAAAAAAAAAACCCCACGATGGTAACAGTAACTACGCATATGTCACAGGAAGGACGAAGCAGGTCAATGGTTTACAAGGGACTTCGAAGCTTCAATTATCTTCAAGGAATCCCCAAGATCAACAAGAAATTCGTGTATCAAAATCTCACCGCCATTCTTTCCAGTAATAAAAGAAGCAATCCATTGAAAGAGGGAACCAAGAAACGCAGTTTGATTACCTTAATGTCCTGACTAGTAACCCCATAATCCAGATTGGACACGTAGAGCTTCGTGCCTTCTCCTCTTCCATCAGCTGGGACGAGCATTGGCTCAACCAGCTCCATTGAAGCCTGCAAAAAATTTCGATGGAACAACTTAACTTAATCCATTCACTGAAAACCAACTCATAACCTCTATACTGTTACTAATCCAATTTTCTCCATTACGATTACCTTCCCGAAGAAATTCCTCGTCGCCGGTACCGAAGGCAGTAAGTAAGGGCTGGGCCCGAGAATGCCGCGGCCGCCGAACCGCCGATTTGGACCAACTCCGTCACCGATATGAAACGTCCGCCCTTCTCCTCCTCCGTCTCCGCCACCGCGTCCGTCGCCTCTGCTTCTACCTCCTCCTTTTCCTCTTCTTCCTGAACGGCCTTTTCCTCTGCTTTTGTTCTGGCGGACAATGTCATCAAGATTCATGTCCAGAGAGCTCTCCATTTCTGCAAATCTTGAACCAGTCTTTCTTTCACAACTTCTCTTATTTCCTGGCAATTTTGACACTGACAGGTAGCCTTGTAGTTGTAGAGTTGCAGGGTTTCTTTAGCTCGGCAGAAATGCAGGGGTTTTGCAGTACAGAGCTTGCGGGAGAAGTTTTCTCTCTCATGCGACTGTCACGTGTAATTAGTTATTACTCTCTCGTCCGAGCCGGGCCCAATCTCTTTTCTAGCCCAGAGAAATCCGCGTTGGGCTGAACAAGCCCAAATAAATAGGAAAACGTAGAAGCCCAAATAAGCCACCGCAACCACGGCAAACTCGGAAGAAATCCGTTCGACAAGACAAATCCATTTTTTCTCTCCGGTCAACGTCGTTGTAAAATTAAAATCCCTAACCCTCTCTCTCTTCATCTCTTTCCCGGCGGCGATGCCGAAGAACGACTTCCTCACGCCGAAGGCGATCGCCAACCGAATCAAGGCGAAAGGCCTGCAGAAGCTCCGATGGTACTGCCAGATGTGCCAGAAGCAGTGCAGGGACGAGAACGGGTTCAAGTGCCACTGCATGAGCGAGAGCCACCAGCGGCAGATGCAGATCTTCGGCCAGAACCCTCACCGCGTCGTCGAGGGATACTCCGAGGAGTTCGAGAACGGATTCCTCGACCTCATGAGGCGGAGCCACCGCTTCTCCCGCATCGCCGCCACCGTCGTCTACAACGAGTACATCCACGACCGGCACCACGTCCACATGAATTCCACCGAGTGGGCTACGCTGACGGAGTTCGTCAAGTATTTGGGGCGCACGGGGAAGTGCAAGGTGGACGAGACCCCCAAGGGTTGGTTTATCACGTATATCGATCGGGATTCGGAGACCATGTTTAAGGAGAAGATGAAGAACAAGAGAGTTAGGGCTGATATGGTGGACGAGGAGAGGCAGGAGAGGGAGATTCAGAAGCAAATTGAGAAGGCGGAGCAGTTGCTGACTGGTAAAGTAAGGGATGGAGAGGCTAATGATGTTGAATCGGGTGAATTAGAGCCTCCAGCTAAGGAATTGAAGCTTGATGCTGATGGGGTCAAGATTGGATTTCAATTGGGTTCGAAGGGGAACAATGGCGGGAAGGATAAGGGTGAGAGTTCGAGCTCAAGATTGGTTTTTGAGGAAGTTGAGGAGGAAAGAGAGGGGAAGAAATCGAAAAGTAATGGAAGCAACGGCAATGTGGGCAGAGGTGGGAAATCTGCGTTAGAGGAACTGATGAGGGAGGAAGAGAAAGTGAAGGAGAAGAAGAACAGGAAGGACTACTGGCTATATGAAGGGATCATTGTGAAGGTTATGAGTAAGTCGTTGGCAGAGAAAGGGTATTATAAACAGAAAGGAGTTGTAAGGAAGGTGATTGATAACTATGTTGGGGAAATTGAAATGCTGGAGAGCAAGCATCGGCTGAGGATTGATCAGGTTGAACTCGAGACTGTGATTCCACAGGTTGGAGGTCTTGTGAAGATAGTGAATGGAGCGTATAGAGGGTCCAATGCGAGGCTGCTGGGAGTGGATACAGACAACTTTTGCGCCAAGGTGCAGATAGAGAAGGGGATTTATGATGGCAGAGTGCTTAAAGCTGTAGAATACGAGGATATATGCAAACTTGCGTGATGAGTATGTTAGAACTCTCACTTAACCTATTTATTCATCTTAATCCATTGCTGTTTAGAAATGCATGATGTTCTGTGTTCATCTTTCTTCATTCTGTGAAGTTATTTGATGAATGAATCAGAAACTGGTGAAAGAGTTAACTTTAGGAGCAGTTTGTCCTGGTTTTGTTTACAGATTGTTTTTGTTGCTTTGTGAATAGCTTAGAAGGTTTGGATAGCTTGTGTTACGTGGTCTCGTATGTTGTTCATATTGGTTTCCCTGGGTTATTCTTTTGAGTTTGATGGATCCAGTTCCCTTTCCTGTGAGAATGATCTGTTCTATGTAGGATACTTATTTGCAGCATCCTTCTGTTGCTTTTGTTTATGTAACATTTTTCTTGTAGTCGCTTCTGTAGCTTTCTTGGCTGTCATGTATTCAGAAATTCTTGTGTTCATATTCAAATTCGTGCTCTCTCTGGTCAAGATATTATAGGCAGTTGTGTGATCAGCCATTTCCATTATATTTTATGACAGGGGGTTTTCTGTCGATTGAATCCAAACTGGACTTAGCTGAACCTTACGCACTGATTTGTGATGGATCTCAAGTTGGTTTTGGTTTTCTGTAATGCTGCTGCTACTTGAGGGAGATTTTTCTGATCTGGAATCTTGAACAAACTAGGGAGATTTAGAAAGGATGTTCAGTATGTCACATCATCAATCATGGTGACTGGAAAAGTTTCATCTTTCAAATTTCACCCGCTTCAGATAATCAGAGATCCATCTGCTTCAGTCCATTGAGTTGATTTCCATGGACCTGCGAGCGGTTCAAGCGCATATGTAAACCTTCTGTGGATTGAGAATGGACCTCCAACTCCGAAGGTCTTCTAGATACTGTCCATAGAGCTTTGCTGATAGCCATGCTTGAGAAAGCAATTGCCAATTGTGGTCGTTCTTGTGTGTCACAAATTAGTGCTACACATCAGATGTTCATGTTTGAATTCTTGACTGACTTCTCTATCAATCAACAAGAGTTGGAGGCGAGGCAACAGCTCCTCCTGCTGGCATCTAATGGATGAAGATTGCTGAATGCCTGAATGAGCAATCCCACATCGTCACGATGTGTAGACCTATCAACGTGCTAATAAATGTGTACTTTTCCAACTCCGTGACACAGCATATGTAGCACAATTTTTCTCGTATTGAATTAAATCGAGTCGAGCACTCTGCTACAATTCGATCAACTGATACTTGGTTTGATTCGAGGCTTATGCTTGATGAAAAAAATAATAATAACGAAATTATTGTTAGATCTAATTTAATGTGGCACGAGTTGAATCTCAACAACATTGTTTTGACAAAGGGTCACACTCTTTAAAATGAGAGATGGGTTGGGTGTCAGTTTGGTGAGGAGCGGGGCGTTGATCGAAATTCAATACTCTCCTCCCCGAAAATTAGCTCTCCTACCTCTCCAACCAACCGTTAACCCCATTATTGTATTCTCCGTCCGTCTTCAACCTCCAAGCCGCAAGCCCGCAACTCTTTTATTACTCCCCTCGCTTCTCCGGCTGCTTATCTCTGAGATCCAGTTCCCCATCTCCCCATCCTTCTTCTTCTTCTTCCATTCTCCCTTCGAAAGTCTAAACCCAATCTCAAGGGGAAGATAATTCTTCCCGGTCCAGGAATTGGGGAGAATCTTTGGCTGGACGGAATGAAGGTCACAGTGGTTTCTCGCAGCGGCAGAGAGGTCATCAAAGGAGGCGTCGACCTTAGCGATTCGGTACTTACTTCTACTTCAGTTCCCGCTTTGCTTCTAAGTTCTTTTCGTCAAGTCAAAATGGTTGGGCAGACAATGGGGGATCGGAGTTAAATGTCTATGATGTGGTTCTGGTATACTGTAGTGATAGAATACTGACGACTTCCAACTTCGCGGGTTTTCCTTTTCTTTCTATTTTATTTTATTTCCCCTTCTGGGTTATGAATTATGATGATGGTTTTCGGTGGTCTTTGTTTTGTTTGATCCCTTTACATTTGCAGGCTACGGTGGCCGATCTGCAAGAGGCAATTCATAAACGAAGTAAGTAGATGGAGACTCTCAGTTCAGTTTAGATTTGGGTGGGCATTATGATTTTATCAAAGTTTCCTTTCTATGGTTTCCTATGTCATTGTTTCAGTTGAGTTGCTTGTTACTTAGTTCTGCCATGCTTGCTGTCTCCAGAACCCAGCTGCTTTTCCCCCCTTCTTTTTCTAGCTGCTGAACTTGATATTGTTAGTTAGGCAACTCTCATGGAGGATTAATCTTTTATAGGCTGTCTAGCTGTGGAGTAAAATCTACTGAATTAGTAGATCAATCGGTGTTGCCTCGCTTCGAGTTTGAGCTGTTATAGTCTTTCTTAGTTACAAGTTTACTTAGTACGTTCATGCTGAAGATCTCACAAGACCAGTTCCGGTGGTGATGTATGTTGACAGAAATGGTTTAGTTGATCATGTCATCCTTGGTGGTCGTAATGCTCAATTGTGGCGTTCTCTTCATCTTCTACGAAGATATTTAGGGCTAGTGATTGTTATCACGTAGATAACCTGATCTATGTCGTTGTTCATGATACAGCTAAAAAATTCTATCCATCAAGACAGCGGCTGACCCTTCCTGTGCCATCTGGATCGAAAGAGAAGCCAACAGTCCTCACCGCGAAGAAAAGCCTTAAGGAATACACTGATGGGAACTCAGACAGCTTGACCATTGTTTTCAAGGACCTGGGTCCTCAAGTCTCCTACCGTACACTCTTCTTCTTCGAATACCTTGGACCTTTGCTACTATACCCCGTTTTCTATTACTTCAATGTCTATGAATTCCTCGGCTACAAGGGGTCCGAGCGTGTTATACACCCGGTTCAGACATATGCCATGTACTACTGGTGCTTCCACTACTTCAAGCGTATTATGGAGACATTTTTTGTGCACCGGTTTAGCCACGCCACCTCGCCTCTATCCAACGTGTTCCGCAATTGTGCTTATTACTGGACGTTTGGTTGCTACATTGCTTATTACGTGAATCACCCACTCTACACTCCTGTTGGTGACCTTCAGATGAAGATTGGCTTCGCCTTTGGTGCGCTTTGCCAAGTCTCAAACTTTTACTGCCACATCTTGCTGAGCAACCTGCGCAGTCCTGATGGAAGTGGTGGCTATCAAATCCCTCGTGGGTTTCTATTCAATATTGTGACTTGTGCAAATTACGCGACGGAGATTTATCAGTGGCTGGGTTTCAACGTTGCAACTCAGACCGTCGCAGGCTATCTTTTCCTTGTGGTTGCTGCTTCTATCATGACCAACTGGGCCCTGGCTAAGCACCGCAGGTTGAAGAAGGTAAACGATTGCCAAAAACTTCTCTCACTAAGCTACTAGCTAGATATCTTGATTGTGCTGTCGAGTAGTACACAACAAGAACAACTGTGTGAACACCCTCATCGATGTGTATTTGATTCTTGCAGCTGTTTGATGGGAAGGATGGACGACCTAAGTACCCACGCCGATGGATCATACTACCTCCATTCCTGTAGACTCAAATTGTTGCTCTACTCCCCTTTGTTGTTGGCTACTCAAGAAATGCTTCCTCGAAACTCAGAGCACTGACATTTCTTGTCTTGGTGGATCATTTTCTATGTCGTTGAAGATGGAAGGTCCTGGTTTTCCCAATCATCTCACTTGTGAAGTCGTTAAGCATTTCGTTAGAGGAATTGGTTGTTGGGAACCAGGGAAGTGGACGATCGGATCCTCCTTGGCGAGCTTTCTACTTTCAAACTCTCGGTTTAACGTTATTTATCCGAGGTTTCCTGTTTGTGTTGAGCTAGTTTAGACCGAAAAAGTTGTGGTGTCTTAATGATCTTTGCTGTGGTGTTTTAGTCTCTGCTCTCATCTTCCAGGATATGAATTATTGTTGTACTCATCTTTTAAGTTATGAACCCAGCTAGTCGTTGTATATCTCCTTGCACACAGATTGAAGAGAAACCAATAAAGCAGGGTATGTTAGGCTCACATCCGTAATGTCATCTCATTTTTTTTTTTCAATCACTTGTCCTGTATCTCATCTTCTAATTGTCGTTACCATGTCCATGTTTTGCATCTCATATATGATTTGCAGAGGGTTTGATAATGAATACTAATGGATCTTAGAACTTAGACTAAATTGCATGTGATCCTGCCTGCAAATTCTCTTTGAATTAGGGGTGTCCATTCAGGTTCGGTTTTTCGGGTTTACCAGAACCTGATCCGATTATATACATTTTTCGGTTTTTTGGGTTCGGGTTTGTTTCGAATTCGGGTTCGGTTTTGCTTATCGGTTTTTCGGGTTCCGGCTGAAAAAACCTCCAATGAATAGAATTCAGCCCGTATTCTTAGGCGTTCGGATTTTCGGGTTTCGGTTTTGCTTTAACCGAACCCGATAAAGATTTTTCGGGTTTCGGGTAACCGGAACCCGCAAGTCCTTGTCGGCTTCGGGTTCGGTTTTCAGTGATATACAGTTTCGGATTTTCGGGTTTTTTCGAGTAACCGAACCCGACCCGTACTGACACCCCTAGTTTGAATCTTGTACACTAATTAGAAACAATAAGCTATTCTATTACTAGTCTTCTCAACCGAAAGATAACTTATGAGCTGTAAGTTTATACGGATCCTACATTTCTTGTAGTTAAATTAAGAGTTAGGGTCATGGAGATTCAAATACAAGACGTCTCGATCAAACCTTGTTCATTGAGCTTAAATTAACTGATACGCAGAATTTATCAATTTATCTGACACGAATACAGCAGTAGAAGGCACCAATAACTGCCATGTGAGTGTGATAAAGGGTGGCTAAATGCAAGTGGTGGAAACTGGAAGCAATGATAACGATCGATGTGGGGAATCAAACGGAACAGTCGAATGATGGTCTGGGCTGGGGAGCTAAAGCGCACACACGCTGGTCTCATGATTGTCGCGTCACACACCTTCATGCTACTGTGTTACACCCTTTTCCCTCCCAAATCACATGCTTATGATTTTTGCCCCCCAAACTAACAGTATAGACTGAAAACATGTTTTCGTTATATTTTGTTGTTGTTGTGGTTGCGGCAATACCAGTTGGCAACACAATATAAGTTAGCCGAAATCACTTTAAGTACCTTTCTTGTAGCATCCAAAAGTTGTTTCTTGTGGGATTCTGTCGGTTGCTTGAATAACGTTCAAGCGAGTTTATGATTAAATCTCACTAGAACCACTTTCTATATGTTGCTTCTCTATATTTGTGCATAGCTCATCCACGAAACCTTATTGTCAATATTATTTTCATTCATTTATTTTTTCATCAAATTTTTCATAATCGTCAGGTCACACTATATCTTTCATTTTTTTCTCTTGCTTTTGTCTTTGTCACGGTATTGATACTGAACAATGTCTAAGAGAAGTAATCCAATACATTTTTATTTATGGTTGTCAACTTCGATAATTTTTCAATATTACCAACTAAACAGAATTATGTTTTCTATGTTCATATAGTTGTTATACATCTATTGTCACTTGTCACAACTCTACCGCAAACATAACTGTTAGTAGAGGTCAACTTTTGGATATGCTCATGAAATAGGATTAGCACATGGTCATAATATTGCTACCCTTGTTGGTGATTGTGTTTTAGAGAAGAGACAAGTACGTGTGTGGCATCTCCGGTTATAGCTATGGATCATGACTCCTAGACTTAAGCTCGTCATTGATTCGCTATCAACTAGCGGCGGATCTAGGGGGGCCGCCCCCTGGCCACGGGCCAGCCCTCCCCGGATCCAAAGCTCGTATTGTACTTGTAAATTTTCGATTTTGGGTATATATTTCAGTGTTCATTGGGTTATGGCCTAGCCCTCTCCATCGCTTTTTAAATGCGGCCCAGTGCTCTAACCTGTTCTGGATCCGCCGTTGATATCAACTTTGAGTTGCTTACACTAGGTAAAGGTTCAAATTGAGAAGTTACCTTTATGTATCCGTTACTTGTAGGGATGGCAATGGGGCGTGTTTGGGGCGGGTTTGCCTAAACCATCCCCATCCCCATCTTCAAATACCCAAACCCATACCCGCCCCATACTCATGCGGGGAAATGTTTTGCAAACCCATCCCCATATCCGTGGGTTTCGGGTACCCATGGGTAATACCCATACCCGTACATCCGACATTATTATACCTAAAACTTACCAGAAAAGTTTTAATTATAACTTTAAACGAACATATTATATCATGAAGTCAACAAATCACAGTCATTTTTTTAATATGGTTCAAAGAATACGATCCCAAAATATCCATTAATACATAAAATAGAGTATAATATTTTTCAAATTATTATGTTCTAACTCTGATACATCTACTAAATAATAATTAACTAACATAATCTTGTTGACAAGGCAAAAGTGAAAGAGTGAAATGAGAATTGAGAGAAATGAGTTAGGTTTTGATTAAGATAGTCACTCAATTGCATTTCTACTATTTATTTTATCAAGTTATCCTCATCATCATTGATAGATTATAATTTGATGCACATATTTTTTATATATGAAGAAATTCTCTTAGTGGGGCGGGTATGGGTATGGGGCGGGGGAGGCTAAAACCAAACCCGCCCCATACCCATCAAATTTTTTGCAGGTTTTACCCATACCCGGTCAAAGTGAGGATTCCCCGCATTGACTGGGTCGGGGGCGGTCGGATACCCGCGATCATGGGTTTGATTGCCATCCCTAGTTACTTGTTCGATACGGTACTTCCAACTCTTGTTGACTAAGTGGGAGATCGTTAGAGTAGTCAACAATGAATAAAGTACCACATTGGTGGAAGAAAGAAAGTGCAAGTGGTTTATAGCCTAACTAACTACTTTATTTTATTGAATAAAATAATAAGTAGGTTTTGGAGTGAGTGTGTGCAATTTAATTTGACATATTAAATCGCACTACGTTTGCGCAACGCGTTTGGATTTGAATTTTTGACTAATTAATTATTGGAATTATTTTTTATTAATTAATTCAGATAATTAGTTGATATTTTATTTTTGTGAAACGACATAACCCTTTGGAAGGGAACTGTCGTTTTCACAATAAAAGACTTCTGCAGCCAATCTTCTTTTCCAACGTTCATCTTCTTCTTCTCATTTTCCTTCTCCAAAAACACAAACACAGAACTCGGAAAAGTGTTGCTTTCGGATTTTGATTGGAGAGACTCTTGGAGATAATTTGCCTAAATCCTACTAACAATAATATAATGGGGGCAAATAACATTTTTAAGAATAGTGATCAAAATCACTATTCTTACTAAGTGGGGACTGGGGCGTGATGTGTGGCAAGCTAGTGACCATGTTGGCTAACTACCCAAAAAGCTACCATGACAGCAAAACTTGCTATGAGATCGTGAAAAAGATGAGCTATAATTATAAAGCTGTGAAATGGTCCATGGGCAATTTATTTTTTATTTTTTTTTTTGGTAGAAGGGAAATATTCAAAATATGAGTCAATCACTTGGCTTTCTACTTTCTAGCTCTGTGGGCTGCTGCTACGAGGTGAATATTCTATTTTCAAAAAGAAAAAAAATATTAAAGACAAATTGCAAACGGAAAATCCCAAATAGATTTAATATTTGCTCAGTTACTCCTATTATTATTTCAGCTCATTCAATTTTATTTGCTCTGTCCATCGTTCCAGAATCATCTTTTTTTTTTTTGGTTCTCTATTTTTTTTTTCGTTGAATTGTTCTCTATTTTTATTATCCAGAGAATGCAAAATAAATATATAGTGATCAAGAATTCAAGATGCAACGCAGTTCCTTTCACCGTTTCACGCCTAAACGACGAATTAAAAGTCCTTCAAAAAGACCAAAACGCGACGGGGAAATGAAATACAGAAAAGGAAAATAGAAAGACTGGAAAACCGGACGGACCAGTGGATCCATGGAGCCCTGAGAGCCTCACAAAACGTAAAGGACAAGCCCGCGACGCGTTCCTCTCGGTAACCCGTACCCACACAAAAAATAAAAAAAATATAGGGAAAAAAGAATCTAAAAATAAAAAAAGCCACAATTAATCCAACGGCCCACATCCCATCTCGGCCTTCCATATAATCCCCAATTTGTTTTCGCATTCGAAAAAGAAAGAAAAAAAGAAAAGGAGTCAGTTTCCTCTCTCACTCACTGCTTCCCCTCTGCTTCTTCTTCTTCTTCTTCTTCTTCTTCTCCGCCTTTCTTCTGCTTCCATCTCCCGTTTCCTCATTCGCTCTCTCTCGCTACCGTCTCCTTCTTCCTCCTTCCTTCGTAAGGTTTCCGCTCTTCTCTCTCTCTCTCTCTCTCTCTCTCTCTGTATCGTTGTATGTTGTTCTCTGCGAATTATCGGCAATGGCGGATCTATTGATTGATAGTGATTGGAGATGCTTCGTTTATGTTTTTCGCTGAATTTTGGGATTAGGATAGGGGAAGATCTCTGTTTTCGTTGCTATGGCTGTATTTTCAGAACCTATCGATAGATCTGTTGCCTCAACATCAGCTATTACTTCTATTTCTTGGGTCTTTGCTTGTATGGAGTGAGCATAATGGGGTGGGATATTGCGATTCTGCAATGGTTGAATCTGAATTATCAAAACGGGAACAAAATGTTGATTGAATTGTATTCATTGATGTTTCGTGCTTTGCCTGTGAGAGTTCCTTCGTTGGTTCCCTAGGAAGTATCGCTTAGTGGTCTGTCTTCTTTACATTTCGTGCTTTGGGTTCTTCTAGGTTGATTTCTTGTGTAATGTAGTTTCTGGAGGTTTGCTGAGGCAGTTTTTAGTGGACGGTGGTTGATAATTGAAGATAAGATGCTGCTGTCAATTGTCATGAGGCCATCAT
The DNA here is from genome assembly GCA_964030455.1 of Linum trigynum. Lineage (NCBI taxonomy): Eukaryota > Viridiplantae > Streptophyta > Magnoliopsida > Malpighiales > Linaceae > Linum > Linum trigynum. The sequence goes on from OZ034818.1 coordinate 6,527,810, forward strand.
GCATTTATGAGAAAGTGATTGCACTCCTTGTATTGTATTCTTTTTCGACCTGCATTGATGATGCTGTGTGACAATTTGATGTTCACCAAACGAATGGATGTTGTTTGCGTCGTGTTGAAGTATTTGTATTTGTTATATTAATACAAATAGAACAATGTTTGAGCTGTTTTGGCTGATGAAAAGCTTGTATTGCAGTCCGTAGAAGATGGCAGATTCCGAGGATATCCAGCCCCTCGTCTGCGATAATGGAACCGGAATGGTTAAGGTTGGTAGTTGGGCTTTGTTTTCCTTATCCGAGACTACATTTGAACATGGAAAATTATATTGTTTCGGAAGATCAGTCTCATCTTTTAATTGTGTAATGTTCAAAGTTAGTTATTGAATTTCCCATTGCCATTATGGTGATTTCCTTGTCAAGAACGAGAATTATTTGTAGGAATTGTATTTTTGACCAAAAGATAGGAGCTTTACATGGGAGAGATGAATTATGGCGATGGTTTCTTAACTTCAGCTTTCAAGTTTTATTCGTTTTTCTGGCATCTGAGAGCTGATTCTGGTTTTCTTAGGCTGGATTCGCTGGAGATGATGCTCCACGTGCAGTGTTCCCCAGTATTGTTGGTCGTCCACGCCACACTGGTGTGATGGTTGGCATGGGTCAGAAGGATGCTTACGTGGGTGATGAAGCCCAGTCAAAGAGAGGTATTTTGACCTTGAAATACCCAATTGAGCACGGTATTGTGAGCAATTGGGATGACATGGAAAAGATTTGGCATCACACCTTCTACAACGAGCTCCGTGTTGCCCCTGAAGAGCACCCAGTTCTTCTCACCGAGGCTCCCCTGAATCCCAAGGCCAATCGTGAGAAGATGACCCAGATCATGTTTGAGACCTTCAACACCCCTGCCATGTATGTCGCCATTCAGGCCGTGCTTTCCCTATATGCCAGTGGCCGTACAACTGGTAAGCTGTTATGTTTTAGCTTGATGAAATATATCAGTGCGGCTTTTCACTTGCAATCAATGACATTTAGGGTCAACAGTTTTTCTAAGAAGTGTGTTTGTCTGTGATTCTATGTAGGTATTGTGCTAGATTCTGGTGATGGTGTCAGCCACACAGTCCCAATCTATGAGGGTTATGCCCTTCCCCACGCCATCCTTCGTCTTGACCTTGCTGGCCGTGATCTCACTGATGCTCTGATGAAGATCCTAACCGAGCGTGGCTATTCCTTCACCACTACAGCAGAACGGGAAATAGTAAGGGACATGAAGGAGAAATTAGCATACATAGCTCTTGACTATGAGCAGGAAATGGAGACCTCCAAAACCAGTTCATCTGTTGAGAAGAGCTATGAGTTGCCAGATGGACAGGTTATCACCATCGGTGCTGAGCGCTTCAGGTGCCCTGAAGTCCTCTTCCAACCATCCATGATAGGAATGGAAGCTGCAGGGATCCATGAGACCACCTACAACTCCATCATGAAGTGCGATGTGGATATTAGGAAGGACTTGTATGGAAACATTGTGCTCAGTGGTGGGTCCACTATGTTCCCTGGTATTGCTGACAGAATGAGCAAGGAAATCTCTGCACTTGCACCAAGCAGCATGAAGATCAAGGTGGTTGCACCGCCGGAAAGGAAGTACAGTGTCTGGATTGGTGGTTCCATCTTGGCTTCCCTCAGCACCTTCCAGCAGGTAATTCATCATTACTCTTGAATCCACATCTAGTTAAGTTGATAGACTGTTTTCTCTGGATTCTTGTCTGTCTAAAGCCCTCATGTTGCTCTTTTGTGTGCTCAGATGTGGATTGCCAAGGCAGAGTACGACGAGTCTGGACCATCAATTGTCCACAGGAAGTGCTTCTAAGCCGTCTTCAGTTTCAAAAAGGGGAAAACCAGCCTACGGAAGAACAAAGGAAGTACACCACCTGTTCTGCAATATTTCCAAGAGAGGACGATATTGCAACCCTTCCCCTCCTGTTCTTGCTTTGTTATCCTTCTATGTTTATTCTCAGGTGTTTGGAGTGATGATTTTGAGAAAGAGGTCACAAGTCGAGATAGCAACAAAAAAAAGCAAAAAGAAGGTCCCAATTGCTTTTTGTTTTACTATGTTAAGAAGCTTTTTTCTGACTGTTAGAATGCAAGTTTCTCCCTTTTTTGCGCTTGTAAAACCTATTCTGTTTATTCTCTTTTTCCCCCCACTCGAAGGTCTTCTGATTAATTGTGTTTGCGTTACTTATTCACAACATGAAAAGCATCAAAATTAATTAATGCATAGGCCTTTACATACCACACAAAACGGCTTTGTGTCTTTCATGAGAAATATTCATTATTTAGAGAGAAGAAACTGATGCTATGGCTGGATGTCACTGTTTACTAGTAAAGGGTGGTCGCATTCAATGGTGGGAAAACCCTCGTGTTCTTCATCTTCAGCTGATGGTTCATCCTGCGGAAGCTCGGTATAGGAATGGAGCCTTAGTTTGGGAAGATCGCAGCTTGAATTCCACCTGGTTATTGCCTTTAGTAGTATCCCGGCACCTGTGGAGTCAGGACTCTGGCTCTGGCTCTGGCTGCCATCGTCCGAATCTAAATCGTCTGCAGAAAGTTCTGCAGGAGAATGTGCTCTTTCTTGGGATAGATCGTAGCTGGAATTCCGCCAGGGTTTCCTGCTCGGGCTGCCATCCTCTGTATCAGATGACGACGACGACAATGATGTTGAAGGTTGTTCATTGTTGAATCTTCTTCCGAATCCTTGAATCCCTCGCATTAATCTTCGTTTTCGTGTTCTTTCTTCCATGAGAAACTCGCCGTCTTCAATTAGCTTTATCACCTTCAAGGACAGGTTTGCCAAGGTCAACCCCCAGTTGAAGCTGCATGTCACCAGAAAAGATAAAGAGGAATATGAATCACGTTCATCATAATCTCTCACCATCTGAGCTATTGATCACCCTAACCAATGGCTTTCTGTTCTCATTAACTAACCCATTTTCGTCGACGACCGAGAAAGAAAACCCAATCTTCCTGATAACATGCCTCTGCCTCTCAAACTCTTCAGCAACTCTCAGAGGTCCATGGGTGAGAAGGTGTTCTAACAGGAGCAAGGTCTTGTAATATATTCTCCAACTCTCTCCATCGAAGTTTATCAACCTGAACCACGAAATTCATCCAAAATCAGCATAGTGCAAATTTACATGAAAAAACCGCAGAATTATTACATCAACCTAACCTATATATATATATTACCTATCGTGTACAATTTCCACAATTCTGCAGTAATCGTCGACTTCGAAAGCTGCTCTCGAGATCACTCCCATGCTGCGTGTATCGGGCGGCCATACGTTTTCGCTTGTAGCTTCTTCTGCCAATCTTCATCCTCCAATGAAGGGAAAAGCAGACAACCCAGAAAAGGAAAAGAAAAGGAAAACAAAACCCATTTTAGGAAACGAGCAAAATCAATCAAAGCTGCAAGCCTTTTTTTTTTCATATGGCAGAAAGAACATGTTAAGGTGAGCAATGTTACAGTTGTGCGGGGGTGACATCGGTAAGCGCCAAGCGAGCAGTTTTGATCTTCTCTTTGAGGTAGAAGGAGGCCTGTCTCTTGAATTCCACCAGAATTGGGCTTCCCATTGTTGATTATGATTTAATTATGTTGCTCCTGCTTATTGCTTGAGATCACAGTATGGCGTTCTTGTGGAAAGATGATGAATGGATCATCAGGGAAAAATTCAAAACAACAGTTGTTGTTTCGAATTTTTCCCTGATAATATGAATGACTGATTGATACGATGAAGGAGAATTCTTGCTGCATATAAAGATTGGTCTTTTAATTAGTTGCAGTTAGGTGAAATTTTGGATGATAACTGTGTACGTAACTATGAACTTTCTCCACCATAACTGCTCCACTGTAGGAAGCAACCACAAGGGAAACAAACAAGGGGTTTATTAACTACTATTCCCAAAAGGGCGAATTAGGTTTGCGTAATGGGAACGATGAGTGAAATTAAGATTTGTTTCTTGTTATTTCCATGGAACGAAGGTGGTTACTGGTTAATGATCTAACAAATAAAAATTAATAACCAAAATTCGCTTTTGAGCTTTCCGTTTCTTGTGTTTTTACGGGTGAACTTGATCTTTCGGTGTTCAATTTATTTCGCTATTTGTTTTGAAAGTTTGACTAATTGAAACTGAGACATCAAAATTTTGGATAAACTTGAATTGTAATATAGTTTTTTTTTTAGTTACGAATGAACTTGATCGTTTATGATTGAATTCATTTCACCTTAGAGGCTTAGATCTTCATTTGTACTTGTAATTTTGTTAAGATGTGTTTTATTGAGCTTATAACTAAAGTTCACCTTATGACTTCCTGTCCATCCAACTGGTCCTAAAAATGTCAATGTACAATATCAGTTTTAGAGGTTGTATGCTTGGTGTATTTTCAAAACTAGTCGTTTTGTTAAATATAGATATTAGACAAATTTGGATATTGACAATGTGTTGTTTGTCAAAAAGGTTTTAAATGTGTACATGTTACATATATATTTTTTTTTTATGCGAATCAAAAAACTTGTATTGAAGCACCGGCAAAACATCAAGGAAAATCTTGATGTGCCTCTCAAACAATTACAACCAAACCAAAAGAAAACCTATCAAGGTATACTATCTATATACTCTAATTCCGCCTGGAGAGCAGGGTCACTAAATACTCTATGAGTTACATCAGCTTTCACTTGCTTCACTAATACATCAGGGGGTCGGATACCAGTTGAGCCATACAACCGGCTACATCTCTCACGCCAAACACAACTGATCACTGAGCTCCACATTAGCCGACACAAACCATGCCTGGAAGTCTTTTTCCCCCAGTGCCTACAACACCAGGTCACCACCGTAGCCCAGTCACCCTCCCCTGGGGGAGCCAGCTGCTTCATACATCCTCTGATCACCGAAACAGTGTAAGCACAGGAAACCAAAAGATGATGACGTGTTTCAACACCCCCTGGACACAGAAGACATAGCCCAGAAACCTGTTTTCCCCATGACAGAAGCTTATCCTGCAGTACCAATCTGTCTTGCATAGCCATCCATAGGGTAAAACCATGTCTAGGAATAACTTCCTTTGACCATACCAGTTTGTGCCATTCCACAGTAGGTTGCCGCTCTCTAATTGCATTCCACACTCGTTTAACAGAGTATCTTTGCATCTGCTGACCTTGCCAACACAGACTGGGGGGAACACCTGAAATAAAACCAGCAGCAATATCTCGACATTTCAAAAACTGCCTCCAAATCCATGTCCCTGCAGATAAGGTCGATATATCCCATAATGTCCTCTGCTTTAGTCGATACCTTGAGACCCAGGCTACCCAGAGTGAACCACCATTTGTCAAAATCTCCCAAACATGCCTTAACACACAGGCCTTGTTCCAGAGACTAAAATTTCTTATTCCCAGACCCCCTTCACTCTTTGGTAGTGCCAGTTTATGCCATGCCATCACAGCCCTCTTCCTTGTACCTCCATCAGCTGAGTCCCAAAGAAACTCATTGCACAACCTTTCTACCTCCTTAATTATATACTTAGGGAGCATAAAAATGTTAAGCCAATATTGCAAAGTACTAGAAATGACAGATGATATCAACTGAACTCGCCCTGCATAAGTCAATAACCGCGACCTCCAGCCTCTAAGTCTCTGTGTAATCTTATCAATTAACACTTGACAATCCTGCTTAGAGAGCTTACCAGTTATCAGAGGCACTCCCAGATATCTGAAAGGGAGGGATCCCAGAGGAAACTCTGTTATAGTGGAGATATACTGCTGCTCTTCCCTCGATATACCAGCACAGAATAATTGGCACTTGGCTGCATTGCACTTCAAACCAGATAGAGTATAGAATTTGTCCATCAACCTTCTTATTCCTGCCACCCCTCTCACTGAACCATTTGTGAAGACCATCAAATCATCTGCAAAACAAAGGTGCGTGATCATTAGTGGTTTACAACGTGGGTGGAAAGGGATCTGGTTCTCCCTTGCTGCTTTCCCAGCAAGACCATCCAGGACTTCCATAGCTATATTGAAAAGGTAGGGTGACAGAGGGTCACCCTGCCTCAAACCTTTTTGCGCCCTGACATTACCACACAACCCCCCATTCAGAGCTATCTTAATCATCGGAGTAGTTACACAAGCAATCAGAAGCTTCAAGAACCTAGGTGGGAACCCCATTGCCTCCATGACAGTAAACAAAAATTTCCAGTTTACAGAGTCAAAAGCCTTCATGATATCAATCTTTACCACACATCTAGGGCTTATATTTTTATAGTGATAATTCCTCACAAGCTCAGAAACTAACAAGATGTTGTCACTAATAGCTCTTCCTTTTATAAACGCAGATTGAGATCTGCTTATAACACTTGGAAGCACCTTTGCTAGCCTATTTGCTAAGAGCTTTGAAATTCCTTTGTATAACGTGTTACAACACGAAATAGGACGAAAATCCTTCATATTTTCGGCACAAGGAACCTTAGCTACCAATGTAAAAATAGTGCTGTTCACTATAGCAGGCATAATTCCAGTTGCAAAGAAAGAAAGGGTTACCTCTTCCACTTCCTTCCCAATGATGTCCCAGTGAGTTCTGAAGAATTCCGCAGGAAAACCATCCGGGCCTGGGGCCTTGTCCCGGCCAAGAGAGAAGAAGATACTCCTTATTTCTGTTCTTGTAATTCCCTGCAGTAGAAACTCTCCCTCTTCCCTAGTAAGCTTATGCTGTAATAACTCTTGATAAAAAGCTACTGACTGCTGCTGAACTTGTGAATCCTCAGTCCCAATTAATTTTGAGTAGAAGTCCACTGCAACTGAACCAATCTCCTGAATATCAGTAACAATTAACCCCTGATCATTTCGCATTCTGGTTATCTGCTGCCTCTGTGTCTTAACTTTGACCAACTTGTGAAAGTAGGCTGTATTAGAATCTCCTTCCTGAATAGCCTGAGCCCTAGATTTTTGCTTATAGTAAAGCTCCTCAGCCTTTTTAAGTTCTCCATACTCCAGTCCCAATTTCTGCTCCTCTGCAACATTAATATCACTAGGATCATTCAGTACCTTTTCCTGAGCTGTCTCCAGTGCCTCAACTGCCACCCTTACTCGACAAGAAATATCTGAATATGCTACTCGATTGAGTTGCTTCAGATCATTTTTCACTTGAGCAAGCTTTCCATAGAAGACATAAGAGGGGTACCCCACAACCTTCTTCTTCCAAGCATGTAGAATGATATCCAAATATTTAGGGTGGGATTGCCAAAACACAAAATATTTAAATGGTCTAGGTAAGGTCTTCAGGTTTGGATTTGTGTTCACAATCAGACCACAGTGATCTGATACTCCAGGAGGGTTTGTGTAAGCAGAACTATCCTTAAATCCTTCAAGCCATGCCTCATTAACAAGAATACGATCAATTCTACGAGCTATTGGATTGTCCCTCTGATGATTCCACCAAGTAAACCAGCTGCCAGTTGTCTTATGTTCTGTTAACTCCATACCCTGTATCCAATAACGAAAATCCTGCATACTCTGAGTTATTACCTGGATGCTTGAAGTATCAGTTACTTCAGAGATGGCATTAAAGTCCCCCATATAAAGCATTGGCACTCCATTATCCTTTAGTTTTACCAGCTCTTGGTACAGAATTCGACGATCTTCTTCCTTGTTAGGGCTATAGACAAAAACCACTGAAAAAGGCTTAACGTCATCAACCCTTACCTGTATATAGTGGCTACCTTCAGCAACCAGAGTAACTCTCAACCCTGCCCTCCAGAATATCCATACCCTACCATTATCAGACTTAGCATAATTTGATAAATGCTCCCAGGCAGAAAAACGACCCTTCACTATAGTATTTTTATTTACCTCCTTTACTCTAGTTTCTAACAGACCTATAATATCTATATTCTTTGCCCTCAGCTGTTCTAGTACTGCTGAGTGCTTATCAGGGGCATTGAAACCCCTGATATTCCAGCTTAGGATTCTCATTTGCGCTTCTTTCCTCTACCTCTCCCTTTTGGAGGGGAGGGAGGAAGAGGCTGAACAGCAACCCTCACAGTTTTCCCATTAGCCTGACCCGCAGCCAGCTTGCTCGATAGATTGCGTGGCCCTTGAGAAGTAGACCCTGAACCAACCCAGACCTTGTTCTTCTTATTTACCACCAGTGTAAAGCCGTCTGCATCAACCAAACCTCCCTGTGGCGGTGGAGTATTAGCATCTGCATTCTGAATAGCACCCACTGGTTCCTCAATCAGCACTGCCTTACCTTTATCAATCACACTTGCTGCAGGTGCAACACCATCCACAGCTTCTAGTACTGCTGCAGGCTCTGTCTGTATTTCCTTTCCTCTGTCTAAATTATCCGTCTGAATCTCGCCAATAACAGGAACCTTCTTCCTCCATTCTTGCTTTGCAGTCTCTCCTGTCATGCTGCAGCTATGCCCAAACATACTACACTTTTCACACACTTTCGGCATGTGGCAATACTCAACCTCAATGAATATCTCAGGTAGCCCATCTGGAGTAACACTCAGCTTCGAAATCTTCTTTGAACTGGCCTTTACCTCAATACAGATTTGAGCAGTTCCAACCTTCAGACCTCGAGAAGTGGATTTATCCATACAAAGTGGCCGACCCAGAGAGCTAGCTACACGCCCCAGCCCCTCTTTAGAAGTCAGTTCTGTTGGCAAATGCGTGAGTTTTACCCAAATTGGCAGAACCGAGTTATCTAGCTTCAAAGGGCTAATCCCTAGCTCCCATTTTCGCAGAAACAGAGGATTCTCCCTATGATGCCAAGGTCCGCTTTCGAAGACCCATTGACAGATCTCGGCATTTGGAAATTGAAAGAGGACTAACCTTCTCCCCATTCCCGATACTCGCACTTCCCCATCCTTCCCCCAGATCCAATTTGCCCAGTACCTGATAGCCGATAGCGACGCCGGGCGATCAATAAACTGCCCTACCAGGCTATTCTCCCAACGTTTCGCACCTTCTTCCACAACTTCTCTCGGAATCCTCAGCGAGCCATTTACAAACTCCAGCTCAAAGTAATCCAACCTGTTATCCTCCGGAATCCCGAATAAAGACACCCACGAACGGCCGTCACCGACGGCTGCCGCACCATCAGTGACGGCCGCCATCGGGCAGAAATCGCGATTTAGGGTTCAAAGAAGAAGAGAGAGAAGAGAGAAGAGAAAAATCTTTAGTATGCTGTTGTTGGTTATATGTTACATATTATTTGAGTATTAGTCAAGTATAATTTTACTACCTTTTCTTTTTGAATAGTAATTTTATTTTAACTAAATTGTAATAATTCCATAGTATATCATTTTATAATCGAATATAACATATACTTTAAATAGATCTTCAAAATAGTAACGAGTAGAAATAGTTTGTAAGTATTACTAAATAATTTAAAATTACTTGGTTTAAGAAGACAAAATAGAGAAGGATTATATTGTGCATATGAAAAAAGAGGAGCAATCACAGAAATATTAAGTCACGTACACATGATCGGGGGAAGAAAAGTCATTTGAGAATAGTCATTTGCAAAGGTCTCATTTTTTATTGGCAAATGTGTCATTTTACATCAAATGACTCATGCAAATATAGCATGCAAACGATACCCTAGGATCTAGCTGTTAGAGAGAGACTTAATGGGTTTATTGATGTGGAGGGGCATTGATGAATTGTATGAGGAGAGACCTAAATAATGAGTCAACTCCTTCACTTGTAACTCATTCCATCATTTTTTAGAGTAATACACACTAGAGAGTTCTCACATCTTCTTTGGGAAAAAATCCAAATGTACCACTGTTGAAAAAAATAATTCCAAAAATACCACCCAACCCCAAAAAATTTCAAAAATACCACTCTTTTTCCAAAACCGCCACCCCACCCAGCGGTTTACACGAAAACCGTTGGACGGGGGCGCGGTTTTCTATGCAAACCGCGGGACTAAGGGGCGGTTATAAAAAAAAATTGGACCAAACCGCTGGGTGGGGTGGCGGTTTGGTCCAATTTTTTTTTTTCGATCAATTTCTAACTTCGGCCGAAACTTCAAACGAACATAATTTTGCACTCGGGTATCCGATCGTAGCGATTTTTTTTACATTTTGCTTAACTTTTCAAGATCTACAACTTTTACTAGGATGAAATTTTCAAAACAAGAATTAGTCGTGGATATACGGGAACTTGAGAATAACTTTACCTTTACTTTTCACAAATCCATGTACATTTTGAAATTATGATTATGTTAAAAGTTGGAGATCTTGAAAAGTTATGCGGAATAAAAAAAAATTCATGACGTTCGGATTTTGGAGCACAAAGTTATGGCCACCCAAAGTTTGACGAAATAAAAAAAGGCTCGTTCGGGGTGGCAAATGACGTTTTTTCGAGAAGAAGGCGAGACCCGGCGGTTTGCGACTTGCAAGATCTCAAAAAGTTATTCGGATTCAAAAAATGGAGGCCGCAAAATTTTTGAGATCTTGCAAGCCGCAAACCGCCGGGTCTCGCCTTTCATCAAACTTTGGGCGGCATAACTTTGTGCTCCAAAATCCGAACGTCATGAATTTTTTTTTATTCCGCATAACTTTCAAGATCTACAACTTTTAAGATAATCATAATTTCAAAATGTACATGGATTTGTGAAAAGTAAAGGTAAAGTTATTCTCAAGGTCCCGTATATCCACAACTAATTCCTGTTTTGAAAATCTCATCCTGGTAAAAGTTGTAGATCTTGAAAAGTTATGCGAAATGAAAAAAAATTCGCTACGATCGGATACCCGAGTGCAAAGTTATGTTCGTTTGAAGTTTCGGCCGAAGTTCGGAGTTGATCGGAAAAAAAAATTTGGACCAAACCGCTGGGTGGGGTGGCGGTTTTGGGCCAAACCGCCATCCCACCCAGCGGTTTGGTCTAATTTTTTTTTTATAACCGCCTCTTAGCTCTGCGGTTTGCATAGAAAACCGCGCCCTCGCCCAGCGGTTTTCGTGTAAACCGCAGGGTGGGGTGGCGATTTTTGAAAAAGGTGGTATTTTTGGAATTTTTTTGGAGTTGGGTGGTATTTTTGGAATTCTTTTTTTAAACAGTGGTATTTCTGGAAAAAGTCCTCTTCTTTGTCTTGTTCTTGCTTTCTTTGCTTGCTTGTGAGTTTGAGAGAAGGCTGCTTAGTTATCTAACGGAGTTGAGAGCTAAGGCCGCACGACCGAGAGTAAGGCCGTGACAGGTGGTATCAGAGCCCGATTTGGCTCGGTGCTATCAAGGAAGAAGCAATAGGCAAACGAAAAGGAAGAGCCTCACCAAAAATGTCGGGATCAGATAGTGGCGTTACCGATGCTGAGAAGCAACGTGGAAGAGATCCCAACAAGAGCTCGAGGCCAAAAGGTACGTAGAGCACTCGCGATCCTTTGACGTCTCTAGAGAAGCGAGTCTCTAGAATGGAGGTGAAGTTTTTGAAGATGTCACCGTCATCGAGGATTTGGGAGCTAACTTCGCCCAAGTCCAAAACGATGTTCAAGGAATGAATGCTCGGTTGTCGAGCTTGGAGATCAGGCATGATGGGCTGCGAGAAGAGCTTGTGGCCCTCATTAACAACACCATCTCCGAGTCCATGAGCAACGCAATTGAAGTTGTGAAAGAGCATGTCCAGGCTGAGCTGGTCGGCGTGAAGGAGGAGATTGCAGACCTCAAGAGTGAGGTAACTCTCGTGAAGAGGGTCATGGCTAGCGGACCTACCGCGATACAATCCTTCCCACGTGCTGACATTCCAAGACCAAAGAACTTTGGAGGTTCAAGGAACGCGAGGGAGTTAGAGAACTTCCATTAGAGTCTTGAGCAGTATTTCAAGGCATCTGGCATCCAAGAGGATGAGGTAGAACTTCGTATCGCTCCACCTTACTTGTCGATATTGCTATGGTGTGGTGGAGGCGATGTGAAGAAAACGTCGAAAGAGGTATGTGTGTGATGGCAACGTGGGATGATTTCAAGAGAGAAATCAAGAGGCAGTTCTACCTGGATAACGTGGAGTATGAAGCCCGCTCCAGGTTGAGAAGACTCACCCAGAGGGGTGGAATTCGAGAATATGTGAAGGAATTCTCGAAGCTGCTTCTAGAGATCCCGGACATCACGGACAAAGAGGCCATGCACGTCTTACTTCATGGGCTGCAACCGTGGACCAAGATGGAGATGCAACGTCGAGGAGTGCAAGACCTTGCAATTGCCATGGCCACGACATAGTCTTTTGTTGAGTACAAAAGGCAAGAGAGCAGTAACAAAGAGAAGAGTTCAAAACCTAGCAAGGGTGGAGAACAACAATGTCCTTTCAAGGAGGGCACTCACACTCAACAACAACATGTTGTCCCAAGCAAAGGGGGTAAGTACGAGCCAAAACCCGTATCTTGTTTTCTTTGCGATGGACCACATCGAGTGCGAGATTGGCCAAGGAAGGAGAGATTGGCAGTCATGGAGGCTCAAGATGAAGAGCCCAAGGAGGCGGAGGCCAAGATTGGTTCAATCTGCAAGCTTGGCGCGGTGAAGAACGACGTCAAGGAGATCAAGCGTGAGAGGTGCTATGTTCTGGCCCAATTCATGCAAGGTGAGTCAAAAGCCTTGGTGGATACAGGTGCCACAGACAACTTCCTTCGCATCGAGGAGGCAGTCCGGCTGGGTATTGCCTATGAGATGGGGCAAGGGTGACTCAAGACGATCAATTCAGAGTCCATCATGATCCATGGAGTTGCTCACAACGTGCCAGTGAAACTTGGTGGGTGGGAAGGTCTGATCTACTTTTCCGTCATTATCATGGATGATCACCCAGTCATCCTCGGCATCAACTTCCTCGACAAGGAGGGAGTGATCTTGAAGCCCAACTCCAACACGATGTGCTTGGAAAAGGGAGGGACGTTTCATGCGGTCCATCTCTTGAGAGAAGATGACCCCCATAGTGCTTTGTTCGCTATGCAGGTATTGAAGGGGTGCAAGAGGAATGAGCCAACATTTCTTGTGTCCTTGAAGATGGAGGAAGAAGGAGGCTCGAAGGGAACCACAACTCCCATCATAGAAGGTGTGTTTGAAGAATTCGATGATGTGATGCCATCGGAGTTGCCCAAGAAGCTGCCAACAAGAAGAGAGGTGGACCACAAGATCGAGTTTGAGCTAGGAGCAAAGCCCCCTTCGCGAGCACCATACCATATGGCCCCACCAGAGTTGGAAGAGTTGCGAAGGCAGCTCAAAGACTTGTTGGAGCATCGATGTTCTTCCAAAAGAAAAAGGAATGGTCATTGCGCATGTGCATCGACTATAGAGCCATCAACAAGTTGACGGTGAAGAACAAGTGGCCGATTCTCAACATTGCCAACTTGTTCTACCAACTTGGAGATGCGATGTGGTTTACAAAACTTGATCTTCGCTCGGGCTACTATCAAGTGCGGATATCCGAGGGCGACGAGCCAAAGACAGCTTGTGTGACAAGGTATGGCTCTTACGAGTTTCTTGTGATGCCATTCGGTCTCATCAACGCACCAGCAACATTTTGCACTTTGATGAATAAAGTGTTCGAGCCATTCTTGGATCGATTCGTCATAGTGTACCTGGGTGACATCGTAGTGTATAACAAAACACTCGATGAGCATGCCGAGCACCTACGCCAAGTCTTCCAAGTCTTTCGCGACAACAAGTTGTATGTCAAGAGGGAGAAGTGCACTTTTGCCACCACGAGGTTCCTTTCTTGGGGCACATCATCGGTGGAGGCAAGTTGAAGATGGATGGGGCGAAGGTGGATGAAATCGAAGAATGGGAGCCGTCGACGAAGGTGCCAGAGTTGCGTATTCCTCGGCATTGCAAAGTACTATTGAAGGTTCATCAAGGGCTACTCCAACGCTGCAGCACCCTTGACGGATCTTTTGAAGAAAAACAAGGCTTGGGATTGGTTGGAAAGATGCCAAGAAGCATTCGAGGCCTTGAAGGTAGCGGTGATGAAGGATCTCGTGCTCGTGCTCCCCAACCCGACGTTGGCCTACGAAGTGTAGACCGATGCATCTGACTTCGCGATTGGTGGTGTTTTGATGCAAGATGGGCATCTCATTGCCTTCGAGAGTCGTAAGCTCAACGAGACAGAGAGGCGATACACAGTCCAAGAGAAGGAGATGACGGTCGTGGTGCATTGCTTGCGCACGTGGAAGCACTACTTGTTGGGGTCAAAGTTTGTAGTGAAGACGAACAACGTGGCAACAAGCTACTTTCTCACGCAGAAGAAGCTCACTCCCAAGAAAACGAGGTGGCAAGACTTTTTGGCCGAGTTTGACTTCGTCATGGAGTACTATCCAGGCAAGGCAAACTCCGTTGCAGATGCTCTTAGCCGCAAGTGTGCAGCCGCAAGCATCAGCCAACCCGTGTTTCCTTTGAAGGAGTGGATCGTTAAAGGCTTTGGCCATGACCCGTTTGCCAAAACCGTAGCGGAGTACATCAAGCAAGGTAAGACTCGACAGTTTTGGATGAGGGATGAGCTCATCATGACCAAGGGAGAGCGCGTGTTCGTGCCAAGATGGACCAACTTGAGGAAGGAGATCATGAAGGAGTGTCCTGATTCCAAGTGGGTTGGCCATCCCGACATCGAGAGGACGCAAGCGCTCATCGAAGAAGCATACTTTTGGCCGCGTATGAAAGACGACGTGGAGATGTATGTGAAGACTTGTCTTGTGTGCCAACAAGACAAGATGGAGCAAAGAAGCCCGACCGGCTTGCTAGAGCCCTTGCCCACACCTCAACGACCATGGTAGAGTGTAAGCATGGACTACATCATCGGACTTCCTAAAGTCGACGGATGCGGTTACATCATGGTTGTGGTAGATAGGTTCTCGAAGTATGGAGTGTTAATCCCTGGGCCAAAAGACATGACGACAGAGGATGCATCACGACTATTCTTCAAGAACTTGGTAAAGTATTGAGGCATTCCTAGCAACATCGTGAGCGACAGAGATGGGCACTTTACAAACTGATTTTGGCAAGAGTTGTTCAAGACCATGGGCTCTTTCATCCTCAAAGCGATGGACAGACGGAGCGGGTGAATTCCTTGCAGGAGGCTTACTTGCGGCACTATGTGAATGCAAACCAGCGAGATTGGGTGAAGTTGATGGACACGTCACAATTCTCCTACAACTTGCACCGCAGCGAGTAAACCAACACGAGTCCATTCGAGTTGGCGACGGGGCAGCAGTCGTTGACGCCCACAACGGTGGCAACGGGGTATAGAGGCAACAGGCCGGCAGCCTACAAGTTCGGTAAAGGCTGGCACGAGAAGATGGAGATGGTCAAGTCTTACTTTGTCCGCCCTAATAAGAAGATGAAGAAATGGGAGGACTAGAAGAGGCATCACTTGGAGTTTGAAGAGGGAGACATGGTGATGGTGAAGTTCTACCCTCACCGCTTCAAGCATCTCAAGAACGTGCACAAGGGACTGCTTCGCCGCTATGAAAGGTCATTCCCGATCGTGAAGAGGATTGGCAAGGTGAGATATAAGGTGGAGGTGTTGTCGCACTTAAAGATCCATCCTGACTTTTATGTGAGTCAACTCAAGGCTTTCCACGAAGACAATGAGGACGAGCAGCGGATAGAGTCACATCAAGCACCAACACTCGTCATGGCGCATCGTGTCATTCCTCATCGTGGTGTACATCTAAGCTTCGTGGAATACTTGGTCAAGTGGCGCAATCTTCCGGAGAGCGAGGCAACTTGGGAGAAAAAGCTCACACATTGGAAGAACAAGGACTTGATCGAGGCTTTCCATCAAGTGGACGCGACGAGGGCGTCGGGAGCATAGGTGGGGGAGGATGTCACATGTGACAGATAACATGGCGCCAACAAGGTGACAACATGGCGGCTGCACATGTGGCGTGTATGGAAGACTAGTAGCATAGAGATGCTCTTAGGATTCTCCACCTAAATGAGAGCGTAATGGTGCACTTATGAGTCAAATAATGAGTGACATTTATAGAGTGCATAATGGGGTGTGTGTATTGATGTAGAGGGGCATTGATGCCTTGTATCAGGAGAGGCCCATATAAGGAGTCATCTCCCTCGCTTGTAACCCATTCCATCATTTTTTAGAGTAATACACACTAGAGAGTTCTCCCATCTTCTTTGTCTTGTTCTTGCTTTCTTTGCTTGCTTGTGAGTTTGAGAGAAGGCTTCTTAGTTCTCTAACGGAGTTGAGAGCTAAGGCCGTGACAGTGTGCAACGGGAAAAGAGGAACAAAAAGAGGAAATATTATTACATGTCTAACATAATTGACACAACCAAATCAGCGAGAGAGAAAACATGGCCGAGTCATTGTTCTATCAGCTGTCTTCTCCTTGCTCTGTAGCCTTATTTACTTGGTTTATAACATGGTATTACATTGTCTTTTTTCTTAATAATCTGAGTTAGTGGAAGCAATTGGTTTATGATGTGGTTTAGGCATCATAACCGACAATATTAATAGTTAATGTAAGCTAACGACATAATTAAGAGGCCTCAAGATTATGGGACAAGTTAGTATAGTATATGACGGAAGAGAACGCGGATGATCCTTTTGATTTCGTATTGACGACATCGAGCTCAACGACAGTGGTGTTTTGGGACGGCATGCAGCTCAACGACGGCGCTGCTGCTACAAAATTAGCCATCGATGCATGCAACTGTTTTCACTAGTTAACATAGTAGCAGGTACAGTTAAACACCAACAGCAGATCGAAGTTGATTAAAGCTGGTTGATATGATGTTGTTACAATGTGCGAGAACTGCAACTGCGACAGCGTTAATGTTAATGTGTATTGTTGTATTAGTATGTACAGTTGCGGCAACTGGAGACGATGTGTCGCCCCTGACGCCGGGAAAAACTTGGTGCAGCGACAAAGTGTACTCGGTGGCGTATAGTTTCGCATCCGATTTCGATAAAGTTCTCGACGATCTGTCCGAAATGGACTCTGCCCTCGTGCCTACTATCGACGTCGATTTGTGCTCTCCCGACCACAAAAATCCAGTGGCTTATGGGTAGCGAATATGCACCGACGAGGCGAAGCTCATTCCCCGATGCGAGGAGTGTTGCAACGATGCGCAGAGCCGCTTGGTGACTGGGTGTCGGAGCCTCTACAAGGTCGGCGATCAGGTAACGCTTGATGATTGTTTCATGAGGTACGAGGTCTATGATTTCATGTGACAACCCAGAAAGCAGTAACTTCTGTTGTTTAGAAATAAAACTGCTACAGGCAGCGAGTTAAGCACGTGATACTTGGATCTGTGCAACCAACCCTTTTCAAATCTATATGTTGGCTTTCGTTGGAGGAGTTGTTGTTTAATTGCAAACATATAATGTGACAATTCATTATTTGATTGAAAATGAATTACCTGAGGTAAATTAGGGTAAGGAGAGGGAATGATACCACAGGAAACCGAGTTTATGATCAGTAACATGATCGATTCCGTTGGAATAGAATCACCTGCCCAAAAATGTGATAAAAGAAGAAAACTTGAGAAAGTGTCTGCCTGAATTGAGATATAAATGTCAAAAGAGGGGGGTTTTTTTTTTTGGTTTTCTACAAGGAATTGTCCTAAACAGCTGCAGTGTAAAAGTGAGGTTGGTGCCTAGTGAGGAAGGACATTGGTGGTTTGCTATAGGAAGAAGACAACTTCCATCCCTTCCTTCAGAGTTAGTGTGGACAAGGGAAGGACATGCATATATTTCTCTATTCTGAAGATTCAATAGGAAATTTTCCACAATCTGGTCCTATATCCCACTGACATTAGTGCAAGCTCCCACAGCATGTTGGGGATACTTAATAGGTTGACCTTCGACCCTGGTATCTCCGACCAGTTGACTGAAATCTCCAGCATCGGGATGCCAAACTGTTTGCACAGGAAAACCAGCTCGACGTCGAAGCACCATCTGCAAGGTCCCAAGACAGAGACTGACATCAGCCAACAGCCACCAAAACAATAGAGCAAAAACCCATTTGCGACTATTGCTGCATTGGCATGCATATATTCTGCCACATTATGGCAACTTGATATAATATGTATATACCTTTTGAGCCTAATATTTGTGAAAAGCTTCCTTGCAGCAGCCCTTGTAAACATCTTAAAACCACACTGCATGCATTCAATCGTTGTCAGGACAAATAGCCGAAATAATAATGGAGATAACCCTCATGGAACTTCTTCTAAACTTACCTGGGTATCGCGTATACCAGGGCCGGCAGCCATGAGAACCACAATATGGAATCCTTTCATCAGAAAATTACGGTACCATTTCCTCTGAAAGATGAAAAGGAAAACAATTTGATCAAATATGTCAACAATGAAACATTCATGGGAATTAAAACTTGGAGATGCAATCAAACCAGCAAGAAGAGGATCATAAGACTAAACTGTTGCCAAAGCCTTCTCTTCAAGATGAGCACGGGAACCAAATGCAGCTACCGGGATGTCAGCTATCCTAAAACCTGACTTTCCATCCTTGGTATCTTCAGCACTTGCAACTGCACGGATCTGATAATATAGAAAACGCGGGAATCAAAATGTAATTTCGCAAACTCTTCTACATATGCTTCAAGTGACTTCTGACACAGCAAAAAGTTCACAAGATCAAGTCAAAGCCCAGACACAGCAGATTATGGACCTTATTTTCAAGCTTCTCCAGATCGTTAACCTTTGTTGCTCCATCTGCATCCAGCATTAGAAGTATTTCACCACGTGCATGAAGCATGCCCTGTTTGAAAAGGGGTCCACAAATTTGAGAAACTGAAATGCATTTACAATTAACATAATGAGTCGAAAAGGGGAATAAGACTCACTTTTCTAATTGCTTCTCCTTTACCATGATTTCGCCCGAGAAGGATAAACCTTACATTATCAACCGAGTTTTTCCTTACATAGTCAAATGCCACCCTTTTTGTTCCATCAGCACTTCCATCATCAACAATAAGTACCTGTTCAGATTAAAAAATGTATCCCGTTGAGAAATTGGCAGGCATATCATACAGTCTCAATAGCTAACAGTGCATTAAGATTCAAGAACTCCATCAAATGAGTTCCAGATCCCAAATCCAAATCTTGATACTGTCAAACCATGGAAACTAGAGAAGCATACCTCATAAGTAAAAGACTTATCCATTGCTGCCCGTTTATCGAGATAGCTACAGCGTAAAGACACAATATCATCTTTCATGTAATGACAAAGGACAAGGAGTCAACATGAGCTTCCTATATAAAGTTCGTCCCATCGTAGCAGATTAGAGCCAGGGAAAAGTAACACGCTTCTACATACTCAATTGTTTCATCAAGAGCTGCAGGAAGTCTGTGCTCTTCATTGAATGCAGGAATGATCAAAGATATGTACTTTTCGGCAGGATCTACTAGATGTGGACATGGAACCTGGAAAGTGAAAAGAGTGGTTCACATAAGAGATTGTGTTTTCTTCACCAACCTTCAGTAAGTAATTTAAGACCCTACACCAACAGTCAGAAAAATGACTAAACATGCTAATAGCTTATCTTAAAGAGGCTAGCAGAACTCTTTACCCTTCAAAATACTGTGATAAAGACCCACATAGCATATCAGTTTAATTCTCCACTCCAATGGCATTATTAAGATCATTTCAGTGACCATATTCCAAAGATTCAAAACATAACTAAGAGTATATATTGCAGACACCTTGAAATAATGTTTTTAAACTACAACATGAAGCTTGAAATCATCACTTCAGGAATTAATAACAAGTTTTGGTCAACCAAATATGCCAAGTGCATCTGTAAGCCCCAACCTTTCACCCATCTAAACGAAAAGTAAACACCTTTCGGTTCTCATTGCTAATGACCTGCCAAGCTATACTTATCCTTTCGAATAAAACATGCCCAATTCCTACTTCATGTTTCAGGTAGATCCACAAACTCCGAACACACCTCAGTAGATCCATCTTCCCCATCGCCATTCCAGACCACTGACTACTATCCTAACCCAAATGGCAAAATCTCAGACCACTAGAGAGCCAGAACAGCAGAAAGACGTATATCTATTCATATACTACAGCTTCAGAGCCATAACTCGGATGGCCGATGCAAAATTCAAAAGCAGTCACGGGACACATCCTCCAAACCATGTACTAACTCATTGCATTGTCGATATTTTATTAAATTAATGCATCCCATGTCCTTTCTCTTGATCTGCCGAACATTTATCCAATTCTCCCTGAGTTTTATCTTATTGCTCAAGCATCCCCCCACACCAGTACTAATTCTTTCTCCCCGCTAGACCTTCTGCCCCAATCCATCCGTCCAAAATAAACCCCATTTCTCAGTTTCCTCAATTTCACTTCAATCAATTCCTTCAGCAAGCACTTTCAGCATCTCCTTATAACTTCTCAAGCACCTTAACAATCATATCCAGCTGAAGCAACCCATCCACCAATCAGGTTCTTACACCAACCATGGGGAAATGAAAAAGGAAGTAAAGAAAGACACCTACCTAACCAACCAAACAATGTTCTCCCCAAGACGCAAGACTCCAACAAATTGGCAGCAGGGGTTAGATCAGCTGAAAGAACCAACACTAACCTGCTTCAACGAAGTCGGATCCTCGAAAAAGGCAGGAGAATCGATGTGCCTGACAAAGAGGAACCCAATTATCCCAATATTCATTTCACTGATACAAATGAACTGGAACCCAATTAGGGATTGTGAGCTCACTTGTTGTTGTTTCTTCTTCGGTAGGCTTCGAAGAACATTGCGGAGAGGAACAGCGAAGCAACGATGAGAATCAGGGCGAAGAAGAGCTCCGCGATCGTCCACAGGAGCTCCATTCGTTGTCAACCCTGTTTCTGTTAAAGCCGTTTACCTACACGGATTATACCATCGCCTGTAGCGGAAGCTTGAAGGCTTGACAAGATTTCTTTACGAGTTAGTTGAAGACTGCTGCTGTAAAAGTGAAACTCGGATCGGACCGCTGGTTAAGCCAAAACAAGCGAGGGAAAGGAAGTTCAAGTTCTCAAAACGTACTAATTATACTAACACAAATATCTTGAGCAGGCAGCCCGTCTAGCTCAGTTGGTAGAGCGCAAGGCTCTTAACCTTGTGGTCGTGGGTTCGAGCCCCACGGTGGGCGTTCTTTCCATTTTTTCATCTGAAGCCTATTTTTTCAGTATGCCATGATTTACTGTTATGGGAAGAACTAGAGCTCATTACTAGAAATCAAGAAAGTTTGTACATAACGTTGAAGCATAAAAGGTTAGGACAGAGGTTTTCTGGACATTTTGTGACCATAAATGTAATAAATCAACTCGGTTTTATCATGGCTAGTTGCCTAGTTCATTATGCTTAAAGCTCGATCGTAATTGCGAATTAGTTGTACAAATCAAATAACTAAAGTTATTTTAATGATAAATATTGATAGAAACAAAAAAGATATGACGAAGGAATAAATGAGTAATGTGCCCCGTCCTCCCTTTTCGACACAACCCCAACTTCGCCTAGTTATATCTGCTTTTCCACTTTTTCTTGCCCCTCACTTTATATCTTTCCCTTACACTGTGTTTTTTTGGGAAGGAAAATGAGTGGAGGGGAAGAGTTGGGCGGAAAGTGGGAAGCCCAAGAAACTTTCCGCTGTTTCCGAAGAGAGGAAAGTAGGGGGGAAAGGAAAATGGGGCGGAAGATCTACTGTGCAAACCTCACCTCCAAATCGGAGGGAAAGGTTGTTTTGGTGGGCCTTTGTCATTTTTTTGTTTTCTTTTCAAACTCAAACACGTTGGTTGTATAAAAATAAATAACAAACGTTGATGATAAAGCTTAGTAAAAATAAATGCCTCGTAAAAACGGAAAAGAGAAAGAAAAAAAAGAAAGAAAAAGAAGAAAGCTTAGTAGTTAGAAAGTTTATTTTATTATATTTCCGTAGATTTCTAGGAGAGTAGATAATCATAATTAGCCCTAATCCCATAAAAATAAATAATTCTTTTTCCTTATTTTTATAGTTATTTTTTTCCTTTTTTAACTACATTGAAATTTAACTACATTGAATCATTTTTAATTGATTTAGAATGCTTGTCGCTTGATCAATTATTATAAAGTAGGGATGGCAAAAATATCTGTAACCGTGATATCCGCCCGAATCCGACCTAATTGGGTAGGGTAAAACTCGAACCCGAAGGACTGTTAGTGGGTACGGGTAAAACCCGAAACCGAATATTGTGGGTAATGGGTGGGCATGGGTTTCTCACTATCCAACCCAAACTCACCCGATTATAAACATGCATATGTATTTTTCTAGAAATAATCATTAGTTTTCTACCCGGTTCTTATGTGGGTATGGGTATGGGTAAAACCTGAACTACATTGGGTACAATAACGGATATGCACTATCCGCCCCCGACCTGACTCATTGCCATCCCTATTATAAAGTCTCTATTTATATAATAGTCACTTTTTCCGGTACAATCTTTGGTGAGGTTTAGAAAGAAAATACAAATTTTATTCACAATTCATAAGTAGAATATTAATATACAACCAAATTATTTTACTATTACATAATCAATAAAATAACATATGCATCACATTTCCCAATACACACTTTCCTTCTCATTTTCCTTCATAAAACAACATTTTCCTCCCAATTTCCTTCACCTCTAAATCTCCCCTCCCCTCCCCTCCTAATTTCCCTTCGCCTCCCCTCCTTTTCCTCCCTTCCTTCGGAAACATAGTATTAGAGCAATATCCATGAAGGGAAATTTGTAACCAGAAGGAGTTGTAGGGATTTATTTCACTTATCATCTTTAGTGTTGACAGGTATAATTTGTGTGCCCTGTATTGATAAGTGTGATCGGTATGTCTGGTATGTCCCGTAAGAATTATATGAGTATCAATCATAACAAAAATTGTAATGGGAAGAAAGAAGAGGAAAAAGAGGAAAAGAGCACAATAACAATGATATATATTTTGTTCTCCCCCTTCAACTTTTCATTTCAATATTATTGCTCACCATTGTTTACGGGTCGTTTGAATGGAGTATTTGTATGAGTTATTTGGGTTCAAATAACTCACGATGAGTTATTTGGACACAAATAACTCGTTTGACAGCATTTTATTGAAATGAGTTATTTGGACAGTGAGTTATTTGAAATAACTCATACCCATCTGTTATTTTGAAATAACTCGTTTTACCACTCTGCTTTTACCAAATGCGACATGTCAAACACCACATTTGCAAGGTTCAACCAAACAAGATACTTTATTTTAATTACCACTGAAATAAGTTATTTAACTCTACAAATACTCTACAAATTACCACAAGTATGCAGAACATATTCCTTCTTTCCTTCCATTTATTCAAATCACCAAAAACGAACATGCTAAACTCGAGTAGCTCCCAATTCCTACTTCCATCTCTCCTCTCCCTCTCCCTCTAACACAAGTAGTGTAAGATTTCTTACCAAAAAACGAAGTCGAATTTGACCTCGTCCTTCATTTGTTGCTCACTCTCTTCATCCATATCATTTCTCAGACACTTGTGATAAGATTAGTTCAAACATGATAGAGGAGACTATCATCAAAATTGAAACGTATACAATTTCATCCTGATGTAATGCAAACTCAATTCACATAATTGACAACATACTGTTTTAGAAATGCCTTAGGGTGTGTTTGGATAGAATGATTTGAATTTTTTATTTGTGATTTGGATTTTCAAATATCAATTCATGTGTTTGGATATTAATTATATTTGGTATTTGGATTTGTGTCAAATTCATGGGGTGATTTCCAAATATATGTCTAGTGTATTACTTGTCAACTTCAAATACATTTCAATAACTAGTGATTTAAAATACCTACTAACAAAAGAGTGAACCTATTTGTAAAATACTAAAAGTTTAGGTACTATAGTGTGAGGCAAAATATATAAAGGTACCAAAATGTAAGTTTACCATCAAAAGTTCAGGACTGTTTTGTAAAATTTTAAAAGTTTAGGTACTAAATTGTAAGGAAAAATAAATTTGGGCACCAAACTGTAATTTACCAAAATTTATAGTAAGTGACCAGATAATTCAAAATTAATAAATTCAAGAATTCACACTTAATAAATTCTCACACACGACGCATATATATCGAACAAGCTAAAACGGTGAGAGTGTGACACTTTTTATCTACTTTGATGTGTCTAATTTTTTCTGTTCTTTTATTTTGTATTTATGGTTTCCTCCAATATCTCAAAATTCTATCCAGAAAATTTCTTCTCAATGATAGGTTGAGTGTGCATTTGAACAGAGAACAAATAAGAACTCAATTCATGCATAAATACCAACAATTCACACCTAAATATATTTTTATTAATAACAAAACGACGTTAGAAACCATTATAAATAGTATGTTGGTAATCATGTACATCAAATTGATGTGCAAAAGTGCATTATGTGTGTGACTTGTAATTGGGATGTGGCTCTCTGCAGGAATGAAACAAATCACTTCTCAGATCACAAATACATCGTGAAACTCTTCTACCTGGGCTAAGATGACGAGACTTTACACCTCCTCCAGGAAAAAATATGGACTAAATTCGACTATTCTTATATCCTGTTCACTTCCCATTTTGTTTTCTGTTTTTTGTTGTGAAAATAGAAATCAAGAAACAAATAGCAGAAAACATGTTCACTTCTAATTTCTATTTTCGTTGGAAACCAGAATGACATAAATGAGTTAGCTGGCGGAAAACAATAAAAAGACGTTTTGGGGAAACTATGACACGGGTTTCTCCCCGTTGCCTGGCGGAAAATTGTCACAGTGCAGTGTGCACTTATGAGTCCCCCTGTTCGAATCCTACCAGCTACTTCTCTTTTTTCCTTTCTTCTTTTGCTAGCCTGGGAGGCTTCCCACAATCCTATTTACCATGTGTAAATTTTTTAATCCAAACTTTGTTTTTTCTATGTATACCCACCGAAATTGTTTACCCATATATGTTTACAAAATTTCACTTTTCTACATTGTTTAACCTCAATTATAAAATATATGAATTTAAATTAAATAAAGATTAAAAACATTATTTTATTTTAAATGTCTATATAATAATAGGATTTTATGTTGTACTAGTACTTAATTAATATAAGATGTTGTACTTGTATTGTGTTTATTTGTAGTTTAAAAACTATTTAATTCGAATTATAATCATGGCTAGGTTTGTATGGTACTCAATGAACAAAATTGTGGTATTCAAGAATCAGAAAACAATATGAAGCAACTAAACGTGTTTTCATTTTCAGAATTCGGTTTTAGAACTCACCAAAATTCTCAGCTAAACAAGATTTTTTCAGGTTTTGTTTTCTAGGAAATGGCAGCTTCGTTTTCATTTCAATTTTGTTTTCTGTTGTGACAGCTAACAGAAATGGAATGGCAACTAAACGGCCCATTAAGTTTGGCCCGATTTTTAGAAGTGTTTTTCGGATTCAAAAGCTGAAGCCGAGCCAAACACCTCTAAAAGCTCAGCTTTTGAAAAGCTAAAAATCACTTTTGTATAACATAAAAGCAGAAACTCCGATTTGGAGCTTCTGCGAAAAGCTGTTTTGAAAATACAAGATTATCATTACCATATTTTAATCTTATTTCAGAAAATATAAATTTATTTTATTTCAATCATTATAAAAATAAAATAAATTATAAAATCATATTATTTAATATAAAGGTAATCTAACAAGATCCGTATTGACTACTTTTTATTGTTTAGAATTTTTATTCATATTTTATATTCTAAATCTTTTATAGTCATTTTACATAATCTCTCATATTAAAAACACTTCTAATAGTTTTTCAGCCAAACACTCAACTGTTTTTTTTAAGTACTTCTCTAAAAGCTCAAACCAGAAGCTGCTTTTGCAAAACATACAGCAGGGCCATACTAGCCTTATGTGTGATTTTCATGTCAATTTGTGGTATATAAGGATACATGACCTTAATTTTTCTCGAAGCTGCCACCTTGCTTCTTCTGAAATACAAAAATTGGCCCGCAAGAAAAAGAGAAATACAAAAAAAAAATAGAAATGGTTTTTTAGTGTATGGCTAGGCATATCGAAAGTATGATGAGAGAATGAAAGATTGTGTGGTCTTTTGCATTTATTGGGAGAAGATGAATTTCGCTAACAGATCGTTTGGTACCAAATGAATTTAGAATTCATTTCGTTTTAAAATGAATTCCTGTGTAGAATTCATTGTCAAATGAATTTCTGTATTTGATATATACTATTAGCGTTACAATCAAATTCTTGTCGATGTTCCTCATATTGTATGAATTGGCGCCAAATAATATATGTAGAAGTAATTTTGTTAATAAATGAGAATAATTATGTCATTTTATCATAATTGGTAAATACTTGTGGAATTCATTTGAAAATTCCATCTCAATTCCTCGGAATTGCTATAAATAGTTCCAATTCCATAGAATTGAAAATTTAGAATTGAAAATGAATTCTTTTAAGTACTAAACACAAAAAGATTTCATTTCAAAATGAATTCCTAAAAACTTATAAAATTCATTTAAACTTAACGGTATGTAATAATGATTTGTAATATCATATCAGAAGTTTTACTGGATAAGTAGTAATAATAGTATTTTAATGATACAATCTTAACTCAAGTTATATTGTATAGTATTGGTTCTAATTAAAACATAACAAATTAATGTATCATTTTGTTAAAAGTTTAGGTAAAGTCTATTTTTTATCCAAATCTAGATTCTTTTATATTATCCAAACCTATTAAAATGCTATTAATTAGCCAAATCTTTCGTAATGCATCAAAATATTAGCCATTTTGACTTTATCGTTAATAATTTTGTAACTATTTTCTTAGTTAAAATACTAAAATTTTGGAATGCTGACCTTCATTGGATCTTCCAAGTCAGTATCTTATTGCCAAGTCAATATTACTAACAATATTGTTAACTGAATGTTAACATTTGGCTAATTCTTAGTATTTCGATATGTTTGGATATTATAAAAAAATCTGGAAAAGGTTTGTATAAAAAATAGACATTACTCTAAAATTTTCATCCACCCATTTTTAAGACTTAAGAGGGAGAGGAAATGAACCCGTTTAATACTTCTTTCATTCTCATTGATTGATTTAATTCAATCTAAATTTTTTTATTCTTTTATAGTAAACAAACAAAATTTTGTATGAATGGGCTTTAGGGGTACAAATTTAATTGTTTGCAAATGAATATTTATCAGTTGTGATTGAATAAGTAAGCATCGCAGAAAATATTTATAAGGAATTATCTGAAAGAAAATCTTTATAAGGTACGAAGTCGCTCGATTGTAGGAGAGAAGAGCGAAAGATGTTGAAATCGTTCACGATCAAAGTGAGAATCAGTCTTAATGTACTTGGTGCGTTCATGGAAGTCAAGATTAACAAGTAACAACAAGATATAATGCAACTTCATTGTCACAGAAGATGGGCATTAGATCAGGTTGTGGAACTGTGAGATCAGTCAAGAGTTGTCTTAGTTACAAGAGTTCGCTAATGACGAAACGCGAAAGCCATTAAGGTATCATGTATATATATTTTTTCGGTAACTACTTCTTAATATTAGAAAAGAAAAAAATTGGAGAAATTTTGGCATTGCTTTCCCAATAAATGTTCACTTCTATCCAAAATTAATGTGAAGTGTTGTGTGGGTTTTTTGGACTTGACCATAGGCAAGCCAAGCAAAGCAATTTGTGGCGCATTTTTAGCAATTTCATCAAGTTATATTTGTGGAAAACCAAAACATACTCTGCGAGCAACGTAACTTCTTGAATTTGTCTTTACTTGTGGAAACATTACAAACGTGCAATGAAATATGGCGCTCCTCAATTTTTATTTACTAACCACTGAGGTGAGATAGCATGACTATCTAAAAGGGTTGGAAAAATTACACCCGTATTAATTATAAATTTTTAAGATAATTAATTTGGGTTGCATTTAATAATTTGTCTGAATTAAAACTTATATTAATTACTTGAATGGTATCGGTGTACAAATGCAATGGTAGTTGGATCAGTGCAATGATAGTTAAAAAAATGATATAATTAATATTAGTTTTTATTCCAAAATATTATTAAATGCAACACGAATTTAATATAAAAAATAACTATAATTAATATGAGTTTCATTTTCCCAACCCCTTAGATGGGTTAGCAAGCTAACCGACCCCATAAATTCATATTAATTAATAATTACATTCATTTTTTTAACTACCATTGCACTGATACAACTATCATTGCACCTATACACTAAACTCATATTAATTACATTCTTTTTTGAAAATTTATGGGTGAACAAGTTCATGATGATCTATTGGATCTACAAATTTCTAAGTGAACAAAATACAAGACCGAAAAATACCACACAAATACCCAATACCACCCTGGTATGGGATGGTATCTTGTGGTACACAATGTTGAAAGTCATAAATGACAGTTAGTATACTCCTACTATCATGTATTCAATCATCCTACAGTCTTGGTATGTTCATACCACCATGATAAGCTTTTTCATACCATATGGTAATGCTCTTATTTAATACCAGTCAATATATTTGGTATATACTGGTAAAAAGTGACTCAATTTTTTGTTTAAAAAATATATCAAAGTGGATATCATTTTGAAGAGAACAATTAATCTGATCTAACTGTTCAAAAAGAATTAAATTATTACTTAAATTACTCAACTCGTCCGTTAAAGATTAATGGAGGAAAATTAAGTTTTTCAGAAGAGATGAGGGGCGCTGATGTGGCGGATGGTGATTGGGTTATGCATAACCGTTTATCAGCCCTACTCGTGGCGAGTGTTTAACGGTTACACCGATAACCTATTAAATGATAAACGGTCGGTGTCCGGTAGTCAAATTTAGCTAATAACTAACCGATGGTTAAACGGTTAAACGGTTAACCGATTACGAGCATCCTCATAGTTAGAGCCAAAATAATAGACTTCCATGAGCTGCAAACATAGGCCGAAAATAATGGGATGTTTGAAGGCTTACAAGACACTTGTCTATCCTAGTTGTAATCGTGACTTAGGGGTTGTTTGAAAGTTGCGATTGTTAAATGGATGTATTGTTGTGAATACATGTATAATATTATACATGTATTGTCGAATTTGATGCATTGTAGAATACAACGTTTGGTATGTCTGATTGTTTATGTCACATCAGCTAAAAGCTTAGACAAAACAATCTCAACTCAACTATCTCAACAATCACAACGAAAAGTTGAGATATAACAATCACTCATTTTGAGTGATAGTTTCTGTCACATCACAGAAACAATCTATGCATTGTTTCTGCTAAAAAAACAAAAAAACTATGCATTCTAAACAATATATGTATAGTAACAATCTCAACAAAACAATCGCAACTACTAAACGACCCCTAGATTCAAATAAAAAAAAATTAAAGGAAGAATTTTAGAAGGAACACAGTAGAAATTCAGACTTGCGCACAGTTGTTCAACAATAATTAGTAACATTAAACTTCCATGTAATTTGATGGGGTTTACGAGTTGAGTAATTATTGTTGAGTTTCGTTGTATGCTTTTTACATAAAGTTTGACGGTAGAATGATATTATTGTGTACTTGTGTTGGATTGAGTTGATTTTGTATTGACATATATCTATGTTAAATTGTTTTTTATTATCGAGAACCGACTATACGGTTACGGTTAATCGACTAATTTAAACGGTCCGGTTAATGGTAAACACAAAGTGCTTAATGGTTAACCGAGAACTGACTAAATGGTTCCGGTTATAACCGAGCTGAACCGATTATCAGCCCTAATCACAAGGTTATGCATGGGATCCGTTCCCGGTGCAATGGTAGTTGTATCAGTGCAATGGTAGTTCGAAAAAGGAAATGTGATTTATATTAGTTTTTAATTATTAAAATTATTAAATACAATGCGAATTTAATACAAAAAATAACTATAATTAATAGTGGATGTCATTTCTAATATTTACTTAATACTTTACTAATTACCGGAAATAAGGGATAAAAATATATAATTGTGCAAAAGTGAACTATTTTTGGTAAGATTTTTTTTTTTTTTTTTGGTAAGAAGTGCAAAAGTGAAATTGAGGTAGAATTATATTTATTATTTTAAATTTTAATAGAAGATGGAAGAAAGAGATCAAATAACATGTAACTTGTTGTAGTTTGTATGAGAATTACACATGAAACAATTACGAATATAGGGATGAGCGAGAACACTTAAACACATCCACAACCCATCAACACCATTTTCATTGCGGGTATTATCCATACTCTATTTGTAGCTTGATTAACACAAAGATTCTCCTCTTTAGCTTGGTCGAGAAGAGTTGGATACGCAAGTTTATGGGTACAAGTTACCATCCCTGCCATCAATCGCTTTCCATCAAAGAGTATAAACCCCCTAAATTACTGTGTACGAATGAACAGAGAAAACTGAGTGCAAAAATGGCGAGAAGTCTCCAACAAGTTCCGTTGATAGCGCCTAAAGAGTAAAGACTGGAATTAAACTGTCATGAATTTATGGTCCTTGTCTCCTAATGCAGTCCAGCAAATCCATGGTGACTTGGAGACGTACGAGGATGTCTTCTGCCTGGCTATATAAAGATGAAGATGGCAATAATCATGGAAATCACCAATTAGTAACCTGCCAGTTCCCTTTCCTAAACATTTACAAATTACAACAAGCTTTTAACCACCCAAATATCAATGGCGCACCTCGTTGACTCGGTCAGCTTGGCTATCATGGTGGCCGCAGCAGCAGCGCTGCTACTGCTGCTTGCCACCATCGACTCGTCCGTAGCCGCTACTCGTGCCGCCCCTCTGACGGATGCTCTCATCCATCAGATGCACGAGCAGTGGATGATCAGTCACGGACGAGTCTACGTCACCTCAGCAGAGAAGGAGCGACGGTACCAGATATTCAAAGTCAACGTGGCCCGCATTGAGTCTTTCAACGCCGCGGGGAACAACAACAACAACAACACGACGTCGTCTTACAAGCTGGGAGTCAACCAGTTTGCCGACATGACCAACGAGGAGTTCCTAAAGAGCAACACCGGGTTCAAGGGTTACATTACGAGGAGTAATGGTAGTACTGTTGATTCACCTTTCAAGTACGCAAAGGCGGCTAGTGGAAATGATGACGTGCCAGCTGCCACCGTGGATTGGCGGGAGAAGGGAGCTGTTACGGCGGTTAAGAATCAGGGCCGGTGCGGTTGCTGCTGGGCGTTCTCCGCCGTGGCCGCGGTGGAGGGGATCAGCCAGATCACGAGCGGGGAGCTAACGTCACTTTCCGAGCAGGAGCTGGTGGATTGCGACAGGAGAGGGTACAACAACGGGTGCGACGGAGGGGTGATGGACGAAGCCTTCAGGTTCGTTCCGACAACTAGTATTATCTTATACTACGAGCACTATTTATTTATTGAGTGTTGTTATGTAATTTGACAGAGTTATATTTGTTACAGGTATATCATTCAAAACTTGGGCGGCACCATGGCCACTGAGGCCGACTATCCTTATACCGCAGCCGACGGCTCGTGCAAGGCTGGCAGGCCGATTGGTGCGGCGAGCGGCGGAGGGGTGATGATCACGGGGTACGAAGATGTTCCGAGGAACGACGAGGAGGCGCTGCTGCGTGCCGCGGCGA
Organism: Linum trigynum; assembly: GCA_964030455.1. Classification (NCBI taxonomy): domain Eukaryota; kingdom Viridiplantae; phylum Streptophyta; class Magnoliopsida; order Malpighiales; family Linaceae; genus Linum; species Linum trigynum. Next base: position 6,559,516 of record OZ034818.1, read on the forward strand.
ACCAGCCGATCTCGGTGGCCATCGATGCGGGCGGGGACTCGTTCCAGTTCTATCATAGCGGGGTCTACACCGGCGAGTGCGGGACGAGGCTGAACCACGCGGTGACTGTGGTTGGGTATGGGGAGAGCGAGGACGGGATGAAGTACTGGCTGATAAAGAACTCGTGGGGAGAGACTTGGGGGGAGGAAGGTTATATGAAGATGGAGAGGGATGTGTCGGATGAAGGCGGTCGTTGTGGCATTGCCATGCAAGCTTCTTACCCGACTGCTAATTAATAATTTTAAGTTGATGAATATTTCTAATTACGTATACTGTTTCAGCAATTTCAATCATTATGTAACTCGGTAATGTGGTGGTGGAGATTGGTTATGTCTAGCCATGAATCCAATCTCTTCTAATGTGATGCTTATAGCTTTCTACACGGTCCGCTTTGACCGGATGAGTCTTGTTTGTCGGTCATATTAATCAAATTATCATAGTGATTAATGAAACTATTTCGAACTTATTTGCCTTTTATGTCGTAGTAATTCATTCTTTTACTTGTCTATGACGTGGCAGCTTTCATTATAAATTAAACTACGTCGACATGAAGCACATTTCAATCCTTACTACACACAACAACAATTCATATTCATGACATCTCTACATGATGACATTGCATGAACTTTTGCTAACTGTTTCAAAAATCGTCTTTTAATTATTCGAACAAGCTATCTCATATACGAACACTCATTTTTGCACATACCCAAAAATTACATCAAGAATAAAGTTGTCAAATAGTGACAAATTCAAATACTACAATTCCTAAAATAAAATTTTACAAAAAAAACTTTTAGCCAAAATTTTGATTTACGATTTGTCAATTCATAAACTTGGTCCGCACCTCTCCCGTCAAATTAGAGCTCCAATGCAACAACTTGTGCACGTTTTCCACATCCTCGTGGATCTTTCCTTACGGGAACTTACAATTAGCGTTACCTGAAAGAACCCAGGACCAGAACAGATAATTAGGTTAATCATCTTTTCTTTGTCAAACTATAATTGGGACCAAGCTAAGCTAATCCATACAAGGAGATAGTTAAATCAGTTCATATATAAAGTGGGGTACTCAGAAGGGAGAAAGGAAAAGTATAGGGGGCGGGACAGATATTTTACTTGGATCGACGGCGGTGACAACGCCGGTGTTGGAGAAATAACAAGTGGAGTCCAGGCTACCTTTGGCCCGATAGTAAGAGTTCATGGCGAAAGTAGCATGGGCCACAACGTTGTTGGGCTCGAAGCACGGGCCTCCTGGCTGGATGGGCTTGCAATCCGCTCCATTCCCGCATGCATAGTCTATGTTTGCCTGCAATGTCGGAGCCGCTGCTCCGGCCTTGGCCACACACCATTTCTTCCCGCCACCGGCGGCTGGCACCGGCATCGCCGGAGTTGCGCCACCAGCGCTGCCTTTGTGGGTTTTGCGGCCGCCCTGACGCCCGATGGGAGCCAGAGGCTGCCAATATATATATTGATCATAAGAGGTAAATGAAAAACTATACATGAGCAAGTTGAGGAAGTAATGTTTGATCAAAGAAACATTACCTAGGACCAAATTCAAAAATCTCAAATATGGCTATTATACAATAGTTACTAACATGAAATCAATGACAATTGCAAATAATGGTTTGATCTAGTGATCTCGTCACTGATTTTTAATTTGGAAGTTCTAAATTTGAATCTTAGAATAGACTTTTTCTTCCCGCTAACCTCAGTTGCATGTAAAAAATTACCAATATTGAATTACGTGAAAAATGATTCTAATTATACGAAAGGGATTATATTTGACTCTGTTTGACTTCAATAAATATAATGTTTTACTATAAAAAAATTCATTTGGTCAACCATCTAATTTATAGTTGAGGAAAAGGAAAAGTTTTAAGATGACAACATGTAAAAAGTAACAAAAATGACAACTCTATGTTTATGATTAAAGAATGAAAATATTAGATTCTAAGTTAATGACGTTAGGTTGGGTATCAGTCGATTTGGTCCAGAATTTGATCAAATTGGGATAGGATACGACAAAAAAAAAAGTAAAAATGAGGATCAGAATCGAATCAAAAGCATGTTTGGTTCATTTAATTCGATTTTGGTCCAATTCAATTATAATACATTTTTTCTTCGTACTTAAATCATTCATCGGTTCGAAATATATTCCATCCGATCTGATTTGGTACTATTCGATTCGGGGGTGAACTGAACTGTTGCCCACCCTTAAATGACGTACTAAGATGGATGATATTACGTGGATTTTTGTTTAATTATCAGTTGATGAGAATGCATGAAAAGAGAGAGAGATTAAGAGAAGTCCACAAACCAACCTGTTCGGAGCGCAAGACGCCGCAGTGATAAACGGGAGTCATATCGGGCCTAAACAGGCCCCAATTCTGCTCCGTAATCGGGCCGGGCTTCTCGTTCTCATTAAACAAAGCAAACAAGAAAATCCCGATCCTCTTATTGGGCACCAACGGCGTCCCCACCCCGTCAACGCTCCGTCTGACGAGCTCGGAATTGTACCACGCGGCGTTCTCCACCGTGCACTCCAGCTGCCCGGGGAGACAAAGAGTGGGCCAGCCCGTCTCGCCGACGAGGAGGCCCACGTCGGGGAAGCCCAGCTTCCTCATGGCGGTGTAGGTGGCGTCGAGGGTGGCGTCGAACATGTTGGTGTATGTGATCCCCGTGACCGGGTCGTGGACCCCCGGGTTGGGCCGGAAGAGGGCGTAGTTTGCCATCTGTGGGGAGTAGCCGAAGTAGGAGTACGGGTTGACGGTGAATGGGGCTTTGGTCTGGCGGAGGAATTCGAGCATCGGTGCGTAGACTGTGACGTCGTGGCCGGGCCAGAACTGGCCGGCGCTTGGTGGGTCGGAGGCTTTGAGGATGCCCATTGAGTGGGCTGTTGTTACCTGCAGCCCACAAAGAAGAAAGGAAGTTTAGCACGGGCTTGTTGGTTCGGGTCGAGCAAGTGGATTGTGGGTTAATGGTTTTAATCGTTTTCATAGTATACTAAAATAACTAATCGCATGTGGATTCAATATATAGTGAAAATTCACACACGCTTATATAACATCAATATTCAAATGTAGAATTAAGAATTCGAAAGATAAGGTTAGGCGAAGAGAAAAACCGGAAAAAATGCGCATTTCGCAAAATCAAGGGGAAAACGATGTTGTGTGATCTCCAGCGCAGTAACCTTGCAGGATGTCCATCCGCAGGTGTGTACGTAGCCCGTTTTTCTCAACAAGATTAATATCGAAACGAGTGATTTTTTTGTGATCCATATATGACCCTCTCACAACAACTCGAGTTATTGTGACCAGTTGGTTTGTGACAGGTTCTATAACGAGTCATATACCATAGTACTTACGTACTAACAAACACCCATCAAACTAAAGTCTTCATATATGGCCTTAAGTTTGCACAGGTCCGAATACCATGTGCTTAACAAATGGGGTTGTCAGTTCGAACATATATAAAACATCTCGATCACATAAAGCTCTATTACTATGTCGAGAACTCGTTGCTCTCAATAACTCAAGTTGTTGAAAGATATTCAATTATGAATTATGTACCATTTAATTATTGACACACCTCATTAAACGAAAGCCAATACAGACTTAAAATTTGCACATGCATCATAATATCACGTGTTTAACGAATAGGTTCATTAGACATATTTCCGAATAATAAGTCTCATACAACTTATTAATAGGGTCACGAGATAATAATTCACCTGAACGTCGTTAATGCCGGCCTGGACCAGAGCTTGATGAACAGCTTTCATGGCGGGGACGAGATTGGAAATCAAATTATCGTCGAGGGTGGCCATTATCTCGTTCCCCACGAGAACTCGGTTGATCTTGGTCTGCGGGTGGAAGGGGGCAATGTTGTCATTTATCCACCCGCGGGCCGCGCCGACGTCCGCGAGAGACGGGATCAGGCCGTTGGGAATCGTGACGGTGACGGAGAGCCCGCTGCCGGCGAAGGCTCGAAGGACGTCCGGGTTGGCGTCGAAGAGCTTCACGCTGTCGATGATCGTCTGCGTCTTGAGGAAGTTGGCCACCGTGGCGGGCGGCGGCAGGTTGTTCCCGAGGGTGCCGTAGTTTACTCCGATTGCAAAGGCGGTGGTGGAGAGGCTGAGCACGGCGGCGGTGAGACGGAGGAGGTGGAGGATAAAGTTGTGATTATTAGTCCCCATTTCTTTTAGCATTATTTTTTTGTAAGTTTTCCTTTTTTTTTGTCTTCTCTATATAATGGGAGGAATTTATAGTAGTGGAGAATCTAATTTATTTGTTGTTTTGCTTTTGCTATTTTTTTACAGGTAGATCCGCTTGAATTTGTGGTGGATAATTCGTAAATCTCATTCTCGTGTGTTTGGGACAAAAATTATGTCGGTAAGGTGAACTAGCAAGTGAACAACGCACATTTGGACAATTGGACTACCATTTCTAAGGTGGATAATCATTTAAAAAAATAGTTGAGATTTTGAAAGGTTGTAAATAGAAATGAAAAGGAATTGAAAGTTACAAGAAGATTTTGAAATACTACATTCATAAGATGTGGAGGGAAAATGAGGTATTTATATGGAAAATCTCACTAAGACTAGTGTGATGTGTCTTTAGGTTGACATCATTATTTGTTTTAGGCTCGATCGATTTGGTTTGACTAAATGTTTTGGTAATTGGTTATATTGGTTTTTGTAACCAATCAGAATTTAATGGATATAACAATTGGAGTGGACTGCCCATTCCCACTACGTACCATGCTCCATATAATTTAATGGTAGAAGATTTTTTAACGAACCAATACATTGGTTGTGGTTCAATTGTCCACTCAAACAGTTGTATTCTTCGCATGCATCACTTCGTTTTCTATACATATATAGCACCAACTCCGACTTGTGCTTTAAGATACAAGTTTTTCATGTTTTTTTCAACAGAAAGAAACAGAGAGAATTTCGTGGATTCTCTTCTCTACAAAAGTGTTAATTAAATAATATAGTCGTGTGACTTCTTACCATTCGTTGGTTTCTGTGGTTTCCATATCATTAAGCTATAAAATGTACGTCTGTTTTATCGCGAGAGGATTAATTTCCAAGAGCTTGAGTATCGTAAAGGGGAAATACATTTTTGAAGGATAAATAGTATATTTTATTGACTCGAACGTTGTCTATGCTTGTTTTAATGATTTTTTCATGCATATTAGTCTTAACTCCTCTTTTATTTTTCACCATTTCAATTTATGTTTATAGTATACACATATTTGCATGTTAAAATTTTTTAGTATATCTAAGACATACTAAAAAATAAAATAAAAATGATGATTTTATTATTGAGCGGTAAATGGCATTTTAAACCCGATATAACTTTCTCGCTATAAATGTCATGTGTATATAGAAAAAAGTTCAATTTACTGATTAACTTAGTTTTTTCTAATGTGGTATAGTGCCTTAAAAAATATCAACATTTTTTTATTCAAGATAAGCTTCCAGGTATGATTGGACACAGGGACGGAGCCAACATTTGACAATAGGAGGGGCCAAAAATAAAAGAGAATAAAAAATATCCAAATAAAATATTAATTATATTTTAACAGTACACAGCGTTCTTTAAGATCATTGAAATCACTCAAAATAGCGTCTAAACTAAAAGTTTCTGCAAGCTCTCGCTCAATAAAGATAACTAAGTTATCAGCTAGAAAATCATCATTCATCTTGTTCCGCGGCCTATTCTTCACTATCTTCATAGTTGAAAATGCACGCTCTCCTGTGTCAGTTGAAACGTGAAGAGTCAAAATAAGACGGATCAACCTCTCAACAAGATTAAATTCCTTTGACTTTCCCGTCACTGCTAAACCATGATACAACTCAGCAAGTGATGATAGATTTTGGAGTTCAGGATGAGTAGGAGCATCAACTTGAAAATGCTTCAATTCAAACTTCAAGTCATCTAAGTCCTTTTCTGAAAAATCAAGAGGGTAGTACTTCTCAGCAAGATCACAAATAGCACCAATGTTGAAAGCTTAATAACCATCTCGAGGATCCAAACTCGAGCTAAGCTTCAAAAGTTCAAGTACTTTGTCATCAAACCTTGCTCGTATTTCTTCTATCTGCACATCAATAGCAGCATTGAACACATCAAAATGATAAAAGTGCTCATTTGTGATGCCATCCCGTTGTCGTCGACTTTCATAATGTGGAGCTCTAAGATCAGGAACATCGATACCATGTTTTTCACAAAACAGTGTGACTTTTGCTAACAAAGAATCCCAATCTTCATTCCTCATTTAGTTCAACAACTTTGTAGTAGTCTCCACCGCCCTCATTGCATTTACAATGTCTTGAGATTTACGTTGCAAAGCTTTGCAAAGCAAATCTGTGGTGCTTAGTATCTCCTTCATCATATGCAAAATGAATATGAACTCGAATGATTTCATAGTTCTCAAAGTTGTACTACCATCCCCCCTTGTTTTGTAGTGAGCACAATCATTGCTTATGTTCTCCAAAATACGACAACTTGGACCATACAAATGGATAAGGCTAGCTATAGAACTCAAATGTGAACTCCATCGAGTATCACAAGCTCGTTGTACATTCCGAATCTGATTTGCACCTTTTCCTGTCTCAATTTCACTTGATGCTAGCTTTTGAGCATAATCATCTCCTTGAAACTCTTCTAACTCATCAAAGCGCTTTGTGGAACCAGTAATAGCAGTCACAACTCTCGGTAACTTTGTGAAAACTCATTTACCCTATCGACTTCTCTAGATGTTGCAACCAAAGATAGTTGAAGACGATGAGCCATACAATGCACATAATACGCCTAAGGAAAATCCTTCAAAAAGAGTTCTTGCAATCCTTTCCATTCACAACGCATGTTACTAGCACCGTCATATCCTTGTCCACGAAGATTATGAAGGGAAAACTTAAAGGAAGCAAGAGTTGAGCAAATAGCAGAGTGAAAAGTCTTTGATGTTGTGTCTTTGACATGAACTAGATTGAGGAACCGCTCTTGAATAAATCCTTTAGCATCAACAAAGCGAAGAATGATGACCATTTGTTCATGCCTACTTTCATCACTTGCCTCATCCACAATGATTGAGTATTTAGAATCTCCAATGTCTTCAAAAATTTGCTTCCTGATCTTCTTAGCTAAAACATGCAAGATTTGCTTCTGAACCACATGAGATGTGTATTTTGCATTCTTCGGAGCATTCTCCAACACCACACTATTTACTTCTTCATTATAAAAACGTGTGTATTTGATCAGCTGAATAAAGTTACCAGGATTCTTTGAATCAACAGTCTCATCCCGACCTCTAAAAGCAACCCCTTGCAATGCAAGATAACGAACAACATCTATTGAGGTCTTCTCTCGAGTTATATTCTTCTTTACCTCTTCAGAAGTTTGTTTCTTCATAACTTTGTCAATTTGCCCAGGTTGATGCATCAAAGCATGGCGGTTCCTCACAGCATTGTTGTGATGAGAATTTGGACTTTCTCCAATATGCTTCCTGAAAGAACAATCTACCCCACTTTTTACCTTTTTCCAATTCTGGAAGCCTTCATTTGCAAATGTGTCCCAACCAAATTGAGTATTTGGCTTTTCAGTAAAAAGATAACATGGAAGACAATATGCAGCATCCTTTGCTTCTGAATATTCAAGCCAAGAGAATTCAGAGTACCATGAACTTTGAAAAGGTCGAAGATGTCCAGGAGGCCCGGATTTAGAAAACTTAGCAAGTACAACTTGAGTTAAAAGCATCATTTGTGTCTTAGCAAGTACCATGAACTTTGAAACTGGTATCTGTTTTTGGTAACACATTCCTTGGAAAAAAAAGTTGTAACCCTTTTCTGTTTACTCTTCATCTTTAAGAATAGGAAAAGCTGTAAACATCCAAAAGACCAGAACAACCCAATTAGCTATCCACATCAAGCACTCCAATCCACATCAAGCAAAACCACAAAACCCATCAAGTAACCCTATCCAGTTATCTAGCTCTGTTCTTGCTAATTTTGAATGTTTAAGTATAAACTGGAAACAAATACAATGATTTAAATACCTGAGTTTCTTTGATGGTTGCCAATCACGTCGGAAGCAGCGACAGCAGCCGTGCAGTGGCAACCAACACTGACTAGTTTGTAAGTTTTGTTGCCGCCCGCAATAACCCAGAGAAAGACAAAGAAAGAAGCAGGGGCGGAGTCTGAGTTACGATTGAACGAGGAATAGAGAAGGGGTTGTTTGTCTTTAGGGTGGGATTGGCATTGGGATTTTTCTTTTTGCAGCAGAATCGCCGCCTACAGAGAAAAGGTAGAAAGGAAGGTTTAATTGTTTTTGGATTGGAATTTGGAAGGGAGGTACTTTTTGTCTGCGAGTGAGGTTGAAGATTTGGGATCCATAAAGAATAAAGGGATTTTTGTCTCCTTATCTGAGTTTTGACAAAAAAAAAAAGGATATTGGATGGGAGGGGGTTTCTCACGTGTTGAGGCTGTATAAGAAACATTGTCAAATTGGAATTAAAAAAAATCCGTGGATCGAACCCTGAACCCTGGACCACATAGTTGTAGTTATTTTTGCAATAAATCAACTCCACTGGGCTACGACTATTTGTTTGTCCAATAATTACTCTGGCATGATATAATCGATAAATTCCCAAAAGTTTAGAGGGGGCCATGGCCCCTAGGGCTGGGAATATAGACCAAACCGTTAGAAAAACAGTGGTCCAAACCGTACCGCACAGTTTGGTCTGGATCGTAGACCGTGAAGTATGGTCTGGTATGTATTATTTTATGATTTGATCTCTTGATCTGGTCTGGTCTAGACCACGGTTTACCGGACCAAACCGTGGACCCAACTGACTTGTCAATACGTGTTAACAGCCCATTCGACCACTCTCCAAACTCCCACAACGACACCCAAGTCTCAACCTTAATTTTGTGAATCTCTTCCCTCCTTCATTCACAACCACATTTAACCAGAGAGTATAGATAATAGTGTCTTCATATGACATTATGTTAATGTTTATGACGTTATGGTGAAAGCTGTGATGTTTTTACTTTGTATCTTTGTTATGTACTAAGATTTAGAGTATCAAAATTATTCATGCATGTTAGGATTAATGTTTTAAGGCAAATAACAATTATTTTTCTTGGTTATTGGTTCAATTTTTTGTGTGGTTGACTAAACAAATTATTCATTATTCATGCATTATCTGGTATCGTAGTTTTTTTTTGACAAGGTATCGTAGTTGATGCCCAAGTTTCCGATCAAAACATTTTTCGTTTGTTTGGTTTTCTCCAATATTTCAATGTCCAATATAAAGTTATCCTTAAATATAAATTCCTTAGGATATTAATTAATTAAAATTAAAAGTATAATAGCTCAAAACACCAATTCATGTTCATCCAGACTGCTTTCACTGCTCATTTAGACTCAAAATTACTATTCACTGGTTTGTGATTGGCTGTTGGCCTGAGGTGGGCCTGGAGTTCTCTGCGGAGTCTTTTCCTTCATTCTGTACCGCCATTAGCTGCCTCTATTCCATTATGTGCTGACGTTTTCTGCCGCCTTTTCGGGAAAAAAAAACATAAAGTTTTACTTCTCTGGTTGGGAGAACAATCGCGTTGGTCACCAGTGGATTGGATGGACCCAAATTAAAGTACAAAGGAGTCTTGAGAGGAGAGGAAACCTTTTTAGTTCTCTTTGAGCTGCAGCGTGGGTCCGCTGTTGGCTTCGTTTAGTTTGATCAGGTCTCTATGCATTGGTCGTCGAGACCCAAATGACAGAGCGATGGAGATTGGATAGCTTTTTAACGAAAGGATTGGGGGATGATGAGAGAGAAAACAGCAGGCTAGATATTTTTGCTGGTTGTTTGGCGGAATTAAGTTCCACGTAGCTTTTTTTATTTTGGGCACTTATTTTACCTAACCCGGCCCAGTTCCCGGCGGCCGGCACAGTTCTATATGTCAATGACTCTTTTTCTCCCCTCCTTCCCTCTCCACAGCTACCAAATCGACAGAAACCCTCTTTCGTATCCTCATCTTCTTCTCTCTCCCTCCCTTCTCTCAGTACCGTCTGCCCGTCCAGACACAACCGCACTGATTACCATTCCCCGGCGACATTGTATCTCGACTCTCACATATATCTCTATTTTTCTCTTCGTAGGTTTGATATGAACACTGCTATATGGTTCTATTTTTTTCATGCTGATTTGACGAGAAGGTTTCGTACTGTCGTTCGAGGACCCGACTAATTTATTAAACTTTTTTTGCAGGTCGAGACTCGATTGGGAGGATATCTAGATCCGCAGGTGCTCTTCTCTCCATATTTGATTAGTTCTTTTACTCTCTTTTGTAAAATGAGTTTGTTCTCTCTTTCTTACTCTAATGGGTTTGGTTTATCGCTTTTTACAGGAGATCCCAACAATGAGTTCACTGTCAGAGGTGTCTTTTGAATACCAACGATATGCCAGTAGGACCTGGTGATTGCCTGGGTAGGGGCCCGTGCTCTACTTCGGTGATTTTTATGGTGGTTCGTGCAACAATCTCTGCCAAATCCGGATTTTCTCCCCTGTGATTTGAGCCTTGAGGCTCTCAGTTGCAGATCAGAAAGCTCATATGATTAGTAGCAGAAGAGATATAGAGCAGGAGATTATATCCATTTCTTCCTCTCTGCTTCGTACCCTTCTTCTTTTCTATTCCATTCACTAATCTTTCTTTTCAGATTGTATACTCTATTTTCCCCCTTATCTTCTGCCATGGCCTGAAGTTTTAAGTAACTTTTTCGCAGTTTGTAAATTTCTGGAAGGGTTTGGAGGTAAGTTGGGTTCGCACTTGGCCCAAAAAAAAAGAGCAGATTTTGTGTTCTTCCATATATGATCAGCCCCCTCTACTCAATAAGAAGCTCCTGATCCTAATTTGGGATTTCTCTTTAGATCACTTATTTGGGAGCTCGAACGATGCTCTTGAGAAGAATAAGATTTATAGGCTCTATTTTGGGTGCACATGATTGCCCAACCATATTCTATTTGATGAATTCTTCTCCAAATCTAACTGTTGAGTTTCTCTCTTTCAGTTATCTTTTTTCCTGTCCATCAGAAAGGTTACATTTGATGGGTTTGTAGATCATGATGTTAGGTAGTGTGTGTTACATCAGTCACTAGGTTACTTTTTATTATCACACTATTCAGGGTTCTGCTATGCTCCCATTGAAAGTAAAGTGGAACCCTGCGCATGGTGCTTATAATCCTTCTAACGGAGAATTAATGTAATGGTATGTCCCTAAAATTTATTATCTTCTCACAGTTAATTTATTATTTTGCAGGATATTGCTGTGTCATGGAAGATCGGTTGAGGAATTTGATTTGTGATACACGTGAGTAGGCTGGGTGGTGGGAGGTTGTTTACTCACTTGGTTGCTAGCTGTAGTTTAGGAAAAACCATTTGTTTCTTTTTTTTTTCTTCTTATAAGGAACTGTTTGTCGTTGGTCAAATGGAATGTTGTAAATGTTCTCTGCCAACTTATATGGTTTTGTTACTGATGTGACCAAATTTAGTCAATTATTAAATGCTCTGATGCGAGAACTATGAACCATATTGGTTGAAGTTTATGTAAACATATAATATTCAGTGCTGGACATGTTTATGTCCGTGTCGGTTTGTTTGTTAGTTTAAGTTTATCTATGAAGTTCTATACAATCTTTTGCACATTGGTTTCATCTAATAGGAATTATCAAATCAAACCTCACCGAACAACTTATGGTGTCATTTCTGCTGTCATGCATGCAATTTACTTTCCCAGCAGTTGCTCCAATGTATGGTGAATATGACCAATTTCATTTGTGATTCTGACAAGTCCATTAAACAAGATTGAGATTAGCAATTTCATAATCAAATCACGTTTCTTAGTATATTTCTCAAGTCCTGGCGCGGAGCACGGACAAGGAAGTCTAGTATATATTAAATGAAAAGGCAATAAGAAGACTGGTTATGTATACTAACAATCACTCCACCTAACAAATTAATTTCCTTTCACTAGAGGACATATAAATAAATATGTAGAAGACATGGTTGTGTGTTTATAATCATATACTTCACATGAACATCAATCACATCATGCTATGTTAGAAGCAGCCCAAATTGCCCAAGAATTTGAATGTGCCTATTATATATGCATACAAGTCCCAAGCTTTTTGCTATATGGTATATTTAATAGTAATGAAATGAAAGCCAAAACCCTCTTTGAAATGCATGCTTATCAATAATGTCCTTCCCTTGCCTAAAATATGAGTCTCGTGCGATCGAAAACAATAGCGCGTCCTACACTTCTACTCCATCACGTTATACTTCTAATTAGAAATGGTTGGTCCAATCTTAAATAAACTCAAATTGTGATAAAATTATACCAAACATAAAAAAAAATCACAAATGGATCAAAACAATATTTCATTCAATTTAGCAGGTTATTCTTTCTCAATACTATTTTTTCCGATTTTTCCTAATTGTGTTACATAAGTGAAATAACATTACACGAAGGGAATATGACACCCACAAAGAAAAAAGGAAGAAAAAAGGTTCCATAATGCATAAGTTCTGCCGTGGTTCTTTGCACTTATAGGATTGACTTGGTTGTAGGATCTGAAAAATACGCTGTTTATTGTTTCTTGAAAAAGGTTGTGTGATTAAACTTAATGAGTTATGCCGTCACTTCATCTTGGTGCATGGGAGTGGCTATTTGGTCCGGGCTTTTTGGTTTTACTCGAAACCAGACCGTATAATTCAGACCGAGATTGGATAGCAAAAAATTCGATCTCATCTTCGGGCTTAGAAGATCGAAAAACCGGATAAGAGAGTCCAACACCCAAAACTTAACCAACTCCTCACCCTTTCATGCCACTAAAATTCCCAGAATTTAACCGGAGCGTATAGCTGACCCGTATAATGATGTATATCACTTTGGTACAAGTGAGAACTTACTGGAAAGGTATTTTGCCTTGGATTTGATTTAAAAGTTACTATATATGCACATGACATATAATATAAGTGCGCATTCAATGAGAATGGAGTTGAACAAAGAATGAAGAAGTAAGACTTATACGAAAAAGGAAGGAAGAAATAGAAATAATAGATATCCTAAACTCAATACTAAGTATTTTGATATTCATTCTATCCGATCTGTTGCTATTCCTGCGAGAAATGAAATTAGAAACATAAACATAAACAAAACATACAATCTTTGCGGCGGATCATTCCTATCTGCTCCCAGGCGTACACTAACTTTGCGGCCGTCCCACTCTCTTCCATCATTAACAATTCCTTCTTTATTCTCCCAGTACGCCTCTCCACCCCGGCCAGCTGGAGAAGCCACTCATCTCCTCGTTGCGCCCACGTCAGCACGAGCGATTTCTCTCCGCACCAAAACGTCGCCGCAACGACGACACGGTGAAACACGAACCCCTCCTCACGATAAGGCAGCAGCATCCTCCTCCTGCTGCAGCAGCCGCCGTCGATTGCGAACATCAGGACCTCTCCCGTGTGGAACAGGCAGAAGAACATCCGGTCTCTGTACCCGATCCCGTCGCAGAACCGCGTCCAATCGGGCGAGTAAGTGTACTCCCGCCACCGCCGCTGGCCGCGGCGCAGCGTCCTGAAACTGCGGGCGCCCTCCACGAGGAGGATCGTCCAGTCTCTGGCGGTTGGTGGGCCCGAGATCGCCGCCGCTACCATCGTGTCGTTGAGTGTGCATTCGGGGAGTCGGACGAAGCTGGTCGGCCAGCGGAACAGGGGATTGTAGCAGCCGAAGATCTGGTCTTCCCGGCGTCCCAAGAGGCACCACCCGCTCGCCCACCTGTGGATGACCAGCGCGCCGTTGATGGTCGATCTCTCCGGAGCCCCGTCGGGGATCTGGAGGGGATGATAACAACGAGGAATCGGTACTTCTAGGTGGGAGGGTTTCGAGGCGGAGACAGAGCCATCGGGGTCGATCCGGCGCCAGTTCTTGCAAACGGATCGGAACTCGACGTCGCCGCCGTGGCCTGGAGGGAGCTTGGCGTAGATCAGATTCAGCAGATCCGGACTCAGATCAGCCCACGGTCTCTTGGTCTTTGATATGGTGTTGGAGATCAAATCGGCGACAGAGGCTAGCCGATGCATCATTGTCAACAAGTCCAACAAAAATTAGGGTTTTGTGAGAGTTTCAGGGGTGAATAAGTGAGAGTATATATACTCGACTACAATTCTCGGCAATAAAATAATAATAATTGCACAATTAGTCCCAAAATAATTATCCAACTATGATCCGTACCGTATACAAAGTTACAAACCACTACTTCCATCTATCCCGTCTAGGCTGAAAAAATAGATCAGAGACCGTTAAATAAATCGTGGTTCAAATCAGATCGCACAGTTTGGTCCGGACCGTAGACCGTTAAGTATGGTCTGATCTGGTCTATGGTTTGTATTATTTTATATTTTAATTTCTTGGTCTGGTCTGGTCTAGACCGCGGTTTACCGCACCAAACCGTGGACCCAACCAACTTTTCAATACGTGTTAACAGCCCATACGACCGCTCTCCCAGCTCCCACAATGACACCCAAGTCTCAACCTTAATTTTGAGTATCTTGTCCCCTCTTTCATTCACAACCACATTTCACTAGAGAGTAAAGATAATCGTGTCTCAATGTAAAATTACCTTAATGTTTATGACGTTATGGTGCAAGTTGGGATGCTTTTACTTTGTATCTTTGTTATGCTTTTTTCTTGGTTATTGGTTCAAATTTTTTACGGTTGACTAAACAAATCATTCATCTTTTGTTGAGTGTGGTCTATATGGACCACACCGTACCGGACCAGACCACACAGACGTGGTCTGGACACGGACCGTATAATCTGTAATCTGGTATGTGGTATATACTTCGAACCCCAACCCTTCTTGGTGTCCCCGTCGCTAGCCATCGTTATCGCCCTGCCTCGCGTCCCCACTACCACCTTCGTCTTCCCACTCGTAGTCCATTAATCGTCGACCATCGTCAGTCATCTCGCCATCGTCTCACCATATGCCTTCGTCCTCCTGCTCCCCACAATTCCGCAGGTTTCGGCTAACCGCGCCCTGAACTGAAACCACCGGTGATGGGCTGATCTCGACTTCGGTTTCCGGTGATGGGTTGATCTTGGTCGTGGTTAACCGCGTTTGCGGTTCGATTAAAACCGAAATCGAACCGCTAACAGGCCTAACCATATTGTATAGACTGGTAATAAATGTCTCAATATTTTTTGGAGAAAATATATCAAACTGGATATCATTTTAACGAGCACAATTAATATTATTTATCTGTGCAAATAATTTAAATTTTGTCTTAAATTGAGAGATAACTGTTCGTTAAAGGTTAAAGGGAAAATGATTAATGGATTTCCATAAGAAACTCAGAAACTGGGGTAAGCTTGTTGACGCTTCATGTGTTCTTTGTGGATCAGAAGTTGAAACCCGAGATCATCTCTTTTTTGCTTGTGAGTACTCTCGTAGGTTACTTGCAGATCTCTTTGGCGTGTGGCCGGCGATTTGTTATGCTGCCAATTGGCAGAATTGTTTGGATATAGCTTGTAGCCTTGCTGATCTTCCTGGAGCGGACGGCAAAGTGGGAAGTGCTCTTTGGTGCTTGGTAGTGGGGTATGTATGGAAGGAGCGCTGTCGGAGAGTCCATGGCGAGGCCGGCCGTGAGGTGAGCACCTTGCTTACCTTGATACAGCAGGATTTGGAGTTCAGTCACTCATCAACAGTAGCTCGACGTTCGGATTTGCAACGGTAAATATTCCAACCACAGCAGCAGCAGCAGACGATTGCAGAAAGTAGTGGATAGCAGTTTAGCTTATTTACCTTCTTTCGTTTTTGATATAGAGATTTGTTTTCCGTTCGTAGGAGTGTCACGAGTGGTCGGTTATAGTGTGAGTAGAAGTTTTGTAAGCAGGTTGTTGGTTTCTATGAGTTGCTGTAAGTGATGGACAGATTGTAGTTTGGTGGGCGTCTGGCATGTGTTATCATGCCAGTCTCGGCTGAATAAAATTTGCTTATTCACCGAAAAAAAAAAAAGAACTAAAGAGCGGATCCCCAACTTCTAAACGGGCATTTTCGGGGGCTAGCCCAGTCGAGTGACGTCCACATTCTTCCTTCTCTTCAGACAAAGCAAACCAGAAACTAATCAAACCTTCTCCTTTTCGTTACTCCAAAAAATGTTCCTTGCCTCTGAAAGTTCTCTCGAATGCTTAGAATTTTAAAGAAGATTTTTTGCTTCTTTGGTAAATCATTCAAAAAATCTTGAAGATGCTTAGGTTTTTAATCCTTTGCTCCTTATTAGTAAGAAGTGCTTCCGTAACAAGTCGAAATCGTTCTTCAACCCAAAAAGACGCATGTAACGGATCATCTAATTCTGCCATCCTGTCGAAGATCTTTCTTTTTAATTCCGCGGTTTTTTCCGCTTGTTCGAACAGTGATTCGAATTCGGAGGATATTTTCCCTTTAATCTCTGGTAAATATGATTTTCCATCAGGCCTTGTAACCTTACTTCTTCCTCCGGCGTCTCAGGCTCCGGCGCATCCGCTGGAGGAAGCACCCGTGGGGTAAAGAACCTTAAGATTGGATGGTTAGAAAGCCAGTCCAGAAGTCCAAGATCAGCTCTGTAAGAAAAGGAGTAAGCACATTTCCAAGTCGAATCTCCTGTCTTAGGAATAGTGTTCATAGGCCCAGCAGACATCTCACTCGGGAAGGAAGGCATTAGGCTGTGGTTCATTCATTTCTTAAGTACGCAAGGGGGGATAAGCAAGAGCTGTGCTTACTGTGAATCTGTCTCATAGCGCGTGGACAAGAAGGAAAGCTGTCTGTGAATAGAATAAATCCCTTCTCGATAGCCTTAGGAAGAGTGAATAGGCACTGTACAGGGATCGAAGGAAGAAAGTAGCCAATTCTCTTTCTAGCTAGTCTTCCTTTACCAATGGAGAAAAAAATAGAAGAAGAATCACATGTATGCGTGCTAAGCGAGGACAAGCAGAAGGTATTCCATAGAGTCTTTCCTTGCTTTGGCATTCAGTAAGTAGGCGGCTAAATAGGCATGTATGCTTTCTTGCCCTGAAATTCTTCCTACTATAACCACGCTGCCTGTATGAACAAAGAAACTTTTCAGAACCGTTTCACCTAATCGATCGTGGTGAAGTCAGCAATGGATTCGGCGGATCATCCACGTCACGAATTGGATGGCAGGCACAATTCTTACTAGTTCTCCGCACTACTTTTCTGCAGTTCAAATACTCTGAAATTTAGTGAAAAACTGGCTGGCTCTGGCTACCTTACGGAGCAAACAAAAGATCCCCAAATCACACTGCCTGTATGAACAAACAAACTTTGCACAATCAGCTTACGTAGAAAAGATTCCATGCCAATATAGAGAATCCAACTCCCTGCATGATTGAGGTTACTAAACACCACTATATACATCATTTTCTTATTTACGCCTACCCAAATAATTGGTAGGAATGTAACTCCTTTCCGGATGGGAATAAACCAAGCATGCATAATTGGCTCAAATCTCCATTTGGAGAACTGGTGGCAACTAGGGATGGCAATGGGTCGGGATTTTCCAAACCCAAACCCAAACCCATGGGTTTATCCGTGAAAAAAACCCGGGGTAAAATCCACTGGGTTTGAAAAACTCAAACCCAACCCAACCCGCTGGGTATCCGTGGGTTCATGGGTACCCACGGGTTTTTGTCGTACAAAAATTTACAATAACAAGTTCCTATCAAAATTAAAGTAAAATATCAATCTCTCAATACAAATTATCCATATATAAAACACCATTCTAGAAAATTCAAACAAATCACAAATTAACTATACAAATTGTTCAACACCAATATAGAAAACTCAATAAAATTAAAGCAAATCACAAATTATCCATAAATAACATGATTAATTGAAAGTTTCTTCCTTTCAATTAAGTTTATTCACTCTCCACTCGATGACATCAACTTCATTCTACACAATTAGAAAGAAAAAATTAGACATGTCTCCACAAACATAAATAAGATTAGTTGTTTAGAATATTAGATATACCAAGAAAATTAACTATATGAGTGTGGGCGGGTACCCATGGGTCGGGTTTACCTAAACCCAAACCCAACCCGATGAATAGTGAACGGGTTTAAACCCAAACCCGGCCCAAAACCTATCAACACGGATTTTACTCACGTTGACCGGGTCGGGTCGGGTGGGTACCCATGGGTTTGGGTTTTGTTGCCATCCCTAGTGGCAACAGGGCTGGCAAAGTAGGTTAAATACCTGTAGGAGGCAACTCAATGCCACATCCGGACTTGGCTAGAACGATCCCCATCATAGTCACATCCGAACTTGGCTAGAACGATGCAAGGGCGGACAACGCCTTATCGCTAGAGTCGCCCCTTTTATCCCTCTTATGGCAAGACAACCAGATGACAGTGTTCTTCAGACGATCAGCACAATCACGACATTTCGGGTCGTGACACAACACATTGGAGCATATGTGAATCTGGCTGCATCATAACTCTGCTGGCAAAACTTGGAGGCAAACACAAGCCGGGAAGCTCTAGGAGGGCCAACCTAGGACATTCACAAACCCAATAAGAGTTGAGTGTCTCAGAAAGCAATTTCATAAATATCTTTTGTTGGAATATGAATTAATCTGTCTAATACGACAAATTAATACACAATTAATGAAACCAAGCCTAGGAGAAGTGTCTCACTTTGATACAACCCATTCAAGGAGGCCCCGAAATAATTTATAAGAAGGTTCAATCCCTCCAAGAGAAGGATTTTTTCTATCTCTTCTTCCATTTGACCACATAAGGTCGTCTCTCTCTACACAACTCTTTCTACATTCAAATTCAATATACACTATTCCTATACCGCACTAACTTGGGCATCGGAGCATAGATCACGAGGGCAACCCATCCTCTCTACAGAATCATTCCACTCTCAAAGAGATCGAACGAGGGAGTCCAGATCGAACCCCAATAATTATTTTTATCCGCCTAGTACTCTCTAGGTTCAAAAAATCTTGCAGTAAGATAGGAATAGAACCAGACTGAGAAGCTCATTAGCTATTAGCTATGTTTTCTTTTCTGTACTTGTCTTTACTTTTCATTTTGCAAAACTGGAGGCACCTTAACTTCTACATATGCCTTATCCTATCCTAGAACTCGTTCCTCGTCATCTGAGTAAGTGATTGTGATAGACCCTATGAAATACAATCATGGCATTCGGGCCAGGCAAATTTGACACCACGTACCACAATCGGACCATAAAAATATCACAAAATACATAATAGACTAAAAACATGATAAATCACATCACAAAAACCATAAAGTAGACCAAAGAGCTCAAAAAGGTTACCAAAAGCTTATCCCACCACAAAACAAGGAAGTAAAAGTATAAATTCTTAAAATTATAATGGGAAATATGAGTAAATATCAAATCAATCATATGGTATATATATAAATATAACACAGCAAAAACAACTACTGGTTCTTACAAAAATAAAAGTAAATCTTAAAATAAAATCAAGCTAGCCCAATTAAAACTCGATTCGCCAATAACCAGGGAAAGACCTTTCTTCGACTAAGCTAACAAAATCAAGACTCTTCTACAATCAAACTGATGAAAAGAAAAGAAACAACTAGGCAGTGGGGGTTCGTACGAACTTCCAAGGAGCTTATCTATAAAATTAAGCTTCTTTTTATTCCTCTCCCATCGATAAAGAGAAAGAGATCGAGATGGAGGAGCAAAACGTCGTAACGAGAGCTCAGAGCTGGGAGGAGGGAAGCAAGAACATGCCACTTACGAGTATGACAGAAGGGACAACAAATTTACAAGACATACAATAATTAAAAACGATAATTTGTATGTTGCCGAAACCGTTCACACAAAAGTATGAACTATTATTTGAATTAAATATATAACTGACCACAAAACATCAGAATGTTAAATTTTTAATTTTTGGAACTTCATTAATTAGCAAAATCCACGATAATTAAAAAGCTACCTAAATTTTGGTATCTCAAATATGTCCTCGAGTGACTCATTACTCATTAATGACATTCCTGTAAAAATATTTATTTAATAACCGTTATTAATAATTAAATATGTTGAATATCTCATTTTTGCTTCATGATTTTTAAGGTTCTAGGAGGTAACAATACGGTTGACACCGGATCGATAGTTAGATCGAAGATATTTCAATTCAGTTTCGATCTCGCGAATTGTCTTAAATATAAAAGAAAAGTTTATCGAAATTAAATTTTGGTCCGAACTAAAGCAAACTATATAAACAAAACACGATTTTAGTTCGATTCCGGGATCCTCATTTTCCCCTTTATTTTCAGTTCGATCATATTTTGATTTGGTCCGATTCTGGACCAAATCGGCCCGTACCCACTTCAGTCTTTGTATTGTGTCATTAACCTAGAGTAAGAGAACCCACATCCAAAAATCGGTTACTAGTAGTAGACCAATCCGCACTTGTTAAGCACATTTACAGAGTAACTCACATTCCAAATATTCCTCCCAATGAATTTGACTGAGTTCACCATTCATGTGTATAAATATTGAAGAGCCACTCCCCACTCCCAATATCCATTTCCTCTACTCCAACCTCCTAGAAAAAAAAAACAAAGGAATACAGAGGAAAAAAAAAAACAATGGAGCGAGGAAACCATGGACAAGAAGCAAGAGGAAACCATGGACAAGGAGCAAGAGGAAACCAAGGACAAGGAGCAAGACAAGAACCGAGGAACATGCCGTTAAACAGCAATGTGTTGGAAACTATAATGAGGATCGAGGAGAATAGGGCAAGGGGAGGAAGGCCGCGTGTCGAAGGCGCAACTTCTCTCTTCTACGACCATACCAGCTCGCCTCGCTACAATTGGCTGCTCCCTGGCTGGGTTGTCGAAGAACGAACCATGCCCACCGGCAGAGTTTATCGAGTGAGTTTACATATCCTGTTTCTTCGTCTTCTTCTTCTCTTATTAAAATTATCACGTCTGTTTTTTTCGAGTTCAAATTCTCATCGTCCATTATTCGAAGGAAAATCCTTTGGTATAGACACAGAGAGGGAGATTGCAGAGATCTGGACACGCGGTCTAGTCTCTGTCTTCTTGTAGTTTTTTCTTATTTGGGGTTGGTTTGTTGTCCTGTGCAGATTTACTATGATCCATTTGGCAGGGCTTATGCAACCAAAAGCGAAGTGATTCTGGCGTGGGAGCAAGCTGGTCTGCATGTCGTGAATCCTTAGACTGACCGATTGAGGCAGATTATGATTATAGTTACATGTGGTGAACAAAAAGGAGAGATTGAGCAGTTGGATGAAAAATCATATTGTTAACTGTAATCACAAATCATGGTCCTAATTGATTGAATAAAATGGGAGAAATGTTTGGCTGTTTCTAATTTTCTATACCATGAGCTAGTTAGCCCTACCAAGTATAATTATGTTTGTATGGGTATCTCGTTTTGTTTTGTTTTGTTAAGAATCTTACGTAACAAAAAAAAAATAAAAAAATACGTAGGTGTGCAATAACTTGTTCGTGACGTAAAAGAAGTTAGTTATCGAGATCGATTATCGATACTCTTTTCTATATGCTCCTATACAATTTGAACAAAATGGAACTTAAAGGAGAGGGAATGATCATTTGAAGAACTTTTGTAAGGGCTGGAAGGTAGATTTTGGATAACTGATATAATTATTGTTGAGTAGATTTTCCTATGAATATAATTATATTTCTTGTCAATGGATTTTACAATGGATACCCTCATTGCTCTGTTGTACCTTTTCATCTTAGGAAGTTCATTAATTATTGATAATTTTTTATTAATAAAATTAAACATTATTCCACTAAAAATAATGAGTACGGCAAATAATTTAATGAATTTGGAAGGAATGAATTTAGAACAATGACTGGTCATATTCAATATTTTCTTATGAAATTGATAAATATTATGAGTGTTTCGTTTGTTTTCACACAGTCCTAGCTCTTTGAATACGTTTGGATGAGAAATTTGAAAGAAAAATTTATTCAAAGTCCTCATTCTGCCGGATTTTCTCACATCCTTCATTTGTACAGGGAATAAATAAATGGCGAATTTGAATTGTAACAAATTTCAGAAACGTTGGATTTCAAATAGCTGAGTGCAATTACCGAAAAAAAACATAGCTGAGTGCCAATTATTTTGAAACTTTTTTTTTTTTTTGTTCCTTCAAACTTGTTCCTATTGATTTTTCATAATTCCAACTTTATCCTCTCGCAAATTTTGACCAACTCTTCTTTATCTTCCTCCGGCTAATCCTCCAACCTCTCTTTTCCGACCATGATTTCTATTTTCTGGGCTTTAGACGAGTCTGGGCTGGACGTTTACAGTATGATTAACTTCCGGCAATGACTTCTTCTTCTCAAACTCAAAATATGGTTCAGACCACATTTGGGCCCACTTCGGCCCAAACCAAATCCCCGGGCTTTACCCTTTAGCCGGGAGGCCCACGAAAGGACTACACAAAGAGACAAAAAAAAAAAAACCCTCCCCACGTAGTTGGACTTGGAGCAGGACAAGAGAAAGAGACAAAACAGTTTCAGGTAGAATCGATCAGCCTGACAACCAGTTCAAGATTTAAGATATTGCCAGCTGACATCCAATCTTTCTTTTCCTTCAAAAATTTATCAACAGGATATCCAATCCAAATTCCCCACCTTCACTGTAATCTAATAATATCCTGAAGCACGGCCAGAGTAGCGCACATGGCCAGCTCTTAGTTTACTCCACAGAGCGTCAGAGAGCCATTCCCAGCCATACACATAGATGTGTTCTTCCTTGAATACCTCCATAGATTCCCACAAATGCACATGTCCTAACAACGTTAAGAGAGACCATTTCCCAAACATCTTCCACTAATTAAACAAAAACCAACCACTAATCTCCGACATTGACTTATAATAATTTCTGCAATTGCTAACAGATACCTCACAATTATTTGTTTCGTATACAGATGATAATGAAGAACAGAAGAAGAAAACAGAAAAGAATTCCTTGGCCAACCAAATACCTGGCAAGGAATAACAATCAAAACTGAAACACAACAATGTAAAAAGAACTTTCTATGGGTATTGAAGACGACTTC
Organism: Linum trigynum; assembly: GCA_964030455.1. Classification (NCBI taxonomy): domain Eukaryota; kingdom Viridiplantae; phylum Streptophyta; class Magnoliopsida; order Malpighiales; family Linaceae; genus Linum; species Linum trigynum. The sequence continues at coordinate 6,582,737 of OZ034818.1, forward strand.
TTGATCCTCTGCAGCTGGTAGGTTAGTCCTTGTGACGCACGGATTCCCCTCAACTTGTTGCGATGAAATGTGAAAACAGTATACGATACAGAAGAAAAATGCCTCTTGTCTTGTTATTCCTTGTATACTCTGTTTGAACTCTGCTCCCGCCGACGATTTATATCTCTCTCAGGGCAAAAAGAACCGGAGAAGAAGAAGAAGAAGAAGAAAGAAAAGCCGCAATATAATCTTTGTTAAAGAAAAAGAAAACTCTTCCCGGGGAAAATTTGTGAAGAAGAAATGGAACTTCCCATTTCCGACAGCCGAATTTCTCTGTACACTCTCTGCAGAGACGTCTTTTTTCTCTCTTCAGAGACCACCCCTCAACAAGGAGTATCTCCGGCGCCTCTCCCGCTTAACCATCCTGTTGTTGTTGTTGTCATTGTTCAGAGGCTTCAGAAGGCGTTCTTCCTCGAGTTCGTAGTGAATAGAGGACTGCAGCCTTCTGAGATGCCCGCCACACTGCCAGTTGTGGTCGGATGACGATGACGTGGAAACGCTGCCGCTGCTGCTGCTGCTCGACAAGCTGTGGCGACCATCTGGGGCGAACAGTCTCTGATACGGAGACTTCCATTTGGCTTGCAGATAAGCCAGGGATCTCCATGGAGGAAGAGGCATTGAGTTTTGTTTCAGCGAGGACCTGGCTCCATCGACCATGACCTGAAGATACTGCTTCAGGCGGGGCAATGAGCCCACATAGACCACGGGAAGTAGCTGCAGTATTCGATCATACGAGTCGACTGCTCTAGCTATTTCGAAGTGGCTTCTGAAGTCGATGTCAATGATCAGACGTTCTGAAATTCCAGCTTCGCCGAGGTTGATTACATCAATATACTCATAATCGCCTGCAATTGGCGCATCAATTCCACATTTCTCAGTAAACAATTGTGGAAGGTGGCATCTCATAAAAGGCTCAAATTTAGAAGCAGAACAACATCCTATGACCTTCCAGTTTAGATACTAGTTCAGAAGATAATGGTTAGATTAGCATTTGGTTGTACATGACTTTAGGCACTCAGAATCAAAATTACTTGGATGATAACTCGGCCGTTCTGAACTACACAATTCTATCCAATCCTGATGCAAACTTACAACCCAAGAACATGACAATCTTACATATGTAAAAGAAGTAGCTGTACCTCCTGGGACCTTGGCACTACCCTGCCACTTAGATGAGCAGACAGCAGCATCATATCCAGAAAATCTCAAGAGCTTCACCAAGGAAAACCTGATGCAGCTGGCATTGCAGGAACCAGACTCCACAAGATGAAGATCAGTCTCCTTGATAGAGACGATGAGAGAATGCACCAGCGACAGCAATTCGCTCTCGTAGGGGGTCACCGAGTGCTTATAGAACTGCCAAACACGAGAGGGAAAACAAATGTTAAATTCTCAGGAATCACGGTTAGTTTCTATGACATACCATTAGAACCTATGAAGGTAAAACACTGACACGCTATTGACAGAGGCATTGGATTCATGACATTTCCCCATGAGCAAAAACCAGAAAGGGCAAGACTTTATGAACCAAAATCTCCATCCCCAGGTTCCCAAGTGAGGCAATGTTGAACTATATGCAACGGCATATAGTTAGGAATGAATTTATAGGCTTGTAAGCCCTCCACGTTACCACAGTGAAACCAACTTTCAAGAGGTAATCCCATATGGAATTCTGTTTTCCACTTTGCCATGAAACAAAAGGAAACAAAGAAGAAGTGAAAAGCAGGAATTTTTTAACCACAACAAACTTGATTGATTAGGGGTTTGAGCATAATTCCCCAAAAATTTCTTACCATATATGTAATCATTGCCACATAAAGGACGAAATTGAAGAATCGAAATTCAAAATTAATGAACAGGATAATTGGCCCTCATTCAATTCTCAATTCAAAGCCAACGCTGCGAGGGGGAAAGAAACCCCAAAAACATTAAAATTGGGGAGAATTGGGAAGTCTTCTTCTCACCGTAATCTTATGGGCAAGGGAATGGAGATCGGAGAGCCCCGACTCGCTGTCGCTACTGCACCAGGACTCAGCGCCGCCGCTACTGCCGCCGTTCTCGAGGAAATCGCTGACCAAGAGAGCCAAATCGTTCTCGCTCTCGTGGCTAAACCCTCCCCCGATCTGCCCAACTATCCCTCTCGCCCACCACTCCCCCGTCGCCGCCGCCGCACACATCTCGTCGCCGGCCGAATTTTACCCCCCGTTTCTTCTCCCTCAAACGAAACGACGCCGCAAAATCTCACGCCGTCGTTTCGAGGATCTCTCCCTGCGGGAGCCAAACCCCAAACGCCGAACCTCGCTCCCTCCCCAACCCCACCCCCAAAAAACCCTCCGAACAATTAACAATTCAATTCCTCTCTTTCTTATTTTACAATTACGGAAGGGAAATGAATTAAATGTCAGCTCATCGTCAAATTTCCTCCAAACCACACGTATGGAGAACTCCGACGACGAGGGTTACTCCGATAACATATGGGGGAAACGAATTGTTTCCTTTCCCGGTCAGGCTCCCTCTTGCTCAGAAATTCCAAATGCCTAACGAAATCAACAGGGCGGCGCCGGCGGGTGATTGACGGAGAGGGAAGAAGGCCAATGATGTGACGATTTTAAGAAATTCAGAGAGAAAGGAAGGAAAGAAGGAGAAGAGGTTTTATTGAGAAAAGGAAAAACCCCTCTTCAAGAATGTGAAATCAGGTGGAGAAGGAAGGAGGCCGGGGTTAATATAAACTTTGGAAGGGGAGCTGGAAGGATATGACGGATATAGCCTTTGGTTTGGTCTGTTTGTTTCTGTTGCTTTATGCGCAAGTAAGCCACCGCTGGCCATGGTAAAAAGGTAAAAACGGAAAAGAAAGGTGGATAAGATGAAAGGGGGGGAATGGATGTGGACGGGAATGAGGTTTTCATTCGTTTGTGTTTCGTTAAATTCGTTCTTTGCAAAGGTTATTTATTATCAATTTTGTGGAAAATGGAAATTAAGAGCATAAAACAGCTCACGGAAAGAAAATATTTTCTAAAAACTGAATTTTGTTGTTAGTTGTTACCTTTTTTTTGTTAAAAAAGTTTTAGCTCTTATAACTTGTAAGTCAGAGCGTAAATTAATGAAATATTATCGTTTCGCTTATTGATATAATTGACAATTTATGTCGTCATTTTTTCTCATTGAATGATCGTTTCTTTTGTTTGATTTTATCTAGCCATTTCAAGACAAATCAGGATGAGTACTTTTGTTTAGAGAGATTCCTAATCATTAGCCCCTTCCCAACAAGCATGACAATTATGTTTCGTTTCTACGTTTAAAATTAGTATATGGTTCAAAACTCCGCCTTTCAAATGTTGGTAAAATGGCAAAAATACATGTTAAATTTGTTATACATTTGAAAAATTGAGTAATTGATAAGATTCTAGTTTCCGTCTACAAATACAATGGTTCAAATTTTTCAAGTTTATTTTTTTAACCTCTCATATTTAGATTACTGACTCCGCCACCAAAACTACGAAAATAAAGAGAAAAGGAACAGAAGATTTACACTGCTGGAATATTCGAGCAGGTGGTTATGTTCTACTTGCTGCCCTGTTTTGGTTCCGTGAACAAACCATCAGTGACAGAAATCAAAGGATTCCTGTAGGTAGTGTACTTAAAATTGGCAACGTCCCAAGAATTTTCTTTCTTGTAATGAATTTTTTTTATATATAGATTTCTTGTAATGAATTGAAAAGTCAATTTCATAGAAACTACAAAACCCGTTTTATTATTATTACTACAGAGAATCAATGCAAATTTTCCGTCGTTTCTTTCTTCCCTTAATCATGTGATTGCAGTGCTTGGATTTTACTCGCTGCTTGCCTATTTCACGCGTATTGTTTGAAATACAAATGACGTGTTTCGGGGAAATGGGGGGCAAAGGAAGGGGAATTAGGTTTGTTTTGCCATGGTTTTTAACATTGTTTTAGGAGATCTTACCGGATAATAAGTTAAAATGGGCGATGTATAGTAGAATAATCGATCATATTATTGTTTAGAGAATATGAAAGTCATAAAATATAGGCAAAATACACTTCTATAGTCAAAATTTTTGCGTTTTTGTCAATAATAGCTAAATTTGGAGAAATACCACTTATAGCCACTTCCGTCCAATTCTTTAATGGTGTTAGCGTTAAGTATGACTGGACAAACGGAGATGCTTACATGGCGAGCTCTTATTTCCAATTTTCGTTTGTAAATATCCACATGGATAATCATTCAATTAAAAAATTATGGGATAAAAACGAAAAATCCCCACTCTGCTCCCACCTCCTAACTTTCCGCCTTCTTCTTCCCCTCCCCGTCTTCCCCACTGCTCCTACCCGAGCTGGTTCTCGGACTCCCTTTATGTGGAAGTAGCGAGGGTTCCTCGAAAACGGATTCCCCGATTTTCGGGCAGAACAAATAGTTCCATTAGGGCACCCTTGTTTTCCCCGAAGATGGTGATGACTGATGACCTTCGTCCCTTGTCTTCTAGATCTGAAGGATTCTTCTTCTTCCTTGGATCGAAGACCTATCAGAGGATTCCCGGCATCGCGTCACTCCCCTGCCTTACCGGGATTGAAGAAGACGCAAGAGCTGGAGAGGTTGGAGAATCCATGGAGGAATCAGAAAAGTGGAATTAACGCCGGAATTGTGTCGAACGAGTAGACACAGCTTCACCGCCGCGGATTTCCTCACGGCCAGCAAGCGCATCTCCGACCCGTCCTTCGCCACTCCGATGAACGATAACCTACTCCTCCTGGCTCTCTTTGACTCGTTCCGTGAGAGGGGGGAATATTATTCCGGGACGAGAAAAGATGGCTGGTTACTGAGAAACTCGTTCCGGGAACAGATCTACAATGGTGGATGTGAGCAGATCGGTGAGAGAGAGATCAATGTTTATGTACCTTTTATCTTTCCTTTTTGCTGGAGAAAATTGCACATCTGAAGATGGAATTTGTTCGAATGGTTCGGCGAGGAGAAGTTGTGTTCAGATTGAACCGGTGAGAGCTGCAGTGAAGAGGCGAAAGGAGGGAAATGGGTAGGTTCGGGAAGGAGCTGGATCTGAACAAGAAGTGTCGGTTCATTTCCCTGTTGAAGATATTCCCTGTCGTGTTTGAGATTGTGGAGGAAGGCACTTAATTGTTGCAGTTTAGAAGAGATTGCATTTTGAGGAGCTGAAGGTCAGGAACGAAATGGAGGATCTGCTGGTTTTGAAGTTGAGGAAATTGTTGATGATGTCTCTGGAAAAGAGGATCTTGCTTGAGAAAATTGCACATCTGAAGACTGATTTAGGGCTTCCATAGGCATTTCGTGATGCGATTTGTCGTAGGTACCCACAGTACTTCATAGTTGTTCCAACCGAGCGGGAGCCTGCATAACTCACTGGGATCCAGAGCTTATTGTATTGGCTTGGGAGTTATATGTCGAGGAGAAGCGGACTATAGAGCTTGAAGAGAAGGATTTGATCTACAATGGTGGATTAGGGATTTTTCTGTTAGGGGTTAGAAGATGGTTAGATGAGAGAGACGGGAGGAAGAGAGTCTTCTGACTCCAATTTATTTAGATTAAAAATATGACGTGGCGATTACGTGACATGTGAGTTTAGGTGGACATGACGTGTCGTCCAAATGGAGGCCACATAAGCAAATCGTTCACTTAAACTAACGGAGTTAGAGACGGTGTTAAAGTATTTGACGGAAATGGCTATATTTGTCAAACAAGTTCAAAAAATGTGGCTATAAGTGGTATTTCTCCAAATTTGGCTATTATTGGCACAAATGCGAAAGTTTTGGCTATACAAATGTATTTTGCCTAAAATATATTCAAATATACATTTTTTTGGTAAGGGGCGCTCAACCCTTCAAATATAGATTAAAAATATGACGTGGCGATTACGTGACATGTGAGTTTAGGTGGACATGACGTGTCGTCCAAATGGAGGCCACATAAGCAAATCGTTCACTTAAACTAACGGAGTTAGAGACGGTGTTAAAGTATTTGACGGAAATGGCTATATTTGTCAAACAAGTTCAAAAAATGTGGCTATAAGTCGTATTTCTCCAAATTTGGCTATTATTGGCACAAACGCGAAAGTTTTGGCTATACAAATGTATTTTGCCTAAAATATATTCAAATATACATTTTTTTTGGTAAGGGGCGCTCAACCCTTAAACATTAACAAGGCGTGGGACTGCAACTCCCACACGGTCGTAGAAAAGCCAGTGGAGAAGGTTCGGATTGGAGCCCAGAAATGGGTGATTCCCGATCGGGTATCCATGGCCCTGCGAAGTTAGGAAGTCAGCAACAAAATTTCCTTCGCGAAAGGTATGAACGATGTTCACCTGCCATTCCCTCTGTAACAACTGCCTTGCCGTCGATATCATTGTCCGGTGGGGGTGGAACTCCGTCGCCGATTGAAGAAGTTGGATGGCTGTGCGGGAGTCCGATTGGACTTCAACTCGTCGAGCTCCAGCGTCCCACGCCATCTGTAACCCAAAAAGATACCTGCTAACTCCGCATGAGTGGTGGAGCCACCCCCAGGTTAGCTACAAAGGCTCGGATCAGCCTCCCGTCTTCGTCCCGTAGGCATCCACCCGCCGCTGCACTTGCCTGAGCAATAGCTACTGACCCATTTGTGTTCAAGCATGTCCATCCCGACGGCGGAGGTTTCCAATGGATAAATGAGCTATGTTTCATGCGATCACCTCCCATGACTGCACTCTCCCTGTCAAATGCCCAACGCACTTGCTGCACATAGAGCTTCACGGCAGCAATCATCTCCTCCATCGTAGCTAACTTCTTCTCAAAGACTTTGCTGTTCCTATTCTTCCATAATTTCCAGCACAAAACAGCAAACAGGGATGCATCTATAATCCCACTGCGTCCCGTTATATAGTAACGTATCCAACTCGACAAATTGCTCTGGAAGAACAAATCATCTGGTGGTTCCTCAGCTAAGAAATGCGACCAAACTCCTCTTGCATACGGGCAGTCGCGGATGACGTGCAGAGTGGTCTCTGGTCCATCCTCGCATATCGGGCAGGTGCCATTAGGCGCCAGGTGTCTCCTTGATCTTTCAGCATTAGTTAGTAGGCGTTGATGTGCTGCAAGCCAGAGGAAAGTGTGCGTACGTTGCGGTGACAGGGTTCTCCATATCGCCTTCCAACATGGCTCTGGCTGAGGCTGGACCACCGCATCCGCTTGGATCAGCTCGTAAGCAATTTTAAGAGAACCTTCCCGAAGGAGTGAAGCGCCACATAGGGACGTCAGCATCACTCCCTTGTGGGACTGGATGGAGACGGATTTGCCTCACTAGATTTTCCGGGAGAACAGCCTGCAAGAAATCAAAATTCCAATCCCCATTTAAAACCATTTCAGATATCGTGAGGCGACGAGCTTCATCGGGAGATTGTTCGCAAAAACAGAGAGTGGTGGCCCATCCTGCAACCATCTGTCCTCCCAAAACAAAACCTGCTGACCTCCTTTAACTTGCCACAACGTAGCATCCGACAGTAGGTGAAGCACCCGTCGAACTCCCTGCCAGAGATTCAACATTCTCCCTGAATTTCTCACCAGCCAACTCGTATCAGTTTGCCGAAAGTACTTGCCCTTGATAACTTGAGTCCATAGGCTGTTAGGTTCAGTAAACAAGCGCCAGACAATCTTCACCATAAAGGCTTCGTTCACCCTAGTCACATTCCTGAAACCTAGCCCGCCTTCCTACTGCACACTGTCTGCCAATCTACTAGATGAATTTTCCTCCATGCTTCCGAGCTCCCCCAGATGAAAGCTCGTATCTTCTTGTCAATGTAGTCTCTCACTGCAGCTGGGATTACTAAAACAGGTCACATTTAGTCACTCTCCTATTAGCCTCCGTCCAACTCCGGTCACTTGAATTACTTTCTTGCATTTAGTCACTCGAATTACTAAAACTGATCACATTTAGTCACTCTCCTATTAGTCTCCATCCAACTCCGGTCACTTGAATTACTTTCTTTTTAAGAATGTCACTCGAATTACTGAAATATGTCACATTTAGTCACTCTCCCGTTAGTTTTCGTCCCACTCCGTTAATGGAGTTGGACGAAAACTAACGGGAGAGTGACTCAATGTGACATGTTTCAGTAATTCGAGTGACCAAAATTGATATTAATTTTTTTTAGTGACTAAGCATGACATGATTTAGTAATTTTAGTGACCAAATGTGGCATTTACCCTATTGTAAACATTAATTAACCTGTGAACAACTATGACTGGCAGGTAAAAATCATGCACGTTTATTAAGATAGGTTTGAACTTTGAAGTTTCTTCATATGTCACTTGATCATTCAACATAGAGAACAACAATAATGTAAGTAGGGAAAGGGAAGGGAATAAAATAAAAGGAGAGGAGGAATGGAGTAAGTAAACAATAATATGGTTTCGCCATTCTGCAGCAGATCAGAATTTGGAGACCAAGTCACCTTGGGGCTGCTTGCTTTTGGTGAAAAGGAATAATAAAAATTAAAAGATTCCTCTTTCCTCTCTTTTTTTTAAACATTGGAGAGCAAGCAACTCATGCAATTTGAATGAAGCAATTAGGTTATTATAATACAGAATAACCAATTAATTATTAATTAAGCACCTTGCTTTCCTAAGTGGAAGCATGGTCCATGAAACTGTACCGGACATCGTACCGGAAAAGTTAATAGTAGGGTATTTTACGGTAAAATCGTGGTTGAATTGTAGTTCAACCGTTAATACCGTCTATCGGGTTAGCCTCCAATACTAGTATTTTGTGGTTGAACCGCCGGTACGGTACGATTTAATTGACCATGGTTGGAAGATGGCTTTGAGAGAGAGGGGGCCTATTGCAAGGAATGGATTCTCAATTTCTCATCCTCAGTTCCTCACAACACGTTCATAATTCGAGAAGACCTCTTACAATCATTAATAAAAGAGGATTTTTCTTTGAGAAGGACAAATGAATATAATTTGAAATCTCGGATTTTTCATCGACGCACAAAGCACTTTCATTTCTTACAATAAGCTTCAAAACAGAATTAAAATAACAAGTCCACTGCTCTTGTTACTACAAATGGGAAATCGGATGGTTGTCTTCCAGTTTGGAGCCACACAAGCTTCTGATCATTACGACTTTGCTCTGGGCTTTGCCTACATCCTCCATCACTAGGGAAACGATCGGTGTGTACGTATGATTTGCCTGTTCAAAAACTTTAGGAGTTCCGAATTCATATGCAGTTACATTCCCTAATGCCCCGGCGTGTAAGGGCTCGTTTCGTATCTACACCAAAAAAATATTGTTTATGCAAATGAGTTTTGTAGACCTGTATCATTTGATGATACCATGCGAAAACGCTAGAAACATGCACAGTGTGTATGGCTAACTCAATAAACGACACGTACTATCATATATGTCGTATAACTTCAATTACATGCATGATTTGGGTGTGTGTGATTCTTCCCATTGATAGAATCGTTAAAAAACTTGTATTATTTCACAGAATTTCGAACAATCTTCTGATGAGATTGCAATTTCACTTATTTGAAAGATTGACGCAAGCACGCGATACGATATCACAGGCGCACCTCTAGTAGGTCAGCATCATACCAAAGTTTGACAAGGACGGTGGCTTGGCGGGTGGAATGGGTAAACAGGCTGAACCAGCACAATGGACCATAGAAACACAGCTGGGTGGTAGGGCATAGGGGAAAGAGATATAGAAGGAAAGAAGCATATAACTGCCTCATTGGTTTGGTACTTCAGGGAAAGGTTTTAGATAGACACAAACAGAAACAATCGAGTTTGCATTCAATGATAGATAAAAAAAGGCCTAGAAAATGGCCAAAACCAGCTCGTTAGGATTTTGACCTTTTTTTAGGAAAAAGTGGTTCGGCCGGCCAATTAAGACCAGACCGCTCTCAGGAATCCTGTGGGCTCGAGTTAACTTGGAGGACCACTCACCCACTTTGTTTTCCCTTTTCTGGGTCACGCGGTTGGGCTGACTTCTAACCGCATTTACCAACAAACTAAAGTATTTCCCGTGTAATCTCAAATGCTTTAATCTTTTTCAATGTTGTCAACCAGTGGCTTGACTCGGGAGTGGACTCGGTTTGATTCTATGATTGAATCAAAAAAATGGGTCACATACCCATGGGTCGAGCCGCTGCAACAATATTATTTAGTTGGAGGTTACATGACATTGTTTTTCTCTTCACCTAAACCTATCTTAAAAATTTCATGCTGAACATTTGAATATTGATGTTATGTAAATGTATGTGAAATTTCATTATATGTTAGATTCAAGTACAATATGTTCTTATGGTGTAATGTTATATGTTAGTCGTTAAATAAAATTTAATATAATTTATCGATGTATAAATAATATAATGATTATGTTCATATATCTTTGATAAATTGGACTAAAACAATCAGATCAATAACCTTCAACCAATTTGCTCGATCGGGCAGGGTTGAGAGCTTCATCTTTTTCTTCTTTTGTTTTAAATTTTAATTTTATCCCAAAATTGAAAATTGCAGACACCAACCGAACAGGGATGGGATTAGGTGCTAACTCTTATAGGGGTTAGTACCGTGATAACTAGCAAAAAACGCTACTAAAAATAACGAAATCACTACGGATTATTATAAAATCAATACAACATCTAAGCTAAATCACTACTAATTTAAACTAGTAGTAGTTTTTCCCTTAGTTAGGACGGTGCTAACTATTGTACAATTAGCACCGTAGCCGTTCCCCAACCGAACACTGTGGTAACAAACAAAAAATCATATCTCCAAGAAAGGAAAGAAAAAAAAAAGGTTCAACAATTGGCACTTGAAGGCAACGCATATGATTTCTTATTGAAAAGAAAACAACAGGTTATATGGCTGTGTTTGGCAGCCTGGCAGCCTCCATCAATTGAATTTCCTTTACCAAAAGGGGATCCGATTTGGCGATTTGCCCTTCTTTACCCGTTTTTATAATGTAAAGCAAAACGAAATCAGTTAGTCTCTATGCCCTACAACATTTGTGCAAGTCATGTTCACCCACAGCAAACTTTCAAGTTTTCAACTATACCCTCCTTCATCGGCCTACTACGATAATCATGGGTTTTAAGTCGTGTCCTAGAGCAATACCAATCATTGAGTTCAACTAATTTTGATCTATTTCCTCTTCTCTCGTCCTAGTAAGAACTTTTGTAATTTACCCAACACCTTCCCCACCCCAATATCTGCCTCAAATAAGGTCTTGACCTGTAGGTCTCAGATCTAAATCCTTTAAGACCGTAGAACCTAATTAAAAACCAAACCTATATCACCCTTATAAAAAAAAATTATCTGACAACAACCTAACCCGACAACCTAACACCCAGATTAGGTTGTTGGCAAAAAGGACAAAAGTTTTGTTTACTACTTATATATTCCCTAAACCACCTCCAAAATGTATCATATAATCCTTCAAAAGGAATGCAGGCGCTACACCAAAAGGAATGCACCACCATATACTTTCCCTCGACCGTCGTCTATATACTACGTACGAAGCTTCAAATATGTGACGACTATAACAATAAACTACTGCCTAGTGTTCATTCCCATCTCTTGTCCGGAATCTAATCATTGACAAAAAGGAAAGTCTCTCTAATCATCGCCACACTAAAAAAATGAAGGTGAAGGAAAACGAGCGAATCTAATTATTGCAGCTGGTAATAAACTAATCACAATGGCAAACGAGAATGCATTATTCAAACCTAAACAACTATAATATAACTAAAGCTTCTGTCATACCAAACATCTGGATATGACGAACATGTCAACCATTTCGGTTCAAGTAAAATGCTATGACTAATTTACTGCCGAGATGGGATCTAGGTTGTAGTTTCTGATGCACAAGCCTGGACTCCTCGGCAGATAATATTATCAAATGTGATATGGACAAGCCACTTCTAGTTTGAAGGAAGATATGCTGGACCATTGCATTCCCATATAAAGATTACACAATTTGAATACTACACCATAAAATATTGACCTAGGATTCCATTAGTTCATGAGAATCTGGTCATTTGAATTACCTAGGCAAGACTTCTCTATAATAGCCAGAGAACCACCAAGTAATCAAAGGAAAGCAGACTACCTTGTGTGGCTTCTCGTCGAGGTTAGTATTTCCAGCTTGATCTGCCATGCTACATTACCGTGGCCTTAGATTACGCTGCAAAGGAACAACAAAGAGACAGTAAGCCCTCCAAAGAAAAACAATAGTAGGGCAATAATCCAGCAAACATGATATGAACACTATTTTAGCGATCCAATGGTGGAGTGGAAATATTGGAAAACAGCAAAAAGAACGACATACTCTAGGCCTGTCATTAAGATTTTGGGGCTGTCTATCTTGAGTTCTGTCAAGATCTGGTACGGCCTGCTCATTCTCGTGTCTGTAAAATGCTTGTAGAGCTCTCCCTGAGAAGGCTCGGATTATATTCACTTCCATAGCAGCCATATTTTTCCACTGCAATACCAAGGAAGAGTTCAATGAGATGTCAACCGGCAACGCCATCCAGAGAGAGAGATCACCAGCCTCAAAGAAACTAATGGATTTAGCTCAAGATTGGTTATCAGACCAGAGAAACACAAGATAAAAGTGATACTGCAGCTATCACCATTACCCAAAAAAAAAGTGATACTGCAGCATACGGAAAACATATATTACAAGAAGTCAGCACCTGATATTAGCTAAGTTACAATAAAGTTCCAGTTTGACACACAAGTGAGCAATTCTAGCGTACTTAAACTTCAATAAGCTAGCAATTTTACCCCAGTATTGAATGAAAAAAGAAGCATACCGTTACTGCAGATGCAGTGAAGTTTTCCAAGTTTGTTTCAACCTTATGAAACCTCACATCCCGGATGTCTTCAACAAGCGATCTCACCTACAGAGTTAACAAAACTACATCAAGTTCCTTACTCCAACAAAATCCCTAGCTACGGCTGAGAAGAAATCTGATTCCAAATTTTAAAACTTGCCATGTATACGTCAGGAATGTCATCTCGTGCACTGCCCACCACAAAATCCAAAACCTTATAGTCAGATTTTCAACTTGGGCATGTCAACATACGAACACTAAGAGAGCTCGAGTAGTTACCGGTCAAAAAGAAGTCTGGAGATTTCGACATAATGGAATGGCAATGTCTGAAATGCATGAGATTCTCTTTCCCCTTCGAGCACCTGAGTCAAGTTCTCTGATTCACACAAAATATAGCAATAAAGCATCTTAAAATTCGATTTTCAACAAAATGAGGAGATCAGCGCATCGAAATTGTATTGAATTGCATCAAAAACAAGAAACCTCAATTGACTGGAACTAACCGATGGACATCCACTGTGGAGGCCGAATCGTGCACTTCCCTCGCTTCTTCAGCGCAAGAGCTAACCACAACGGAACCTGAATGGCTATTTGTGGATAGAACGGGCCGTAATCTCCCTGTAACATTTACTATTAGTAGGTAATCGCCAAAATTTAAACAGTTTCAGCTGATGGAAAATTAGGGTTACGAGGGGAGATACACAGATGAAATTGAGCGAGTCCATTCTCAGATTCGGGACGATCTCGACCAACTCGTCTTCCGCCACGAACTCCACCTGCGAGGCAACAAAATAAAAGGCAAGTATAGTTATTTTACTCGGTAAATAACCTGTGCCAGTCGAATATTAGCCATGGACGAAATGGATGCCCGCAGAAAGACGAACCTCGTCGGGAGTGAAGAGCGAGAGCTGAGAGCCAGACTGACCGGCCATTTCGTCAATTCAGTTCGAGAGATTCGTCGGTCGAGTCAGAGATTTCGAAGCGGGATCTCGGAGAAGATTAGAAGCGGCGGCTGTGGCCTGTGGGGAGGAGTGGAGAAAGATGTCAAGCAGGGAGGCGGGAAATGAAGAATCAGAAAAAAAATGTTGGCGGGATATGCTAAAAGGGTAACTGTGGTACTGGTTTGTGGAGAGATAGATGCAAATTGACGTTTCTAATTTAAATTGAAAAATTTGAAAGTTTAAATATGTTTGGGCCGATCATTCTCGGGCTTTTTCTCTAGGCATCTGCCATCTATAGATCTACTTTGGATCTAGCGGCTCGGCCCATTCTGTAACGCAGCTTCGGACCGATACGAGCCCAACGTGCCATTACAATTATCCATAGATCATAGATGTGATTAGTTAGCTGCGTGGTTTGTGGATCATGTGACTATGTGAGTCCTAGATTTGGGTTCGGCTGTTGGACGGATATATTTCGTAAACAGTATAAATAACAATATCAATTTTAAAAAGGCCAAATTCACTTGTATAGTCAAAACTTCGACGTTTGTGACAAATATAGCCACTTTTGGAGAAATACCAGAAATAGCCAGAATTTTGAAAATTCGATGACAAATATAGTTATTTTCGTTACATAGTTTGACGGCGTCAATGACACCGTTAGTCTAATTAACGGAATGATGATGTGGCTGCCAACTCATCACCCACGTCAGTCAGCGACAAGTCATCAATATCATTGCCACATCATTTTGATTTATCTTTTAACAATTCTCGGTGGATAAATAAATAAATAAATAAATAAAAATTCCTAATGGTCTTTTTTATCTAAAAGTATAAAACAAACAATAAAACAATAAATAATTTTATCTCACATCCCTCTGACCTTCTCTTCTCTCTGCCTCCGCCCGCAATCGTCTTTCCTTCCTCCACGGATGATCAAAACCAAGGTTGTCAAGCCGGTTTATGCCAGTGTGCCGGTTTAGCAAGTGGAATGGTTCGACCGGTGACACATACCGGTTTGTACCGGTTCTTGTCGGTCAATATTACAAATAAAATTACAAATACTCATATTTAAAAATGACATTTAACGTCAATACTTAGACATTTATACTTGAATCTAACAAATAACATCAATATTTAACTTTTGGATTTTGCTACGGTGACATGCATGTCACCGTGACATGGACTTTTCGGTCGACCTATTGCTGAAGGCGGTCGACCGAATTGACTAATTCATGTTTGTGGGATTCCAAGACGCGGTCGACCTATTACATAATACGGTCGACCGCTTTGGTGGTCTAACAGAATGAAAGGTCGACCCAAATATCTCATAGGCCGACCCTTGTGCACCTAACAGGTCGACCGCATTAGGAAGAGGTCGACCGCCTTCACACCGTATCCGTATTGGATATGGATTCCAACACCAGAAAGGTTCCACAATTGGACAAGGAAACGAATTGGGTCGACCCATTGACGTCCCAAATCTCTATAAATACGAATATTAGTCCCCTTCAACGCCTCCAAGTCTGAATTAGGTTTTTTTCCGATTAAGAGACTTTGTGAAGAAGATCGTTCGCGGTTGCTGTTGTACGTGTTGGAAGTGGTCGACCAGGGCTAAGGTGAGGTCGACCTAATGTACCATTCGTCGTCTTCTTTTCTAATGCGTGATTTCTACCGGCTAATTTGATATATTGTTGGGTGCAGAATTCCATTCGGTCGACCGTGACGTCAATCAGGTGGACCTGACGAGACAATTCTGCGTATTTGAATTTAGGCCACAACACTTGGATTTCTGTACTTGCGAGGTAACCCAATTGGTCGACCTAATGGGTTTCAAGGTCGACCGTTCCTGTTTTTTTGGTTATTCAACCTGAATGTCGACTTTGGCTTTGATTGTATGACTATGTTGTGCTTCAAAAGGTCGACCGCGTCAAAAATCTGGTCGACCTATCCTTTTTTCGGTTTAATTTAGAACTTACTTTTTGTTGTTAATTGTTATTTTCCTGCTGGATAGGTCGACCTAGGAATAACAGAGGTCGACCTTAATGGTTATGGTAGTCACTATTTGTCTTCCAGGTCGACCTAATACTATGTCAGGTCGACCACGTATTTGTTTTTTGGTCAATTGTAGAAATTTGAAGTTGAATTATGATTTAAATTTTTCTTGAAATTGTTTAGACAATGACGCATGATGAGAAACTGCATCAAGATTTGGGTAAAATCATGAAATTGTTGAAAGCCACACAAGAGAAGCTGGTGGTGTGTCAAACACAAGTCAATGACTTTCAGAAGTCCATGTGTGATAGAGTGGAGCAATTGTCAGTTCGACTGACAGATATGACTGGGATGATGCATGACGGGTTTGAGAGGCTAGAAGGTGCTATCAAATATATAAGTGCAGAACGAATGGAGAATGGCGGAAGAAATGGTAAAGGACCTAATTTTGACTTTGGTAAAGAGGAAGAAGACCATGATGACTCTGAAAATTGCTACCAGAGCATAGACGATTTATTGAAAGAGCACATTTTAAAGGTATCCAAGTATATTCATATGTGATTGAAGATATTAGTATTACTATCATTAGTGCTAATTTGTTTTGTTTATATGTTTGACAGAGTGAAACAACGAATGGCAGCAAGGGTTCCTCTCCTAAGTACAAGAGACCTCGATATGAAAGTGACTCCTACACCACTCCACAGAAGGATCAATTTGTAAGAAAAGGATTATTTAGTGATGATAGCGATGAAGAAGAATCTAAGAGTCCTTTCGAAAAGCACGGGGTAAGTTTACGTTACATATTCATCTATAATGTGTGTTTGTGTTCATATGTTACTTTAATTTTAACTATGATTTGTAGGTCATGAAAGTGGAGGGTCTAGAAGGATTCACCAAAAATCTTCAAAATCCAGTTGAAGACTTGTATTATGTTGTTACTAAAGAGAAGGATGGGGACAAGAATTGGGACAAGTAAGACGTTTTTTAGTACGTGTGGTCGACCGGATCAGTTATGAGGTCGACCGCTTTTCCAATAAGGTCGACCGTGACTATGAACAGGTCGACCTGTACGTTGCAAATCACAATTGACATTTCTGTTATTTTGATTTTTGCAGTTTGACCGTTGTGGACTTTTTTTCTGAAAACGTGCAACGACATTATTTGAGTTCGGTCATTAGCGAGAATAGCTGGGTTTGCTCATCAGTAAGTACTATACTACTACGACTTTCGTATGAATTGTGCACTATTTATGTTACGATTTACCATGATTTTGTGTTTGATTGTTGGATGGTAGGTAGTGGATTTGTGTGCAAGGGCACTAACAATGTCTGAAAAACATGATGTGAAAGAGCCAAATGTGTGGTATTTGCCAAATATGTTTTCGGTAAGAGCCGTAATGTCAAATTATTTGTCATAACCTAGTTATTTATATTGTACCATGTCAATTCATCTCAACTAAAACATGCTGCAGAAAATGGTACGCGCTAACATGAAGACCAGACAAATTCGTAACAAGTTGATGAATGATGGCGTGGTCTTTATGCCGAATGTCGGTGCATGCCAGAAGGTTAGTCTAGTCAATGTCACTATATCATTAAATTTCGAAAGTGCATTTGTTTGTATTCGCTGTTTATAACATATAGTGAGTGTTTCGTTGCTAGATATTTATGCCAGTTCTTGACGATTAAGCACGTCATTGGTTTCTGTATCTCGTCAATGTCCAGCAAAAAACTGCATTTTTGCTTGACAGTCTACCTTCAACTAGTGAGGCGAATCGTAGGCGTAAATCAGCACTATGCAAGAAATTGGTAAGTGTTTTCTATAATTTTCTGACTGTTAAGCGTCACGTATGATGCTAGAAACTAAAAATATTCATTATTTGTGTGTAGTTGTCCAATTTGGGTGATATTTTCAAACCGGAGCGCATGAGCAATGTAGGAGTACCAAATTTTGGAGATTTCAATTTTGATGAGCTTTGCGTTCAACGGCAAAGGAATAGTACTGAGTGTGGTGTGCACGTCATGCAGTGGATGCGCTATGGATCCAAGGATCTTGATAGAGTGGTGAGTATATCGTCAAACAAATAACTTGTTTCATTTACACTTTTTTTAGTTGTAACGAAATCTTACATGGCATAATGCAGATAGGAGAAGAACACAAATTACCGGCGCGAAAGGAGATTCTATGGTATCTGGCTACACATTTTGAAAACCTTGCACGAGAAAATCTTTTCAAGCATGTAGTAGATGAATGCATGGAACGAGGCAAAGAGAGACAGAGTTCAAACAAAAAAGCAAAGAAATGAAGTCGTTAAGTTACAATGTTGCATTATTTGGACCATACATTGAATTTGTATTTGCGAGATCGTTTCATTTTGGATTTTGAATGTTTATCGTTTATTAGATTTGTTATACAATTATGGATGTGACTGAATTTACGATTTCAATCGTCTAGAACAAGTGGTCGACCACATACTCAAAGCGGGCATACCCAAAGGCAGAGCGCAGGTCGACCTCGTGACGCAAAAGGTCGACCTATGATACCGTAGCAAAGTCAAAAACCATGTAGAACATGGATGGAATCTCGTCAGTTTGGCCTTAATAAAATACGGTCGACCATTCTTGTTAAGAGGTCGACCTGTTTCACATTTATAAACAATGGTTGACCATTTCAGTAAAGAGGTCGACATGTTTCACATTTACCCAACACGGTCGACCATTTGTGAAAAGAGGTCGACCTTAATGAATCATGTCCTTGTACAATTAGGATTTTGTGTACTTGTCCTTGTCGAATTATGATTTTATATATCTTTCACCAATTGGATAAGGAATTCGTCTACATTATCTATAAATAGATGGGAGTCTGAAAACTTTAATCGTACTTCGATTTATGCAATTTGTTGGAGTGAAGTTGTAATATCATCGCTCTTATTGTGATCGGGTGTTGGTGGCGGTTTATTTTTATTCCGGTAGAACGTAACAATAAGTGGTCGACCTCTTTGCTAAGGTATGTCTCGTATGTGCTTGTTAATGCCTGTATGTGGTTAAATATTTCCTACCATCCGGTCGACCACCCTTACCATCCGGTCGACCGTGCTTTTGTAATTATATGATTAGGTCGACCTTTCAGTAAATTCTGGTCGACCTCATGTTTGTTATTGAGTAATAAGGTCGACCGTACAGTTCATTCAGGTCGACCTGACGAGAGCTAATTGTGTATGTTTTTTACATTAAGTTCGTATTGCGATCGTTTCAGGATGGATAACAGAGATGATACAGATGACAGAGATGATGATGAGGTTAACTTCGATGAGGAACCTAAGGATGCTCAAGAAGAAGCTATGGATAATTCAGATGATACAGATAATACGGATGATGAAGTGGTTGGGGATGATAATGAAACCGAGGGTGTTGAAGAAGAATTTATGGATGATGAAGAAGCTACTGAATATGAACAACAAATTCCTTCCATGGAGTTCCAAACATTAGAAGATGCAGAGAAATTTTACGATTCCTATGCTAAAGCGAAAGGATTTAGCGTTCGACGTAGAGATCTTCGGAGGAATCGTCGAGGAGTAGCAATTGGGAGGACAATGGTATGTTCGAGAGAGGGGACTAGAGATAAGATGCATATAGATAAAGAAGGTCGGACTCGACAACATCGTAAGATGACAAGACATTATTGCAAGGCATCGTATACTGTACGCTTTGATCGGAATAAGAAAATGTGGGTTGTTTCTAAGTTTGAGAGGAAGCACTCACATCGTTGCTGCAATGAAGAAGAAAGTCAATTCCTTCGGTCTCATCGAAATGTGAGTGAAGGAGACAAGGCTCTGGCGATAGGGATGCGACAGTCAGGAATAAAACAACGCAACATTGTTCAGTTCATGAAGAATAAAGTTGGAGGATATGAGAATCTGGGGTACACTCCAAAGGATTTGGACAATGCTGTTCAGCAATCCCGAACAGTTGACGGCGATCTAATAGGAGATGTTAACCAAACATTGGGTTACTTGCAAAGTAAACATACCTCTGATGCAAGGAGCTTCTTCAAGTACACAACCAATGATGAAGGTGAATTAGGCAATCTCTTCTGGTCGGACTCCACATCTAGAGCTGATTACCATTTTTTGGGGATGTCTTGGCGTTCGATGCATGCTACAAGCGCAACAGGTACAATTGACCATTTGTTATGATGGTTGGTGTAAATCACCACCACCGTAACATCATATATGGTTTTGCCCAGTTGGATAACGAGACAATCCCCAACTATGTTTGGTTGTTGAATACTTTTCTGGAGTGTATGAACTCTAAGATGCCCACTTCAGTGATCACAGACAGAGACAAGTCTATGCGTGGTGCCATTGCTACTGTTCTGGTTGGAGTGCCTCACCGTCTTTGTATTTGGCATATTGAGACAAATGCGACAACGGCTGTTCATAATAAGGAGTTTGTTAGCGCATTCACTTACTTGGCGAAAGCACGAATATCGATTGAGGAGTTTGAGAGGCGTTGGGAGCATTTGATTAGTCAGCATGGTTTGTCTGCAAATAAGTGGTTGCAGGATTTGTACACTGACAAATTACTGTGGGCAGAGGCATACTTGAAGGATATTTATTTCGGTGGACTCCAATCAACCTCGCGATGTGAGTCATGTAACCATTGGATAAATGGGTATGTGGGAACTCAATACAGCTTGCAACGCTTTGTTCAGGGCATTGATGAAGCACTGGAGGGGATGCGTTTCACGGAGGTGCAGGATGATTATACTTCTAGGCACACGAGGTTGGTCTGCAAGCATGCCCTTCGCACTTGGGAAATGCAAGCTGAAAGTATCTACACTCATCGTACATTTGCTATCTTCAACTCTGAACTAGAGAATGAGGCTTCTTATGTATTAGCGGAGAGAAGAACTGAATCAGATGGGACAGAGACATTCATACTGAAGAACTACATGAACCCAGATCGGATAAGGCGGTTAACATTTACTACGTCTAATCAAGATCTAAAATGCGAGTGTGCATTATTTGAATCTAAGGGGTTTCCATGCAGACACATGCTTACAGTAATAAAAAATATGGGGTACACCGCACTACCCTCGTCGTGGTTCAAGCTACGATGGACCCAAAATGCGAAGACACTAAATCGTCATCCTGGAGTTGGAGGTGATGTGGGAGAGAAAGTTGGTCGACTGATAAGACATGGAGGATTGGCTCTAAAGTGTAAGCGTTTATGTGACATCGCGTGTGGTAGTGAATCTGCTTTTAATCATGTCTCTAAATCGTTGGACGACCTTACTCAATGGGCAATTGAGTTCGCGAGGGAGAGAACGGACAACACCACACCGGCAAACCCTCCAGCACCCCTTCGAAGTGTGAAAGATCCAAAAATTGGGAAGACCAAGGGGACATTCAAGTCAGCACGAACTGCATCGGGTAAAAGTTTAAGAAAGTGTTCGAAATGTGGGAAATATGGTCATTTTCGCCCTAAGTGCCCGAAACAAAGTCCCAAAAAAGGATCTTAAATTTCTTCTATTGTTGTTTAGGAGTTTATTTATATTTTAATAACTGTGATTGCATTGTAATTTCTTCGAATTATCTTAATAATTTATGAGTTAATTGATTGTTGGTTGATTGGACGGTGGTCGGGCGCGAGGCAAGTCAAAAAGAAAGCCACACGGGCACACACACAATCCACACGGCCGTGTGATGTTGCAATTTGGCCGTGTGGAATTATGCGAGGCCTCACACGGCCAGGCTGGGTGAGCTACACGGCCAGGCTGGGTGAGCTACACGGCCAGGCTGGCGGCAATTAGCAATAAAACGGTCGACCTCATACAAATAACGGTCGACTTGAACATACACGGTCGACCGAACATGTTAGTGAGATCGACCGCGTATTTAATTCGGCCTACCAAACCGGTTTGTTTGCAACATCCACCCAAACCTCCCCCAATCCTCTATTTAAGAAACCCTCCCCCACCCATTCTACACCACAATCAGAACCCTATCCCACCACATCCACTCATTCTTCCTCTCCTTTCCCTTCTTCATCTTCTTCTCCATTTTCCAAAAACTCAAAGAAAGCTTCATCCTCATCACTTAGAAGAAGAACAAGGTATAGCTTTCACTCCTCTCTTTCATTTGAGTCGATTCTTGTCTTCTTCTTTCTGTTTTCAAAAAATCTAAAGATGTAAAAGAGGGATTTTTCCTTCTGTTCGTCAGATGCGGTCGACCTGTTCATCATCGTGGTCGACCGCGTCTGGCCTTAAATCGATTTTATTTCTGTTTTATGGACTGAGGTCGACCTATGATGATATTGAGGTCGACCTGTGAAGTTCGAGTTGAGATTTCTGCCCTTATTATTCAAGCGATCTTATTTCTGTTTTTTTTGTGCGAAACTAACACAGGTCGACCGCTTCTATTTATGAGGTCGACCGAATCTGTTTTGCACTCAATTGATACTATCATTTGGGTCATTTCTTTTCGTTTTAATTTAGCCGAGGTCGACCTGTGATGCTTCTGAGGTCGACCTATGAAGGCAAAAGTTCTATTTATTTGCCTTTGTCTTTGAATTATGTGTGCAAAACTAACACTGGTCGACCTCTTCTATTTATGAGGTCGACCGAATTTGTTTTGCACTCAATTGATACGAGCATTTGGGCCATTTCTTTTCGTTTTAATTTAGCCAAGGTCGACCTGTGATGATTCTGAGGTCGACCTATGAAGGCAAAAGTTCGATTTATTTGCCTTTGTCTTTGAATTATGTGTGCAAAACTAACACTGGTCGACCTCTTCTATTTATGAGGTCGACCGAATTTGTTTTGCACTCAATTGATACGAGCATTTGGGCCATTTCTTTTCGTTTTAATTTAGCCGAGGTCGACCTGTGATGCTTCTGAGGTCGACCTATGAAGGCAAAAGTTCGATTTATTTGTGCTAAACTTATTGAGGTCGACCTGTGATGATATTGAGGTCGACCTCGGGCCATTTAAATCGATTGAAAGGCAATTGTGACTTTCAGAAGCCGCGCAGTGCAGGAGATTAGGCCATCTTGCAATGCACTCGAAGACATAAACGATTGTGTCTTCGAGTGCATTACAAGGTGGTCTAATGTCCTGAACTGCACGGCTTTTGAAAGCACAATTGGCTTTCAATCGATTTATATTTTCCGAGGTCGATTTATGTTTTTTCTGAGGTCGACCGGATCTGTTTTGCACTCAATTGGTACGAGGATTTGGCCCATTTTAGACTCGTTTCAATTTAGCCGAGGTCGACCTATGAAGCTTCTGAGGTCGACCGATGAAGGCAAAAGTTTGAGTTGTGCAATTGTCTTTGAATTATTTGTGCGAAACTAACACTGGTCGACCTCTTCTAATTATGAGGTCGACCGGATCTTTTTTGCACTCAATTGGTACGAGGATTTGGCCCATTTTAAACTCGTTTCAATTAAGCCGAGGTCGACCTATGATGCTTCTGAGGTCGACCGATGAAGGCAAAAATTCGTGTATGTCGACCCATTCCCGTTTTAAATTAACTGAGGTCGACCTATGATTCTTCTGAGGTCGACCCATTCTCGTTTTAAACTAACTGAGGTCGACCGCTTTATGGAGTGGTCGACCGCGTATTGTTCATTTCGAAAATGTGACTAACGTGTATTCTTGCTTGTTTAATCGCAGAATGTTTGGCAAAAATAAGAAAAGAAAGTCACAAAAAGCTGCTGCCTCAAGTTCGGAATGGGAAGAGTTCAATCCCAAACTGTTCCAGACCAAGGAGCAAAGTGACAACTATGCAGAGAAGAGAATGCACAACCGCAGGGTGGCTCCGGGAAGGCCATTGACGACGGATGCGTATTCTCATTTCGAGAATTACGGGTTTCTGGGACCCTTCATCGACCAAGAGTGGCTGAAGGTGATATCTCTCAATGTACCATACTACCCAAAACTGGTACAGTACTTCTACAACAACATCGTCTACGAGCGCAATGCAAATGGATCCATTCACGCATTCAAATCCTATGTGAATGGGGTGGCGATGCGCATCAGCAAGAATGTGTTGGCGCAAGTACTTCAGGCTCCAAACGAGGGGAAGAGAATCAATTCTTACGGTGCTTGGAATGAAACGCATTTCACGAGAGCCAAGCAAATCCAGACGGTATGTGGTCTTGATGAAGAGGAAGATGCTCAGGGGCGCAATAGGCCATCGAGTAACCACCTGACAGTTCAAGCCAGAGTTCTTCACCACATGCTTTCCTACAACATTCTGCCAAAGGGTGGACATCGGGAGACAGTCACCTACTTCGACATGGAGCTCCTCACCAACCTACTGTTAAGCGAGAAGGTGAACTTGCCATACTTAATCTTTAACCACATGCTTACTGCTGCAGAAAGTTCAAACAGGAATCTTCCCTATGGGATGATCCTCACTGTTCTATTTGAGCATTTTAATGTGAATTTAAGTGAAGAGGTGGGGTTAAGAATCTCAAGGCAGGAGTTCTATACTGTTTCATCTCTGAAAAAGATGGGCTTTGAGCTGCGTAATGGTGAGTATGTCAGAGTAAACAATGCTCATGGTGGTGATGATGATGATGATGATGATGAGGGTGATGAAGGAGCTCGAGACGAGCCAATGGGGGAGGCACAGAGTTCAACTCCACCGATCACCTTACAGCGTGTGTGGGAGCGCATGGATGGAATGTACGAGTACATGGGCCAGATGTCCACCCAGATGACTGGCATGCACGACTACATGGGGCAAATGACCGCCCAGATGAGCACAATGCAGGTGACCGTGAATGAGATGCGAGATGAGTGGCGATCTTTCAGCGGAAGATACATGCATCCCACCACATCCGACCACCATCATGCTAGCACCACCAATGAAGAAAATGTGGATGAGAGAGGGGGGAGATGAGTAGGAGAAATGAGTTTTTATATTGTGTGTTTTAGTGGTCAAAACGATTGTTGAGTGTTATTCTGTTGTTTTTTTAGTTTTATTTTTATGTGTGAACAATTATGATTTCTGTTTTATATTTAGTTGTTATGCTATGAATTGATGAGTCCTTGTTATAATTATGACTAATTATGATGGTTTGAAACATAATTTATACGATTAAAAGAACCACACAAATCGACATACATAAGCAAAAAAGACACGAGGCATAGGGTGACTTTCTTGTATTCGGTCGACCTCGTAACGGATTAGGTCGACCGCGAAACCAACACTTGATCTTGATTTTACGTCAATTAATTGGACACTTTGATAGAACACTTATCTTCTATCTGGTCGACCTCTTTCATCATCCGGTCGACCATTTTGTTAATGACTGCAATCAAGTGGTCGACCATGTTGTTTCTGACGCCAACGAAATGGCCGACCCAGGTTTTATTCTGGTCGACCAAAAATATCAACTTAAACTAAGTGCGGTCGACCAGGTGGTCGTTGAGGTCGATCGCAATGCTTTCTCGTGCTGCCCAAATTAGTCGATTCGGTCGACCGCCTTCAGCAATAGGTCGACCGAAAAGTGCATGTCACCGTGACATGCATGTCATAGTAGGCATACCCAATAGTTTAACATACATAAATTATTAGTATAAACAATAGAACAAAAACTAAAACACACCAATACGAATGCGCCACCCAACGGACGGGTAAAAAGCTAGTTAAATATAGTATAACACTTGTAGAATTGCACCCCTCCACATCAACCTTCCTCAAAGCTTATCCACGTCAGCCACAAATAATTCCTAAAGTTTCACTATGCCCCAAATATTACAGTGAAAGAGAACCTCTTTGGCCCATCAGACGTTGCTAATTAAAATCATTGAACCATTACGTACCATTTCAATTTTCAAACTTTCTACAACTACCACTTTATCAGCACCCTACCAGTGTGGATTTTTTCCTCTTTTCTCAGCAGAACGGGCTAACTTATCATATCAATTCAACCGGGCCCAATTGGGTAGCAAATTTCGCTATTTTTTTATATAATACTTTTTCCCAATAACGTTCCCTCCTCCTAGAGTCCTACCCTATTTTGTCGTTTTATATTTTCTTCTCAATTTCACTATTGTTTTTATATTTTTTTTCTCTAAGTCGTTCCCTCCTAGATTCCTACCTTATTTTGTCTCTATATATTTCTTAAATCTTTAAATTAAATTTTAATTAAATATATTAATGCACTTCTATAATTGCAACCCCCCTCCACATCAGCCTCTCTCAACGTAGAGCTTATCCACGTCAACCACAAATAATTCTTAAAGTTTCACTATGTCCGAATATCACCGTGAAAGATAGCCTCTTTGGCCCATCAGACGTTGCTAGCTAATTAAAACCATTGAACCATTACGTCCCATTTCAATTTTCAAACGTCCTATATTGTCTATTGCAACATTCTCTCTCCTGCACCAGTTCGGCCCGGAGGATCGTCGATGCCAAGACACCCCTGCTTCTGGAGCGGTATTTTTGATTCAAACACTGTGGAAGGAAAACCTAAATGGCGGCGATGAACTTGGGTGTGGCACTATCAAAGTGAGAATGTGGATGGTTGCGTTGCTTAGTATAATCAGATTTGATGAATGAATGTTTTTTAATTGGTGTTCTATAATTGATTAGTTTGTTGGTGGGGTTAATGCTATATTTAGTCACTGTGATTACTAAATTGTGTCATGTTTAGTCACTAGAAAAAGATAATATCAAATTTGGTCACTATAATTACTAAAATAGGTCATATTGAGTCACTCTCTGTTAGTCTCCGTCCAACTCCGTTAGCGGAGTCCGTTAAGTGCTGACATGGCTAACGGATGCGTCTAATCAGCGCCGTTTTGACCCAAAAATCATCAGACCCGACCCGCCACATCAGTTTCACCCGCCATGTCATACACCAACCCAACCATGAACCCAACCCGATCCAAAACCAAACTCTAACCCACCTAACAAAAAAAAAAAAGGAAAATCATCTGGTTAGTGGCCATTTTCAAACCAAAACCCTTCTCCTTCCTCGCAAACCTGCTCCTTCCTCTAGGTTCAGCCATTTTCAATCGAACTCCAGGGAGAGATGAAGACCTCCACGCTACCCCCTTGTCCTAGATCCTCCTTCCATTTTGCATTTCTTCTTCTTCTTCTTCTTCTTCTCCGTCGCCGCGCGCCGTCAGTTTTCACCATCGCAGTAAAAGGCTAAACCCTCAAATCCACCTTCGTCGTGCACCGTCGTCGTCTTCCCCCAGGGCGCGCCGGCGTCAGCTTTTCCCATCGCGCGCCGACAGCCCTGGTCAAAACCCTAAATCGATTTCCCCATTGCGCGAGTTCAGTTTCCCCCTGTCGCGCTCCGGCTCTCTTCTTCCCCGATGGTAAACGTAAGTGGTTTCTTTGCTTTTTCTTGTTGTAAGCTAGTCTAAAAACTCTAGAAAAGGGGAATCAATTATGGAAAAATGTATGTGCATTTGATTCTCTTTTCACAACCTTCCATTATTACAGCTGTAGATGGTCTATACTTAAGCTAGTTGTTTGATGTATCTCGAGCAGGTTTGCGAGGAAGTAGAAGGGTTTTGGTCTGAAAATGGCCACTAACCAGATGATTTTCCAATTTTGTTTTGTTAGGTGGGTTAGGGTTTGGTTTTGGGTCGGGTTGGGTTAATGGTTGGGTTAGTGTATGACATGGCGGGTGAAACTGACGTGGCGGGTCGGGTCTGATGATTTTTGGGTCAAAACAGTGCTGACTAGACGCATCCGTTAGCCACGTCAGCACTTAACGGACTCCACTAACGGAGTTGGACGGAGACTAACAGAGAGTGACTCAATATGACCTATTTTAGTAATTGTAGTGACCAAATTTGATATTAACTTTTTCTAGTGACTAAATATGACGCAATTCAATAATCACAGTGACCAAATATGTCATTAACCCTTTGTTGGTGATTTATACTTTGTATTCATGAGGTTGGCAGATTCAAGGTTAGTTTATGGTAAGTAAATCTTCAATTAATGAAGATGCTTTTGTTGATTTTTTTTTAACAAAAAATAGTTCCATCGATTAGGTTGGAAGATTCTAATTTCTTCCTAGAATGAGTGGAGTCAGTGAAGATGGTCATTATCGGTAGATAACAGATATATTGGACTCTGGGTAGGTAAGTTTGTCTTTTGGTTATAGTTTTTGGTTGAGTGGTATGCCATCTTATTAGAGAACTCTGGCTGTTTTATGTTTACTTTAAATGACATCATAATTCATATGAAACAAATAGATTTTTTTTTTGACAATAAAGATACTTCATTTCATGAAATGATTGTGTTACAAGCAAAGCCAATCACAGGAGAGGGGATACAAGATCAAGGATCTGAATCCAATCTGTTGGGAGAGTACCATTACGCGCCTCTTTAGCAACCCAATCAGCTCTTTTGTTACAAGCTCTAGGTACAAAGGAGACCATGATTCTAGCATTGATTGAAAGAATATGCTGCATACAGTGAATCCATGCCATGATCTGCCATGGGCCTCTCTTGTTGGGGGAAAGCAGAACGTCGGTGATGTATTTGCAGTCCGAGAAGACCCTAGCAGAAAGACCCGTGGAATGCGCGTACCTGATATCGACAAGCAAGGCTTTTGCTTCTGCAACAATCGCTTCTGAACAAAGTAGAGTACCGACCCTTCCGTCGATTACTTGCCCAACAGTGTTGCAAATAACAACACCATATGCCGCCACCTGTGATTCCGAGTTGAAAGCTCCATCACAGTGTATTTCCAGTTGAAATGAACTAGGCGGTGGATTAAGAATCTGGCGGGATGGATTAGGCTGATTTCCATGAGGGGATCGAGGGACAAGAGAAGCATCCCTCCAATCCGTGGTAAGGTGGATTACTTTGGTGATAGTGGTGAGGCTGTTAGATCGAGTCCCTTTGAACACAAAATCATTGCGGGCAATCCAGATAGCCCATAATGCAGCAATTATAGCCATGACAGGGAAGGAGGATGAGTTCAGGGAGATACTTTGAAGCCACATGAGAATTGGCCAGTTGTTTGGAGGAAGAAGGAGGCCAGGGAAACAAGTGCTCCGAATGAGAGCTGCATGGGGGCATTCAAACATACAGTGGTGCACGTTTTCAACCCCGTTCCTACAAAGGAAGCAGATTGGAGAGTTGATCACCTTACGGAACCATAGATTCCTTGTCGTTGCAACTGCATTCCTCGTCAATCTCCAAATGAAAGTTTTGATCTTTGGAGGGAGAGTAAGACTCCAAAGCCATTTCCAGGCTTGGGTAGAGCAATCTGGGTGGTTCGGATCAGAAGATCACAATCTTTCTCTTTCAATGATTCTGAAAATGTGATAAACTGATTTTACTGAAAACTTTCCGGATTTTTCGTGGTGCCAAACCCAAGTATCCTCGGTGACAGGAGACCCACAAGGAATACGTCGAATTGCTTCCACTTCCGCTAGAGAGCAACTCTGCTGTAAGAGCTCGAGATTCCATTCATTCCCATCATTCATCACCCATTCAAAGGCTTTGAGCTGGGATCTTTGGGCATGCTAAAGGCGAAAACCCAGAATTCCAGGAATCCAGGGGTCAACATCAAGGATAATGCTTCTGCCATTTCCCATATTCTTTCGGGCTCCAGCTTTAGAAATTCCCTGGCTTCACATAGGCTTGCCCAAATCCAAGAAGGTCTTCTACCTTTACCTGCAGTCAGGAAGTCCGAGTTAGGGAAATAAAGTCCTTTAAGAAGATTGATCCACGTCTCACCCTTTCCGTTAAGAATTCTCCATCCTTGTTTGGCAAGGAGAGCCAAATTGAATTGGTGTAAATCTTTGAACCCCATTCCTCCATCCTGTTTAGTAGCAGTCAACACACTTGCTTTGCGCCAGTGGATGGTTCTTTTGTCCTGGCTTCCCCCCCAAAAGAAGGCTGTAAGTCTTGAGTTCATTTTATTTGTGATTCCCTTGGGGAGCAGAAAGCATGACATCAAATAGGTTGGGTAGCTTTGAAAGACGGCTTTCAAAAGAGTCTCCTTTCCCGCTGGAGAGAGGGCCAAGCTCTTCCAGGATTGACAAAGTCTTTCCATACGCGAGATTAATTCTGAGAAGACCTCCTTTTAAGAGCGTCCCCATTCAGACGTGACCCCAGGTATTTCCCCATTCCATCAGATGTTGGAATATTCATACATTCAGCAATTAGATGGTTAAGGGTCATTGGAGTGTTCTTGCTGAATGTAATAGCAGACTTTTCATTATTGATGACCTGCCCAGTGAGAATCCCATAATTTGTAATAGTTTCTTTGATGAGCAGTGCTTCATTCATGGATGTCTTTCCAAAGATAATAGTATCATCTGCAAAAAGCACATGGGTGAGCCTAGGACAAGAAGGCCTAAGAGTGATTCCCTGAAAGAGGCCACTAGTCACATTCTTGTCAATAAGCCAAGACAAAGCATTAGAGAGCATAATGAAAAGGAGGGGGGAGAGGGGATCTCCCTGGCGAATTCCTCTCGAGGGCTCGAAGAAAGTAGAGGACTGGCCATTAAAGAGGATAGAGAATCTAACAGTTCTGACACATTCCATAATCCAAGTTCTCCATTGGTTGGCAAAGCCCATAGCATTAAGAATATCTTCAAGACAGTCCCATTCCACCATGTCAAACGCTTTCTTCATATCAAGCTTGATCATCATGTCCCAGTTTCCCCCTTTTGGTCGAGTCTTAAAGTGATGAAGGACCTCATGGACGATGATAATGTTGTCCTGGATAGTTCTGCCTCCCACAAAAGCTGCTTGCATCTCAGAGATAATGTCAGGAATCCATTGTTGCAGTCTAGATGTAAGCACTTTCGAGATAACCTTGTACCAAAAGTTGCAGCAACTTATCGGTTTGAATTGAGAGATTCTTTCTGGATTTGAGACTTTAAGGGTGAGAACCAAGTGGGTGTCATTCCATCCTTGTGGCATTGTGCTGTTAACAAAGAATTTCTTCACTTCTTCACAGAGTTGAGAGCCAACAATTTCCCAATATTTTCGATAGAAGATACCAGGAAAGCCATCGGGCCCAGGAGATTTAGAAGCTCCCAACTCAAACACCACAACTTCGATCTCTTCATCCGCCACCGGTCTGCAGAGACTTATATTCATTTGGTTGTTCACCACCCGAGGGAGATCATGAATAAGGTTGTGATTTGGTAGAACCTCTATTTTTGTGAACAGTCCTGAATAGAATTCAGTGACGTGCTGCTGAAGTAACATGTAAGGCTCGATCCAAATGTTATTATCATCCATCAATTTAACCACTTTGTTACGAATGCTCCTCTGGATGGTTGTGGTGTGGAAGAAACATGAGTTGCAGTCTCCAAAGTGCAGCCACTGGATACGGGATCTCTGCCTCCAGAAGATCTCTTTCTCAATCCAAAGTTTGTTGATCTCCGTCAACAGGGTCTTCTCCTCTTCTGCGAAGATAGAGTCATGTGTCAGATCAGATATTTCTTCCAGTCTTGCTTTGATTGTCTTGATTCTGCTTGCTGCATTATGGACATTTAATTTTGCCCATTTAATTAGTTCCTTACCACAGATGGAGAGGCAATGATGGTGGTTACCACCCTTCTCCCAGATTTCCTTGATAATAGCTTCACAATTGTCATAATGAAGCCACCTGTGATCGAAACGAAAGATGGAATTTCTTCGACGATGAATGCCCATCATTTCAAGCCTCAATGGACAATGGTTGGAACCCACCATTGGTTCATTGAAGATGATTGCATTATTACAGAGTCCACGGTCAAGCCTAACCAGCACTTTCCTGCTCCCTTGTTGCATATTTGACCAAGTGAACTTAGGGCCCTTAAAACCAATGTCCAGGAGCTCATTGTTGAAGATGAAATCTTTGAAAGGTTCAGTAGCAACTCTTCTTGGAGGGTTGCCACCTAACTTTTCATTATCACTAATAACCGCATTGTAATCCCCCAAAGCAACCAAGGATTATCATTGATAGGCTTCAACCTAGAAATTTCCTCCCAAAAGGCCCTCCTATCATTAGGATCATTAGGGGCATGGAGGAAAGTGAGAAAAAAACCACATCCAAACTTAACGAAAACATGAACAAAATACTCCGAGGAGTCTACAACATTGAGCTCAAGGCCCTTAACCCACCATAAAGCTAATCCACCCCTACTACCCGAAGGATTACGATACCATTTGTTGTAAAATTTGGCTCTCCTCCTTTCAACTTCCAGGAAACTTTCTTGTTGCTTTGTCTCCATGAGGAAGGTAATAATAGGTCTGAACGACCTATTCAAGTCCCTGAGGTAGTTGATAACGATGTAATTGCACATATTTGCACCCCTAATTCTTATCCGTTTGAGAGGCATAGTCGTGTATTTTGGCCTATTTTACGCCGGGTTGTGCTATTTTGTCATATTTCATGTCCCAGGCGTCAAAGGAAAGGCTAAGCACGAGTTTCGGGGCATTCGGAGGTCATTTCGTCAAGCTGGAGCCAAAACACGGGCAGACCTAAAACAGAACACGGCCGTGTTCTGTGGCCGTGTTTTTACTGCCGAGAGCAAATTCAAGTGGGGCAAACATTGGCTAAAAACACGGGTAGAAGCACGGCCGTGTCCATCCAAAGCACGGCCGTGCCCACCACCAAACACGCCCGTGTTTCGGCCAATGCACATGCCGTGTAATTAACCCTAGCCAAAACACGGGCGGGCTGAGGCATTACACGGCCGTGCCCTCGACCGTGTTTTGGCCTCTGATGCCTTTTTAAGCAGATTTTCAGCCAAAGAGAAGGGGATTCGAGTTTTTGAGAGAGAGAACGATTCCTAGAGAGAGAAAGCGACGAACAAGAGTCTCCAAGTGCCCTAGATTGATCTTCAACACCATTGGAGGCCAGTTTGAGTTTGGAGAAGTGCCGATCAACATCCAGGAGCAGGAATCCATCCTTCACAGTATGAATTCCGCGTCTGATTCTGCTTTTGCTTTCTTCTCCATGGAGTAGTTCTCCCATTCATCTGGGTATGGAGAACCCTAGATTTGTATGTTAGGCTTTGATTGTATGAACCCAAGTACTGATTCTATGATTTGATTATATTCAATTGAGGTTTGATTGATTGAATGGCATGAATCCTGATCAAATTCCTGTTGTTTCTGCTTTAACCTAGAATGAGAATATCTGCCTAGGTTGATAGAGCATCCTTGATTGAAGGTAGGGAGTTGGTGACTTTAGTCGAGGAGCCAACTCACTATTCTGTACCGGATTTACTCCGGTAGTGGAGGTTTTGTTTGTTAAGGCCTCAACCTGTTTACTCCGGTGGAGGTTAGTCGCCCGCTAGAGACTCAGATTGAGAGGGTCTGAAGACCTTTAGTCGAGACTTCAGGCTGTTTAAGAACCTTCCGCAGTATAACTTTCATAGAAACTGAACTTGGTAATTACAATCCGGCTTAACTGCAGTCTAGGGGGAACCATATCCGGGTGACCTCTTTAACCTGAATACAACAGTTTACTTGCTTTGTTAGTTTGATAGTTTAGACTTGCATTAAAGTTTCATTGCTAGATAACAAGAATTCACTGAGTAGTCATCAAATCTAGGACCCGGGTTGATAATTAAACCTAAACCCGCTATACTACGCTTTAGGAAGTGGTTTCACTTGGCCAATTCCTGGAGTGACAGTAGAAGTGAGTCAAGTTTTTGGCGCCGTTGCTGGGGACGGCTAGGTTGTTGAAGAAAAGTGATTTCTGTTAATTTAGCTTTTCTTTTTGCTTTGTTTGCTTTGTCCCACTTGTGCCTTCACGGGTTTGCTTGCTTGAGTGTGTGCAGGTAGTGCATGACCCGTAGACAGTCAGGAGGTTTACTACCGTTGAATCCAGAGATTGACCGCACCTGTCGCCAGCTCAGGAGACAACAGCGAGCTAGACTGGCTACGGAAGAGCGCATAGACGGCCACCTGAGTAGCGATTCTGAAGAAGAGTACTGGATGGACGGAGACTACAATCAACACCAGAGGAATCCTCAGCAGGCTCCCCCGGTGAATCAGGTCCTGGGGAACAACCCCATACCCCAGGATCATGGAGTTCATCATCCACCGCAGCCGGGTCCCACCCTGGAGTACTACTACACTCCTCGGATTGCTGACATCCGCCCGGTCATCCTCTACCGGCCTATTCCAGCAAACAACTTCGAGATCAAGCCATGCTGGATTCAGCTCATCACATCATCTATCAGTTCCATGGCTTGAAGGATGAGGAGGCCAGGGTGCATCTTTCCCGTTTTCTGCAGCTGACGAACGGGTTCAAGCTGAATGATGTCCCGGATGATGCAATTCGCCTTCATCTCTTCCCCCATTCTCTGGCGGGGAATGCTAAGAGGTGGTTGGAGACCCAGCCCCCATTGTCCATCACCTCTTGGGACGATCTGGCTGACAAATTCGTGCACAGGTACTATCCGGCATCGAAGACTACAGAGATCAAGCGGGAGATCACTCACTTCCGCCAAGAGCCAGATGAGTCACTTCGTGATGCTTGGGAGCGGTACATGGGCTATTTCTGGCAGTGTCCCCATCATGGCTTTAGTGATGCGTTCACAGTGGGGAACTTCTATAGTGCCCTCTCTCCAGATAGCCAGAGGGTGATTGAGTCTCTATGCCCAGGAGGGGATATTCTCACTAAGACTCCACCCGAGCTGAACCAGATGATCAGTACTTTGGCTGCCAGAGATCATTCTTGGGGACAGGGTAGCCGAGGCAGACAGTCCCGGGACCGTGGTGTGCACGCCATGGAGACCAGATCCGGGCTCGAGCAGCAGGTAGCTGAGCTAGTGCAGACATTGAAGCAGCCCAACAGTCTTATTCTGGGCAGAGGTTTGGCTACACCTCCAGTAGCTCAATGTCAGTGGTGCGAGAGCTCCAATCACCTAGTGGAGGACTGCCAGGCTATGAGGGAGTCTACCACACCCCAGGAGCAGTTGGCCTTCATCGCCAATGCGCGGCGCCTCGATCCATACAGTAACACATATAATGAGGGGTGGCGCCAGCATCCCAATTTTGCCTGGAGCAGCAACACCACTAAACCACCTGGTTTCCCAGCACCAGCAGGTGGTTTTCAGCAGAGGCAGCCCTTCCAGGCTCGCCAGGGGCCAGACCCAAAGCAGCAGCCCTACCAGCCTAGGCAGGGGCAGCCATTCCAGCAGCCCCAGCGCCAGTTTGCCGAGCCACCAGCAACCCCGGCCCCAGATGACAGGATGACGAAGCTGGAAAACATTCTAGCTTCGTTCATGACTAGCACTCAGGTTGCTATCACGTCACTGGAGGCAGGTCAGCGGAACCAGAGTGCCATTTTGCAGGATCTGCAGACCCAGGTGGGCATCTTGGCCCGCCAAAACACTACCAGGGCACCGGGGACTCTGCCGGCCACCACTGTTCCGAATCCTCGAGATCCTCACCAGCATCAGCAGCTGGATGCCATTTTTACCAGGAGCGATAAGACCATATCTGCTGATCCTGTCCCGGCCAGACAGGAGGAACCACTACCTGCTTCAGCACTTCCAGCCGACGATGCAGAAGTGCGGGTGGAGAAGGAAGCCCCTGCTCCCAAGCCACAACCAGTGGTTAAGGAGCATGTACCCCAGCTTCCCTTCCCCACTCGCCTACACAAAGACAAGCTGGAGACTGAGTTTGCCAAGTTTATGGCAATGTTGAAGCAGCTCAACATCAGCATGTCGTTTGTGGAGGCACTGTCGAAGATGCCCAAGTACGCGAAGTTCATGAAAGATCTCTGCACCAACAAGAAGAAACTTGGGGATCTCTCGACAGTGTTGCTGAGCGAGGAGTGTTCTGCTATCCTGCAGAACAAGCTGCCCGAAAAGCGCAAGGATCCAGGGAGTTTTACTATCCCTCTTACTATTGGCAGCATGCATGTAGGCAAGTCCTCGGCGGACCTAGGCGCTAGCATAAGCGTCATGCCATATAAGTTGTTTAAGAAGCTAGACTTAGGTGAACTTAGCCCTACTAGGATGAGCATTCAGCTCGCTGACCGTTCCATTGTGCATCCTAGGGGTGTCATAGAGGATCTGCTTGTTAATGTTGGTGCATTCACATATTCTGTTGATTTTGTTATTCTGGATGTAAATGAGGATGTGGATGTGCCTTTGATTCTGGGTAGACCATTTCTTGCCACCGCCAAGGCACTTATTGATGTGCATGATGGTAAACTGATCTTGCGTGCTGGGAATGAACAGGCTACTTTTTCTGTGACTGAATTTGATCAATGTGCTATGATTGCTGTCACGCCTGTACATGCCATTTCTGATCAGATACACGAGCCTGTCGTGTATCCTTCTGCACCTCTTATTTTGCAGGACCCTCCTATTATTCCTTCGCCACCACTCCATCCAGCCTCACCTCCGAACAAAAAGCTCAAGGAGGAGTAGCGGCCGAAGCAGCAGGTTGTTAAGCCTGCACGGAAGAAGAGTGGATACCACTATGAGCTGGTCCCACCTCCTGCACCACGACCGCCCTGGCCGTCTGGGTACTCACTCGCCTGCATCTTGCCAGATGGGCAGGTTGAGCTGACTGATGATGGTGGTCGCATCCGTCCGGTGCATGGCCACAACCTGAAGCTGTATCTCAAGAGCGACGTGGATCCGCTCTTGGAGGCACCTGTTCCTGCACCGCCCTGAGTATCCACCATGGGCGTCCAGCTAAAAGACGGTAAAGAAGCGCTTGTGGGGAGGCAACCCCACCACGGTTTGATTTTCTTTCTTGTGTTTTGAGTCGGATTGTAAACCAGTTTGGTTTTGGTTTGTTTTCTTTTGTTTTGGATGATGTTTTATTGGGCTGACCATTGGACCTAACATATTGTGTTTGAGCTTTTTGGTTTCCTTTGGTTGTGCTTGTCTTGACTGGTACTCTCTCCAGTCCGCTTCCAGTCCCCTGCAGTCCGTGCATACCGGTAACATCGTTCCCCTTTTCCTTCCCTCTTCTCCATTGAGGGCAATGTCGATCTTAAGTGTGGGGGGTGTTTATCTTTGACTGCATTAGATCTGTTTGTGTGCTTGGAGCCTAGTCTATTGTCCAAATTTTTAAATTTGAGGGCTCCAAGTACGTGTTCCTTGCAATTGCCTGCTCCGTATGCTTTGAATTGACAGTCTTTATAGTAATGTGCAACCTAGGGAGGTAGTGTAGCACTATGGAGGATGTTGATGCATTTAAGAAGTCTCATTTCTTCTTCATATTGTGTTGGTTGATTGAGTGAATTAGTGATCTTAGGACCCTTGAATTGTGTAGTGTTGTGGATTTTCTACCTGTCATGGACTCTTGTATCATGTTTTGAGTTTAACAGGTGCTCGAAAATGTGCTTCAAAATAACGTCTCCCGTGCGAATAGGGCGAAAGTGTGTAAGGGGAGACGGGAATCCGTTCCCAATTTCCACCTACTACCTCCAGCCCCCTTACATGTCTTTCCCCCGCACGAGGCTCGAGACATCCGCTCCTGGCATGGCCGGTAAGAGCAGGTTGGGACCCTTGAAAGAAAAAAAAAAACAGAAAACAAGCAAAACAAAAAGAAAAGGGGTTCCAACCATCTTCAAAAAGAAAATAGAGCACCTTGAAAAATGTGAGTCCATGATCCTTTGTTTTTGAGAATTTCTTCATCCACGATTCATTTGTCCTCTGTTCACTGTTTGCCATGATGCCGACTCGATACTAGTGCTCTCGCCGAAGGATCTATGAGATGACTTGTGCGTCGGTTGACCTCGTAAGCTGCTAAATGATCTAGGAAGTCCTCTACCTACGATCTGGGTTGTTTGTTGCTATAGAGGTCTGGAGAGTTGCATTGGTTTGAGTTAGGTTTGCTTGGGGACAAGCAAACAATTAAGTGTGGGGGAGTTTGATAACGATGTAATTGCACATATTTGCACCCCTAATTCTTATCCGTTTGAGAGGCATAGTCGTGTATTTTGGCCTATTTTACGCCGGGTTGTGCTATTTTGTCATATTTCATGTCCCAGGCGTCAAAGGAAAGGCTAAGCACGAGTTTCGGGGCATTCGGAGGTCATTTCGTCAAGCTGGAGCCAAAACACGGGCATACCTAAAACAGAACACGGCCGTGTTTTTACTGCCGAGAGCAAATTCAAGTGGAGCAAACATTGGCTAAAAACACGGGCAGAAGCACGGTCGTGTCCATCCAAAGCACGGCCGTGCCCACCACCAAACACGCCCGTGTTTCGGCCAATGCACATGCCGTGTAATTAACCCTAGCCAAAACACGGGCGGACTGAGGCATTACACGGCCGTGCCCTCGACCGTGTTTTGGCCTCTGATGCCTTTTTAAGCAGATTTTCAGCCAAAGAGAAGGGGATTCGAGTTTTTGAGAGAGAGAACGATTCCTAGAGAGAGAGAGCGACGAACAAGAGTCTCCAAGTGCCCTAGATTGATCTTCAACACCATTGGAGGCCAGTTTGAGCTTGGAGAAGTGCCGATCAACATCCAGGAGCAGGAATCCATCCTTCACAGTATGAAGTCCGCGTCTGATTCTGCTTTTGCTTTCTTCTCCATGGAGTAGTTCTCCCATTCATCTGGGTATGGAGAACCCTAGATTTGTATGTTAGGCTTTGATTGTATGAACCCAAATACTGATTCTATGATTTGATTATATTCAATTGAGGTTTGATTGATTGAATGGCATGAATCCTGATCAAATTCCTGTTGTTTCTGCTTTAACCTAGAATGAGAATATCTGCCTAGGTTGATAGAGCATCCTTGATTGAAGGTAGGGAGTTGGTGACTTTAGTCGA
This sequence comes from Linum trigynum, assembly GCA_964030455.1. Classification (NCBI taxonomy): domain Eukaryota; kingdom Viridiplantae; phylum Streptophyta; class Magnoliopsida; order Malpighiales; family Linaceae; genus Linum; species Linum trigynum. The sequence goes on from OZ034818.1 coordinate 6,621,336, forward strand.
GGAGCCAACTCACTATTCTGTACCGGATTTACTCCGGTAGTGGAGGTTTTGTTTGTTAAGGCCTCAATCTGTTTACTCCGGTGGAGGTTAGTCGCCCGCTAGAGACTCAGATTGAGAGGTTCTGAAGACCTTTAGTCGAGACTTCAGGCTGTTTAAGAACCTTCCGCAGTATAACTTTCATAGAAACTGAACTTGGTAATTACAATCCGACTTAACTGCAGTCTAGGGGGAACCATATCCGGGTGACCTCTTTAACCTGAATATAACAGTTTACTTGCTTTGTTAGTTTGATAGTTTAGACTTGCATTAAAGTTTCATTGCTAGATAACAAGAATTCACTAAGTAGTCATCAAATCTAGGACCCGGGTTGATAATTAAACCTAAACCCGCTATACTACGCTTTAGGAAGTGGTTTCACTTGGCCAATTCCTGGAGTGACAGTAGAAGTGAGTCAGTAGTTGACTGCCGAGTCCGGACCAAGACCCCGGCAGTTCCAGCAAAGTGTGGTCATGGCTGATTGGGTGGCTTTTGGTTAGCCACCTGCACCTGATCAGTTTCTGTTTCTTCTGTTCCCCCATTGTTGCCACTTCCTTGTGCGTGAAGGCAAATGTGTTCATTGATACTAACCCATGTTTTTCTTTTTAAAAGTTTGCTTTGAGTTTCTTCCTCGGTTGTTCTTGCTTGAGACCCCATGGGCTTAGATATTGAGCTTCAATTTTCCTGTTATCCCAAAGCAGAAAGGGAGCCTGGGCTTGATTAATGAAACCTCCTTCGTTCCACATTTGCATATAATTTGGGCTTGGAATAAATCCACCCTGGCCCATCTGGTTGAAAAGTGGGAAGGGAGGGGAGGGGTTGGTTAGGCCCGTAACTGGGGGGGAGTAGAATTGGGCTCCTGAGCCTTGGCCCACCAAGTTGTGTGGTTGTCTTTGCAAACCACCTTCTTCATTGTCTTCTTCCATGAAAAGTGCTCTGGGCTGATAGGGGGAGACATCAGCCGTCGCTTTGAGACCCGGCGTTTTTCCTTTCCTCTCAACAGGCGTTGGGGAAGCAAATCCTGGATCTGGGCGAAGATATTCTCTAGGATCCCCTGACAAAAGAGCCGTTGCAAACTCAGCAGGGATTGCAGATTTTTTATTTCTCTCTCTCCTTTGGGTCCCGCGCCCTCCAGAGAGTCTACCGTCGAGCAGCCTGTTCACCGATCTGTCGCCGGCCGTGAAGTTGTCGCCAGTCTTGCTCTCTGTAGTGCCCGGAGTGTTCTTCTGTGTGTTCGACATAGGAGAATCAGGAGCATCTTGACCTGCCCTAATCCAGTCACCGTACCTTCCTTCAATTATTTCCGATTGGAATATACAAACCAGCTAGTTATGGCCGATTCTGCCGCAACAGTAACAGACCTGGGCAGGGATCCTCTCATATTTGAACTCCACCCACAAATCAGGAGGGGAGTCATCTTCGAGGAAGAAACCTTGCGGGAGCGGTTCAGATATATCGATTTCCACCAGCACTCTGATGAAGCTCATGTAGCGTCCCTCAGCAACTCCTTTTTCATCCCCTCTGATTACCTCTTTGAAGATGTCGTTTAGGGGAGTTGCCCCATTTTCTTCAGATCTGAGGTCTTCCGGGAAGTTGTGGATTTGTACCCAGATAATAGTCTTGTTGAAATCTAGATCCTCAACAACCACTTTCCTTTTTCCTTTCCATTCTTTAAGAATCAGTAGGGATTTCAGCGATCTTCCAGGGACGGGCTTCCCATATCTTTTGCTTGTCCTCACCAGATTTGAAAGTGATTGCGAAGATGTTGAAGCCCACTTCCACAATGGTGGGTTTGCTGATCTTCCTCCAGCTTCTTCCCAAGGTAAGCTCCATTGTGTGAGCAGAGAATTTCTTTTCAGTAATCATCTTACCCACAAGCATTTCACTAGCTTCTTTTCATTTGGGACCTTTTTTGGTTTGAATCTGTGAATGTTATCAGAGATATCAAGGGATTCAGTTTTTTGAAGGATATCAGATAGACCAAAGTTTTCCATTTGGGTAAATGGAGATGGTACGAAGGAAGAAGGGAGAAAACAAGAATTATTGGTATTTTGGTTTGATTTGGAAAAGAAACAGGGGAGAAAGAAGAGGCGGTAATGAGAGGGATGAAGAGGAATTCCAGGATGGGTAGGCTGTTTTTATGATAGCATAGTAGAGTTAATGTATTCAGGGTGGTTGTTGAAATGCCATTTATTGCATTTGAGGCTGTAGAGATGAAAGTTCTACAGGAATAAGTGTCTCTCTTTGGGATTTTCTTTTTGATCTGCCTTGATTGTATCTCCTTCTCTGCTGTATTGCTTCCTGTCTTTCCATTTAATGAATCGCTTCTTGTTGACGGAGAAGAAGATGTGGGTATTAGTCTTATCTTACTTAAATTCCTTTGAATGACAACTGCAGAACCAGCCATCTTTTGGGGCTCCATGGTACTTCAGTAGATTGTTGAGGATCTTGCAGATGTTGGTATTAGTCTTTTCTTCCTTAACTTCCTTTGAATGACAACTGCAAAAACAACCATCTTTTGGGGCTCCATGGTACTTCAGTAGATTGTTGATGATCTTGCATTGATGATGGCTGAGAAGCACTGGATACCAATAAATTGCCAGCAAGTGCAGTTGGAATTGTTGGAGGTAGCTTAGAGATCCATACAGGATGTATCGAGTCCCACTTGGGGGATTGAGAGAAAAGGTAGAAAGAGAAATTAAAGAGAGAGAGTCCATTATGGTTCAGCTGGTTCATTATTTTGGTGCAACTTTAAATTATTAGTTTGTTAAAAACCAATTATAATTGAACATTTTGTTAGGAACACAATCGGTCATTAATCTATGAAAGCTAGGATGACAAGTAATTATGATACAAATATATCATCATGAATCTAATTGTTAAGATTTCAAACAAATGTAAGTTATTATATTATTAGAAACAATATCAATACACAATTTAAATTATGTAATATCAAGAATCTATAATTATTATTAGAAAATGAAGTCTAATCGAATAAAAGCCACCTGCACAAAGGATAGGGTCCATGCTAGAGATGTTAATACTCTTTTATTTATTTTCTAAACAGACGAAAATATAAATAAATGTAGGCTTGATGACAAAATAAAACATTATTCACCAAAAAAGGACGATCCGGCCAATCGGTCGGGCTCATGCTAGTATGATAATATGAGTGCTCGAGGGTGATAGACGAATAGTGTCAAGTTTGCATTTGCTCCAAATGAACCAGCTGAACCATAATCTGAAGAGCTTGGTAAAAGTTGGCAGCCATTGTGGTTAGTGTTTCCAGTAGATGGTAATCGGTCGGTATTCGGTATACAATGATCATACGTTGGATTCAAATTGACCTCAGAGTCAAACACCTTAGGGAATGATCCATGTGACGGAGAATTGAATTTATAGAAATGGTTGGGTCACTATTTATCCTAAATTAATCTTGTACCACATCGGTTAAAAACAAGAAATTAAATGGTTTATAAAGCCAACTTAATTATAATAGTTTAAATTAATTAAGTGGGCCACGTGGGTTGGGTTTGTGGCCCATTACCGCATGTCACCATGTGCGCCACTCTAACCCGATTTGACTAAGTATTGGAGTCACCTCACGATGTACTGAGAGGGTGGGCATCATATCGCTACCCTCAAACGTGGTAAGGGGGGTGGGCACCACACCGCCACCCCTAGGACATGGCAAGGGGGGTGACCATCATATCGCCACCTCCAGGAGGTACCAAGACCGAGGGGGTGGGCACTATACAGCCACCCCCATGACAGGCCAAGGGGGTATCGAGTATCGCCACCCCTGTAAGGGGGTGGGCACCATACCTCCACCCCCATGACGAAATTTGGCTAAGTATGGAAGATGATAGAGGTGGTCAGCGCCCCCCATGGTATGACCAGGGGGATCAACGGGTCACTAACGTCAATAATGGCAAAGGATGGCCATCGGCATACCCCCATTATATGATAAGGGGTGATCATTTTAGGTGAAATTTGACTAAGCCTGGAACCAACAAGAGGAGGACGAGGAGGACCCCAGATGTGCGATTTTTGACCTGTGTGATCATTTCGCAATGTATTGCAGGATACCATCAAGAAGGGACGCATCAAGTTCCCTGAGCCAAAGAAGGATGTCATGCTGGTGGATATCAACCCGTTTCCCAACGTGATTGGTGTCAACATGGTTAACCCAAACTTCTCCAAGATTGAAATTCCTCGTTTCAAACTGGTGTTAGATACAACACCGCAATAAGAGACCCCCAATGTGATGGTGGTGGAGCAGGGAGAGTCATCGAGGGGCAAGCAGGCCAACTTGGTCCCGTCTAAGGTGTCCAGTGAGGTGGAGAAGCTATGTGCACAATGCCTTGATGAAGTGAGACAAACTCCACCAGTCCAACAGAGACTTGGTCCACCCCATAGGCCGAGATACCCACCTTATCAAAGACAAGTAGAGGGGGTCATTGAACGGGCTTGGGGGCAAAGGAGGCAATGGATAGCACATGGTCCTCTTCCCATGAGAATGACTTTCAAGATGCCCAATGTGCCACATGGAGGGTGGCATACTTATGACATGCGTCGTCAACAACCAGTAGCTATTGGGGGGATGACAAGGACTCAAAGGAGGAGATTCCTACGTAAGAATGCTAAAGCACGAAAGGGGCAATACCCATTAGTACCTTGTGAGATAGTGGGACCATCACAACAAAATGAGGATGGTCATGCTAGTATTGAGGTGGACAACTCTATGGCCACGGGTCCCAAAGTAATAGTGTCTGACAAGGGCAAGCATGTCCAATTCCAAAGTGATGGTAAGGGTCAGAAGGAAAAAATGGTGAAGGGGGTGATTCAAAGTCAGCTTGTGATTAACTAGGGGGCATGATGTTGCTCTGGCCTCAATAGCTTCTAAAGATACTATGCCTTGTAATTTAAGAATAATTTTGGGGTTGAAGGTAGGGGTGATAATCAGCGACCGGTTAGTCGGTCAACCAAAAAATCGGTTTAACGGCTAACCGAAAACAAAAAAAAAAATGATATTGGTCTCTGTGTCGGCTGGCCATTTGGAGTTATTCACTAACCGGCGGTTATCGATTGCTAACCGGCGATTATCGGTTACTAACCGACCAACCATCCCTTTGACCTCTCGCTGCCCCCAACTCCTTCATCCTCCCGATCCCCACCTTCCTCTACCTCTCCGTCCAGCTCCTTCCTTCCGATCCAGGCCTCAAATCTTCCTCTAACTCATAACCAACCTCATTCCTTCCTCTAAATCGTCCTCGCCACCCCTTCTCCTCCAAAATCCCACACAAACCCTAAATCCTTTCCATCTCAATTCTCCCAAATTTTGACCTCGCCACCCATTATCTTTGCTCCTACAACGACACTTGCGAGGCTGCAAAATTGCTTGCGAAACCCTCATAGACGACACCAATAAATTAATCTCGTAGTCGTCGCTGCCGCCTCGTCTACCTTCGTCGCTAATCGAAATCGCAGGCTCGCCTTAGTCATTCACATCGAAATTTTCTATGGCCTTCTTCCTCTACCTCTTTGACTTCCAGTGACATGCATGAGCATGGCAAGTAGAGGCAGGCTTGACCGCTAGAGAAGATATGCCCACACCACCACTAGAGCACCGCCGTATACATCCCCACTCCGCTGCGCATTAGTCCAATCACACAAATCGCCATCGTCCACATCCTCACCTTGCCCGTCGCTCCGACTCACCAATTTCCAGGCCTTCTCGGCTAATTGCCCATCCCACTGAAATCGTCGGCTACGGTTATTGGCTAACCGATAGTGCAGTCGGTGTCAATGGCGGTTGGGGATTTCACCTCCTTCTCTGTGTCAGCTAACCGACTTTGTGGTTCAGTTAAAACCGAAACCGCACTGCTAACACCCCTAGTTGAAGGTCACAATGGCATGAGGGACATGGTTTGTATGGAGATTGAAGAACGACCGTGGGGTAAGATGGTGGGGATAAGAGAATTTGAAAATCTTTTATGTCAAGGAGAGCTTTGGTTTTAATGTTCTACAAGGAGTAGGAGATTAAGAATCCTAACAAAACATGGTAAGAAATACTTTTGGGAAAAATTATTAAATCACAAGATAATTATTTTTGGCTTTTTGGCCGAATTAGTGAGGAAGAGATAAAAAAAGAGTTCATCGGTTGACTGAAGCTACCAAGGCCAATTGGGATTACAATCAACAGAATATTTAATTATTATTTTTACCCCTTCATCCCATCTAAGGAGTGGGACAACGATTATCTGTGGAAGTTTGGCGACAATTATTTCTATACATAAAAGCTGGGTACGCTTTTTTTGCCTATTACTGTATCACTTTCTGCCTTCTAGTGCCTATATTCAATGGGTTCAAGATGAATGAGCTGGAGATTGCTACCTCGGCAGCTAGACTGTTAGCCGATTACCAACAAAGACAAGAGAAGGAAATTCATCTGCAGGCGGAAACTACTCAAAAGATATGGAGGGCTCCACCCTTGGGAAGGATCAAAATCAACTCGGATGCAGGAATCTTGCCGGGAGGAGGTGCGGGTCTCGGCGCAGTAGCAAGGGACTCTGCTGGCCGCTTCCTCTTTGCAGTGGCTAAGAAGATCAAAGGCATCTGGGATCCGGAGGATGCGGAAGCCTTGGCGATGGAGCTAGGCGTGCAGATGGCGGTACAGCTCAATCTTACAAACCCAATCTTGGAGACGGACTGTTTGAATCTTGTTGCAGATATTTCCCAGGCGGAAAGGATCAGAACTGAAAAGGGAGTGGTGTGTAGAAACATCCGCCGGTTGCTCGTACAGTTAGGCGAATCCTCATGGCAGTATGCACCAAGAGAAGCAAACGTGGTGGCTCATATAATGGCACACGTGGAAACGATTTGGAATGAAAGGTCTGTTTGGGTGGATAGTCCACCGATCATCCTGCTTGATCAGCTAGAGTTGGACAATGTAACTTTCCCGGCTGATTAATGAAAGTTTCCCAGGTTCAAGTCAAAAAAAAAAAAAGGCCTTCGCGAAAAAACTTCCCCACCCAACTGCTTTCTGTCGCCGGCATGATTTCTCCCAATTCCAGCAGATGCTCATGTCGTCCGTACGCGCACTGCTGCAGACGTCACCTCTCTGCAGGCAGCCACACGCTTTCTGTTTGCTTGCTCTCCCACGACACTGTTTGGCAAAGCTCTGCTGGTCACGATACCGCCCATGGTTCCTGCTCTCCTTCAACTGCTCAGTTCGAATGGTCCTCTTCCCATATGCTTACACACGTAACCACCCATGAATCGTACAGCTCTCACCCTGCTCCTCTCGATGAATGGGTTACCGTCGACTACGGGACGATTGGACTCCACTGGTCCCCCAGTTTGTCTCTACCTCCTACTCGATCCTTTTCTTAATATGTTCCCCATTTTGTTGCCTCTTTGTGTCGTCTCCCCCTCCCTCTGCCTGATTATTTACCCATCCCCCTTCCATTAATTCGTCCACACTGAAATCGCTACATGAAAGATTCGACAAGAATGACTCGCTGGATGAAAGCGTCAGACGCAGATGAACAATGATCGGAGAAGAGGGGCCTTACCAAGGTGGAAGAGGCCGGCCCACCGGTGGCTGGTGAAGACAACGGTGCGTGGATTTTCTCTTCTTCGTTTTCTCTGGATTTTTAGCCGTTAATGTGAGTTGGATTCTGTCCCAAGTTCCGAATTTTGTTGGATTTGCCAATGTGGGTTCTGATTTTCGGGATTTTGTTCTTTGGTGGTTTCCTTAGAGACGTCGATTAACCAATAAATTGCTTGGCTCCATGAATGTTGACTATAGCTGGAAAGGGAAGGTAGAGTCAGAGTTTGGCGATTTGAAAGCTCAATTATTTCCAAGCAGAAGGGAAGAAGAAGCTCAACTTTAGGGATTAGGGTTGGGATCGGCGAGGAAGATGAAAAGATACGAAACCGGGGAGTTGAACAGAGTTTAATCAATACTTCGTGGCCTAAGAGAAATTTGGATACCTTTGGATCAGAAGCTTCGACAGTTCTCAAGTTCCAAACTGAGAAACAAGAAAATGGTAAGCAGCTCAAGTTCCAAACGTCAACTCATACAGTAACATTGTTTTGTGTTCAACTAAATTTTTTCTGCAATTGTTAGTTTTCTTATAGATACTCATGCCAGTTCAAAACAAATTTATTCCTAGGTAGTTGCTAATACTTGATACTAATTCATTGCATTGATTTAAATGATGATGTGGGAGGTGAGAAAGATGGTGAAATGGTGAGGGGAGTAGAATTTTTCTTTGATGCAAATAAGATTTTTGTCTTCTGCATTTGTTTCCCAATTGGTCAGTAGGTCTTTCCTTCCCTTTCTCATGGTTGGTTCCCTCCAATTCAGTTTGTTTACTGGACATTTTCCCCATTCCTTTCGCCCACAGTGTAGGCGCTTCTATTATGTGATGCTTACATAGTAACTGCTTTTAAGATTTTACTGGTTGAGAAGCCCAAAATGAATCCATTGAGAAAGTAGCGGAAGTTCAAGATCTGTATGTGCCCTTTTATCTGCTATCAATTTTAGATTGCCATGCAGCTATATTTGCTTCACTTGAAGTCTGGACATAATCGCTCAGGCGGGCAACCATGTGTTTTGATATGGTTTATCCGACATTGCCTTTAGATGTTGTGCAGGCTCCCAGCCTGTATTTCTGAGAAGAATGACTCTCTAAGGTATCATATTACTGAGATCTCCTGTGTTTAGAAGCACGACATTGTTGCTGGGAATAAGAGCCATCAGTGGCCTGCAATTTCAAAGTTATGTGTATCTTGCATTATTCGATGTAGTATGTGTATTGCATTTTCTATGTAATTGATGCTTTACTGCATGTCTATAACTCGAAGAGATTGAGTGTCCAACTTTATACATGTTTGTGCCCTTTAAAAAGTGCCAACTGAAATTGCTCATGTAGGTCCATGACCGTGTTGCTGGAGGAAAGGTCCTAATTCCAACATTTTCACTTGGAAGAGCTCAGGTGCTAATGTAATTGGAACTCTCAATGATCTTACGTTATGTCCTTCTAATATTTGGAGTTTACTCGATATAATGTGATTTGTGGAAATGATCACACTCATGTTGCTGACTCTGATTACTTTAGTGGAGAAAGAATGAAACAGATCTCTAAAGTTCTTCCTTCTAATTGATTGTGAGTCACAATTCCAACCCATGAGAATTAACCATCTTTTCTCATTTGCGTGTTTCGGTTGGTAGATGAAATTTTTCAAGAAAACTACCCTTCCGGTTCACTGCATGGCGAAGCCCTAAATACAGGGTCAAGAATTCCTTTCAGTCTGTTCTTTTTCTTCATATTTTATTCTTAGTTCGTTAATTTAATCATGATGGAGTACTTATACTGCAGGCAAGAGAGATCACCACCGTAATGTTTGCATCGTTCGTGTTTCAGTGCATGGGACAAATCTTGCAGCTGCTGTCATGTGTGGAATGAAAACTTCTGCTGTTGGAACTGTTGCGAAGGGAAACATCAACATAGAATAGTTCAGGCAGGCTGCTGAAGCAAATAGCGCTAACATGTCTGCACTCATGGTATTGTTTCATGTTAAAAAGCTTCGAGTTTGACCAAACTCTGTTGTGTGGTTGCAGGAATTGTGAACTGAAAAGAAGATGGAAATAATGATGATGCTCTACAAGGAGGAAGCCCACCAATGATGATGAGCTGCATCAGATTCAGAGATCAATTTCCATACAGTTTTCAATTGCTTTTAACCTCTTCAAGAGAGAAGATCCCACTTCCGTGTTGGATTGCGTCAGGTTTGTGTAATAACACTTTCTTTCTTCATTCATTATTTCTTAAAGGATACAAGTAATGCTTAGAATGAGCTCACATGCAGTCTATTCTTTCTGAATGGGGGAACTACATTTGGACATTTATGCTGAACGAATTCAGAGAGAATGCAAGGTAATGCCATTCATTTGTTTTCTCCTGGTATTTCCTTTTCTTTTGATTGTATGCAGAAGTACATTCACTTCTAATATGTGTTTCTTGACGCTTGCCCGTGATCTGCTTGACTTGACTGAGCTCGAGGTAGGAAGAATTACACAAGATCACTCTTAACCGAAGACAATTCAGACAGCCACCACGATGCAGCTCCATCAACCTCTTCGACGAAGAAGGCAATCTGAAGCTACAGATACGTATCGAGTTTGGTCAATCCATTTGTCTCCAAAAATCCATTCAGAAGGTCATTTTTATTCTGTTTCAGTTACTTTGCAGTCAGTATCTCGCTCTTTTCCTCCGACGGCGGATTCTGCAGATAACCAGGAATGGCAGTAGCAACACAGTAGCAACGGTAGAAAGATACAACATTAACCAAGTCTGAGGAAGCTACCACAACTAAGAAAAACACTTATATTAATGTCTTCAATAGTGATCTGTGAAATAAGTACACGACATACTTGGTAGACATTTCCTAGCTGACTTTGTTTGGGTAAGTATGAATATGGTAAGGGTTGTTTACATGGCAAAGCACAAGAAGTTATAGATGTTAGGTTTCTGGATTATTTACATTTTGCCTTGAAAGCTAAACAATTTGTGCAAGTTAGTAGGGATCTGTTGCCAAATTGCTTGATATGGGAAGTCTTCATGTTCAATCTCCGAGTGTTTCTCTTTTAGCAAATGACTATACAGAGAGTTGAAACTGAACATATGTTGTGTCGTCGTTGATATGCTGCTTTTTTTACTAACCTTTCTGCATATAGGGTTCGGGAAAGTAAAGGAAAGTCATACAGAATGCCCTTGAAGCTTTGCGGCTGCTACTGCTGTGCCAAGTCCTGCTCCACTACTTTCAAGGGATACCACTGCTACTTGGAATGTAAACAAAAGTAAATGGTTAGATGTACTCAGTTGAACGATACCAATCGCTCTTATAAGTGGTTCTGTTTGGCAGTAGGATGACTTCCTTCTTTGTATTAGCCCAAGTTTTAGCCTGCCCATCGATCCTTTTCCCTGTATTCTTCGTACTCTTTTATTATTTAATTTCTAACTATTTTCTGTTTCTGCTATACTGCTTTTAAAAGATGCTGAACAAAATTGAACATGTAATTGCAAGATACTCCCTGCGGCGTAGCCGTGGGTATTGTTTCTAGTTGAACAAAAAATCAAGTTGTCTCCCCACCATCCTTTGCAGACGGACACGGGTATATAGAGGAAAATCATGGTTTTTATTGTGGTGATAGGATTTTGTATTTAAAGCCAAAATATTGGCTAAGTAAGTGGCGGCAAATGTTTGTTTACCCTAAAAGTTAATTTTGTACCACATCGGTTAAAACAAGGAATTCAATGGTTTTATAAAGCCAACTTAATTATAATAGTATAAATCAATTAAGTGGGTCACGTGGGTTGGGTTTTTGGCCCATTACCGCATGTCACCATGCGCGCCACTGTAACCCGATTTGACTAAGTATTGGAGCCACCCCCATGACGTGGTGATGGGGATGGAGACCCGATAAAATTTTGCTAAGTATGGAAGATGATAGAGGTGGTCAGGGCCCCCCATGGTATGATCAGGGGGATCAATGGGTCACTAACGTCAATAATGGCCAAGGGTGGTCATCAGCATACCCCGATGGTATAATAAGGGGTGATCATTTGGGGTGAAATTTGACTAAGTCCGGAACCAACAAGAAAAGGACGAGGAGGACCCCAGATGTGCGATTTTTGACCTGTGTGATCCAAACACCCACCCACACGTAACAAGGGGGTCATCACGCCTTCTTCGTTTTATCAACTGGCATAACTATCAAGGTGAGGGGGCCAAGACTGAAGAGGGTACAAGTACAACCACCAAAGGCAGGACATAATCGAAGCAGTTGAGAGGATAATCGTCACTCCACGTCAGCATAGCAGTTTCTCGAGGCAGTTACTTCTGGTGGCTATAAATAGGAGGTGAAGATGACGGAGAAAGGGTTCGCCAAATTCACACCAGACAACACAATGTCAAATTGTATCCGTTTATCTTTTCCTCTGCAAATTTAGCCATAGTTGTAGTTCTGGAACTCTCACTAAACCTCCATAGGAGTAGAGTTAATGTAATTTAGTTTGCCTCATAGATCATCAAGAACATCGAACACCCTTGTTTGAACTATGTTCAAAGAGGTGTGGACCGTGTTTGTTAATCGTTTGCTTGGAAGTCAAAAGTGCATTCAATTATCGTCCATCTTGATTTTCTCGTTGGGAAAACAGTCACGGATTGAGTTGAGTAATATCATGTGACGAGTTGACTTTTATTTTCCTCTGGTTAAATTTGGGTGACTTGGCATTTTCGTAAACCGTGTAATAAAAAAAATGATGGCCTTAACATAGTCTAACGGAAGTGAACAATCAACGACAAATATTGGAATGTTGGATTAATTAAACTGACCAATAAACGGAATGAGGGAAGCCCCAATGGAAAAATATTGGAAGGGAAAATTACTTCGGAAATGAACTTGTTCCAAGCAACATTAGTAATCTCAACAACCAAATATGTTATTTTACCATATAGGAATGTGAGTGATCATGTGAATTAATATGTATGTTACTGAATTTTTGTTTGCCAATGTATTCGCTAGTTTGTCTCAACAACCAAATATGTTATTTAACCATATAGGAATGCGAGTGATCATGTGAATTAATATGTATGTTACTGAATTTTTGTTTGCCAATGTATTCCCTAGTTTGGATTCGGCGAAACCCGATCCAATCCGACCCATCCCCTAAACTGAAAGGGCCAACTAGTTGGACCCATCAGACAATTGAAGCCAAAGCCTAGACAAAATTCGGCTCTCGTACAAAGTTTGCATCTGGCGATAGAAACGAGACGGCCCAGCCCAATACCGGATCCAAGTTCAATATCTAGGGTTTAAAACAACCGTTTCAATCAGTTCCTCCGACCGCCACTAGACAGCAACATTTCAGTTTCGCCTGCTCTCGAAGTCAGTCGGGAAGGGGATCAAAATCGAAGGTAGAAAAAGGAAGACGAAGAAGAAGAACACCGAAGTAGTTTCGTCGGCGCGTCTCGTGCGCCAGGAATCGTTGCAGCCTTCATTACAAGTCTACAGGTATCTCTGAATTTACGAAGGCTTCGCTGTAATAAGCTGCTTGGCCAAAACATGTTCGAGGCCCTAGCTCGTCGGTTCGCTGCTGAAATAGAACTCTCGGATGAGCTATTGTACTCCGAATACCAGATCGATGCTCTGTTTTCATTTTTGCCAGTGTGGGAAAGCTTTCTATGAAGCGATCTATTGCTGGGTATCTTGTGGGCTAACATGAATCTTGGTAATCTAATGGCTAGGTGGTCTTATGAGGAGGTACAGCCCGCAGTACTATAGCCCTCCAAGGAGGGCATATGGAGGTCGACCGAGGAGTCCACCTAGGAGAGGTTATGGTGGTGGAGGAGGAGGAGGCGGTGGAGGTGGAGGCTATGGTAGGCGAAAGGACAACCAAGGCAGCCTCTTGGTCCGTAACATTCCTCTTGATTGCGGGTGAGTTTTACTTTCGAGCTAATGATGGTTTTGGAGGCCTTGTTTGAGAGTCATTTTGCTCATTTGTTGGAGTTGTTGGGTGTTTTGCAGCCAAGAAGAGCTTAAGGCTGCATTTCAGCGTTTTGGGGCTCTAAGGGATGTTTACATCCCAAAGGACTTTCACACAGGGTGAGTTTTTACGATGGTGACATTGCTGGTTTTTTGCTGGTTTTCTCTCTCAGTTGGATCCATTGCAAACAGGTTTAAATGGTTCGTTTATTTTATCATCTTAACGGATAGAGGAAAGGTCAACTAAGTAAATCCATGGTGTAGCATGTTCTGAGTCAGAGAACCAACAACAATCTGTTAAAATCGTTCAAAACAAAGTTGAAAACAGTTATAAAAATTACTCCTGGTATTTAGCTGGATTTGGGTCAATCCTATGGCGATGCATATAATTTTTGGTCATGCAAGCTAGTCGGTGTCAAGTCTGGTGTTGAGTAATAAACTACGAAAACTCTCACATGCAATGTTAGTAGTGGGTGGATGCTTTTGATCACTGTTGGACTGCTGTAGGCAGTTTCTTGCATCTCTTATGCGTGTACTACTCATGAAAATTTCTTGAAGCAATGATTTTGCTCATTATTTTCATTTTCATGGTGCACTGGATTATAAATGGTTTGTCAGGGGGGTTGTTGGTTTGAAGTAAAATCAAGACCAAGCCCCACAAATGTTGAAGACCTTCTGTTAAACATTACCTAACATATTGGTCTCAAGTCTCAACTCAAGATAATGTCGAAATGAAGAATGTGCCTTTATGAAGAGAAATTTTGTAATTACCCAACAATAGAGGTTTGATGAGCAAAGCGGATTTATTCTTGGCCGTCTGAAGACGACTTGAAGAGATTTAGATTGGCAACATTGGTCGAAGGCCAGGTCATCATGTATTTACCAGTATTTGAAGAAAATATCAGTGACTTGCATCTTTTCAAGTTGGTCGAAGTGCATCTTGTATTTACCAGCATTTGAAGAAAATACCAGTGACTTGCATCTTTTCAAGTTGGCTTTGGTACTTGACTTTTAAGGAAGAGGTCAGCCACTATCCTGCTTTTATGTGAATTCAGTGTCATCATATTTCTAAGTGCACTGGAGGCAGAAGAAAGGTATACTAACAACTAAATGCTTGAGTTATGGATTAGGAATCTCATTTTAGGAAGTTCACTTATCATCATTAGATAAATCTTGCTTGGTTGTGCATAAACTCTCTAGCCTTATAATTCTATTTTGTTGCTCTTTTTACAGGGAACCTCGAGGCTTTGCATTTGTGCAATTTGTGGATTCATATGATTCCCTTGAAGCTCAGCGTCGCATGAATGGACAAATATTTGCTGGCAGGGAGATTACTGTTGTGGTTGCAGCAGAGTCCAGGAAAAGGCCGGAGGATATGCGACATAGAACTCGGACTAGGTAACCATGATCTCCTGCAAGCATATTACTTTCTGACAAGTGGTATTCTGTCTGATTCATCCAATTTTCGAAACATCTTGCAGGGGAGGGGGCCGCGGGGAGAGATCATCTTATTATGGTATATATGCCGGTACCTTCTTTAGTTGTATTCCCCAAAAGCTGGGGTTTGAATCTAATCCTGCCTCACAATCTTTCTGCATCGTCTATCTTGTGCTGCATGCCACTGTGTTAAGATATTCGCCCACAGGGTAGTTATTTATTCATGTCAAATAATCGTTGGCATAATTTCAGGGCGCTCTCGATCTCGTTCGCTGTCTCGGTCACGCTCTCCTCGCCATCACGGATCAAGATCTAGATACCGTTCAAGGTTGGCAACTCTTGTAGTCACATATAGCTCTCCTCTGCAAATTGAACAGATTATCTGGGATATAAACATGTTTCTGCAACTTGTGTTTAGGTCCTACTCTCCCCCTGCTCCAAGAAACCGTAGAGACTACTCGCCTTCCCCAGGCAGGAGGCACCCTAATCCTCCAGTTCGCTCTCCATCTCCCAGAGGTCCTCCTCCTCCTGAACGAGATGGTGGCCGCGACCGGCTATCATATTCCCCTCAGGGTTATGGCAACCCTGACAATCTAGACAATAAGGGAAACGGCTATACAGAGTAAGTGGATGCTGGGTGGTGGGTTCTTCCTTTTTTCTGTTCTTTGAAATAACACCCAAACCCCATTTTCCGCTCCAGGAAACATGTTCATGGGTTGGAGGACGAAAGAGCTTGGAGGAGGCCAGCAGCTTCACCTGGAAGAAGGCCTCCCGTCGCGGCCATTTCGAGATCCCCATCAGGCTCTAGATCAAGGTCTCCCAACCCGTCTCCTGGCCGCCGCCACGGCAGATGATTGATGATCTAATCTGGCACCATCCATCATCATCATCATCTAAAATCACTGTTCTTGCATTGTATGAAAAAAAGGAATCGAGTAGAAACGGCTGTTGGATGGTTTTCGTTGTTTGACGTGGTGGATTGTTCTCTCTGTCGCACTCATGAACTCTCTGTTTCTGTCTCTCTGGCAATTCAATAGGTTCATGGCTTTTATTTTTTATTATTCCGATTACAAATTAGCCACGCCGTTGGAACCACGCTATCCAACGACGTGTTGTTTCTTTGTCCTACATAAGAATGTTTACATTGATGTTAGGAAATGCTAAGAGTGACAGGTGGCCGTTGATTCCTGCGTTTGACAAGCGTTGTTTCCAGTGGCGCTTCGTCGATCTCTTCTCCACGGTAAGCCCTGGCGGCCATCCGTGTGAACGAGGAGGTATCGTGACGTGGAAGTCTGTTGTCACCGGCGGCGGCAGGGGATGGAAACTGGGAGAAAGGGACAAACTGCTGACTTGCCCAGCAAGTTAACTTGGTAATCTTGTGAAATCAAATAATAATAATAATAATAACTACCGTGACGTGATTCTGAAAGGAAGGTCGTTGTTTCCAAGGGTGGAAATTTGTCAATCTTCTGTGATAGAAGCATTCTGCTTAGTGTCAAGTCTATCCTTAATTACTGTCCGTCCGATGATATCAGCGGTGGTCGGAGGTGGCACGTTTCCATTTTTATTCATTCCATAAACTACTTTTTTTTTAATTTTATTTTATTTAAGTGAAGATGGGGGCATTTTTAGGGGTTCTCATTTTGTGGGGACGCTTTGCTGGTTCGTTGTTTCGGCGACCGCCTTAATTAAAAAAAATGCGACTTTATTTCTGCCTTTGTAACATCAATCGGCAGCCAAGACAAGAGGGAAAAAATTAAATAATAATAATAATAGGAGGAAAAAGATTTTTTTTATTTATTTACTTTCTTTCTTGCATAAGAATTTGGCTTCTGGAAACTGTGACAATACACTACTGCCGCTGCGTCTATCCTGTTTCGCTCCTTTTCTTCTTCCCCTGCCTGCCATATCCTGTTTCTCTTCTTCTTCTTCCCATTGCGCCATTATTGTTGCAGCCTTTTCGTTGCGGCCGCCTTCTTCTTGCTTGAGGTTCTCTTTCTTCCTCCTTTTCATTTGGATTCCCTGTTCTGTTTGTTGCTGATGTTGATTGTACCCTTTTTCAGCTGGTGTTACTTAGTTTCCTCTGTAATTTTCTCATTTGGGTTGTGTTCATTTCCTCTACTTCTCACTCAGGGCTTGTGGATCGTAGCTGCTACAACTGGTCATTAAGCAATCGAAGATATTCCCGCCTTCGTTCATGGTTTGTATTACTTCCCCTTTTCATTTCTGATCTTGGGTTCTGTTTTCGTCTCAGTCCTGTATAGGGTTTGAGTTTGTTTCTTTCATTGTTTGTGGGATGTAGTGTAGTGTTGAAATTTGACTGTGGCGGTTTTTGATGTTTTTTTGTTCTTGTTGCAGGTGAGTCCAATCGACCACCAAATGGCCGGCGGCGGCGGCGGCCACAAGGACCTAGGGCCGGCGTGGTTGAAACCAATGCTGAGAGCGAGCTACTTCCACCCCTGCCCTTTCCATGGCGATTCCAACAAGAGCGAGTGCAACATGTTCTGTTTGGACTGTACCGGGAGTGCTCTCTGCTCTTATTGTTTGATCAATCACAGAGACCACCGTATTGTTCAGGTTTGGTGATGAATTGATGATAATGTGTTCTACCCTTTCTTTCTTTCCCTAGTTGTTGAGCCTGGGGATTTGATTGATTGTAGAACTAATGGGTGTGGGGTGGTTCTTTTTCCCACTTCTATTTGCTCCTGCAGATTCGGCGATCTTCGTACCATAACGTGGTGAGAGTGAACGAGATACAGAAGTACATAGACATTGCCTGCGTCCAGACCTACATTATCAACAGTGCGAAGATTGTGTTCTTGAACGAGAGGCCGCAGCCTAGGCCAGGAAAAGGGGTTACCAACACTTGCGAGATATGTTGCAGGAGCCTCCTCGATTCCTTCCGGTTCTGCTCTCTCGGCTGCAAGGTTGGTTCCCAATCACCATCAATTCTTTCCCCATTCTTTTGATTCATCTTCAGATTGTTCTTCTTCCCATGCTAAATAATGAAATGTGGTACCTATCCTGTTGTGTCAGCTGGGAGCCATGAAGCGAGGAGATGGAACCCTCACATTCTCGCTTCTGAATAAGCACAACAACAGAGATCACTTCCTCGGAGGGTTCGACTCTGATGACTACGATGACGATGAATCATCCACTCCCAAGAAGATTCGGAGGACGAATTTCTTCAATCGCATGATGGACAGGCTATCCATCCACTCTTTCAACAGCGGCGATGGAAGAGACAGCTCAGGTGATGAAGCTGCAACCAACATTTCCCCGTCGACTCCCCCCATCTTCAATCATCGCAATGCCAGGAGGAGGAAGGGCATACCTCATCGCGCCCCATTTTGACAGCATTCCTCCAATATGATTGGAAGATAAAACCACAGGGAGGAGGGTTGTTTCCATGCAGCACTTGGTAGGAGTGTGTAGTGAAGCAGTAACCTTATACACAGATAAATACATATTTATACATACGGTAGGAGTTGGTTGGTATAGTTTGCTTTCTGGGTTGTATATAATATATTCAGCTAGCAAGGGTAGTAGTGATGATGCTCTGATAATTATGAGCTGGTGGTCAGTCTTGTTATATGCAGTCTCTTTTCCCTTTTGTGATACAAGTTACTAGGGTATTGTAGGAATGATGGGTAGTAAGTAACCCAGTACTGAGAACTGTATATATGTATAATGCAGGTATAGATGTTTGGTTGATGTGTATACCAATACAGGCAGCTTTGTGTAGAAGCTTATGGGATACTTCTCTGTACATGTACACTTGTGTAACAAGTAACACCAGGTAGTCTTTGTACAGGAAAGCAGTGAATGATATTTCACAGCTTGGTTAGGTGTCATTGTCTTATTGGGTATCGATGGATTAGGTTAGAATGTGATGTTGCTATGGTATTAATGATGTTTGTGGTGCGTTTAAGACATGGAATTAGGAGGACTAATTGTGGTTTTCTTTTGAGGTTGTGCTAGAAATGGTTGCTGTTTGTTGATCCTGTACTGGTCAGGTCATACTGGTCAGGACTTATTATGATCTATTGCTATCTGTAGTGCCAATGAATGCTGCTGTTAACTATGCATACTCGTTATCCGACCCTTGACCTCGATCCGGGTTGGTTTTGTTGTGGCCTTTGGTTTGAGGTTCGTTGAGAATTTTGACGATCAAGTATAAATGCGTCGAGAGTTACCACGATGAGATTAGGTGATATTAGGTATTAGCTTACTATCGTCTGTGGCCTCTTCTCCCTCCCAAGCCTTTGTCTTCGTCGAAGTCCTATTATTGACAGCTTTTTTCGACATTATTCCATTCCATGGTGGATAAGGATTGGAGAGGAAGCGTGGGGGCTGCAAATTCCTGGGGGGGAAAAAGTGAGTGATTGAGAACTAAGAAAACAACCCTTCTTCCCTACTTCAGATTAACACCTTGTAATGCAGATAAAATCGCATCATGAATATATTTAAATAAAAAAAAAACAAAAAAATGAAAGAAGTGTTTGGAATGCTCGGGAGGGCAACCCTACCATAAGAAAATGACTTGACCCCTGGCTCCATTATCGTAATCATATCCTAATTAGGCTTTTCCCCACCTCTCTTCTGCTTCTTCACTTCCATGTACGAATCGAAAATAAGCAAGTGATAGTGAATTAATATATTTTATTAGGTGTATCATTAATTTAGAGGCAGAAATAAAGCAACCGCACGTATTTTAATTAGACGTAACTTAATCGTACAGTATTTTACTAATTATAGTTGGATTTCATAGCTTGAAAAGAATGAAGAGTAGTACGATGTGAGGTCTATCTACAAGCAATAATTATTGTTTTGTTTCATTGGTATCTTCGATCAATAAGTGTTAGAAGGGCAAATGTCTTTATCAGATTCATTATTTCGCCCCCTCTCATTTGGATCTTTCTAAACCTAACATTGATGCATGATAGGTAAGTATTGTTTCTAACATATTTGTTTTCGTAGGTCTTAACCCTTAATCTTACTTTTATCATTGGATAAGGGATCTTATTTAATATGAGAATTAGTGATTTGTATTAAAATATTAAATTTAATACCAAATTATCCGGATAAAATTAAACTCAGATGATTGATAACTTCTTCTAAACAATGTTGATCCACCGTTTATTTGATATTAAAATTGAATAATTTTCCTTGAAATATGACAATGACAAATGAAGTCGAAAAGGAGTAAAATAACAGGGAGGGGAATATGATACTGATGGGGAGAATAAAGCCATCAATCCATTACCAATAGTACTGATAACCATAACCCACCTTATGCTTTACTATCCCCACTCCTCCTCCATTCACCACCACCTTCCATATATATCTGAAAAATTAAACCTAATCAAGCATTACCCATTTTAATAACATATGTGTACACAATGATGTTTAGTTCATGTCCTACCAATCCAATGTCGCATAATCAAGGAGTTGATCGATCGAGTTGAACGATCCTGATGCATAGCTTCAGAAGCAGGAAGTTGTTGGTGCAAAACACATTGGGATGGATGATCTGTTCTAACGTTTATCGTTGAGGGTGTATGTGATTCAACAAATCATATTGTTTGCTGACAAGACTTAAATCAAGGTAATAAGTCGACAACAGCAAGAAGAGCTAGTAGGCGAGTTGTTGAATCGCTTGGCAACATGGTGTGCCTTGTGATCAGTAGTGATTTGGTTTATCCATTTTACCTACAAATTTGGATCCCTAAACATTAATTAACTAATCAAAGATAAAAAAAAAAAAAAAAAAACGTTATATTCGAATAGTTTTGAGAAGGATGGGATGAGTGAGAATGAGCAGGAAGGAGTGGAAGAACAAGTTGTGTTTGTGTAATGTACTTGTGGGTCTTACCTGACTCCTGAGTGTGGATCATGATTAGACAATCCATTAATAAAGTAAATTGACGGGTAAAGCAGTTTTAATAAATCAGTTAAGTTGATGGACCTTTCAGCCCAAAGGCCCACCACGACACACGGGAAGTCTCTGGCACCGCACGTCCCACGAATCGGGGCCCACAGGTCGAGCCCACCACATCCTACTTTACCTTACAGAGCCGCCGTTGGCCGTTGCGGCCCTCAGCGGCTCAGCCAGCGGGCTTAGGGATAGGGAGGAAGAAGCGGGAGATTATCCTCACGTTGATATTATTTGTTGTTGGGCCTTTGGGGGAAGGAAAAGTGTTTTCATATGTTTGGGCTCTTAGGTTTGGGTTAACATGAGAAGATTAGAGAAATTTGGGCTTTTGATATGACTTGTAGGCCTTGGTATGGATTCTAGACGAATCACTCAAAGCCCTTCAACGAATTTTGATATACCATACCACTAGTTTTGGTCCTACTTTTGGATAATGGTATAGGGTTTTTTCCTAAT
Source organism: Linum trigynum (assembly GCA_964030455.1). Taxonomy (NCBI): domain Eukaryota; kingdom Viridiplantae; phylum Streptophyta; class Magnoliopsida; order Malpighiales; family Linaceae; genus Linum; species Linum trigynum. Next base: position 6,642,758 of record OZ034818.1, read on the forward strand.
ATTAAGGTACTATTTAAGTATTAGAATCTGAGATCTCTAGGTTTTTAGCTAGTGATATTATCACTAAATCAATTTTTTGTTTGTTACCATACCACTAGTTTTTGGTATTCTCGTTGATGGGTTGTTTGTTACTTTGTTTGGAAATCAAGAAGCCATTGTTTGGTTATATTCTTTTATATATATATATGGTTATGTCTTCGGTGCACTCACTTTATTTGGTGCATTCAATGCACCCGCCTCATAATCGTCATTCTAAGCAGGTGGTTCATGTGAAAACGATGTCAATCATCCCTTGTAGTATGATGAACAAGAACCACATGAATTTGTACAAAAATTATTCAAGATTCACTTTAATTTGAATAATTCAGGGTTTAGAAATTTAGGGTTAGGGTTAGAGTTTACAATTTGGGATTTTGGGTTTAGATTCAAAATTGAATGTTAATAGGTTAGGGTAATGGGTTGATTAGTTGTGATTCTGTGTTATATCATCATATAAGACTAATGTTATCCATTAAATTTCAAAATTTGATGTATTATGACCACTTTTAGAGGTGGGTGCACTGAATGCACCAAAAAAAGTGAGTGCACCGAAGTAGCCACCATATATATGGATTTCATTCAACACCAGACATAGTACCGAGATACCCTAACAATTATTTCACAAGTAGTTTACACAGGAAAGGATCCGAAATTGAAAAATCATGTGGAAGTGGAAGATGTCACTGCCCTGGTCCTCCAGGCTCTTATAAATCTTACGTGATGAAATTGTACATAAACTTTAAATTAGTAGAGTTAACAAAATTTTCAAATTTATCAACTTCAACACTAAACCGGCTAAAACTAACATAATTTATTATTTGAAAGACTGAAACTATATATGGATTCTAGACAAACACTATTGTCATAACTGTATCCATTCAAATTCTCTCAATTTACATCCCACCCATTTGACCATTTCAATATATCTGCACCAAACCGGGTTAATGACACAAATATTGTGTTTTTTTTTAATTGCCACAAATATTGCGGATTGAAAAGAATTGACACAAATATTGTGTTTTTTAGTAAGGTTTGGGGCGGGACCACCAGAGACTCAGGCGGGGCTGATGTTTTACCCAGTTCTGGGCGCTGGCGCCCCAGTCCCAAGCGGCCCGCCTCAGTTATATTTTTACCTAGTCTTAAGCGTTGGCGCCCAATTCTCCAGCGACAGCGCCCCACCCTTTGTTTTTTTAAAATACCGAACCTCGGGCCCCTCCCACCTTATCTCCTCTTCTTCTTCCTTCCTCTTCTTCACTCCTCCACACCACACACACCCCCCCCCCCCCCCCCCACACCCCCCGAACCGGAGAGAAGCCCAGCCGCCGCCGCTCCCGCTGCCGCCCATGACTGAGGCGCCGTCGCCGCAGAATCAGGCGCCGCTGCCGAGTGGAGCGCCGCCGCCGAAGACTGAAGCGCCGCCGCGGGAGACTGAAGTGCCGCCGCGGGAGACAGAAGCGCCACCGCCCGAGATGTCCTCCAACGAAAAACCAGTCGCCGCCGGCAGAGGCAGAGAGAGAGGCCGGCGAGGTCGTGGTGGAATCGGCGGCCTTTTGCGCGCTCTCGTCGGCGGCTTGATTTCTTTTTTAATGTTCTGTGTTTTTTTTTAATGTTTTGTTGCTTTGTTTTTGCAGTTCCTAGGCTTATGGATCCTTATTCGATGAGATTACCGCCGACAACAATTGATCCAAGTCCGGTCGATCCGACACTTCTTTGGGGACATGGCCAACATCGTATCGACTCTGTTTGGACATACGAGGTAAGTATTTGATAATTATTCATGTAAAGTTAATTAGCTAATTAGATTATTTTAGTTGGTGAACTGAACTGTTAGGTGAAATTAGTATAATTTGGAATTAGTATAATTTTATGTTAGATAAGACAGATTAGAATTTATTAGGTGAAATTAGAATTATTACGAATGAAAATGAATTCATATAAGTTTTGTGCACTCTAGGCTGGTGATCGATCTTACCATGTTCGAGGTACGACCATTTTAGTACCTTACCATGAGCTTTATTGGCCCTATCTCGAAGAGGCAGGCTTGTTAAGTGTCATGCCCCTAGTCCATATGAACCCCGATGCGAGTTTGATTACTACGCTTGTAGAGCGGTGGCAACCCAAGACGTCGACCTTCCATCTACTGTGTGGTGAGATCACGATCACGTTAGAGGACGTTGTTACACTGTCCGGTCTGGCGATCGACGGTGATGCCGTCGTAGTTGATATACCGGATGAGGAGTGGTCGACGATCTGTTTGAGACTGTTAGGACGGGTTCCGGCTGATCTTGTAGGCGGTGTCGCTGTTGTTAGGATTGTTTGGCTGAGGGTTGAATTCAATCATCTGCCGGAAAATGCATCACAGGAGGTTATAGAGCAGTTTGCACGAGCTTATGCTCTATCTCTGATTGGAGGTGTACTTTTCCCGGATCGGTCTGGAGGTACGGTGCAGCTACAGTACCTACTTCTGATTGAGGATTGGCAAAGAGCTGGACGGTTCGCCTGGGGAGCTGCTGTTTTATCCTACCTGTACCGTGAGATGGGTAGGTCGACTTTGCACATTACGCATACCGGCACTTCTCTTAGCGGTAACCTTGGTGGATGGGTCGCCCTACTGTAGTTCTGGGCGTGGGAGCGATTCCCACATCTGACACCTCCAGATTCAGAGACGAGGGCACATGCCACCGAGGATGCATCCCCACGTGGTCTTCTATGGCTTTCGGCCAACAGTCGTCAGTATGGTGACCAGCTATTCCAGTACAAGCTGTGGTTTGACGCGATGGACACCGTGGTGGTTAGTATATAACATCCATTTTATAGAATAGTTTTCATTTGTTTTATTTATTTAGATTTAGGGATAATAACGTTAATTTTTTTTATGTAGTGGCAACCTTACCTTGAGAGAGCACTTCATCTCAGAGGTAGTGTGATACAGTCTGAGATATTTCGAGCAGTAGTGCCACTTCTGCTTTTCATCGGTGATGTGGCATCATCCAGACCGCGTGCTCCGGCAGTTTGGCATGAGGCAGCATGAGCCTCATCCGCCACATCCTCAGGCTGAGGTTAGGTTTTTTCTTCGCCAGGCTACTCGTGGGCCATCGCGTGGGCAGCAGTTGGTACACGCCTCCAGAGAGTCGCTTGCTTTATGGAACCGTCGACACGAGTTTGTAGCGACGGCTCCATACACTGATGAGGAGTTAGCCTACCACTCGGAGCATATGGAGTGTATAGAGATGTCACCAGACGTTCTGGCACACGGAGAGGAGCTGCAGCAGAGGCATTGGTTAGTTATTTGATTTATTTGCTTAATTTGTTGTTAACTGTGTGAAATATCTGACATTTTGTTGGTGTTTTTTAGTACGACACTATCGAGCATGATGAGGTGAGTTTGCGTGACGGTGTACGAGCTGGAGGGCTGACCCCTGACCAGTGTGAGGACTTGGCCAACTTTATGGCATCCGGGGTTGCTACTCTAGGGTTTGAGCAGCGTAGATACCCTGATCTCACAGTACCTGTACAACCCCATTATGAGGAGCCCGTCATGACTGCCTGGCCAGAGCGTACTGATCCGACACCGGGCTGGGTCATCCCAGAGCCACAGTTCAGACAGGAGCATAGGCCACGTAGACAGCGACGTGAGCATCGTGATGCACCTAACCCATTTCGGGTTTCAGATCGACAGCGAGCACAGCCCATCCGGCCTACATCGAGGAGCTTCCAGTTTAATCCGCTTCGGTTGCAGTTTCAGTCAGATCCTTCCTCGAGCTTTCAGCCGCCGCGACGACAGCAGTTTCAGTCAGATCCATCTTCGAGCTTTCAGCCACCGCGACGGCAGCAGTTTCAGTCAGATCCGTCTTCGAGCTTCTATCAGCCAAAGGATAGCTTCCATACACCGCAGCATGCTACGATGGGAAACATGGCCTCAGGTGGTGATACTAGAGCAGCCTCGTCTCCCGACCTGTGGGGAAACCTAGATGAGCATGAGGCGTGTCGGGAGACGATGTGGAATTATGAGCAACATGTTCAGTCTCAGCAGCATGGTGGCGGTCAGCCTGAGGAGCATCTTCAGTCTCAGCAGGATGATATGTTTGGTACACAGGATCAGGATGGTGGTGTTGAGGAAGATGGGCCCCATGAGTATGATGGTAGACCTCTGCGTAACAGGGTGCCTGCGAGGTGTGGTACTGGCGGCCATCTAGCGGTGGAGCATGGTGGTCGTCAGTGAGACTATTATTATTATTATGTACTTCCTTATTTTTGGATTGTTATTATTACGTACTTCTTTTAGACTATTATTTTTGGATTGTTATTATTATGTACTTCCTTTAGACTATTATTTTTGGATTGTTATTATTATTAACGATAAAAAACATAACAACAACATACCAAACAACAACATCTCAAACAAACAACAACTTTTACATGGTAAATCAAAAGAAATACAACAACTTCTACCACCTCTCAGCCATGTCTATTACCTCTACTTCCTCTTCTACCACCTCTCGCACTTCGTTGGCCACCACTCCCTCCTCGGTTGATCCCACTCCCACTAGCTTGGTCACCGCAGGTTGATGCATTATGTCCTGCTTGGTTACAGTTGCTACACACTTGGTGTGATGCACCCTTCCTTGGCCAGTCCATCTCGTTGTGAATCCTTGTAATTCGTGGCCTCCCCGGCTTCCTAATCATGTGCACATTAGGATGGAGAATAGGACCATTATGCTTCTTCCAACCCTTAGGTTCACCAAGAGGTGCGAAACTTGTCCCATAACAAGCCATTACTGTTTCCAGCTTGTAGACATCGTTGACAAACCTATATACGCATTAGCCCCCATTCGGTTGCAAGCTGCAATGGCATGAGAGCAAGGAATTTTATTTCCTTGAAATTTACCACAAGTGCAAAATCCTGCCCGGTTTTGATCGTCAAAGTGAACTATGAGTGTGTTTGACCCCGTCATGTTGAAATTGTTGGGAGGAGTCTGAACTACATAGATGCCTTGACTTCGATCAAGAGCTGTCAAAGAATGTCCAATTGCCTTTTGTGACCTGTACTTCATCAGCTCTTCGCACTTGGTGGAGTACTGTGAACCGCCACTTCTAATTTCTGCTCCTGTCTCCAACCTGTACTTATCGAATTTCTCCACCAATCGCCAATAGGTATGCTGCACAAGAGAAGCTATAGGAAGTGCACGAATACCTTTGAAAATACCATTGACGCTTTCTGCCATGTTGGATGTCAGGATAGACCAACGACCCCCACCATTGTAGTTATCATGTGCTAAACTCCAACACATATGATGTTGATCCACCCAGTTATCACATGAAATATTTCTATCAGCGGCCACCTTCTTAAACTGCTCAACTTGACAATCAAATTTCTCCAACCGTTTTTCTCCGGCTAACAAAATAAACCACAACACGGGTTAGATAAATTCATGACAAAATTACATGAAAACAAATAATAAAATTAAATGAAGAAAGCTTACCGACTCGAAATAGTTGATTATACATAATTTTGCTTTTAGTATTCCTTTGCAAATTGCTTGCATAGTGTCGCATGCACCACCTCCACTCCCAACCTCTTCCGATGTTATTCATGGCTTCATAGAGTCCTGCATGTCTATCTGAGATGATGCATACATCATTTCGATCAGTCAAACCCTGAAAGTTCCTCATGAACCATGGCCAACTCTCAGTATTCTCGCTTTCCACTATGGCAAATGCAATTGGAAAAATCTTCTTCCGGCCATCAAATGAGCTCGCCATGAGTAGCACTCCTTTATACTTCCCAGTAAGAAATGTTCCATCAACAACCATGACGCCTGGACAATTCTTGAATCCATCTATACAAGGTCTATAAGCCCAAAATACTCGCTGAAATATTGAATGACCTGGTTGAGTCGAAGGAACTCTTACCCAATCAATCACCGATGTTGGCATTTTTCTCTTGACCACCCGCAAGAATGTTTGCAAAAAATCGTAGGATTCTTCCCAATTTCCATGCAACTTCTCCAATGCTCTTTGTTTCCCATACCAAGCCTTCTTGTAAGTAACTTGCATATTAAACTTATCTTTCAACTCGGCCTGAACAGTTAGAACACTCAGATTTGGTTGGGCACGTACCAAATGTTTGACGGCCTCAGATATCATGTCGACATCAAGATGGCGATGATCCGTCGGTTGAGTCGTACTGCTACAAGAATGCACCAACTCAGCCTTTCTCACAGTCCATTCGCCCCCAACATCTCGACATCCAAACCGCACCATCCAAGGACAATTGTCATCCTTGTGCCTCAAGCATCTGACCTTCCAGATTGAAGGTGACGACTCCACCACGCCATATTGAAAGTTGCGTTGTAGTGCGTGGTGTTTAATCGCCATCTGTGCAGCTTGTTTCGAGTGAAATATCTGCCCCTTGTAGAATTCTCCTTCAAAACTATCAACAATAGGCATTGGAATTACGCCATATGAATCAGCAAGTGATAATTCTTCGTCCTCTTCATTACCCTGCAAGTAATAATATGGAGGATAATTAAGCTGCTCTCCTTCCTCCTCCTCCTCCTCCTCCTCCTCCTCCTCATCTTCCTCCTCTCCGTCATCACCGTCATCATAGTCATAATCAGATGGCACGCTCCATGTATCATCTTCTTCCTCTCCACCCTGATCCTCACTGAGCTCAACATGTATCTCAGCACCCAAACAATAAGGATTTTGTGCCATAAAATTCCAAAGCACATTCAAGCTATCATCATCCACAATAGGTATCGCATAATGAAATAAAACACCATTCTGCCATTCTGGAAGACGGTAAGTGAAACCTGTGATCACATCACTATCTTTTACTGCTTCGTCTCTGCGCCGTATTCTCGGAATTAGATTCTCACAAAGTTTGTGATATGTGACTCTGGATGGAACCGTCAACTGAAAACTACTACCACCAACGAATTTGATGCCCAAATTATCCTCTACTTTCTCCGATTTCCACCGAACAACTAGTTCAAATCTTCTAAAATCACTACAAAAAAACAAACTCACTAATTAAAACTAAACACAATCATAATAGCATTTGAATAATATAATTACAAAAATACATGTGTCTCTTACCTATTAGCCATTTTTGCAGCAGCAACCAGAGCTCTCTCCTCTATTTTGGACGATTTTTTTTTGTGGTGTGAATCTGAAACGAAATTGTCTGGGTTTTATAAGGTGGGTGGCCAGCAATAAGCCAGCGGTGCCACCTCAGTCTCGGGCGCCACCGCCTGGGATGATTTCCCACCTACTCGCCTAGGTCTCAGGCGGTGCCGCCTGAGTCTTGAGCGCCGCCGCTGTCAACTAAATAAAACGGTCCAAAAAACAAGCTAAACCGGCAACGCTTGAGTCTTAGGTGGCCTCGCCGATTCTTTTCTCCAAAACACAATATCTGTGTCAATACTTTTTAATTGGCCATATTAGTGGTAAATTTAAAAAAGAAAACAATATTTCTGTCCCCACCAAACCACTATAAATTATTTGTGACTTTATTTATTCCATGGAACCCTATGCATTTCTATTTCAGTGGGCCCCGACTCAAATCCGACACCATTTTGAATTTGAATCAAATAAGGAAGAAGGGGAAATAAGAAAGAAAAGGGAGTAATGGACCAATTTATTTATTCATATTTCATATTAATATATGCCGTTCACACATAGGAATTGATCGAATAATGGAAGTCTGATTTTATGGGAGTGAGACAGAAAGACCGTCGTTGGTTGACTTGGTTCATACATACACAACACAATGACCAACTAATCAAAACAAATTTCTAATCAAAGTCAGTAACGACTCTTCTTCCTCCTCCTCCTCCTTGTTCTTCTTCTCCCTCTTCTAGTCTCGTTATAAACAAAGCTGCATTATAACGCCGAGTGATCTCCAAAACCCCATCTTTATAATTTCCTTCTGAAACCCCCTCCTCTGTTCTGTTGTCACAAAACCAAACCCCAAGAGATTCACAATTTCCATCGCAGAGAAGAGGAAGACATTGATCATGGCAGTCGGGATACTGGAAGTTCATGTGGTGAGCGCGAAAGGCCTCAAAAGCACCGATTTCCTTGGTACGTACAATCAATCGCCTGTATTGTGTATGCTCTTTTCAACAGATTCGATTTTTCTGGGTTTCTTTCCTTTATTGCATGTCTGCGCTTATTGTCCACGAAGCAATTTTGATTGATCGATCGATCTTCTCCAGAATCGAATTCTGGGTTAATAATCTAATTAGCTTAGCTCTTGTGTGAAGGTGGAATCGATCCGTACGTGGTGGTTCAGTACAGAAACCAAGAGCGCCAAACCAGCGTTGCCAGAGGTAATATATTTCTTACTGCACTTTTGCTTCTCTCGATTTGGTAATCCCAGTGCTGTAGATTTTACCACAACATCAACATGTTGTTATATCTCCTCTGGGATGTATACCACTGTACATTTCGTTTGTCTTAGTCCCCTAGTTCTAATTCAAACTCAATGAGGTCATGTTCCTACCTAACTAGACAAACACACCAAAAACAAACCTCATTGCAAGAGTTTCCTTTCCTAGGGTTCAATTCAACACAAGAAAAAAAGGGAGTTTCCTTCTGTTTGTGCCCTAATTAATTTGATGATGATAGTTTAGAGTTTCGTGAATGGAAGGGAACATGATGATCTCATTCAGCTTAGTATAGTATTTCAAAAGTACCTATTTGACATGGCATTCTTTACCTTCTCATTACAAAGAGAGAAATTTACAGAAAGTTTGTATGTCAATCCGCTATAGAGGTGGTTGATGAGATTATGATATTATAGTTCATAATTATCCTATGCACATACATGGCGCCAATGCAGGGGCAGGTGGGAGCCCAGAGTGGAACGAGAAGCTGACATTCAGAGTGGAATACCCAATCAATGGTCAAGGCGGCGGCGAACACAAGCTCCTCCTCAAGATCATGGACCACGACACCTTCTCTGCGGATGACTTTCTTGGCCTTGCTACGTAAGCTGAATCATCCCTTTTCTTAATAATCACTTGTTTGTTGTTTTGTATCAATTACGACAGTGATCGTTACTTATTATGCGATGATTATCCTGACAGGATTCACCAAGTGAAAGATTTGTTGGAAATCGGGGTGGAAAAGGGGAGCTCGGAGCTGCATCCTTGCAAGCACAGTGTGGTCACTGCTGCAAATTCTTACTGCGGTGAGATTAAAGTCGGCCTCACCATCACAATTAAGGTAACTGCGTCGATCGATCCAGTAAATAGTTAAATTCTGTATGATTATTGTGTTGGCTCTGACTAATTATTCGACTGACAATTGCATTGAAACAGCGGGAAGGGGGTGATGGTGGCGGCGAAGGGCAGCAGTTTGGCGGGTGGAGGCAGAGCAGAGACTTTTAGCCATTAGTCACGAACTTACGATGTGCATTCAGAGTCTGTGTATGTTTCGAATTATGGGTCGGTATGGATTTGGCTTCTTGATCCTGAACCCAGAGGATGTAACGTGTACGTTTAATGCAAAATTAGGTTGGGCTTGTGTTGTCTTTGTTATGTATATCATCTCTACCAGCTTTCTGCCTCTCTACGGTTTTGCTCAATCGTATTAGTTGAATGTATGATACAGAAGTATACCTACTTAGCGTTTGCCCCCAGAAGAAGCAAATGAGTATATACTACAATTCTTCCCAAAATTATCTTTCGATCTGTGTTTCGGAGAGAAGAGGGAGGAAAAGAGAAACGGGGGAGAGAGACTTACCCTTAACCTTAAGCAGTGCGGATTTGTAGAATGATATTTTACAAAAAGATTATAGAATGAAAAATATCAGCTAGCCGTCTTAGCTCAGCCGGTAGAGCGCGTGGCTTTTAACCACGTGGTCGTGGGTTCGATTCCCACAGACGGCGACTATCTTGTTTTTACCGACTCTCTATCAGAACTGGGTTTTGGCTTTTTGCAGATTGAGAAGCTGCAGACAGAATTGGAGGCATAACAGGCAACCCATCCATCCCTTGCTTCATTGCTTCCGCCTCAAGTAAGCTTTTCAGTTCCGGATTTTTCGTGAGGGATGACTGATGATTGAGTACTGTAGATGTGCTGACATTTGCTTACAATGAGGGGCAAGTGCAGGAGCTTCTGGCAGAAATGGCAATGGTGGAGGAGGAAATCATCTGGCTCGCGAGGAAACTAGGGGAGTTGAAATTTAGAAGGAGCTACCATGTGTCAACATTACAAAGCCATGCTGGTGGTTTCAGAAGGGAGAGGTTCAAATTAAGAAGAGCTTCTGCTGGTTCTGCAGAAGAATTATTCTGCATTCTTCCCACTGCTGCGGCTTCACCAAGTACGCCTCTAAACTCCTAAACGATGGATTGTGCATTCAGGAGATTACTCAATTAAACTCAGTTTGATTCTACGTAGGAGCTACTTCTCATGATTTTACTAGCACAATCAATGAACTTAGAGTAGAATCGTGGATTGATTGCTTCTATGATCTATCTATAATCTATGACCTTAGCCGAAAAGCCACAGATGCAACACAGGCAAAGATCACTGACGCAGAATGAAACCAGAATGCGGATAGTAGTACGATATGAGAAGCCAAACGAGCTATCTGAAGAACTCACCAGATGCCCCATTGGCATATTCCTTGATCTCATTAATTCGAACTTTTTTTCGTAACTCAACCAAACACTATTTTGAAACCCCAAACAAACACTTACACTTAATAAAACATACAACACCGACTAGGGCAGATTCATTGATACACTAGCAGAAGCACTCAAACGCCGTGGATACAATAGGAACATAGACTGCTTCAAACCGCAATCAAGACAAACAGAAAAGAGAAAACACAGAGTGCCAGTTCAGCTAAGGAAATTGACAATCCTATTTAATAAGTTCAAGCCAAATACGGTTTCTTCACAATTGACTTTCACCGCCACATTCAATGGCTCGGAGCATATACCTTCAGCTGTGACGGTAATTAAGCAGGGGACCGAGTTGCTAAGAATTTCACTGCTGAACCGCAAGCACAAGCCAGATGCATCATCGTGCTTGGCTGCGATCGGCATGTCGACAGATACAAGGAAGAGATTGGCATTGCTGAGCATTGTCAACACTATGCTCTCACAGACTACCAGAAACTTGTCTTTTGAGAACGTGTGGTCTCCCTTTTCCTTGTTTAGATCGTCTACGTGGCCTTTGAAGATACAACTGGAAACCCAGAAAGTGAAAATGAAATGAAGATGAACTCAGTAAGTGGTATTAATGCATTGACAGAAACAGGTGAGCAGGAAAGCAATTGACATACAGACAATGGGTGTGTATGTTTTTGCCTAAAATAAGTACTTTTTGAAAAAGAAATTGAGTTAAAAGCCAGATCTATCATGAATACTAAACCCCGAAAATTATTTAAATAAAGTCCATTTGGAATGAAAATCCATCAATGATGGTTGTCATGCCAGTGGCATGCCGGCCGGTTGAACCGGTGCCGGTCATGAAATCGACATAACACCATCGGTATGACCGGCATGATGAATTTACGAATTCTAAGCAAAATGACGTTGTTTTAGTGAATTTAATTAGTAGAAATAAATTTATTACATATTTTATGGATACAAAAGTTAAAAGTTGATGTAATTTGTTGGATTCGGGTATAAACGTACAAGTATTGCGTTAAATGTTGTATTTAAATATGAGTATTTGTTATTTTATTTGGAATGTTGTATTTTATTAAACCGGCATGAACCGGCACAAACCGGTTGTACCACTGGTCGTACCATTCCACTCCCTAAACCGGCGCAACGGTATAAACCGGTTTGACAACCTTGAGTTCTATCACTAAAAATAATTCATACCCGCCAAGACAACTTTTTCTTAACACTTTCCCAAACACACTTTCTCTCTAATGTTTCTTAAACTTGAGGAAAAGTCACAATCAAAAGCTATTACACAATGATATGATGATACTGTCAGAATGATAATAATTACTAAGATTAAAAGTCGGAGCCAAGTATAAGTTAACTGACCTCCTTGTGCACTCAAACATTCCTGGAAGATGAGATTCCTTGTCTCTGAATACTTCAACATCCATTGGAAGTGGTTTTACAAAATACCCAATGTCAGGGCGCAATTTAACTGGAAAACTCTTGCCATTGAAATATATGACCAACTTCAAGGGCAGTAGATGGTGGTGGAAGCGAACATGGATTGTCTCCGCAGTTGCTTGACCAGGTTCCAGAGAAGTAATCTCTTGCATAGGAACCAGTGCTGGTACATCATCCTGAGAAGAGCTGCAATAACCAAGTCAAAGGCATGTGCGCTAAGTTAGTTCAACAGAGAATCGAAGAAAAACATTGTTGTTGACAAAACAAAATACAGATATTTGTTCAATTTTTAGTGATGACAGGGGTATGGAAACATCAAAGGTACCAGCAAAATTACAGCTTCACAGCCAATCATTGACTAGATAAGAAAACCAGTCATAAGTAAGTAAACTAGCCAAAAGCGATAGGAACAAAAGTTACCTCTCAGAACAATCTGAAGGTTTGGTGGTGGAGTCCTCATGCTTCAACACTATGTTTAAGATGGTCTCAATGGAACAGTTCTTAAAAGTAGCTTGTATGGTTACAACATGAGGGGAAATATTTGAAACATCAGATGAAAACGTATAATCCACCTTCATGCCATTTCCATTCGCAGGGTCTAAGAGTTCATAGGTCTTAGGTCTTACTCGCTTCTCAATGTCCTTAATTGAAATTCTTGCTGACCTGGGGACCTTACTCTCTTTGTGTATACTTGAATTTGGTAAACTGGGTTGATCATCCAACCAAGTTTCTAAATCTCTTTTTGACATAAGTTCCTCAAGATCAGCAGAAGCAGCTGGCAGGAGATGGCTCTCATCGGATATTTGAATCAGTGGATCTTGGATGTTTTCATCCTCATTTGAGGAACCACTCTCAGTATTGCCACCAGAAGTAACTGAGTGGTCAGAGCCATTGTAAGAACCACTTTCCTCATCCAAAGATCCAGTAAATGAACCAGAACCATCTTGTTCTGATAGATCTGCCTCAGTATCTGCATCATGAAGAATAGTACAAGGCTTGGGCAGTGGTTCATACCCTGGGGCAGCATGAAGTACAATCTGTGACAGGGAGCCTGGGAGATAGACTCGATAATTGATTGGTATCGGGGACTGTTGAAATGCTTGTTCATGAAACATGTGTTCAGAAAGTACATTCAGCAGGCCTTCATTTTCAGGGGAAGTAATCACCTCATCTTCCAATTTCTTTGAGCCCAAATGACACGAGAGAAGTTTCCTGAAGAAACAGCCTCTTCCACGGACAACATAGTTCATATCACACTCAGCTAGTTCAAGCACATAGCGAGCTATTTTTTGTAATGTCTCTAGATTTTCACCTCTCGAATTTGACAGTACCTACAGGCCATTAAACACAGAATCAACTGCAGAGTTCTCTTAAAGCATCCAGCTCAGAATTGTCAGAACAGATTCATGCACGGGAAGGTTAGAACAAAAGTCTTGATGCATTAGGCACCTTAGGCCTTGGAGCTCACCAGAGAGAGGTGCTAGTGAAATTGATTAATGAATATTTTAAGAGTTACTGAACGAGATCTATAAAATACCTTAGCAACTGTGTTTAGAGTCTGCAGCTTTGTTTCTGAGCTTTCTGAAGCAAAGCTCCAAGCAATATACTTAAGAACAGTAAGTAGCATATTGGGAATTATCTCCCCAACCTTGCTATACTCTCCCACCATCCAAATAATTATTGCACGCGCTGCAGGTACCTTGATGGAATCTAGGTTACGGACTAACTGAACAATAACCTGCAAAAGATGAACGAATCAAATAACAAAAGGAAGCTCCAAAAGAGCAGAGACGAATCATTTTCAAGCTTTGTTGTGTTATTTAGAAGCACATGGTTTACGTCTAATTAATGTTTTTAAGCATCGCGCCTTTTATTGGTTGACCTTGTCCTTTGACAACTATTTTCCAACTTAATTGAGATGACTAGTTATTCAATATATGCTGCCAAATGGTTCATGGTTCTCTAATAGTTTGTAGAAGGGATGAAGTGAAATAGATAATAGGTTCAACATATAATTTCACCATCATCAAGCAAGTGTCTACCTCGCGTTTCAGCACCAACCGCTGCCAGCCTCAGTTATCAAGATTAAGGCATTCAAATGAGGAGAATGGAAATGGAAATGCAAATGCCTTGAGAAGAACAAAGTAGTAGCAGTACCTTTTCATGTCTAGGAGGATCCTGCTTTATAATCATTTTAATCGACATTATTGCTTGAACTAAAACACCTGCTTCTTCTTCAGAAGTCCTGACGTCACTGGTGAAAGAATCTGAAAAATGTGCAGATAATTCAGAAGGGAACAAAAGTTTAAGTTTCCTTCTTGGAGTTAGCTAAAAGAAAATAGTACAGACCTTGCCTGGTCAATGCCAACAGCCCTTCCAAACATGTACTAGCCATTTTAGGAAGTTGCAAAGCACACAAACCAATTGCAGCTACTGCATCAGCTGCAAATTTCCTGTCCGGGTCCCTAATATAGTCCTGTGAGTAATTAAGACGCAAACAATGAAAATATAGTATGAGCCACTTCGAAGAAGAACCTATTATTTGAGATATATGAATGACAAAGCAGTATTAACAGTTTCTTTTTTCCCTTTTCATGAATGAAAGAAACTAACTACTAGGCAAAGAAAGATTGAAGGACTAGCCTGAAATTCCTTGAGGATAGATGCAATAGAAGAATCTGTGGAGATAGTACAAAGAATCTCAAGCTTCAAGGCTTTTGTCTGATAAGAATCTGTGGATAGTATGAAAAAGTTCTCAAAGTGTGAAGCAAATAGATAAGGCATTGCTTTAGCAAACACTTGAATGTTGCAAAGGACCTGTAAAGAAAACATACAAGTGTATCAGCTGAACATGAATTAACTTCTTAAACTTGATTAAAAAGTTCCATGTAAAACTAAAAAAAAAAAGCAACTGGAGGGGATCGCCTAAGAACGATATGAAACATCATCAAGATTTTGCATCTTGCAACCTCCCAAACTTCATCCAATAAAGCCAACATGACATATATATGGTAGTAGCAGGCATAGGAATACCCACTTAATAGGTATTACCAGCAATTCTCATGTAGATGAAATTACTTAGGCATGCATTATAACATACCTGAAAAGTAAGCTATTCTACATTGAAATGGTACCAAGTATCTCCCCTAAGATAGACAAGATGATTTTCCCTCCAAGTGGAATAATTTAACCCAGCCATATTTGTTACTGATCCCCCATTTTTAATCATTTCAAATCCTTTTCCTCTAGCTTGGAAAAGAAAATAAATTAGTTCCTGTTTTTTTATACTAATTCAAGACTAAAAGAGCACCTCACGAAGAGAATGCAGGAATTTTCTATAAGAAAGCCTACACCTTGCTCTTCAATGGAAATCAAAACTGCATCTACATATTAAATATTAAAGAAACGCGTTTAGTACCAACTGTGTATACAAGAACATAGATGCAGGGATTGCTCCGTACCACGTAATTTGAACTTCTAGATGATCTCAACAAAAATAGCAGTGGTTTAACTAATCTTTGGATGTTATCTCTTGGTGCCATAATCCAATGTACACCAGCTGCAGCTAGTACTACTGCACTATTGTTACTCCAAAACAACGGTGATGTGCATTGAAGTAGGATCTTCACATCCTCATTATTCTTGCAAGATGTAAACTTTGCACCACTAAATGCCAAGGAAACCCTGTTGGAGTAACTTGAACGTGATAAATAATCATCAGGCCCTTCGATGTAACACCTAGATATCATGCTAGCCAGCTCAGAATCATATTTCTTACTGGGATCAATGCCCACTTTTCCGACCGCAGAGTGAACATCTGAATCATCATTTTCAGACGAGGAATGTTCTTTGCTGTGTAGATGGAACATCATCGACTCCCTCACCAGCCCATGCCTTGCTATGGCATAGCGCAGAAGAATTCCAATTAAGACTATTTGACCCCACTCCTCGACATCGGGAAGAATAGTACACAACCTTTTATAATTTTTTCCGATCAAAGAATAATTGTTTGGGCAGACAGAAGAAAATGCAGCAGCAGCAGCACCCACTACAGCCGGTGAATTATCAGTTAACAATGTTCCAACAATCTGCATTCAAGACCACAACGGATTGATCGTAAAGCCAGCAATAGTTAACAACCAGAGATTTGCATGGCATAAAGCTAGATATGAATTAATATGAATATCTTGGATGTGTGGGGGGTAAACAAAACAACATAAAATGCAGAATGGCTGCGTTACACATGCAAAAAGAGTAGGACGGAATGCTTATCTAGGAGATTCTTGTAAAGGTAGAAACTAGTATGCGTGAAACAAAGGTTAAGTATTCAGGGAAAGCTTGCATGACTAGATTATATAAATTCAGAAGTATGAATTGGCTAGACAACTGAACTCTATCTATCTTGAGACAAGTGTGAAAGAATTTGAACTCAGTACGACAAGTTCCAAATTAATCAACATATTACCTCTTCAATTGTGGAAGAGAGTTCCTCCAAACGCAAATCATGCAATTTTGGAAGAGCAGTGGCAGCACATTTTCTCACATAAACTGAGGGATCTCTAGCACACTTTCCAACAGCAACCAGAACAAGAGGAGCAATAGCATGTAAACGAATTCCAGCCATGGTACGGAGAGCCCATGCCCTTACTAATGGATTTGTATCCCCTAAGTCTTTCTGGAATGAATTGATCGACAGCAATGCTTCATTGGGACGCCTACAAAATGTCAATGCATAAGTCAAACTCAGTTCCCCTAACAGCAGTCGCGACAAGCTTTCTCGCCACTTAAGAACAGTAAACCGATATAAGTAATACCCCTCACTTTCAGTTAACCACAGAAAACCAACAACGACCATTCTGTGTATCTATCTCTGGGACGTACTTTTGAGCATAATGGAGGAGATACAAGTAAACCAGCTTCTTCACTTCCAACGAATGAGATGCCACGTTTTTAACCACCTGCAATTCTCTTGATCAAATGGAGAAAACGGCACATAAGTCAAAATAAGTACTGTAACCTCCGATGCCGGAGAATTCAAGTTGAATATTGTGAATTGCTTCAATTACTCAGCAAACTTGCTTTTGAACAGTGCGAAATCTACGCAGCCATCACTATGAAAGTTCTACTCAATTCCAGCAATTCAAATTTCAATGGGGCAAGCAAGTGGTCGCGAACCTGAGGGAAGAAATTGGAAACGTCGAATCCCTGAGCAATGAGAGCCAGCAGGCGCTTGAGAGCTTCGCATTTCTCAGAGTCGAACTTGCTGTCCAGCAACGGCGCAATGTTAACGTCTTCTGGATCGTCGTAAAGGTGCGCGTCCGTCCCGATCCGGAACATGATCGTCGACGCCTTGCTCAGCGTATCAGCCGTCGCTCCGAATTGCGGGAACATTCTGCGCTCCTGTTTCCTGCTCTTCCGCTTAACCTCGGCTGGCTATGGCAAAATTGGCGATTCTTCCTCTTCCTTCTTTTTTTCCGATTCGGACACTGCGACGACCCTGGACTGGAGGTTGAAGAAGGCGAGCTCAGCTTGACGAGAAGAGGAGAAATTTCTGCTTGACAAAGAAGAATTGGAAGTTTGTAAGTGTAATTAAATTGGGCCTAGATGTGGATCGTAGAGCCCATTTAGAAATCGGGCTGTCCCTCTTATGGCTCTGAGATTTGACATCGCGAGGCCTATGAAGGCCCACACCACTGGTTCCAACGTGGGGCCCGTGGGTTTTTCAAAGCCGCATTTGATTGTGCTTTTGTATTGTCTTTTTTTTTTTCGCATTAAAAGTTAAAGCAATGGTGCAGGAATATGAATATGTACGGTGTGGGGCCCACTTGTCTATTCAGCAACTACTCTAAAGTCCAAAGCGCACTCAAAGTGAGCCGATGGTACGCTGATTTGTCGTGGTCAACTCTCGGCCCGAGACCGGCCTCTGCCTCGATAGCCATATGGGCCCCAAGTCCCCAACCGATTGATCTCCCGATAATTAGTGAGGGCGTGATCATTTGGCATTTGAGGAAAAAATAGTGAACGGATTTTTTTTTTTGGTAAAAAAAATAGTGACCGTTGCTTACTTGGACGATTAAATTTGGGAGGTACTAATTAACGCCCTAACTTTTTAAAATTATCGCCCTAAATTAATCAAATAGACGATTCTACCCCATTTCCTAAAACGGTCACCACCAATGCCTAAACGCATCGTCAATCCATCGCCCTAATCTCTAATTCTGCTAAGCTCGTCGCCGACGGAAGGAAAACTCCCGCTCATGAAATTCACCGGAAGAGTTCTCCACCCACGCCCTAATTTTCCTTCGCCAATCCACCGGCGGAATACTCTGTCCAGCTGACGAAGTTCTCTACTCCACATCCGTTGTTGTGGCACTCAAGGACGAAGAAGAATGCACATCTTTGCCCCTAGCCCAATTGCAGATCGTGGCCAATAGGATGACTTGCCCGGCGACGGGATTGGTATTAGCAGGGATACGGTGATGGGATTCCTTCTTCCTCCTCAAGCTCGCCAGAAACAGAGGTTGGCCGTGACGAAGACGAAACTGAATCCGACGGATGCGACCTTCTCCTTCCTCCTCGGCTCGGCAGCAGAGTCTCGGCGGCAGAGGTTCGACCTTCGTTCTTCTCGCGGTGGCTGGGTGCGCCGTGGCGTCCGGTTTGGTTCTCTTGCCTCGGAGCCGCCGACTGGCTGGGCAGAGAATGGAATCGGAGGGCGGCGGCAGCTTTTCGTCGGAAGCAGAGCAAGGAGGCACGGAACTGATGGGGGTAAGGGCGGCGTTGATTGCCGGGGAAAGGGCGGCGGGGAAGCGAAAGAAGGAGGAGGGGCTGGCGGGTTAGGGCTGTGATTGTCAAGGGCAATATCGTCCGTTCAGAACAGCTTAGGGCGATAATTTTAAAAATTTAGGGCGTCGATTAGAAGTTCAGTTAAATTTGGTATGATCCATGTTTGAAAATGTTAATAGGTTCATTGTGATATGCATGGTTCAAAAAGACACGCTTAACATTACGCTTAGGCACGCTTAGGCGCAAGGCAATGGAAAATGCCTCGCTTAGGGGTTTCGCGCCTAATTAGATACTGGAACACGTCAATGCAGTAAGGCGACACATAAAGTCTCTCCTAAGCATTACTAGATGAAGCTAGTAAGTAAATACTAAAGACCAAATTTAATATCAACTACGAAATCAATTTTCTATTGCAATATTTAAAATAGCTCAAGAACTTTGTGAGCTATTGAGCTCTGATTCTATGAATTCGTGAGCTATGTTCTTGTCATCAAGTGTTGAGTAAGTAATTAATCATTATATGGTTATAGGTATAATATGCCCCTCTACTATGACGTTTTATCAAACATGCCCCTCTACTATTTTTTACATCAAATATGCCCCTGTACTTTGAAACAATTATCAAACATGCCCTTATGTTAAAATTTCCATTGAAAAAATCGTCAATCATGGTTGAATTGAGATTTAGACGACCCGACATCGGCAAATGGGAGGAAAATGTCAGTTTTGTCCCCTGTTTTATTTCCCTAGGTCTTTTCAAAGTGAAATTATTTGAATGATTTGATTATACAAAAGAACCAAAAAATTCTAAAGTGAATTTATTAGGGATATTTTAGTCATTTGTGTCGCCCAAACTAAAGTTCGGCATTGGTTAACGGTTTTTGGATGAAAATTTTAACAAAAGGGCATGTTTGATCATTTTTACAAAGTACAGGGGCATGTTTGATGTAAAAAATAGTAGAGGGGCATGTTTGATAAAACGTCATAGTAGAGTTGCATATTATACCTATACCCATCATTTTAACTAAAGTGAGGAAGTGTTGTAGATTATTATTTTATTCATCATGCAGTCCGAATAGCTATTTTTCTTCCAACGACTAGGCGAGCTAGGCGCAAGGCAAAGGCTCAACGTCCACCTTACGCCTAACGCCTTTTGAACCTTGGTGATATGATATAGATTATCATTTGCAACATCAACTTAAAGCACTCCATTTTCTTGCATTTGGATTAATGAAACAATACATTGTCTACTTACACTTTCTTTCTCCAAATTCAATTTCCTTTGTCGTCTCTCTAGAACTCTTTTCGCTCAAGGATTCCGGGGCTGTCACCGGCGCCGATTCCGGCGACGGGGAGACCCTTTCCTTTTCTATTTTATCGTCATCTTTCCCCCAGCCTCCTGCAGTTATGTTCCATTTCCTTCTATGTTGTTGATTTTCAGTTTCTTTCCTCTTTTCCCCCTTGGTTGTTTTCTTCCTTACCTTTTGAGAGTTCCCTTATGTCGATCTCTCTTACACCCTTGTGGTGATGATTTTCTTGTCTCCTTATGAGAAGCTTTTGTTCTCCACCTGACTGGTTTCCATATTTGTGTGGATGTTCTACTGGTATGTGTTTTGGTGGGTGGGGGTGGGGGGGGGGGGGGGCGATTCATCGGTTCGCTTGCTCCTTTCTGATATGCCATCTACCTCCACATGCTTCATCCAAAAATGGGGATGATTCTGAGATGCATGGATCGTTTTTTGTCTTGGATGAAGTTTTAGGGAGCTTGTGAGCAGGGAAGTCTTCTTAGAAGTTGGTATTGGCCAATCTACTTTGACCGGCGGTGAATCAGTCGCCTCCCGTCTGTTCGTGGCCGAGATTGATTTTCGGGTTTGCTTGTGTTTGTAGGTGGAGCTCGGATCCGGTTCTGGGTACGGTTCTCCCCGGTGTTTATGTTGCCCTTTGCTTCTTGTCGTTGCATCGTCTTTCAGGTGGAGCCACTGGTGGTTGGAGGTGTGTCTCTGCTTCCTCCTTTGTCTCCCCGGTGAAAGACCATGTGTGGGCAGAGTGTTCGAAGGCGGCGCTGGCTGGGAGGTGGAATGCAGATTGGCGACCAATTTCTTGAGGATTGGGTCGATGGGTTAGGGTTACTGAGGGTGGGTTGGTCCATGTGTTTGGATCGGGTTTGGGCTTTTTTAGCTTGGGCCTTTGTCTGTCCATTGTTAGTTATCTTTTTCTGTTATTTTTTTTTCTTCCTTTCAGTGTTATTGTAACTCTGTACACCGTGTTTCGTATTAATGAAACAACCAACAAACGTAAAAAATAATGTCTAGCAACATAATCGCAGATATGTATGTGTTACATATTTTAAATAGTGTATCCATCTGGTGAATATATATTATAAAATTTGTTGAAGATTATCCTGACATAATAATAACTTTTTTCATTGATGATATTATGCAAACTTGTCTGGCTGACAGTAATTTAATCGAGACTATTTAATGTTTAAAACAAATAAATATTCGGAGTTACAGAAGGAATCACCTTGTTTTTTTGCTACGGTGACATGAATGTCACTGTAACTTGCACTTTTAGGTCGACCTTATATAGGATTAGGTCGACCTAATATGTCGTTTCAGTTTTGTGAGGTTCAACGACGCGGTTGACCTTTTATAGCAAATGGACGAGCTCTTTGAGAAGCGATGTGGGTGGTTCTTTTGCTCGTACAAATTACATTTCAAACCAACAAAGTGGAACCATGGCTTACCCTTACTAGCTCCCGGAAGAAATTGCAGCAGCAACTTCCGATGGTCTAAACCCAAATCGGTTAGATGATTAACCTGCATATAGGGCCAAACACCAATCAACGCATCATTAGCTAACCCGCGATCAAGTCTTTCCAAGATATGTGAATTAAACCCTGCCGGTTAGACCAAGTAAAAGGAGAGCCCTTAAATCCCAAATCCACAAGTCCAGTAGAATCAAGAAAGGAATGAAAATGGTCCATGGCAGTGAAGGAAGGAAGGCGACCTCCCTATTTCTCATAGGCAAACAAGATACAATTAAAATCACTAATGACAACTATGGGAGAGACACGTGACAATACTAAGGAGAGAATTTCATTGAATTGTTCAACTATAAACTGTACATCATAATGAAGATGAACAAAGATAACCTTAATTAACCCCCCCCCCCTCAAACCACATGCTGACATTCAACAAATAGGTAGTAATAAGACTCCCCTAGAACCCGACGCCTAACATTGGTAGAGCACGCTACAGCTAAATCCCACGCCCTTCCTACTGTAGAAAAACAATGAACAAAAGGATAACCTTGACGCATCAACTTGTTATTTACAAAATCATCATCTCGCTTGGTTTCACTAAGGAAGAGGACGGATAGGGAGAACCGCCCAATGACTCTGATCAACGAGGGAATTGTAAGGGGAGAGCCCAGTCCCCTACAATTCCACGCCAAAATGCTCATTTGGGGGAATGGTCCCAGTTCTGGCTGGTACCCACCACAATGCTTGAGAGTTCTCCTCTGAATCCATATCCATGCCATCCGTACGAGGGTGCTTTGAGATAAGGGAAAGCTGTTGTAGATTATGTGGGTGTTCCCTCACCCTTGAATTGTTCGCAAAACTGAGCGCAGGCCCCAGCTGGAGAGGTTGCTGCTGGACTGCTGAACCACCTCCCCCTGTCGAACCCAGGTGAAGAGTTTCTTATGCATCAGGGTCTTCTCGTTGACCTTGGGACCCTTAACTTGAACCAGGGTGTGCCACCCGTAGAATGGAGTAGCACCAGATAGCTCTTCACGGCGAGGACAAGACTGGCCTGCATGCCCAAGAATGCCACAGAGAAAGCAAAAATGTGGCAGGCGTTCGTACTTCACCACCGCTTCAAAATCCCCACGTCCAACAGTTTCGTGGGAAGCACGCACCGAGATTGGCAGGGGGAAGCGATTGTCAATCCCCACTTCAGCCCGGAGATACACAACACCAAATTGAGGGATACGATGCAATGAGGGAGAGGAGGTTCGACCAATCGCTTGACCCAAAAGAAGGGCTATCTTCTTCATGCAACACTCAATTGGGACATCCTAGAAGTGAAGACCTAGCGGGACACGCCAGAATTGCTCCGAAATCGCTGGTGTAACTGTCACCCAGGGAACGAGATTAACCAGGAACTTTGGGAGGAACCAGGAAGATAATTTCCTAATCCGGTCGCGATCCGCCACACTTGGGAAGACAGATTGCAGCAGACCATCAGCCAACGGGCTAATTAACAGTGCATCGTGGCACCTCCAGAGACGCCCCAACGTGTGTTGGAGGCTGGGAATTGGGGGGATATCGCCGATTACCCGGACCAGGAGGGAAAGATCCCTTCGGAGAGCACCAACAGCCACATCCTCGTGCCAAAAACCACCTTGTTGACGACAGCCATGGAGGGAACTATTGATCGATTCAGCAACCGAAAAGGTAATTTCGAAGGGGAAGAGAAGGCGTACCAAGGCATAGGTGATATACATCGATGAACCCAGATTAGGGCTTTAAATAGTCCCATCGGACGAGGCCGTTTCCGGCGCCGCACCTGGGCGGAGTGGCCGGTTACGGCGAGTCGAAACGAGGCGATTTTTCCGATCCCACTCTCCACGATTGAGAGAACATAGAGGGGTTTTTTTTTTCTTTCCCTACCAACAGGTTAGTTGTTTAAATCAAACTTTACGGTTTGAAGTATTCACATTTAAAATGTTTGATAAGTGTTGTGATTATTCTTAACAATTGTTACAAATATTTTCACTGAACACATTTGTGGATACTATTAGGGGCAGACCCAAGTGAGGAAATGGGTTGGCAATTGAAAAACGTTAAATAAAAATTTTGGACTAATTTTTTGTGTGAAATTTTATTTTGGTGATAGTAGTATTTGAATTCAAGATTATTTGACAATCTTTAGAAATTTTGGTCTATAGTTCAATACCATTGATGAAATTTATGGGTCTGCCACTGAATATTATTTTTTTGGTAGAAAACCGTTGAATATTATTAATAGTTATCGTCAATACTTATGTTGTGGTGTATGAATATATTGCTTGTTTGACAAGAGAGTTTAGTAATGTCGCTTTTAGGTCTGGCAATACAAGTATGTAGATTGTTTAAGTGGCGACAAGGGACGACATTTCATCGACTCAACCACTATGTGCACAAAAAATCCAGCTATATTGGTATTTTTTTATTTCCGATAATACTAGGTTGTTTGGTTGACGGATTTGGTGATGGATGATGATTGATCTAGATCTATCATGAACCTTGTCAAAACTCCATTGTGTGCTTCATGTATTTAGAGGCAACAAATCAGTGGGTCCCACGAACTTGAAATTTCACCTCACTATGTAGAAATTGATAATGAATTTGGAAGTCCATCATTTATGACCAACCTACTCCTCCTGTTACCTTTCTCTTCTCGTACCAATGACTATGAGGGCAATAATGATTTTTTTTTTCCACTTCATACACACAATCTAACTAATACAATCCGTAACGAAATCTATGAAGCAAACACGAGTATTTGTCAAGTCCATAATGAACTCAAAACTATCATATATCCATAGTTTTACCGAATCCAAGTTTTACCAAAACCTATAAACAACTCGTAAAGTGTAGGATATTGCTATATTCGTAAAGTGTAAGATATTGCTATATTAGGTTTTAAAAAATGATTATTGTTGGAAAAAATCTTTAATAAAATCTTGAATGAGCAAGGTTAAAACGGCAAAAAACATATGAATAAAACCAACGAAACCCCAAACTACGCGCGCCCTTGGAGCGTGACTTGTCTTACTGCGGTCTATATTTTTACGCTGTTTAGCAATTTCCTCACTCCCTTCACGAGTTCAGTCTTCCCCTTGTTGTTTACGCAGACACAGTACTTGCTTCCCTCCAGGAAGCAAATTGCTCATTGCTAACCCCTACCCATCTCAATCCAGCTACTGACTCTGGTCGCATATACAGTCAGTCAGAATCTTGCAGTTGTCTTCCCGAAAGGTCGAACCCTAATCCCTCTTCTCTTTTTCCCTTTCTTTCCCCCCCCCCCCCCCCCCCCCCCCCCCCCCACCCACCCTTTTCTAACCGTAGAGGTTCGACTGTTCATTTCTACCAATTTGGTCTCCTGCATGTTCGCAGTCGGGTCATTATCGAGTGAGTTTGCGATAGTTCTAGGGTTTTATGGTCCAATTCATCTGAGCTTGCGATCTGTTTGTTTCTCTGGAAAATTCACTTGGTTGAAAGGGTACTCGTCCTTGGCCCGAGTGCCAGTTGGCTTAACTGGGAACTAGCGGGACGCAGGCTAGTTTATGTTCATAAACTTCAACTTTCCTTCAATTCGTTTAAGGTCGTTCTGCTTAGAGTGGTTTGTTAAGCGCCGTCCTGGCTCTTAATTGGCTGGGTCTCTCTAGTCTCTTCCATGCATTTGTTGCATTTGCCTCTAGTTTCTTTGGGCGAGTTGGATGGTACCCTTTTGTTTGTGGATGAGAACCATGGTGCTTTATTCGTTAAATGCGTCGAGTCTTTGTCTAACCCCAAGATCTACACAGCACTCAACTTCATTCTCGTCCGACCTTTGTACTCTGGCGCTGTTTGCTTTACTATGACTATGCGTTTTGAATGGATTCTCTCTAGAGAAGTTTCGGTGCTTACTTGTGAGTACTTTCTCGGTTTCAGGTACCACTTTGACAAATTGAAGTTAAGAGGAGATGGAGAACGACTCAGACAGCAGTACGGATATAAGTGACACAGAAATGGATGAGTACAAAGATAAAATTTATGAAGAAATCAAGGAAGGGAAGCATAAGGTGCAGAACCCAGATGAAACTTTTGCTTGCCCATATTGCCCAAAGAAGAGAAAGCAAGGCTATCTTTACAATGAAATTCTGCAACATGCTTCTGGGGTGGGCAAGAGTACAGGTAAGAGAACATGCAAGGAGAAAGCAAATCACCTAGCTCTGGCTCAGTTCCTGGAGAAGGATGTAACTGGGGCATCGTCATCCAAATCGGTCCAGAATGGTGCTGATCCTTTAAATGGTTGCAACCGCAATGAGGCGTTTGTGTGGCCTTGGATTGGAGTTGTTGTTAATATTCCTACCAGCAGGGCACCGAATGGGAAATGTGTAGGAGCTAGTGGATCAAAGTTTAGGAATGAGTTAATTACTAGAGGGTTTAACCCAACTAGAGTTCGTCCTCTGTGGAATTATCATGGTCATTCGGGGACAGCCATTGTGGAGTTCAACAGAGACTGGCCTGGTTTGCACAATGCTCTTTCGTTCGAAAAGGCTTACGAGGCTGACAATCACGGAAAGAAGGATTGGCTTGCTGAAAATGAGAACAAGTCAGGTGTTTATTGTTGGGTCGCTCGGGCTGACGACTACAATGCTACCAACATTGTTGGAGAAAATTTGAGGAAGATTGCGGATCTTAAGACCATTTCTGATATCATGGATGAAGAAGCCAGGAAGCAGAATAGTCTGGTGTCCAATCTGACAAATTTAATTGAGATTAAAAATAAACAGGTGGAGGAGATGGCTGAGAAATGCAAGGAGGCGTCAGCTTCTCTCCAGAACGTGATGGAAAAGAAAGAAACTCTTCTGCAAGCTTACAATGAAGGTGTTCTCATGAGAATGCTCTGTGTATTTCTTTTGCATTGCGTTGTTAGACATCTACAGTTCATATTTTAGTTGCTCTGCTCATGATGTTCTCTTTATTTACTTTCTGTTGCGATTCTAGAAATACGGAAAATCCAAGCAAGTGCGCGTGATCACTACCAGAGGATATTTAATGACCATGAAAAGTTGAAGTCTCAAGTGGAAACCCAGAAGAAGGAGCTTGAGATGCGCCAGTCACAATTGGAAGAGCGAGAAGCTAAAAATGAAATTGACAGAAAAACACTTCTGGAAGAGATGGAAAAGGTAATGTAGATAATTCTGATCTTACTTGTTCATGTTATGCTGGCTAGATAAGGTCACCCGTCCTCTACTTTTGTGTTGTCAGCATGTCCACACACTTCCATTTTCCACGGATAATAACAGCAGACACTCGGTGGGTATGCCTACTCTTTGCTTCAAAGAGCTGAAAGCTAACCAGAATTTAAGATGCAGGACACTTTTTTGCCACTGAATATTTGGCTTCATTAACTGTCTCACTTCTAGATTCCTAGTTCCGTGGAATGTGATCGTATATAGATGACTATATATAGGACAAAAAAATTCCAGCTGTATTGAAGTAATTTGTTATAACTTTGGAGGCACAACTTACAGCTTCATGAATCTTATGTCTGTATGTACCCTTGTACTTGAGCATGGTACTTTTTCGACATGAGCACTGACTTTTCTTCCCTTTGCTTGTCAGAATGCAACTAAAAATAGTTCACTTCAGTTAGCCTCCTTAGAGCAACAGAAGGCAGATGAGGATGTAATGAAATTGGCTGAAGATCAGAAGGTAAGCCCTTTTTATTTCCCCAGTCCTTTCCTATTCACCAGGAAGAAAGCGTATAAACTAAAACTTTGGTTTTGGCTGTCTTGTTTTAGAGGGAAAAAGAAAAGCTTCACAATAGAATCCTCCAACTGGAAAAACAACTGGATGTGAAACAGACACTAGAGTTAGAAATAGAGCAACTCAGAGGCACTTTGAATGTGATGAAGCACATGGGAGATGATGGTGATGCTGAAATTTTGAAGAAAGTGGAAGCCATTATGAAAGATCTGAAAGAGAAGGAGGATGATCTTGACAATGTAGAATCACTGAACCAGACTCTCATTGTCAAGGAGCGCAAGAGCAATGATGAGTTGCAGGATGCCCGTAAGGAATTGGTCAATGTGAGTAATATTAAAGTTTCTTTGCTCTCGACTTCTTCCATCAGTTTTTCAGTTTGTTCAGGTGGACGGGTATGTGATGCTTCCATTGAAATTAAGTATATTCTTGATGCATTATCTTATCGCATTACATCTTTGATTAGTGATGATACTGAGTGAGGAAAGCAAGGAGCATGTGCTAGTGATATACTGTTTTCCCTGAATTGAACTATATTCAGTTCGCCAATTCGATCCAAGCTCCAAATTAGACTGATTTGGTCCTTTGTGAACTGATCGTTGGACATCCTGCAGCCTGTGCCTAAAATAGACAAGCACCAGATGGCTTCCTAAAAAAGTTGTCATGGTTCATTCTTTTTAGCTGATATTGCTAGCGCCTGCTTAACCAATAATATAATCCCTCATTAGACATGTTATGATTTCAATTTTTGCTTGGATTGGTGTTGTTTCTATCTTTGCAGTGCTTGAAAGATATGTCAATCCGTGGTCCTATACGCGTCAAGCGAATGGGAGAACTTGATGGGGAGCCATTCCTTCAAGCCTTGAGGAAAAAGTATTCCGAGGACGAAGCAGACGAGAAAGCGTCAGAGCTTTGTTCGCTTTGGGTAGAGTACCTCAAAGATCCAGATTGGCATCCTTTCAAAAGGGTTGTGGTTGATGAGAAGCATCAGGTGTGTGCTTTTTACGTTACTCTTCTAAGTTATCAAAAACTTGTTTCTCATTAGGTGTTCTTCTCCTAATTCAATTCATTTGTTTCAGGAAATAATTGACGAGGAAGATGAACGACTGAGTGGTCTGAAGAAGCAAGTTGGCGAGGAAGCCTACAAAGCTGTGGCGTCCGCTTTGATGGAGATCAACGAATATAACCCCAGTGGGAGGTACATAATTTCTGAAGTGTGGAACTACAAAGAAGGTAGAAGGGCGACCCTGAAGGAAGGGGTCACATTCCTGTTAGACGTGTTGGAGCGACGGAAGATGTGAATGCCGAACGGTACCTACCTGATACTGAAGCTGAACACCCATTTGAATGGTTCCTCATCTTTGTGATACTTAACCAGCACTGATAGTTCTCATCAGGAAACATCATTTTCATTTAACAGGTAAATGCCAAGGCGTCCAGGACACTGGGGAAGGGCGATAGAACTGCTAGAAACTTATCTGCTCGAGGTCAATCAGGTCATAAACGCCGTCGTGGCTGCTGCGTGTTAGTGTGTTGGTTGGAAATTTATCTTCTTAGCCTGAATGTTTCATGCAAGCATTCGGGTTGGTCTTTTCTGTACCTTGTTTAATAAAATTTTCCATGGATGATGATGATGTAGTCGACAAAAATTGGAAGAACTGCTGCGAGAGAGTAGTCCCGTATTCCTGGAAGTTCTGATAAGCAATGATGCTACGGTTACGCTTGGAAATATTGTGTTGTACTCTTTGTACATTTTTATTAGGACTGTTTCTGTTACTGAAGTGGAAGCTACTCTATTAGTGTCTAGAGGTAACCACAATTTGCAACAAGTGAAGAGCCCCGCGCCAACATGAATTTCTTAGGGCACCAAGACAGGACAGGTTATTTGGCGCACAATCAAACAACTAACATCAACATTTTCGATTTACAACCATGATGAAATGCAAATCACATCACGATGATCGCATAAAACGATAAATGAATGGTTACAGAGTAGACTCTCACGTCAACAATACATTAAAAGCAAACTGCTAGTTCATGGGATTGCTAATTTGCTATGCCATCTCTAATAGAGTAGAAAATTAGCCAATAGAAAGGGAGAAATGGAATGAGGGGTGCTCAAAGGCCAACCACATCCAACTGCGTTGGTCACAGTAACAGTTAGCAGGCCCATGATGGCCCATTGGGCTTTGCCAGAAAGAATTAGAGACCATTTGGTTCGCTCCTTGCTCGTCCAAGAGCAAGACCCAGACAACCTCGTTATCCACTTCCCATCAGACAAACGCTGTTGCTTTTCACTGTTCTCTCGTTAGTCCACCGAAGTTTCCAACGCGGTCGTCGGCGCGTCGAAATGCTCCAATCTTCGCCGTCTACCTAATACATTGCTTGGCATCTGGTTCTCTCCTGCCGGAGTCCGCCGTCATGGTGGCCGCGGCCTCACACGAAGAACACCGGAATTCTCATCCCTATCGTCAAATGTAGTCAAATTATCTGGAAGAGTAATTTTCTTGGTAAGATCCTGCTGATTTCATCGTCACGAGCTCGACTTCCCCCAATTCGAGTGAGCCTATTGAGTCAGCGATTCCTGGTCTGCTTTTAATTTTGGCTAGTTTGGTACTTGCGCATGCTCCAATTGGGTGCTTCTCGGCCGCCGTATGATCAAATCCAGTGCTTGGTTCAGTAGTTCTCTTCTTCGTAGATTGGATTTGCTTGCTTGTCCCTTAGGCCCTGTTTGCTTCTCGGGAAAATTCTCCTACGGTTGGCGAGGAAATGAAAAATTAGGATGGTATTTTGTCAGGAAAGAGATTGGAATGTCTCGTTTGTTTGCTTTCTTAGCTATGATGAGGCAATTGTTGAATCCTGGATGCTGTGATTTATTTTCTTCCCTGGTGTTAGGCTGAGGTAAAACCTAGCTCCTTCTTCAAGGTAGAGATCCTTATCTCCCAAGAATCTCTTTCCAATGCAGTTGCTTCTTAGTCTTCTCATAGAGATGCTAAACAATCTATAGGCGTGTCGCTTTCTCTTTGTGCCTTTCTCCGTTTATTTCTTGAATGGTTCGACCTTAGGTGTTAAGCTGATTACAAGTTTTTCAAATGCCTTATGGTTGTTATCATAATTGGAAATCAACTGCTGATTGCTTTACTGTGAGAATGAATTTAGTGGATTCTGTTTAGGGAACGTTTCATTCATTCCATTGTTTCTGTTCACTTTCAGGGACCTCTTTTGACAGATTGAAACAGGAGGGGAAGATGGAGCAGGATCCTCAGTGCAGTACAGATATAAGCGAGTCAGAAAGGGGTGAGTATGAACATCAGTGTTACGAAGAACTGAAGAACGGGAAATACAGGGTTGCTACTCCCGACGGGACATATTCTTGTCCATACTGTCCCAAGGGGAGTAGGCAAGACTATGCTTACATTGACATCTTCCAACATGCTTATGGAGTGGGCAAGAGTCAGTCAGCTAAAAGGACATGCAAGGAGAAAGCAAGTCACCAGGCATTGGCAAGGTACTTAGATAAAATCATTGGTGGTCCATTAGCAAAGCCAAATCTTCTAATTTATAATCTAAACAAAGAGAATATTCAAAATAATCGCACCGCCTCTTTTGCTTGCCCCTATTGTCCCGATAAGAAGAAAGATTACCTTTTCAATGAGATCCTCCAGCATGCTCTTGGTGTGGCAAATAGTGGCTCTGATAAAAGAACAAGTGAAGAGAAAGAAAATCACCTGGCATTGGCTAAGTACTTGGGAAAGCATATGCCAGGACCATCAGTAAAACAGAAAGTTAATGCTGCTCCAGAGAAAGTGAAAGTTGAAAATGGAGGTCCGTGTTCTTTTGCTTGTCCACACTGTTCCAAGAAGAGAAAGCGAGAAGACCTTTACAATATGTTCCTTAAACATGCTTCTGAAATGGGCATGACTAATTTCGCTAAAAGAGCTTGCAAGGAGAATGAATATCGCTCGGCATCGGTTAAAGACTTGGGGAGTGATAAAGCAGGCCCATCAGAAAGGCCAAAAGGTCAACACGATCCTGTAAATGGCTCCGACTATGACGATGCATTTGTCTGGCCTTGGACTGGTGTTGTGGTTAATATTCCTACCGCCAGGACAGCTGACGGGCAGCTCTTAGGCGAATTTAATGGATCAGAGTTTAAGGATGAACTTGTGAGTAGAGGCTTTAATCCCCTTGGAGTGCTTCCGCTGCACAATTATCAAGGTCATTCAGGAACTGCCATTGTAGAATTTGATGGAGATTGGCCTGGTTTATATCATGCTATTTCCTTTGAAAAGGCTTATGAGGCTGATTTTCATGGGAAGAAGGAATGGATTGCTAATAGTGAGGACAAGACAGGCATTTATTGTTGGTTTGCCCGTGCCGATGACTACCATGCAACCAACATAGTCGGGGAACATTTAAGAAGAACGACAGATCTTAAAACAATTCCCGAGATCATGGAAGTTGAGAATAAGATGCATGAAAAACTTGTCTTTAGTCTAAGGAATACTCTGAAGATGAAAAATAAGAAGTTGGAGGAGATGACTCTGGGATGCAAGGAGGCCTCAAGCATTCTCAAGAACTTGATGGAAGATAAAGAAATGGATATTCAGGCTTACAATGAAGGTTTGTCTCAGGACACTTGTTTCTATTCTCTCAGATTGCTATTGGAGCTCAATTTGTTTTTTTTTTTTTAACCTCTACCTGAAATTCTTCTTATTTACTCAGTTGTTGTTTCCAAATTCTAGAGATACAAAAAATCCAGGCAAGTGCACATGATCACTTCCAGAGAATTATTAATGACCATGAAAAGCTTAAGTCACAGGTGGAAGCTCAGAACAAGGAGCTTGAGATACAAAGGTTAGAATTGGAAAAACGAGCAACGAAAATCGAAACAGACAGAAGAATGATGTTGCAAGAGATTGAAAAAGTATGTCGTGCGCTGATCTACTTGCATGTCCATACTACACTTAATATTTTGGTTTCCTGCTTAGTAGCTCTAAGACTCAGCATGTGTCATGAATGATTAGCCATTATGTCTTCAAGGAGTTTCAAGACTAGATGTTGTCACTTAGCGGTTTAGGTTCTTGGTTTAGCAGATTGTTGTGTTGCATAGATGCTTTTAACAAAGATATTTCATCCAAGTTTGCTGTTGCTATTTCCTAGCGCTTAGTGTGGGTATAAAAAGATAGTGAAATGCATGCCTGTGGTTTTTCCTTTATGGCTCTCTACTTATTGTCTTGGCCCCATCAGAAAGCAGGCAGAAGTCGCTTGCTCCAGACAGCTCACTTGAATGAACCGACTACAAGCGAGGATTTGTTGAAATTATCTGAGGATCTGAAGGTTTCTCACTACTTTCAAAATGCTTCCAGATTTGTCATTGGCAAACAAACCTGCAATTGTGATTTACTGGTTTTATTAATGATTTTAGGAGGAAAAGCAAAAGCTTCACACTAGAATCATTCATCTGGAGAAGCAACTGGAAGCAAAGCCCAATCTCGAATCAGAAGTAGTGCAACTTAGAGGTGCATTGAATGTGACGGGGGAGAATGGCGAGGCGGAAATTCTGGAGCAGGTGGATGTGATACTGAAATGTTCGAGAGAACAGGGAGACGAACTTGACAGCTTAGAAGCAATGAATCAGACTCTTATTGTCAGGGAGCGGAAGAGCAACGACGAGTTGCAAGATGCCCGTAAGGAGTTGGCTAATGTGAGCAACATATATCACTGGAATCTGTAACCTTTCTTTTTTTACCTTAGTTAAGCCTGAGTTAGCAAATTGCCATCTTATGTTTGCTGTTTCCTTGTGTTGGTGTTGTTCATCTTTGCAGTGTTTGAAAGAAATGTCTACATACAGTGGTGATATACGTATTAAGCGTATGGGAGAACTGAACAGCAGGGCATTCCTTATAGCGATGAAGAGAAAGTACAACGGGGAAGAGGCTGAAGTCATGGCAGCAGAGCTTTGCTCGTTGTGGGGAGAGCATCTGAAAGATCCCGATTGGCATCCTTTTAAAGTTGTAACAGTTGATGGGAAGCATCAGGTATGAGCGACAACACTTCAGTGTTTACATAAACTATGTTCTTCTACTATATCCTTAAAGAAATGTTGTGTAGCATATGTGCTGAATTCATTCAATTGATCGATCGAGTTTCAGGAAGTAATTGATGAAGAAGATGAAAGATTGAAAGGACTGAGAGAAGAGGTTGGGGAAGAAGCTTACGAAACGGTCGCTTCGGCACTAACGGAGATCAATGATTATAATCCCAGTGGAAGGTACATGGTTTCTGAGGTGTGGAACCAGAAAGAAGGTAGAAGGGCGTCCTTGAAGGAAGGGGCAGCCTTCCTATTGGATGTACTTGAGCAAGGGAAAGGGTTGCTTTGAACGAAGGAGAAATGCACAGTTTTCTTTGCGTTAAGATATGGAGGATTGGCTCGTGTTCAGTTCATGATGTGGTTTTTAACCGTCGCCGGTCGCCGGTGAGTTTGTGTCTTCTCGGCCGGAGAGGTGGCTTATCATTGAGGCATTTTCCCCGGCGGCGGTGTTGATGTAGAGAACATTTCACTTGAATGATGAAATAATGGATGTATTGTGATTAGAAGAAACACAGATAACAACGTGTTTGTCTGTGTATGTATTGTTCCATTGTGTACCATGCTAAGTTTAATAATAGGGTCATATTACCATTCTACTGATTTTGGTAATGGATACTAATGCCTGAATTTGGGGAGGCTTGAGATTGGATGATTGGGTAACCATAGACAATGGTAGATTAAAAGTAATCAAATGCTACCGACCTCGACAAATAGTCAAACTGTTGATAAAGGGCATTGTTAGTTACTAAATGGACAACCATGTTAAACCTGCGAAAGGTAAAAGTGCACGAGCTGTGGGAGACATCCTTCTCCCAAATACTACACTAAGGTTTGACAGCCATAGCAAAGTTTGGTAACAATGTTCGAGGGAAAGAGCAATCTAGAATAAAGAATCAATTATTATTAAATCATATTGAAGAATATGTCGAATTAATTAGCATTATAGTACTTTTAACTTCATTCGTGATTTAACTGTGGTACAAACATTTCATACTTTCATATTACTAACTAGTAACTACCCTATCAATTTAGCCTCTAAAAAGGTAAAAAGAGGGCTTTCCGAACTGATACGGTGCGGTTCATAAATAACGAAGCAACTAGAACAAATATCTACAGTTGAGTCGCAGTGTTTCGTAGGCGTCGTCTCCATCTCCGTCTTCCTCGCTCCTCAGTCCACTGCTGTACTGATCAGAGTTCCCGGAGAAGCTCCCGAGTTCATCAGGTGAGTCCCATTGTTCAACGGAGCTCACCTTCATATTTGTTACTTAAGCGAACGGAATCTTGATTTTGGAGGTCCGCCGCTGCGTCCTTCGTGGAGACTGATTTTTATTAGTTCCGTTTTTAGTTCCGATTGTTGTTTGGCAAGCCGGAAAATGAAAGGAAATGTGAGAAAGGAGGGAGGAGAAGTTTCGAGAAACGTTGTATTTTGCTTGTGCAAATCACTGAAAAACGAGCGCTGGCAAGATCAGAAAGATCGGCTGGCATGCTGGGAATTGAATCACGAGTCGGATGATTTTCCTTCTCAACTTCTGCAGTTTTCCTGTTTGTCCCCAAAAATTTCCGGCAACCAAACGCCGGGTTTCATGAATTTCCCGTCGCTAGTGCAAGACGTGATGATAGGTTCTTCAGGAAAAGAATCCTTTGAAGAGCTCTTAGTGTGTTGTGAGTTATTCAACTGGGTAATGTGATTTCATGGATTGATGTTTTGTCCATACCTCCTGTTCTAGTTCCAAAATGGCAGGCTACAACACCATTGAGGAACTCAGGAAAGCTGGGAGCCTGGTGGGGAACCTTGCAAGGACGATTGACTGCAAAAACAAGGATTTAAGGGAGTTAGAGAACAAATACGACAAGGTTATGAGGGAAAATGCTCGTCTTCTTCAAGCACAAGCTGAAGGTAATAAAGCAATGTGGGTACTAATATTGTTTTGTTTGACATCTTTCTGGACAATTTTGAGCCTCTTGACTTGCCATTCCTGATCACCTTCATCCCTACAACTGTCTGAGTTTTCATCTTGGGAATGCAACTCAATTGTTTCTCTTGATTTCATACTTTGTTGATTCTGATGATTCCTAGGTACCAAGGAAATTCAGCTTCTGAAGGCTCAAAACAAAAGTCTGCAACAAAATCTGGATTCTCAGAGGATTGAAATCCAGATGCTAGAGTGTCAAGTTGCTCGCGGCAAGATTGAGAAAGAGCAGGTAGCCGCCATAACATTTGATTGATCTATCAGCTGATTGACATTCTGCACAAAGCGGAATTTTGTTGCCCTAGATTTCAGTCTCCCTATGAATTGGTTATTTAGCTTCTCTGAGGTTTCTGTGTTGTTAAGATAAAGAAGGGTGCATGCCCTGTGATCAAACTAACATGAGCTGAAATTGTTGAAGGCAAAACTGGCCCCAGAAAGTGGTGAGTTGAAGAAACAGCTGGCAGAGAAACAAGGGGAATTGCACTCACTGGAAGAACTTAACAACACTCTGATTGTTAAGGAGCACAGATCTAACTCCGAACTGCAGGCTGCTCGGAAAGAATTGATAGATGCAAGTGCAGATACATCCAACTCCATCTCATTTGTGCAGCTAGTTGTTAAGGTGGGGATTGCCTGTGGCTTTAATGATGTCTGACCAGTTATTTTGCGATACAGGGGTTGCGTGATTTCTTGGATGATCAGAGCGGAATTGGGATTAAGAACATGGGAGAAGTCAATCCAAAAGCTTTTGAAGAAGTTTGCTTGAAGAAATTCCCTGTGGAGTCTGAGGCAAGATTGATGGGGATCTGCTCATTGTGGCAGTCTCAAGTTAATAACTCAGAATGGCATCCCATCAAGCTTGCACTTATTGATGGCAAACATCAAGTAAAAGAAGCTTCCTCTCTTCCTTAACTTTCTGAACTTCTAGTTGTTTGCCATTCGTCACCAATCTACCGGTACTTAGGCATAGGTAACCTGGCAGATGTAATGCCTTAATCTTTAAAGGGCAACATGGTGCTGAATGTAAAATGCTCTGACCCAAATATCTGACCTCTTGGCTCTGAACTCCAGGAAGTGATAGACGAGGATGACCCAGAACTGAGGAAGTTGAGGACGAAATGGGGCGAGGGGCCTTACAATGCAGTAGCGAATGCATTAATGGAATTGAATGACTACAACCCAAGTGGAAGATATGTAGTTCCTGAACTCTGGAACTTCGAGGAAGGAAGAAAAGCCACGCTACAAGAGGCAATAAAGTCTGTATTTGAACGAGCGAAGACCTTCAAATCTCCAAAGCGAAAGAGATCACAAAGCAGCAGCTTGCAGCTAGTTTAAATTTCTCTTTGAACAGGTTGTAGATGTCCAGACTGTCGCTCCCACTGCATTTATATACCACTGTAGCTCTTTCATATGTTGCCTTGACTCCAGACTTCAATATTGTAACTTAGCTGTATCGTTAGTCATTAACCACAAAGGATGAAGGCAATAGCCAAGAAGGAGAGTTTTGTCTGATAATGGGTACAAATTGATCTCTTGCCATTGTCCTATGTATTGTCTGAAGCTCTCTCTATAGCAATGGTGTACTGATGCTTCATATCTATATCTGAGACCAGCCTAGTGATGCTTCATATCTATACATGAGACCAGCCTAGTATCCAACTAATATCCACAATCATCCAACTAATATCCACAATCATGAATCAACCAACTAGTATTCAATATGAATACTATTATGGGTTATTTGGATACTCTTATGTGTTATCTGGATACTAATTATGTGTTGTTTAGATACTATTCTGTGTTGTCTAGATATTAGTTTGTGAATTTGGGATAATAGTTGATTCATGGTGGATATAAGTTAGCAAACTTTGAATATTAGTCTGTGCTCTCTAGATATTTTAGTATTTGGATATTAGTTCATATATTTTGAATATCAGTTAATATCTGCTAACGAATCTTCAAGTTAGCAGATAACTTTTCCCTGCTAGACAAGTAAACAAATGCTGCAAATAACACCATAGTGGAAATTTCGATTCATGGGCTTTAAATGGAGTCCATTAAGCCTCTAGATCCAAAATCACTGACTGAAAGTCTGAAACCCTACTTTGGAAAATATCAGGCCCAGCCCAACTTCAATTAAGGTTTAAACTTTAAACCCTACTCCTCCTTCTCCAATGCTATTAAGCTTGACGGCCACACGAGACGTATCCCATCCTTCCTCCTCTTCCTGCCGCCATTAGGGTTTCCACAATGCTACCGCTTCTCTTCGTGTTTGTTATTTATATCCTGCAATCAGTTTCTTGGGCAGTGATCGAAAAGAGAGAGGCTTGAGTGGGGATCTTCTGATTCTAAAGAGAGGGAAAATCCTGTTTTACTTTGAAGGGTTGAACTCGGAGATGGCGAAACGAGCTGTAGACGCCGCCACTCTTTCTGTATAAAGAATGAAGCTTTTGGTGTCTCTCCGTTTCCGCTTTCCTCCGTTAGTTTTATATCCCTTCAATTTTGAAATGGGGTCTCATTTTTCCTCTCCCGCTGTGACGGTCCTATTAATCTATACACTTGATATGAGCTCTATGATTGTTGTTTTCTTTTGTACATGCTAGGTGTTCGGTAGAAGTCTTGTGGATTGTTGGGATCTACTTTGTATCGCATTTGTTGTTTTTTAATGTGAGGAATCAGCCTTAGGGTAATTTAGTTGTGGTTCCTTGCTGTGGCGACGATGCACACATAGAAAGCTCGGTTCTTTCTTTGTTCTCCTCCATAGGGAAGCTCTCGAGCTGTTGGCCCTTTTGGTTGGCGAGCAAGGTCTGTTATCGGGCAGCGGCCAGACAACCGTAGGGATGGTATCCACAGATGGCGGGTTCCTAGATCCCGTTTGTCTACTGATTCCATCTCACATTTTCCTTATAATAAAGTTTATACTCAATATCCTCAACTGGTTTTCTTTCATGTTGGATGAGTCATTTATTAGGGTTTTCCCCCCTTTTTCCCGACTGTCGACTTTTCCTGCTGTGGCAGAGATAACTTGTTTCCTTCGTATTTCTGTCCCAATGATGCGATTGATGTTTTTATTAAAGTAGTGGACTGATTATTCGTGTTGATGAACTTCATTTCTGAGGGAATTGCTCGATTTTGTGTTATGAGGAGAGCTGCTCCTCTCTTTCCCACAACTTATTCTGAAATTCTGGCGTTATTGCTGTTAATCTTTTAATCAGGTGATGAATACGGATTTCATATCTCACGACGGTCGTCTGAGACACTTGAAAAGGTGTTGTTGCTGATTAATCCATTATTCTGATGATTCTTTTATCATAATTCTAAATAGTTTTTGTCAATTACTCGAATCAGTTTATTGCCTCTTTCAACTATGTTTGATTACTATAGTAAGTGCATACAATTTCCAATGTTTGGGTTTTGCTAATTTTGCTCCTGGTCTACAGACAGGACTGTCTTCTCTAATGACTTCATATATGTATTGTTTGATTCCTGCCTGCCTGTTTTTATTTTGTAAGAATGAAGAACAGCTGGGCTATCGTTTACACAATTTGTAGATTGTCATCTATAAATCTTTGGATTTTGTCATTGAGATGATTATACTGTTCTATCCTCATAGCGCGATGGAGAGCTTTGTTGGGAAGGAATTCAGTGCCATTACTTTGTATTGGATTAAAGGCCACATTTGATTTGTGAGATTATTAAATTGTGTCATGTTTAGTTAGAAAAATTTAATATTAATTTTGCTCACTTGAATTATTGGCATAGATCACATTTGTTTACTCTATGGTTAGCTTCGTCCAATTCCAGTCTTCAGTCACTCCATAACATGTAACATTTAGGCACTCGAATTATTGAAGTAGCTCATATTTAGTCACTCTACTGAAATGGAGATGGACGGAAACTAACAAGAGAGTGGGAAAAAATCCTAAAGTACACACGTTCTTAAAAAAAATTCCCAAAATACATGAGTTATAAAAAAATTTCCCAAAGTACACATGTTTGAGCATCACCGTTTTAGACAAACGCGGTGAAGATCATCACCGCGTTTGACCAACACGGTGAATACTTCATCGTTTTAAACAAAGACGGTGAAGTATTCACCGTTTCAAACCAAAACGGTGAAGTTTTCACCGCGTTAATTAACAACGGTGAACACATCACCGTTTTGGTCAACAACGGTGATGATCTTCACCGTTGTTAACTAACACGGGACCGACACTTGCCCCGCATTCAACGGTGGATGCCCCCGTCCTTGATTTGGTGTGGTGGTTGGCATGTCGAAGCCCAAACGATCACGGATGAGCGGCCCCCAACCTCCTCCGGGTTTGGTCGTGTTCCCAATGATGGCATCTCCAGATATAGGAAGCCCGGTGAGGATCGCCACGTCTTTGAGGGTGATCGTCATTTCCCCCTCCGCAAGGTGGAATGTATGGGTTTCGGGACGCCATCGTTCCGCCATTGCCGTAAGCAGATCGTTGTCGATCTCGATCCGCAAGAAATGGCGCAACATTCCCAAACCGGTCCTCGCTATATAGGGCTCCAACCTTGGATGCCAAGCGGGCAAGTTATTGGTCCCTTTATGAACCACGGGAACAAGAGATTCCTAAAAAAAAAAAAGGAAAAACATCAATTTATTAGATTAAATAAAGCAAAATGAAACATTAGAAAATAATAAAATAAAGCAAGTCAGTTCATCAAATTACCGGATTGTTATCCCAAATGGCACGGGAGCGATGCATTTCTTGATCGGCTAAGAGACTCGCATCCCTTGGGCCATAATGGATATACAATCGAGGATCGTATATCTCGGCACCCATATATAAAAAAGTAATGAAATCAGAGATTGTTTTGATAAAAAAAAAAATCAAATTGTTTCGATTAAAAAAATCACAAACCAAAAACCTACACGAAGAGCCTCTTCGTCCATTATTGGCGGAAGCCGGACAGAGGTTCGACGGGTTTAGCTTTGTAAGGGACGGGAACTTAGCGGGACGGGGGCTTTAGGGTCAAACTCTAGTAATTCTTTCTGATGTGGAAGATCGGACTTAGCCGCAACCACAGAGCATACTTAGAACGAGACTAGAGCGGATAAATTGAGGGAGAAAGAAGTGAAATGTTTGTGGGGTGAGTTGAAAGTGAAAGGGGAAGGGGGTATTTATAGTTGGGGGAAGGGGGGGAGGAGCTGCTGCGCAGTAAATGTGGGGGAGCATTCACCGCGTTTGAAGAACGCGGTGAAGGACTGGCATTCCCCAAAACCGGTTCCCCGTCCACGTGGCTTGCTGTGAGGCGTCGGATCGTGGGAAGAAAACCACGATCCGCGCCTCACCGCATCTAACGGCCACGGTGAAAGCACACTGAGGCGGATCGCTGACGTGGCAGACACGGGTTCTTCACCGTGTTTGTCTAACGCGGTGAATACCCCGTGTCTGCCACGTCAGCAACTTCACCGCGTCCTAGAAAAACGGTGAGAGTGACTAAATTGACTTGTTTTAGTATTTTGAGTTATCAAAATTAATATTAAATTTTTCTAGTGAATAAAAATGATACAATTCAGTTATTTCATTGATTAAATGTGGCATTTACCTGTTTGTATTGCGCTGTACTGCTTCTATTTCTATACCCTTGACAACAAACCCTACGGATAATTATGGGTGGCGTTATTGGCCGTTTTACTATGAATCCAGATATGTAAGTGATTGGTTACATCTTACTATGAGATCAGTAATCTTTGGTTGTATCACCTCTTGATTCCATGTACTCCTTGCTAATAGGATTTATACACAAGCAATTTACTGTGCGACCACTGTCTTACTTTGTCAAGATCCTGCATTCATGATAAAACAGCTTGAATGAAATCGTTTACTCACTGTGTCATTTGTATGATTAACGTTTTGTGTTGAAGACATGAAACCGTACCGGAGATGCCATATCTCTGTCAATGGATGAGTTGTTGATGGCCAATTTCAGGGTCGAGGGAATTGGAGTTGAGTTCGGAATCATTTGCTGGCAGCTTTGGAAACAAAGAAATGAGGAAATGGTGGATGGCCGTTCTTTCTCTTGAGATGGTTTAACTGTCAGAATTAATGCATTGTTCACCATTGTTTGCCAGGCCATTTGTAATGACCAGAAGCTTAAGTATCTGAGCCATGGTAATCGGAGTATTATATTTACACAGGTGGGCTGGCAGCCGCCTCATGATGACTGGATTCAGATCCAAGCAGACGGTTCTGTGATCACGCAGAGTGGAAGTGTACCTGCATCAAGCTCCAAAAGATTGTACCGGAAAAGTCAGCAGTAGGATATTTTATAACAAAATCGTGGTGTAATCGTAGTTCAACCGTTAGTACCTTTAAATGTCGCCTACCGGTTTAGCCTCCGATACTGGTATTTCGTGGTTGAACCTCTTCTGCCTTGAATAGGATGTTGTTGTGTCCCATGTTATTAGAGAAGCAAATTGGGTCACCGATTCTTTGGCAAGTAGTCATGAGTGTAATTTTGGTACACATATGTTCGATGTGTGTGACCAAAACCTTGGTCAATGATTTTTTTTAGTGAAAGGGTGCAAAGCACCGGAACTTCAATTAAGAAATCGAACGGACGGTCCACATAGCCAATGGCCAATATAAGGATCATTTGGATCAATGACATGGGTACACGGACCAAGAGAATGTCTCCTTGATCAATAATGCCATGATGTCACGGTATAACCCAAAAATGTCTTATTAATTCATACGAGTTAAGCGTTATTGCGCCAGTTTCCTACCAAGAAAAATGCTCTGCATCCGATCTACTGTTCCCTTTGCATATGGTGAAGAATTTGTAAGCTTGCATTCGTGTAAAGCCTCACGATTTCCAACACTATAAGAACACTCTAACATAACCTTGTAAGAACCATAGAAGAATTAGACTTCCACTTTGCTAGTTGCTAGTAGTATATATAAGCTGCGGGCTACATCATTCAGCTTTTTGTCAAATGTGAAGCCACTTCAGCTGTATTAGTAATACAATTTCACCCCCCCCCCCCCCCCCCCCCCCCCCCCCATTCTTTTACTTTCACTCTTTTACCCCACCAAAAGACCAAAAAGAGACAAACACACCCCCTCTAACACAACAAAGTCAACACTTCCCCTCAAAAGAGGAAAGCAACAACATGAACATGACAAAAAAGCAAAAAGAAACCCTCATTTCTTTCCCACTGCCCCCCATTTCCATCCACCAACACTAGTAAATACCAATCCCGACACAAATTAGTCGTCATTGATCAGAATCAAACCCTGAAGTTCTTGCCGGAGAAAGTCTGGCCGAACTGCCAGTTAGAAGGCACGATGTTCCATGAAGTCGACGTCCGACGGTCGCTGCCGGTGACCCTGAAAGAGAGCGACTGGCCGGCGAGAACGGCATTGGATTGCCAGTTCTGACCCCAATTCCTGCTCATGCTCATCCAGCTCGTCTTCGAACCTTTCACCCACACCTTCACTATGTCCCCTGCACCCGCCACGTTCGTCACCAGAACCAGGTTGAAGTACTTGAACCCGTTGATCGTGAACCTTATCCCTCCTTGCTTCCTGCACGGCACCCTGCAACAACAAATTTTCGCCTTTCGTCAAAATCGCAATTCTACATAGAACGGTTTGTTGCTCTTCATAACGCTTTCGGATTAATAGGGTTTGAAGTCAACTTTGAGCGTGTTCGCTCTGTCCAATTACACCTTTATAATAATGCAATCGCATTCTCTGGTCAATTGCTGTTTTTGTTTCTGTATTCTAATTTATCCACTAGGTCTGTCTGGTTAGATTTTTGTACCAATTTTGGTGTATTATTTTGGTGACTTAAAAATGTAAAAACGTTTTAAACCACGATTTTGACTACATTGACACGAATAATAGCATATCGGGTTATATACAGGACAACAAATAAACAAACGGGGAAACACCAAGTCAACCTTCTGATAGTGTCAGAAAATTGTACCAAACACAGAGAGAGGCCAATCATAATCTGCTGAATACTTTTTTGATTCCCACATTCTATGGGGATCCACAGACGGATTTTCTCAAATGGGCACAATCCAAGATCGATTTTTTATTAAAAAAGGGATAAACTTTGTTTCGATTGGAGATGAATGGAAGTGTTGAGTAATAACAGAGCGAGGTGGGACTCACCGGCGGTAAGAGACGGGGACGATCCCGGCGCGGTACTGGGCGAGCTTGAGGAACATGGGCATGGCGAGGTCGAAATGAGGGCGGGGAGGGTTACACCACCCGCCATTGTCGCTGGCCTGGGCGAAATTCGGAGGGCAGAAGTTGGTCGCCGTAATGAAAATGGAAGGGCTCCCCTGATGGCACCACTGCGGGTCGTTGGCGCATTTCATCTCGAAGCAGGCCCCGCAGCTCAGCCCGTTGTTGAACAGCGCCGTGCTCAGCGCCGCCGTGTTGACCCCGTACCCTTGGCTGTACAGGTTGCCGTACCCGCACGCGCCGCCTGCAAAAAAAGCAATGTGGGTCAGAAGAAGAAAAAACAGAGCATCGGGAAAAAAACAGGGGAGGGAGAAGAGAAGTGAAAGTGATGAGTTTTTGTTTTTTGTTTTTGTCAAGTACCCATTGTGCCGGAGGCGTCAGAGCCGCCGTAGAAAGTGGCGTGGGCGGACTGCCAGGCGCCGCCGCCGTAGTTTCCTGGGATTCTGGCATCCACGTTGATGAGAAGGAAAAGCAGAGTCGAAAACAGAGTAGACAGAGCAGAAGCTGCCTTCATTGTCATATTCCTCTGTTTTCACCCCTTTTACAGACTGCTCTTCTTCGTTTTGGTTGGAGGTGGAGGGAAGGAATCGGATGAGGGGTATTTATGGAGGAGCGGCTGAGTGGAAGGTAAAGTAATTGCGAACAAAAGAAAGGAAGGGAAGAGAGACAGACACATGAAAAAAGGGGAAGAAGGAAGGGGAAATGAGACGACGCAGTTATCGCTCCGCAATTGATGCTTCTTTTTTGCATTTTGGTTCCTTTTTTAAACATTACGCACTCTTTTTTTCGTAACTGTTTATCAATTATCATGTCTAAACGTAAGGGAAAGCTGTAACCAGTTGATTACTAAGGATAATGATTAGTAGTTCTTCAACCTCGGTCAAAGGTCAGCTCTTTTGGGGGTTTATGGGTTGACTAATTTGATCTAATTATAACCTTAGCTACCGAAATTTTACAGCTTGTACCCAAGATCAAAAGCTAGCAAGACGTAAAAAGGGTCATTTAGATAGATCAATTGCAAAACGAAACAATTGAGCTAATTGTCTCGTTTCACAAAACGAGTCATTTCGAATTACTTGTCCCCACCTCAGATAATTGTAATTGCCTCAAAATTGAGTCAATTAAGAATTCTCCAGGCCAAACTGCTTCGTTCAAATTTTCTGCTACCGAACAAGTCAAATCCCGTTTCA
Source organism: Linum trigynum (assembly GCA_964030455.1). NCBI lineage: Eukaryota > Viridiplantae > Streptophyta > Magnoliopsida > Malpighiales > Linaceae > Linum > Linum trigynum. The sequence goes on from OZ034818.1 coordinate 6,687,684, forward strand.
CAAAACGAGACAATTGTGTGAGATTGACCCACTAGAATTACTCATCCAAACGACCCCCAAAACTAGTTATATGTATGAAGGTAAAAAGCTGGATTCGAATATGAGATCTTTCTCATACGAGCTCAACACGTTAATCACCTGAAATACAATCTTGTCATATTGTTATCATATGAGCTAATCGATACAAGTGAGTAGTAGTATGATATCGTAGAAATGATTGATTGTTATCACACATTCTCTCATTTAGGGGTTGGTTGGGGGAGGACCTTGCTTCATTCGCAAGTTGGTGCTAGTAATTGCAAATCACTTTTAATTTGTCCCCCCACCCTGCAACGGCAACGCAGTCTCTCACTTTTTTCCAGATTTTTTGCAACCCCACTGTTTTTTTTTTTTTTTTACTATTTTGTTCTCCGATTTGAAATTTTCCGGACAAGTGAAAGGTGGTGGGCGGCGGGCCTTCAATTTGATTTTGTATGGTTGAATGGACGGCGGAGTGTATCGGAAGTTGGATTTATTTTATGCGCAAGCATGGCGTCAGTCTTGTTAATGCCTGGAGGCAACGCAACCAAGCCAAAGCTAGCAGAGAGATAAGGCGACTCGGGGACCAAGAATCGTGATCGGATATGGATGGAGGAGAACACTCTTTGTAGTTTGTGATTTGGCCATTCAAATGCCTAGAGAGAATCAGCTTATCTCCTTTAACTATGAGAAAATATCAAGTATGAATCTCTACAATTTTTGCTGAAATGAAAATTAATTCATGATTTTTTGTTTTTGTTTTGCACGTATATATTATATGTTTAAATGAGTTTTTGTTATTTGTAGTTATTGGGATTTGGACCGTGGAAGTTTGGATCAAATACTCTTATGTCATCTGTATAATTATCACTTCACTCGATAACTTGAACGGTTGGAAATTTTCAAAAGGGTTTAACATCATAAGATAAATGTCACGTCATTGAAATTTGTCTCAAAGAGTATTATCTAACAGAGTGGAGTAAAGTAATGATCGGAAGTGAGAGTGTAGATCCGAATTTTGCAAGGGTAGCTAGTGTCACAAGCAAGGCTATAGTTTACCACTACAATCATCCATTAAATGAAAAGAGATCCAACCCTACCGTCACATATTCATTCATTACGAACAATATATATCCCATAGGTTGCCAATGTCACAAATAGATGGATTATGATACAAGAAAAGAAGAATACTTTTCAAAACGACAAGGATAATATTCGTCGTCATACGTAAAATATGTCCGAGAGGTATTTAAAGGATAAGTAAAACTAATGTTTAGAGGGGTAATGGCAATCCAAATGTGAATGTGCCTCGATCCAAAGGTAAAGCTAGACTGCTCAACAGTAGCGTAGGAAAACAAGTGTAGTGTGTACTCCTAGTAGCTAGTCGCTAGTCTAGCCATTATCCACTGATACCCTTATTCTTCTATGTCAGCAGCGCGAATTCGGTATTGAGTAGAGTATTGAGCCACATTTTGAAAAGAGGTAAAGTGGGTTGGGACGTAGCCCGACGAATACTTAAACAAATATCGGAAATAAAAAATTTACAAGTGCTATACTCAGTGGCGGATTCAAAAAAATTTCACAGGGGTGTCCTCTTCAAAAATTAAATTTAATTATATAATAAATTAAATAATTCGTATATTAAAAATATCATACTTGTATAATTTGTATGAATTTTTTATTAAATAATAAATTAAAATTCATATTTTGAAAAAATAATATAAATAAACTCTGTGTCTGCATTGTTCAAAAAAAATCTACATATCCTACTAGACAATACTTCACGAACTTATCACATATTCGATTTCTAACCTTGTTCTTAATGTAGCTCAAAGTAGAAAAGACTCTTTCAACACTTGCCGTGTAACCATAAAATCAATTCAAAATTAAGGTAGCGTGTACGTAGTTTAATTATTAGGTATTGAAAATAGTTGGGGATAAATAAAATAGCATTTTACGGTTGCATGATGTTTAAAATAGAATAACAAATGAGTAGCAACATAATTAGAATATGTTATTACCATTGCACGTGATGTCCTGTTTCAGGCTTCCCCTTTCGCTGTGTCGTTTGCTGGATAAGCATGTGGCAAGGTTCTGGTGGGGTGCTGAAGAGGGTCATCCGAGAGTCCGGTGGATGTCTTGGAGGAATATGTGCCGGAGTAAGCATGAAGGAGGAATGGGGTTTCGCCGGTTTGAGCATTTTAACCAAGCTCTTCTGGCTAAGATTGGGTGGCGTCTCCTTCAGGAGCCCCAATCCCTTCTGGCGCAGGTCTACAAAGGGAAGTATTTCCCGCAGGGGTCCTTCCTTTCAGCAACGGCGCGGTCTCGTCCTTCTTGGGGGTGGCAGAGTATTCTGTATGGGCGCCAGTTGTTGGTGGCAGGGCTCCGATGGCAAATTGGGGACGGGCAGTCTGCTTCCCTCCTCCACTCGAACTGGATCCCTCAATTGCAGCTTGATCCGCCCCGCTATAATCCCCAGATCCTTCCTGGGGGGGGGGGGGGGGAGATCCGGTGGTGGCAGAGGTGATTGAGCCGGCAGGGGGCCGGTGGTGTGACCGGAAATTGAGTCAGTGGTTTGACCCGCCTACTTGTGCGGCCATTAAAGCCATCCCTCTTCCGCGGTTGCCAGTAGCGGATAAATTGGTTTGGCATCATACTCCAGAGGGCATTTTCACTGTGAAGTCGGCTTACCACCTTGCCGTTACCCTAGATAGGCGCCAGGGGTGCTGGAGGTCAGAGGTTAGCTGGATGGATAAGACTAGTTGGATCAGGCTGTGGGGGGCTAACCTGCCACCGAAATTGAAGGTGTTTGTTTGGCAAATACTTAATCGCATGCTTCCTACGACTGAAGCTCTCATTGCCAAAGGTGTTCCGGTCTTACCGAGGTGTCCGGTGTGCTGGGCGGAGTCAGAAACCTTGGAACACTTATTCCTTTTCTGCCCGGTCGCTCGGGCGCTCTGGGACTATTCGGGGCTGGCTTCCCTAGGGGAAGGGCTTCCCCAGCACACTTTTCCCCTGTTTCTTAAACGGTTGATGGCGCTGCTCACTCAGCCACCCGCTATCATGGCAGTTGTGGCTGTTCTGTGGCGAATCTGGCGTTCGCGCAACTGGGTTGTATTTGAGGGCAAGCAGTATGGGTTTCCGGCGTTGTTGCGTCAATACAATCAGCAGTATGAGGAGTGGGTTGGTCTGCCTGTGGATCGCCACCCTCGCTCTGCGGCTGTTCCCATATCCCAGCCGGTGCCAGAAGGGGGTGATAGGTTGGTTTGCATGTGGGATGGGGCTACGAGGCGTGGGTCTCATGCAGCTGGGGGTTTTGCCTTATTGACGCCGGATCGAGAAGTCCTGAGGGCTGGCGGAGTTCAATTCCCAGGGATCGATGATCCCACTATAATAGAGGCGTTGGCGCTCAGGGAAGCTATCGTATGGTGTCAGAATCAGGGGTTGATGGAGGTATGTTTTGAGGGTGATGCCAAGGTCATCATTGATAAAATCAACCAGGCAGATGCTAGTGATAGTCGGGTAGGGGCTATTCTTGCTGAAATTATTCACCACCTGGGGGTTAGACCAGGGTTTGTTGTTAGATTTGTAGGTCGGAGTAACAATAGGGTAGCCCATTTGGTGGCTCGGAAGGCCCTCTCTTTGTACCCGAATGCGAGTCGTTCCTTTGATTTTCAGGCCTGGCTGTTCTCCAGGGTGTAACTATCTTTTGTTCTGATCAATGAAGATTATCTTTTGTCAAAAAAAAAAAAATTAGAATATGTTTGATAATAGTAGTGTCCTAGGTTGGAATAACACGGACTACCACTTATATTTTGTTAATCATAAGCAAACTATTATCGAGGATAGGATAGTCATTTTTTCAATTATATTTTGTATACTCATACGAAACTACTACCGGAGGTTGGAGAATCATTTCCCCAAATTTTAGGGGTGTCGGCCCATGTACCCGCCCCTGGCTATACTAGCTCAGATCCAGAGAAGAGCTGGGCCGTGATCCGATGACGCCCCTAGTTCCGCCGCTGTTCTATGTGTACTTTTTTGTAGTGAAAGTTAGTTTTCAGAACACTATCTACTCCTTACTTTTGTTCTTTGGCTGGAGACGGAGTTGCTTCCAGTCTTCCACCCCCAGAAACAAATCTTTTTTTTTTTTTTTTTTTCAGGCGGGAAGCAGAACCACTAGCCCGACCCAGCCATGTTACCCGCCAAGTTGAAAATTTTCGCGACCAAATCAACTCCTCGACCGAAGAAAAAGGGAGCAAAAGGGAAAGAATAAAAATCAACTTCATTTCCCTCTACTTGCTTTGCATGCAGAATTGCAGATGCAGTTGTAGTGGGTGGGCCCCGAGTTATCCGCGCGCGCAGTGATCGGCACGGTATTCCGCCGTGTGTTAAGCCGTACAGTTAGTCAAACTCTTCTCTCTTTTGTCGAACCGGTTGGTCGGATCGAAAATACTCGGGACTGAATTTAAAATGTTAGCCGATTTCAGAAGTATAAGTTAAAATCGTGAGAAGTACAGGTTAAGCCACAATTCTAATTCAAATATTCTATCATTGATTTTTCTTATATAACCTTTGGTACGATTTCACAGTTCTTGTCTATCTCCTAAGTTAATTGTGAACAGATTAATTAGAGATTTCCCTAGAAAAAAGATTAGTTGGAGATACATCGGTAATATTATTGGTAAAATATTTATCGTATTTGAGCATTGTATTAATATTATTGTCATCAATTTAATCATATGAATATACCACTAATAATTACTTCATTAATTAATTTGGTACAATTTTCTATAGAGTTTGATATAACTTTGGACTCGTTTGCTTGTTGGATTTAAAAATAAGGGTTTGGGATTTTAAAAACTTTTGGATTTATGATGGATTTGTTGCAACATGGATTTGAAAGAGTACATTGTTTGTTTAGTTAATTTTTACCATAGATTTATGATGGATTTATATTACAACTTTGTCTTTCATTATCAAATCTCTTAAGTTAATTATCAACTTTGCCTTCCTCGCCTTATCTTATCGTATCAATCGATTAAGTTATTGTTTACACCTAAAATATTTTTGGCCTAAATTCAATGCCGCATTAATTGGTCTCGGCATTTAATTCGAGACCGTGGGTAAAAAACGGTGTCGTTGGGAGTCGAGCAGCGTCGCGGAGAACTAAAAACGGTACTGCAAGGTAGCTTAGCGGTACTGGAAACGGAACCGCTTACCGAGAAACAAAAGGGGCCGCGTGTTTAGTGTGGGTATTGGAGAAGGAATTTTCTTTAATTAATTATTATTATTCTTATTCCTTGTTGGATGGAGAGAAGCGGCACCGGGGAGAGTTAAAACGGTGCCGCGGAGTTAAAAACGGTACCGTGAGTTAGCCCAACGGTACCGCTGTATTAGCAAACGACAGTGTTTAATATAAAACAATGTCGTGGAGTAAAAAGCAAACAGAGCTGTTTGGGAAAGAAAACGACATCGCGTGAGATTCACACCAACCTGAGCGAGGAGGAGATCAAGACGGTTGAGACACGTGGGAGTTCACAACGGAGCGGTTGAGGAAGCAGTTCCACAGGGCGTGAAGACTACGCAAGTGATTTCAAATAAAAGCAGCGGAGCAAGGAGAGAGAAAGGACAACCAAAATCAACACAGAAACACATCTGTCAAACTTTACCTTTCATTCGCGGAGCTCTCCTTCCAGGAAGGATCTCCATAGTTGTAGTCTTAGTCGTAGTCGCGGAGCTCTCCACAGGAATCTCCATAGGAGTAGCGGTAGTGTAGATTCCCCAAAACTCAAACACCCTCGTTCGAACGTAGTTTAGAGAGGTGTGAACCGTAGTAACAGTCGCGTTGGTTAGAAGTCAGAGGTGCATCGATCAAATCAACACCGCCCGGCGGTGGATATTTGACGGTCACGTTGATTTCACCATTTAGAGGTGCATCGATCAAATCAACGGCGCCGACATTCGGCGGCGGATATTTGACGGTCGTCTCGATTTCAGCAATCAGCGGTGCTTCCGATCAAACGGCACCGCAAGAGTTTCCACCGCGAAACATCAAATCAACATCGCCGGAAACGAATTCGACACTGGCGGTGGCATTTGGTTTTCCCGAGGAAACAGTTATATTGGCTTATACTTATTCTGTTCCGACTAGCTTGTTATTCTTCCCCTAATTAATAAAGTCAACTACTAAACAACTCAACCAAGAGCTCGAAGACTTACATGAGACGCATTGAGCTATTGACCCATCGAGAAAGAAAAAATGGAACAGAAATTCCAAACTATAACACATGGGACCATCTAGTAGGCCATGTTACCCTTTGGCTTTGAGTACTCTACATGAACACACAAAATACAAATTGGCAGTTAGTTGGACTAAACAAAATTCTGAATTCATCAAACCGATCATCCTTCGTTGTCAACGGTTTCTGTTATCGTTTCTTTGCTTTATCATCATTATCATCCCCAATGCAATAAATAAGAGTCCAGATTATATTTTATAATATATCAAATTCTTGAATATGAGGGATTATTAGGGTGCTAACACCCGATTTGTTTGTATGGTGTTGACACTAGTTCCGATTAAATAGGATTTGTTGACCACTAGTTTATTAAAGTGCACTATGTACAGATTTTTTAAAGCTAAACACAAGTTCTTCAAAAAAACATATGACAAATTTCTTAAAGCATACTAGAAACCTCATTAAGCAACCTACAGTTTATTAAAACATACCACAAGTTTCTTAGAACATACAAAAAATCTTAGAAATAAGCAAACCACAAATTTCTTAAAACATATTAAAATCCCATAAACTTGGACCATTTTGTAAATTTTAAAAACAGTCTATGCATCCAAATGTAAAAATAAAATTATTAGGCACTAAAAATATAAATTTACATGAATAATTTTTAGGATTTATATTAAAGGAAAATGAATGTAGCTAGGTACTAAACATTAACATATATTAACTTTACATATCAAATTGTAATTTGCCTACAAAAACCCAAACTGATGGGACGGAATAGTGAAAGGACTGCTCTCTACGACTGAATCTACACATAATATAATACACCGAAGGGAAAAACGGGAGCCCCATTTCAAATTTCCTGCAACGAGAGTGAAAGTAGGAAGGACATTTTGGTCTTCACACTTACTTAGGAAGGACATTTTGGTCTTCACACTTACTTTTTTTAATTCATTAAAAAGACACGTAGTGGAATTCGAACCATGACCATTTTAAGGAAAAGTAAGGATCATAACCAATCACACTAAGTACATTTGTTGCATCTTTTTAAATTAAAAAGATATAATAGCAGAGAGGAAAAAAAACCCTTCCCTCATTTCAAATTTCCTGCTCCATAAGCGTTTGTAGGAATGATAGAATAGGGAGTGTCAATTTTTTCCTCTTTCCTCTGTGGAACGGGCCAACTTACCGTACACATGCGGATTTAAACGGGTTCAAGAGTGTCAGTTTTTTCATTAAGCCCTTTTATTTCTCCGTGGTGATAAAATATATATGAAGAGGCAAAAACAATACTTCTTTTTATTGCTAAAAATAAAAAATTTAACAATAAACTAATGCATAGTATCTAATGGGCTAACCGCTAACCATAAAATAAAAGAGTTGAATTGGTTTGACCTACACGGGATTTGGCCATCAAGTAAAACAAATGAACATCATTGGTTTGACATTCTAAAACAAACTATTTTCTCCGGCATAATATATTATGCTATTATTTTATATCTTAGTTGCTAAAATATAATGTATTTTAAAGTTATTCAATGGTTCAACCTCGACCAACCCAATTAGTCCAATTTTTATCATTTCAAATATATATTATATAATTATTTGATATCATAATGATCAAATCATAGTGTATTTTATAAGGAATCGTTTGGTATTTGTTAGTAAAAAACTAAACAGAAAGATCTATTTGGTTATTTTAAACATTAAAACGATCCTAACATTTTCAGTTCCTTTTGAATTTCTATGGTTTTATTCCCGAATAAGTGATGTGCAAATGGCAGTCATCTCTTTTCTTTCACTATTTTTTATTTTCAAATAAAAAGTTTAAAAGTAAAGAATAATTAGAATTTGGCATGGGTCGGTCAAACAGGCTGCATTTCAAGTTTTGGCCCCTTTTGATCAAGTCTAATTAATAATAACATGGTTCCCTGATACCCGATAAAAATCTCAATCCAAACCAGTTTGGCAGGTGAGTCCGTGTTTACCACCATTTTCTAGGGATACGACAACGACGGTTCCTATCCCAAATTGTGTTGTTCGTTCTTTATTTCCTTAGATTTTATCATAGCCTGAAAAAAACCAGAAAGCACAATGACGACAAGATGAAAGTTTTATAAACCAAATTAATCGGCCAACGGGCCGAGTAAAAGCTAGCAACGATTGTGAGATGCTCATTTCCCGAAAACCGACGGGATAGGCGATTTTTTATTCAATTTTCTGGAATTCAGTTTCTATAGAACTTACTCCACCTCATCATATTACCAGAAACAATATTGTTTCACAAGGTAACAGGTACTTGATTTTGGTTCATAAGGTCGATTTTTGATTTGTTGCATCATTAATGTCTCTTTCCTGCTAAAATTCACTATTTTTATCACGTGTTTCCCAAAAAAACTATACAACAATAAGTTATACACCCCATTACATTATCAAATTTCATACCTCACCTTCCTCTAGGGATGAAAACAAAATCCGAACCCACGGGTACCCACCCTACCCAACTCGGTCAACGCGGGTAAAATCCGTGTTGACGGGTTTTGGGCCGGGTTTGGGTTTAAACCCGTTCAATATTCATCGGGTTGGGTTGGGTTTGGGTTTAGGTAAACCCGACCCATGGGTACCCGCCCACACCCATATAATTAATTTTCTCGATATATTTAATATTCTAAACAACTTATCTTATTTATGTTTGTGGAGACATGTCTAATTTTTTCTTTCTAATTGTGTAGAATGAAGTTGATGTTATCGAGTGGAGAGTGAAGAAACTTAATTGAAAGGAAGAAGCTTTCAATTAATCATGTTATTTATGGATAATTTGTTATTTGCTTGAATTTTCTAGAATGGTATTTTATATATGGATAATTTGTATTGAGAGATTGATATTTGACTTTAATTTTGATAGCAACTTGTTATTGTAAATTTTTTAAGACAAAAACCTGTGGGTACCCATGAACCCACGGATACCCAGGGGGTTGAGTTGGGTTTGAGTTTTTCAAACCCAGTGAATTTTACCCCGAATTTTTTTCACGAATAAACCCATGAATTTGAATTTGAATTTGGCAAAACCCGACCCAACCCGACCCATTGCCATCCTACCTTCCTCCGGCCAACTGGCCGGGGCCCACACTAGTAGTTACTATAATACTAAATACTCTTAACGAATTATGTTAGCATGTTGTCGATTCCATTCTACATGCTTCTTAATTAATTATGTAGAATAGAAATATAGGGCACGATAACCCAGACCAGGTTTTAATGTCTTGTTCGTCACTGTACGGTATACGAAGAAGAACATGCTAGAATCTAGATCATGGTTAATTGGAAGTTAGAAGCGACGCACGCAATTAAGACGTAGGAAGAACGGCCGGATAATGTGAGCCGGGCAACTCATTATTGTTGGCGGTGGCGGCCAGTGGCAGTTAATGGGAGTACGTGACGGGTTAAATTAAATTAAACTGCAAGGTGTCGAATCCGAGGGTAGATATGAATATGATACGCCACGTACTACTGGAAGAATCCACGCACGCAGTTTGTCACCAACATGTACACTTGGCCTGCTGCTGGCTAATTAATGGACCACGCAAAGTTTTTTGGTTTGGAATATGAAGTTGAAGTTGGTGTTGGAAGAGCGAGGCTGATCTATTCTAGAGAGCTTTGCCACTGCCAGATCTCCAACTCTCGTTCACATGTGAAGTTGCCACCAAAACTCCCACCCGCTAATTTATTTTAAGTTGAAAGCGGTGGATAACAACTAATATATAGATGTATATATTACTTCGTATGATATGTTATATTTGGATCAATTTCCACGTCTTAGGAGTGGCCTAATATATAAAAACAATAACATTATATTTAAAAAAAAACCACAAAATGTCAATCACTTAAACGGCTGGGCAACAATGGCGGATCCAGGGGTGGCCACAACGGGCCACGGCCCAGCCTTTCCCTGGATCCGGAACTAATATAGCCCTTATTAGTTTATCGATTTTAGCCATTTGACCCAGTGTTATTTTATAATAAAATTGTGTATAATTAGGAAAATGGGTAAGATGAACATATTCAAATCAGAACTCTAAATTTAGCCTGAAAGTTCTAGCTCCAATGATTCTCATGTAAAGAAAAACAAACAATGAAACCTAAAACTCTAAAGCGTAAAAGACTAAAAGAAATATGAGGCTTACTCCCTTAAGAAATTACTAGATCAGCTGATGAAAATAGGAATTGATACACAATATATATTGATTTGTCTAGTGTTGACATTTGCGTAACAAAATAAGCGATGAATTTCTCGCCAATTGGTTAACTATTTTATCTTAAAGAGAGTACGCTATTGGTGTGGATGTAAACTCCATTATTCGTGAATTCACTATATAAAAATTTTAAAGATCGACGTGTACAATTGATATTATAAAAAACTGTGATTTTTTACTATATCTAATTTTCTAATGAAATGCGGCCCAGTGCTCTACTGTGTCCTGGATCCGCCGCTGCTGGGCAATCATTATTTTCATATTGAAAACTAATAAAGGAGTAAGAACGGAACGGAAATCGACATCTATAGCATTGAATTGGACAAAAAAAAAATTTAATCTAAAGCAGCTAATATGTCGAAACTCACTTGAGAAATTACACGAATTCTCATCCTAAATTATAATTCCTCCCACGTTACCACCACTATTCAAATCGACTGGTTTTGAATCTTAATTAGTTGTTGCCTGCAATTAATTAGTATGTATGCCTCTCAATAACCTCAACTCCTGTGTATTGGATTTGAATATATAATATATGCATGTCGTGATTATCATAATTAAACGACAAATTCGTTTGGGAGTTGGCATGAAGGGGAAAATTAATGCAGACGGCTGTTTCGTTATTATATTTGATTTGAAGTGGAATTTAAGAAAAGCATAAATGCGTATTACATTATGGGCAGTGATAAGTAAACGAAGCAAAGCATATACGTGATAATGTGATCTATCAAATTGGAGATAATAATTTATATAATATATAGCATCACCCTGGAATCCAAGTGGGCAGTACTGATTAACACACCAAAGCGTTACATACATTCAAAGTGGCCTGGAAATATATTATACGTATATGTGGTCAAAGTTAGAGATCATTATTACCAAAAAAATAATAGGTAGAAGTATATAATTTAAGTTTACGATATAAAATTCACTCAACAGAGAAAGGTTTAGAGAATTACAGTATAAGATTACACAATGATCCAGTATCTTCATAAAAAAAAAAGTCTAAATGTTTTGAGTCAATTAACAACAATCGTTGTTTGAATGTCGGAAAGCATTGAAAATGATGGATTGATGTGTATCATACAAGATAATTAACGAATTGATTGCGGTTTGTAAAATCTCGACACAAAATCCTACAATGATACACCTCCATCGACGGTGTGAGTTAAATTAGATGACTGAACCATCATGTTTCTATTACAAACATTTTAAAAAAATGAATTAGAATAAAATAGAGAAATCCAAAGCATATATATATATATATATGGAATTTAAACTGTGAGATAAATTAGTTAATATAAATAATGATTAATGGACTAAAACCATCATGATATAATTAAGCTAATTGGTAATTTGGGGAGCTTAATTAATTATGGGAGGTGTTTGGTTTTGCATCACTCATGGGCCCCTTTTCGCGGGAAAAAGCCTTGCCCTATATGGACCGTGATATTGGCCCAATTAAGGGGACCATCCGTCACCCATGCTTGTTATTTATGTCCCCTCTCAAACACAAATCCATGAAATCTAATATTGTTGTTCACCTTTACGCAATCCATACAAGACGATAAATGTTCCAAGTTTCTTCAACAAGCAAAGCATTAGAATCATAACATCCATATCCCATTTTCCCCCGTTCACTTTCCCCTACCGGTTACCACCAATCACGCATCAACTTCCCTTTAACATCATTGTAAACTATGAAGTGTGAAGAATATGGCTCAGTTGCTCGGTTTGTGGCCATGGAAAGAACACATGGCATGGCAAGCTGGGCAGCAGGAGAGATCCGACGTTGCAATACCAACTCCGGTAAATTCGAGAAACGAAGAGCAAACACACAAAACCGATTTACGTGGTTTATCCGTTCATTGTGAACGAGACTACTCCACGGAAAGCTAGAGCTCTCAGTTCTTTTATTGACGATTGTTTTCTGATACAAAGAGTTCGGCCATCAAGAATCTACGAGTCTGAAATAAGAGGAACAAACCTAGTGCTTGAGGGATAAGAAAGGAATGAAACTAAAACTCAAGACCAAGGCCAAGGCCGAGTCTGATATGAAGAGTAGTACAACTCGGCCCACTAGTTCCCAATACGGTATCTGGCAATAACTACGATTAGCATTTATATGATTTCAGTAACGAAATCATGAATCAAGACTCAAGAGTGAGTCAACGAGAGATTAGAAATAAACAATTTGATGACTAATCAAATTTGAAGGAGAATGAAGAGCTAATAATTTGCATAATGTCACTTCCTAACGTTTGTTCAAAGAACACTTGATCTTAGCCAAATGGTCGAGAAATGTATAATCTCAAGAGTGAAGGGGTAGTTAGGGGTGTAAATTTGACCCTACAAATCCACTAACTCGTCCCGTCCCTGATGGTGGGGACAGATCAGTTTGACCCTATAAGGATCGGGACGGGTCACTTTTTGACCTTGTGACCCTTAGCAACAACAAATATCCCATACCACATTGGACCTCTTTGTAAAAGTTTTCAAAGTTTAGGTACTAAATTGCAAAAATAATTTTACCACCAAAATTTAAGGACTTATTTGTAAAAATAAATAAAATGTAGGTACTAAATTGTAAGGAAAAATAATTTTGGGTACCAAAACGTAATTGGCAAAAAAAAGTAGTGTGCAAATTAGGGTCGACCCACCGACTCTGCTCATCCCGACCCGTCCCATCCCTTGAGGTTCAGACAGGATCAAGAAGGAGACATGGACGGGACGAGACAGTTATACATCTTGACCCTTAAGAGATGGGTCAGACAGGGTCAGAGATGTGATAAGACGGGTCAGGGCAATTTTCAGCCCTAGGGGTAGTAGCCCTACCAAGCCGATACATGACTTCAACCATACTCTTTAGAATCAAGAACGATATAATTATGACTTTATGAGTCATGATCGTAGAAGAGGGGTCATTTCATTACCCATTATGTATACACCTTGATCCTGTGTCTCATAGAACAAATGTTTTTATTGTTTGGTTTGTTGTTTTGAGAAAGACATAACTATTAACTACCGCCTCAACAAACATAACCACCATCATAATGGGAAGGAGAAGAGGTCGGTGCAAAGCATGAATGAGTGCATGAAATAAAAGTGTGGCATGAGTGACAATATAAGATTATGTTTCGCCCTATCTTTGGGACGATGGACCATTAATTTAATGTGATTGGCACGAGCAGAAATGTAGAATTGAGACACTGGAATATTAGTGGACAAGTAATTGATCTAGTGGCACTAATACGGGTTTTGAATTCGAAGGTCACATATTCAAACTTATGTTATCCTTATTAAAAAAAAATAGTGGACGTATAATTATCTAGAGTAAAGTTGTTATTTTTTCAATCTTTGTTGAGGGAGTTATAGCCTTCCAACTCATCTTGAAGTTCAAGTGAAAAATGTACTTGTTATATGAATTAAAGAGAAAAAAGCGTTATCCTTCTTTTTGAAGGGTGCAATAACAGACTGCATCTATTTTATTATATTTTATACGCCTTCATATGAGAAATATATTGCACGGACTTAATCACAACAAATGAAAGTTTAGGAGACGAGTTCACTTGGCTCGACTAGATCGAACCAAATCTTATTTTGTTTTTTTCTGGTGAAATTGGACCAAATCTTACTAAAAATCCACATCTGACCAAAATCCGTCCAACATTGAGTTCACTTGGCTCAACCAGATCGAACCGAGTTGGGTACCTCCAAATCTGGATTCAACTGTCAGTCTGTCACCCCGAATACCTGTGTGTGGGTTCAGGCCTGCCTAGCAGAATCCATGGAACTTTCCAAGAAGCCCATGATTAACCAGCGGATAATCACGGGCTGGGGCCCTTACGTGTCTGACCTCCGAAGAAGCCTGATTTGGATTTTCGATCACTTGGGCTTGCATCAGAACAATAGACTTGGGCTAGAAATGAAAGGCTCGGCCCAAATTCATAGAAGTTTAGTTTGGCGATCAAAATTATAGATGCCTTACATTTCCAACAACTCTTTGTTTCTTTTGCAAGTTACAAAATAAACAAACAACAAACTCAGATTTGACTTATTCGTTCACGATGGAGTTGTCCAACCTCAGATCTAACCGCCGTCTTCTCCTCCTCCTAATCCTTCTTTGTCACCGCACAATAAATTAACATTAAAAATCAGACAAAAATAAATTAAGGAGATTGACACTTAAAACTTTAATATGCCTGCCATGACATTTTGTCACGGTCTTCTCGGCCTCTATCTGCTTCTGGACAACATGAACACATATATATTTGCTGGTCACTTTCAAAATTATGAGCTATATAGAAATGGGCATGCAGCGGCCGGTGGGAGGCCTTGTCAAACTCAAAGATACTGGATTTACATGGTATGTTAAATGACTATCGTTGAGACTAATTCATGGAGAGGAGTAATCATTCAGACTCTATGTATTGTCCGAGAATCCTTAGGTTCTAGAGATCAGTAGCCTCACTGTGTAATTACAACTAGCCGCCATAATCCTATCACGTGATTACCGCAATTAGCAGAAATATAAATGGTTAATTACAATCAAATCCTGTAACTTCTAACAAGTCTGGCTAGGCCACTGATTTCACTTGCGATTGAGCCACGTTGTTGTGAGAGAAAAAAAAACTGATAATAAATTTGAGATATAGAGTAGTTAGTAAGATTTTAGTCTCTTCCAATTATTAGGGTTCAAATTCATTGGGTTTATACTTTTTAGTCCCCATTGTTCATATTACTGGTTCCTTTACGGTTAATATATATCTATACTATATTTGTTTCATGTTTGGCAAGAGTTAGGTTGGATAATATTTGGTTGGTTTGTTTTCACATATATAAATACACAGAGGAAATACTTGTTAAGTAAAAAAATGAAAGATGAATCACATTGTTTCGATGAACCCAAATTATTCGAGAGATGGCTGAATTTAGCTACTCAAGTTTGAAGATGAGTCAATACAATATCTACGAGTCAATTAATATTTTGGACTTTACAAGTCTAAATCACCATCTCAACTGACAACACATATTCTGTAAAAAAAAAAAAAAAACTAACAACACATATATAAGCACAAGTTGATACCAACTATTTGTTCTTTATTCAAAGGAGGTTGAGGTCAAGAGGAAATGCAAGGGAGACAGCGGGATTCCTCTTATGTCAACAATCTAGCTCGAGAACTTAACGCATTTGATTGTTTAGACGATCGTAATGGATGATGAGTTGTTCGCTTGGTTACAACCTATTATCATTACCTCTTCAAATCTTGATCTTCGAACTTGAAACAACAACCTAATTAAACACACGGATTTTAAACCATCATAATAATGGACATTATGACAATTTTGTAGATAAGGTTATTTGCATCCGTGTTAGAATGATGTAAACCTTGACAGAAA
This sequence comes from Linum trigynum, assembly GCA_964030455.1. Lineage (NCBI taxonomy): Eukaryota > Viridiplantae > Streptophyta > Magnoliopsida > Malpighiales > Linaceae > Linum > Linum trigynum. The sequence continues at coordinate 6,703,600 of OZ034818.1, forward strand.
AGATAGTTCCCCCTATCACTACAAACCTTGACATCATGGCTCCTAATTAGGAGGCCTAATGTTATTAATTAAGAATAATTGTATGCGTGTTGTGGGGTTTTATTCAGGGAGAGCACTGTAGCTGTAGGGTTGCTGGTGGGTAGCTGGGCGATTTATTTAGGTGAATTAACAAACTAAACCAAAAAGACATTGTTGGACTGCACAAGCCATCACATGTAATTAAATTTGTTAATAATTAATAAGTTAATAACCCTTCCATAATCACATGGAATCTCCCCTCTCTCTCTTTCTACAGTATCATGTGATCATTTCCCCCTCTGGTAATTATCTGTAAATTAAAGTAAAATTAACTAATTAATTTATTCATTATTAAGACTGACTCCCTCTGTATATGTAAATTACCTTTTTATTCTTTATATGCTAATTGTACCTTATCACTTAGATCTTCTTTTTATTTCAATTATTATATTTATTATTCATGTCATGTATATAAAATTTAGGGGACAGGGGCGGAGGCAATTATTGGATCATATGCATCTGAGTGAATGAACCAACAAAAGTCACCTCTCTCATCCTCTTTTTATTTATTTAATTATAATTAATCCTGCTTTTCCATTGTTGTAATTAATCAAAATGATTCCTCCAATTTACAATTACGTAATCCTGTTGCTTGCTCCCACTAAACAAATATATAAAACTCCCAGCAGCTCAATGACGATAGCACCGCGAACACAGATCCAAAAGGGGATTAGATTAGGTAGAGATTTGTACAGTGGAAAACTCTCAATTAATTAATTAATTAATTAAGTAATGTAATTAGTGCGGTCCCTTTTGTACCCTTCATTTTCCACAGCGCGGGGAGAAGATGAAAATGTGTAATGTGATTTTTGATGAGGAGATTCTCTATTCTCTTGTGGAAATAGATTCCCACTTTTGATTACTATTAAATTAATTAATCTTCAAATTTTTGTGTAATATTAATCTCCAATCTTCATGCCCGCTGTAAAGCAGTAGCTATTACTCGACATTATTTGATTAGCAGCATGGGATTAGTTCAGCCTAGCGTCACTTTATTGGACAAGACACCATTAACAAAAGAAAATAACAAAACAAAAAAAAGTGTGCATGTTAATTATATACCAGAAGATGGATTTAAGATACCAGAACGGTCACAAACAGAGTGACATCAACGAGAACCTAAGTTGTGGTGAACTTCTCTATGGCAAATCTTGATTACTATTATTAAATAACCTACCTGTAAGACTTCTGTTCAAATATTCTCCACCGAAAGATATTAATAGAAAGTTAACATTGATGTTAATTATTATTTAGATAATATTCGTTTGGTGTAAACATCAATAGGCTAAAGTTTCATTCCACTTAAGAGGAAAAGCTAGTAATGAAATGAGAACAAAAAGTGAGGCGGATAGATAGAAAGGAAGGGAAGGAAGTACAAGAGTTGGCAGGAATAGTCATTTTCTTCCAACTGACGCCACCGATAGATTCTCTCTCTCTCTCTTTTTTTTTTTTTTTTTACCTCTTCGATGTATATCGAATGGCAGCAGTCAGCAGTAACAATTGAGCAATGTTTGATACTTTCTTCAGCCTCTAATTTCTTTTTATAAAATAACTCAGAATAAATTATTACTTTATAACCTATTACTCTTTTTTTTTTACAAAGGACATTGGATTTCCATTACCTGTGGCACAAACCAGTCATTACAGCAGGGGAGCTACTACATCAAGAATTTGTAACCATTAAGATGGTAACTGATTTCTAGCACATGATCTAGCAACCCAATTAGCCTTGAAGTTGTTCTTTCGATTAAAGTGTTGCAGCTTGATGGACGGGTTCTCCTCAAGAATACTCTTGATGTTGCCCAGCCTTGCTGCCGCTCGCCACGTCCATGACTTTGGGTCGCTATGGACTGCCTTCACCAGCTGCAAGCAATCTGATTTCAGCAGGCAGGGAGCTCTGAGGGAAACTGCTAACCGGGAACCCTCCAACAGGGCTAAGGCTTCTGCTTCAAGTGGGGAAAAACAATGCATGGGCTCAGCTTTACCATCACAGACTTGACCATGGCTATTCGATACAACGACGCCATATGCCGCCTTCTGGGGCTCGTCAAAGAACGAGCCATCGCAGTGTAATTCAAAGTGATGAGTACCTGGCGGTGGTGAAGAGTGTTGCTGGGGTGAAATGAGCTGAGGCGGTGGGAGACCTTCGGAAACTCTCCTTGGGCACGTGGTCCATTGTAGATGGGCTGACGCCGCCCTCGTGATCGTAGATGGTGGCCATGGCTTCGTATCCCTAAAGATCTTCTCATTCCTAGTTTTCCATGTCTGCCAACCGAGGAAAATGATCTTCTGAATCGCTATGATTGGATAGCTCTGTCGAAGGGAATCGAGCCATTCCAGGAAAGAAGAGAGTGGTGCAGGTCGAGGCAGGGAAGGCCACTCTTGGTTCCATCCCTCCGCCGCATGTGGGCAGGCAAATAAGCAGTGGTGGACTGATTCCGTCGAGAATCCACATATCGGGCAAGCCTTTGAGGTGGCACATTTCCTCGCAAACAGGTTTTCTTTTGAAGCCAAAGCCCCTCTCGTAACCTTTCACGCGAAGAATTTAAGCTTCGGAGGGATAGAAAGACTCCATAACCACTTCCATCTTTTCCTGCTTGCCTACGAAAACTCCTCGGTTCGTCCTCTGTCATTTCTGGTATGAAAATGGAATTGGGTGAAAGGAGACTTCACCGTGAAATTTCCTTGATCAGTGAACCTCCATGCCCAGAAGTCCTCCAGTGAGTCCGGCCCAATCGGGATCGCGGCCACCTGCTTCAGGTCCTGTTGACCAAGGAAAGCCGCTAGCAAGTCGAATTTCCATTCCCTCGAAATCTCATCGATCCAACTGTCTGCTGTAGAGTTATCGTTCCAGTCAAACTGGAGGAGGGGGCCTGCCCTATCAAATCTCCAGGGGTCATGGAAGATCCTCGTTGTTTTGCCATTGCCAATCACTCGGATCAACCCTTGTCGCATCCACTTTTTCGCTTCACAAATACTGGACTAGATCCAAGAAGCTCTGCTGCCTTTTTTTGCATTTAGGAAATCCGAGTTGGGGAAATAAATACTCTTCAGTACTTTAACCCACAAGGCATCCTTGTTGGTGAGTATTCTCCAAGCTTGCTTGGCCAGAAGTGCAAGATTGAAAGTATGGAAAGGACGGAACTCGAGTCCCCCCTCCTCTTTAGGTGCGTATAAAACTTGTCCTGCTCTCCAATGAATCGTTTTCTTTGTCATGGATCCTCCCCAGAAGAAAGATTTGAGCATGGAATCCATTTTCTTTGTTGTACTCTTTGGCAGCAGGAACAGGCTCATGATGTAGGATGGGACCGCTTGGAATACCGCTTTGAGCAAAACTTCTTTCCCTCCCGGGGACAGGAGGAGGCTCTTCCAGGCTTCCCCTTTAGATTCCATGTGTTGGAGGAGGAAGTGAAATGTTTCTTTCTTTGATCTGCCCCATTCGGTCGGCCTCCCAGATAGTTGGAGTGGCATGAAGTGGGTGCAAATCCAGAATCAAGAACAATCCTTGCCTGTTCTTCAATTGGAACGTTGCAGCTGAAGAAGATGGATGACTTATTTCTGTTCACTTCTTGACCAGTGACCGCACCATACTCATGGAGGATATCCAGAATCTTCCCTACCTCTTCACAGGATGCCTCCCCGAAGATCACCGTATCATCCGCGAACAGGCAATGGGACAGGGTAGGGCAATATCTGTTAAGTTTAATGCCCTTGATCCCATTGCTCAGAACCGCTTTTTCGATCAGGAATGAAAGGGCATTCGACATGAGAATAAAAAGGAGGGGCGACAGGGGGTCCCCTTGTCGAATGCCTCTGGAGGGTGTGAACTCATTAGAAGGTTCACCATTCAGCAGTAGGTTGAAAGTGGCCGTTGTAATACAGGAGTAAACCCCAGCTACACCAGACCTCATTGAACCCATAAGCCCTCAGAAGGGAAATTAAGAGATCTCATTCCACCATGTCGTAAGCTTTCTTCATGTCAAGCTTCATCATCATCTCCCTTCTATTACCTGATTTATGTTTCTTGAAGTGGTTAAGCACTTCGTGGACAATTATGATATTGTCCTGGATTGGAGTTCGTTGACCAGCTCAGGCAGCAAGGGCTGCAGTCTGTTCGTCATAATTTTGGTGATGACTTTATACCGAAAATTGCAACAGCTAATCGGTCTGAACTGACTGATCGACTCCTAGGAGTCCACTTTGGGAATGATAGTAATAAAGTTCTTGTTCCAGTTCTCCGGCATTACTCCTGTCAGAAAAAAGTTGGAGATCTCGTGGCAAAAGGAGTCCCCCATGGTGTTCCAATACTTCCTGAAGAAAAGGCCCGGGAAGCCATCGGGTCCAGGAGCCTTACTAGCCCCAAGCTGAAAAACTGCCTTCCGAATCTCATCCTTCCCTACCAGGGAGCATAAAATATCATTGAACTCTTCAGTCACCAACCTGGGAAAGCCCTCAAGGATATTCGGGTCACACCTTCTGTTGTTGGAGGTGAACAGGTTGATATAGAAATCTGTGGCATGATCTTTCAATTCCTGAGCATTGTCAATCCATACACCTTCTGCATTTTGTAGCTTAACAATCCGATTTCTGTTCTTCCTTCTTATGGTACTGGCATGAAAAAAACCGGAGTTCTGGTCCCCTTCCTAGAGCCAGGAGATTCTCGATCTCTGTAACCAGAAACTTTCTTCCGAAACCCAGATGGACTCGAGTTCCTGATGGAGGTTCCTTTCTTCAGCAGCCTTATAAGGGAATCCACTTGCTCCTTGTAACACTTGTAATCTCTGTCTAATTTCTCTTTCGCGCTTCAACTTTGCTCGTCTGTCTGTCATGGCCCAGTTCTGTAACTCATTCTGGCAATCCATCAACATATTATCGATATTTCCGCCTCTCATCCATCGATCAGTAACAATTTGACAGCACTCTTCACTTTCCCTCCATCTTTTATCGAATCTGAACGGAGTGCAATGTGCTTGATTTGTTGGATGAAGGTCAATCTGGATTGGGCAGTGGTCCGATTCCACGAAGTCTTCATGGTAAACCGTGGCCGACTCAAACAAAGTCCTCCATGAGGTCGAACATATAGCTCGATCAAGCCTTTCTCTAATCAGATCATCCCCTTGTTTCTTGTTGCTCCAAGTAAACACTTGGCCAGAGAAACCAAGGTCAACCAAGGCATTCCGAGTAATAAAGTATTTAAAAGGAGAGACATTCTCATTCCTAAGGGGGCACCTCCCTTGCTTCTCAAAAGGGAAAACAGCAACGTTGAGGTCCCCTACAATCAGCCACCTATCTTCCTGGTTCTCCCTTAGGGACGTAAGTCGATCCCAAAGGAGTCTTCTCTCTACCATCGTGGTAGGAGCGTGAACAAAAGTGCAGAAAAAACTAACCCCCTCCTTGCTAATACTGGTGTCCATCAAGGACTTACAAGACTCTAAAACATTAACAGTAACATCTTCCTTCCACCATAGGGCTAGGCCACTGCCTTCCCTCTCTGGACCGACATACTCCGAGTGCTCAAACTTCATAACTTTCCTCCTTGCTTCCATAAACGATTCATCCTTTCTTGTTTCCATGAGAAAGAGAACCGAGGGGCCAAATTGCCGGCACAGCCTGCCGCAATAACTCCTTGTAAGGGGTTGGCCGAACCCCCTACAGTTCCAGCTGAGGATTCTCATTCGAGATGAGGCGGCTTGAGGCTTGCCGCCGTCGCCCTCGGAGTAGCTGACTCCCCTTCTCCGGATTGACATCCTTCCGCAGTGAGCTCCGCTAAGCTCTTCCTCTTGACAATGTGCTTCCTTCGCTGGTAGGTTCGCTTACTCTCCCCTGGAACAAAAGACATAGAACTGAAAGAGATGTTAGATGGAGCCTCCTGTTGTGGTGAAGAGGCCGCAGGACTGCTTCTGTGATCAGGCTTCCTTTTCTTCTCTGGTCTGGGCTGGTCCACATCGGTTGAGGCTCCGATGGGCCCTATGATCAGATCAAGAGGTTGGGCTTGGTAGTTGTTCCCTTGATTGGTGTTGCCTTGGTTGGGTTGGGCCGACATGTCTGGGCCTCGGGTTACTTCAGTAAGACTAAAGGTTGGGCTGGCGAGTGACAGAGATTGGCCCATTTCAAAGAGGCCCGCCATCTTTTCTTTGTTGGCTTCCTTCTCCCCTAGGTCGAGACTGTGTTGCATAGCTCTGGTCGTAGCCTCCATTTCCATCTCTAGTAGAGCAGTCTGTAGGACATGGGTCTGGGTGCTGCCATCTCTTCTGAAAACCCAGCCTGGTTCTCTTCCACTGCTTGTCAGACTGTTGTACCCTGGTGGGCTGTTGAACGGTCCCAGAATTGGGAGTCCCGCTAGGGTAATCTGGGAAGATTCGCCTCGATTGCCGCGAATATGCTGCATCGCCGAGGTAGGGAGTGCCAGGCGTTTGGACTTCGCCAGCTTTTCCCTGAAGGACGTCGGTGGAGTATTTGCCGGTGAGTCGTGGCCAGCCCTTAGTGCATCGGTGTAAACTTCCGATGGGTCAGTACTGAGTCCCAGCCTTCTGTGTTCTTCCCTATTAAGGCAGTTATGGATGAGGTGACCCAGTCTCCCACAAAAATAGCAGAGATCCATTATCCTTTCGTATTTGAAACTGACCCAGATGGAACGATCCCCAATGGGGTATTCGAACCCAATTGGGATTGGGTCATCGATGCTTACTTCCACCTTGGCTATGATAAATTTCAGCCATCCCCTGAAATCGAAGTTTGATTGGTCGATGCAGTGGAATTGAGGGAAAATGAAGGCCGCCACTGCCTGAATAGCTTCCTCCTCCTTGAGAGATTGGGGTAGATCGTGCATTTGTACCCACAGGGCGACAGTTGGTATGTCTGATGGTTCCGCCTTTTGTTCACCGTCCCATTTCTTCAGTGCTACCAGGGTGTTGCTCAAGTTCCATGGCCTGGCATCCCAAACAGCGTCTCTTTGCTGTGTCGACTGGAATGAGTAGACGAAGAGGTTTTCTGCTTCCTTTGTTGCTTGCACCTCTCCGTATGCCCTCCACTTGTTGACCGCCGCATTTCGTGCTTTTGGTAGGTTGATGCTGGTGTCGGTTATCCACTTTCCCAGAAGCATGGCCATCCCACTTCCTCGAGCACCAACAATGGTAGGTCTCACATTGAGGACGAGGTGACTCCTCTCCCCTCTCAGGCTCTTGTGGTGTGTTTCCATTTTTGGTTGACTGGTGTTTTTTCTTGTGCAGGGGATCTGGGTCGATTTTAGGTTGGGTGCAGCTCTTTTGAGATATCTGCTTGTATCCTTGATGGAAATGAGAGTAGATGATTGATTGATCGGTTTTTCCTCCCTTAAATAGGCTACTCCGAGCCTTCTACGCCTTCTGGTATGCCTCAGTGGCTCTCTGTGCTTGCTGCCCATTAATTGCACCATGGTTGCTCCCTCTCCAATCAATCTAACTGTCGTGCAATCTGATTCTTGGCATTTATGTTGGCAGCTATCGGCCACTCTATCCCCTCCACTGATAGTTTCTCCTTCTATTAGCTCTTTGCGTATAGGGTTCGCCGGATAGTTGTGCACAGAGAATTTATTCCTTTCTTCATCTCTCTCCGTGCATTTATGTTTCTGGGCTCTCATGATTGCTCGGTAGTCTTCCCTCGTCTCTATCTCAGGTGATTTGTGGCAGCACATTCTTTGTGTCGCTTTGAGCGACTGAGATCTGCAGAAAGGGGTTGCAATAAATATTGCTTCCACAGCCTTCCAAATCTCAGAGCATTTACCTCCTCTGGTGCTGCCATTAGATTTCGTCTGCCTTCTTTTGATTGACGCCTGTTCAGGTGGTTTGGGCGGTGGATTAATTGTTTTCCCGACTTCTTATGTGTTGATGAAAAACGCCTCATTGGTGGCGGGTCTGCTAGGGTTATGACCATCTTCAATGCTCCATATCCAATTCTTCAATGCGCTGTGATCTTCGTTCGCCTCGGTGGGGTTTCTGCAGATACTGGATTTGGGAATATTGAAGGCTCCCTGACGGGTAGCTGCAGGCGCTCTTGAAATCGGAGCTGGAGAGAAAGGAAAAACAGAGAGAGGAAAAACAGAGAGAGGAATATTCATTGCATTCCAAACAGTTTGTTGTTGTTGTGTCTCTCTACTGCCTTTTTATTTGCTTGATGGAACTTTTTTTGATAAGCTATTACTTTCAAGCCACAATCCTTGAATACGGAGATCAAGGTCGTCAAACCGGTTTATGCTAGTGTGCTAGTTTAGAAAGTGGAATGGTTCGATCGGTGGTACATACCGGTTTGTGCCGGTTCATGCCGGTTAATATTACAAATAATTTATAAATATTCATATTTAAACATGACATTTAACGTCAATATCTAAATATTTGTACTTGAATCCAACAAATAACATCAATATTTAACTTTTAACACATAAAATAAATAATAAATTACTTTTTATCAATTAAATTCACTAACATAAGATCATTTTACTTGGAGATTCATATATTGATCATGCCGGTTATACCGGTGATGTCATGCAGGTTTTATGACCGGTACAGGTTAAACCAGGTTCAACCAGTAGCACGCCGGCCGGCGTGGCAACCATGACGGAGACTGATATTATTTTTGTCAAACTCAATTTGTTATGTGATGCAAAATAAAGAATAAAGGTAGAGAGATAGAAGTGACGGTGGGGAGGGTTTTTGACGAATTTTCTTAAACCGTCCACATTTACATCTTCATATATTTAAACTTATACGCATATCTAGAGAAATTTGAAATATCATCCTATATCCGTCATTTTCAGGTACACATGAATAATACCGGCTCCGTATTGAACATTATTATTTGGAATGATATTAAATAGTATTCATCACAATCAAATACGAAATAAGTTTGAATTAATCAAAATCCCATTGGCACATGAACTAGTAGTTAACCTATAAACATTATGTTGAAGATATGATGAAGACTCACATCTACACTTTCTGAAAAAAGGCAACTCAATCGAAGAAGAAACTATCTAGTTTTGATAATTGTGGACCTTTTTATAGTTACCAATTTTATATAGAATTAGTATAGAACATCCTCGAGCAAGTGAGAGCAAATGGGAACTTATTTAGATATCATTACGTGCTATCTTAGCTTTGCTAGCTAGCTCATGCAGGCCCAGCCAGCCACGAGCTAGTTGTACTTGTGAATCATCAAACACACGAAATTGTAATTGCCAAGTACAAATCCAGTTCAAGTATATGTTGTATCGAAAAAGTTACCGTGAGAAAATTTGGCTTGAAATTTTAATTTAAATGTGGTTTGAACGTTTCATATGGTTAAAAATCACCTATTGATTAAAATTCGGTAAAAAAGTTTTAATGATACAATACGATTTTATACACAGGAACAAATATAACCATAATAACGTAAGAAGTAGAAATTAAAGGGTCGGATTTTTTTTATTAGCCAGGGACATCTCCACGCACACAACACATTTTGTGATATGGTGGAGCGAGACCAAACTTGAGGGCCTCTGGGAACATCACACGGGACTTCGAGGGGCATCGAACCCTGTACCTCATATATCTCGGGACGATCTACCCCGTGTCGACACTACTAAACTATCTTACCAATGACAGGTGCTACTCCAATGATCATCACACGGGACTTCGAGGGGCATCGAACCCTGAACCTCATATCTTCTTGTTGGAGACCCTCCACCAATTCAGAATTTTTGTGCTTAAATAATGAATCACTAGTTAATAAGAGCACATAAATCCAGAAATTTCAGCAAGAAGAAACTAGGAAGCCATGAATCTATATAACACATTGTGTTTTGCCCCTCTCTCCGTCCCTTTGCTTCTTTTGGCACATGAATGAGTTTGCTTTTCCCTTTTGTTTATTAAGATAAGCTCTTTTTGGGAGCAAATCTTCCAATTAATAATTCTCGTAGCTTATTGGAAAATGACAACAAACAGAATAACAGTGAAAATAACTATCAATAGCTTATCAAGTCCTTGTTGAGACGCCTTTGAAAAATAAATAGTCTGATTTTACTAATTGACATTAGGGAAAAGTCTAATTAAATTCTAATATTTATTAACCTTTTGAAAAATCAATTGAATTTTTTTTTCAAAACCACTAATTAATCTAAAATTACGTTCATTTTTGGTGGCGTTGAAAGGGATAAGTCACGAATTTGGGACAATGGAATATTCCTTGGAAAAAATAACTGTACTGCCGTTCTCATTATTTACGGTTATTTGGATAACAGTTTCCATCTCTCTCTCTCTCTCTCTCTCCTTTAGCCTTAGCCACAGATTGCAGTTAGTGGACCGAGCGTCCCACCCTCAAAGCCCACCAGGCCCACTTCAAGCCCGTTCCACCAATCACAGCGCGAGTGCACAATCTCCTCCCCAAGGGACGCGCCCACGCAAACCAAATCCCTTGCTCCCTTTTTTCTTTCCTTTCATTTTCTTTTTCCTTTTCTTTTCGCCTCATTATCCTTGAACATAAATAGCAAAATACGGCAGCGCTCCACGTGGCTAAAACCCATCACTTCCTTGAAAATTTCCGGAGGGTGAGGAGGTTAACTGGTTAAGGGGTTTATCGCTGACCGGCTATTGCCCGGACACGGGCGCCGGGTTCCCGGCTGGTCCGGTTTTGTGGTCAAAAGTTTCATTGATGGGATATAAAAAGAGACGACGAAGGAAGGGGTTTAAGGCAGCAAGCCACTGTTGTTTCTCTTCTTTCTTTCTTTCATGGTTTTTCCTCCCTTCTACCTGTGCGTGTTTTATTGAGAGAGGTTTTTCTGTTACCCCTTTTTCTCCCTTTTCCCCTCTTGTTGTTTTTCTTCTTCTGGGAAAAAATAAAAATCAAATGAGAAACGAAAATGCATAATTCTGCGAGAGATTGATTTTATGTGGTGGTGATGGCGGATTCGTTTTATCACCTCTTGTTGCAATTGAATTGGAACTGATAATTTTCTTGCTTGATCTCTTCTCCTTGGTCCGATCTCCACCTCCGATCCCGATCTGGGCTCTCGCTGTACGTATTGTTGGACGGAATTCACCGGAGATTGACGTTAATCACGAGGTCAGTAGTGGTAAGTGTTGGATCAGGTTAATGTTGGTGGAATTCCCTGCTCAACTTTCTTCTTTCCTTGCTTCTGTTCTGTGCTCCGATTGTGGGTTTCAACTGTGTGCTTCGATCTTGCCGTGATACGAAAACAAAAAATTGAGTACGGAAGTGATTTTTTTTTTGTTCTGCTTTCCTGGCCTGAGATCGGGATCTGATCATGGATGCGAGGCGGTTTGCAGGAATTCTGGGTTTGGGAGGAAACTGCTGGTTTTTCGAAGAGGATATGGAGCTTCAGTGCTTTTTGTTAAAAAAAAAAAGTCAATCAGCTTTTATTGAATTCCTGAGATGGGATGTTTTTTCTAAAATTGAAATTCTTCATCTGGTGCTTCGTCTGTTGTTTTTTTGTTGACTGTGGGCATTGATGAAACGTTGGTAGACAGTTATCTTGGAGCAAGAATTCTTATTCTGGAGGTGAATTATCGTTCAGTAATTGCTTGCCTGACCCCAGTCTTGATGGGTCTGTTGTAGATTTGTGCCAATCGAAAATAAGAATGGTCTGATTGCACTAATTGCTTTTGTTGCTGCTGTTCATGTTGTCGTTAAGGTCAAGTTGGCGTCTTCTCTTTCTTCTTATCAAATTGGGGTTGAATTTTCCATGGTTGATTCGGATGTGCTTTGATCGGGTGATAATTTGATCGTGGTTCAGTGATGGTGTTATGGATCTCTCGTTGATCGGTTCAGACTGATATTGAGATTGTTGTTTCAAAAAACTTTGATTTGGGTTTCATGTCGATTAGCAGATCAATGCTTAATGTTTTTGTTTGCATAAATTTCTAGATTGAATGTATTCAAAATTGAAGGCAAAACAGCTTGTTGACATTCTCTTGTTTTGGATTGATGGCAGTGCCGTGGATCCCAATTGCAGCGATCTTGTTTAATAAGTGCCCATCTGGTATGTATGTTTGAGATATGGTGTTGAAGAAGAGGCAATCTCATGGTTTTAACAGTCTCCACTTCCCTTCTGTTCCCAAGGCTCCCAGATCTGCCAGAGTAAGTACTTATGATGCTTTTCTTTTCTGACTTATAAAGTAATTGTCTTTCTAACGACTGGCATTTCGTGATTTTACTTGGCAGAGGGCTTTTCATAAGAGAATAGTTGAGGACAGCCAAATCTGCGCATTTGAGTTACTTGCTTCTCTAGCCGGAAAGCTATTGCAGGAAAGTGAAAGCTCATCTGCTTCTAGTAATGCATCTGATGCAAATGACCTGCCTGCAATTAGTGACGGTGTTGTTAAAAGAGAGCGAGTTGAGACCAAACCTGTGAAAACAGAGTGCTTGGATTTGGGAAGCTGCGAAGAGAGCATTTTCCTCCCTGATTACGATTCACCTAGCAGTGACAGTAGGCAAAGTCTAAAGGAAATTCCACCGCCAGCTGAGAGTGATTCCATTTTGGAGCGGTCTTCAACTGTCTCGAATGCTGATTCTTCAGAGAAAGGGAATAGTGATGTGAAGCCGATCCAATGTGAAAAGGTACCTGCTAAGGTGGAGGGAGTCTCTCCTGTTTCTGTAGAGACTTGTGATGCAAAACCAGAAAGTGGGCTCGGAAGACAGCCGTTGGCTGATGAGATGGAGACTCGGGGGTTGATCCTTGATAATGCCTGCAGTTCAAAGGATCCCATGAAGTCGAATGCGAAGAGTCCTGCATTGGTCAACTCAGCCAACACTGTCAAAGTGTTATCCCACGGGAATTCTCTTCCCAGTGCTTCTGATTTGAAGCACGGGAATGATGCTAAATTAGGCATTAGAGATGATGATGAAAACTTTTTTAGGTTTAATAAACTAAGCAACAGAAGAAAGGCATTTAAGCCTTCTTCTAGAATTGGAGACAGAAGAATAAGAAAGCTACTGTCATCCAAATACTGGAAAGCAGCTCCGAAGCTGAAAGACTATGAGCTAACGAAACCTTGTAAGTGGCTGTTTGCTTGTTCTCTGGAGCATGATTTATATCTCTGCTATTGGCTTTTGCCTGACATTTCTGTTTCATTGCTGTATTTGCAGATTTGGGGATGAAGCCTCTTCATCACAAGAGGAAATTGTCTTGCAATCCAGACAAAACTCAGGGCGATATTCTTTACAAGAGGAGGAAATTTTCTGACCGTAGCTTAGTTATAGCGTCTGATGGGGGTTTTAGCAGTGAAAGTGTTTGTAATTCACCTGAAAAAGGCATGTCTGGAGAAAATGGTTCAGCAGTATTATGTAATGGAGGTGTGTTGATTTCTATTGTTCACTCTCGAAGTTTTCTGCTTTGGTTTCCTATTTTGTGCTCCATCTCTCCAAGCTTTCAGCTGGTTTCTTTTGCTTACATTTCGTAACTATTATGCAGAAAATGGTATGTCATCTCCGGTTATTGGCCATCAAGCCCAGCTCCGGTCGAAGGATTCTCATGGTACTGAGATGGATTAATGTTTGTGGTTTTGCCCCTTAATTTTGACTGTCTTGGAATCCCAAGGTTCTTATATGTTGTTAAACATCTTGTTTCAGTTAAACTGAGCATCAAGTCCTTCAAAATTCCAGAGCTTTTCATTGACGTCCCAGAAAATGCAACTGTTGGTTCTCTCAAGGTATGGATCTGCACTCTTACTGGTTGAGATTTGAACGTGCATGCCTACTTTTTCGTTGCCTCCCAGAAAGTGCCTGCATCATAGGCTAGTTTTTGTTGTTTTCTTTCTCCTCGAACAGAAACCAATTAGCTAGCCATTGCTTGTCGCTAGATATTTCTTAGAGTTCCTTTTCTCTTTTTCCCTTGTGAGACTGAATTTGAATTTGCTACAGAGAACTGTCGTGGAAGCTGTGACTGCTCTACTTAGCGGTGGTTTACGTGTCGGGCTGGTTCTTCATGGAAAGAAGGTCAGGGATGATAACAGAACCCTGTTGCAGACTGGCATCACTTCTACTGAAAATATCGAGACTCTGGGTTTTACCTTGGAGCCTAATTCAGTGCAAACACCTGCGCCCTTGTGCTGTGAAGAGCCTCCCGCTATCTTACCATGTGAGACATCCCACCTTATACCAAGGTAACTCAAACCTTCTTTTCGAGCAATTGTCAAGATTTTCCTCCCAGTTGGCTTATATTAAGGATTATTGCTGTCTCGTGTTAGCCTTGCTCGGCAAGACAAAATGGTTTATGTCACAAGGCACATGTGATTCTCAGCTATTTACTTTGTTTCCTCAGGTCCCCAGAAACTCCAGTTGTAGAGTCATTGAAGCTTATTGACTCGCTCAACCTTGCTCCTTCTCCAACAACAAATCATGCTGACAATAACAGTGAGACTAGTGATCAGGAACCACTTTCCTCTAATGCTGACTTAGTAGCTGACAACAAATCACCATCAGATTCCAAAGCTCTGGTTGCAGTTGAACCAGCAAGTGCTGAGGCACTTGCTGTTGTTCCCCTCAACCAGAAATCTAAGCGATCTGAGAATGTACAGCGTCGAACTAGGAGACCATTCTCAGTCTCGGAAGTAGAGGCACTTGTCGAAGCCGTTGAAGAACTAGGCACTGGAAGGTATATAATATTCTCCTTCCAGCTTATACACTGCATGATTCCCTGTTTTGCTAAAACTTTAATCTCACAAAAGGGTTCTTATATTTTTGCAGGTGGCGGGATGTTAAGTTAAGATCTTTTGACAATGCTGACCATCGAACATATGTTGACCTAAAGGTACATAGACTTACATACTGAAATTCAGTGATCCTGGTGTGTGAACTTGAATCCATATATACAAGCTCCTGCTGAACTTCGTTTAGCAAATTGAGCTGACTTCCTTCTGGCTTGACCCTCGGATTTACAGGATAAATGGAAGACATTGGTCCACACAGCCCAGATTGCTCCGCAGCAAAGAAGGGGTGAGCCAGTTCCTCAGAACCTTCTCGACAGAGTACTGGCTGCACACGGCTACTGGTCGCAGCATCAAGCCAAGCAACATAACAAAAATCAAGTTACCGCAACTGCAACTGCAACCTCGGAGGTGCTGCAGATAACAGATGGGCAGGCGGTGGAAACTTGAAGATGGAGGACATCTCACTTGGTGTACAAAAGGAAGGGAATACTACTACTACTTGACAGGGAACATGGGAAGGCACAGAACAGGGTGACAGACAAGAACATCAACAAAATTGTACAAATTGCACAACAGAAAGAACAATTGATTTCTCAGAATGTTTATTTTGTAATACACTCACACTTTGGTTTTACAACAATTCATTGCCGGTGTTTCCCCTCCCCTCAAATGGAAACAGGGTGAGAAGGAAAGCTTCGGCCTTTTGTAAATTGATTCAGTTCCAGGGAATAAAGCCCCTCTAGCGGGAGTGGCTCAACCTAACAGGAACATTGTTTTCCCCCATTCTTTGATTGAATTTGGTGTAATAGAATTGGCCGGATAGATTATGTGTAGTTCAGGTTCAAAGGAACATTTGAAAATGTTCTCTTGATTATTGTTGTTACTTTTTTTTGGCTCCATTGTTAGTTGTACCTCTCTCAATCCATGTCTCTTTTCGATTCTATGACAGACATAAACTACTAGCTTTATGAATCATGTAATGCAATGGAATTCGCGTCAAGTAGCTAGCTTTCCACTCGAAAAACTTCTGGGTTTGGTTTCGATCTGTGCATCGATCGATGTTCTATTATCCTTGATGAGGCAAGCTAGATAGATGTCAGAATGGCAAACAGAGAAAGGGCAGGGGAAGATTTCTTTACGGCTAAAACTCTGTTCCCTGCACGCAACCGCCATGTGAGAGATTTTAAAGCCAAACCCAACACAACAAGGAAGAAAGAAGACTTGATGAGGAATAGTCATGGTTGGGTGGCTTCTTACTTAGCTACCTTCTTTCCTTCCTTTCCCCTGCTTTAATAAAAATGATTTTATCTAGTTTCGTACGACTCAAGCAAGCTTGTTTAGCCAAGTCTTCTTTTCTACTTCTCATTAAAAACATTTCCCTTTTGCATTTCTCTTAATTAATATGAGCACAAGAGAATAAGAACAAGAGGGGCACGTGAACTTCACATGCCACGGCAAATATTATAACAATTTCCACTCTGTTTTTTGTTATTTTAAGGAGGGCTGGCGCTGTCTTTTGAAGGTGTTCTTCTGCTGCTTCCTTTTGTTTTGGGGCGAAGAGTTTCTAATTTCAACATTGGAGAGCTGTTTGTTTTGTTGTTTTATTAAAATGGTGGGAGGGTGGTTCGTTGTTGATGCAATTGCAAGGAAATAATGCCAGGTTTTGAGGAGATTTTGGGATCTGGATCTCATCTCGCTGAGGTCTGAGGCTGCTGGTGGCTGAGTCAGTGGAAATGGAAATCATTCATTTCTCAGCTGGAGATGGGTTGTTGGATATGTAATCCAATCTGATCCAGTTGATTTTGTAGATGATTTTCTATGTAGAATCTTAAAAATAAAACTTGAACCTAAGGAAATGAAATAGTGTTATTGCAAGTTGGTGCCCATAATCATGTTAGATGGATCATTAAAGACAAACATAATTCATCAATTTTTGTGTCTACTGACTCTAACTTCTTGGATGAAAGAATGACCAATTTGAAATTTATTCAGCTTTATAATGGTGTGATATCTACACAAAACTGTAAGGGAATGTCAATATAAAGGAGTTGCCACATCAGCCTATGCTCTTCATACCGCACAATTTGGAAGGGCGACATGGTATTTGTACAACCAATTTATAATAATTTTTTATACTTCTTTTTCGTTCCCCATTACCATTTTTTCCTGTAGAAATTGCTCCAACCTTCCCACCATTCCTTAATTATTTTATATTTTTTTATTCCCATAATCCCATTCCCATTTTTTCGTCAGTTTGAAAATTGGTCTAACCTCTTTCTTTGATTAATTTGTTTATTTAGTTGTATTTTCTGTTGTGCTTGAAATTAATTACCGAAAAAATTACAATTAGGTAATCCACACAAGGATTCATTGCGACATAAATAAATTTTCAATTCAAATCATATTAATGTCATTGTACTTACATAAATGCAATCCACTTGCAATTGCATATGTAATTAAATATCGGGTTTAAATTAAGAAAAAATAAAATAAAATGGTAAATAAATTGAGAAAAAGGGATTCCCATACTTTTAGGTCATTTTGATCTTATATGCAATTGCATTTGTTGTAAACTTGCAAATATACCATGCATAGCCACATTAATACAATTGGTTTTGCAATTACAAAAACATATGATATGTCATCTTACAATTGAAAATGCAAAACCAATGTAGATGCTCTTATGCTAATCATTTCTTAGAGCATTAGTTACTACATCAATGATAATTTGGTCAATTGCAAATCCTACGTGACATTGAATATGCAATAGCAAATGAGATTACAACAATGTAGTGGGCACTTTGTAAGTCATTGTAACATAATGAATCCTTATTTCGAATATCTACTAGAATTCAATTAGTTTGATGGAGTTAGTAAGAGAAGAGTTTATGGTCTGATTTGGAATATACAAGTACTAAATGAAAGAATGTTGATATACTATAATTTAGTGTTCATGACACTTGATAGTAATCCTTTTACCTAAAACTCATACATTGATAAATACAATAATTGAAGCTATGAAATGAGGCCATTAGTTATTCTATCACAGGAGTAGTGTCCCTTACATAGGTACTTGATAGTCAGGTAGCACTATTACTAAATTTAAGTACTCGAAATAGACAAAAATAGTGACAAGATAGAATGCTACGGGAAAAAGTGGGTTTATGCAACACTTGTTGTGCAACACTTTTTAAAAGTGTTACATAAAATATACATATGCAACACTTAAGTTATGTGTCGCATAATATATATCTTATACAACACAAATTACCAACACTATTTTTTTTTGTTACATATACCTAACAATATGCAACACTTGAGCAATAAAATAAATTATGTTGTCTATTCTTACACTTTAGGCAACATTTTATAATTTTATTACTTATTGTATAAATTTAATAGTTATTATTAATAACTAACATATTGTCATCGAATATAACTATCATATTGACGACCCACATAATGTTCGTTAACAACAAATTAACTATCAATGAAATTTCCACACCACATATACCAGTGGTTCAAATCATAATGTTCGACAAATTAGTTATCCTGTTATACTAAAAAGTGTTACTTTAAAAGTTAACCGATTGAAGTTCATAAACAATGCTCCATTTTATGTTCATTTACATTAATTTATAAACACATGAATTTCATTAGTGAGGGACTAATTTCTTATAAAACCTTAATTTTCCGTCACACATGTTTAATGTGCTTTTGTGAGGCTTTAAGTAGTCACACACAATACTATTTAAAAAAAAAACAATTTTTAATGAAAGAAGACGTAAGTAATGAAATTATCTCTTAACAAAAATTTTGCGTAAAGAATCAATTTAATAATCTTTTCTTACAAATTATGGTAACGATAGTAAATTATCTTCTTTGATGGTTACCTTCTTTTTGTTACTCATTTATTCGTTTATCATTTGTTATTGCTTATGAGGATTTCGTAGATCACTTTTAAATATAATAATAGGTAAAAAAGGAATCAATTAGTTGTTGTATCAAATCAAACTTCTTTCCACCAAAAATAAAATCAAACTTCTATAAACCCTTGGTCGCCGTGATCGATCTTTCCCCATACTCGGAGTCTTATGTTGTTCTCCTGTCTGCTTAGGGCTTCCTCTCTAACCAGCCGAACCATCGCCAGATGGTCAGATCTCCGTTAAGAACCCCCATTGTACGTAGCTGGAGTTTAATTCCTATTACAGGTACACTTATATCGCTTCCTCTTTGACTTTATAACTGCAGTATGAGTTGATTAATGGATTGATTCTTTTATTCACTATAATCTGCAGGTTCGTTTCTCCATATCTAATTCAATTGAGAGCTTTCTTCTTTGGTCAATGATGGTTGTTTCAAAGGGTATGGCATTCAATAAAAAAAAAAGATAAAAATCACCCCAAGATGGAAGACGATGGAGAAGGCAAAGCCAGCCGAGGAAGCAAGGCTTTCAAGATTCATATATGATTTTGAATAGCTTAAGAATAAGATAATTGTATATTCGTAGTTTTAACACATATGTGTAAGAGTAGATAGGCTTATCAGTTGGAGCTCTAATGGAGTTTAATGTTACCACGAAAAATCTAATACTTTTTGGCGACAAATTAATCCTTGTTTTTATATATTATTCTTTCCAATACAAATTCGTTATTGGTGTTGCTTTTATGTGATAAAATTCACCGTAACAAAAATATACTTTCGTGACAACAAAAAGGTTGCTAAAGGTGTAATGCTTATGAAAAAAAGTGTCACCAATGGTGTTGCATATGTGACTATAATTTTGTCACAAAAACTATGTATTTGTGATAAATTCAACCTGTCACATTTAATATAAGTTGGTGTCCGTACAAACTTGTCACAAAAGCTAGCTTCACTCACCACAACATTCACACACAAATGTATAATATTTGTTACTAGAGAAAGTTGTCACGATTGTGTTAGTCTTATGCGACGAAAAAACCTGTCAATAATAAATTATATGCACGTTGCATATACTTGCTAAAAGTGTTGCATAAATTTGTTGAGATGTTGCCAAAAACGGTGTTGCATAAGTGGTACACATACGCAACACATAGTTTTTGTGTTGCATAAAGTGAAAAAAGTGTTACCTATTACTTTATGCAACACCACCTATAGAGGACACTACTATAAGTGTTGCATATTACATATGCAACACTTTCAACACTTCATGCAACATATTTTACGTGTTGTGAAAACTCACTTTTCCTGTAGTGACGAGATAAAACTCCACCGGCCAATCGGCCGGCCATAGGCTAGTGAGAAAATGATGTTAGTGTTACTATCCACCTACTGAACAATGGTTAAAATTCATCCATTTGAATTGACTCAAAGTGAAACTAATTAGTGGATTGTTACGCGATCCCCATGTGTAATTGCTCATCTCTCAATATTATGCACAGTTTGTTTTTGCTTTTGCATTTGAGTAAATTTTCATGAATTGAGTGATTAATACAGAAAAAAAACAATGATTCTCTAAATCAATAAAACAACAATGTTTTGGGTGATTAAACAACAAGGATCTTACTGAAATATTTATTGACTAGATGCACGATATTTTTGGCATTTGAGTAATTTGCATGAATTAAGTGATTAATAAAAAAAAACTATGCTCTAAATCAATTAAACAACAATGTTTTGAGTGATTAGACGACAACGATCGTAGTAAAATGTTGATTGACTAGATTGTGCAATTTCAATCATATCTTAACGTCTTCCAGATTTCCCAGTATGCTAAGGACTTAGGATTAGTGGGTTAGAGGGGGTCGTTTGGTTTTGGTAATAGTTTGGTTGGGATAGTTACAATGCATGCAATGTCCACAATGAATCGTTTTTTAAATTTTATGCGCAAACAATACATGCATTGTTTGCCTGATTTGACACAAACTATCACTCAAAATGAGTGATAGTTAAATCTCAAGTTTTCGTTGAGATTGTTTGATGGAGATTGTTGTGTTTTCTTCTTCTTCCAAATATGTCCCTACTTTTATGTGTATTGCTTTTTTATATTAAAAACAAAGGATAAAAGTGACATTTCACCCAAAAGGTGATATAATTTTTTAAATACTACAATAACTATCACAGAAACCAAATGATGTAAACTACAATACACCAATTTTCTTATATGCATGTATATTATTATGCATGCATTGATGACAATACATCGATTTAACTATCACCAAAACCAAACGATCCCAAGTTTTAGGGGATTCATGGACTATATTTCAGGTCTAAGGTGGTCAGGGGCAGACCCACGGGTGTTTAGGGGTGTCCCTGGACACCCCTAAATTTTGGGAAAACGATTATCCAACCCCCGGTAGTAATTTACGTATTGACAAAAAAAATATAATTGATAGTCGGGGACACCCCTAAATTTAAAAAAGTGATTATCCTACTCTCATCTTTTAGTTTGAGTATGAGAATATAGGTCGTAGTTTGGGTAATTCAAACCTAGGACACTTTTATTATTAATAAACATAATTTTCATTAGGCTACAACTCATATGTTATTCGATTTTAAACACTGTGTAATAGTATAATGTCATTCTCTATCTCTAATTATTTTCAAAATCTAACAATTAAACAAATTTCAAGCTACCCTTAATTTGTATTGATTTATGGTTGTACAACAAGTATTGAAAGAGTCTTTTCAGCTTTGGATTACATCAAGAATAAGTTTAGAAATTGAATATGTGATCAGTTCGTGAATGATTGTCTAATATGATATACAAAGACAATTTTTTTTGAATAGTGTAGACCCCAAGTGTGTTTTACAATCATTTTTTAATATGAAAACACATTGTGAATTTTTTCAAACTGTTTGAGTAAAGTATTTTTTATTTAAATATTTTTTATTAATTATTTTAGAATTATTTGTATTTAATTTATTTTTTAAAAGAGGACACCCTACGTAAAATTTCTGGGTCCGCCACTGAAGGTGGTTGAGGGGTTAGAATTTAGAGTTAAGAATTAAAAGTTAAAGTCATAATATCAGTAGTTTTGAACCCAAATTCAAGTCTTTTAAGTAATATCTAATCAAAAGAGTAAATCTATATAATACGTATAAAAAAATTCAAGAGTTAAAAGAGAGTGTAGTACTGTTTAGAGTATTATTATTTTTGAGTCCTTTCAAGTTTCAAGGGTTTGTGATATAGAGAATTCTGTAGGTTTGTGGTTAGGATTTCATGTTCGGCTAATGCTTTTGGTGTTTATGGTAGGGGGTTTAGGGCCTGTTAGTTGAGCCCAACTGTTATAAAATCACAGCCCACGCTATTGCTTCGAAGTTCAAGTCAGGTTCGACCTCTAGTGGTATTATGTCTCCCGAGATGTGGGCTACGGCCTTTTTTTCAGTTTTGGGCTTCTGGCACTGCTCATCCTAATAATTCAGTGACCAGATAGGTATTCAAGCAAAATTTAATGCCTTTCCAAAGTAGTTTAAATTCACGAGTAGGGATGGCAAAAATATCCGTAACCGTGGATATCCACCCGAATCCGACTTAATCGGGTAGGGTAAAACCCGAACCCGAAGCATTTTTCGTGGGTATGGGTAAAACCCGAACCCGAATGTTGCGGGTAATGGGTGGGCATGGTTATCTCACTATCCAACCCGAACCCGCCCGATTATACACATGCATATGTATTTTGTCTAGAAATAATCATTATTTTTCTCTAGAATATTTTATATTTAGCATATAAATATAATATTTTCATGAAATTATGTTGTTTTAATTAATTTTCGTCATTCTAGTGAATTATTGTCGTACTTTTCCTCTTACGTCATGTGAGTATACGTGTGAATGTTAACATATTGGTTGAAATTATAAGGAGAAATTATTACCCATGGATAACCGTGGATACCCGAAACCCGAATGGGTATGGACATGGTTTTGATTTTCTACCCGTTTCTCGTATGGGTACGGGTATGGGTAAAACTCGAATTACATTGGATAGGATAACGGATATGCACTATCCGCCCCCGACCCGACCCATTGCCATCCCTATTCACGAGGCTACGCTCGTCGCAATTTTTTTTTCCCCCTTGATTTTGACTTTTGTCTCATTTCCTTTTACCCTCGTCAGCCTTCAATTCATTAGCCTTGCCCTTCCCCAGAAACCCAAATTTCGCTGCTTCCTAGTATTCCGATGCTCTGAAACAGAGCAGCTTTTTCCAACGCTCTCGCCCCCACTTCATCTTCCTCCGTAGTCCAACCAATACTATTACTATCTCGTCTCCTCTTCTCCCTTCTTTCTCAGTCCTCTCTCCCGACTCTCTTCCGTCGCAGGTAGCTTCATTTTCCCATCTTGTCGCCCCCGCCGACCTGTTTCATTTTGCCCAAGCAGCTGTGCTACATAAATTTCAAACTTTTCTCTTATACCCTTTTGCTTTTCTAGCCCCGTCTATCGTTTGGCGCTGAAGGGCTGTTGTATTTTTCCTTTCTTTTCATCACTGAATTGATACTGCTTGATGAATGTTTTCGTCTGCTTGATTGAAATGCATGTATATATGTTTCGTTCTTTCCGGATGTAATTTGGGCTTCAGTAAATTGAAGTTTTAAGCTTGTGTTGTCCGGGTAACTCTGCCTCTTTTTAGTAGGGGTTTGTAAAGGTCGAAACTTTGAGAAGGCATAATCAAGACCAATTTTTGTCTTATAGCTGTTTTGTTTGGTTGGGGAAGGGAAGGATTATCCTCCGCAGTATCATTTGAAGCTCTGATGAAAAATTCTATTTTCCCTCCTTTCTGAAGGTGTTCCGTGTGCTGGAAGAGAAGGCTGCGGGGAGATAAGAGCAAGTTTTGGAATTCATCGAGGTTTGGATTTCTGGTTGACCTTGTTCTGTGGAGTGTGGACAACTGTTTATATAGATGTATATGGATGAATCTTTAGGGGGATTGTTCGATTCTGTGAATGGATTGAAGCTCAGTCATGAAACCCTCTCTGCTGTAAATAGTAGGAATTTCGTTTCTGGGTTCAAATCAGACAATTCTACTGTTGTCAATAAGAACTCAGTGAGCATTCCTCCCTTGCCAACCAGTCACCCTAGTGTAAACGTTGGCGAGGCAACATTACAGCCGAGCAGAACTCAAGCTGAGGAGTCGTCCCCTGATGATTTTGATTTCAGTGATGTGGTTCTCAAGTATATTACTGATATACTGATGGAAGAAGACATGGGAGAGAAAGCATGCATGTTCCAGGAGTCCTCAGCAGCACTTCAGGCCGCAGAGAAATCACTCTATGATCTCATTGGAGAACGGTACCCACCAACATTACACATTACTGATCAACACATTGAGAGTTTAGATGAAAGCCATGAATCGTGTCCTCGCACTTGTACTACTAGTAGCATGAGCAGCAACAGTTGTGGTGGTAGTAGCTTAATGGATTGTGCGTGGAGCTATCATGATAATAATACATCACATAGCCCAGTGGCCAGTGCAAGCACAGTAGTTGATAATACATTCTCAGAGTCTCCATTGAGCAGTGTTTCAATTCCTGACTTTTTTGCGGAGAATGAGTCTGCCATTCAGTTTAGAAGAGGGTTTGAAGAGGCAAGTAAGTTCATTCCCAGGGGTAGTTTGTTTGTTGATCTGGAGAGTAATGGGATCTCTCTTAAAGACCTTAACGATCATGATAATAAGCATGAAGCTAGAGGAAAGAAGAATCCTCATCCTCCTGAGTATCTGAACTTAGAGGTTGGATTTGGAAGGAGCAGTAAGCAGTCAGCAGTTTCTTCTCCCGAATCGACTGTGAGTTCTGCAGATTTTGATAGCATACTACTCAACTGTGCACAGGATCCAGAAGCTTCACTCCGTGCAGCTCTCCAGAGTGAGAAGAAAAAGACAGCACAGCAGAATAGACAAACCAACAAAGGGTTGTCTAATGGTGGTGGAAAAGCTCGAGGCAAGCGGCAGGGGAAAGCTAAAAAAAATATGGTCGACTTAAGGACACTGTTGACTCTCTGTGCACAGGCTGTTGCTGCTGATGACAGGAGGAACTCAAACGAGCTTTTGAAACAGATAAGGGATAATGCTTCTCAAACTGGGGATGGAATGCAGAGATTGGCATACATTTTTGCAGATGGTCTGGAGGCACGCTTAGCTGGCTCGGGAACACAAATATATAAAGCACTCATCACAAGGCCAACCTCAGCTGCTGATGTGTTAAAAGCATACCAGCTGTTTCTAGCTGCATGCCCGTTTAGGAAGCTCTCAAACTTTTTCTCGAACAAAACAACAATGAACTTGGCTCAACGTGCGACAACAAAAACTCTTCACATAGTTGATTTTGGTATTCTCTATGGTTTTCAGTGGCCATGCCTCATTCAGCGCTTGTCCTCCATGCCTGGTGGGCCTCCAAAGCTTCGAATCACAGGAGTTGATTTCCCCAACCCGGGTTTCCGGCCTGCTGAAAGGGTGGAGGAGACCGGACGTCGGTTGGCAAACTATGCCAGAACTTTCAATGTTCCGTTTGAGTTCAATGCTATCGCACAGAAGTGGGATACCATTCGGGTCGAAGATCTCAAGATTGAGAAGGGTGAGGTTCTGGTTGTAAACTGTTTATTCAGGCTGAGAAACTTGCTCGATGAAACTGTGGTGGTGGACTGTCCAAGGAACATTGTCCTAAACCTGGTGAGGAAAATGAGACCCGATGTCTTCATCATTGGCATTGTCAATGGAGCCTACAGTGCACCATTCTTCATCACCCGGTTTAGGGAGGCGCTCTTCCACTACTCTACTTTGTTTGATATGTTGGAGTCTACTGTGCCACGTGATATCCCGGAGAGGAAGCTGATCGAGAGGGAGATTTTCGGTTGGGAGGCGATGAATGTGATTGCTTGTGAAGGTGCAGAGAGGCTGGAGAGGCCAGAGACATACAAGCAGTGCCAAGTCAGGATGCTAAGGGCTGGGTTCACTCAGCTGCCTCTGAATAGGGAGATTTTTACAGTTGCAAAGGAGAAGGTGAAGGAGAACTATGGCAAAGATTTTGTGATTGATGAGGATGGGCAATGGGTTCTCCAAGGGTGGAAGGGCCGGATTGTGTATGCACTCTCTACCTGGAAGCCAATTGATTATTAGAGTGATCACTCTAGGGTGGTTCTTGGAGCAGGCAGGGGTCATTGTGGGTTTACCTTGTCATAGGGGCAAGGGTTTCTTCATTCCGTGAGTTCATGGTAATTACATTTCTTCCGCATCTTTCTTTCTGATACCCAACTACTGTTACTCCTTTCATCCAGTTAAAATGGAAATCGAACATGATACATTTTTTTTTGTTCATTTGCTTGTCGAACAGGACAACGAGTGAGAGTTGCAGCATTGGCCTAGAGAATTCCCTGCTGTCTAGGCACGCCATGTAATGCAATGCTGCAGTATCCATCTCAGTGAGTGAGGAAGAGATGATCACTTATTGATGATCGATCAAGTGTCTCGTGGCAACAGCAAGATCTTCTTGTTTGAACGCTAAGGATCATCTGTAGCCTTGGAACTGTGCTGAAAACACAACACAGAAGAGAAGATTACCCTTTTCCTGTTTCGACATGTATAGTTTCAGAAGTGTAAATTTTCTCGACTAGTTTAGTGTTTCAGTACATACCTAAGCCGGTAGCTGTGGCAAGGCATCAAAATGGCTAAGCTAAATCAGATTCTGTTGGCAGAAATATCTGCAATGTTTTTTTATATTGTAGCTTTAGTATCTGCAGACTTTTGAGTTGAGTAGTTCTTTAAGTACCCCATGATAATAAGTTTGTTCTTTTGGGTCCATCCACAGTTAAGGATCAAATTGATCACTTTTTAGATTGGCTGGTCATCTCATCTCATATTCTCCTGAGAAAACTCATCATCTATGTCTCTTTCTCTTATGTTTTCACCATATACATCTCCCAGCTGAAACACTTCATCCGTTCTCTCTGTTTTTTTTTATATAAAATCTCTGGTCTTGGTCACTGTCAGCTTTGTATATTTTTTGTTCAACCAAATTAGTAGACTGTCGTTGTCTTCTTGCTGGTTCCACGGCTGGAGTCAGCTCATATAGTTTTATGTTTTATTTGTTTGTTTTCATTTCTATTGCAAGGCTAGGTCACGGATGAACATGGACAGTAACCCGTAGACATTGTTCGAGTGCTCTTTCGTCTATGTAACTATCGTAAGAAGGTAAGTCGATCGCATCATCACGTGTTAGAAGATAATTCAATGACATGACATACGTCGCGTGGCTGACAAAATAACCAATCACATTTACACAGTTGAGTTCTGTTGGGAAGTGGGATATGTGAGCTGTGTCTGATGTAATGCATTACGGTTTGCGAGCTTGGGATCAGTTACTTTTCTTCCAAGTTATTCTAACATGTGCTGGTCAGAATTTCAACATCATTAATCAATTCTTGGGAAAAGTTTATGATTATGTATGTCTGGTCGGTCTGCAAGACAGTAGCAGCTGATACTGGATTGGATTTTTAGTTGAACCACTCCATGATTGTGGTAAAAAAGTCTGTTGCTTACACCCTTCTCTTTTTTTCTTTTCATTTCCGGTTATAAATCGGTTTGTAGACTGCAATTTTGTGGGGAAAATGGATCAGTGTTTTGACTTTTGACACACATATAAGATCATTTTTAATGTGACCAAACTTTTTTATTATCAACCTCATGTTCAAAGTAAGGTTGACACGAGAAGGTTTGTTCATCTTAAAAAGGATCATATATATGTGCCGAATGATGTTCTATTTTTTTAAAATTATCTAAGCGCACATTTTTTTTCCTTCGATGATGGAGCATTTGACAGGGCGCAATTAATATATCTTTGAGAGTAAGTATGGAGTTTGGTAGTTATGTAAGTCAAGTAATTAGTTCATTGTTGTTTATTGTGCCCATGCCCATCATTATTTGTCTTACAAATCAATAATTGTGTAGATGTGGGTCCTTCTTTGATTATTTATAATGATAATGATTAGTTGATTACTTATTTTAGAAATATGACATGCCTAGGTTAATTTTAGTTATTTTTCATGATAACCTATCCTAAATGGGAACCGTGTGCGTAATAAAATTTTGATGTATGAAAAGCAACTTTATCAAACCAGTTTATACAATTATGTTAATTTGGCAAGTTATATATTCCAACCGAGGTACAATCGGTTTATATGTCAGTTTCTATCGGTTTTAACACAACATACGAGAAAGTGGAAAACCATTAAAATAAATTGAATCGTGCATTTATATAATCTATCTTAAGAAGTTTTAGAAGTCAGACACCTTATCAACACGAAAAACCAATCATCATACATTGCATTTTCATCATTCCCATTACGTGGTTTTGTTACACCAATTAAGACAGGCAAATATGTTTTAGAACACTATTTAGCCAAACTAGGCCAGAAATTTCCTGTTTGATTGTGAATTTAACAATTTGTGATACCTAAAACTTTCATCAATCATCCTCCATCATGACTTAACTGATTTTTAAAACACCAGATCCAGAATATTATTGGGTACTTGAAAAATAACAGATTTTTAAAAGAGTAGGCAGGCTAGGCCCAACGGGCCCAAGCAAAAGCCCACTGTGACCCACGAAAAATGACCGTTGGCTGCAACCTTTTACCGTTCCCCCGCTCCCTTCCTATATAACTATCCCGAAATTCGACCGTTGCAAACTCCCTCCGACTCGCCACTGCCAGTGCCAGAGAGAAACGCCACCGGAAGAAAGACCCCTCTCTGTTTTTCCGGCAGTCCTCTCCAAAATTTCACCTCCGTCAGAAAATCAAAACGCCAACCAAAAAATGGATCCACAGGCGAGAAGGAAAAGCGGGCTCAATCTCCCAGCTGGGATGAACGAGACCTCCCTCCGCCTTGACACCCTCGCTAATCAATCTCCATCTGTTTCCTCCTCTTCGGCATTTCGAGTAACCTCGGTTTCTTCCCCCCGAGCAATCTCCAGCCTTTCGTCGCCATCGAAGACTTCCGTCTGCAGCGATCGGTTCATACCCTGCAGATCAGCTTCCCGGCTCCACACATTTGGGCTTCTGGACAAGCCGGCGGCGGCTGGGTCCCCGGCCAAAGAAGGAGGAGGGAACGAGACTTATGCTAGATTGTTGAAATGTGAGCTATTTGGGTCTGATTTTGGTTCCTTTTCTTCTTCCCCTGCAGGCAGCGGCGGTTTGGGAAGTCCGAATATGCTGAGATTCAAGACCGATCACTCTGGAGGGTCCAATTCGCCGTATTCTCCTTCGATCTTGAGGCAGGATAGTGGAAGTTCGAATGAAGGTTCTACCCCTACTAAGCCTCCCCGCAAGGTCCCCAAAACTCCCCACAAGGTCAGGAATTTCAAATTCAAGTTAGGGTTTCAATGCTAATTGGGGGGGGGGGGGGGGGGGGGGGGGGGGGGGGGGGGGGGGAAATGTGCAGTAGGGTTTTGATTGATTATACTTTTATGCTGCAGGTTTTGGATGCTCCATCTCTACAAGATGATTTCTACCTGAACGTGGTAGATTGGTCATCCCAGAATGTGCTTGCTGTTGGGTTGGGGACTTGTGTGTATTTATGGTCTGCATCAAACAGCAGAGTAAGCTTTTTTTGCTGTAGTTTGTTTGTTGTCACTGAATGATTATGCAGCAACTTGGGAAATTTGGCAATGTGTGTCAGAAATGAATGAAAGTAGAAATTTTGTGTTGTGTTTGTTGCTATTAGGTGACGAAGTTGTGTGATTTAGGACCTAATGATAGTGTGTGCTCAGTTCAATGGACCAGAGAGGGCTCCTACATATCGGTTGGCACCCATTTTGGGCAAGTTCAGGTAACTTTTTACAGTTTGTCCAGTTCTTGTTCCATTTCGATTTCTTGAGAGTAATTGAAGAGTAAGAATGATGAAGTTTGTTCTGGTTGGCATGGCAGGTGTGGGATGGAACACAGTGCAAGCGGGTGAGGACAATGGGAGGGCATCAAACGAGGACAGGTGTATTGGCATGGAATTCGCGGATTCTGGCATCAGGAAGCAGAGATAGGAACATACTTCAGCACGATCTTCGTGTTCCCAGCGACTTCGTTAGCAAACTTGTTGGTCATAAATCTGAGGTGCCTTGTGCTTTCCAAGACTGTTACTTTTAAGTTCCTTGAAGTGGAAGAAGTACTGTGTGGTGCTAAATTGCTGGGCTGCATTTTTTGCAGGTGTGTGGACTAAAATGGTCCCACGATGACAAACAACTTGCATCTGGTGGAAATGACAATCAGGTAACTGGATCGAATAGAATCGAATGGGTGCGTTAGTGTGATTGAGAAAGATAATTGGGTGGAATGACTTGAATTGGGGTTTCTTTCAGCTGCTTGTATGGAACCAGCAATCTCAGCAACCAATTCTGAAGCTGACAGAGCACACGGCAGCAGTGAAGGCGATTGCATGGTCGCCTCATCAGAGTGGGCTGCTTGCATCTGGAGGTGGAACTGCTGATAGATGCATTCGCTTCTGGAACACAACCACGGGCAGTCAGTTAAACCATATCGATACCGGTAGCCAGGTAAATATATCGTTCTCCATGATCAACACATAATTTCGCCAGTAGTTTGCATTTTCCCTAAAGTTTACATTGTTGTCAAGTGCTAATGGGGGTATGGGTTTGTGGGGCAGGTATGCAATCTAGCTTGGAGCAAGAACGTGAACGAGTTGGTGAGCACTCATGGATATTCCCAGAACCAAATCATGGTGTGGAAGTATCCATCATTATCTAAGGTATTTTCATCGATCAACTCAGTAGCCTAGTAATAATAATAAACCGTCTCAAACAAACACCAGTATAGTTATATACGGCTATTCACTGATCGCCATTTTCATTTTTGGATAGGTTGCAACTCTAACTGGACACAGTCTGCGGGTTCTGTACCTTGCCATGTCGCCTGATGGACAGGTAGTGGAGCCTGTTTGTTTCATTCAGCTCCTCAAAAGAAGCTTTGAACATTATACTTTTCTCCAGTGAACTTAAATTCTGTGGGTTTTTTTTTTCTTTCTTTCTTTTGTTTGCAGACGATAGTAACTGGAGCAGGAGATGAAACTCTGCGGTTCTGGAATGTCTTCCCATCCATGAAGGCACCGGTAAGCTAGTTCTCCCTTCTAACACTGTGGAATGTTATCAGAAGCAAATATTTATACCACTAAAAGTCTAAAACAAGTTTTTACTGCCAAACAGGCGCCAGTTAAAGATACAGGGCTTTGGTCGCTGGGACGAACGCACATTAGATGATGAGATCATCAATCAATCTTCAACTATTCACCTTGCCTCCACCTGTACATGAAGGAGTTGTGCATATACCTACCACCATGTTTATATTTGCCACTCAGTAAAGATGACAAGAATATTTGATTGAAATTTGAAACAGTTGTATTGCCTTTTCTTGTTCATTTTCGCCTTTTTTGGTAATTGTAAAGTCAGTTACTTGTGTCTACTCTCATTGAAACTGGTGTTTATTAGATTAGAATAAGATTGTGTTTGTTGGATTTGCAATATATTATTAGGTGTGGTTTGGCAAGCACGCAAGAACTCATATTTAGCCAATGAGATTGTATACATTCTATGTTATACATGTATTTGGTTTACTAGAGGTGTGGACTGCGTATAATTGGATAATTTGTGAGATTGAGCAATTTGTGAAGTATATGATATTGGTGCCAAAATTTAACAAAATAAAAAAAAATGTATATTGGAAGTCAAATGGATTCACATGGCAGAAACAGCCTACACACCAATTGACAAACACCAAATGAAGATCGTTGCAAGAACCCCACTAAGACATGTAAATGGCATAAATTTGACAGCAATAAAACGAACCTAGGGCTTGACATGAGAGCACCTCACGGCTCCCTATTAAGATGAACAATGCGACTAAGCGTGTATCTAGGGCGGGCGGATATGCCGATACTTGCCAAACAAATCTTTAAAGTGTCTTTCCATAATCAATCCAAGTAAATGAGCACCATCCATTTTGGCATTTACATACTTCTCGTCGACAATGAAAAGGAAAACAGTGGAGTGATCAATGTGAAATACCATAGAACTGGAAATAAGGCAACCAATTGGGAAGTTGATATCATTAACGCCTCTTCAAATACTATATAGATGGGGTTCTGTTACTACAGTCAGATACAGGCTAAAAACAGTAATGCTTCAATACGTTACTACAAAGTGTACCTAAATTTGTAGCCGCGAATCCAGTCTTCACCCTTTTCAAAATAGTCCATCCTAGTAAACGTCTGCTGCGGGAACTGTGCAGATGCAGCATATGCAGATGCTCCTCGCCAGGCATCAAGAATTGGATCCAATGCTCTCACTATCTTAATCGGGGCCCCACATGGTCGAATCATTCGAATCCCAGCTTCCAAGCGCTCACACATACCAGGATATAGGCAGCTTCCTCCCGTCATAAGAATGGAGCTGGTCAGTCTCTTCTCCAACTCCTCATCCTTTTCCGGTAACCTCCTTATAGACACCCCAGCCATCTCATCCACCCCTGCCTGACCAATCCCTACTAGGTTCGGATTAAATAGGACCTCAGGGCATCGGAACCTTTCTATCCCAAGCACAATCTTGAAGTCTTCCTGGGTTAGTGGTCGAGACTTAAGCACCTCAGAACCTGGTTGGGAGGTTTCTGCTTCTGATTTAGGCACAAATGTTCGGTCTATTTCCTGTCAAGTGAAGATCATATTTATATCAGAGGAGTGCACAAGAGTTAAAAGGGTGCATTTGTTTTCAGAATCACAAATTACTGAAAGCTAAGAGCCAGACACTAATACAGTTCCGTTTTCAGCTACAAACTATCTAGTATATTACTCTTCTATTAGTTAACCATATACAGCTTGTTTTCAACTCGATCTTTGCTATCAAACACATTTTTTCTTCACCTTTGCTAAAAATTGTAAGAGCAAGTAAAAAAGTTGCTAAAAGCTGAAAATAGACACCAGGTTTAGAGAACCAGAGACCCATTGTTTAGAACTTGAGAAAGAAAACTACCTGAAGTCGGGAAGAAATGCGTGCCAGCTCTACTTCATCAGGTTCTGGTCCATCATCATCGTCATCATTGTCTTTGCTCATCAACTTGTACAACTGCCAATCCTCATCTCTAGCACCAAATGTATCCTCACCCTTCCCTCGATCAAATGCTGCTGTTGTCAGAAGTCGCATTCTTTCCCTTTGAGCAGCACTCAATCTCTCACCCCGGCCAACACCACCAGAATTTCCATTTGTTTGGTTCCCATTAGTTTTTAATCGTTTTCGCTGCTCAACTCTCTCGGAGAGTTCCTTGTACCTAGCACGTGTCTGCTCTAAATAAAGCTCCGGGTTCTCCCTGTAGTGGTAAAGCCATAAGTAAGCTACATATGATTGGTAAAGTATGGATTGAAATTAGCTGGAATGAGCAATTTTAGGAAGCCAGGCCGCAGTTTGAAGATTAAATACATACAAGCGTCTCTCTTCATCTAGCTGATTTCTTCTTTCTCGTTCTGATTCTTCTTCAAGACGTTTCTGCTTTGCTCTTTGTCGGCCATCAGATGTAGTCTTAAGGAATATCTGTTTTCTCTTTTCCTTGATCTGCCAATGATGCACCAGTAACATTGAGCATTTTCATTAAAAAGGAGGGCCAATAGACACTGTAATCTTGCATTTTGGTGGATAAAAAAACGTACAGTTGCCTTACTGACTATGTGCGAAAAAGAAATCTCAATGCAATTGGTAGCTTACCTGCTCAGGGGTCAGCATTTCGTCAGGGATGCTTATTAAAGGGTACTTTTCACTTGAAGAATCAGTCTTGTCTTCGGCTTCAGACTGGTCGGCTTTTGGCTCTCCTTTAGCTTTCCTTAGGGACAGTGTCACCTTGTGCGCAGAAGCCTCTATTTCTTGCCTGGAATGATATCCAGTCTCCCTAAGGAAATTGGGGATTTCATGAGCTTGTACCTGCTCAAGTTGCAGCAGAAGAAATTCCAGCCCACGCAACTCGTTCTCTAATTCATTTATCCTTGATGACCTCTTTGCTTCAGCCATGTCTCTCAACCTTTGACCTTGCCTTTCCCTTAAAGCAGCCTTTCTGGCTATCTCTTCCTCTGACGGGGCTTCCTCAACTGGTGGTGGAACCCATGGAAGCTGCCAAACCCTAGTTTTATCTTCAGCTTCCTCGGTCCCTTTCTGTGACACAACTGCAGTAAGTCACATACAGAGATATTCAAATATTGATAGTAATGCAGTAGGCAGGTGAGCCTGTTACCTGAAATAACCGAGTTTCAGAAGCATAGGTTGGTGCAATATAACAGTGCTCCATTTTTAGGTCTTCAACCTTTTCCCATGTAAATCGAGCCCTGATACAAATGATAACATCTTATAAATGAAAGGACAGGCATCGGTTTATAGTAAATAGGACAATCTTTTGGAAACAGAGTCTGAGTGGGAGTATTCTCACATGTGGTGAGGGTACTTGAGTGAAAGAAGTTGCTTCAAGTAGTCAGTGACATGATAACCACCAATGTTTGTCCGAGTGCATCCTTTATAAACAGGCTCTCCGGCAACGAACTGGGAGGAAAACAGAAAAGAAACTAGGGCTCCTTACAAAGTGCAATCACCAATAAAAGTTCATTTTCCATGGGGACAAGTATGGCATGTACTTTGACCAGGGAATCGATTTAAAGCAAACAAATCCAAGGAATACGAATGAACTTCATGATGGGTATATGATTTGCATGAAGAACATAGTGTGACATAGATGCACATGAAGACTGGTCCATTTTTTTTTATGTCAATGGATCTAAACACGTAACTCAAGTCAAACATCCCCCCCACTAATGTATGATTAATCTTGAAAAGCTGTAGCAAACACGGATGTATCACCCATCATGAACTAGAATCAGGATAAGCAAACATGAGTTCAGAAAGCATACCGGAATAACATGGGTTGTGTTGAATCCTGGGCATATAGCAAGCCCATCCTCATTGCAAATCCCATGACGCTGATTATACTTGTAGCTGAATGCAGCATCAACTCCAAAAGCTTTAAGTGAAAACAAAACTAAGGTTTAATATTTCAATTGTATCTACGAAACAAAACAGAAAAGAACAACAGTTCCTCCAGTGCAGTGTGTGGATAGCAATTTAATCAATGACAGTTAGGGCATATACCAACTGATGGAACTCCATATGTCTCGAACAAAAGTTCTGACATTTTACTGCGGGAATGCACTGGATTGCAGACACATTCAGTGATCAGGACAGGATGATCAATCTGTTCTGAGCTCAAAAGAAAAGAAAGTCAATAAACAGCCAGTGTGTGTCAATGTGTACAAACTATCTCAGATAGACAGTTGCAATAATGCACAAAATGAATGGAATCTTGCGTGGCAAACATTGCAAAATCAGAACTATGAAACCTACCCTAAATAGCAATTGAGACACTCTGAATGACGACTAGATGATGCATCCCTACCATTTCCATTAACCCAATAGCATAAAGTGCCAAATGACAGAATTATGTAGAGCAGATCTCACTCTCATCATATGAATCACGAAAGAACGAAAGACCACGTAACATTGGGAGCATGACATACAAATTATGATAATTCATAAATAGCTTTCTCCAGACTGCTGAAGTGGAAGACCACACAGCTATAAGATACAGAGTGGAAGCCTACTGAGGAATGCACTCTTGCTAAATGAACTTATTATTGTACCTGTGATCCATTTGCTCCGAGCCGATCAAACCCAAAATCTAGAATCTACATGATAAACAGAAAAGATAATCAGCGGCAAGTTTGAACAAGGAAAACTGACAATCTCGTAACCAACATTCAGTTAATAATGTCATAGAGGCAGTTCACCGGAAACTTAAAATGTCAAATCTTGAATATGCTGAACTCAATTATACTACTTAAAGCATCAAATGTACGAAATTTAAGCAATTGCCCTACTCATAAACGAGATGATACAGGGGCTACAACCATTGTATGACCCAATGCCAAACTTACATATTCCATTATCTCAAACTGGTAAACTACATTGTTGTCAAAAGCAGAACGAGGCCCGGAGCGAGTGCAATCGAAGTATCTTAATAACGCAGGATCATGGTCCCCCACAATAGTCACTGTTTCACCTATATGACCAGACAAAGAGAGAAGATTAGGGCCACCCACATAGCTACTTAGTAACTGCAACCCACCAAACAATGAAGAAAATGCTCAAATAAGTCCTCCAACTACAACTCTGAGCAACTAAATAGTAAGCCAAATGGCAGAAAGAAGAAACAAAACGAGAGAACAAAGAACAAAACCACTCACCAGTGCCCTTATGGCGAGGCCTCTGGACAATGTTGCGGAAAATAACCCGCGGTTCGTTCTCTCCCGCCCACCTGCCAGTACAAATTGGTGGGGGGAAATCCAAACAAAATCAGCTACAAAGCAAGAGGATTTTCAATCAAAACTGCAGGCATTTCGCTCTGGAGAGTAGAGAATTAGGGTTTGTAGTCAGCTTGTTCGTCCTTTACCCGATGCGGAAATAGGAAGCGCCGTTGTCGATGACGATAGGGGTGTCGGAAGGGAAGTATGCGTAATCGGACTGTCTCTGTATCTGCGATATGAACGGCATTTTTCTACTCCGCCGCCTCTTTCTCTGTCGCCGGAAGCTGATGAAGGAGAGAAGCTTCCGTCGGCCTCTTTCTGGTCGTTCACGCAAGTAGGCGTGAAGCTTAAGTGAAGTGAAGTCCGACTTACAACGATTATGGAAATTGGAAAACAAAATCAAGAAAAAAAAAAAAGAAGAAGCAAAAGCAGAGGCCATGGATCGAATTGCTTCGACCTCCACTGGCCAGTGGCCAGCACCGGACCGAACCTACGGGTCGAACTTGTGCCGACCAACATTGCATTTATCCATATAGTACTTGCTGTAATTTTAGCTCAATCTTAGAATCGTGCTCGATAACCGCCGTCAGCACTCATGCTTGTGGATCCATCTATAAGGCCAACCTGAAATAAAACTCGCAGGCGAGTTACGTAAAAAAAGTTGTTTGATATAAAAAGAGGAAATAAGTAGATGGGTTGGGTCATAATATTTAATAACGATTAAGGTTAACAAATAATGTGAAATGGAGAATTACTTATAAAATCTTTGAAATTAAATGTGCTCAGTAGAGCATTGTATAGATAGATGATCTCTTTATGTCCTTTTTGAATGATGGTCAAATTTTTTTTATGAATATCTAGTAAGAAATATTTAAAAATCATTTTTATTATCTAATGGGTTATATTGAAAAAAAAAAAAATAGTTTAGAGCATCCACATCAATGGTATTTGCTCAATTGCAAATCCTACATGACACTCTTTTTT
Organism: Linum trigynum; assembly: GCA_964030455.1. Lineage (NCBI taxonomy): Eukaryota > Viridiplantae > Streptophyta > Magnoliopsida > Malpighiales > Linaceae > Linum > Linum trigynum. The sequence continues at coordinate 6,740,700 of OZ034818.1, forward strand.
TTTTTTTTTGACAAGAAGCTGCATATATTGCACTTCAGAAGTGAGTACAAAGCAAGGTTGTCGAACCGGTTTATGCCAGTGTGCCGGTTTAGCAAGTGGAATGGTTCAACTGGTGGCACATACCGGTTTGTGCCGGTTCATGCCGGTCAATATTACAAATAAAATTATAAATACTCATATTTAAACATGGCATTTAACGTCAATACCTAAACATTTATACTTGAATCCAACAAATAACATTAATATTTAATTTTTATAGTCATAAAATAAAAAATAAAATATTTTTTATCAATTAAATTCTCTAAAATAATGTAATTTTACTTAGAGATTCGTATATCGATCATGCCGGTCATACCGATAGTGTCATGCCGGTTTTATGACCGGTACCGGTTGAACCCGGTACAACCGGTGGCACGCCGGCCGGCGTGACAACCATGGTACAAAGTTTGGGTAAAACCCATGGAAAGATACAATAGAAATCAAAAGGGAAAAAAGCCCACATACAAAGCCCCAACAGATGTTAAAAAAATGAAGCCCAAAACCCAGAGCCCGCATAGTGAGTCCAAATAACCCTACAGACAGCTACCAACATCAACTCTAGCTATCCTCTCTTCTCCTACATGACACTCAATATGCAATTGCAAAGGGGATTGTACCAATATAGTGAGCAATTGCAAATGACGCAAACTTGCATTAAATGAAATTTAAAATGAAAGCCACATAGGAAAAATAGAAAAAAATTATCTCTTGATTAATTTATTTTATAATTATAAAGTCATTTAAACTCTCATATATGCAATTGCAAGTGAATTGCGTTGATGTAGGAGGCTAGGAGCAATGAAATAAAAATGAGTTGGATTGCATAAATTTTGAAATGAAAATATAAAAATAATATGAAATTAGTTTTGCAATTTCATTGATGTGGATGCTTAGAGTAGATTATAATTGAATAGGCTTGGGACATTGCCTTGTAAGGGCACTCACATCTACTTTCACTTTCCACTTTTATTATGACGTGGATATGAAAGTCTAGATGAAAACATCTTGCAGTGAAAATGCTCTGAAAAATGCTCTATTCTACCAGTGTTGTTCTTTCTATTCCGGGGACCAGCACCGCTCTGAAGGGACGGCCACCGGACGACCCGCATCTAGATTTCGCACACTCGCCGTCGTCGGGTGTGATGGAGACAATAGCTAGTTCGATCGGTACGGGAAACCCTGCAGAGATGCAAGTTGACCTAACCCAGACGGCTGCTCCTCAGACGGTGGTGGCAGCGAGGATGGCTAATGACGCAAACCAGCTCACGACCATGACTGTCGCAGATCAGGGATCAAACAGAATCGTGGAGGTGAGCAGCCCCACTACTAGATCTCAACCTTCTCAGTCGGTCTCCTACGCTGGTGCGGTAACTGGGAGAACCTCCTTGACAAAGCCGCCTGTGGCGCATTGGGTTCCAGTGGGGGAGCACGATTTGATCACAGGATACTTTCAGGGCAAACCAGAATTGAGGATCTCGGACAAGTTTAAATCACAACTCAGCAAGCCATGGCAACGAACTCTCGTCGTGCGTCTCCTAGGAAAAACCATTGGCTATGCAACTATCTGCAACATGATCCGCGTCCTCTGGAGACCTACTAGTGCAATGGAAGTTTTTGCGTTGGATGATGATTGTTTTCTGGTGAAGTTTGGTAATGATCAAGATTACTTTAAAGCACTCACTAAGGGTCCCTGGACTATCTTCGATCACTATCTCTTGGTGCAACAATGGACACCGGGGTTTCGGGTTACGAATAGTCTGCCTAAAACTATGGTAGTCTGGGTGCAGCTCCCTGGATTGCCGATTCATTTCTATCACAAAGAGCTAATGTTTACGCTAGGTAATATAATTGGATGAACCATCAAACTTGACTATTATACAGAGCATCAACATCAGGCCAAGTTTGCACGAATGGCCGTGGAAGTCGATCTATCAAAACCACTGGTGCCGAGGATCAGGGTGGATGGCCGTTGGCAAAATGTCGAGTTTGAAAATCTGTTTGTTGTTTGTTTTGAATGTGGTAAAGTTGACCATACGAAGATTGCCTGCCCAAACATCAATCGGGGATAGAATGTTGGTGTAGAGAGCGTGGGTCAGTCGTCGGTGGTGGTCGTGGCTGGAGATACCATGTCGGAAACTAATCCGGGCTACGGGCCATGGATGATTTTGGCGTGGAAATCACGGCAAAATAATAGAGACTCGACCATAGTAGGAAGGTCGGAGAAAGCTCCGGCGATCAGTAACGGGATGAAAAATGGAGAAGAAAGGAAAGAAACCGAAATCTCAAGAAAATCATCTTCGCAAAAAGCTCCGAAGATCCAGCTTAAGCAACGAAAACAACCAGGGGAGAAACAAATCGTGGCGACTGAAAGGGGAGGTAAAGGGGACAATAAAGGGAAAGGTAAAGTTTCGGAATAGGTAAGTAGCGATGCGAAAGAGATCCTGGGTTCGAGGCCCAGCCTGGGGGAGGCCTCATCAAGTAGGCCCACTCAAGTTTTTCTCAATTCAAATGACCCATTGTCTCCAGCCCATGGAGCTCGGCCTACAGCTAGTGTTTCGAATGGTTTGGTTGGCAAAGGACCTGACCAGACGAACCAAATTGGGGTAACCACCCAAGTGGTCTCGAGTGCGAATGGACAAAAATTCAGATAGTCGAGGTTCAGCCATACAAGCCGCCCCCTCCTCGAACCGTCGATCTAGAAACCCCTTCGGCGGTGGCTCGGATAAAAACTAAGAAGGAAGGAAAAGGAAGAAGTTACAAGAAGTCCTCAACCCCTAAGAAAGGAACTCCGATCCGACATAACCCCCTGAAGCCTTTGAAAATCTGGTCGCCGGTGAAGGAGAGGAAAGGTTGCAGCAAGGAGAAGCGAGTCTCATTAACTCTGCAACAAATTCAAGACTGGACAGAGATGAACAGGACGGGGACAAAGGCTGATTCCGTACCGAGTATCGTCGCTGAGGCAAATACGATGAACATAGAGGAGATCGGGAAGGAGGGAGACTCTTCCACCTTGCCTCAATAATTCCTGGTGCCCACGTTCACACTTTTGTGATTTTTGTGTCTCCTCTCCCCTTTCTGTGCTATTTTATTTTTATGTCGATAAATTACAGACTTGGTTTTAAAATCTTCTCGTGGAATGTCGGGGGAGCTGGAAGCAATGCCTTCTCCGCTCTTTGAAGCTTGCGCTTCAGCTCCATAGACCTGATTTTGTTATTCTTATTGAACCACAGATTAGTGGCGATGTTGCAAACAAAGTTTGTGAGAAGTTGGGGTACCTTGATGTCATCCGTGTGGAGGCAGCTGGCAGGAGTGGTGGTATTTGGTTCTTTTGGAATGCTAAGAATTTCAAAATATTGATTGAATTTGCAGGACCTTAGCACCTTACCCTCTTGGTATCGAAGGCTAATTGTTGTTGGAAGCTTACGGCGGTTTACGCTTCGCCGCGCCAGCAACTGCAAAAACTCCTATGGAATTGTCTTATTGAGCAAAGCAGAACTACAAATTGCCCATGGATTATCACTGGAGACTTCAATGCCATCCTTTCGCCATCGGAGACGACGGGGCAAGCTACTGCGAGAATGTTGCAACGATGCATGAGATTTGGAGACTGGCTTAATGAGGCGGAGCTAGTTGACCTTGGGTTCTCTGGGCCGAAACACACGTGGTGTAGAGGCGGGCAGGTGTAGACCTTCAGAGCAAGTCGTTTGGATAGGAGTCTTTGTAACATTGAGTGGAATGACTTCTTCCCCAATACGGCAGTTGTTCATCTGGCACGGTTGAGCTCTGATCACAACCCAATTCTGACGACTATGCCAACTCAGGGAGGTACTCACCCTTCTCCTAAGTTGTTCAAATTTGAAGCGGCGTGGTTAACCCATTATGATTTCCAAAATTTTCTCAATAATAATTGGAATGGGCAGGGTAATAATTTCCATTTGGCTTTGCAGGAGCTCTTTACTAGTTTGGTGGCTTGGAACAAATCGGTTTTTGGCAATGTGTTCCAGCGCAAGAAACGGTTGGTAGCGAGAATTGAAGGGATAGAAAGGATTTTAGCCACTTCTTTCCAGCCTGGGCTGGCCAAGCTGCATGCCAAGCTCGAGGAGGAGCTGGACAAAACTATGGAATAAGAGGAGTTGTATTGGTTTCAAAGGGCTCGGGAAATCTGGGTGAAGTTTGGCGAGAGAAACACGGCGTATTTTCATCAAATGACCAAGATTCGGCGCCGCCTAAACAAGATTGAGTGTTTGAAAAATGAAAATGGAGAGTGGATTCAGGACAAGCAGGAACTTGCTAAGCTTGTGTTTGATTTTTTCGCTAACCTTTACCTACATGAGGCGTCCCAGTACATTGATCTAATGCCTAAAGAAGCTTTCCCTCGGCTTGGGCAGGAATATTGGCTTTGCTTACTTCGCCCTTTTTCGATAATGGACATTCACCAGGCTATTTTTGATATGAAACCTATGCAGGCTCCGAGACCTGACGGCTTTCAAGCAATTTTCTATCAACAGGCTTGGCGGCTTGTTGGGAAAGCCCTTACCAAAATGGTCCTCTCTTTCTACGAGAATGGGAGCTTGCCAGCAGCCATTTCGGAGTCGACGGTTCTTCTCATTCCTAAAGTTGAAAAGTCGGAATACGTGACTCAGCTCCGCCCCATCTCTCTGGATAATGTGAGCTTGAAGGCCATTACTAAGGCCATGACGAGTAGGTTTAAAGCGATCATGATGAAGCTTGTCTCCCCTCGCCAAAGTAGTTTTATTCTGGGCCGGCAAACTGCATATAATATTTTTGTAGTTCAAGAGGTCATGCACTCTCTGAGGAAGAAACGAGGGAAGAGGGGTGGCATGGTGATCAAGATTGACTTGGAGAAGGCCTATGATAGGCTCCGATGGGATTTCTTGAGAGATACGGTGGTTGAAGTTGGGTTGCCGAGTTCTTGGATCCAATCCATTATGTTTTGTGTGGAGTAGAACCGGATGAGGATCCTTTGGGATGGCAAACTTTCTGAACCCATTTCCCCGACTAGGGGGTGCGACAGGGAGACCCTCTTTCTCCTTATCTTTTCGTTCTTTGTATGAGCGTCTTTCTCACAGAATTGATCAGGCCGTCCACGAAAAGCTGTGGAAACCCCTAAGCATTTCGCAGGGCAGTCTGGAGCTTACTCACCTTTTTTTTTGCCGATGATTTGATTATGTTTGCAGGTGCTGAGGGTGCTCAGGTGAGGATCATTCGCTAATGCCTTGACGAGTTCTGTGAGAGCTCTGGTAAGAAAGTGAATTACTCCAAGTCCATGATGTACATTTCTCCCAATGTCTGTCCTCTTCGAGCTCAAAGGTTGAGTGACAAAGCTGTTATTCCTTTGACAAAAGAACTCGGGCGGTATTTGGGAATTCAAACCATTCATAGCAGGGTAACCCGAAGCAGATACCAAGAGCTCATTCTGAAGATTTAGAGGAAACTCGCCCCCTGAAAAGCAAAACGACTGTCATTAGCTGCGCGGCTGACAGCTTCTCAATCCGTATCCTTGGCTATCCCTACTTACACTATGCAAACTGATTTAATTCCTGTTAATGTTTGCAACACAATTGACAGGATTAACAGGGAGCTTATATGGGGTAAGGAAGAGAACCAGGGTAAGATGCACTTGGTGGCATGGGAGAAACTAACAGAGCCAAAGAAGCAGGGGAGGTGGTCTTCGGTCTCTCCGACATGCCAATCTGGCACTGTTAGCAAAGGGAGGGTGGCGTATTCTGCGGGAGAGAGACACCCTCTGGACTCAACTTATGAGATCGAAGTATGGAAAGGATATAGAGGAGTTGAACATGTTTCGACCCTGCAGGGGAGCTTCTTTGCTTGGATGAGTATCAACAAAGCGGCTAGCCTCTTGAGGAAAGGTTGTGCCTGGAACATTCACAATGGTAAAAGCACTAGATTTTGGTTGGATAACTGGATTTTGCAGGAACCGATCATAGACAGAGCTATGAGACCAGTCCCTGAGGAGGAGCGATCGAGAACAGTGGCTTCTTATTTGGATGAGGATGGACGTTGGGATACCAGTCATATCTCACAATGGCTCTCGTTGGAGTTACTAAAGAAGATAACTTCAGTTATGGTCGATCCGGTGTCCCCAGTAGCAGACAAGATCTTCTGGACGCCTTTGGCAGATGGCTAGTTCTCGACGAAGATGGCATACCAACTCCTTCAGCCCATACAGTCGGAGCATAGTGATCCGATTTGGAAGGGTGTATGGAAGCTCCCAACGCCGGAACGGGTGAGATGTTTTGCATGGTTAGTTTCTCTTGGGCGGATTGCTATCAATGTTTTGTGTTTTTGCAGGAAATGCACCAATTCACCGATGTGCTACCGGTGTAACGACAGTCTGGAGACGGTGCTCCACATGCTGCGAGATTGCTAGCCTGCACGTTTTTGCTGGTCACGCTGGGTTTCGGCCGATAGACAGACGAAGTTCTTCCAACTTGATTCAAGACAGCTGGCTCCGCAGTAACATATGCAACGAAGAAAGCATTGTGTTTGAAATGAGCTTGCAAGCTTTCTTCAGTATTGCAATCTGGCTGATATGGAAGAACAGATGTACGACGTGTTTCAGTGGGGCTAGCAAGGCCTTTAGATCACCAACGTTGGCTCACTCGATACCACAGAAGACCACTCTATGGCATAAGGCGTGGAATGCACCTTCTCTTAATCCATGCAGATTGAACGTGAGTGCAGGAAGAACCATGGAGCATATCGGGTGGCTCCCTCCCACTACAGGCTAGCGGAAGTTGAACATCGACGGAGCTTCGGCAGGCAACCTGATAGACCGTTAATTGCACATGTTTTTACTCCTAATCTTACACCATTTGCGATGTTGATTCTTGTGTTTTAGGCCGATTTCACGCTATGTTGTTCTTGTTTGTGATATTTCAGGTCCTAGTACGTGAATGAAGGTTTGGGAGCGAGTTCGGGGTCGATTGGACGAAGATCGGACGTGTGGCGAGACGCTGAGGAAGCCACACGGGCACTCCTAAAACCCACACGACCGTGTAATGAACCCATGTGGCCGTGTGGGATTTACCGAGGCTTCACACGGGCATACTGGAGATTCCACACGGCCGTGTGTCCCTGGCCGTGTAGGTAGCCTGAAGTCCACTTAATCAAAACTCCGCGTTTTGACACTCACACGGGCATCTGGGTAAGCCACACGGCCGTGTGGCCTGCCCGTGTGAGTCGGGAATTCTGGGTTTTAACCCAATTTCGAGCCACAAGTGAGGGGATCGACTTTTCAGAGCAAAAACAGAGCCCTAGAGAGAGAAAGTGCGAAGAACACATCCTATAAGCGATCATGGAGCTGGGTTTCATCAAATCGAGCTTGGAGATCATCATAGGAGTGAAAATCATCATCCCAGAACAGATTCTTCCCATTGTTATGAGTATGATTGCTTTGTATTATGTTTCTCTCTCTCTCTCTCTCTCTCTCTCTCTCTCTCTCTTTATGGAGTAGAACCCTCTTTCACTTGGGTATGAAGAACCCTAGTTCCATGTGTTAGGGATCATGATTGTAATGACTTGGGATTGCTATACTGTTTGGTTTTAATTGAATGATGTATGATTCATTGAATTGATTGAAGTTTGATCAGCTTTTCTTGATTTTTGTTGCAGCCTGAGATAGATAGAATCTAATTAGGTTGTTAGAGCTTCATCCTTCGGTAGTAATAGATTGGCTATACGAGAGTTAGTCAGTCTACTGCTTTGTACTGGAATCCAATTCCAGTAGTGGAATTCTGTGCTTATTGCTTCAACTTTCTATCCCGGTGAAGACTAGTCGTTTGCCGGGTAGTTAGACTGAAAGAGCTTGGTCAGCTTAAGAGATTCCAAGCTACTGTCGGATCTTCCGCAGTTTAATCAACAGTAAATCAACCCAGGGTAATTACAACTGAAACCTAACTAAGGAGCTAGGGGGACTCATTCCCGAGTGACTCTTCCTTTGCTTTAGAAAACCGAATCATTTCCTGCTTTCTTACTGCTTTTAGTTATAACCACAATCAATCGACTTAGTTGGCTAGATAATAGATATTCACGGAGTAGGCACTTTACTGCATTCCTGGACTGCGATTACACTTGGTCGCAGTTTGGTGTTGTGTCATAGCGTGTCACAACCCAGGAACGGTGGGAGCTGGTGGGGGGATCAGAGATGAGCAGGGAAGATGGATTGCAGGTTTTGTAGCGAAGATTGGCGAGACGACGGCGGTCCAAGCGGAGTTTTGGGCGTTCTATCATGGTCTGAATCTGGCGTGGAAGCTTAGATGCGAGAATCTTGTGATTGAATCCGACTCTCAGCTGGCCATTTAGTTGATCAACAACCGACAAGACCCTGTTTACCCTTATGCTTTGTTACTTGGCGCGATTAGAAGGAGAATTGCTCAGAACTGGCTAGTTAGAGTGGTTCATACGTACCGAGAAGGGAATAGAGTCGCGGACTGGCTCTCGAAGCACAGTCTTGTCTATCCCTACAGTATGCATGAACTCTCTAACCAACCTAGGGAGGTAGCGCAGATCCTCCGAGATGATGTAATGGGTGTTTCTTTTGAGCGCCAAGTGATGGCGGCTCCAGCTCTGTAATTCCCCCTGTTTTCTTGGCTTTGGCCTCCTTTATTGCAAAAAAAAAAAAAAGCCTAGATGCAATTCATCGTGGCTTGTATAATTGCAAGTGAATTATTAAATATTTATAAATAGTATAAAATATATTTTTTAATGTTATTTAAATAGTATAAAATATATTTTATGTGTATTATTTTATGGATTGCAATTACAAGTGAATTGCATTGATATAGGTAGATTAAATTTAAATGAGTTGGATTGTATAATTGTTGAGTTAACTGTCGCAACCTCCCCTCCGAATTGGGGATCCGTTTGTGATTTATTTCAGAGTCGTCATTGACCGCGCTTTGGGGTGGGTTGAACACCCTTTCCCGATTTTTATTATTAAGATTAAAACCAGAAATCTGATATGCGAAAGTTCTAGATTTTCTAGGTTCGAGAGTACGGTTATGGGTGGCGAAGGGTATTCACACCCCACTACGCCCTAGAACGGTACTACTTGGAAGTTGGATCGATAAGTTATTAAAGATTGGTTGTGTTATTAATTGCGGCTTATTTGTGTATTTAATTGTAACATTCGATTATTTTTAATTATTTTTAGTGTATTTTTTAGAGTCCAATTGGACTATATGATTAGCGTAAATTTTGAATCGTTGTAGTTACTTGATAATTTCACGTCTATTGACGTAAAAAAAAATATTTTTAGATTGGTTGGACTCGAACCTATTGGTTGCCTACGTACTCGAGTTAATCGGGATCAAAGTCCATGTAGTTCGACTTTATGAAGAAAGGTTTTTGGTAAAATGAAAACCTAACACATTCTATTGACATGTGTTGGGTTTGATATTTTCAAATAGGTGGAATAGATTTTGATCCTTTGGAAATCCAATTTGAGACTTCATACGAGAATGTCATCATGGTCTATTTAAAGTATAATACAGAACAAGTTATATGCGATCGGCCAAATGATTTAGAGCGTTGATTGTGCAATAAACTCGAATGTTAGGTCATTGGTTCTAAACCGGGAAGGGTTTTATTTTTGGTCGTTTAAAGTAGAAGAAGGTGGTGGTGATTGACGTAATTTTTGAAAACATCGGAGGGGTAGTTTAGTTCTTTTTGCCCCGAGACTATATAACTCTATCATAAGCCAAAAACCGAAACCCTAGATGATTTTTCTAACCTACACGCCGCTCTCCCTCCTCTCTTATCTCTCGTTCTCTTCTCTCCAATAGAAAACGATTGACAAATAGAAAAGGCTCGACGTCGGCAACGATGGTCAGAGCACAATAACCCAACGGTGGTTGCGATCCTCCTCTTACCTCCTCTCTCATGATGGAAGGATCAAGGAGTTTAACCTACCAACACTAACCATGACAAGCAACCTACTAGAAGAAACCGATTATGGTCTGGAAGGCGAGTGGCAGCATCTCACACTTATTTAACCGAACAGTCTTTCGTTGAGGAGGTGATTCTCGAGGAGCCAGTGCTCCCACTGATTCAGAAGTAGAATGAGTTTGGTAAGGACGTCGATCGATAGAAGGAAGGTCGACTCTTTCGGAAGATTTTTTCTCCAATACCCCTTTTGAGAAAGAAGTGTGAGGTCTTGATGCCTTTTCCATTTATTATAATGGAGAAGATGCTCGGGATAGAGTGGCAAGTGATGCCACCTTTGTATATATTATGTAAATGACCGAAGTTTGTCTCGGTATTAATAAAAAGTGTGCTTTTGTATCTAACGTCTACACGAGTAATTCAATTTTAACTGTGCGCGACAATCATAACACTACATACATACAACACACATACATACATACATACATACATACATACATACATACATATGCATTTGTTAAAAGTTAATATTGGTACTAACGGATAATCTCATGATTAGGTTTTGTCACGAGATAAAATTTCCGTTACGAAACTCCATTATTACAAGATGGCAAATCCAATGGTTGAAGAAGTAAACAATGTGATGGATGAATCAATTGATGGTCAAAAAGAGAGAGGAGACAGGTTAATGGAAAGAATTGAACTTCGACCTATGGGACCAGTAGAGATTATTGACAACCCAATTCACATATTGAAGCAAGCATGACAACAATTCTCACATGGAGAAAAAGAGGCATTTGAACAGAAGTATGGGCGAATGGGTGATATGCTAGATGTGTCGTCCATGCCAACATGATCCGAGAGATCCTAAATCATTGGACCCATTTTACAAATGTTTCTCTATCAATGAATTGGACTTTTCCCCACTGCTAGAAGAATACCAGTCAATCCTGCAAATAAATGTAAGCTAGCCGTACAAGATATATATGAACCGGCTAAATCTGAATACAAAGAAGGCACTGTCAGAGATATTGGCGATCGACAAAGAACAAGCTCAAAACATGATAGAGTCAAGCGGAGGACCAGAACGAGTACATATGAATCAACTCATGCCATACCTCAATAAAACAATAAAGGGTGAAAACCAAATGAAAGTGTTTGCTCTGTTTATGTATAAGTTCATACTCTATCCCAACATTCCCTAAAACATCGACAACTTTGCCATAAAGGTGCTCCACCAAGATTCAAAAAATGCCAATCCCCTCACCTCAATACTATCTGAGACTTTCATCGCTCTTAATGGATGTCGTCGATCTGGAGAAGGTTACTTATATGGGTGCACATCCCTGCTCGTGGTATGGCTTTTTGGGCATCTCAAACCCTCTCCTACTCACGGAATCCCGCATGTTCAGTATGCTTTGGTGTATGATGGCAATAGACGATCACTTCAAGAATTCACCAGAACACCAACAACTTACATGCAAGTCACTTGCTAACCTTAAATGATCCAAGACCCACTCACCTTCTCTCCAAACATCTTGTAATAGCCTTTAGAAAAACATTTATGATTAGCGATTGTCGCCCTCAAACAAACGTCTAAAATCAAAAGTAATTTAGCCAGGACAAAATAGGGTGTCCACATTAACAATAAATATAATATATGCAATTAATTTTGCAATTGAATTGATGTAATGCTCTTAAGAAATAGAGCCAAACAAAGAAAGAAGTGAAAAATAAAAGAAGTTCTCATTGTCCTCTCCAAAAAGCTCTCTGCCGCCCACCTTTCGTGTTAATTGTAAGGATGGTCATTGGGTTTACTAAAAACGTTCATGTTTGGTCACTCCAAATATTTAATTCCATTCATGGTCACTAAGATTAGTTCAATAGTTCAAGTTTGGTCACTCTCAGTTAGTCTCCGTTAGTATTTGCTTATGTGGCAGTCAACTATTATAGTTGACCGTTAACTGAGTGACGTGGCCATTAAAAAAATAATAAAATTTAAATATTTACAATTTCCACCTCATTTTACAACTATTAAAAAATAAAAATAAAACTTAATAGATGGCCTCCGCCATCTACGCCACCGCGATTCTGATCCCTCCTACCGTTCTTCCTAGCCAATTCCATACTGAACCACTTAAAATTGTTTCTCACGCCATTTTGTACCTGAAACACGATCGGAGAGAAAGCTTCGATTAGGGTTTTGTGAAACTCATCGGCGGGGATGAGAAAGCAAGCAAACGAATGATGATCAACGACAACTCATACTTTCCTACATGTAAACGCAGAAAGAAAGCTGGGAAGATCGAAGATAGGCTCAGTGAACTCCCCAACCATCTCCTCCGTCGCGTTCTCTCCTTCGTCGACTCGAAATTCGCCGTCCAAACTTGCCTTCTCTCCTGGCGTTGGAGATCCGTCTGGAAAGGCGTCCCTGCCCTCAATTTGGACTCCAAATCCTTCAACAATACTGGCGATAGCTTCAACAAGTTCGTCTCCAAAATCCTCTCCCGCCACTACGACTCCGCCCCAGTCGACGAAATCAACTTGGAAATTAAGGGCGCCTTTGACCATTCTTTCAGCGAGTCTTTCTCGATGTACCAGAGGCTCTTCGATTACGCGGCCTCGCATGAGATTCGACACTTTTGCTCCGCCGATGAGGATGGAGAGCTTTGGAATTATTTTAACGAAGTGGGATTCGGTTCCCCTGCTTTCAGAATGCTCACGACTCTGCATTTGGAGGGCTGCCAGGTGTATTGCCAGGGCAGCATCGACTGGCTCGACCCGTTCGCCGATTTTCCCAATCTACACGATCTATCCCTGAATCGTTGCAGCTGGAGAGGTGACTGTGAAGATGATGGCGAGGAGGAACACCCCGTCCGCTTGAGAATCTCCGGGATCAAATTGCTGAATCTGAAGATGTGCTGTGGGACGTGCGCAACATCGAAGTATTCGCGCACAATCTCGAGTCCTTCTGTTACGGAGAATGTACAAGAGTGGAGATTTATGTACATATCTCGAATGTACAAGGTGGAAATTATAAATATTTAAATTTTATTATTTTAATATTTTTAATGGCCACGTCACTCATTTAACGGTTAACTATAATAGTTGACTGCTACATCAGCAAAAACTAGCGGAGACTAACGGAGAGTGACCAAATTTGAACTATTGAACTAATCTTAGTAACCATGAATGGAATTAAATATTTACAGTGACCAAACATGAACGTTTTTAATAAACCCAGTGACCATCCTTGCAATTACCCCCCCCCCCCCACCTTTCCTTCTATTAAAAAAAAAACCTTTCTTCCATTTTGTCTAGCTCAACCAACGAGCTCTCCCACCAATACATTTGAGTTATAAAAAAACAAAGGCTTTTTTATTTCCAACAAATTTATCAGCAGCTTTGCATTCTTCCCTCAGCAAAAACTACTACGAAGTTACGTAAATTGTAAACTAATGGAGCTCCAGAGAGACTGAAGAGTTCTCATGTTTTGTTTTACATTGCTATGGATGAACATATGAGTATTTATATAGGGAGGGGAAAATGTGAAGGCCTTTGTATCTCCAGCCCTAAATACAATGAGCAGGAGGCTTCTATATCTCCATCAGAATTCCAGGCTAAAGATTATCCACATATATGTAAGAGCCAACAATGTGTTGCTAGATAAGGAGATAGTACCCTACAATTTTATGCCTTCGGTCCTAAATATAATGACAAGAAGGCTTCTATATCTCCATCAGGATTCCAGACTTAGGATTATTCACATGTACGTAAGGACCAACAATGTGTTGCTAGACAAAGAGATATCACCCTACAATTTATGGTTTCGGCATGACCATAACATTTGCTGGAGGCCAAATTGAAGAAAATACGACCAAAGTAGTTGGTACTTTGTAAGTAATTCCAATACATACATAACAAAGACCTCCTATTTGATATTCTTGCGTGAACAACATTTGTAATTTCTGTTTGTTAAGGGTTAATATTTGAACGTTGTCCTGGTGCATGTTTGAATTTTTACCTACATATCTTTAGGACTGGGAAACAGTCCATTTGATTTAAACCGGGCCAGATTAACCCGGTTTTAAAAACGTATTGAGCAACTCCGTGACCGAAGACGGGATTGGATTGGTACTCGATTTCGTCGTTGAATGAAAATAAAAAAAAAATAAAAAATCGAATCCTTCTCGGCTCTCTCCCCACCCACACAACCCCTAAATCCTGATTCCTCATCTTCCATATCCGCCGCCCCTCTCTTCTTTCCCTCACCGGACCAGAAAGGCAGAAACCCCACTTGTTCCCTCTCGATCTGCCTCTAGCGCCCGACATCGTTCATGGTTGTCGGTGGCTACTCTGCGGTCGCCAGGCCTGCTTTGCCTCACCTCCAAAATCTGTCCTCTATTCTCCTTTCTTGCATGCACAATCACTCACCGCCAGCGTCTTCATCGTCGCCACCGCTGAGCGAACCAAGAATCCTCGACGGTTGTTGCTTGTTCGAATTACTTCTCCTCTGATTTCCTCCTCCTCCTCTTCTTCTTCTTCTTCTTCTTCTTCTTCTTTTTGTGGTGTCGGCAATGTTGATCTTGTCTCGTTGCGATGAAAGGCATGGGGAAGAGCGACAGTGAGAGAGAGTGGAGTCATGGTCATTGGTCGTCACCGTCGCGTCTTGACTGGGATTGGATTGGTGTGGAGTCGAAGTTTCTCAAGCGTGGGGTCGAGGGAGGCGTAAAGAGGGGTGAGAGATAGAGCGGCGTACACTCTTTTATGGTGGTTTTAAATTAATTGACATAGATATTGTGTTTTTGTGGGGAAGACATGTGTTTCTGCATCAGACTGATGCGGACCCGTATCATTTGTATTTTGACGTAAAAAGGGTGGACCCGCGTGGGACTGGTGCGGAGACGCTGGGTTTCTTATAAAGTGCGCTGACAGATTCCCTGAACTTTGACCAGCGGGCACGCATTAGTCTCATGCGGATTCGCAGCCTTCTTTACCCCACTCCATCATATATATCTTCCTCCACTCTCTTCCTTTAGGTATCACCACACCAAAAACTTATACGAAAACGAGAGGGAGGAGCTTTGTTGGTTTCTGCAAAGATGGCTAGGTAAGAGACTCATTTATTTTTGTAATTATATTATTAAAATGCTCTTATAATTTTCTTTAGTTAGAAATTAGTGAATTTGTTTGTTATGTAGTGATTTTAGGAGATTTGAACTAATTGTTTGGTGGAAATCGAAGAAAGTATAGGACAATTTGGGCATCCATTTCGCTGGTGGTAGAAGGTTTTAGTTGAAAGTTCCCTGTCGAGTGACACATCATCAATTTTGTGAGAATCTAATCCTGAAACTACGGCGTAGAGACGAAACAGTACAAGATAGTGATATGATCATAGGTTTCACTTACCGTCTTCCAGAATGGCAGAATGGTGTTCTATTTCATTATGAGATGCCTATTGTGGATGATGATGGTTTGAATGTGCTTTTCGATTTTATGGCACAAAATCCTTATTGTTTGGGTGCCGAGATATATGTTGAGATTAGACAGGCTGATCAAGGTGAAGATGATACATGGAGTGTGCCATCTGATCATGATTATGACGACGAAGACGAGGAGGAGGAGGAAGATGGGGAAGATGAGCAGCTTAATTATCCTCCATGTTTTTACTTGCAGGCTAATGAAAAGGATGATGAACTATCATATGTTGATTCAAATGGCGTAATTCCAATGCCTATTGCTACTGGTTTTGAAGGAGAATTCTACAAGGGCTAGATATTTCACTCGAAACAAGATGCACAGGTGGCGGTTAAACACCACGTACTACAACGAAACTTTCAGTATGGCGTGGTGGAGTCGTCACCTTCAATCTGGAAGGTTAGATGCTTGAAGCATAAGGATGACAATATTCCTTGGATGGTGCGGTTTGGATGTCGAGACGTTGGAAGCGAATGGACTGTGAGAAAGCCCAAGTTGGTGCATTCTTGTAGCAGTACGACTCAACCGACAGATCATCGCAATCTTGATGTCGACGTTATATCTGAGTCCGTGAAACATTTGGTACGTGCCCAACCAAATCTGAGTGTTCTAACTGTGCAACCCGAGTTGAAAGATAAATTTAATATGCAAGTTACTTATAAGAAGACTTGGTATGTGAAACAAAGGGAATTGGAGAAGTTGCATGGAAATTGGGAAGAATCTTACGATTATTTGCAAACATTCTTGGGGGTTGTCAAGAGAAAAATGCCAACATCAGTGATTGATTGGGTGAAAGTTCCTTCATCGCAACCAGGTCATTTGATCTTCCAGCGAGTAATCTGGGCTTATGGACCTTGTTTAGATGGATTCAAGAATTGTCCAGGAGTCATGGTTGTTGATGGAACATTTCTTACTGGAAAGTATAAAGGAGTGCTACTCATGGCGAGCTCATTTGATGGCCGGAAAAAGATTTTTCCAATTGCATTTGCCATAGTGGAGAGAGAGAATACTAATAGTTGGCCATGGTTCATAAGACACGTTCAAGATTTGACCGATCGAAACGATGTCTGCATCATCTCAGATAGACATGCTGGACTCTATGAAGCCATGAGTAACATCGCAAGAGGCTGGGAGTGGAGATGGAGCATGCGATACTATGCAAGCAACTTGCAAAAGAAAACAAAAAACAAAATTATGTATAACCAACTAGTTCGAGTCGGTAAGTCTCTTCATCGTTATTGTTATTGATTTTCGACGTATTATTTAATTTAATATTATCATGAATTTATCTAACTCGTGTGATTATTTATTTTGTTAGCCCGAGAAAAACGCTTGGAGAAGTCTGACCGTCAAGTTGAGCAATTTAAGAAGATGGTCGTTGAAAGAAATATTTCTTGTGATAACTGGGTGGATCAAATAAAATTCGTTGGAGCTTAGCACATGATAACTATAATGGTGGGCGTCGATGGTGTACGCTGACGACCAACATGACAGAGAGCATCAATGGTGTTTTCAAAGGTATTCGTTCACTTCTTATAGCTTCTCTTGTGGAACATACTTATTGGCGATTATTGGAGAAATTCGATAAGATGAGGTTGGAGAAAGAAGCACAAATCAGAAGTGGGAAAGTCACAGTTCACAAACCCATGTGACCTGATGAAGCCGTGGGCACAAAAGGCAGTTGGACATTTCGTGACGGGGGTTGATCGACGTCAGGGCATCTATGTAGTACAGACTCCTCCCAACAATTTCAACATGACGGGTTTGAACACACTCACAGTGCATTTCGATGACCACAATCGAGCGAGATTTTGCACTTGTGGGAAATTACAAGGAAAAAAAATTCCTTGCTCTCATGCCATTGCAGCTTGCAACCGAATGGGGGCTAACCCGTATAAGTTTGTAGACGACATCTATAAGCTGGAAACATTATTGGCTTGTTATGGGACAAGTTCCACACCTCTTGGAAAACCTAAGGGGTGGAAGAAGCACAATGGCTCTACTCTCCATCCTAACGTGCACATGATTAGGAAGTCGGGGAGGCCACGAACAACAAGAATTCACAACGAGATGGATTGGCCAAGAGAGGAAGTAGGTGGACATGATGCATCCACTTTTGGTGGTGGAGCAAGTGGCAGTGGGAGCCAGCGAAGAGGAAGTGGTAGACGTGCGAGAGGTGGTAGAAGAGGAAGTAGTGGTAATCGATATGCTATGTAATTTGGTTGATGTTGTTATGGTTTGAACGATTGAGTGTGTTATTGTTTGATGTTTATTATTTTTTTCGACGTACTTATGGTTTGAACAATTGAGTGTGTTATTGGTTGATGTTGTTATGGTTTGAACGATCAATTGTGCTAATTGGATTTGGAACTTTCGAAGGCATGCCCCACGTTGTTGTTACTTCTATAGTTCAAGTTTTCGTTCTAGACATTGGCACCATACATGACAATAATAGTAAAATATATAGTCCATAATAATACATCATGACATGACATAATAGTCCACCATAATAGATAATAATACATCATGACATGATAAATAGTTCACAATAATATATAGTCATACATAATAGTAGCACTAACGACCTCCACCACGACGACCACCACGACGAGGATCCACTAAATGACCGCCATTCCGTTAGTACAACACAACGGTGCATGTCTGTCCCGTACTGGCCTGCCCTCATCTTGCTGAGTTTGAACTCCGTCATTCTAATCCTGTGTGCCGAAAAAACCATCTATCCGAGACTGGGGATGCTCCTCTGGGGCATTTGTGGTAAACCCATGCCCCGAAGCTGCTGCTCATGGTGCCACATCACGTCCATAAAACTGGCGCCCCCTCTATTGTGTCTCTCCATCTATAGGGTGGGGCTGCTCTGGGTGAGGTTGTGTATCCGCCACCCATCATAACATGTTGCAACAGTGTAAGAAAGATATCGACTGGTGGTTGAAACTGCGGCTGAGAGGGCTGAAACTGGGTCTGAGTCTGAGAAGGATGAAAGGTTGCAGAAGAGGACGGCTGAAATTGCGGCATGTAGTCGAAGGTAGTAGTAGGTCGGAAAGGCCATGCTCGCTGACGATCTGAAATCCGCATTGGGTGAGGTACGTCGCGCTGCTCACGTCGCTGTCTACGCCTCCTAGGCTCCTGTGTGAACTGTGGTCCTCGAACGTCCCACTCATGTCTCTGAGCCGTACGCTCTGGCCAACTGGCAAGGCTGCTCCCAGATGGCTACCACTGCCACCATGTCGGCCACCATCATGTCGGCCAACTCCATCCTATCATCTGTCGACAACTCTCCATCCTGTAATCTCAGCTTAGCGTACTCCATGGTGTCGTACTAAAAATTTTATTCAATATATCAAATATTCCACACAACTATGCATTCAATCAACTAAAATTTTATTTTGAAACAATAAATAACTAACCGCTGTGTTAACTCCTGCTACTCTCCGTGTGACTGCACGTCTAGTAACATCTCGATACCATTCGAGATGCTCCGAGTGGTAGGCTAGAGTATCCTGAGTATATGGCATAGTCGCTATATACTCATGTCGACGACTCCACAAATCAATCAACTCTCTAGAGGTGTGCATCAACCGACCCTCGCGATGGCCCACGAACTGTCTAGAGAAGGAAATACATAATCTCAGCCTCAGGATCTGGATGATGAGGCTCGTTCTGCATCATGCCAAACTGTCAGAGTACCGGATCTGGATGGTGCCACATCACTACTAAAAAGCAGATCAGTGGAACCACTGCTCGAAAGGTATCTGATTGGATCACAGAACCCCTAAACTGCTCGCCTCTCTCCCAGTAAGGCAGCCACTACACACAACAGGTGGGCACATTATTACTCATTAGTCTAAAAAAAACTAATGTGAACTATGAACTATTCTTGTGTGTATGAAATGTTATTACTAACCACGATTGTCGACAGCTCGTCAAAAAACAACTTATAACTGAAGAGCTGGTAACCATGATGACGGGTCATGGCCAGAAGCTATCGAGCACCACGTGGATATGCGTCCTCTGTAATAGTCTCATCCGTCACTGTATGTCGTGGTGCTATCAATGGGAATCGCTCCCACGCCCAGAGCTACAGTAAGGCGACCCAGCCACCAAGGTCACCTCCTGTGGAAGAGGACTGCGTCATCTACAGAACCAACCTACCCATCTCACGGTAAAGATAGGCTAGAACAACTGCTACCCAAGCGTAGCCTCCAGCGCTCCGCCAATTCTCCAACAGGAGTAGATACTGCAGATGAACTGTAGCTCCGGTCCGATCGGGGAACTACACCCCATCAAAGATAGGGCATACGCTTGTGCAAACTGCCCTATAATCTCTGATGATGCATTTGGAGACAGATTGTTGAAATGCTCCCTGAGCCAATTAATCTTAATGATACCCCCGTTAAGATCATTAGGACCATGTCCTAACAGTCTGATACACGTCTCCAACCACTCCCGATCTGGTACGTCTATTATGACGGCCTCACCATCGATCGGTAGACCGCTCAGTGTGGCAACGTCCTCAAAAGTGATCGTAACCTCACCAAGCAGCACGTGGAAGGTCGATGTCTCAGGACGCCAACGCTCTACGAGAGCAATGATCAAAGATGCATTAATACAACCAGTCATGGGGAACAACTGCTGAACGCTAAACAAACCGGCATTCTGGAGATACGACTCATAACGTGGATGGTACGTGACCAAATTGGTCGTACCTCGAGTCTGGTAAATGCGATCACCAGCCTATAGTGCACAAAACTTATATTAATTCAATTTCATGGCGTAATTCTATTTTCAGATCATATTGTAAAATCTGTCTAATTTAGTAAAATATATATAATCAAAACTAATACTAATTTCACAAAATTTCACATGTAATTCTAATATTTCAATTCACCTTGTAAAATCTATCTAATTTAGTAAAATATATCTAATCAAACTAAAACTAATTTCACAAAATTCTAATCTAACTAGCTAATGAACTTTAATGAAATAAAATACTTACCTCGTTTTGCCAAACTGAGTCGGCACGATTTTGACCATGTGCCCAAAGAAGTACTGAATCGACCGGAGGTGTATCAATCGTCGCAGGTGGTCGTCTCGTGGAATAAGTGTCAAGAAGCCTAGGAACTAAAAAAAAAATAGAGTTAGAAGTAGAAAAAAACCGCCGGCGGCGAGCTTCCGACCGGTGACTCCCTCACCTCGGTACCGGCCGCGTGCCTGCCGTCCTCTTCCACGGCCTCTTCCTTCGGCGGCCGCCTGTTCTTCGTCGGAGTCAAACATAAAAAAACACAGATAAGATCTAGTTCTTCGTCCGCCTCTTCCTCCGGCGCTTCCGCGTGAGAGTGGTGGGTGAAAGGCGGTCGGCGCTAGGGGGGTTTTGGCACGATGGAGGTGGGGTTTTGTGGTGGGTGTGCGTCGCTGCGGGCGGGGAGGTTGGGGGGAAGAAGATAAAGAGATAAGAAAGAGGGATGTGCGAGAACGCACAGGACTGGCGCGGGTTGGATTTTTGTGCACATACGCATGAGTCCGGCGCGCGTCCGCTTTTGACCTCTTTGGATCCGCATTTTTAACGTCTAAATTTGAGTCTCGCGCGAACCCGCTGCTCTTCCTCTAGAAAAACACAATATCTGTGTCAATTAATTTACAACCACCATATTATTGGTAAATTTAAAAAAAAAACACAATATTTTGGGAATTTCCCCCAATTGGGCTGGGACAGTTAGTCCAAACCAGTTGGTTTGCATCGATTCTTGGTTCGACTCATTTTTAACATATGCCTCTGCAAATCTATGTTGTGCCTCTGCAATATAAATCTGCCTCTGCAACTAGTTTTCTGTAAAAATGGCACTAAAAATTGCACAAACACCCCATACACTTGGTAATGACACAATGGTCATTCCACGATTAATTCGACACAAATTTCACCTCATTCTCGACATAAAACACACACTAAAATCATCAAATGAAAATCAAATGTATGTATATGTATGGCACTTATCATACGAACTTGGAAATGAACTTATCAACAGTTACTTGTGATTATCATCATGTGATTTCTCAACTACTACAACTATCTACACACACAGTAGATGATGTCATATATTGGGATAAGAAAAGGGGAAATTTAGATGGACAAAAATAGAAGGGTGAGAGAAGGCAGAGTTCTTACCTAGATGAACAATAACCCTACCTACGTACGTACAGCTAGCATTGTGGCCATAAGGTGATTGTCAAACTCAAACGTAACTTCTTCACAATAATGGGATCGTCGCCATGCCAACAGAGGCAGCTAGCAGCCATGCCTGGGCCGGGTCTACTTCGAAGTGAAAGCCCCAATCGACCTTTTCTTCCTTTTCTTCTCAACTATCCATCATTGATCCATTTGAGTTTTTTACAATTTTGTGAGAGATAATCGTTGGTGAGTAGCATTAGAAATTATAACACGACCGCCCAAAAATCCTTTGGCTGTCTTCCCTCTCTCTGTTGGCGTCAAGCTTATTCACATACACACAAAAAATGAGCTGTAGGTGACTTCCACATATATACTTGAGTGATGATTCTGATTCTCAAGTTACCTTTCCATCCCAGCTCAATAATAAGAACGTTACGTATCAACTACTTGAGCAACCCTGACAAACCTTCGACTAAGTTCTTATCAACTACCCTATTTTCTATATTTATTACGAATTTTACATATATCTCAAATATGGACTGGTATCCCCTCCATTAGTCGATTTTTTTTCTCACGCCTTGAGAAATTGTGCTCGGTACGTTCTGCACCATGAAGGATATTCTTTTCTAGAGGTAATCTCACCAACGCGACTTTCACTCCGCAAAATTAGGGTTGGGGTTTGGGTAATGGGTACGGTCGGACCTATGGTGGGCTGGGTCTGGGGTTGTTTGTGGTGCCCGATTTTTCAACTTTTAACCGAATCAGACCAGGCCCCGATTTTAAGGAATCCCCACCATGATTGTGAACTGGACTGGATAGGTGACAACCCGATTTTCGATTGCAATCAAACTGATTTAGACGTTCGACGATCTGGTTTCCGATTTAACCAGACATGCACCCGTGACCAAATTCCTAGCCCTATCCGGCTACCTTAACGTGTGTTGTAGTAAATGTAGTGTAGGTAAAGGAAACGTCAGTCGGACAGACTGTCGTCGAAACTGAATGAATTCAGGCCAGGCCAGGGGCTAGCTAAGCTAAGGACCTAATTGGTGATGGCTACGCTACGCTGCGCCTGCATGCATATCTATGCGTTACTGCTCAGCTAGACCTACGACTACGACGAGGAGCAGAGAATAATGGTTATGGTGGTCTTGCTCTCTCTCTCGGCAATTAGGTTTTCCATTTTGGGACAAGCTGAGATTGCTTACACACGGAACTGAATAGTATCGTTTTCGTGCACCATCAGCTAATTCACTTCCCTTTGACAAATCTTTTCACCTTCTCTATTCCAACATTTATATATACTGTAGTTCCCCCGGCTGTACATATACATATGCTCTCCCTTATAAAGCGGAAGGTCGGTCAGAAAAAGGACATTAGAAATTTCGGGTTAATTGCATGGTTGGTCACTGAAATTACAAAAAATGTTCGTGTTTGGTCACTGAAAATATTTAAATCCAATTTTGGTTACTCAAATTAGTTAAATGGTTCAAGTTTGGTCACTCTCCGTCTATTTCTGTTAAGTCTAGCTTATGTGGCAGTCAACTTTTGTAATTGACCGTTAAATATGTGATAGTGGCAATTAAAAAATTATTAAAAATAAAAAATAATCTTTTACATTAAAAAATAAAAACCTAATTTATTTTCTACACACCCCAATACCCTACCTGACCCAACCTCACCAGTCACCACCACCAAAACACAACCTCCGACCCGGCGACAACATTCCTTCCGTTCGCCCGCAGCTTGCGATCCTCCTCTCCCATGGCCGCAAGCATTCGGGCTTCACTACTACCGATGTAGCCTCCTCATTCTTTAGGTATCCTTTCATCACCGCGGGACTCTTCAACCACATGCTCCCCTCTTCTGTGCGGAGGCAGAGCCTCCCCTGTTTCCGCACTAAAGCTTGGCAAAAGCCCCCAGCAACCCTCCGACCGCCGCTTGACGTCGTGGTCGCTTGCAAACATCGTCGTGGCTCCGCAGCTATCCGTCGTCCTATACCCCGACCGCAGTTCCACCCAAGGGAACCTCCACCGGAACTCCTCCCCCAATTCCCCGCGTCGCCCCCGTACCCACCCGCCGTAACGAGCTCAAATTGTGCCCCAACGCGGTCGCGAACTTCACCATCGCGAGGATCACAGGAGGCACCGCGGGGATGTTATTGGCCCGGTGGGTTTCGATTGATTGGAGCATCAGGTTGAGGATTCAACAGGTTCTTGATCCCCAATGTGAACAATTTAGGGCAACAAATTCTTCCGTTTTCAATTGTGCAATTCAGGGGGGGGGGGGGCAATGGATTCTAGCGAAATGCAGTCGGGTTATGGGCTGACGAATCTGGTGGGATATTTGGAGAGTCATGCCCTGAAGCCATGCTGACTTGGGAGCTAGCATGAGTAGAAGAATTCAGCTAACCATCCTCAACACTGATGTTGCTGTTGTCCCGTCAGCCCATCCCCAATGTGAACAAAGGCCGATTTTTGCGAATGAAGATGGCGAAGGTAGCGGCCGGCGATGAGCAACAGTTCTAGCGATGGGAGGCGACGAATCTGGTGGGATGCAGGGGACGAGCGAGGAAGGATCTCGCGAAGAAGAAGAATCTCGCGACAGTCCTAATGAGAATAGTAGGATTGACGGGAGGAATCTCGTCCGAGAAGAGCACCGTCTCCAATTTTTTTAAGTCCCATGGTATTCTGGTCGTCGATGCCGACGTCGTTGCTCGGGTGAGTTCTCCGGGTAAGGTATTGAGGTGTGTAGAAAATAAATTAGGGATTAGAAAAATTAGAGTTTTTATTTATTTTAAAAGTGATAATGAGGTGGAAATGAAATGACAATTTTGAAATTTTTAATTTTATTAATTTTAAATTGCCACGTCACACATTTAAGCAAAAGTTAACGGAGTTGGACGGAGAGTGACCAAACATGAACGGTTTCAGTAAACTAAAGTGCCACCAATGGATTTAAATATTTCTAGTGACCAAACTTGAACGTTTTTTGTATTCTCAGTGACCAACCATGCAATTAACCCTAGAAATTTCTGAATGAAAAAATTTGGAAAGATATGCTCATAAGTCATATGCATATGGTTTAAATTGAAGGGGGGTTGGTCGTCCATGTGAAAGCAAGTATGTAATATGTGGTTGTTTGAAGTTAATGGTTAATAGGTTATGAGTATTTATATATATATTGTAAATTTGTAATGTGTCTTTAACTAAAAGGTGTACGAGGAGAGAAGAGGGGGAAGAGTATTCTTCATTGGCCATTGTGTATTTGTGTGTGTCTCTCTCTGTCACTTTCTTTTCTTTTTATGTTTATGTCGTCGATCAAAGGAGAAAATTAGAGTGCATTGTGAAATCAATGATGCAAACACGTGAACAACCGACGCAAATCGAGTACAAAGAAAGTAGTCTGAAGTAAATCGTGAATTTATATTGCAATCATCTTAACTAAAAGGCTTATGAGGGGAATTGTATTTTTTTCCATCAAACATTGTGTGAGTCTCTCTATCTGTGTTGCCGACCGATCGAAAGGAGAAAACAGAGTGATGTACACACGTGAACAACCCACGCGCGAATCGAAGAGAAGAAAGAAACTTAAATTAGTATATGGTTGATGGATTAATACGCGTGTAACTCGTCTTGCTAAAACGCGTACGAGGAGAGAAGAGTTGGGGGAAGTGTGTATTCTTCAACGGACATTGTGCATATCTCCATCTGTTTCTCTCTGTCTGTGTCGTCGTCGAGTACTCTTTCTTAATTTCTCCCATGGCATGGCATGGCATTGGCAGCTCTCTGATTCCGTGCAGAAGAAAGAAAAAGAAAGAAAACCCTTCTCATCTCACTCAAAAAATTCCACTTCCTCTCCACTTCTCCTTGTTCCATGCACTCTTTCCCTCTGCTTTTTGTGTGTTCCGTACAACACACATTTCTGACACATCAACGTCCTCTAATCAATGTCCCACTTCCCTCCCTCTTCCAAATTTTGTAATTTGCTCCATCTCCATGAAATTGGAATTAGCCCCCCATCAATCGTGGGACTCAATCATGCTATATATATAATCAACTCCCCAAACTTTGGGTTTTACCTAATCACCTGCTTACTAATCATGTTTACAGATGTTGACCATGTTATGTAGAGACTGGCCTGTGCTTTAAGTCTATAACGTTCTCTCAATGAGTTTGCCATCCCAATTTATTGAACCTATTAAGAACTGACAAATCGACAATTACTTTGAAAAATGACATCAATCACGGTTTTCGAACATATCAGTTTGTTCATGTTAAAATGATAGCACGGAACATGTCTAATTAGTAGCCATTTTGAACGTAATATAACAAACCAAGTGTCAATCTAACTCGATGTCAATGGCAGAGCTACATGTTGAGGAGAGGGGTACTAGGACCCCACTTGAAAAAAAAGGGGCAACAAAACTCTTTATGTATGTAGGATTTAGTATGATTTTTTCGTATTTAGTATTTCATATTCTTGTCGATATTAACTCATCTAAGAACACCAATCAACTTAAAGTTCATTAGATACACAGATTAAAATATTTTAAAATTTTTAAGAACTTCAATCAATTCAAAGTCTAGCCGGCTACGCCACTGCTCGACGTGTTTTGTTTGTTTGTGTTAGAGTACATGATTGCGAGCCATGTGTATGCATGGATGGCACTCTCGTTGTGACATCATATTGGCTGGCGTGTGACTGATGAAGATGTTGTGCATGTGAATATCATTAAGGAGGTAATTAATGAAGCTATTGGAACTGATCATAAGATGCCTCTGCTAGCTAGTGCCTCCATGAAATAGGGCTGGCTATTTGGTCCGGGACTGTTTGGTTTTACCCGAAATTGGACCGTATAACCCGGACCGAGACCGAACTGGGACCGGATAGCAAACAATCCAATCTCATATTCGGGTTTAGATTTGAGGTAAAAACCGGATAAAGACCGGATAAGAGACCCCCATTATAGGAGTTTTAGGAATAGTAGTGTATATTATTATGAAACCACAAAGGGGTTTATATAGATTACAAGACTTGGACAATAAGTAAGAGAACCACAATACTCAGGGGCGGAGCCAGGATTTGGTGGTCGGGGGGGCCGGATTTCTTACTCTATAATCGCGAGAATACGTTAAAATTAATTAAAATAATCAAGGAAAACAGATGTTATATTATTATAACTATACTTTTTTAAGATGGTTAAAATAACTCCAAATAAGATCTAAAGTTCAAATTTCTAACATGATAGGTTCAATATATATTAAAATAAAAAATTAATTAAAATGTAATTCAATGTAGTGTAAGTCTGTAACACATTTTATTTTCATTCAAAATAAGATCTACACTAATACCATGACATGTTTAATATAAAATTAGAAACAAACTAACAAATTAATATAAAATTCAATATTATGTAACTCATTCTAATTTCATAATTTAAAAATAAATACCTAAGAACTCGGTTTAAAAGACTAAAATCTGCTTGGAGTATTTAAATAAATACCTAAGAACTCGGTTTAAAAGACTAAAATCTGCTTGGAGTAGGTTTCGAACTCAAGACCTAGACATTTTTTAAAACAAACTATTTAATAGAGTATTTAATTGAACGACTAAAATCTGCTAGGAGTAGGTTTTGAACCCAAGACCTAGAAAGAATAAGAGAGCACTACATCCGCTGGACTACCAAGTATTATTGTGTTAGTTTGGTGCACTGTGACGTATTTAATGGTTCTTAAGTTTATACGAAAATCTCAAAATGCTCGGAATGTTTACACGTAGCTTTCGAAATTCTCGGGGGGGCCGGGGCCCTCCCGAGAGCCTACCTAGCTCCGCCCCTGACAATACTAAAAGGACATGGTAATACTAAGAACTATACTATAAGGATAAGGAAATATAAGATTATTCCTAATCTATCTCTAACACCCATCACCTAAAATCAAGATCAAAGCATTAGGGGGTGTTAGATATGCAAGAATATTAGCAACCAGCAAGGAATATTTTCAAATCATGCAATAAATTAATTTGATATCGACAGCTATATATACAGACAACAATGTATACGGCCAAATACTATCGATTGTGTCCTCTTAAATCTGTGCGATTTTGGAAAATGCTTGAGTGTAAAATTGAATGATTTTATCTTCATTGGATCCAAAAACATGCATTATAGTTGCTTGTCGTATAGAAAGAAGAGTTTTGTGTCCCAAACTGCTGCGTTTTCTGCCGATGGGCACCTCCCAATACGGAAAGCAAGTGGCCATGCTTCATCACAATACACCAATTTCACTACTCTTGTTTTAAAAAATCTAAATCCCAAAGTTACAACACATTTTATGTATGTATATTGTCCTTCTGCCAAAACACAGGGGGACTGCTGGGATTGGATGAAGGAAGTGATGACAAAGAAAGATGGTGCCGATATTGCTGGTTGGGGAGTATTATTATGGTTTTTGTGGAAAGAAAGAAATGCCCAACTCTTCAATGGACATAAACTACCCGATGATGAAATTGTAGCTAGAGCGAACCTATTCTTGGAGGATTTTTACCGACATAAAAAAGGGATGAAGCTGGGCAGATAAACGAAGTCCCAAAGAAATGGCAGAAGCCGGTCGAGGGGGTTGTGTCGATCACGTCTGATGCAGCAATCTTAGAGGGAGGGGGACCTGGACTGGGAGTGGTGGCTCGAGATAGCAGGGGCGGTTTCATTTTGGCGGCGGTTAATCGTGTTCGAGGTATGTGGGAAGCTGAACAGGCCGAGGCCCTTGCGATGGAGCTAGGAGTGCAAACGGCGACATTGATCCATGCATCTCGTTTTGTGCTGGAAAGTGACTGTCAAACTTTGGTGCTAAAACTACAAAACTCAGTGGAGGACGCTACTGAAATGGGAATCATTCGCGGCAGCATCAAATGCGGGATCAGAAACATCGGAGAAGCTCGTGTGACCCACATTGGTAGAGAAGCGAACATTGCAACACATCTTATGGCCCGTGTGAATGCTAGGTCGGATGAAAGGCAGGTTTGGTTCGACAAACCACCATTGGTGTTGTTGGATC
Source organism: Linum trigynum (assembly GCA_964030455.1). Lineage (NCBI taxonomy): Eukaryota > Viridiplantae > Streptophyta > Magnoliopsida > Malpighiales > Linaceae > Linum > Linum trigynum. The sequence goes on from OZ034818.1 coordinate 6,769,383, forward strand.
AATTACGTTTAGACAATATAATCGATTCGCTTAATTAATAAAAGCATACAGGTTCCCGTAAAAAAAAAATCGCAGTAGGTGGATTTGAAGAAGAATTCGTTGAACCAATCCTCATTCTCCTCTTTAATTTTTAAACTCGTGCCCTTTTTATTCTTACGATCTCTAACCTATCGGTCGAGTGATTTTATTCCTCTACATTCAGTCGAGCATATTATTTCGGGTAATTTTTTTTTTATCTTCATCCTCGCAGATTAAAACAAGATTAAACAAGATTTAAACAAAGAAGCGCCGGGGTGAAACCCTAGGGTTTCGTAGTCAATTTTCATTGAAAGCATGAAACAGGAAGAAGGGCGGACATATATAGGTTGCAGGACCTCTCTCTCTCTCTCTCTCTCTCTGTCAACTGAGGATCGCCACCACCATCAGTAATTCAATACTAGCAGTGCCAGTGATGATGACTTTCCCCCAATTCTCCTTATAATTCCCTCTCTCAAAGAAAATGCTTGCTGTGGACGAAACCAGTACTGCTGCAACCAAATCCACAGAAAGATTTTGAAGTTCCAAAACCAGACCCCATTTCCAAATGTAGCAAGTCGTAATTAATTGGAGCATGCAGTAATGGGGAGGACGGAGGAGGTAGGAGGTGCTTCATTTTCATAACATTCACATCACACATATTGCTCTCACTGATGGCCGTAAATCCTAGTAAAATATGGTTGTGGGTTATTTTCAAGAATTATTATATATCACTGGGTGGCGATGTCGCGTCTTGTCGCGGGCGGAGATGGCCTATGGACATGTATTATGTGGCCCATTATGGTGTTATGTTCGTATTATTAGCCTAAAATTAATTACACTTTTGTTAGTAGTATTGACTTGACAATATGATATTGACTGAAAAGAGATATATGACAGTCAACATTCAAATTTTTTTTTTTTTTTGAAAAGATTGGCTAATAATGATATTTACCTAAACCCAAGTAGACCCATTGATAATGGGTAGGGTATGGGAAACTTATATATGGGTTTGGAAGTTTGTATATGAGTTTGGGTAGGGTATGGATATTTAAATTCATAATCTAAATGTGTATGAGTTGGGTATTGATACCCATTTACGAGGGTGTTTTAATTACACATACACAAATTAGACCTATTTGTAGAACTTCAAAAGTTTAGGTACTAAAATGTGATACACAAAAGTTTAGGTACTAAAATTTAATGTTCCATCAATACTTTGAGGACTTATATGCCCAAAAATAAATTTATTTTACAAATCTAAAGATCTATTAAGTTTAGGTACCGAACTGTAATTTGCATAGTTGGAAGGCGAGTGAAAAATAAAACAAAGAGTAAGTAGATGATGGAAAGGTTTTGACCAAATCTTTTAGTTGGTCGTCAATACAACAATCAATCATTTTCACTGTATCAATTTATTGACATTTGCTTATGTAGATGTCGCATATTTTGTTACATGTAGTTAGTAGAAGTTTGTTTAGTGCCCCGTAAATGTACTAAATGAGCTCATAAAATCACTCTTGCAATATTTTAGAGTCGTCTCTCTTTCATAATTTATTTAATGTTTCACGTAATGAGCAAATATAAAATGGTCTAATCTTCTCCTACACTTGAGTGATACAACATCTTGTATGCTACAAACTAATTAAATTTATACTTTTACGTTATGGTGGATTGAATTCATGGATTGGTTCAAAAGGATTTGTGAATTAGATTTATGGATTCAAGTGAAATCTAAACATTGGACCAATATGTAAATTTTAAAAAATTGTAGGTACGAAAATCTCGTAAAATTTAGATACCAAAACATAATTGTTCAATGATTTTATATTAAAAACAAATTTGGGGTATCGAAATATAAAATGTATATTATAATAATTTAGTTGTAATTTAATTAAATTTGGGATATCAAAATGTAAAATGTGTAGCCGCCCAATCAGCTTGCGAGTTTAGGCCACAGTAAACTCACTTATGCTTTATATATATTAAATAGTGTATTATCATCGGGCAGTCAGAATCGTCTAATGCTAATCTAAATTTGTGTCATAGATAAGAATTATGAACTTTATGATGTTAATATAACAGCTGGTACTGATAATATCCGCCGATTTTGGGTTGTTGTATTTAGGGGTGGAAATCGGTACAATATCGATATTCCAATACCAAATATCGAAATCCCGAATATTGAATTACACCCTAAAATCAATCGGTATTATCGAATACGAAATTAATTACCTTTTCAATTAATAATTAAATATATAAATTATATTTTATTGTTTAATTTAGGGCAAAGAGACAAAGTAAAGAGTTATGAGTTTGCCTAGAGCTAGGATATGGTTAAAGAGAATGAATGAGAGGTGACATCTCAAGTTCTTGTCATTGGTAATCTTTAATTTGATGAATTGGAGGTTGATAGACGACTAATACTAGTGTTTGCATTTTGGTGTTATGAAAATTACAAGAGATTATGTGAGAGACGAGAGTGACTTAAATTGGAAAGTCAAATTTGAGTTGGAAGTGAGCTTCTAAGTTGTGAAATAGTGATGGAATAATCTATGTATAATTAAATCATGACACTCTTGGTGGTAGAGGGTCGTGTAGTAGTGAATGAGAGAGTCTAGTTGAGAAAATAAAATACTCACTAGCTTATATTTCGGTATTGATCGGTATTTCGGTTTATACCTATCTCAATCCCGTAATCGCTAATACCGAATAACAATTGAAATTCAATCCCAATAAAAAAAATAATACATGTATTCAGTAATATCAAATATAAACAAATTCAGTACGATATTCGGTATATCCCAAATACTGGTACAAAACTTTCAGCCCTAGTTGTATTGGTATAATGCTAATTGATTATTTTAATATATTTCAACAACAAAATTACACCAATATATATGCAATCATTTGAATCACAATTGTACTGTTGGAAAACTAATTTGGGTTTACTTCTGGTATGATTTTTAGTTTCTTGGTTACTGATCACTATGTTATAAGCTAGGTTATTTGATTATTCCCCTTGATGACTTGATCCCCTTGGGACCTCTGCGAGAAAACAATCTTTTGCCACTTTGAGTTAAACTCAGAGAACTTTCTCTAACAAACCACATCCTCTATCATTTTACAATTTTAATGTCAGCTTATATTTTATGATTCATTATATACTATATATATTAACTAGGTGGCGATGCCGCGCCTTGTCGCGGGTGGAGATGGTATATGGACATGTATTATGTGACCCATTATGGTGTTTGTTTGTATTATTAGTCTAAAATTAATTTTTTGTTAGCAGTTTTGTTAGTAATATTGACTTGATAATATGATATTAACTGAGAAGAGATATAGTCAACATCCAATTTATTTTTTTTTTAAATTTTTGTTAATAAATGATATTTACCTAAACCCAAGTGGACCCATTGATTATGGATAGGGTATGTGTGACGTATATATGAGTTTGAAAGTTTGTAGATGGGTTTGGGTAGGGTATGAATATGTACTTACATAATCTAAATGTGTATGAGTTGGGCATGAATACCCATTTATTCGAGGGTGTTTTAATTACACATACAAAAATTAGACATATTTGTAGAACTTCAAAAGTTTAGGCACCAAAATGTAATACGCAAAAAATTTAGATACTAAAATGTAATGTTCAATCAATATTTTGGGGACTTATGTGCCAAAGAAAATAAATTTAGGTTATAAATCTAAAGATCTATTAAGTTTAGATACCAAACTGTAATTTGTATATTTGAGGCTTAATTCCATTATGGTGATGTATAGATATGTGTAGATACCTAGCAAACATTCCATATATAATTGTCAAAAATTCTAACACGGGTGAAAAAGAAAAACTATAGGGAGAAACAAAATGAATACAAACTGGAACTCGCTTAAAATTTCACGCCTTCAAATCATAGTGGAAAATGATTACTTTCTAATAAGTAATAACCATATTTATTTGTTTTTAATTGGACTCGACATTGAGCTGAAAAAGTTAGAGGTTCATGGTTCAATTATTAATTCGCTAGACTGTTGGTAAGTCGTATGGATCCGTTCATACTTGTGATTAGAATACGTAAAAATTGTATACTAATTACGGTTAGACGAAGAAGGCAAAGAAAGAAATAAAGAGTTATGAAAGGCGAGTGAAAAATGAAACGAAAAGTAAGTCGATGATGGAAAGGTTTTGACCAATTCTTTTAGCTTGCCGTCAATACAACAGTCAACCATTTTCATCGTAGCAATTTATTGACACTTGCTTATGTAGATGTCGCATATTTTGTTGCATGTAGTTAATAGAAGTTTGTTTAGTACCCCGTAAATGTACTAAATGAGTTTATAAAATCGCTATTGTAATATTTTAGAGTCGTCTCTCTTTTATCATTTATTTAATATTTCATGCAATGAGCAAATATATAATGGACGAATCTTCTCCTACAGTTGAGTGATACAACATCTTGTATGGTACAAACTAAATTTATATTTTTTGCTATGGTAGATTGGATTCATGGATTGATTCAAAATGATTGGCGGATTGGATTCATGGATTCAAGTGAAATCTAAACATTAAACCAATATGTAAATTTAAAAAAATTGTATGTACGAAAAGTTCTTAAATTTTAGATAACAAAACATAATTGTTCAATAATTTTATATTAAAATTAAATGGATGTAAAATGTACATTATAGTAACTAAGTTGTAATTTAATTAAATTTGGGTATAAAAATGTAAAAATGATAGTTGTCCAATCAGCTTGGGAGATTAGGGAACAGTAACTCAACTCCTTTATTTATATATATTAATTAATAATGTATGTAACACAACACGCCCAATTGATCTAACACCAAAATTTAATTAGCCTGTGTGATGATGGCGGCGGAGTAGTCATCATGTGGGGAGCGGGTGCTAAAGGAAGCTTTAATTTTTCTGAGACTGGAAAAACAAATTATTCTGGGGCCTAGACGATGTGATGGTATTTTGGTCACACAGACTTTGTTGTTTATTACTTATTAGTCTTTTTACAGAACAAATGATTTGTGTTATTGATCATATATAGGACTCATATGTTCCAATAATACCTTGCAAGATCGAAATTGCGGTTCCCGTTGGTTATATAACTTGTTGCAGCCTCACAGGGTAGCCATTAGATGAACGACCAACGATTCGATTCAAAAAATTGGATAAAATCACGAGTGGCTTGCAAAAAGTAAAGAAAAATTGGGATTTGTTACAATAATGTGTAAATTTTTTTCTCACATGCTTTTCTTTCTGTGCAACGAGGTAATTGTGGTTAACATGGTTGTCAAACCATTGGTATTTTGGTCGATTGGTACACTCGGATTCAACTGACATTGAATACAAAAATGGGCTGCAAGATCGACGATATGAATTGAAGCCGTAGTCAAAACTTGTAATTTTTTTTTTATCAAAATCGATAAACGGATAATAGATTGGAATGATCAATTTTTTCGGTCTCTAAACAAAATGATGTCGTTTTGGAGGAACTAACTAACACAAAAGAAAATTTTGCCAAATTATAGTGTGAATATTTAGATTTTGATGTTATCTATTGGATTCCAACAAATGTTTGGATATTGGCATTAAATGTTTCATTTAGATATGATTTGTCATTTTGTTTGTAATGCAGTATTTAATTTAAATGTGGATATATGGAGATCTTATAGGTAGATTGTCTTAGGATAAATTATATAAATACACAATTAATTTGGTGTTAATGGTTCCCCACTTCCTTGTATGTTTTGCGAAAACTACCATAAACCAGAGGAAATTCCTACAATACCTTGAAGTTATTGTAACTTGATGGTTTTGACCTGCTATAACAGATTTCAAAAGTCGCATTAAGTAAAATACAATATGCATTACATAATGGTTACGTAATGTCTAATGTGTGTTTATCTTACGTAATAGTTGAAAAATGTCATTACGAAAACCTTACATAACAGACACTCATTTTACGTAATGAATATTAACCTTTCTTTACATAATCTCTTAAATCACTATAGAAAGACTTACATAACCGCTTGTGCTGGGAGAGGGAGGTGTTGGGGACGGTGGGAACTAATGTACAGATGTACTATATATAAAAGATTTTTTTTTCTTCTTCTTAATATTTGAGTCTTGTTTCTTTCTTCTTCTTAATTTTGTGTTGTGTTGTGTTGTGTGGGTGTGGGGTTGGAGAGGGTTAGAGTAAAAACTAAAAAGGGGTGACCTAGGATTACGATGTATAACTGTTGTGGGTCTCTCCTCTCTCTCTCCAATCTCTCTCACTATCTGGCTGTAACAGACACATAAATCTCTCACCCCACAACCAGTCCTCTCTCAGTCCTTGTTCTTCTCATTCATTAGTTACAGTAGGCAACAGCACTGCTCATCTGGTTTTGGTAGAGAGAGAGAGGGAAGAAGATGGGGTGGTGGGTTTTGGACTTTTGGGTATTTATACCACCTGCCTATATTACTCCTCCCTTCCCCAAGTCCAACATAAACAAATACACACACTCCACCAAATTACCCTCTCCTTCTCCTTCCTTCCCTTTCTCTCTCAAAATCACCCCAAAACCCTACCCTTACCCTTTTCCTCTCTGTGGTTCCTGTTCTTAGCTTTCTCTTCTAGCTTGATCCCTTTTACCATCCCTTGCTTTGCTCTCTCCTTTTTTTCTTTTCACCTGGCTTTTCCTAGCTAACTCTCTTGTTGAGAAGACAAGATCTGTTCTTTTCCCCCCATCCTTTATTATCTCCCCCCCTACCTTACTTTCTTTTCTCTGCTGCGATTTGGGTTTGGGATTAGGTTAAATGTTAGGGTTAGGGTTCCATTAAAAGAGTAGACGACAGCTACAACTAGCCAGTGTTTGCGGGTGGAGCATCATCAAGATTCACAAGGGGCACTTTTGGTTGAGTTCTAAGCCTTTGCTAGTACTATCAATAATGGTGGTCGGCTATTTCTTTTATGCTGCTTTTTCCCCACATTTACAGTGGCGTTTTCCCCTCCTCCTCTTTTTTTTTTTCAAATATAGTACTAGATCGAGCAGCTGGTAATAGCTAGATAAAGGGATCTTAGTACAAGACCAAACTTGGGAATCTTGATGATGCTGCAGCGGCAATTCACTGGCTCAATACTAATTAACAACATTACAAAAAACAAATTCCTTGTCCTTTAGCTCGTTGTTACTCCTTAATCTTTTCTTCCTTCCTTTGTATCTGTCAGTCCACCCACCACCGAAAGCAGCTGGGACTGCGAGCTCAAGGTAAAGAGGGAAAATCACGATGTTGTGTTTTTGTTGGGTATGTACAAAACTAATAATATTGTATTTCCATGTGTTGAGTACTAGGGTTTTGTGAAGGCTCTCTCTCTCTCTCTCCAGAGTATTATATTATATAATTGAAGGGTAATGAACATTTTTTGCTCTTGTTTATTGAGAGAAACACATAAAAAGTGACTGCAATCTGGATCTAAGCGTCTCTCTCTCTTTTCCAGTCCTTTTTTTTGTAGTTTGTTTACTTTGCAGTTGATCAGATGAGAGGGTTTGGAGCTACCTACCTGAGTTGTTGTTGGTCCAGCTGACACCGGCCGGCACCACCACCGCCACCATCACCTGCAGGTATATTATATGTCTCTACCTTTTTTTTTTCTACTTATTACTGCCTTCCTTTTTCGATAAATGGGTAAGTAGTTTCTGTACTATTATTTTTTCCTGCGACTGGGAGCGAACATTTGTTTGTTTTTCTCTAGCAGTAAAATGGGGCCTCTTTCTGCTTGTTTCTTTTTTTACCTTTCATCCTTTTCGTCCGTACTTTTGTTTTAGCAGTAAAGTAATTTTCTTTTGAGAGAGGCCATTGGAGGGTAATTTTCAGAGCAGAACTTAACCATATCCATTTGTTGTTGTACATGGAAATTTTGCTGCTCATCCATCCATCCAATGTGAAATAGCTCTGCAACTCATGTGTCGTCACTCAAAAGGTATTTTGGTTTTGAACTATATATGCATGTTTCCCTGTGTTTTCAGCTACAGCCTGCCAATTCCTGGCTAGGCCGCTGCAGGTGGCAGCTAACCCATACTAGTAAAGAAACAAGGACACATGACAGCCATTTAAGGTTTCGCCCGACACATGCACTAGGGAAAGTAGCCTTGGATTTCACTTGACAACCTAGCTAGGATGATATGTTCTGTTTAACTAGCTAGAGATCGAGTACTATGCTTCTATATGTTATATGTACTCACGAGTCGATTTCCTTGTATAATCTCTATAGTAACAAAATATATATACATTTCTTAACAATGATTTGGTCGAGGGTTTTACTCACCGCCCGCGGACGTTCACAGTTTCCTGCTCATCAGCTCTTAAGGTACTACTTAAGGAATTCGAATCTAAGGGAACCTCCACATTCTAGACTCGTGGTATTACCACTAGGCCAAGCCCTTATTTGTTCCTGCTCACCAGCTCTTAATGGCTCCATTTTTATTGATGGTTTATAATCTCATTTGTGCAGATCGACCACGATCCAGTGACCAGCAGCCTGTGTTGCTTCTGTTTCGAGAACGTATATGTATCTAGCAACAATCGTCATTGGTCGATGGATATGATCATCAACCACAGTATAGTATACATGAAAGAGGCGGCACTAGCTAGCTGTTTGGGGGTTGAGACAGTACTACTGCCTGGAGAATGGAGATTGATTGATCAGGTTGCTAATTACACGACGGATAAACTGGTGGAAATGCATGTGTGTGTGTTTTCCGGCTGCTGATCGAGGAGATGAAGTCACATGGAATTAATTATGATCATATTTAATTAAGAAGAGATTCCCTCGATATTTTGATTGATTGACTTGAGTGGCTGGCTGGCTGGCTGCCTGATTGATTGATGACCTCCCCATGTAATCTGCATATAAGTCAAAATTGCACTCTAGCTGTGAAGGGTTCATCGAGCAACTCTTCCCTTTTATTTTTTGGAAGTTGGGCGTCTGAATCGATTGCAGTTTAGTGTCCAATGGTTAAATAAAGAGCAGCAATGACGTGATCATGTGACAGCAGACATGATGAGATGCGGGGCGCGGGATTCCCTCGTTGACAAGAGATAGTTTAGGGATGGAGGCTTCTTTTCTTTCTTTCTTTCTTTCTTTCTTGGATCGGTTGCCCTGATCATCCATCGATCTTAACCATGTTGATTTACGTTTCATTTTTTTTCCCCCAGTTACTGCATCCCTCTTAGACTATGCAAAAAAAGAAAAAAGTTTCTTGTTGTAAATCCAAGTGATCAACGTGTTGTAACGTTCTTACTGAGACCACATGATAATTATGTATTATATATTTCTTATATTTTTTTTAAATGTATCACTAGCATAGTTTCCACAATACAATTTTAGACATCCACTAACCATTGTATTAGCAATTTGGACCGACTAAAACTTAACAACTATCGAAGTCCTTATTTAAGATTCATCTTGTTCGAATTCCGATGATGTCGATCGATACTAACTGTCGATTTAGATATGACATTGCAAATCTGTTAAAACTCAGTTGTTGAGAGGGAATCATACACTATGTTGATCGTTAACGGAAGAATATATGACCGCATCCTAGCCAATAATGTCGCAATATAATTATTTACAAAATAACATGCGATCTCAAACCAACATTTCATTTTGATGTTTTAACTGAATACAACAAGTAACAACAAAAAGCTGTTGCGTTAAACTTCACTACAAAATGAAAGCCTTCAGCTTCAAGTTATCATGGACATGGTTGACGTGCCTGTGATTGGGACGTCGCGATTAGTCACATCTATTGAAAGGATAACAAGTGTGCATACTTTTAAGGTGATTGAGGTCATAGGTTACATTTTGGTTTCCATAATATATGGTTGCGGTTGATCTTGTCCTTGCCTACTGACTGATGTATATAACACTCAAATTTTCGAACCACATTTCGTTTCGAATTTAGACTAACATACTTGGTATCCATTTTAAAAATAAAAAATCCCACTAAAAGAGGAAACTTTTATAATGTAGTTTTAACGGTGGTAGTTTTCTAAAAAAAAATCGTGGGTTTCTCTCGCCCTTTCCCCACGAGTGGCGGTTTCCACGCCAACCCTCGCCGTAGTGCGACGATTCACTCGCAATTGCCAGCGACGTGCCTCCACTTCCCCAGTGGTTTGGCCCCCTTATGGGTATCTCAAGCGACCTTATAAGGCTCCGATTGCACATCTCTGGGCAAGTATTGATTCCCATTCTTGCTTCCAATTTTAAAATACCTTTTACTTCGATCCCTAAATCTGCCCTTACTATGGCTGCTGAACTGTTCGCTGTCTTCAATGATGAGGCTGTTGCTGTCGCAGAGGAAAGGGCTGAACTCAGTCTCATTGGTAAGATCCATGGCCCTGCTCCTTCCTTGGGCAGTCTGCAGAACTTCTTGGTGGACCTCTCGAACTGCCGTGGCTCCCTAACGGTGCTGCCGACCGACGAGGGCCTGACCCAGTTCATCTTCTCTGATGCTGAGGACTGCCGGCGCATTCGTGATAAATCCCCATGGATTCAACCGGGCTTCTTGATCCATCTTCGCTCCTGGTGTGAGCCATCCTCGGAGGTTGCCGGCTCTCTCTACCAAGTACCCCTGTGGGTTCAATTCTGGAAAGTCCCGACCTGAGGATACACTGTACTGATGGCGCGTTGCTTAGGTTCAACCATGGGAGAATTGAAGGAAGCGGCGGTTCATGTTGGCCGCCAGACAGGTGGCGTTTACCTCAGAGCTCGGGTGGTTCTTAACATCGCCCAGCCACTTCCTCTCTCGGTTACTGCCTCGCATGAAGATCACAGTAGGAACTGCTTCAAGGCTACGGTTCTGTATGAAAAAATGCCTCTCTTCTGTTTTTTGCTGTGGAGTTATAGGGCACTTCAGTGCCCGCTGTGATCTCCAATCCTCTAGGTCCAGCCAATCCCTTCCATACGGAAAACACATCCTGGCATATGACAAAGGTTCTCGTGTGGATTAGCACACTCTGCGCAAAAAGATCGCTCGCTTCTCATGGAACAGAACTACGGCTGCCCAATCCGGATCTCATGCTCATAATACATCTGGTCTCCAACGCCTGTCCCTCGGGCCGGCCACTGCTGCTCTCTCTATCGCACCATCGCCCTCTCCTTGTCGTAAGCAGGGTCTACTGGAAGATGGTGAAATCCCACCTGCCTCCAAGGTTTTATGTGTTGAGGAGCCTGTTGGGCAGTTACTATTGGATTCTAATTCTGTACAGGTGGAGGAAACCGGCCTCGATCGGTCCCAGTCCAAGATAAGAGTATCTTAGCTTGGAATTGTCGAGGATTTGGAAAATCCTTGGCCCGTCGTTCCTTGTTAAATGCCTTAGTTAGTAGATTTCCTATGATTGTCTGTCTAAGTGAGACAAAGTGTCGTGATAAGAAGGTTAAATCGCGTATTACTCGTTTAGGCTTTCCGAATTCTGTTTTAGTGAGTCCCGTTAACACTTCAGGGGGAATGGCTATTGCCTGGACCACTGAAGTAGATTGTACAGTTGTTTATTCGTGTTCTTCTTTTGTTGTCGTGGAGTGTGTCCATCAAGTCTATGGCAGCTTTGCCTTTGTGTTTGTTCATCTAAGTTGTAATGAAGGGGATCGATTAAATCAATTAAATGACATTTCTATCTACCTCTTGTCCTTCTCGGTCTAGTACTTCATTATTGGTGATTTTAATTGTCTGCTAGTCTCGGCTGATAAAACTGGAGGTAGACCACCAACTCCACATTCTTTGGCCTTGTTGCAGAACTTCCTTGAACATCATAATCTGCAGGATTTAGGCTTCCATGGACCGCCGTTTACGTGGTCGAACCGACGATCGCCTTAGGAACACATCATAGAACGCCTCGATCGCTGTCTCTCTTCCCCAACAGCCCTAACCACTTGGCAAGGTATGCAACCACATCATTTATCTGATCTTGGGTCTGACCATCGAATGATACTTTTACAGTTTCACCCGGCAGCAGCTAGAACAAAAGCAAACTTCCATTTTGATGCGCGCTGGATTGAAAACCTGGAAGCTAAGGGCATTCTGGACGTCGAATGGAATCAACCCCGCAGCGGTACCTAGCAATTCCAACTGCACGACACCCTCAAGCAATCTCGACATCAACTTTACCATTGGGCCTCCAAAGGCACAACCAATTCTGCTCGAGCTATCCGGGAATTGCAAGATGCAATCTCATCCATCCGCGAGACTTACCCGGTGGATTGGAGTACCATTAATCAGCTTGAACAACAACTATCCGAAGCATATATCCAGGAGGAACTATATTGGTACCAAAAATCCCGCACCAGCTGGCTAACAGAAGGGGACTCGAACTCGCATTTCTTTCATCTAACCACCTTACAGAAACGAAGGAAAAACAGAATTCTTGTCATTCGGGATGACAATGGAGTATCTCACTCTGATGAAACTGACAAAGGTATGATCGTTGTCCAATACTTAGTCAATCAATTCACATCTGAGTGTTCGAATGTTCAGCCCTTTCTATATTGCTTAGGATTGGCGGAGTTGATTACAGTTGATATGAATGCATTCCTATCAGCACCTGTTACTACGGAAGAGATTCGGTTTGCTGTTTTCAGTATAGGTAGCTATCAGGCTCCAGGCTCGGATGGATTTACTGGAATTTTCTTTCAATCTTATTGGTGTTTAGTGGGTGATTTAGTAGTCGCAGCAGTACATGAATTCTTTGTTTCAGGGCATCTCTTACCAAATTTAAACCACACTTGGATTACGCTGCTGCCGAAAGTACCAAATGTAGAAATGATGCGACAAATGCGGCCGATTGGACTCTGCCAAGTCCCATACAAGGTAATCTCTAAGATACTCACATCTCGGCTTAGTTCCATCCTCCCTCGTGTGGTAAGCCCTTCTCAAAATGGTTTTATTAATGGTAGACTAATTTCTGATAATGTACTTATCGGACAGGAAGTCTTGCATTTTCTGAAAACTAAATCAGCAGGTCAGGAAAAGTGGATGGCCTTGAAATTGGATATGGAAAAAGCTTATGACAGAGTTGAATGGGAATTTCTTATCTCCTTACTACAACGTCTAGGTTTTTGTGATGAATGGTTAAATTGGGTTCGTCAATGTGTTTCAACTGTCTCCTTCTCAGTTTTAATCAATGGCTCACCCCATGGCTAATTTCACCCTGGGCGGGGAATCCGCCAAGGGGATCCTTTATCCCCTCTGCTGTTTGCTTTATATACAGAAGGTTTCTCCCACTTCATTGAACAGGTGATCCAGGCTCACTTTCTACATGGAATGAAAACTCATTGGCGTTGTCCGGTGATTTCACATTTATTCTTTGCCGATGATACCTATTTATTCCTTAGAGAATGTCAAAACTTGTTGTCTTTGTTTACTTCTTATCAGCAGGTGAGCGGCCAAAAAATAAATTTGCATAAATCTTCTGTTACTTTCAGCAGCAACACTTCGCCAGAGGATGTAACTGCAATGCTTGATCTCTTGGGAATGGCGGAAAGCACACCGAGTGATCGGTATCTTGGTCTTCCTACTCACATTGGGCGTTCCAAGCAGGTTACTTTCCATTCATTGAAGACAAGCTTGTTGAACGGTTACAACAGTGGAAATCAAAGACCCTATCCCTTGCTTCCAAAGAAGTGTTAATCAAGTCCGTGGCTAATGCATTACCCAACTACGCCATGCTTAGCTTCCGCATGACTGTAAATTTTTGTCGGCGTCTAAACGTGCATCTGGCGAGATTTTGATGGGCCCAACAGGATAGAGTTGAAGGCATGCGATGGGTCTCTTGGAGATCCCTATGCCGTCACAAAAACCTTGGTGGCCTAGGCTTTAGAGACTTTGACAGCAATAATAAGGCCCTTCTGGCAAAACAAGCCTGGCGCATCCTTCAACATCCGGACAGCCCTCTTGCTGTTATGTACAAAGCAAAATATTTTGCTCATGTCTTGTTTTTGCAGGCTACCCCAAGTTCAAGACCTTCATGGGCGTGGCAAGGGGTGTTGGTTGGACGTGACCTCTTACTCCAAGGTCTGCGTTGGGTTATTGGATCCGGAACGTTAGTCCACATTACTAACGATCGATGGCTGCCTACCACGCCTCCCTCTAGTCCCAAGCTGCTGCCACACTCGGCACTTCCATCAACCCAGGTATCGTCTGGTTCTTGGAGAATAGATATTCTGCATACCCTGTTTGATGCACCCACAATTAAAGTGATTCTCAGTATTCCATTACCTCTAATTCCCATGACTGACAAGCTCATTTGGCACTATGACCCCTCGGGTGAGTACACTGTCAAAACTGGTTATCATATTGCAGCCGCTGAGTTTGTGCAAAAACTGTCTACCATTCCCATTATATTTGATGCTTGAGCGTGGAAAGCTCTTTGGGCTTTGTCGGTTCCTCTTAAGCTTAGGATCTTCATTTGGAGACTAGTCAAGGGATTCCTACCAGTAAAGGATGTATTGCGAGACAAAGAAATCATCGATGAAGAGGACTACGATGGTTTGTTATGCCCTGTATGCTCTCTTCCAGGAGAAACCTTGTCCCATTGTTTCTTGGAACGTAAAATAGCTACTGAACTTTGGGACCTTGCTGGTTATTCCCATATTCTCCTACAAATAAAGTATCTTCACGTGGCCATTGGCTGGAGATTTCTTCTTTTGGATGCAGGTCTCAATTCAGCCAGCCTCTCTCACATGGTATTTCTATACTGGAGAATCTGGAAAGGAAGATGTTCATCAGCGTATGACTTCATTCAATTTCTCCCCACTTCTCTGCTGCGACAATACCATAGCCAAGTTGCCGAGTGGAACGTAGCTCAGGAGGCGAGCTCTGCAAGGCAGTGTCATGGTCAGCCAGTGCCACCTCCCTCTCGCCATTCTATCCCGCCACCCATCCCGAAAGGACATGTTCTAGTTCACTTCGATGGTGCGACGAAAGTTTCGACGGGTGGAGCCATTGGATTTGTGGGTTTTACAGCCCCCCAAACAATCTCCTTCGCTCTTGGCCGGTTTTATACAGAAGTTGCCAGTCCTTTTCTCATTGAGTTACTGGCTCTCCGAGATGCCATGCGTTGGTGCCTCTCTCATTCACTTACTAATGTCCTGTTCTGTGGTGATGCGCAGGTCGTTCTCCTGATGGTTGCTGCGAATGACTCGGCTCACGCATTGGAAGGTGCCATTCTGAAGGAGGTTCAGGTGTTGCGAACATCTCTCTCGCGTGCTTCGTTTCATTTCGCCCCGCGTAGGTATAACAGGGCTGCCCATACCGTGGCGAAAAAGGCCCTTTCATCGATGGTTCAGCAACTTGTTGACCATCGTTTTGCTCTTTTTTCTTGTCCTGACCTTTCGGTCTTGTATATTCTCGTACCTTGCTATTCCTCTCGGAATGTCTCTAGAAAAAAAAAAAAAGGAAACTTTCATAGGGTGGATTATTTTATTTCCTTTATTAGATCGTGAATTCAAGTAGGAAGTAGGTGCAACGCAAAAAAGGCCAGATCGCCTCTCCCCGACGAACCGGATATTGGACTCATTGGGTTTTTTAGTGGGCCAAAGTCAGAAGCCGAGAGAGATCCAAGACTCTCTGACGGACCGATTTATAAGAAGATGGGCCCTCGTAAAGGCAACACACTTATGGGCCCAATCAAAATACAGTTCGTAGGTAGGGATCATAATAGATAGTCCACCTGATGGCATATCAACTATCAAGCCCTATTTATTGTTAATGAGGTTTGATGTCTTCGTTGCTTTGTAGTTGTTATACGTAAAATAAATAAAAGACTTTTATTAAAGATAATTAAGCACTTTTTTCTCTGTGGAAATATTTAACTACATTATTTTCTCTTTTTTGTTTTTTTGCGACTGTGATTCTGTCCTAAATATTGGGAGGATATAATTTAGTGACCAATATACTCTCACGTGGCTTGAATTTGTATTAATCTACAATTTTAATCAAAAGATTTTAAACAAGAAGATTAGTAGGGGACGAATAAGAAAGAATAGAGAACATTTTAGTGGCAAGATATGAAGAATCAAATCAAATCTCAATCTTGGAGAACAATTGGACATACCTCATTTCTTAAGATCTTTGTTTCCCTTGGAGCATTTTTCTTCTGTTGAATAGAAATTATTTTTCTAACGATAATATTAAAACATGTATTTTGTTTTTTGAACCAAGATTTTGACCAGTGCATATGACTAATTGGAAATCAATTTTTTTTTTATCATCAGCACATGATGAAGACATGTGATCGCTCCGAGTTTTCTTTAAAAAAATCCACAGTAACATGTGTTGATTGATGAAGAACAGCTCTAGGAGTAGTCTTGGTTTTGGTTTATGTTGATCAAAATGGGTTACTCGAATGTTTATTTCTTGTTTAAATTATAAAATATGGATTATGCATCTTTAAATGATGTGACGAAAGACGAATCTTTTTGTTGCAAAATAAATTTTCTTTTTCCCCTCAATAACATGTTATGTGGGATGGCGCTACCAGGCGTGGCTCGCATTCGGCAGGTGAGATGGTTATCCTATCGTCTGACGGGTCGGTGGTTGGGGCGAGAGGTGTCCAGTTTGGTGTCATTGATGATCCTTTGGTTGTGGAAATGCTCACACTCCGTGAGGCAATCTGTTGGTGCTCCGCTGCAGGGTTGATGGAGGTACGCTTTGAAAGGGATGCTCTGGTGATAATTGAAAAGCTCTCCAGGGCTGAGGTCCGTGATAGCCGGATTGGAGCTCTTCTTGAGGAAGTTCTGCATTGCTTATCTAACCAGCAAGGGTTTAGTGTTCGGTTTGTAGGTCGGTGTAATAATAGGGTAGCCCACTTGGTGGCTCGAAAGGTCATTCTGTTGTACCCGTCTGCAAGTCGGTTCTTTGATTTTCGGATCTGGCTCCATTCTAGGGTGTAATTGTCTCTTTTCTAATCAATATAAGATTATTGTAAAAAAAAAAAAACATGTTATCCTAGGTCCCTGCACAAAGCAACACTTCTCTCTCATGGGATTTTTTCATTGAATTTCTCGACACAGGTTTTCGGAGTCTTTCATGTGTGGTTTTCATCACTATCAGTTGTTTTAGTCAATCAAACTATTGCTCCCGCTTTCAATTCTCTTTATTGTTCCGATCAATTTTTTCTTTGTTTTCTGTATTCGTTCTGTTCTCTTATTTACAAAACCTCAATCTTGATTTTCACGATAGTAAATGTCGAAACTCATATGAATTCTCCTAAATAGTATAAACATTTTTTTTTATGTATATAGAGCAGCAAAACAGTCAAAACAATTGAACGCGTCATTATCGTTTGATTCTAATGCAAGAGTTCTAACTATGCATTTTCAAATGTGTATCAATTGTCGTCAAAATTAGGCATCCACATTTCTCCTTTTTTTTTTTGTACTCTTAATTGCTCTCAAATCATCCATGTGGTAGATTCCAAACACATTAATCTCCCATTGATTCTCCAGCTCCACCACCCCCTTATCTTCTTGTAACAAAAGGTTAATTAGATAGATGCTCTCCGTAATTCTGGTCTTTCTTAATCTTCTTTTACAATAATTTTCTATTATACTTTAGAAGCAAAGGTTGACTAACTAGTCAAGTTGCCACTAGCCCAATTGGCATATATATATATACACACAAAATAAAACCAAGAGGAGGAAAACAAAGATGCCCTATTTGATGGATCCTTAACCAAGTGGATTATAGTAATTAGGGGATGCTCCCTCAACTAAGGACATGGCATGCCCTTAACCAGGGACTTGCCCCGCAATCGGCCCTTTGTTTGATCGTTTCTATTAGTTCATTAAACAAAGATTAAAATTCGAAGCGGCCCAGTACAGAGCTAAGCTAATGGATGTATAGAGAGAGAACAATATTCCTTCCCAATTTGCTGCGGATGATGATATTTGATTAATGATGATTGGATGATTACAGGACAAATCATCCTAAAATTACGCGAGAGCATAGACAACATCCGGTAGCTGTGTATTTTGATTTGTTTTAGATAAGATTGCAAGAATATATACCATGTGATCTTAGAAGAATATTCATCATATTTGTGGCAACCATATAAAAATAAGCACTAATATCATACCATACGATCTTTTTTAAATGGAAGTGACTTGTTATCGACATAACACATATTGTTCGTTCCCCAACCTAGGTTCACGTTCTACCTAGCTAGCTCATACTACTAAACTTGGACCTCTATATATATCATGGTTTGGTTTCATCTCCTCCCTAGGTTCCAACTCACATTTTTCATTTGGCGAAAACGCTGGTGATCGAAGTAACACGCGAACTTGAATCCGGATGCAAATTTGGATTTCATGGTCGTTTGAATAAGGGTTTCCAATTCTGACTTGAGACCATCTGGTTTCACATGGCGGCCATGTGACAGACAGAGCTACTACTAGCCTTACTTAGCCTAGTCAATTTCTCTGAAATTTTAATTAACAAAAGACGCAGTAGTTTGTGATTAATTAGGACTCATGCACATGCAACGGCCTCTTTGTGACGGCGTGGAAGGATGAATCTGCAGCTACCTAGCCTCAAAAGCGCTCTAATTTGTTTACCGTTATTAGGGGTAATTATCATAAATGGTAATAAAACTATTAACAAAAAGAAAATTCCGTCCATCTCCATCAAAAATTCGGTTAGTTTGGTACAGTCAGTTGCCCCATCAGCATCCACATCATCTAAATAATTATTATTAATAATAAAACAATTAAACCCTAACCAACCCACCACCTCCATCCAACCCAACTCATTCTTCTCTATCTCCTCTCCCTCTCTGAACAGGGGAACACTCAATCACCACCTAGCGTATAGGAAATACTTAGTTGGAAAATTAATTAACCCCATTCAGCCCTGTATTCAACGATTTTCAGCATCAAAAGCGAGTTTCTACGTAGAAACGTTTTGGTGATCTAGAAGCGTAAAATCGTAAGTTTTTAAGCGGAGTTTTTAACTACATAAGTTATAAAAACTGAGATTTTGTGTAGAAGCGTTTTAGTGACCTAGAAACGTAAAATCGTAAGTTTTTAAGTTTTAAAGCGCGATTTTGACTACATTACAGCATCAACTTGATGCAACCTTCTCTCCCTAAAGCAAAGGGTAAATTGTAAACTCAAAGAAAAAAGGAGAAATGGCCGCTTCTTTTTATGAGAGACGCGGGTGGTGGACTGGTGGTGGTGGAGTGTTCCCCTATGCGGAGATGGTGGCGGAGAGGGAAAACCAGCCTGGATCCGCCAGCGACGACTCCGACTCAGTTGACTATCGCAGGGGAAGAGGAGGAAGTCAGGGGAAATGATGGGATGACCTGCTCCTACTTAATTTCCCATCATATGCAATTTTGACAAGGGAATCGGCGACGAGATTTCTTATGGATAAGCAGGAGAGAGCGGGGGAATTTTTGGTTTTAATCTGGATAAGTGTTTTCGTTTTTGCAGAGAAGTGGCGGAAGAGTTCCCCTTCTGCGGAGACGGTAGCAGAGAGGAAGAGGAGATAGAGAGGTATGGGTTGCGTTGGGTTGGGGTGGTGGGTTGGTTAGGGTTTAATTGATTTTATTTTATTTTTATTAATTATTTTGATGAAGTGGATGCTGATAGGACAGCTGACTGGACCAAACGCCAAACTAATAGAATTTTGGATGGATATGGACGGAATTACCTTTTGGTTATTAGTCCAAACATATGTTACTGAAACGTGCAAAATTAAAGATTTGTGACCGTTTTGGACAAACTGCAATAGTTTTATTACCCTTTATGATAATTACCCTATTATTAGCACTCAAGGCTATAGTGATCCTGTTCACTCTATCACTTCCTGGATAAAAAAAGAATCTTCCTCCAAATCAGTGAACAGATTAGATAGCTAGTGACATATATGAAAATCCGATCCCTTCTTCAAGGGATCCAGATATATAATATAGGGCTAGCTAGCTAGGTAACTTGAACCCTTTGTTGCAGCTGGATGGCTTTTGATACGATCCCTCGATTCACATGGCCGATTAAAACTTACTTGAATTCATTGCCAAATGCTGAGAATTCTGATTAGTGGTGTTCCAAGACAGAATCAACCCAACAGACAGCATAATCCTTTTTTCCAGACTGACAGGGTAAATTGTCTGGTTAATTCCTTCGGGTACTCATAAGATGGTGATATATTTGGGTGTGTTATATGAGTGGTTTGGAAGCGAACAAATGATTAGTTCTCCAAGTTTCAATTCAATGGGAAAGCAAATGATTTCCTGGGATTCTGTCTGCAGAACAATCTGCAGAAGTGGGAACCAAGGAATCAAATAAACCAGCAGACAGACAGAACACCAGTATTGGAGAGTGTGATACATCATATACATTGTCACATACCTCCGGTATCTTTTGAGTGCATGCAACAGATCGAATTTCTCGAGTTGTGGACCGGTGGAACTACTAGAGATCAGTTTGTTTGGATAAGTGGAAAGCTTAAGTAAACACCTATGAATTTGATTTTATATCATTGCCTTATACGAAACCCAATTCATCAAAGGTCATCGATCTATCAAGGAAAAAGACGAGAGAATCGGATCACATATCATTTGAATTCATTGATCAGTACTTAACATTTCAAACAAGCTTCAAGGAATAAAAGGAGCATGTTGTGGCAATTCAATCGACTTGGTCCATTTCTCATGCATGTTCTGTCCTTACTTGTGTCTCACGTCACTATATCCAGATACATGCTCTGCAAAATCATTAATGCTTCAGCAGGCAGCCGCCACTCGGGTTTTGAGGAACCATTAACTGCAGCAAAGTACTGATTAGTGTAATTGGATTTGGCTTTTATGCATGAACATTGGTAATGGTAACGAGCTAGCTGGGGAACTAACTTTGCTGCTGCAGCATCGACAAAAAGGACTCTGCAAGAAGCTTTGGATTCCCATGGAGTTTTTTAATATCAAGCCGCCGAAGGTCACTGTTCATGCGCACTTGAGTGTGAAAAAAAGCAACTGCTGGTTAATTGCAGGTCCTGTAGTGCAGAAACCCTCAGCTAAATTTCAGAACACATGGTCTGAAATTGCATCTAATAGTTACTCTTCCCGTACATACACATTCGATTAATTGTACCAATGCGCTATCTATGTTGCTGCTGATGGGCTGGTTCATGCATTAACCCAGGACAAAGAGACTGAAACGTAACTCTGGCGCTATGATCATAAAGTCATAATAAGCCTTTGAATGTCATCTATCCTCTCTTATATATATATGCTCCAACTTGCCATCTATGTCGATTGCTGGTACAATCAAACGAGACCAAAAGCTGAAACCAGTGACAGTAAAGAAATGATGTCATATGGGCAAGTTCCCTTTTGTGCTGTCATGACCCAACTTTGCTGGAATTCAGACAGACTATAGATCAGCTCAGTACTATAAATCTCCAGACAGACAGGGGACATAAAAGAGGTCTGGAAATTGAACCAAAGAAGACTATAAGCTATTTAGCCATACAAACTCTGACAATGGCGACACATGAACCAGAACCCACCAAACCCAATAGCTTTAAACCAAACATACATCTGGGGAACGATGTGTACTGTTCCCCTTACAGCCATTCTGCATCGAACCCTTTTCAACCCTCTCAAAACAATCGACAAAAAGTATGGCCAAAAGTGCTAACAATAGCAAAGTAAGTTTGATTAAATTCGAAGTGTCCAATAGTGATCTAAAGTGTCCAAATGCATTCTATCTTTTTCCAATTCTTCAAACCATATTCTATACTGCTGCAATCAGGGGGGAAAATAAAGCTTTGACTGCTCTGTGTCGTCTCTCTCAACTCAGCTTTTGCTTCACATGGCGGCATGTGACTGCTCCTCTCCAACTCCAAAGATGCATGCTACTGTTTTTAGTAACCAAAACAAGCTCGATATAACTTTTAGTGTGGTCCTCGAGTCCTAACCCAACAAGGATTAAATTAAAGATATACAAAACAAACCCGATACGACAAACAAAGGGTTGGTGCTCGATCGTCACAGTGATTAAGAAATTGGGGAGGTTAAGTTAAAGCTGGAATATTAAGATAATTAGCCGCCCGCATTATATTCCCCTGTAGAAACCGGAAAAAAACAAGCGAACTATTGGTCAATTCTATCGAAAAGCCTTTTATAGCGGTTGGAAGGGAGTGTGTTTTGACCAGCTTTTGTTGTTATTCGTTTCGGGGTTGCGTTAAAAATGCAGAGTTACAATGAACCTGAGAGAGCGAGCTTGCGGCTCTGCCTTTTTTTTTCCTCTCTGTACTCTGCATCTGCTGCAGCAGAACAGAGCAGAGGCAGAGCATTATCTCTTCATCTTTTGCATCGTCGTTGAACGGCGGGCTTTGACTGTTCGAAAAACCGCCGCCGCTACGCGACAAAACTAGAAGAGATCGCATGCACACAATGAACCGGATTCGACCAACAGATTGTTATGACTTAAGAGACGGTATGTGTAATTTTGTTTCAAGTTCACTTGTATTCAGCGGCGGATCCAGAACACGCACTGTGCCGCATTTTATTAGAAAATTAGAATAGTAAAAAAATATAATGATTATAATTTTTTTACAATGTAAATTGTACACGACGGTATTTTAATTTAGCGAATGTATTAATAATGGAGTCCACATCAATACCAATAGTATACACTGTTTCAAATAAAGTACTTGAGCAATCGACTAGAAATCCATCGCTCATTTTGTTGCGCAAATCAATTTTCACATGTTTCGTTGTTAAAAAGGTTCTATTCGTATTAGCTGTTGAAACGAGCAGCATCAACACTAGACAAATCAATCTACTAATCAATTTGCATTGTGTTTCCATCCCTATATCCACCATCTGCTCTAGTAAATTTTCCAAGGTAACAAACCTCATATATGTTAGAATTTATAAGCTAAATTTAGAGTAGTGATTTTTAATATGTTCATCTGAATTATTTTTCTAATTATACCCAATCTTATTTTAAAATAACAATAACCCGAATATCTAAAATCGAAAAAATTCATAAGGCCTATACTAAATATGGATCCAGAGGAAGGCTGGGCCGGGGCTCGGGATGGCCACCCCTGAATCCGCCACTGCTTGTATTAGCAAAATAACACAAATAAAAAAGTTCACGAACCGAATACAATCAAGATAACATATGGAATTCTACTGCACATCTTAACTTGATCAATTTACATGAGATAGTAAATTTGAACTTTTAAATTTTGATTATTTAGCTGAAAATTTTCAATTTACTACCGCGAAAACTTGTCAAATATAACGATATATCAAACTACAAACATATAATCCTAAAGAGTTGATCTTAGCTTATTGTATAACTTGGTTTAATTTCTATATAAATTGAACACAACAAACATAAAATTCTTAAGTTTTTATTGGACACTTCATGATGGAAGCATATGTTTTATTATTTTGTAGGGAAATTAGAAAGGAAAATTGGAAGTATGTATGTGTTTGCCTGCCTGCAGATTCCGAATGGCATTCACACTGTGGCACGAGCGCCACAAAAGGGACGGTTGAATAACTGGTTGTGGGGAAGAAGTTATTGGCCGTTGACCGAGTGTGGAAACGGAGAGAGATGTCGGGACTGTTAAATCGGCTTTGGTTTAACTGATTAACTGAGAATCAGATCTGTCAAAAAATCTCTTACCCGGTTGTTATTATTATTGGTTAGCTCTTGCCGTTGAATTTTGTATGTACGGAGGTGTATGAAATGCTCCCCTGACCTAGAGAAAAGGGGAAAAAACGGATTACAGATTCAATGGATTGCTTTCTAGGGGGAAGACAATCCACAAAATTGATATTCCAACAATCTAGTGGGGTTTCTGGAAACTTGTTCATCAACAAATGAGCAAGAACGAGGCCAGCCATTGAAATTTTGGGGGGAAATTATGAACGTGGACTTTTATTGTTTACTATTGGGAAACAAATTATTTTTCAATGTGTATGACTTTCAACCAATCCCTCTAATTAATTGAGAATTTGGCGCACTTAAGAAGTAGTTGGTTTGATGAGATGATTATAAAATTTTCAATTGACAAAAGATATAGACAATGTCCTTTAAAATAAAATTATTACTGCATGGTTAGGGAGTGTGATAGTATTATTTAGTTCGAACAGTTTCACCTGTTGATGAATAATGTCTCTTTTAATGAAAACAAAAAAGAAATCATTAGGTTCAAATTAAGAGACAGATGCATGTGTTGAGGCTGAGGGTCGTTTTTTCCACACCTACAAGACGCCATCCCAAGAACGCACGACTTTGACTCAACAATTTGTATTTAAGTCTCTTCCATCACTTGTTGATCGAACAAGAACACCATTAAATTACTTAGGTATAATAGAATTCCTCCTTTCATATGAATTCGGATTATGAATCTTCCATCGGTGTTTTTGTAATTAACAAAAATTACGCTTTCTGCAAATCAACTAATGGAAATTTATCTACTAAAAAGTATAAGTTGATCCTTCAGGGACGAAGCCTGTCAGTTATATATATTGACCCTTTAAAAGCTGGTCGGACAAAATCAAGAACGGATCATACCAATTTTCAGCGCTAAATCATAATCAGAGAGTACAAATATTTGGATCTAGACACTTAAAACGAGACAAAGATATACAGTACCAACAAATGTGACAATTAAACATTTGTGAAACACCGACAAAAGTCTGTTGTTTTGCTTACCCTAATAATCTTGCATGCCCTCCGTCACGTCTCATCATCACCAGTCATGAATGAATTAATGCCACCACCCAGTGTCCTCAAAACAATGTTCACCAATTCCCTTTTATTCTTCTCTTCTCTCGTAGCATCTTGTTCTTTCGGTTGATCAAAAAATAAGGTAACTGTTCTTAGCTAGCACGAAACATATGCACATGACGGGGTAAATCGACAATAGCTAGAAATGGGAACAAACGGGCGACGGGTCAATATCCCAAACCCCCGTACGTGCATGTTTTGTTCTATCTTTTGATGTGTTAAAGTTTGAGGATCCAGTACCCTTTTCGATTCATCACATCCATCCCCTTCCCCCCACGAACCATTAATGAGATATGACACATTTAACATGACTATGTAGTACACTTTTGCATGTAATATTTTGTAACATGTGAATTTTTAACAGCTCGCAATTCATTCTATCGACCCGCGATAAGCGATAGCTCGGACATGGTTAGAAATCGACAGGATCATGGAAGGAGACATTCACGTGGCTGGTTTGACAGTTTGGAGATCTAAAGGTATAGTCCTGATCCAACTCGATTCTATAGTGGCGATATTGCACTTGATACTCATCTTCGCGCCAACTTTGTTCTGCAATGTCACAGACAGTCTCCAGTAAGCACAGTTTGGACCTTTCTCTGTACACTACTCGCATCTATATAATGGTTAATTTCTTGGCCGATTGTTTGGTCATATAAGGTTTGTATATTTGCAAATGTGTTACGATACGAGCCATTCGTAATAATCTAGAAAGTTCTGGGCTCATTTATTTTTAGTAGTTTTATTAATTAGTTAGTATTCCTTGTGATATTATTATTGTTTACTTGTCTTAGTAGGATTTGGGATTGTTTTCTAGTATGTTTAGGATTTGGTTATTGTTTTCTTATAGGAGTAGTATTCATATTTTGAGTAGGAGAAAGGAGATGTTCTATGCCTATAAATATGTACTCACACTTTCGTTTAATAATATGAGAAGATTGGAACCCAACTAGCTTAGTAGTTGTAGTCTTCCCAGCCTCTATTTCTCTTCGTTCTAAAGCAATTCTCGAATTCCTTTGTTCGATTCTTAAGAGACACGTGACGTGAACATTCTGATCCATAAAATCCATCAAACAAAATGTTTACATTGCGTTTTCATATGCATGCACAATTATTTGGTATTAGTTTTTGTATGATATTGGGTGAGCAACGGACGAGAAGACGGAAGAGGCTCGGCCCGCAGCCGCTGTTCAGCCCAATGTGCACGTCATTTGGTCTCCAACTCCCATACGAGTACGAAGAGATGCTTCTTCGTATAATACCCTAGTTGTTGTAGAGAATGGGTATAAATACTCTTGTACTTTGGCCACTAGCCGCTAAGTTCATTGATCTTAATAAGAGGATAGCTGAGGGTGCTGAACCCCCCGTGGATTAATCTCGATCATCAAACGATCGAGGATACCACGTAAATATAGTGTGTCTTGTCGCTATAATTTTACTATTTCTCATGGTA
Source organism: Linum trigynum (assembly GCA_964030455.1). Taxonomy (NCBI): domain Eukaryota; kingdom Viridiplantae; phylum Streptophyta; class Magnoliopsida; order Malpighiales; family Linaceae; genus Linum; species Linum trigynum. The sequence continues at coordinate 6,795,663 of OZ034818.1, forward strand.
TAAGAGCTGTGAGTTCCAGCTTTGTTGACAAGTTTGATTCGTCGGCGTCATGGTCAAGAGCACGAACGAATCCTCAGATAGCAAAGCGCCGCAGATTGATGGCGGCGTGAAGAAGGATCTGCCTTTTGAATATCAATTGCACAATCCAGACAGCTAGGGGAATATGCTCGTAGTGAGGTTCTGACGGCATCGAACTATGGAGAATGGTCGCTTGATATGCGGGATGCCTTGCTATCAAAGAACAAATATGATTTCGTTGATGGAACCATTGAGAAGCCAGCTGATCCGGTTGAACGGCGGGCTTGGGTGCGCTGTGATGTTATGGTGAAAGGATGGTTGAAGACCTCCATGGACAAGGAAATTATAAGTAGCATTCGTTTTGCTGAAAGCGCTCGAGCAATATGGGCGGATTTGACTTTTGAGCAAACGGTCTGGACAAGGGAGTGCCTCGCGAGCGTACGAGCTGCGACACTTGATCAACACTTTACAATAAGAAAAGAACTTTGTGTCTGCTTTCTATACCAAGCTTAGAGCTTTATGGGAAGAAGCATTGGCGATCTTGCCGATTCCGAGGTGCACTTGTGGGCTGTGCACTTGTGACGTATCACACAAGGTACGCGAACAACAAGAAAATTCCAGGTTTGTTCGATTTTCTAATGGGATTGGACGAGCCTTTTGCGGCTGTTCGTACGCAGGTGTTGGCCATGAAGCCCATCCCTTCTCTGCCCGAAGCGTACATAGTTGCTAATGAGGAGTAGCAAAAGTTGATCTCGCAGCAGCGACGACCCAAAACTAAGGTCGTTGTCTTTGGGGTGCGCGGGGAGAATGAGCGCAAGACACGCAGCGTGGGGGAGCGTGGTGAGCCTCGCTGCACTCACTGTCAGAAGATCGGCCATATGCATGAAACGTGTTATGAATTGATTGGCTATCCACCTCGTGATTGTGATCGACCAGGTGACAAGCAACATCAACAAAAACGTCGTGGAAATGGCAGTGAGATGGTGTGGCGTGATCCGAAGGCAGCGCAGGCAGAGGTTGAGCAAAGTCCAGTGGATGGGTTTACTGTTCAACAATTAGAACAACTCAAGAAGTTTTTTGAGAGCTCTCAATCAACTGGGGAAGATCCTGTTGCAAATATGGCAGGTATGATTTCTGAAACTTCTGAATGGTTGATTGATTCGGGTTGCAACGAGCACATTACTATGGATGACTCGTTATTGTCAAAGAAATAAGTAAACATAGAGGGACAACCAGTGCGTATTCCGAATGGGGCAAGTATTCCCGTTAAACATATTGGTTCTATTACTTTGCAGTCTAGGTTACAGCTTAGCCGAGTCTTGCATGTCCTTGAGTTCCGGTGCAATCTGGTTTCTGTGAGTATACTAGTGAAGGATAACAATGTCGCATTAATCTTTCTCAATGGTTTCTGCGTTATCCAGGACTTACACTCCAGGAAGTTGATTGAGAAGGGTGAACTTCGGGATGGACTGTATTATCTCTGACTGTTTGGGAATGGACGGTTGAAAGCTTGCGCAGTTAGTGGAAGAAGCTCCATTTCGGAAACAACGTGGCATGCTAGATTGGGACACCCCTCGTTGGAGAAGATGCAGCAGCTTGGTCAAGATCTTTCTGTTGTTTATAGTTCAAATAAAGAACTTTGTCACTCTTGTTCAAGGGCAAAGCAGACTCGTTTACCTTTTTTTAATAGTTCGGTGAAGGCAAAATCGGTGTTTGAACTTATTCATGTGGACATATGGGGTGGCTACAAAACCGCTTCACTTAGTGGTGCATATTATTTCCTTACCATTGTTGACGACTTTAGTTGTGGTGTCTGTGTCTATTTGATGCGTTATAAATCAGAGGTTAGTCGTTATATTCAGTTTTTCTGCAACATGGTATGGAAACAGTTTGGGTTACCAGTCAGGCGCATACAAGGGGACAATGGTCCCAAGTTCAGCACCGAGGTTCTCAAAGAGTACTATGAGACAGAAGGGATCCTTCTTCAGACTTCTTGCACTGATACGCCACAACAAAACGGCGTGGTGGAGAGGAAACATAGACATATTTTGGATACTGCGAGAGCCTTGAGGTTTCAAGCAAACTTGCCTCTTCGTTTCTGGGGAGAGTGCATACTTACTGCTGTTTATCTCATCAACAGATTGCCAACGACAACCACGGGTAAAACTCCGTTTGAATTGCTATTTCATAAGCCCGCTAGTTACCAACATTTGCGTGTGTTTGGGTGTCTAGCGTACTACAAAGATACTCACAGGCATCTAGACAAGTTTGTTGAACGAGGACGCACGGATGTATTAATTGGGTATGCCACGAGTCAAAAAGGCTACCACATATATGATCTCGCGACGAAGAAAATAATTACATCACGCGATGTAGGTTTTCATGAGCATGATTTCCCTTTCTAGTCCGGTGTTGAAAATCAGCTCCACTGGGTGCCACGTCATGTCTTACAAGCTGATCCCCCCGACGAGGACGAAGGACATGACTTGGAGCCACCTCGGTTGCCCTCGCCCGTTCCATCGTCGACGGCAGGTGCTAGTTCCTCACCGTCGTCGTCCAGCAAGCCTTCTTCTTCCGTTCCAGATGCATCGCACCAGCCCCCTGGTCCGAAGAATGGGGCAGTTCCTCCACCAGCTGATCAGGCCCCAGCGCCTGAAGTCGTTCTTCGCCAAAGTGACCGTGTTCGGTTTCGGCCCAAGCATCTGGAGCTGTACGACACGTCCACTATAGTTCGCAGCACAGCCACCCCTGGGGCTCAGGGAGATATTCAAGGAAGCACCTCCCTTCATGTTCACCATCCCTTGTCATCTTCTGTTAATTATGATAATTTTACGTCCTCATATTGTGCTTTTCTTACTGTAGTTACAAACAATGACGAACCTATGTCATTTTTGCAAGCCATGCGCGATCCTCGATGGCATGAGGCCATGATTCGTGAAGTCCTCACTTTGATAGAGAATGGGACTTGGACTCTTGTATAGCTCCCCCCGGAAAATGCGCCATCGGGACGAAATGGTTCGTCAAAATCAAGTTTCTCCCTGATGGAATGATTGAGCGTTTCAAGGCACGCCTTGTGGCGAAGGGGTACATGCAAATTGAAGGACTGGATTTCCACGACACTTTTGCACCGGTAGTGAGGCTGGTGACAGTCTGGTGTTTAATTGCCTTAGCAGTTAGTCGCGGATGGCACCTTCATCAGTTAGATGTAAACAATGCGTTCATGCATGGCGATCTTAAGGAGGAAGTATACATGGAGATTCCTCAAGGGTTTCGTGCACCAGGTGATACCAGAGTTTGTCGCATGCACAAGTCCATCTATGGCCTGCGACAGGACTCTCGTAACTGGTACCATAAATTTACGGCTGCTTTGTGTGGGTATGGCTTTCGCGCTTCACCTGCAGGCCATTCCTTGTTTATCTTTCCCGGGGAGCACCTTTGTTGTGGCTCTCATTTATGTGGATGACGTTATACTGGCTGGAAATGATCTGCCCTTCATCACTAGAGTCAAGACATTCCTGCATGACAGGTTTAGTATCAAAGACCTGGGCATCCTGCGATACTTCTTAGAACTTGAAGTGGCGCGCATGGCTGAAGGGGTAGCTCTCAACCGGAGAAAATATGTTTTAGACATACTGGAGGATGCCGGAGTGGAAGGATCTCGGCCGAGTTTGTTTCCCATCGAACAAAATCACCATTTGACACGTCCAACTGATGAGGTGCTAGCGGATCCCTCTCCTTATCGTCGACTCGTTGAGCGTCTTCTTTATCTGACTGTTACGCGGCCAGATATCACTTATGTGGTTAATATACTCAGTTAGTTTGTTTATGCTCTCAGTCCCATGCACATGGATGCTGCTTATCGCATACTTCGTTATCTCAAAGCTTCACCTGGCCAAGGTTTGTTTTTCCCTTCGAATAATCCTCTTCACTTGACGACTTATTGTGATGCAGATTGGGGAGGCTGTCAGAGCACTCGTCGATCCACTACAGGTTATTTCATCAGTCTCGGAGGTGCACTAGTGTCCTGGCGCACTAAGAAGCAACGCGTTGTTGCTCGTTCTTCCGCTGAACAGAGTACCGTGCGATGGCCAGTACGGTTAGTGAAGTCATTTGGCTGCGGTGGCTCTTGCGTGAACTAGGTGTTCACCACAAGACCGCCACACCCTTGCATTGTGATTATCAGGCGGCATTGCACATTGCGAATAACCATGTCTTCGACGAGCGAACTAAATACGTCGAGATGGACTGTTACTTTGTTCGCGAGCGTGTCCAGTCAGGTGAAGTACTTCCAGTCAAGGTGCACACTGAGCTACAACTTGTTGATATCCTTACCAAAGGACTGGGCGGTGATCAGTTCCAGTTTCTTTTGTCCAAGCTCAACGTTCGTGGCATATACCATTCAGCTTGCGGGAGAGTATTGGACCGAGAAACGCACGAGAAGACAGAAGAGGCTCGGCCCGCAGCCGCTGTTTAGCCCAATGTGCACGTCGTTTGGTCTGCAACTCCCATACGAGTACGAAGAGATGCTTCTTCGTATAATACCCTAGTTGCTGTAGAGAATGGGTATAAATCATGGTTCAGGAAACCGTACCGGACATTATACCGGACTCGTCTGTGGCATGGTATTTTATGGTATGACCGTGGTTCAATCGTTTTGTGCCGGTAAAATACCGGTTTTTATAATAATAATAATAATTTTGTCAAAAAAACCGTACCGGCAATATAAAGATATCGTTTCGGAATATACCGGAATAAAACCAGAATATACCGATACAATTAAAATTCCTAACGCCAATTTTTCAAAAAATATCGAAATTAAAAGGCAAGAGTTATAATCTTAACTAAAGTTAGTGTTTTTAGCCAAAAGGTACCGACTCTATATGATATAAGAATTAGAGGATCAGTTTGTAATTAACCAATGTACTACTTAGTGTACTTTTTGTACTGTTCGGAGAGACAAATAAATAAATAAAAAACTTTACCCTACTGTTGTACTCTCTCGTTCTCTCTCCTTCCTACAGTTCTCATCTTCTTCTCAATCTTATCTCCTGCAATGATTTATAAGAGAGAAAGTGAGAGAGGCGGAACCTTCTGCATGTAGGCGATCGTCTCCTAAAGCTCATCCCGTCTTCCGGCGCTGAGATTTTCTCTATCTCTGGCTTGGTTCAGGAAACCGCTCGCCGATCACGGGTCTCGTCCCTTTCGTCGGTCGTAAGGCATTCGCCAAAAGAGAAGCGGAGCGGAGCGGCGGGGCGGGGGAAGAAAAGAAACGATGAAAGCCTCCACTTTTGAGTTTCGATTCGCTCGTTGATTTAAAGATTAGGGTTTTGGACGTTTGTTGTTTGGATGCCGGCTTTTTACTTATTTATATTGGTTGCGTATAACGGCGGCGTTTTATTGAAAATAGTCTACCGCCGGTTACTACAAAACCGGACGATATTTCGTTTCTTGCCGTAAAAACCGAAAAAATCGGCCGGCACGGTAAAAAGACCACTGACAGCCTACCGTTTCGCTTCTGGTTCGGTTCCCGAATTTTCCGGTTGAACCGTCCGGTACGATCCGGTTTCCTGGTCCATGGTATAAATACTCTTGTACTTTGGCCACTAGCCGCCATGTTCATTGATCTTAATAAGAGAATAGCTGAGGGTGCTGAACCCTCCGTGGATTAGTCTCAATCATCAAACGATCGAGGATACCACGTAAATATCGTGTGTCTTGTCGCTATAATTTTACTATTTCTCATATGACAAGAATGAGATTTCTAGTTTCCACACTTTTAATATTATGGTGAGTTACAGGGTGGGGTTTTTTTTTTTTTTTTATAATGTACAGGGTGGGTTAATTTGACTAATAGAATGGAAGGTTGGAGATGTAAACTGCTACATAGATGATAGTTGATACAGTTTGGTAGTATGAGGTGGACAAAAGTTATCATTTCTACCATGAGGAGGAAAGCACATATTCTAATTTACCTAGGAAGGTCAACTTCGTGACGTCGCATGAAGGGAGAAAAAGCGGACACTAAAAGTTGGATTGGTGAAAAAAAAAAGAGGAAATTGAAGGGTTGTGGCCTGTGGGATTTGGGTGGGTGAGTCGTGGTCGTGGAGGCCTGGTCGTATTCTGTACGTGGCAATACGAACAGCATGTAGTAATATAGTAACTTTTTTTTTACAAAGGGAATTTTATTGCACTTCAAATTAATCAATTACAAAGAGGAGAAAGAACCAACAATCTGGTTCCAACAAGAGGAAGTCCAAAGGCATTTGGTTACAAACAAAGCTGTGTAAGACAAAATGCAGCAACAAAGAACACAACACAGTCTGCAAGCAACCACCCGGAAAGAGCAAAACCCTTGACCGAAAACAGATCATCAAGAAACTCTCTTGCAAACAACCAATCAAAGTGCAACAAAACCATTTCGCTAAAAAAAAAAGTGCAACAAAACCACAATCAGCTTGTCCGATATATCGAAATCCATGGTAGTTGAACATCATCACCCCATGTGCCGCCTCCTGGGGAAAACTCAAGGACATCCATCACAGTGAATCTAGAAACTAGACTGCATGGCGGTGGAAGAGGATATAACCAGATTGCTTCAAGCTGAAGAGGCAGAGGAGGTCGAGGCAGAGAGATCAGGTTCGAAGAAGAACAGAAGCTCCCAAGGTAGCCACAAACCTCCACGAAAACACCGAATCCCAACCGCAACCACCGGAGAAGACCCAACCCACCACCATCCGACAGCTCACCAAGCCACTCAGACACCTAGGGAGGTCAGAGAGGGAAAGAAGGGAATGGCTTCACCTTGAAGATGAGGCCACCAACGGGGGACAAACCCACCATCTAGATCTGGAAGAGGCTCCCAAGTTGCAAACTCCAGCTCCTACGACGAGCAAGCCCAAGAACATAGAACCAAGATCTGAAAGGAGAAAACTGAAAGCCAGAACGGCTGGAAATCCAATTGAAAACTGCCCAAGACACAGGCACGAGCACTAAAGCCAGATAAGGAAACAATAGCAGAAAAATAAAAAGTTTTGGGCTATTGCAGGTCACCTAAAAGGAGCCGGCGGCAGTCCCCGGAATCAGAAAAAGAAAGCTGGAAGAGGAGAAAAGGCAGAGCAAATTTCAGAAGGAAAAGGTAGAGAGAGGGGCGTGATAGAGTTTGGTATTTAGTAATATAGTAACTTACTGAGGGTAAAAACTAAAAAGAGATTTTTCAGAAAGGGGTATTATAATTTCAAGGTAAGAAAGGGCTGTTGCCTGTTGGGATGGGGCGGGGTTTTGGGTCGTAACTCTGGGCCTGTGTGTGGACGGTGGCTTCTTGTACTGTCCCACTTCAAGAAATTCCCCCGTTTCACTTTTCTTTCTTCTGGCCCAAGGTAAATTCTCCTTTCTTCCCTTCCTTTTCTTTTAACTTCCACAATTTTCACTCTTAACTACTAACAAGTGAAACTTTGACACCTGCTTGGTACGCTTGATTCCTTCATATAGCAAGTCCAATCTTCTGAAAACAAGAAATTAATTGCCACCGTCGTTACCGAGTGATTTTTACGATACGACATAATTTTCAAGATAATGAATTCGAACAATGATCAGTCTGTCTGTTTGGTTTGTGTCGTCTTTTATTTGTCCTCGATTGCTCAATGTCGATTCCGTTTGGTAATTATTTCGGTAAGAGCCACCGAGGAGAATAATTGTGTCATAGGTTTGTCAATGTTGCATACAAACAAAAATATTGAACAGGAAGCTGTTTGCAATTAGTTAATTAAGAACATGACTATATTTTGTTTTGGATCTATATTAAATAATATCTCATTGCCTAAGTCCAATTCCAGATCATGATAATCACGCAACGCGCGGATTAAGCAAATTATTAGTTGCTCTCTGCATCATGCAACGTCGGGCAGGAGCCAAAAGCTGACTGAAAATTAAAGCTTATCCAAATATCACCATCAATATCATCTACCCAAATTATTTATTTAGCCTAATTTGCTTCCTAATTACAGTCATCGGATTGCAACTGAAACCTTTCTTTAGTTGCATAAATTTGGTTTAGGGAAACGTTTATCTTTCTTATTTTAATCAAGGATATTCCCTATATATATATATATATATATATATATATATATATATATAGTTTACGCTAGCGTACGCCTGGGCGTACGTTAGACTACCGTACGCCCGTTTGAGTTTTGCCATTTAGATCATGAATTAACCGGAGTTTTGGGCATGACCCTAACCACTAATGGATAAACCCCAGTCCCTAGTTTTCTAACCCAAATCATGAGATTCGTTTAATCTTGAAATGAAAATCAACAATAATTTCGACAAATCAGAACCGTTGATTTTCATTTCAAGATTAAATGAATATTATGCTTTGGGTTAGTGAATTGCGGACTAGGGTTTACCCATTAGGGGTTAGCGTATAATATCATGCCCCGAACTCCGGTTAATTCATTGTCTAAATAGCAAAACTCAACGGGCGTACGGTAAGCTAGGGTACGTCCATGCGTACGCTAGCCTTTGCCATATATATATATATATATATACCTCTTCCGCTCCACTCAGTGGCATACCAAAATACAAATTGTGCAAGTCACTGTTCTATCCAACGAACTGGTTTGTTTGATGGAAAATTACTAATTAGTGGTTGATATTCCACCGATTTTAGAATCATAGTGCATACATCGGGTAGGTTTGGTTTGGAGCTATTATAGATGTCAAAATGATTTTGGTGCAATTTTGTAATTTGTTGTTCACTCTTTCATCCAAATTCACATTTGTATTTCAATTATTATGAGAAATTTGTTGACAGTAAACTCAACATTTTATAATTATAATGAGACTGACATGGTTGTTTATTGGGAATTGACACAATGAATTAAAAAAATGTACAATCATTTGTGCGAGCTATGAACTGCCCTCCAACGCATGGAGCTAGCTTGGAAGTTAGGATACCGCATAATAGAGATACAACTCGACTCCAAAAATTGTGGTCCAACTCCTTGTCGATCTCGGACCTGCACACCATCAACATGCCAACATTGTTCTTCAGTACTCGTCCAATATGAGAAAGTCAAAACGGCTAATATTTATAAAGAAGCAATCTTTTTAATTAATTGTATTGTCTACAAGGGCCGCATTCTTTTATTTAATACCATTCGATTAGTTTGTCGGATTGTGATATCAGACATTCACTCATAAATGACTCTATTAGTGGATCCATATCGCATCAGTTATTAACTGAAAGCTTACCCAAAATCATGAATGATGAACATATGCCTTAATATAAATAAATAAACCTTACCCTTTTCTCTCCTCCATATATCCACAAATTTTCACATGATAAGATAAAACGGAGTGGAGAACCGTTCTTTTCTGGATCTTGCTTAATAATATGCCAAATATTAATGATAGTATGGGTAACCTTTTTCTGACTCCAAAAAACAAATCTACCCAAAATCACAAGTTGAAATTTCCACGTCAAAAAGAACTGACCCATCCTTCGATCCACCAATTACCAAGAAATCGACTAATGATTCAGAGGCTGGAGCTAGCAACTAGAACTAGAATGAATCAATCAATGAATAGCCTAATAAATAAAAGACTTCAATCTTCACCCTCACCCTCTTTCTCATGTGATTGATTTCCCTTTTCTTTTTACCTTTTTATCTTCACCTCTCCTTTTCACCTCAAAACAAAAGCTTCTTCAGCCTGTAAAAGATCTTACCTACGAATATTTTTACAGTTTAACTGCATCGCCCTCCTCCATTACTCAGATTTCCCACCATTAAATTCCCGCCCTACTCTACTCTCCCTCCCATGACTGATGACGTGTTCATCGGGAACCCACCTCCATTTAAGAGAATAAAAAATTAAAAATCCCCCCTTATTTTATATTTTGTTTGTTAATTTAATTTAGCTTCCCCTCTGCCTCGGTCCAAAGCTGGTGGGCCTACCGAGGCGCAGAAGGCCCAGGTGATACCCACTGCCACACCCGCCCCGTCTGTGATTTTAACTTATTATAAATACTAACCCTAACCCACATCTCCCCTTCCACTCTGCAATTCAATCCTTCACTTCACTCGCTCTCTCTCTCTCTCTCTCTTCTTTTACACCTACTTTTGCTCTTCCTCATCTTTGAATCCGTGATCCCAAAATCAATGGCGGCAGCAGTCTGCACGCTGAGCCACAGCACGAGCGCGCCACCGCAGTTCTACTTCGACGAGAAGTGGAAGCTCTCCAAGAAGGAGTCCTCCTCCAGGAGCTCCCGATCTTGTACCGGCGCTCCCGCCGCCGTTGCGCCGCTGATGAGGAATTCCTCCTCCTCGTCGACGTCGTCGTCGTCGCACAGGAGGTGTTCGTTCACGAGGAAGTGCGCCAGGCTGGTAAAGGAGCAGCGCGCTAGGTTCTACATCATGCGGCGGTGCGTCACCATGCTCATCTGCTGGCGCGATTACAGCGATTCTTGAAAACAATCCAGATTCGGGAGAAGAAAAAATTGAAGAAATCTGTTTGAGTGACCGCCGCGGTTGAGGAGACTCGATCGGCCAGATTTAATCGATGAAGATTGGAGATCTGTATTTGAGATACAGAGAGATCCAATTATTGACGGACGGCGCCCTGGGGTCTACAGGTCCAAATCAACACCACACTCATCTCTCTCATCTGTTTTTTTTTCTTTCTTCGGGATCTCGATGTTTCCCTGGTGGCAATTTTGTTCGGGTGTGAGAATCGGGCCGGTCGATTCCGGTATTCCAAACTACCGTCCTCAGATCCTTCTCTTTCTAGGCAATTTTCAAGGCAGCCAAGCAGAGGATTTCGAAGCCAGAGGAGGAAGATTCAAGAAGAAGATCCATCACTCCATTTGTATAAATAAATTTCCATAATACTGCACATGTAAATAGTATCCGTAAATCTTCTGTTTCAGATTTTTTTTTTTTTTAATCTCCGTCGGGTTCCGTACATCTGAAACTAAACCGGAGAAGGTGATCGGAGCTTGGGGGTTGCTCCGCTTTTAATTAATCCAATTAATTGCGACTGTTAAATCAGTTATTATTGAGAGATTAATTGACGAGTCAAATTAGTTACACATATCTAATGGCCCGCCGCCAGATTTTTTTCTACGGAAATGGTTGGTCATAGATCGGCCTCGGCTTCTTTCATTTCCTTTGCCTAGCTAACAAATTAATTCCAGTCCTGGGATCTGACATGCAAATGCTAATTGGAAAAAACGGTAAATCTTTCTTTCCCCCCTTTTCTGCGAGCCGTTTGCCAGAACAGACTACAGAGGATAGGGAGGGAGAGAGAGATTCCATTGAAGTATTTGGGGAGGTTGGGCTGTTAAATTGTTTTTGTTAATAATATAATCATGATGATGAATTAATTTTGAGTGAGCGAGCTAGGTGAGCTCCATGGATGGATCTGGTGTCCTTGATTTCCGAGTCACACTGCGGCTCAAATTGTGTGCTTTGGCCACTTATCAAAACCGCCATTGTTGCATCGTACAAAAAAACTAGTGAGAGTGGTAGCATAGTATTAGTAAGTTGGGCACTGTTAGCTTAGCTGAGTATTATATTATATATGACTAATAATAATAATATACTTTCTGATATTGACTAATTTTTAATTAATCTAATGGGGAGTGATGAAATTCAGAAAAATAATGGTTTTGGCGTTTTGGCCTTTGGGGGTGTCTTCAGAAGTGAAGATGGATGAACGTGGGTGATGACTGATTAGAGGAGAGGTTGTGTTTACACCAAAATAATTTTCATTAATTATTGCTTGTTTGAACAGCTTGACCAATTTAAGTAGTTGGTCCATGTGTTACACGAATGGTCCAATTTATCACGTCAGGCCATAGGTATAATGGATGGTAGTGTCCAAATACATGGATACCATCCAAAACCCATAATGGATGGTAGTGTCCAAATACATGGATACCATCCAAAATCCATAATGGATGGTAGTGTCCAATGTAATGGATACCGTCCAAACCCTAATGGATGATGCTAGGGTATGGTGACCATTTAATATGCGTACCATCCATGGACTGTTGTCTTAGTCAACATGGATACCATCCAATTTATTTTGTGTATGGTGACCGTCCAATGGTCAAGTGACATGATGATGTGTCGAGGTGGTTACCAGAAGCAGCACTTGACTTGCAAAGAACGCTCGGGGAAGTTACTGGATGCTACGTGGAGCTGATTTTTGGGAAGAGCGAGAGAAGGCGTTTAGAGGGTGAGGCACAACAAAACTGGCAGCAAGACTCATGACGAAGAACAGACAAATCATACCACAACAAGTCTCGTCAAAATTTATCTTTTCTCTCTAGAACAGTAACCGTAGCAGTAGCACCAGGGACCCTCCAACGAGGCTTCTCTGTTAGTTGTAGTTAGTAGTTGCGGAGCTCTCAAGGAATCTCCATAGGAGTAGAGGTAAAAGTAGCCAGTTCCTTTGATGTATGCATCGAACACCCTCGTTCGAACAGTATTTGAAGAGGTGTGAACCGAGTAACATCGTTTTCCGTTTTCTTGAAGTCAGGGTGCATTGATCACGCGAAATTCCACCTGAAACAAATTGGCACACCCGGTGGGATAACGTGTGTTCGATATGGCTCCGCGACGAAGGATTCAAGATGGTGATCCTCCACAAGGTGCTGTGGAGGAGGGGTAGTTGGTTAACGTTGAAGTTGACCAAGCAGGAGGAAACAATGCTGGAGCAGAGGTGCCAAACATCTAGGCGAAGCAGTGGTGTCTCTTCATCAGATGATGGAGGAGAACCGCAAAGCAACGGAGGAAAACCGCCAAATGATGGCGGAGAGCCGCCGGTTGATAGAGGAAGCCAGAGCTATGGCTCATCAGGTAAACTCTCAAGTTGATTTTCTCAATTCCCGCGTAGATAGACGATTGGCTCAATTTTTTGAGTTGGTAAACAAAAATACGAATGATTTGGGCGAGTTTAGGCAATTGTTGAATGGACCAGTTTTACAAACTAGGGCTTTGTCTTCAGATGGTCGAGACTTTTCAAATCTTGAAAGTGAAAACATTAACCTACCATCCAACGGTGGTGGTCGAGGTGAGCAGCCCCGCCCGGTGAACCCTACACCACCGGTGGTAGCCACCGTAGAACACCTCAAAGGTTGAATGTCGGCGTGAGTCACGCCACTTCATCTCAGATTCATGTTGAGCAACCGCCACCTGTGCAAGGTGTTGCTCGACAAAACATTTCAGAAGCCATACCCTACATGGCTCCTATTAATGTTGGGTTTGGTTTGGGTCCGAACAATGTTGACCCAGTACCACCACGTGGGTACCCGCAGCCAATCCCACCCCCTATGAACATGCAAGGCATGGATCCCGGCGGTTTCATACCGCTAGGGGGCACCAAGGGGGGCATGATGTGAATACACTCCGTGATCAGATGTCACAGTTGTTGGCTGAGCAGTTTGGTTTTGGTATGAGACCAACGATGCCACCTGTTTATCGAAAGCCGTATCCGGAGTGGGTGGATAGAATGTATCCGTTCCCAAGAGGGTTTAGGGTACCGGAGTTTGTACCTTTTACTGGAACGGGTGATCAATCCACAGTGGAGCATGTTGGGCGATTTACTGTCCAATGTGGTGATGTAGGTGATTTTGTCAAGTTACGTTTATTTGGCAACTCTTTGACAGGACCTGCTTTCGCATGGTACGTTAATTTTCCATCTAATTCAGTGCAAACTTGGCAGAAGTGACCATGGCTGACTTGGCATGTATGCGCCAGCAACCAGGGGAGACTGTGGAACACTTCTTGACAAGTTTTAAAAATGCGCGTAATCGCTGTTTTGTGAACTTGACAGAACGTGAATTTGTCAAGCTAGCACAGGGTGGTTTAAACTTTGAACTTCGTAAAAAATTTCAAGATAGGGAGTTCTCTGATTTATTCCAGTTGATGTCATGTGCGGTTAGGTACGAGACTCTTCTACGAGAAGAAGAGAATAGAAGTAGTGCATCGAGGGGAGTGTACCACCCCAACTTCGATTATGCCGTTAACCATGTTGCTCAGGATGTGGATGGTGTCGAGATAGATCTGGCTGAAATTGTGCAAGGAAAGCCATATGTTTGTGCTTCCTTAGCCAAAGTAGATAATGAACAGCTAGTTGGGAAACCTAATCGTGCTCCAGTCCAATATAGAAGATTTTCTTTTGATGTTAGCAAGTTGGACTTAATTTTTGACCAATTGTACAAGGATGGTCAGATTAAGCTGTCTGGGGGGCATAGTATACCACCCCCTGAGAAGTTAAAAGGAAAACGTTATTGCAAGTGGCATAATAGTATGTCACACGCCACTAACAGTTGTGTGGTTTTTCGTAATGTTTTGCAGGATGCGATTGACAAGGGACGCATCAGGTTCCCAGACCCTAAGAAGGATGCCATGACAGTGGAAACTGATCCATTCCCAAATGTCGTGGGCGTCAATATGGTCAATCCTGATTTTTCAAAGATTGACTTGCCACGCTTCAAGCTGGTACTGGATACAACACCACAGCCAAGTGGCAACTCCAATGTCATTGTGCAGGGTGGTTCGTCATCAACTGGCATGCAAGATGGGCCACGTATTGATCTGGCCGATGAAGAAAAGTTGTGTGCACAGTGCAAAGGGAAGCTGAATCTTGGTGAAGGTAGACCAACCCAACCAGTCCGTCAGAGACTTGGTCCTCAAAGACCATTCAAGCCAAGGTATCCACCATATGAACGTCACGTGGAAGGAGTGCGTGCACCTGCATGGGGAAGAGGCCAACGTAGACAATGGGTTGCTCAAAATGCCCCACCCTTCACAAGTGCGCCTTTCAAAAGTGCACCTTTTGGACTCTCCCTACCTGCCAGGAGTTCACCACCTGTCAGAAGAACTTTCAAGATGCCTAATTTGCCATCAAGTGGATGGCATACGTATGATGTTCGTCGTCAACAGCCAATTGCACTGGATGGGATGACAAGGACACAACATAGAAGGTTCCTTCGCAAGAATGCCCAACAGAAGAGGACTTACAACATGCATACCAATGTTCGTGTGAACAACTCTGCTACCACTGGTCTCAGGGTCACAGTGTCTGATAGCGGCAAGAATGCAGAGAAGAAAGAGGAAGCCCCAACGGATGATGGAATCCTTCATAGAGGAAGAGATGTTGGAGTTAGAACATCCAAGATCAAAGTTTGAACGGAATAGCAAGGACGATGAGGACGATGATCATAACACATCCACAACCATCCAGTTTGGGAGTTTGCCACCTGTCGTGGTAAATAATTACATTTTGCCCATGATCTTTCACTTTGAAGTGGATGGTGAGAGAGGAGATGTTGGAATTGAAGCGGAGGATGAGGAAGTGGATGAAGCAAGCCATGAGCAAGCCATCGCAGAGTTGATTGGTGGGTTTGCCGAGCTGGATTTGGATGAGGAGGATGAAGAGTCCCCAGTTGCTGAACTGGTGACCGAGTTCGCAAGTTTGGCACTAGAGGATGAGCCGTGGAGTGTCATGATGGCCCGTACTGGAACAAGAGTCAACTTGTCTGCTGAGACAGCTAGGCAACACAAGAGTTCCCAACAAATCCTAAGGGAATTGTACGAAGCTGGACACAAATATGTGGGAGTACTTGGTGAGGATGATGGTCGGTATCCTTACTACGTATTGTACCAAGGACCAGAAGTATCCACAAGTCTTCCTGTTGAGAACTCTACATGGGGTTCAGAATTTGAGGAAGAAGATAACTCTGTGGTTGTCGAAGAGAAGCTAGATGAAAATAGTGCTATGCATGTGGCAACAAGGAAGGGGAAAGAGGTTGTCATTGAAGGATCAACAGTCAAGGAACCAAGTCGAGTTATGGTTTTCAATGAGCCAGATGCAAAGATGCTTCGACATCTCAGGCCATTGTACATAAAAGCTCAAATTGAAAATGTACCAGTGTCAAGAGTGTTGGTTGACAATGGTGCTGCTGTGAACGTGATGCCCACACGTATGCTCAGGAAGTTGGGGAAAAGTGAAAATGATCTTATCCCAACAGAGGTGTTTGTTACCAGCTTCAATGGTGGTTCCACAACTGCAAGAGGGATACTACCAGTAGTTGTAAGAGTGGGTAGCCAAGAGAGAATGGCTGCTTTCTTTGTCGTTGATGGAGCAATCAGCTACAATGCTTTGCTTGGTAGAGACTGGATACATGCTAATAAGTGTGTGCCGTCATCATTACACCAGTGCTTAATGTTCTAGAACAAGAAGGGTGTGGTTGAAGTGGTACGAGCTGACATCAAACCATTTGCTGTTGGAGCCAATATAGCGGAAGCTCCCCTTTACCATGGGGATTTTGGCCCTCTGGAGATCAAGACGGTGGATGATGGATCGTGTACCATGGTGATGTCCAGTGCGAAGGTGTTGAGCAAACAATGTGTTAACCCTCTTTCTGAAATAGTGAGACCATCAATGTTTGTTGTGGATGGTCCACCCCCAGCTGAGACACCGTCCATAAATGAGTAAACCACTCTATACAAGAGTGGCAGAGGAGGCCAAAATTACGGCCTTGCAAGAAAAGTTGGCCATATACCAATGTGAACAAAGGCTTATGTATATAGAGCCTGTGTTGATGGCTGACTGTGTACCCGATGATGAAGTATTATTGGAAGAAAAGAGTTCAAGCAAGGTAGGAGAAGACGGCAAGCATATTGCAGCATGTGACGTGTTGGAGAAGATCAATCTTGGCACTGAGGACGATCCACGTCCAACTTTCATAAGTGCCAACTTGCCGGAGTCTGACAGGTATGAGTTAATTGAGTTCTTCAAGGAGTTTAAAGATTGTTTTGCATGGGATTGCCATGAAATGCCTGGTTTAGATAGAAAATTAGTAGAGCATAGGTTGCCAATTAAAAGTGGTTTTAAACCTTACAAACAACCACCTAGACGTTTTGCTTATGAAGTCTTGCCAGAGATTAAGAAAGAAATTGAACGTCTATTGAAAGCAAAGTTCATTAGAACTACTAGGTATGTTGAGTGGTTGTCATGCATTGTGCCAGTAAGAAAGAAAAATGGCAGCTTGCGTGTATGTGTGGACTTTAGGAATTTGAATTTGGCCACCCCAAAAGATGAGTACCCTATGCCAGTGGCTGACATGTTGCTTGATGTTGTTACCAGGCATGAGATTTTCTCTTTTATGGATTGTTATTCTGGCTATAACCAAATCTATATAGCCGAGGATGACGTGCACAAGACGGCGTTTCGTTGTCCAGGGGCTATTGGCTGCTATGAGTGGATAGTCATGCCTTTTGGTTTGAAAAATGCCGGTGCAACTTACCAACGGGCCATGAATGCGATTTTTCATGAGCTGATTGGTGACTTGGTGGAAGTATACATTGACGACATTGTCGTCAAGTCGAAGGTGACAAGTCATCACCTTTCTCATTTACGTAGAGCCTTCCTGCGTATGAGAGCTCACAGGTTAAAGTTGAATCCACTAAAATGTGCTTTTGGTGTGAGTGCAGGTAACTTTTTAGGATTTTTAGTGAGTCAACGTGGCATTGAGGTCGACCAGAACAAGACCAAGGCCATCATTGAGGCCATGCCACCATGCAATAAAAAGGAGTTACAGGGGTTCCTAGGCCAAGTCAATTACATTCGAAGGTTCATCTCAAATTGTGCAGGCCGGACCCAGGTTTTCTCTTCGCTGCTCAAGTTGAAGAAGGAGGATGAGTTTGTGTGGCGGGAGGAGCACCAAAAGGCCTTTGAAGATATCAAAAGGTATTTGGTGAACCCGCCAGTGCTCAACTCACCAATTCGGAATCGTCCTTTAAAATTATATCTTTCAGCCACAGACACGTCTGTAGCATGTCTGTTGGCTCAAGAGAATGATTATGGCAATGAGCAAGCAGTGTACTACTTAAGTAGGTTGTTGAATAAGGCCGAGCAAAAATACTCATCCATAGAAAAGTTATGTTTGGCCTTGTACTTTGCTTGTACGAAGTTAAGATACTACTTGGCCTCCGTTGAGGTGCAGCTCATTTGCCAAACTGATCTTATTAAATACATGTTGTCCCGGCCGATCATCCATGGTAGGATTGGCAAGTGGACACTTGCATTGTCCGAATTCAATTTAAAGTATGTGCCACAACGGGTAGTTAAGGGTCAAGCCCTAGCAGATTTTTTGGCAGACCATCCATGTTTGGATATGCAAACAGAGCAAATAGAAGTTGGGATGGTCGAGAAGATGCCATGGACGTTGTTTTTTGACGGCTCAAAGACACGCTCAGGAGCAGGAGCTGGCGTGGTGTTGACCTCGCCATCAGGCCATGCCATGCACTTTGCATTTTCCCTTGATGTGCCATGTATTAACAACCAAGCGGAGTATGAAGCTTTGGTTGTTGGTTTGGAGATGCTTGTAGACCTAAAGGCAAAGAGTGTCGACATTAGGGGAGATTCTCAACTGGTAGTATACCAAGTGCTTGGTGAATACCGTTGTGTTAGTTATGTATTGGAATTGTATCTTGATCGTGTCAAAATGCTGATTTCTCATTTTGACAATGTATCCATCAAGTTCATTCCTCGTATGGATAATGGCAAGGCCAACTATCTGGCTCAGCTTGCATCCGACTTTAGAGAGTTTGTCAGTGGAGGAAGAGACCAAATATTCGTGCAAACTCTTAGCCCTTTGAGGGATAGAATGAAACAAGTTGTTGAGGTTTGTGTGATTGAAGAGGATGTCGAGGACTGGCGGGCTCCTATAGTGAAGTACTTGCAAAATCCAAGCGGGGATGCAGACCATACTACCAAGTTTAGGGCTGGGAACTATGTCTTACTGGATGGGACACTGTTCAAGAGAAGGCCAGATGGTTTGTTGCTCAAGTGCTTGGGGGGCAAGGAGACTTTACAAGCTATGGCCGAAGTCCACGAGGGGATATGTGGAGCACATCAAGCTGGTCCATCCATGAGGTGGATACTTCACCGATATGGATATTACTGGCCAACTATTGGGCGTGATTGTGCATCGTTTGCTAAGGGATGTGAAGCTTGCCAACGTCATGGACTAGTGCAAAGAGCACCTGCCATCGATCTGAGATCTATCATTAAGCCTCGACCATTCTTTGGATGGGCAATGGATCTGATTGGACAAGTCTATCCCCCGTCATCTAAGCAACACACCTTTATCATTGTGGCTACTGATTATTTTACAAAGTGGGTAGAGGCAAAGCCAATGAAGACGGTGAACCAAGGGGCAGTGATTTCTTTTATCAAGGAACACATTATTCATCGTTTTGGTTTGCCAGCCACTATAACAGCCGATCAAGGGACAGTCTTCACTGGAGCACAGGTAATGGAGTTTGCCAAAGATCATGGCATTAAGATCATCCACTCCACACCTTATTATGCTCAAGCCAATGGTCAAGCAGAAGCATCCAATAAGGTGGTAAAAGGAATCTTGTCCAAAATGATTGAGGACAATCCAAGGAATTGGCATGAGGTGCTATCAGAGGCACTATGGGCTTATAGGATGTCACCACGCAGTAGTACGAGAGTGACTCCTTTCTCTTTGACATATGTTCATGAGGCCTTTTTGCCAGTGGAGATAATGGTAAAGTCTCTACGATACATGAAACAACATGAATTGACTCCCTCGGAGTATTATGAATCAATGATGTTGGAGTTGTCCGAACTGGATGAGATGCAACTTCAAGCTCTTGATAACATCCAGGTACAAAAGGCCAGAGTGGCTCGGGCATACAATAAAAAAGTAAAGCATAAGTCGTTCGAGGAAGGAGAGCTAGTATGGAAACTGCATTTGCCAATTGGTGAGAAGGATCCAAAATTTGGAAAGTGGTCTCCTAATTGGCGGGGTACCTTCATTGTTCATGCTGTGCGTCCAAATGGTGCTTACTTATTGAAAGATTTGGATGGTGTACAACATGAGCGCTTAATTAATGGCAAGTACCTTAAGCCAAACTTACCGTCCCTTTGGGACGTTAAGGGGTGTCAATGATTTAGAAGTTGTCCTAGTGCACATGGAGACCTAGTCAAAGTTGACATGGTTTCTAAGATGTGCAACATGGCCGAGGAGTGAGATGGCCAGGACAAATCTTTTCTGGATTGGCCATTAAAAGGGATTTGTTTTTCTCGGAAGCAAAATGGTTGCCGTCCAAATAGATAGTTTGGATGGTTGAGTTAAAACATGGTTACCTTGCCACCTTCTGGATAGATTGTATCATCCATGTTACTAGAAGCCAAGGATGGTTGGCCTTAAGTAATATGTAACTATGGTTTGGTTAAGTGGTTGCATGGATAGTGTTGTCCAAGCAAAAGGACATCGTCCATGTTGTATATGGATTGTGATTGAGTTTGGCCGAGTAACCATCCATGATTGAGAGGAGGAGTACCTGAGCTTGGTGACTTGGGCCGAGCAGTAGCAAGAGTCTTTCCATGGGGAAGCATCGCACAACTTTGGAGGTACAGTGATATTTTTTGAGTTGTGAATTATGGTGAATGGGAGCATCAATTTATAGAGAAAATTTTAATTCTGCCCTAATAGGAATGAGTTTCCTCTTGTTAGTAGGATATGGATTATGAGGTGTGTCCTACATGAAAAAGAATTGATGTTCCTTATCAAAAAAGGAAAAGGTAGGCTACATTAATTGGCTAAAAATTCTATTATTAGCCGAGTTAGAGAGGAACACCTTCTTGGTGTGTTTTGTTTACATGGCCAGGTAGGAATTACATTCCTTATGTGACTTGGACATTGCTACATAAGGCCAACATTTGCTTCAAGTGGTTGCGCATATAGTATAGTTGGTGTCAACAACTTAGTTCATAAGAATTAGTTCTTATAAACTAAGTTGTGAGGGGGCATTTGTTTACACCAAAATAATTTTCATTAATTATTGCTTGTTTGAACAGCTTGACCAATTTAAGTAGTTGGTCCATGTGTTACACGAATGGTCCAATTTATCACGTCAGGCCATAGGTATAATGGATGGTAGTGTCCAAATACATGGATACCATCCAAAACCCATAATGGATGGTAGTGTCCAAATACATGGATACCATCCAAAACCCATAATGGATGGTAGTGTCCAATGTAATGGATACCGTCCAAACCCTAATAGATGATGCTAGGGTATGGTGACCATTTAATATGCGTACCATCCATGGACTGTTGTCTTAGTCAACATGGATACCATCCAATTTATTTTGTGTATGGTGACCGTCCAATGGTCAAGTGACATGATGATGTGTCGAGGTGGTTACCAGAAGCAGCACTTGACTTGCAAAGAACGCTCGGGGAAGTTACTGGATGCTACGTGGAGCTGATTTTTGGGAAGAGCGAGAGAAGGCGGTTAGAGGGTGAGGCACAACAAAACTGGCAGCAAGACTCATGACGAAGGACAGACAAATCATACCACAACAAGTCTCGTCAAAATTTATCTTTTCTCTCTAGAACAGTAACCGTAGCAGTAGCACCAGGGACCCTCCAACGAGGCTTCTCTGTTAGTTGTAGTCAGTAGTTTCGGAGCTCTCAAGGAATCTCCATAGGAGTAGAGGTAAAAGTAGCCAGTTCCTTTGATGTATGCATCGAACACCCTCGTTCGAACAGTGTTTGAAGAGGTGTGAACCGAGTAACATCTTTTTCCGTTTTCTTGAAGTCAGGGTGCATTGATCACGCGAAATTCCACCTGAAACAGGTTGCTTCTTTCTTTCCGTCTAGTTTTGGGGTCTCTTTTTACGAAATTGTATCGAATGAAGAATCATGCCAATTGGATCCTATTCTATTTTATCACTACACTAACGAGCAGTGGCGTAGTGGTTAGTGACACTTCCCTTAATTTCATAGAAAATAAACAACTTCTGGAGTTCTGTTTATGGAAATGAACAAACAGGTAGCTAATTTATGGTGTGAGTGTATATATCCGTAAAAAATTATCTTGTGCTGGTTCATCAAGTTTTTCGTATCAGGCTGTGTTTGAGCCTGGAATGTTCCAAGCGTTTGATGAAGAAACGAGTAAGGCGTCTGTTCTAGAGGGTGGGTGTACTCCAAACTCTTGCAAAACAAGGATCCATGGGCGGTCACCCCGGACACCCTCCGATGCTAAAGTTAGAGAGAGAAGAGAAAATTTTGTGTTTATGTTTAGAGAGAGACAGAGAGTAGTTGAGTTACCATCAATGCAGATATGAATGTATTTATAGTTAGTTAGGTCGAGTATGAGACATTATATGCTATGTCAGGCGCCCTAGATACGCCTTGCTTTATCTGGACCACCCGCCGTGAGCAATTAATGCTCAGTCTTGCAGTATTCGAGGTGAGTATCCCAGGAAGATCTACTTTTCCTGCCACCAACGGTACTTTGTGTCGGGCGGCCTACTCCTTGTCCCATCATAGCGTGGCCGCCTGCCGTTCTCTGTTCCCTATGTCCCTTCTCTGGGCCTCGTTCGAGCCCTTCCTTCGGGCCTTACCTGGTTTGCTCCTCATGGGCCCTAAGCCCAACACTGCTCAACTATGGGCCCAACAATTGCCCTTAAGTCGTGAAAAGCAGCGGGTTTTGGCGGCTACTAATTTTGCCGATGATAGTTGAGCGGTCTTTGTTGTATTCGCTACCTACACCTTGCCCCTGGCCGCCCAAGAAATGGAGATTTTCCACCTATTGCTCGATAATCTTTCATAACGGGAACCACCTAATGCACACCTGCTTTTTCCAGTCGCCTCACGATGCGTCTTCTCTCTACCGCCCTTGCTGTTGTTCTTTCCTAGCTTCAGTAAGCGCGACCGGTTGCGCTGTCCACCCCTCTTTTGACACGCGCACCATATAGTGCGTTCCGCCATTACAATTCATAAGTTGTTCCTCTCCTGGCCGCACATTGTGATTTTCGAGTGCTTGCACTGTCCACCCCTTTTTAGTTCGCGAGCGACCCAACGCGGCTCGTTTTCATAGACCGACTTTGCATTTTTGTGTTTACACTGTGCGCTTCCGCTACTACCGTCAACCTGCCTGCGCTTAATGCGATTCGCCTTGGATTGCCTTTGCCGATTCAACTTCTGTGACTTGTCATACTGCTTGCATGTCCTGCCACGTGTCGGTTCTTGGGAGTTGGACTCTGACATGGGCAGCCCCCACGTCCAATCACCTGCCCATGCTTTTGAATTTCCGAGACTAGGGTTTGTCTCGGTCACTCAATCGTCGCTTCATTGCCCCCCATTCTTCCTATTTATATCCGCTCTTCTCCACTTTCTCCATTCTTCTTCTTCTTCTTCTTCTTCTTCTTCACCATCACTGCTTTCTCTCCTGTTCTTAGCCAAAATTGCGCGTTGCTCTCTATTCTCCCTTTCTTCTTATTTGCGAAACAACTCCTCTTTGTCTCTAGCGCAAGCAGATTTCCTCGCCAAACTTCGACGAGCCCAGAAACGAGCGAAGAGAAGACGAAAGCAATAAATGGCGATCGAGTCTCAAAGCACCACTCACTCCGAAAGCTAGAACCAAAACCTCTCCAGTGACGTCGCCGCCGCACAGCCTCCGGCGATTACCAAACTTCCAGCGCTGGCGTCAGTGTTCCTCACTCCTCCTCTAAGTCCGGCGGCAGCTCAGGTGGACTGCCTTCCGGAGGCAAGCAGGCTATGGCAGGTATTTAGCGTTTCTTCCCATTGTTCTCTTTACGCATTTTTTTAGGTTAGGCTTCCAGAATTAGATTTTGTTGTGCGCAGTCTACGTAGCAAATACTTAAGCGGTCCTTACTGTGACCTTCTAGGATTAGAACCTGATCTTGGGCACGTCTGCTGGTCCGCGGGGGGCGTCTTCAACGGTTGGCGACAACCTTGGGGATTTCAGCTACTCGGAAGCGGAAAGTAAACCGCCAAACGTCGCACCTTTCGTCACCCTCTCATCAGACAGTGGGTTTGGCTACCGCCCAGAGGCAGATGAGAGGGAGCTATCACCATCTATAGCAGTATCTGACGCATTGCCGGTGGAGGCATTTCAGGTTCTTCACGACACCGCCTACCATGTCAGATTACACGAGGACATGTGGGAAGGGGAAGTGGTTCCCTCGAGTGCTTACAAGCAGGGGCCGCCAAATGAGGCCGCATACAAGCCTCAACAGGTTCTCCGTCAGTTGAGGACGCATGGTCTTCCTGTTGATTGGGACTACGCAACTCCTTCTCCCGTTGGGCTAGGAGTGGGCATTCGGTCGGTTCGGTTCGACTGAACCGAAATTATGAATATCGGGTCCCCGAATTCTCTCAAACCTCAAACCGAATTATAATTCGGTTCAGTTTTTCTCTCAAAACCGAATTTGTGAAGCTACTTGTATTTTCTCACTTTTAAATTATTTTTCACCCCTAATATAAACAATAAATATCAATTATATGCATCATCAATGATAAAATCAAACTTTTCAACACATAAGTCATAAAACATTTCAAATATTTAAGTCTAAAAACAACTACAAACATAAAAATCCACCATTTGGAGCTTGCAATTATAGTATTTCGGTTTTTCGGTCGGAAATTCGGTTCGGTTGAAAGAACCCTGGTTTCCGAACTATCCATATTTTCCTTCCGAATTCCGAACCGAATAACATTAATTCGGTTTCGGTTCGGTTTAATTCGGTTTCGGTTCGGGATTACCGAACCGTTTACCCACCCCTACGTTGGCCGGTCTGGGTCGTGCCTGGGGGGTTGGATTCCTATCCATGTGGAGCATATTCGGATGGGGTTGACTTTGGCGCTCGACCCCATTCTTACATGAACGCTCCTTTTTCTGAACTGTACATTAGGTCGCTTGTCACCCGGTGTTATTTTCCATTCCATCGCCTTCAAGGCCGCCTGCGAGAAAATCGGTGAGACACCATATTTTGATGCGTTTCGTCAGTTGCATAAAATGAGGGGCTCTGACAATTGTTGGTCTTGCTACCGCCGAGAGACACGGGTTGGCTTCGTGAGCGGGGCACCGAAGTTAGATTCTCCCTGGTGCAAAGAGTACTTCTTTGCCCGTCCCAAGGGTAAATGGTATTCTTGGGAAGTTGAGCCGCCAACAGGATTCGCGGTTGGAATTATGAATGCTGTTCAGATTTGCCTCCATCCCAAGGGCGATGATAATGCCCTGGAGATTATTCGACGCTTTCACGGTTAGTTATTTTCCCCTTGTGTTGGATGTGTGTCTCATGCCCTTTACTTATGTATTTATTCCATAGGTACTCGCCGCTACGATTCTTCTTCTCGACCGCCAAAGCCAGGAAATAATGCCCCTACTTCTCCTCTTCCTGCCAATGCCGCTCGTCAAGCGGTTCCTGCTGCACAGGCTGCTTCGCCCTCCCAGAAACAGCTGGTGACCAGCCGCACGAGAGTGATGAAGCTGTCAGAGCCTGCCCTTACAAGGAGCTCCTCAAAACGGCCACTGGACATAACGACCTCGAAAGTTCTGAGGTCGACCGCTGGCGAGGCTCGGTAAAAGGGTCTCCTTGTTGAGAAACCGACCACCCCTATCGACCCCTACATCGCGTCCAAGAAGCAAAAGAGGACCTCCATTGACACCTCCGTTTCCTTCTCCTCCCAAGCTTCCCTGTATCCCGTGGCTTCCAAGCGCGCCATGCACGTGATCGCCGAGGGGCTGGCGGTCCCTGATGACTACACCCACGTTGCGGGAACTCTCGTCTTATCATCAGACACAAAGCACCTGGCGGTTGTGAATTCCCGATTCTTCTTTGCGGTATGCGCTTGTGCCCTTGTCTTTATCTCCTTTTCAGCTTTTCACTTTGCTAACTTCTGTCTTTCGCATATCCAATTCGGGTTGAACCAGATGATGCTGCACAACGACCACCTGTAGAGTGATCTGGATGATATCAACATCAAGGCCCTTAAGCTGGAGGATCAACTCAAGGAGGGCCGCGAAGGGGCAAAGGAGGAGGTGCGGGAGGAGGTCTTGAAGGAGCAGGAGCTGCTTATGGAAGACAAGGACGCTCAGATAGAGTCAGGGAAAGAGTTGCTGAGGAAAGCCGAAGAGGACGTCGAGCGTCTGCGGGCTGAACTCAACGACTCAATAGCCTGGGAGAGCTCCTTGCAAGCGGATTTGGGCAAGGTCAGGACTGAAAAGTCCGAGATGCAGGACGCTCGAGAGGCTGACTTGCTGAAAGCCGCCGAAGAGGCGATGGCGGCGTTCTGGACTTCAGATGAGTACAGGGTCGCCGGCGACGCGAAGTACAAGAAGCTGCTCCGCGATACCGTGGCTGCCATTCGCCACTGGTTTTGCCGTGAGTATCCTGAGGTCGCGTGGGACACCATCGCGATATGGGATGCGGTCGAGTTCTGGGGTGATGATGATGTCAACTCCGAATATGTTGCCAATCCCGAGGCGCTTGCCAATACAGCTGCTAGTACTTTCGCTACGACCGCTGAAGCTGAAGGGGATGGTCAGCATGCTGAAGTTGAAGGGGATGGCCAGCAGGGTTAATTTGAACCGCCTCATGGATTTACCGCTTTACTTTTGTTTCCTTTTCTTTTACCTTTTTGCAAACTAAATATGCTCGGGCAGTGAATATTCTTGGGCGTCTCTTGTGGACGCTCTTTGTGAAATGTTTATTTCTTTTTTTTTTATCTTCATGCATGGCTAAATTTTGCCTATCTTTCGTAAGCGGACGATGCGTTATATATATGGTGGTTACATATTTCGATTACCACGCTTAGGAACGGTTGATAACCTTGTGCAGGCTCTGAGGCGGTTTTGACTCGTGGCCGCTTTATATCGACCACGACGCTTAGAAATGTCACGCTCTGAGGCGGTTTCGACTTGTGGCAGTTGGGTATTTTGATTGCAATGCTTAGGAGCGGTTGACAATTTGGCACTTTGCTTTGAAGCGTTACGCTCCGAGGCGGTTAAATTATGTTCTAGGTTAGATTTCAGATTCATCGCTCCGTGGCGGTTTTTAGATTGTTTGAAAAAATTTTGGTCTCCAACCCTTGGGAGAGGTGAGAAAATGAACGCTCAGCGGCGTTGTTCATAATTTGAAATTAAGGGCCACCACTTCTGGTGGTGGTGGCTTTACATGGGATTTCTCCCCAAAAGTAGCCGTTTGCTGTCAATACACGCCTATCATTCAAAAGACTTGGTAGTCAGCGGCCTCCTCCTTTGGATCACTCTCCGAAATACTTCTTCAGGTGAATGGCACTCCAGGTCTTCGCCATTGGCTTTCCCTCCATTGTGGCAAGTATATATGTTGTTGGTCCCAACTTTTCTCCAACGAGGTATGGTCCCTCCCATGCGGCCGCCAACTTTTCATGCCCTTCCTTCTGCTCAAAGTTCCTTTTTAGAACCATGTCACCCTCCTCCAGTGGCCTGGGTTTCACCTTGGCGTTGTACGCCTTTGCTGTCTTCAGCTGCCCTTCCAGGGTTCTGACTAGCGCAACGTCCCTCCTTGTTTCAATCATGTCCAACTGGTGGAGAAGGTTCATGTGATTATCTTCTGAGTCATAGGCTTGGACGCGGAGTGATGGCAGGACCAATTCGGTTGGTGCGACCGCTTTCGGACCATATGTCAGAGCAAATGGCGTCTCTCAGGTGGCTTGCTTGTAGTTTGTGCGGTGCGCCCATAAGACATGGGGGAGCTCTGCGATCCATCCTCCCTTTGCTTCTTCAACCTTCTTTTCAGACCTCGCAAGATTAGCTTATTGGATGACTCCACTTGCCTATTGGCTTGTGGAAATGCCACGACGCCATCTTGCAGGTGATGCGGTTGCGGGCACAGTAGTTCTCAAATGGTCTGCAATCAAACTGTGTTCCATGATCAGTTATGATAGTATGAGGTGTTCCAAACCTAATCATTATGTTGTTGAATAAAAACTTCTGGATTTTGGCACTGGTGATTGTTTCCACGGTTCTGCCTCAATCCACTTTGTGAAGTAGTCGACCACGACCACTAAGTACTTCTTTCCTAAAGGAGCTGTGGGAAACGGTCTCAGGAGGTCTAGGCCCCATTGTGCAAATGGCCATGGCCCTGTGATGTCCTTTAGTTTCTCACTTGGCAAATGTTGCTTGCTAGCATGGATCTAACACCCGTGACATTTCTGAAACGCCTTCATTGCATCCTTCTTTACTGTTGGCCAGTAGTACCCCTGAAGCAGCACTGTCCTTTCAAGGCTTCGCGGTCCCAAGTGTGTCGCGCATGTGCCTTGATGGATTTCCTTCACCACCCACTTTGCTTCTTCTGGACCAATACACTTTAGATATGCTCCTAATAAAGACCTTTTACACAGCTGCCCCTCTACCACGGTGTAGTGAGCTGCCTTTCTTCTTAGTGCCTTGGCCAAAATTGCATCTTCTGGGATGACATCATTTTGTAGGTATTCAACCAGAGGAGACCGCCAGTCGCGAGGGCTTCTTCCTTCACCTCATAGCTTTTCAACACTTGGTTTACTACCGGCAATGAGTCAGAGTAGATGTGTAAGTGAGAGGCTCCCATGTTGACGGCAATCTTCAGCCCACTGAGGAGCGCCTCATACTCTGCTACATTGTTGGTCTTCAATTCGAGGAATCTGTGGGAGATTTTGTGTACCACCCCAGTTGGCGTTTCAATGACAATTCCAGCTCCCTCTCCTCCTATGTCGGTCGCCCCGTCGACGAAAAGACGCCAAACTTATGCTTCCTCCCCTCTCGTGCTTCCCAGAGTGAATCCTTCGGCGATGAAGTCTGCTAGCACCTGCCCTTTGATTGAAGGTCGCGGAGCGTACGCGACGTCGTACTCGCTGAGTTCGACCGCCCACTTGGTCATTCTACTAGACACATCCATCCCTTTCCGGATCTTCCTTAGTGGGAGGTTTGAGAGGACGATTACTTGGTGCTCTTGAAAATAAGGACGTAGCTTCCTCGCCGCAGACACAGCTGCCAAGACCGCTCTCTCGATGGGCATGTAGCGCCTCTCCGCATGGAGGAGCGCCTTGCTTACGTAGTAGACGGGATGATCTGAGCCATCCCCATCTCTTCGTACCAACACTGAGATGACCGCTTGATCAGAAACCACCAAGTAAATGTACACCTTGTCGCGGGGCGCTCAACACGGGAGGTGACGTCAGCTGTTCTGTTAATTGGAAAAATGCTTTGTCACACTCCGCGCTCCACTGGGAACGGGATGCCGATTTTTTAACATCTGGAAGAAGGGGGAGCATTTGTCTGCTGCCCTTGGAATGAAACGGCTTAGGGCGGCCATTTTTGCATTGGAAGCTTGAATTTCCTTGACAGTTTGGGGCGGTCTCAGGGTTATTATGGCTTCAATCTGCTTTGGATTTGCTTCTATTACTCTGCTGGTGATCATTAATCCCAGGAATTTTCCTGCCTTTGCACCAAACACGCATTTGAGCGAGCTTAGCCGCAGGCGCTCCTTTCTCAGGCTCTCGAATGTTTCCCATAGGTCCTACAAGTGGTCTTCCTCCCTTTTGCTCTTTACTAAGACATCATCAACGTACGCTTCCACGTTTCTTCCCAGCTGGCTCTTGAAGACCGCATCTATCATTCTTTGATATGTTGCCCCTGCATTCTTTAGACCGAAAGGCATAACAGTGTAGTAGAAATTTCCCATGTGGGTCATGAAAGTGGTTTTCTCTTGATCCTCCTCAGATAGGCGGATCTGTTGGTATCCCGAGAACATGTCTAGGAAGCTTAGACTTTCATGATTGGCGGTTGCATCTATGAGCTGATCGATTCTTGGCAAAGGGTATGCGTCCTTTGGGCAGGCCGCATTGAGATTTGTGAAGTCTATGCACATTCACCATAGTCCGGATGCCTTGCGGATGAAGACGGGGTTTGACAGCCAAGTTGGATAATTGACTTCCCTTATGAACCCAGCCTTGAGGAACCGCCTTACTTCCTCCTCCAATGCAATTGCTTTTCGAGGGAAGATTTCCTCCTCCTCTCCTGAATGGGCTTCGACTTGCTTTTCACCGACAAGTGATGTTCGGCAAGCTCCCTCGAGACGCCCGACATGTCCTCTGTGGTCCATGCGAATAAATCTTTGTACTCTTTGAGAAGCGCCAGGAGCTCTCGCGCTTTTTCCTCTGTTAGGTGGGAAGAGATTCTCAACTTTTCCCCCGGTTCCTCGTCGTCGAGTACCACCTCCACATCTTCTTCGACCGCCTCTAGGAGGGGATTCCCCCCTCGGGTGTCCACTAGGTCCACCTCTAAGCTTTCTATCGTCGCCTGGTAACACTCCCTTGCTTGTTCATTGTTTCCTCTAACCTGCCCTACTCTTCCACCTGATGGGAATTTAAGCATCCGGTGGCATGTGGACGGGACTGCGGAGAACAAAGATAGAAAATCGCGTCCTAGAATTGCGTTGTATGCAGACGGGCAGTCCGCCACGTGGAAGTCCATGGATCGGGTTTTTGTTACGTCTGCTTCTCCAATTGTCACCTGTAAGGTGATTAAACCCAGTACTCCAATCTTCGATCCCGGGAACCCTACCAGGCTTGTCGCCGACGGCTTGAGGTCTTGCATGCTCATTTTCATACTTTTGAGGGTGGAGTAGAACAGTATGTCCGTTGAGCTTCCGTTATCGACTAACGTCCTTGTGATTTTGAACTTCCTTGTTCTTAGGGAGATGACCAGCGGATCTTCTCCACTCTCGTCGGGCGCTAGCTCAGAGGGCGAAAAGCTGATGTCTACTTGTTCACTCCTATGAAAGTTCAAGCACTGGATTAGGCATTCTCCCTCACTCCTTGGCCGCTTGAGATCGCCCGCTATGGTGATGACCTCCACGTCATCGTCATTGAGCCGAGGATGCCGCTGGGGAGGTGATCTCCTTGGCGGTGGTGGTGGGCGATCACGTCGTGGGGATCGCTCTCTTCTCTGTGACCTTGATCTTCTACACTTAGGCGTACGAGACCTCCTCCTTAGGCTTGATGATCTTTCTCTATGGTGCCTCTGCTCTTGGCGATGTGGCCGTGTATCTAAGCGGCTCTTAAGATCTCCGGGGGCCAAGTACTTCAAGCTGGACTTGAATTCCCGACACTCTGTGGTGTCGTGGGTGGGCATTTGGTTCCAGTCGCACCACTTTCGATCCTCCTCCCTCCTATGAGTTTGATGCGCACTACTGTTGTCGCTTCCCCTTTCCATGCCT
Organism: Linum trigynum; assembly: GCA_964030455.1. Taxonomy (NCBI): domain Eukaryota; kingdom Viridiplantae; phylum Streptophyta; class Magnoliopsida; order Malpighiales; family Linaceae; genus Linum; species Linum trigynum. Next base: position 6,826,779 of record OZ034818.1, read on the forward strand.
TCTTCTTTGCTAGTGGTGAAAACTTCCCGCCGGCTGTCTCGGTGAGTAAACCGCAGTTTGTAGCTGCGCCTTTATGGAGAACGTCCTCTTCTTTTGGGCGATCCTCCCTTCTTCTTATCTGACTTCTCTCTTGGGTTGACACGCTTAGCAGCGTACTCCATGATCATGGCTTCCTCCAACAGGATCGCTTTTCTCACTAAGCGGTCTAGGTCGGGCCACTCTTTCAGGGTGTGTTCCTTCTTGATGAGCGCCCTCCAAAGCTCACAACTATGCGTTGACATGCGCAGGTTACCTGCTGCCACGCTTGGCGAGATTCCTTGTACCTCGCATGTTATGGTGTTCCACCGATCATAGAAGTCCGTCAGTGATTCTTCCCCTCCCTGTTTGCAGTTGATGAGTGCTGACACGGTCAGCTTCCTTCTTCGCTGGGATGCAAATTTTGAGGAGAAGAGGGTGGCGAACTGCTCGAAGTTTTCAATTATCCCCTCAGGCAGAGAAGTACACCAAGTTCGGCAATGGCCGCTAAACGTGACCGGGAACGCCTTGCACAGATCAACGTCTGTGGCGTTGATGAGCTGCATGGTCAGCATGAAGGCGCTCAGATGGTCGGCGGGATCGGAACTTCCATTGTAGGTCGGCAGTCCAAGCGATGAGAAGTTCGAAGGAACCTGAGTTTTAAACAAGCTTTTGGCTAGTGGGTTTTGGAGTATGTTGTGACCTTTTACCCTTCCGTATGAGGGCTTAAGATGCTCCTCCAAAAATCCCAATCTGAGATCTTCTGTGCCTTCTTCTTTGTCGGACTCCCCGCCTTCTGTCCGAGCAGGGCTGTCGGGATCTTCCCTTCCTTTTCTCTCGCTGCTCATTTTCCTGAGCTCTCCGGCGCTTCACTTCCTTTCTCTTTGAGCATGGTCAAGATCTGGCTTAAACTTTCTTGCATGCTTGATATTTGGTGTCCTTGACTCCTGACACAGTCCTCCATTTCCACATTTTCTTCAACCGTTGGCATTTCCATTCCGCGGATATCGACTCTCTGTGTCTCTTGACCGCGTGGTTCGCTTCTTTCTACTACTCCTAACGTGGTTCGCTCCCATCCATCCTTTCTTCAGTGCCTTACTCGCCCCACGGTGGGCGCCAAATTGTTTGAGATTGGAATGTTCCAGGCGTTTGATGAAGAACGAACAAGGCGTTTGTTCCAGAGGGTGGGTGTACTCCAAGCTCCTGCAAAACAAGGGTCCGTGGGCAGTCACCCCGGACAACCTCCGATGCTAAAGTTAGAGAGAGAAGAGACAGATTTGTGTTTATGTTTAGAGAGAGAGAGAGAGAGAGAGAGTAGTTGAGTTACCATCAATGCATATATGAATGTATTTATAGTCAGTTAGGTCGAGTATGAGGAATTAAATGTTGTGTCAGGCGCCCTAGATACGCCTTGCTTTATCTGGACCGCCCGCCGTGAGCAATTAATGCTCAGTCTTGCAGTATTGGATGTGAGTATCCAAGGAAGATCTACTTTTCCTGCCACCAATGATACTTTGTGTAGGGCGGCCTACTCCCTATCCCATCGTAGCGTGGCCGCCTGCCGTTCTCCGTTCCCTATGTCCCTTCTCTGGGCCCCTCGCTGGGCCTCGTTCGAGCCCCTCCTTCGGCCCTTACCTGGTTTACTCCTCATGGGCCCTAAGCCTAACTCTGCTCAACTATGTGCCCAACAGACTGGTGACATCTATTTTTCGTTAGCGTATTGCATTTGGCACTGTCCTCGTCCTATGTTCATGTTGTTATACAAGGTTACTATTTGGTGGGCATGAGCTCTTTTTGGATTGGTTAAAAAACCATCAAACATTAACGTCACAATATATGTGATTTACTTCTATATCCATGACGTTGCTTTTTGGTTCTGCAACGTGAATCAAATTGTATTTTTCTCTCACGAAGAGATAATTAAAAAGTTTATTGGATCAAGTAAGAACTATATATAAGTGTATTTCTATCAAGTGGATCCAAAATCTCGACATGATCTCAACCTTCTTGTAATTATGACGCGCTAGATATCACCATCAAATTGGAGTAAAATAACCCTTGAAATTCAAGAATCATTTAGAGGAGACTAAATCATGTTTCTTTTTGGTCCTTATCCTTGCTTCCTGCTGGTTTCTCATGCTTGAAAAGAGAGAGCACTATTATTCTTTCATCTTTTCGGTTTGCTTCTAATTCTATTTAGTCTCAGCTCTTGATTGATTCGGGTAAAGAGGATTATTGCTTTCCACTCAAATTTCCCGCTTTTGGAACCCACTTTATGTTATAGGCAATGGAACAGAGAACACCAAGTGATAAGTCCACAATGGAGTGAGTGTGATCAGTTGATTTTGAATGCTAATCATTGGGATTAAGATTGGCGTGCGCCATAAAACAAATATCATAGTGATAAACGAAGAAAGAAAGATTTATTATAGCACTAATAAAGTAAGTTATCAGAAGCTCCACTCTAACTCTGTCATACTTTCATAGAGTGGCCTAGATTCTCTAGTGTGCCTGTTTGAGTATATGCTTGGACAAAGACTTAAGCTAGGAAAATTATAGTTGATCAACCCCACAAATCTTACACCACTTCTAATTGAATCATGAACAATCTTGTTAGATGTTAAATAAAGCAAAGTTCCCCTCATTTTATCACCAATTAGCATGAATCACCAAAATTATTAGCTTTTATGTTCGATTTTATTTTCCTTCTCGCTTCATTCCCATTCTTCGTTACTGAAATAATGTTGAAAATAATTATACCTAACAAGCAAAAAAAAAAAAAAAATGTAGCGACAGTAATTCCATAGCACTACCAATTCGGAAAGATCAGTCCAATCGCTTTCGAAAGTCGTAGGATTCGGTTATTAGAACTAGGCGCTAGTCATGATCATGTTCCTCGTATTGCACAAGTGTATTAAGTAGCCTGAGGTTTATGCGAGTCGATTGGGTCAACTACAATTCAATTATTTGATTCTAAGACCAATAAGTTGTCGAGACCAAATATCATACTAAACATTTTTTGTAAAATAATAAGTGTACTTCAATATTCATAAAATTATATGACTCATGGTCTATCGAATGTTAACATGATTGAAATACGGACATCCTTCGTAATAATGTTTACATAACAAAATATGAGTTTGATTTTCTTGATCTCTGTAAAACATTTCACGCACTTAAATTAACTATTGTGGTGCACTACATTTATGTAACTTCAATAAAGCACTTTGTATCATCATAGAAACAAAAACAACAAGAATCGTTGAAATCTCTATGTGGGGTTAGATATGGTGAAGATTTGGAATGCTCAAATAAGCATGCTGACAAGGAAATGAATCAACCTCGATGCAAATGGCACACCAAATCTTATGATTGCAAGTTTGACCCAAACTAATTATGAACAGACCAACCTCGTAACCACATTCATAATGCTCTCCAGCTTAATTAGACAACGACTTCTCAACTTTTTTTTGGTTTCCTTTTTGTCTTCTTTTGTTTTTTTTTTAATACATTACAGCTTATGTATCGACATGAACATCATGATATATTATATTGATTTGGCTGCTTAGCAACCAAAACTAATTATGAACCCACCATTGCTTTGTTTGCTAATTGCTGTGGAGGTTAGAAGACTCGTCGACTAAGGGTGAAATCAGGGCTTAGTATGAGTAGGGTGGGCAACAGGAAACGGGTATTTGGGTATATCCGTATCCGTTCCATTTTTTAGGGTTACGTGGGGGTGGCAGTTCGGTTACCGGTTAACCGGTCGGTTAAACCGATAACTGGCCGGTTACCGGTTAAACCGATAACCGCCCGGTTATCCACTAACCAGTAACCCAAGTAACCGAACTTCGGTCGGTTATCGGAAGCTGGCCAAAATGGTTTTTGGTCTTAAAAGTGGTTCGGTTAACCGATAACTGAGGTAACCGAGAAACCGAAGCCTATTTCGGTCGGTTTTCGGTAAGGGGGTGTTTATTTCGGTTAACCGATAACCGGCAAATCGGTTACCGGTTATAATCGAAATAACCGAATTGTCAGCCCTAGGGTTACGGATACCCAAATACTCGTAATGTATTTAACGGGAAGGGAATTGGGATAAAAAATTGCTACTTTGGATATCCGCGGGTTACCCGTTAATACCCGTTTGGGTATTACGGGTACCCGTTATACCCATTATTAATCCAAAGTTAAATAAATTGAGTACATCAGAAATGGCAAAGGTTAATTGAGCAGAAGTGCTCAAAATATAATTGGGTAGCAGAAGAGTACGAGACACTCACTCTTACCACAAATCTCTCTTAGCTCTGGTAATTTCATGGGGAAAAAGCACCAGTAAGAAAAGAACATTGCTTCATTTTTTGGGCAAGTTTGCTTGACAGTATTTTGCACGTAAGGTTTGCACAATTGTTTTTTCATGCAGTCAACGGTGCTACTCCCAACTGTCGCCAATTGTACGGGTATTTACGGGTAGTATGGGTACTCGTTATCCGTCCCATACAGGTAATGGGTACTCGTTAACCCGTATGGGTTTAGAAAATGAGATGGAGATTGCTCTTCAAATGGGATCGGGTACTCGTTTTAAATGGGACGAGTATCCTCTCCCGTCCCGTTGCCCACCCATAAATATGAGAAAACAAATCATCAAAACTTTTGCTTTTATTTTATAAGAAAACACTTTCAAGCTTTTAAAAAACCGAGCGTATAGAAGTATTCGACACGCCTTCAACTTTTGAAGTGTAAAAACTAGTCTAAAAGTCGGGCCATATGCGATATATCCTAAAACCATTTTTATAAGAACCTTAACGGATTAACAAATGGGCCAATAGAACCACCAAACTAGTTACGATAGCGGTCTGGTTCATTGCTTGGACGATTATTGATGGACAAATAGTTTCTCACGGTTCGACATAAAACCAGATGAACCATTTTAACTGATCCACTAGCTCACTATTATAACCACAAACTTTTCAAAAAAATACTTTAACGTAAACTAAGACCATCAAATCAGAATTATTAATTTTATTTATGCTTACTCTTCTCATTTTCCAACCTCGTTGTCGACTTTACGTTGCCCTCTACCGACTGGCACCATAATTTTCAACTTGAATTAAAAAAAAAATGATTTCTTTTGTGAGATGGTTTGAATGATTCGTTAGATATTTTGGTGATAATATGAATTTGAAATTGTTTATACTCATGAACAGTTCTATCAACGCTTAACCAACTGCTATAACGATTAATCACTAAACGCTAAACTACTAAGGGGTCGTTTGGATTGAGTATTTGACAAACTTGTTATTTGGGGTCAATTACCACACAAATACCACATAATATAAAACCTGTTATTTGGTATGTGATATTTGGTCTCAAACTTGTTATTTGGCAAATACCTGCCCCCTCCCAAGTATTTGGCAAACAACACTTTTTGTGTTATTTGGTCTCAAACCTGTTATTTGGCAAAACACTTACATCCAAATAACGCATCCCACTTTTTGTCAGCCAAACATGTTATTTGAGGTCAAATAACACAAAATCTGTTATTTGACACCAAACAACACCCCCAAATACTCAATCCAAACGACCCCTAACTTTTCTGGTTCAGCATCCGGTCCGGTTATAAAAAATTCCATTCACTTTTTGCACACCAGCTGCATGGTATTGGGCCTTGAAGGCTGGCCCAAGCAGAGCTGAATACAGGCAGGGGGAGATGGTTGTAAATGTTCTCTAGAAGAAAAATGGCCCGCTATTTTATATATAATCATAAGAGTATTAATCACCGTTTTTAGTGAAAGAATAGATGTACTTCTAAATCGGTACGGTATCGATATCATAATACCAAATACTAAAATCTTGAATATCAAACCGCATTCTAAAATCATTTCAATATCAATTCCTAAATAATTTCATTATCTCAATTTCAATTCCTAAATATTTCGAGAGTACAACCACGATCAACGCGCTTTGTAATGCTTTCTTAGAAAGAAGAAGAATATATTCGCCCACAAGGTGCAGTATTTCATCAAAGTAGAAATAGCAAAGATAAGGGAGGGCCTCTATTAAAAAAAAAGGCATCAAGCTTTGTAAAAGCATGCTGGTTAATGAAGTTGCACTTGCACAATTATTATGTTGGGCACAGCAGAAAAATTGTGATAAGTTTAGAATGGCGTATTGGATCTGGACCACAGTATTGGGCCCGCAAATTCTCGTTTTCTGGGTGGCCGTGACTGGATCTCAGGACCACAAAGAACGGACTCGGGCCTAGAGGGCGTTTCTAAAGTGAACTCTATAAAATTAAGAACATGTACCAAAAAGGGATAGAAGGTGAAAAAAGTGTCTGCCTAACGTCATAACTATTACCCCAAAACTGTACCACTAGAAATTAAATAGCTGCTATCTATCTATCTATCTATCAGGACCATGTTTGACTGTCCGGCTCGAAAAGGGCCCAACATACATATTCTGTTTTTGTATCACCATTAGCTTGAACCAAGATAGATGCTATAAGAAAACACATTGCCATTTGGGTGAAAAAACCAACCAACTAAAGTATTTTCAGCAAAATCAGTTTTGTGGATAAGACCGATCTTTCATATCGGTCAGATTGGAATTAACGGGATTTTGGATAAAAAAAAAATTCAAATACAAGAGCGAGTTTGATGTGGAAAAAATCCCACTGTACACATGTTCTTAAAAAAGATTCCCAAAATACATAAGTTATAAATTTTTTCTCCAAAATACACATGTTTGGCATTCACCGTTTTTGACAAACGCAGTGAATATAATCACCGCCTTTGTCAAACACGGTGAATAATTCACCGTTAAAAAAAACGGTGACGTATTCACCGTCTTCATCTAAAACGGTGAACAACCAGCGAGGCAATCACCGTTTTAGACGGACACGGTGAATCAATCACCGTTTAAAATAAAAGCGGTGACATTTAAACCGCTGTGATTGGCCACGATGAAGCGAAGCGGATCGCTGACGTGGACAAACGCGGTGTATTCACCGCGTTAAACAAACACGGTGAATACCCCGTGTTTGTTTGCGTCAGCGATCCGCGTCGCTGGCGCGTTCATCGTGGCCGTCGGATGCGGTGAGGCGCGAATCGAGGTTTTCTTCCCAGATCCGACGCTTCACGCTAAGCCACGTCGCTCGATCCGCGCCCTTTCACCGTCCTTGAGAAACGCGATCACTTCACCGTTTCTGAGGGAGGCGGTGAATGCTCCCCAGTTTTCCTTGGCTGATCACTTCCCCCCAACTATAAATAGACCCTTCTCCCCCCCCCCCCCCACCCCCCCACTTACAACTCACACCACAACCATTTCACTTCTTTCTCCCTCAATTTATCCGCTCTAGTCTCGTTCTAAGTATGCTCTGTGGTTGCGGATAAATCCGATCTTCCACATCAGAAAGAATTACTAGAGTTTGACCCTAAAGCCCCCGTCCCACTAAGGTCCCGTCCCTTACAAACCTGAACCCGTCGAACCTCTGTCCGGCTTCTGCCAAAAAATGGACGAAGAGGCTCTTCGTGTAGGTTTTTTTTGTGTTCTTATTTTTAATCGTAACAATTTGATTTTGTGATTTTTTTTATCAAAACAATCTCTGATTTGATTACTTTTTTTATAGATGGGTGCCGAGATATACGATCCTCGATTGTATATCCATTATGGGCAAGAGATATGAGACTCTTAACCGATCAAGAAGCTCATCGCTCCCGTGCTATTTGGGATAACAATCCGGTAATTTTATGTTTTATTTGCTTTATTTTATTATTTTCTAAGGTTTTATTTTGCTTTACTTAAACTAACAAATTGATGTTTTTCCTATTTTTTTTGAAGGAATCACTTATTCCCGTCGTTCATAAAGGGACCACAATCTTGCCCCCTTGGCATCCACGGTTGGCGCCCTATATAGAGAGGACCGGGTTGGGTATGTTGCGCCATTTCATGCGGATCGAAATCGACAACGATCTGCTTACAGCAATGGCGGAGCGATGGCGTCCCGAAACCCATACATTCCACCTTCCGGAGGGGGAAATGACGATCACCCTCAAAGACGTGGCGATCCTCACCGGGCTGCCGATTACTGGAGATGCCATCATTAGGCCCACTACCAAACCCGAAGGAGGTTGGGGGCCGCTCATTCTTGCTCAGTTGGGATTTGACATGCCGACCACCACACCAATTCAAGGACGGGGGCATCCACCGTTGAATGCGGGACAAGTGTCGGTCCCGTGGCTGGTAGCTCACATCCAGAATGAGGTGCAAATCAATGACGAGACTCCGGAAGATCAAGTGGAGCGCTATGCACGCATCTACCTCATTGGTCTGGTGGGTGGATTTCTGTTCCCCGACAAGTCAAACCGGTGGATTCAAGGCATATGGTTGCCATTGCTCACTGGTGACTGGGACGCAATCGGGGAAAAGAGCTGGGGATTGGCCGTGTTAGCTGGCATATACCGGGAGCTGTGCACTTGCTCGAAGGTGGGAGCAAAACAAGCTGGTGTTGCGATGTTCATCCTACAGCTGTGGGTATGGGAGCATCTTCCAATGTTCGCACCTCTAGACCCACGTCCATACCGGAGAGCCGATGATGAGCTAAACTTTCTGCAATATCCCCCTTACGGTGTCAAGTAAGTTTATTACGTACTTAGCTTAATTTAAAATTATTCCATGATTAGCTAGATTTCAATTGAATTTATTCCGTACTTAGCTTAATTTAAAATTATTCCATGATTAGCTAGATTTCAATTGAATTTATTCCGTACTTAGCCTAATTTTAAATTATACCATGCTTAGCTAGATTTAAATTGAATTTAATCCGTACTTAGCCTAATTTCAATTTATACCATGCTTAGCTAGATTTAAAATAAATTTAATCCGTACTTAGCCTAATTTCAATTTATTCCATGCTTTTACTTACAAGGTGGATAGGAGCAAATGCGAATGACCATCAACCTGAGCATTCGTTACTGTTTTATCGTTCTGAGTTAGATAAGCCTTGGTGGAATCAGGTAATCATGCTTTATCATATTTTAACAAGTTTCAAGGTAAATGGTTGCTAATTGCATTATTTGAATGAATATAGGTTACTTGGGATCCATATCCACGTGAAGTGGTCAAACTGCATCATCTTAGAAACCCTCTGGATCACGAGACGTGGTTGTGCAAGGTGCCATTGATCTGTTGGCACATCGTGGAGTGGCACCTACCCGATCGATCCTTGAGGCAATATCGAATGGAGCAACCAATTCCACAAACCCCGCCTCAGGGTTTCAGGGAGCTACATGCCATCGACCTCCGACACGCCTCAAAGAATTGGATCCTAAAGCATCAGTACTACATCAACATATGGGAGAATAGAAGGACATGGGTGGTCCAAGGGATGCCGGAGGCGAGACCGATGGGCTACCACGATGGGTACATGCAGTGGTATCGGAAGTTCACCAATCGATGGGTGTCAAAGCAAGGTGCTGTGATGGGTTCGTTGGTAAGTGATCCTAATCTCCCGCGTGACTCTAATTATTTTGTTTTAAGGTTTAATTAATAATTGTTTTATTATGTGGATTGCTTAGGTTGATGGTTTGGAACACGCCAAACACACCCTCGATAGTGCTCCAAGCATGGATGAGCCGAAAACTTCTTGGCTGCGAAGGCTTATGAACAACCTCTTGAGTTGTACTCGAGAGCAAAGGAGGGATGTCGTGGCCTATCCTCCCATTCCCGCTCCGGCACGCCTATCATTCTGTGATGGTGAGCCCATTGTGCCCCCGGTTGAGCCCCCACGAAGGAGCAAACGCAGGCCTCTCCCTACTTTCGAAGAGGTGCGTACAACTCAAGAAACCGAGCTCCCTGAACCATTTGAGTACGAGTGGGCACCTGCATCGGATGTCGCTGGAGGTTCATCTCAGAGTGAACAAAATTTTGCCCATTTCCACCATCAGCAACAGAGTTCGATGTATCACACCCCGCATCAACAAACCCCTCACCGCCCGATCTACCAGCAGGCTACCGGTCCATCTCAGCCCCCTCCACCGCCACTTGTAACTCCAGTAGGGGCTCGGGTTAAGAGAAATCCGCGACAAGTCGTTGAGCGAGCCCGCCAAGAAGCAGAAGGAGGAGGTGGAAGAAGGGGTCGAGGACGTCGTGGAGGACGAGGAGGAGGGCGAGCGGAGGGCCAAAATGAGGGGCAACCAAATGAAGAAAACCAGTGATTTGAGTTTGAGTTTGCATTGTCGTTGAGTTATCCATGTTGTTTTTAAAATTTTTAGGTCTTGTGATTTGAGTTTGCATTGTCTAAAAACTATCCTACGCACTTAAGTTGTCATTGAAACACTTTATTGATGACATTTCTTGTTTTATTTTTCTGGATCAATTTATCAAGAATTAGAATCTAAGCTCAACACAAAAAACTTGGGAAAATCAATCACGATCATGTAGAATTTTACAGATCTCAATTCCGATTTAAAACGAGTGAGATAAGTTAGTTCAAAGCTGCACATGTCGTTAGAGTAACGTTTGCGTACCTAAAACTAAAACGAACGTATCTTATTCGTTTGGCGTCGAAATAACGAGCCGTTTGCGGCTACGCGATCGTATCGACAAGGAGAACATTTTTTAGTGAACAACGGGGTAATGAAAATTAAACAGAGTGTTTTAAACAACGGGGTAATGAAAATTCAAACAAGCTTACAATTTAGTACATCATTACAAGTAAATGAATATTAAGATAGATGTCTTGTACATCATTGGTCCTCGGTTATATCCGCATCATGCTGGAGTGGTTGGCCTGGGCAACGCCTCTTGTCATGACCAGGTTGTCTGCACTTTGAGCATCGCTTCGGTCCCCGCCTCATGCGTTCAACTTGATCCATCTCATTGTGTATCCTTTCAACTCTAGGACAACCCTTTGTGCGTTTTAGGTGCAACAGTGGGATAATCAACTTCCCAGCGTATATAGGCCAATACGCTTCATCTGGCATGGGACTCAAAGCTGCATCATATGAGTTCCGTATCGCCTGTTCAGTGTAGTAAGGACTCACCAGAGTGTTTCTATTCATGGTTAATGACTTAGCTACTGCCATTGCATGTGAACAAGGGATTCTCTCATTTTGATATTTTTGACATGTACACTCCCCTGATTCGTAGTGCAGAGTAACCGTTTGACGATTGTGGCCACGTCTACCTCCACCCCATACACTTGTTTCCACTGCAAATATCCCTTCACTGCGATCGAAAAGAACAACTTTATGCTTACTTGATTTTTCTTCGTTCTTCTGCATTTGCTCAAAAACGTCATGTGCTATCGGATGACCAGATATCTCCCTCCCAATCGCTAGCTGCAGCCGAGCCACCCGCCACTCGTTGACCTTCCAGTATGACATCTCCACTATGACAAAAATAGGCATCGCTCGAAGGCCCTTGTACACATTATTTATACTTTCTCCATGGTTGGTAGTTGCAATGCCCCATCTGGCCCCGTTGTCCATATGGAACGTCCACATGGCCAATTCTTGACCTTCAGCCCATACTGCTCCAGCTCGGTGAGTCTGACGGATCACCTTCATCTTCAGCTCGTACTTTTTTGGCTGATGTGCAACCGCTGCAAGGTGAACAATATAGAAATGGTCAATACATGATAAACAACAAATTATTAAACACATAGATAACTCGCATTAAAGGACATTAGTACCTGCATGCCACAATTGATTTTTTGTCTTTCTTCTTTCCAAATTTGTGTTGGAAGTTGGCAAGCCAGTGTCGAATACACCAGCGCCATGTCCATCCCCACTCGTCAGGAAAACCACCCACGACATTTCTAATCCCCGCGTGTCTATCGAATATAATCGTAATACCCTCCCGCTGTGTCACGTGCTCGTGTAGTTGGTCAAAGAACCATGCCCAACTTAAGCTGTTCTCCCCTTCCACTATTGGAAATGCAAGGGGGAAAATCCGCCTGTTTCCATCAACGCCAGTGGCAATGAGAAGATTTCCTCTGTACTTCCCAGTAAGGAAGGTTCCATCAACCTAATAGTAAACACGTATTAGGAAGTAATTAGTATGAAATTTACTTGGTCTGCAAGAATAGAAACATTTCAAATAGTAAACACGTATTAAAATACCTGAATAACCGGTATGCAAAACCCAAACCCGTCAATGCATGGTTTGAAAGCCCAAAAAATACGGTGAAACATCAACTTCTCCTGTACTCGAACTTGATCCTCAGTCACGAAAACAGTCCCAGGGTTTGACACCTCCATTGTGGCCATAAGTCTAGGGAGTAAAGCATACGAATCCTCCCAATCACCATACACCTCAGCCATGGCTTTCTGCTTTCCATGCCATGCTTTTTTGTACCTTATCGTGTAAGAATGTCGATCCTTCACCTCGGCCATGATAGCTTTGACTTTGATATCTGGTTGTGCTTCGATAAGGTGTTTAATAGTTCTCCCAATTTTCTTTGCTTTAAGTTGCTTGTGATCATGGGAACGTATGGACGAGGAGCAAGTGTGGTTGGTCTCGGCTTTTCGAATCACCCAGGCACCCTTTCTCTTCATATTTGCAGCCCGCAGTTCCCACGTACAGCCCTCTGCATCATTCTTGCATATGACATGTAATTGTTTACTGTCAGAATATTTTACCTTCCACTCAAAGTTGCGCCTCAAGGCCTCTTCGGTAAAGGCATCCTGCACAGCGTCCTTCGATGAGAACGTCATACCCACCTCCAAATCGGCCGTCGGATTATACACTGGCATAGGGACAAAGTCGGGGGCATCATTCTGACTATGTAGAAATTGAGTTGGAACCTGTGTGTAGTATGGTGTGGGTGCCTCACGAAATGTCGCCTCGTCGTCGTTATCCTCAGTATCTTCCTCCTCGCTCACTGATCTCAAATTTTCCTCAGTATCCTCGTCGCTTGAGTCAAATGGATAGCTCGGCCCAGAAGGATCAACATGACAACCATCACCAACATCGTCTTCTCGCTCAACTGAAGTATGCCCTGCTCGAATGGTATTCTCGATTTCAGCCCACTCAGGCCCCCAAGCAGGCCATTGAACGCCATCGGCAGGTTGATCCTGTTACGAGTATTCTTCCGACGGCACCCATCCTGCACTACTACCTCCACCGTAGTTTATTGAACTACCACCCTCTCCATAACCTCCTGTATAACCACCTCCTTCGTAGTTGCTCGAACTACCACCCCATCCGTACCCTCCTGTAAAACCATCATCATAAGAATACTGGTGAGAATGAGTTTCACCGACCGCCTCGGTCTCAACATACACCTCTGCAAGCCGCATCCCATTATCGCTTAGGAACTCCAACATCATCGTAACCGCGTCATCATCGTTTATGACAACTTCTTGGTACACAACCCCGCCAGCACTCATGTCTGGATACCGGTAACTAATTTTGCCAAGTCTCGTCTGTCCGCTCGTACAAACCATGTCTGCACAAATATCACGGAGTTCTTGAAAATTGAATCGCGACTCAATTTTTCAGCATAGTGGATTCACCGTTCTCATAATCAATCCCTATGTCAGAGTTTGTCACCCTTCCATTCCACCGAATAATAAGCCGAAACTTCTTGAATTTACCAATATATACAATTTACAACAAGTTAAACTATTAGTTTAAAGACAGTAAAATTAACCAAAACCATATTGTACGACTAATATTACTCCATCTCATAACTAACGTAACATAAATTCAACTAACTAACAACAACATAAATTCAAAAATTAAGTACTACAATTGCTACGATAAGTAATTCATAATAACATAACAATATAACTACTAAAAACATCATTACGCTATAATACAAAAATTAAATCATACTATAACTACTAAAAACCCATCATTAACCTATAATACGAAAAATAGATCATACCAAAAATTCCCAGCCTGTGTATTATGCTCGGTTTTGGTTGCTAAAATTTGAAGAGGGGGGGAGTGGTTTTGTTTCTTTAAGTGCTGGTGGGTTGGTATTTATAGTAAAATCTGCCTAATGTTCACCGTTTTTGTCAAACACGGTGAACACCATCACCGCGTTTGTCTCAAACGGTGAACATTAGATAGCTCATACCTAATTTTCACCTAACAGGGGTTGAAAACGTGCCTAATACTCACCGTTTTAACCTAGAACGGTGAAAGTATTCACCGTTTTGCCCTAAAAAGGTGATATATTCACCGTTTCCTACTAAAACGGTGATATATTCACCGTTTTCATTTAAGGCGGTGATTGGTTCACCGTTTTAGAGAAAAACGGTGAATGGTTCACCGTTTTGGTTTAAAACGGTGAATTATTCACCGTGCTTGTCAAATGTGGTGATAGCCTTCACTGCGTTTGTAAAAAACGGTGAATACCAAACATGTCTAGTTTTGGAAATTTTTTATAACTTATGTATTTTGGGAATTTTTTTTAAAAACATGTGTACTTTTGGATTTTTCCATTTGATGTTTCGTTATAAGTGGTGAGATGATTTTAATACGAATTGTTGTAAATAAACACATCAAGAAAGAATATGAAAGTAGAGTGGCAGATTATAGTAATAACTAATAAGTAATAGGGTTAATACCCTAATTTGGCCCGAAGTTTAGCGTAAATGACAGTTCTGGCCTAAATTTTCAAATAAGACATTTATAGTCTACTTTTGAAAATATTGGACAAATTTGGCCCGAAACTTATGTTGACTGTTAATATTAACGGTCAAACATTTATTCTGTCAATGACTCAACATCTAGTGCTGAGGTGGCATCCACATCACTTATTAATTAAAAATTAAAAACAATTTAAATAAAATCCTTAAAAAACTACGTTCCTTATCTTCATCTTCTTCTCCTAAACTGAATTATGATTACTCTGATTCCTTCCTCTGTCGGACAACGAAACAAGTCCAAACCAAGAAGCAGATCGAAGAGCCTTCTTCTGGTTTCTTCTATAGAGAATCGCAGGGTGAATCTTTGCATTTTTAGACATTGGCGCTTGGGTTACTCCTTTCTTCCACCGAATCTGGGTTCATCGGATCTCGCCTTCCCCTCGCCACCAGCGGATCTGGGTTCATTGAAGGCGGAACCCGAGCGGAAAGGGAAGGTAAAGTAAAAGAGAAAGGGGAGGTCGTGACGCTAGCTGGGATAGCATAACGGGGCTGTTGTGTGTTGTCGAACTCGCTAGGGGCCATGGCTGTGTTGGTGAGGCATCCTCCGGTTTCCGTCACCGATGATTAGAAGAAGAGAGGGTCGGTGAAGAAATGGATTCTCAGACGGAGATGCCATTGCTCCGGCAAGATGTCAATTCAGGTCAAGGAGAAGATGTAGAAACCAAGAACTCTGACGACGTCCCATTTAGCTACGAATTCCAGAGTAATGATGAGTGCTATGGTGAGAGGCAGAGGAATAATTACCTCAATAATAGCCTCCAAAAAATCCTAATTTGTTCCCGAGTCGGGTCGTGAAGAATGATTGCAGCTCAGTCGCGGCTTTAGTTGATTGGCTAGAGCGACGGGAGGTTGAAATCCCTAATTCTGTACGGAGGATCTCGACGGAGACGACCAGGTTCATCATGCCGCGACCGCCGCCGCTCGTCCCAAGGTGAAGCGGCGATGGAGTTTCATTAAGTACTAGGGTTTGGATTTGGGGTTTTGGGGATTTTTCTTAATTTGTTAATTTTTATTTTAATTGAATTATAAAATTAAAATAATATTATTTAATGACGTGGCATGCCACATCATCAGTTTTTTTGGTGAGTCACTAACGGAATAATGTTTGACCGTCAATATTAACGGTCAAAGAAAATTTTGTGCCAAATTTGTCCAATAGTTTCAAAAGTATGTCATAAATGTCTTATTTAAAAAATGGGATCAGAAATGTCACTCACGCCAAACTTCGAGCCAAATTAGGGTATTAACCCTAAGTAATAACCATTTTCTGAAGTAAGAAAACAAATATTCCTTTTGCTTTTCTTTCTAAGCAATGGGCCCAATTGAACGAAGCCCAAGACGGCGAATATGCTTCCAACCGCTAGCATAGGTCACTCGCATCGCGTGCATATCGTTTCCCTACGGAAAGGACAAATACCCAAAGCATCATTTCTTGCGCAGCTGAAAGAAACTCATCAGGACACTCAAGACGCCTATGGCCAACGACATCGACGCCGAGTTTCCTCCCCAAAGCTTCTGCGATTCGCCTAGTTTGCTTCCTCTCCTTTCCGATCCTCACGCTGGTCCAAGTCTCTGAAACAGGTCGGTCAGTTCACTGTGAAGTTCCATCCATGAATTTGAACGATTTCTGTTTAGGAAGGGGGCGTTTGCCAGTGGTTGATTCCAATTTACCTTCTTTTGGGTGTTCTAAAGAGAAATACGAACTGGGTTACTTAGTTTCTGAGACAGAGCTGCTGTATCTGGTAGAGGTGCAGAATCGTTAGCGAATTTGGGGAATGTTTGACTTGATAGATTGAACTCTCATTGAGGTTTATTGTTCTGGCTGGAGTAGGGAAACTTCATTCCCTAATCTACTAGGTTCTTATTAGAGCTTCCAGTATAGTCAAAGGCTGGCATTGAGAACAGTGCGCCATGGGAACTGTGTGTGTGAAATGTAAAGGGCTTGAAATGATTATCCGTTGAAATTGACATGTCCGTTAGATTTGTGTAGGATTAGTTAGGTATTCCCCGTCTTCTTTCTAAGAATTTTGTAGTGTCTGGTGGACATATAATAGTGTTTGCTGCTGTTTATTCTGATTTATCCTTTCTATTGAAATTGTATTTTTGATAAGAATTGTCTAAGCAATGGGTGATGCAATTGATTTAACCGATGACGGAGGTGTCATGAAGAAGATTGTAAGGCGTGCAAAAGCCGATGCAGTTGAGCCTTCAGAGGATCTTCCTCTTGTTGATGGTAAGCTTGCTACTGTTGGAGTTGAATAGACTTTTGTTCACGGAAATTTTCTTCATCTTCTTTTTTATCTCTGCAATAACTTTTGGGGTATGAGGACCCTGCACTTTTGTTAGGTTGATATGTAGATTTGTTTGATGTTGTATCTTGAGAAACCAGGAATGAGGTCTAAGTCGTTTCTCCTTCTTTCTGGCTGATGGAAGTGATCCCCAAAGGGTACATTCGCATCATCTTGTGTACTGATTAGCTGTAAACTAAGATCTCCATCTCTTCTTCCTTGTGCAGTTCATTATGAGGGGACATTAGCCGACACCGGGGAAGTCTTCGACACCACACATGAAGACAACACCATCTTCTCATTCGAAATAGGAAGTGGCTCGGTGATTCGGGCATGGGATGTTGCATTGAGAACTATGAAGGTATAGTTATGTTGAAATGTTGTTCTCTTTGCTGAAAAAAATCTGACTTCCCCGTTTGTGTGTTCACAAAATTTTCTTCTTACTGATTTCCAGGTGGGGGAAGTTGCAAAGATCACTTGCAAGCCAGAGTACGCCTATGGCAGAGCAGGCTCTCCACCAGATATTCCACCAGAGTAATGCTATAGCTATACAGTCCACACAGAAACTATCTAGCCAGGTAAATCGTGAGATGAATCTAGTTTCTGATGAGGCACCTTTTTTTTCTTCTCCCATTGTTGCAGTGCAATTCTTGTTTTTGAGGTGGAGCTTGTGGCTTGCCGTCCTCGCAAAGGTTCCAGCATGAGCAGTGTTTCGCAGGAGAGAGCTAGGCTAGAGTAAGCAAGCAGCTTATTATTCTTACACCTTCCCCCAAATTGTATCCACAAGCTTTTGTTTATTGATCGGTGGTAATACACTTCCAAATTCAGGGAGCTGAAGAAGCAAAGGGAGATGGCAGCCGCGGTCAAAGAGGAAGAGAAGAAGAAGCGAGAAGAAGCCAAAGCTGCAGCCGCTGCTCGCGTTCAGGCCAAACTAGATGCAAAGAAGGGCGGAGGGAAGGGTAAAGGGAAGTCTAAGTAGGATATGTTCCCTCTTCCTTCCCAGTTTTAGTTCATCTCTATTGTTGTATTTCGAAACTCAAGTGTAGTTGTCGACTCACTTAGAGCAAGCATTCGCATCAATAAATTACCAGTACCTGTACTACCAGATCGTTCTAGTATGATATCATTTTGAATTCACAGTAGAAGTATGAAGATACTATAATAACGGTGATTTTCGATTGCCAACTTCCCGATTAATCTAAATTACAAAATGTTGTGATGTTACTAAATACATCAATGCGCACCCTTTCTGCAGCGTGCCCTAATCTGAGGGAAAGATTTATCTCAGTGTTAGGCACAGACACAGTAACTATTTAATCAGACCTTCCATCTTTGTTCAATAGGAACTCCAGTGAACTCTTTCTCTTTACATCTTTGGAGGGGTAGACTGAGTCAATTGATGCAGAGGTTAAAAGTTAAACCATGTATGCAGCATCCAGATTTTGTCCATTTTCAGGCCAGCTAGATCCTGCCCTGTATTTGCAAACTGGGCATGTTCCCTGTTGCCTCAACCATGGGTCAATACAAATGGCATGGAACTGCAGGGGGGGAAAAATACAAATCAAGCATGTGTTTTAAGCATTAGGCCACGGTATTGACTACGTCGAAAGAAGCCATTCGTAAACTGAATGAAGCACAGCTTGGGACAGGACCTGGTGCAAGCATGGGAGGGTACGTAAGACTTCTCCAACATCCACTTGCTCCAAGCATACACTGCAAGTAAGTTCATCTTCTGAAGCCTTCAAGGTACCAATCCCATGGGATGTCTCCTGATGCTTCTTTGGCTAGAGAGCGAAAGTAACACATGAAACGAATATTCAACGCCGCTGATGACTAAAATGAGCTGCAACTAAATTTTTCCTATGCTAAAGTGGGTTGAAAACTCAATATACCTTTTTTTATGGTTACTCATTATACTTTTATTATATATGCAAGCTGATAGAATTTCACACTATGTAAAAGTAAAATTTGGATAAGGAACTCCTTCAAAAGTCCCTACTGATGAAGCAATCAGCTCTACTAATTGCCCGATTGGGCTGCAAGCACATGAGCATTGGTACTGAGACGAACCGAACAGAGAGAATGAAGCGCTACTACAAATATCTAACAGGCATAAATGAGAATGAAGAACGTAATGTAACTTGTCCGGAACACTAAGTTCACATTAAACACCAAAGTACAAAAATCATGTTAAGGAACTTGTACCTCTGTGGAAATGGAAGATGATGCTTGTTGCACTGGAGGGACTGAACTGCCATACGAAAGAAGATGCAAATACTTGTCAAATAAAGAGAAGCTCTTATGTTTGAAGCTCTTCTGGAGGCAAAATGCAGCATAATGGAAATTCATGGAGTAGCAAAGTACTAGATAGCTGTAAGCTATTTGCATATACAGACGTGATGGAAGCCTATATGCTTCATTTTAAGAACTCTGCATCTCTCTTGCTAACACAGACTGAATATGCAGATATGTTTTACCAGGACATGAGACTGTGAATGACTACGCGAAACAACAACTCCCGCACCTTTTTGTATGCAGTCATGCAACAATCAATCAAAATGAAAAGCACAGCCACCACAACATGAAACTCCGCTAATGTAGAGAACAAAAGAGGAGAAAAGCTTTTGGATGATGCCTATTTCAGTAGTAATCAAAATGTGATCAGCTGCCAAGTACTGGAGTGTCCAACCTCAACTGAGTAAAGTAAAAGGACAAGGGTATGATTCATGCTGCTTCTGGCTGGCATAAGCTATCCAAAGTAAACATTAGGCGAGTTAAACAACACGTGGGAAACTTACCTTTGAGGACAAGAAATCTTATAATTGTGAACAGGAAGGGCATCTATCTCTTCCTCGCTCATTGATGTGGTGGGAACAACATCAGAATCCAGTACCCGCAAAGTTTCATAATCTGCCAAAAACAGAACCGTAGATAGTAAAAACATAACCATACATTCACTAAAACTTCTGAGTCTGATCTCACAGTCAGCCAAGAGCCTAAGAGCCAATCCATCAAAAATCATAATCAAGATACCCCTGGTACTCCTTTAAAAAACAAAACCCCTCACCCAGGTCATCAAATTCTCTATCAAGTACAGCAAGCTGGAGTCTGAGGCCCTGTAGACGCCCCCTGTTTGCAAGAGCTATGGACGGTGGCATATGCAACCGTAATTCGGTATGGCCAAGTAGCCCACTGGCGAGGGCCGCATGAGCTTGCGCTTGAGCTTGCAGCTGTTGACAGGTTGCATACATCCTCAGGACTGTGGCCATCAAAAATACACCAAGCACCAGCCATAGCTGCAACCCAACACCCGCAAATTACAACACATCGAAAATCGTCAAGAACCAAACAGAAAAGGGGTAAGTTAACAAATTGTGAAGAGGCAACGAGGGAGGAAATCACCAGAAAATTGGGAGGCATTTGGCGTGAGTTCAATATCATGAACAACAAAAGAACTGCATGAATCCAATTTGACAAATTATTCATTAGGAAGATGGAATGCAGTCAAATCATAAAGAGATGGACTTTGTTTCCCCCCAACACAAAGAACAAAATTATACCTGTGACGAGGAATACAAGCGAGTTGGAATTAACCGGCCGAATCGGATGAACTCGCTGCAACAGACAATCCGGAGGTGAAATCAATTCAAAGCAGCAACCGGAAATGATCAGGAAACAGAAGAGAAGAGAAATCTCACCACTGCTCGGCGCTCAGGGACGAATCCAGGAAACCCATTTTCTAAATCCAATTCACCTCTGCTCCCGCGGAAAACAAAACTCATTTTTCTTCTTCCTCCTCTATTCTGATTTCTTCCTCTTTCTGGTTATTGTCCGATTATTCTCCGGCGACGGTGCGTTAAATTGACCCCACTGCCAAATTGCGACCGGAAAACCACAGCCTCAAAATCAAAGCAACAGAAACACGATAAGGGAAGGGAGAAGATAACGGAAAACTTACGCTGTGCGCGGAGGATGAAAGGGCGCCGGATCTGGAGGCGAAAAAACGATGGATGGCCTAATCGGTTGATCAAAATCTTCAATTCATGGTGGTTGGGGCAATAGCGATGACGGAAATTTGGCGTCCGAGGAGACGGAAGAACGAGTTGGACGGAGCGATTTGACTCGGACGCGTCGGGCTTGGCATATTGGTTCCTCTTTTTTTAATTGTATAATAATATTTTTACCTTTTTCTGGGTTGTTTTTTCTGGTTTTATTTTTTAACCTCACAGACGCTTTCGTCGTGAGGTCGCCGGAGAAGTGAGAGTAGTTAGATGGATTAGTCTCCTTATTGCAACTATATTAACACGGTACTTTTCCGGTGGGAGACTCTTCTTTTATAACTGACATGAGAAACAATGTCGATTGCTATCCGACGAACCCACTTCCATTGATTCGTAGACTAACTTTAGCAAATCCTTCGAAAGCACAACCAGCCACACAAAAAATAACACATTTGTTTTGGTCAAGAAGAAGAGGATCGAGAGCAGCAATGATAAAACTATCTTTGCAAGTCTAGAAAGTAGTTGTGGGCGTATGAGACTAGGGCTGCGAATTCAGTCCCTTTTTTTCTTCTAATCGAAATCAGACCGTATAAACTAGTTTCGTTGTATTTGTATCGTACAAACTTAGTTTTCTTTTTACCAACTATGATCAACCACCACGTCTTGCTCGTTACTCTCCGCCCTACTTTCACTGCAAAGGAAATAAATTTTATTATTATTTTATATTTTTATGTATTTTTAGTTATTAGTTCGATATCTTAGGAAGAAAATTGTGTCTTTTCGATTTTTGGGTTAAAATCGGACCGAATCGTTTTCAATCCAACCCGCTTATGGTTCAAATGGTTTCAAATCCAATCCAATCCAATTTCTTGTTGTAAATTGACACAATTCGCATATGAAAAACAGGGTGATACTGGTCTAGTTAAATCATATACTGTTTTCCATTCCTATATGAGACTATAAATATGTTGGAGAAATGGTCTAGTTAAACCGATGGAGGAAAAATATTTGCCGGAGAGGCAAAAGCAGCCTGTGTTTGTTATTATGATTTCATGTTATATGCAAATTCGGAAGAGAGCAAGATACTCTGTTCTTTCCATCTGAGAGTAGGAGTTGGGATATACCCCTGTCTGTTTCTTTGAGAGGAGGGGCTGAATGTGAGAGATTAAGTCTTTACAGTTTACTTTCAAATATCCCCGACGGTTGGGTTTCTTATGGACCTTGCAGGTTAGCATGGAATCACAAGGCACATTCTGATTTCACAGTTTGTGCCATGTACAAAATCATTGTTGCAGAGAAGTGTCAATAATAGAGTACGCTATCGAACGAAAACAGAGATTTAACGTGGTATCCCTGACTAGCAGGACTAATCCACGGGAGAGGCGGTGCTCTCCAAAGAGGTTTCACTATCTTCAAAACTCGTTATAGAGGAATAGTCGAGCTTGGCTATTTATATGGGAATTAAACACTAAACATAATTATCAGACGCTAAACTGGCTATTTACAGAAAGGTACTCTAAAATATAAATCAACACCCTCCCTCAAACTGATGTGCGGTTTGCAACATCAATTTGGAAGATAAGTACCAATGTCTACTTGAAGAAACTGCCTTAGTAAACAAGTCTGTCGTCTGATCTTCAGTAGAGAGATAGCCCATCTGTATTACGCCTTCCGCCACCAGTTGTCTGATGTAGTGAACATGCACCTCAATGTGCTTTGTCCTCTCATGCAAAATCGGAATAATAGCAATCTGGATTGCACTAGTGTTATCCTCATATATCTTCATTGGGACTCGACACGCAACACCCAATTCTCCAAGTAACCAATGAAGCCATACCATCTCAGAACTCACCTCTGACATCGACATATACTCTACCTCAGTGGATGACTTCGGAACTCTATCCTGCTTTCTGCAACGCCATGACACAAAGGACTGACCAACCCGAATACACCAACCTGAAGTTGATCGACGAGTATCAACACAACCAGCATAATCTGCATCAGCAAACGCTTCCACTGTAGGTTCTCCTGTTGCAGGAAACAACAACCCAACATCCTGAGTCTGCTTTAAGTATCGCAAGAGTCGATGAACCACCGCCAGATGAAGGTCAGTCGCGATGCCCATAAACTGGCTCACCACTTGAACCGCATAGGAGATGTCCGGTCTCTTATGAGTCAGGTAAATAGGCTGCCAACCAGACTGCGATACAATGACTGATCTGCTATCAACTCTCCCCCATCTCGGCTCAGCTTCAGATTTTGTTCCATAGGAGTATAGCATGGAACACAATCTGTGAACTGAACTGACTCCAAAAGATCCAAAATATACTTCCATTGATTCACAAACAAACAATGAGGCGACCGATTGACCTCAAGACCCAGGAAATAAGACACCTCACCCAATTCCTTCAAATTGAACGCCTGTTGCAAAGCATGCGTACCATCACCAATCCCTCCCTTATCACTGTCAGTAATAATCACATCATCCACATAGATCAATAGAACAACAATCCCATCAACCATTTCACGTGTGAAAAGAGAAGGATCATTCTAACTTTGAGAAAACCCAGCTTGAATAATCGTACCATGAAACTTATCAAACCATGCCCGAGGTGCCTGCTTTAACCCATACAAAGATCGAACCAACTTACACACCATAGTAGAATCGCCCTTCTCATATCCCGGTGGTCGCTCCATATAAATGGTCTCCTTTAAATCGCCGTGAAGGAAGGCGTTCTTCACATCGAGTTGAAGCATAGACCAGCCTCGCATCGCCGCTACAGCAAACACGCACCTAACCGTCTACATTTTTACCACTGGTGCAAAGGTCTTGTCGAATTCAATGTCGTATTCCTGTTTAAAACCCTGCGCAACCACCCGAGATTTAAACCGTTCAATAGTTCCATCGGGGTTCATCTTCACATTATATACCCATCTACTGCGGATAACTGACATCCAATCTTCCCGCGGCACAAGCTCCCAGGTGCGGTTTTCTTCCAGTGCATCCATCTCAACTTTCATCGAAGCATTCCACCTAGGATCCTTGGCAGCTTCTGAGTAACGATTAGGAATGACTACGGGCTCAACTGCAAACCCAACAAAGTCCTGCATACGAATCGGTGGTTTTCCTAACGTCGCACGATTTGATCGTCGCAAGAGAATCTGGACCTGGACTGGTGAATTAACATTACCAACGGCTGACGATGCTTCTGACTCACTACCCAAAGGGGCACTCGATGAGGCTGGATCCGAACTGCTTGAGGAAGAACTCAAGGATGATGAATTTTGTCCAGGGGACTTGGAGCCACTAGAGGAGCCTTCACTGGACAAGTTGGTGGTCGACGTGTCGTCAGGGGAAGATGGTCCACTATCCTCGTTGGACACAAATGAAATGGTTGCTTCTTGTGGTAGAGGAAGAGAGGAAATATTATCAAATTCTGGCAGGGAAGTGAGAAACTCAAGAGTAGCAGCAGAACTTGCTTCTACATGAGAAGCACAATAATACAACTCCTTTTCCATGAACTTGACGTGATGAGCAATGCGCATACGATGACCAACCGGATCATAGCACATATAACCCTTGTGCTTGTCACTGTATCCAACAAACAAACTACGAACCACTTTCGGAGCCAACTTATGACGTTCCTTCCGTTGCAGCAACACAAAACACGTACACCCGAAAACCCGGAGAAACGAGTAATCTGGAGACTTCGAGTATAATAGCTGATATGGAGATTTTGGCCCTAACAATGGTGTAATTTGAAGGTTAATCAAATACACTATAGTATGCACGGCCTCAACCCAAAAACCAATAGGAACGCGAGAGTGGAAAAGAATCGCACGCGTGAGCTCCAATACATGACGATTCTTACGTTCCACTACTCCGTTCTGCTGTGAAACGCGAGGACAAGATTGTTGCGGCAAAATACCTTCAGACTTGAAGATCTCGACAAGCTCTTTAGATGAAAACTCCCTCCCGGATCCGACCTGAGAACCTTGATCGTTTTATCAAACTCCGTCTTGATCATTTGAATATACTCTCGAGACAGAGAGGTCAACTCGGACTTTTGTTTCAAGAAATATACCCAAGTAAACCGAGTTTTGTGATCAATGAACAAAGCGAAATACTTGTACCCCAATCATGAGAGAACAGGAGATGGCCCCCAGAGATCGGTGTGAATCAAATCAAAAGGTGCCTCATAAGTTGTGTCACTAGGCGAGAATGAAGTCTGCGAGGCCTTTGCCTCAATACAACTAACACATTCAGATAACCCATCAAGCTTCAACAAATTCAATTTATACGGTAACAAATTCTGTTTAAACATAACCTTCAACCTCTCAGAATGAGGATGACCAAACCGACTGTGCCATAAATCCCACACAGAATTATCCAAAACATTCGAATCAACAACTGCAAAACTACTACTATCCTTGGAACCCAAAGAATCTGAACCCAAAGAATCCACAACACTAACACGCCCCCTCAAATGAAAGCCACTCACAAGGGCTTGAATTTTGGACAGGTATGAAGACAAGAATACCATGTGCTTAACAAATGGGGTCACCAGGAATCGAACACAAGACCTCTCGGTCATAGAAGGCTCTGATACCATGTCAATAATTGAGAACGCTATCGAACGAACACAGAGATTTAACGTGGTATCCCTGACTAGCAGGACTACTCCACGGGAGAGGCGGTGCTCTCCAAAGAGGTTTCACTATCTTCAAAACTCGTTACAGAGGAATAGCCGAGCTTGGCTATTTATATGGGAATTAAACACTAAACCTAATTATTAGACGCTAAACTGGCTACTTATAGAAAGGTACTCTAAAATATAAATCAACAAGAAGTTCCCTGGAGACCAAGACTTTCCATTTAAGTCTGCTTGGAGAGCAAAAGTGCCTCCCAAGATTCAGAGCTTTATTTGGTTGGTGTTTCACAACAAGATATTGACCCACGATAACCTAATGAGACGTGGATGGAAGCTGGCCAGCAGATGTGCAATGTGCGAGGATGATGTTGATCAGTGAAGCATATGTTTATGAAATGTAACTACAACAAAAAGAATATGGTCTCTTTTTGTGCAGGTTTTTAAGATTCAAGTGCCACTTCGAGGTGGTGTAAAAGCACTTATTCAGTGCTTGCCCTGCAAGGAACCATCTACATGGTTTGAATGTCTCAGCCAATGCCTCATTCATGCTTACTGTTGGGAGGTTTGGCGCGAGATGAACGCCAGAATCTTCGAGGAGAAAAGGAGGCCATGGCATGTCATTTTTCACAAAGTTGGACGCAACCTTCTTCATTGGATCTCATCAGCAGGAACCATTAGTAGTGAGAATAAAGAAGCTTGGCACTCTCTTCTTTTACAGGCTTGTCCGTACAGTCGATTGGCCCAGAATCCTTTTTTTTAGAGAAGGGTGATATAGGTTACTATTTTGTTATTAGGTCCTACTGAAGGGACTCGAACCTGGGACCTCCACGTTCATGGCTAGTGATATTACCTCTAGACCAATCCCTTGTTCGTGATTGACCCAGAATCCTTGAACTTGCTCTGTTGATTGCTGCTGGTAGTTGTGTCTACATGTTTTGTGACGAGTCATGGGAGGGATACTTTCTGTCCATGACTGATAGGTTAGCATTTGAGGAGTTGAGGGTTGTGTTTGCTTGGTTGGGTTGTCCACATGAGGATTAGCATGACATAATTTGCTATATGTTTCGTGTATTTGTTTCTTAATAATAATTCATCTTCATATCCGGGGGCCACCTGCAATCAAATTCGACGCCAACGGGGGCTTCGCCCCCCAGCAGCCTTGTACCTCCGGGAACACCAACGGAATTCGCTTGGATTCGAACCTGGGATCTGCACCTCCCAAGCCTTCACTGTCGCGGCAGCTTTACCGTTAGACTATCTTACCTTTGGTGAAGGGATTGGTCACTCAATCCTATGTTTATACATTTTAGGTTAAATACAATATATTAGCCACAACTATTAAAAAGTGGAAAATTATAGCCACAACTATCGAAATACACATTATTAGCCAAAACTATTGTTGTGAATCATGGAATGGCTAACTGTCCGTTACTCTGTTAAATGTTATAAGGGAGACTGCCTCGTCGGCATTCTATATTAGAAAACATTAAAATAATAATATTTTATTTAAGTAATTATTAGGGTTAATACCTTATTTTGACCTGAACTATGATCATATAATCAATTTTGGCCTGTGGTTTCAGAAATTAACATCCTGGCCTCAATAATGTAACATATAGACTCAATTGGCCTGACACCTAATTTGACCGTCAATTTGGATGGTCAACTCCATTGACCGTTAGTCAACACGCCATGTCAACATAAACATTATAAAAAAAATTGAAATTCAAACTATTTTTTAAATTTTTATTATTTATAATCAAATTAACAAAAAATAAATAAAAAACATAAAATAAATTTATTTTTTAATTTTTGTGTAATTTGAAAATGATAAATTTTATATATTAACAAAAAATTATCAAACTATGTTATTTATTTAACTTTAAAAAAATAAAATATATTATTTATATCATATTTATAAAATTTAATTTGATAATTTTTGTTTAATTTATAAAATTTATTATTTTCAAATATCCCAGAAAATAAATATAAATTTTATTTATATTTTTAAATTCTATTTTTTGGTTAATTTGAACATGATAAATAATATAAATTAGAAAAATAATTTGATTTTGATTTTTTAAATATTTTTTAGGCTGACGAGGCAATGACATGGCGTGTTGACTAACGGTCAACGAGGTTGACCATCCAAATTGACGGTCAGACCATGTGTCGGGCCAATTGAGTCTATATGCTGCATAGTTGAGGTCAGGATGTTAATTTCTGAAACCACGGGCCAAAGTTGATTATATGGTCATAGTTCAGGCCAAAGTAATGTAATAACCCTAATTATTATTATCAAAAAAATTAGAAAACTTTTTTCCAATCCCCAGCGCGGCAAATAATTTCTCCACGAGGTAGGTGACCTCCGCCTCAACGTACCTCTTCGAAGCCACCGACGCCGCCTTCTCCATCACTTTCCCCATCCTCCTCGCCTTCTCTGCCGTCCTTTCCAACCCTTCCAGTTATGCCTTCGCCATCACATCCATCTCCTCCTCGAACCTCCATCGCCACCTCCATTGTCAATTCCAGCTCCTCCTCCACGGATTCAATCTAGCTCTTTGCCTCCCAGACTTCCTGCTTGTGCTCTAGCTCCACCGCCCACGCCTTCTAGGCCTCCAATTCGAACAACTTCATAAGATTGAAGTCGATTGTGGACGGATCAAAGTGCTTGTCTTGCAGGGGGTTCGTTCGCCAATAGGGTGAATTGGGACATCAGATTCTCCATTTCTGCGAAATCGGCCCTGCTGCTACCTCTCTGTGTGGAAAAGGGTGGAGAGACGCTCGTCCCCGGATTGTTGTTCCGGAGAGACGCTCGGCTCAGCTTGATTTCCAGCTTTCGAATCGTGTGTCGGAGTTCTTGGAGCTTGTATGGCAACGACCTGCGGGGCGAATTGATAGGTGGATGATGATCGGAATCGGGGGAATTTTTTTTATTTTTTCCTAATCATTAATTAATAAGTTACAAGGTTGACCACCTTATGTGGCAATTTTGTTGACTGCCACGTCAGCGTAGCATCTACCAACTCAACATTATCTACCGGAAGTGTTAACAGAGACTTAACAGATGACTATTATTTTGTATTTCGATAGTTATGAATATTATTTTTCGATATTTAATAGTTATGTCTCATATATTGTATTATCCTACATTTTAAGAACTAATACTGAGATCATAATCCACGGCTAGATTTTTACATCCTTACATCTTCAACCTTTAAATAATCAACGAGAATCTTATGTGATAATTTATCATGAATTAAAGGCAAACCAGAGTGCCACTTTTTCCTCCGTTTTTAGAATAGAAGCTAGCACCATCATATCATTGTGCTCCCCTTTTTCAGAATTAGGGCAAAACATCTAGTTTGATCGTACAATGGGAACCACATCATTCATCACAGGCGGTTGAATGAATCCGTTTCTCAATAAAAAAAAAGCTGAGAATGGGGTTTAAGGAGGGGCCATTGTTATATCCCGACATTGATCATTTGGGTACAACTACTACTGCAGGAGCACTTTCTGGCAATCCTCTGCCTGTCTGTGGACCATTTGTTTTGATTAACTGTGGGCCGTTTCTGATGATATTTTCATAGGACTAGTGGGCTTGTATTTGTACAGAGGGAAGAACTAATGGAGAAGAGAAGGTCATCAATGGTGGAACCCGCGAAGGCGGCGAGAAGCGACGAGGCAAATAATAATAATAATTAAATAAACATTTGTGGGTCAGGTTGTCAACCCGCGGGTCGACTCAATTTGATCCTGACCCGGTGAGAAAAACGGGCCGCACGCACATGTCGGGCCGACCACTACAAGGTACCGGAGGTCAAATTGTGTCTTTTTTTGTTTGCGAAATGCGCCTATTTTTCGATTTTTCTTTTCGCCTAACTCAATCTTTGGAAACCTAAGTTGAACATTTGAATATTTATGTTATATAAGTGTGTGTGAATTTTCACTATATGTTGTATCTAAGTACGATATGATATTTTGGTGTACTATTATATGTTATAACTCATATGTTAGATAAGATTTTATATAATTTATGAGGATAAGTACAATATAATGGCTCTTTCCATATTTCCGTGCCAAACCAGACTAAAACGGTTGACTCATTAACCCTTGACCTACTAGCTCGACCGGGTCCGGGTCAATCCGCGGGTTGACAACCTTGGTGGGGTTTTTGTTTTCTTTTTGCTTTATTTTATTGTTTTTCTTTTTTTCTTTTTTATAAAAATTTGTCACCTCACATGTGGATGACATCGCGGGATGGATTGGAAGTCGCAACACGTGGGCTTCCGACGATTGTGAATGACGAGGCTACCGTCTTACTAGGTTCCCAGCCTAGCCCACTCCCAATATCTTGTTCGGATCCAACGTGGTCAATTACAATTTGACACCACGTTTTTATTTAGACTTGTTCTTTATATGATTTATTTATATAAAGCCAAATTCATCTGTATAGTCAAAACTTTGACGTTTGTGATAATAATAGCAATTTTTGAGGAAATGTCAATAATAGTCAGAATTTTGAAAGTTTGATGACATATATAGCCATTTCTGTTACATAATCTGTTAGTTAAATTAACAGAACGCTTACATGGCTGTTAACTCACGGACACATCATTGACAACTCAGCAACACTTGCCACATGGATGCCATGTCATATTTAATTTAAAAATAAACAAAAACTCAAAATTATTTTCACATCTTCTCTCCTCTCCCACCAGCACTAGTGGTCGCCGCCCTTCTCTCCAACTCTTCCACTTCCCCTGCTATGAGAAGCGAATTTTCGGCGCCGACAACGTGGTGATCTGATGGAGAAGTGTACAGTTGGAAGAAACAGCAAATCAAGAGAATTGAAACCTCAAAAACCAACAACAAACTGGAAATAAACTAACAAATCAACTTGCAAAAACCAACAGAAACACGAACACATTCA
Organism: Linum trigynum; assembly: GCA_964030455.1. Lineage (NCBI taxonomy): Eukaryota > Viridiplantae > Streptophyta > Magnoliopsida > Malpighiales > Linaceae > Linum > Linum trigynum. The sequence goes on from OZ034818.1 coordinate 6,857,331, forward strand.
AACAGAGAAAAACATAGGGAAGATGAAGAAGAAAGAGGTATGAGATTGAAGAACATAGCAAGAGGCGGGTCGGTTCACGACCATTTAGATCTTTACCGTCGGTTGGAAACCCTCTATTCCTCCTCCCTCAAGCGTTTCCTCTTCAAACATACTAGCCTCTCCCCCGCCACAAAACCCCCAACAACAAAAAAAAAATCTTTAATCCAATCCAAAGAACCCCTAATCTGATTCTACAACAATCTTCCTTTCCCCAACAACAAAACCCCCAATCCAATCAATATATATCCCCAAATCAAACCATCCCAATTCCAGAACCATCCAGAGAGGGGAGTCAAATCTATACCAGAAGTAGTAGGAGTCGCCGCCGCCGGAGCTCCAAGAAGGCCCCTTCAATAACTTGGCGTAATTAGACAACCAAAAGCTCATCCTCGCCATGAGCCTCCTTCAAGAACTCCGGCGGAAGCTTGTACCAAACGCCGTCCTCGCAGCATGGCCAAAAGCTATCGGGCGAATGGAGCGAATCGAGGCGACAGGAGCTGCGCAGCCGGCGTCGTCGCGGCCGTCGTCTCTTCAGCCTTCACAATGCCGCGAATGCTCTATTTCGTCTACTCAATCGTTTTTGTGCCGAATCGAAGGAGGAATGGAGGGACTAGGGGTCGGTGGGAAAATAATCGAGTGGTGGGAGAGGGGTCTCGCCACCGCCACACTCACCCGCAGTGTAAGGAAGAAGAGAGGAAGAAGATAGAAGATTTCATATCTGTTTTCCCTCTTGATGCAGGCGAAAGAACCGAGAGGGAGAGAGAGAAAATAAATATTTTTTTATTTTTTCTGTTAATTCCACCTCATGTTTTTATTGACTAAACGGTTGATAAGTCAGCTTTTTCGTTAGTCCAGTCAGCACGTTAACTAACACCATCAAACAATTGGACGAAAGTGGCTATTTTTAGTATTCGCCAAACGTGGCTATATTTGACAAAACCGTCAAAGTTTTGACTATACAAGTGTATTTGGTCTTTATATAATTAATTAATTAGACATTCGAACCATATTAATAGTCACGCCAGAAAAAGTACTCGGATAGATTGGTATGAGATTGCTTGAGACAATGGACGAGACCGTGTGAAAATTGTTTAATTTAGTTGTGAGATTTACTGAGGATCATATTAGTTTGATTTTATCCTTACATGCTATTCAAAGATATTAAAAATGGGACCTCTAGATTAAAGAGCAAACTTGTTTGGCAATTATTCTCATCGAAGTAAATTTGTTTGTGCAATTAATTGACGAGTGCATATTCTTGATTTAGTCTCGGTCCTTTTGATATGGTATTTCTACTAAATTAAGAGACCCGATTTTAACATGCTACTAAAGGATAATCTTCATGAAAACCATTCTAAAAATTATGAATGAAACTATTGATTTGAAAATCAACAAATTTTGCTCGATACACTGTGTGACGTCTAAGTTAATACAACATATAGATGTGGTATGTAAATCAGAAAGAGATAATAGTTTATATAGACGACCATGTATGCTGAATGTGGAAAAGGAAGAGAAGCCTCCTAGGTAGGACGCTTTTTTTTTCCCGACAAAGGATTTACTTGAGTGTAGGCAGTGGCGGAGGCAGAGTTTGAAAGTACCTGTGTCCTATTTACATAATATAAATATATAATTATTTAATATATATAATTAAAACTAATAATATTCAAATAATTCATTGATAGATATTAATGAAATACTAGACTAACACAATCATTATTTTCATAAGCACTTACAACACGTTTTCAAATTATCAATGTATCCGACTAAGCAACCATTAGCAAATTGGTCGCAATTCGACTTTGAAACTTTGTTTTTGATATAGCTCAAAGCTGAAAATGTTCTTTTTGCACTTGCAGTTGCAACGAGTAGAGTCAAAACTAACCACAAAAGACATAGAGATTGATTTTTTAGTATTGTGAATTTTGTTTATAGTGTGATAAATTAGTTTATGTTAGCTTTTAAACTTGAAATAACATGTAGTGTAGTAATAATTCATTTTTATATTACCTAAATGTGATGAGTGCAATCCTTAATTGATATATATATATATTATTTTCCCCAAAAGTTGCCTTGTGTACCGAAACAATTCCGTTGCCCTTGGCTCCGCCTATGAGTGTAGGACGTTTGAGTGTCCTTATTTAGTAGTTTGGGAACTTCTTGGTGAGTTGCATTGGCCCGTGAGTTTGGTTCTTACTTCTTAGGAGGAGCTCAAAGTCTCAAGTGAGATGCTTTAAAGTGGATTTAGATTTACTGATGACCTGGTGATTTGTCGCAACAATATCCTAACAACTTGACTAATCCTTCTTTTTGGGGTAATCAGAAGAGACTTAATTATCACAGCAGCAACTTAAGACATATTTTTGTCGTTTCCCCTTTTCCCCGAAGTTCGAAATGGAAGTAAACGAAGGAGGAAATAAAGAAAAAGGAGAGCAGAAAGAGAAAGCCTTTTTCTTTCTTTGTTTTGTGTTCTTTCTCAAATGGCGTGAGGCGACAGAACAGACAGGTTTCAAAAAAGTTGGAAGTGGGGATTCGAGCTCGATTCCACACGGCAACTGAGCTGAGGTGAGCAGTAAAGCACAAGCTCCAGCCTGGCCGGCTGGCTGGCGCAGTCATTGAACAAAACAAACAGCAGGAATCCGTAGTCAGCACTCCTTCCGGTTCAGACCAAAGCGTTTGCCAGGCAACAACCCACTCATGAAAACAAAAGGGGAAAGCTACGCTTTTATTATTTCTGGCCTCTCTCTTTCTCTGCGTATGATTTTCTCAATCCAACATAATGTACTTGGCAGGTATTTGGTTTTTACGACATGAGTAGTTCTATTATATTTATATACTCGATCAGAATTCATAACAATTTTCAGGGTGAAAGTCATGAACCGAATTCAAGCAGCAATCAGATGACAACGATGCAGTGAATTTCTCCGAAACTCTTTATTGCGGTTATGGCACGAAAACTAACGCTCCTATGAACAGCTTCACCTACAAAATGAACATACACATAGGTTACAAAGCAGCCGCATCTCATCAAATGGTAAGAGCAACAATGCCAAAGTCACATAAATTTGAAGACCCGTGCAAAACAAAGAATCGATTAGCCCTGTCAATGATTACTTCAGTTTTGGTGCTCATCTATCTTAAATCCATCTTTGGAAATGAGAATACAACACCAAACAAGCGTAATATGAAATTCAAATCAATATGAAGCAGAGCAGAGTAGAGTAGCAGACAGGCTGAAGTCGTACTCCTTCTCTACCTACCACTGCTTTGGTTTCGTATCTTAGAGTATAATATTGGTCTTTCTTTCCCTTCCCACTGCAGCGATCCCTGTGCTTGACTTGTTGGCGTAGCAATAGCAATAGTAACAGCAATAGCATAGATTATGGCTATCCCCATCCGACACTCATCACCTAGCCGCAGCAGCCATCCCAACAAACAGTCTGGTCTTCACCCACTAGGGCAATTGCACCAGTGAGAAATGGGCTGGCTGGCTGGCTGGCTGGCACCCACCAACTCAAAAACCCTGCCCATCGACATAGATATACTTGTTTTTCTTACCAACACCTTATCAACTTCATCTTTCTTAAGCTTCACACCGAATAGCAATTGTTAGATTCATTGTTTCACAAGTCCAAGACTCTTGTTTGATCCCATTAGTTGGCATCCAATTGATTATTATCACCAATTCGGAGAGTGTTCTGAGCTTCCATATACCATGACCACTGACTCATCTTTCGGATTAGGCACTCACTTAATCATTGAGATCGGTCATTTCAGTGTTTAGAGCTAGCTAATCATATATGCGCCATTTGAAATTATCACTTTACTTTTTTTTGCGTTACAAGACCACCGGTGGAGTCTGAGATGTACGTTGGACGATTGAGAAGTCTCGATACCCGCGATCCGATAAAAACATCAGCATACTATTGTCTGTCCACGTCCTCTCACGGTTGGGCTGATGAAAATAAGTATTATTGTGTCATTTGTGTGAAGTTGTTCTTCCCTATCCACGATATTTTCTTATTGAATGATTCACTACAGAGGCTTTGCAGCCTTACCAAACCCACTGAGATTCTCTGCTACACATAACACCATAAACTAACATTTTTTATTTTTTATTTTGAAATACAAAAGTTGCGCCAATTTTTACATCCGGCCCCGATGTTCAGAGTTCAGAGCGTACAACAACAACTGGCTTGCTTCATATGTCACAACGCAGAACAGAAACCCAACTAATAAATATTTGGTACCTTATCTTCCAAATTAGGAATGGTTGGTCACTTTGCTTTTATTCATTTTTTTTACCATGCTCGACTTGGCCTGATCCTCTCATTCTCGATCCAGTTTTTCTAAATTACACGTAATTTTATTTAAATTAATTAAAATTGTACGTCAATACCTCATATTTTAGCACCAATAAAATTTTAAGTAGATAAAAATTCCAATTTCTCTAATAATTTACCTACATTTATCATACTCTAATTTGTTCCTCGATTTTTTATGAAAAGATTAATGTTTCGATTTTCTTACACTTTAAATTATAGTATTATACAAATATGAATCTATGTGTGCCTCGCACTAAATTACTCAACCTAGCTCCAACCTGACATGAAACAGGTATGGTCATTCGTACTTTATACGTGTGAATAAAGAAAATTCCTTTTGCTTTCTTATTTGGTTTAACTCCAAAAACAAAACAAAGTACGAAAAAGCACTATCATATGATTATGATCACATTCTAGAGTTAGAAAGAGGGTAAAGCAGTCGACATTTTTCTTGTGAGGCTGAAATTGATTCAGAAATCCGCACTAATGTACAATAAGGCAAGGAAACCCAACCCAACCCACAAACCATTCCGATATTTACTTCCCCCATAGCCACCATTGTCCGATCACTGGCCCATCTCCGGTCAACCCACCTGAGACGAACCCCTTGAATCAGACAGCAAAAACACGTGTCTTCTACTCCGCACACACACACAAAAATTAACCCACCCTTTTACTAATTTACAATGCTTCTCCCAAACACGTGTCTAAATTTCACTAATCATGTAACCCAAGTTGTCGACCGGCATCGTCGCACTTGACCTCAGCGATGCCAATCCTCGACCCAGCCAGATCGTACTCCATCCACACGTTCTGTTGGTGGTGATGTCCGATCACGAACGCCTCGATCCCGAGCAGCTCGGAGTTCCCGAACGTGAAGCACCACACCGAGTCCCTGCCCCTTCGCGAACCGGGCACCCGATACAACAGCTTATCGCCCGACACGCTGAACTCGGCACCCCGGAACATCAGGGTGACCGAGGGCAGGCCGGGTGGGGGCGCGGTCCGGGTCGAGTCGATCAGGTAACACAGGTCCATGGCCCCCTGAAACACGTAGTTCGGGTCGTTCAGGACTCGGAGAACCCGCCTGGTTTGGGCGAGGAACTCGGTTCGGAGCGCGGTGTAGGCCGGGCCGAGCAGGAACGTGAACTGGGTGCCCGAGTCGACCATGGTCTGGCCAGCCCCCGTGTGGTCAGGCTGGAAGACGGTTTTCGGCACGGGCAGGATTTTGCTGTTTACCTTTATGCCCTCGAGCTGGACAGTGTAGGCGACCCGGTCGTAGTACGGGAGCGGGTCGTTGATTTTCACCATCGGGGTGTATTTGAGCGGTTTCAGCCACGAGAAGGAGGCGGCGCCGCCGCCGAGGAGGAGGACGCCGGAGGAGCCGAGGCTGGAGATGCAGTAGGAGAATTTCGTGTAGCCCAATTGGTTGATGAAGGAAAGCGAGCCGCGGTTCATCCCCATCAACCCGGTCGATTTGGCGTCCTCCTCGGAGTTGGAGCTGAACCCGGAGTCCATGCACCCGAACAGAGTGGCGGGTCGGGTCATCGAACCGACCCTAAACGTCTCGTAGGCGAGGTTGCCTTCGATCGAAGTAGCGTCGGCGTAGGAGACGGCGACGTGGCAGAGCTTGGCCGGGTCGCAGGAGACGGGTATGGATAGGTCCCGGGTCCGGGTCCGGCAAGCGGGCGAGAAACAGGGGACTTTGGCGTACGATTTGGAAGCCAACGGATTGAATATGGAATTCAATCCGGGGGATTTCCGGCAGTGGAGCCAGGACAGCTCGCTACCCGTGTCGAGCACCATGGTCACTGCCTGCGGCGGCGACCCGACGGTGAGGGAAACGGTGAGGGAGACGTTGTGGTGGAAGAGCATCTTGTCGGATTTGGAACCGGCGGCGAGGGTGCCGAACAGCCTGGAATTGGGAATCCGGTGGTGGGTCTCTGTTTTCAGGGCGAAAATTTGGTGGGTTGGTTTCGAATCGATAGAGTAGAGTTTGGGTAGCAGGAAGAGTAGGAAGAAGAGGGAAAGGGGAACAGAGTGGCGGCGGATTGAAAAGGCCATGGGGAAGGTGGGTTGGTTCAATTTCAATGGCGGATTTTGTGGGGAGAGTGTATATATAGTACAGAGTGGAGGAGGCCGTGAGGGGAATTTGAATTGAAGACGGTGGTGGTCTGGTGGAGGGGATTTGGATTTTTGCGTCTGAGGAAGCGAAATTGTTGTTGGGGCGTGTGGGGAAAATTACAAAAGATTGGGAGGCGAATTTTCTGTTCTTTTGGGGACAAGCTTTTTTTGAGAGAAGCGGAAGGAATTAAAATAAAGAGATGGATCTTTGTGGTGAGTGATGACAATTTACAGAGGGAGAGAGGGAGGTGTTTTCAAGGTGGTGAATGTGATAGTTATTTGTAGTAATTCGTATGTGCTGAGTCACGGTTGTCATGAGATCGATTGATATGACTAATTTGTAAATGCATGCATCATTATTTGTTAATCTTTGATTACGAAATTGAGAATGTTTTATGTACCATCCACTTAGCAAGAAAGTTCGAATATAAATGAATTTGATGTTTTTGCGGAATAAGAGTAAACATTACTGCATTGTTCGCTGGTAACTATGTGTTCAAATGATTAATTTACTAATAGATGGTTATGGTGTACGTGTGAAAAAAGAGAAAAAAATAAATGATTGTGCGATTGTTGCATTCATGTTTTGCGATGTATACAATACAAACGTTTGGTCATGAATCATGACTAATGGAGAGACCTAAGTACATGCTCAAATTTACAGTGTTATAATGGTTTTGTCACTTGATCTTTCTCTAAGATACGACAAACTATATTGACTAGATGTATAAATACGTGATTACACGTATTAATTTAGGAGGAAAGTGTACGGTGAATTAGTTGAATTGAACATTGGGGTTTGAAGGGAAAATCATGACGGGGTTTCAGCCTTTCATGTTGCTTTATGGATGCTTCAGTTTTCTTTCTTCTTTTCTGTTTACCTTTAAATTTTCAAAGATACTTTCATTTACTTTTCTTTTCATGCTGAAGTTTTCTGCCCCTACATACTCTGTTTTAGAAGGTTCACTTACCTTTTCTTGACGCTATTCAAAATGGACGATCTATTCCTCAGTTTTAGAAACTGCATAATTGGGTAACGAGACAAGAATGAAAGAAAAGATTGGAGCCACTAATCAGAACGTGTTAACAGTTAATAATGCCTTTGAAAGAACAATTTCTCTCAAAGATGAACTCTCCCCTAAAATGGAGTTCGTAGCAACTGGCTCTCTGTTTTTTGCGCGATTCACGGCAAATCCCATCAGAGTAGACCAGTTTGTATGTACAGCAAACAAGATCGTATACAATCCACATCTCGAGAATCATATATGTTATGTCCAACAACCTTAGTTTTTTAACCCTCGAACAGAGGACACAGGACAGTCATGGCTGGCAAAAAACCCAAATGTAGGAACGTGAGTAGTAGTGACCTGCACCAAATGTATAGACTGTATTGAGATGTTTCGAACTCCTATTACCTATATACATAGCCTAGGTCGGACAGCATGGTCTAGGTCATATGACATGTTTGACCTTTCCACGACACTAACTGGTCACATAATCTAGAATCCGGACATGATTGAGGGTTGTTCGTCAAAGTTGTATAATGTGTTTTGTTATAAACGCGCTGCTACGGATCGGGAAATCGCAGGAATCGACAAAGCAAGAATATGAAAGCGAGAATCGAAAACACGACATACGATTTACGTGGTTCACTAACACGATGTGTGTTAGCTACGTCCACGGGCGAGAGAGAGCCAATTTCACTATATCAAGGAGATTACAGAGGAGTATGAGAAGTATTTATAGTACTTCTCCATGTGGGTCTAAAACCTAATCCAATCTGGCAAAGGAAATGGTTACAGACCAGGCCTAGAACCCTAACCCAAATAACATTGAGCCCATACAGCGAGACCCCCGATTACCAGTCGTAGCGGTTGATAGTCCGATTCAAGTCACATCAACAAATCTCCACCTTGACTTGAATCCTCTTCCTCTGAAACCTCTGATGTACTCTGCTCCTTCTATCTCTCTCCCGCCATCAATGCCCCACAGGGCGGAGTCACCCACTCAAGACATTCAGCAAGTCCAAGCAGTGTTGGAACTTGCCATGTGGAACCGGCTTCGTGAACATATCAGCAGGATTATCCGCGGTGCCAACCTTCTTCACCTTAATCCTCTTCTCTGTCCTCAAGAAATGATACCTCACGTCGATGTGCTTAGTCCTCTCATGGTGGACTTGATCCTTGGCCAAGCATATTGCACTCAAACTGTCGCAATACACCACTGCCTGATCATGATGTAGACCAAGATCACTAACCAGTCCCTTCAACCATATTCCCTCCTTAGCAGCTTCTGTCAACGTCATATACTCTGCCTCAGTAGTAGACAATGTCACCGCCGACTGCAAAGTTGCCTTCCAGCTCACTACAGAACTCCCAAGAGTGAATACATAACCGGTCATCGATCTCCTCGTGTCAACATCTCCAGCATAGTCCGAGTCAGAATACCCAGACACCAAGCACTCTGTATCACTTCCGAAGCTAATCCCCACATCAGGTGTACCCTTAAGGTACCGGAAGATCCTCTTCACAGCCTGCCAATGCTCCTTCCCAGGTTGTATCATAAACCTGCTGACAACACTAACAGCATGTGCAAGATCAGGTCTAGTGCATACCATAGCGTACATCAAGCTACCTACTGCACTAGCATATGGGACTCTCGACATGTACTCCTTCTCAGCCTCTGACTGTGGTGCATAAGCTGAGGAGAGATGAACATTAGAAGCACTAGGAGTATTTAAGGGCTTTGCTGAAGACATGGCAAACCTCGACAGTATCTTCTGGATGTAGCTCTTTTGTGACAAGAAAAACTTCTTCTTCGACCTGTCCCTATAAATCTCCATACCCAAGATCTTCTAAGCAGCTCCCAAATCCTTCATCTCAAACTCAGCACTGAGAAGCCCCTTTAACTTCTGGATATCAGACTTTGACCTTGCAGCTATGAGCATATCATCCACATACAGAACAAGATAGATCATCGAACCATCCTCCACCTTGTTGTGATACACACAACAATCATATGGACTTCTGCTATAGCCCAGCTCAAGCATGTAACTGTCAAATCTCTTGTACCACTGCCTCGGAGACTGGTTAAGTCCATACAAGGACTTCTTCAACTTACAAAAATAGTCTTCTTTTCCCGGAACCTCGAATCCTTCTGGCTGAGTCATGTAAATTTCTTCCTCCAACTCTCCATGTAGGAAAGCTGTCTTCACGTCTAGCTGCTCGAGCTCCAAGTCATAATGTGCCACTATTGCTAGTACCACTCTGATCGAAGTATGTCTGACCACTGGTGAGAAAATCTCATTGTAGTCAACTCCTTCCCTCTGCGAGAAGCCTCGTGCAACCACCTGAGCTTTAAATTTCATGCCCTCTTTAGAAGTGATTCCTTCCTTCTTCTTGTAGATCCACTTGTTTGTAACAATCTTCCTTCCCTGTGGTCGTTTGACTAGCTCCCAAGTCTGATTCCTGTCATGGGATTCCATCTCATCTCCCATTGCGGCAAGCCACTGATCAGCTTCACCACCCGAAACTGCTTCTCTATAGGACCGTGGCTCTCCTGCATCCACTTCTTCAGCAACCTGAAATGAATACGCCACCATGTCCTCGAAGCCATACCTCTGTGGAGGTACTCCTGCAGTCGCTCTCTTCGGTCTACCGGAAGCAATAGACTGTTGAGCTCGTGCACTGGACTCTGAAGTTTCTGGCTCTGCAGAGACATCCTCATCATGTTGATCTTCTCCACCTTGGTGCTCAAACTCACTCTCATTGAGAGTTTGCAGCTCCACCTGTTTATCAACATTCCTGCTACCTTCAACAACAGTAACCTTCAACATGGGGTTAAACATAGACTTCTCATCAAATATCACATTTCTACTGAGTATAACTCGATGCTCAGAAGGTGACCAGACTCGAAATCCCTTAACTCCATCTCTGTAACCCACAAATACACCCTTCTTTGCCCTTGGGTTCAGTTTACCCTCATCCACATGATAATAAACAGGACACCCGAAAACTTTCAGTGAAGAGTAATCAGCAGGCTTACCATACCACACCTCATAAGGAGTCTTCAACTCGATACCTGTGTGAGGTCCACAGTTGATCAGGAAGCACGCCATGTTCACTGCTTCTGCCCAGAATCTTCTCTCTAGTACAGCATTAGAGAGCATGCACCGTGCTCTCTCCAACAATGTCTGGTTCATCCTTTCTGCAACGCCATTCTGCTGAGGTGTATCTCTCACAGTCCGATGACGGGCAATCCCTTCATCCTTGCAGAATTCGTTGAACTCAGAATTACAGAACTCCAGACCATTGTCTGTTCGCAGCTTCTTGATCTTCTTCCCGGTTTGATTCTCCACCAATGTCTTCCACTGCTTGAACTTCGTGAAAGCCTCACTTTTCTGCTTCATCATGAAAATCCAAGTAAATCTCGAATAATCATCAATAATAGACAGAAAATACCTGCTGCCTCCAATGGATTCAACTCGTGAAGGACCCCAACAGTCGGAGTGGAGGTAATCTAGTATCCCCTTCGTCCGGTGGATACCCTTCTTGGGAAACTTGCTGCGATGTAGCTTCCCAAACACACAATGCTCGCAGAATTCCAAATTCTGCATCTTGTGCCCGCAAAGAAGATCCCTCTTCGACAGAACTTGCATCCCTCGTTCACTCATATGCCCTAGTCTCATGTGCCAGAGAGTGGTCATATCTTCCTGATGAACCTGAGATGATGCAACTGCAGCAGAACCAGACAACACAGACCCTTGTAATGCATACAAGGTCCCACGCTTCACGCCCTTCAGCACTTTCCTTGAACCTTTGCAGACATACACAACTCCACCTTTTCCTTTGAAACTGAAACCCTTGTTGTCGAGTAGACTCAAGGAGATCAGGTTCTTTGTCATTCGTGGAACATGCCTGACATCATTCACGGTACAGAACGAACCATCATGTGCCCGAACCTTTATGGACCCGATTCCAACAACCTTGCAGACAGCTCCATTTGCCATGACCACGTTACCACCATCTATCTGCTCGTAGGTTGTGAAGCAATCCCTGTTCGGAGACATATGGTATGAGGCTGCAGTATCCAGAAACCACACATCCCCACGATGTGCCTTCTCATCTACAGCCAAGGCGAGATCGTCTTCAGAACTGTTGTCCACTTCTGCCACGGCAACTGAACCTTGTTTCTTCTGTTGCCCTCTTCTCTTGGGACAGTTGTACTTCCAATGCCCCACTTCCTTACAGTTGTGACAAGCATCACCTGGCTGTGGACCGGGACCCTTGGAATTCTTGTTCGAATTCCCTTTACCAGATTTCTTCTTTCCCTTTCCACCTGTAACAGCCAAACCCGATGCCTCACCACCTGTACCAGATCCGGACGCCTTATGTCTGATCTCTCTCGTATGAAGAGCAGACCGACATCTTCCAACGACACGCTTTCTTTACCAGCAATAAAAGAATCAACGAAATTCTCATATGAACTCGGCAAAGAAACCAGCAGGATTAGGGCAGCATCCTCGTCATCAACTTGAACATCTATATTACGTAGATCCAGCAAAATAGAGTTAAGTTGTTCGAGATGTTCCCTCAAAGGCGTACCTTCTTGCATCCTCAAGCTGAACAACCGTTGCTTGAGATGCAGCTTGTTGGTTAGAGACTTAGTCATGTATAGACTCTCTAGTTTCAACCACAAGCCCGCGGCAGTCTTCTCAGCAGCGACTTCAATGATGACGTCATCAGACAACGATAGCATGATGGTCGAGTGGGCCTTCTCCTCCAGGGTGTTCCACTCATCGTCATCAACCGCTGCCTTCTTCTGTTTCGCAGACAGCGGCCCCCACAGCCCTTGCTGTTTTAATAAAGCCTGCATCTTGATCTGCCATATAGAGAAGCTGTTCTTCCCCGTGAACTTTTCGATCTTCATGTTCACCGACGTCATTCTTCTGAATTGAAAACCCTAGCCTGATTTCCAGCCGCGGCTCTGATACCACTTGTTATAAATGCGCTGCTACGGATCGGGAAATCGCAGGAATCGACAAAGCAAGAATACGAAAACGAGAATCGAAAACACGACACACGATTTACGTGGTTCACTAACACGATGTGTTAGCTACGTCCACGGGCGAGAGAGAGCCAGTTTCACTATATCAAGGAGATTACAGATTACAGAGGAGTATGAGAAGTATTTATAGTACTTCTCCATGTGGGTCTAAACCCTAATCCAATCTGGCAAAGGAAATGGTTACAGACCAGGCCCAGAACCCGAACCCAAATAACATTGAACCCAAATAACAGCGAGACCCCCGATTACCAGTCGTAGCGGCTGATAGTCCGATTCAAGTCACATCAACATGTTTTGAAAATGGGATCACTTGCATTGCACTTTGTAAGATCGATTACCAGAGAAATCAAAGAGGAAACCAAAATCAGAGCAGGAGTAAACATCTCCAACCAAAAGTTGAAACAAACAGTGTTTCAGAGATAGAAAAAGGGAAGCACAGAACACCAAATGAACCAACCCCTACAATGGGTCGGAAACACTTGATCCACAACCAGTAAACACAAAAATCTCTCTTGCAACCAAACCAAACAAAGTAGCTTCAAGCACAGTCAGCTCGTCTGATCTGACCGGAACCATGGCTATTGAACACAACAATGTCATAAGCCGCCTCCTGGGAGTCGCTCGAAGACACTCAACACAGTGAATCTTAGATGTGGGATTACATGTAGGGGTGTTCAAACGGTGTGGTTACCGTGGTAACCGTTTTAACCGGTACTATTTGGATAATTTGGTTTGGTTAATTTGGATAATTGGTTTGGTTTGGTTAAAGTTTTTAGCTTGTTTGGTTTAGGTGGTTTGGTTTGGTTTCAGACACTCTTAACAGTCAAACCAAATTAACCGGTTAAGTAATTAGTCATATATTTAATATATATTATATACACATACTTAGTACTTTGCATAACCATTCAAGAGTTAAACGTTCATCCCTTTTAGACTCATAAAATATAAAGCTCAATATTGCTCCTATAGTGTATATTTGTATATGTAAAGTGTAGACCACAACATATGGACGCCTAATTTAGATAAATCTCATACATTATGATGGATGAAAACTTGAAAGGAAGGTCATTTTCAGCCTATGATAATCGCTAAGAGACTAAGTCAATCACACAAACACAACAATTCATTAACCCATACCATTGTCATAAAAATTTGTTAGGTGAATACTTCTACTAATCGTAAGATAATTGTTTTAGTTGCATGTATTTATGTTAAGGGTCAACTATAACTATGTGTTGATTGTTATGTTTTATTCATTATATAAATTGCGAATTGATGCATTAACCGAAAAATTTTCTCACTTAATGATAATGTGATTTTATATTGGTTAATCTGGTTAACCAATTAACGAAACCAATTAAACTTTAGTTTGGTTAATTTGGTTGTTGTATTAGTTTTGACGGTTTGGTTATGATATTGTATTCCATGGTTAATGAAATTTAGCCTTATTTGGTTTGGTTATAACCATGGTAACCATTTGAACACCCCTAATTACACGGCGGTGGTCAGGGATGAGAATCAGATTGTTCCGAGCTGAAGAAGTAGAGGGAGCCAAGGAACCAAATCTTGGTGAAGGCGAGCAGGAGAACCTACACCCCAAAATCAAAGAACCGTCACCACAGCCAACCGGATCAGACTCCGTCATTCACCAACGACGACGACATAGAGGCAAATCTAAACCACCAGCAGAGGCCAAAGGGGGAAAACGGTGAATGGATTCACCAAAAGAAAGATAAATCCACCATCTTGAGGGACAACCACCACACATAGTCTGGTAGAGACGCCAAAGATGCAAAATCCAGCCCCAAGGAGAGCAAACCCAGAAACAAGAACTCTAGAACAGAGAACATTGTAAAGCCACATAGGCTGGAAAAGCTGAAAAAGCTGGAAAATGAGTGATATAAGATTTATGTTTGGGTATCTTTTTCAGCAATTCAATTGTTAGAATGTGATGATTCTCGACACACTTAATAACCGATTAGGAATGAAAATTTGTATTCCGCCTCGTCAGATGCTATACGATCCACAGTAACATGAGACTAGGGCTGGCCATTCGGTTATCGGTTGTCGGTTAACCGGCCGGTTAAACCGATAACCGGTGGTTACCGGTTAACCGATAACCGAAAAGCTGAGGGCGCGGGCGGTAGAAGGGTTGCGGAGGCCGGTTAACTAGCTAACCGACATAAATAACCGCCGGTTAAACCGACTAACCTACGCATCCTCACCCCTCGTAAAACGCCGTCGTATCTATGTGTCTGTCTGTCCTACCCTAACCATCGCGAATTCACTCTCCCTTCCAGGCTTCCACCATCGCGAATTCACTCCACCACAGCAGCGATTCACTCTCCCTCTCCCTCTCCCTCACTCTCCCTGCCGCGTGCCACCGCCTGCCCCTGCCGTTGCCGACCCTCTCCCTCACTCTCTCCCTGCCGCCGACGCCACCATCTCCCTCCCGCCTCCCCGACGCTAGTCTCCGCCATCTCCCTCTCGCCTCCCCGACGAGTCGACGACAAGCTGATGTGAGTACAAAATGGAAACTGTAGTACATATGCCCACCACCTCTCTTTCAGATTTGAGCAAAGATAAATTATGGAGCAATTGAACTGCTCTTATTCTGTTGGTTATATTAGTAATAAGTGATTGTACAACTAGTGATCTTGAAGGGAATTAGGAACACAAATTTTGTTTTATGGTAGATGAAAAGGTGATTCAGTCGTGAAATTATTCATGGTTTGGATGGCTTGGTTTAGTGACTTTAGTCTCCTTTGATTGTACAGTGATGTACTGGTGATAAACCTTGCTGTGTAAAATTCGACTGAGGAGTTTTGGTTATCCTCTCAACAACTCTTCTCCTGCAAGCTTTTGCCAAGTATTTGCTAGAGCAACTTATAGCAGTGGCCAAACTTGGTTATTATACATGTACGAACCCCGACAAAATGACGTGCCAGTAATTATAAGTTCCATTGTGCTTTGCGTGTTTCTATATGTTCGCTCCCTTGGAGCATTTCATTTGAGCACATACAGTGTGGAACGAAGATGACCTCTGTAGGAGAAATTCTTTGTATAACTCAGCTTGCTGCATCAGTGTAACAATTTCCTTGTGTAATTGTTTTTGTAGGGTGAGACCTCCGGCTTCTTGTGGTGGACGTGGCGGACGAGGTGTCCCTACTGCTGCTACTGCTCCTCATGGTGGGAGACCTCCGGCGACTCGAGGTCGTGGTGGTGCGACTGCTCATGTTCAGACCCGGGGTCGTGGTGGGCGTACAGGAAGTCGACCTGTTCAACCTACTGAAGCTTCACCGTCTTCATCAACTCCATCGATTCCCGCCCCTGTCGATAGTGGAAGTACACCTGTCGATACACCTGCCGAGACTCCTTCTGTTGACACGGGCACTCCTTATTCAGAGACAGTTACAAGAGACATATTTGACTGCGAGAAATGGTTGAAGACGGTGGGTAAAGCTTCTTGTTGGAAGGTGTTTAAGAAGATAATAGTTGACAGCTACCCGATGGGAGAGTGCATTCACTGTCATACTTTAATCAAAGCTCATCCTCACAAAAATGGGACCACTCAATGAATAACCACATGCACTCCTGTTTGGCTAAGTTGGCAGCAAATAAAAATAAGACAGTATTGCAGACATCAGAAGGTGGTCAAGTAAGTGGTTTATGGAAGTTTGATCAGGGAAAAGCTAGATATGCATTAGCCCGTATGATCATTATGGATGAATTGTCATTTCGCTTTGTGGAGAGGGAAGGGTTTAAGCAATTCATGTCTTCTGTTCAGCCACTGTTTAGGATACCTGGGAGGAAAGCTATAAGAGATGACCGCTTTCATATCTTTATGGATAAAAAGATGGATTTAATTGATTTTTTTGAATCAAGGAGCCAAGGAAGAGTTTCAATCACTACGGATACATGGAATTCTGATAACAACAAGAATTTCATGTGTGTTACTGCTCACTTTGTTGGAAGTGATTGGAAGTTGCAGAAAAAGGTGATAGCCTTTGTTCCCATCACAAGTCATACTGGAGTTGATATTGCAGAGAAGCTTGCAGAAGTTCTTGAAGAGTGGAAGGTGAAGAATCTGTTCTGCATGACCATGGACAATGCAACTTCAAATGATGTTGTCAGTGAGTGCATGATAATGAAGCTAAAGGAGTGGGGGTGTGATTTGATGGATGGGAGGTTTCTACAGTTTCGATGTGTTGCACACATCATTAATCTGGTGGTACAAGATGGACTGAAAGTGGTTGGTGGTGCTGTGGACAGAGTTCGGGATTGTGTGAAGTGGGTGAGGTCTTCACCAGCTAGGTTGTTACGATTCAAGAATGGCATGGAATTTCTGCATGTGGAGTCAACCAAACTGGTGTCTTTGGATGTACCGACCAGGTGGAACTCCACCTATACCATGTTAGAGTCAGCAGAAAGTTTTGAGGCAGTGTTTACGACGTTGTATTCAAGTCCACACGATCATTCTCTTAGAGATTATCTGGACTCAAGAGGTGGGCTTCCAACTAATCAAGATTGACAGATGGTTAGGAAGTTGAGAGACTATATGAAAGTCTTCAATGACTTGACCCTTCTAGTCTCTGGTAAGTGAAATTTCTGAACTGCATTGTTTTATTTAAAAATTATAACGATTTGCCCATTTCAATTTGTGTTATTCTAATTGTACAGGAACTAAATATGTGACTATGCATATCTTCTTCAAGAAGCTTGTTACGGTATATGACATCATTGATAAATTGAAGAAGGATCCGCTTGAAGAGATCCAAAAGATGGCTGAGAAGGTTGAGGAAAAGGTACAAAAGTATTGGTTTGAATCATGTGTTGTGAACGAGAAGAACATGAAGGTGAACCACTTAATTTATATAGCATGTGTGCTTGATCCAAGAAGTAAACTTGATTTGATGTCTGAGGTTTTGGCAATGATGTATGGGAATGTGAAGGGAGGAGAAATGGTTGACTGCATTAGGAAGGAAATGCGACAACTGTTTGAGGTTTACAAAGGGAAGTATGGATCAAAAGCACCCTCCTCTGCATCTGAGCCTACCACTGGTGAGAGCACGGCTGGTGGTGATAGGATTAAGCAGCTAGAGGAGAGGATTAGGAAGAGGAAAAGGGAAGCACTTCTGCAGGATACAGGAGGTAGCTCTGCTGAGCTTGACATCTATTTAAGATGTCAAACTGATGGCATCAATGAGGAGAGTGATGATGCAAAGTTTGACATCTTGAGTTGGTGGTCTCGACACTCTTGAACATATCCGATTCTTGCTGAGATGGCTAAGGATATCCTAGATGTTCCCATCTCTTCTGTTGCCTCAGTGGCAACCTTCAGCTGTGGCGGTCGGATTCTCAGTCCATTCAGGTCTTCTTTGAGTGATATCATGTTGGAGGAATTGATTTGTGCGGAGGATTGGATAAAGTATCAAGATGCCGGGGCCGGAGATAATGACGATAGGGAAGAAGATGAAGAGATCATGGATTTGGAAAGCGGTAAGTTCTAAAACTCTTTTAATTATTATTTGTTGAAGTAAACAAATACTATTTCTTTCTACCTAATTCAATGTATGAATATTCTAATAATTTGTTTTATTTTTTCTTACTCAGTTAATACCACTTTCCAGTCTAGAATGGAAAGTGCAAGAATTGATGTTGGCAATGCAGATGCAAGTCAGAACATTCCAGATGGGAATGAGCAGGAGGGTGAAGAAAATGTGTCGGAGGAAGAGTATGAGAAAGATGGATATGACGATGTTGGTCATCACCTCTTGCCGCAACTGAAAGAAAAGGGTTATGTAGATGTTGGTTCTTCTTCGGTTGATAAGTGATGAATTGGTGGTGACTTGTAATTTGTGACTTTATGAAGTTCATGACTTTATGTTCTAGTATTTGAGACATTAATTTGGTGATTTAAATCTATTTTGTATGCAAAAATGATTGAAACTTGACTTGTGGAGTGATTTAGATGTAGAAATGTAAGGCTGAACGTTTAATTTTAGGCAATTTGTATCAATCTTGTCTTCACAGGGGTCTGACGGGTTTGGTTACCGGTTCGGTTAGTCGGTTATAACCAGTTTTCGTTGCATGCCGCGGTTACTTCGGTTAACCGAGCAACTAACCGGTAACCGACCGATCGATTGCCGGCTAACCGAAGCTTTCCTTCGTGCGGTTGGCGTTAGTTGCATCCCCTGTCTCGTTAACCGGTAACCGACATTTCGGTTATCGGTTATAACCGAACTAACCGAAATGTCAGCCCTAATTGAGACATGTCAACCAAAAGGCAAGAAGAATAAACAACACGCGATTTATGTGGTATACTCGACGATGATGTCGAAACTAATCCACGCAGAGAAGCAACCTCTCAGACTCAATCGTATAATCTGCCAATAGAATCCTTAGGTTACAGGAGTGGCGGCCTCAGCTTATGTACACAGCCGCCAAACCCTAACTATGACTTAAACGTAATTAAACTAAATACAAGTTAATTATATTTTGCTACCTATACTTTTAACACCCTCCCTCAAATTGATGGTACTTGCGTAACATCAATTTGTGTGCTAGAAACCAGTGACGAGAGGTAGCCACCGCTTTAGTAAGCAGGTCTGCGGTCTGGTCCTCTGAAGTGATGTAGGATAGCAAAATATGTCCTTCAGCAACCAACTGGCGGATATAGTGAACATGAACTTCAATGTGCTTCGTATGATCATGGAGCACAAGATTAGTAGCAATCTTAATCGCACTGGTATTATCGACATATAAACGCATAGGATAGATACTAACCACACCAAGTTCCTCTAGTAACTGACGCAACCAGACCAACTCCGAAGTCACCTCGGACATCGAACGATATTCGGCCTCAGTGGAGGACTTAGACACCCGGTCTTGCTTCTTACAACGCCAAGAAATGAACGATGAACCCTCTTTCACACACCAGCCAGACGTCGAGCGTCGAGTATCCATGCAACTAGCATAGTCAGCATATGCATATGCTTCTATATCAGGTGTACCAGTCGCAGGAAAGAAGAGGCCAACATCCTGAGTATCACTAAGATAGCGCAAAATGCGCATGATGGCAAGAAGATGAGACGACTGGGGAGCCGACATGAATTGACTGACCACCTGGACTACATAGGAGATGTCTGGACGAGTATGAGTCAAATAGATAAGGCTGCTCACTATGCTACGATACTGAGAACTGTCAGGTAGAAGATCACTGTCATCTCGTCGTAACTTCAGATTTTGTTCCATGGGCGTAGCACACGGAACACACGACTCCATATTAGCCTGTTCTAATAGATCCACCACATACTTCTGTTGACATACTAGCAAGCCAACGTAGATCGATGAATCTCAAGCCCCAAAAAATATGATAGATCACCAAGCTCCTTGAGATTAAAAGCATCCCTAAGAACTCCAGTAAGAAACTGAATCCCGTCCTGATCATCACCACTTATCACCATGTCATCAACATAGATAAGTAGCATAGTGAGTCCACGAGACGTACGTCGTAGAAACAAAGAAGGGTCATTATCACTTTGATGAAAGCCAGCCTGCAGGATAGTACTCCGGAATTTTTCAAACCAGGCCTGGGGCGCCTGTTCCAATCCATACAGAGAGCGGCGAAGTAAGCAAACTTTTGACTTGTCGTTGGAATAGCCGGGAGGACATTCCATATAAATTGTCTCCTTCAAGTCTCCATGCAAGAATGCATTTTTAACATCCAACTATGTCAGACCCTAACCCTTCATGGCCGCAACCGCAAGCAGCATGCAAACAGTCTGCATTTTCAATATTTGTTCATATTTTGATCTTTCATCAACTAATTAGACTTGATCTTTCAACTAGTTAGATTCAATTACCTATTATCACTCATTTTCATTCATAAAGTGTTTTCCCTTAATTTTATCGTAAAAACTAAAAAATTTATGTGTTTTTTTCCGAATAACATGTAAGAGTTGGTCGACCTGTCCCGCATGTACCGCCCGTCCCGTCCCACCTGTTTGACATTACTATAACTAATGCTAATCGCACGTAAATATAATGAGAATTCATAGTTTAAATTTAAATAGAGCTCAACGAGATAGCTGCGCAATACAAGAAAATCTATCGAGATTGGCAGCTAATTGCACGTGTGAGTACTAGGCAGGGATACCCAGTGAAAACACCTCTTCCTCTTAATATTAATGATTGATGAATTCGGCACCACCTACATCACAATTGTTAGTAAAAGAAGGTATAAAATATGTATGATTTTGGGGTCTTGCCAGATTTAATCTGGTTAAATCAACACTGAGACATTACTGATAGCCATTTGCTCGAGCGAATGAAATATTAAATATACGCCAATAAATATTCATGAACATTCACATACTATTTAAGAAGGAGAATCATTATCAATCACATAAATTAGAAATAAAAATGAAAGATGCAAAGTAGTTCATTCTCTCTTAAGAAATGAAGCTATTGATGAAGAATATGAATTGAATGATGAGCAATATGAATGAACTAATTGGTGTGATTGGGACGTTTGTTTAAAGCAATAAACAATGGTTTGAACCTTTCGGCAGGCAATTGCCAAAGAATCATTATCGAGTAGTAGGAGGAGAAGACTATGGTCTGCGGCTATGCATTGTAGCATTAGCAGCAGCCAAACTCTATCCTCTTCTTCTTCTTTGAGTTTCTACCACCAAAGTACCAATTTTCTTTCTTTATCGCTTTAGGGGGACCAACAGCCAACACTTTTTTTTAATTATAAACCAAAGCTTAATATTTTAGTCGAATTTCACATCGATAAAATACGAGAGAGATTCATGGTTCATAAATACGAAACTAATCTTAACGGACAAGACGTGTTTTAGTGTGAAATGGATAAGTCCTTGTGAGAACTCTGTTAAACGTGTTGATTGTGAAACACTGCAAGGGTGGGTGACCTTAAGGAAAACCACCTGATATGCACCCCAATGCAAAATTCATGCAGGTTTATAACTAAAGCGGACAATATTTAGTCGGGAAAAGGTTTGGAATGTCACAGTTACTATGTTCATAAGCATCGGTGCTTTGATGTGTTAAAAAAAAGATTATGCTACAAAATGGATTTGTATCTTTAACGTTGTAGTACTAATCAACTTGGACATATACCTCTTTGAGCAAGTTTTTTATAATAAAAATTGAATTTATACATTTAACATTGTGATTTATACCTATATATTTTCGTAAGAATTTCTTTATCATATAAACTGATTATACCTCAAACATTATGATTATGGTGTACTAAAAACATACCTTAAACAAATCCACCTATTTGTTTAATTAGCGGGGGTGTCTTTTTGTTTTAGGTTTGGCGTACGCGTTGATAGATTTGTGCTAACCACTCTCGCTTATTTAACTCTGAATTTCGTAGCTGGTGGCAACTGTTCTTTGTACCTTTTGTTTTCCTTAAATTGACAAATGGGTGATTTATTGGAAATTTGGTGAAAATTGTCCACACGTATTATCACTTTTTCTTTTAGTGTATTCTTGTTGTGGTCAATGTAAATTGATGCTAAACTTTGATAGTACTTTTGCTTCTTCTTCTGTTCCCCCGCTCTTAATTAGAAGCTAAGATAGAGTTCCATGCCCTTTTCTCATTTCCCATACCAGTTTAGTCAAAAGAAGTACACACGTCTTCTTGCTTTTATTGATTCATATAGTTAAGAAAAATCTCACTTTTGGGAAAACAGTAACCACACTTTAAGTTACAGGATTAGCTGTAATATCAAAATACAGACACAACCATTTCAATTTATTGACAACTATCTCTTATATGATTTTCGAAATGACAAATATAGCATGAAGTAAGGTGGTTTAGTGATAAATAAATGTTACACAGCCATCAACTCTTTGATTGTGGTCGGCAGTGGCGGAGTCAGGATTTCAAACTACCCATGTCATTTATTCAGAATATATAAAATATTTTATAAATATAATTAAAATTAATATTATCTTAATAATTCATTCACAGAGAAAAAAAAACTGACTAATACAATTAGTGTTTCATAAATAACCAGGACGAGTTTTCATATTATGAAAAAATGTAAAATACATTCATTGTTTACACCATAATATCGTGATAATACCTAACGAGCTGTTGTAAAATGATAGTGTCATGTAATTTAATTATTTTTTGTGAATTAATGAACAAATAATGAGTTATGTTGTAATGTTAAAATATCGTTATGGTACTTGTAACTGTAAGTATTAATTCGATCTGTACAAATATATGTGAGGTTAGTTTTTTCCCTCCTCAAAAGTTACCCCTGTTCTGGGATAGGGGCAAACACCCCTGCCTCCGCCTATGGTGGTCGGTTTTAGCAATACGAAACAGTTGAACCATAATTCAACTACGAATTTTAATACAAAATACCCTATCACTGAATTTGTCGTATAACTCCCACTACGGTTGGTGCAAACTATAGACACGTATGAAAGCCATATTAATTGAGGTGTCAAAAGTCTGCTTCCAAATTAGGATGCAATCAGTGCAGCCATAGATACCCACACGCGTGCTTAAATTTGATGGACAGAAATGAATGAATGATGATAATTGACTCCCTGCTTCCCAATTGTCATTCTCATCCACTGGATGGGAAAACTGAATTGACAGATAGTTGTTAACTCATCTCCATCCACTCCACTCATGCATTGCATGCCAATCAGAATAATCCATTGATTAAATTGTTTCCAGTTATATATCAAGTTAAATTCTACACGCACAAAATCAGCGGGTCAAGATAGGGTGCATAATCATGGGTTATGCACCCATCAATAATTAAATCTGGACTCTTCATTTACAAAATCCAGATTTAAAGATGGACAATTAAAGACCATTTTTATGTTTCCTAACTTTCTTAATCGGCTCATATCTTCTTCGTTTTAATTCGGATTTTAATTTTTTTTTGCACAGATGGAACGAGTTTATCGTGCTCTACAAAATGAGATCTATTTTCAATATTTTTTGAGAAAAAAAATCTTGCCTCTCCGTACCAACTATATACCATATGGTATTTTCTTCGTTTTTAATTCGTTTTTGAAAACGTTTGCACAGAAAGGACGAGTTCATCATGATCTATTGGATCTACAAATTTCTGGGTGACAAATTACAGGACCAAAAAATACCACACAATACCACATAATACCACCCTGGTACGAGATGGTATCTTATGATATACAATGTTAAAAGTCGTAAATGACAGTTAATATACTTCTACTATCATGTATTCAACCATCTTGCAGTCTTGGTTTGTTCATACCACCATGGTACGCTTTTCAAACCATAGGTATGCTCTTATTTCAATACTAGTCAATACCATATGGTATAGACTGGTAAAAAATGGCTCAATTTTTTTGTTCGAAAAATATATCGAAGTGGATAGCATTTTGAAGCGCATAATTAATCTGATCTAACTGTGAAAAAAAAATCGATTTAAAACGAGTGAGAAATCGTCCGTCAAAGATTAAGGAAGGGAAAATTAAAGACTTTCCAGGAGAGAAATGGTGTTGATGTCATGTTGATGTGTACGGGTTACTCATGGTTACTCACCATAAGGTTACTGACCTGATCCGTTCCCAAAATCAGCACACCACAAGATTATTCTTATTAACCATTTTAGAAAGTTCTCACCAATTGAATCATTTTTGGTGATTAAGCGTCGGAAGAATATTCTTACTGATCTATTAACAACAAGTAGATCCACGCCACTGACGCCAGGGGAATTAGTAATGAGTCATGAGAAATTGGTACAAGAAGTTGTGGATACACATATACGGGTCTCTTCCAATAACTTGAGTTATTAAGATTAGTTGATCTATAAAATAGTGTCGGAGCTGGTTTGCCATTGAGGTTACCTGTTCAAGTCCTCGCAATCTCCAATACTAACCGTTGTCTTTAAAAGCACTTGGTATATGTAGGGTATGTGCAAACTTTAAATCCATGAGTCGGCTTTCGTTTAAAGGGTCATGTAAGGGAGTAGTTACGTATACCATGGACTTATACTCATGATTAGTGTAGAAGAGTATTATAAATAGTGAGCTAGCCGAACCCTAGGGCCAAGAGAGAACCGATTTTGTACTGAAACTCAAACCGTAGTGAAAACAATCTTGAGAACTATGCTCTCTGTGAACTAGTCCCGAGCTTTGGGAAAACCCACAAATCGATGTGTCTTCTTTATTTTCCATGGACTAGTTCGATGGGCTTCTGTCGACATATGAAACGAACATCTGCTGAGTGCAGCATCGTCGAAACTATTAGATGCATGGAAGTTAGCTGGGAAGAACTGAAGTTGGTTATAAGTTATAACAATTTAATCATTCTTTCAACTTTTGCTCCCAAAAAATTGTAGGATTAAAAATTGAATATGCCCCAATCAATATATGTTCCTCGTTGAATTGTATGCCCTCTCTTTAAGATCCTTTAAGAGTTTATACCAGGGGTGTTGGTTCGATTAATCGAACTGAAAAACATTAGAATTCAAAATACAGAATTGTGAGTTGCCCAAAGTCTGAAACTGGACTAGGATGAGATCCTACCTCCCTAATGACGTCATTGCTCTTATTGCAGACACTGAAGCTCCAAAACCAGGGCTAGGAGAGGACAAAACAATCTGGGGAATTGAGAGAGACGGAAGGTTCAGACTCAAGACTGCCTACCTCCTTGTGACTGGGGAAAACGAGGATATACCGCTACAGACTTGGAAGGATATTTGGAAATGGAGAGGCCCTAGCCGTATTAAGCATTTCTTATGGCTAGCAAGTCACAATAGACTGCTGACCAACAAGGAAAGGGAGAAGAGGAAGCTGACTGTGGATGGCTGCTGCAACTTCTGTAGATCAGCTAACGAAACTACAAAACACATCCTCAGATCCTGCACTAAGACAACTGGAGTTTGGAGTTTCTTTGGTAACAAGCTAACGGTTGATGACAAGGACCTGAACTTTTAGGAATGGCTGAATAGAAATATGATGGACCCTGAGAAAGGTGTGGATTTTGACATCATCTGTTGGAGTCTATGGAAGCAAAGGAACGAGGAAGTGATGGATGGGAAGAGGTTTTGTGAAGCAGGACTTATTCATAGAATCACAGCGTGGATCAATATTAACTGTCAGGCCATTTTGAATGCCCAGAAGAGCCTAGTGTCACCCAAAGTCACCAAGTCAAGTCATTAGATTGCTTGGAAACCTCCTTGAGAGGGATGGGTTCAGGTCCAATCATATGGATCTGTCCTTCAACCTTCTGGAAGTGCTGCTGCAGGTGGGCTGCTAAGAGATCACCTCGGAAGATGTATGGGGGCGTTTACTTGCAATCTCGAGAAGTGCACTATCACCTGGGCGGAACTGAAGGGTGCAACAGAGGGTCTGGAATTTGCTTGGAAGCTCGGCTACAGGAATGTTGAGCTGAATGTGGACTCTAGAACAACGTTGGATATCATAAAAAATAGATATAGTACTGATCACTGTCACGGGCTTCTTGCGAAGCAGTTTAGTAGCTTACATTTGAGGCAGCGGACTTCTTAGCTACTAAGGGTCATTGTTCTCCTTTTGGCACACATCCATTCGATGTGAGCGACCCGAACTTCTGTTATTGGTTGTACCACGATTCTATGGGAATTTCCATGAATCGTTTGATTAATGATATGATATAGGACGCAATTAGTGTCTGTTTTCTACACACAAAAACTGTACAGTTTCGGTTTCGTTCATAATAATAAAATAATAGAGATAATACTTTTATTGCGTTAAGACTTATTGATTTAAAAATTATATTCAATTCTAATGGAAAATAAAATTTTTAAGGACTAATCAATTTTCCCGTTAAAAGGAACATATAAACTAGGGATAGCAACAAAACCCGAACACACGGGTACCCACCCGACCCAACCCGGTCAACGCGGGTAAAATTCGTGTTGACGGGTTTGGGTTTAAACCCGTTCACTATTCACGGGTTGGGTTTGGGTTTAGGTAAACCCGCCCTATGGGTACCCGCCCACACCCATATAATTAATTTTCTCGGTATATTTAATATTCTAAACAACTCATCTTATTTATGTTTGTGGAGACATGTCCAATTTTTTATTTCTAATTGTGTAGAATGAAGTTGATGTTATAGAGTGGAGAGTGAAGAAACTTAATTGAAAGGAAGAAGCTTTCAATTAATCATGTTATTTATGGATAATTTGTTATTTGCTTCAATTTTCTTGAGTTTTCTAGATTGGTGTTGAACAATTTGTATAGTTAATTTGTGATTTACTTGAATTTTCTAGAATGATGTTGTATACATGGATAATTTGTATTGAGAGATTGATGTTTAACTTTAATTTTGATAGGAATTTGTTATTGTAAATTTTGTACGACAAAAACCCGCGGGTACGCAGCAGGTTGGGTTGGGTTTGAGTTTTTCAAACCCAGTGAGTTTTACCCCGGGTTTTTTTCACGGATAAACCCATGGGTTTGGGTTTGGCAAAACCCGACCCATTGCCATCCCTAATATATACCTATAGAACAAGTTCTGTTTTAATTAAAAGTTTAAGGAAAAAATCAAAACCAAACCAAATATAAACAAATATTCATGATTTGTAATTTTATATTATTTCAAATATTCATGATTTGTAATATTATATTATATCATCATATGAAACAAATATTGATGATTCAAACAATCTCCAATATTAACAATTGATTTAACACAACGGATATAAGAATTCAGACTCCATACGGCCATACCAACCGATGTAGCTGCCTACTACTGCATTCAATCAAAGAGATAAAGCATCTGCTAAAATGGATTTGCCTGCTTTTGCCATGTTAATATTATCATGAGCACTGTTCTTGTTGTGCTCTTTCTTTGTTTATTTTCTGTCTTAGCATTTAGATGTGTTGTATATTAACACAAAAACAATACTGGGAGGGAAATGACGTATGGAGTCACAGAAAGAAACAAAAGGAATCTGGTGTGCGTTCGACATCAATTTAAGCCCATCACCAGAAAGGTAGAGAAGGAAAATTCAAGTTATTCGCATTAGTTAGTTCTTGACATATTATTAGAATCTTCTGTAATTGAGAAGTTTTCGTTCAAATCTTGATGATCCCTATCTGTTTTGTTATGCACATGGTGTTCAGACTTGTGCAAATTTCAAGCCATATATGGTGGCTTTCGTTTGAGGGGGTATCAGGGGCTGATCCAGGTATATGGGTGACACTCCTAAAATTTGGAAGAAAAATTAATCAACCCCTAATAGTAGTCTGAGATTGGAAAAAAGAAAGAAAAAAGACGATAGTGTATGTGATTCGAATATATAACATAGTAGTTATTAGTGAACAACTTTTCTATTTGAGTACACTTCATTTGTTGTTGTGATTTTTTCATATATCCTCAAAATTTTCAAAGTATAAAATTAAACCCATGAACTATCCCTTATCCCCACCGTATTCTAACACACGGTTTTATCCTGAAGAGTTCTGTCACCTCTCTAATTCTGTATTTCTACATGATTTTGAGAATTACTATCATTTTGTCAAAAATGATAAGTTATTTTATGGACTAAAAGAAACTGATGAATTAGTTGAGTTCATGGCGGGGACGAATTGAATCTACCGTTTATTTGCTCCTCAAATTTGTATTGATTTTATCTATTGCAATTCCAAATTTTAAGAGAATTTTTTAGCTCTGGGTTATATCAAGAACAAGTTTTGAAATCGAATAGACAACCAGTTCATAATTGTCTAGTAAGATATATTGAAATAGATTTGTTGAGCACATTGGACGGTGGGTAACACGTCGTTGACTTTTGTTGTAACTAACTTGCATTAGTCGGATCGTTTCTTAATTAATACTTTTTTTAATTTTTAATAATTAATTTAATTTTTGAATGGACACCCCTATATAAAATTTATGGGTCCGCCACTGGGGGTATGTTTATAAATGGTATATGATTCATGATTGAACCTTTCACAACAACTCAAATTATTGGTATCAGATGATTTATGATAGAATGAACAACTCAACAAGCATGCATGAGAGCGGCGAAATGGTCGATGGCGAAGTTCTGATTCACAGCAACACTGACGCGTTTTCCCCAATCAATACAATACTCAATAGTAATTGCTAGGCCAAGAAAAAGACTGCTGCCGTTTGCTAATTTCATTGATTCCCAGTTGGATTGTTGCTCATCACCATGTATATAATAAGTCAATGGATTGGTTTTGTCGCGTTATTTGGTGTCTATCTCTGTCTAGGTAAAGATGCCATCTGATCTCCTCCATTATTTTGATGGAGAATCATGATACTATCATCATCTTATATGGTTGGGCCATCTCAGTCTCGGCCTTGACCTTGTAGCAGTTGTGCCGGTCGTGGCAGAGTTAGGAAGATGGATAAACAAGAAGAAGGAAAAAAAAAAACATTGCTAGAAGAAGTGTTCCATGGAATATTATGGGTGGGGGTTAACTTTTTAACAAATCTCATGCTCATTGTTTTAATCAGAAGGTAGCTCGGTCCTGCAGATTGGCAGGGTCCAATGAACTATTCCGTTGTTGAGTTGGGTGGAACTTTGTCAAGTACAACAACTTGAATTATTGAGATTAACAGGTTCGTGACATGATATCAGAACTGATTTGTACTTGAGGTAACTTCTTCAAATCATCATTACCTGATACATGAACTTCTCCTAAGTCTTTAAAGCACGTGCCATGGTGATTCATGCAAATTTCAAGTTCATGAATTGAGTTTTGTTTGAGAGGCATGTGTAAGGAAATGATTAAATACCATGTTGTTGGTGAGAGCTATTGTGGTTGATTGTTGATCCAAGAAGGGTATTCTTGAGGTGTTTGTAATCCTCTAGCTAGTCTAGAGAGGACTTGTAATCCCACCAAAGTCTAGTGGAGTTGTGGCTTGGACAAAGGTCCCGTGGTTTTTCCCGATTTGGGTTTTCCACGTAAAAATCGTGTGTCTTGTGCATTCTATTCTTGCTTGTGGTTGCTTCCCGGTTTCTCAACAGTGGTATCAGAGCATTAGGTTGTTTGGGGGCCGTGTTTGGTGAATGGCAAGAATGGATGACTCAAGTGGAGCAATGATTAAGTTGACATCATCCAACTACTCTATTTGGAAGCCACGGATGGAGGATATTCTGTTTTGCAAAGATCTCTATGAGCCAATTGAAAATGGCAGTGAGAAGCCGGAAGACAAGACCGAGAAGCAATGGGAGGTCTTGCATAGAAAGGCGGTGGCAATCATTCGACAATGGATTGACCAAAGCATCTTTCATCATGTTGCAAAAGATACAAGAGCAGATGAATTGTGGCAGAAATTGGAGTCCATGTATGAGAGGCAATCGGCTCAAAATAATGCCTCACGCATTCGAAGAATTGTGAACTTGAAGTACAAGGATGGGCATAGTGTCTCGGAGCATTTGAGTGACTTTCAAGGGCTTGTGAACCAGCTAACTACTATGAAGTTAGCACTTGATGATGAAGTTCAAGCATTGTTACTTCTCAGTTCTTTGCCGGATAGTTGGGAGACTTTGGTGGTCTCACTTAGCAACTCAACACCTAATGGCAAGTTGACGATGGACATTGTCAAGGATAGCATGTTGAATGAAGAGGCAAGGAGAAAAGAGTTGGGGATTACATCAGAGTCACATGCTTTGGTGGCGGATAATTCTGGAAGTCGTGGAAGAAGCAGAAATCGAAATTCCAACTTCAAGAACTCTCAGAATCGAAGTAACAGTCGAGGGAGATCAAAAGGAAGATCAAAATCAGTGTCAAGACCAAGAGGAGAAATCACATGTTATCATTGCAACCAGCCCGGACACATGAAGAGAGAGTGCAGAATCTTGAAACGGGAACAAGCTAGAGGAAAAGGTGTGGAAAACCGAGAAAAAGATGATACTACTGCTGCTGCCACAGATGGTGATGTGGTCATTGTTTGTGATGCCGGTTTTTTTAACCTTGCTTGTCAAGAGAGTACATGGGTTGTTGACTCAGGTGCCTCATTCCATGTGACCTCACGGGTTTATCTTTTCTCTTCCTACACAAACGGTAACTATGGTTGTGTGAGGATGGGAAATGATGGTGCATCAAAGATTGTTGGCATGGGTGATATTCATCTAGAGACCAACACGGGTTGCAAGCTAGTCTTGAAGGATGTGAGACATGTTCCTGACATGAGGCTGAATTTGATATCCATGGGAAAGCTTGATGATGATGGTTATACCAACTATTTTGGAGAAGGAAAATGGAAGCTCTCAAGAGGTTCTCTTGTGGTGGCTAAAGGAAAGAAGGAAAGTACGCTCTACATGACGAATGCAAAGCATAGCAAGGGAGGAATCAATGTTGCTGAGAAAGATTCTTCCATTGAGCTTTGGCATAAGAGACTCGGTCATTTGAGCGAGAAGGGGCTGCATATATTGTCCAAGAAACAACTCTTGCCCGGAGCTAAAGGTACTCTTCTTAAAACTTGTGTTCATTGCTTAGCCGGAAAAACTCATAGAGTTGCATTTCATAGATTTCCACCTTCTAGAAGGAGTAAGGTACTTGATCTAATTCACACCGATGTTTGTTTTATGCGAGATAAAACTCTTGGTGGTGCAAGCTATTATGTTACCTTCATCGATGATCACTCAAGGAAGGTGTGGACATATGCTTTGAAAACGAAGGATCAAGTGCTAGATGTTTTCAAGCAATTTCATGCTGAAGTGGAAAGGGAAACCGGCCTGAAGTTGAAGTGTGTAAGGGCTGATAACGGGGGAGAGTATAGAGGTCCATTCGAAAGCTACTGCAGATTGCACGGAATTAAACTGCAGAAAAGTGTACCCAAGACTCCACAACAAAACGGTGTCGCCGAGAGGATGAATAGAACAATTTGTGAGAGAATCAAGTGTATGCTCTCACATGCCAAGCTACCTAAATCATTTTGGGGAGAAGCAATGCGGACAGCGGTTGATCTAATCAATCTCTCACCATCGGTCCCATTGGAGGGTGATGTGCCTCAACGAGTATGGACGGGAAAGGAAGTATCATATGAACACTTGCGAGTGTTCGGTTGCAAAGCCTATGTTCATGTTCCAAAAGATGAGAGAGCAAAGCTTGATGACAAAGCAAAGCCATGTATATTCATGGGCTATGGGCGTGAAGAGTTTGGGTACAGATTATGGGATCCAATTGCAAGGAAAATTGTTCGGAGCAGGGATGTGATTTTTCTTGAAGATGAGACAAGTGAAGACGTCGAAAGGGTTGAAAAGAAGAAAAATACAGCAGCTATATCTCCATCCCAAATGCATGAAAATATTGAGGAAGTAGTGCATGATGAGCCTCAAGGTGCACTAGATCAAGAAGTGCAAGGAGAAGAGAAATTGGAGCAAGAAGAACAAGTTGAAGAAGAGCAACCTCTATGTGAACCAAGAAAGTCAAAAAGAGATCGCAAAGCTTCCACTTGGTACTCCCCTCATGAGTACCTATTGTTGACTGACGGGGGAGAACCCGAATATTATCAAGAAGCCATGTCTCATGAAGACAAGGAGGAGTGGAACAAAGCAATGCAAGAAGAGATGAAGTCTTTACAAGAGAATCACACCTATGATTTGGTGAAGCTACCCAAAGGAAAAAGATCACTTAAGAACAAGTGGGTCTACAAGTTAAAGACGGAGGAAACTAGTTCAAAGCCTCGGTTTAGGGCGCAACTAGTTGTGAAGGATTTCAACCAAAAGAAAGGTGTCGACTTTGAAGAAATTTTCTCTCCCGTGGTGAAGATGTCTTCTATCCGAGCTGTGCTTGGGTTGGCTGCAAGTTTGGACTTGGAAGTTGAACAACTCGATGTGAAGACGGCGTTTCTTCATGGTGACTTAGAGGAAGAAATCTACATGGATCAACCAGAAGGGTTCGAGGTTAAAGGCAAAGAAGATCTTGTATGCAGATTGAGAAAGAGCTTATATGGGTTGAAGCAAGCACCAAGGCAATGGTACAAGAAATTTGACTCATTCATGGTCCAAAACGGGTATGCAAGAACTACCTCCGATCATTGTGTGTTTGTGAAATACTTTGCTGAAAATGATTTCATCATTCTCTTGCTTTACGTGGATGACATGTTGATCGTGGGTCGGAATGTTGGAGAGATTGATAGATTGAAAAAGGAGTTGAGTAAATCCTTTGCCATGAAGGACTTAGGACCGGCGAAACAAATTCTAGGGATGAGAATCTCTAGAGATCGAAGGAATGGAAAATTTTGATTTTCTCAAGAAAGGTATATTGAAAGAGTTCTTGAGCAGTTTAACATGAGCAAGGCTAAGGCGGTTAGTACTCCACTCGGACATTTCAAGGTGAGTGTAAAGCATTGTCCTACAAGTGATGAAGAGAAAGAAGCAATGAAGAATGTGCCTTATGCATCAGTTGTTGGAAGCTTGATGTATGCCATGGTTTGCACAAGGCCGGATATTGCTCATGCTGTTGGGATTGTTAGTTGGTTTCTTTCCAATCCGGGGAAAGAACATTGGAGAGCAGTGAAGTGGATTCTTCGCTACTTGAGAGGTACTTCTAGAGTGTGTCTATGCTTTGGTAATGGCAAGACCATACTTGATGGATATACCAATGCTAACATGGCAGGTGATGTGGACTCTAGAAAGTCGACTTCTGGATACATGATGACTTTTGCAGGTGCTGCAGTTTCATGGCAATCTAAACTGCAAAAATGTGTTGCATTATCAACAACAGAAGCCGAATACATAGCCGTGACAGAAGCTTGCAAAGAGATGTTATGGTTGAAGAAGTTTCTTCAAGAGTTGGGCATCAAGCAAGAGAGGTATGTGCTCTATTGTGATAGTCAAAGTGCAATCCATCTTTGCAAGAATCCTACTTTCCACTCAAGGTCGAAGCACATAGATGTTCGATATCATTGGATTCGTGATGTTTTGGAAGAGAAGTTGTTGGAGCTCAACAAAGTGCATACGGATGACAATGGTTCGGACATGATGACTAAGTCTCTACCAAGTGGAAAACTTATCTTCTGTCGAGATGAAGCAGGTTTGGTGCTACCCCCCATATGAGCTGGAGGGGGAGATTTGTTGGGTTGGTCCAACTCATATGGTGGTTGGATTAACCGGTTTGAGTTTGAGTTTTGGTTTATTTCTAGAAGATCCTCTATTTTCAAAATAGAGAGTTATTGTCTACTTAAAAGTAAAAAGTGGTGACAGCCTTTCATCTTCCTAGAGAGAGAGAATCAGAAAAGAGAAGAGATAGGGAAAAAGAGAGAAGAGAGAAAGAGCTGCTGCTTTTCGTTTCTGCAGCAGGCCAGCCTGTTCAAGTGAGCGTTCTGGAAGATTGAACCGTTGGATCGTCCTGAAATTTGGGAAGTGGGTTTGCAATTGTCTGGGCTTCATTCTGACTGGATGGATCGTCATTCTGAGGACTAGTTCGTTGGGAATCGCTGCTGGACAGAAGGTGTACGAATCTGTTTTTGGGTATCTCTCAACCTTTCTTTGTCTTGCTCTTGTTCTTGTTATTCACCGTGTTGGTGAGAGCTATTGTGGTTGATTGTTGATCCAAGAAGGGTATTCTTGAGGTGTTTTTAATCCTCTAGCTAGTCTAGAGAGGACTTGTAATCCCACCAAAGTCTAGTGGAGTTGTGGCGTGGACAAAGGTCCCGTGGTTTTTCCCGATTTGGGTTTTCCACGTAAAAATCGTGTGTCTTGTGCATTCTATTCTTGCTTGTGGTTGCTGCCCGGTTTCTCAACACATGTGTGTAAACATCCCCAAATACTCGAGTTATGGAGATTATCTGGTTCATGACAACCTAGCTAGTGGCCACTACAATCTTACCAAGGTAAGAAGCTGAAAGTTGTGAACAACCCAGCTATGGAAACTTAACAAAATAGCTCTGCATTCTACTAAATGGATGTAGTCTTTTTCCAACAGAAGTTTTACATACAAAAATCAAGGCAATTGGTTTCTTCAATGGGCATGTAAAGAATCAACACGCCACGTTAAGCAACGGCCAACGAGGCTTCTAACAATGCTGGCATCCAAAATCTTTGTTGCATAAGCTGGCATCCAAAATATTTGTTGACTAATGAGGAAGTGCAGACAACTATCTTTTTCACGATGTAGGATGCATTGCAGCCCTCCGGTCCATTTACAGAATAAGAGTTCTTCGAGCTTGGATTATTGTTGGTGATGATGTGATCATAGTAGTCTAGGAGTGTTATTCAATAATGAAATTTTGTTGCAATTAAGAGGTAAAATGCTATTTCTTAATATCATACGTAGAATTGCTCAAGTTCATGTTTAGAGGAAGAGAACTTTATTTTATATCTGTACTAGAATCAATACCCACGGCTACGCCGCGGGAAATTTAATCGTGTTTAGCATATGTAAAAACAGTATAATCATAACAGAAATCGTTAGAAATTATATACATTATGAATGATTCATGCACGAATAGATGGTGGTTCTAGGTTTGGATGGTTATCTTCCATTGAAAGAAAAGGGACCAATATAATTAAATAGGCTAAATTACAAGTTTGGTCACTTGAATTACTAGTAAAATTCACGTTAGCCATTAGAATTAATTTATTTCATCCATAGTCACTTAAATTAGGTTAATGGTCCAAGTTTGGTCACTGGCCGTTAGTCTCCGTTAACTTTTGTTGATGTGGCGGTCAACTCTAATAGTTGACTGTTAAATAAATGACGTGGCAATTTAAAAAAAATAAAAAATAATTTTTATAATTTCCACCTCATTATAATAATAAATTAAAATTAATAAAACATAAAATTAACAATTGTAATTATCGAAAGTGCAAAAGCAGAGGAGTACTTCAGAATCTTGGTTCTGGGATTGACGGGTCGCCGGATGACGGAATCACCGATGGCGACGTTAAGCAGGGAAGGCCCTAACTGGCGAAGGGTTGAGCAGGCAACATGTGAGATCGTAACTCGGATGGTGGTTACTCAAGCGGCGTGAATAGAGACGGCGACCACTCGGCGGGGAGGGATGGGGGCTCGAAGGTGGAGAGGGCGAAGAGGAGGAAGGAGAAGACCCAGATGCCTGATTCTGCTCCCTACCTCACTGTCAATCAACCATGAAAATCAAGCATAAAGATAGAAGACACATGATTTACGCGGTTTCCCTGTTCGATATGAACATGACTAGTCCACGGAGAGTTCTCCACTCTCAGGCAATATATTACGATAGATTTTCTGTCTCCCTTGGTTACATGACCTAACACATATATATAGGGCTCTAATAGACGTAACCCTAGCTCTTACTATATTACATAAGTACAATAATAACCTGGCTATATATATATTAACAGCCTCCCCCAAATTGATGGGCGGTACGCACCATCAATTTGCCAGATAAAAACCAATGTCGAGAAGAAGACACCGCTTTAGTCAAAAGGTCGGCAATCTGATCTTCCGATGTAATATAGTAGAGCTTGAGACACCTGTCTGCAACAAGTTCCCGGATGTAATGCACATGCACCTCAATGTGCTTAGTGCGATCATGTAAAACCAGATTGTTGGCAATCTGAATGGCACTAGTATTATCCCCATAAAGCCGCATAGGCAGAGAGATAGGAACCCCGATTTCTTCAAAAATACGGCACAACCATACGAGTTCAGAACTCACCTCAGACATCGACCTATACTCAGCTTCAGTGGATGACTTGGACACCTTATCCTGCTTGCGACACCGCCATGAAATGAAATAACCACCAAACTGGACACACCATCCTGACGTTGAACGCCGAGTGTCAACACAACCTGGGAAGTCAGCATCAGCATATGCATGTAAAGTAGCAGACCCATGAGATGGAAGAAGAAGACCAACATCCTGAGTTTCCTGGAGGTAACGGAGGATACGATGAACAACATGAAGGTGGGTGGTGCGAGGAGCAGACATATACTGACTGGCGATCTGTATGGCATAGGCAAGATCAGGGTGAGTGTGAAGAAGGTACATAAGGCTCCCAACGATCTGGCGATACTGTGTGCCGTTAGGAAGGGGATTTCCATCATCCCTGCTAAGCTTCAGATTCTGTTCAAGAGAGGTAGAACTAGGAATGCAATCAGCAATATACTTCCGCTGGTGAAGAAAAATGCCATTTGCGTTCCGCTGCACTTCTAATCCAGAAAATAGGAGAGATGGCCGAGATCCTTGATGTTAAAAGATGACCGGAGTGAAGCCGTGAGTTCGTCAATACCATCAAGATCACTGCCAGTGATGATCATGTCATCGACGTAGATAAGCAATAATACAATACCATGCACAGTACGTCGAAGAAAAAGAGAGGGATCACAAGTACTCTGAGTGAAACCAGCCTGGCGGACTGCCTGATGAAACTTATCAAACCAGGCACGAGGTGCCTGCTTAAGACCGTATAACGATCGATGAAGAAGACAAACCATGGAAGGATCACCACGAGTGTATCCGGGAGGACGTTCCATATAAAATGTCTCTTTCAAGTCGCCGTGTAAAAAAGCATTCTTGACATCAAGTTGACGGAGAGGCCACTGACGAATAGAAGCCACGACGAGAACACTACGAACTGTCTGCATACGAACAACATGAGCAATCGTTTCATTATAATCAATACCGAACTCCTGAGTAAACCCCTGGGCAACAACCCGAGCCCTGAAACTCTCCAAAGAGCCATTGGGGTTAAGCTTGACATTGTAAACCCAGCGCGAGCCAACAACGGGAACTTCAGGCGACGGACGCGGGACCAAGTCCCACGTATGATTTCTTCCAGGGCATCTACTTCAACATCCATAGCCGCATTCCACTTCGGGTCTTGACAGGCGTGACGATAGCTATGGGGAATGGCGATCGGAGCTACAGAGAATGTAACATAGTTGTTAGTCAAATAAGTGGGCGGCTGGCCCAAATTGGAGCGATGCGATCGGCGGAGAGGAGGGGCATCGTCTGTAGGAGGAGGTGACGGTGGATGGACATCATCTGCAGGAGGAGGTGACGGTGGATCAGGAACCAGCGGCTCCTCGGGTGTGGGTATAACGACCTCATCATCATCATCATCAATCACCAGAGAGCGGGGAAAGGTCTGCAAAAAATCACGGGGGGCCAGTACTAGAATCCGCCAAATAGTACATCAAATTTTTAAAGAAAACAACGTCCCGAGAAATACGGAGACGACGCTGAACATGATCATAGCATAAGAAGCCCTTGTGACGATCACTATACCTGATGAACACACACTTGGCAGCCTTAGGGCTCAACTTGTGACGTTCACGGGGGGCCAGCAGAACAAAACACGTGCAGCCAAACACGCGAAGCTGAGAATAGTCAGGTTGTCGAGAGAAAAGACGGAAATATGAAGACTGATCATCAAGTGTGGATGTGACCTGGCGATTGATCGAGTAGATAACAGTATGAACGACCTCAACCCAAAAATGATGAGGAACATGAGAATGAAGAATAATCGCACGAGCTAACTCCAAAACATGGCGGTTCTTACGTTCAACCAAGCCATTCTATTGCGAAACACCCGGACAAGATTGTTGAGATAAGATACCTTCATACTTATAGAATTCATGAAGAGGAATGGAGTTAAACTCACCCCCGGGATCGAATCGCAGAATCTTAATAGTCGTCGAAAATTGGGTCTGAATCATGCGGATAAATTCCTTTGCAACGGAGAGAAGCTCATATTTAAAACGCAAGAAGTACACCCAAGTATATCTTGTGGCCTGATCGACGAACAGAGCAAAATAACGATACCCCATAAGGGACGAGGTCCCCCATAAGTCCGAATGAATCACGTGGAACGGCTCAGTAATAGTACTGGTGTTGGCAGAGAACGGCAACTGTGCCATCTTGGCGAAAACACAACTCATACATTTAGAAGCAGAGGCCAACGAAAGATCACACTTATCAGGTAAAAGATTCTGTTTAAACATCGTATGTAAACGCACAGAATGAGGATGGCCCAACCGAGAATGCCATAATTGACACACACTATCCAGGCTAGAAGCCGAAAAAACAAAAGGAGACACACTTTTGTCAAAACAAAAAGGAGCAAGTTTCTTGTCGGTGGAAGACGCTCCATTCACTAGATCCTGTCGCGGCAACAACATCCCACCAAGCCCAGGATAAGGAGAAGAAAAATGATCTAACCGGTACACTTGACCCTGCTTACTCCCGCGGCCCATTATCGTCCCCGTTTTCTGGTCCTGCACAAGACAACCACGATCATCAAAGACAACTCGGCACCCCTGATCCGGCAATTGCCCAACACTAACCAAATTGGGAACCAAGTTGGGAACATAGAGAGTGTTGGATAAGTGAATCTGAGAACTACGAACATCACCAATCTCATGAATCGACATATTCGCCCGAACAAGTGGTTAAAGGCGGTAGTGTCGAGAAGCCAAGAAGAAGTACCCGAACAAGACGTAGCGTTAAAAGCTACGTTAAGAGCAGTGGGAAGAACACGCTAAAGAGCCTGCTGAAGCAAAGTATCCAAAGATTCAGGAGATAGGCGGGTCGGCACAACAGAAGCAGCAGCAACATGAGTGGGCTGAACAGCGAACGAAGGACCAGAAGAGCCATGATAGCCTGTGGCACCATTTGTTCGTGGATGAAGGTTCTTCAGCCGAGGACAGTCAAGTATAATGTGGCCGGTGCGCTTGCAGTACGTGTAGAGATTGCGAGTGCGACAATGAGGTTGGATATGACCGGGTTCCTGGCAATAGTGGCAGCGAATATCACCAGAAGGAGGAGAGACAAACTGAGGACGGGAAGCAAGCGCTGGACGAGCACCACCAGAAGAAGAGGACCCACCCGCAGCTGAAGGAGGAGTATAGCGACGGGCAGCTGTGGCAGCAAAGGCCGCGTTGGCATCATGAAAATGTGTATCCACAGTAGCCTGAGTCTGAATCTGACGTTCTTCACGAGTAAGTTCAGGAAGAGCTGCCTCAACCGTAGCAATATTACGGCTAAGGAGACC
Organism: Linum trigynum; assembly: GCA_964030455.1. Classification (NCBI taxonomy): domain Eukaryota; kingdom Viridiplantae; phylum Streptophyta; class Magnoliopsida; order Malpighiales; family Linaceae; genus Linum; species Linum trigynum. Next base: position 6,896,878 of record OZ034818.1, read on the forward strand.
AGCTCGCATAGTTTCATAGACAAGGTTGAGTTTGGATTAATTCCCAAAATACAGTAATAATTAAAAAAAATTCCCAGAATACCGAACTTTTAAAAAAAATTCCCAAACTACCAAAGTTTGACATAGTTCGAGTTCACAAAACTCGAACTAGTAGTGGATCGATTGCCAAAAACACGATCCAGGTGAATCGAGGATGGAACACTCGAACCACATGAAGTGGATCGATGAGATGGGTAGCGCTCCACCATAGATCGATTTACTAGGACGCGATCAGGGTCGTTCGATTGCTCAACCATCGAAGCAGTGATGACCCGGATCGAGTGCGGTAAACTCGAGGTAGGTGGATCGAGTCAGGTATAATCGATCCAGTTGACGCGGATCGATGACGTCAGGCGCGCCCCACCGTTGATCGAGTGGTCTAAACTCGATCTAGGCCGTTCGACTGTCAAACCCGCGAAGAAGGGATGACGCGGATCGAGTGCGTCAAACGCGATGACGCGGATCGAGTGCCTAAAACTCGATGCAGTGGATCGCTGATGTCAGCCTCGATCAACCGTTGATCGATTACCCTAAGCTCGATCTGGTTCGTTCGATGCGCCTAACCACGATCTGCTTTTGACGCGGATCGAGTGCACAAAAATCGATGCACTAGTTCAAGTTTTGTAAACTCGATCCACTCTCCCACAGAACCTATAAATACCCCCCCTCATATTCCACCAAAACTCACACCACTCCATTCTTCTTCCTCTCTTCCTCCCACCACTCTTGAAGAAAAAAATATGCTCTGTGGTTGCGGCTAAGCCCGATCTTCCGCATCAGATTTTTTTTCTTTAGTTTGGTACTTCTATCACTCAAAATTGTCGAGATGGATCCGAGTATTTACGATCCTAGATTATACATTCAAGGTGGACCGCGAGAAACCGATTTGTTGGATGAGCAACCTTACCATCGGTCTGAAAGTGTTTGGGCGGCAGATCCGGTAGGCACTTCCTCATGTACTTTTTTTTAATGTGATAGTATTCTTCTAATATTTTTGTATAATAATTAATGTTTTTTTTTCTACAGGAACAACTTGACGTAATCACCCATCGGTCGCTATCTCGCTTGCCTAAATGGGATGATCGTATCGAGCCCTTCATTGAAAGAGCGCGATTGCTGAGGGTGCGAAAGTTTGTGGGGATGGAGATGGACAACAACCTTCTTACGGCAATGGTGGAAAGATGGAGAAAAGAAACGCACACATTCCACCTTCTAGAGGGAGAGATGACGATTACGTTGAAGGACGTAGCCATGCTGACAGAGCTTCCAATCGATGGTGATGCAATAATAGAAAGTTCTTCAAAACCATTGAATGGTTGGGGCCAATATATAAGCGAGCGTTTAGGTATCATCATCCCAGAGGAAGCAGAAGAAGGTCGTCGTGTACCACCTCTACACAAGTCTATGCTATTGATACCTTGGCTAGTGAGGACCGCTGGGGAATTACCGGAGGATGCCACGGATGCTCAGATAGAGAGGTATGCTCGCATCTACCTTATTTGTTTGGTTGGAGGATTTTTGTTTGGTTGGAGCAATAATAGAAAGTTCTTCAAAACCATTGAATGGTTGGGGCCAATATATAAGCGAGCGTTTAGGTATCATCATCCCAGAGGAAGCAGAAGAAGGTCGTCGTGTACCACCTCTACACAAGTCTATGCTATTGATACCTTGGCTAGTGAGGACCGCTGGGGAATTACCGGAGGATACCACGGATGCTCAGATAGAGACATATGCTCGCATCTACCTTATTTGTTTGGTTGGAGCATAGAGAGGATGTTGTGGCACCATCGTGTAGTGAGGTGTGGGGGGCTCAAATTCCCCCTCATCAACTTCCAGATCTTCACCATCTGAACTACTCATTAATTCTAACTCTTCATCTTCCATGTCGCTTGCCTCGCTAGTGTACGGAGGACTTGGTTTATCCACATATGGATCATTGTTGATGCCAGATGCTGGTGTAGATGCTTGTCTGGGTGCCCTTATGTAATCCCATTCTTCACCCCATACTGGCCACTCCTGTCCGTCACCAATGGACCAGTTGCAGTTCGATCCTCGTATGTTGGCCATGGTGCATCATGCCACACTCTGAAATCTCCTGAACCGGAAAACCCTCCCGATCCTTCACCGTGTTCGGTATAACCGCCGCCACCATATTGGCCAAAAACTTCTGTTTCGACATACACCTCAGCACTTGGAAATCTGTTCTCTGCAATAAATCTCACCATCATATTAATGTCATCATCGTCAGACAAAACTGATCCTTCATATACAAGTGCATAATCCTTGTAAACCGGCATACGGTAAGTCATCTTGCATACTCTTCGCCCTGCTATGCAACATCGTTCAGCACAAATATGACTGAGTTCTTGCCAAGTAAATATGCTCTCAATCCGGACAATACTTGATTCACCATCTTCGTAGTCAATACTATCATGAAAGTGTGTAATTCGACCATTCCACCGAATCTTTAAGTCGAATTTTCGAAATTTTCTACCCATTTCTGCAGTTTATACAAGCAGCTCATTACATACAGTACAAACAATACTAAATTAATCTAAAATTCTAATATGCTCATTCAAACAAAGTAAGCAGAACTTACCTCCAAATTTTTTCTTCTTTGCTCAGCTATGGTGCTCCAGCAGCTGCAGTTTGTGTTTGGAAGAAAGAAGATAGAAAGGAAGAGTGCTGCCAGAAAGTGCTCAGTGATGGCTTTTATTTATCGTAAACTGATGGAGTGGGTCGAGTCCAGTACACTCGAACTACACTAGTTCGAGTTCATTAAACTCGATCTATGTCGACCAATAATTTCCCCCCTGCGCCCTATTCTGGCGCATGTCGGATAGAAAGCGACTAGACAGAATGATTGAGCAAGTAGTTCGAGTTTAGTGTAATCGAACTAAACTAGTTCGAGTTTCTAAAACTCGATCTGCTACAACAAAAATCTTATCCCTGCAACCCTATCCTGAAGCATGTCGGTGGGCCAGTAGTTCGAGTCTTATGGCCTCGATCTAGTCCAGACAAAGATCGAGTGAGTTAAAGTCGTTGCTCTACATCGAGGATTTTGAAGTCGATCTTACTTGATCGAGTGTTTTATACTCGATCTACTGAGATCGTGTCTCCTGCAATCGATCATAGTTGTTCGAGTCTTCTAAAGTCGAACCACTAGTGATCGAGTGTTTAAAAGTCGATCCACTTTTGGTTCGAGTTTCTTATCGTCGAACTTGTGAGTAGTTCGAGTCCCATAAACTCGAACCCGTTGAAACTTGGGTAGTTTGAGAAAATTTTATAAAACTTATGTATTCAGGGAATTATGTATAATTTTTGCTGTATTCTGGGAATTCTTCCGTTGAGTTTGGACAAGAATTGCATGAGCCGAGTCTTCTTTTGAGAAGCAATGACCTCGGCAGTTAACGTTTGTGAGAGCAAAGTTGCAGTCATGAGATCCAGCTCAATCCACAAATTAGTAGCAGCCCGATAATATTCCCGAACAGATTTGTCGCCCTGTGATAAGAGAGCAAGCTGATGCTCGAGTTCAAACTGACGGGAAGAGTCGAACTGAGCATGGGAATCCCGAAGATGAACCCACATGGCGGCCGCCGTAGGGAAGGAGCGGAGAGTGAGAGCCACTGTTGGTTCAACCGAGCGGAGGAGCCAGTTCTTAATCCTCGCATTGTTGCTTTTCCATGTGGTAACAACATCAGCTTGAGCTGCATCCCCGGATCGACACGAGAGAGTCCCATCGAGAACACCCAACAAACCCTTCCCTTCCACAAAGGTACTAAACTGGAAGGCCCATAGAGGATAATTGGTATCGGTGAGTTTATCACCAAGAGAATCACCACGTTCCAACTCCATAATCAGAAATGGACAAAGCAGCAAACAAAAGAAAGGGAAGAAGACACCCAAAATCTGGCGAAGGCGCAACAAAGAAGACCGCCGCAAGAAGGAGTCGAAAGAGAGCAGTCCCAAGAATAAAGGACTCAGGTACGCAGCTGAACCAAGTACCAGCCAAGAGAGAAGACCTGCGGAGAAGCAATGAAGCAGAAAAGGCCTAGAGAAGACAGGCACAATTCCACGAAAACCTAGCCGCGAAGAAAACGCGGACAAACCGAGAAGCAAGTAATCTCGATAATCGATTACAGAAGCTCTAATACCATGTCAATCAACCACGAAAATCAAACATAAAGATAGAAGACACAGGATTTACGTGGTTTCCCTATTCGATATGAACAGGACTGGTGCACGGAAAGTTCTCCACTCTCAGACAATAATATTACGATAGATTTTCTGTCTCCCTTGGTTACATGACCCAACACATATATATAGGGCTCTAATAGACGTAACCCTAGCTCTTACTATATTAAATAAGTACAATTATAACCCGGCTATATATATATTAACACTCACAGGATTCTCGAAATCGACGAACCGTCTCGGACCCTAACCGTTCTCCGAGCCGACTACAGGGAAATCCTCTGCTATGACGATGACCCCGGTAACACCACCGTGGACCCGGGTCCCTTCGATTTCGCGCCAGACACTCAATTCGCCGCGATGTACCGTGACTGCCCTCCGCCGGCGTACGAGACTCAGCTCCCGATGAGCTTGGGCGAGCTCAATTACGACCAGGATATGGTAGGGAGTTACTGCCTGTTAGCGAGGATCACGTCGGGGGATTCGACGGTTCCGTCAGGAAATTGTTGGGATCGTGCAGCAACCCAGTTTTGGTCCCTGTAAATCGGAAGAAGCTCGTACCTTTGCTTCCACCATCTCTGCCCCAACTCCATTGATTTATTATTATTTTTGGTTTTATTTTTCATACTTTTGATAATTATAATTAGGTGGAAGGAGAAGACCCGGTAGGGATGAAGATAATTAGGTTTTATTTTTAATAATTTTGATAGTGAGGTTGAAAATAAAAATAGTTAAATTTTATTTTTTTTAAATTTTCACGTCACTCATTTAACAGTCAACTATTAGAGTTGACCGCCACATCAGCAAAAGTTAAGGGAGACTAACGACCAGTGACCAAACTTGGACTGTTAACCTAATTTAAGTGACTATGGATGGAATAAATTAATTCTAGTGGCTAACGTGAATTTTACTAGTAATTCAAGTGACCAAACTTGCAATTTAGCCTAATTAAATAAGAATGGTAGGCAAACATCAGTGACAAAACTTCCGATATGGATATGGGTGGCACACCCTTCTAAGTTTCCAGGCTGTGTAAATGAATACATCTTATAAGATTTACGCAAGGCAAGAATGATTATAAGCGCCTCAATAGAAGAAGAGTCTACTAATCATCTCTAAGCATAAATGAACTAAATGTTGCTTGAAGTTTGGCATAGGATACCTGCATAAAAACCCATTCAAACATAACACTTGCAAACTGCAGCAGCCAAGAATAGCTATACATTAGGCAATACTAAATCCAGAATTTACAACTTAAAAGTTAAAGCCCCTATTTGTAGTTCAACAACGGTAAATGGATATATAGGCTGAAGAAATCCCATTTCACACTAGTAGGGTAAAGAAAACAGAATTGCAACCTCTATTTTGGTAAGGTCGCTTTCTGATTCTGCAACAACCTGAAGTATGAAAGAAACCTGTGACTATCAAATTTGTTTGCAGTTCACTGTCTAATCTACAAAGATCACACTCTGTAGTAATCTAAGTAGAATCACTAATTGGATTGAACACAACAATGTCCAATACACATTTGCCAAAGCTGAAAAGTGATAATTGCAATAACTTTATCTGTAATAGGAACTAAAATACTATAACATTAGATGTCTTAGCCAATGTGATCCCCATCAGTATATATCAATTGATTATGACTATCCAAGATGACACTTTACATCAAATCAAGCTTCCATTGCCACCACCTGATCTGATTGCCAACTGGAAAGGATTTTCACATTGATCAGGACTGCGTTGTTGAATGGAGTTGCTCTCCAGCTACAATTCCCTAGTTTCTTTTAATATCCGCTCTATGCACCATCTTGTTTCCAGCTGTTTTTTGTAATCAATTTGACCCTCTTCATGTAGGAGACTATAAATGGTTGCTTGCTTTGCTTCTCGAAATCTCTACAATCGTATGTTCAACCAATAATGCTGGATTTTTAGAATCTGAAGGTTAGTTCCTTCTAAATTAAGCAAGTCAGACGACAATTTAGGTCATTTAAGAATTTGAGACACCCACCTCCAAGTACCAGTGACAGAGGACTCCCACCGCCCCTATTAAACAGATAGAGAGTAGAGAATTCAGTCTTCAAGTTCAAACTCTAGTCTAAACAGCAAGGTAAAGGGAAAGAAAACCTTAGAGAAACAACACGGACCCGGTCAACCTCTAATTTGTTTAAATGTACAACAATAAAAACTGTTTCACATAAAATAATCATCGAAGATGTATGGCTTCTTATATAACTGAAACTTAAGATGTAATGTATGTTCCAAAGTCTCAAATCATAACCTTGAAAAAGAAACTACCAGTTTGTGAAAATGTAGTTCATAGAACTGAATGGCTATAACTGAAAGGAATGTTAATGATTTTGGCACTTCATTCTTGCCAGATCAACGACAATTTCATTCAAGCACTAATATATCATTATATAGCAGAACACAAATTAAAGTCTAATTTACTTAGTACCGAGGTTGTTAGAGGAACTGCAATCTAATTTGAAGGGATTAAATACCTCATGGATTGTGAAGGTGCTCTTCCACCCTGCATAGCCATTTCACCAAGCTTATGTTTCTTGTTGAAGTCCTTGCTTTTGGCAATCACCACTATGGTTAATTGGTTATTGTGACCACTCTCATGTCTGCAACTACAGGTTCCAAAAGCAAACAAATAACTTGTTTTCTCAACGGAAGAATTACGAACACAATGCACTATTTTGGCCCTGAAGTCGCATCCTCTTAATATTGAAAATTTCTCTAATAATTTGTATCCCTTTTAAATTATAAAAGGCACTAAAATACAAAGCTAGAAAGTAACGTGGCTGATACCAACTTTGCATATGGAGGAGCCAATATAAGCACAAACTATTTTGAACATGAGTGGATGATTTCTTGATCATATAATCATTAAACCTCACTTTAAATGCTTTTTACATGATGATAGTTGGACTGATGATTCGAGCATGAGGAGATGGTTTAAGTTGATTGATGAATTACCTATAAATAATATGAGTTTAATTGTAAATATGTAGCTGTGAAATAGCAAGTATAGATAGGTTGGCACATATGTGACTAAAAATTAGCAAGGAAACACATCAGATTACCTAGAGAATTTTGAACAAATATAAACCAAAATTAAGAAAAGACACTTAGATGGATGAATAAGGGCAAGCGAAAATATCCTCTCTTCTAGCAGCAACTCAATCAGTATAACATAAGATCTTCGAGCAAAGGAAACACTTAAGTATAGAAGCTTAAATGATACTTGATTTGGAGGTTTTAACCTCTACCACCAGTTAACCATGACTACCTCGGTACTGTCTGGTTTGTTCCGTGCGGGTTTGCCTCAGTTGGCCAAGGAATCTAGCCCCACAGTAAGTCAGTAACCCACAATAAAGGTCAAACTACATCCAAAACCAGAGGGGATTAAAGCACAGAACTATCTGCACAACCATCTCTTCTAGCGCAGTTTGCACTGCTAACAAAATAACAAAGTATCCATATCTAATCAAAGGCAATTTACACTACAAAATAACAAAATAGCAGTTTGGCGATGATGAAGATCCTGCTACCTTCCCTGCAGAGTGCAGCTTCATCTGCTCTACACGGATGTGGTTAGCATCTATCTGTACGGAAATATAAGAAGAAGTGTCCTCTTAATTTAAAGGCTTTAGTTACTCATGAAATAAAATCACAATATGCAAGAGCATTGCTAAGAATAAGTACAATATATATATATGGTGCCTTCTACAGTACCCCGGGTGAAATTGAGGGTACCGCATACCTTAAGTATGAAAACACGATCTAGACCTCGAATTAGCAGGATTTGTGGGCATGATACTATACCCTAACCCTTAATGAGTGAACCCTAGGTCCTAATCATAAACTATAAACCCTAAGATGGTCCATTGATTTTTTTGCCTATATTTGGACGAATCATAACCGTCGATTATTGTTTGTAATTAAATTGATCTTGGGGTATAAGATTTAGAGAATTAAGGCCTATATTTTGATCTTTAAGGGTTAGAGTATAGTATCATGTCCGAAAGATCAGTAAATTCAAGTTCTGGATAGCATTTTTTTACTCAAGGTATGCGGTACCCCGGACCGTAGAACTCCCCATATATATTAAAATTAATAGCACTTACTTGAAGAGTTTCAAAGGTCTATGGAATGGACTGGAACTGGCAAGTACTGATGGTGAACAAAATTAGTTTCATATGGAAGCTATAAGGTCCAGGGATGAGAGGCGAAGCGAACAGATCCATGAAACCCAAGCAATTCAGAAAAGGTTCTGAAACTTTTAACTGTAGAGAGATCATGCAACTCCTCTTGAACCCCATTATGAGCAGCAAGGATGGTGATTTTGTTTAACTGAAACAACAATATATATAGCAAAGGCAAGCACACTAAGTCTCATAGAATGTCAAAATAAATGAATCAGTGAGTTAGATCGAGAAAATCAATAGAGAAGGAAAAATAAGATTGACATTCAAGCTATTCTTGTTCCGCTTCTTCTGAGAACTAATTTGAACGCACCTCTTTTTGTATATCTCTGTCTCGCCCCACACCAAAATTTGGTGATGAATTGAGCCCAGAACTGAGAGGCAAACACGACAGGCGAGGACATTAAACAACCACCAGATCATTGAAAACTTCAGTGGCCTTTCTATATATGGAGAAAAGAGAGGAAACAAAAGTCTAGGCAAGCAAGCAAAAATCAATAGTATGAAGTGAAAATCGTACCGATAGCTATTTGCGAAAGGATGACACCTTCGTTGTCGTCAGCAATCTTCTCCTCGTCGGAGCTGCTGTTGCGGACCTCGACCAGAGAGAGCGAAGAGAATCCATGTATGTTGCTGCCAAAATCAACGTGAGCTAAAAGCAACGATTTTTTTTTACTCTTTTCTGCGCGCAAACTTTCTTCAATCACCTGCGGAAAAATCAATGATCCTTGCAGCTCAGCTGGTCGTCCCTGGTGCCAATGGAGGATTCTAACCATCGTTGACTCTGAATTTTGCCTAACGACTGTAGTCGAAGAGAGAGGAAGAACGAAAAGGTTGGGATATGGATGAGAGTTAGGGGGTGCTAGGTTAGATAATTGGAAAGCAAGGAGATGGGAGAAACGACTGATGGGATGGAGGGATGATTTTGTCAGCAACAATGTAACAGGAAAGGATAGTGAGAGTATGAGAGGAGATATATTTATGAGGGAGACTGAGGTGGTTGGCAGAAAAAGAGGGAAGGTGAAGGGATTGCACAGTGGAGTTGACAACTGTTTTCAAAAGCCTGGAAACCAAAGCTCATTTACACTATGTTTCCGAAGGAAGGGAGGAAAATGGAGGGGAGGAGAATTAGGAGGGGAGGGACAATTTGGAGGTTAAGGAAAGTGGAAGGAAAATGTGTATTGGGAATTGTGATGTATATGTTATTTTATTGGGTATGTAATAGTGAAATAATTTGATTATATATAGATATTATTTTCATTGCTTATAAATTGTGAATTAAATTTTTACTTTCTTGCTAATTTTGTCCACTATTAAAAATCAAAAGTATATCATTTGAAAAAAGGTGTCAACCTATTATTAAAATTTCGTTTGCTAATTTGTTGATTTATCAACATAGCAACTAAAAACATAAACAAATAACACATCACGCTACACATACACAAACTCTTCTAAAAGTTGGTCATCTGCTAATACTAGACATATATAAATTCGTCCAATAGTCTGGTAAAACCGTCCATACGGTACAATTTCACAAACATTGATTTTAATAAGCAAATAAGATCACATTCCATAATTATATTTGCCTATAATTATTCATGATAAGATCCTTTCCTAAACTATGTTTAACAAGAAATAATTTATTTAGAAATAAAAAAGTCCAAGAATATTTTAAAAATACAAATGATAGACATGTGAAGTGTAATACTTATAAAAAGAAGTATCAATAATTATTACCAATGTTACAAAACATACTATACCTACGATTTAACCTAACAAACTCATACCGAAAGCAAAATCGGTAGGTGATAGTTAACGATTGAAACTCTAGTAAGTTTTTCGATCCTTAATTATTATTATATCTTCTTATTACAAATTAATGATACAATTATCTTCCAAATTCATAATACTTCATGTTAAATAGGAAAAGGTTGAAAAATTAACGGAAAAACATCCCTTAACTTAATATATTAATATCTTCCAAATTCATAAACCCCCTTATAAGAGAAATTATATACTCATTATGAAAAAAACCAATAATAATATATCATATCATATATGAGGAATGGGTACCGAAAACTACAATATATGATATATATATATATAAACAAAACGAATAATATAACATACAAAGGAAAATAAATAACCAAAGAAGGAAGTGGTGGGCACCACCACCGTGACTCCACCAAGTCTACTTTCTCCCCAAATCGGAGGGGCTGGGAGAACAGTAAGTTTTCTTTCCTATTTCCTATTTCCTTTCCGCTGGCACTGTAGCGGTCTTAAAAAACAAGGGAAAAGCCCTCGGGAATGGTGTTTTCCATTCAATCCTTCCCTTCCCCTCATTTTCCCTCTTAAAAAACAGAGTGTTAAAAAGCCTGGAAACCAGAGATGACAACTCTTCTCCCAATGCACAGTGGAGTTGTTGCTGGTTCTGTACAAGTAGTTGTGCATGGGCGGTGGTGCTGCGAAGAGGAGGTAAGTTGGAGAAGCACAGTGGAATCGTTCGTCAAAGGAATAGAGGGGAAAAGCATGAAAGGTCTCTCTGCTGGGTCGCGGGAGATAAGCTATCCATGGCAGGCTGTCCCAAAACATTTTGCTGAAGTTTGGAGAGAGCTAGGCACTAAACGCCGAATAATGAAATAGTAAAGAGAGCTTTGGGCAAAAAGCGTTCCCCGCTTTTATGTTTTAATTAAATATTTAAATTAAATTTAAAAGAAAGAATGCTTTTTCTATGTCTATAATTCGTATTATTATTACTTTTTTATTTTGCCAATTAATTTCGTAGTTTATTAGTTTTGCTCACACTACCTTTGTTGAAGGTAGAGGGAGGGAAGGATAGAGAATAATATGAACTTTCAATACATGAGTTAGTAATTAAGGGATTGCTATATAAAATGGAAACATCTCTTCTAGATGTGTTTTCAAGGTGAAACAAATTAAATTAGTTAACTATGTCGCCTTGTTTGTGGTGGGATTTGGGTTTTCCAAGATGTATTTGAAAATTTTCATTCAGTATACAAAGTTTTTTGTTTTTGTTTTTTTAACCAAGATAAGCCCTCAAGGCATGGCCGTACAACATAGTTACAAGATGGATAATAATAAAGAACGGTAGTCCATATGCAACCAGACTCCAGATAAAGATCTTGAAATGTCACGAGGTGGGCAGCTCTGTGAAAGCTCCGAAGAGCAAAAGCACACGAAACTGACTCGGATAGGGAGGGAAAAAAGAGCACTTCCCCACGAACACTCTGTTTGAGAGTGATAAGCATCGAATGTGCGTCCAAATGCAAAAGCGGAGATGAGATCCCCTGCAAAACAACAAACAATGTACATAATTTTACAACATGAGGTATAAGAAATCACTTAAGGCATAGTGACTTACCAAAAATAACAACAAAATTATGTTAGTAAGAGTGGAACTGGTTTAACTGTTGATGACTCGATATTTGCACATGTTTTCCCCTTTGTTTCTTGATCGTTTGAGCTTTAATTATCGCATTTTCTTTGGCCTATTTTACGCTAGGTTGTGTTCTTTTGTCACATTTCAGGTCCTAGCACATAAACTGAAGCATAGGTGCAAGTTTCAAGTCAATCAGAGATCAATTGGCGATTAGGGAGAAGAAACTCGGGCATGACCTGAATAAGAATGGATTTCTACTTCACTTATGGACAAAGAATCATGCAAGCTTGTCATGAAAAGAAAGAGTACGAGACTACGAGCGTCTGGGATCAAACGGCGACTGATTCGGAGTCCGGACGAGGAAGAAACGAAGCATTGAATATAGGGGAACAGGTTCGGCAGTAAAAACACGGGCGCACCTAAATCAAAACACGGTCGTGTCCATATTTAGGTACGACCGTGTTTTGGCTGACGAGGGCTGCTGGGGGAAAAACACGGGCGGGAAAAAGTGAAACACGGTCGTGTCCTCGACCGTGTTTTGCCCAGAATCGGGTTTTTTAGGCAGATTGAAGCAAAAGGAAAGGGGGACCTGGGTTTTGGATCCCAAACACCCAAGGGACGAACCAAAGAGAGAGAGGGCGATTTGAGGGCATTCTAAGAGTGGAATTGGAGGATTTCTTCGCCTTGGAAGCTTGAGGAACAAGCCCGGACTTGAAGACTGATCATCTGAAGATTCTTACTGCAGTCTCTCTCTTCTCTATGGAGTAACTTCCCTTCACTTAGGTTTTGAGGAACCCTAGCTATGTTTGTTTGATTGGATGATTGTATGAGTACTCTGACTTGGTAATCTTGAGTTCATATTCAATCTATGCATGTTTTCATGATTCAATTCTACTTTAGTCGAGATTATTGATTCTGCTTTGATCCTATGAGAGCGAATACCTGATTAGGTCAATAGAGCACCATAGATTGATAGTAGTGGATCGATTGCTTTAGTCGAGGGTTGATTCACTGCTTTGTATCGATTGAGAACCTCATTCGATAGAGGGAATCTAGTTCAGAACGTCTTGATCGGTTGTCCTAGAGAAGGATACGTCCCTCTAGGCAATTGACTCAAGAGGGCCTTGTTCCTTTAGTCGAGACTCAAGGTCTATTCAAGGATTCTCCGCATTGTGAATGAAAGTGAAACAAGTTAGAAATCATCAATCGTTAATCTGGCTAGTGGCTAGGGGGAATCATACCTAAGTGAGTTCCCAACCTGTAATTAGATTAACTTTAACTGTAGTTTGCTAGAGTAGTTTTAGTTCTTCCTTATTAATCTGGTTTGCTAAATAATAAACTGAAGCTGAGTAATAGTAACTCTAGAGACCCGTGGATTCGATATTTATTACTTGAGCCACTATACTGCAGTCCCTTCCATTGGTCACACTTGGCCATTGTTAGGAGTTGTGTCATAGCGAGTCAAGTTTTTGGCGCTGTTGCTGGGGACTTTCTAGATTATTAGGAAAGGCAGAAGTTTGTTACTTTAGCGTTTTTCTTTTCTTTTCTTTTCCACCCTTTCTTTTCACTTGGGTGTTTTTGTTTTTGTTGGTGCAGATCTGAATCATGGATCCTCATGGCTTCTCCAACAATTGGGGGTATCCACCACCACCCGAGTGGTATTACCCCGAGACTCCCTGGAGCAATCAAGGAGGAGAAGACTATGGATTCGGGTTCCAGTACCAACCCCCTTACTACGGAGAACAACCGGACCCCTGGGCATATCAAGAACAACCTCATTACCAAGAAGAATTTCTCCCACAACCAGAAGGGCCATCGGCGCTGGAGTTACCCATGGCGGCCTTCACGGGCCATTCTGCAGAGCCATGTTACACTCCGCAGCCAGATCCAAACTATGAATTGAGACTTCTTGTGGAGCAGTATGCTCGCAAGATGGACCTCCTTTTCTCATCTGTTGCTCCTCCTAACTCTTCATCCCTCCGTGAATCGGAGGAGACTGTTTCGCACTCATCAAAGCAACCAGAGCGGGTTGAGCAAGTTTGTGCACAACTTGCTCAAGATCACCCGTCTACTACCATACTAGAAGAGGAGGAGGAAGAAGAAGGCTACAAGGACATTGTGGAGCAAACAGAGATTATCACGGAGAGCTCCCGTGAAGATCATGATCAAGAATGCTCTGTCGTAGCCGACCACCCCTTCCCACATCCCACACCGAGCTTTGAAGAGGCGGGCATGAGTGAGGAGATGCAAGAAGATCTCATGAAAGAAATTGCTTGGCAACTTGCTCTCCAATCCGTGCTAGAAGAAGAAGAGCAAGAAAGGGTGCAGAAAGAAGTTGTGGAGGATGACGAAAGTGAAGCAGGAGAAGTTCTTGATCATTTCCCAGGGGTGATACCACTTGAAGAAGAAAGGGAGGTTGAAGAAGCAATTGACGTCCAGGCTGAGGACGAAGTTGAGGTGGAAGAGGCTTGCACCGGCTATGAGCTACTTGTGATATCTCCACCGAATTTCGAGGAGCTGCTTGGCAAGGACCCATTTGCAGTGTCTCTTTGCCAGACCAAGGCCACATCGACATCGGTTCCTCTTGGTGGACGCGATGGTCTCATATTCATTTTGAGCATTGTTGAATGGTTTGAAATTTGGAATCCTTTTGGATGCTTGGGCTTCGCCTTACTAGTCTATAAGAAATATTTCCCCTGCTTTTAAGGTATCACGTTCAATTTGATGGTTTGGAAAAGGTAAGCATTTATATCCAATTGGACTCATTTGGGTCGACCCCAATTGATAGGCATAAATTATACCCAATTTAAACTCAACTTAACAGAGAGAAAGAAGAAGAAAAAATTGGGTCCACTTGGATCAAGATCCAATTCCCGTATTGGTAATTATTTGAGTAAAAATATCCAACGGGTTGACCCATTGCCAACCCTAGAAACCATTCCTATACAAGTTTTCTAGACAGCTTCATTGATGGATTATATAGTAGTTGTTGAAGGCAAGTTCATCCACTATTAAGAGTCTCATATTGAGCTAAGAAGGAGTAAAAAGATTTGACAGAAGCTCCCCAAATCTTTGCTCTCTCGCTCTTTCTCCTAATCTCTCTTCTATTTTCTTTCCCCAGTTTCACCCTATTCTCCCTCAACTCAATCTCTTTCTGGTATGAATGCTCAACTTATCAAGAAAGTAAAAGTATAAGAAGAAATATATGATTTCAATTTATATGGACAAGTACTATATGATCCATCAATGAATGCTGTCTAGAAGACTCCCCTACTAATTTTCTTCTAGACTGAGTTCCAGTCATGCCACCATTATATCGTATAAATTTCTTCTACACTAGTGTCAGGGAACGGGTAGTTATCATAAATAGTCACAAATCTATTCATTTTGTACAAAACGGTCACAATTCTTTAATTTTGCATGTTTCAGTAATAAAGGTTTGAGTGAATAACAAAATAGTAAATCCGTCCAATTTCGTTCCAAATTTCGTCTTAGATCGCCCCGTCAGCATGACACGTCAGTACAAAATATTGATTAAAAATGGTTAATCAACCCACTTAACCTGGCAATCCAAACGGCCGAAACAAACCCTTTACCCATCCGGTCCCGAATTGGACTACTACCCCCAAATCGAGCATTGCCGGAGAAAGCCAGAAAGAAATCGCGAGGAGAGGAGGAGAATGGCGATTCTCCTGCCGTCGGCGACCAGACCTCCTCCAACCGATTCATCCGCCATCCTCCTCCTCGCCAGCGCTCCTCCAGTAGATGAATCGCCCCCACCTCAGCCACCTCGGCGCTGCTCGAGTACACCACGATCACTTTCTCGTCGTTGGACAGCTTCAACCAGTCCCACGTCGTGCCAAACCGTGGTGGCGTCTCGTCGTACCTGTACCAGGGGAACATCTTGTTCAGCCTCTTGTACTAGTATTGGTTGTCCGTGTGGATCGATAAGGCTTCGTGGTTGACCCGGCACTAATACCTGTAGAGGTCCCCGACGAGGTCAAACAAGCCATTGATGATCCTAAACAAAAGGACCAAAAGCAGGCAAGAAACTGAACAAACCAGCCCCATAAAAGCTAAGAAACCTTTGTGCATTATTTCAGGCAGTTAACAATTACATCCATAGCTATGCTAGGTAATGAGCAAAAAATCACAATGATGTCCATCAATTCGCCAAACTTGAGAAGTTATCCGAGCTTGGAGACGATGGAGGCGGCGGTTGAACCAGTCACGAGGCCGAGGACCATGTCGGATTTCACGTAATCGACGACGAGCTTCTTGAGGTCAACTTGGGTGAGAACAGGGGCGAATTGGGCTTTGATTGAGAAGGCTTTGTTTAAGGTCATCAATGGCTTGTTTGAATGGGTGTTCCCAGGTGGGGGCGATTCATCTTCCGTCGCCGGATAGTCCCGCAGTTCAACATAAAACACCATATCTCTCGCAGTTCAGTCAACGAATGAATCAGTTTGGAGGAGCGCCGGCGAGGAGGAGGATGGCGAACGAATCGGTTGGAGGAGGTCTGGTCGCCGACGGCAGGAGAATCGTCAGTCTCCCCCTCTCCTCGCGATTTCGTTCTGGCTTTCTCCCACAATGCTCGATTTGGGGGTAATAGTCCAATTCGGGACCAGATGGGTAAAGGTTTTGTTCCGACCGGTTGGATTGTCGGGTTAAGTGGGTCGATTAACCATTTTTTAATTAATATTTGCACTGATGTATCATGTTGACGGGGCGATCTAGGATGGAATTTGGAACGAAATTGAAGGATTTAATATTTTGTTATTCGCTTTAACTTTTATTATCGAAACATACAAAATTAAAGAATTATTACCGTTTTGTACAAAGTGAATAGGTTCTTGACAATTTATGAGAACTACCCGTGAGGGAACTCATCGAACATGCGAATCTGGCTGAAATAGAAGTAACTGCGGTGCATGTTTTGTCTTTTTGGTCTATGGTCCATAATGGAGCTGAACCCTTTTGGTGTGACAGATAAGTTTGGGCTTGGACCCGAAGTGTTGCATGAGGCAGATTAGAATCTCGTAAGATCCAGTCTCCTTGTTCAAGGTTACGCTTGGGCCTGGGTCCAGGCTCGCAAGCAAACCAGATCTGGGCTCAAATTCTAGCAGAAATTTTAGCCCTAGTGATCTCACTCACCACCGTGATCCATAGTCGGTTCTTGCATGTAACACATTTTTTTTCTTAAAGGCCAGCATTAGATGGTGGCGGCTGAGAAACCTACGTTAAAGTCAAGCCATATTTAGTTTGATTACCATTAAGGTTGTCAAACCGGTTTATGCCAGTGTGCCGGTTTAGCAAGTGGAATGGTTCAACCGGTGGCACATATCGGTTTGTTCCGGTTCATGCCGGTCAATATTACAAATAAAATTATAAATACTCATATTTAAACATAACATTTAATGTCAATACCTAAGCATTTATACTTGAATCCAACAAATAACATCAATATTTAACTTTTATACTCATAAAATAAATAATAAAATAAATTTTATTAATTAAATTCTCTAAAATAAAATCATTTTGCTTAGAGATTCGTATATCGATCATGTCGATCATACCGGTGGTGTCACGCCGGTTTTATGACCGGTACCGGTTAAACCCGGTACAACCGGTGGCACGCCGGCCGGTGTGACAACCATGATTACCATAGTTAACGCAATGTAACAGTAGAAAGAGACAAAGAACACGAGTATTTAGAATCTAAAGTTATATTTCTTTTTAACATTGTCATCTATAAAAGGTTCAAATCAATGAGTTTAAACCCGGTACATAACCAAACTTGAAAGTTCACCAATAGAATTTTCGGCGAGAGGTTTTTTTCCATGTGAATATGTTTTTTATAAAAGATATCATATATTAATCAAATCAAGAAGATAGTTACATCCTGGATACCAGTCAGGCCCTGAAATCAAAGAAACGATTTATAGTCGGGTACAAAGAGAGGGCTTTTTTAGCTACCGAATGAGCTACCCTATTGTTCTCCCGACCTACAAACCGCACACTAAAGCCCGGATGGGCATGAAAATACTTACAAATCTCTTCCAGGACTGCCCCCCAAGTGACTGACGCTCGTATCGGCTTGATTAATCTTGTCAATAATGACCTTCGCATCACCCTCGAACCTAACTTCACACAAACCACACTCTAGACACCATATGATACCCTCCCGAAGCACAAGCAACTCCACTACCAATGGTTCATCAATTTGCGTAAACCGCACACCTTTAGCCCGAAGGAGCGTCCACCCTGGATCGACAAGAACCATCCCACCAGCCGAGTGGGACCCCCTCCTAGTGGCCCCATCCCACATACAAACCAATCGAGAATCTACCACTTGGGTCTCTGGTTGAACCACCGGGCAGGCTATCCTCGGCGGCGGGTCGACCGGCGGACCCACCCATTCCTCGTACTGCTGGTGAAATTGGCGCATTAAGGCTGGAATCCCAAATTGTTTGCCTTCAAAGACAACTCAGTTCCGCGATCTCCAGATCCGCCAAAGGATGGCAACCACAGCCATAAACAGCGATGGGTGATGGACAAGGGCGAGCAGTCGCTTAAGAAACAACGGAAATGTGTGCCGAGGCAAACCCTCCCCCAAATAGTCCAACCTCGAGTAGTCCCAGAGAGCCCGCGCGACCAGATAGTAAAGAAACATGTGCTCCATAGTTTCGGGACCATCCCAGCAAACCGGACAACGGGGCAACACAGGAACCTTCTTTTCAATGAGAGCCTCAGTGGTCGGCAAAGCCCGTTGAAGAATTTTTCAGAGAAAGACTTTCAGCTTAGGAGGAATCTTTGCTTCCCATAGCCGGATCCAGCTTTGCCTATCCATCCAACTAACCGAGGCCCGCCACCCACCCCTCCTCCTATCAAGCTCAACTGCCAAATGATAGGTCGTCTTAACCGAGAACACCCCATCAGGAGTATTATGCCAGATCAGTTTATCCTCTAAATTCTCTCTCGGAAGAAGGATAGCCATAATGGCTCGACAGGTAGACGGATCAAACCATTGACTAAGCTTATCCTCCGCCCAACTCCCTTCCCCTTGCCAAATAACCTCCACCACCAAGGGATCCCTTCCATTTGTCAGGACCCGGGGATTGTAGCAAGGGGGATCCAACTGAAGCCTTGGGATCCAGTTAGAGTGGATAAGGGAGGCCGAAAGGCCATTACCGATCTGCCATCTTAAACCTGCCTCCAATAACTGGCGCCCAAACAGAATACTCTGTCATCCCCAAGAAGGGCGTGAACGAGCTGTAGCAGACAGAAAAGTTCCTTGAGGGAAGTACTTCCCTTTATACACCTGAGCAATGAGGGATTGAGGTTCGTTGAGAATACGCCAGCCAAGAGGGCATGGTTAAAATGTTCAAACCGGTGAAATTCCATACCCCCATCATGCTTACTCCTGCAAAGATTACGCCAGGACAGCCACCGAATCCTGGGATGGCCCTCCTCAGCTCCCCACCAGAACCGGGCCACATGCCTATCCAAAAGACGAAAAAGAGAGAGGGGCAACCGGAAACACGACATAACATCCAGGGGTAAGGCCAAAGCTATTGACTTAATTAAAGTCTCCTTTGCCGCCCAGGACAACGTCTTTTGCTTCCACCCCTACAGACATGCCAGCAATTTCTCTTCTAAATACCGGAATGTGGCCATTTTGGAGCGGGCAATCAAAGTGGGTAACCCCAGATACTTATCATGGACCCTTACTGCACCGACCCCTAGAATCGCTGCCAAAAATTCTTGATCAGGCAAGGCAACATTTTTACTAAAACAGACTGCCGACTTTTCTAGGTTAACCTGCTGCCCACTCAGCTCCTCATACTCATTCAGCACCACAATCAAATTCTCGCACTCCTGAAGAGAACCTCGCAGGAATAAATAGGAATCATCCGCGAAAAACAAATGCGAGATCCTAGGAGCACGTGGAGCCACTTTCACCCCCTCCAGTTTCTTTTCCGAAATCGCCTTCCGAAGAAGGGCCGCAAACCCCTCCGTGCATAGCACAAACAAGAGAGGTGACAAAGGATCTCCCTATCTAAGTCCCCGAGAGGAATTGAAAAAACCCGAGGGTGTACCATTCATCAGTACCGAAAAAGATGCGGACCTAAGACATTCATGTATCCATCCTTGCCAAACAGAGTTAAAACCCATTTTATCCAAAACTGCCAGAAGAAATGGCCATTCAACTCTATCATTGGCCTTTTCCATGTCAACCTTTAGAGCCATGTACCCCTTCTTCCCCTGCTTCTTTATTTTTAGATACTGCATTAACTCATGTCCGAGAAGGATGTTATCAATAATTTGTCGGTCTCTTATAACCTTATTGTGAGTAATCATGAGTAACTCATGTCCGAGAAGGATGTTACCAATAATTTGCCTGCTTCGACCCCATTGAAAAGACCGTTTTTCCATGTGAATAGATGCACCTAAAAAGTGGGAACGTGTCAGGTCAGTAACCTTATTGTGAGTAATCATGAGTAACCCGTCCACATCAACATGATATCAGCATCCCTTTCTCTCCTAGAAAGCCTTTAATTTTCCCCTCCTTAAACTTTGACGTACGATTTCTCACTCGTTATAAGTCGAAATTTAATTTTTTTTTGTACTGTTAGATCAGATTAATTGTGCTCTTCAAAATGATATCCATTTTGATATATTTTTCAAACAAAAAAAATGAGCCATTTTTTACCAGTCTATACTATATGGTATTGAAATAAGAGCATACCTATGGTTTGAAAAGCGTACCATGGTGGTATGAACAAACCAAGAATGTAGGATAGTTGAATACATGATAGTATTATAAATATATTAACTGTCATTTACAACTTTTAACATTGTGTACCAGGGTGGTATTGTGTGGTATTTTTTGATCCTGTAATGTGTTCACCCATAAATTTGTAGATCCAATAGATCATGATAAACTCGTTCCTTCTGTGCATACGTTTTCAAAAACGAATTAAAAACGAAGAAGATACCATATGGTATGTAGTTGGTATCGAGAGGCAAGAAATTTTTTTCTAAAAAAATATTGAAAATGGATATCATTTTGTAGAGCACAACGAACTCGTTCTATCTATGGAAAAAAATCCGAGTTAAAACGAATAAGATATGAACCGATTAAGAAAGCTAGAAAAAAATAAAAATGACATTTAATTCTTAAATCTGGATTTTTTAAATGAAGTGTTCAGATTTAGTTATTGAAGGGTGCATAACCATGGGTCATGGTTATGCACTCTATCTTGAATCCTACAAAATCAACAAACACACAAACTAAAAAAAGTTCAAATATCTAAAAAAGGAAAATCACATCGCCAAAATCCATGCTCCCACATGCGGAAGCCAATTGCTCTGGACCAACAGCCATATTCTCCATCGCAGGAACTCCAAAAGGCGGAACTGAGTATAGCAATGGCAATGGGCAGTTCCGGGGCGGGTATCTCGATATTCATACCCGCCCCATGGCAGGTCGGGTTCAGGTCGGGTAATTTATCACGGGTACGGGTCGGGGCAGGTCGACCCATTGGGTATGTAATTTATGCGAAAAACATTAGAAACATTTGTTATTTTCATTAAAAGACCAAGAAAGAAACCATAATATAATAAAATGTAGTTAAATTATTGAAGAAATTGAGGTTTTCACTTATTTACAACTTTATTCTAGCTAAAATATAATATAATAAGAGGAAAATCCTAAGTAATTTGACTAATATTATATGTAATATAGGCAAGAATGGGTCGAGAATGGGGCGGGTCAGGGCAGGTCGGGTCGATGAGAGGTACCCATGCCCGCCCCGCCCCGCCTACGAACCTGCCCCAAAACTTTTTTTTTTTTTTGACAAAAGATAATCATATATTGATTTAGACAACGATAGTTACACCCTGGAAACCAGCCAGGTCTGGAAATCAAAGAAACGACATAAAGTCGGGAACAAAGAAAGGGCTTTCCTAGCTACCACATGAGCTACCCTATTATAATCCCGACCTACAAATCGAATACTAAAGCCAGCATGGGCTGCAAACAACTGAACAACTTCCTCAAGAACAGCACCCATCTGGCCATCTCTGCTATCCCTCATTCTGATTTTGTCTATAATCACCTTAGCATCCCCTTCAAATCTGACCGCCTCAAGACCATGCTCACAGCACCAAACCATAGCTTCACGGAGAACCAGTAACTCCGCCACAGCAGGATCATCTACCCCCGGGAACTGAACCCCTTTAATCCAGAGGATCTCTCTAGCTGGAGTTAAGATCACCATCCCCCCAGCCGCATGAGAGCCGCTCCTCGTAGCCCCATCCCACATGCAAACAGGCACGCAAGGATCAACTGGGACCGGCTGCTGCACCCGAGGACAAACTGCTGGAGGGATCTGGCCACCTGGCACCCTTACCCATTCCTCATACTGCTGATTATACTGCCGCATAAGAACAGGGATCGTATACTGTTTGCCCTCAAAGACTACCCAATTCCGAGACCTCCAGATACGCCACAGAATGGCTATCACCGCCATAACCAAGTCAGGCCGGGGAATAAGAGCCAGCAGCCTTTTGAGAAACAAGGGAAAGGTGTGACGGGGCAAACCTTCCCCGAGGTAATCCAACCCAGCAAACTCCCAAAGGGCACGGGCCACAGGGCAATCAAGGAACAAGTGCTCCATCGTCTCGGGAGCAGCCCAGCAAACCGGACATCGAGGGTGCACCGGAATTCTCTTCTCAATAAGTGCCTCTGTGGTAGGAAGGATGCGATTAAGGATCTGCCAGACGAATACCTTGAGTTTAGGTGGGATATCAGCCCCCCATACCCGTATCCAGCTGGGCTTATCCATCCAACTGGCTCCAGCCTTCCACTGCCCTTCCCGTCTCTCCAGAGTGGTTGCAAGATGGTAGGCAGATTTGACCGAGAAGATCCCATCCCTAGAGTAGTGCCAAATTAACTTGTCCTCCACATTATGTCGTGGTAATGGAATGGCCTTTATCGCTCTACAGGTATGCGGATCAAACCACTGGCCCAGTTTTGCCTCATTCCAGCGTCCTTCCCCCTGGAAAATAACCTCTGCCACCACCGGATCACCACCGTCAGGCAGGACTTGAGGATTATACCTTAGGGGTTCAAGGTGAAACTTAGGAATCCAGGAGGAGTGGAGCAAGGAAGCCGACCTCCCATTGCCAATCTGCCATCGTAACCCCTTCACCAACAGTTGACGTCCAAACAGGATGCTCTGCCACCCCCACGACGGACGTGATCGGGCTGAGGCTGTGAGGAAAGTACCCGTCGGGAAGTATTTACCTTTGTAAACCTGGGCAAGTAGTGACTGCGGGTCTGTAAGAACACCCCAGCCAATCTTAGCAAGAAGGGCTTGATTAAACTGTTCAAACCGGCGGAAGCCCATTCCTCCCTCATGCTTACTACGACACATGTTCCGCCAAGACATCCAACGAGTCTTGGGCTGCCCTTCAACCACCCCCCACCAGAATCTAGCCACATGCTTATCCAACAACCGACACAGGGAGACCGGCAGCTTAAAACACGACATCACATGAAGCGGTAATGCCATAGCAACAGCTTTAATCAATGTTTCCTTCGCCGCCCAAGACAATGTCCTCTGTTTCCACCCCTGAAGGCGTTCTAGAAGCTTTTCCTCCAAATAGCGGAAAGTGGCCATTTTGGACCGAGCCATCAGAGTCGGTAGCCCTAGATATTTATCATGCACCCCTACCGCCCCGACTACTAGGATTGCAGCCAAGAATTCCTGGTCTTGAATGACAATGTTCTTGCTGAAACAAACAGCCGACTTAGCCAAATTCACTCGCTGGCCACTAAGTTCTTCATACTCATTCAGGACCTCAATCAAATTCTCGCATTCCAGAAGGGACCCACGCAGGAACAGGTAAGAATCATCCGCAAAGAAAAGATGCGAGATCCGCGGAGCCCGAGGAGCCACTTTCACTCCCCCTAGCTTATCTTCCAATATTGCCTTTCGAAGGATTGCAGCAAACCCTTCAGTGCAAATCACAAACAAAAGGGGGGAAAGAGGGTCCCCCTGCCGAAGGCCTCTGGATGGAGCGAAATAACCTGACGGGGCCCCATTCATTAACACCGAAAAAGAAGACGACCGGAGACATTCATGAACCCATCCACACCAGGTGGAGTTAAAACCCATCTTTGTCAAAACTGCAAGAAGAAAGGGCCATTCGACTCTATCATAGGCCTTTTCCATGTCAACCTTCAGAGCCATGTACCCTTTCTTGCCTCTAGTCTTGATCTTGAGGTAATGCATTAACTCATGCCCAAGGAGGATATTCTCAATAATTTGCCGGTCGCGAATAAAAGCATTCTGGCCTTCCGAAATGATTTGTGGCAGAAAGCACGCAAGCCGCTCAGCCATGATCTTAGTGACAATCTTATAGACAAACTGACATAGGCTGATAGGTCGCAACTGGGTCATGGTCACCACATTTTCAACTTTCGGGATCAAAGTCAGCCAAGTGTGATTGAAACTCTTAAGCATCGTACTTGTACGAAAGAAAGAGCAAACAGCCTCAATTACCGACCCACCCACAATATCCCAAAAGGATTTAAAGAATTTCCCGGTGAAGCCATCCGAGCCCGGAGCCTGCTTAGAACCCATGGAGAAAACTGTTTTCCGCACTTCCCCAGGAAGGACCTCTGCTGTGAGGCAGTCATTCATGGCAGGTGTCACTTTCTGGGGGATGGGCAAGCCATCCACTCTCTCCGCCATGTTACGCACCTGATTTTCCGAAGTAAACAGCTTTTGATAAAAGGTATCAGCAATTTCGGCCTTCCCTTTCTCCTCCGTGACCCAGTCACCCTCGTCATTACGCAAGCCCGCCACGTAATTTCTTTTACGACGAGTCCTGGTTACCGTGTGAAAGTAAGCGGAGTTTTGATCACCTTTTTTCAGCCACCGCACCCGCGACTTTTGCTGCCAGTAACTTTCCTCCGCCTCCCATTGTCTACTTAGCTCGAATTCCAACTGGCGGACCTCATCCCAATTAATCGGGGATTGAGCTTTAATCCGATCAATTTCGGACTGGAGAGTTTTGATATTCCGCAGGGAATTCGTGGTTCCTGCTCGACTCCAGTCATATAGCAAATGCCGGAGTTTCTTAAGACGAACCTGCCCCAAAACACGTCAAACAAGTCGGGTAAATCGGGTCAGGTCGAAATTGCCATCCCTAACTGAGTATTCGAGCTGAACACGACATCATAGACTAAAGTCACAATTTTGATGAAGCGAATTGTGATTCTTGAAATATATATATATATTGTGAGATTTCAAATCTCAATTCACATATTTTTCATGTAAAGGTTGATGTTAATTGAACGTGTTAGATAAAATTTAGCGCCTCAATCTCATCCGATCATTCCTCGTCGTGTCCACTCCCGATTGAACTAAATACTTATTTGTTGCGGTTGTTTATCCGAAGAAGAAAACAAAGCAACTCCTTTGTCTATGAACCGGGTTAAAGGTTCTAAAAAGTGCTTAGAATGGGAATTTCCGTCCAAAAATACAAGAAGTTATATGGGAGTTTCCGAGATTGAGAGTGAGAGAGACCGGCAAGAAAAGAAAAGAGATCCCATTTGGCAACGTCGTCATCCATCCATCCTTGTATCTATCTATCTGTTGGCACGCACACAATCCATTATCGACGTTGATGAAGTAAAAAACAAACAAATTGGTACAGCCAAATTGGACCAACAACACACAAAAAAGGCAGCTTCGCTGTGTTCTTCCGTTTTCCCATATGTTTGGCAACTTGGCATTATTCTAATTTCAAAAGTCCCTACAACATACACATCACTTTACTTTCCCCAAAGGTCACGCGTCACATGACCAATAATTCTGCCATTCCAACAATCACCTTGATTATTCATTATTTTTCTTCCCCAACCCGAGTGTTTCTAGCCTAATCACGTTTTAACCCAATGTGGAGGCAACAACTCTAGTCTAATCGCCTCTTAATAATTTGATCATTTACAAGATTCATCAATTGTTTGTTTACTTAATAAGACCCAAAATTTCTTAATTAATTAATTAATTAAGAAACCAACTAATCGTTGACATAAAAATGCGAATAATTGGGATTCCCTACAAGATTATATGGTTAATCGTACAAATATATACCATCTATTAATTAAGATCCGGAACCTGTCCTAACCTAACCCCACATGCCAGCCAGCGCCAGCAACCGCGAAGCTGCCAAATGCAAATCCTTTTCCCCAACTGGGCCGCCGCAGGTTCTGCCGGTTTGACCCTTTCATGGGCCCATGGCCCATAACCTACCAATGTGCAAACAAACAAATCCCTGGACCGGCCCACCATACAATAACTGTATCCAATCCAATTCAATCTTATGAACTAACAGCAAAATGCTCCACAATCCGCAATTAAACCGGCAGACATTAAATTAGGCTACAAAATTACAAATTAATTACTCAAGAGTCAAGACAAAATTAAATTGGTTCGTTCATCCCCTCAAAAATTAAGCAAAGGAAATAATTTCTGTAATTAATGTTCCAAAATAATATCCATGATTCATTCCCTGCATTCCAATCCCTTCTTTTCCGGCAGCAGCCACCGACCGGACCAGATGTTTCAGTATCGCCGTCGACTCCATTATAAATCGATTTCCATGTTTAATAGACCCGTAGAAAATATATACATACAGATGACTGCCGGCCGATTTCGCGCGGCTTCGCCGCCTTTATACCGATCCTGCCTCACGGTTTGACCACCGGTCACCGATTCCTCCTCGCCGACGAAGTCGTAACGATGAAAGACGGCGACCGACCGGCCATCCGTCTAGATCTCGAATCTGCGCTTTCCGCCATGCCGAAACAAGCAAACCAGTGCCGGAAAACCCGGCCAAGGCCCAACACGCCGCCGCGGCTGCTGCCGCTGCCGGCACCGCTGTTGTCCCTCCGGGTACGGCTTCCTCTCGATCCCCACGAGATCCGCCGAGGCAAGCCACCGATGGTGTTGGTGTTGTTAAATCCCCCGTCCATCTCTGTGTAGACCACGGGGAGATCCCTTTCTCCCCTCATGGCTCCAGTGAACCGCCCCACCGCGTACCCGCCGCCTGGTAACCTCCAGATGGTCAGCCCGACCGCTTCCTCCTCGACGGTCTCCGCCGCGCCCTGCTCGCCGACGGATCGGTCCTCGTCCGCTGCCGGCAACTCGTGGCGGCAGACCGGGCACGAGTTGCGGAGAGAGAGCCAGGGGAGGATGCAATCGGAATGGTACAGATGCTTACAGGGCATTTCCCTGGCCTCCGATTCGATCTCGAAAGCGTCCATACACACCGCGCAGTGAGACTCCGTGGATGTGTGCTTCTCGCTGATGATTACCGTCGGCATCGATTCAATCGCCGCCTTCGACGCCGGGGGGTGGTCGTACCGACTCATACCGTTCAATTCGATCTGCGAGAGCTGATCCAACAGCCGCTCGAATCCAGATCCGAGCAGAAACTCCGACATGCTCGGCGGCAGCGGCCTCAATCCAGAACCGGCTCCGTCGTCGTAATACAACTCGAATCCACGGCCTCCTCCCTCGCCGCTCCCGTTCCCGGTACTGGTGAAGCTATTCCCACTCTGGCTCCCACTGTCGGCTCCGCCGCGGAGCACGATGACCGGATTAATCGGCGATCTGTCGCCACCTCCGCCGTTCCGCCTACCTCCACCTCCTCGGCCCCCGCCGGCTCGTCTCGGCTCCGGCATGAACATAGCCGCGGGGAAACTCCGCCGGTGGGGGCGCGTCTCCATCGGAGTCATCTGCGGAGGATTCTCGATCTCCTCCACAAACCCGCTCTCGCAATTCGGACACGAGACTGGATCGTCGTCTTCCTGCGCCTGGCTCCACACACGGACGAATCGATTGCAGCGGTAGCACCAGTAGGATGGCCTGGGCGACGACATGAGAATCTCTCTATCTATGATTATGAAATTTCCCGGCGTTCAGATCTGGAAGAAGAAGAAGAAAGTGACTACGGCGAAGGCCGCCTTTGTTGGAAGAGAGGAAAAAAAGGGGAATTCAACGGGGGAGAGAGAAAAATTGAGTGGTGGAAGAAGAATGGATGATTATAAGAGAGAGCGAGAGAGAGTTAAGGAAAGCATCCAATCTAACGGCGTAACCCGCGTTGACAGTGTTAGCGCTTTGACGGGGGAGTGACGTGGCGGAGTTGATTGAGGGGGAGATCTTAACGACGTTTATAGGGGCGTTAAAAGAGGCAAGATTCCATTTGTTTGATTTGTTTTAAGGGCTAATACCACTACAACACCCGAACTATTCCGAAAATGCCACTTGTGTCCTATTGTTTTCAATATTCCATCTGTGTCCTGAACTATGATTCTTTGTGTCATTTGTATCCTGTCGGTTATGTTGACTGTCAAGTATTAACGGTTGACCAGACGGCCTTTAAAACGACGTCGTATTGCTGCCAACGTGTCTTACCCGTGGCGGACACGTTGATGCCACGTCAAATGGGAGAATTAATTTTTTTTTTGATTTTTACAAATGGGAATTAAAGTTTTTTACCCAGCCTATATTTCTACCCTCTTCCCATCCATCGACCTAATTTCCGATTCTTTCTACCCTTTCTTCTCCTCTACCCAGCAACTTCTCCTCTACCCAGCCAAAGTGCCGAACTTGGTTTGCTCGAGTGTGGCTTTCGAAGAAGACGACGACGACGACAGGATTTCGAAGGCGCATATGGAGAAGTAGCGAGGGCGGGGCTTGCGTTGCGTCGGCGCGGAGTGGGTGTCGGGGTAGTGGCGGTGACGAAAAACGAGCAGCTGCGGTTTGTATTTGTGTTGGGGCGAGGTGATTCGACTGTGAAGACCCTAATTGCAATGTCAATCCGCCAGAAAAGAGCCTTACCATCTATCAGGTACATTAATAGTTGATTTTGGTAATTTAGGGTTTCTTTGAATTGGGTATTTAGTGTCCTGTTTTCGTGGCAGTAATTCAAAAATGACCAGAAGAGGGTCGCAAACCATTTCGTCGAATTCATCAAACTCACGTACAGTTAAATGCCGGCATAATATACCAGCTTTTCTGAATGTTTCTCGAACAGAACTGAATCCGGGGAGGCAGTTCTATTGCTGCCCTCATTGGCAGGTAAATCAAGTAGTGGTTTGTTATTAATTGTTATTTAGATGGGCAATGATCTCACATGGGTTGCTTTCTACATGGCAGGATGAGGAAGAAAGTTGTCGTTTGTTCATTTGGGCTGATACTTTGAACGAAGACAGTGAAGGTGCTTGCTCCAATGGGGTTGTTGGAGGGAATGAACATATCAGGTCGAACGTTGGTTTGGTAGACAATCAGATGGAAAGATTGAAAGAGAGTTTAAGGGTTGCTGAAGAAAAAGCAGTGCGAAGAAAGAAGGCCTTAAAATTGTTGTATGGTGATTTAGCTAGCATTAGAGAAGAGAATGTTAGGTTGATTGGGGATTTAAGGTTGGCCAATACTCGTCTGTTGTGTGTTTTGGTCTTTTTATCAGCCTTAGTTATAGGGTTAGCTATTGTAGGTTTGAATTCCTCCAACATGTTCTAATCTGTTATTGTTGTAGCAGTTATCCTGTTAAGGTGGATCTTATCAGTTGTGCGAACCTTGAATATGTTACTTATCTAATGGCTATACCAGTTTGTGTGTAATACTTATGTAACCAAAATGCAGACAACATCAATTCACAAAACAGCTGCTTTCACATTCACAAAAACATATCATTACCAAGGTACCTGAAATGTCATCCCTTAAGGTACCTAAAATGTCGATCCAATGTTTAGGAAATATACACCATTTCCATGGATCTACGGTAACCTACCACAAAAGGTGGATCCAACTTCAATTTCACATCTTAAAACGAATACCACAGATATGCTAGAGGTAGGCTACTATACAAAAACACATTCTACTGCAATCTAAACTACTGCCGAGGTTGTGAAGGTTGCGTGGCAGGTGGTTGAGATCCACCTTGATCTATCTCAGTAGGAGCTGCATTCTGAAGGATCCTTCCACTTCTTAGCGTCCTGCCATGTCCATTGGGGCCATTGAGTATAACATATGTATTACCCAAATCAGTATGCAGAACTCCAATCCCTTTGTTAGCCTGCACATTCGTGTATGAAGCACCCATATTAGATGTATTTATCACAAACAAAACATAAACATCAAATAGAATTGAGACGAAATGCATTCTGATTATTCACATACCATCCTAACCTCCCTTGCTAAATCACGCCTGCTAGTCACTTCACGATTAACGAAGGCTTCCTATTAACACAACATGACAATTGAATCAGATTTCATACAAACAATCATTTCAATTCTACACATTGATCCGCTATTGGATTTACCTGGATTCCGCCAGTTAAGGGACATGTCCTTGCGTTATGGTCATCTCCTCTGCATTTGGAGCACAGACCTCTGCTCCTTCTTGCAGGTGGAGAAGTTGGAGCAGCACGTCCAATTGGGGCAGCTGATGGACCTGGACGAGCTGGAGAAACTGGAGCAGCACGTCCAGTTGGGGCAGCTGATGCACCAGGACGAGCTGGAGAAACTGGAGCATCTGGACCAGATGGAGTTGGAGCATCTCCACCTTCATTATTCCCTCTCCTACGAACTCTTCTACTTCCACCTGCCTCATCTCCACCCACATTCTATAAACTCGACAAAATATCATAATTAGCATTACATTCAGAAGGCAAATATTGAGTTAGCTTGTAATTGACTAATGCACATTACCTCTCCAGCATGAAGTTCTGGACAACGTCTCACGTTATGATTTGGAGATTTACACTTGCTGCAATGCATGACAATGGATTTCCTCCTGATGGCAACACCTCCAGCCCCATGACCAGTAGTCTCTATTTCTCCTGGTTGTCTCCTCCTCTGTTTTTTAGGACGGCCAGGCAGAATCCTAAACTTAGGGGGGTATACAGGATACCCTTCAGCTTCTGGCCATGCCTGCTGGCCTTCCAAAGTAGGAATGCCATGTCTGTAGGCCATCTTATACACCTCGACCTTATAATATTGGGTGACAAACATCTCTGGTTCCAACCTCCTGAATTGAAAACATGCAATTGAGTGGTGACATGGTATACCAGTCAACCCCCAATAACCACATGTACAAGATTTGTCTTCAAAGTCTACCACATAACCCTTTCTACCTTCTGCAACTTCGAACTTCTCCCCCAAACCGGGACTAACAACACACATCTTTGCCAAATCTGTCCCAATCTTGAGCTTCTTTTCAATCCTAGGACAGAATACACTATCAACTCGTTCAACCCCCTTCATTTTGTCGACAAACCTAACCATCAACTTCCGACGAATTCCCTCTAGCATGTCGATAATTCTGTCCTCCCTTTCCTCAAGGATATAACCGTTAAATGTTTCACATATGTTGCTCTCTACCGAGTCACACCTTGGTATGTGGCTCATGAAAGCTTTGCAGAATGTGTGTGGTTCTTGGTCCAGAAAATCCTTATGCAAGCTAGGATCAACCCCACTAGTCTGAATGTCTTTCATCTTCTTCAAATTAGCATTATATTCAGGAACATTCGTGGCATATACTGCTGCCCAGAAGAGGTCCCGATGCTCCTTAACTCGATGATTGACCTTCCAGTTGGCAAAAACATGTCTTGCACATTTCCTTTGTGAAGCTTCAGGTAAGCAAGTGCTTATTGCTTGCACTAGTCCCTAAGAAGACAAACAGCCCAATAATGAGTTAGTGAAACATCATGGATCATAAAAAACACATAAAACTCACTGAGGGGTATGTACAATACCTTCTGTTGATCAGATATGACAGTCCATCCACGACCATCAGTGGTCCTAAGGTCTTGTTGAAGTATTGACACGAACCACTTCCACGAATCACTGTTCTCTCCTTCTACAACAGCCCACGCAATAGGGAACATCCGATTGTCACCATCTTTCCCAATTGCACTCAACAACATCCCAGTTACTTCCCCCTTAAGGAAACACCCATCCAAAGCGAACATAGGACGACAGCCCCTAGTAAAACCCCTACTTAATCCACTGAACCCTACATACAGCCTCTTGAAAAGCACACGTTAAGGAATAGAACTTGGGTCAACCTCAAGTATGAAGGTTCCAGCAGGATCTTTCCTCTTCATTTCTGCCATATAGGACCTGACCTTATTGTACTCTTCAACCAATGAGCCACCCAACATCCTCTTCGCATAAATCCGAGCCCTATAGCATTGCCTCCTGGATATCTGAACGTTGTGTGCTTGCCTTATTTCAACCATCATGTTCTTTACCTTCCAATTTGGCTCCCTTCTGAACCTGTCGAGATACTTTTTAGCAGCCCAAACAGCATTTGCAACCTTCATTCTCACAGACCTAGGACATGTGTGATCCTTTCCAACATTCTTGATCATAAAGCAAGAACGTCCATGCCAGCTTCCATAAACGTACCACCCGCAGTTGTTACGGCATTGAGCACGCTTCTTTTGCTTGTCACTCCTAGTCCATCTCATATCAGCTCCAATGGCAATGCAATGGTTTTCAACGGCCTCCTTGAACTGCTCGGGGTTGTCAAATGTCATGCCCAAAACCAACTTAAGGGTTGAATGGTCACACATAGGGTCATATCGAGGTCCGTTTTCTAGAGGGCTACCTTTGTCTTCGTCATCAATGTTCCCCCTCACATGGCGTGACTCAATTGAACCCCGGTAGGCTGAATCTTCCACAACCCTGTCCCTCAAGTCCTCGTTATCAACGTCATCTGAAACAATGGTCTCACTATTACCTCTGCCTTCATCCACAGGTGGGTCACCATCAACAAACAATGACTCTTGCTCTACCTCCTCCCCAGTTTGATCAACACGAGTACGAACTCGTCGTGGTCTGACTCCTTGCTCCTCCATTGCATCAATGAACTCATCATCAGAAGTACGGATATCATCATCCATGAGATGGATAATGTCTCGGTTTTGTGAGTTATCCCCATCCTCCGAATCACCATCATCAGATAACTCTTCTCCAAGTTCTTCATTGTCCCCGATTTGAGTTTCTATTGCTTCCATGAATATCATAATTTTTCCATCTTCAATGGCTGGGAGCAAGCCATCCATCACCTCACTATCAGACCGTATTTCAACTAGACCATTATCCAAAGTGTCAGAGGGTGCCATGTACCACAGCCTCTCAACCCTTGCATAATCGAAGTGGACTGTTCCAATTTGTTGGAGTTGGAAGAACGAGACATAATCTATGTCCATGTCAACAGCCTCTGACTTGCCATTTATGTAGCGAATACCATCATCAGAATATTCCATTTTCCCACCATGATGGACAATCAACTCCACCAATGTCGACATCCTGCATAACCATACAATCCCCATTTAACAATAGCCTAAATTCATCGAATTTGAGACATTAAGCATACTTTAACCACCCCTAATAATCTATTCAGTAAAGCATTCCACAAAGCATTTGACTAAGTTACTTTCCTTCTGGAAGACCACAAAACTGATTCCCATCTCAATTGAATAATCCGAACCAAGACAACGACTTCTCAACCAACAACGTAAATGACCAATACGTACTAATTTCACCCATATCATACCTGTTACTGAAGTTTCCAAAAGGGTAAATGAGTCTTGACACTGTTCTCGTGGTCCCTGTTTTTCAACCTTTTCCCAGAGAATCTCAAGCTTTAACACCAGCGAAGCAGCTACGCCATTTACTCCTTTGTACTATTTCTGGCTCCTTCTTTGCTTCCCAACCACCCAGTCACCCTTCAAATACTTCCAACACTCCAGAAAAGACACCACAAAGCATCGAATAGAAACCCTAGAAAATTTGGGGGAAACTCAAATCCCCCAAATCCGCGCCTTCTTCTTCAAATGGCTGCTCGAATCCTTCAATGGTGGACGATTTGAAGGCTGCGAATGTTCCAGGAGATGTCGAGAAGAAAGAATCGGAGAGATGGTGGTACAGGGCTCGATCTTCGTCGGACAGAGGGGGCTGAAGAAATCGCCCTCCCCTCGAGGAATCGATCGATCGCGCGCTTTCCGGACAGAGGGCCTTCACCAGCGCCGAATCGAAGGCCCCATGCTCGAGTAGAGGAGAATCACCAGCGCCGAATCGAAGGGCCTTCACCTTCTTCGTCGGGAGACTGTTTAGGGTTCTTCCTCACCTTCGCTCAATTCTCTCTCTTCGATAGTAGGATAAGGTAATTGTGGTGGGTGAAATGGCCGGCCAAAATTTACCTTCTAATTTCATTTTCGTTTTTTAAAATATGAAACACATAAAAAGCCACGTCGCAAATAAAAAGCCACGTCCGCTTACACATCAGCGCTGATCTGTCATTCCGTCAAAATTTAACGGTCAACAAAAGTCAACGATAACAGAATCATAGTTCAGGACACAGATGGAATATTGAAAACAATAGGACACAAGTGGCATTTTCGGAATAGTTCGGGTGTTGTAGTGGTATTAGCCCTTGTTTTAAATTTCGTTTTTGTCGATGATTTGAGCATAGCAATTAGCACAGCGTTTGGTAATTGTTTGTTTGGGTGCCTACCAGCTGTGGGAAAGGTTCTCTTCACTTGAACGGATTAGGTCAGTAACCTTTTGATTAGTAACTATGAGTAACCTATCTACATCAGCACGACATCAGTATCATCTCTCTTCTTGAAAGTCTTTTATCTATTCTCCTTCAATTTTTAACAGACAATTTCTCTCTCGTTTTCAGTCGAAATTTGATTTTTTTTGCACAGATAAATCAGATTAAATGTGCTCTTTAAAATGATAACCACTTTGATATATTTTTGGTACAAAAAAATTGAATAATTTTTTACCAGTCATTACCATATGATATGCTCCTATTTAATACCATATGGTAAGAAAGCGTACCATAATGATATAAACATACCAATATGGTAAGAAGGTTGAATACATGATAGTAGGAGTACACTAACTGTCATTTATGACTTTCATAATTGTTTACTACAAGTTACCACCCACATACCATAGTGGTAAAGTATGATAATTTTTTATCTAGTATTTTTTTCACCCAGAAATTTATAGATCCAATACATTATGATGAACTCGTTCCTTCTGAGCAAACGTTTTCAAAAACGACTTAAAAACGAAGAAGTTACCATATGGTATGTAATTGGTAAAAAAAAGTTTCTCGAAATATATAGAAAATTGATATCATTTTGTAGAGCACAACGAACTCGTTCCATCTGTGCAAAAAATTTTTTTTTGAAATCCGAGTTAGAATGAATAAGATAAGAGCCAATTAAGAAAAGTAGGGAAAATAAAATGTCTTTAATTGACAACCCTTAGATCTGAATTTTCTGTACCCACCTAGATCTAAAGGTCCAGATTTAGTAACTCATAGGTCAGTAACCATGGGTTACTGACCCTATCCTAAGCCCTCTTCACCCTCATTTGCGGATTGCCTGGTGGTCTCAAATAGGCCATAAATAAGTCGAGTTGAGTTTAACGTATTTTGAGTTGGTTCATAAACCAGGCCGGACAATGGAGTGTGCGGAGAGTTTTTTCGATATAGGACCTCCGAATGTTATGAGGTCTCTACCATAGGTCTATTATATCCAATTTTATAGTATTTAATGAACTTGTGGTGTTTGTTTGATTGATTATGTTTATAATGACGTGTTTAAATATTTTAAGTAATACTAGTGTTACTCGTTGGTCAATGTACTCAAGTATACATAAACGAGATATGTATATTCATCGTTGAAGTCTTATTTGTGTTCTAAGAGCCATGTTTGTGTTATAAAATGATACAAGATATTCTTAATTGATTAATGATGATGATGGAAAATTATTTATCGCAGAATACAAAAGTTGAAAGTTAATAGTTAATTTTATTTAAAATTTTTGTTTAAATAATGGCAGTCATTTTTTTTATGTTATACTTCAAAAAGTTGGATCACACCTCAATTCTAGAACATAGCTTCAATGATTAATTGGACGACCTTGTTCGCTAATAAACGAGTTGATTATGAGTTGACTAGTGTTTGAGTCGATTTTGATTCAATAATGAGCTCACAAGCTATAATCGAGTTTGGCTCATCATTCAACTTGCGAGTTCGGCTTCATTCCAAGTATCATATATTTTAGTTCATAAATTAGTACCTAACAAATTATTATATATAATTTCTATTGTTAAATTATGAATTATACACATTCCCTCCTTAGCTCAAAAGTAGAGGTGGCAAATGGATTGGATCCATGGATCAAATGGATTGGTGAATTCATGATTGGATCAAGTGGATTGGTGGATTATCCATGAATCCAAATGACATCCTCAATCTTGGACTAATATGTAAAATGTGAAAAGTTTAGGTACTAAAATGTCATAACAAAAAAAATTTAGGTACCAAAAGGTAATTTTCAATGATATTTTTCGTATAAAAAATTAAATTTTGGGTATCAAAATGTAAAATATAAAAAGTATAGGTATCAAACCGTAATTTGACATTTGGATCCATGGATCAATCCAATTAGATTTGGATCAAATTGATTGGATTAGATGAATATTTTTAATGGATTGGTGGATTGGATTAAGAATTGTCACTTCTACTCAAAAGTCTTAATCAATATATATATATATATATATGGTGGCTTCTATCGTACCTTGGGTAAAATCTAGGGTACGATATACCCTGAGTAAGAAAACTCTATTTAGACCTCGAATTAACCGGATTTTTGGGCATGATACGATACCCTAACCCATAATGAGTAAACCCTAGGTCTTAGTTTTCATAATTATAGAGCTTAACCCCTAAGATTGTCCATGTAATTTGTTGCATATATTTCGAAAAATCATGACCGTCGATTTTTGTTTCTAATTAAATTGATCTTAGTGTATTAGGTTTATAGAATTAAGACCTAGAGTTTCATCTGTAAGGTTTGGGAATAATACCAGATGTCAAACTCCGGTAAATTCGAGGTCCATATAGTGTTTTCTTGCTCAAGGTATACCGTACCCTTGATTTTATCCAAGGTACGATAGAACCACCCATATATATATATATATATATATATATATATATATATATATATATATAGGCAGTTCTACGGTGCCCAGGGCAAAATCTGGGGTACGGGTAACCGGGGGCAAGGAAAATTACCAAAAGCATCACGAAGCGTTTATGCTTTATTAATTGGACTTCAACCTAACTGTACCTGGTTTAATGATATCGATTAAGAGGTTAAACCCTATGGATACGACCCGCCGCCCTAACCAATTTCCAGTCTCCCTTCTACGATCCCTCATTCGCCTGGGAGGGTCCCCTCTAAGTTCGAAGTTCGATCATAAGCTGCCTATCAAATCTGAAATCTCCAACAAAATCATCGTTTCGAAACCCAAATCCTTTTATTATTTGATCCACATTCGATTTAGCTCCCTATCCAATCTCAAATCCCCAACATCATCATGTTTCATACGCCAAATCTATGTATCCACATTCGAAGAGAAGATCCCCATCCAATATGAAATCCTCACATAATCATCGTTTTGAACCCCAAATCCTTTTATCCACAAATCGACGTTTTGTTCATCGCCATTTTATTTCCGTGCGGAATTTACTCGCCTATCTCTTTCTAACACGATTACGGCGACCATGTCTATTATTGTGTTCATCAAACTTTTCGTTTGCAAAAGAACCCTTGAAAGAGGTTTGCTAACCCTAGGGTTCATGTCGCTAGTGCTTTGTCATCTTGTCTTAGCGTTATTGTCATTTTCTCGAAACTTCTATCACTCGGTGAAATTAAGGTTTCCTGATATGCAGTGTTCGTCTCGCCCAGAGGATTGAGGAAGGAGATGAAGAAGACCTAATTTGATTCGAATCAGATGGAGAGGTCTCCTTAATTTGTGTTTATGTATTAACGGTGCGTTTAGGACTAATTCTAGTTGGACTGGGTCTAATCATTGATTTTTGCAGGCTTTTAAGTAACATTCAAACGTGGGCTTGTACATGGACCCATGACACCTAGTTTGTTGACAATAGATACTGAGTTCCGGATTGTCATTAGGTTGGGCCTTTGATAATTGTCTATCTCAGTGGCGATTCTTTGTTTTACTTATTTTCATCTGCTTCTGCTTCTAAAATCCTGATCATTCATTGAGTTCACGCAATTTAAACATAATTCTGTGTTCCATCTTTTTTGGGATTTGGTAAATGCTAGCGTGTCTCTTTACACATTTAGCGGTACGAGGTAAACTACAATCCGCCCAATTTAACTCTTCATTAATTGAGATCCCATTCCACTCTCTCACCGATTTCCCCTCTTTATGCAATGCACTCGTACATAACAAACCTCTTGTAGACTAATTAGAGGCTTGTGGTTGGATACTGAGTGAGGATATTTTTTTAATTT
This sequence comes from Linum trigynum, assembly GCA_964030455.1. NCBI lineage: Eukaryota > Viridiplantae > Streptophyta > Magnoliopsida > Malpighiales > Linaceae > Linum > Linum trigynum. Next base: position 6,935,163 of record OZ034818.1, read on the forward strand.
ATGTTTTGAAACGAAAGTTAGAATTTCACTTTTGAAGTACCTATGTACTTTAGTTGGGCAAGTATTTTCAAAATGTAAAATTTTATCAGCGTATAGGTATACGATTGTTGTATAAGGTGTTGATGTTAAAGGAAATGGGTACTGACTGCTTAGGGTATTAGGTTGTTGATGGTATAGAGTATATGGTATATGGGTAGGTTATAAGGTGTTGATGGTTTAGAGCATATGGTATCGATTGGTTAAAGAGTGAGGGTAGGTGTTGTCTTATTTTTTCTCGATTTTATATTTTTTTTATATCTGCTTATAAATGCTGATCATGCCTTATTACTAAAAAAACGTAGACATAATTATTGTAGCGTGACACATTTATCAGTACTTAGACATAATTCTTTATATCTGCTTATAAATGCTGATCATTTATTGTTTGATTTGAACCTGCGTGTTTTTGCTCCGAATGATTTTGTAGTGGCGTGGTAAAGACAATCCGTCCAATTTAACTCTTCATTAATTCCCCCTTTTCTTTTCTTTTTTGGTAGAATAATTACCCCTTTTCCACTCTCTCAGTCCCCGCCGAAGTTGAAACAATCCCCTGTGATATATTTATCGTTCATTTTAACCCTTCACTTAATAAGAAAGCGAAATTATGCAAAATGGTCATCAATGTAGCTTAATTGGTGAATTGTCCGTTATTTGCTTAGTCAATAAAGTAGAGGTTTGTGGTTCGATACTTAGTGAGTATCAATTTTTAATTTATGTTTTGAAAAGCAAGTTATAATTTTAATTTATCAGCGTATAGGTATACGATATTGTATAAGGTGTTGATGGTTTAGAGTACATGGTATTGGGTTAGTGTATTGATCATCTCCATCCCTAAAATACGATATTGTATAAGGTGTTGATGGTTTAGAGTATATGGTATTGGGTTAGTGTATTGATCATCTTCATCCCTAAAATTGAACAACAATTTCTAAACGAGGTCCCTACCGCCACATCATCAATTTTAGCAATTCATCACTTATCAATTTCTATTCATCTACATCCCTAAATTATGCTAGCAATTGCCAAGGTGGGTTCCATTTTATATTTCAAAGGAAACACTTATTATAAATTGAAATTTGGGGATGGAGATAGAAGAAGGTGTTGTTGGTATACAGTATAAGGTCTTGAAGGTTATGGTATAAGGGAGGAGCAAGGTGTTGATGGTTTAAAGTATATATGTTATTGATTGGTCACGGTATAAGCCTATAAGGTGTTGTTATTGTTGTAGAGTATATGGTATTGATTGGTTCGTGTATTAGGGTTTGGTTTAGGGTTTAGGGTTTAGGGTTATGATTCAAGCTAGAATAACATAAACCAGATCAATAGGGTAAGTAAAGCTAGTTAAACTAGGGTTGGCACACGAATTGATACTGCAGGAGAAAACAAATGGGCTCGCACGTTCCAGGCCCACTTTTGAATATTGCATGGGTCATGTACAAGCCCACGTTTGAATCTTATTTAAAAGCCTGCAAAAATCAATGATCAGACCTAGTCCAACTAGAATTACTCCTAAACGCACCGTTAATACATAAACACAAACTAAGGAGACCTCTCCATCCGATTCGAATCAAATTATGTGTTCTTCATCTTCTTCCTCAATCCTCTGGGCGAGACGAACACTACATATCAGGAAACCTAAATTTCACCGAGAGATATAAGGTTCGAGAAAATCACAATAACGCTAAGACAAGATGACAAAGCACTAGCGACATGAACCCTAGGGTTAGCAAACCTCTTTCAAGGGTTCTTTTGCAAATGAAAAGTTCGATGAACAAAATAATAGACACGGTCGCCGTAATCGTGTTAGAAAGAGATAGGCGAGGGGAAATAAAATGGCGAAGAAGAAACAAGACAAAATAAATTGGGAAATTCAAGCTACGTCGAATGTGGATGCAAGTAATTGGGATTCAAAAAGATGATTAAGTTGGGGAGTTCAAATTGGATGGGGAGCGTCTCTTGGAACTGTGAAGGGGTGTCCCTCCAAGACGAGAGAGGGATCGTGTAATTGGTTAGGGAGACTGGAAATTGGTTAGGGCGGCAGTGGGTCTACCCAATTGGGTTTGCAGTCTTAATCAATTTAATTTAATCAGGACAGTTAGTTGGACTAGGATGAAAAAAAACTTAACGCGGCAAGAGCCTCTTTGTAATTTGTTTAGTTATTTAGTGCGCATGAAGGTTTAACAAACGTGAGCCGTGGAGATTGAAAACGAATGGTTAAGATCGGGCAAGGTACCCGTACCCGGATTTTGCCCTGGGCACCGTAGAAGTCACCATATATATATAGGCAGTTCTAGGATGCCCGGGGCAAAATCCGGGGTACGGATAACCGGGGGCAAGAAAAATTACCAAAAGCATCACGATGCGTTTAAGCTTTTTTCATTGGACTTCAACCTAACTGTACTCGGTTTAATTATATCGATTAAGAGGTTAAACTCTATGGATACGACCCGCCGCCCTAACCAATTTCCAGTCCCTCATTCGTCTTGGAGGGGACGTCCCCTCTTAGTTTGAAGTTCGAACATAATCCTTTTATCATCCTTTCTGAAATCTGAAATCCTTTTATCATTTGATCCACATTCGATTTAGCTCCCTATCCAATATCAAATCCCCAACATCATCATGTTTTGAACCCCAAATCTATGTATCCACGTTCGAAGAGAAGATCCCTTTTCAATCTAAAATCCCCACATAATCATCGTTTTGAACCACAAATCCTTGTATCCACAATCGACGTTTTGTTCTTCGCCATTTTATTTCCAACCGGAATCTAAAATCCCCACATAATCATCGTTTCCCTGTATCCAAAATCGACGTTTTGTTCTTCGCCATTTTATTTGTGACCGGAATTTACACACCTATCTCTTTCTAACACGATTACGGCGACCATGTCTATTATTGTGTTCATCGAACTTTTCATTTTGCTAACACTAGGGTTCATGTCGCCAGTGCTTTGTCATCATGTGTTAGCGTTATTGGAACTCCTTACAACAAATGGAAGATGAAATAAGCAACACAGTCTTCGACCTAATTGAGGAAGAAGATGAAGAAGACAGAATTTGATTCGAATCGGATGGAGAGGTCGCCTTAACTTGTGTTTATGTATTAACGGTGCGTTTAGGACAAAGTCTAATTGGGCTTTTAAATTCACTTCAAAAGTGGGCTTGTGTACATGATTCGGATTGTGAAGAGGTTGGGCTTTTATTTACATCTGCTTCTGCTTCTAAATCCTGATCATGTCTTGCGTTCACGCAATTTAAACACAATTATGTGTTCCATCTTTTTTTTTGGATTCGGTAAATGGTAGCGTGTCTCTTTACACATTTATCGGTACGAGGTAAAAAACAATCCGCCCAGTTTAACTCTTTATTAATTGCCCCTATTCCACTCTCTCACTATTTGCCCCTCTTGACATAACAAACCTCTTGTAGACTAATTAGAGGCTTGTGGTTGGATACTTAGTGAGGACATTTTTTAAATTTATGTTTTGAAACGAAAGTTAGAATTTCACTTTTGAAGTACCTGTGTACTTTACTTGGGCAAGTATTTTCAAAATGTAAAATTTAATCAGCGTATAGGTATGCGATTATTGTATAAGGTGTTTATGGTTAAGTTAATGATTACTGACTGGTTAGTGTATTAGGTTGTTGATGGTTTAGAGTATATGGTATATGGGTAGGTTATAAGGTGTTGAATTGTTGATGGTCTAGAGCATATTGTTTTGATTGGTTCGGCTGAGGGTAGGTGTTGTTTTATTTTTCTCGATTTTATATTTTCTTTACATCTTCTTATAAATGCTGATCATGCCTTATTATCAGGAAATTTAGACATAATTATTGTAGCGTGTCTCTTTACACATTTATCGGTACGAGATAAATGATTTGGTGTGTGCAAAGTAGGTTCTCATTAACGATTTTGCCATGTTGGTTATCTCGACCATTAGCGATTCGCCACATATGGAATCAAAATTAGTTAGAGTTCTTAACTTCATCTTTCTTCATTTATTCTTTGGCTTGAACCAACATGTCTTTGCTCCGAAGGATTTTGGGTGGTAGTGTCGTGCTAAAGACAATCCGTCCAATTTAACTCTTCGTTAATTCCCCCTTTTCTTTTCTTTTTTGGTAGAATAATTACCCCTTTTCCACTCTCTCAGTTCCCGACGAAGTTGAAACAATCCCCTGTGATATATTTATCATTCATTTTAACCCTTCACTTAATAAGAAAGCGAAATTATGCAAGATGGTTATCAATGTGATGTAGCTTAATTGTCCTTTATTTGCTTAGTCAATAAAGTAGAGGTTTGTGGTTCGATACTTAGCGAGTATCAATTTTTAATTTATGTTTTGAAAAGCAAGTTATAATTTCAATTTTGAAGTACCTATGTAATCTAGTTGGGAAAAAATTTTATCAACGTATAGGTATACGATATTGTATAAGGTGTTGATGGTTTAGAGTACATGGTATTGGGTTAGTGTATTGATCATCTCCATCCCTAAAATACGATATTGTATAAGGTGTTGATGATTTAGAGTATATGGTATTGTGTTAGTGTATTGATCATCTTCATCCCTAAAATTGAACAACAATTTCTAAACGAGGTCTCTACCGCCACATCATCAATTTTAGCAATTCATCACTTATCAATTTCTATTCATCTACATCCCTAAATTATGCTAGCAATTGCCAAGGTGGGTTCCATTTAATATTTCAAAGGAAACACTTATTATAAATTGAAAGTTGGGGATGGAGATAGAAGAAGGTGTTGTTGGTATACAATATAAGGTCTTGAAGGTTATGGTATAAGGGAGGAGCAAGATGTTGATGGTTTAAAGTATATATGTTATTGATTGGTTACGGTATAAGCCTATAAGGTGTTGTTATTGTTGTAGAGTATATGGTATTGATTGGTTCGTGTATTAGGGTTTGGTTTAGGGTTTAGGGTTTAGGGTATAGGGTTTAGGGTTTAGGGTTATGATTCAAGTTAGAATAACATAAACCAGATCAATAGAGTAATGTTGGTAAACGAAAAAGTTAGTTAATCTACAAAGTCAGACTATTTATAAAAGCACATCCCCATTTCCCACCGTCAATTCCTAAACTTTTCCCTTAATCCGATGGTGAAATACCTTCAATCCTTGTCGCGTGCGTGTCACCCAATCAGATATTGCCGAATTCGGAAAGTCGCTTTTGCCCATAACCAATGATGGCGTTACCAAGGCCGAGGCAGTGGTAGGGAGTGTAATTTTCAGTAAATGTGAAGGGAGGGAAAGTAAAAGTAATTACGAGTCAATCTATAAATTCGTTAATCAGTGAAGGAGAGACCGTGCTCCGAAACCCGAGTGGCACTCATCTCCTGCTGCTGTTCGTTCCTCCTCCTCTCAATCCCTGAAAAGAACCCTTTCTTCCATCTTCTCAATATGAAACTCCGAAAATCAACCCCATCCACCTCTTCGTCCTCCTGTCCCATGCTTTATTTTCGGGTGCAGTGGTAATGATGAGACTGCGTATTATTTTAGATCTCAGTTCCTTTCATTATGTCATTGTTAGATCATGACTGTTGAACTAAATCCTTCGTTTTATTGTTTCTCCTTTTCTCTCCATACACGGTCTTTATTAGAGGCAGGGAGGGGAGCAATGACAATAAGTCGCCGTCTGAATATTGCCGAAAGAATCATCATATGTTATTACGATTCCATAATAGGTGTTGTGTAACCCTACTTCATATGGTGATTCTTTTGGGCAACATTGACGCGTACATGTTGATCATGCTCCCAAAATGTATACAAGAGGGGAAAGTACAGCTTTTTGTTTTTTTCAAAAATTGTACTTTTAGTGTTTGAGATCTTCTAAATCTGCGAGGGATCCTCCACACCTAATAAAAATACTGTACTTTGTACTTTTAGTGTTTGAGATCTTCTAAATCTGCGAGGGATCCTCCACTCCCAATAAAAATACTGCACTTTATTTGTTGACTACTGACTCCATTTTTAGAAGTCTTTACGATTGGGCCAACCAGATTTTTTGGCGGATTTCGAACTCTGCTCCTCTGTCGCCACATGCTCTAGCCATTTAATGAGTGCTCAAAATTAGTGTAAAAAATACAATATAATAATTGAATAAAAAAAATTAGTTCTCAAAATTATTCAACTGAAATGTTGCACATGATTTATTTAGAGTTCTTAAAATTTGCCTTCAACTGACCATTAATGAGTGCATAAATTAAACGACACCGTAAGAGGCAACAGTCTTCTTATATACCAAACGACTCGGTATAGGAGGACTTCCAGTTTCAGTTAGTGTTTTCAACACCGACCAAATAGGTGGTCCCAATTGCCACTTCAGCAACTTTAACTATAACTCACTCCTCGTTTTCATACCATCTACATCAATGCCATCAAGATGCAATTGTGACCGTGGGTCCTACTTAATTTTCAATGCAATTCAATATTAATTTGTGAGTGTGTTATATTAATTTGAGTTTTGTCATCTTAACGCGTGTAGTGTGTTTTTCTCTCAAGTTGTTTTTTGTCGTTGTGTTATTCGAATTATATATGAACCTTGATATTGGAATTATATATCAACCATGATAGGAATTTTATTTAATGATTATTTAATTACATACAATATATAAAGTATTATGTAAACTAGAAATTCAATATATAAAGTATTATGATTGGAATTGTATATATGTGTGTGATGCATGTATGTTGAGAATGAAAAAATAAACACAAACGAAAAAGAAAGAAAGAAAGAAAGAAAGAAAAATAAACCAAAAGGACAAAAGGTGGGCCAGTATGCAATTGCATGAAAACATTCATCAGATGCAAATTTGCAACTTTTGTAATTGATCTCACATCAATGCAACTCACCATCCCACTTTCACTCCCTTGCCACATCAGCTTGCAATTCTCAAGAATTGCACCATTGGAGATGGTCTAAATAAGCAATGGGATGGAGATGGTCTGATAAGGTATGGACAAAGAAGAGTGTTCCAAAACAATACAAAAGAGTCTAGGGTTTAGGATAAAGAACTTTATTTATATGTCTTATGAAAAACAAGTCAATTCCATATTTGGCCATAGTAATAACTTAAAACCCGGATCAATCTGGTCCGTGCGGATAAAGAAAAAATGAAATGTTGTTGATGGGTGTCAAACCCAAGCCATAAGTTGGCCTTGCAAACTGCTAATCCGCTGGACTAGAATCGACGTTGTTCTTTGTTCATTTATGTACGCTTATTATTATGAATACTGGAACTAATGGCTTGCCACTTAACCAACGAAACCAAGTTGCCCAAGCTGATTAACGAGCTCAACAAATTATTAACATTTGTGGGTCAAAAGCAGCAACCATTGGGCCAGAAGATAACCAAACTAGCATCCCATTTCAATGAATCACTTATTGAAAGTATTCTGGACTTATTTTGTTCATGAAAACCAACCATTATTATATAGCTACAGTGAAGTGTGATGTTTATTTTCAAGCTATGTGGTAGAATTGTTGCTTCTTATGTTGGACTATATTGTTTAGCTTTAGCTAGCTAGGTATATATTTTGACATTTTTTGCAATCATTCCTTCCTATTGATAGATGTTTAGATTTAAGGACCTTCGTATTTTAATTTTCAAGTTCGCTCTTTGTTATTAATTTTCAAGTTCGCTCTTTCTTATGAATCACGTATACTAATTTTTTATTGTTTGTGGCATGTAGTGTAGTAGGAAGCAACAATTCATTAAGAAGAGCAGAACCCGTACAAAAAAAAACATAGTGTTCACACACTTAGTACACTTGGATAACAAGAGAAATGACATTAAGGCCGACACTAAGCAACTTTAGTAGATTCTATTGACATTGTTGTAATGGTATTCAGTTTCCACAAGGAAAGAATAGTTTTAACAGCTCAAAATACGCATCGTTCCAAGGACCCAATGTGACCATAATCTCATAAGAGTTTCCACCAAGCAAGTTGACAAGGGTAACGAAATCCGCATTGGCCATGTCTTCATCACTTACTCATCTGCAAGGATCTTGCGTAAGTTTGCTGATGGGAAAACAACCTCAACATCCATAGTCATCCTCAATAACTAAGTGTATCAAATGAACTCTACATGCAGCACACCATGATGTCCTCAACTCGGTGACACGTCCGGAGAGGAGGTAAGAAGTGACCTGGTGTTTAAAACAAGAAATGGATTTTCAAAAAAATTAACAAGCATTAACAAACACAATAAGTGCAAACAAGACCAAGAAGGATGAATGAAAAAAAAATTTATTTCAATAACCTCATCGTCACCATTCTCTTGCAACAATATAAGACTGACTGAATCCGTAAAGTTAGACATAGCTACTGCTTCCTCATACCTCAGATTTGCAACGAAACCAGGCTCAACCATAAAATCCCTACAAATAAAACCGTTAGTAATGTCTGACCATAGGAAAAGGAAGCAGAGTAGACTGTCCTAAGGAGGAGTTGGTAAACAATACTTACGGGTACCATTGAGATACATCATCCATTGTAAGAAAATTACACCTAGGAAACCCTGCTCAATTTCTATTCTTGCACGTACTGTGGATGTTCTATAGGAGTATAAGAACACATTATGTCAGCTACTCTAATCCACCGTACCAAATAGTTAAAAATCATTTACAAAAAAGTACCCGCGGCGTTGGAAACGTGACCGTCGACAATGCGTGGTTAGTCCAGCAGATCGGGAGGGAAGGAAGACGACGATTGGAATTCCTTTTTTCCACAGGATTTTTCCTTCGCCTGCTCTTCTGTCAAATGGCAGACGACAACCATACCCTTGCTGCTCTCTCCCTAACTGAGCCTTTCGTCCTGGCAACTTTCCACCGCTCTTCTTCCCACAACCCCTCGAGCGAATCAGTGGAGACGGTGGCAGGAGACGATGGTGGCTCAGAGGTGGAGACCGGTACTGAGCGACCAGCGGTGGATTGACTGGCGGAGGCGAAGGCGGAGACGTTCATGCAAGGGAGGCGGAAGCGAAGGGAGGAGGAGGGCAGTTCAGTTTTCTTCTCAAGGAAAAGCAGGCAGATGGATCGTTTGCTTGATTTTGTAGGTAGCCTTTCAATTTTCAACTTTGCGATAATTGATCTGTGTTGGGAGAATAAAAACAATGCCCAAAAGGAGATGTGTCGCCGATGCTAAGGGCCTTATTGGGCCTGGTACAAAAGGCCTGTTGTGGTGTACAAAACATGTGAGGCCTTTTTAATGGACAAAAAATGCGAGGCCTTTTTAATCAATCGATCAACTTATTTAGACAACAAATAATCCAAATCGAGAGTGAACAAATAATTAGGGTCTCAAAACAACCTTCTTGACACTAGTGTTGTACATCAGTACATGCTTTGACTAGGAAAATATGAGTGCTAATATCCTCAAAGTAAAACTATTATGGTACTTTAGTTGTCTAGCTAATTTCACTGCTCATCTAGAATGACAAAGAACAATTATTCCACGTGATAGCATCCTCTCCGACAAAAATCTCATAAGATCTTCCTTGATCTATCATAACCTCATCGTGACTTGGTCATAGGTATCGATGTCATGATAGTGCCGGATATAAATATATTTATAAGGAACAAGACATTCTACCTCAACCGACAAACTTCTATCAATGTAAAAATATTCTAGTCCCACTTTTCAACTATAATGTTATATACTATGTTACATGCGTCTTAGTATATGAAATCGTTTACACTACTGTTTTTTTTAAAGCAACACTGCATCTCTTTGATAATAACAACCAATCCATTTTACACGCATCAGTGTCTAGGCAGAATATTGAACCATTCATAACATGGAGCTTTGACGTTTATAAGTTTGTCAAGGTAGAATTTCAAACTTAGTTACTAGACTGCGCTACAAATGCCCTTTCACGTGGTTTAGAAAAGGTTTGTTTTGGGATGTACTAGTCCTTTGTTCTAGTTTTGGGTTAACGCAAAGTTGCAAGGTGGAGGTGGGCACAACGATGGTGTGTGACAAAAATGACATGTCGTGTAGAATTACTATTTATGAATAGTTTTAAAATAAAATTCTAAATATAAAAATGAATTTTTTTCCAAAAACTTGACTAGCAAGGAGAGGGTAATCGACTATGAACAAGTGATTTCAAAGAAGAAACATAAAATCGCTAATAATTAGAAAAAAACGATGGTGTGTGACGAAAATGACATGTCATGTAGAATTACTATTTATGAATAGTTGTAAAATAAAATTCTAAATAGAAAAATGAAATTTTTTCCAAAAACTTGACTAGCAAGGAGAGGGTAATCAACTGTGAACAAGTGATTTCAAAGAAGAAACATAAAACCGCTAATAATTATAAAAAAAAACTAAATATAATGGTTGAACCTAGTATTCGAACCCTACACCTATTCTAGCAAACATAATAGTAAACTACTAGCTTAACCACTAAATTGCCAAAGTTTCTTATTTTGTATGCTAAAGTTTGTGGAAACTATTAAGTGTGATGATGTTAGCAAAGGATTAAAAGAAAAGTGAAAGCTAATTGACTTTATCGAACCATGAACCTGTTTTTTATTCTTTTATTCTGGGTCAAATGCCCATTCTCACTTCGTTAGCCTCCATTTTTGGACAACTTCTTTTAAATATCTTTCTAGGATCAGGTCGACCTAATCTGTTGTTTCAGTGTAAAAACAATTCATGGTGCCTACTTTGGATATTCATATCATACAATTGGCTAGATGGAAATTGAAGACTAATGATTTGTTTTGAAGCTGGAGTGTCCCTCTACATATTGAAGTGGAAGAGAGCTCGATAGGAAGTTCAGAAGACCATTTTTGAACCTCATCAAAAGGCTATGCCAAAACTGGGAAACTGCCTGGAAATGGCTAAGTCTGGAAACGTGTTTGTGAAGTCTATTTTGGAGCTCAATTCGAGAAGCATGAATGCGAGTCGAGTCCAGGGGTCTCTACCACGTTAAATTAGGTATGTTTTTATACAAATTCAAGGCATTTGATGAAAGATTGGATATCTGTAAGGCTTCAAACAAAAGAGTCGAAGTTGCTACGAAGGCTGTTTTTCTGGCAGACTTCGAGCACAAGCAAGCTGCCAGAAAAACAGCCTTTGTAGCAACTTCGACCCTTTTGTTTGAAGCCTTAAAGATATTCAATCTTTCATCCAATGCCTTGCCTTTGTATAATAAAATACGTAATTTAACGTGGTAGAGGCCCCTGGACTTGACTCGCATCCATGCTTCTCAAATTGAGCTCCAAAGTAGGCTTGACAAACACGTTACCAGACTTGGCCATTTTCAGGCAATTTCCCAGTTTTGACATAGCCTTTTGATGGGGTTCAAAAATGGTCTTCTGGACTTTCTATTGAGCTCCCAAGTACTTTAATGTGTAGAGAGACACTTCGGCTTCAAAACAAGCCTTTAATCTCCAATTTCCATCTAGCCAATTGTAAGATATGAATCGCCAAAGTAGGCACCATGAAACTATTTTTACACTGAAACAACAGATTAGGTCGACCTAATCCTATATGAGGTCGACCGAAAAGTGCATGTCACCGTAGCAAAGTCCTATATTTTATGCCAGAGAAAATAGCTTGTTTTAGAATGGAAAACCAATGATGTTCATTTGTTTTACTTGATGGCCAAATCCCGTGTAGGTCAGGCCCATTCAACTCTTTTATTTTGGTTAGCGGTTAGCCCATTAGATACCATGCGTAAATTTTTTTATTTTTAGAAATAAAAAGGAGTATTGTTTTTGCCTTTTCATATATATATTTTATCACCACGGAGAAATAAAAGAGCTTAAAGAAAAAAATTGACACTCCTGGACCCGTTTAAATCCGCATGTGTACAGTAAGTTGGCCCGTTCCATAGAGGAAAGAGAAAAAAAATTGACACTCTCTATTCTACCCTTCCTACAAACGCTTTTAGAATGGCAAACCAATGATGTTCATTTGTTTTACTTGATGGCCAAATCCCGTGTAGGTCATGCTCATTCAACTCTTTTATTTTATGGTTAGCGGTTAACCCATAAGATACCATGCATTAGTTTATTGTTAAATTTTTTTATTTTTAGCAATAAAAAGGAGTATTGTTTTTGCCTTTTTATATATATTTTATCACCATGGAGAAATAAAAGAGCTTAAAGAAAAAAATTGACACTTCTGGACCAGTTTAAATCCGCATGTGTACGATAAGTTGGCCAGTTCCACAGAGGAAAGAGAAAAAAATTGACACTCCCTATTCTACCCTTCCTACAAACGCTTTTAGAATGGTAAACCAATGATGTTCATTTGTTTTACTTGATGGCCAAATCTCGTGTAGGTTAGACCCATTCAACTCTTTTATTTTATGGTTAGCGGTTAGCCCATTAGATACCATGCATTAGTTTATTGTTAAATTTTTTATTTTTAGCAATAAAAAGGAGTATTGTTTTTGCCTTTTCATATATATTTTATCACCACGGAGAAATTAAAGAGCTTAAAGAAAAAAATTGACACTTCTGGACCCGTTTAAATCCGCATGTGTACGGTAAGTTGGCCCGTTCCACAGAGGAAAGAGAAAAAAATTGACATGACCTATTCTACTCTTCCTACAAACGCTCATGGAGCAGGGAATTTGAAATGGGAGAAGAGTTTTTTCCTCCCTGCTATTATATGTTTTTAATTTAAATAGATACAACAAATGTACTTAGTGTGATTGGTTATGATCCTTGTTTTTCTTTAAAATGATCATGGTTTGAATCCTAGTACATGTCTTTTTAATGAATAAAAAAAGTAATTGTGAAGACCAAAATGTCCTTCCTACTTTCACTCTCGTTGCAGGAAATTTGAAATGGGGTTCCCGTTTTTTCCTTCAGTGTATTATAATCTACACATAACATAATATAATACGCCGAAGGGAAAAACGGGAGCTCCATTTCAAATTTCCTGCAACGAGAGTGAAAGTAGGAAGGACATTTTGGTCTTCACAATTACTTTTTTTATTCATTAAAAAGACACATACTGGGATTTGAACCATGACCATTTTAAAGAATAGCAAAGATAATAACCAATCACACTAAGCACATTTGTTGTATCTTTTTAAATTAAAAACATATAATAGCAGGGAGGAAAAAAACCCTTCCCCCATTTCAAATTCCCTGCTCCATGAGTGTTTGTAGGAAGGGTAGAATAGGAAGTGTCAATTTTTTTCTCTTTTCTCTGTGGAACGGGCCAACTAACCGTACACATGCGAATTTAAACGGGTCCAGGAGTGTCAATTTTTTTGCTTTAAACCCTTTTATTTCTCCGTGGTGATAAAATATATATGAAAAGGAAAAACTAATACTCCTTTTTATTGTTAAAAATAAAAAATTTAACAATAAACTAATGCATGGTATCTAATGGGCTAACCGCTAACCATAAAATAAAAGAGTTGAATAGGCCTGACCTACATGGGATTTGGCCATCAAGTAAAACAAATGAACATCATTGGTTTGTCATTCTAAAACAAGCTATTTTCTATTATGCTATTATTTTATATCTTAGTGGCTAAAATATAATGTATTTTAAAGTTATTCAATGGTTCAACCTCGATCAACACAATTAGTCCAATTTTTATCATTTCAAATATATATTTTATAATTATTTGATATCACAATAATCAAATTATAGTGTATTTTATAGGGAATCGTTTGGTATTTGTTAGTAAAAAACTAAACATAACGATCTATTTGGTTATTTTAAACATTATAACGATCCTAAACATTTTCAGTTCCTTTTGAATTTCCATGGTTTTAATCTCGATTAAGTGATGTGCAAATGGCGAATTGTAGTCGTCTCTTTTCTTTCACTATTTTTTTTATTTTCAAATAGAAAGTTTAAAAGTAAAGAATAATTAGAATTTGGCATGGGTCGATCGAACAGGCTGAATTTCAAGTTTTGGCCCGTTTGTTTTATGCATTGCAAATTTATTAGCATGTTGATGGAAATGGCTTGGAAAAAAGACATATAAGTTGTACCTTTGCAGAAATGTCCTCAAATGTTTGAATGCTTTGTGAATCAGGTTCCGTGACTTTTGTGATGGTGTATGTGCTTGACGATTGCTCTTTTGATTTTCCCTATGAGTTGTGATACCAGTTCTGGTGGTTGCAGCATGTTGTCGTTGTTGGCCTGTAAAAGTTGTTCCACCGTGGTGCTAAATACCTTTCTTTCTTTTTTAACAAATTGTGTGGTAGTGCTATGAAACAGACCACCCATGAATGTTACGCTTATTATGGTCTGTTCTTACTTCCGGTGGTGAGAAATTGTGAATTGAGAATCATATTCGCCTACCGCACTGTGTCTGGCTGGTGGCTGCTTACTGTGCTCTCTAGAGTTATGAAACAGACTACACATGAACGTTACCCTTAAGAGTCCATAACTTTGCGAAAAACCAAATTTAGGCAATCAAAGGTGGTGGATGTATGATATTTTTTATGGCTTAATTGTTTGTGAATTGGATATATGATCTTTGTATGATTAGAGGGGATGTTTGCTTAATAGAATAATCCATTTTAATTCATGTTTATTTTTAACATGAACTTTAGTAACTCAAAACCTTTGAGACACATATCACCTACTGCATTGTATCATTTTGCCTGGGTGCTTGCTGTGTTGTCAAACTTCTTTGCCGCTGCTGCTGCTTTTACACTAACAGGGGAGTTAAGAACCCATGAATGTTTTCGTTTGACACAAACAGGAGGACTTGCTTCTAAATCGTGCAGTTGATATACTGGAGACCAGAACAAAAGCAATGTATAACATCAAAACCAACCATCTGAACTATTAGCATTGTTGCTTTACTCTTTTTTCGTGGTTAGGTCTCCTTCAAAAAATTTAGTTTGATTTTAGAAAATTTTGCTTCTGCAGTCCTGTCTTGCCACCAACGCGTTCAGTAGATGGAGATGGCAGAGGCGAAGGCTATTTTTGTGTTGTTGTTGCTGGTTTAGGGATCGGTTTGTGAAGAAGAGGGAGAAGAGAGGGGGAAAGGGAAATGCAGGAGAGGGGGTTAACTCTTTTCTCTGACAAAAATGGAGTGAAGAAAGGAATTATGATCAGTAAGGATATGGTTATCTTATATAACTGTCTCTATTCTGTTGGAATTGAGCTTGGGAGGCAGTGATAAGGACGAGCTGCAACCAATTCATAGTGAGAAGAGAGCTATGAACTGTGATCATGTCCTATTTCAAGTTAGAAGGTAGTTTTGAGTATAAGGATTATTTAATTTGACAAGTTGTTTCGTCCATGATTCTTGGTAGTTTCAGTGCCATTCTAGCCATTGTTTAGTCTGTAATTTTTGAGAATTGATTTGCGAGTAATGACTTTCACTTAGCTTCACTATTATGCGTGTATTTATTGTCATGTGATAGAATTCTCTTTTCCTTTCTTTGAATTCAGTTTCATACTCTAATTGTATCATTTGTACATAGGCAAATCATGCTCGAGATGACAACTCGCCGATATGGCTGGTGCAAGGAACGAAGCCATCATTAGAATTCAGACCGACAACGGGGAGGGATGCCCAGGACTAATTCAATGATGATTGATGATGGTATAATAAAAACTGCAGTCTGCATCAGCACCAATTTCTAGGCCTAAGTAAAGTTATTCAACCAGAACTCTGCTTAGCGCTAAAAATTCCCCTCACCCAACCTTGATCCTGTTTGACCCACTTATGAAGATTCAAGATATATGACTAATCCTCTCCGTTCGTATTTTCTTATTGACTCTTTCTGACCCTTTAGGTTGGGGCGGGTCGGGAAGAATCGGATTAGTGGGTCGGTCCTAAGCAAGTGGAATCCCAATTCCTTCTACTCTCACTTGCTTTTTCTCCTATTCCACAAGTGGGTAACATACACTAATCCGGCCAACGGGCCGGGTAATAGGCTAGTATGTATAGATAGATCAACATTTTGCTTCTAGAATCCCTCGTCCAAAGGCTTGGAAAAGTTTGACCACTGTTTCCGACAACATTCTAAAGAAAGTTTGATCACTGCTCAGCTTCTTTGTTCTTCTGGTTGAGCAATGAGAATAAAATTCCTCATTTTCTTCTTCGTCTTCCTGTCATGAATGCGGTAACGTAATGGCGTTGAATGGTTCAATTGATCACGTGGGGAAATATACGCAACATATGTAGCCCAGAATCCAGCTGGGTTGGTTGGAAAATTGACTGGAAGCTAAATTTAGAACCTTACTTGTTCAGCAACGAAACCCGATCGAACTCGACATTTAACAAATTACAAGCAATCATCGTTCGTTTCTTCAAGGTCGACGAGACAAGAGAGTCACCATTTTGATTAATTTAGGAGAAAACTCTAGTGGAACGGAAAGATGCTACTGAAGGCAAATTCTGTGGTGTCGTTGCGGCATCGGTGCCGCCATTTATCTTGGTCGGTTCAAACAAAATGGGTTTGATTTGGAATGGTTTAGACAATATTTATTGGGTCTGATTTTATTTGATTTGATATTAAATTGATAATACAAAATTACAAAAACAGAAGGCAGCAGCCATTCCTCTTTTTCCCTTTATTTCTTTTCTTTCTCCATCATCGGGAAGTCAGCTCCTCCGTCGGTTGAAGCCACGACCTGGCTACCATCATCATCTCATCGCCGTTACATCATCATCACGCAAATACCGAATACATCCTCAGTCGGAATCACCACCGTCATCATCGTTCCTGCCGCCGCTGCAACATAACTAACATTGCCCCCGCCGCTGCCGCCACAGCCGCCAGACACTCGGCCATCACGCACTCAGATTCCGAATTTCTTGTTAGTCGGAATCACCACCACTAAAACTATCTTGCTGTCATTCGGCATAACAAGCATCGTATCTGCCGCCGATACCATACGCACAGTCATTGCGTTCAGATCCCGATACCTAGTCATTCAGAATCACCACCGCGGCACCGCCATTAGCGCTCTTGCAGCGGCCCCAAGTGTAACTATACGGAGGGAGGATGTCGGTTAAAAACTTTGCCGGAGTAGAATTTGTTTTAGCGGCTGTCTGGGAAATCCGTCGTTGCAATGCCAGATAATAGGAATATTGATCAAAATGAAGCGAAGAATATGGCTTTGCTGTGAAATGATTAATTCTGTTGTCGGTGTTGACTTTCACTTCCTGTCGTCGATTAGTGAAACGACAGGGAAGGGAAACAGGGTTTTTCAGAAACAAATAAATTTTCTTTCCGTTGATAATTAAAAGTGATTTATAATAATGAATTGGAATTACTAATAGGTTTAACCATATATAACTGGTCGAACCATATTTGGCTAAGTTTGGGTTTTAATCAATGATGCTCATTAAACAAAACAGATCCAACGGCTTAAATGATGGCGGCACTTGTGCCGTGACTGCACCACAGAAATGCCCGCTACTGAAACTTCAACAATTTGATTAATTTACTTAACTAAGGTGCCAATTGGCGATTAGGTAGATTTTGGGTTGTTGCAGCAAGCCAGCAACTGCGGAATTTTACAGTGTTGAAAGGTAAAATCTATAAAAACAAAAACGTTGCATTCGAGGAAAGAAGAAAGCAACATGTAACTTTGCCAATTTCTTGGTGAACAATATAACACACATTTGTAAGGGTAAATTGTAAGTTTGGTCACTTAAAGAAAGTTCAAAGTTAATCATTAAAATTAATTTATTTCATTCTTAGTCACCGAAAGTAGTTCAATAGTTCAAGTTTGGTCACTCTCCGTTAGTCTTCATTAACTTCATCTGACGTGACAATCCCTAAATCACAAAGATGTTGCAACAAACAAATTAAAAGAAGAGGGAACAAAGGGAATTGAGAATCGAGACGAACCTGCGGAGCCAATTGAGAAAAGCTTCCCAAATACCCACTGTCAGCGACGGGGAGGAAGAAAGATAGGAAAGAGAAAGAGAAAGATATGCAGTGGAAACTCGAGGAAGCTAAAATTAAATTTGCAGAGAGTCGCGGAAAGACAAAAGAAGAGGAACGAGACAGATAGACAACAGCAGCAAGTAGGGATGACTATTTGGTCGGACTGTTTGGTTTTACCCGAAACCGGACCGGATAGCAAACAATCCAATCTCATATTCAGGCTTAGATATGAGGTAAAAACCGTTTGAGACCAGATCAAAAACCGGATAAGAGATCCCAACACCCAAAACTTAACCAACTCCTCACCCTTTGAGGCCTCAGGCCACTCAAATCCCCGCAAGCTCAATCTAAAATCAAGACCAAATTGGGACCGGACCGGATTGTATCCAATCCAATCTTTAGTCCTTATATTCCCGAAAAGAACGGATTGGGATCGGATCAATTCGGGCCAATTTAACCGGACCGGACCGTATAGCCACCCCTAGCAGCAAGTGGTCCAGCTTCTATCTCTTCAATTTCCGCTGATGCTGCAAACCCACCTTTTCCCTTCGATTTGCTGATGCCAGATGGAGAGACTTGAAGGAGAGGTGGAGTTTGGGTGCGGGGACGTAGCATTCTCACCACAAAGTCTATTGGTGTATAATAGAGGGGGAAAGGATTGAGGGAGCGTTGCTGCAAACCCTCCTTATCTCATTATCCCTGGCGACAATAGGAGCTTCGTCTAGAATAGAGAAAGGGGAAAGGGTTGATGAGGGCGACTACGGCGACCACTAGCCGCAGCGACTAGGAATTATGGATTTTTTTTTCCAGTTGAATGGACTTATGGATTTAGTTGTGACGTGAAAATGTTAAATAATCAATTTTTTTTAATTGCCACGTCATTTATTTAATGGTCAAATTTTAGATTTGACTGCCACGTAAGATAAAATTTAATGGTGACTAACGAAGAGAGTGACTAAACTTGAACTTTTGAACTAATTTATGTGACTACGAATGAAATAAATTAATTTTAGTGGCAAACATGAACTTTTGAACTAATTTATGTGACTACGAATGAAATAAATTAATTTTAGTGGCAAATATGAACGTTTTAACTAATTACAGTGGTTGTAATACTGGTGGTCAATGATGACAATCAATCCCACCATCGTAGTTTCCGACCGTGCTGATATAGTTAATATAATGAATATCAACAACTCGAATTATTAAAATCAATTAGTTCATAACCGTTCTTTTCAGTTTGCGGCCAAGATTTGAATCTCTTGAACTTCATTTTCCTAGCTCCCTGATTCCAAAACTATATATTTGTTTTTGTAAAATTTTGCATAATTAGCCTGATTGCATGATTTTAAACACGACAAATGCCACATGGCACCTGCAAGTAAGGATGTCAATTTTACCCATATCCATGGTATTTTACTATCCAATCCAATTGGGTTGGGTATGAAATTCAAATAGATTGATATGGATAGAGTTTGATAGGTTTATACTCATACCCATTTACTTGGGTTGGGTTGGGTTGAGTTGAGTTTCTTACAAATGGATTTGGGTTTGTACTTTGTACCCATGTCCAAATGCAAATTACAGTTTGGTACATAAACTTCATAGATATGCATATTTAGTACCTAAATTTATTTTATTTGCATATAAGTCCTCAAAATATTGATGGAAAATTACATTTGAGTACTAAATTTTTTTTATCTTATATTTTGGTACCTAAACTTTTCAACCTTTACAAATAGGTCCAATTTTCTATGTGTAGTTGAAACACCCTCAAGTAAGAGGTCGTTTGGAACCTTTGGTTATGGAAATGATGTATTACGAGAATGTGTGATTTTGAAAATTTATTGTTTGGTACCCATACTAGAATGCATGAATTATAGTTTAAATGAACTATGAATACGAAAATCTCAACAAAAGGTAAGATTATAAATACATAATTTTCTATGTATTAGGAATACAACAAGGATTATGAATACATGCATTCTGTTATTACATCAAGTCAAAAAATGTTGTATTCTCAGAATACATGTATATTGATACAACATCTGAAATCGAAAGTTCCAAACGAGTCCTAAATGAATATCTGTATTCAACTCATACTCATTTACAAACCCCCAAACCCATATGTACTTCACCCATCCCTAGCTGTGAGGTTATGACTTATGAGCAAGCTGACCACTCGGTTTCTAAGACGGCCTGATGACAATTTGAAATTTGATAGCCTTTGAATTCCAAATCCGGCCTGCTATTATGCTCTAGGGTCCAGAGTCATTGGACTTCTTGGCCCAACAGGAAATGATCCATCTCCAACGTACCGACCCATTAGTCGCACAAGGGTGGCCTGACCGTGGTATAAGGACTTCTATCATACTTGTTCATTCTTCTGATTTCTAATTCAAATTAATCAATCAAAAACTATATTGAGAAAATGAGTGTCTAGTTTAAGTTTATACAAGAACGATGGTTTAGCCAAAGGTAATATAGCTTAGCGGCGAACCCGTTGATCTAGTTGGCTCAGGATGTATGAGGTCCTGAGTTCGATCTCCAGTGGCGCCGTTGTGTGTTTCCGGGGGCAGGCCTGAGTGTTGGGGACGAAGTCTCTCGATTTTGTGTCTTGTACAAGCTGCTCTCCAGGTTTAGTAGATCATGCTGTCACAAAGTGGCAAGTGGGGTTGAGGTTCCTGGGTTATATATAAAAAAAAAGAACGATGATTTAATAGTTGGCTGATTATTTGTGGACTGGGTTAGAATTAAGTGGGGTTGAGGTTCCTGTGTTATATAAAAAAAAAAGAACGATGATTTAATAGTTGGCTGATTATTTGTGGACTGGGTTAGAATTATTTCTTGACTGTAAAGTGTGATATAACTGCAAGACAAATTAGTTCGAGCAGATGAAGGATATGAGGAGTTGTCCAGTGTATGATAAAATTTTCAAATCAGATTTCCGAATTACATTTTAAAGTGTGATATAACCTTATGCTTAAAAAAATTATAAAGAGAAATCTTTATTGCACTTTAATTGATTAATTACAAAGAGTGACAGAACTAACTAATCTAGAATTTCAGTTATTTCCTTTCTCTAATTCATGCTCTCATGATAAGTGTCAGCTATTTTATGAAACTTGTGATTTGTCCCACTCATAAACCACATCTACAATGTGTGCTAACGTATATTCATGCATTCGGCCATTGAGAAATTTTACAATGCTATATAGTATTGGTGCTATAAGGTTTTGCTTTTATGGTACAACTTAAAATTGTACATTTACGTTATGGTACAATTTCAGATTGTACCTATACATTTTGTACAAATTATTTTATGGTACAACTTGAACTTGTACCTTTATGTGATGGTACAACTTCAAGTTGTAAAGTTGTACCATAACATAATGATACAAATTGCTTTATGGTACAACATAAACTTGTACATTTAATATTATGGTACAACTTTAAGTTGTCAATTAAAGCACCAATACTATATAGCATAGTAGAAGTGCTCTCGGCCATTATGTGGTTGCCAAACACCCTCTGTATGTTGGCGCAAATAAACAGTTGCAGATAGAGGTGGCAATTAGGATCCAAATTTATGAATTCAATACAATTCATCCACCAAATTATCCACAAAATCCAATTCATTTAAATTCAATCAATTTGATCCGAATCCAAATGGCAAATTATGATTTGGTACGTATGTTTTTTTATATTTTACATCTGGTACCCAAAAATTATATTTTTATAAGAAAAATATCATTGGAAATTTACATTTTGGTACCTAAATTTTTTATTATGACATTTTAGTACCTAAACTTTTCAAAGTTTACATTTTGGTCCAAGCTTTGAATGTCATTTTGATTCATGGATCAATCCAGCAACACATTTGATTCAATCAATGAATCTACCAATCCATTGAAATCATGGATTCACCAATCTAATCCACCAACCCATAAATCCAATGTATTTACCACCTCGAGCTTCTAGTCAGATAATTATATCATTCCTTACAACTTAAGTTACAAGCAACCTTCCTCTGCAAAAACAAAAGCACTATAAAACACCCCGCATGTACTGAGCTCAACGTGAACAAATAAATCCAGCCAGCAGAAACCTAGCTTAGCACACACCATGGCCATGATGATATAAATAAATATACATTATATATTGATACTGTCTGTCTTATCATATCTTACACGGAATAGGATGCTTGAGAAGTTCTAGAAAAACAAATTATTATTAGCACTGAAATCATGGTAAGATAAAATTATTATATATATATATACACATAATATAATACACCGAAGGGAAAAACGGGAGCCCCATTTCAAATTTCCTTCAACGAGAGTGAAAGTAGGAAGGACATTTTGGTCTTCACAATTACTTTTTTTTATTCATTAAAAAGGTATGTACTGGGATTCGAACCATGACCATTTTAAAGAAATGCAAGGATCATAACCAATCACACTAAGTACATTTGTTTTATCCTTTTAAATTAAAAACATATAATAGCAGGGTGGAAAAAACTCTTCTCCCATTTCAAATTCCCTATTCCATGAGCGTTTGTAGGAAGGGTAAAATAGGGAGTGTCAATTTTTTCTCTTTCCTCGATGGAACGGGCCAACTTACCGTACACATGCGAATTTAAACGAGTCAAGGAGAGTCAATTTTTTTCTTTATACCCTTTTATTTATCCGTGGTGATAAAATATATATGAAAAGGCAAAAATAATACTCCTTTTTATTGTTAAAAATAAAAAATTTAACAATAGACTAATGCATGGTATCTAATGGGCTAACCGCTAACCATAAAATAAAAGAGTTGAATGGGCCTGACCTACATGGGATTTGGTCATCAAGTAAAACAAATGAACATCATGGGTTTGCCATTCTAAAACAAGCTATTTTCTCTGGCATAATATATATTATGCTATTATTTTATATCTTAGTGGCTAAAATATAATGTATTTTAAAGTTATTCAATGGTTCAACCTCGACCAACCCAATTAGACCAATTTTTATCATTTCAAATATATATTTTATAATTATTTGACATCATAATGATCAAATTATAGTGTATTTTATAGGGAATCGTTTGGTATTTGTTAGTAAAAAACTAAACATAAAAATCTATTTGGTTATTTTAAACATTAAAACGATCCTCAACATTTTCAGTTCCTTTTGAATTTATATGGTTTTATTCCCGAATAAGTGATGTGCAAATGACGAATTGTAGTCGTCTTTTTTCTTTCACTATTTTTTTATTTTCAAATAGAAAGTTTAAAAGTAAAGAATAATTAGAATTTGGCATGGGTCGGTCAAACAGGTTGAATTTCAAGTTTTGGCCCATTTGTTTTATGCATTGCAAATTTATTAGCATGTTGATGGAAATGACTTGGAAAAAAGACATATAAGTTGTATCTTTGCAGAAATGTCCTCAAATGTTTGAATGCTTTGTGAATAAGGTTCTGTGACTTTTGTGATGGTGTATGTGCTTGACGATTGCTCGATGTTGTAACTACTTAATTTAAGTGTAAATCTTTTGACTTTCCCTATGAGTTGTGATACCAGTTCTGGTGGTTGCAGCATGTTGTCGTTGTTGGCCTGTAAAAGTTGTTCCGTCGTGATGCTAAATACCTTTCTTTCCTTTTTAACAAATTGTGTAGTAGTGCTATGAAACAGACCACCCATGAACGCTACGCTTATTATGTTCTGTTCTTACTTCCGGTGGTGAGAAATTGTGAATTGAGAATCATATTCGCCTACCGCACTGTGTCTGGTTGGTGGCTGCTTACTATGCTCTCTAGAGTTATGAAACAGACTACCCATGAACTTTACCCTTAAGAGTCCACAACTTTGCGAAAAACCAAATATAGGCAATCAAAGGTGGTGGATGTGTGATGATTTTTTATGGCTTAATTGTTTGTGAATTAGATATCTGATCTTTGTATGATTAGAGGGGATGTTTGCTTAATAGAATAATCCATTTTAATTCATGTTTATTTTTAACATGAACTTTAGTAACTCAAAACCTTTGAGACACATATCACCTACTGCATTGTATCATTTTGCCTGGGTGCTTGCTGTGTTGTCAAACTTCTTTGCTGCTGATGCATTTACACTAACAGGGGAGTTAAGAACCCATGAATGTTTCCGTTTGACACAAACAAGAGGACTTACTTCTAAATCGTGCACTAAAGATGATTGGAGGAAACATCTCTGTTGCAGTTGATACACTGGAGACCATAACAAAAGCAACGTATAACATCAAAACCAACCATATGAACTATTAGCATTGTTGCTTTACTCTTTTTTCGTGGTTGAGTCTCCTTCAAAAAATTTAGTTTGATTTTAGAAAATTTTGCTTCTGCAATCCTGTCTTGCCACCAACGCGTTCAGTAGATGGAGATGGCAGAGGCGAAGGCTATTTTGTGTTGTTGTTGCTGGTTTAGGGATCGGTTTGTGAAGAAGAGGGAGAAGAGAGGGGGAAAGGGAAATGCATGAGAGGGGGATAACTCTTTTCTCCGACAAAAATGGAGTGAAGAAAGGAATTATGATCAGTAAGGATATGGTTATCTTACATAACTGTGTCTATTCTGTTTGAATTGAGCTTGGGAGGTAGTGATAAGGACGAGCTGCAACCAATTCATAGTGATAAGAGTGCTATGAACTGTGATCATGTCTTATTTCAAGTTAGAAGGTAGTTTCAGTATAAAGATTATTTAATTTGACAAGTTGTTTCGTCCATGATTCTTGGTAGTTTCAGTGCCATTCTAGCCATTGTTTAGTCTGTAATTTTTGAGAATTGATGTGCGAGTAATGACTTTCACTTAGCTTCAACTATTATGTGTGTATTTATTGGCATGTGATAGAATTCTCTTTTCCTTTTCTTTGAATTCAGTTTCATACTCTAATTGTATCATTTGTACATAGGCAAATCATGCTCGAGATGACAACTCGCTGATATGGCTGGTGCAAGGAATGAATCCATAATTAAAATTCAGACCGACAACGGGGAGGGATGCCCAGGACTAATTCAATGATGATTGATGATGGTATGATAAAAACTGCAGTCTGCATCAACACCAATTTCTAGGCCTAAGTAAAGTTATTCAACCCAGAACTCTGCTTAGCGCTAAAAATTGCCCTCACCCAACCTTTATCCTGTTTGACCCACTTCTGAAGAGTCAAGATATATTACTAATTCTCTCCGTTCGTATTTTCTTATTGGCTCTTTCTGACCCTTTAGGTTGGGGCGGGTCGGGAAGAATCGGATTAGTGGGCCGGTCCTAATCAAGTGGAATCCCAATCCCTTCACTCTCACTTGCTTTCTCTCCCATTCCACAAGTGGGTAACATACAGTAATCCGGCCAACGGGCCGGGTAATAAGCTAGTATATATATATATATATATGAAGAGCAAGATCCTAATGCACACACGTATGTGTGTTACGTGCAGATGCTGTAACATTTTATATCCTTTATCAATCAAAACAGCTATAAATGCAGTTCTTCTGATTAATCAATTGAATTATAATTAGTGAAACAAATGGTGAATCTCAAAGACTGAAAGGAGCCAAGAAGAAAGAAAATTAGTGCAAAGGGGGGAAGATTGATTAGTACACAATATAATTATTATCTATCTATCTATCTATTATGGCAATTCAAAAAAAAATTCTTGCCACATAAGCACTTGGAGGATCCACAATTTGCCAAGTTGGACAACTTTTTTACAAACAAAAAATTAGTTATTAATGTTTTTATGGAGCTACCTCTCTCTTCTTTAATATTTCCATTTCTTTTATCCAATTATTCTTTTTCATTTATCCATTTATTATTTTTTGTCTTTAATAATAAGTTACATGTTGATAAACTTAACCAAACAAACATAAATAATAATTTTTTTAAATAAAAAAAATATAAATAAGAAAAAAGAGAGTGACATATATCACATTTATTTAAATAAAAAATATCTGATTAAACCTTATGAAATAAATTTTCTACTCATTTTTAATAAAATTCAATGATAAGTTACATTTTGATGAAAAAATAAACAAATATACACATAAACAATTATGTTTTAATCGATTAAACCAAAATATATATGAAAAGAGAGAAAATAAACATTTGTCATTCAATTACCTTTGAAAAATAAACTAAATTACTTTATATTTTGTTGCAATGAAAAACTTTCTTATTCGTACAATATATATATCTATAAAATAAAACAGTATTATTTAGCAAAATGTCATAGTACAATCTTGATCGAGTAGTTACAGTTATTTATTCAAAAAAATTTCTTATTCATTCAGATCATGTTCTACCTTAAATTCCTCAAATGAAGAGGAATCGCATGTGCAATAATTTGATAATGTGACCTAAGTTCATATTAATAATATTTGCTCTATATCATGTCGATTGAGCAAGCTCTATTGAGATTCTAAGTCGTATGCTAAGAAATTTTCTTTCAGACTTGGAGTTATCTTCGACGATTATAAATCAAAATTTTCAAAATGACTTAAGTAAGATTGTTGACGAACTTTGACTTCATACCATAGGATGAGACACAAGATTCCTTGAAAAATAATAGATGTGAAGGTTAGAAAAATCTTTGTTCAGAATCTACGATAAACATCACGTTTCATCAACTACTAACATAGGCATTTACCAAATAAAGGTTGGCAATTTTTAGTAAGATCGTCAATTGGGATAAACATATTTATCCAGCAATCAAGTATCTTTATCCAATAATCTCAACTCTTAAAATTGGTTTTCAGTTCGTCTAGACTTGAAAAAACGAATTAATATATGTTGTATAAGATAATAAGTTATTGCAAATAATCAAATGAAATACACTGATATTGTTCAAATGATAAGACATTTTAAATGCACTTAAAATATGTGTGTATTGGAGACACTCTTTATCAATTATTAATATATAAGCGATAAAATCTTTGACAATTACATATTCAACGACCATGTTAAGACAAAAAATCATCGATAGTGTGTGTGTGAGTGCCTTAGATTGAGATTCTAAGTCAACATATAAACAATGACCACCGGTTGAGGTTTAGTATAAACTTCAAAAATTAACAATGGATACATATTGTATAATATACTAAATTTAAGTGTCTAGATAAAAAAAACATCCAAAATGGAAATGAGTCGAGATTAGAGAATTTAGCCATCATGAGGGCTACAGTGTGTGTCAAGTTTCAATATGGATGAATAAATCCAATAATGAAGTATCTTTACTAAGAATTTCTCACTAGAAAGTCGTAATTTTTACAACATTGGTCGAGAGTTCGTCCAAACTCGAGGATCATGAATGTGTATTGGATTTCCAAAGGACCTAAAATCCCAATCCCTTTCGAGGGCTAAATACCTCTGATCACAACCATAGGTGCTAAAGTAGAATGAAAAAGAAGCAAAAAAAAAAAAAGCAAAAAAGAACATAACCTCTGATAAGATGAACATAATAAAACCATATCGAGCTATGATCCCGTCATCCCTACCTTTTTATATATTATATATCGAACAATAGACAACCCCAATGGTTCTCTGGCATTATGGGGGAAAAGCGAGATCTCTAGATAATTTTGAGTGTAATATACACACACACACATACATGTAATATGTAATATCAAGGTATACTATACTTTTTATTTAACTCAAGATACGATAGAAGATAGGTATTACGAAGTATGTGCATAAATTAGAGGTTACAGAATTAGGGACTAGAGTTCACCTATTAGAGGTTAGGGTATAGTATAATGCCCCAAAAAAATACGGTTAATTCGGGTCTAAATAGTAAAACTCAATGGTCGTATGGTAGTATGAACGCAAGGGTATAACGTACTCCTGGCGCACGCTAGCTTGAACTATATATGTGTGTGTGTGGTTTAGGTTGGCGTACACTAAATATTAGTGTTTTGGTTGACAAATTTTGACATAAGTTCTAAATGGGACGTGACAGCGGCATAATTTATGATTCGAAAACCGAAGCATCACAAGTGAGTGTGCTAAATATTGGAAGTTTCAATATAAACATACTACAAACTCGGTTACAAAATATTTAGAAGATCCAAAATGATTTTAACATATAAATTATAAAATAAATCTCTCCGGCCAACGGGCCGGGTAAAAGGCTAGTTAGAGTTAAGGGAGGTGTATAAAGTTTAATTAATTGGGTTTTAATTGTGAACAGGTGAGTAATTAATGAATGACTGAGGTGAGGTCGGTCACGTGACCCTCCACAATTCTGATTGGAGCCCAAACCCCCAAAAATAACATTGGTTAAAGGGCACTGACAAATGGGCACATGTGCCCCTCACAAGGGTAAACAAAATATCAAAGCTTAGCTTTATCCACTACCCTTTCTTCATAATCTTATTCATGGTCCAGAGAATATAATAATAATTATAAAAAAGTGCAGCGGCCCCAAATCAACGGTGGAGCTTCTCTGGTGCGTTGCAATGGTTTCGCTTGGATTGGAGGGTTTGTGAAAAGGTAGTAATTGGCCATCCCATCCCATGGCGGAAGTTCCCATCCATGGCGCTGCACTTGGGTAGCCTTGGTTCGACGCCGATCAGCCAGCTCCGGCGAAGCGTCTAAGCATCAAGGAACACATAGGTAGCCGGGGGTGGAGCCCGGCCGGCCTTTATTTGCTCTTCGAGGAGACTAAATGGACTCTCAACACAGTGCATTCCTCATTTTGGTCATAAGTATTTGGGTCTCTCTACAACCAGGGCCGTTCAATGGATAGCGCATGTCCTGTTCCAAAATTGAGATGTGATCCAAATTGAATTTTAATCATAATAAAATTAAAATAAATATATAATAATTTGAAATGTAATATCTTTCTAACATTGTTTAAAATAAAATTATCTAGTATGTTTCTAATTTTCATATTCTCCATGGGATAATTTCGATTGTTATCACAACTATTCCATTAAAATTTTCTTGTATTTTTATAATATAAATAAGATTTTCAAAACAAAAACAATACTTTAACAATCCATGTAAGTGTCTATTATATATACATGATGAATATTAACCAATGACTAACACTAATATTAATTAATATAATTAAACTCATTATTATACTCATAGTCAATTAATTATACACTACAAATACAACATACAATGTACGATCGGGTTAACTATCATATTCAAATGGAGGCCCTGTGTCAGAGGGCCGCCTGACGCACCCTCTTGGCCGGCCCTGTGTACAACTATACTTAATTACCTGAATCGAAAGGAACCAACATGCTTAGTTACATACTTTGATTATGTATTTGTGTTTCTTGACCGTACATAATACGAAGCTAAGTGTGCAAGGGATTTGGCTAATACAATATGTGATTCATCCTTCTTCCAAGTAATATGATTATGTCACTTGACAGCGTAGTTTGCGATTATATGGTTATATCTCGGATGAATAGATACCATGGGTGTATAAACTATTTTGAAATACTACCATAGATCAAGAAATATATTGACTTTGTGAAATATTAATGACTATTTAGAAGGATGAATTCAGTCTAGGTATAAATGATGAAGAGGCCCAGATGCATGATCCCTTACAGCGAAATTAGAGTAGCCCGAATTTGTTAATTCTTTTTCAATTGGGTTGACAATGGTTTATTTGTTATTACTAGGCACAACTCGTATATTTGAGGCCCATAAAAAACCGTGCTAGGCGGCAAAGGAAGTTCTTCTTAAGGCGGAAGTTCTTCTTAAGGCTCACTGGGTGTCATGGCGAAATTTGTGCAGGAGTAAATTTAATGGTGGTCTGGGTTTCCGTCGGTTTGAAAATTTTAATCAAGTGCTTTTGGCAAAGGTTGCTTGGAGAATCTGGAAGGAATCGGAGTCGCTGCTTGCTAGAGTGTTGAAGGGCAAGTATTTTCCACAGGCTTCTATTCTTACCGCGAATCGCCACTCCAGACCCTCTTGGGGGTGGACTAATATCGTCCATGGGAGGGATTTGATGCTCAAGGGACTTGGTTGGCAGATTGGGGAGGGATCTCAGGTTAGGATCTTGGATGATAACTGGATTCCGGGCATTTGGCCGGATGAGCTTGAGATTAGTGTTTCGGCGCCTAACTTATCAGGGATGATGGTAAATTCGTTGCTCATTCCCGGTA
This sequence comes from Linum trigynum, assembly GCA_964030455.1. Classification (NCBI taxonomy): domain Eukaryota; kingdom Viridiplantae; phylum Streptophyta; class Magnoliopsida; order Malpighiales; family Linaceae; genus Linum; species Linum trigynum. The sequence goes on from OZ034818.1 coordinate 6,965,204, forward strand.
AGGGTGTATGGTGTATAGATTGCCTTAACCAGTGCTTCCTAAGGAGGGTGGTGCGGGCTATTCAGGCCATTCCGTTGCCAAAAGGGGAGGTGGGGGACAAACAAGTTTGGACATGCGAGGGAGATGGAGAGTACACTGTGAAATCTGGACATCACCTAGCTTTCCAGTGTGATAAGAGATTACAGAATTGGAAGACCTAGGTCCCTTCTTTGATATGGCTTTCTGGAAAATGATGTGGGGGTTTCCCATTCCTCCGAAGTTGAAATATTTTTTGTGGAAGGTTATGAAACGAGTCCTTCCGACCATGGAAGCTATAGTTGAGAAGAGTGGTGGAGTGCCAGGTGATGTGGGAACGAATCCTGATGATGATTCCTCTATCTCCCCTAAATGTTCGGTGTGTTGGGCGCCCTTGGAGTCTCTGGAGCACATGTTTCTGTCTTGTCGGGTGGCGACAGAGTTGTGGGATAGGTCGGGCTTGGATGTTGGGCAGGTGGTGCAGCCTCCTCCGAATTTTGCCTTGTTTCTTCGGCGATTTCTTGAGCAGGATGCCATAGTAGAGAGGGTGGTCAGGTTTGTAGCACTTTTATGGAGGATATGGAAGAGTTGGAATTGGGTGGTCTTTGATCATATCCAGTATGGTGTGGATACACTAGTGAGACAGTATTAAGAACAGGTTCGTGAATGGTTGGCGCTGGTCGAGGCCGGTTCTGGGCGTCCAGGGCACGGGTAGCAGCTCCATGTGCCGATGGGTGGGTCTCGGGGGAAGCAGGTTCATGCTCCCTTCCCATTTCGATGTTATGTTGATGGTGCTGTCTCCTCTGGTTCATATGGTGCTGGGGGGTTGGTGGTTTGTGACGGGTTGGGGAATGTTTGTCTTGTGCAAGGTTTTCATTATGCAGGGCTGGTAGGTCCATTTTTGGTGGAATTGGTGGTGTTTCGTGATGCGATTCAGTGGTGCTCTTTGAAGGGTCTGGCTGAAGTGCAATTCTATGGGGGTGCGATGGTCGTCATCGAGAAAATTCAAAAGATGGATGTACGAGATGTGAAGGAAGGACGAATTCTTGAGGAAATTTTGAAGATCCGGCAGCAGTACCGGTGTTTTGAGATGGCCTTTGTTGGCAGGAGTAACAATCGGGTGGCCCATGAGGTGGCTAGGAAGACCCTTTCTTTGTTGCCTGCGGTTGTAGATAATTTTGATTTTGCAAGATGGTTTGTACTTGGGTTGTAAATTTTGCTAGCTTTTTGCCTTGGTAATACAAATGATCTATTGGTAAAAAAAACTCGTATATTTGAGGTCATTGACAAATTGGTAAGAACTCAGAGTTGTATTTGGAAATTGTACTAAAAAGGTGCATAATAAATCTAATATACCCTTATTTGGAAATGAAACCCTGTTGGACTATGAACTCTCGTAAGGATTATAACGAAAACTGCGCCTTCAGAGATTTCTTCTTCTTCTTCAAATGTAGGTAGTATAACCCTTATAGATTGATGAATATAGGTACCATAATCCTAACGTAACATGAGTTAGCGTGACACACGATAGTTTGAGCTTTGACTCAGTTAACGTACTAGTTTCAACATCTTGTTGTATAAGTAAGAGAACTTCGTTCTAAGAGGAGGATGTAGAGGATGTTGAAAAACGAGGCTTCCTTGAAGGGTGCCCCTTGGTTGCATGGTGAACAGTACATTAAGAAGTTGTCGTTTAGAGATAGTTAATTGTTAATCCAATCATATCACCTGCATCGAAGTTCATAGCTTTCATAACGATTTTCAGACAATCCAATCCACGGAATCATATGCTTGTTGCATTTCAAGGTATAACACCCTGTTGCAATTTTCCCTTCAACAACTTAGATAAAATCGAGATAAAACCTTATGAACAAATTTAATGAATAACTCGACACATCTACTTCTCAAAAGCATAAGAATCCACTCAATTTAGATGTGAATGATAACCTTAGATGACTTATATTTTAATAAAGTTGCAACAACTAACAATTGAAATTGAGTAATAAACTATCACAATTCTTTGGTTAGTGCATGGAATAAAAAGGATCCAATCCATAAGGATTAAGGAAAATGGAAATTGACAAAAAAGAAAAGGATTATTATTAAATCGGGAAAATAAAACCCTAAGACCCCTCTCGTTAGGACGAATACTCCGTGGAACCAATCTGGCCGTCCATTAAATGATCCAACGGTGACTATCAGCCCACGCTTGTGCTTATCACTCATCATCTGTCTGCACTTCAGTCTCCTCTCCTTTCCCCTTTCTTTTTGTTCCCCTCTCTCGCAACGAGAAACCATGGCTGAAGCCTCCTTGATTTCCGATCATCTCCAACACTCCTAGCAGTCGACCTGATCCCCTTCTTCATAACAAAACCCTACACTTCTCGTCAAGAAATCCCAGTCGTTTAACTCCCAACAAGACACAAACTTTTTTGGTGATTTTCGTATCTATTTTGTCAATTTTTTTTCCTCCAAGCCTTCAATTCACTCGAGTTTCCAGAGTTCCCTGTTCTCCGATCAGGAAGGCCGTTTGTTTTTTCGGGCGTAAGACGGAGAACCCAGTTCGGTTCGGTTGCTTTGTAGCTGAATTTGTACCCAAAAGTCTCAATCTTTATAGCATCGTATGAGTCCACAATCTCTGATGGTCTCAGATACGTATCCAAACATTCTTCCCGACATCTCTATGCGATCAGTCCTAAAACATGAGGATTTGGGCAAGTTGATTAGGGAACAGCGGCTTCAACAATCGGCGGCGAGCGACAGGGAAGATGAACTCAACATTTACCGGAGTGGGTCTGCGCCTCCGACAGTTGAAGGCTCTCTGAGCTCAATCGGAGGGCTTTTGAGGAAGAATGGGGCAGGTGGGTTTTTGAGTGAAGAGGAGTTGAGGTCTGATCCAGCTTACGTTAAGTACTACTATTCTAATGCTAACGTGAATCCAAGGCTGCCGCCTCCTCTGCTGTCAAAGGAGGACTGGAGATTCGCTCAGAGGATTCACGGTGGTACTCCGGCCAATTCGGTGGTGGGTGATAGAAGGAAAGTTGGTAGAGGCGGTGATAATGAAGGGAACATGTCACTCTTTGCGATGCAGCCAGGGTTTGGAGGAGGCAAGGAAGAGAACGGGAATGGAAATGGCGGTGGAGTTGAGTGGGGAGTAGATGGCCTTATTGGTTTGCCAGGGTTGGGCGTTGGAAGTAGGCAAAAGAGCATTGCTGAGATGATTCAGGTGATTCTTTTTTTACTTCTAAGTTCTTAACTGGGTGAAATGTATTTATTAGAATCTCGGTGGTTTTTTGCCTATGGTAGTAAGTCACTGGTTAGAATATGTTCTTTAGTTGTAGTAATGGCTCTGCGTAGCTGTGCTTTCGGTTTGGGGTGGTTCATTATGATGATGCTTGTTTGGGAAAAGTTCTTGTGGTGGTATGTTGTCGTTCTGGCTTTCTGTTGGTTGTTTTGTCACAAAACATCTGACATTTGAGTTATATTCTTTGACTGTGTTGGTTATATGCTCCAAGTCGCTTGTTGGTAGTTTGCTCGGGATTTAAAATAATATATATGGTCACTCTTGTTTGATTACCTATTTTGGGAACTTCTTTGTGGTTTCCCTATTACCCAGTTAGTTTTCCAATTGGCTAGGTTGTGCCATGATATTGTGACTGTATGTTTCTGCTCTGACTCTTTGTTGGTGTATTGTCATTAATCATTTGAGTCCAAATTCTTCTGGGTGCTGGTTATAGGTTCCAAGTCACTCGTCATATATTTTTCTTTCGGATAAAACATTAGTGCACATTCTTGTATGAATACTTCAAATTTAAACTTCTTGATGGCTTCAGTATTACCCAATTACTTTGCCTATTGGACATGAACATTATTAAGAGTATGCTGTATGCGTGATCCTGCTGATGCAGTGTGTGAGTGATCTATGACCTAACTCCCGACGGGAGGATCCTTCACTTGATTTTTAAAGAAGTCTTACCTACTCAAAATATGGAACCAATCCATGCAATTCAGATCTTCTTCTGCAATTAAATGTGTAATTAATGTTCCTTGTTTATTAGGCTGCCGTTAATGTTCTTATCTAGGTATGGGGATCATCGTTCTTGTCGTATCTTCATTTGTCACATACTGCTTTTGTTTTATGCGAATAAACTCGCAGTCTCTGTATGTTGAGTTATTGAAAACTTTGAATGCAGGACACTTCAATTGTTCTGTTGTTAATAAGAATTCCAATAACGGTTTTGCTATGTTTTTGCTATTGGATTCATATCCATTGGCCTGTCTGTTGGCTATATATGTATTGTTTCATGAGCCGGTCCCAGTATACCTTTGCTTGCTGCTTTGCTAATAGCATATCATTGCCAAATGCAGGATGACTTGGGTCACTCAAACCCTGTTTCAAGGCATCCATCACGTCCTGCTAGCCGTAACACATTTGATGATGATGTGGAAGCCTCTGAATCACACTTCTCGCAACTTCATGGCATGACATCTCTTGATTCTTTGCTGTCTAGCCCCAACCAACATGGCTTGCCAGCTGTAGGATCTTCATCTTCCCAGACTTATGCTTCAGCTCTAGGTGCCTCCTTGTCACGAAGCACAACACCTGACCCCCAGCTGATAGCCAGGGCCCCCAGTCCCCGCATTCCACCTATTGGAGGAGGCAGGGTCAATTCTTTTGATAAAAGAGATATGGGTGGTTCAAACTCATTTAATGGTGTCACGTCAAGCTTGGGCGAACCTGCTGACCTGGTAGCTGCTTTTTCTGGGCTGAATATGTCAAATGGTATGGCCACTGAGTTACAACGGCCGAGATCACAGACCTCCCAACGCGAGATTGGTGATCACCATGACTTCTTCAATTTGCATGGGGACCAAAAGCATAGCAAGCAACAGTCGTATCTGAACAAGCCCATGGTATCTGGTAACTCATACCTTAAAGGACCATCCACTCCACCTCTAAATGGCAGGGGAAGCTCTCCTAATCACCGAAGCATGGATAACTTGAACTCCCCTTTTGCAAGCTATGGTGCAAGTGGGTATCCTGGAAGTCCTTCGTCTCCATCTATGATGGGAGGTCAGCTAGGTAATGGGACATTGCCACCTTTATTTGAGAATGCTGCTGCTTCTGCTATGGGAGGACTTGGATTAGATTCCAGAGCATTGGGTGCTTTAGGACCTAATCTATTGGCTGCTGCAGCAGAACTACAGAACCTTGGTAGAGTTGGGAATCAGGGTGCTGGGAATTCCCTTCAAATGCCTCATGTGGACCCGTTGTATCTACAGTATCTGAGATCAAACGAGTATGCTGCTGCACAGATGGCTTCCCAGAGTGAATCAACTATGGACAGGGAGTACCTGGGTAATTCATATATGGATCTGCTTCAAAAAGCTTATCTCGGGGCTCTGCTTACTTCTCAAAAATCACAATATGGTGCTCCATATCTTGGCAAATCTGGTAGCTTGAATCACAATTACTATGGAAATCCATCATATGGGCATGGCATGTCCTATCCCGGAAGCCCACTAGGTGGAGGGCTTCTTCCAAACTCTCCAATTGGGTCAGGCAGCCCTGGCAGACATGGTGATAGGTCTTTGCGTTTTCCATCTGGAATGAGGAATCTGAGTGGAGGTGTTATGGGATCTTGGCATTCAGAAGCTGGTGGTAACTTTAATGAAGGTTTCCCATCCTCTCTACTAGATGAGTTCAAAAGCAACAAGACGAAGTGCTTTGAGCTCTCTGAAATTGATGGTCATGTTGTTGAATTCAGGTGTGTAAATATGCATTGAATTTGTGGATGTGGCTCTCCTTTTTTTTTTTTTTGTAATGTCAGACACTGAGAAGTTTATGAATGTGTAAAACAGTGCTGATCAGTATGGGAGTCGATTCATCCAACAAAAACTTGAGACTGCTACAACAGATGAAAGAGACATGGTCTTCAATGAGATCATGCCCCAAGCCCTTTCCTTAATGACTGATGTGTTTGGTAACTATGTAATTCAGAAGGTATTTAGTTAGTCCACTGAGCTACCTGAGATACGATTGTTGATTTCTTAATCATTGCTGCTTGTTTGTTTCTCCAAAGATCACATAATTACATTCTATGTAAAATTCCGTCTAAGTGATACTTCTGTTTTGCTTCAGTTTTTTGAGCACGGATCTGCTCCTCAAGTTAGAGAACTGGCTGAGCAGCTGACTGGTCACGTTCTGACCCTTAGCCTTCAAATGTATGGCTGTCGAGTGATCCAAAAGGTATGTTAAAAACGTGATCATATATCTGTTTGCCATGTTCTTCTCTCTGAACACAGAGGTGTCTTATTTCTGCATGGTCCTAATATGGAAATAGTTGTACCATAGAGACAAAGTTCACGAACTTTCAGCTGAGGTTCTTGTATTGAAGTTGAGTTTCTGGAGAAAAAAAAAAAAAAATACTGGTGTCGGTATATAGCTATGATATTCTCTTAAGTCTGGATGAAAGAAAATGGAAAGGGTATTTTTAAAAAGAGAATGTAAAGGTGAAGAGGGAAAGGAGATTAATAATTTGCTTATGCTAACTTTACTGAAAGGCCTGCATTGTCTCTTTAAGTGTCAGAGTACTCTGAGAGTGCATTGTCTCTTATTTAAGCATTTTCATTTTCATTTTTACTTTTTCTTTGTTCTCCCACGGTCTCTTCTTTCAAACTAAGCTAAGATAATGTTTGGCCTTCCATAAACTTCATGTCTTCTCTGTCTATTTTTATTTTTATTTTCCAGTTACTCTGAGAGTGTACTGAAAGATAGTATAGCACGCTTGATAGCTTCCATTCTTGTTCCAGGCTATCGAAGTAGTTGAGCTGGATCAGCAAACCCAAATGGTGAAAGAGCTTGATGGTCATATCATGCGATGTGTTCGTGATCAGAATGGCAATCATGTCATCCAAAAGTGTATTGAATGTGTGCCTGAAGATGCCATACAGTTCATTGTTACAACATTTTATGACCAAGTTGTTACACTATCCACTCATCCATATGGTTGCCGTGTGATACAGGTTTGTGTACTATGTTTTACTGGTCTGTCTATGTGCGATGGTTGATTCATTTGTGAAAATAAGATACTTGCATCGTAGACTACAGCATGAAGAAGTGTATCACAGGCTCACAAGCCTTTGATTTCAGATACTCTGTCTATCATTGCGGAATATAAAGGAATGACTGCATGTCAACATCTATCTTGGCTTTTCTGTTGGCTAAAATAATTGTTCCCACTTGACATAAATATATTTTGCAGAGAGTTCTGGAACATTGTAATGACCCAAAAACCCAACAAATAATGATGGATGAGGTCTTTCGATCTGTTTGCATGTTGGCGCAAGACCAGTATGGGAATTATGTCGTTCAGGTTTGCTGTCCTGTCCTTGTATTGATCCATCTAAGTTACTTATCCTTTTGTTGTAATCATCACATCTTATATCTTTTCAGAGAAAAAACAAAGGTAGCATAATTATTTCGTCGCACCCAGTTACAATTTGTGTTCTTCTTGATTTTGTTGATATCTGTGGCGGTCTTTCTACTTTATGCTTCTGCGGCATGTGAGTATCACATTAGCTTTTGATATCGTAGATGCGCCTATGGCCAGAGGTCTATAAAATGTTAAGAAATTTGGTTGTATAGTTTATGGGTTATGGTAAAATGAAAGTTAACCATTGTAGTTATTCCATGAACGGATCATTGTTTCAAGAGACTGATGTAATGGCTCTTGGTTTATTATAATTCTTGGTTCTCGTTGTAATATAAAACCACCACACGCTTCCAGTTACACTCTCAGTCCTCTTTTATTTCGCTTCGAACTGGCTAGCTTAGTTACTTTTATTTACTGTTTACAGCATGTGCTGGAGCATGGGAAGCCTGATGAACGCTCAGCCATTATAAAGAAATTGACTGGGCAAATTGTTCAGATGAGCCAGCAGAAGTTTGCTTCCAATGTTATAGAGAAGTGTTTGACATTTGGGACACCTGCTGAGCGCCAGGCATTGGTTGATGAGATGCTTGGCACCACTGATGAAAATGAGCCTCTTCAGGTTTGCGAATGAATTTATCTTCTTCCCTTCCCTTGGAGAATCTGAAAGTGTTTAATTTGATCATCCTAGAGCTCTGCAGTAAGTCTGGTTTGTGTCTCACGTGCAGGTTATGATGAAAGATCAGTTTGCAAATTACGTTGTACAGAAAGTGCTTGAAACTTGTGATGACCAACAACTTGAGTCGATCCTCAACCGAATAAAGGTGCACTTGAATGCTTTGAAGAAGTATACTTATGGGAAGCATATAGTGGCACGTGTAGAGAAGCTCGTTGCAGCTGGAGGTACGTTAAAGCACTTGTTTTTGTTACTGCTGTCGGTTTACTATACGCTCTAGTTGAGTGAAACTCGAGGAAGAAATGAGTCTAACGAGAGCGCGGTTCTACTTTCTACAGAGAAGCGTATCAGCATCCTTACTCTGCAACCTGCTGCTGCTTAGATGGCATAGGAGAAGTTGTACAGCTAACTGAGGATAGTATCAAGGCACCTCAATCTTTCGTAGTTTCCGAGTTTTCTGGTTGCTAGTTCCAATGGCCCTGTCCTATTTATGGGGACAGATAGTGTGGCCAGATGCAAATAAACAAATTGTTGGTTGTACTTAAGTAAGAACCCCTGTACATTGTTAGTTGGAGAGTATACCTAGATTCAGGCTTTTCTTAGCATAAGGGCTCAGAATCGCAACACATGCCGATGCTGTTGCGCAGCAATTGCAGAGATGAGATGATAGAAGAGGATGTGATTACCGAGCGAGAAGTCGTCCTCGTCGTCGTTTGAAGGTGTAAAGAAAGGTAAACATGAGATGGTAGAGGATGTAGTGAGCTTGCAGTGTTGATGTTTGACTGTACAAAGGTGTTTGCAGGCAGAGGGACAACCAACAAATCCTTTTCGTATTTAAGGAGAGTCTGGGGGAATTTTCTAATGTAATGGGTCTTTAATCTTTGATATCCTCTTTCCATATCTTGTGTTTTCCTCAAATGGGTTTTATCATGCTCCCTTATTAAGGTTTGGGATAGGGTCAGTAATCACTGGTTACTGACCTATCAGTAAACACATGGAAACCGTAGATCTAGGGGATGGAGGAATCGTGTGGTTGGCTGGACGCAAGAGTGGGGAAGGGCATTTTTGTCTGCTTTTGTATTTTTAATTTTTTTATTTATTCCGCATTTCAATTGCTGACTTTTTAATGAAAGAAAGAAAATCATCTTTTTTCTGCAACTCTATTTTATTCCTTCTCTCTTCCTTCTTTCTTCTTTTTTCCAATATTTTTCTAGATCTTTTCTCTTTTTCTATTCTTTCTCTTTTACTTTTTCTCTCACAATCTCCATTTCTCTGCAACTCTACTTTATTCATTCTCTCTTCCTTTTTTCAATATTTTTCCAGATCTTTTCTCTTTCTCTATTCCATCTTCATTTTTTTCTCTAGCAATCGACGAATAAAAATTGAAGTCACCCTCTTTAATTGCGTTTCTTCTCTTCATCAACTCGTTAGCTTTAATTTCGATTTTTCTCCTTTTTTTGGCGTTTGGTGTTCTTTGGTTGCGGATGAAATGAGATGAGACAGAAGACAAGTTTTTTTCTCTCTTTTTGTTTTCCCCCCTTTCTTTTAGGTAATATATATTGATATTACCACACTATACCATAAGGTATTATGTGGTAACGAAATATATATTGGTATTACCACTCTATACTATATGGTATTGGGTGGTAACGAAATATATATTGATATTAACACACTATACCATATGGTATTGGGTGGTAACGAAATATATATTGGTATTACCACTCTATACCATATGGTATTACCACTCTATACCATATGGTATTGGGTGGTAACGAAATATATATTGATATTACCACACTATACCATATGGTATTGGGTGGTAACGAAATATATATTGATATTACCACACTATACCATATGGTATTGGGTGGTAACGAAATATGTATTGATATTACCACACTATACCATATGGTAGTAACGAAATATATATTCATGTGGCAAAAATTTTCATACCATATTGTATGCTCTTATTTAATACCAATCAATACCATATGGTACAGTCAATACTATATGGTATAACTGGTAATAACTGACAAATTTTTTTTGTGTCCAAAAAATATCAAAGTGGATATCATTTTGAAGAGCACAATTAATCTGATCTAACTGTGCAAAAAAAAATTAAATTTCGACTTAAAACGAGTGAGAAATCGTCCGTTAAAAATTAATGGAAGAAAAATTAAATGTTTTGCAAGGAGAGAGAAGGATGCGCTGATGTGGTACGCTCAAAAGTCAGCCTCAGCAATAAATAGGAGAAAGTGTATTTTTACTGTACTGCCCTTTTCACATTTAATTTAAATAAAAAAGTGACTGACACGTGGGGACCATAGAAGGGGTTACTGATGGGTTACTGACCCGATCTGGACCCCCTTATTAAGTCATAAAGTTCAGACTAGGAAAAATAAGTTTCCTTCTTTCCCTGATTTGTGTTGTTAAGGATGAGAAATTAAGGGGATAATAAGGAAATAAAGGAGTCAAGTAAGCATCTCAGCATATGGTCTTGAACTTGACACAACAAATTCAAAAAATCAATTGACACGACACGAAAAAAACATGTCTAAAATGGGGTGTTGTCGTGCTAATTGAAGCATGTCCTAACATTCTCACATACAAAACATGTGAAATTTCATGCAGCATGGCAAGCGAAATCATCTCTAAATGGGTTGTCTCCCCCATTGCCCATTGGTTCCTCCAAGTTTGAGTGAGTTAATATACGGTAACAACTATTCCCTTGAATTTCCATAGCCACTTTCGAGCTGTTAAATATTTTTTTCTTCTCTCGTACATGTCGTGAATCAAAACCACTAAGCGGTCCATAACTTAATCGCTACCGATCATCCTGCTCCGAGTGGTTTCCTATACGCTCCCATCCAGTGGCGGAGTTAGGTTCAAACGTGAAGGGGCTATACCCTCATCAAATTAAAATATATGTAATTTTTTTATTGGCAATATATATAAATTTTATAACAAATTGAAGGAATAAATTAGTCAGTAAAACTTTAATCTCTCTTTTTCATTACTACATTTCAACTCTTCAATCAAACGTTACTCTCTTTAAGTTGCAATCGTGATTAGTAGGCCCGTATTTCCCTTTCCCATCCACAAACACGGTCCATTCCCTTCTCACACAAACTCAGCCGGACGACTCGGTAAAAACCCGATTCGCTGGAACCGGAAAATAGAAACACCTCCCAAAAAGGCCAAAACCCTAACCCGCCGGTCTGTCCGTTTCACCAAAGCAGTTCCCTTCACTCCCTCCCCATCGGTTCACAATCGACTCGACCTCAACTGAATTAACTCCCTCGACTCGGCACACTCCCCTTTCTCCATCACGGAAAGAAACCAGTAAGTTCTTCTTAAATAACCTTCTGTTGCCCAGTTCCTTATGTATCCCATTGCTTGTTCTTCCGATTCTTTTCCTGCTCAAAGTTTCGATCTTTACCTCCGCTCAAGGGTTTCCCTTCCTCCCTTTTGCCCTCCACTAGATGGGTTCGAATGTGGAAATTGTTCCAATAACGTCACAGAAGCACGACCCGGCATGGAAGCACTGCCAGATGTTTAAGAATGGGGATAAGGTTCACCTTCAATGCCTGTATTGCAGCAAGGTTTTCAAAGGGGGAGGGATTCATAGGATTAAGGAGCATTTAGCTGGTCAAAAGGGTAATGCTTCCACCTGCCTGAGAGTCCCAGCTGAGGTGAAGACTGCAATGCAGCAGAGCTTAGATGGTGTGGTGGTTAAGAAGAAGAAGAAGCAAAAAATTGAGGAAGAGATCGCGAGTGTTAACCGTGTTGATTCTGTTCCTGAGGGTTTTGCTGGTAACTGTCAAAGTGGTGATGATGAGTTTGTTCACTTCTCAAATGTCAATGAGACTAGTTCTAGTGCGTTGGTTGGTGGTACATTGGGCAACGAAGGAGAAGTGAAGAAAAGGAGGATTTCGGGGTCGAGCGTGATTCCTATTGCTACTGCTGGAGTTGATTATTGTACGGCATTAGTTGAGAAGAGGGTGGGTGGTGGGGATGGTGTTCAAATTGCAATAGCAAGGTTTCTGTATGATATTGGGGCACCCTTGAGTGCTGTGAACTCTGATCACTTTCAGCCAATGGTAGATGCAATTGCATCGGGAGGACCTAATGTTGTGCCGCCTTCTTATCATGATATTAGAGGGTGGATACTGAAGGGCTCAGTTGAAGAAGTGAAGAGTGATGTCAACAAGCAGATGGAAACATTGGAAAGGACTGGCTGTTCTGTTTTGGTTGACCAGCGGAACACATCAGATGGTAGGACTCTGTTGAGCTTCCTGGTTTCTTGTCCCGAGAGGGTGGTGTTTGTTAAATCGGTTGATGCATCTGATACTGTGAATTCGCCGGATCGTCTGTATGAGTTGCTTAAGCAAGTGGTTGAAGAAGTTGGTGTACAGCACATTCTCCAAGTAATAACTGGCGTGGAAGATCGATATGTTATTGCTGGGAAGAAGTTATCAGAGACTTTCCCCACGCTGTATTGGTCACCGTGTGCTGCCCATTGTATAGATTTGATACTGAATGACTTTGCTAAGCTGGAATGGATAAATGGCATTATTGAGAAAGCTAGGTCTATTACAAGATTTGTATACAATCATACGGCGGTTGTGAATATGATGAGAAGGTATACCTTTGGAATTGATATTCTGCAACGAGGATTGACCCGTTCTGCAACAAATTTTGTTACGCTGAAGCAAATGGTTGATCTGAAGGACACTTTGCAAGGCATGGTTACTTCATATGAGTGGATTGATTGCCCCTTTTCCAAGCAACCTGGGGGCTTAGAAATGCTGGATCTTGTTAGTGATCAATCTTTTTGGTCTTCCTGCACCCGGATAGTCTGTCTAACACAACCCTTGTTAAGAGTTTTGAGAATAATTTGTGATAGGAAGCGGCCTCCTATGGGGTACGTCTATGCAGGGATGTACCGTGTGAAGGAAGAAATCAAGAAAGAGTTCTTGAAGAGGGAAGACTATGTGGTATACTGGAACATTATAGATCAATGGTGGGAAGGCAAATGGAATGTGCCTCTTCGTGCAGCAGGATTTTATCTCAATCCAAAGTTTTTCTATAGCATTAAAGGAAACATTCATGGCGATATTCAGTCTGGGTTGTTTGATTGTATAGAGAGATTAGTTCCCGAAGTAGATGTGCAAGCTCAAATAATCACAGAGAGAAACTCTTACAAAAATGCATCATCAGATTTTGGAAGGAGGGTAGCAGTCAGAACCAGAGAAACAATGCTTCCCGGTAAGGTTCCTTTGGTTGTAAACCTAGTGCTTTTCAAGCATATGCATCTAACTTTGAAATGTGATGTAGATGAATATGTGATTAGTCTAAACTTTGTGCACAATATAGATGAATGGTGGGCAACCTACGGAGGAAGCTGCCCAAATTTGACAAGATTGGCTATCCGCATACTAAACCAGGCCTGCAGTTCAATCAGATATAAACAAGATGACATTCCAATCGAGCGAGTGCATGACACCAAAAATGGCCTGGAAAATCAACGACTCAGTGATCTTGTCTTTTATCAGTACAACTCACGACTTAGAGACATGTAAGTGTTATCTGATCACCTTCAGAAACTACTTTCTAGAGATGGCTAAATGAGACATAGATGAAGGAAAGTCCAGGGTTTTTTTTTTTTGCCTAACAAAATATTGGCAACATTACAGAATGACCAAGAAAGAAGAACAGGATACCCTTGATCCTCTATCATACGAAAACGTTAGGTTTCTGGAGGACTGGGTGAATTCCAAAGACGTATTTATCGACGAGAGTATGAAATCCGATTGGGCAGCCATAGATCCTCCTCATGGTAACAAGTCGATGTTAGGTGGCCATTCTGAAGATTATATAAACGAGTTGGAGACAGGTAATATTCTCATATGATGTCTCAATATTACTGAAGATGTTCTACTCCTAGCGACATCGTTACTGCAAAGGATTTCGTTGTAACTAATCCAATGCTTTCTATCACTCATGCAGTGTTTGATGATGCTGAGATTTTTAGTAGAGCCAAAGAAGGTATGGAGGAAACCATTGAAGAGAATGTAGCAAGGTAGTTAAACTTAGAAACAGCTTGGAATTATTGGATGTCCCCTTGGGGTCTCTTCCACCTTTTTACTAGGATCGAATCACCCAAGGTGGCGAAGTTCGATTTTGTCCTGAGAAGTGTATATGTAGTTAGTTAGCTACGTTGTGAAGATCCCAACCCATCTTGGGAGCAGTAGAAGAAGAGTAGATTCCAGCTTTTGGATATTGAACACAATTATCCATTGGACACAACTTGAGAGAGGAGAAGAAAAGCAAGGGCAGGGGCAGGTTCCCGGCCGTGGCTAACATAGTTGGGTTGGAACTTGGAAGTTTTCTGAACTTCCTGAAAACAGGGGATGCTCTGTTTTTCTCTCTCTCTTTTCCCTCACGGGACTATTTAAAGATTACCATATTTCTGGCTGGCTTAAGCTTAAGGTTCCGAAACAGGGGATGCTCTGCTGATACTTATCATTCCCAAAAAAATTCCTCAATGCCATGGTCGTCTTCACTTTCGTCAACCTTGATAAAACAGCCGACTCTACCTCCATCTCTCGAATTCGAATGCCATCATCAACCAAGTTCGTAATAAATCAATTCATTTACCACAGGGGATGATTCCTGCAGCAAACTCTCGAACGTGGGCCTCGAGCCATGATGACGAAGGACGAGCTCGAGACCATCACTCCTGTCTAGATCATGATGAGCAAGTATATATGGTGATCTTTAAGATTCTTTAGAGGAGGTATATGATGGGCAAAACAATCCATTATTCCCAAGACGAAAGAAAGGGAAACCATTGAAGACAGAGAGACCATCAACAACATTAATATTTGTTTTCTTGAACATCGTCAAATAAAAAAAAACCCTTCCATATTAAGGGATATTACACAACCCTTGATTCTCTGCAAATCCACTCAGCAAACCAGAAGAAAGACCCTAGAAATTCACAAATTTAGAACTGGTAAAGGCAGCTTCCATCATCACTCCTTGCAGTTGGATCAAAGTTACCCGCATTTGGATCAGTACAGCCTTCAGGAACTGGCAGATTGCCCTGTTGAGCTCCTTGCCCTGCCAAAACAAACAAACAAAAACCCCAACACAAAACAACTCCTTAAGTTGAAATTCATGCAAGTAACTAAGAAACTAACATTGCCGTGCGTTCGAATTTTACGGCCAACAATCACAAACAACAATATACTAATAGGAAACCTAAGAAGAGGGAATGCAAACCTCCCAATTGAAGGCCCCCTCCCTCTACATTTTTCAGGATGTCGAAGAATCTAACCGTAGAAAGTTCCACTCTCCATGGCATCCTTGTTAGCATCACCAAGAGCAGCCTCGTTCAAGTACTGGTCAGCCAACTGCACCCTCTTCACATTCTCTTGCTCTGCCACAAGCATGTTCCCATACTCCATCAGCTTCTGCAATGTCATCTTAGGTTGCTCGAACGTCGGGGGAGGGTCCTTGGAGTTCACCAGCTTCTTCCCGATCGTCTCCACTCCGACACTGGAGATCCACTTCCTCACCTCGTCGTCGTAAACCCTAGCCCTCAGCGCCCCGAAGAAATCTACCCACCCCAATGTCAGATACCAGTCAGAAAACTTGCGTCTCAAGTAAAGTCTAAACCAATATGGTGAAGTCAAATAATGTACCGATTGATTGTCCGGGGAAGGAGTCGACGAGCTTGACGATGTCGTCATTGGGGACATTGTCCGTCCTGAAGATACCGGTGCATACTCCGATTCGGTCCTCCCTGGTCGGAGCCCAGTAGAACTTCTCCATACGCCCGTCACGGATAAGAGGGGCGTAGAGGGTGGAGAAATCGTTTCCGGTGACGATGATCGGAACTCGGGCGTTCTCTTCCTTGTTGTACATTCCGGGGAGCTGGACGTTGGTGGGCGCGTCGGCGATGTTCATGAGGGTGGCGTTCACCATCTGGTTGTTGACGGTGTACTGCGTCGTCCCGCCCATACGACCGGCGCCGGCGTCGAGATCGTTGATGAAGAGGCAGCACATTTTTCCCTTCTTGATGATGTCAGCAGCCTCACGATACCTCTGCCTGATCAGCTTCGCCGGCTCTCCGGCGTTGCCGCTTTCCAACTCTCCGGCGCTCATCATGATTGGGCTGAAAAGTCAACATTAGTTTACATCAACGAGGAACTTAGAGACGTTTCACTATGCTGCAAATGGTGTGGGAAATCAGGCAGCTCACTTGATTCCCATCTTGGCGAAGACGAGCTCCGCTTGGAAGGATTTTCCTTGACCTTTGCCTCCCCAGACACCCAAGATCAGTGGAACCTGCAACCGAAGACAAAAATCACGGCTTAATTCCTGATCGAATGAGTACTCGAAGACAATAAGAGTATCGATCAAAGGGTTTTGGAATGTAGTAATTAATGATCGATTTACCTTAATGTTAGGAAGGTTCAAGAAGTTCTTGGTGATGTGAACGACGATTTTGTCCATGAAAGCAGGAGCAATGTAGAAACCACCCATGGTGTTGTCAAAATCGTATCTGCCCACACATAACACAACCAACTATCGGTTGCAATGGCCAAATTGTGAATCCGAACGATCACGGTTAAACTAACTTCTCAGCTCGTGTTGGATCTATCAATCGGTTCAGTAGTCACACCATCATCAAGTGTGTCAACTGTCAAGAACCTATCAGTTCGTTTGTCAAGAATCAATTGGTCCCAATAACTCGAGCAGTTGGAAGAGATTCAATCATAGATTCTTATATCATAACTAACAATGGCTTCATCGATGAACGATGATATCCCCAATCTCAGAGTCCTTTTTTCGCGCAATAGACCTAAACCGACGCTACCAAGACCCATTTTTTCATACGGAAGGCATACTGATACCAAATTTGACAACATTTTTACAAAATTCGAACCTTAAACCTACAGGTTTAGACAATTAGCATAAACACCAACTCTACCTAGATTAGCCATGAACAAAACGGAAAACAGAGCAAAAAAAGACAGAGCAAGTGAAAGTACGAAGATTTACGTACGTTCGGAGGCCTTTGCTGATGTAGTCGTAGGAGCTCATGACGGCGTAGTGAGTTCCGGCCATCTGCGGCGCCTGGAACAAACTGTCGACCATACCTTTCCCTCTGGTGATGTCCTGCTGGTCGTCGGACATGTCGGTCACCAGGTGTCCCCATCGGTCCCCTTCCGTCTGCTTCTCCTCGTCCACGTCTTCAGGGGCGGCCTCCGCGACAACCTTGAACCCGGACTTGGGGAACAACTTCACTCCTCCCCCCAATTTCTTCAAGCTCGTCCCGAAGAACGCCGAGGTCGGCACCGATGGACCGGCTCCCGACCCGTTCAGAGCCAACTGCAAGCAAATCAAATCAACCACCACCCACTTCGTCAATTAGACGAATGCTACTACTTGCTTTGCAAATTCCAACCCGTATTAAAGATGTAAAGCAAATGGGTAGGGAAGGGGATGTGAGAAGCGGGGTTTACCGGAACCCGGTTGACCGCGGCGATGGTGGAGATGGCGGCGGCGGCAGCCATGAGTTGGAATTGCGCGAATTAGTTGGAGAGTGAGGTGAAGAACAACAAGTGATGAGGGTGGAGAAAGTATGGAGCTTTATAGTGGCAGTATGGGTGATCGGGAAATTGGTTGATTTTCTGAGGATTGGCTTGAATTCGTAACGTCCACACAATCAAGATTGGTTAGCTGCCACATGGCGCACCACGACAACGATCAGCTTCGGGAAGCGTCTCTCTTTTGCATTGTTTCTGAGGGGATGTGGATTTTGTGTGCTTTCGTTGCCACAATTAATGAATTCTTTTTGTTTTTGAAAATATATTTGCCACACAATGGATAATTGGTGGTCGTTATTTTTGGTTTGGTTTTGGCGCGGAATAAGAATGTAACGATCAGCGAAGCTGTGTTGGTAGGGCTTGGGCCATTTTTGGATCCATGCGGAGAAAGCGAGCTTCAGGAAGTGATTGCAGGCCAGGTGAACTGTGTTGGTAGGGCTTGGGCCATTCTGTATCCATGCGGAGAAAGCGAGCTTCATGAAGTGGTTGCAGGCCCAAGCCCAACATTATCGAAAATGGTCAAGCTTTCTTCATCTTCTTGATTGGTGAACTGAACAACAACTTTAATTTTCCGCAATTGGTGGAAAACTGGAAATAGAACCGGCAAAGGTCTCAACTTCAAGACCGAGTCCTTTTCAGCTCAATACTTGCATTAACCATTATATGTTCGTTTAAGAATACGTTACCCTCAAAACTCCCTTGAATTGATGATAGAAAACAGATGAATTGGATTCCGGGTTACTGTGATCGGGTTGGACAGAAGAGAATTGAAAGATTTAGAGATTTGAAAAATAGAATTATGGGTTGAAATATATGAGAATTGGGGAAGAACAAGAATGCGGAATTAAGAATTTATAGATTATTTGGTACCAAATGAATCGAGAACTATAGTAAAATGAATTACCGTGTAGAATTTATTGTCAAATGAAACCTTGTGTTTGGTATGTCATATTCAAATATTTAGAAATAAAATGAATTGCCGTGTAAAATTCATTGTTAAATGAATTCATGTGTTTGGTAGCTACTTCGGTGCACTCTAAAAGTGCCTATAATACATCAAATTTTAATTTTTTGTTGGTGGCATTAGTCTAATATGATTATATAATATAAAATCTCAACTAGGTGGCTACTTCGGTGCACTCACTTTTTTGGGTGCGTTCAACGCACCCAACTCTAAAAGTGGCTATAATACATCAAAATTTAATTTTTTGTTGGTAGCGTTAGTCTAATATGATGATATGATATAAAATCTCAACTAGGTGGCTACTTCGGTGCACTCACTTTTTTGGGTGCGCTCAATGCACCCAACTCTAAAAGTGGCTATAATACATCAAATTTTCATTTTTTGTTGGTAGCATTAGTCTAATATGATGATATGATATAAAATCTCAACTAATCAATCCATTACCCTTAGGGGGTGTACATGGGTCGGGTGGTTCGGGTTTAACCATTTTAATCACCCGACCCATGCACTACGGTTTGTAAATTATCAAACCCAAACCCACCCAAAAAAAATTAAAACCCTACGGTTTGTTTCTAATTGGGTTGGGTCGGGTTGGCGATATTTTTAAGTAAAAACCCAACCCAACATAAAAATAAATAATTATTATACATCATAAAAATATTTTATAACTAATTAAAATTTCAAACGAATAAACCGAGGTGAAAGCTATCAAAATTCAAAAATGTTGTTTGAATTTTAATAAAATGTGATTTACTTCAACATATGTCTAGTTTTTTCACGATATTTGTTGAAATAGGCTAAAAAAGTTATAAACAAACGCATCCATAATATGTTATTCTATTAAAATTGTACACAAGAAAAAGGATTACGTGAATAATAACTATACTCAATTTATGTCTAAACTTTAAGTCGAAGAATGCATTAGATTAGTGAGACCATGATAGAAAAACATGGCGAAATATCTTAATTTTCTCATAAGTACTGCTATATACGACATAAATATTTTTTAGATACGAACTCATACTAATAGTTAGAACACGGGTTGGGTCGGGTTCTACGGGTTGTGTAATCCAAAATCCAAACCCAACCCAAAAGAGGCGAGTTGTACAAAAGAAAACCTTCACCCAACCCAAAACCTTCGTTTTAGCGATAAATACGGGTGGGTTGGGTCGGGTTGGACGGGTGGGTCGGTTTGCGGGTGTGTTTGTTCACCCTAGATTACCCTAACCCTTAACCTTCAATTTTGAATCTCAAACCAAAATCCCAAATTGTAAACCTAAACCCTGACCCTAAATCACTAAATCCTAAATTCTTCAAATTAAAGTAAATCTGGAATGAGTTTTTTTGCAAATTCATGTGTTTCTTGTTCATAATATCATAAGCTACAACTAATACCGTTTTGACTTGAATTCCATGCTTGGAATGACGATTATGAGGCGAGTGCATTGAGTGCACCAAAAAAAGTGGGTGCACCGAATATGCCACCATATATATATATATATATATAAGTAATGCAGTTAATAAAAGAGGATAATTATATCATTCTTTTATAATTTGTAAATACTTGTGAAATAAGAATTTATTTAGAAATTCCATCTCAATTCCTCAGTATTGCAATAACTAGTTCCAATTCCATAAAATTCAAAATTTAGAATCGAAAATGAATTCTTTTAAATAACAAACACAAACATGTTTCATTTTAAAATAAATTCTTCAAAACTTATGAAATTCATTTATACCAAATGATATGTTAGAGAAGGAAATTGGGCAGAATGAGGAAAAATGGCTGGCAGCTTGAGAGATAGAAGGAAAGGGATTTGAAGAAAAAGAGAAAGAGAAATTACTATTTGAGATAATTATTTCCATTATTCAATTTAATGATCGTATAATGTAAACATTCATATGTGGAAAATACAAAGAATAACCTGATAAAACTAATACTACTCGACTATTGTTGATGTTGAGTGTTGCCAATAAATATTCTAATAATAAATATAATAGAAACACAGGTTAATAGTCATTCCACGGTTCAATTTCACCCCAACCTTTTTTGCCATTTAAAAACCTAAGCTAGCTCAACCTCTCAGATTTATTGAGCTTATGTCGAGACAGATCCACCTTACCATCACACCTTAGCTCGTTCTTGTTCAATGGTTGTGACAAAAAACTTCCAAATGTTAGCCGAAAAAGCGGAAAAAATCCCAAATTACCATGGTTTAAAAAAAATTACAAAAATATCACCCATTCCCAACAATTTCCAAAAATACCATCGTTTATTTAAAACCGCGCCTCTAATGGGCGGTTAATATAGAAACCGCGCCTCCTGGCAGCGGTTTACAATATAACCGCCTCGCCAAGAGGCGTTTTTAAATTCCAGCTAAAACCGCTCTTGGAAGGCGCGGTTATATACTAACCCTACCACGAAACGCTTCAAGAGGAAGCGTTTAAATGTCGGCATGATAAACCGGCCCACCAGGCGGCGGTTTACCATGTCCAGACATAAACCGCTGCCCCAAGGCGCGGTTTGTGCCTGGTCACCCGACAGCAGACATGTCGGCATGCAGGGGGTGGGGCTGCATGGCAGACTTAACCCCCCCCCCCCCCCCCCCCCCCCCCCCCCCCCCCCCCGCGGCTTGTGCTGCAAAATTCGTCTATAAAAGGGTGTTTCAGGGAACTCAAATTCTTCACACTCCTCTTCCTTCTTCAAATTTCAGTTTTGCACCTTTAAATTATTTAGTTTTTGCGATTAACGTTAATTCGTAAGTTTGTTTTGTATTACTTTTCATTGTCCTTTGTGATTTTATGTTAGTAACTTAATTACTTTTCATTGTCATGTCCCTCTTGTATTACTTTTCATTGTCCTTTGTGATTTTATGTTAGTAACTTAATTACAGTTTTATTGCAGATGGCATTCCAAAGGTTCACGCTTGGGTTGCGGAGGAATGGTTACACGGAAGAGACCAAAAAGGGTGTAAGTTACGTCGGTGGCAATTTTTATAAAATGAATGTCCGTACGAGACCGATGCTTGAAGAGCTCCTTCAAATGTGCACTCAGATTACCTGCATGGATGGCACTAGAAGAGTTGATCAAATGGTGTATCGATATCCAAACAGACATGACGGGTCGCTGTGGAATGAGGAATTCCTCCTTACCACTCAGGAGGACGTTGATGCCATGGTCCAATTTTTGACCACCAATAAAATTAAGCAAGCGGAGATGTTCGTTTACACCGAGGCCGTCGAAGGCAGAGTAGGTCATTCTGGAGATGGCCAAACATCTGGTATCCACGGTGGGAGTGTATTATACGAAGATCATCCCCACCAGGATTTCCAAGACTCGAGCTGGAGGCAGGAGTATCATCATGGAACTGGAGGTCATCATCAATCCTTCCCTTCATATGAAGAAGAAGCTCAACAGGCGGATCACAACCAACAAGCAGGCTACCAGTACCCATCCGAGTACAACTTCTATCAAAGCGGTGTTAGTTACCACAACTACCATTACGGAGCTGGTGAAGGTGAAGGTGCCTTTCATGATGATAATCATATGGAAGAAGAGGTCAATCCAAGTCCACTTAGTGACCCTGAGGTTGAAGAAGAGGAAGGCGAAGTTAATGCAGACAGCTTTGATCCGCTGGAAGGTGCTGATGATTCCGGTCCAGATTCAGACGCAGACGGTGATGAGGTACCTCGCGACCGTGTACCTATTCCATACTACAATCACATTCAAAATGAAGATTGGTATGTTGATGCTGACATGGACCCGCCAGAGGTGCCACTATGGGGTCAACTCATTGGCTTTACGAAGGGCCAACAATTTGCAACGAAGAATGAGGTCCGACACGCTATTGCAACTGAAGCAATGACTCAGAGTTTTGAATGTCAAACAACCCATTCAAACATCTACTTGAGGAGCAGCCCGACCTGAAGGTGAAAACCATCATCGCCCACATTTCTAGTCGTTATGGTTATATCATTAACTACAAGAAAGCGTGGCATGGGAAACAAAAAAGCAATGGCTGCCGTGTTTGGTGACTGGGAAGAATCATATGCATTCCTTCCCAAATTGATTTTGGCGTTGGAGGTGTCTAACCCTGGCACCATTTTCTCGCCTCACTACCAAGATGAAGAAATTCAACCGCCAGTGCCTGGTAACAAGCGCCAATTCAAGCGTCTTTTATGGGCATTCAAGCCATGTATTGATGGTTTTCCATACTGTGTTCCTGTGATTCAAGTTGATGGAACATTCCTTACCGGCAAGTACAAGGGTACTCTACTGATCGCCAGCGGAGCAGATGCAAATAGATTAGTATATCCATTAGCCTTTGCCATTGTGGAGGGAGAGAATACCGATAGCTATGGATGGTTCTTCAGACAAATTCAGCTCCATGTCACCAAGCGGACGAACCTAACTATCATCTCAGATCGCCACGCCGGTATACAAGCTGCTATCTTAGGCTTGGATCCAGCCTGGAACTGGTCACAGAGATGGTGCATACGGCTTCAAGAGCAACTGGAACCATCATTTCAAGCGAAAGAAGCTTGTTGATAGTCTATGGTGGATCGGTAAGCGTTCTAATTAATTGTTATATAAATTTTGTCAACTGTATAAAACGAGGACTAAATCAATATAATACAACACTTATTTAGACTCTTTATAAAGAAATGAATGTCTAAGGAAATGGGGACTTAAGCGATCATCGTGATCCCCCCATGACATGGGAAAATCGGGTTCTAAGCGATCCTCGGATCCCCCCTTTTTTTGTCAATAAGAATGTGTTTCTAAGGAGATGTATACCTCTCATTAGAGTCTTACGACTGTACTTGTATTGAGGGTAAGGTCGATCTTGCTTACCATACGTTTTTTTTATATTCATCAGCTGTCACGTACCAAGAGAAGAAATTTAAAGAGAAGATGCATAATATCCGTCAGATATGCCCTGAAGGTGCGCAGTGGCTTGATCAACATGACCTTGAAATGTGGACGTTTCATAAGGACGGAGGTACCAGATGGGGTATTGCCACAACAAACTCAAGCAAGAGTATCAACAACGTCTACAGGGAATATCGTGCACTCCCCATCTCTGCAATTGTTGAGATGAAATTCTGGAAAACAAACGGATGGTTCGTCAACCGTCTCCACTGGTGTGAAAAGAGGGAGGCACAAGGTAAGGTACACTCCGATCATGCCACAAAAATAATGGAAAAAGATAATCGGAAGAGCTCTCGTCACAAAGGCACTGTGATGAACCGAAATGCTGGCGAGTATTCGATCGAGACTGGGCACTGGGAGGATGGGAGATGTGGAGGTCATCGCCATGAAGTCACCGTCAACTTTAGGACTAAAAATGGGAGTGCTCTTGTCAGAAGTATCAGGGTAGAGGGATACCATGTTCCCATGCAATGGCTATAATAAAGCACAGGAGCAAAGACCCTCGTCATTTCGTCAGTCCGTTCTTCAACATTGACTCACAAAAGAGCAGTTATCGTACTAGTTTCCGTGCATTTCCGGATGAAGCTTACTGGCCAGTTTATGAGGGTATGGTCATCATTCCACCAATCGGTCTTAGGCGGGAAACAGGGCGCCCGCAGGTAAAAAGGATTCCAAATGAGATGGATCAAAGCGGAAGACCACCGTGAGGGCCAAGGAGGTGTTCCATATGCAAAGTACCCGGGCATGATAAACGAAAATGTCCCGGACCAATTGGTCCTCAAAATCCAGGGCCCGATGCGGTGAATCCGGATAATGGCGCTTAGATTGATTTCATGCGTTTGTTCCATCTTTGTGTATTAATTCCAATGGTTACTCTACTTGTATTTTGTGTGCTTAAATGACATTGGAGATTTTCACAATTAACAAACTTCGATGCAATTTTCCATCTTTTTGAATAAAACACATCACGAACACAAACACACACTACATGAAAAACCAAAAAATAACATCAACTAAAAACAAATTGTTCAACTTAATTTAAACAAAACATAACTTGAAATAAACACAACTTGTCACACTCATTCATTATTTCGACGATTTGTCCTCTGTTTCCTTGTGCGATGGGCGACTGGTCCACCGGGTGTAGCTGATGGTGGAACAGGTGGCAGACTCCTATTCGCCGTAGAAGGGCGATCCTCCGTGCTATGCCGCCTCGATGTCATGGTAGGTGGCCCCTCCGTCTGCGGTCGAGGGCTATCCACGCTCATACGGTGGGGAGTGGACTGCCATTGGTGTTGCCATTGTTGTTGTGATCGATGCAAAGGTGAGAAGTCTTGGTGGAGAGTGGACTGCCATTGTTGTTGCCATTGTTGTTGTGGTTGATGCAAAGGTGAGAAGTCTTGGTGGGGACTTGAGTATGAACCATCAGCCCAAGTAGCTGAGGATGTGGCGTCATGAAATGTACTTGGCCGTTGTTCATACTGGAAACTGGGCCGGAGATTGTATTGGAAACTCGACTGCGGATCATACTGGCTTCCAGGCGTGGGATCGTAGTGAAAACTGGGTCGAGGATCATGTTGAGTACTGGGGTCGTAGTGAAAACTTGACCGGGGATCATACTGAGTACTCCCCCCTTCACCGGTGCACACCTCCAAAGGAGTAGGCACCTTCCACGCCGCAATCGGCTTGATCTCCGGCACGTGAGGTCGATCCTTTGTAACTTTGTTTGGCCTTCTATGGACTGGCGGAGGCACAGGGTCAACATCCTCCGTCACCGGCGGCGGTCTCACTGGGGGAACTGGAGGATATCTATGATGGTCACGTCCGCGCACTCGCATACAGCCAAGGAGACTGTTCGCTATCCTTCGAATGAGCCCCACCTCTCGACCCGCAGCCGAATGATCTGCCGTCCGCGCGAGGTCGTGTATTCGCTCGATGCCATCAACCTAAATCGAAGAAAATAACAACGTGAGCCATTTAAAAAATAATGCACCGCATGACTAAATAAATAAAAACTGAATTACTTACCAAAGCTCCGTCCGCCGCACCTTCGGGGGTCATGTAACGAACATATTGTCTTCGCTATGTTTCCAGGTATGGGTCATGGTAGCTCATCCGCCCCACATGAGATCCCGTCACAATATCCTGATCTTGCCTAACATTCCACAGGCGGATCAATTTTTCATACTCATCCGGCCAATTAGTAGCTCATTGTCGACCATCTTTCCCGTGGTACCCCCTCTGACTCTCCGGGACATCCAATGGTAGGCATTGCTCACATCCAAATTGTCGTAGACATCGATCCGGCAAGTGCCACTCCACTATATGGTGGCAGATTAGTGGAACTCGGGTGCACCATTGACCGGGATGTAATGGGAACTTGTGGACGTGATGCGCAACAATGCGTTCTGGATACGGATCGAACTTAAGCTACGAAGGTGCATAAAAAATAGACCATTAATCAACATAATAATATAAGTTAAAAAAAGTAGGAATTAATAGCGTATTATGATGCTGACCTCTGCTTCCCAAAGGCGATCAAGCCTCCTACGATACTCCTCCAACTTATGCGCTCCTAGGTTGTCGCATGTTTTTTCACCAAGCCACCTATTCAATCCAAAAAGTATGGAGTGTTAATAGCGCTGTTAACGGTGCGGTTTCGGTTTTAACCGAACCGCAAACGCGGTTAACCGCAGCCAAAAGTCACCCAAAAACCTCAACCGACACCGACACCGATTGACTTGTCGGTTAGCCGAAAACCGCCGTCGACAGTTTCGGTTCGGTGTCACGGTTAGTTAAAGACCGACGTAGGGGGTGGGTTGACGGGACGGCGGCCGATTCCGCTTCAAGGAAGGCACAGTTTTAGCCTTTGAAGGAGACCCGACGAGATGCCAAATGCCCAAATCCTTCCGCTGCCAAATCTTGACAGAGAAAGGCCGTCGGAGGAAGAGGCATCAGACAGATCCAGATCTGAATCTGCCGGCGCCGCGTAGAACATGCAAGGCAAAGCAACGCTTATCGAGGTAGACGAGGGAGGCCATCGATCAGAACTTTCTCTATTCCGATGGCGGGATTCGCGACCTTGGACTCGGATCGAGCGATTGGACCTACGCGCAGCGGATTGAAGCTGTGGACAGCAACGGTTCCTTTGTGGTGGTGGCAAAGATGCAGAACGGTGGGCGATGAGTTTTAGGATGGGGTGGTTTGGACTTTGGTGGTGGCAGGCGAAGAACAGAACTGGGTAAGGAAGCTAGTGGTGAGGCGGCCAGTTCGGAGAGGGAGAGGTATGATGGTCGCGCGAATGAAGGCTGGCGGCAAAGAAAGGAAGGGGCGGCGGCGGCAATTCTGGGCAGTGGGGAGAATTTTGATTTAGGGTTCTCGTTGATTGCATGTCTGGTTTTGGTCTAGGAGGTGCCGTGGAGGGTGATGATGGGTTGAGAAAGAGGGAGGGTTGAGGCTCACGTTGGGGATAGGAAGGGCTGGATGTGAGGGGTTGAGGTCTTGAGGAGAGTGGAGGGATAAGGATGGCGGGCAACGAGGGAGGAGTTGGGAACTGGGAGAGGTTCAGGAATTATATCAGGCAAAAAAGAAAAGAGGGTGTTGTCGGGTATACGGTGCACCGACGCCGTCGTCGGTTATAAACCGCCAACCGACGGTTGCCCAAAATTCCCCAAAGCCCCAACCGACACCGCCAACCGATGATGATAAACGGTTAGCGGTTAACCGATGTTTTCGGTTCGGTTATGCGGTTAACCGAATAACCGGCAACCGTTTATCACCCCTAAGTGTTAATACATAATAGCAGGTTCGTTATAAAATACCCAATTAGTAAAAAAAGGTGAGAACTATGAGTGGGATAGAAAACATTTACCTACAACCATAAGCTTCATGTCGTAGGGGATGGTCGGGACCCCATTCCTAGTCGGGGTCTACCTTCGGCGCAATCCATGGCAAATGCTCCGAAGCCCAAAATTGGACGATGAACATGGCCCCCATCAATCTCCTTCACCGCTCTCGCACTAGCATTACAGAGGGATCGGTAGAGATGAGCTAGCCAAGCAGATGCCCAGCTCAGGTTTCCCATATCATCCCAACTCCCAAGTATGATCTTCAACCATGAATTGCTGATTAGGTTGTTGGATTTCTTGGGGAAGAAAACTCCTCCGATCATGCCGAGGATGTAGATACGTGCATAAATGTCTTTATCATGCTCCGAACTTTCCTCCGTGAGGGGAATGCCTCCGAACTCAGGGTTGTGCTTACGCCTGATCTCCGCTGTCAACCACGTGATGGATACTTTGCCCTTGGACAATAGTGGATGACCATCCGCATCGTGATCTCCCTTTTCTGGCGTACACAACCCGGTGACCGTCCATATAAAATGCTGCCAACCACTCATATTGGCAACAACTTTAGGTGGTAGCGTAGAGTCCACACAAACAACATCACCATCGATGGGCAAATCGGTTAGGATGGCGATGTCCTTAAGTGTGATGGTGCACTCGCCTTCACGAAAATTGAAGCAGTGTGTCTCCTTTCGCCATCTCTCTACCAATGCTGTGATGAGTTGGCGGTCGATCTTGATTCCATTAAAATGCCTAATCGAATCCAATCTTGCCCTTTTTAGAAAGGGAAAGATGACGTCGTTCCATTCAAGCACATTCGTCGTGCCCCTATAGCGAACTATATGGTATGCATCATAGAGAAGAATTTAAATTTCACCATAAGTTGATGATTTATACATATATAAATATATTATAAGATGCAATATTAATTAAATCAATGTTGTTTTATAGAAATATACACTATCTAATAAAAATTAATTTTAACATAACTAAATAATATTATAAGATGCAATATTAATTAAATCAAGGTTGTTTTAGAGAAATATACATTATCTAATAAACATTAATTTTAACATAACTAAAATAAATTTTTAAGTTGCAATATTAATTAAATCAAGGTTGTTTTAGAGAAATATACATGATCTAATAAACATTAATTTTAAAATAACTAAAATAATTTTCGAAATTTAAGTATAATTATTTTTTGTACACATACACATAAAATCAAATATATTATTTTGTTAATCGTATTGATTATTTTCAATAATTTAAAGCAATACAAGTACACTCGTAAGACTCTTAGGAGAGGTATACATCTCCTTAGAAACACAGTATTTTTGACAGAAAAGGGGGGACCCGAGGATCTCTTAGAACCCGATTTTCCCAGATCATGGGGGGATCATGATGATCGCTTAAGTCCCCATTTCCTTAGACATGCATTTCTTTATAAAGAGTCTAAATAAGTGTTGTATTGTATTGATTTAAATTATTGAAAATAATCAATACGATTAACAATTAAGTAAATTATTGTACAAACAAATAAATTACTTTAACAAAATACAAATTACAAGTGATGATAAATAATATGTACCTTGTGGTCGTTCCAAACGTCTCTTGAACGATGATTAGCTTGATCGTATAAAACAGTCGGATCAATCGGTCCTTGATCAACATAATATCGTTGATTGTAAATATCAACATCCGGCCCAACCTACGATAGCATAACAACAACATAAATCAATTAGTATATAAATTAAATAAATCATTATAACAACAACAACAATTGGGTAAAATGAGTACGTACCGTTTGATAATCATCATAGAAAATGCCCTCTTCTTGGATGAAATCGACCATTTTTTCCGAATCCGGACAGGGATTCGACGATTTTTTAGTGAAAACCAAAGAAAAAGTTTTTTGAAGGCAGATTGGACTTAGCCGCAACTAACAAAATAACTAATTATAAGGTTTTTTGGTGGGGAGGGGAGTGGGTAGAGTGAGGAGTTAGAGGGAGAGAGGGGGGAATGAGTTTGGTGTGCAGAAAATGGGAGGGCGAAGGGGGTTTATATAGGGACGAAACTGCGTGAGGGAGGGGCGGTTTCGTCCTTTTACCCCGCCTAAAACCGCGCCTCAAGGGCGCGTTTAGCTTTCCCCAACAGTCAAACCGCGCTTCGGGGGAGCGGTTTGACTGAGCGACGCGGATCGCTGAGCTGGCGCGCGGTTTGGCCGTCAGATCGCTCCCCCATTGCGCGGTCTGATGCACCGCCACGTGGCCACGCAGTTTGACAGCCAGAAACAGTCAAACCGCCTGTGGAACGCGCGGTTTGACCGTTAACCGCGCCTTGGACGCGCGTTTTGGTTTATAACCGCGTCTTCGAGGTGCATTTTGTGTGGAAGGGTGGTATTTTTGAAAATTGTTGGGAATGTGTGGTATATTTGTAATTTTTTTTAATAGTGGTAGTTTTGGATGTTTTCCCGAAAGAGCGCAACAAACTAAAGGAAAGAATAAAAAGAGAACAAAGGATTAGGATTACTGACGTTAATCATGGTGATGACAGCTCAAGCATGCTGAACAGGGAACTGAAAAATTGCTTACCTGGTTCGACGAGGATAGACTCTATGCATGCAAAGCAATCATAGGCAAGGTAGCAGTAGGATGGCAGAGCTGGCAAGCAACCATAGAACCTAAAAACAGAACTTGGAACGGAAGAACATACAGAACCATGATCACTGGTCCATTGATAGAGAAAGACACTTTCATCGTTCAACTCGAAAACCTGGACAAAAGCTACTTCAGTAAAAGTAAACATTAGTCACCCCTTCAAATGAACAACAACCTTGGAACAGTTGTGAAAAGACAGAAAGATGCCATCGAAAACTGGCAGTCTTGTCTCCTCCAGTTGCTTTTATTTCTATTTCTAGAGCCGTGAAGCATACAAGAATTACCACACAATGAAGGGTCAAACATTGTTGAAAAAGTTCATTCCTTGACAAAGCCAAAGGACTGTTGCTTAATAGGGAATGAGTGTTGTGTTTACTTTCACTTTTGAGACACTACACTCTGCCAATAGTCCAAAAGCGTGATGATGTCAAGAATCCGAATTCGCTCCTGGTGGAGGCAACCTCTTGTTTGATATTTGACGATCCAAACTGTTTGGAGTCTGTGGCATCGAGGAGTGCAGGGGACTTTGATGCTGTTTAACAGAGAGAGGATATATGTTAGATAGTGAATCCAGACGCGACATGTCAAGGCCAGATCGACGACGGATCCAAGAGGGTCAGACCTTTATGGTATTTGGTGCATTTGGAAGAGTTTCAACCTGGCCAGATGGAATACAGTAATTTTAAGTGGCCAACAGGCCTACCTGATAAAAATGCAGCACAAAGGAAAAGCTTGATCAACAGGGGATTAACTGGTAGTAAATTATAACAAAGCATCAATAATTAAAGGAGAGATTTAACCAGTAAACCAGACAAAAGCCACCATGAGTCATCAGCTCTACGTTCCAAGTTGCCCGCCTAAGCTATGAATCCTGCACATAAAAACAATAATGAGTGAGCCGCAATGCATCGATTCCTCAACTTGGATTTTGATTTGACCCAAAGGATTAAAATAATAGCAGTAACCACCCAACAAATGCACTAACTTTGCTTTTGGTAATAATCAACTACCGACCAATTTCATTTGTTGGGGCTCTGCTGAGCTAAGCTGTCTTTTTTGTTCCAGCTGCCACTGAAACAAGAGGTTGAAGAGCATGCACATATTACCAAACCAATCAGAGATCAGAATCAGACTAACAGAACAATCCATGAACGTAGGACTGTTGTAAGTACGCTTGTAAGAATCTCAATGCTGTATCGTGGTCTTTGGAGGATATCATCAGTGAGTAACACAACCTGACTGTGTTAACTTGAATCACTTATCATTATGGTTACACCGACGATCACAGTGGGCAAAGTTTATCTTGACTTTGGCAAAAGGGTTTTTATCAAACTCAAGTATCGAACTTTATGCAGATATGCTATAATACTGCAGAATTCTAACGTTCAACCATTTTTTCCTGTCTTGTCATCATCTTCTGAAGTTTTGATAACTGATAGACTACTGTACTTGGCTAAGGGTAATGATGGGTAGTGTTTACAGGTAAAGTAGTATTTAAAGCAATCATCTCTCATTTTTAGAGCCCAACTAATGAGAGTGATGATTAGGTCTTCCATCAGTGCCTTATTTGCTAGAGAATTTTAATGAAATAGACAAGTCCTTTTCTGAACCATTATAATAGAAAGAAAGCTTACCCAATTTGAGAATTGACAAATGTAGCCCATAAAGGAGACCCTAAAGAACCCTACTTTTGTGAAAAGTGAGAATGTCTCTTGGTACAGCAAAAAGAACAAACAACCCCTACCTATATGCTTTACTATAAAGAGCAAATCACACAAGTTCCTAAACCAACTTCATACCAGCCTTGGTACAAGTTTTAAGCCCCCTCCACCCAAAGAGAGTTTAGAAAAGGTAAAAAAAGTAAGTAGGAAGACAATGACAGGACAAGGCTCTTCTTGTGGTGCATGCAAGTTCCTAAGAAGAAGGTGCATGATGAAGGAATGCGTTTTTGCACCTTACTTCAGTTATGACCAAGCTGCAACCCACTTTGCAGCAGTGCACAAGGTGTTTGGTGCCAGCAATGTTTCAAAGCTATTACTTCACTTGCCTGTAAACTATCGAGGAGATGCTGCAGTCACGATTGCTTATGAGGCCTTAGCTCGCATGGGGGATCCAATCTATGGTTGTGTTGCTTACATCATGACCCTCCAACACCAGGTTTCAAGCTCTTTCTCTCTTAATTCACCATTATATCCCTGCAAGAATCAGCTAGAAGAATTTTACTCAGTTGGAAGGGAACAAGAATTCACAGACCACTAACCTTACCTTTGTGGCTGTCTCTGCAGGTTTCCAGCTTACAACAGGAAATCGATATTCTTAGCCACCAAATGGCTTCGAACTCTGTCGTTGGGCTTGCTGGCAGCTCTGGTAGTTTACGTGCAAGTTCTTCTGCCTCAAACTGTGAGACACAGCTTTCTGCATATCCAGATCCTATCAACACACAGTGCCATCAGAATCAAGGAAATACAATCGCTAGAAACCAAGATTTTGATAGCAAGATGACCGCAGAGCTTGCCACTGTGTATGGATGGGAAGATCAGAGCCTATTCTCCAACTCTCCCCCATACAGCTTAGACGAACTCCTTAAAGGAGTCGACACTGAGATGTTTCCATGTTGGCCTGACAGCAGAAACAATGGCAACTAAGAAGCACCATATCAGGCTGGGAAGTGGATCAGCTTGTATAACAGGAGATTCTTTTGACCCCAAATTTGGGCAAGTTTTGTTGTATCTCCACATTTTATAATTAGAAATGTAGATTGTAAAGTACGGCTTTCAGTTTCAAACCAAAAAATGGAACTTCAGCAAGCTTCTAAATATTTCACCATCCAGAACAGATCAACCACACAAGTTAAAGTTATCACTTGACTGTAGATGAACGAAATGCCTCAGTATTCGCACGATAACGAAATATATACTGCATACCATTGCAAGACCATTGAATTGAACAGTAAGAGTTAAAATTGCATTGAGCTGCTGAAACATCATAGAATGCCTTCCATGCGGTACAAGATAAGTTTATGGAAAAAGATAGCTGAATGGATTTTGCATTTGGGGTACAAAAGAGATTTCTTCAATCAATTATTTTTCTTTCTAATCAGAACATTTCATATTGGAAAGGATTTTCCACTTGACACAAGGATAATCAAGCTCTGCAACTGCTGCACCAACTATCTCTGATATTCAGCCGCATCATCATCACTTAACTTCAGCAAAGCTTTTTACCAAACATGTGCATTGCAGTTTATGCGATTACTAAGAAGGCTACATGCTGCAGGTAAAAACACAAATGATTTCAGTAAGCAGAGGCACAACGAAGGACAAGCAAATGACAACAAAAACAAAGCTAAGCCTACCTTAGGCGCACCATTCCCTGGCATTCTGGAACATCTTCAACCATGGGCTAGGGCCTTTCTTGTCCACATTCCAGTGGGTTGGGTACCAGGGGAATTGCCACATTAAGAAGCAACGTTCGGGATGAGGCATCATGGCTAGATGCCGACCATCAGGAGAGCAAATTGCAGCTACTCCTAATGGAGACCCATTCACATTAAACGGATAAGTTTCTGTAGGATTGCCATCATCGTCAGCATATCTCACTGGTGCTAAATTCGAATGAATAACCCGATCGAGAACACCATCATCAGGGAAATATGCCCTCCCCTCTCCATGAGCTGCCCACACTCCCAGTGTACTACCTTCCATTCCTTGGAGCATTATAGCAGGAGAGTCCTGTATAATCACACTTGTGAATCGGCACTCGAACCGACCAGACTCGTTGTGAATAAATCTTGGCTGAGAAGGGTCCCCACCAGCACCAAGGACACCACCAACTTGTGGACCAGGGACCCACCCCAAAAGAGCCATGAGCTGACAGCCATTACAAACACCGAGACTGAAAGTATCTGGCCGCTTGTAGAATTCCTGGAATTGGGTCAGAAGAGGCTGGTTAAACCGAATTGAGGCGGACCAACCTTTTGCAGAATCGAGCACATCAGCATAGCTAAAACCTCCCACAAACACAATACCCCGGAATTCACCAAGAGATACATCTCCTTTGAGCAGATCGGACATAGCTATATCCCATGGTTCAAACCCAGCAGCATAGAGTGCAGCAGACATTTCCCTGTCACCATTGCTTCCTTCCTCCCGGATTATGGCCACTTTAGGTTTTGAAGTTGCAGAGAGATATTTGTCATCAGTAAAAGATGGGGTGAAAGACAATTTCCACAACGGCTCATGCCTAAATTTCAAACCTTCCTTCTCTGACTCCACACATGAAGCCAATCTTTGAAACTTCTCAAGCTGAAAACTTGCATCCTCCCACATATCTCTGAGAAGAGTAGTTTCTTCTTTAAATTGAGTTTGTCCATCAACAATGAGTTCCACCATGGGAGAGGCAGTCACTTGACCAATAATTTTTGCAGTAACACCCCCACGGTTTAGTTTTCCCATTACCTTGTCAAAGTTTTGCCTGCTAACCTCAACAATCAAGCCGAGCTCTTCCGCAAACAGGGTCTGGAAGAGACCTTTACCCCGTGACCGCAAGTCCAAAATAATCCCACGATTTCCAGCAAATGCCATTTCTAATGCACAGACAAGTAAGCCACCATCACTAATGTCATGCCCAGAGGAGATTAGTTCATCAGTAATCAGATCTTGTACACCTTCAAAAACCTTTTTCAGGTAAGCAACATCATCTAGATCAGGACATTCATCTCCAACTTGATCAAAAGCCTGAGCAAGGGCAGAACCACCTAATCGCCGATTTCCCTTGCCCAAATCAATATGAAGCAAAACTCCATCATTCCCTAACTTCAGATCAGGAGTTACTGTTTTTGTTATGTCGGGGCAAGTGACATAGGTACTAATAACCAGATTACCAGGAGCCTTAACGACCTCACCAGATGCATGGGCAGCCATTGACAGACTGTCCTTTCCTCCATCAATTGCAATACCAAGTTCAATCATGGCTTCTGAAAGTGCAGTTGCAGCATCATACATGTCAGCTCCTTCTCCATCAAGTTTGGCAGCATACATCCAATTCCCACTTGCTTTAACATCAGAAAGAGATGTCACCTTTGCCCACACCAGATTTGTGAGTGCTTCACCAACAGCCAATCGGGCCATGGCTTTTGGATTGAGCAAACCTTTAATTGGTTGCTCCCCAATAGAGCAAGCACCTCCAGTGAGGTCTGAATAACTCTGAGCAATGACAGCAACATCAGCGAGAGTAATCTGCAATGGACCCACAGTCTGTTGCTGGGCTACAAGCCCTGTGACACACCTATCAACTTTTGTTGTCAAAAACCGCTTTGAACACACAGACGGAAGACGTAATACCCTCTTCAAGGCATCCATTACAGTGAGCCCAGGAGCAATATTAAGAGGCTCTTGAGCTTTTGCAACCCGGTGGAATTCAAAAGTCTTCTGTGGCATATCGCCAAGTACTTTATCAAGCTCAAGATCTACAGCAGGAGGTGGAACAGGGAGTCCACTAGAACGAGATTTCTCAACAGCTAACTTATCAACTAAAGTAACACGCCCTTCTCCATTTATTGTCCCAATAACAGCCATAGACAGCCTTTCCCTTCCACAAATAGATTGCAAGAGACCCCGGCTCTCAGGTTTTATCAAGATTGCATCTTGCTCCTGATACTCTGCACCCCATATCTCTAGAACAGACATGGTGTGGTCACCAACTACAATTGCCCGGATATCGATCTCAGCACCCTTTGGATATATAATTTCTTTCACAACATTGCAGTTCCCGCCAGCCCCTTGATCATGGATGCTAATAATTGGATTCTTGTCCCCCATCTCAATGCAGGCACGAACAACACGATATAACTTTTGTGCCATCTCAGCATCTCCACGTTGTACAGCATTGAAATCAAGTTCGGCATCATTCTGTCCACTAACCATGCTGGAAGCTGCTCCACCTCCCATGCCGATACGGTAAGCAGGACCTCCAATCTTCACTACTAGCATACCAATATCAGGCTCTCCTTTAGTTATGTGGATATGGTCAATCTGCCCAATTCCAGCGCTGAACATAATTGGTTTCAACCATTCTCTCCTTTCGCCATTTGGAAGTCTCATTCCAAAAGTTCTAGTGTAACCTTGAATCAAGGGTTCCCCAAATTTGTTTCCATAGTCTGATGCACCATTGCTAGCATCAATAAGAATCTGCAAGGGTGATGCCAAGTTTGATGGATATACAAATGAAGGATCTTCCCATGGTGAATATGAGCCCTCTATATTCAGATTACCAACACAATAGCCAGCAGTAGATGCAACCACAAATGAACCCCGACCTGTTGCGTGGGTATCCCTGATTCGACCCCCAGCACCTGTCTCTGCTCCAGGGTAAGGTGCCACAGCACAAGGAAAATTGTGAGTCTCAGCTGTAAATAAAACATCAAGATCACGAGAAGCCGCTTCCAATGGACACGGCAAACCAGGCTTAGTTGGCTGTAAATGCTTCACTGGGAAACCTCTGATTGCACTAGAGTTGTCCTTGAAGCCAATAACAGAGTTGTTTGGATTTGCCTGTAAAGTGCTCTTCACAATCTGCATAAGCGTTCTGTTCATGGGTTCTCCATCAATCAAAATCTTTCCAGTGAAAAACCAATGCCTGCTGTGTTCGCTATTAGACTGTGCAATGTCAAATAACTCCACAGTGGAAGGGTTCCTTTTGATGTCTTCCCTAAACAGCCTGGTGTAATACTGTAAATCTTGCTCATCGAAAGCTAAACCCATCTCCTGATTGATCTCCTCCAAGGCCTTCCTACCCCTCTCCATAACAGGCACAAAGCGAACTTCCTCAGGGACCAAACTAGTCTCGAAAGAAGTTAACTTCTGAATGTAAACACACTCAGTCATTCTATCATGAACCATGGAAGCAAACTCGTTAATTTGATGATCTTGTAATGAACCCTTAGTATACAACAAATACCTCCTGGACCTTTCCATTCTAGTCACCTCAGTGAGCCCACAAGCTTTGCAAACTGAGACAGCATTCGCAGACCAAGCAGTTGTGAAAGACAACCTGGGACCGACCTCAACTATAACAGTACTCAACCCTTCCCTCTTCTTCTTCTCAAGGAAGCTCTGCGAGTCCAAATTCTCAGGCTCATAAGTTTCCTGAAGAAGCCACCTTAGAACCCCAAGCTTGTCGCCGGAAAGCTGGGAAGTGAGCCCAACATTAAAACACTGCTCTGTCTGTAACCCCACAATCCCATTCGACACTTTTGTTTGAACTGATTTGAGCAATTCAACAGTGGCACTCTCTTGAATAAATGGTACCCGATAAAAGTGGATAATTTCTTGTGCAGGTTTGTCAACCAAACTCGGAAGTTCATCAACAGAGCTGCTAACTCCCCCAGAAACCAAAGCTCTTGGCTTTTTCGAATTTGAAGAACATCTAAGTGAAACCGCTTGTCTCCCAGATATCCAGGCATTAGACTTATTCCCGGCGCGGAGCGTTCCAAGTATCAACTGGTTTCGCCTGTTGATGGGCGAATCTCTATGTAAGAACAGAGTTTGCCCTTGCGTCCCCTGTGGACAAAAATTCAGGGCCAAAACAACAAGATTATTAATAGAATCGTCGGAAGTTCGTAACTTTACTGAATAGAATCCCCCGTAAAGCAGCAACGGTAGTACATTGGGATTGAAAGACTGCAGAAAAGTGAAAGCGAAAAACTTACCCTCAAGAACTCGGTAGCCGTTGCGGCTAATTCTCTCGAACCAGCCATCTCTAACAAAGAAAAGGAAGTAAAATCTGATGCGGGATGATGTGAAAAGGTAGAGCGTCTGCTTTTGACATACAGCAGGGAAGCGCCACTCTCAAGCTACCAGTGTCTTTCACCGTCCAAGGCTCCAAAGGGTTTTCCTAAAACCCTAACCTCTCTCTTTTCGTTTTATCCCCTTTTTTCCTATTTCCAATTCGTTTTATCTCCTTTATCCTGAATATTTTATTTTCGGAATGATCAAAAATATTTTTTGGGTTAGTTGTTGACTAAATTTTTTGAAAGCTGGAAAGATAATTAAAATAAATAAATGGATATTGTTAAAAATTAAAATTATAAATTATTGCATGCTTAACTCATTCATGAAAATTGAAAGCGAAAAAAAATTATTGAGTGCTTGCTAGTGACTAGTGGTTGTTGCAGTGCTGCTGTTGAAGAATGAAGACGATGATCATTTTGTTTGAAGCAATGTAGTTGCTCATTTTGTTGGTTGGTTGAAGATTGAACATTTTGGAACTAGTTTGGTTTCGTTTGGTTTATGGTTATATGCTTTTATGGATGTTGGAATCCAATTTGGAATTTGTTTTCTTTTGTTTGGATGATGATTTGGTGAATGGTGATGCCTGATTTATGCAGTTTTCAGTTTCAATTCTAGTGTATTTTGTTGGTTTTTAACAGTTTTTTGGTAATAGCAGGTAAACCCGCTATATTGGGTTAAAACCCATTGTCCGATGGTTTCGGGCTTGGGCATCTACCCGATATTAGTAATGGGGCGGATTCAGGAAAAATTCGTTAGCAATTCGAGCAGGTTGCAGATAGGCCATGCCCTGCCCCGATCCGCCCCGTTGCCAAGCCTAGTCTTTGTGTTGTTCGCTTGATAGGAACTTGGCTAGATTTTGGTGGGGTGAAACAAGGTGAGCGACGAATTCATTGGGTTTCTTGGAAATCGTTGTGCTTAAGTAAGCATGAGATTGGATTGGGTTTTAGGAGATTTGACAAGTTTAATAAGGCTTTGTTGGCAAAAGTGGCATGGCGAATATGGAAAGAGTCAACTCTCTATTACCTCAAGTGTTTAAAGGAAAGTACTTTCCTAACTCTTCTCTTCTGGATGCTAAGGCTGGATCTCTACCTTCTTGGGGCTGGCGGGGGGTGTTGCACGGACATGATTTGGTGGTTCAAGGTCTATGATGGCAAATTGGCTAGGTTCGAGGGATCAGTTGCGTCTTTAATATGCCCGAACGAAGGGTTTGGAAGGTGGACTGCTTACGTCAAATCTTTGAGGAGGAGACTGTCCGGGTCATTCTAGCTATTCCTTTGCCTATTTCTCCGGTGCCTGATCATGCGGTATGGAATGGGGAGCAATCAGGTCGTTATACTATCAAGTCTGGCTATCACTTAGCAGTGGTTCAAGAGGAGGAAGGAGCTAAGGGTGAAGGCGAAAGTTCAGTTGTGGGATCGTAGCCTCTGGAAAAGGGTTTGGGGGTCTCTCATACCCCCCAAGTTGCAGTATTTCATCTGACAGCTGGTTCGCAGTGTCTTTCCAATGGGTGAGGCACTGAGTTCTCGGGGGGTGGGTGTAACACCCTGACATTTGAGTTCAGGTTCAATCATGATAAATTATCGATTGGATAGACGATTACGTACGAATGGTTACAATTGCGAATTAGGAATAATAATAATAACATATTATTATTATTATTAGTAAAACAAAACTAAAACAAAAAAAAGGAAGAAAAACCACCCCACCCCATCAGTACACCACCCCACCTCTCCCTTTTTTTACCATGACCCCAATTAATCCCCATCCATCCCACCTCTCTCGCCCCAGTCTTCTGCAAAGCCTCACAAGAGACCAAATCAAATCATTTTATTATCTTGTCATAATTTGGAACGGCAACAACAGAACCACCATGTAACACCCATACTTAATAGGGCTGTCCAATTTAATAGGAGAGTTGGGTAGCTAAAGAAGAACGTTGTCGGTGGAATTTTCTTTAAGTTGAATCTCATCCCCTTTCCTTAAGTTATACGACACATTGTTCTCCCTCCCATAGACACTCACCAGTGCTATCCATCTCTCACACAATTTTTGCTCTTCAACTACAGCGAGACCCATTTACTCCATTCATTGTATTTCTTATTCATAAACAACAAACAAAAATAGAGGGAAGTTAGCTAGCAGCAGCCGAGGAAGGAAAGAAAACCCAGCCGTAGACTCCCTCTCCCTCTCGACATCTGCCACCGTCAAACACGTCGCCACCACCAGCAGACGTCGACCTTCTATTCCAATCTCGACTAGCAACAGCAGCAGCCTAAGCGAACAGCTGCACAACTACTCCCGCACGTTTGACAGCCGGTAGCGACAATAGCCCTTCCGCTAGCGCAAGCGAGCGTTGTTCGTCCGTCGCCCCATTCCATCTCATTTTCATATCCCCAACACGTCTCGCCGACCGACCGGGAGCACGACCCTCTCGGTACCGCCTTATCCTGCCAAGCAAACACGACTCAGGCTCGGTAAGAATCTCGAACCCAAAGTTTCTTTCGAACTCGAGTTATGTTGTAGCTAATCGAACCGCATACGTAATAAACCGTAGCTTTGCCACAAGGCGTCCGATTCAAACGGAAATCGACAAGGAGGAACGACGCCCAGAATCATCAAACCCAGTTTTAGGATCGATCCCAAGGTAACAGATCTGATTCTGTAAGATTAACTCGAGTATTAGCGTATATGCAAGTTATGGGTTTTAGCAACGAAACTTACAGTCTTTTAGTGAAGAAGACGATCGTCGCTAAAGACTGATGCGCAAATTCCCAGATCAGTCCCTCAAGTGTTCAGTATGAACAGCTTAGTCCCTCTGAGTTTTTAGTTTTGACAAATTGGCCCGAAAGTTGTATTTATTTTATAATTATGTTAGTTGTGATGCTTTCCAGTAGGTATTTTAATGATCTAATAATTTTAGAATTTCTAGGAAACGATATACAGCTCGTGTATAAATTTTAGAATTTTTGGAACTGTACTTGTATTTACAAAAAGTTGAACTAATGTTGGTTTAAATTAATTAAAATACTGTCAGAAGTCGGTTTGGTGATTTGATAATTTTCCATAAAACTGGGATTATTTATTGACGTTATAAAATTATGAATCATAATTATTAGTGTTCGTGACTTGGTTTAAAAATTTTATATGATTAATTTTAATAGGAAAAATAGGTTATTTAAAAGAGGGGCTTATGTTTATTGATTTGGATTAATGATTTGAGTTAACCAAGGTCATAATGTGGAGTCTTAAGTGGAAAATATATTTTCAGAAATTTATGAGAATTGTATGAGAACTATTTTAAGAAATATTGAATTGCTTGAGATGATTTAATTCTTGATTAAAGAGGTTGAAAAGTTTAGTTTTGAGGAAATGATTTAAAAGAGATTGAGGGTCATTTTTAAAGGATTTTGGGACTAAGTAATCAATGAGGGAAATTTTACCAATACGTTAAAGGGACTAAATCTGAGGATTACCGACTAAGGGAAGATGATTTCAGTTTATAGGATTGAGGAAGCGATTGGATTAAGGATTTCACATCAAGGGAACTAAGAATCGTCATTTGAGAGGTGAGTGGTTTAAGGGGGTAAATTCTACGCCTTAAATATTTTCAAGTATTTGACTTACGAGTTTTAAGTATGTGTGTTTATGTGAATTGTATGCCAATGATTGATTTATGTCGTGATTGATGAGCATGTTTTATTTGAGATATTATCTGAGATGCTCTATTTGAATTATGATTGTGAAGTATATGATTATTTGAGCTTTCAGTATTTACTTGAAGCTTTTATATTTATGTTTATTTAATGAAGGTTGTTTGATCTTTAAGGATCAACATTTAAGAGGTATTTCACTCCTAATTAAATTAGGGTGAAAAGTTTTAAAGGTAATTCACTAACGCCAGTACCCCGCCCCAGTGAAAGTTTCAAGGAAGAGCAAGTTTGCTCTTAAGGAACATGTGGATGAATCACGTAGACATCACATGAATTTTAAAGGAAGAGTATGATACACTCTTAAGGTTTATGGGGTTGAATCGATTACTCCCATAAAAAGGTTTAAGGAAAGGCCTATGTTGGCCCTCATACATATGAGCTGGGCGGCTGGACTAGTTAGTGAGGGGATCCCAGTGTCGGTCAAAGGTTTAAGATTTTAGAGGGTGGTGAGTAACAACAACTCCCACGTTTTTAAGGGTTAAAATTTAAAGGGTGGAAGTATGAACAACTTCCACCAGTTTTGAGGTGAACACTTAAGGGAACACGTAAGTGATTCAAGTTTAAGTAATGGCGTAGGCTGACCCCAACCCACTCACCAGGTCGTAGAGGAGGAGCTAGGGAGCATCCAGTCGAGGAGCATCCAGTGAGAGAGCAGGCTACCCGAGGAGGACCACGTGAGCGCTTCTGAAGATGTCTGACCACGGATCGGAGTAAGCAACATTTGTAATCTTTAGTTATTTGCTTTATGATCATGAGTAATGACTGGAGATTTAAAAGGATACGACTTTATGGATTGAGGTTTGCCCAAATGTTAGGGTTTTGCTTTTAATTTAAATTATAAGGTGTATTTTCAATATTGGTATTTCGAGCACATTATTGTTTCTTTCTTTCAAAATTTTAAATAAGCTCCGGAGCAAAATTGTTATTTAAGGGTTTTAGAGATCGGGATGTGACATTTTGGTATCAGAGCCGGTGATCTTCTGTTCCTTGTCTCCAAGGAATACTGGAATATCGGTCGTAGTTTTAAAGTCTTATGTTTTAAAGGAAAAGAAAAACGTGTTTTAAGTTTTGGCCAAACGAGTCAAGGATTTCTTTTAATTATTTATAAAATCTCCAGTCTACTCTAATTGTATTGGGAAAAA
Organism: Linum trigynum; assembly: GCA_964030455.1. NCBI lineage: Eukaryota > Viridiplantae > Streptophyta > Magnoliopsida > Malpighiales > Linaceae > Linum > Linum trigynum. Next base: position 7,007,992 of record OZ034818.1, read on the forward strand.
TAGCTCGATTACTAAAAGGGCCTTACTGATATGCAGAGCTAGTAATGCCCACGTCAACCTTCGACCACCACCGCAACCTAGGCGTCCACCGGATTATGATACGTTCCGGAAGAGGAAGGTAGAGGATTTTTACGGGGATCGTTCGACGGATCCCATGGAGATCGATTTGTGGCTGTCAAAAGTCACTCGCACTTTACAAGAGATGCGAGCAGATGACGAGGACAAAGTGTTGCTGACAGTGTCCCTACTGCAGGGTGCTGCTTACAACTGGTGGGCTACACTGCCAGCCAGTCGGGAGGATCCACCAACCATCACTTGGACAGGGTTCGTGCAACTGTTCAAAGACCACTACATACCAATGTCCTATCGGACCGAGCAGCAGAGGGAATTCCTTATGATCAGACAAAAGTGGGGAAGTGAAAAAAGAGAGACAGTGGCGGAGTACACATCCCGGTTTGATAAACTGCTCCCTTATGGGGGGCCACAGTTCCAGGATGCTGGGATTCAACGCAGTCACTACCTAGAGAGCCTGAAGCCTACCCTTAGGAGGGACCTGAGCGCACATGTATGGAACAGTAGAGAGGAGATTTATCAGGCAGCCCTCCGAGTGAAGAGGGTAGAACAGAGCTTGTATGAAGAAAGGGTACAACAAGATGGTCATAAGAGAAAGGCTATGAGCTTCACAGAGGGACCAAGCCAGATGAGTCAGACCAGGAGGAGGCCGAATGGTCTACCCAGTTACGGAGGCACTCAAAGTCGGGCTGGTTTGACTAAGCCGGGTCCGACCTATAGTAACAGGGGTCCTTGCAACCAGTGTGGGAAGATTCATCCGGGGGAATGCAAGCTGCACTTAGGGGTCTGTTTCCACTGCAACGAGCCAGGCCATTTTGCCAGAGAATGCCCTAAGAAGGGAGGGCAAGGGAGGACTCAGTCTGAACAGTCTGTTCGTGGTGGAGGAGGCAAAACTTACACCGGGTACCAGTTTGGTAATCAGCCAAACCGATCTTTCAACAACAATGGAGGAAATGCTAGACGGTCCATCCGTAACGATAGAGGCCAGGGGTCTCAAGCAGCTGGGCAACCAAGGATCTTCGTCATGAGGAGAGAAGAGGCTGATGCTGCACCTGAAGTGGTGACGGGTATGATTACTCTTTATCGACATTCAGCTTTTGTACTCATCGATTCTGGTTCTACGCATTCATTTATCTCTACAAAGTTTGCTAGAAACATAAGAATACCATCAGTGAAGTTGGGTCAGAACTTAGGAGTGAGAACCCCAGTAGGGGATACGTTGATAGTGGATTCCGTCATTAGGAATTGCACTATCACAATGGCTGGTTACGAGTTCCAAGCAAATCTGATCATACTACCGTTTGACGAGTTTGACGTCATACTGGGTATGGATTGGCTGTCCAAGAATCGAGCAAGGGTTGATTGTTACAAGAAGGAGGTTAGCCTTGAAATTGAGGGCAAGGGCATGGCATTATTCAAGGGTACCAGAAAGCTGATTCCAGGAGGCTTAATCTCTGCGATGAAGGCCTTCTCGTTGATCCAAAAAGGATGTGAAGCCTACTTGGCCCATATCAAGGAGGTGTAAGAGAAGAAGATAGAAGATGTACCTATTGTGAGAGAATACCCCGAGGTATTCCCCGAAAATCTTCCTGGGTTACCTCCGCAACGGGAGGTAGAGTTTGATATTGAAGTGGTTCCTGGTACAGCACCAATATCCATTCATCCATACCGCATGGCACCAGTGGAGTTGAAGGAGCTGAAGGAGCAGTTAGAAGAGCTATTGGAGAAGGGTTTCATCCGCCCTAGCGTATCACTGTGGGGAGCACCAGTGTTGTTCGTGAAGAAGAAAGATGGCAGTATGAGACTGTGCATCGACTATAGGAAGTTGAACAAGGCAACCATCAAGAATCGTTATCCTCTGCCAAGGATAGACGATCTCTTCGACTAGTTACAAGGAGCAAAAGTGTTCTCAAAAATTGATCTGAGGTCTGGATACCATCAATTGAGGGTAGCAGATGGCTCCATACCTAAGACGGCATTCCACACACGATATGGCCACTACGAGTTCTTGGTCATGCCGTTCGGTTTGACTAATGCACCGGCAGCTTTCATGGCCTTGATGAACCGAGTTCTTCATGAATATCTAGATAAGTTTGTCATCGTCTTCATTGATGACATTCTCATCTACTCTAAGAGCGAGAAAGATCATGAAGAGCACTTAAGGGTGGTATTACAGATACTGAAGGAGGAAGAGTTGTATGCCAAGTTCTCTAAATGCGATTTCTGGCTAGACGAAGTCCTATTTTTGGGGCATATGATCTCTGGTCGTGGAGTTGAAGTGGATCCAAAGAAGATTGAAGCTGTGACAAACTGGATTCCACCAAAGAACGTTTCTGAAGTACGGAGTTTTCTGGGTTTAACTGGGTACTACCGAAGATTTGTAGAAGGCTTCTCCAGTATTGGGAGACCCATGACTCAATTGTTGCAGAAGGGGAAGGCATTTGTATGGGACGAGAAGTGTCAAGCTGCATTCGAGTTGCTGAAGAAGAAGTTGACGTCTGCACCAGTGTTGGCATTACCAACCAGTGGTGGGGAGTATTCCATCTATAGTGATGCTTCGTATCAAGGGTTGGGTTGCGTGCTGATGCAAGATAAAAAGGTGATCGCCTACGCTTCGAGGCAACTACGACCCCACGAGGTGAGCTACCCCACCCATGATTTGGAGTTGGCAGCAGTGGTATTTGCCTTAAAGCTATGGAGACACTATCTCTACGGCGAGACTTTCACCATCTTTACTGATCACAAAAGTCTCCAACACTTAGCTGATCAGAAGGAGTTGAACATGAGACAGAGGAGGTGGATGGAGCTGTTAAGCGATTACGATTGTACTATTAAGTACCATCCAGGAAAGGCAAATGTGGTAGCTGATGCATTGAGTAGGAAGAGAGAGAGTCCTTTACCCGAATTGGTCTCTTTGAGGGACATGAACGTGGAATTGGAATTAGAAGAAGTGACGAAGCTGTTAGAAACCTTGAAGGTTCGCCCTATGTTACAGGAACGTATCAAGGAGAAGCAGGGTGAAGATACAGAATTGGAGAAGTATAAGAAACGGGTGTTAGAAGGGAAGGACACCAAATTTGAATTGGTAGATGGTGTACTGATGTATCAAGGAAGATTATGTGTGCCGGATGTCGACAAGCTAAGAAAGGACATTCTAGACGAGGCCCACTCTGCACCTTATGCGATGCACCCTGGTGCCACAAAAATGTATCGTACCCTCAAGGAGCATTTTTGGTGGCCAGAATTGAAGAAGGATGTAGCAGCCATGTTTATCAGTGCTTGGAGTGTCAAATGATTAAGGCTGAGCATCAAGCCCCAGTCATTGAACATCTACCACTGGAGATTCCACAATGGACTTGGGAGAAAATCACTATGGATTTTGTGTATGGCTTGCCGAGGACCCCGAAGGGAAATGACGGAGTATGGGTAATTGTGGACCGATTCTCAAAGGTGGCTCATTTTATACCAATCAAGTTCAAGCCAGGGCTGGAAGAACTGGCTAGATTGTATGTGAGAGAGATAGTGAGGCTACATGGAGTTCCACTTTGCATCGTGTCTGATCGCGATCCTAGCTTCACGGCACGATTCTGGGTAAGTCTTCAGAAGGCTATGGGCACTAAGGTGCATTTCTCTACTGCATATCACCCCCAGACTGATGGACAGTCAGAGAGGACGATTCAAACGCTGGAAGACCTGCTGAGGGCGTGTGTCTTGACGATGGAGGGAGCTTGGGACGAGCATTTGCCCCTAATGGAGTTTGCTTACAATAACTAGTATCACAGCTCGATACAAGCAGCTCCATATGAGGTATTGTATGGGAGAAAATGTCGCACACCACTATACTGGGATGAAGAAGGAGTACGACAACTAGAAGGACCGGATATGGTACAGAAGGAAGTGGAAAAGGTGGAGGCAATTCTTCAAAACTTGAAGGTGGCCCAGGACCGGCAGAAAAGTAATGCTCAGAGGCCAGGAAACCCACGCAGTCATGAAGTGGGTGATATGGTATTTCTGAGGGTGTCTCCTTTGAAGGGAGTAATGAGATCAGGCAAAAAGGGAAAGCTTAGTCCGAGGTATATCGGGCCATACGAGGTGTTAGAGAGTGTGGGACCCTTAGCATATCGACTAGCTTTACCTCCTAGCCTATCTAGGATTCACGATGTCTTCCATGTAAGCATGATGAGGGCGTATCGATCTAACCCTGAACATGTGATCAGGCATGAGGACATCCAGTTGGAGGACGATTTGACTTACGAGGAAACCCCAGTCAAGATCGTGGATAAACAGGAAAAGAAATTGAGAAAAAAGAATATTGTAATGGTAAAGGTGATATGGAGGAACCAGGGCAATGAGGCTGCGACTTGGGAGACAGAAACAAGCATGCGAGAGAAGTACCCGAAATTGTTTAACGACGCTTAGATCGGTGGTTGATCGGTCCCAATGTATTTTAGCGTTCAGCTCTCGATATACACTATTTAATAATAGTCCCGGTGATAAAGTTGTATTCAGCCAAGTACAACAACGAAGTTCACCCAAAATTTCGAGGTCGAAATTTATTTAAGGAGGAGGGAAATGTTACATCCCAGTCGAATACAAGTGTTTGTACCTCAATACCTATCAAACAATTCTAATTTCAAGGACGAAATTTTTATAAGGGTGGAGGAAATGTAACACCCTGACATTTGAGTTCAGGTTCGATCATGATAAATTATCGATTGGATAGACGATTACGTACGAATGGTTACAATTGCGAATTAGGAATAATAATAATAACATATTATTATTATTATTAGTAAAACAAAACAAAAACAAAAAAAGGAAGAAAAACCACCCCACCCCACGTCACCCCCACCCCATCTGTACCACCCCACCTCTCCCTCTCTTTACCATGACCCCAATTAATCCCCATCCATCCCACCTCTCTCGCCCCAGTCTTCTGCAAAGCCTCACAAGAGACTAAATCATATCATTTTATTATCTTGTCATAATTTGGAACGGCAACAACAGAACCACCATGTAACACCCATACTTGATAGGGCTGTCCAATTTAATAGGAGAGTTGGGCAGCTAAAGAAGAACAATGTCGGTGGAATTTTCTTTAAGTTGAATCTCATCCCCTTTCCTTAAGTTATACGACACATTGTTCTCCCTCCCATAGACACTCACGAGTGCTATCCATCTCTCACACCATTTTTGCTCTTCAACTACAGCGAGACCTATTTACTCCATTCATTGTATTTCTTATTCATAAACAACAAACAAAAATAGAGGGAAGTTAGCTAGCAGCAACCGAGGAAGGAAAGAAAAGCCAGTCGTAGACTCCCTCTCCCTCTCGACATCTCCCGCCGTCAAACACGTCGCCACCACCAGCAGACGTCGACCTTCTGTTCCAATCTCGACTAGCAACAACAGCAGCCTAAGCGAACAGCTGCACAACTACTCCCGCCCGTTTGACAGCCGGTAGCGACAATAGCCCTTCCGCTAGCGCAAGCGAGCGTTGTTCGTCCGTCGCCCCATTCCATCTCATTTTCATATCCCCAACACGTCTCCTCGACCGACCAGGAGCACGACCCTCTCGGTACCGCCTTATCCTGCCAAGCAAACACGACTCAGGCTCGGTAAGAATCTCGAACCCAAAGTTTCTTTCGAACTCGAGTTATGTTGTAGCTAATCGAACCGCGTACGTAATAAACCGTAGCTTTGCCACAAGGCGTCCGATTCAAACGGAAATCGACAAGGAGGAACGACGCCCAGAATCATCAAACCCAGTTTTAGGATCGATCCCAAGGTAACAGATCTGATTCTGTAAGATTAACTCGAGTATTAGCGTATATGCAAGTTATGGGTTTTAGCAACGAAACTTACAGTCTTTTAGTGACGAAGACGATCGTCGCTAAAGACTGATGCGCAAATTCCCAGATCAGTCCCTCAAGTGTTCAGTATGAACAGCTTAGTCCCTCTGAGTTTTTAGTTTTGAAAAATTGGCCCGAAAGTTGTATTTATTTTATAATTATGTTAGTTGTGATGCTTTCCAGTAGGTATTTTAATGATCTAATAATTTTAGAATTTATAGGAAACGATTATACAGCTCGTGTATAAATTTTAGAATTTTTGAAACTGTACTTGTATTTACAAAAAGTTGAACTAATGTTGGTTTAAATTAATTAAAATACTGCCAGAAGTTGGTTGGTGATTTGATAATTTTCCATAAAACTGGGATTATTTATTGACGTTATAAAATTATGAATCAGAATTATTAGTGTTCGTGACTTGGTTTAAAAATTTTATATGATTAATTTTAATAGGAAAAAGAGGTTATTTAAAAGAGGGGCTTATGTTTATTAATTGGGATTAATGATTTGAGTTAACCAAGTTCATAATGTGGATTCTTAAGTGGAAAATATATTTTGAGAAATTTATGAGAATTGTATGAGAACTATTTTAAGAAATATTGAATTGCTTGAGATGATTTAATTCTTGATTATAGAGGTTGAAAAGTTTAGTTTTGAGGAAATGATTTAAAAGAGATTGAGGGCCATTTTTAAAGGATTTTGGGACTTAGTAATCAATGAGGGAAATTTTACCAATACGTTAAAGGGACTAAATATGAGGATTACCGACTAAGGGAAGATGATTTCAGTTTATAGGATCGAGGAAGCGATTGGATTAAGGATTTCACATCAAGGGAACTAAGAATCGTCATTTTAGAGGTGAGTGGTTTAAGGGGGTAAATTCTACGCCTTACGTATTTTCAAGTATTTGACTTACGAGTTTTAAGTATGTGTGTTCATGTGAATTATATGCCAATGATTGATTTATGTCGTGATTGATGAGCATGTTTTATTTGGGATATTATCTGAGATGCTCTATTTGAATTATGATTGTGAAGTATATGATTATTTGAGCTTTCAGTATTTACTTGAAGCTTTTATAATTATGTTTATTTAATGAAGGTTGTTTGATCTTTAAGGATCAACATTTAAGAGGCATTTCACTCCTAATTAAATTAGGGTGAAAAGTTTTAAAGGTAATTCACTAACGCCAGTCCCCCGCCCCAGTGAAAGTTTCAAGGAAGAGCAAGTTTGCTCTTAAGGAACATGTGGATGAATCACGTAGACATCACATGAATTTTAAAGGAAGAGTATGATATACTCTTAAGGTTTATGGAGTTGAATCGATTACTCCCATAAAAAGGTTTAAGGAAAGGCTTATGTTGGCCCTCATACGTATGAGCTGGGCGGCTGGACTAGTTAGTGAGGGGATCCCAGTGTCGGTCAAAGGTTTAAGATTTTAGAGGGTGGTGAGTAACAACAACTCCCACGTTTTTAAGGGTTAAAATTTAAAGGGTGGAAGTATTATTGCACTTCCTCGGGATAAACCCCTATCACACATCTAACAATCAAGCCAAAACACTAGGATCAGACCTCAGCCATCCTCATATCCCAATATGCATCTTATCATGTTTTAATCATAGGCGCCTGGCTACTCCCATGCTAATTACTCTCCCGGGTATACGGACCAAACATCTCATGGATGTGGTCATATCGGACCCACCACTGCCGGTGTAGTCATATCGGACCTGACACCACTCTGGGTGTGGTCATATCAGACTCAACACCACTCTGGGTGTGGTCATATCTCATGATGAATCCACGGTCAACACCACATCAGGGGTGTGACATAACATATCGTAACAGAGTAATAGCTTGGTAGCCCTAATTACTATGTAATTGACCATGAGACCAAAGTACTCTTACTTGGTATCCTTATCCATGATCCATATCTCATCTTGCTTAATCATAATTCGCTACTTGCACATGTACTTGACCCGGCCACAATTGATTCAACATAGGTAAATCAGGAGTTGTATAATTGCACTTCCTCGGGATAAACCCTCGTGCAAGTCATCCTCCTTAAACGTCATAATATCACCAGGGAATATATATTTTCCCACATGTGCATCCAAATACAACAATCATGAAAAATCATACCCAATCACCTTTTCGAACCATCATAAGGCATATCAACAGTCAAGCCCACAATTTGCAACATATACGAAATCATCAGCATAAACAAGGTCCATCTCGATTAGGGCAAGTCAATAATATCATACAGTAGTCCATGGTTCATCATATAGCACAAAAGTTCATACACCCTTAATCATGCCATTCTAGTTCACCTAGGTCAATTCTAAGCATCAATATAATTATCGTGATACGACAAACCCGGTATGCCGTGCTAATCCCTCACCAGTTATGGTCGTTCAAACACCGGTTCTAGCCTCCCGTACTAAAATGTCAATTTCACGAACGAACCCCGAATTAAAATCCGAGACCGTCCTAATATCCCCTCCTAAATAGTTGATAAAAAACACATCAAATCCTGGTCGGAGCTAAATTCAGCGATTTGGACCCCGACCTAAATAATTGCCGAAATTCAGGGATTAGAACTAGAGGATTAATTACCTCGTTGTAGGAAGCTCGTATATGAAATTTGGGCTCAATCCGGCTTCCGGATACTCCGAAACCCTCATTTGGCTTATCGGGAATTCAAGAAATTCATGAACCAAAAACTCGTTTTAAAGCTCTAAATCAATAAATCACGATGTATAGATGAATTAGGCATTACTTACGGGATTTTTGGATCACTTATGCTCAAGAATTGAGCTCTGAGATTTCCCCCCTCGCTTCCCCTGAGCGTCCTCTGCTCGCTCTGCTCTCGGTCGAAAAGGAAAATGATGAAGATGGGAATAATGGACGTGGGAATTAAATGGACAATAAATATATATAATTAATACGTATACTTATCCGATCGATTGATAATCCGATTTTCGCCGAAATACTATCAAAACGCTCAATTTTAAATCTCAAACTTTCTAGCGATCGAAATATCGGTTTTGCCGGAACGAGATGTTACATTGTCATTGCTAAATGAGTGGGATCATAGGTGATACATTCGATTGATAATTACAATATGCAATCCTTACTAATTTAACAAGATTGCAAAAATAAGAAAAGAACATTTACAATGACTCTAGACGTATAAAACCAACTTCCTTTATGCAAATAAAAAAATTATATTTCTTATTGACACGCTAAAACACAACACCAAACTGCGACCAAGTGCAATCGCAGAATGGAAATGAAGAATAGTGGCAAGTTCAATTTATCAATCTGGGGTCTAGATCTACTGCCTACTCCTTGACTACCTGTTATCTAGTGGGACTAAGTGTAGTGAGAGTGATTGCAAACAAAAGCAGTAAGAAAGCAGGAAATGGTTCGAAGTTCTTAAGCAAGGGAAGAGTCACTCGGGAATGAGTCCCCCTAGCTCCTTAGTTAGGTCAAAGTTGTAATTTCCTTTGGTTGATTTACTGTTGATTAAACTACGAAAGATCCGACAGTAGCTTGGAATCTCTTAAGCCGACCAAGCCCTCTCAAACAGACTACCCGGCAGACGACTAGTCTTCACAGGGATAGAACGCTGAGGCAATTAACACAAAACTCCACTACTGGAATTGGAATCCAGTACAAAGCAGTGAATCGACTAACTCTCGTATAATTGATTCACTTCTACCGATTGAAGAAGCTCTAACAACCTAATCAGATTCTATCTATCTCAGGTTTGCGGCAGAAATCAAGAGAAGTTGATCAGGCCTCAATTGACTCAATAAACGCACTTCAATCGATTATAATCAAGCAGTATATCAATCCAAAAGTCATTACAAACATGATCCCTAACACATGGAACTAGGGTTCTTCATACCCAAGTGAGGGAGAGTTCTACTCCATAGAGAGAGAGGAAAACAGAATACAAAGCAGTCATACTCATAACAATGGGAAGAATCTGCTCTGGGATGATAATCTTCACTCCGAGGATGAAATCCAAGCTTGATTGATGAAACCCAGCTCCAAAATCACCTCTAGGGTTTGTTCTTTGCACTTTCTCTCTCTAGGACTTTGTTTTTGCTATGGAAAATCGTCTCCCTCTTCAAAGACCCGAAATTGGGTTAAAAACCTAGTTATGTCCGATCACACGAACAGGTCACACGGCCGTGTGAAATCCTTAGCTGCCCGTGTGGCTCTCCAAAATGCCGTGTTTGATTTAATGACTCCAGGTACGCTACACAGCCAAAACCACACGACCGTGTGGAATTTAGGTCTGCCCGTTTGAATTCTCTGGAAATCCCACACGGGCAAAAAGGGCCCTTACACTGCCAGTGTATGATCGATGATGAGGCCGAGTTTCGTCCATCAACGAGCTCGTCCCATGAAGAAGAAGAATTTGTTGATGGTGTATTAGAAGGTTTGAGTCAAATATATGGTGGTTGTGTGCTTGGCTTCGATGCAACAGTAGAAGAAGAAGAAGAAGAAGAAGGTGATTGTGGATTGACATATTTATAAGTTTGTGTTGTTGAGTTTTGGTTGGGAGCATTGAATAAAAGTTAATGTCTTTGGTGTGAGTTTAATGTTTGTTGGTCATGGTGGGATTCTACTATGAGCTAATAGGATATTTACCTACTGTTTGTTGGAAGTAGTGTGTAACCTATGTTTATTTTGTATGGATATCAGTCTGGGCGTTTTTATATTGACTTAATTATTGTGGATACTAGTACGTCAGATTATAGTGTGGATACATCGTCGGAGCCATCCGATACTACTTGTAGATTCATTTATATGAGTTAGCCTACTATTTACGGATTTTTGTTAGACGTAGTCTGGGGATTATTCTGGGCACATTGGATACTAACTGGTAATGGAAATATCTCGCAACTCACAACACTTCGGACCTAGAAGATGATGAAGCACGAAATGAAATATTTTTCGCACTAAGGACGAGTGTGTTCGTTTCTACGAACGCTATGCTCCACAAAATGTATATCAGTATCAAGATAGAATAAGGATTCACTTACATATTCTAATTTGTCCCATACAACACGTTTGAAGACTGGAACCTCAATGACCCCATCGAGTCTCTCCTGGGACGGGGGCACATTCGTCTGAGCATTATGGCAAGTTGCTGGTTGCAAAGGAAAATAATAGCTAATTAGTTACTGGAATCTAAATATTGTAAGGTGTGAGTGAAGAGCCTACTTACACCAAAAGTGAACGGAAAGATAAGTTTGTTCTTGTCACCAGCAAGTGCTTTGTCGTTCAAGAAATGACCATAAGCCTCAACCACTTGGATATTGACCCACTCTAATCGCTTCAATCTCAACAGATGAAGACGGGCGAGTTTAATTGAAGGAGTGTGCACCACCAAGCCCTTACCCTCAGGGGTACTGAAGACGAATTCAACCATACGACGAGCAACTGGGTCGAGCTTTGTCGACACATCCTTCAACAAATAATATACTGATGAAGAAGCATATGGGTTCTTCTTCGACCTCTCGAACTCTGGGGTCTTTAGTGTTGCAAGCCATTCCTTAGGTGTGTAGCTGTACAGACGGTCTTGTTCCTCGACAGTCATATTCCTCTCATGCGTGATAATCACATCTGACTCCTCTCAGCGCTCTTACAAGCCGCTTCTACCAACTCCTCGTCTGTAGGCAACATTCCCATCTCTGCAAGTTGATCCAACGGCTCCACCACATCATGAGTAGTCGTCTGTAGAACTTCCTCCCTTGTAGGTGGGTATTCTTCCACGGCATTAGCAGCTGTAGTAGCCTCATGAGCTATCTGCATAATGTCCTCATAAGTTGTATCTGGGACTGTATAGTGTATCACCATAGTGACTGTCGACTCCAACACCGGCTCCCACACCTCCTCGTTCGGTGTCTCTACAGTCTTCTCTGTTTCATTCTCCACCGCCTCAAATCTATTCTTCTCTTCATGATCTTCTTCACATTTCTCTCTAGTATTCTCCACTTTTGGCTCGACCTGGTCCTTCTCTAGAGGCTGCTCATCCATTTCCATTTTAGCTTCAGTATTCTCCACTTGGTCTTCCACCACCTCTGTTTTAAGCTGCTCTAGCACCTCCTCAACAGTATTCTCCAAAGGTCTCTTTCCGGAATCCACGACCTTGAACTTGTCATGCTCTTTCCTCTTTTCTATCATATGTCCCAATTTTGTGGCAAAGTCCAGTAGTTTGCCCAAATGCCGATCAATCCCAGCACCCAGTACCTTAAGCTGGAAGACAAACGAAGAGTTTGCGCAAAATTACAAACTACCAACACACATGTATCCTGTATAATATCCAAACTGCTCGTACAAGTATCAAACTTTGCCAGAATAATATCCACATATGATATAACAAACATAGATTTCAGTGAAATATCCAAATGCATAAAATAATATCCAAACCTCACAAACAAGTATTCATAACTGAAAATCAAACAAGCTGATATCCAAATGAAACCAACAAGTATCTCAGAACAACAAACTAAAATCCAAACAATATCCATTGCCATTCCAACATGGCAACTTAAGAAAAAGTACAACCCCCGAAAAAAGAACGAAAAATAGTAGATCAAATTCACTCTTGCTGTCCCAAATTCTCGACAATCGTTTGGACCTTGTCCCTTCAAGCTACCCACTTTTCAATCATGCTCTCAGTCATTTCCTTCAATCCCTTAAGCTACACATATGTTGTGAAATATTTAGGTTACTATATGCATCCAAGTCTACCAATGCACTATCTTAAATAGGGAGGAAAAGAACATTTTACCTGCTCTAGCTGAAGGCTAGTGAAATCTTCAGTCTCCCACCATTCTGCTTGTGGGCATCGGTGCATGAGCTGGAGGAGGAGCTGAACTGCTGGCCGCTGTTGCACTAGTACCCTCATTAGCCGCTGGCTGGAGCTGGTTGCGAGCAGCGATTTCTTCCCTACTCAGCAGATCGGCAGCTAGGTCATATCTTCCCCCGGTTAAGGGGATAGATGTGCTTGCCCTATCCACATTTTGCTTCCACCAAAACCGGCAGCTAGGGATGGTCTTTGTGTGCAACCCGCGTAGGCTTAGGGAGTCCAGCAGATGCACCTGTAAAAAAAAATTCAGTTAATAAATGTTAAGCGTCATTTCTAGCATTTTAATGAAGGAATATCGAGAGTCACCACAAAAGTATCCTATGTGACTAAAATGATATCCACAGACCATTTGAAGCTGATTTTTTGCAATTTCACCAACAAGCATCGAGATTCAAAACAAGTGTATCCTATGTGACTAAAATGATACCCAGATAACATTCTAACCAAGAAATATCGTAATTCATAATAAACAATATCTGAGCTGAACCAACAAGTATCGAAAAAAGTTAGAACTTACTGTCAAGGAATAGCAATCTCCGAGAACCCACACGCATGGCTTGTCTTTGGCCCTTGCAGCATGTTCTTTTTTCTTCTCAACAGTCAACTCTACCTTAAGTTCACGGGCGATAAAGGTACACCAGTCATACAACCTAACGTCCTCCATACTCCCACCCATGTATGGGGCAAAGTCCAGCTTGCACCTCCGAGCAAATGTTGGCACGAGCAAAGAACCAGAGGCTAGCAACAAGAATTGCTTGACAGCCATTGCAACAGGTGGTCTAGGACCTTCGCCTGGAATCGCCAACTGCCACAGAGCATTGATAGAAACATTGCGGCTCCTGTTAGGAATCATGCTGATATCCTCGCTGAAACAGTCGAGCATCCCCCCCCCCCTCAGTGTACTTCAGATCAATCACAACCCCACCGAGAGGAAGTCCGTATACACGTGCCACATCCTCAGGTGTGAACTCGAACACCTTCTTCGAGTCTCCTTCCCCAAAAACAAAAGTACTGGTTGAGATGTCATAAGCAGCCATCAAGTCGTCCATGAAGACATTGGAAATTTTCGGCATTCGAAGGTCCATTAGGCCTCTGAATCCTGCCTTCTCGACTTCTTTCTTTCATGCTGCATAGTATGCAACATCTTGTTTCCAGTAGCTTATCACTTTGAATAGAGAATAGGTGGAGCCGCGGAATCTGAAGTATGAGTCGCAGGGCCCCTCCTCATCTTCTTCCTCATCTTCCTCCTCAACTTCTGGTTGTTGTCTAGCAGGAGGCTGCCTTGATCCTTCTCCTTCACGAGAACTCGGTGAAACCTTTTTGGATCTCTTCCTCACGGGTTGTTCCTGAAACACAGTTATATATTGAAAAAATCCAAACTCCCAAGACAAATAACTAAAACGCACAAAACAATATCCATCCTAACAAAACTAATATCGACACATCAGAGTAGTAGTTTTAGCCAATATATCCAATTATTATCGTAAGAAAGCAATAGTGTATCCAATAGCTTATCCATGTAAACAAATATCCATAATCCCCAGAAAAATAACTAAAACATACAGTTAAATATCCACTATATCCGAACTGATATCCACACACCCGAGTAGTTTTTTTAGCCAATATATCCATGAAAAGGTATCGGAAACAATAACTAATCGAGAAACGAAGTGAGAAATGAAACCTATGGTGGTTGTTCATCCGACGGATCCTATGATGATCCATCTCCTTGTTGAGATCTCCGAGCAGCCATCTTGGATCTACGGGTTGTTCCTGAAACACAGTTGGATATTAAGATAAATATCCATATTCCCCAGAAAAATAACTAAAACGCACAGAACAATATCCACCCTAACCGGACTGATATCCACAAATCAGAGTAGTTTTTTTATGCAATTATTATCGTAGTAAAGCAAGAGTGTATCCAAACGGAGATAAATTATATCCATAAACAAATATCCATAATCCCCAGAGAAATAACTAAAACCTACAGCTAAATATCCACCCTATCCAAACTGATATCCACACACCATAGTAGTTTTTTTAGCCAATATATCCATGAAAAGGTATCAGAAACAATAACTAATCGAGAAACGAAGTGAAAAATGAAACCTGTGGTGGTTGTTCAGCCGCCGGATGCTGTGACGATCCATCTCCTTGCTGAGATCTCGGAGCAACCATCTTGGATCTCTTCTTCACGGGTTGTTCCTGAAACACAGTTACATATTAAGATAAATATCCATATTCCCAAGACAAATAACTAAAACGCACAGAACAATATCCACCCTAACCGGACTGATATCCACAAATCAGAGTAGTTGTTTTATCCAATTATTATCGTAGTAAAGCAAGAGTGTATCCAAACGGAGATAAATGATATCCATAAACAAATATCCATAATCTCCAGACAAATAACTAAAACGTACAGTTAAATATCCACTCTAACCGAACTGATATCCACAAATCATAGTAGTTTTTTATCCAATTATTATCGTAGTAAAGCAAGAGTGTATCCAAACGGAGATAAATGATATCCGTAAACAAATATCCATAATCCCCAGACAAATAACTAAAACGTACAGTTAAATATCCACTCTAACCGAACTGATATCCACAAATCAGAGTATTATTTTTTTATCCAATATATCCATGAAAGGAAGTGAGAAATTAAACCTCTGCTGGTTGTTCTGCCACAGCCGCCGGTTTCTTTGATGATCTGTCTGGCTCATAGTTGGCCTTTGCATTCTTTTTTGGTCTCCCCATTAACTGAACCAATATCCACAATGACCACATTAAGTATCGAAGATGACAAAACTGATATCCATGTAACTTTTAATCAAGCAATCGACAAATGATACCCAGATTCCACAAAATCGAATCCAACAAATCCTAAATCAGATAATCTAGAAATAATATCCAGAACCCCCAAAATGGAAATCGAGAAACCCTAAATCTGGTCCTAGAAAAAAAAAATCCACAACCACAAAATCGAATCCAAGAAACCCTAAATCTACAAATCGAGACGAAACCCAAAACCCCCAAATTAGAATCCCACGAACCCTAAATCTGGTAATCTAGAAACAAAACCCTAAACATCCATATTCGAATCCATGCAACCCGAAATCTTCCTCGTCGGGATAGCTTCAACATCGTCGTCTGCGTGGTTTCCAACAATCCATCGCCGACCTCGCACCCGTCGTCGCCGTGACAGCCGTCGTCGCTAGGATTTGTTGGTGGTGGTTTTCGGGAGAAGAATTAACAAAGAGGGAGAAGGTTCGAAAGTTTTTTGGAGAGAGAGGGGAGAATGAAAAACGCAGGTTGAGGGAGAGAGTAGCGGGTTTGGGTTTGAAATTTTGGGGTTTTTTTTAATTCTGGGCCCACTTCTCCCAAAAAAGGCTCGGCTTGGGCTGTCCACTCTTCCGCCCCTCACACGACGACGCCAGTGATCCCTCTCCCTCCGATGGTGGCTCGGCGATGTGGACAAGGATCCCACCGTGTTAGTATCTACTAACCACTTAAAGGGTTAGCAGAATAGCGCTATTGTCCATGGAGTGGTGAGAGTTGGCAACAGAAGATGTGAGTGAGGAGAGGGTCATCAGAGGTAGATGCAAAAGAGAGGTATGGTCTGAACCGATGGAGAATAGGGGAAAGGTTGTAAGGTATGGAGGAGAAGATGAGAAGAAGCAGAAGATTGCGTATGGCAGGAGAGAAATCAGAAAAAGGGGGAGAGAGTAACATTGAAGGAGTCTTTGCTGATCATTGAATCTTGGATATAGTGGAGTTATGGTGAGTGACCAATGAAGAAATGATGGATCTTTTGGTCCTTCATTGGCGAGTGGGGTAATTGGGAGTAGTGGACAACTATGTGAGAGAGGAAGCTGGACACGTTGGCGAATGAAGGAGAAGAGTTTGGAGATTGCCCAGTCATAGAGAAGAGAGTGGGGGCTACTAATGAACAGTGTTTGTAATCAAGACTTTTATTTTATATATATATAATAGGGGTTAATTGCAAGGATAGTCACTGAGTTTACTAAAACCGTTCATGTTTGGTCACTGCAAATATTTAATTCCATTCATGATCAATAAGATTAGTTAAATAGTTCAAGTTTGATCACTCTCCGTTAGTCTCCGTTAGTTTTTGCTGATGTGGCAGTCAACTATTATAGTTGACCGTTAAATGAGTGACGTGGCCATTAAAAAATAATAAAATTTAAATATTTACAATTTCCACCTCATTTTACAACTATTAAAAAATAAAAATAAAACTTACCTCCGCCATCTACGCCACCCTGATTCCGATCCCTCCTCCTTAGATTTCTCTCCCCACCTTCTGGTTTCGACTGCTCTCCGATACGCTCAGCTTTGACTGCGAAAATAGTGTAAACCTCTAAGATCCAAATCATCTTCGTGAATGTCCGCGGCAGATCATCGTCGAACTCCATTGCTTCTCTGATATCCCCTTCCAGGCTTCCACCATCATCTGGTACGATTTCGTTTGGGTTTTCCTTTCTAATTTTGCTTTGGACTTTCCCTTCCAACATCGGTATGCATCATGGAGTTATGATTTCCACTCCTCAAACTGGTTCCTCCCTTTCAGGGACTAGCGTGAAGAGATCGCATCTGAGCCCATTGCATCATGAACGGTAATTTAATTACCAATTTCTAAATAATTTGTTCCCACTTCATTTCTATTGAAGCTAATTCGCAATCAAAACCATTTTTTATATTTAATTTAGGGTTCCTGAATTGCCCTGAATCCACATAGAGAACAGTAGCTGAAGAAGGGTGCAGTGCTACATTGACGATGAGTAAGGATCACTGTCCTCAAAATCATCACCATCATCATCCAGATCCAAATCAGCTTCATTGCAGGGGAGGTGTTTGTAGAGACGTGACATGTCGTCGTCGAGGCCAAAATTGTGGTGGTATTTGGGTGATCCGGTGGAGTGGTGGGCGAGGGAGAGGAGAAGTTTTCTAGGAGGGATGTCGAGATCCTTGAAGAGCTACTGCTGCTTCTTAGCGGTGGGAGAGGATGAAGGACTGTAATGGTGGTGGTGGTTTGTTTGTTGTGATGTATCTAATATTGGTGGGATGAGATGAGGGAAGAAAGAGTGGGTATATAAAGTATCGGCGGCAGGGGGTGGCGTGGTTGAAGGGCATTAGGGTGTTCATGCAGGAAGCATGAGGTGTCGATTTCTGGCAATTCGAAGCACATGCGCAGGTGGAGAATGAAAATTTTCGGGGCAATAAAAACAGTCGTGGAACTCCATTGAAAATTTTGAAAATTTTCGGGGCAGGTGGAGAATGAAGCAAAGCGAGGCGAGCGTTGAGGAAGGAGTGGCGGAGATGATAGCTTCATGGCCACGGGGCAGCAGTCAAAGCTGAGCGTATCGGAGAGCAGTCGAAACCGAAAGGAGGGGGAGAGAAATCGAAGGAGGAGGGATCA
The DNA here is from genome assembly GCA_964030455.1 of Linum trigynum. Taxonomy (NCBI): domain Eukaryota; kingdom Viridiplantae; phylum Streptophyta; class Magnoliopsida; order Malpighiales; family Linaceae; genus Linum; species Linum trigynum. The sequence continues at coordinate 7,026,251 of OZ034818.1, forward strand.
GAATCACGGTGGCGTATAATGGAATTAAATATTAGTGACCAAACATGAACGGTTTTAGTAAATCCAGTGACCATCCTTGCAATTAACCCTATATACTAGTTATCATTGCCTGCGCTCCGCGCCGAGATAGGAGATTATCAAGACATACTTATTTGGGGATTAAAAAAACACAACTTATAATGTTCTGCAAGAAACTGCCTTTGATAATCAAAATACATATAAAATACTTACGTGTATCACAGATAAAATTTGGGCCACTTTTGCAGCATAATGATAACTTTCAAAACCTTATACCAAGGTTATTTGACACTCTTAATAGAATGAGCACACTTAACTTGATAAAAAAATTGATAACAAAAGAATACAAAATTTGGAAAATGGATCTATTAGTGGAAATACAACGCTTTTTGGTGTACCGATGAAAACGCTGAACTTGTCACATGGCCCTCCTTTCCCCTTTGTTGAACTCTGATTCCATCTTGCCAAAAAAAAAACTTTCATAATAGAGAAGGAAAGCAAACAGTATAATGGTCTATATAAACATAATAACAACAATATGAGAATTCAAGCATAACCATAACTGCAGTTTGATTCAACCCTTAGACATACATTTCAGTCGTCATCAGTTGTTTAATTATTCAACTGCCTACAGTAAACTTTCAAATGATATTTCATGAAGGAATTCTAGGACAATTGAATCATGATCCAAAATCACCAAAGGCTAAACATCCTACACATAAGCTAATTCAATTCCTTACTCCAGTGGTGCACCACATCACAATCTGCACAGTTGGTAAGCATGTGCAAATCATAGAAGGAACAGAGTGAAAATATTCTTTAAACACCTGACTCCAAAATACAGTTGGTAAGCATGTGCAAATCATAGAAGAAACAGAGTCTGAAAATATTCTTTAAACACCTGACTCCAAAATAACACTCGTGCCTGCAAGGTAGAGAGAAACAGAGAGCGATCAATTAATAGTGATAGTACTTAAATAGTCAAAACTTATACAACACATGGACAAAGAAACAATACAATTGAGAATACTCCGTGAAATAATTCTTGATTATTATGAAGGAATGCTGCATTCATCAAAGCATCATCTGATTCATCTCCACTAATTCATCTGTAGGCAACCATCATCCGCCCCTGTATTGCTGTAAATCATATCGAGTCAAGAACACTGAAACAGTTTGGGAGAGATAATTGACCTAACGGTCGGTAAAATCATCACCACCAATATATTTCTAATCACCTAAAGAAACCACAAAACAAAAACAGAGAAGTATCACTCTCGAAGAAAAGTCTAAAGGCCATGAAAGAGATGTAATCATCGATTGAGTCCCCAATCGTCAATTTCTTACCCTCCGAAGTTCAAGCTGATCATTAACTCCATAACACATCATCATCCTGAAAAGCATCAAACAATAGACACAGACATCAGAAAATAAAAATCTGGTATAGATAACAGGGGTCGAGAGATGGAAAGAAAATAGATGGATTTCATCAAGAAGAAAGAAAACCTTTGTCGATGCCTCTAGTCACCGTCTCTGACGGGGACGATGAGTATCATGCGGACCCATGATCTAGGCAGATCTGCAAGTGCAAGGGAAGAGAATGAAATCATTATCCACCAAGATACAAAACAAAGGAACAAAAAAGGAGATCGAGAGCTCACCGGAACAGACAGACCTGGGTGAACAATAAATGGAAAAGAAAATAGACCAGCAGTCAAGGCGCATCGCTTTGGGGCTTCCCCAATCTCCAGTGCCACAGAAATCAGCCAGACCTGCCAACTGGCCAGCCAACCAGATGTCCTATCATAATTCAAAGAGAACCAGAGCTTTGAAAACTGACCAGAGTCGACCATACACCCGCCCACAGCAAAGTCGCATCCCAGTTGTAACAGTAACTCTGAGTCACGATGTACAGTCAAGTGTCTCTTGTTGCACAGTAATCGGTTCTGTTGGGGGATTTATTTTTTCAATATATTATTAATTAATTAATTAATTAATTAATGGCACCTACCCTCATTCCGGTTGGGTAGCGGCAAGGCAACCGTAAATCTATATATTTCACCTTTCCGTTCACTCGAAGTCTGGGTAATTAGCATAAACGGTCACACAACTATTCACTTAGTACAAAACGGTCACTAAACTCCATTTTTGCACGTTTCGGTCACACACCTTTGGACGAATACCAAAACGACTATTCTGTCCAATTCCATCCAAAAAACCGTCAATTAAGTCTGTCGCTACCACCCCTCGAGATTGGAGGACCCATCGCGAAATGATCGGAGTCGACATCGACCTTAATTGTGGTGCAACGAACACCATTTTGTCCGGTTACCTTAGGGTCAAAACCAAGATTTAGTCTGCGAATTTAAGATTATAGGGTTCGGGAGTACAGTTACGTGTGGGGAAGTGTATCCACACCCCACAACGCCCAAAATTGGTACTACTTAAATCGATAAGTTTTAAAAGGATTGGGTGCGTTATTGTTGGCGCATTATTGCGTATTTAATTATATGATTTGATTTAATTTGATTTTTGTTAATATATGATTCGATCATTATGTCTATTGACGTAATTCCCGAAAGGTAAAGAAAGAGTTTTAGAATTAGTTGGACTCGAACCTATTGGTTGCCTACGTACCCGAGTAGTCGAGATCAAGTCCACGTAGTTCGATAAAAAAAAAGAAGAAAAAGAGTGATTTGAAAGAAGTTATCTTAAACATGTTCTGTTGATCGCGATTAAGATAATTTGAGTTGTTAGGAAACGTATTTATGGTTTTTTTTTAATTTAGTGATTGAGTGATAAATGACCTATGAAAGGGTATCAAACGATTATCGCGGTCTAATGACCATGATTTTAGATAAGAGTTGTTTAGGAAAAATATATATTTTTTACATAGCAAAAATCAATTATCTCACAATTATTGAATGTTAGATACGCTTTGGGTATAAGAGTAATCAAATTAATCCTAAACTAACGATTCAATTAAGCTTAAATTTTACGTATTAAGGATGTTAATGATTAAAATTCAAAGAGATTTTTAAGATTGCAAGTGGCAGGCGACCAGCCTAGTGGTTTAAGTTGTTGGGTTTGACAGTTTGCGGGCAAGAGGTTGACAGATTGAACCTCAATGAAAGGTTCGTTTTGTTTTTTTTTTCGTTTTTCAAAAGTGGGAATTGGTAGCTGGTAGTTTTGGATGAGGGCATAATGAAAGCGGGCTCGTCAGCGGTAGAGGAGGCACGCCATTAACGAGAAAGACATGAGGACAGAGATGGTTTATTTAGCTTTTTGGGCTTTGGTTTTAAGGATCGGAGGAAGGACCAGAGGAGGTCGCCGCGGACATTTCTGATTAAGTCGGCGGTGAGGGTGACTAAGACAGATAAGGGGCTGAGATTAGGTGACTAAGGGGGGTCCTCTTAGTCACATGGCTAAGTGAATCTCAACCACTCAACCTCATTAAAATCTAAGGGCTCCTATTAATCCAATTTAATGAAGGGCATTGTAGTAATTATATAATTTAATTATTTTAATTAATTAAAAAAATAAAAGCAGACGAATTTCCTGGCGTCGACGTCATCTTCCCCGACGCTTTTCAGGGAACTCCCCCGTTGCTTTTCACCGGCGTTGTCGTTGCAACCGGAGCTTTGCCTGGGAGATTATTCTTCCCCGGCGCTTTAATTTCCTGGGCATTTTGTTTCACCAAACCACTGGGACGTTTCCCCAAACCACTTTAATTCCCTATGAGTCTGGGATGTTTATTTCCCCAGAGAGAGAGAGAGAGAGTTTTTCAGCGACCGGAGGAAATTTCCCGGCGACAGTGTTGGATTTGTGATGTTTGCTGACCTATTTTGCAATGTTTGTATATATTCGGTTTGTATTGTTTGTCATTTTTAGTGATATTTTGTACGGTTAGTATGCTTTGTACTATTTGTTGGTTTATTTTGTAATGTTTGTACGCTTTGTTATTTTGTAATGTTTGTCGGGTTTTTTTTGTAATGTTTGTAAACTTTGTTATTTTTGTGCACCATGTTTATCATTTTTGTCAACCATGTTTGTAATTTTTTTTATGTCTAAAAAGTAACCTGGTTGGCTTTTGGATGAAACTCCTCTATATAGGGATGGAGCCTCCAAAGTCAACTCGAGTGCTTTTTCCAGTTCGTATGGATTGCCAGTCTAGCTTGTCATTTTTGTCCACCATGTTCGTAATGTTTGTATGTCTAAAAAAACAACCGGGTTGACTTTGAGACGGAGCCCTCTATATAGGGATGAAGCCTCCAAAGTCAACCCGGGTATTTTTCCAGTTTGTATGAATATTTGGTCTAGTTTGTCATTTTTGTCCACCATGTTTGTATGTCTAAAAAATACCCGGGTTGACTTTAGGAAGGGGCCTCTCTATATAGGGATGGAGCTTCAAAGTCAACCTGATTTTATTTTCTTTTTGTATGGTGTCGCAACCGCCGCTCGAAATCGGGATCGCTCGCGAATTTGCTCGGAGTCGCCATCGACCTTAGTTGTGGTGGATCGAACACCAATTGACCAGATCTCGACCATAGGGTTGAAACCGGGATTTGGTCTGCGAAATTTTAGAGATTTGGGTTCGAGAGTACGGTTACATGTGGGGAAATGTATTCACACCCCACAACGCCCAAAATTGGTACTACTTAAATCGATAAATTTTAAGGGTTGGGTGTTTTATATTGTTAATGATTTAACTTAAAGTCCTATTGGACTATTGAGTTGAAATAAATTTCGTATACTATTGGCACACAAATGAGATTTTACGTCTATTGACGTACATCTTGATAAATGAAAAGTAGAAGTTTTTAGCTAGTTAGAATCAATTGATTAATGATTATGGAATGATTATACTATAAGAATCATCATGATCTATTAACCGTGATTTCAATTAACCGAATCTTTAGAAAAAAATGTATACAAATGGGTAATGACATAGTGAAAAAGATATTTAGAATATTTATAGGAAAATTATTATCTAACTAGATCGAGGTTTCTAATACCCTTAATTGATTACGTATTAAGATTGAACAGCGAACAAAATAAGGCGAGGGACTTAAAAATTCAAGGAATATGATGTAGATCAGTGGTTTTGTATGTTGACTAGTGGCAGAGTGAAAGCTGGAGTTCGTAGTTTCGAACCCTACGTACACACCTCTTTTTTGGTCGATTTTAAGGAGAAGAGGGCGGTGGCAAGGCCGAGTAATACACTGAGAACCCTAGGGGTAGTTTGGTTATTTTAAAATTTATGGTATATATTCTCCTCTTAAGACGAAAACAAAACCCTAATTCATTCTAAGTAGGCAGCCGCTCACCCTCTCTCTCCTCTCCTCTCGCGTTTTCCATCTGCAGAAAGAACAAGAAAAAAAAAGAACACTCTCCTCTCCTCTTCTCCACTCATCTATCTCTTCTCCTCCATTCTCTCTACGAAACGAACCAGAGACCCCAAAAACCATTCCTTCCCTCTCCGCCATGCCTTCTGAAATCAGAAACCCTCCTCCCTCGATTTACTTTCTTCTTCTTTCCGAGAAACAAGAGGGGAAAATCACTTCCCATAATCCTATCTATCGTTCCACTTAGGAATCAGACAAGATCCTAGCCTATAATACGCCGTTGGAGCGCCGGCCAGCCTCCAAAACGATGGTAAGTGGCGGATTATGGTTTTGCATGTTTGATTTTCTGGGTTTTTGCTGGGATTCTGACCCCTTTTCTGGGTTTTGGTGTGCGAGCATGTTTCTAACCTTCTCCCCCATTTTTATTTTTGGGTTTGATCGAGGGGAGAAAGAATTCTCCGGCCAGCGAGATTCTCCGATATTGGTGTGTGAGGGGAAAAGTCGACGGTCGACCTTTTTTGTTGTGAGTATTTTTGTGGTTTTATGTGGGTTTTAAAGGGTTTCGGTTTGTTTCTATTTCTGACTGATGGTTTGATTTATTGGGATGCAGGTTTCGGAGATGGCTTAGATCTAGGTGAGTTTATCCTAAACTCGGTTTACTACGGCTAGAGAGATTAAACCGGAAAAGTGAATCATGTTGTTGATTGGAGAAAGGTTCACAGATATGGTATTTTGGGATTGTGATCTGGTGTTTGTGGGTGGGATGTGATGAATATGTGAGATTTGGTTTTCATTCCATGTATGCATGATCTGTGTTTATGTATGTGCAAAAATGATGCGAGAATTGAAATATGACATATATAAACGAACTAGTAAATAACAGAGAGTAAATAGCATAATTAGTAATTAGCTTAACATAAGAGTAGAGATAGTTATAAGCTATTATGACTAATTAGTTAGTAAATTAATTGTGCTTGAAATAAGTAGTTATATGGGTCGAGAATAAAACAGAGATGAATGGAAGAGCTGATAATGTAAATCTGGGATTTGATTAGCTTTCAATCACTCTTTTAACTCAATTTGGTCACGGTGTAGTTCGATAGGAGTTGATTGATTTTTAAAGAGTATATTGTGAAGAAAGAGATGCTGATAATGACAATGATGGAACGATATTGAAAAAAAGGAAGAGTAGTAGAGAAGATAATAAATCAATAATATATTATCATAACTGGAATATAAACCTGGGTTTTGCTCAATACAAACCTCGTTGGGCGGCTTATGTTTGCCTTGAGGTCTTCTGCTTCTATTTTACAGAAAATAACGGACAAAAACAATATATATGGTTGAAACCGGGATTTGGTCTGCGAAATTTTAGAGATTTGGGTTCGGGAGTACGGTTACGTGTGGGGAAATGTATTCACACCCCACAACGCCCAAAATTGGTACTACTTAAATCGATAAATTTTAAGGGTTGGGTGTTTTATTTTGTTAATGATTTAACTTTAAGTCCTATTGGACTATTGAGTTGAAATAAATTTCGTATACTATTGGCACACAAATGAGATTTTACGTCTATTGACGTACATCGTGATAAATGAAAAGTAGAAGTTTTTAGCTAGTTAGAATCAATTGATTAATGATTATGGAATGATTATACTATAAGAATCATCATGATCTATTAACCGTGATTTCAATTAACCGAATCTTTAGAAAAAAATGTATACAAATGGGTAATGACATAGTGAAAAAGATATTTAGAATATTTATAGGAAAATTATTATCTAACTAGATCGAGGTTTCTAATACCCTTAATTGATTATGTATTAAGATTGAACAGCGAACAAAATAAGGCGAGGGACTTAAAAATTCAAGGAATATGATGTAGATCAGTGGTTTTGTATGTTGACTAGTGGCAGAGTGAAAGCTGGAGTTCGTAGTTTCGAACCCTATGTACACACCTCTTTTTTGGTCGATTTTAAGGAGAAGAGGGCGGTGGCAAGGCCGAGTAATACACTGAGAACCCTAGGGGTAGTTTGGTTATTTTAAAATTTATGGTATATATTCTCCTCTTAAGACGAAAACAAAACCCTAATTCATTCTAAGTAGGCCGCCGCTCACCCTCTCTCTCCTCTCCCCTCGCGTTTTCCATCTGCAGAAAGAACAAGAAAAAAAAAAGAACACTCTCCTCTCCTCTTCTCCACTCATCTATCTCTTCTCCTCCATTCTCTCTACGAAACGAACCAGAGACCCCAAAAACCATTCCTTCCCTCTCCGCCATGCCTTCTGAAATCAGAAACCCTCCTCCCTCGATTTACTTTCTTCTTCTTTCCGAGAAACAAGAGGGGAAAATCACTTCCCATGATCCTATCTATCGTTCCACTTAGGAATCAGACAAGATCCTAGCCTATAATACGCCGTTGGAGCGCCGGCCAGGCTCCAAAACGATGGAAAGTGGCGGATTATGGTTTTGCATGTTTGATTTTCTGGGTTTTTGCTGGGATTCTGACCCCTTTTCTGGGTTTTGGTGTGCCAGCATGTTTCTAACCTTCTCCCCATTTTTATTTTTGGGTTTGATCGAGGGGAGAAAGAAGTCTCCGGCCAGCGAGATTCTCCGATATTGGTGTGAGAGGGGAAAAGTCGATGGTCGACCTTTTTTGCTGTGAGTATTTTTGTGGTTTTATGTGGGTTTTAAAGGGTTTCGGTTTGTTTCTATTTCTGACTGATGGTTTGATTTATTGGGATGCAAGTTTCGGAGATGGCTTAGATCTAGGTGACTTTTTCCTAAACTCGGTTTACTACGGCTGGAGAGATTAAACCGGAAAAGTGAATCATGTTGTTGATTGGAGAAAGGTTCACAGATCTGGTATTTTGGGATTGTGATCTGGTGTTTGTGGGTGGGATGTGATGAATATGTGAGATTTGGTTTTCATTCCATGTATGCTTGATCTGTGTTTATGTATGTGCATAAATGATGCGAGAATTGAAATATGACATATATAAACGAACTAGTAAATAACAGAGAGTAAATAGCATAATTAGTAATTAGCTTAACATAAGAGTAGAGATAGTTATAAGCTATTATGACTAATTAGTTAGTAAATTAATTGTGCTTGAAATAAGTAGATAAATGGGTCGAGAATAAAACAGAGATGAATGGAAGAGCTAATAATGTAAATCTGGGATTTGATTAGCTTTCAATCACTCTTTTAACTCAATTTGGTCACGGTGTAGTTCGATAGGAGTTGATTGATTTTTAAAGAGTATATTGTGAAGAAAGAGATGCTGATAATGAAAATAATCGAACGATATTGAAAAAAAGGAAGAGTAGTAGAGAAGATAATAAATCAATAGTATATTATCATAACTGGAATATAAACCTGGTTTTTGCTCAATACAAACATCTTTGGGCGGCTTATGTTATCCTTGAGGTCTTCTGCTTCTATTTTACAGAAAATAAAGGACAAAAACAATATATATGGTTGAAACCGGGATTTGGTCTGCAAAATTATAGAGATTTGGGTTCGGGAGTACGGTTACGTGTGGGGAAATGTATTCACACCCCACATCGCCCAAAATTGGTACTACTTAAATTGATAAATTTTAAGGGTTGGGTGTTTTATATTGTTAATGATTTAACTTAAAGTCCTATTGGACTATTGAGTTGAAATAAATTTCGTATACTATTGGCACACAAATGAGATTTTACGTCTATTGAAGTACATCTTGATAAATGAAAAGTAGAAGTTTTTAGCTAGTTAGAATCAATTGATTAATGATTATGGAATGATTATACTATAAGAATCATCATGATCTATTAACCGTGATTTCAATTAACCGAATCTTTAGAAAAAAATGTATACAAATGGGTAATGACATAGTGAAAAAGATATTTAGAATATTTATAGGAAAATTATTATCTAACTAGATCGAGGTTTCTAATACCCTTAATTGATTACGTATAAAGATTGAACAGCGAACAAAATAAGGCGAGGGACTTAAAAATTCAAGGAATATGATGTAGATCAGTGGTTTTGTATGTTGACTAGTGGCAGAGTGAAAGCTGGAGTTCGTAGTTTCGAACCCTACGTACACACCTCTTTTTTGGTCGATTTTAAGGAGAAGAGGGCGGTGGCAAGGCCGAGTAATACACTGAGAACCCTAGGGGTAGTTTGGTTATTTTAAAATTTATGGTATATATTCTCCTCTTAAGACGAAAACAAAACCCTAATTCATTCTCAGTAGGCCGCCGCTCACCCTCTCTCTCCTCTCCACTCGCGTTTTCCATCTGCAGAAAGAACAAGAAAAAAAAAGAACACTCTCCTCTCCTCTTCTCCACTCATCTATCTCTTCTCCTCCATTCTCTCTACGAAACGAACCAGAGACCCCAAAAACCATTCCTTCCCTCTCCGCCATGCCTTCTGAAATCAGAAACCCTCCTCCCTCGATTTACTTTCTTCTTCTTTCCGAGAAACAAGAGGGGAAAATCACTTCCCATGATCCTATCTATCGTTCCACTTAGGAATCAGACAAGATCCTAGCCTATAATACGCCGTTGGAGCGCCGGCCAGCCTCCAAAACGATGGAAAGTGGCGGATTATGGTTTTGCATGTTTGATTTTCTGGGTTTTTGCTGGGATTCTGACCCCTTTTCTGGGTTTTGGTGTGCGAGCATGTTTCTAACCTTCTCCCCATTTTTATTTTTGGGTTTGATTGAGGGGAGAAAGAAGTCTCTGGCCAGCGAGATTCTCTTATATTGGTGTGAGAGGGGAAAAGTCGACGGTCGACCTTTTTTGCTGTGAGTATTTTTGTGGTTTTATGTGGGTTTTAAAGGGTTTCGGTTTGTTTCTATTTCTGACTGATGGTTTGATTTATTGGGATGCAGGTTTCGGAGATGGCTTAGATCTAGGTGACTTTTTCCTAAACTCGGTTTACTACGGCTGGAGAGATTAAACCGGAAAAGTGAATCATGTTGTTGATTGGAGAAAGGTTCACAGATCTGGTATTTTGGGATTGTGATCTGGTGTTTGTGGGTGGGATGTGATGAATATGTGAGATTTGGTTTTCATTCCATGTATGCATGATCTGTGTTTATGTATGTGCAAAAATGATGCGAGAATTGAAATATGACATATATAAACGAACTAGTAAATAACAGAGAGTAAATAGCATAATTAGTAATTAGCTTAACATAAGAGTAGACATAGTTATAAGCTATTATGACTAATTAGTTAGTAAATTAATTGTGCTTGAAATAAGTAGATAAATGGGTCGAGAATAAAACAGAGATGAATGGAAGAGCTGATAATGTAAATCTGGGATTTGATTAGCTTTCAATCACTCTTTTAACTCAATTTGGTCACGGTGTAGTTCGATAGGAGTTGATTGATTTTTAAAGAGTATATTGTGAAGAAAGAGATGCTGATAATGACAATAATCGAACGATATTGAAAAAAGGAAGAGTAGTAGAGAAGATAATAAATCAATAGTATTTTATCATAACTGGAATATAAACCTGGGTTTTGCTCAATACAAACCTCTTTGGGCGGCTTATGTTTGCCTTGAGGTCTTCTGCTTCTATTTTACAGAAAATAAAGGACAAAACCAATATATATGGTCTTGACTGATCCTTGTGGGCTTGCTCTGCTTTTGGTTGGCTTACATGTGGGTTCTAGTCTTGTAGCCTATGCTTGAACTTGGACTTTAGGCTTGATGTGGACTTGAAAACTGACCCTGTTTCCCTTTGTTGCAGGTCCATGGTTGGCTTCAAAAGAGATAAGGAAGAAACATGTATTGATTGTAATTTTCATGTAGTAATTTATATTTGTAATTTGTATTATGTTTGTAATTGTAATTAAGTAATAATTTTAATAATAAGTTCTTTTTTATTATTATTATATTTGTGTTGTGCCAAAAGTTGAGATTGGAAGCCAATAGATCCTATTAGATCCATCGGAATCGAATTCGAATAAACTATACAATTGTTGATATTTTAGATTCGCAAAGGCCGATCTATCTTACGATATTTCAATATTTAATTAGAATTTTCTTATTGAGTAATAGACCCGGACAAAATGGGGTGTCTACATATGGTTTGTATTGTTTGTCGGTCTAGTTTGTATTTTTTGTACAGTTTATATGTTTGTAATGTTTGTAAATCTGTTTGTATGTTTTGTCGCTCTAGTTTGTACTGTTCGTATGTTTATATGGTTTGTACTGATTGTAAGTCTGGTTTGTATACTTTGTAATTTTCCATAATACCCAAACTACCCATGTCATTAATTAAATAGCTCTTCCCACTTCTTAACCATCAGATTACTATATCCAGATCTAAGGGTAGGGAGGGTCTTAGTCAAGTGACTAAGCAGCCCCCTAGTCACTGGATCCTCTTACTCGGATAAGACCCTATTTGTGGGTGAGATTTTCAATCTGTTTGTCTATTTTGGTCCGAGTGTTCGAGTTTTTCTGGTTGCTACTAATTCCGACCTATATCTTTTCTTTTTGTTTGTTGTTTGTGGTCTTTGTCGAGGGAAAAGGGGCAGAAGCATCAGAGAGGATGAAGATGGCCACCGTCGGCGACTCCGTGTTTTGTCGGCGGCGTGAAATTTTTATGGTAAGTTGTAGGGATGAAAGGCCGCTGGTTTTGGCTATGATAGGTGAACTGCGGCAATCATCTGGTTTTGATTGTTGGTAGTTCTAATCTTTCTAAATCTGTGTATGTTTAGCTTTGGTGGGTGAATTCTGTGATTGTTGGGGGTTTTGATTCGGGGAATTTGACTATGGTATGGCTTTTGGTTTAAGATCGTGCTTGCTGTGGTTGTGTGTTAGTTTGAGGTTTCTATCGTAGTGGTTTTAATATGAGTTTACAAATGTGAATCTGGAAATTAGCTTTGTGGTAATGGTTTTATTTGGTTTTGATTGAGGATGGGTTTAGATAGAATTCATGATTATAGAAGTGTTTCTATTATCAAAGTACTCAAGAAATAGAGGAAACGAAACATAGCAAACTTGACAATTTAAATAATGAGATGGGTAGCTGATAGTTCGATAGATTATTATTAGGGCTGTGATTCGGTTTCCCGGTTAACGGTTTAACCGGTAACCGTACCGGTAACCGCAATTACCGGTTAAACCGTTGACTGGGTGGTAACGGTTGTCGGAATGGGAATTTGGAACGGCGGTATACCGACACCCGGAAGCTAGCTAACCGACGGAAAGCCGGTTTTCTGATACCGGAATTGCAGGACGCAGTGCGACAATAGTATTCTCTAATTTACAAACTTGCAATTGGTTCTCTATTAGGAAAATGAATTAGTAATTACAGATTAATATAGGAAAATGAATTAGTAATTACAGATTAATAATTCCCCTCCCCTCTCTCGCAGTCTTGCTTCCTGCCTACCTAACCCAGCCGCCAACCCTCACGATCACGAATCCCGCCGCCCAATTGGAACCCCAATCGAGACACCGGCGCACTCAGATGGACGAACCGCAACATAGCAGCCCACTCCAGCACTGCAACCTCTCTGTCGAACCCGCGTCGAGTCCTCTCCGTCGACCCCAGTGCTCGACCGCATCGCCGACACCGGTGCGGCATCCCCATCAGTTTTCGTTGACGGTGCACTCTCCGTCAGTTTCAGGTTTGTTGTCATGTTCCCTCGCTGCAGCAGCTATTGCTGTTTGTTGGTTTTTTACTTTGTTTGTTTAATTTAATTACACTGCCGGTGCGTGCAGCTTCCCCCGCCGTAGAAGCTATTTTCAAGTTTTGAATGGAACAACTTAACCTGGACCTGGACGTGTTGTTGTGAAGAAGAAGACAATGTTTTTCATCATCTGGTGACTTCCATAGTTCCATTAATCCATTGACCATTGGATATTAAGTTAATAATCGGGTCCCCACTAAATTCCCCACCATTTGTCATCATTACCATTCACCTGTCCGGCTGTCCCCAGTGCCCAGGCTATTCACATTTGGTAATCGGGGTACCGAAATAAAACCGCCACCGAAAGGATTCGGTAATCGGTAATACCGATGCCAATACGGTATCGAAAAACGGTGGGGCTGCTCAGCTATCCGGTGTACCGGAAACCGGTCAATCGGTAACCGGTTTAACCGTTTATCGACCGTTTACCACCCCTTATAATAGTTAGTATGAGGAACTGGAAGAGCTGATAAGCTTAATGAAATTGTAAATAACCTTAGCAGGGAGTGTAGATGTAGTTATAGTGTATGCTTAATAATAAGCGGTAAGCTTTAACTGGAAAAATGAAAACTCATTATAGAAAGCAGCCCGATGACTATAATTTAAAGGTTAATACCTTATTTTGATCCGAACTATAACCAAATAATCAACTTTGGTACGTGGTTTCAAAAATTAACATCTTGGTCTCAACTATGTAGCATACAGACTAAATTGGCCTACACATGCTTTGACCGTCAATTTGGACGGTCAACACCATTGACCGTTAGTCAACACGCCATGTCACTGCCTAGTCAGCCTAAAAATCATTATAAATTTGAAATTCAAATTATTTTTCTAATTATTATTATTTATCATTTTGAAATTAACCAAAAATTAAAATTTTAAAAAATTGTATGTTTTATCTTTTGGGACATTTGAAAATGGTAAATTTATAAAAATAATATATATTTTACATTTTATTTTTGGGTAATTTAAAAAATCTATAATATTTTGATAATTTATAAAATGTTTCATTTTAAAATTACCAAAAAAAGGAAATATAAAATTATTTAATGTTTTTATAATTTTATTTTTTGTTTAATTTGATAATGATAAATAATAAAAATTTAAAAAATAATTTGAATTAGAAAATTTATTTTTTGGTTTATGTTTTTTATATTTCCTATATTTATAAAATTTAATTTCATAATTTGTTTTAATTTATAAAATTATCATTTTCAAATGTCCCAAAAGATAAAAGATAAAATTTATTATATATTTTTTGAATTTTAATTTTTGGTTAATTTCAAAATGATAAATAATAATAATTAGAAAATTAATTTGAATTTTAAAATTTTAATGATTTTTAGGCTGACTAGGCAATGACATGGCGTGTTGACTAATGGTCAATGGTGTTGACCGTCCAAATTGACGGTCAAAGCATGTGTCGGGCTAATTTAGTCTATATCCTGCATAGTTGAGGCCATGATGTTAATTTCTCAAGCCACGTGCCAAAATTGATTATATGATCATAATTCGGGCCAAAATAAGGTATTAACCCTTAGAAAATACACGAAAGAAAAATGGATTGAGAGAAGAGATAGACGTAAGGAAATAGGTGGTGATGATAGTGCTTGAATGAAAGATAAGTAGATAATAGTAGTTATCGTGGGATATGTTTGTGATTGATTGAATCTGACTCCTTTCAAGGTAGATTGAGTTTATTTCGCTATTAAACAAAAACCAGCCTGCTTATAGTTTGCTTGCAGTTCATTGAGTTTTCCTTTTAAAATGGCTATGTTATAAAGAAAGATAGAAATTGAGATGAATGATTAAGATGATGATGTTTTGACTTCTTGGTGATGTAAGGATTGTGTTTTTGGTGATGTAAGGATTGTGTTTGTATTGTTGTTATTGATGACTATGTTTTGTTTTTGTGCAGGATTGTTGTGGCCGAAGAGGAAGATGAAGCTTTAGAGCTGGTCTGTTTGTTCAGAGAAGAAGGAAGGAAACATGGGGGAAGAAGAAAGTCTTGTGTGTAAGAAAGAAGAAGAAAGGAAGTGTGTTGTTTTATTGATTCTCTTTTATTTTTAGAGTTTTGGTTGTCTGTGTATATAAAAGAAGAAAGAAGAGTGAGCCAAGGCCTTTTTTTTGTCCTGCAAAGGGTTCTTTTTATAAGGAAAAGGCAGCTTGGTCCCCAAATATGTTACAATACCAGTTTTGGGTCGGACCGATCTGAGTTTGGTCAGACCTGACTTGATTGACTATTATTGACTAGTTTGATCAAGTTGACTTTAACTTTTGTTGACTTTGGACTTTGACTTTGGTTTTGGAGTTGAGCTCTTTAGCTTATTGTTGATTGTAAGAACTATTTTAATTAGTTGTGATTTAACATTTATTTAGTAATTGTATTTATAATTTTTAGTTTGTATTAATCCCAATTTAGTTTAATAGGATGCTTATTTATTTTCATAATTTGACTTTTCTAACTAGAACCAAAGTCTTAAAACCCAATCCAAAGATCAACTTCACACTAACTGTAAAATTGTTTAATTCATCAAACCGAAGCAAAACATCACAACTTTCACTATCAATTGCATTGATAAAGATTTGTTATTGCTTAATCTTGTTAAGTGACCCATCTGAATCATTATCAATAAGTTTTACCTTGAAGATCATTTAAGATTCGCTATAGCAAACCTTCAATAAAACTAATTTTATTTAATTGAAGATGTTTTAACCCCGAACAAAAAGTGGTGTCTACAAAGTCCAGTCAGCTTGACACGTCATCCCAAAAAATAATAAAAATGGACCAATCAGACCCACTTAACCAGAACACCCGACCCAACCCGGCCATCCAACCCACCCACCCCAAGTCTGAATGAGTAACAGCGCTAGCGAAGAAGAATCTCCGCAGTCGCTTTCTTTCGGGATAAGGGGCGATTCTTCTCCCCTCCTACTGCTTTCATCGCACGCCGTCAATTTCCCTCCCCACCAGCTGCTTTCATCGATCGCCGTGGGTTCCTATCCACTCCGGCTGCCTCCTTCCGAAACCTTCCTCCCCCATCAGCAACCTTTCTCTTCTCTTCTGGTCGGACGAACAACCCGAAGAATCGCGCCACTGTCTGTCTTGTCCCGGTGCCTGGAAACAACTCCATATCTGCTGCTTCTGACCAATAATGGAGGAGTGGAAGCTTCGTACGAGTGGAGGTCGCCTGATTATGGTGAGTAATTCAATAGATAGAAACTTTTACCTTTTTAGGGTTTCAGAACATGGTGGACCACTTGGGTGGGTGTGAATGTCGGTATAAACAATGAAATTTGTTGTCGGGTAGTGTATATGAATGAAAACCAACTGGTCCTCATATAGTATTCTATTGCTGGTGGTTTGAAAGTGTATGTTGACAGAATGGTATAAAGTTATATTTTTGTTTATGGAAAGCAATTGGTCTCCATGTGAAACAGCACGAGACAACTTAGGGTACTCAAAACTTAAATCTTTCCATTTGTTTTATTTGCAAGAACTTCGGACCTTTTTACCATCGAGATCAACAACACGGGACAACTTGGTCACATGGAGTATAGTAATGGCAAGGTGGACTATATTGACTTTGTCGATGTCGACAAATTGTCAATGCTAGAAATAAAGGAGATGGTGAGATCAGAAGTGGAAAATGCAATGCAAATTTTTTGGTTGATGCCAGGGGTAGATATGCAGAACGGGCTGAAGTTACTGGAGAATGATCATGATGTGTTGGAGATGGGTTCTCACGTTCCAGAAGAGAGGGTTATCAAAATCTACATCAAGCACACAGATTCTAGTTGTGGCAGCCCTGATACTGCACATATGGTCTATTCTGTTCGAATTTCGGAGGAAGAAGTTAGGGTGTGTTCGGGTTCAGTGAGAAGGGGACAAGGACATACAGCTAGAGGAGGGAGACAAACACGAGATTCCACAGGTTCATCTCATAGAGAGGACCCACCTGCTGCCCATGTTAATGAAGAAGATGACTTTGATAAGGTATTGGAGAGAGAGGATGAGTTTGCAAGTGATGCTGAGTTGGTGGAGAAGACTGGATGGGGCAGCGAAGAAGATGACGATGTCTTCAATATCGAGAGTATATTCCCACAGTATCGAGCTGAACGGGATATGGAGATGCCTGAGATGAAGATTGGCCAACTATTTGCATCATTTGACGAGTTCAAAGATGCTTGCAAGTCACATGTTGTGACTCAAAGAAGGGACGTGAGATTTCCAACCAACGACAAGAAGAGAGTTATATGTGTGTGCTCGGAGGATTGTGGGTTCAAGTTGTATGATGCAAAAGGAAGAACTATGACACTGTTCATATTAGGTCGGGCAATCTTGAGCATACTTGTGGAGTTGATGAAGACCTAAGAGTTATTGCACTGTCTTTCCTTGTGAAGAAGTACCTAACTTGGTGGAGGGTGGATCCATCGTGGTCAATTCCGAATCTGGTGCAGACTGTTATGACAGATTTAAGCTTGAAGATTAATCGAATGAAGGCATATAGAACAAAACAGATGGCTTTGAAAACAGTGCATGTGGAGGACAGCCTCCATTTTGCAAAGCTATATGCCTACAAGAAAGAGTTGGAGGCAAGAAATCCTGGAACATCAGTGGTGATTGAACATACCAGAAGAACCTTTGAGAGTATCTACATATGTTTGGGTCCTATAAAAGAAGGTTTCAAAGCTGGATGTAGGAGAATTAATGGTGTGGATGGGTGTTTTCTGAAGTCTATGTCTGGATGGCAGCTTCTTTCAGCCATGGGTATCGATGGGGATGATTGCATGTACCCCATTGCATGGAAAATAGTAGAGAAGGAGTGTCATGACACATGGGAGTGGTTCATCGCTCATTTGGGTGAAGACTTGGATATTGACCAATCATCATATTGGAATTTCATGTCTGACAGGCAAAAGGTAAGTTCAATTTTAACTTGAATAATGTTGTTAATGTTTTAGTGCCGTTTGGGAGTTTAATCTAAATCTGGAAATTTTATTTGTTCTTTTTGTGCTAGGGTTTGATGAATGTTATGAATTCAATGTACCCTAATGCCGAGCACCGATACTGTGTACGGCAAATGAATGTGAATTTCAGTGGCAAGTTTAGTAGGTCTAAGAGGCTGAAGAGCCTCTTCTATGGAGCTGCAAGTGCCACCTATTTGGCAGAATACAAGGCTACAAGATTGGGGATCAAACACCTCATCAGTGGATGATGGAAAGAGAAAGAACACAATGGTGCAAGGCATTCTACAGAAGAGCTTGAAAATCTGACATGGGAGTTAACAACCATTGTGAGAGCTTCAACAAATACATTCTGGAGTCAAGAGATATGTCAATTTTGTCTTGTCTGGAAGATATATTCGGGAAAGACATGAAGAGAATTGATGTTAGGAAGAGACAGATGGAGCGTTTGGAGGAGAGAAGAGTTCGTATATGCCCTAAGCCATTACTGAAATTGAACAAGTGTAAGGAGTAGGCTGCTTTTTGCTTCCCAACTTTCAATGGAAATATGGAGTATCAGGTTCAGTCATACAGGGGCAGGTATGTTGTGGATATGCGCAATCGAACGTGTGCTTGTGGTAGGTCGCAGCTGAGTGGCATCCCTTGTCAACATGCCATTTCTTGCATGAAGATGAATAAGGATAATCTAGAGTTGTATATGGCTGATTGCTATCGTGTAGAGGCATGTAAGAGGTCCTACTCATATCCTATCCACCCTCTCAATGATTCAACCCAATGGCTTCACGATGATTGCATCGAACTTGACTCATGAACTTTTGTTGAGAAGAAGAGGGTTCCTAGACAAACAAAGAGACGCAAGGAAGCTTGGGAGTTGGAGAAAACAAAGCAAGACAAGCGGGGAAAACAATACAAAGCAATGTCAAAAAGTGGAGTTGAAATGACATGCACTGTATGCAATATCAAAGGACACAACAGTCGCTTTCATAAAAAGGTTTGTATCTAACGATGATTCTATTGTCCTAACCAAGGTTGTCAAACCGGTTTATGCCGGTGTGCCGGTTTCGTAAGTGGAATGGTCTGACCGTGGTACAACCAGTATTCATGCCAGTTGTGCCGGTTTTAATAAAATACATGAGGAAAATGGAAATCCTCAATTCCAAATAAATTAGTCATGAAAAAGCAATTAGAAGAATTATTTCACACAAAATAATTTATAGCTAAGAATTGATAACTAATACTAAACATTAGATGCTTAAAAATAAAATTTTATTAAATGAATTTTATTAATGTTTATAATGATTTGTGTCAAATTTAGTATTAGATATATAACATATAAGGTTAATATAGACAACAAAATTCCTTGTAGCCTACTGGTTTGTAAGTTAAACTAAAATGAACATGAGGTACTTGGTTCAAATCCTATTGAGGATGTTTATTTTTGGATATAATGTGCGTAACCTTAAATTCCGGTTTCTGGTCTAACCAGCCGGAATTTCCGGATTTGACTGGATCTGACCGGCATTGACCGGATTTGACCACAGTTAAATACCGGCCCCTTACCAGCTGATTTGCTGACCGGTACCGGTTGAACCGGCCGACTTGAAATTGGTTTGACAACCATGGTCCTAACTGAGAAATAAATGTTTAATGACATGCACTGTTATCTTTCCTTTGTTCAGAATGGTGGACGAAGCGAGGAACCAAGGGAGGCAGCCCACTCTCCTCAACAGCGGGGAGCATCTCCAGGAGCTGAGACAACAGCCTTTATGCCTACTCCTGCTTGTCCACCCATCACCCGGTTTAGAACCAAGGTCACAATTAGCAGGGTTAGGGGGAGGGTTAGGGGCAGATCTAGCCAGTAAAGCAACAACAGTAGGATAGACTTTGATGTTTGGGAAGTATGTTGGGGAACTTGTTTTTGTGGAGCTCAGCAGGCTCGATTTTTGGGCATGTTGATTGGTTGATAGGCAACTTTCGTCACTAGCCAATCCATGTTAAGTAGAATGTAACGCTTGGTATTTGTAATCGTTCAACTGAATGTTAAGTATGGTGTAATGCTTGTATTTCCAGGTTTATATAATGTTGATTTTCATTTCCAGGTCTAAAATGTTCGTACTAAACGGGCTGCCGATTTTCATGTTATATAGTGTGACCATTTTGTTATAATGGCAAAAGAATTGTGACCGTTAAGATTTTAAGTGAATTGTTAATTTGTTATGTCACCAATTTGTTCTCGAATACAAAGATTTGTTACCATCCTGTTACATATCTGAACCACAACACAAACCTTAAAATTAAGGATTACAAATCCAAACAAAGGGTGTACAACAGCGAAAATCAAATTTTTCCTAAATATATCTGCCAACAACAATTCCCACAGTCACACAAATCACTACAAAAATTAGATTTATCAGCCGTGCATACAGATCTTCACTTCGGTTGCCTATTCTGCACAATGCAGTCAAAAGCGCGATTCTACCTAGAAGTGTAAAAGGGGTAAAATCGTAAACCGTAGAATTAAAGCGTAAAAGCGTAAGTTTTTGACGCATACTGTAAAATAACTAAAAAATCTGTTAAGTATGACATATACTATGTAAAATATGAGTGCACATAATTTAGATAAGTTATTAAATACTTGTAATTCATGTCTAAAGTAGAGCAACTTATAGCCTCTTGATGAGAAGTTCATAAGCATAAATCTTAACAATAAGCCACATTTCCCTCTATGCTAATGAATTTGGGAAGAGTCTAACTAGTAAATTAGATTACTCTATTGAAGTTGAGAATGTTTCCATGTACCTCTTATGTATCTTTTAATCTCAAATGTATCATATTTTTGGTGATTTATCTTTAAATTAACTTTTTATAATAAATTTCATGAAAAGAATACACATTTAGTGAACTAAAAGCATAAAACGTTTTGGTGAACTAGCTTTTAAGCTTTAAAGCGTAATTTAGTCCGATTTTATACACTATAGTTTTTATGTGGAAACGAAAGCGTTTTGGTGACCTAGAAGCGTAAAATCGTAAGTTTTTAAGTTTTAAAGCGCGATTTTGACTACATTGATCTGCATTGTCCATAATTTTGTGCAGTAGAAATAAAAGAAGCAGTGGCACTCGGCTACGAGCTGCACTCACACTGAATCTCTTCCCTCGACTTTCTCTCCAGGTTGTTAATCTTCCTCAAAAGTCCATTGATGACTACTTTTGACCTAGCTTCAACTGGAGGATCGATCCACTCAAAGAAATTGCAATAGTGAGGGAGTTTCTGGAGTTAAAATGAAAGAATGGATAATGATTACCAAATCTTTCCATAATTAACACAGAAATCCAACTAATCCAGCATCCTTACCAAGTACTTTCTCTTACAACAGAGGAACCTTCTACCCGGATTATCTTCTGTCCACGATGTTAGCAAGACAACTCTCTCTTGACACTTACAATTTGGGAGGGAGCCCATGAGGAGTAGGAGCTTCTTTGTGAGGAAGATTTTGGAATGGGAGTTGGTGTTTCCTCTCAATCTAGGATTAGGTTTTCAGAGAGGAGAAAAGAAGAAATCAAAAAGAGATTGAGTTAACTTCTCGGTTTGGGTTTGTATTTATATTGTATAGACTTGGGGGTGGGTGGGTTGGACGATGGGGTTGGGTCGGGTGTGCTAGTTAAGTGGGCCTGACTGGTTCATTTTTTATTATTTTTTGGGATGACGTGTTAAGCTGACTGGACTTAATTGACGGTTTTTTGGATGGAATTGGATGGAATAACCGTTTTGATATTTGTCCAAAGGTGTGTGACCGAAACGTTCAAAAATGAAATTTAATGACCATTTTGTACTAAGTGAATAGTTGTGTGACCGTTTATGCTAATTAGCCCTCGAAGTCTCAAATAAAAATCTCGGCCTTTTGGCTAAGATCAAGTGTAGCGAAGTCTCGAATAAAAGTCCCAGACAATTCGTGAGTCTCCTTCCTTGTTCTCTTTTCCGAATCGGAGCGGTTTCTTCCACCGGCGATCAGAACCCAGCAAAAATTTTCTGCCACCGTAGCCCGCCGTGGGTCGCTAACCGGGAGGCGAGACCCTGACACCCGCCGCGTCTCCGTTAGCTCTTTTTCCTTCGGCACACTCCAGAGACCAGACGAGGTGTTTTCTCATAGAAAGTCACCGTCCCCTTCTTCATCCTCAGAATTTCCTTGTCACTAGCCGCGGTAAGATCCAAAATTATTTTGCTGCTTTTTTTTCTCTCTTTCTCTCAGTTCATTTGGGCATAACTCCTTTTACCTCGCTAATTCTGAAGATCACTGTCACGTAGCCATGCTCGAAGCTGTGATTTCGAATACCCTTCGAAAGCTTGGCTTGATCTGGTGGAATCTGGAACAAACTGTGGGCAGTCGCATCTTACACGGTATTCTGGGAGACCTCAAGTGTACATTGGAAACATTGCAAGTCTTGGCCCCTAATGGAGAGAAGGCAAGAGTGACAGATAGATTTCCTACGCTTTGGGTCGAAGACGTCAAAAGCTTATGCTACCTTGTGGACGACTTGTTGGACCAGTGGGAGATTGATGACATTAATGGTCGGCACCGCCAATCTTACCTACTGTCGAGGCTTTGCTTCGGCTGCCATGGTAGTAGGTACGTGATCTATGGTAAGTTGAAGGAGCTAAATGACAGTCTGATCTTGCTCACCCAGGATGCAAAGTCGGTTGGCATTACTGCAGGGGTGGTGAATGAGCCATTTGATTCCTGTCGTCTCACCTCTTCTTTGTTTGACCCCGATAAGGTGGTGGGTAGAGAGATGGAGAAGAGAGCACTGGTGAACATGTTAGTCAAGCACACTCATCATGACAATCCCAGTGAAGCTGTTCATCAACCATGTCCTGTTATCATCTCCATCGTTGGGTATGTGGGCATTGGCAAAACTATGTTGGCCAAGCTAGTTTACAGTGATCCCGTGATAGCTCATCACTTTGAGCTTCGCATTTGGGTGTGTGTCTCGGAGAAGTTTGAAGAGATGTCTATAGCCAAATCAATTATTCAGCAAGTCCTCCCTGTAGATTCCAGGGGCGGGGGACTGGGCTCCTCTGGTATTCTGCCCGAGTTAGCAAGGAGAATTGCAGGGAAAAGGTTTCTTCTTGTTCTCGACGATGTATGGGAAGAAGACCCTAATAAATGGAATTCTATCATTGCAGCACTCAAGCATGGGTCTCAGCAGAGCAGAGTTCTGGTGACAACACGCAACCAGATTGCTGCCCGTTCCTTAAACTCCAATCAGATATTCAGGTTGCCAGAGTTGCCTCCGCATGATTGTTGGATGCTCTTCGCTCGGTTTGCTTTTGCAAGATGGGGCAGTTTTGAAGGATGTGCCTATCAAGAACGTGATGTCAGGGCAGTTGAGAAAACATGCAGAGGCGTGCCTCTCATTGCAGAGACTTTAGGAGGGATAGTAAGCTGCCGAAGATCAGGGGATTCCTACATTGGTTTCTCATCTTTTGATCTTTGGGGACTAGAAGATATTCTAAACTTTTTGTGGCCGACTTATTATCATATCCCCCCTGCTCTGAAACTTTGTTTTGCATATTGTGCTGTCCTTCCGAGCGGCTTTCAAATTCCGGATGATAAACTGATGAAATTATGGATGGCGCAAGGTTATCTCGATCTGGAGTCGAGTGATGAAGATGCAGAAGTTGTGGGTGAAAGGTACATTCAAAATTTACTGATGAGATCGTTGCTTCGGGTGGTTGCAAAGGAGGGTGATCAGGGCGGTCATGTTAGTAAAGGCTGCAGAGAGCTTGAGATGCCTGAGGCGATTCATGATTTCGCCAAAGTTTGTGCAGCATCTGAATGTTGCAGCGTCCATGATCCTGATCATTATGATATTTCTCCACTGGTCAGTCATTTGGTGATTGACCCCTCTCAAGCGCTCCATCTATCAATTGTTGATTGGGCCCCGTGCCCTCAGGCTAGTGATTCCATCCAAAGATGTAAGCGCCTACGCAGCCTCCTAGTCCAATCCAAGAGGTCTTCAGGCGGCGGCGTGCTAGTTCGAAGATTACAAAGTTTGTTCACTCAATTGACTCTTCTCAGATCGCTAGACCTGACCGATTGTACTTTCAAAAAGCTTCCAAGCTCGATCGGTAATTTGTTACTCTTGAGGCTTCTGATCTTGTCCAGCAACAAGGACTTAGAAGAGTTGCCTGAAGAGATATGTGAGCTCTCCAATTTGCTGACTTTTGAGGCTAACTGGTGTGAGAGTCTAAAAATGTTGCCTAAAGGAATAGGAAAGTGGGTCAGTTTGAGGCATTTGGGTTACTTTCTTGAGTCAAGGAAGGCTTATTTACCGAGAGGAATCAGGAAGTTAAGTTGTCTTCGAACATTGACGACGTTCAGTGTTGGCAATCATGATGAATCCGCTTCTTTGGCGGATTTAGGGAATTTGAACAAGTTGAGGGGAAACTTTTGCATCAATGGGTTAGGAGATGTCGCTGATGTAAGTGAGGCTCGTGAAGCCCAACTTCACGAAAAGAAAGCAATCGTCGCATTGGAACTGAATTTTGAGAGAGAGGTAAAAGAAGGAAATCAGGTAAACAATGATGAACTCCTAATTGAAGCTTTGCAACCGCAACTTGATCTGGTGGAGTTAACAGTCAAGGGATACAAGGGCCGTCAGATATTTCCTTCCTGGCTCGTCATGTTACATAGCTTGAGGAAGATTTCTCTGCTCTTATGTGATGATTGTGAGAGTTTACCGCCTCTAGGGAAGCTTCCTTGTCTTGAAGAACTTGACATTTGTTATATGCCTCGTGTGGCAACCGTCGGTCCCGAGTTCTTAGGGATGGAAGTTGACGGCCTCGCTGCAGAATCCTCATCAGCTTCATCAGCGGTAGCGTTCCCAATGTTGAAGCAGCTCACCATAACTAATATGTTAAATTGGACAGAATGGAGGGATTGGAGTGAAACTGCAGTTGTTTTCACTAAACTGCGCACATTGTCACTCGGGGATTGCCCCAATTTGAAGGCGCTGCCAGAGAAGCTATTGCGAAAAGCTTCTTTGGAAGAAGTTGAACTTCATATGTGTCCATTGCTGGAGAAACGTTATGTTTTTTGTGCCAATATTGCTCACATCCTTAAAATCAAAGGTGTGCTCGAATTAATCACAACCACAGCCTTTTAATTAGTGGCGTGTTGTTCATAAATAACAATCTTTCTGCCTGCTTGCTGGATTTATTGGTTAACTATTGACCTAGTTTTCCCCTTGTACTGTGCTCGTTAGATGGCTAATTCGGAATCGGTTTCAGTTTGGAGTGGCATGTAGTCCCATGATTAGAGGAAGAATTCTGCTTGCTTTGATGCTTCTGCATGTATCTATTTGATGCATTTCTGATTATCGTTTTTGTATCAATCCCTGCATCTTTGATTTACTGTGTTTTATGTTGATTTCGTGTTTTTATATATGCAGGTTTTAGCAAGCTACACAATGGAAACCGGTGGAGCTATAGGCAAAACATATCTGACCTTGGGAAGGTAGCTATTATGCAGTTTGTAGTGAATTTGCTTGTTGGTTATGAACCAATTCATGTATTCAAAATTTATTAAATTATGATATAATGATGTTACTGTGAAACTTGTGATGCAGCCTGCACAAATAGCAGTACTTGAGGTTCAGATTGGGTCTGAAAGGGAAACCAATGACCATGCTGATAATGGTAATTGAGGTACGATAATAGAAAGTGATTGTGTTTATGCAAAGATTAGTTTTCCTTTCTTTGAACGATTATAGCATAACGTACATACTGTATTTTTCTCTTCTAGTTTGTTACTGTTTAGTTGTTGTGTGTTACCTGTTAGTAGTTGTTTTTGTTTACATAATCTTCTGTTAGTACTTGTTTGCGTTTAGATAGTAGGGCCATTTAATTGTGTTTATTATTATACTGTTCTATACTTTGTTTGTGGTGGTAATGACTTATAAAAGTTCATTTGTTTATGGTTATGCAGCATCATGATTTAGTGGTGGCAATGGTGTTCCAAGTTCTTTTGGAGTTTGGAAATTGAAAGGTAGAGGAATTGAAGTCTTAGATATTAAGTACTGATCTTTTGGAATTTTATGGTTGTATTTAAGTAGGGGTGTTCAAACGGTGTGGTTACCATGGTAACCGTTTTAACCAGTACTATTTGGATAATTTGGTTTGGTTAATTTGGATAATTAGTTTAGTTTGGTTAAAGTTTTTAGCTTGTTCGGTTTAGGTGGTCAGGTTTGGTTTCAGACACTTCTAACCAGTCAAACCAAATTAATCAGATAAATAATTAGTTATATATCTAATATATACACATACTTAATACTTTGAATAACCACCCAAGGGTTAAACGTTCATCCATTTTAGACTCATAAAATATAAAGCTTAATATTCTTCCTATAATGTATATTTGTATATGTATAGTGTAGACCACAACATATGAACGCCTAATTTAGATAAATCTCATACATTATGTTGGATGAAAACTTGAAAGCAAGGTCCTTTTCAGCCTATGAAAATTGCTAAAAGACTAAATCAATTCAAACAAACACAACAATTCATTAACCAATACCATTGTGATAAATTTTTGCTATGTGAATACTTCTATACTAACCGTAAGATAATTGTCTTAGTTGCATGTAATTTATGTTAAAGGTCACCTATAACTATAGGGTCTAGTATTAGCCCGCCTAATACGGGCCTAAGCCCACCACAAAGCGTCTCACCTTGGGCCCAAGCCCATTCTAGGGTCCAGTACACCGGGAGGCGTCCATCGTCGGGAGGCGTCCACCACCGGGAGGCGTCCATCGACGGGAGGCGTCCAGTCTACCGGGGGCGTCCATGACAACGGGAGGCGTCCACAGGATGCCTCCGACTCCTATATAAGGAGGCCATACCCTCCAAGCAAGGGGACTTCTTCTCTCCCTTCCCTCACTTTACCACTTATGGCTCTCTCTCTAAACCTTATCTCTCTCTACATTTCTCTCTACACTCTATCATATATCCTATTCTAACTTGACCGTCGGAGTGTAGATCCCGGGGGCCACCCCGACTCTCCACAGGATTCTTCCACTCCCAAGGAGATCAGACGAAGGAGTCCAGATCAAGGTTCCACACTAATCCCCCGGTACTAATCGGGGTCAAACATTTTGGCGCCCACCGTGGGGCCTGATTTGGTACGCTTCTCGTTTGGTATCTGAAGGAGGAGAGGATATCGATTCTTTCTCCACTAATTACCACCGACGGCTCTGACCGCAAAATCCCATCAGAGGATTGAAAGAAATCAGTCTCACTTCACCAACTACATGTGAGGGCTGCGACAAGAAGATTCTGGCCAGATCTGCCAATCTTCAAAAAAAAAAAAAAAAAAATCGGACTCCGATCATCGGAGTTGCTAGCACCGCCGCGCTCCAGCTGGAGAAAGAAGCTTTCGCAGTCAACATCACATCGTTTCTTCCAATGTCCTTTTGAAAAGGACAGACCTGCAAAAGCAAGCAAAAAGCAGGCTGTGGTCACTGTCATTCTTACTCACAAAAGAAAAAGTCATGTGGAGTTCCCAATAAAGTTGAACCAGCCCACTAGACCGCCCCAACTGCCTTCCACGAAGTCAGCTGTTTCCTCGAACCGCTTTGGGCTCAGTCCGACACGCAGCTAGCCAGACGCGCTCTTTCAGAAGCCTGCTAACCATCACGGGCCTCCTCCCACCAGCTACACGAGTTGGGCCGCCTCCCAACAGAGTCCGTGCGGCCCACCTTCGGTTCCAGCCCAGCATGATTCCACTCCTCGAATCGCCAAGAAAGCCCTAGCCCAAAGCGAAGCCTATCCGACCTCAACCTTCCAGAACCGCTGACAGTCGACACTTCCCGCATCAATGGATCAAGCACGGCCCAAGCTTCAGAGGCCCACGCCTCCACTCTCGTCAACACCCACTTCAAGCACGACCCAAGCTTCAGAGGCCCACGCCTCACCTCTCGTCAACACCCACTTCAAGTCCAAAGGCAGACAGGAAGTCGTTTACTAAAAAAGACTAGCTATATGCGCCCGCCAAGATTCGAACCCGCGCCACATCTCAGCAAGTCAAAGCGCACACCACTGCACTACAAGACTGCTTTATGAATCAAAGTGCGACTCCTATTAATATCAACCGCTTCAACCAGTAGAGCATTCTTCACCGCCCATCGTAAGCGGCCCGCTTCGCATTTTGAGCCAGCCAACGTCAACCCGCCTCCGACGGCCCAAGAACATCCAGCCCGCCTAAGAAGGCCAAGACCGCATCGAAGCCACATCCCGCGCAGCCCGCTTCAAGTCCGGAGCGCCAAGCAGCCGCCACTTCCAGCCCACATTGCCTTCAATCGGGACCAAATGAATGGTCCGCTTTGCTCTAAAGACCGCATCGGCCGCTCATTACGGACCGCCCGTGAAGGCCCAACAAAATACATCTCTTCATTTACAAAAAATCAGACCGCATCGGCCGCTCATTACGGACCGCCCGTGAAGGCCCAACAAAATACATCTCTTCATTTACAAAAAAGATTTCAGAGAACGCCTCAACCAAGAATCGAACCCGCGTCCCAACATCAGAAAAGCTCAAGCACATACCGCTGCACTATAAAGCTGCTTTGTGAATCATAATGCGACCACCAATGTTTCATCCAGTTCTCTACTGCGTCTCCAATAGCTAAGTTCTCTTTCGAGATATATCTAATAGTATATGCCATGAAATGCTTATTACAAATCATGCTATACAAAGTATATATCATATGCCATGCAATGAAGAAATCATTTTCACTATGCTATGACATATTTCACGCATGCTATGCTTATGTTTGTGCTCTAAAAATATGGGGCACTAGTCACTCACATCTCTCGTAGATATAAAACCGCATCCCACTTCCTGAGCAATGCTTCCCCTCTACGTAGAAGGCCGAAACCGCCTCCCAGTAGGCGTGACATCGGTATAGCTGACACGATCCCGCCTCCCAGCAGGTGCGGCATCTTCAAAACACAAATGCCGCCTTGAGTTAAAACTCTCAAGTCGTGGGGGCCGCCCTCCCTAGCACATAGCTAGCGCCTAATATTCAGCCAACAACTCACGCTTAACATGCACACAAGCTCATGCCCATCTCGCGGTCCAACAGCTTAACGCATACAGCTCACAGTTACGGCCTACATATTAGCACGCTCCGCAATGGGCTAGTGGGGAAATCTCAAACGACTTGAGAGCTCTAACTCAAGACATCGAATGCTAAGCAAAGAAGCTAAGACGATGGCCGCACAAGGGGCAAACCGCATCGTCCAGACTCGCAAAGGTCCAGTCCACTCGGGGGCATCCATCACTGAGAGGCATCCTGTCACCCGGAGGCGTCCCTTACCGGGAGGCGTCCATCACTAGGGGCATCCATCACCGAGCAATGGTCGCACAAGGGGCAAAACCGCATCGTGCGGACTCGCAAGTAAGGCAAGTTAATACACATTAACGCATTATTTTACTCCTTCCATTCTTACAGAATACAAGAAGCAAAGGGGCAAATATTGGGTCTAGTATTAACCCGCCTAATACGGGCCCAAACCCACCACAAAGCGTCTCACCTTGGGCCCAAGCCCATTCTAGGGTCCAGTACACCGGGAGGCGTCCATCGTCGGGAGGCGTCCAGCCTACCCGGGGGCGTCCACCACCGGGAGGCGTCCATTCACCGGAAGGCGTCCATCGACGGGAGGCGTCCAGTCTACCGGGGGCGTCCATGACAACGGGAGGCGTCCACAGGATGCCTCCGACTCCTATATAAGGAGGCCAGACCCTCCAAGCAAGGGGACTTCTTCTCTCACTTCCCTCACTTTACCACTTATGGATCTCTCTCTAAACCTTATCTCTCTCTACATTTCTCTCTACACTCTATCATATATCCTATTCTAACTTGACCGTCGGAGTGTAGATTCCGGGGGCCACCCTGACTCTCCACAGGATTCTTCCACTCCCAAGGAGATCAGACGAGGGAGTCCAGATCAAGGTTCCACACTAATCCCCCGGTACTAATCGGGGTCAAACAATAACCAAGTGTTGATTGTTATGTTTTATTCATTATATAAACTAAGAATTGATAAATTAACCGAAATTTTTCTCACTTAATGATAATGTGATTTTATATTGATTAATTTGGTTAACCAATTAACCAAACCGATTAAACTTTAGTTTGGTTAATTTGGTTGTTGTATTAGTTTGGACGGTTTGGTTACAATATTGTATTCCATGGTTAATGAAATTTACTCTTATTTAGTTTGGTAATAACCATGGTAACCATTTGAACACCCCTATATTTCAGTCAGTTTACCGATTTGAATTGAACTTCAGAGGAACTTTGGAGATTTGGAGAGTGGGATTTTCTTTTTGGAACTTTGGATTGTAGAATTTATTTTATGGAAGGCTTTGGAATTTGTGGGTCAGTATATCACTTGACTTAATTCTCATATTAACCGGAAACATGGGACAGGTCGGGGCAAACCCGTCCCGTACAGGGCAAACCCGCCTCTTAAGGGCAGGTTATGGGCCATATAACGACGTCCCGTAACAGGTCTTGGGGCGGGACAGGTCAAAATCCAAAAGAGCAGGGCGGGCCTGGATATTGCACTACCCGCCCTGTTCTAGACTCATTGCCATTCCTAGTCTAAGGAACCACCACTACAAGTACTGTTCATTTTGTATATGTCAACTCCCCCAAATTGGCAAATTCCTATCCACTCGATTGAAAACTCAGCCAACTGACGATTTCATCAACCACCCTCTTGACCGAAGAGCAAAAAAGACGTGGCAGAAGCAAAGATAGGGTTCAAGAAGAACAATTGATCAACCGCCGTTGACTAAACGAGAGGAGGGCCTGATTTCTCTTGTGCTTGCGTTTTTCAGTTCAGACTGCCGGTTTGAAGCTTAGCTGGCCAGCCACTTTTCAGCCGTTCAGTTTGAACGACAACAACTCCCAGCTATCAGTTAAAAAATAATTACCGCCAGTATCGACAAATTAAGGACACGAAAAACTCAGAAGATTTGAACGTTACTGTGAAAGCCACCTTAAATCACGGCAAATTTTCACCGTATGCATCGAAAACAATGAAGAAAAGAACAGAGAGGTGAAAAGGGTAAAAAACAAAACGTTCCCCGACTCTGCATCTCACGAGAATCACTCTAGACAGGAACAGGAGGAATCAAAGGTTTGAATTGACCTCCAGACAGACAACGTGAGAAAATATTCTGGCATGCAAGTTGGCTTTAGTGGGAGCCCCTACCCCAATTAATCAAGGTGCAGATGAATCTAAACCCAATTTGAGCTTCACTGTCAATTCAAGATAATAGAGACATAGTCGCTGTTTGCATTATTCTTTCCCTTTCAATCAATGTCAAAACACACGCATACTGTACTTCAAAGACATTCCTTTAACCAAACCCTAAAACCCAAATTCGAATAGCGCATTCCTCGCTGCTGCATCATGGAGCCTCGATCCATCGATAT
The DNA here is from genome assembly GCA_964030455.1 of Linum trigynum. Taxonomy (NCBI): domain Eukaryota; kingdom Viridiplantae; phylum Streptophyta; class Magnoliopsida; order Malpighiales; family Linaceae; genus Linum; species Linum trigynum. The sequence continues at coordinate 7,057,790 of OZ034818.1, forward strand.
CCAAAATCCGACACGAAACAGCTCAACAGAAGATAATTGATTGGACTGATTAAGGGAGCTGTGTGTCATTATTAGCCGACTAACTTTGAACATTAGGGAAAATTCAGAATCAACATCCAAAAACATGATCGGGAAGTCCTACTTATCCATCAAAAGCTAAAAGTTTACAGAAAACCAAAACCTGCCCACAGAATGTACTCCAAAACAACCAAGTTAGCATTTAAAGAAAAAGGGGTGATGGGTCAAGCTTAGCTGATGCTTATCACTTATCAGAAGTTGGCAGGCGGCTGCCGCGGAGCACCCCAGAAGACTTCATGCGGCATTTGGCCATTCGGCAACAAATTGGGGGGCAAATTGTAAATTGGAGGCGGCGGGAAACCGACTGACCCATGCTGCTGTGGATGGTGGTGATGATGATCAGTAGCGCTACTCATCCCTTCCGGCGACTGCGACCCGCCCCCTGAATTCTCATTCCCTTCCCCTCCACTCCCGTTATTATTACTGTTTACATTCTGATCCCCTTGCTGATGATGCAATTGCAGGCCGTCCGAGCCTGCTGGGCCGGGCCCATGGCCCACCGCCACCTCCTGATCCTCAAGCGGCAGCCGCTCGTAAACCGCGTTGGCAAACGTCGCCGCAACGACCATAACTGGGCCGGCCGCCACCAGCGGGCCCACCACCCTTCCTCCAACGACCTGCCCTTGCCCGCCAGCGAGGTAAACGGTCAGCCCCGCTGCCCCGGGCGGTGACGGGGCGGGCAGAAACGAACCCGACAGGGACAGGAGCTCGAAATTCCCGTGGAGGGCGATTACCCCGCCTGGCGCCGCGGGCTGATGTAAGGTCACGTTGGAAACGACGCCGTTCCCGCTCAGAATCGACACCCCACGGTGCCGCCGCTGCGCGAAACCGGCGACGCTCTCGGCGATGTCGCTGCCGGCGCCGATTTCAAGGATGTGGCTGCGGAGGGAGTTAGGGCTTTCCTTGGTGATGACTATCGGAGGCTTCGGCTTGTTCTTCGATCCCGCCGGCCTCCCCCTCGGCCTCCGAATCGACGTCGTCCCTCCGCCGCCGCCGCTTCCTTCTCCACCTCCACCGTTGCCGCCTCCGGAATCTGGGTTTTCCCTGCTGCTGCTGACATCGGGTTCTTCTACCAGACCGTGGAGTTGTTGCTGCTGCGGGTCGGGTCTGCGGGTTGGAGCGGCGGATCCGAGGCGGTCCATGAGTCCCATGGCGGATTCTTGTGGCGCTGTCGCATTCCCAGCCCACCAACGGTTGTGATGATCAGCCATGTAAGCTTCAACTAATCAGTAATCTTTCCTTCGAGTACTGGATGGAGATGTGACTGAAATCTCTATATATTTATATAATCTTGGTGGGTTTCTTGAGGATTGGGTAGCGAGAGACAGGAAAGGGGTTTTCGGCTATTGTTTGACCATTGGAGGGGTTTGTTGATTAGCTGGAAGGAGGAGTGGGAGTGATGGAGTTTGAATTGATCTCACATTTGGAATTGGAGATGGATACAAACAAGGATAGAGATGGGATGGATAGATAGATGTGCAAATGGACCAATCCGATAAAAACCTTATCTCCCAAACAAGGAATTTACCGCCAACTAAAATGACCAAACAGAAACAGAGCAAAATTTACTTCCCTGCTCCTGATCGATCGATCTTGCTTTGCCAGTATATGATGATGCTATACAATGCCCTAACGAAAGAAACCCTAGCTAGCTAAGCTTAGCTTGGAGCCCATCAATGGATCGCTAGCTACAGTTTTGGTTTTGTTTGTTTCCTCTTTATGCGGTCAGATCCAGAGGAAGGGAGAGAGGAAAAGATGAAAGGAAAGGGAGGGCAAAAGAGAAAAGAGAGAAAACCCCACCACCCCCAGTAGTGCTTTGTCTTGTTCCTAATTGATCAGAGATCTGACCTAAAAAACCACACCAACCCAGCACCAGCTGCTGCACCGCACCTTCCTTCTGATACACACAGCAGACGGGAAGCGTTGCAGCAAAGAAAGGAAGCGTAGGGTAGCCTGCGGCGAGGTCAATTAGTACGGCTGGAAGGAAGGCAAAGCGCAGAACTTGAGATAGAGAGATCAGAGCCTCTGCAACAACAACAAAAAAAAATTCAGTATGGAAAGAGGTGTACTTTGTGTGTCATCATGGGACAAGAATGGGTTTTGCTTTTCTTTTCCTTTTCGGTAACGACAGCGAGAGAGAAGAAGAAGAAGAAGAAGAAGAAGAAGTAGAAAAGGGAGAGGAAGCTTTTTTTTTTCTTTCTCTTCTTTCCTTCACTTGTCTACTTGCTTGGGAAAGAGAGAGCGGTGGTGGCGGTTGGAAATGTTACAGAGACGGTGGTGGTGGTGGTGGTGGTGGTAATGATGATGAGGGCGGCAACTGAGCAGAGAGGGAGGGAGGAAGGAGGTTGGATCCGTTCAAAGTTTCCCTTCTCTTTCTGTCTCTCTTTCTCTATCTTAGGCTAAGCTTTATGTTCAAGTTTCAAGCCCTTGAGGGGTGAGCCGAGAGCAGACTGAAGGGGCAGGCAGGGAGAGAGAAAAGAGGAGAGAGAGAGAGAGAGAGAGCGGCTGTTCTCTGTTGTGTAGCTCGCTCGCCAACTAACATCTCTATTCTCTACTACCAAAAACCAGCAGGGGGCAGCAGCACCCATCACGCCGTGCTTTTAAATGGTTTGACCACTGACCAGCTTACGCCCATACTACCATTTTACCCCGAAATGGCGAAATCTCATCACTACGCTCGAAGGTTTCTCCTGTATGTTCTTTTCTGGACGTATGAGCGTGCGGTGCGAGACATAGACATATCCAAATTTGTTGAATTATCCATCAAAACTTTACTCCCATTATATATAGTACAATTCAGGGTGGGGTTTGAATTTCGGACGATGTAGTAATTTGAATATTTGATCATATATATTATAGATGAATTAGCTGTATGGTAGATTACACATTGACATTATATTTTCAAAAATGAAAATCACAAGTTAATGAAAATGTCATTTTGTTTCAGTTCTCTTCCATGCAAATGTTGTGTTTATTAAAATATAAAATTAGAAAGGAAAGAAATTAAAAAAATATCAAGTCAGAGTAGTCCAACTTGCATAATAACGTCATAAAGATTAACATAAATATCATATTGAGACACAATCGTCTCTACTTCGTGACGGAGTGTAATTTATGAATGAAGGCATAGGTGAGATTCACAAGATTAGAGTTGAGACCTCGACCTCGTTAAGGAGTTGGGAGAATGATGAAATGAGTTGCTAACACAAATCGAGAAGCAAGCTGAGTCCATGGTTTTGTCTAATAAACCACGATTTGGACAAACGAGATCAAGAGATAAATACATCATATGGTATGGAGTAAACTAGACCGTTTTTAATGATTTACGATCCAAACCAATATGAGTGGTTCAGTTTGTTCCACTATTTTTTAAATTATCTGATCTATTTTGCAAACAACTAAAATTTCATTAAATAACATAGACCCTGAATAAAAAAGTAATTGGCAACAGGCATATATAAGCTACGGTCACTAAATGTGTATCAAATTGAAATGAATTGAACTTTTAACTTAACATTAGATTTTTCATTAGATTTCAGTGATTGAAGTTATGTTCTTTCCAGAGAAAAAAATTTGGATTTTCATTCGGAAAGAGAACAGAATAAATGGGAGCTAAAGTCGAGTAAAAAGGAAAGCAACATGCATTTCAACTCATTTCTATAACGGGTTCAGAGCAACGATTTTCATCAACATCTCCTATTGCTAGTGGATACTAAAATGACCATCAGTTCTAAAAACCACATTTACTAATTTGAACAGTTGAGTGATACTCAGAAGTTACTCAGAAAACTGGATTGTCATATCCCTTCGTGGAGGCCTGTTTGTTGATGATTTGGGAGTTTCAATTGGTCCATAGCTTTTCAACACTCCATAGGCATCTGCGTGCATAAGTGTAATTCAAGCCTTTAGAATATAAATGATAAAGGCGTCTAGCAAAAACAAACAAAACACTCACCCATCAGATCATCAACTTTATTATTATAGGTTGGAAGGTCAGATGTTTTCAGGAATCTGAACTTGTAAGTTGGGGTATCTGGAATGTCATCGATCCGTCGAAAAACAGTATCGTCAGTGAACTCAATCATTAATGGATTACCAACTGGACGGTAGCTCTTCTGTGTGAGTTTTACTGAAAACTTTGAGAACTCATAAAACCTTTGCTCCTCAACTATGTCTTGGAACTTCATCATTATATCTCTCAGAACTCGAACCCATATATCAGTTCCCTAAGGACACATGAAACTATTTCAGCATTCGATGAACATAACTAATGTAATGCGAAATGGAATGCGATAGTAGAATTACCTCAGCATCAATGAAGATGAATTCCAAACAGATAATGACATCCTTCTTAGAATTGTAAGCAATCCATTTTCTAGACACACGACAACAAAGCTCGCTGTAAGGTTGATCGGTAGAAAGCTGAGCAATGGTGAGAGGCGCCATTCTACTGTGCTTCTCTTGTAACTGAGTGAATGATTGATCGATGAGGTTGTGGCAGGTAAAATATAAGAGCGGGCTTCTGAAGCTGGTACTACATAACCGTTCATATTTAAATGAAACCCCCTATGTAGAGTGTATTGGATAGCAGTTCTTTGCGCCGGATTCGTGACGAAACCGTCGGGACATTACGGCCGCTGTGGAACAGTTGTGAAATTCTACCCTACAAAGGCGGCTGGAAGGAAGGGGAGCAGAAAGAGTGGTGTTGCCGAATTGAGGGTTGGGGATTGGGAGTTTGTATTTTCTGATGGGTAAAAAATTGGGCTGGGCTATGATCTATTTAGACTGTGAGAAAAACGGCCTGCAAAGAATGGCCTTGTATTTTTTGGATAAAGTAGACAGTCAAATATCCAAATCTCTGGTTAAGAAAAGCAGCTTCTGGGCTATTAATAAACCCATTTTTAAAGCCCACTATGATCAACAAAATTTAGATAACAATTGTTAAAGGTGTGGAACGGGTCGGTCCAGTCCGGACCGGACCAAACTCATGAGTACCGGGACCATTAGTGAAATACATCTTAGGACCAAGGACCGGGCCATCATTGCATTCGGTCCATTTTGGCCGGTTCGTTCTGATCCAAATATTAGCTCGGTCCATCATTTTTTTAGTAATTATAAAATTCATGGGGACCAAGAACCGGACCACATTATACTCGGTTTGGTGCGGTCCAATGCAAATTTCGGTTTGGTCTGGTGTGGTCCGGTACATACCGGACCATTGCACACCCCTAACAATTGTATATGGCTTGTGTCTTAGCCAGTGATGATCATATTGGTAGTTATGAATCAAATTGATTTGGGAAAAAACATGTTGGTATTTTTGTTCTTATTGAGAAAGAATTTCGGCTCATAAAAGAAATTCGAAAAACTTGGTGTATATTTCCAAAAAAAAAAAAAGCATTGAACTACGATGATACATAGAATTTTTCTTTAAATGATTTTCACTATTTCGACATAGGCATGAAAGTGAAAAGTTGTTTAGTTTATTTAGAACTTTAGCGTACATTACTTTTTTGTCCACATAATTAAATTTGAGCACGGTACATGTGTGACAATTATATGTAAAAGTGATTATTAAATATTTGTATCATTTTCCAACTCCTTACTAATATATAAAGTGTTTGTAGTTACATAGGATTAATTAATTCTAAATGAACATATTAAATTTTGGAAATGGAATGGCAGTATGGACGATCTCAATATAGAAAAAGAAAAAGGTACGTTGAAAGCAAAAAAAGATATTAGGGTGATGAAAATTAATCGTAAAAGTTGGATTCAAAAAATCCTGGTCTTTACTACTATATAAAGATACAATGCCCTACAATCATATAAACCATATAAATAAATTAAATTGTTGTTGTGATGCAGAATATGAACAAACTAAGACTGTTGTCCGCAATTCACATATCCTAGCATATTACTAATCAAATAAATAAGTATCCAATTACGCTGTGGACCGCGCTGTATTCTATACAGCAGTGTTACTAATCTGGAGATGGGAACAGTTTTAGCAACACCAATTCACAATACTGCCCAATCTGGTTCCATGGGCCAACTTTCAGGAACAACTCGTACTGATTTCCTTGAAGATGTTTTAGAATGGTGTTGAAGTCAGCATGTAACAAATGATCTCTTGGAATCACCGGTGCTGCAATTCGTCTAAGGTACTGGGAGCTAAATATGACCTCAAATTCTCCATACTCATCCACAAGGGTTAGGTGGATGATAGTTGAATTGGTAGTTGCACACCTTGAAGTCTCGAGCTCTATAACCCGTGCAAAGACGCGGAACACCTCTTCCTAAGGTGAAGAACAAAAAATCATTGTAAAAGTATAAGCAAGTTAGCTCATGAACACCATAGCAATTTTGTTAAGAAGTCAAGTTCGATTTGAAGAGGATAGATGAGTACCATGTTGGTTCTGTCACTTTGAAAGTCAATTAGGTCTACAAAAATACAGAGAGGACTAACTGCAGCAGCTTCCGCGTATGTCAGGTGACTGATGAAGTAGTTTTGGTTTACATCCCTAGCAAATAAATGGAATCACACAATGGTAAGACATTATAAAATCCATTTATAATGTCATATATAAGGTTATTGGTGGGCAATCGAACTAACCGCGTTTGGATTCGATGAATATGTGGAGCATGAAGACCTACAAAAATCTTTGTAGCTCAGGAAGCAATAAAGACATACTCATCTTCCAAACAATAAACCAAATGTGTAATGTTAACAAATATTCATATGTAGATATACATTTACACTAAAAGAACATCAAGAAAATATTAGGCAAGTTCAAATATTTAATAATTGAGCTAACTCCTAGAATAAAAGTCTAAATGAAAAATGAATTCGGGTGCATTTATATAAATTTGACTAATATGTTTTCTGTAAAAGGACTCATCTACAAATTTTCTAAACACATTTATGATCCTAAATGTTTCTACTGTGTTGAATAATCAGTACTTCTTTTAGAGTAAGCAAGAATATGGGTTTACCTTCATCATGTTCTAGATATAGTGATGTTAATGCCACCACTTGGCCAAACAATCCTGCTTCGGGAAGCAAGTTCTCAAAAGAAGCAATCATGGTATCCCAGAAGACAACGGTAGCAAAAGCTCCCCTGTTGGATATACGAAAATATTATTTTCGTTCTGAATGGAATTAGTAGGCTCAAAGTGATTCATAGGGCACAAAAAATACATACTCTATCAGCTGGAGGCGAATTCATTTTCTTTGTAGTGGTAGTCCTGGATTGATAACATTGGTCTGGTTGCACATAACTATTCTACCAACCAAATCTAAGTATACCACAACCCATCAGTACCTAAACTATTGATTAGTATAAAAAACAAATGGTATTTTGAATATTAGGAGGATAGTTACCATGAAGAACTGGAGGAGTTGTCAAAAAGAATGGAAAGTCCTCATAAGCCAGAAAATGAAAACTCAAAGTGCGGATGTCATCAGTGTCTTCCCTTTTACGAACAACCGTATCGGCTCTAAACCCAAGTCGTAGGTGTCCAGGAGAAACACGATGGCTGCTTGTATTCTCTTCAACGACAAAATGTGATATAATATAAATGTAATCTTCACGAAAGTACCCAAGGAATTGGTGTACATGTTCTCCATGAATAATTCCCTCAATTTGAACACCCTGGGAAAGAAATGTATGAAATGAATGAATGTAAACAAAAGAAGAAACAAACCCGAAGAGAAGAACACCAACACTTACGTCTTTGTCAAGGAAAAGCAAATTAAGATGTTCAAAGGCGTTTCCCAAAGGTGAGAGCTTCCCCCACATCCGTAGTAGCCGTACCCAAACTGAACAAAAGTGGTCATGGATTTGAAGATGGGCGACAAGAACAACAGGCAGTGAATTCATGTTTAGGAGATTTCAGTGTGTTTAACGGTGGCGGATGGTATGGCAAATGGGTAATTGTGGAGTAAAAACGTAGATGACAGTGGGAGGGAAATTAGAGTGGTGTTCGGGTGGTATCCTGCGCTGTGGAACGTGGGTAATTTGTGGAGAATCAAGAATGCGGCAGTTGAACTTTGAAAATGAGCTAATGGGAGTTATGGCACCATAAATGGGTTGCCTAAACGGATTAGTACCATACATTAAATTATGCTTTTCTTACCAGGCCTATTAGCCCACTTGTCTTATCGGCCCATCAACATTTATTCATTTAGCCCATTGTAATGCATCACCAACCGGCCATTTATTGCAAACTAGAAAACACCACAACCAAAGGAAGAAGACGAATCGTCTCACTTTTCCGTTCCCACACAACCGATCTTTTCTCTCCGACGAAGAAGTTGAGCGCCATTTGCGCCTCTTGCATGCACACCACTGCCATTCAGTCGGGTAACACGGAGGCTGTGGTTCGGTTAGCAAACGCCGATTTGGTGAAAGTATCTGAGGGGTAGGGTGGCAGAAGGTCTAACACCGACAAACACAGTCGAAGCTTTCAGTCCGCACCTCCCGACGAACAGTACACACCGCTACAGGTTCTTTCCTTTACTTAAACCTCTCCAAACTATGTGGACTGTGTCTTAGAATGAGTACCAACTTGTAAATTAATGATTCCAACCTATGATTCATTTCTATGCAGGCTACGATTACGATTGAGAAGGAACTCCACCGGCGGTTACATATGTTGCATGTATTAATCTAACGTCCTCCACAAGTACTTCCGAAAATAGAATTTGAGAAAGGAATCGGTGGTGTAGTTTATGAACCATGGATGACGTACCACCATGGAACCCGTAAGTATTGTTTGACCAACAAACCCCTAATACAATAGACAATTATGCTTAATTTTTCAAGTTATTTGCATTTTATAGGCATTTTATCGTTGCTCCTGCTTTCATTGCAAATCTGATCTATGAAGAAGCCGTAGCCATGTCTCATGTTGTTGATAACGTGGATCTTATACTATTGCAAGTGAATGGTGATAATGAGGTGATCCAAATAAGCTTTTTGTTATGCATCGTTCCCCATTAGTTATATAGTTATAATATTTCATATTTGTTGTTTTTTCTCAAATATATTGATTTTTAATTAAATACCAGGGCACTTGTTACCTCTTATCCGGACGTGTCACAAAAGTGAGGTCTTCTTGGTGTGCTCAATCTAGAGTACATTTGATCCACTTAACTATTGATGATCAATTCAGTGATGTTGAGGTGGTATTCCCATCATCATACTTACGAAGGATAATTACATCTATAGTTAGTCGCAATGATGCCGACTTTGAAACACTACTCAACTTGCTTGGTGCAAACAATTATGAGGTCATGGTCACAATCGGTCCCTGGAACAACATGTTCAATTATTTTGAGCTGTTCTTGGTAAAGTTGTTCTTGCCTTTGGGCAATTGATTACCATCTACGCAATGTGAATGTAATCTAGTAATGTTTCTAAGTAGTTCACTTGTATATCATTTCTCCTATCCTTTAAGAATACTGGAAGTTTAAACGCAACACTCTTTTGCAAGTACTTTATTCGTTTAGCGGTGTTCTATAAAAAATTGTATGAATGTCTTATTGTTGATAGTTTATTTTGTTGTTGTATGGATGCAATGATAATAGTCCATGAACATCGCTTTGTATCAAAATCAGATTGATGGATAGCACGGAGATAGTATGTGAAAAGGTGGACTAATCCACATGCTTAATTACCCCACCTGCCACGCATTGAATTCAGATGTTTGTTGAATACATGAGGCTCTGCTTCTGGGGATCGGATTAGGTGCTAACTCCTAATGGGGGTAGCACCATACTAACTAAAGGATAATTTAGTAAATATACCATCAAACCCTAATATAAATACAATTTTTTCTACCCTCCTTCCCCAGCCGCCCACCCCTCTCACTCTCTCTCTCCCTCTAGAAAATATAGAACCCTTCTCTCTCTAAAGAAACTCTGATCTCCATCAATTCTCCTTTCGGTCGACTGCGCCTTCATCAATCTTAGTCGTGCCGGCCTCAGCCTCCCCGGTAACGGACTCACCATCGCCCGCAACCGCTTCGCCCGCAACTGCCTCGACATCGCCAACCACCTCGTCATCGCCTGCAACCGCCTCGCCATCAACTGCAACTGCCTCACCATCGCCTTTACGCGTTCACCGCCATCGCCTGCAGCCGCGTCGCCATCACCGACAGTGATTCGATAAAACCAGATCTGGGAAGAGGTTGTCGTTTGATGGAGAGAAACGAGCATGCACCGCCCTTACTTCCGCCGCCCTTGCCTGCGTTGGCTTCCCACCACTACTGTCGTCAATCGCTCACGGATAGCATGCCGGGAAAAATGAGAACTTTTTGTTAGATCTATATTATTATTTGATTAGTAGTGATTTTGGGTTTGTAGTGATTTGTGGAGTAGTGATTTTCATATGTATTAGCAGTTGAGCAGTCATATTTGTACGACAGTAGTGTTTTTTCTTTGATGTGTAGTCATTCCGGTAGTGGTTTACTCCTACCTAATCGTATTAGTAGTGATTATTGACACGCTAAAATACAACACCTAACAATGGCCAAGTGTAACCAATGAAAGGGACTGCAGTATAGTGGCACAAGTAATAAATATCGAATCCACGGGTCTCTAGAGTTACTGTTACTCAGCTTCAGTTCATTATCTAGCAAACTAGATTAAGGATTGATTTATAAACTACTCTACTGACTACTCTACTAATTACAAGTTGGGAACTCACTTAGGTATGATTCCCCCTAGCTCCTCAATTAGGTCCAAGTTGCAATTACCTTTGGTTGATCTACTGTTGATTAAACTGCGGAAGATCCGACAGTAGCTTGGAATCTCTTAAGCTGACCAAACCCTTGCAGTCCAACTACCCGGCAGGCGACTAACCTTCACCGGGATAGAAAGCTGAGGCTAAGAACACAGAACTCCACTACCGAAATTGGATTCCAGTACAAAGCAGTAGATTGACTAACTCTCGTATAACCAATTCACCACCATCAATCAAGGCAGCTCTCTTAACCTAATCAGATTCTATCTATCATAGGTAAAAGCAGAAATCAAGAGAATTTGATCAAGATTCAATTGACTCAATAAATCATGCCTCAATAGATTATAATCAAACAATATAGCATCCAAAACTTCATACAAGAAAGATCCTAACACATGGAACTAGGGTTCCTCAAAACCTAAGTGAAGGGAAGTTACTCCATAGAGAAGAGAGAGACTGCAGAAATCTGATCTAGATCTTCAATCTCCATCTCCAAGCTTGATTCTCGAGCTCCAATGGCGAAGAAATCCTCCAAAATAGCTCCAAGAATGTTCTCAAGTCGCTCTCTCTCTCTCTCTAGGGTTCGTCCCTTGGGTGTTTGGGAACCAAAACCCCAGCTCTCCCCTTTCCTTTGGCTGAAAATCGAGTTTTAAACAGAAATTCCCGATCACGCGGCCAGGCCACACGTCCGTGTGGCTTTCCCAGCTGCCGTGTGAAGGCTCGGTGATTTCCACACGGCCACGACCCACACGGCCGTGTGGAGTTCCAGGATGCCCGTGTGGCTTGCTCAGCCTCTGTTTAATGCTTCGTTTCTCCCTCGTTCGGACTCTGAATCAGTCCCCGTTTAATCCCATACGCTCGTAGTCTCGTCCTCTTTCTTTTCATGACAAGCTTGCATGATTCTTTGTCCATAAAGTGAGGTAGAAATCCATTCTTCTTCAGGTCATGCCCGAGTTTCTTCTCCCGAATCGTCAATTGATCTCTGATTGATTTGAAACTTGCGCCTATGCTTCACTTTATGTGCTAGGACCTGAAATGTGACAAAGGAACACAACCTAGCATAAAATAGTACAAAGACGCAATAATTCAAGCTCAAACAATCAAGAAACAAAGGGGAAAACATGTACAAATACCGAGTCATCAATTATGTTATCATTACTTTCTAAGTTCACCCATCATGAGTAACTTAAAATTTCTAAATCACTACTAATTACAATTAAATCACTATAAGAACAAAATAAAATTGCTAATACAACCACCAAAATCACTACCAATGAATGTAGCAGTAGTTTACGGTACTATTTTTCAGGCCTACTACTAAAAGGAAGATAAAATATTTTAAAATTTAATTAATTAATTAAATTAAATTTTTGACATACCGAATATGCCCCTCCTTATTCTCCAGCATCATATTTTAATTAAAAATAATAAACAGTGATTATAGTGGTTATTACGGTGCTAACTCCAATGAAGTTAGCACTCTAACCAGTCCCTCTGCTTCTGTCATTTCATGTTTCGGTTTTGCCTAATCCATATCCTTATTCGTGCTTCACATTCTCTTCTCCTTTTCAGTGCCACATTCTTGTTTAACACCATTCAACCATCAGGTTACATTTTGCTCGATCCATTAACACACATTCTCATGCAGATGTAATTATTGAACTATGAATGGATTAAAGTTTTGTTTTTTTTAATAAGGGGGGGGGGGGGGGGCAAAAGCCAAGGTTACAAAGCATGGCGGTGTTGGTCAGTAAAACCCATGCGAAAGAACAGTGGGGCAATAGCAGGAAAGAATGTGGATCAACCTCTCAAGAACCAATACCAAAACAGGTGGCAGACACAAACACAACTCAACAATCCAAGTTTATGTTCTGCAGAACTCTCCGCTGTTAACTAACACCAACAATGTCATCTAACGAAACTATATCAAGCCCTCTAGATGGAAAAAAAACTCTATCATTATTAATAAATTAAGGTTAACAAATGAGGGAGTAATTATCCCACTTGATCCTGAAGATAAAACAAAAAAGCATAGAAATCGGTCACATAGGGAATAAGTTAAAGATGAAAGATGGATTCCCAACAAACTAAGTAATTTTTCTTCTGGAAAATGGATTCCCAACCATGCAAAAGTTAAAGATGAAAGATGAACCCAAAATGCTCAAAAAGCATCACTTATTACGCATACTATCGAAACCATAACATAGACAAAAATGGCAACGACTCTACATATGATCTGGCAAAAGGCCATAAACAATGCATTTGTAAAATTGATAATAGAATAACGTATGAATATTTACATAGAAATCCATTTCAAACCTGGTAGGAGTACTCTCTTGCACAATCATACTAACACTTAAATAAAAACCCATAGAAAGGGTCTAATTATTTGTTGAACAACCATAAGCAAACCCCTAATAAGATGCAAAAGAGAACACCATTGTTTACCAAAGCTAAAAGACCTATACAGCAAACAATTTCAGGAGGATCAAATCACAGTGATTCGTGTTTCGTTCCACTCCCCAACTTCGACAATAAAATGATAGGGGTTTCCATGTATGGAACTGAGAATGGCCCTGAAGTTCACATCCCAATCAAGATTATCTGCAGTGAAGACATTTCCAACAATCTGTTTCAGCTGAGCAGTGGGGAACATGACTTCCAATGTTGAGCTAGGATCATCAATTGTAAAATAAACAATACTTGATTGAGCATCAAGTGAACATGAGATAGACACCTGCTTTACACTTCCACTAAGCATAAATGTATTTCCCTATCAAAAGAAACCCAAAAAAAAAAGGATAAGAACTTGGAATCACATATAGTACTTGTTAAAGAAAGACTTTGACACGGATGGTTTAGATATTGACAGTGTTTACCATATTTGCAAAGTCAAATCTCATCAAATTGAGTTGTTCAACATGAGTGAATTGTAATGTACCCACAGCTTGCTCATAGGAAAGGTCTCTTACCATATCAATTGGTCCTAGATTTAGTTCACCATTCCTATATTGAGTAGTGAAAAAAAAATTACAATGATGTTCAAGCATAAATGGAATGATAGTGGAAAAATAGTTGTTTAACAATTACCGATCTAAGAATGGATGGAGGCGAGGACAATGAATGTTCAAATAGACCTAGGTAGCCCGAGATGCTCAAAAGGAATAGTATCCTATAGTGCATGGACAAAACAAACGAATCAATAAAAGTCACTATAAAATCTCTGAATTCAAAGCTTCAGGTTACAGGCCCACTTAACTTTGCATACTAATTCTATTCAACAAAAATCATGACATTTAATCATGCTGTTGGATAATGAGCTAAACACATCAGCTAAATGCAATAATATGTGAAGCAACAAAACCAAGAATCAAAACATTTTGGAATACAAAAAGCCTACTGAACTGAGTTTAACAGTAGAAAAAACATGTACTTTTCACTCTAGACACTCAAACTCTACTGCACTTCCCTATGATTCCCGATTTATAATTCTAAATGGCTAATTTTATACTCTTATACAGTGAGTACTACTGCTATCCATAGACGAATTACACATATGCAATAGATGTATGATGCCAGAAGGGTTTTCTATACTGGACTATTTATCAAGCAGAGATGCATCACACGATAAGATTCTAGTAAGCACTTGATTAACAGTTCGAGAAGTTTTACAACATCACTTAATTCGCGGGTTCACATTAAGCATTTTGATGCATAATAATTCAAACAGTAGCAATTCATTAAGTTGAATTGCCTTTTTGCTCATCAATATACAGAGAGGTGAACACAGCTACCTGTCCTATAGCTTCAGTATCAGATATGTTATTCTCAAAGCCTCTGATCATTGAATCCAACAAAAATGCATTCGCTAACACACCTCTATCAAAAAAATGAAAAATATATTATTCATCTGTGTTATTTCATGCATACAAAAAAAAACAACTAATTAGGGAAAAAATCCAGAACAAACTCAATTAATCGGATGGTGATGCGTTTCTTCCATAAAGGCAAGCAAGGATACAAGAACTCGGTGGGTGCACATTCAACAATAACACCAACCAAAACTGGTAGACCAAAAAAATTCGATTTGGGGCCCGGTTTAGCAGAACAGTGGATATTAGTTGCAAGCAGGTGCACAAAACAAATACCTGGTAGATTCAACTGATTCTGATGAGCCTGATAGAATTGACTGACGTGGAGAAACCAAAAGCTGAAAAATTCAATGTCTGTATCATCATCCACCTGAGTCAAGATGGTTTGCGCATTAAAAGCAAGCCGAATATCACTATCTACTACACAATTCAAGCTGCTATTCTCTTCCACATCAAAACGAAATATTTAATAAATGGATCCTTCAAAAAGATATGGCAGAGATCGATTGACATCAGGCCGACGAATGAAGGCCTCAACCAAGTCCCCCTTCACAAAGTATAACTATGAATTAGTAAGGTTTGGATAACGATATACATAATTAAATGCAGATAGATGATTCCTACCTCTTTGTCAATAAATAAACACCTAAGATGCTGAATAGCATCACTGGTGTGAGTTAATTTCCCCCATAATCTCAGAAGTCTAACTGTCAATGTCAACATTTGATCTCCAAGGGAAATTACCCGAACAAGTACGATTGACATCTTAGAAACAGAAGAAAGCCCGAAACAGTTATGGTTTTTTTTCTTTCACTGAAAACTTGTGAAAGTGAGTTCTTCTCCTAGAAACGATGAATGGGTGTTGCTGTACTTATATATATATGTCAATTACCTACACTAATAATTTGAAATCCTAAGAGGCGGGGAGGGCGATTGGGCGGCGTTTGGAATTGAACGTGGGATAGTGATACAAAAGCGGTTATGTATGTAAGTGAATACATAAATCCGAATCCAGAACTCAATTTGTATTTTGTGTACCACGAAGGAAATGGGTAGAACACCAAGTCCAGTGAGATTTTTAAAACTATTAGAATGTGATAATTTTTAGTCCTATCAAATTCAGGTAATATTTCTAGGTTGGATGAAATATGCAGAAAACATAGAAATTAGATAGCTAATGAAATTGACTAAAATATAATTTCTGTTGTTAGAGAAGTAGGATTCTTCCGAATTGGGTGTTGAGCTGTAGTAATAACGACACTCATGTTTGCACAATGGATTTGATAGATAGATGTGTCTTGGGAAAGTGAGTAGCCAACACATAGGGTAATTGATTGTTTGAATCTTTGCGAATTTAATATGTGAAGATTCATAGCTTTTGTAGAAAGGGAGAAGGAACGGAGGGAGAAGAAAGGCATCATAGACATGGGCAGAGGGTATTCACCATTCCATTTTCTGCAGAAAAGGGGAGGAACATGTCGACTGCTGAGAATAGCTTGTCTCAGGCCAGCGACATTAGGGTTCGTAAAGAATATCTGCTGAGTCCAAAATTGCGTTTAATTAATTGGGCATGTCTAATAACAGGCCAAATTATACCCGGGCCTGTCCAATTCTTTGCATTTTGTCACCGACCTGTCAAGTTATGGAATTGGTATACAATTAAAAAAAACAACTAAAATACTCTACAATAAATACAACTTTGATAATTAAACCTAAACCAAAATATTAATATATATAAAAAACAAAAAAAGTAATGGACACAAAAAGTGTATCACATTGATATGTTTCTTAATGAAAAAAATATTGTATATCTGTCATCCTATAACAACGACTTTTATCTCCATCTTGTTGCACCAATATTTTTGACGTAGCTCCGATCTACTAAAAGAACATATAAAACATATTAGATATTGGAAATTAAATATCAGATTGGAAAGATTAAAACAAAATATGACTTGTGAAAAAGATGACATACCTAAGAAATTATCGGGCCAATCTTTATTCAAATATCTCTGTAAAGACTATATTTTGCAAGGTTTTTAGTTGTCAACCTTCTAAATCACAACTCAAAATATGAAGACCATTTTTTTATGTAACACGCGACATTGCAACATAAAGTTGGCCATGAGAAAAAACATGTTTTTGCAAACATAGTCCCACATGTTTCAAAGTTTGACCTTGACTCTTATTTATCATCATTGCATATGATAATGCAATTGGATACTGTCTTCGTACCAGCGTAAAATTCAGACTTTGTAGTGGGTAGACAATGTGAGTCGTGGTAGGAAAACTGTATCCCCAACATTAGTGTCCGTCACTATTTGAACCTCAATAAACCATTGACCCAATCGCTTGACAACCATTCTAGTTCCATTGCAAAGACCTGTGCTTTGATCCATATTTCGAAGAAGAATAACAGGGCATCCGACCTTCAATTTCAACTCATGCTCTGGAAAATTACCAATCTTCAAAGAATTCAAGAATTCAACAGTATAGTCGTCCTCAATGACATGGGTTTCCTTAGCATCAATCTCAATAGAATCACAACTACAATAAGTAACCTCCTGTCCGAGAAAGAGTCATAAGACATAATTGTTAACAGTTGACACAGTGTCATGGTGTGGTGCTAAGTAGGGCTGCAAACGAGCCGAGTTGAGTCGAGTTTTTGCTTAGCTTGAGCTCGGCTCGTTTATAAATTTTTTAGCTCGAACTCGAATTTTGATTATCCATCTCGAGCTCGAGCTCAACTCGATTAAAAATAATCCATCTCGAGCTCGGCTCGATAGAGCTCGGTAAATGCTCATTAACACAGCTTGTCAAGCTGAGTACAAGCTCGGCTCAAGATAAGCTCGATTTGAAACCATTCTTGCTGAAAAATGTGTACAAATAAGAAAATTAAAAATTAAAAATAATAAAAAGAACACTAGAAACTAAAAATAACATCTAACTTCCATACACATCCTTATTAAAAAGATAATTTTCATGTTCAGAAGAGTAATTAATCCTTCCACAAGCTTTAAACAAGCCAGCTCACGAGCTTAGCTCAACAAGCCACCGAGTCAAGCTAGCTCACAAGCTTATCAAGCCGAGCATGGCCTAGCTCAAGCTTGGCTCGTTTACTAACGAGTCGGCTCGCGAGCTGGCTTGTTAAACAACGAGTCGAGTGTCGAACAAGTTTTTTCCGATTCGAACGCCGAGTTGCTCGCGAGCAGCTTGGCTCATTTGCAGCCCTAGTGCTAAGATAGCACGCTCGACGAAATAATTGCCATCATTATGCCGAGCAACCAAGTCTGGATAAATTTCAGCAACAATATCAGATATACGATCTGACCTTCGATTTACAGATATCTCTGGTAGTATAGATATAATCGATTCCCCAAAAACATTACTATGCCTTCCTTCACCAATTTCCAAAAGCCATTTGATAAAATGTTCAAGTTCAAGATTTGAACCATTTGCAGAATTGCCTTGGGCTAGCCGTATATTTTGTGTTAACTTCAGGACAATCATTGAACCCCACAAATATGACTGTTTAATAGAACTGTTAACTATTTTCGTCCTCGTACCTTTAGCAATGATAGGTAGTGTTTGCCTAAAATCACCTCCAAAAACCACGGTCATACCACCAAAAACCTTGTTACCAGAACCAACATCTTTGGTTAATAAGATATCCCTTAATGTCTTGTCCAAAGCTTCTATACTATGCTTATGAGCCATCGGTGCTTCGTCCCAGATTATCAGAGAAGTATTTTGAATCAATTGTTCTAAGTCTGAACCTTGTTCTATGTGACATGTTGACTAAGAATCACAATTGATAGGAATGCAAAATCTTGAATGTGCAGTCCTTCCTCCCACCATTAGCAAAGAAGCAATACCAGATGATGCAACACATAACACGATTTTCCCTCGTTGTCTCAGTTTTGTACAAATCGCTCGCCACAAAAAGGTTTTTCCAGTACCACCGTAACCATCAATAAAGAAAGTTTTGCCCCCACCTTTATCTGCTGACTCCAAAATGTTGTCAAAAGCAATTCGTTGTTCAACATTCAACTTCGTATAAACATCATCAATTTCAGAATACATGTCAGTAGAGAAATGACTCAACTCTTCGACAACCAACCTATTGATATCAAGTGATGCCATACACTGTTCAGGAATTGGCAATCCAGGAAAATCAGCCAATGTCTTGGAATACTTATTCAATATCTCATTTATGGAAAACAAACACATATCTTTAATGATATGCTCATCCAAGTTCAATTGTGGCTGCCTCAACTGTTTTATTTTGGAGTAAAAAATATCATCGCTAAGTATCATCCAATTAGTCTCCCAAAAGGATTGGACATCAGCCACTTGACAATAAATAAGTATACTGACAAATTGTTTCCTAAGTTTATACGCAGAAGTCCAAAAAGAAACTTCCTTAAGACAATCATTCCATTCAGTATCAGCAGCAAGCAAACCTCGTGCAGAACATGCTTTCTGAAATGAAGGATGAGTAATACCATTCACGGTTCTAATATCCTCATAGCTACAACAACCCTTCACAACGTGCAATAACATACGCAAGTAGTATCTATCTTGTGCAGATGGATAACAGTAATATAGTCTTGCTATACACATTCCTCTCTTACGCTTTTGCCACCTTTTCTCCTTATTCTTCCAAACATAATGTTGTGGCAGTTCAGCAAAGCTGTATTTCTGAGCTTTGGGTGACTTAGCATTTAGATCCATCCATGCCAAAAGCATTGTTTTCCCTTTATCTTCAATTACATCTTGCACACGGGAATTTGCATTGGTATACACTATATTCTCTCTAGGCAAATGATACGACATTCGAAGAACATGTGGAGACTGATTATAAATATCAAATTTAAATATTCGCCAGCACGCTTCACCAGATGTTATGTAACGGGCATCCATAAATGCTTTAATTTCATCAATTTGCACTACTGTGTTCTTCGAAGAGGCAGACAAAACACCTGATGTATTTTGTTGCATAGCCAAAGTTGCCATAGCACGATCCCCAGGTTTGTTTATATACTTAAACAAATATTTGACAGCCCTAAAAAATTTAGTTCATGTGTCTAGATGAATTAGTTGATATATAGAATACATGACCTTATGTGAACTATACCTCCCATAAAAATTAATAACAACGATAGAAATAAATAAATTTGAAATAAACTAATTCATTTAACTACTTTATAATATTCAGTACACATATTGAATGCAACAAACAACTGGTGAAATAATATAAAAAAAAATAAGAAGGGAAGAATGACCCACTAACCTTGTTTTGTTGCAAAATTCAACATTGATATGAGCTCCAAAACGTAGTGACAGATATCGATTATAGGGTACAACCCATCGATTATCAAGCTCAATTTCTCCACACTTGATTACTCTACCATTATTGCGCCGACGGTATTTGGCAAACCCATTGTCATCTATTGTTGTCTGATCACAAAATTCTTTTGGGTAATGTTTACTACATTTACCATTCTTCATGCATGAATTAGTCGGCCGTAATAACCCACATGGTCCATGCATCATAGAAGCAGTCATTATTGCATAAAGCTCAGGATCAAGGTGAGGATCTGGGATTTCAGCACAAATTACAGAATCAATATCAGCTGGTCCATAAAGCTTATTCTCAGGGGCCAAGTAGTAAAGCATATGTGCATGAGGGAGACCACGTTTTTGCCATTCAATCGCTTTTACATCTGTAAAATAGAAAAGAATGATCAGAAACCCTAATTACATAGCTAATGAACTGGAAAATAAGAATATATAAGGTTTTACAAATGGGACGTACATGCACTGATTTTGTCAAAAATTTCCTTGTCCACAATCTCCATTGTCAATTCATCTAGTTTAATCTTGAAAACTCTTGCTATTACATCAGCTCGATTAGGATCCTTGCCGGTGAATTTTCTAATCAAATCAATCATCAATTGAATCTCAGGCCAATTCGAGTGACATGTGAATGTGATGAACAAATCAGGATATCCAATCCATTTGCAAATGGCCATAGCATCTTGGAAATTTTCATACTTGTATCTTGGACTTCCAGTATGTGATGCCCCTAGAATCACTGGCTTTCCGGACAACTTAAGATCACTATTACCTTGCAAATAAGAAGCTACCAACCCCTGATAATGGTGCCCTCTTAACTTTGACTGATTGTTACGCATCCAGTCCAAGCATTCCGCCTCAGTTAGAGCATATGCATTCACCATATATTGTTGAAATAATTTCCCAAAGAGTAACAAAGAATTTGATTCAACAACCTTAGTTTGTAGACGATAGCTATAATAATCACATTGCGATACCATTTTCTCCCCTCCACCACTTGTATTTTGAAGAAAACTAATATTTGGATGCCACCCATCTTCTCCATATGGAAATAAAATTGGATATTGTAAAGGCATAAGATTGGATGATACTAACTTATCCTTTCCATCTCAGAACTACGATGTTGAACGATTATATCAGGAGAGAATGTTTCAATTCCGGTTTCATCAACAATCAACACTGCAATCTCATTTGCAGTGGGCAAATCGTATTCCCTACCATTACCCTCCCTCTTAGCAAATAATTTAAGCTGAAATTCATTAACACCAGACTCAACTATCTTATCTCTCGCAGAACGAAAAGTACGTACCAGAACATTAATCGCATCAAGCATTTCTTGAAGACCTTGAACAATAGATGCGCGTAAGGGATTCCTATCAGGATCTGAAGAGTAAAACTCCATGCGATTCTGAACCTCATTGTCCAAATCATGAATGTATAGTTGTGCAAATTTAGGACTGACACCGTCAGGCGGAACCAAGCTTCCAATTCGATGATAAATTTGACCTCCAATTGAGTACACGTAAACACCTTTTCCATCATTAATGGAGTGATTAACTTCCCACCGATGGAAATTAAATAAAATATACCATTATAACCTCTCGTGTTAGTGCGTAATGACGGCTTTCTGCAGTATCACCTTCAAATAAGGTCTTCAAGAATTCTGGAGGATCTCTACGCGTAGGAAGCTTCACCTTACCATGCTTGCAACACAAACCAAACGAAGGATTTGAATGATTCCTTGTGGACGATGTGCTCTCATACCGCTAAAACACAGCACCACGATGTAAGCAAGTGCATGATGGGAATCCAATATCGAAAAACTCGACAATTAGAAAACCTATAACACAGAACATAATGGGAAAAATTTATCCACTATACAGAAAAATGATGAGAATAATGAAATGCAAAGACACATATGTCATTCCAGAATTGTAATAATAAGAATAATTTTATCCCCTTTACATTTATATCCAAAAGATGAACAAAATGTTAACTGCAAAAGAACAATACACCAACATCTATAGGAAATATGTTCTCCAATCTTGGACAGCACATACTCCGGTTGGATCGATTTTGGAGAAGGGATTGGCGTCGACGTTTTTGGACCAAATGGATACGGCGATACAACCGATTTCGTTTGCTGAGTATATTAAGATACTCAGTCTCCAACCTTCCAGTATCTAAATAATTTCAAAAACAAACAATATGAGTTCACTATAAATTCAGATTAAGACAAACACACAACAAAATACCAACCATTAAATTGCTCAAGCTGTTTATGTATGACATTCATTCGCTTGCGCTTGCACTTCCTTTTTAAAATTAGATGTCTCCTTCGTCGTGCCCGTTGGGAAAGAACCTTTTCAATACATTGCAGTTCAACTTGCAACTGGCTTTGTGTTGCAGAATTACATATAAGTATGAATCAAAACAATTCATAATAGGGGAGGCATGGTGAATGTGAAGACAGATGGATATGTACCTTTTTTAAACACAGATTCAGCAGATAAAACGAAGCGATGTCCCTCATCTTCAGGATTATAAAAAACTGTCCGACATTTCCCTGGAAAAACAATAGTTACCAAGTTGTGAGATTGGGTTTTGACCAATGACCACCAATCCATAACTGAGAAATAACGCACAAGGTGAAGATGAACGAAGACCCCTGTTGATGCCTGATGAATTGACATGCAATGCTGCAACATTTGAAGCTTTAAAAACAAAAAACCAGAAAATACTAAGTCATTGGGGAAAGACTCATGAACTTTGCCATTATGTGATTAACAAAAACAAAATACTTACATTGTTGAGTGAATACAGTATTATGAACGAAAGTCGACTGAGTAGATGACTCGCCTAACTCAAATGTAGTCACACCCGTAATCCAGGTTTAGGGGAATGGGTTTGGAGGACGTAATCAATGATGGTCAGCTCATGCCACACCACTTACTCTAAGAAAACAAAAAG
This sequence comes from Linum trigynum, assembly GCA_964030455.1. Classification (NCBI taxonomy): domain Eukaryota; kingdom Viridiplantae; phylum Streptophyta; class Magnoliopsida; order Malpighiales; family Linaceae; genus Linum; species Linum trigynum. Next base: position 7,080,816 of record OZ034818.1, read on the forward strand.
CACACTACAGAAGACAAAAATGGCAGTCAGGAATGAAGGATTAAGCATTAACAATGTCATACGCATCTCAAATTGTAAGAAACTGCAGCTAATCGGGAAACTGAGTCTGGTTTGCCAATTGATTACACAAAATTGGAAGCTAGGGAACTGATTTCCCAAGCAGACCTCATTCTGGGACTGCTCCCCCAACGGGTTCACCGAACTGAGATGTTGAAAATAGATTTCTGACTGATTGATGATTATGGTTCAATGCTTCCTATCCAAAACCACTCATCTAGAATAATCAAAACTTGAGGGAACGAAAATAATGAACCAAGAATTAGCAAATATGTTGTACCCACTTATCATAGCCAGTTATGCATATCTACATTAATATAGAGGCACAATGGGGGTTAAGCTTACTTGGTGGCTTCTATTAATAGGCGGAATGTCCGTAATCAAATTAAATCTTCAATGAATTTGAGAGGAGATTATTGTTGTGTCTATTTTTGATAATGTTAATTGACAGCAGTGAATATATGATCAACGTCCTTGTAGCAGCTGACGTCAATGCGAAGATTGAGAAATCAAAACTTGCACATGAAGATGACTTCATAAACACTATGCACCGACTATATTGATTATACCTCAAAACAGGTGAGTAACAAAAAGAATCCACTTCTGGTTTTCGACCAAATAAAACAGATCATCTATGTTTTGTTGTCCGTGTATAGGGTATGGAGCACAAATCCAATCTACAGGCTATGAAGTTAAAGGTCTAATAACAGAAGAAAAACCAAACTCTGTTGGAATACAAATCAAATCAAGCCAGCAGTTAGAACTCAAATTACCAGACAAAGGAGTTAAGCTGCTACGAATGAATCACCAAAGCTTTGATAACAACAAAGCTTTGAGACCCTGTTCGCACAACCCTTCTTGGTAAAAAGGTCCATCCTGAACCTTGAATCCCAACCACGAATAACTCATCTTAAACATACATGAATTCGAAAATAGATTTCTTACTAATCTCGGCGGTGAAGACGGACAACGTAGAATTCGATTACCTAACTAAGCTCAACCCTACATGGAACCGAAACTTTAATTCTACCTGATTTCGGGGTGAAGACAAATTACGGAGAGTCTGGTTACCTTCATAACTACAGTTCAATGAATCGACACCATGGGGTGACAGCTCGCGCTCGGATGGTGTCTGATATCGACGACGAAGAAGCTGGACGGAGAGAGCGCGCTTACTGAAATCGCCGGTGAAGACACATAACGGGGAGCTGAAGACACTGGCCAGAGACAGCGCGCTGATTGTATTCGACGGTGAAATCAATGAAGGGAGCGAGCGCTGATCGTACCGACGGAACAAAAAAACCACCAGGCCCGTTCAACGCAATATGAACCGGGGTATTTTTTCCGTGTCCGAAAATACCCCTCCGAGAAACGCTCCGGAGACAGCAAATTCAAAATGGGGTTCAGTTTTAGGCTTCACTGTATATTTAGAAATAGCGAGCAACAATTAACTGGACCGTGTTAACAATGGAAACCCAAACAAGTGTCACTAAACAAACCGTTGGGCGGACTTTGGCCTACTCATAATTCTTTTTATCATAGGCCGATCTGTCTTAATTTTTTCAACGGGCCCAAAATTTTTTCTATAGCATTATCCGGTCTAGAACTAAGTTGATTGCTTTGCAAATTGCAACTAGTGTTGAAGCTCATCGAAAAGGAGGCATCAGCCATCCATCGCCAGTCGCCACCATAAAAACATCTGAAAATTTACCCCCTTAATAAGCTGAGGTTTGGCCATCAACTTTGGTGCAGATACTAGCTAGTTCATGTTAGGAACGGAACAACAACAAGGAACGGGGTTACTGAATCTGGAGTTGAGTCGCAGACTAGGTCACTTCCTTTAAGACGTTCGCGGCACTTCCCTTGATGCGCACGACAGACTATCAACCAGTCGTCTCTAGGATAAAACAGCTCATCTCGTATACTCGGCGGCACAAATGAAAAAATCGGAGCTCTATGAACACTCTCTCTATTTGTGTTTATGCTCGTATTGTGGTGTGTTTAGAGGGTCTGGGGAGGCGGCTATTTATAGTAGCCGAACCACTAAGAATATACCCTCTTACTTGGGAAATAAGTCAGATTTAATTAGGAAGATAATGACTTTCTTAATTAAAACCCGTCTGTAAGATCATTCCTGCGGGATTATCTTTCGAATATTTCTTTTAATGGATTATCCTCTTCCAACTCTTATTTATCAAGAATAAAGAACAACCGATTAATAATTAATTTTGTTCGGAATTTCTCCAAAAAAATATATAGTCTCAAGTGAATCGACTGACCGGCCGGCCGAACGAACGCTGCACGCGTGTGTGGTGATCCGCTAGGTCCTCCCTCTCACACAAAAATAGGTCATCCCAAGTGGCATGCCTTTAGAAGAGAGACTCCTATGTTTATACACATTTCACCAAAGTAAAAATACCAATGTGGTAGTTTTTCATTTCCAACAGTTCATAACTTCACAAACAAAATACCTTGTTCAACATTACAACCCACTATTCTCTCTCAATCTTCATCCCTTCCAGCTCAATCCAGATCACCACCTACAACTCTGCCGTTCCATCTTGTAACATGTGCACATATATACAGATTGTGACCATATGGGGATGCCTAATGATTCAGGGGAAGAAACTGGGTGAGAATAACTACTGTTGCAACATCCCCAGATTCTGGCAAACAATCGGGTTGCTATAGTTCTACGCCAAATTTGTACTTTTTATTAACATTCATCTATATATATTCACCTGGAATAACTTAAAATTCCCCCTCTAATCTACTCTATAGTACTAACAATTTCCCTATCCCCACACTTTCTAATCCTTATCTGCAGAGTCCCGACCCTCATTCTCCCACCGCCATTCACAAACTCACTACATTGCCTCCGTGGAGCCTGCAATCCAGAAACCGAATCAATTAACCTCTCAGGAATCACATGCTGATACAACATATTGATTAACCTGTATAGAGAGCTCACCTTGGACCAATGATCAGGCTCCATTCTGACAGACGAGACGACGACCCAACGCACAGACATGGCACGAACATAGTCGTGCCTCCTACACGTCACAGCCGGATCCAACCTCTTGTAAATCGTCAATGTACCCCATGTCCCAATGTTCTGCACCTTGACGAACATAAACACGATTGGGATGGAGCAAGGGTCGGAACCCTTGAGGGGCCTCGTGTTGAACGTGAACGGGCCCTCGCTGAACGTCCTCCACGTCCTGAACGTCTGCAGCGGGACCTGCAGGTCATGGACCGCGACCAGGGTCGGGTAGAGCTGCACGGTATAGCCCCACGAGATGGAGACGGACCAGTTGAGGGTGTGATCGTAAGCGTAGGACGCTTGCAGGATCCTGGGCGGGTCGGCCCTATAAGCGCCATAGAGGGTTCTAAGTGAGGTAAGGTGGTCTTGACCGGGGAATAGTGGGTTCATGGCGCCGAGGTGGTGCAGGGAGATCAATGGCGCCATTGGGTGCGCTGCCAGTAGCCCGTACGCGCTTTCCCTGATATCCATCTGTTCAAAGGATAGTTTCGTTAGACAATGTGAGATCATCAGTGAAGGAAACAGTCGAGTAGACGTTTGTAGCCAGCGTTGAGACTGTAATCACTCTCAGGATTCACAAGACGCCAACTAACTCTTAGGTTATGACTTAAAAGAGTCATTTTGAGATGGGAATTGGAATCTTATCTTATCTTCTTATTACTATATATCATGGTTGTTCAAAAGTTACTTCTTGCCACATAAGCATTTGAAGAACTCACAAGTTGCCAAGTTGGACAATTTTTTTGGAAACAAAAAAATTTAGTTATTATTAATTAATTATTAATTACTATATATTATGGTTGTTCAAAAATACTTCTTGCCACATAAGCATTTGAAGAACTTAGTGGATGCCAATGTGGACAATTTTTTTGGAAATTTTTTTTAGTAAATGACATATTTTTGGAGCCATCTCTCTCTTCTTTAAATATTTTTTCTTTCAATCAATAATTCCTTTTTTCTTTTACATTATATATGCAATAATAGACTAATGTTTGTAAAGTGAAATCTATCGCATTTTTTTAAACTGAGAACATATTATTACATCTTTAAGTCAAATTTCTACTCATTTATACTAGAACTTATAAGTTATATTTTAATGAAAAATTAGAAAAATACACACATAAGTAATAATATTTCATTCGATCAAAGAAATATAATTATGGAAAGAGAGAAAAAAGTTGTTTGAGGATCAATCGACTTTAATAAATGAACTATATTATTTTATATTTTTTACTATCAAACATTCTCTTATTTCTAATGTATATGTCTATCAAATAAATCAAATATTATATAACAAAAGGTTTTGATAGAATTTTGACGATGTACAAGTATCATATAACAAAAGGTCTGGATAGAGAAGTATTTGTAGACGATGTACGGTAACCATTATGTTTCATCAACCACTGACCTAGGCATTGATCAAAGCAAAGCTGGAAATTTTCGTTTAATAGTCGAATGTATTGGTAAAAGAATATAAATTCGAGGATTAATACAATAACTAAACATATGTTTGTTGGTTGAGATATTTATACTAAAACCATTTATAGTTACAAAAGTCTAAGTCAAGTTATTGGGTTAATAATGAAGAATCTTTAATAAGGATGAGTTCAAGAAGGCAATTGCAAGGAGTCGTTTGGTTGTATGGTTGTGAGCCTATGAGTTCATACCGGATTTTGATAATAACAAAAAATTCTGATATCAAAGTGTCAAAACATAAATATTTTAGTTTGTAACAGTAAGCAATTTGTATTTAGATATTAATAATAGATGTGTCAACAATACATCCATGAATCTATATGTATGCGAAATGTCATAATTGTTGTATGAATTTTAAAAAAGCTTTAATAAAATCAACTTTTTAAAAAATTATAAATTAATTATTCAAACGATAGGTTGTTTTAAATGCACCTAAAATACTTATGCATTGTAGACATGGTTTATCAGTTACTAAGATAAGTATTAAAAATTTTGTTCCAGAACAAACACCAAAGATAAAGGAAAAAAATGCACATTAAAAAGTTGGAAAATTATACACTAAGTGACCATATCTAGACAGGATCCCTTAATAGTGTGTGTGAGTGTATTAGGTTGATATTCTAAACCAACATGTACACAACAATCATGGGTTGAGGGTTAGTCCAAACTTCAAGAATTAGTGATTGATACATATTGTATAAGATACTAAATGTAAGTGTCTTGATAGAAAAAATTTTATATAAGATACTCGACCGAGACTTCATGAACAATCACATGAAAATGAGTCATGATTAGAGAATATGATCATCGTAAGGGATACGATATGTGCCAATTTTCATTTCGGATACATAAAATTTATCCACTAATTACGTATCTTTATCCAATAATGTGAACTTTCAATAATTGGTTAAGAGATTGTCTTAACTCAAGAATCATGAATTGTTAATTGTTTTATAATATAATAAATTTGAGTATCTTGGCTGAAAAATCTTGATATGTTATCCTAAATGGATGTGATAAACCTTCACCACATGATTTGTGATTAGAGAATAATAGCATCATAGGTGAGTCATGAGTGTGTTGAGTATTGAGAATTTTTAATATAAGTATATCACATACTCGCTTATGAAGTGAGAGTATAAAAAATCAAGAAGATTCAAAAGAGTTTAAGCATATCAATAAATCAATTGATATAAATGATAATGGAACTCTCCGGCCAACAGGCCGGGTAAGAAACTATTATAAAAAAAAGGCTAAATTACATGTTTGGTCACTCAAATTACATAAATCTTTCACGTTTACCACCCGAATTACTTTTCTTTCTTATTGACCACTAACTTTACGAATCTTTTTACCGTCAGTTGGTATGACTTCCGTGGGGAAGTCCTTTTGTTTGGTTTGGTTGTTTCTTGTTTGGCGGAGGGAGCAAGTTAAATTGGGGAGAGGATTTTTTGGCGGAAGATGGACAACGCAAATAAGACGAAGGTGGGGCCAATTCTATGTTTTATTTTTGACTCATTATTATTTTCATTATTTTAATTGACATGTCATCAAGTTAACGGTCCAGTCAGCAATTCTGTTTGCCACATCATCAAAAAACTAACTGAGTTAACGGAGTCTAATGGAGACTAATGACCGGTGACTAATGATGAAAGAATTCGTAAAGTTAGTGGTCAATAAGAAAGAAAAGTAATTCGGGTGGCAAATATGAAACATTTATGTAATTTGTGTGACCAAAAGCCGTATAAAAAACAACAATTCTCATTCAAATGCCAGATGTTCTCACTCGTGTCGATTCACCTAAATATTATAAAGTTTACCAGATTTTACTCCTACTTTACCAACTATTTCACCACGGTCAAACTACGCCCATTACACGTGTCGCGAGAAGCGGAGAACCCGAGACGTACCTGGTGAAACCCACGATGAGGGGTGAGGCCCACGCCCAACTCGGCGATACAAGCCCAGATCCTCTGATCGGAGCCGTAGAAATAGTGGAACCGTTCAAGGCAACGGTCCAGATTCTCCACCAGGAGCTCCGCCAGCGGGTAGCTGACGGCGAACCCGCCACCGCCGAACGCCATCTCGTACGAGTGCATCACGACCTGCTCCACGCTCTCGGAGTTCCCGCCTATGTACCACATCTCGCCGTGATCGTACTCCGCCAGCAGGGAGGCCAGATTCTCCGGGAAGAAAACAGTGTCGTCGTCGCCCATCACGAACCACCTGACCCCCGGCAGCTTCAATCCGAAGCTGTCGGTGATCGTCCGTGCGATCCGGACTGCGGGTCGGGAGCTAGAGAACCCGAACTGGGTCCATTCGGGGGAGGAGACCCGGGTCGGGGCGGAGTTCGGGGCGGGGGAGGAGTCGGGTCGTTGGGCGTCCTCCAGCCAGACGAAACCACGTGTGCGGTTGGGGGACCACCAGACGGAATTGGACCTGCTGCGGTCGTCCCACGTGTCGTTGGAGCCGCTGAGGGCGAAGAGGATGTGGGAGAGGTCGGTCGGGGAATTATTGTTAGGGTTCCGGCGGCTGGCGGTGGTGGGGGTGATTCCGCTGCTGTTGGGGTCGTAGAAGGAGGTGTAGAGGCCGATGGAGATGAATGAGAGGATGAAGAGGAGGATGAGGGTTTTCCCGACGACGATGGGGATTAATTGGAACGACTTGTAGTCTTGTTTGTTGTGCTTCGTCGACGGTGGCGGTCGATTGTGGATCATAATTGAATTTGAATTGTGCACCCCACCGTCGATGTTGGGGTTACAGAGTGAGGAAACGGTTGCGCCGAATCTTCAACGAAGGGACGTAGGATGGAAGATCATGAGAGAAAGTACATTCACGTAAAGATTGAGAGAGGAGGAGGAGACTATCCTGAGAGGACATTGATTGCAAAATTGGAAGTCGAATGAAATGGAAGTTTCAGCGGGGTTTGCAAGTTGTACCTCCTAAGTTTTTGTAACATTGTAAATTGTAATGGTAAAAAAGTTAATTCTTTTCATTTATTACATGGATAGCAATTAAAAGGTTTTCCACAGAAAACATCCATAATATTAATTACAGAAAAAATCGATAAAAATATACGAATCACTAATCAATTAACGATGTTAGTAATAATATTGTGATACGGATTCAAAATTTAAGTATTTTATCGGTATGCTTTCAAGAGGAATAACGTCACTCTATGAACATTTTCTCACTTTAGGAAACTTCATTTGTCATATATCCCAACATATTGGGCAAATCGTCTTTGAGTATATCGGGTATATAACAAAAATATTCTCAGTGAGACAAGTAACGTACACAAATATTTTGATTAAGTCCTCCATGTCCATCTTCTATCCTCGGCCTGCTAGAATTACTGCTTGGGCTGACTAAGTGTTACCGAGCTGGGCCCAGGCTCAACGAGGTCCTTAACGAGTTAAGGCCTGTTGTGGGCCTTCTTTCATCATCCAATTTCGGTGGTCGCCGAGAGTATACAAGGTTCGGCCCTCGTATAAGTAGGGATGTAAATGAGCCAAGCTACTCGCGAGCAACTCGAGGCTCGAATTGGGAAAAACTCGTTCGAAACTCAATTCGTTTAATGACGAGCCAAGTTTGAGCCTAGCTTTGTTCAGCTCGTGAAACTCGCGAGCTAGCTCGACTCGGTGGCTTGTTGAGCTCAACTCGTGAGTTGGCTCATTTAGAGCTCGTGATATGTCTCAACATTGTGGTTTAAGGGCCAACTTGATCACTGACTTATGGACTAATCAATCTAATTTGGACTTTCATAATTCATAGGATTGTTAAATTATATATCTCACATCATGTGAAGTTTAACATGTTGAACAAGTAAGAAAATATGCCTTATTTTTAATTCTATAAAGAAATTATGTATAAAATTGTTTTGATACTATGAAATAACATGATTTGAACTAGTTAAAATTTATTAACTAAACAATATGACACCTAAAAATTGTAATATAAGATTGATTAATGTTGAACATTTGATTATTTTTTTATCGCTACATCAATCACATGTACCATACACGACATACAAAATGAATGTATTAAATACGATCTAAGAATTTAGTAAACAAGTCTAACTCGAACTCGACTCAACTCGGATTGTTAATAAATGGCTCGGGCTCGAGCTCAGCTCATTTATTAACGAGTCAAGCTCAAGCTGGGGTAAAACTCGGCTCAACTCGGTTCATTTGGTAGTACCGGATGTTACTGGGTTTTAAATTTGCACCCTACGGTTTCAAATCATAGTGGGTTAGTTTGGAAGGTAATTAGGTGTGACGTAATTAGCATTTATGATTGATAGTCAAGCATTAATTATTACTAGCTTATAACCCCACCTATTTATATTTGATTTTTATATTTTTTATGTTACGTTAAAGTTTATCAACCTGTTTAATTTTATTGACAATCTTTCGATCGAGATGATACATAAAGAAAGAATATATAGGTCGAACATTCAGAGAAATATCATCATCATTTGAGAATATAAAAATGTATCATTGATCCCATTTTCATAATGATAATTAAGCCTAGTTAAAATATTATTAGTTAGTTGATTGTTAAGAAAGATAGAGTATAAAAGCTCACTGGAATTCCCACACGACCCATAGATAGTTTGAAACTGAATCTAAAACCTCACAATCCTACATAAATGGTTCAATGCTCTCATTTTGGGGGCAATATGCCACTAATCAAAAAGAAATTGAGTGTTGTAGGTTCAAGTTATGTACTAACAACTTAGCTAAGAGAGAACCATCAAAACTTGAGAGCAAACGACAAAATGGGGTTACCTCCAATATACTAATAGACTCGATCAAAATAATAAGACGCAAAATTAGACACTCCTTATCTATCAGTTCAAGTAGGTTGAGAAAAGAATCGACCTACTTAATTAAATCAATAAATGATTCTTCGTTTTAAGATAGAAATATGTTGTGGTAGCTGCGAAAACCATAAACCTAAAGATCCAATAGCCACCACTCTCCATTGAACGACCAAATTTTTTTTCTATTCTATCTTCATTCTCAAGAAGCATATGTTTCAACCAAACATTCACTTTCTAATCTTCCTTCTGCAACCCCAATACTGCTACTTTGATGGACCTTCTCTCTACGACCCTCAATTTCTCTTCCAATTGGGGTTCTTGTCAACTTGCTCTTCAACTCCTCAATCCTCTTCATGTGTTTTGCCAACTCATCTTCCTCATGGGCAGTTGTAATAAGATCGCTAAAACCAAAACTCATCTCCAATTCCATCAATATGCTCATCTCTCCCCTTGTCTGTCTTCACCTACTTCAGTACACTTCCATGCCCTTCAATACCCTCTCCATTTTCATTAATATCCTCTTCATCTCTCACTTCTCTCTCTTCAACTACTCTAGTTTTGTTTCTGCGTCTTTCAATACCCTCCTCAATTCGATCATTACCCTCAACAACTCTCTCTTCTCTGCCTTAACCTGCTGCAGTTGATTTTTTCTTCCCCCCGCCACTTCCATTCTCAAACTCAATCCCAACTCTTCTACTCCAAGTTCAACACCCCAAACTCCTTTGCATGAAAGCTCAATTTCTAACTAATTCTAAAACATTATCAAAATTTGATTGGTGGGTTGGACCATAAGAATAAAAATTAATGAGGAAAATATTTTAATTGAAAAGAAACCTTTTTCTAATTTTGATTTTATTTTATTATTTCAATAGCTAAGCAAAGAACAAAAATAGGAAAGTACAACTGCCCCTATTCTACACAAACATCTCTTTTGCTTTCAAACAAATATAGTACCCAAACCATCATTCAAATTCATTTCCTATATTCTATAAATCATTCATAAACAACAAACTTAGATAAAACAGGAAGGAAATAATAGCCTACCAGTTCAAGTCGATGAACCTTATATGAAGATAGAAACTCATTGAAGTTGAAACCTAATAACAGAAAGAGGAGAAATGGTGCAGGAGATCCACCGAGCTTTAAACATCGTATCAGACAATAGGATCAAAAGAAATAGATATGTTGCATGTTCTGCTCATGAGACAACGTGAAAATAAAAGTCGTTTTGTTATTAATCATAAAGAAAAACCATGAGACATAGAGAAGAAATGAATGACTTACATGTGCAAAGCGATTAACCTTGGTCGAAGACCGAAAACCTATTAAAGGTAAATGCCTTGTATAGGAAGAGGAGTAAAGGGAAAGAGATAACTAATCAAACATTGTCTTCAGCAACAGAAGGAGCAAAAATCTTCTCGTAGTACATCGGGGAGAGACAAAACCATTGGGTGATGCCAGTGCAGAGGAATCGAGTGAGATAATAAAGGCCAGACCATAACTACTTGATTGAACTCCATTATATTCGTCATGGATTGATATGAGAGTTGAAATCTTCTACTTGCCTAGCTTAAATCCCCAAGAAAAAAACTGCAGTGCCAAGATACCGGAATATTGATTTTCAAATGCGCCCTTATACTGGGAAGTGAAAGCACGAATTTAAATTTATATTGAAAAATGCAAGGACACAACGCGTAGTAAAGGAAATAGGTTCTTCCATGTTAGCCAATTACCAATTTACCTGCGAAAATTGAGAGAGTATGAATTTTAAATGAATAATATTACATGAAACTCTACCTTGAAAAATAAAATATTAAGCACCATGAACATACATAAGGTAGGCTTAGTGCGCTTGTTAATCATGACGGAAAAGTCCTCTGCTTTTCACAGTTTTAAATACATGTATGTTTTGTATGAAAAAAGGAACAACAAATATATTTAGTATAATGGGTTATGATTGCTATCTTTGTTTGAAGATCCCCATGTTCGATTCTTGATATTGATATTTTTTATATGAAGTAAATAATTAATTGTAAAGACAAAAATTTCCTTCCTACTTTCACTCTCATTGCAGAAAATTTGAAATGGAGAAAAGTTTACAAAGCTCTACTATATATTATTGGAGGATTTTTTATGATTAATAAAAAATTGCATTAAGCACGGGAGTTGCAAACGACAAACTCCTCCTCCAAGTACAACCATTTTATAATCAAAACATTAACAACTCAATATAACTATCTACTATGGTACGAAAAACAAAAACCTATCTTTGCTTCATTCTAACTTCAGGGCTTGGTTGACAATATCCACTTCACTTCCTCTTCAATCCTTCCAACAAGCCTCCCAGGCCAGGGGAACAATTAACAGCATTGTGACTTCTGCAGCATCTCTCACGCCATACATAGCTGATGCAAAGCGACCATCTCAACCGTCCCTCACATGATATCAACGTGCTGCTGGACCACTGTCTCACTGCCCAACTTAAGTGTTCTACCCATGCAGTGAAAGCAGGGAGCTGGCAGGACTTCCTTAGCACTTTAGACAAGACATAGCTACTGTAAGGCCATCCAAAAAAGAGGTGATCTCTCGATTCTTCTTCACCTGGACAAAGAAAACAAGCTCACTCCCCAGCCAAGTCCCAGTTTATCCTTTGTGACAATATGATTGAACACTACTAACCATAACATCAAACTATGCTTGGAACTAAATGGTTTTCCCCAAACAACATTATACCAAACAATAAGAGGGCTAGGACTCCGTATAGTATTCCATACAAGCGTGACAGAGAACTTAGGTAATATCTCCCCATCCCAAGCAAGCAGATTACTCAAGCATTAATTTACAGATACAATGGGCGTACAATAGGTTGTCAATCCGTGGGTTGATCCGGACTTGGTTGAGCTAGTGGGTCAAGGATTAATGGGTCATCCGGTTTAGCCTGAAAATATGGAAAGAGTCATTATATTGTAATTATCTTGATAAATTATATCAAATTTTATCTAACATATGAGTTATAAGATATAATATTACACCAAAATAACATGTCGTACTTAGATCCAACATATAGTGAAAATTCACACACACTTATATAACATAAATATTAAAATGTTCAACTTAGGATTCCAAAGATTGAGTTAGGCGAAAAGAAAAATTGGAAAATATGCGCATTTTGCAAACCAAAGAAAAAAATGACACAATTTGACCACCAACTCGGTACCTTGTAGCGGTCGATCCGGCGGGTGCGTGCAACTCGTTTTTCTCATCGGGCCAAAGTCAAAGTGGGTCGCCCGCGGGTACATTTTTATGAAAAAAATTTAAAATTCAGTTATCCCTTATATATATGAGCCTTTCTACTATTATTTAAAGTATTGGTGCTTTAAAGTACAACTTTAAGTTGTACCACAACGTTGAAGGCACAAGTTAGAGTTGTACCATAAGGGAATTTGATCTTTATGTTGTGGTACAACTTCAACTCTTCAAGTTGTACCATAACTTAAATATACAACTTTAGTTTGTACCATAAAGGGATTTTACAAAAGATTATAGGTACAACTTAAAGTTGTACCGTAATGTTAAAGGTACAACTTCAAGTTGTATCATAAAGGCAAAAACTAAAACACCAATGCTTTAAATCATTGTAAAATTCCCCTATATAACTTAGTTATCTTGATATACAAGTTACATGCAATTATGAAATATCGTATTTATGGAAACATGCATAAATACAAAGCCAAAATTTTAAGCGATCATAGTATATCCTTCCTCCAAATTATATAAAGAGGTTCCGCTTAAACACCACCTCAGTTGATCTTTTCCTGGCTTGTGCGCATAATAAGGGGGGATTTATTGGTCATTTGCTACTTAGATCCTCCTCCTTCCTCCAAATTATATAAAGAGGTTCTGCTTGAACACCACTTCAGTGGATCTTGTCCTGGCTTGTGCGCATAATAAGGGGGGATTTATTGGTCATTTGCTAGCTTAAAACACTTTAATTATTAATTAAAAGCAAATCCGAACTCCAACCAAAAAAGGACATTCCTTTTTAATTGAGATTCTTTGGTCATATCGTGGACTTAAAACACTCAACTTATTAATTAAAAACAAATTCGGACTCCAACTAAAAAATATCCCTTAATTACCGAAAAATATATATCCTTTTAATTAACATGTCATGTGTTTTTTTTATAATGAATTAACATGTTATGTTATATATGAGCTTATTTACCATACTTCAAAGTATTGGTATTTGCATATACCATTTGAATTTGCGTAATAATGGTAAAAATATAAGTTCACTTTGTATCATTAAGTAATTTGTACATATATGTATATGTTCAAATAGTAGCACAACTTTAAATGTACACTTTTAGATTGTATCGTAAATGAATTTGTATGAAAAGATTTAGGTACAAACTAAATTTGTACCATGGTATGAAACATTATAAAAGTCCTCTATATATATTTGTTAAAACTGTTATTAGTAGTGGTGTTTTATTGTATCCATTTAGGCAATTTAGCTTATTGTTAGTTTATTAACATATTAGGTGTATAATTCAAGGTGCATTACCACTCCTTTATTAGTTTTTGATAAATCATATTTTATTTTTTCTAATTAAATTATAAAATTTTAACTTAAAAAATTTTATTCTAGCATCATATAGCATTATGTATAGCATCATTCATGAACTATCATATCTTCTATTATAGTACTCGATCTATGCATCGATTCTTAATCATATCCCCACCATCAATTTTTTGTAGATTGTCATGAAAGTGTGTCTCACCTTGATGACTAAATTTTGACTAAGATCCCAATCTTTCCAAATCAACTCAGAATAATCATGATACTCCCTTCTTAATTCATGATTTACAAATTGGGAAATCAAATATGCAAAGATATAAGAAAAAACAGGAACATATCTATTGGAGAATAGTCAACCCCTAAAGGTTATTCATTAGAGATGGCAATTTTGCTTATATCCATGAGTATTTTACTACCTAACCCAATTGGTTTGGGTATGAAATTCAAATAGAAATTGGTAGAGTTTGATGGGTTTGTAGCAAGGACTGAAATACCGTACCGGAGGTTGAACCAGAAAAGTCACCGATAGGGTATTTTATGCTAAAACTGTGGTTCAACCGCTTCATACCGTTAAATTAATTTGGTACATAAATTTAATATGTCTTTAGATTTAGTACCTAAAATTAATTTTTTTGCATATCAAAATATTGAAGAAAAATTATATGTTTGTACCTAAATTTTTTATGTCTTACATTTTGATACCTAAACTTTTGAAGTTTCACAAATGGGTATCCGAACACAACCCATACCCATATAGATTATGAAAGGAATATTCATATCCTACCCAAACCCATCTACAACCCCCCAAACTCATATGTACATCACCCATACCCTATCCATATTCAATAGGTCTGCTTGGGTTTGGGTAAAATTACCCATGAGTGGGTAATTGCCATCCCTATTATTCATTAAGTTTTCATCTATACATTATCAAATTTGTGTTGATCCCTGAGTAGTTTATTAGTGCTGGGAGAAAGAAAAAATCTCATAAAAATTTATGAGTTGAAATTATACTGCATGTAATATTTAGTGTTTCCAAACATTTTACTATTAAAGATTGGCTTTCAATGAGAAGGAACATATTGTGAAGATAAAGGTTTTGTTAAGGAAGACAAATGCATTGTAATTGGTGGAGATGTTGGTGCTTTAGAGGGAGGAGATTGAGCTATCACAAGAAATTCAAAATTAAATTTGCACAAATTTTTATAGCGATGAGCAAATATTTTGGTCTCACTAAATTGTAGGAACCGATTTTCTTGCATGATTTTTATTTTTTTTTACTTTCAATAAGGACTTTAGTCAATAAATCGGGTTAGCATGTTAAATCGGGTCAGTATGTTAAAAATTATATGAATATGATATTTTTAGTAACTAAATGATTTGGAATTCGTATGATATGAAGTAATACGTACAGTCTCATTTCGAACAATTACTATAATCATTTACACTACTATTCAAATTCATCCGGCCAACAGACCGGCCCAAATCTAGTATTCATATATTACAGAGCAAAAAAATAAAAGACAGCAGACGAAATTTCATGTATTCCTCGCCGAGTCATGTGATGTCTCTCATGTGAGCATTCTAATTTTTTTGAAGTTTATTCACCACCCTATGCCCTATGCGGTAGGGGTGTACATGGGTCGGGTGGTTCGGGTTTAGACATTTTAATCACCCGATCCATGCACTACGGTTTGGGAAATATGAAACCCAAACCCACCCAAAAAAATCTAAACCCTACGGTTTGTTTCTAATTGGGTTGGGTCGGGTTGGCGATATTTTTAAGTAAAAACCCAACCCAACACAAAATATGTAATTATTCTACATCATAAAAATATTGTATAACTTATTAAAATTTCAAACGAATAAACCGAGGTGAAAGGTATCAAAATTCACAAATATTGTTTGAAGTTTAGTAAAACTTGATTTACTTCAACTTATGTCTAGTTTTTTTCACGACATTTGTTGAAATAGGCTAAAAAGGTTACAAATGAACGCATCCATAATATGATATTCTTTTAAACTTGTACAAAAGAAAAAAAAATTACGTGAATCATAACTATATTAAATATATGTCTAAACTTTAAGTCAAAGAATGCATTAGATTAGTGAGACTTAAAGAGGAAAACATGGCGAAATATCTTAATTTTCTCATAAGTATGATATATACGACATAAATATTTTTTTGGATACGAACTCATACCAATAATTGGAACACGGGTTGGGTCGGGTTCTACGGGTTGTGTAATCCAAAATCCAAACCCAACCCAAAAGAGGCGGGTTGTACAAAAGAAAACCCTCACCCAACCCAAAATCTTCGATTTAGCGATAAATACGGGTGGGTTGGGTCGGGTTGGACGGGTGGGTCGGTTTGCGGGTGTGTTTGTTCACCCCTACTATGCGGTAGCGCCAATTGTTTCAACCCTACGAGATATTTCTTTTTGGTGGGAGCCCTACGTGATGATTTTAACGAAATAAGGAACTAATTGATTAATTAGAATTTGGTTTACCATGCATATTAGTGCATACATTGGTTTAGGTATCTCGAGTGTCATGTCATAATTTATCTTCACCAATGGCTGATCTATCTGGTCGGCACTTAAATATTAAAAAAAAAACAAAATAATAACAAGAATAATATATAACTCTCTCACTATCAATACAAAAACCCTAGGAAAAAGTCTAGATATAGACGCCTGCTTGTTGTTTTGTGATTAAGTCGCAGTTTTGAAGCGGCATTTTAAAAAAATCCTACTAAAATTCTATATATATATATATATATATATATGGTGGTACTTCGATACGCTAATTTTTTTGTGTGAATTCAGTGCATCTAACTCTAAAAATGGCTATGATACATGGAATTTTGAATTTTGATTGGTATCACTAGTCTAATATGTTGATATAACATAGAATCACAACTAATCAATCCATTATCCTGACCTCTTAACCTTTAATTTAGAATCCCAACCCAAAACCCCAAATTGTAAACCTAAAGTCTAACCCTAAACCCCCAAACTCTAAATCATTAAAACTAAAGTAATTCTTGAATGGTTATGATATAAAATTATGTATTTTCTTGTCCAGCATACTACAAGTGACGATTGATATCATTTTTACACAAATTATGTGCTTAAAATTACGCTTATGACGCGAGTGCATTGAATGTACCCAATAAAATAAGTACGCAAAGACAAAACCATATATGTGTGATGGGTAATCGAGTTTCATTGAATTTTCTGCCTCAAGTTGTAGATGAAGGCATATTTTATTGGAAGATTCTAATCGTATTATGATGAACATAACTTATTAAAATAATAGAACGATAAGCTTTTACATCTCCCGATGTAGTTATTGGTACATATATGAAGAGGAGTGTAGTTGGGAGTCAATGATTTGGATATGATCAAAGAGTTGCGTCTGTCTAATTCTTCCATTGATTAAGCATTTGGAATTGTCTGAAAGTGAATGACATTTTTATCAGAATCATCCGCCGGTTTTGAAGCACGTAGTAAAAAAGACATGATTGGTTTCTTGTAAGTTGTCTCAGCGGACATAACTTCATGGGATTTACAAATTTTAGGCAGATGTTTTAGCTTGAAATCGCCTCTCTCTAAGTACAGTAATAGTTTGGAAATTCCTACAATACCTTTGAAGTTATTGTAACTTAATGTTTTTGACCTGCTATAACAGGTTTCACAAGTTACATTACGTAAAATACAATAGGCATTACATAATGGTTATGTAATGTGTGTCATTACGGAAACCTTACGTAATAGACACTCATTTTACGTAATGAATATTAACCTTTCGTTACGTAATCTGTTAAATAATTACGGAAGACTTACATAAAGCTTCTAATTTAACTATTACGTAAGAAATAACTATCGTTACGTAACCTTTAGGTAATAGATGCATACTTTACGTAACAGTTGTAAAGTGGCATTACGGAAGCCTTACGTAAACGATGGTCCTTTTACGTAATGAATATTAATCAAATTACGTAATATGGCAAGTCATTACGGAAGTCTTACGTAACACTTCTAATTTAACTGTTACGTAAGAAATAACCTTCGTTACGTAACCTTTTACGTAATGATCGTGTATTTTATGTAACAGTTGTAAAATATCATTACGGAAGCCTTATGTAATAGACGATGCTTTTACGTAATGAATATTAACCTAACATTACGTAAAATGATAAGTCGTTACGGAAACCTTCTGTAACGCTTCTAGTTTAACTGTTACGTAAGACGAACAAGCATTACGTAATTGTTACGTAATAAACATTAGTTTTACGTAATGTGACCTATAAAACCTGCTATAACAGGTCAAAAATGGCAAGTTATAGTAACTTCAAGGTATGGCAGGAGGTCGCAATTTGTTTTGACTTTGCAAGCTAAACCATTAGATTAAATTGGCTTGGTAACTTAAAAGAAGTTCCGCCGGAATAATTAACGGGAGCACGTTCTTCTCCGGCTCTCCCGCAATAGCTAGCTAGCTTCTAGAGACGCAAATATTCTAAAAGGAAAAGAAAAAAAAAAGGCATAAGCACTACTTGATCCATTGCCATAACTTAAGCAACTGCCAAATGGACGTCCCGTCTTATATTAATCAAGCCAATTTATATAATACGCAGAAATTAATCACACTACTTCAGTTAAATCCAAGATTAAGCCAGCTCCAATCCATGTCTTCGAACAAACATTATTAATTTCTTCAAGTTCGTAGAAAAGAAAGAACGTGTCAGCATATGAATCTTTGTCTTGCTCTTTGGCGCTGCACAGCACATCTCCGTATATAATTCTGTTTCATCAAAGGTAATGCGAAATCAAATACCTAATAATAATTAACTCATTAGCGCGCTATTAATTATTGCCTTTGTCGTAAGCCGTAGAATGCCTGATCAGGTATACTGGAAAAAGCTGAGCTCCCAGCTGGTGCCCATTTTACAAGTTTTGTTGGATAACATATACCTTGTTTATTGGATTTTGGCGCAAGATATTATACTCTAATTCTTGATAATTATACTTTAATCCTTAATAATTCAGCCCTAGATTTTAATTATTTACATCATAGACTCTAGATAGCAAGATGGTGCATATATAATTTGTTGAATGTGTTTTGACGAATCATTACTGTCGATTATTATTTCTAATTAAATTGTAATTTTTAGAGGTTAATGTATAGTACTATATCCTAAAATCTGGACAATTCAAGATCTATATTATCATTTTTCTGCTCTAAATATGACATACTTTTAATTTTACTGAACATGCCATTGGACCATTCAAATATATCTATATGTATGTCTAACAACCGGGTCAAACCAGTTCAATATCAACTGAGCCCATTCAATGATAAAATTATATTTAGGCCAGACTTTTGTTGTTTGTCAACTTCATTGCCTCCATCTAATAAGTTAATTTTGGCGGCTGTACATATGCCATTCTTAATTAAGTGGAGAAATTAATAGTTTGCATTAATTATTAAATTATAATAATTAGCTAGATAGACAATGCATGATTTCTTTAATTCAATTGAGGTTTGGTCTCATACTCTTGAAGCTTTTTGGTTAGTATATCCCACCATTTGTTCAACTTACAACAATTTTGCATTATAGGAAAGTCAATATCATTAGCCACAGACAATTGAGATCGACAATCATTTATCATATAACGTTGAGATCGACAATCATGCATATAAAACGAATGAAGAAGTTAATTAATTATATATTTAGTGTAGTGCTTTAGGTGCAAATTGGGATGTTGAAGTTTGTTTGACTTTCATATTTTGACAAGGATAGACATTAGCTAGTTTGGGGGAGATTCTAATTACATTCACTAGACATACAATTAACAAACTTCTTCCAAAGCAAAACAAAAACAATCGTCCATATGTAGAAGTGAACAATAAAGTACTTGTATATCAAATCATTGTATATGTCTGAACAATCAGCATTAGATCATACTCCAAGTATTTCTAGTGAGATGTTTTCATTTGACCATGAATTAAATCGAGTTTTGAATATTATATTATACTCTAATGGATAAATCACATGTCAATTCTCTAAACTTAAACCCGACATACATAACAATAATCGACAACTATGATTCATCAAAATACTACACAGTAGATCCGACGATCAGATTACTTGAAGTATGATATACTAACGAAATACGTCAATCATTACTATATATATATATATATATATAGAATGTATGTATTGTTTAGTATAAAAATCCGCCCTTAATTTACAGGAATTTGTCTGTGTCTGATTTAGTCATCATGTATGGATATATATCACACTAGCTAGTTAGCTGTCTATGTGGCGCCACACAACGTGACAAAACGGTCTTTACAATCTGTAATTTAGTACCTTATAACATTAATTATACGACTACATATTGCTACGTTATATTAGCCTATTTTGAATCTTAGTTATTCTTACTCGTATGGAAACACTGGGAGCGTGGAAGAAATTAGCTAGTAATTAACACATTTATTGGAGCACTTCTACTATGCTATATAGCATTGGTGTTAAATTTGGAAACGTTTGACTCAGAGGCGAAATGCTCTCAAAAGAGAATAGCGAAATAGCGACGCCGGCGCCGGCCCTCCTTCCTTCTGACCGGCCACCGGACCCTCTTTCACCCCATACTCTTGCCAGTGCTCCGGGGGCGATTAATAGTACAGCCCTGTCCTCTGATTTGTCTGACATGGTTGTTGACGTTTCTATGTTGCCTGTGCAGGACTCTCCGGCGGATGCGACTACAAAACAGGGGGCTCAGTTTGCACCAATGGAAGCCACAAATGGTTCGACGAATGGAGGGAAGCCAGTGCAGACCTTCTCTTATGCTAAGGCGGTAATGGCTATGTCGACTCCAACGACATCTCCCAATCAATTGGCGGTATGGACTCCGGTGGGGGAGCATGATTTAGTTACAGGAAGCCGAAATGGGGAGCCTTCGTTGACAATCTCGCCGGAATTCAAATAAAAAATATGCGCTCCATGGCAGCGTTGTTTGGTAGTTCGACTCCTCGGACTGAAAATTGGTTTTGTTACACTCTGCAATCGACTCAAAAACCTCTGGCGACCGGTAGGAAACATGGAGATCAAGGACCTGGATCATGATTGCTTTTTAGTTAGATTGGATAATGAACAGGACTATTTCCGGGCTCTGACCGACGGACCATGGGTGATCTTTGATCACTATTTGATCGTTCAACAGTGGACTCCAAATTTCAAGGCCTCGGATCCCCTTCCGAAGACTATGATCGTCTGGGTACAGCTGCCGGCATTGAAAATTCATTTTTACCACAAAGAGGTGGTGACAACGATTGGTAACCTGATCGGGAGGACTATCAAGCTTGATTATCATACCCTCACGCAACAACGTGCGAAGTTTGCCAGGTTAGCGGTGGAGGTTGATCTGTCAAAGCACTTGGTACCGCGAATTTGGCTGGATGACGCCTGGCAAAAAGTGGAATATGAAAACCTTCCAGAGGTGTGTTTCGAGTGCGGAAGAATTGGGCATTGCTCTGTCGCGTGCCCACTCCTCAGACCTGCTGTTCTGGTGAATTCCACAGTGGCCGCCGGTGGGGAGTCGCCGGTCGGTTTGATGCCCGGCGAGGATGACCCCAATCCGGGGTTTGGGCCATGGATGCTGGTGTCCAGGAAGTCAAGGCGGGTTTCACGGGAGGGTCAAGGGAAAGGGAATCATGATCGCGACGGGGCAGCTCAAATTGCGGTGTTGGGTCCTAAACAGGGTAAGCGCGGTACAGGAGGGAAAGATGCAAATAAGGACTTACCTTCTCAATCCCTCAACAACGGCCCCTTACCTCATAGGAATCATGCTCAGGAAAGGAAAGATCAATCAGGGAAGAAGATCAGCGATGGGAGTAAGAAAGGTAACGAGAAGAAGGAGAGTGGTGTTGGGGGAAAGGGGAAAGGGCTTTTGGGCCCAGGCCCGGAGGTAGCCGAGCCCAAGCTAAGCAGGCCGAAGCCCAGTTTGGAGGTGGATGAGGCCTCGACCTCAGCCCAGCAGTCTCGAATCACTCCACAAGCAGTTACCAAGACGGCCCGAGTTTCTTGTGAGAACAAAATTCAGTCTCCCCAAGAGCCCAAGGGGCATCCTCCGCTGCTTCTCACGACTAAAACCGTTACAGGCCAAAACGGCACCGTGTTGCAGGTAGTTGAAATCCCTCAATCATCGAAGGAGAATGCCGATCCAAATCTCAGCTCTGCTCCGTCTCTAACAGCCCGAACGAAAAACAGAAAGGCGAAGAGTTCCCAGCAAAAGAAATCCCCCACCAAGCTCAATACGGCGAAGCCTCTCCAGATTTGGTCGCCGGTTAAAGACAGGAAACCTAAATCCAAAGCTCGGGCGGCGATGCTGACTTTGCAAGAGATCAATGCCTGGACCGAAGCAGCTAGGATCTCTACAGGGGAAGTAGGGGGGAAAGCTTTTACGGCTCAGGCGACTTGCGATCCTTTGACGGAAACCCAGACCGCGGAGACACCTCCGTCGTCGTAATTGATTTTGCGAGCCTTCCTCCGCGGTGTTCTGCTACGGTTCCGGTGTGCTGTCCGTCCATGGTTTTTTGTTTAATGTCAATGAGTCCTAACTTTAAAGTGCTCGCTTGGAACGTGGGTGGTGCTGGGAGTGGGGCCTTCAGGAGGGCCCTGAAGTTGGTGATCCAGTCGCATCGTCCGGACTTTCTGGTGCTCCTTGAGCCTCAGGTTAGCGGGGATACGGCGAATAAAATTTGTGATAAGCTCGGTTTCCCTAACTCTATTCGTGTAGAGGCAGAGGGGCGTTCAGGAGGTATATGGGTTTTCTGGGATGCTGGTGTGTTCTCGATTGACCCCGTCTCAGCCTGTTCGCAGCATCTTTCTCTCCAAGTTAGTAGAGGCAGTGATCCGGTTTGGCTATTAACTGCGGTATATGCTTCCCCGAGGCAAGGAGACCAGCGACATCTCTGGGAGAGGCTTGTGTCTCACAGCAAAAGTATTGACATTCCGTGGCTGTTGATAGGGGACTTCAACGCTATTTGTAATCCGGAAGAGAAGTCTGGCCCTCTAGCTCGCAATACGTTGAGTAGGTGTCAACTGTTCACCGAGAGGATGAATCTCGCAGAACTGGTTGACCTTGGTTTCTCGGGCGCCAAATTCACCTGGTCCAGAGGGGAGAATGGCCAGACGTACAAGGCAAGCCGGCTTGACAGGAGTCTCTGCAACATCAGGTGGAATACAGTTTTCCCCAACTCAACGGTCCTGCACCTCCCCCGGTATCAGTCTGATCATTGTCCCATCCTGACCTGTGTGGAGATACAGCCGGGCAGGCAACAGTTCACGAAGCCTTTCAAGTTTGAAGCAGCCTGGTTAACTAATGAGAGTCTCCGGTCGGTCGTAGCTGATTCCTGGAACGCTTCTGCTACTCTTGAGAATGCTCTCCAGGAGCTTGCTGGTAAGCTCGTTGAATGGAATGGTACTGTCTTTGGGAATATTAAACTTAAAAAAAGAAGACTGTTGGCGAGGCTCAAGGGAGTGGAAACAAGGTTGGCAAATGGTTTTTCTCCTGGATTGGCCAAACTTCATACAAAGCTAGCGGCGGAATTGGATAAAGTCCTGGAACAGGAGGAAATTTTTTGGTATCAACGGTCAAGAGATCAATGGGTTAAATTTGGAGAAAGAAACACAGGATATTTTCATCAACAAGCTAATATCAGGAGACGGTTCAACAAGATTGAGGCCCTGATGGATGAGAACGACTTGTGGGTAACCGAGCCACATGCCCTCGCTTTGCTTGTGTTCAATTTTTTCTCTAATATCTACTTGCACGACTATTCTCAGTATGAAGACAGAATGCCAAAAGAGTTTTTTCCTCGCCTGAGCCAAGCAGAAACGGCAGCCCTTTTCAGACCGTTTAATATTCTCGACATTCACAAGGCGATTTTTGATATGAAGCCATTTCAGGCCCCTGGCCCGGACGGTTTTCATGCTGGCTTCTATCAACAGTTCTGGCAGGTGGTGGGAAAGTCTCTTTCAGATATGGCCATGTCTTTTTTTATGACAGGTACCCTTCCTGAAGCGGTGACCGAATCCACTCTTGTTCTAATCCTGAAAGTAGACGCACCTGAGAGGGTGTCTCAACTCCGGCCTATATCTCTGAACAATGTCTGCCTCAAGAGTATCACCAAGGCCATGACTTCCAGACTGAAGCCCCTCATGAGGAAATTGATTTTGCCCAGACAGAGTAGCTTTATTCCTGGAAGGCAAACAACGGATAACATCATTGTGGTTCAGGAAATCCTTCACTCTTTCAGGAAGAAAAGGGGTAAGAAAGGGGGCATGATCTTCAAGATTGATCTCGAGAAGGCCTACGATATGCTCAGGTGGGATTTTCTGCGAGACACCTTGAAGGAAGTGGGACTGTCTAGCAGCTGGATTAATTGCATCATGTATTGTGTGGAGCATAATACGATGAGGATAAGATGGAATGGAGAGCTCTCTCAACCGATCACTCCCTCCAGAGGCATCCGTCAGGGAGATCCTCTCTCTCCCTATCTTTTTGTCCTTTGTATGGAACGGTTATCTCATAAAATTGATGAGGCAGTTAATGAGGGGAAGTGGAAGCCTGTAAAGCTTACCAACTCTGGCCCGCCTCTTACCCACCTCTTTTTTGCAGATGACCTTCTTCTTTTTGCAGAGGCAGAACGAAGACAAATCCGAGTGATCAAGCAGTGTTTGGCGGACTTCTGCTACAGTTCCGGACAACGGGTCAACTACAATAAATCCATTTTGTACGTTTCCCCGAATATCACCCGGCACAAAGCAGAGTACCTGAGCCAGTCGGCGGGGATTCCACTGAAAGCAGCGCTGGGTAGATACCTTTGGATTCAGGCTATCCAGGAGAGGATCACCAAAGGAAGATATCAGCCTCTCCTGCTCCGTATTCAGAAGAAAATGGCTCCTTGGAAGGCGAAGCATATGCCTTTCGCGGCTCGCTTAACAGTGGCAAAATCGGTTACTGCCTCTATCCCGATTTATACTATGCATACTGAGTTAATCCCAAGTGGTGTGTGCAGGAGTATTGATAAAATCAGCAGGGATTTCATCTGGGGGGAAGAAGAAAACCACCCTAAATTTCACCTGGTGGCTTGGGAGAACATGACGAGACCTAAAGCTCAAGGAGGTGTGGGACTTCGACCTACTCGGCAGGCGAACCTGGCTATGCTGGCTAAGTCAGGATGGAGGCTACTGCAAAAAGATGGAGGCTTGTGGCAGCAACTGCTCATCTCCAAGTATGGGGATCGAAGAGAGGGTCTCGACATCTTGCGGAAAGTTCAGGGAAGTTCCTTTGCCTGGAGCAGTTTTTCCAAAACTGCCGAGCTTCTGAAAAAAGGTTGTGCGTGGAATATTAAGAATGGAAAAAAGACTAAATTTTGGCTCGACCCGTGGATTTTGCAGGTTCATCTGAAGGAGGTGGCGACGGATGAAATTCCAGAACCTTTGGAGGATGCGGCAGTGGCGGACTTTGTTGAAGAGGATGGGAGTTGGCGCACTGATCTGTTCACCGGGCGGCTTCCCCAGGATATCTGCAACAAAATTATCAGTACTGCGGTTGATACTCTCGCTCAGGAGGAAGACTCCTTATTCTGGTCGGCAGCAGCAGACGGACGGTTCTCTACAAATTCGGCCTATGATCTGCTGTCAGTTCCTAATCCGCAGGCAAGGGACGGGATCTGGAAGGTGATCTGGGGCTTGCCGGTGCCGGAGAGGATTAGGTGTTTTATTTGGTTGGCTATTCAGAGTAAGATAGCAACCAATGTCCTCCGTGCTCAGAGGAAGGCAGCGGATTCTCCTATGTGTTTACGGTGCACAGAGCAGCCCGAGACGGTTCTTCACATCCTGAGGGACTGTGCCCCTGCACTGTTCTTCTGGTCCAGATTGGTGCCTCAGCAGAAGCAGCATGTTTTCTTCAGCGCCTCTCACGGGAGTTGGTTCCGCAACAATCTGATGAGCAAAGAGACGACCAGTTCAGGTATTAATTGGCCTGGTTTCTTCAGCATGGCGTGTTGGCTACTTTGGAAAAACAGAACCACTATGGCGTTCAAGGGTCCTAGCGCAGCTATGACCGCTCCTTCTCTTTTGCACTCCATTCTGGTTAAGAGCAAGCTTTGGAATGACTCTTGGCACGCCCCTGACCCCTTTGCCAACCACAGGAAGCAAGGGACGGAGAGGGTGACTGCAGATATCGGCTGGGAGCCCCCTGCAGAGGGTTGGATCCTGGTGAACACAGATGGGGCTTCTAATGGTAATCCAGGACCAGCCGGAGCTGGGGGGGGGGGTGATCAGAGGCCCGATGGGTAACTGGTTGGGCGGATTCGTGGCAGGGAATGGCTCGGCAACCGCCGTTTTGGCAGAGCTGTGGCCAATTTACTATGGGTTGGAGCTCACGTGGAAGCTCGGGCATCGGGTGGTGAAGTTAGCTTCGGATTCTCAGCTTGCGATTTAGCTGATTCAGGAGCGTCATGACCCCATCCACCCCTATGCGACCATTTTGAATCTTATCCGCAGGAAAATTGGGCAAGATTGGTTGGTTAGATTGACTCATACTTATCGCGAAGGGAATAGAGTCGCGGACTGGCTCTCGAAGCACAGTCTCGTCTATCCCTACGGGTTGTATGAGTTAGTTGATCCTCCGATGGGGCTTGTCCCACTGTTGCAAGATGACATGATGGGTGTCACTTTTGAGCGTCGGGTTATGGCGACTCACTCCTCTTCTAGCTAGTCCTCCCCTGTAACTTTTCTGCTTCTTGGCTTCGGCCTCCGTTTGTTATAAAAAAAAATATAGCATTGGTGTTTTAATGTACAACTCAAAGTCGTACCATAACATTAAATGTATAAGTTTAGGTTGTACCATAAAATAATTTGTACCATTATGTTATGGTACAACTTTACAACTTGAAGTTGTACCATCACATAACGGTACAAGTTCAAGTTGTACCATAACGTAAATGTACAATTTTAAGTTGTACCATAAAAACAAAAACCTATAACACCAATACTATATAGCATTGTAAAATTTCTCCATTTATACATCAGCTAATAATACATACTTCCTCATTAGTATAAAAACATTATTATTCATAAATGTTATCTTTTTCCATTGCTCAGTCAGATTTATTTTCGATACTCCTGGGATCAAAATACTATTTAAACTATGCATTTTATATTTGTATTTGTATATACTAATATATATACATCGATGTTGACTTTGTCCCATGCGATGAAAATTTCAAGATAATCAATTAAATATATAAATATATGAAGGAAGGAAGTCAAATATTTTCCAACATATAATTAGTGAATTAAATTTATGTCAAAGTGACAAAAGGAAGAACAGTGATGAGTGTACTTCCTTCCTCCAAATGTCCCAACTTAAACCATAGTACTAAGAAATCATATAAGCCAGTTATTAGTTTAAACTAATTTAATGAGGTAGGCCATGCAGTCAACAGAATACATTTCTTCATATTCAGCCAAAATAATTGTTCTATATATATAGTATTGACAGTTGAGTATTTTCAATTATTCAAATCATTCAAAATTCTCGTATATACCCATTCGACCGCGATTTGTGGATATCATTGGACACAACCACTTTATTTACATTGTTGGATTAACGTTTTTTTGTAATTCACCGTGACAAATTTACAAATATAATCCGTCATTAAACACGAGACCTCCCGATCCAATTATTTAATCACGAGCTTACACAGTTACACACCAAGAACATAAACAGCATAGCCAAAACTGTAATGCTTGCTATCTAATTATTGTTACAAGGAACCGATGACAAGTAATGAATAATTAAGCTGCTATCCAGATAGGAAGCTTCAATTAATTAATTAAACAACAGACTAGCGTTTGACTAGTGTTGCTTCAAAATGGGCCTTTCAGCTAGCTAATTATCTCCTCATCAATTAATTACATATATATATAGTTGGGAGAAAATTAGAAGACTGAACTTGTCAACATAGAAAAATGAACAAAGGAAAAACAACCCAATCGAAAATTCTCTAATATATATGTGAAAATATCAGAATTCGGCAGGCCAATCTCTCCTCTATATTAATACCCCTCTCTCCCTCTTGACTTCAATCACCTCAAAAAAAGTCATACACACAACAACTACCCAAAAAAAAAAATCATGTTCTCGTCACATCCATCATCGTCCGGCCACGACCATCAGCAATGGACGTGGATGAAGCGCCACCGCAGCACCCACTTCCTCTTCAACTCCTCCTCTTCATCCTCACCGCCGGCCGCCACGTGGGAAGAGAGAGCCTTCGCCGAGGACGCCGGAGGCTGCATTTGGCCACCGAGGTCCTACTCGTGCAGCTTCTGCCGCCGCGAGTTCCGCTCCGCGCAGGCCCTCGGAGGACACATGAACGTCCACCGCCGCGACCGCGCCCGTCTCAAGCAACAACAGTCCTC
This sequence comes from Linum trigynum, assembly GCA_964030455.1. Taxonomy (NCBI): domain Eukaryota; kingdom Viridiplantae; phylum Streptophyta; class Magnoliopsida; order Malpighiales; family Linaceae; genus Linum; species Linum trigynum. Next base: position 7,109,305 of record OZ034818.1, read on the forward strand.
CCACGAAGACGAAGACGACGACGAACAACATCCTCCTGTCGCCGCCGGCCACATTGCAACTACTACGACGACGACGAACTCCTCCCCTAGGGTTTCATCTTCTTCCACCACCACCACCACAACCACGGCGGAACATTCTTCGTCCGGTGCCGACGTTATGAACAAGAGGAAGACAGCTAGTGGCAATGATGACGATTGTTGTTGGCTGGATCTTGGGCTCATGGTTAGAATTGTGGAAAGTGGTCGTCATTTCTATAACGATTTGGAGGGGACGGTTTTGGCCGGCGGGAAGAGGAGGAGGAAGACGGGGACCACCACCACTAGTACTACTCGTTATCCGCCGGCGGCGGCGTTGACATTGTCGCTGTCCATGGGTACGTCGGCGGCGGTGGGGATGGGGATTAGGGATTTGGATCTTGAGCTTAGGCTTTGAGGCAGCAGGAAGAAGATGAAATGTATAAGCCAATTTCATTACCATGTTATTGTTCTACGACCCATATGAAATATTCGTAACCAGGAAAATTAATTAATATGAATTTACGTCGAGGATTCGTGGTTTTATGTTCTTCTCTTCTTTTCCTTCGTTTTCCCGTTGTTTTTATTCTGTTTCTAGTTTCTAGCTGGTTGTCCCTGCAGGTTAATCAACGGATGTTTCTAACGTAATTATTAAATTAAGCTAGCTTAGCTTGTCCATATTATATCATATCATGACCACTAATCCGGCTTTCTGGACTGTATCGACAAATTATCATTGATAAATGGAAATCATAAACGCTGAATTATATACGGTGGGATTAATCTCGCTCGAATATTCTGGGAAGAAAATAGGAGGGAAATAACATTAATTTCAAACCCAAAAAGGGAAGCCTGGTAAGGGAATGAACAGAAGAGCCATGCAGAGCAAGCACTGCAAGTGAAGGGAACAAGGCCCTTAATTAATTACTGAAATTGGGTCTGGGTTTACAATTAAAGTGAGAACCAAATTTAATTAAAGTTACCCCTCTTGTTTGGGGAAAGAAGGGAAATGACTATTTACCCAAAATTGCAAGGAAACCAGGAGTTGCATCCTTCTGCCTTCATATGTTTATGCAATATGGGGGAGCTCACTCGCGAGAAGAGCATTTGAACTCTTTTCTCTGCCCTCTCTCTTCTTTTTCTCGCTTCCTTTTTCTGTGTGTTTCCAGGGGCTGCCGCCGGCTCCTTTTGGTGACCGGCGGCAGCTCAAGCCCCTCCATGTTTTTTTTTTTTTTTTTTTCTTTCTCTTTCCTCCTTCTTTTCTTTGGGCTCTTGCTTCACCTGGTATTGTTCTAGGTGATTTTCCTTCGGATTTCCAGCTTTCCCCCTGCCGTTGTGGCCTTTCAGCTTCCTTCCCAGTCGAGCTTCGTCTCTTCTTTTCCCGTCGAGCTTTGTCTCTTCCTTCGGTTCTTGGTTCTCCTGATCAAGGTTTGCTCGTTGTAGGATCCGGAGTTAGCAATTTGGTGAGTGCCTAGTCCAGATCTGGATGGTGGTGATTTTTCCAGGTTGGTGGTTTCATCCTTTGGTGGAGCCATTCTCTTCTTTCCCTTTCCGATCTGCACTTTGTGTTTGTGTTGCGGGGTGAGCCGTCGGATCGTGGAGGGTCGGGTCTTCTCCGGTGGTTGTGGTTGGTTATCAGTGTTTTCTGTGGAGATTTGTGGCTCCCTTGGGATCTTCTGCTCTGCTTCAATCATGATATCTCTGCCTCACCTTCCTCTGCCTCTGTCAGCTTGGAGCAATCCGTTCAAATCCTCTTCCACCGCCATGCAATCTTGTTTCTAGGATTCACTGTGATGGATGCCTTCGAGTTATCCCCAGGAGGCGGCATATGGTTCAATCACTAGCCATGGATTTCGAGTTGATCGGACAAGCTGATTTCGCTCTTGTTGCATTCTAAGTGGTTGGTTGCAAGAGAGATTTCTGATACTGGTGTTTTCAGGGGTTCTGTTGTGTTGGATGGTTGCTGTCAAACTGTGTTGTGTTCTCTGTTCTTGCTTTACTTTTCATGGTTTGATTGTAACCGGGTTCCCTTTTCCTTCCTCCTGTTGAACCAGAATGTTGGTTGTTGTCTCTTTGTAACTGATCAGTTAAAATGCAATAAAGACTCTCCTTTGTAAAAAAAAAAAATATGTTTATGCAATATGAATTTGACTGTGGGATTTTAAACTGATCAGGTAATACGATTAATATTATAATAATTAATAAACGAGTAGAAATAAAGGAACTGACACTAGGTCACGTCAGCTACAAGCCCAAAATGACAAATCGATCATTCATGTCCAGCACAGTTACCAGCTGGATCGAAGGAATTATTACCAGAGGTCTTCTCCTTCTTCTTTAATTACCGTTTTACCCACTGTATGTACTATGCTTATTACTGCAGACATCAAATCACGTACTGCCAGCATGCATCAGGTCCCCAACCCCAAGTCCACAAATGGTGCCTGCTGCTTACTCATGTAACCTCTCAATTATGGCAAATAAAAAACCGCTGATACGATACTATTTCAAAAATACTAATATTTTATACCGCATATAAAAAAAAAACTATACATAGACATGCTTGCTGTATTAATAATTGTAGACACCTAAAATTAATTTGGCCTGAATTAAATGCCGCATTAATTAGTCTCGGCATTTAATTCGATGCCGCGGGTAAAAAACGGTATCGTTTGGAGTTCAGCGGCATCGTGGAGAGTTAAAACGGTACCGCGAAACAGAAAAACGGTACCGCAAGGAAGCTCACCGGTACCGCGACAGTGGAAACGACACTGTTTATCAGAAAACAGGATGGGGCCGCGCGCGTAGTATTGGTGTTGGAAAAGAGTTATTATTATTATTATTATTCCTTGTGGGAAAGGGAGAAGCGGTACCGCATAGAGACAAGCGACACCGCGGAGAGTTAAAACGGTGTCGCAAGGAGGCTCAGAGGAACCGCGGCACTGGAAACGACACCGTTTACCGGGAAGCAAGATGTGGGCCGCGTGTTTGGTATTGGTGTTGGAAAAGGAGTTTTGATTATTATTATTAATTATTATCTTTATTCCTTGTCGGAAGGGGAAAATCGGTACCACATGGAGACAAGCGGTGTCGCGGAAAGTTAAAACGGTACCGCGGATTTAAAAACGATGTCGCGAGAGCCTGATAAGCGATACCGATTAATTAAAAACCATATCGGGTAACTGACCAAAATTCGCCCAGCCCAATGCGAGCGCCGACTGGCGGCGGTTCCATGGATTAATATTTTTTTGGCTATATCAGCGGTGTCGTTTAATTAAAAACGGTACCGCGAGTAAGCCCAACGCTACCGCGGATTAGCAAACGACAGTGGTTAAATAAAAAACAATGTCGCGAAAGGAAAGGCAAACGGAGCCGTTTTGGGCGCTAATGGCCGGATTAATTAAATGATTTTTTAGGACGGTGTCGTTTAGTTGAAAATGATGCCGCAAGAGGAAAGAAACGACACCGCGGATTATAAAACAATACCGCAAGTAGGCAAAACGATGCCGCAACAGTTAAAACGACAGTGTTAAAATTAAAACAGTGTCGCGAAGCTCAAAAACTCAACGACATCGCGGGACAAGGAAACGATGTTGTTTAACTAAGAACGACGCTGGGGTGAGAGTTTGACGGCGAGTTAACAATGAGGGCTGATTTAATTAATTAGCATTTTATGAGTATTTTAGACGGTGTCGTTTAATGAAAAGCGATGTCGCGGAAAAGTAAAACGACATCGCGGTAGTGGTAAGAGTTCGGCCGAATGCAGCCCGCCAAGCCCAACGACGTCGCAAGAGTAGAAAACGATGTTGTTTGATGGACTAACAATGTCGTTGGTTAAACCGCGTCGGGCAGTTGAGTTGGATTATAAAACGGCATCGGTTGGGGAAAGGCGATGTCGTGGTATTGATGAAACGACATCGTTACATGGACAAGGTTGTAGGTCGTTTTGCCAAGTTTCTGCAAGGCAAGAGCGGTTTCAAGGGCACGTGATTATCACGCAACAAGGAGGAAGTTACCTGCACGCTTGACAGGAGTGAAGATGTGGGAGACAAAGGCGCGAAGGCAGTTACTATGACTAGGAGAAGCGCGAAGTATAAAGATTGGGAAGAGAGAGACGCGAGGGACGGCAAAATCAAATCACAAACTGCACCGTCGCAGAATTACCTTTTTTCTCTCTAGTTCGTAGAATTTCTCTGTCAAAGATCTCCTTTGCAGAGTCGTAGATCGTAGCTTGTAGTCGTAGTTGCAGAGCTTTCTAGAGGAACCTCCATAGGAGTAGAGGTAACGTAACTTAGAACACTCCTGGTTTGATTTTCTGGTTATTCGCCGAACACCCTCGTTCGAACGTAGTTTGGAGAGGTGGTGAACCGAAGAACGGTTGTTTGATTAGAAATCAAAGGTGTATCGATCAAATCAACATCGCTGACGCCGGCGGTGGATATTTGACGGTCGTCTCGGTTTCTGTTTTAATCGATCAAATCAATGGTGCCGACATTCGGTGGCGGATATTTGACGGTTGTGTTGACTTTGTGTTTTTGTTTCCTTGAAAACAGAGCGCATTGAACGCGCGAGTTTCACCAACGAAACAAATTGGCACACCTGGTGGGACACGTGTGTTCGAATGGCTCCGCGACGAAGGAATCGGGAAGGGGATGTTCCGCCCGGATTCGTGGAGGAACAAGTGGCCAACATTGAAGGAGGCCAAGGAGTCGGTGCTGAAGACATCGGTGGTTCTGAGAATCCGCCGTCCACAGCTGGCTGACCGAGCATTTGTCAATCCGCCATTTCATGGAGGAGAACCGTCGCATGTTTGCTAGCCTCAACAATGAGTTTGCAGGCTTCAAAGGCGAGTTTGCAAGCTTCAAGGGCGAGGTAAATCAACGTTTTGACGTTTTAACTGCACGACATGATTCTCTTGAGTCTCGTGTTGATAGGCGTTTAAGCCAACTCTTTGAAGTTGTGACTAAAAATAGACATGATTTTGATGTTTTTGTGGATAAAAATCTACGTGATATGAATGAAATCAGAGTGCTTTTGGGTAGACCAGTAATGCAATCTAGGGATTTGCCGTTAAACGGTGAAAACAATCCAAACAACGAAACTGGTTTTCCAAACAATAGTGCTCGAAATAGTCCGTCGAGACAAGGAGTTCCGCCGACACCGGTGGTGAATCCACCAGCTCCGCGAGTTAATATTGGTGAGACTAGCACTGCCGCTAACACTCGGGTTGAACCACCGCCGTTTCACGGTGGGGGTCCACAAAATATCCTGGAGGCCAGGCCCTATGTGGCTCCGATGAGCGGTGGTGTTGGTGGAGGAACGATCAACAATGATCATGTTCCCCCACGCGGCTACCCGCAAAACGTCCCTCCTCCTCCAAACGGGCTTGGCATGGATCCTGGTGGATTCATACCACAAGGGGGGCAACTCGGGGGGCAAGACGTTAACGCGATTTGAGATCAGGTAGCACAGATGCTGGCGGATCAGTTTGGTTTAGGGATTAGACCAGCGATGCCGCCGGTATACCGAAAACCATATCCGGATTGGGTTGATAGATACTACCTCTTTCCACGCGGTTTTCGCGTACCTGATTTCATCATCTTCAGCGGGACTGGGGAGCAGTCCACCGTCGAGCACGTTGGACGATTCACGGTTCAGTGTGGTGATGTGAGTGATTTCTTGAAGTTGCGTTTGTTTGGCAACTCGTTGACCGGTCCCGCCTTCGCGTGGTACGTTAACTTGCCATCGAACTCGGTTCAAACTTGGCAGCAAATGGAACAAATGTTCCATGCCCAGTTCTACCGTTCTGAGCCAGAAGTAACAATGGCAGACTTGGCACGAATGCGCCAACATCCAGGAGAAACGGTGGAACACTTTTTAACAAACTTTAAGAATGCAAGAAATCGTTGTTTTGTAAACTTGACAGAACGCGAGTTTGTTAAACTTGCCCAGGGTGGTTTGAATTTTGAACTTCGTAAAAAGTTTCAATTTCAATTGATGTCCTGCGCTGTTAGATACGAATCTCTTCTTCGTGAAGAAGAACATAAGAGGAGTGGTTCTCGGGGACAATATTTCCCTAATTTTGAAAACTATGGTGTGAATAACGTCGGCAGTGATGTTGACTAGGTTGAAGTTGATTTGGCCGAGATTGTGCAGGGGAAGCCATATGTGTGTGCTTCTCTGGGCAAGGCCGATGGGGAACCACATGGTGGAAAGTCCAATCGTGCTCCAATTCAAACTAGGAAATATTCCTTTGATGTTTCAAAATCAGAGTTGATTTTCCACCAGCTTTACAAAGATGGTCAAATTAAGTTAACTGGGGGGCATACTATCCCGCCAGCTGAAAAGTTAAAAAGGAAACGATATTGTAAATTGGCACAATAGTGCATCTCATTCAACTAACATGTGTGTTGCGTTTCGCAATGTTGTGCAGGATGCAACAGAGAAAGGTCGGTTCAAGTTCCCAGAGCCGAGGAAGGAGGCCATGATTGTTGACACAGACCCTTTCCCAAACGTGGTCGGCGTCAACATGGTCAATCCCGATTTTTCTAAGATCATCCTACCACGCTTCAAGCTGGTGGTAGATACAACGCCACCGCCGAGTGGTAGTTCTGATGTGGCCCAGGGTTCTTCATCCTCCCAAGTGCAGGAGGGGCCACGCTTGGATCCAGCTGAGGAAGAGAAACTGTGTGCCCAGTGTCGTGGAAAGCTAAACATTGGGGGAGCAGGACCGAGCCAGACGGTCCACCAGAGATTGGGACCACGACAGTTCAAACCGAGGTACCCCTCATATGAACGCAATGTCGAAGGAGTACGTGCACCTGCATGGGGACGAGGGCAACGTAGACAGTGGGTTGCTCAAAGTGCCCCACCTTTCAAAAGTCTGCCTTTTGGACTTGTCCGACCGGTGAGAGGTTCCCCACCTGTCAAGAGAACTTTCAGGATGCCAAATGTGCCACAGGGTAGTTGGCACACCTACGATGTCTGTCGTCAGCAGCCGATCGCCGTTGACGAGATGACAAGGACACAGTATCGAAGGTACCTCCGCAAGAATGCTCAAGGAAGGAGAATTGCAAACTTGCAAGCAAATGTGAACGTGGATAACTCTACCACGGGTCTGAGAGTGACTGTGGACGGTGCTGGAAAAGTTGTAGATGACAAGCGGGACGGGAACGATCAGGGAGTCCCGGGAGAGGCCGAGTACGATGCTGAAGTGGATGACTCCTTTATCGAGGAGGAGATGCTGAAATTGGAGGAGCCGAAGTCGAAATTTGATCGAAAACACAAGGATGACGATGATGAAAACCAGGGTGCTCCCATGACGATCCAGTTTGGAAGTCTACCACCGGTGGTGGTGAACAACTACATCTTGCCTTTGATCTTCCACATTGATTTGGAAAATCAGGGAGAGGATGGCGAGGTCGTGATGGAAGTTGAAGAACTGGACGAAGCTGCTCAGGAGGTCAACGTTGCTGAACTGGTGAGCGGTTTCGCTCAACTGACTTTAGAGGAAGAGGATGAGGAGCCAACAGTGGCAGAGCTGGTTGGCGAGTCCGTGGATTTGCCAATAGAGGCTGAGCCGTGGAGTGCAATGATGGCTCGCACGAATGGTCAAATTGACTTGGCAGTAGAGTCAGCCAAGCAGAACAAGAGTTCGCAGCGGATCCTGAAAGAGCTGTATGAAGCAGGCCACAAAGCTGTTGGGCTACTGGGCGAAGATGGGGGAAGATATCCTTGTTACGTGTTATACCAAGGCCCGAAAGAGTCAACAGGTGTGCCAGTGGAGAACATCACATGGGGTTCAGACTTCGACGAGCTGGAGAAATCTATCCGAGCTGCAGAAGCAAAAGGGAAAGCCGTGGACGAAGGAACCACGGTTGAGGAATCAAACAGGGTCGTTGTTTTCAACGAGCCCGAGCCGAAGATGATGCGTCATTTGAGACCTCTCTACATCAAGGCCACAGATGACGTACCAATGTCGAATGTCTTAGTTGACAATGGTATCGCAGTAAATGTGATGCCAATAAGGATGCTGAAGAAGTTGGGAAAGAACACTAATGACTTGATCCCAACGGAAGTGTTTGTGACAAGTTTCAATGGCGGGTCCAATTCTGCCAGGGGAATCCTCCCAATCGTCGTGGGAGTTGGATCACAGAAGCGGATGAGTGCTTTCTTCGTGGTGGATGGAATGATAAGCTACAACGCACTACTTGGTCGGGATTGGATCCACGTTAATAAGTGCGTTCCTCCATCGTTGCATCAGTGTTTGATGCTCTGGAATGAAGACGGTATCGTTGAGGTGGTACAGGCTGACACAAAGCCGTTTGCCGTTGGTGCCAACGTGGCTGAAGCTTATCTGTACCATGGAGATTTTGGACCACTTGAAATCAGGAGTGGGGATGGAGGAACGCCCAACGTCATAGTTTCAAGCACGAGAGTGTTGAGTAAGGCTTGCTTGAACCACTTGTCTGAAATTGTGAGACCATCAATGCGTGCGTTAGGTGGCCCACCAAAATCAGAGTAAGCCACCTCAAGAGAGGGTGGAGAAGGCCGAAATCACGGCCTTGATAGAGGGGTTGCCAATCAACGGCGAGGATGCGAGTAACAAGTTGGGAGAGGAAGCAGCGGTGCTGTCTGTGACATTGTGGAAGAAATCAACTTTGGCGGGAAGGATGATCCACATTCAACGTTCATATTGCCAGCTTGCATGACTCTGACAGGTACGAGTTAACCCTGATTCTGAATGGCTTCAAAGATTGTGTTTACGTGTGAATGTTAGAAAATATAACATGGATATGTTGCAATCATGTTGTATAGCCAGTTTGTCGCTTTTTATTTTAGATTCATGCATGACTGAATTACGTAGATGCCATCGGCGTTGCATTAACCTAGTCAAGGCTGTTGGTGTATGGTTGTGTTGGCTAAATGGTTTATTTTCTTTAAGCCAGAGTTGTTAAATATGGTCCGCCGATTACTGTGTTGTCAAGATAGTCACAATATCAACCAAGATTAAATATGGCTTTACTTTTAATTTTCTTTGATAATGGTTGATTAGGAAATAATGACCAAACATGGACATTTTTGGCTAAGCCACGTAGAAGTGGTGCCGCTTTATTTTTCTTTTCATATCAACAACATTGTTTGGGGGCACGGTGCCGCGGAAGCAAAAGGACTATTATATTATACCATTCAAAAAAAAAAAAAAAAAAAAAGAGGTCGGCCAAAACAACGCTGATGAGGAATTGAAAAAGAAGGGGAAAATTTTGGACGATGAACAGTGCTGCTGGAGGTCCTAAGCGCGGCTGCAATGGTATAAAATATTTTAATTAAAGCCAAAATTGTTTGGTTTAATAAGAGTGAAAAAAAAATAAAAAAAAATGTTTCTCAGCGCTGTGGCCAAGCAATGTCGCGGCTGTTGTTGGAGTCTAACAGCTCTGTCGACAAAAGGAGTAGTGTGCGGCCAAGCAGCTCTAATATAAAAAAATACAAAATAAAAAAAAGTAAAAAACATGTGTGGCCGAGGCGGCTATGCAGGCCTTCTAAAGAGGAAAAATAGGCCAAAAGATTTCCGCCAATTTTTAAGGGATTGGTGGTTTAAAATAAAATTATTTTAGGTGTTGTTGATTTTGTTAACAATTTGGTTCATAATTCTTATAAACCAAATTGTGGGGGGGCATTTGTTGACACCTAAAATTAATTTGGCCTAAATTAAATGCCGCATTAATTTGTCTCGGCATTTAATTCGATACCGTGGGTAAAAAACAGTGTCGTTTGGAGTTCAGCGGCGTCGTGGAGAGTTAAAACGTACCGCGAAACAGAAAAACGGTACCGCGAGGAAGCTCACCGGTACCGCGAGGAAGCTCACCAGTACCGCAAGGAAGCTCACCGGTACCGCGACAGTGGAAACGACACTGTTTATCAGAAAACAGAATGGGGCCGCGCGCGTAGTATTGGTGTTGGAAAAGGAGTTGTTATTATTATTATTATTATTATTATTATTATTATTATTCCTTGTGGGAAGGGGAGAAGCAGTACCGCATGGAGACAAGCGGCACCGCGGAGAGATAAAACGGTGCCGCAAGGAGGCTCAGCGGAACCGCGACACTGGAAACGACATCGTTTACCGGGAAGCAAGATGTGGTCCGTGTGTTTGGTATTGGTGTTGGGAAAGGAGTTTTGATTATTATTATTAATTATTATCTTTATTCCTTGTCGGAAGGGGAAAATCGGTACCACATGGAGACAAGCGGTATCGCGGAGAGTTAAAACGGTACCGCGGATTTAAAAACGATGTCGCGAGAGCCTGATAAGCGGTACCGATTAATTAAAAACCATATCGGGTAAGTGACCAAAATTCGCCCAGCCCAATGCGAGCGCCGACTGGCGGCGGTTCCATGGATTAATATTTTTTTGGCTATATCAGCGGTGTCGTTTAATTAAAAACGGTACCGCGAGTAAGCCCAACGGTACCGCGAATTAGCAAACGACAGTGGTTAAATAAAAAACAATGTCGCGAAAGGAAAGGCAAACAGAGCCGTTTTGGGGGCTAATGGCCTGATTAATTAAATGATTTTTTAGGACGGTGTCATTCAGTTGAAAATGATGCCGCAAGAGGAAAGAAACGACACCGCGGATTATAAAACAATACCGCAAGTAGGCCAAACGATGCCGCAGCAGTTAAAACGACAGTGTTAAAATTAAAACAGTGTCGCGAAGCTCAAAAACTCAACGACATCGCGGGACAAGGAAACGATGTTGTTTAACTAAGAACGACGCCGGGGGTGAGAGTTTGACGGCGAGTTAACAATGAGGGTTGATTTAATTAATTAGCATTTTATGAGTATTTTAGACGGTGTCGTTTAATGAAAAGCGATGCCGCGGAAAAGTAAAACGACATCGCGGTAGTGGTAAGAGTTCGGCCGAATGCAGCCCGCCAAGCCCAACGACGTCGCAAGAGTAGAGAACGACGTTGTTTGATGGACTAACAATGTCGTTGGTTAAACCGGGTCGGGGCAGTTGAGTTGGATTATAAAACGACATCGGTTGGGGAAAGGCGATGCCGTGGTATTGGTGAAACGACATCGTTACATGGACAAGGTTGTAGGTCGTTTTGCCAAGTTTCTGCAAGGCACGAGCGGTTTCAAGGGCACGTGATTATCACGCAACAAGGAGGAAGTTACCTGTACGGTTGACAGGAGTGAAGACGTGGGAGACAAAGGCGCGAAGGCAGTTACTACGACGAGGAGAAGCGCGAAGTATAAAGATTGGGAAGACAGAGAAGCGAGGGACGGCAAAATCAAATCACAAACTGCACCGTCGCAGAATTACCTTTTTTCTCTCTAGTTCGTAGAATTTCTCTGTCAAAGATCTCCTTTGCAGAGTCGTAGATCGTAGCTTGTAGTCGTAGTTGCGGAGCTCTCCAGAGGAACCTCCATAGGAGTAGAGGTAACGTAACTTAGAACACTCCTGGTTCGATTTTCTGGTTATTCGCCGAACACCCTCGTTCGAAAGTAGTTTGGAGAGGTGGTGAACCGAATAACGGTTGTTTGATTAGGTCAAAGGTGTATCGATCAAATCAACATCGCCGGCGCCGATGGTGGATATTTGACGGTCGTCTCGGTTTCTGTTTTAATCGATCAAATCAACGGCGCCGACATTCGGCGGCGGATATTTGACGGTTGTGTTGACTTTGTGTTTTTGTTTCCTTGAAAACAGAGCGCATTTAACGCGCGAGTTTCGCCAACGAAACAATAATGTACAGATCCAAATGTGCAGTGAGAGCAATAATGGTTATGGATAAGTGAGATGAGGAATGAATGACGATCATATAAACTAATCGATTTCCTAATTAACCTCTCGGCTTCACATGGTCGATCATTGACGAACAATTCCTAAGCTCCCTAGAATCAGTGGAAAGCTCCAAAAATGCCACCTACTCCACAGGGAATCAAATCGAATAAATAAATATAAGAAGCAACCTGCGGTATCTGCATGGCCGGAATAGATGGCTTAAATTAAATGTCTACATCGCATCATCAACACTGCAGCTATAATGATGTATAGTATTTCACTATTTCTTCTACGCGTCGCTTTTGTTCCCTTGTTGGTTCTTAGCTTAGCTTAGCTTAGGCAGGCGCGATAGCTTTTTGTACGTATGTGTTTATTGCTGCTACATTGACACAACACACACAATCACACACCAATTAAAACGACCAACCCTCTCTATGGAATCGCCTAACTCTAGTCTCTATCCTGCCAAAAACAAGCTCTCTTCAAGAACCCTTGTGTACATTTATGAGCGGGCAATGAGCATGATTGGGCACCATATTCCCGTGTGATTTTAAACGAGGAAGAGATGGAGATTGAGATGTGTAATGTAGGGTACTACATATGTAATGGTTTCACTACTCAAGTTATTGAGACGATAAACTTATTCTCGAGATTTTAGTAATATTGTTGTGCTGTCAAATAATTTTTGGGTTTGTATCCATTATGTATCCTCACGGTTATTGATGTTTGATATAAACACAAAGAAAGAAAATTATGTAAGATTCAATTTCAAAGAAATTATACCATAATTAACTTGAGGCAGCATCCCCAACGTGATGAATCTACATTTACATCTATCTACATCTACACACTAATATAAAGACATTTTAGGAGAGGAGGGGGTTAGATGGAAAAATAGAGCCCTCTGCGCATTTCAAGGAAGGTTGTATTTGTCCTCTGTCCTTTTGCTTCACATTAATTTTTTCCGGGGAAATAATAACTACAAACGGTCATTGCCTTAGCTCGGGATTCTGTTTTTAGATTGACTTTTTATCCCCACGAAAAAGGAAAAGGAATGGAAAAATTTCTAAGACATGTGGTCTCAAGCTAAGGCTTAAAACAAAAAATCTCATGGTATACCCCATTTGGTTTAGAACGTGGTTGTCGATCCGCTCGACATGCTTCAACCGGTACCAGTCATGAAATCGATATGAACGTCATTGGTATGACCAACATGAACGATTAACGATGTCGAAGCTATGTGACATCGTTTTAGTAAATTTAAGTATAAATATTTAGGTATTGACGTTAAATATTGCATTTAACTACGAGTATTTTTAATTTTATTAGGAATGTTTCATTTTATTTAAATATTAATATGAATTGAAATTAAATTAAATTAAATTTTCTTCAAATATGTTTTTATATATGATTAAATTTATTTATTTTTAATGGATTTTCTAATGTCTACATATTTTATTAAACTGACACGAACTGCCACACATCGATTGTACCACCGATCAAACCATTTTACTTGCTAGACCAACGTGAAGGTATAAACTGGTTTGACAACCTTAGTTTAAAAAACCGAATTCGATTATTACATAAGAGAAAAATAAAGATGGTTGCTGATGACCATAGCGGAGTGCATATAAGGAGGGAACAACTTCCCCTATTATTCTATATGAAATGATAACGCAAGTATTTAAATGTTGAGAAAACATTAAAAATGGTAGAGTGAATGCTATTAGTCCCTTTTTCTGTTTAAAATATAGGTTTAATACTAATATGAACATATGGCTAGTTTGGCCTTGTCGTGGTTTTTGCAGAAGCAGCTTCTTACTGGAACTTTTAGAGAAGTATTTTTCAAAAAATGTAGTTGAGTGTTTGGCTGAAAAACTATTAGAAGTGTTTTTAATATAAGAGGTTGTGTAAAATGACTTATAATATAAACTACGAATAAAAATTATTAACAATAAAAAGTAGTCAAAATGGATCTTATTATATATCTTTTATATTAAATAACATGATTTTATAATTTATTTATTTTAAAATTATATAAATAAAAGAAAATATTTTCTGAAATAAAATTAAAGTATGGTAAGGATAATCTTGTATTTTCAAAACAATTTTTCACAAAAGCTGCAAATCAGAGCTTCTGATTTAATGTTATAAAGGCAAACTTTTATAGGTGTTTAAACTTGCTTCAGATTTTGAAACCGAAAATACTTCTAAAATAAAATATTTTCTGAAATAAAATTAAAATATGGTAAGGATAATCTTGTATTTTCAAAACAGTTTTTTGCAAAAACTGCAAATCAGAGCTTCTGATTTAATGTTATACAAAAACGCTTTTCTGTTTTCAAAAGGCAAACTTTTAGAGGTGTTTAAACTTGCTTCAGCTTTTGAAACCGAAAATACTTCTAAAAGTCGGGACAAACATAGGCAAACATTGAGAACGTGAACTTCGGAAAAAAAAATTAAATATGACTGTAAAATAGAACAACACAAATATGTCACTTTAGTAATTCTGTTTTATCAAATTCCATATGGCCAACGAGCCGCGCCCCAATCTAGTTAAGTAATAGAGTGGTATCTAATAGTTAGCCCCTCTAAACATTTTATATAAAGTTATATATATTAATCATATATTATATGTCATTAGGCCTTAACTTGAGTCTAAGTTCAAGTTGTTATTGGGATAGTTTGGCGCTGTTGTGGCTTTTGCAGAAGCAGCTTATGGCTTGAGCTCTTAGAAAAATACTTTTCAAAAAAACTATTGAGTGTTTGGCTGAAAAACTATCAGAAGTCATTTTTAATATGAGAGGTCATGTGAAATTACTAAAAAGTATTTCTAATATAAAACATGACTACAAATTCTAAATAATAAAAAGTAGTCAAAAACTCAAAATGGATCTTATTAGACTTCTTTTATATTAAATAATATTGTTTTCTAATTTATTTATTTTTAAAATGATAGAAATGAAAGAGAAATTATATTTTCTGAAATACAATTAAAATATGGTAAGGATAATCTTGTATTTTCAAATAAGCTTTTTGCATAAGTTCTCAATCAGAGCTTCTGCTTTTATGTTTTTAAAAAACACTTTTCAGCTTTTCGGCTTTACAAAAGCTGAGATTTTAAAGGTCTTTGGCTATGCTTCATCTTTTGAAAACGAAAAACACTTCTAAAAACTGAGCCAAACATAGACATTGCTATTAAATTAGGGAAAACTAAATCATATCCTTCAAACCTGAGCGAAAAAAAATCCCAATATCAAATCTATGTGAAATCAATTTTCTTACGGCTTGGATTCCTAATAAAATTCGGTACATGGGTGATCAGTGTCGGTCAGTATTGTGTCATCCTTGCCTTATCTACTCACTAGAGTAAATAATGTTACTGTATTCGAACAATCCAATAAACAGAAACATTTAACCTAAAATTGATTCAACAATGTTCACACAAACTGAACGGTGACGGACAATTAGGAAAAACAAATTTGGACCAAACATTCACAGTACTTGATGATTAGCTAGTTATATATCTCGCTTCTTTTTTGGCGCTATTTTTTGCGTTGTTTTGAAACAGCCGCTAGCTAGCGCCATAACACACGGCGAGTCCTCTGTGAATCGACGTCGTCAATTCTTGTTCCAAAGTTTACTCGTTGAGGCAAATTGATAAACATCGGCTTTGACTTAATGTGGCCTAACCCTGTTTCAATCACCTCCGGACCGGCATTCGGTGGCAGCGGTGGCGGACGGAAGAGAAGAAGTGAATAAATCAAATTTGAATTTAGTAATTTACTAGGCAGCCAATTATTTGAGATTTGCGGTTTTGGACCATAATCGCGCGGTTTCAGATAACTCGACTGCAAACCGCTTAAAATTTAGATCGCATATAAGACCTCAAGTATTATGGTGCGGTTTGACTCGACCGCAAATGCGGTTCAGTGCGGTTTAAAGCGGTTTGACTGGACCAATGTCCATCCCTAGAAGCGGGAAGTTGCACAGTGCTGCAATATGCCTGCATCAACCTGCCAGGGGAATTTAAGTTCCCCACCCGAATAATAACACAGAGCTTCCCTTCTGTGTACAATATGGGTGAATTCAAGAACATGTGTAATTATGGTTGTGTTGGTGAAAGAATTGACGATAACGAAAAACAGTAAGAACGACACACGATATTTACGTGGTTTGTTTCATTCGACGTGAATGAGCTTACTCCACGGAGAAATTATGCTATCTCAGCCTTTTTCATTAGTAGTGTAGCCGATCACAGTTTACAAATATATATGAGATAGAACTCATTCCCCTATACACTCAACTAGGGTTTCGCTGCTAAGTCTCTGCAATTGTTTGGTTTAAGGATAATATAAATTTTATTAAGGGGTAAATATGTCAATTTAGTGCGTTTTAGGGCGATAAATTTTGAATTTTAGGGCGACGAATAGAGATTCAGGAAAAAATAGACATTCAGAAGCAATGTATGATATGTCATCATTCTAATTTCAAGTTGTTATTGCTATTAAATTATGGGAAACTAAATCATATCTTACTAACCGAACAAATTATTTTCCCCCAATAGTAAATATCCGTGAAAGGAATAGGATTAGTTGCTAACCCCTTAAGAGGTTAGCACCATGCTAACTAATCTAATAGTCGTTAGATTAAAAATTAATTTTAGGGTCAGAATTAAATGAAAGATAATATAGTCAATACACTATCGAACCCTATTAAATTTTAGTGTCGCCATCGCCTGCTCTGTTGTCAACTCCGCCGATAGTGCCACCAACTCGATCGTCACCATCTTCGCCTCTCCCAACAGCCGACGGTTGTGTGAGAACCCGAGTTTGTGTCAAGATGTCCAAGATTTTTGGTCTCTGATGAAGCGTCGCAGGTCAATTTTGGATGTAGCGATCTGACGCCTTTGATGAAGCGTTAGATTTTCGATGAGGCATGAAGCAAATCTCGACTCGAGAGTAGTGATTTTGATTCCAAATAATATTGATTTTGATTATCTTGATTAGTGATTTTGATTACAGAGAGACATGCCCCTCCCGAATCAAATTCGCCTCCCCCCTCCCCCATTCTCATATTTACGTTGTCGATTATAGAGATTAGTATTAATTTTTAATTTGATAAGTAGTAATAAAATAATGTAGTAGTGTTTCTTATATGGATTAGTAGTAATTTTTATTGTAACAAGTATTGATTTTTGTAAACTATCAGTATTATTTTGTGTAGTTATAGTAGTATTTGTTCATCTGTAGTGTTTTCTTCATTTTTCAGCAGTGATTTTTATTAAAAATCATCAATAACTATTAATTAATATCTATAATTGCTAGTAAAAATCATGAAATTGTTACTAAAATTATGAAATCACTACCACAAATCACGAGAATCACTACTAATTTAAATATGAAAGGTTGTGTATAATTAATAGTAGTAGTTATTTTTGTACGAATCGCCCATAGAAGAGGAGGACAGAGAATTTTAAATTTTCATTTATTAAAATTTTCAAATACCAAACACCCGGCCTTAATTCAACGCCGGGACCTGTGGACTTCGATAAAGAGACTTGCAGAATCAATTTCGTCAGAAAAGCTTTTTCTCGGGTGAAAGCCTTTCAGCCAAGGAAGGAGTAAGTAAACTAGGCCCGTTTTCGAACTAGGGCTCCGTTTAGACGGGTCTCAATGCCTCCTTCCTTTTCCTCTTACCTTACTGAAATTGATTCCTCCTTTTGTAGATACATTCTTCGAAAAGAACACCCGAGACTTTGGTCTTGAAACTTGTTGTCCTGATGCCGCCCAATTCCCTGCTTGGAACTCACGATTTACCCATCACGCGGGCACTCTTGCTTCCCTTTTGCCAAGAATTTGGGGGGGGGGGGGGGGGATTCACGGGTCAGAGGGTGGGGAAAGAAAATCTGGGGCGGTCAAACGCCCTCACACAATGTCGCGCACAAGGAAGGGTGACAAGTGGGAGAAGAACTCCTCCCCTTTCAAGAAGGGTGTGGGCCTACTCCTCTTTAACTGCCTTCTACCTGTTTTTTTTTTTTTTTACTGCCTTGTATGTACCCTGCTACAATCTATTCCCTTAGGCTAGATCAATGGGAGGCAGGTGCTCCCATACCAGCCCCAACACTTGCTCTCGTTGGAGCTTTTCGTTGCCATTACTACTGATAGAGACCCGCGTGGCGTGTAGGGGTCGGGTTGGGTTTGGCCGCTTGGGCCGGGGTGATGGCATTTTTGTTATTTCGTGTTAGTTTTCTGAAACACATAAAATAGGTGGAGCACATTCATTTGAGATTAAGCAATAATAATATCAAAATCCCTAAATCCCTCTTCTCTCTGTTCTTCCCCAATTCTCTCTCAAATCCCTAATTCTTCTTCTCGATTACCAACCCAATTCTACTCTATCAATTGGTATCAGAGCCTCCAATGAGTTCCTCGTGGCTCTCTGATCCAGTGTGGACCCGTATCATACAGAAACTTGATGTTATTTGCGCTGACCAAGCCGCAACGGCGCGCGCGAAGGGCTGGCAGGTGGAGGCGGCAGGCGACCCGACCGGGCTACCGGCGGCGCGGCCGCAGCAGGCGACGGCGGGAGGGCTGGCGCGCGAGGCGCTCCCGTGCGAGGGGCCGCCGACTTGGGGAGGCCACTGACCGCGGCTGGAGGCGGACGCGGCGCGTGATGGGGGGGGGGGGGGCGCTCGTCCGCGGTGGCTCGCCGGCGCTGGGACGACGCGACGGCGGGGTGCAGGGACCGACGGCGGGGGACGGGGGCAGCGGGCTACCTCGGGCTGCTTCGGTGATCTTGCTCCATTCGGTGACCGGTTTGCCTACACCGGGAACACTCCATTTCCGTGCGGAAGTAGCCAACACCACAACGCTGACCTTGGTGGACAGCTGGGCGACCCTCAACTTCTGGCTAAGAAACTTCCCCAGAAGCCGAGCGCGGTGGATCCTGTCGTGGTCAGGGTTGCCAATGGTGCACCTATGTCATGCGAGGCAGTGTATCGGGGGCTCTTGTTCGAGATTCAAGGGCTGCCCGTCACTGCGGATATGTATGTCCTGCCTATTCAAGGGTTTGACATGATTCTGGGTGTTCCATGGTTGCAAGAATTGGGACCGGTGACTACTGATTGGCGACATTTAACCATGAGGTTCAAGTGGCGAGATAAGGAGTGGAGCCTGCGGGGGCTGACGACGGCTCTGGGTCCCATTTCGCTCCATGAGTGCCTCGTGGAGGGTAAGGCCGAACTGGCAGTCCTCTGTTGGCCCGCGGTGGCAACTGAAGGGAAGGAGGTGGCCCCTGATCTACAGCGGGTGTTGGATGAGTTCCCAGCGCTCTTTCAGACGCCGACCACCTTGCCTCCTCACAGACAGGTTGATCACCGGATTCAGCTCAAGGAAGGGGTGGAGGCTATGAATGTCCGTCCATACCGGTACGGGCACTCACAGAAGGAGGAGATCGAGCGGCAGGTGGAGGAGATGCTCGAGACCGGGCTAATCCGCCCTAGCACTATTCCTTTTTCTTCGTTGGTGTTTCTGGCCAAGAAAAAGGATGGGACTTGGCGATTCTGCACGGAGTACAGGGCACTCAATGATGTGACGGTGAAGGATCGGTTTCTGATCCCCACAGTGGATGATATGCTTGACGAGCTCCATGGCTCGACCTACTTCACTAAGCTCGATCTGCGAGTCGGGTACCACCAGATCCGGATGCAGGAGGAGGATGCGCACAAGACCGCTTTCCGGACCTATAATGGCCATTATGAGTACTTGGTCATGCCCTTCTGCTTGTGCAATGCTCCTTCGACGTTTCAGGCGGCGATGAATGACATTTTCAGGCCACTACTGTGCCGGTATGTGCTAGTATTTTTTGATGACATTCTGGTTTACAGTCCATCATGGGAGGCGCATTTGCAGCATTTACAGACAGTATTTGAGGTTCTACGGTGCCACCAGTACTACCTCAAGGCTTCAAAGTGCGCATTTGGGGTGCAGAAGGTTGAGTACCTGGGGCACATTATCATGCCACAGGGAGTGCAGGCGGACCAGTCGAAGATACAGGCGATGGTCGAGTGGCCTACCCCGACCACTGTCACGTAGCTGAGAGGCTTCCGAGGCTTGACAGGGTATTACCGGAAGTTTGTGCAGGGGTACAACATGATCGCCCGACCCTTGACTAATCTGCTGAAGAAGGGAGGGTTTACGTGGACCCCGGAGGCGGATACTGCATTTCAGCGGCTGAAGCAGGCCATGACCTCCACTCCGACTCTAGCCACGCCGGATTTCTCCCGGACCTTTGTGATTGAGGCGGATGCTTCTGGCCGGGGGATTGGGGTGGTGCTATCTCAGGACCGCCATCCGGTGGCCTTCATGAGCAAGACCTTGGCTCCTTTCAAGGAAGCTTGGTCTACGTACCAGAAGGAGATGCAGGCTATCATTACCGCAGTACAGATGTGGCGACCGTATCTTCTGAGCCAGAAGTTCCACATTTACACCGACCATCAGAGCCTGAGGAATCTATTGGAGCAACGCGTTTCCACTCCTGACCAGCACAAGTGGGTCGCGAAGCTCCTGGCTATGATTATGAGATTCATTACCGACCGGGCCCCTCCAATGTCGTGGAAGATGGGCTTTCGAGGCGGCCTAGGGGAGAGATACTGGCAGCAGTAACAGGACCGTTGACTCAGTTTTGGGACGCGCTCCGAGCCCTGACGAAGACAGATGCCTATTTGCGGGGCTGTCGGGATACAGCAGTCAGTGAAGCTCCGGGCCACTACTCGTTCCACCTGGGGTTGGTGTTCATTCAGGGGCACCTCGTCCTTCCACGGGGATCTTCCCTGGTGACGACCGTGCTGCAGGAGTACCACGACTATCCATTTGGAGGGCATTCCAGGGTGGAGAGGACACTACGGCGGATCCGGGCGCAGTTTTATTGGCCCCAAATGGGCCAGGATGTGAAAGACTATGTCGCATCATGCGACACCTGTCAGCAGGTTAAGGGGTCTCATCTTCGCCCGACCGGTCTATTGCAGCCATTGCTGGTACCCGAGCGGGTGTGGGCGGACATCATCATGGACTTCATTGTCGCCCTACCCCCATCCGGAGGTAAGACGGTCTTGTTCGTATTTGTGGACCGACTGACGAAGTATGCTCATTTCATGGCATTGGCACATCCGTATACTTCCCAGTCAGTCGTAGAGAAGTTTGTGATGGGGGTTGTGCGCCATCACGGGTTCCCGAGATCGATTGTCAGTGATCGAGATTCAGTCTTCTTGAACCATTTCTGGCAGGAGGTGTTTGCTATGGCTCGGACGACACTGCGGATGAGTTCCGCCTACCACCCACAGACGGACGGCCAGACGGAGGTGGTCAACCGATACTTGGAGCAGTACATGCGTTGTTTTGCCCATCAGCAGCCGAGGCGGTGGTTGGTCTTGTTGCCATGGGCCGAGCTATGGTATAACTCTATGTATCATAGGGCGATCCAGACGACACCGTTTGAGGCATTGTACGGTAGACCACCACCTTCCTTAGTTCGCTATCAGCAGGGCGCCAGCCCGGTGGACGCGGTGGATCGTTGGCTCGAGACTCGGGATGAGGCCTTGGAGCAGCTCAAGGCCAATCTGGCGGCTGCCAATAATAAGATGAAACAAATGGCGGATGCAGGCAGACGTGAGGAGGAGTTCCAGGTGGGGGACTGGGTTCTACTTCGCCTTCATCCGTACAGGCAGGCTTCCGTTTTCCGCCGGGCCTACCAAAAGTTGGCCGCTCGTTACTTTGGTCCCTATGAGGTGCTGCAGAAGATTAATCCGGTGGTATATTGTTTGCGGTTGCCAGTGGATGCGCATATCCATCCTACCTTTCATGTATCACTGCTGAAGCGCTACAGAAGAGCCGCGGACCGGGTTGAGACGACTGCTCCGCCAGTTTTTTTGGATGGGGACCTTGTACTGACCCCCGTGCAGGTGTTGGATACCAGGTGGGTACGGAAGGGAGGGCGCATGATTGAAGAGAGTTTGATTCTTTGGCAGCACATGGCGCGGGAGGATGCTACTTGGGAGGAGACGGCCACGCTACGGCAGCGTTTTCCGACATTCAACCTTGAGGACAAGGTCGTTTCTGATGGGGAAGGGGATGATAGAGACCCGCGTGGCGGGTAAGGGTCGGGTTGGGTTTGGCCGCTTGGGCTGGGGTGATGGCATTTTTTGTTATTTCGTGTTAGTTTTCTGAAACACATAAAATAGGTGGAGCACTTTCATTTGAGATTAAGAAATAATAATATCAAAATCCCTAAATCCCTCTTCTCTATGTTCTTCCCAATTCTCTCTCAAATCCATAATTCTTATTCTCGATTCCCAACCCAATTCTACTCTATCAACTACTATCCATCGTTAGATTTTATTTAAAATAATGCGCGGTGATTAGAGTAGTTAGTATGATGCTAACCTCTATAAAGTTAGCCCTCTAGCCGTTCCCTACGTGAAATCAATTTTTTCAGAACTTGGATTCTTGATAGAATTCGACACATGAGTGATAAGTGTAGGTTAATATTGTGTCACCCTTACCTTATCTACTCGCCATATAAAAATAAATAATGTTATCGTATTCAAACGGTCTAATAAATAGAAACATTTTACCTAAAAGTCGATTCAACAATGTTAACACAAACTAAACTGCCAGCCCAGCCCGCATATGCTAACACAATCATCCAAATCAAGGACAATTAGGAAAAATCCTAATTTGGACCAAACATCCACAGTACTTGATGATTAGCTAGTTAGATTTCTCTCTTCTTTTTTTTTTTTTTCTCTCCCTCTTTTCTGTGTGGAAACGGCAGCTATCTAGCTCCAGAATTGTCACAAAAAAAAAAAAAAGCTAGCACTAGAATACACGGCGAGTCCTCTGCGAGAGGGAATCAGCGTGCG
Organism: Linum trigynum; assembly: GCA_964030455.1. Classification (NCBI taxonomy): domain Eukaryota; kingdom Viridiplantae; phylum Streptophyta; class Magnoliopsida; order Malpighiales; family Linaceae; genus Linum; species Linum trigynum. Next base: position 7,132,031 of record OZ034818.1, read on the forward strand.
TCGTAGTTGATTCTTGTTCCAAAGTTTACTCAAAGAGGCAAATTGATGAAACATCGGCTTTGACTTAATGTGTCCTAACCCTACATCTACAGCTTTCGCCTCGGCCCGAGAAGAAGGCATAGTGCTGCAATTGCTACAATATTACCTGCCCCTGCCTGCCTGCCCGACAGACGGGAATTTAAGTTCCCCGCCGAATAATAACACAAAGCTTCTTCTTCCACCATTCTTTTCTTTTGTGTACAATATTCCTCCTCCCCCAAAAACAAAAATTCCCTTTTGGGTAATGGGGGAATTCAAGAACATGTGTAATTCTAGTTGTGTTGGAGTTCTCGCGATGGATCCATTAGTATTAAGATGGGTCGCAATCTTGATATAAATGTCTCCCTTTTTTTCTCCCTGGACAGACGTGGGTTCTTGAAAAAGAGAAAGATGTACACAAGGGAAATGGAGGGTTAGTTGCTTTGGGTTTCCTAACAAGTACCAGGTTGGTGTAAGTGGAAGTTAATTTGGTTGGTTGGGGTTTTGAGGATGTTGAGTGCTGCCGAGGTCGTGAAGGGTGTGAACTATGTTAATCAATGGATGGATCATTGAATTTGGAGAAAGCGCAATAAGGAGGGAAGGCAGGCAGCTAAGAAGATAGAGATACCAATGGCAAGAGAGCTAGAAGAAGATATCCCCACAACCAACTTGTAGATGCACAGACATAAGTTAATTGGGCGTGACTGATTCATTCTCTCAACCATTTGAATTTTGAAATAAGAGCTAGCCACGTGTGGTTGGAAATCCGAAGAAACTTGCTCAATTTGAAGAAAGAAAGGATTTCCAGAACCAACCTTGGGCCATCGATGTCCCATATGTTAGCATTAGCAGTCAGAAGCTATGGAGCAGCTAGTGATTGGGAGGAAAACGGGTTGGTGAAGGTGATGAGGAAGAATGAACCGAAGTCGTAGCCGTCTTCAGTTCAGGGGAGGAATTGTTGGAATAATTTAGTTGTGTTGTGTATTTTTTTTTTTTTTGAGTCGTTATTGTTGAGCGTTTTTGCTATTTTGCAAAGTAGGATTAATTAGCTAAGTTGTTTGTCGTGGGTGTGGGCTACGGTCCAGTAGTTGAGTAGAAGTAGGTAATCGTAGTTAGTGGGTTGCTGTTTTATAGGAAGTGAGTTAGTTGTTAGAAGTATGAGTCCGAAATTGCACCTTAGCAGAAGCTTGGCTCTGTGCATATATTTGCTCCTTTGATCATTCAATAAAAGTTGTCAGTTTGCATTCTATTGGATTCTACACCATAATGCATTAAAAAAGCTCCCTTAATAGCATCCCGTCCTCGAGTCCTTGTATCACTCATGAAAAAAATCCTATGTTATTATTATGAGGAATTACTACAATCCGAATATAATGTTCACAATCCACAGTGCCTATGAAAACAATTTCACAGAAATTAGGTAGTTGGATCACCTGTATCAGTATGTAAGAGATTCTCACGTGTGTGTATATATATAAAAGCTGTGACCTGTGAAATTCACCCAACATATAAGCTGTTAATTCATACCAGTAGAGACTAGACTAGCCCAGCCTAGGGAGAAGAGAATTGTAATGAAGCCACTTAGAGCATCTCCAACAATGTAATCCTTCTTCACTTTCAAGTGTGGTCCCTACTGCCACCTAAACAACTCTAGCAATTACTTCACTCATCAAATTCATACTAGCTACATCAATACCATTCCAATGCAATTACACTTTTGGGACTCACTTACATTTTAATACCACACAAAATTGTTGGGAAAAGAAGAAAGAAAAACAAAAACAAACTAAGGACCCACTTGCAATTGCATGTCAAATTTTCACGGTGTGCAAATTTTTACCACTTGAAAGTGGTTTTGCATCAATGTCTTCCACTTTTTCAATTACACATGGATGCCACCTCAACTTGCAATTCCCTCCATTTGCACCATTGAAGATGCTCCTAGATTCAACCCGAGCCGCCAAACAAGGGTCGGGATCCTATGTCGAGAAAACTAAGTTCGCAGAAAAAGTTCTCCAAAGAGAACTTGGCCCGTCAAGAAAGCCCAAAACAAACATATAGAAATGGAGTCCAATACATAAACCTAAATCCCAGTGTACTTAACTCCTCTCTCTCAACGTTTTTCTTTTCGGTACGGAGATTACTATTAACTAGCAGAGGGCCCGACCTCTTGGCCGGAAGACCTTTACATACTTGTATATATGATTATGCTCGACTTTAACGAACATATTACATATGTGATCGGTAAGCTGACCATCAATAACTTATAAAAGTACTCAAAATATTTAATTGGTAAAGTTTATAGAAGAAAACATGTCGAACAACATATATATGTACCTAATATATTGATGCATTTTAACTTAACTATCTTCGTAAAGAAGGTCTTGTCTATGCAAAATGTTTAGAAATAATAGCATGATTGTTTCTTCCCATGACATATGCATAATCATTGTGTTGACCCATCACAAATCATTAGTAAGTAACTATAACAATGTCGAACTTGATAACATCAAATCTCTATGGCGACATCACCATTAAATGAAAACCTTTATAATGTACCTTTAAATTTTCTCTCAAATCTATATAATTATGCTCGAATATTTATGAAAACTATGACAATGTCCAAATTGACCTTCATAACCTAGTACTCTCTCGTCTTCATCTTTCCCTCTGACCCCAAAATTTTCAAAGTTCCCAACACTGAAAATTATTTTAGTCTTCATATCTAACCCTAACAATTCATATCAACAGTAAAATTAACCATCCTTTTTCAATCAACTTCTTTTTGCCGATCCCAAGCATATAATTTGGATGATTCACATACCTGTAAAGAATAAGATTTTTTATAGTCATATTAAATTGCCATATTTCGACTGCTCATTCAGATATACAATGTCATCGAGATCTATTACCATCTTCAATAGACAATGTTGATGAGTAATAGAAAAATATAATGTAATTTGTGACAGAGAATTTGTTTGTATTTCCATCTTTACTCTCTAGATCTCAATTACCTAGACGCCATTGTTTGTCTTTCCATCTGTAACAGAGAATTTGTTTGTCATTCCATCTTTACTCTCCGTCATACGGATGCACGTTGTTTATTGTTTTATTACTTATCAACGTTGTCTGAGATTTTTGGCTTCAGAAGTTTATACTTTTTGTGAGATGAGCTCGACGGGTAAAGAGGAGTCTTATCTAGGAGAAGAAGCTTGATGTCAACCTTCTTAGTGATAATGGAGCAAAGAGAAATTGAGAAAGGGGCATGGATTTAGGCTATCGATAGGAAGATTGGTTGGAGAAGGAGGTTGAATTTGTGAGAAATTTTAGGGACAGGGTAGGGATGGGCAGTGAGTTGGCCTAGAGTTACACCCACCTGAATTAACCCGGTCATAACCCACTCAATACATATTTGGGTGCGTGTGTGTCATTTTCTTTGTGGCCCATAAAATTTGGGTGGTGACGGATGGGTCATTAGCCTGTCAAAGCACTTTATATATCATGTTACTAATATATATTATATGGTAATGTACATATATTCTAATCCCAAAATATTAATCATGATTGAAATGATAATTAGTTATTATAAATTTGCTTAACTTATTACATAAATTATAAACTAATTATTTAAAAAATACAATACATATTCTTAAAGATGATTGATTTTCTCGCACCAAAAAATAATTAATAATTTTCTTGAATTTTTAATTTTTATATTCGATAAGCTTATTATAAATTTTTATGGCTCATAGTTATCTTTTTTATAAATATTTTATGACCAACCAAATCGTCAAACCCACCAACCATCCAACATTAGACCCACACACTTAACTACAAATGAATAGGTTGAGTGATGTTTTCATCACACACCAAAAGAATGAGTTAATGGATTTTGGGGAAAATCCCTCATCAGAAGTACACAACCATAGCTCATAGATATGGTAATGGGTCATCTGACCCAATTGTCAAGAGAGTATTAGTGCCGAATCCAAATGGATCTATATGCACTTTTAATGGATTTTGGTTGGGTTTGAATTGTGTTCTATTTGGCTCAATTCATTTGGGTTAAATCCAAATGGATCTACCTGAGTCTAGATGATTGTATAAAAAAAATTATATCTGTCGTTTTATTAACTACTTTCAACCCAATTATATACCTTTAATGTAGGTGTTTCTACTGTTCTATTTGTCTCATAACAAAAAAAAAGTATTATAATCAGGTATCCATTTTCTTTTGAACTTCCAATATTAATGATAATTTGGACCAAAACTACAGAATTGAATATTAATATACTCCAAAAATAGAATTACTCAAACATGATTTAGACTCTAATGAATTGAGTGAGTGACAGCAGAATATTAAGTAGTTTTTGTAATAATAATTGACTTTTTTATTATGTGGAAGTCATAATAATTGATTACGGATGGGGGACAAGAGACTAAATGCCAAAAAAAACTACAATTTAAAGATTGGCAAAACAAATCGTTTGGGTCAGTGAGTGGCACAACAAAAACAAGAAACAAACGGAAAAGCAAAAACAATAACAAAAAGTCAAAAACAATAAAATAGAACGCAACGTTTTGAGCTAAAACTGATAAGGGTTTTTGATAAAACTGTCCCTCTGAAAATTAATCCCGTGGCTCCATTTTTGAAATGCAGCAAAAGCCACCATGAAAACGTATTGTATTAGGGTTGCAAATGAGCCGAGTTGAGCCGAGTTTTACCCCAGCTTGAGCTTGACTCGTTAACAAATGAGCTGAGCTCGAGCCCGAGTCATTTATTAACGAGCCGAGTCGAGTCCGAGCTAGGCTTGTTTACTAAATTCTTAGATCATATTTGATACATTCATTTTGTATGTCGTGCATGGTACATGTGATTGATGTAGCGATAAAAAATAATCAAATGTTCAACATTAATTAATCTTATTTTATAATTTTTAGGTGTCATATTGTTTAGTTAATAAATTTTAACTAGTTCATATCATGTTATTTCATAGTATCGAAACAATTTTGTACATAATTTCTTTATAGAATTAAAAATAAGGCATATTTTCTTACATGTTAAACTTCACATGATGTGAGATATATAATTTAACAATCCTATGAATTATAAAAGTCCAAATTATATCGATTAGTCTATAAGTCGGTGATCATGTTGGCCCTCAAACAACAATGTTGAGACATCTCATGAGCTTTAAATGAGCCAACTCACGAGTTGAGCTCAACAAGCCACCGAGTCGAGCTAGCTCGCGAGCTTCACGAGTTGAACAAAGCTAAGCTCAAGCTTGGCTCGTCAGTAAACGAATCGAGTTTCGAACGAGTTTTTCCCGATTCGAGCCTCGAGTTGCTCACGAATAGCTTGGCTCATTTGCTGCCCTAATTATATATAGTGTAGATATGAAAAAGAATTCAATATAGAAAATGACACGACACGATTCATTAATTCGTTCAAATCCAGTCATTGACAAATCCATAATTTAAATATGACGAACCCAATCACCAAGATGATTAAACAGTGGCAGTACAAAGGAGACATGCAGATTCGTGAAACCCAACACCTTCTCAATAGAATAATGAATAACAAATTAACAACTATATCATATGCTTAAGAAGTAAAGGATACTCGCAACAGGAAAAAAAAAAGTGTTAACGAATAAGTTAGGTTGAAATAACTCGATTTGATTGAAAATATTTATGCAAACGAAAATCGACTATATGAATGAGGCTTTCAAAGATTGATTATCTCATCTCGTGTTTCAATCCATTATTAATATTGAAACTCATGAGAATTTTGACCCACCTACCAAAATCCCGACACCAACAATGGAGAAAAATCAGCCTTACGAATCACATTTAGACATAACAACGCTATAAATCACCAAATGAGTCGAAATGGAAAGAAGCTTTGTCACCATAAACAATTAGTTGAAAGTTGAAAATTACTTTATTATATATGGTGTCCATAAGTCTCCCTTGTATGGATCGGAGTGGTAAGTTAAGAGGATTGTGTCTTCCGCCACCTTGTTTAACAGTGTCATATTAGCATTCATCAATTGATGCTATTGGAGGTAAACACGTACCTCAGTCTCCATCTCTTCGTTAAAAGGAGTAGTCTTAGGGCATATTTGGAAGTTAGAATTCTCTAAATTGATGTATTTAATCAATGTATGTATTATAATTAGATGCATTGTTTCAATGTATGAATTTGAAAAATACATTGTTTGGAGATTGAATGATTTTGGTGGTCCTTCAAAGAATAAGGAACAAAAAGTAAGACAACAATCTCTCAAACACAATCTATACTAAAAGTTGAGATTGACAATCATTCATAATGAATGATTCTGGCGGGTCCATCTGTTGTTCAAATACAAGCATTCTGTTTCATTTTAGGCCAAAAAAACGATGAATTCTTCTGATTACATGTATTGGCTAAATACATCATCTGAAATCCCAACTTCCAAACGAGCCCTTAGTCATCCAAATGCGAGAACACGTACCTCACTGGGATTGGATAAAAAATAGTAAATGCTTGTCCTGCTGGATGCCACTTTTCGAGCAAATTGGGATGGCAAGAGCAGAAGGAATATGATGGAGGCGAAGTAACGGTGAGGAAGTGGTTACTGGTTAGTATCGATGTATTTAGTATGGATGTGTTTTATTGTTTTAACAAATTGAGTTATTGGAATAGGTTAATTTATATTAATAACATTAAATGTCGTGGAGTAATAAATGTTAGTAAGTTGTATATAGGATTGGGAGAAAAAAGTTGTATATAGGGATAGCAATCAAATCCATGATTACGGGTAACCGACCGCCTTCAACCCAGTCAACACGTAGAATTCCTATTTTGACGGGGTATGGATAAAATCCGCAAAACAATTGATAGGTATGGAGCGGGTATGGTTTTAGCCTCCCCGCCCCATACCCATACCTATATAGGGATGGCAATGGGTCGGGTTGGGGCGGGTTTTGTCAAACCCAAACCCAAACCCATGGGTTTATCCGCCAAAAAAACCAGGGGTAAAACCCGTTGGGTTTGAAAAACTCAAACCCAACCCAACCCGCTGGGTATCCGCGGGTTCATGGGTACCCGTGGGTTTTTGTGGTAAAAATTCACAATAACAAGTTTCTTTCAAAATAAAAGTTTAACATCAATTTTCTCATACAAATTAATCATACAAAAAACACCAATGTAGAGCATACAAGCAAACCGCAAATGATCAATACAAATTGTTCAAAATTAAAGATAAACATATATAAACAATAAGATTAATTGAAAGCTTCTTCCTCGTCACAAGTTTCTTCACTCTCCACTTCATAATATCAACTTCATTCTAAACAATTAGAAAGAACAAATTATACATGTCTCCACAAACATATAGAATATTAGTTATTTAAGGAAGATATATTATTTAGAATATTAAATATACCGGGAAAGTAATTATATGTGTGTGGGCGGGTACCCATGGGCGGGTTTACCTAAACCCAAACCCAACCCAACCCGGTGAATAGTGTAGCGGGTTTAAACCCAAACCCGGCCCAAAACCCGTCAACACGGGTTTTACCCGCGTTGACCGGGTTGGTCGGGTGGGTACCCGTGGGTTCGGGTTTTGTTGCCATCCCTATACCTATACCCGCCCCACCAAAAACATTTCTTTACATTTAAAAAATAAATGGATAAAATTGTAACCTATGAATAATAGAGAGGGTAATTCAAGATAATAAATAGTAGAAATGCAATTTAGTGGTTACCCAAATCAAAACCTAATTTATTTTCCGCAACTCTCTCTTCACTCTTTCACTTTTCCCTCGTGTTAACAAGAGTATGTTAGTTAGTAATTACGTAGTAGATATATCAGAGTCAGAGAATAATGATTTGGATTACATTGTATTTTATCTCATAGATGAATAGATGTTGTAGGATAAGTTTCTTTGAACCGTATTAAAAATGATCGTCTTTTGGTCGACTTCATGATATATAGTAGGTGTGTTTAGTGTTATAATTAAAAGAGTACATATAAAATTTTAGGTATTATAATTTAGATGTACAGGGCGGGTATTACCCATGGGTACCCGAAACCCACAAGTATGGGGATGGGTTTGCAAAATCTTCCCCCGCATGGGTATGCCGTATGAGGCGGGTATGGGTATGGATATTTGAAAGCGGGGGTGGGGATGGTTTAGACAACCTGCCACATTGTCATCCCTAGTTGTATAAGATCAATCGTGGAACTTCTCCCAACAACTCAAGTTATTGGGATTAGCTTGTTTTTGACACATGACATTTGAACCTGTACAAACTTCAACCCTGTATATGTTGATTTCGTTTGAGAAGATATATTTTTTATGAACGATGTAAATTTTTATTACGATGACAAAAAAAGGTGTCAAGAAGGTGAAAGAAAGAGTTTTAGACAAATAAGATGTGTAGGCAAAGAAAATATTCACAAGACATCTAAGTATAGTTATCGAGATCCGACATTCGAGTAATGACTAGTATTGCTTCAAGGAGGCTAGAAATGTATAGAAGTTCGAGAGCCAAAGAGGAGGGTAATATTGAAGCGGCTTCGCTCATGAAAGTTCTCCGAATAATTCTAGTTTTGGTGGCTTTTGAGTGTTTTCACATTATGCAACAAATGATGAAAGGAAAGAGTGGAATGATGGCAGCTAAACTGGACATCACTAAAGCATACAATAGAGCATGGTAAAGGAAACCGTACCGGACATCATACCGGATTCCTTTCTGGTATGGTATTTTGTGGTACGACCGTGGTTTAACCGTTTTGTACCGGTAAATACCGTTTTTCACTATTGATAGAGAAATGAAATGAGGGAAGGATTGAGGGAAGGATTCTGATTTCTCCTTCTTAGATCTTGCAATCGCGCCTACAAGGGCAAATCATTCCTCTGCATCTATCGCCTACATCGATACTCAATATGCTCTGCATCTCTTCTTTCTTCCAACTTCTCTTCTTCTTTGTATTATCTTACATGGATTTGCTTGATTTGGCAGAATAGAAGATGCGAATGTCATCTAACAATGAGTTCTGATGATTTGAGCAGGGGAGGGGCGCGCGTGTCGGTGCCGGAGACGATCGCCGGTCGTCGAGCAGAGGAGGGAGGATCGCCGGTCATCGGGCAGAGGAGGGAGGGTCGCCGCTCGTGTTCTTCTTGAGCAGGGGAGGGGCACGCGTGCCGGTGCAGGAGACGATCGCCGGTCGTCGAGCAGAGGAGGGAGGATCGCCGGTCGTCGAGCAGAGGAGGGAGGGTCGCCGGTCGTGTTGCAGAGGAAGGAGGGCCGCCGGTCGTGTTGCAGAGGATGGAGGGTCGAGCAGAAGAGAATTCGCGTGGGCAGCGGCAGCAAACGAAAGCGGCCCGATGATTTAGGGTTTTCCTTTTAGGCTTCGGCCGATTTTTTTTTTTTCCTAATGCAAAACGGCGTCGTGTCCTCCTTATCATCTCACCCCCGGTTAGACCAAAACCGGGCGGTTTTTTGAGTTGAACCGGTTTTACCGGTAAAACCGACCGAAACGTTTCTTTCGCTACAAACCGTGTATTGTATCGGCCAGGCGCCGATTTCCGGTTTTACTGGTTCAACCGGCCGGTACGATCCGGTTTCCTTTACCATGCAATAGAGTGGAATTGGATTTCTGGAGGTAATTATGAGTAAGCTAGGGTTCAATTATCGATGGGTTCAATTGATCATGGTGTGTGTTTCCACAGTTTATTTTAGCCTTATAGTGAATGGTCATAAAACCGATTGGTTCAAACCCACCAGGGGGTTGAGAGAAGGGGATCCAATCTCCCCCTATCTTTTCCTCTTTGTGGCAGAGGGCCTGTCTGGGTTAATATCGAAGGTAGAGGAGGAAGGGAATATCATAGGGATAAGAATGAAGAGGGGAGCTCCTAAAATATCCCACCTTTTGTTTGTGGACGCTAGTATCCTCTTTACAAAACCAACCAAACAAGAGAGCGAGCAATTAAAGAGAATTTTCAATCTCTACGGTAAGCTTTTAAGTTTTAAAGCGCGATTTTGACTGCATTGGAAGCAGGGGGCTTGGGATTTCGAGATCTCAAGTGTTTCAATACAACTCTCTTAGAGAAACAACTGTGGAGGCTAATGAAGGAACCCAATTCTCTCGCTGCCCGTGTTATGAAAGCAAAATATTACCCAAATAGAGACATACTGGAGGCAGAAAGAGGATGGAATTCAAGCTTTGTGTGGAAAAGGGTTAATGGAAGCAAAACAGCTAATAAAGGAGGGCTTTCGTTGGAGAGTTGGGAATGGGAATAGTATCGACATTTGGCAAGATCGATGGCTTCCTAGTGGTGAAGGTTTTAAGGTGAAATCCCTAGTCTCAAGGGTGAGAAACACTACTTCGGTAGCGGAATTGATGGATGTTGACAATAGAATCTGGAGGCATGACTTGCTACAGGCATACTTCCTTCCTGAGGATCGAAAACATATTCAAAAGGTTCTGATCCCTCATCAACCATGTGCGGATGAAAGGGTATGGAGTCTGTAAAGTACAGGGGATTACTTAGTGAAATCGGGATACAGACTCTGGAAAAAAAAGGACGAAGAGGAGATGGGAGAGCTATATACACTAGTTAATTGGGGTCGCTTCTAAAAATTGAACATACCCCCGAAAGTAAGGTTATTCGCTTGGAGATGGATCAGGAATATTCTACCGACGGGAAAGCGAATCATATGGAAAGAACACAACGAGGTAATGGTGGATGTCTATTCTGTGATTTGCCAGAAACTCAAAAACACATTTTCCAGGATTGTGCGTGCGGAGAGTGACCAGGCCTACTGACATGCATCCATTGTTCGAGAAGGGTGGGGAGCTTACCTGCGAGGAGCGGTTCTGTAGCCTGCTGGAGATGAAGAATGACGAGCACCTGGGGAAATTTCTTGTGGCCCTTTGGTTATCTGGGAACAAAGGAATAGCCATTTATGGAATAAGCGCAAATTGGAAGAATGGAAAATTATCTTTAAAGCGATGGAATGGTTGAGGGAGTACCTGGAGTTGCAGGAGCGAAAGGAAGAGCCGGATCGGAGAAATGAAAGGTGGAAACGATCTCAATCGGCGGAATTTACAATATCTGTGGATGTGGGTTGTATTCCAGAGCAAGTGACAGAGATGGGAGTGATCATGAGAAGAAAAGATGAGTGGTCTGTGGCGGCGACGGTAAGAAGAACCCGGTGACAGTGGGAGGTAGCTGAGGCGGAAGCCATGGCGGTAAAGTTTGGTCTTGAGATGGCTTATCGTCTACAGTCCATAGATATCTAGACCGATTGCTAGCGTTTGGAGAGATTGATTTCGAGCCAGGCGGATTCAATTCTATAAGTGGGTCAGATCCTGAAGGACATTAAAATGATGGTCGGGGAGTTAGATGGGTTGAATGGGCCCATATCAATAGAGCCCATAATCGATCAGCCCATTGTATGGCACATATAGCCTGCAATTGGGAGGAGGATGAATGTTGGGTGGATAGACCACCAGTCTTTTTGGTTTCTCTTCTTAGAGAAGAGTCTTTATGTTTAAACATTTTCCATTAATAATATAAGCAGGAAATATTTCTCAAAAAAAGTTATTGAAATTGGATCAGAGTCTTCTATGACGAAAAGTTCTTATGTCTGAATCGTGGTGACCTCATTTGTTAAGCATGCACACAATATTATATATGTCTGGAAATTTTAAGCTCTTATGAGTGAGTGACCTTTTGTTCGAGGAGATACGTTAATAATTTATATATAATGGATAATTAGACATCTCTCAACACTTCAAATTATTGAGAGCATGTTGGTTCAAGGATGAATAGATCATGGATGATGATAATATAGACCGAGACGGGTGAGTAGCTTACAGCCGTTGCCAAATCAAGACCACCACATGCCTTTAAGAGTCGCTCTCGGCCAACCCACGTTCTCAAAAGTGTCATTCCTTTTTATGCATGGATTGTACATGTGGTACGAGAGACGAAAGTAATGAGACTAACGATTAAATGTATAATAATTACAAACCAATTTTTATGTCCTCATAAGTGCATCGTTACTTTTATCTAGCTTTGTTGTTTCCCAACAAAAGGATGAAAAAATGTCAAAACCTCACCTTAGAACCAAACGAAATCTACCCCTCGGCTACTGAAATCGTTGTCCTCTGATTTGGATGGACAATGTATGGTGATCATCACTACGGTTTCTGTATCGAGGAAGGAACCTTTTCATTACTAAATCCTATGTCAATCTGTGTTGATTTGGTCTGACTGGCTGACTTGGTTCAGCCTGATCCAGGCGGCGGTCATGCAGGGTCAAGGTGAAATAGGGGTCGGGTCATGCTAGGTTTTGTGTTAGGGTACTTCTACAGTCGGGGACTCGGTGTTGGGTTTGGCCCAGTTTCACCGTTGATCTTAATTATAGTGATCTTACATAATCTTAAACCACCAGTTTTTGGTTGGATGTTTTTTCCGATGGGCTGAATTTTGAAACTGTGTACTAGTTTCCATTGGCGAAATCACAAATACGAATGAATGGGGTTAATTTGAATCATAGTAATAATCAATGGCGGACCCAAGAATTCAAAAAAAGAGTAACATCAAATACGTTCATGGTATTTGAAACGGTGAGGGGAGCTAAAGCATTACTACCACCTACTTTGTTTCCAAATTCGTTACAAAATTTACATGTAAATTTACACAATTTTAATACTTGAATATTGGGGGTATAGCCCCCCATCTACACATAATATAATATGCCGAAGGGAAAAACGAGAGCCCCATTTCAAATTTCCTGCAACGAGAGTGAAAGTAGGAAGGACATTTTGGTCTTTATAATTACTTTTTTTATTCATTAAAAAGACATTTACTAGGATTCGAACAATGACCATTTTAACGAAAAGCAAGGATCATAACCAATCACACTAAGTACATTTGTTGTATCTTTTTAAATTAAAAACATATAATAGTAGGGAGGAAAAAACCCTTCCACTATTTCAAATTCCCTGCTTCAGGAGCGTTTGTAGGAAGGGTAGAATAGAGAGTGTCAATTTTTTTCTCTTTCCTCTGTGGAACGGGTCAACTTACCGTACACATGCGGATTTAAACGGGTCCAGGAGTGTCAATTTTTTTCTTTGAGCCCTTTCATTTCTCCGTGGTGATAAAATTATATATGAAAAGGAAAAAATAATACTTCTTTTTATTGCTAAAAATAAAAAATTTAACAATAAACTAATACATGGTATCTAATTGGCTAACCGCTAACCATAAAATAAAAGAGTTGAATGGGTCTGACCTACACGGGATTTGGCCATCAAGTAAAACAAATGAACATCATTGGTTTGACATTTTAAAACAAGCTATTTTCTCTGGCATAATATATTATGCTATTATTTTATATCTTAGTGGCTAAAATATAATGTATTTTAAAGTTATTCAATGGTTCAACCTCGCCCAACCCAATGACTCCAATTTTTATCATTTCAAATATATAGTATATAATTATTTGATATCATAATGATCAAATTATAGTGTATTTTATAGGGAATCGTTTGGTATTTGTTAGTAAAAAACTAAACAGAAAGATCTATTTGGTTATTTTAAACATTAAAACGATCCTAAACATTTTCAGTTTCTTTTAAATTTCTATGGTTTTATTCCCGAATAAGTGATGTGAGAATGGCGAATTGCAGTCATTTCTTTTCTTTCACTATTTTTTATTTTCAAATAGAAAGTTTAAAAGTAAAGAATAATTAGAATTTGGCATGTGTCGGTCAAACAGGCTGAATTTCAAGTTTTGGCCCGTTTTGATCAAGTTTAATTTATAATCACATGGTTCCCTGATACCCGATAAAAATCTCAATCCAAACTAGTTTGGCAGGTGAGTCCGTATTTACCACCGTTTTCTATGGATACGACAACGGCGGTTCCTATCCCAAATCGTGTTGTTTCTTCTTGATTTCCTTAGATTTTATCATGGCCTGACAAAAACCAGAAAGCACAATGACGACAAGATGAAAGTTTTATAAAGCAAATTAATCGGCCAACGGGCCGAGTAAAAGCTAGCAACAATTGTGAGATGCTCATTTCCGAAAACCGACGGGATAGGCAATTTTTTATTCGATTTTCTAGAATTCGGTTACTATAAAACTTACTCCACCTCATCATATTACCAGAAACAATATTGTTTCACAAGGTAACAGGTACTTGATTTTGGTTTATAAGGCCGATTTTTGATTCGTTGCATCATTCATGTCGCTTTCCTGCTAAAATTCACTATTTTTATCACGTGTTTCCAAAAAAAAAATATACAACAATAAGCTATACACCCCATTACATTATCAAATTTCATACCTCACCTTCCTCCGCCCAACTGGCCTGGGCCACACTAGTATTTTCCGACACAGGTGGTAATTGGAAAGGAAGGCCAATGCTTTACCGATTACTCCATTTCAAAAATTCATTACAAATTTTATACGTAATTTCACAAAACTATAACCGCCGCCTAATTGCGGAACTGCTTCTTCAATGCATGTGCGGTATAGGAGACGGTTTGGGATAGGGTCAGTAACCAATGGTTACTGACCTATCAGTAAATACAGGGGAACCGTAGATGTGGGAATGGAGCAATCGGGTGGTTGGCTGGACGCGGAGGTGGAATGGGCATTTTTGTCCGTTTTTGTATTTTTACTTTTTTTTTATTTATTCCGCATTTCAATGTCTGACTTTTCAATGAAAGAGAAAGAATAACCTTTTCTCTGCAACTCTATTTTCTTCTTTCTCTCTTCCTTCTCTCTTTCTTTTTCCAATCTCTTTCCAGCTCCTTTCTCTATTTCTTCTCTTACTTTTTCTCTCTTCCAACTTTATTTTTTTTCTCTAGCAATCGACTAATAAAAATTGAAGTCACCCTCTTTAATTGCGTTTCTTCTCTTCATCAACTCGTTGGCTTTAATTTCGATCTTTCTCCTTTTTTGGCGTTTGGTGTTCTTTGGTTGCGGATGAAATGAGATGAGACAGAAGACAAGTTTTTTTTTCTCTCCCTCCTTTTGTTTTTTCCCCTTTCTTTTAGATAATATATATTGGTATTACCACACTATACCATATGGTATTATGTGGTAACGAAATATATATTGCTATTACCACTCTATACCATATGGTATTACCACACTATACCATATGGTATTGGGTGGTAACGAAATATATATTGATATTACCACACTATACCATATGGTATTGGGTGATAACGAAATATATATTGGTATTACCACTCTATACCATATGGTATTGGGTGGTAACGAAATATATATCGATATTACCACACTATACCATATGGTATTGGGTGGTAACGAAATATATATATTGATATTACCACACTATACCATATGGTATTGGGTGGTAACGGTATGATCTTATTTAATACCAGTCAATACCATATGGTATGACTGGTAATAACTGGCAAATTTTTTTATGTCCAAAAAATATCAAAGTGGATATCATTTTGAAGAGCACAATTAATTTGATCTAACTGTGCAAAAAAAATTAAATTCCGACTTAATACGAGTGAGAAATCATCTGTTAAAGATTAAGAGAATGAAAATTAAAGGTTTTTCGAGGAGAGAGGAGGCGTTGACGTGGTCTGGTCAAAAGTCAGGATTGGCAATAAATAGGGGCAAGGGCAATTTTACTTTACTGTCCTTTCACATTTAATTTAAATAAAAAAAGGAACTAACACGTGGAGACAAGGGAAGGAGTTACTGATGGGTTACTGACCCATCAGTTACTGACCTGATCTGGTCCCATAGGAGACACCAAATCAGGGGCGGATCCACGGGTGATTGGGTGTCCCGTCACCCGTGACACTCCTAAATTTTGAGAAAAAGATTATTCAATCCCCGGTGGTAAATTACGTATGGACAAAAAAAAATATAATTGATAGTCGGGGACACCCCTGAAATTTGAAAAATAATTATCCTACTCTCATCTTTTAGTTTGGGTATGGGGAATATAAGTTGTAGTTTGAGTAATTCAAACCCAGTACACTATTATTATTAATAAAAATAATTCTCTTTAGACTACAACTCATTTTTTGTTCGATTTTAAAAACTATGTAATAGTAAAATGTCATTCCCTATCTCTAATTATTTTCAAAACCTAACAATTAAATAAATTATTTTAAACACTGTTGTACGACAAGTGTTGAAAGAGTCTTTTCAGCTTTGAATTACATCAAGAACAAGTGTAAAAATCGAGAGTTCGTGAACGATTCTAGTAGGATATACAAAGAGAATTTTTTTTTAGCAGTGTAGACACCAAGTGTATTTTACAATTATTTTAGAATATGAAAACACATCGTGAACTTTTTTTAACTCGTACGATTCATGTACTTTCTTATATAAGAATTTTTTAATTTTTATTAATTTTTCAATAATTATATAAATTTAATTTTTTAAAAAGGACACCTCCTATGTAAAATTTATGGGTTGGCCACCGCACCAAATGACACTTTGGAATGAGACTTTTTTCGCATCGAGCTGGAGCTCGACCGATGACACCAAATGGTGTAGTCGGCGGCCACCTGGTGAAAGTTACGCATGTCTTACTTTGTCTGACCAAAACCAAACACAAATGGCCGTATTCCCAGTTTGCAATTACGGCCAATTTGCGGTTGAGACCGCCCCCAGATACTATTATTGGCCCTCCCAAAGACCCAAACTCGATTTCGACTTCTAATCGGTACGTTAGCCGTGACCTGACCCAACCCCTTGCTTGCTTTTATACGCCCCTTTGACGCAACCCTTAATACCGGTGGGTAGCAGAAAGAAAGGAAAGAGGACAATTAGAAATGAACTTCCCCAGTTCATCACTCTTTCCTCAAGGTCAAAAAAGAAAAGTAAAACCCTAATTTTGCTTTCTTTCTTTCCTTCGTGGTTTCTCGATAAGGATTTGATGATGATGATGATGAGGCATCCATGTGTAACGCTCGTCCTTACCTTTATATTACCAACTCAAAAAGTTACGTGTCTAATTCGCGCTTCTATATATACCCTCCTCCCTCCATATTCATTCATTCCTTCCACCAAACCTAAATTCCTCTTCTCCGATTAATTACGCAACAACAATATATAGCTCCGAGATCCCAAATGGCGACTGCCAACGGCCACCACCACAACTCTCCCCCGCCGGCCGCCAGATGGTCTCTCCACGGCATGACCGCCCTCGTCACCGGCGGCACTCGCGGCATCGGGTAATCCTTTTTTTTTTTTTCCTCCTCCTTCTAATTCCCTTTAATATCTCTACGATTCCCTGTAAAAAATTGCGGCGATCTGATCGTGCATGGAAGGTACGACGTACGTGACGCTGGAAAAAAAAAAAAAAAAAAAAAGAGAGCGGCGGATGTGAATGTGATGGTGGGTGGATGGATCTCATCTGCCGATTCATTTCCCTTTCTTCCTCTGTCCCCTTCTCCAGGATTCTAGGAAGAGGGGACCAAGAATTGATCCAACTTTTCGGGCCCAAAGCCCATTCTTTTTAGTTTGTTAATTGTGTCATACTTGCTAAAGTAGACATGGGTTTGGATTTCGGCTTGGGCTTGGTCTTGGGCTGGGCTTTATTGTTTTTTTTTTTTTTTTCAGGAGTGCGACTGTGGAGGAACTAGCTGGGCTGGGAGCGAAGGTCCACACGTGCTCGCGAAACCAGTCGGAGCTCGACCACTGCTTACAGCAATGGAAAGCGAGAGGCTTCTCCGTCACCGGCTCGGTATGCGACGTGTCGTCGGCGTCCGAGAGACAGAAGCTCGTACAGGAAGTTGGCAAGATTTACAATGGCACTCTCAATATCCTCGTAAGTCAACAAACTTTTTTTTCCGTTCCGTTCCGTTCCGAATCGAGTATCGAATTCGATTGTTGATTGGATTGGATTGGATTCGGCGGACAGGTGAACAATGTTGGGACGAACGTGAGGAAGCCCACTACAGAGTATTCAACGGAGGAATACCTGAGACTGATGTCCGTGAATTTGGAGTCGTCGTACCATCTCTGCCAGCTGGCCCACCCGCTTCTCAAGAAGTCCGGAGCTGGGTCCGTCGTCTTCGTCTCGTCGGTGGCCGGGGTTCTCCACATTGGCAGCGGCTCCATTTACGGTCTCTCCAAAGGTCTGTCGAGTCGTGCCCGCAAACTGTTCGATGAAAGTCCTGACTGAATGTCACCCGGCATGCCTAATTTTCTCTCTGTTGTTTTTTTCTCTGGCATCAGGTGCAATCAATCAGCTGACCAAGAATCTGGCCTGTGAGTGGGCAAAGGACAACATCAGGGCTAACTGCGTGGCTCCTTGGTACACCAGAACTTCCCTCGTTGAGCATGTAAGTAAATTTTAACGGCGCTCTCCTTTCGTGGCCGTGGCATTTTCGGGTTGTTTGTTAATGCTGGGTTCTAAACTCTGGGTTTTGCAGCTGCTTGAGAAGAAGGATTTCTTGCAGCAGATAGTGGCAAGAACGCCGCTCCAGAGGGTGGGAGAGCCTCACGAAGTGTCGAGCTTGGTGGGGTTTCTGTGCCTGCCAGCAGCTTCATACATCACTGGACAAGTAATCTCTGTGGATGGAGGAATGACTGTGAATGGATTCAATCCTCCAATCAACCTAGATTGAAACAAACTGGCAGCAGCATCTTCCTAAATCAAATATGATTGCTTTTTTTTCCAATCTGCATTGTAGGTATTCTAGGTCTATCAAATGTTGGGGGATCTAAATTGGCTAGTAATGAATAAAATGATTTCTGCCCTGATCTCAGTTTTCTTGTTCGGTGGGAAGCTTTGATGATCTCGATTCGTTGGTATTTGGATGCAAGATTTGAATCGTTCATGATTTCACCTTTCGCCAAACCCTCAAGCATGCCCACCAGACCCAGCTCACTAGAAATCGTTTTCACTTTCAGTCCCCAAATCTTTCATGGATTCTTTATTTTGTTGGTACCCAAGAACACCTCCAGCTGAATTTGGATTAGTATGTTGTGTCTATCTACTGTCAAAGCCTTAGCAGAATCCTCTCAAATTCCTCAAGCATGGTTATTTTATCCATTTTGTTCAAATTTCCGACTCTGTCATTGTTGATGTTGTACACTCAATCGGCAAATAGACATGATGCTAGATAAAGTTTTTATGTAAATTGAATCAACTAAGTTCTTTACATAGCATTCTTATGTTTTGTAGAACTTACAAGTTCTTTTGGATAAGTTATAATTATAAGTAGTAAACATGATTTTTATGAATAAGGTGAATGCAGTGTAAGGGTGAAAAAGATTGAAAGACTCATAAATATCTTGATCGTGCACCAGGAATCCAGGGCAAGTTGTCACTAGCGAACAGCAAACCTTTTTCATGCATGACTTCATTGAAGTTTGCAGGTTCAAATTCAATGGTTCATTAAAAACTCAGTCCTTCTTGCTTCATCATTTCGCTGAAATCCATGGCATATCACAGCAAACATAAACTAGATATGATCCCCCTGTGGTAAATGACTTACATGCCTTTGTGTTTATGTCACGTAACCCGACGTCCTCAATGTTCAACGCGCTCCTCCTTTTTCTAGCTTGCTCCTACCGCGCGCCTCGTCCCTACACACGAAGGCGCCCACCGAGCCCCTTACTTAGGGCTCGTTAGCACTCCGACGCCCAAGTTAGAACAGTCTTTCTAGAGAGAGAAGTGAAGTGTAATTTTAGAGAGAAGTTCCAACCTGAGTAAATGAGTTCCACCCACTTCGCTATTTATACTCGGTGTAGGGCCGATCATTGCCCCCCAAATCCGCCCTACGTCATCATACCATTAAATGCATTGTACTACTACCATGCCAGGCGCCCTGGCACTCTGACAGACTCTCCCGGGTCCTGAGGCGCCCGGCCCCACTTCTTGTCCCCTCCGTACGCTCCTGACCGTTGCCCCCCTGCTTGTCGCTATGCGCCCCCTCTAGGCTGGGACCCACTGCTCAGGTCACAGTCCTGGGCCTTCTCTTGGGTCGGGTCTTCCCCTTGGTAGACCCCAACTCCCCATCTGCTGGCCCCTTTGGGCTTCCCTCTTGGGCCCTTAAGTGCCCCCAACACCTTGTTTCCTACTTTCCTTACTACGATGTTACATACAATTTTGTAGATCAATGTTAACACAATTTTTTATAATGAAAACGAATGCTACCCTATTTCATTAACATATATAACATTTAACATCGTTGCTCAAAAACATGATCCAATATACAAGAGATGCATCAGCAATGTCAATAACATGAAATGATTCACTCAATTGAGTGTGTTACCATCGAGTGCTTACGAGGTGTTTATATAGTTACTTTATATCCAACATCCATCGGTAGTTCTCTATTCACTAGGAGAACTAAATGCAAGCCACTATTTCGAACTCTTCGTCTTAAGCTAAGTGGATGGTGTTGGTGTAATTGGATCTTCGAGAATATATGGTCGGATGCTTTTTTTTAATGATGTGAATACCCCTCATCATTCATGAGTTCATTTTCGTTGTCTAACAATCATTCTCTTATTCATATACTACACGATTATTAAATGAAAGACCACACATTCGGAGATTGATTATCACATTATTTGACAACAATCAAGTTAATCTCTTTTTCTCATATTTCTCAAAAATCAACTCGCATACTTTCTTAGTTGTTCGCGACATGTAATTGTAATCCTAAGCTTAAAGGGAGGGGGGAGGGGTATAAGGAAATAAGGTTGGACAAGCATTGGTTGGAATCGAGCTAGAGGTGTTATTCTATCATTTTCTAAACAAATTATATTTTTTTGTATTTGGAGTGGACCAACCAAGATTAATTAGCTTTAAAATATATGGAGTTTCCCCTTGTTAAGTGAAAAAACTATATATGTCATATTCATCATTTTGGTGCATTAAAGAGTAAACTATACTAAAGAAAAATCATTTACTTTTTCTCGTTTTATTTCATCATTGTGAATGATAGATTGTGAATACTAAATGACTTGCTAAACTATACTTATTTAAAATGATTCTTGGTGACCATCCAAACCAACCTCAAAATATTGACCATAATCATGTAAAAAAGAATTTACAGGAGCCATATTTTACAGAGATAGAATGATAAATTAATGTATTTACATAAAAACAAACCACGTAATCGACGACGAGTTATAGACTCGCGACAAGTGGCAACACGTTCAAATGCATGAAGTATCTACGTCTGACAAATGATCTAGGTAAAGAATATGAAGGTGTTCACTAACTTCAACATCAATAACCTGCCACATGTAAGACTCACTTTTTGGTGACTAGAACGTTTTGAAGACAGTCAATCAATATTGACATGATCGTACACGTGTGAAGATATCCTCTTATTACGTAGCCGTTTTCATTAGATCACTGAAACGACCGTAACGAGCCAAAAGTATCATATTGGAGTAGCCCTCCTTCCAATCTTGATCACCCTTCTTTTCAAGTGCGCCCTCATTTACAGTATATTTTAAAAAGAAAAAAAAATATCATACTATTTTTGAAGATTCATATTATTTTCTCATTTATCTTGATAAAATAATGATCAAAGTATCTTAATTTATGTAGCCAAATAATAAGATGAGATTGTACTTCGAGTCTCAATATAATTAAGAGCGTATTCCCTTCTCTATATGACACAAGTGTTAAAGACCAACCACTATTGAGCCATCTTTCATTAGGTAGCGGGAAAGATGGTAAATGCTCAGCTCAACCATGACAATTGATGAAATCGTATTATGTTGCAAAAACCTCCAATCCATTGTCCATCGCGATGTCTAAAAAATACTCTTGGTATTGACATGCCTTGGTTGCCACAAGAAGCACCATTAATATTGAGTTTAATCTATACTAGTGGGGAGATTCCATCAAACTAGTCGAGAGAAACTTCAACATATTGGTTTTGGTTTACTTGCTCGTGTATAATAATTCATAATAAACGTGTAACAGGATGCTATAACCGGACAATCTCATTCTAATATGGATTGAGAGCAAAACAAGTGCAAGCAATACAAAATGAGAAGATATTTTCATGGAAAGAAACATCTCCTCAAACAATAATTGCATAGCAAATGAAGTTGTATACAAAGACGTGCTCTGGATAAATACGAAGATGTGCTCTTAAAATCAGTTTTATTTCGAGTATCTGAATGGTGAAGGCATATGTAAGACGATAAAAAACCCCTCAAGTGTGAGACTTGGTGGTCGTTCAGTGCTTATAGAACTTTTCAAAAGGAGTTTTGTGTTGGAAAAAGAGGCATGAGAGATCTGTTGATCAAATTAGGAGCATCATGCCTGCAAATATGTCTGATGTAAATGATCCACAACGATAAGAAAACAAATTTAACTGATAGACCATTAATTGCACATGTTTATACCTCAATTCTTGAGCCATTTGAGAGTCGATTCTCGTGTTTTAAGTCGATTTCACGCTAGGTTGTGCGTTTATGTCATATTTCAGGACTTTGCGTTGACGTGAAGGCGAGGAAACGAGTTTCAGTTCAAAAAGGAGGACGGTGGAGTAAAAGGGCGATGGAAGAAGAAAATACCCGGTCAGGGGTTGAAATACCCGACCGGGTAAAATGCAAGAGGAGGCCGGGTAAAATTGGTTTGGACGTCAGAATTCCAGAAGGAGTCCCGGTCGGATAGCAAAAATACTCGATCGGGTATTAAGCCCTTTCCGATGTGCAGCGTTTCAAAATACCCGGTCGGACACCTGAAATACCCGACCGGGTATTATGACCGGGAATCGCGATCTGTTCCCTTTTGAGGGGGAAAATGCGAATCTTACAAGGGTTCTGAGTTTTAGAGAAAGACAGCATATATCTAGAGAGATAGCGACGAACCAGAATCTCCAAGCGCCCTAGATCGATCTTCATCGCCATTGGAGCTCGACTTAAGCTTGGAGAAGTGTTGATTGATTACCAGAAGCAGAATCTTATCCTTCATAACATGTTTTCTGCATCTGAGCTAGATTTCCCTTCTCTGTCTATGGAGTTGACTCTCTCACTCACCTTGGTATGAAGAACCCTAGATTTGTATGTTAGATCTGATTGTATGAACCCAAGTACAAATTCATTGATATTGATTATATTCAATTGAGGTTTGATTTCCTGAATTGCATGAATCCTGATCAAATTCCTGTTATTTCTGCTTTGACCTATAAAGAGAATATCTGCCTAGGTTGATAAGCACCCTTGATTGAAAGTAGTGAATTGACGACTTTAGTCGAGGAGTCAATTCACTATTTTGTACCGAATTTACTCCGATAGAGGAGGTTTGGTTCGTTAGGGCCTCAATCTGTTTACTCCGGTGGAAGTTAGTCACCCGCTGGGGACTCAGATTGAGAGGGTTTGGAGACCTTTAGTCCAGAATACAGACTGTCTAAGAACCTCCCGCAGTATAATTATCATTGAACTTGAACTTGGTGAATTACAACCTGGGTTAACTGGAGTCTAGGGGGAACCATATCTGGGTGACCTTTCTCAACTTTGAACATAACTTTCACTGCTCTTGCTTGCTAGTTAGTTAGACCTTCACTACACTTGAACCGCTAAATAATAAAACTTTCACGGAGTAGTCATCACACCTACGACCCGAGTTGACATTTATAACTAAACCCGCTATACTATACATTAGTAGGTGGTTACACTTGGCCACTGTCTAGTGTGACAGTAGAGTCGTGTCATTAACCATATGTACACCATTATATTTATAGCTCCATTGTTCATATAATACCAAGGATTTTGTCTCTTCCTAAATCTCAAAAATTATGTGCGATTTGAAAACCGTTGTTGTGTCAATATGAAATCCATAGTGTGAAGAATTACAGTCAGAGGAATGTCGTCGTTGCCAAGGGGATGAAGAATTTATCGATGTTGTCATATAGGTGAACGAATCTAGATTTAGCATAATAGAAAAGAGGACAAAATGAAAACGAAAGAGGGAGGGAGGGAGAGCAAGAGCTCAGTATAGCTCTCATACCATACTAGAAATACAAAATAATTTTCATCGATCAAGCGTTCGATTGTCGCAGACTGATTTAACAGATCGTCGATGATCGTCGCTTTTATATGGAGAGCTCGGGTAGAAAGAAAGAGTGAGTGACAAAGTTTGTTAACAACCTAACATACAAAACTTCGTTCCAAAAGTGTGCTACTAATTTCGAATTTTGAGATCGAGATTCAAACTTTTAGAATGGGAGCTTGGTTGGACCGGCGAAATGGTCAATTTTGTGAGGGTTAATTGTAGCGGGTTAGCAATTACTCGCAAAACCTCTTAACCAGCAAACAACCCATTTCAATACCGGCGGCCGGCCGGCCGCCAACCACACCGGTTTGGATTCCGCTAACCAAACACCGTCCCAAGTCCCACCTTCCCACCAAAATTTAGGGTGCGGATAGTATAACAACACCTTAAGTGTTGTTATAACAACAATAGGATTCATTAAGAGTAATAGGATAATTTAACATAAAAAATAAAATCTATTTAATCCATCTCGAATTTTTGATGCTGCGAAATCTTCCCTTCCCCGATTAGGGATTCTCCTCCGCCTCCGCCCAGCTTTTCTTCTCCGCCTCACTATTCTTTTCGTCCAGACTCGGAGTTTCATGGTTATACTATCCGCACAAACAGCTTCCCTATGCTCTCAAATGTCATCTGCGCAAACAGGGTTCAAATTCGAATCTTGATTTGATTCCTAATGACACATCAATTTTCAATTCATAAAAAAAAAGTGGTACCTTTCTGGCTTCGTGAAACTCGTTGACGGTGCCCCTCTGGGCCCAGGACCGGAGCGAAGCGGCGATGATCGGCTGGTTGAGTTGGGCGATCCGGCGGAGAGCTCTGGGCTGGTTGATTGCCGCCGAAATGAAGTTCCTCATCCGCTTGTGACTCCGCCCCAGCGCC
Organism: Linum trigynum; assembly: GCA_964030455.1. Taxonomy (NCBI): domain Eukaryota; kingdom Viridiplantae; phylum Streptophyta; class Magnoliopsida; order Malpighiales; family Linaceae; genus Linum; species Linum trigynum. The sequence continues at coordinate 7,156,976 of OZ034818.1, forward strand.
GCCGTCAGCGAGTGGTGGCCCACCAGGTCGTTGGGAGGAAAGTTGGGCGGAGGCGGAGTTTCTTCTTCTTCTCCTCTCCATCTGGCTGCTGTCGTTCTTCCGATTGCATTTGGCGGTGAAGTTGGACCGGGGGATGTCACTGTTCGGTGGAGGAGGAGAGGAGATCATCACTACTCATCATCATCATCTTGGTCTGATAATCATGGGCTGACTATGGGCGAATGGATGGAGCCAATAAGCTGATCAGGAAGAGATCTGGGGATCGGTTTCATGGTAATAGTGTCGATAATGTTAGCTTGGATTTACGTTGGAGATTGGCGTCATTACCGAGTCGAAGTCGTCCAAGAACCACCATCATCATCATGACCAACAACAACAGCTAAACTTGGAGCTCCGATTAGGCATTTGATTAGTTCCATGTCTTGGTATATAATTACAATCGTCGTTATAATTATCACATGCATTCACATGTACTGCTAGACATGATCTCATATGTAACTATGTTAATGTTTCTTCTTCAGAGTTAATTGACAGATCACCCAGCATTGATAGAGTAAGTAAGCAATTAAAAAAAATGGTTGTTTGTAGACGCCGAAAATCTTCTAGTGCAAACCACAAACGCAATAAAACAATCCACAAAAAATATACCGGAAACCTCCTAATGCAAACCACAAATTTGCTAAAACATATCAGAAACCTCACAAAGCATACCATAAATATTTTGAAAAACACACCAGAAACCCCTTAATGCAAACCACAAACACGGTAAAGCAAACCAAAAACGTCCTAATGCAGACCATAAATATATTAAAACAAACCAAAAACCTCGCAAAGCAAACCACAAAAGTTTCGAAAGCACACTAGAAACTTCTTAATGCAAACCAGAAACCTCCTAATGCAAACCACAAATCTCCTAAAACAAACTAGAAACCCCACAATGCAAACCACAACATTTGCAAAAGCACACCAGAAACCTCCTAATGCAAACCACAAACACAGTAAATCAAACCACAAAAAAGCAAACCATAAACGTCCTAATGCAAACCACAAATATATTAAAAGAAACCAGAAACCTCACAATGCAAACCACAAAGTTTTTGAAAGCAAACTAGAAACTTCTCAATGCAAAACACAAACACGATAAAGCAAACCAGAAACTTCTTAATGCAAACCACAAACACGATAAAGCAAACCACAAAAGACATACGAAAATATGAGAAACCAAACCATAAATCTCACAATGTAGACCATACATCCGGTGGTCGTTGACCGTTGACCGGTCAACGAAGACCGTTGACCGAACTCCGGTGACCGTCAGTCAGTAGATTCCGACGCCGATATGCATATTCCGGCCCCGATGACTAGATTCCGACGCCGGTAAGCATATTCCGACACCGGTAAGCATATTCCGGCGACAAAAAGCATATTCCGGTGACCGGCGACCAGTTTCCGGCGACCATTGACAGAATTCCGGCGACCAAATTTTTAGGCAGAAAATAAAAAAAATTATTTAAACAGATTTTTCATAATGACAATTATACTCCTGTTTTGATTTTACACTAGGTCAACTCATCTAATAAAAAGTCATCACAATCCTAATTTCCTATTGGTTGGAGACCGGTGTTATTCAATAACAACACAAGGGGTGTTGTCATAGTAACCGGTCCCCAAAATTTACCATCCCAAAGTAAAAGGTAAAAAGTTAAAACGGTGGGGGAGGAAGGAAGGGAAAGACAGCAGTAGTCTTGGTTTGATGCAACACGTCGTAAACTCGTAATACGCGTGGAGGGACGAATGTAACACGAATCTCGTATTTGACGATCTCCGCCACGTGGTGATATCATCCACAATATAATAATCGAAAAAAAACTAAAATAGTTTTCCGCAGCAAAAAGGAAAAAGGAAAAACAATAATATTTCCACAGACTCTCTCCTCCTCTCCGCCTAGTACAGCACCACATGCGTGTCAGAAAAGGATGGTCGCTCCAACGAACCGTGTAGCTCCCTCATTGGTCCACGTACCCACCCTCCCAAAAAGTTCCGGTGCACGTGGTCGATTGTCGTGAGGAGAGAGAACGATGGACGGCCGAGATTGTAAATTATCGGTCCTACCCCGCCCCCCCTTTGCCCTTACCTTCCTACTGCCCGGATTCAATTCAATTGATCAACGTCATTCCAACTGGCCATGTCGGATCTCCGCTGCCCGTGACGGTGACGGGCACCCCTGCCCGTCGTCCCTCAAAAAAAGAATGATAAAAAATATTGTACTGCGGGGCCCACACTCCCTCCAGGCGAAAAAAGCTTCTTCTTCCCCATCCCTCCCCACCTTCCTTCCCATCGCCATTTTATTACCCTTCCCCATCCTCCTCTTCCGGGGATCTCTCTTCTCTCGTCTCCTCTCTTCTCTCTCTCAAATAATTTTAATTGGATCGAATTCAAAGGAATTGTTTTCGCGCGGTGATCTGTTCGAATTTCCCATTCCGTGAAGAGGATTTTTCGCTAGACATGGCCGAGATTTGCTGTGGGTTTGTTGGTGACAGTGACGCAGCTGCTCCGGTGGAGCCGAGCGTGAAGGCTTCACGGCGGAGGAGGTTGGACCACCGCTCATTCTCGCTTGCCGCGGATTTGACGGCCTCCCCCGACGACACCAGCCGGAAACAGCGCAAGCTCGTTCCGTCCGGCGGTGGTGCGAGTAGTAGTAGCTCGGCCCCGCGTGATTGCCAGAACGCCGTTGAGAATTCCAGGCCGAGCGGCGGGGGAGCGAATTTCGTGGGGCAGGAGGGTGAGGTGGGTGATTCGGTGGCGAATGAATCAGCTGTGAGGCCGGAGCAGAGTTGTGCAGCTCCGGCTCCGAAATTTGGCTTGACTTCGGTTTGTGGTAGGAGGAGGGATATGGAAGATGCGGTGACTGTGCAGGCATCATTTGGCCGGGAAGGGACTTCTTTCTTCGGCGTGTTTGATGGCCATGGCTGCTCTCATGTACGAGCTTTAAATTCATTTTCTTTTCCCATGTTGTTTCAGCTTTTGTTTCGCCAGAACACGAGTAACTAATTTCTTTCCTGTGGACCTTTTCTTAGGTCGCTATGAAGTGTAAAGATCGGCTACACGAGATAGTGGAGGAAGAAATCCGGAGCTACGGCCAGGAGAATTCAATCGAATGGAAGGAAACCATGGAGCGGAGCTTCGCCAGGATGGACGGCGAGGTCGGAGACTGGAGTACCGACGAAGCCGCAAAGGCCACCGCTTGCCGATGCGAGCTCCAGACTCCGCAGTGCGACGCCGTTGGATCCACCGCCGTCGCCGCCGTGGTGACCCCGGACAAAATCGTCGTCTCCAACTGCGGCGATTCCCGTGCCGTCCTTTGCCGTAACGGCGTCGCTGTCCCGCTCTCTTCCGATCATAAGGTAACGGAACCCACAAACAGAATGTAACTTTTCCCGATTTAGTTTCCGCCTTGTGTGAAATTATCTGTGGTCCCGTAATTGTCGTGGTCCGTGGGTTCGTGTCTGATACCGGTTAATTCTCTGCAGCCTGACCGGCCCGACGAGTTGCTCCGGATTCAAGCCGCCGGCGGCCGAGTAATCTACTGGGACGGCCCGAGAGTCCTCGGAGTTCTGGCCATGTCAAGAGCAATCGGTAAGATCTGGACCTATCACGCCTCGATCTGAATTTTTTTTTCCCAATTCCAATTCCTGTTTCATCCTTTTTCTGAATCGAAAGTTCAATTCCTTTTTCAGGGGATAACTACCTGAAGCCATACGTGATTCCGGAGCCGGAGGTGACCGTCACAGAACGAACAGGAGACGAGGAATGCCTAATCCTCGCAAGCGACGGACTATGGGATGTGGTGTCGAACGATACCGCTTGCGGAGTCGTTCGGATGTGCCTCCGAGCACAGAAGCGGCCGTCGCCGGCGGCAGCGGAAGGATCTCCGGCGAGCGAGGCCGCCGTGGGGAGCGGGTCCGATAAGGCGTGCTCCGACGCCTCCATGTTGCTGACAAAGCTGGCACTCGCCCGGCACAGCACTGACAACGTCAGCGTCGTGGTGGTTGATTTGAGACGCAAGTCCAAACCTGGAAAACCTTGATTGGGCTCGGATTTTGAAAAAAAAAAAGAAAAAAAAAGTGGATTGGGGAATGGCGGGATTTAATATATATCTACAGTTCTATACGTATATAGATTAGAACCAGTTTTAGGCTTTCTGGAATCAAAAGAACAGAAGGTTTTTTCCTGTCTGTTTTAGTTTTTTCCTATGATCTTCCTATGGAACTGCAGAAATGTGCAGATTCTGGGGAAGATTATGTAAGTGGGGATAATTGGGATACTTGGAGAATATATGAAATCAAAGTCTCAATTTGTAAATTAGAGATGAGAACTTCTGGTCAGTTCTCAATCGAGCATTCGAAGCTTCGATTCGCCCTGATTTACGCTACGATACCCGAGCAGCCGAAAGAACGGTTGTTGGATCAAAATTTTTTTAACGAATTCCGGTACATCTACCGTCACAGTGAAGTATGATTGGGATTTTAATTGAGTGATTCATCGTCGTCCTGTTGTCATCTGATGAAATTGAACAATTCTGGGTTAAAAGAGACCATATGCTGGCTTCATCTATACACTAGCCGGAGTGATTGCCAATTCAGAATCACTCCGATCAAGGTATCCCTGTCTTTTGATTTGTCTCTGTTTCGCCACTAGATATCGAGGTTAAATCATCGTCATATTTAAATTCGCAATCAAGAAGTAGCCAAGCGGATCGAGCTCGTTGATACATAATGGGAGGAAATTAAGGCTGCTGTTGATATTTTGAAATTTGTGGGAAGTGCAGATTGTTGGTGGTGGTGGTGGCCGGCGGGAAGACATTCGGAGTTCTCGGAGCTCACACCGCCGCGGGGAAAACTGTGTGCGCAGTGCAATGATATTATTATTATTATAATGGCAGAGAGTTGACAGAAGAAAGTGGTTTAATGGAGGGAGAGAGTGGTTTTGTTTGTTGATGAGGGAAGGTCGTAATCAAGGAGGCGTGGTGGTGGTGATGTCGTAGTTGGGCGGAGAGCTGTGGGGGGGTTACGTGTAATGAGGAGAGGGATTCGTGCAAATGCAATCACAGTCATCGTATAATTCGGTCGCCAGCCAGCGAGGGAAGGAAGGAAACCCCGAAGGGGAGGGGAAAAAGATTGGGAAACCAGGCATGGCTGGGGAAGGAAGGAAGGAAGAGTGGATAGAGGGGTAGATATTAAGATTAGATAAATTCAAATTCTAGCCATGGATTTCACGAATTTGGTTTTTTTTTTTTTTTAATTCCTTCATCCGCCTAGAATTAAATTGTCCCGGAAATCTCATAAACGTGAGGATTTGAGGTAAAAATTAACATTCGCAAACTCAGTTATTCAAACGATCTCTAAATGTGTGGGGTTCAGAATGTTAATGAGTTTGGATGTAAAGATTTAAGCAAAATAACTCGTTTGATATCGAGCGTGAATTTCTAAAAAGAGAACACAACAAATACAAATTTATACTCTCAACCTCTTCCTCTTCTCAGTTATCAACATTAATGCATAAAATCTTACAAGCAGAGAAAGCAGGAATTCATTTTTCGTCCAAATTAATTAGGAGCAGGAATTGATGACGAAACTGTCATAAATCTCTCGCACATGGAACCTTAAATTCAATTCGTGGACGATGAAATCCCTAACCCGGAAAGGAGCGTATAATCGTTTTCCAACTGGTGGCTCTTTGCTTGCCGCCCCTTCACTTCCTTCTTTGATTGGTTCCGTGCACTCGGAGAATCTATCCTCCCTGAACTCTGATTCAATGTCGTCTTCCTTTGCAGGAATATATGGGAAGCCAGAGGATAAAATGTGTTTTTGAAAGATATTATCCTAACCTCCAAATATATGTATGCAAACTATCGCAACTTTCAAATGATCCCTAGATTCAAATCTGCAACCAATTGGTTTCTTCCCATTTCGATTGGTGAAATAAAAGTTAGATATTACTGAGAAAAAAGAAGGCCGTGGCTGGCAATAGTTTTTTATTTTTATTTTTTTTTATGATAATGAGATATTAACACAATAATTAGTGATGGAATGGAGTTTGGGCCTTAGGGAGGAGGGGCCCAGGTGGGTCGCTGCTGGTATGCCACTTTTGGCCTTTGGGGGATAGCTGGAAGCCACGGTCGGCTGGCTGGCTGCATTATTATTAATTTAATGGAATTTGTTGATTCCAATTCTTCGACGGGACGTGGAAGGTTAGGGATGCTGACGATACACGACTTGATGAGGGGACGACACGTGTGATGGGAGGATGGTGTTTGGATATGGGCATCGCTGCTTTGGTTTGGTTTGGCGTAGATTTGGTCAGATCTTTTGATGTGGACTCGACGGACTTACAGCTCGCCTTCTTTACCTTCGCCTTTATTTTCTTTCCTTCCTTTTCGCACTGCTTGCCAAAAGATTCCAGCTCAGCCTTACTGCCCCAGTATTAGTAAATGGTAATTACCAATTAACAGGGATTAATATAATACTTAGTATTTATATTTTATTTTAAAAAAGTTTTTCGGAGTGTCGGAATCTGATTGCTAGATGATCGAGACTAGTCCACAACAGATTAACACTCGCCGGTTAGGATGTCGAATTATGATTGGTTGGCGGCCCAAAGGCCGTTACGCTCATTCTTATACCCTGATTCACTGTAGACTAGGGTCGTACCCTAAACACAATCATACGACAAACAAGTAAGGGAATAGCTGCAACAAGTAGGGGGTGTGCAACGGTTCAGTCCAGCCCCAATCGAACCAAATTTATGAGAACCGCGATCCATTAGTAAAATACATCTAAGGATCAAGGACATGACCATCATTCCATTCGATACATTTGGTCCGGTCCAAATTTAGTTTGGTCCATCATTTTTTCGTTAAGTAATTATAAAACATGTGAACCAAGGACCGGACCAATTTCTGTTCAGGCCGATGCGGTCCGGTCCAAACTTCAGTTTGGTCCCGTGCGGTCCGTTATGGACAGGACCATTGCATATCCCCAAGGTTGTCAAACCGGATTAAATCGTCAAGCCGGTTTGGCAAGAGGTTTAAGGTTTAATGGTTGGATCGGGATTCAACCGGTTTAAGCCGGTTTTGATAGAATAGGTGGATAATGGATATAAGAAAGCCATTTTTTGTAACCAATTTTAGGCCAAAAGCCCAAAACCCATGAAAAGAAATAAATAACATGACCCATTCCATAAGCCCAGCAAAACCCTAAGAACCCAATTACCCAACAAAATCATCTCCCTAAAATAAGCAGCAGCCGCCGCCTAAATAAACCCTAATAAACCCAAATAAACCCTAAGAACCCAATTACCCAACAAAATCATCTCCCTAAGATAAGCAGCAGCCGCCGCCTAAGCCTATACACACCCACAATGGGTTTTAATGACCCGAGAGAGAGAAAGAGGGAGGGAGAGAGGGAGAGATCTGCCAGCGACCCAGAACCTGCCGGACAAAAGGAGCCGTCGTCGGAGCTGGGAACGAACGGCGAGGCAGGGGTCGAGGAGCGAACGCAAGCATAAGGATGAAGGTGGATTTGGGAGAGACGAGAGCGGCTGTTGGTTGTTCCCTTTTCCTACTGCTCTGTACTTCTTCTTCCTTAATCCTCTGCGTTCTCTTCCTTCTTCCTCTAATTCAATCTCAAATCGCCGAGAAGGATCCAGTGTGTGACAGAGAGAGGGAGGGAGGGAGGGAGAGAGAGTGCGACCCAACACCTGCAAAATAGAAGGAGCCGTCGTCGGAGCTGGGAGCGAACGGCGGGTTCTCGGTGGTCGGCAGAGGTGTGGATCGAGCTGGCGGATGGAGGAGCCGATTTGGGAGGCTGTTCCAAAACCCTCCAAAATGTCGTCGTTTCATCACTAGCCGGTAGCCGGATAAGTCCGGTCAGACCCAGGGTTTGACCGATTTTGACCGGCTTTGACCGGTTGCCGGCTAGCTCAAAATATGGCTGGTGCTGGCCCCTTTTGTGCCCGGTTCCGACCCAACCCGGTCGAACCGGCCGGTTAGAGCCGGGTTTGACAACCATGCATATCCCCTAACAACAAGTCCAACCAAAGATGATGTTAGCTTCATTGGGCTTACTACGATGGGCCGCAACTGGTCGAGTGGGTTGGTCTAATAACAAGGTATGAGAATTGACACGTTACAATTCGCAAAATAAAAAATTCCGAGCAAAACTGAACATATATTAATTTCAGGTCCAAGTAATCTTACATATTGGGCCGGGCCCAGGTCTCTTGACGAGCATATTGTCTATTGGTCTCACTACGAAATAGCATGTTGAAGTTTGGTATCTAGGTTCTTCATTGTGCGAAGAAAGGTTGCACTGTCGACGGTTGACCTACTCGATCTCGTCAGACGCAAGTGGTCAAAATTGGTCACACAATATTTAAGTGCATTTTGAGATTATGACTTTGTAATCCAATGACGCCGGCTGCTGGCCGAAAGACCTTTTTCTTGTTAAGATAATTCGGTTTATGCAATAACCATAAAGTTTGGATAAGCATGAAAGTATCATTGGCACGGTGCAAAATTAAAGGATATATTGATATGATTCAGTAAAACGACATCATTTTATTTACAAATTATAAATCAATCATGTTGGTGGCACTTCAACGTCAATTTTATAACCGACACAAGCTAATACCTAGTACAACCGCCCAACATTTAGCCAATGTCACAACCATGATGCCGGAACACTCTAATTGGATGGACGGAAAATTATTTGCCATTGCCAGTTAGTGCTTAGCATTCAGCAAAGCGGGACTGTTAATTAGTCGAGTCAACCCGAGTTTTATCTTGTTCAGGTTTGGTCGTTAATAAACGAGCCGAGCTCGAATTTCACTCATTTATAAACGAGCTGAGTCTAGTCGAACTCGAGTTGGCTCATTCATTAACACCTACTTGACTCATCATTAAGATCAGGAGTTCGGCTTGAGCTCAACTCTACGATAATTTATATATTATACCCTAATATTTATATCTCATATATTATACATGTGAATTACTAATCTCAAGACATATTTGCTTAAATACTTATGATACATAATTTAATAAACATATGAATTATCAACAAACCAACTCATATGATATAGACCGATTTTCTCATAAGCCTGTAGTTAACTTGGCTCACTAATTAAAATGTCGAGATATCTCATAAGCTCAAAACAAGGGATTTCACGAGTTGAACTTAACAAGCCACTTACTCGAGCCGACTTATAAGGCTCACGAACTGAATAAAGGCTTAACTCAATTTTGCTCGTTAATAAATGTTAAACGAGTCGAGTTTTTTCTTGATCAAAAGAGTTTTTGTATTATCGAACGTCAAGTGATTCATAAGTAGTTTGGTTGATTAGCCCAGTTAGCTTGGTTGATTAATAGTCCTATCAACCATCATAAGTTCAGGTTGGGGGCAAGTTATTCACCCAGTATATATATATATATATATATATATATATATTGGCTTAATTGCAAGTTTGGTCACTCGAATTGCTTAAAAATTTCACGTTTGCCACTCAAATTGATTTATTCCATTTTTAGTCACTCGAATTAGTTGAACAGTCCAAGTTCGGTCACTCTCCGTTAACCTCCGTTAAACTCCGTTAATGACGACCGTAAGTGATGACGTGGCTAACAGAAAGACACAGTCAGCACATTTAAACATTAAAAAATGACGACCCGACCCGACCCGCCAACTCAGCCTTACCCGCCACCCTCTTCCGCCGCCCCACCTACCTCCGCCGTCTACCCCGATTCCGTCGATTCTTCGCCTCGCTCCCGCACCACAGAGTCCTTCTACGATGAACCGCCCCCTATTTCTTCCAAGCTCCGCCTCATGTGCTCCTACGGCGGCCGAATCGTCCCCCGTCCCCACGACAAGTCCTTCTGCTACGTCGGCGGCGACACCCGCATCGTCGTCGTCGACTGCCAAGCCTCGCTGTCCGATCTCTCCGCTAAGCTCTCCACCACTCTCTTGAACGGCCGCGCCTTCACGCTCAAGTACCTGTTGCCCTGCGAGAACTTGGATTCCCTCATCTCCCTCACCACCGACGAGGATTTGGATAACATGATTGATGAGTACGACCGCACCTCCACCGGTGCCCCCTCCAATTCCTCCAAACCCTTGGGGCTGCGGTTGTTCCTCTTTCCCGTGAAGCCCGATTCCTCGCAGTCAGATTCCCTCATCTCCCTCACCACCGACGAGGATTTGGATAACATGATCGATGAGTACGACCGCACCTCCACCGGCGCCCCCTCCAATTCCTCCAAACCCTCGCGGCTGCGGTTGTTCCTCTTCCCCCGTGAAGCCCGATTCCTCGCAGTCAATTGGCCCGATTCTGGAGAACAGCGCCGCCAAGGGTGAATTAATTGGGTTGGTTCTTGGGTTGGGCAAGTAAGGCTGAGTTGGCGGGTAAGGCTGAGTTGGCGGGTCGGGTCGTCATTTTTTAATGTTTAAATGTGCTGACTGTGTCTTTCTGTTAGCCACGTCATCGCTTAACGGTCGTCATTAACGGAGTTTAACAGAGGTTAACGGAGAGTCACCGAACTTGGACTGTTCAACTAATTCGAGTGACTAAAAATGGAATAAATCAATTTGAGTGGCAAACGTGAAATTTTTAAGCAATTCGAGTGACAAAACTTGCAATTAAGCCATTTTTTTTTTTCCTTCAACAGTTTCGTACGCAGTGGCTTTTCGCCTTTTCCACATCGGGGACTTCAAATTTACCGGTACCAGACCACCGCTGCCAATTTCCCGGCAAGGCAGTTAATTCGCGCGCCCCTCAAACCCCTCTACCCAAATAGGAGCAGTTGAAGCGCGCTGTCTCGTGGCCCCTGCCCTTTCTTTTTCCCGGTCCCGGAGTCAAATCAAAATTCATATAGGGCAGAGATTCCAATTTCCCATTGCTTTCATTCCAATCTAATATTGGGGGGGACCTCTTTTGCCTCGTTTTCCCAGCACCCAATCAGCACGGCCCCAAAAATTCTTACCTTTTCGGAGAAACGAAAGAAAGGTACAAGGCGTCATTCAAAATCCCTTCTTGATTAAGTTTCTGCCCTCGACCCACTATGCACCTTGCTTCTCTTCTTGCGCCTACCAGATAAAGTGTGCAGCTTTGGATGGAAATCGAAAGTGGGAATGTAGCTAACGGTCACTGTTCTAGTCTGATTCTTGCAGCAGGGCTCTGAGGGTTTCTTTTTCCCCTTCGAAAGAGAAAGGATACCTAGAATCCCTATAGTGGCCGATTGGGTGGTAATTTCACTCGTCTACCTCTGATAAGGTCAGTCTTTGTATCTGTTCTGTTCGTCATTCCTAATTCATGGGTTCTTCGATTTCTAACGTTCCTCCTATATTCGAAAAGTTTGATTCACGTTTTGGGAATGGGAAGGGATGCCCATTCGAGTATTGGCTTGTTGACCAAATTGTGAAAGTGGGCATTGTATCTGGGGGGTGTACTAATTAGTCAATGCTCCAAGGACGCTGTAATTAAATTCCTTGCATGTCTTATGTTAGAGAGTGTTGAGTTGCTTGCTTTGGAACTATCCTTTCCCCACAATGGCCTCCTGCCGGCTGTTTGGCAGTGTCCTATTTCTTTATCGGCGCCTTTACGTTTGTTCTGGTTGAACTCGAATGGACTTACTGTTGGCATCTTTAGATTTGGGAATACCCTGAATGGAATGGAATGGAATGGAATGGATAAGTTCATAACTCTGCATATGTGGTACTAGGTTCTTCCGAGCAAAGATGAATGCTCCATTGGAGTCTACTTTGTGGGATATACTTGGTGTGATTGAACCTCAGAGGGATGATTGGCTGTTTCGGCAAAGAATCATTCAAGAATTACAAGATGTAGTAAGAACAGTTCCAAGTCTTAGAGGTAAATCTCCTGTCTCTAAATGTCACCCCAAAGCTAAGTGCTGCTGTTAATTGAAGGAGACGCCTTAGACTATATTGGCTTGTATTTGTGCAGAGGTATTATGTTCCTTGAAGATACTTTCTTGTATTAACATGGAAATGTAACATCTGGATGATAACAGGTGCGACTGTGGAGCCATTTGGATCATTTGTGTCCAATCTATTCACTCCATGGGGGGACTTGGATATTACTGTTATGCTAGATTATGATTCTTACATTTCGTCTGCTGGGAAGAAGAGGAAGTTGTCTTTACTTGGGGATGTCTTAAGAGCTTTGAAGGAGAAAGGTATTGGCTTCCACAATTTTGGGGATGTTGGATTCGGACTTCAGTTCTCATAGTTATCCTGATCAGAATCAGACCCTTCGTTTTTTTTTTATCGTTTTTCATCTAATGGACCTTGTTGATTTTATTACCTGTTTCTCATGCATAACTCAAGGAAGTAAATCATACATTGAATATGAGTTCTGGAGCTGGATGTCCTATTAGTTCTGGATTAACAATTGTTCATTTAATGGAAAATGTAGTACCTTCTTGAGTTTACATTTATCATGCAGAGAAAATCGATATAATATCGCTCTGTTTACTTTAGTCCTCAATCTTTCTCAGTTTTTCTTGAATGTAACATGACTATGCGGTCAAACTCTTATTAGTTATTTTGTTCCCCTTTTCAATGCTTTAGCTTGAAGGATCTGCTTGACTGCTGCAGGTGGATGGTGGAGGTTGCAATTTATCCCACATGCAAAAGTTCCTATTTTGAAATTTGAGAAAGGACGCCCTGCCATTTCAGGGGATATTTCAATTGACAACCTTGGGGGCCAGATGAAGTCCAAATGCTTGTTCTGGCTCAACCAAATAGATGGACGGTTTCGACCATTGGTGTTACTGGTACTGGATCAGAGTCCTAGAAAATATGCTTCTTCAGAAGATATGCAACCGTTTGAATCAATTTTTCCCTCATTTAGGTTAAGGAATGGGCCAAAACCCAGAACATCAACAGTCCGAAGTTTGGGACACTTAACTCGTACTCCCTTAGTTTGCTTGTGCTCTTCCATTTTCAGGTGATTTCTTCTCCTTTCACTCTCAAACCTTTCACAATATTGTTGTATTGGCTCGTGGGCATGAATTTTTCATTTTTGAGTGTTGGTTGTCAAGCTCCTCCCATTGCAAATGCAATCCTTGCCTTTTGAGGGCTTCAGTGAAGGGATGGGCATAGTAACTTTTTTCCAGTCTAAGCTTCTCGATTCATCATATAAGTTGTTCCATTTATTTGGTTCATACTTGTACCGTCTTTTGAGGGCTTTGTTAGATGGATGCTGTAGCACTTCATCAGCATCTGTACTTATTTGGTGTTTTCCTTTTTCTTCCATTTGAATGTGTGCAGACGTGTGAGCCAGCAATCTTTCCTCCACTTCAGGCTATATACCCAACAAATCTTGTTGATGACCTTACAGGTGTGAGGGAAACTGCTGAAAAAACTATCGCCGACCTTTTTCATGCCAACATAAGAAGATTTATAGCAGACAGATCCAGACCCGTGAACAGAAGTTCGTTGTCTGAGCTTTTTGTTTCCTTTCTAGCAAAGGTAATGGATAGTTCTTCATTCATTTTATTGTTACTAATCTGTCATCTTAGTGACTAGTCTTTTGTCCTTTCTTCTTTTCAGTTTTCAACCATCAGTCTGAAGGCCCGAGACTTTGGAATTTCCCCATTTACAGGGCAATGGGAAGAGATAAACAATAACACAAGATGGTTTCCCAGGACTTTTGCGCTCTATGTAGCTTTATTTATCCCTCTCGCGTCTTTAGTATCATCTGCTTCTTTTTACTTTCAATTCTCTTACCAATGTTATATATATTTATATATTTCCAGGTAGAGGATCCGTTTGAACAGCCTGCAAATACTGCAAGGACTGTCAGTGTTAGAAACCTAGACAGAGTACAGGAAGTGATTCAGAGAACCCAACTTACCATTTTGTCCCCCAATCTGACTTGGATCGATCTTCATCAGTTGCTGGTGAAGCCGGAGCTGAGTCGGGTGATCCTGTTTAGAAAGCAGAACCAGAATAGTAGTGGGCAAATGATGCATCCTCTTCCACAGCAGCAGCTGCCGCAGACAAGGAAGCATGTGCATTCTCCTTCTGCACCGGTTATAGCAGCTCGGGTTCAGAGTGCAAGGCCAGAGAATCAGTTGAGAAGCCGGATAAATGGGAATCATCACATTCACGGGTTATCATCAAATCCCAAGCAAGGAACATATTCCAACAGTGCTGTCTCGGAAGAGAGTAACCCAAACAAGTGGAGTAAGCAAGGGATGCAGCAGCAGCAGCAGCAAAGGGGGGATGTCACTAATAGTAGGCAGCAGCTGTGGAGGCCAAGGTCACAACAAAGTTAGTGGCTCGTAGCATCAGAGCTTCATATACCTATATCAAATTGTTTTGGTGGCCTCTCTTATAAACGTATTAGAGAACCCGCCTGGGGTATTTTGGGCCAATTGATGAACGAATGCACAAAGTTGCTTTCTGCTGCTGCAGCTAACAACAGTTCTGTTACCACTTTTTACTCTCTTTGTTTAGAACTGCGAAGCCAGAGAATGCATTTACATACAAAGTTTTGGGTCTAGTTGGTAGCTGAAGTCGAGATTTTATAGCAAAAATGGAAACAACACTAAACATCCCATAATATGCTTGATAGGTAAGGTTTACATATGGTTGGTAAAACAGGGAGAAACAGGTTGGGAACAAAACAAATACAACAGGAGTGTGAATAAAAGAATGAATCGTTCCAAGTTCCAACAGGTAATTAACTGCAAATATACAAGAACATTAGTTTAATTTGCCCACAATTTGGAAAACTAATCAATCAAATGTTGTCCTACACTTCGCCACGAACTTGACGTGTAGCGTTAGAGTTTACAATGTTACACGGCTGTCCCTGTTTATACTGTATAGCAGGACGTCTCAGCTGTTGAGATGTTTTAACCAGATCAGCATCAGCAGCCGTCGCAGGAAACCAGTAACGTCAAAACCATCTCGACTACTAGCAACCCATTGTCATATCATCCCCTAGCTCATGTGTGGTAGCAAGAGGAAGTTCCATCGACTTTCAGTATCTGCTTTATCTCAACAGTTTACCAGGATAGATCCTGTGTTTATTTTGTTTTAAGAGCGCAAAAGGCGTTTATCACAGACCAGGATCCTATAACTTGCATGCGGTCCCTCAGATGTGTCGTGTAAAGCTGAATGCCAACCCATGGCATTGGCAATCTCTTGCAGTTCTTCCATGACATCAAGGGTGTCTCGGATATATGCTCGACCACCAGGTCTAAGTATGCGATCCATCTCGAGCATGATCGTGGACAAGTTACATCTGATACAACACATAAAATGTAACTACTAAGTCCCAGAAGCAAAACAGCCATGTGCATCTTGTACAAGAGAGAAACTAAAACTTGGCAAAGGAAGTTGTTACCTTTTCCTCTCAACAGAGAAAAGCCCCGAAGCATGCAATAAATCATAAGTTCTCGGGTAGGTGTCAAACGGCTCACACCTAAATACATCATAGGCAACATTCTTATCAAGCTCAATTAAGGGAAATGAAAAAGAACCCTTAATCAGAGTTTGGATCGGTACCAATCGTGCATGACACCTAGCAGTCCACGATCGTATATGACAGGCAGAGTGTTCGGCCCACTAACCGGGACCACATTCATAACCCAGCTATTGAATCCATGATCAATCAGTGCTGCAGCAAATCTGCCAATACCGTGGGGTAAAAAACATAATTTTGCATTCAGATAAGCAAGTCAGAAAATTGCAAGGCCATCAGTTGGACAAGTATTGAATAGATAGGGTACCCTCCAAAACCGGATTTCATGTCCAAGACATTTCTGAGCTTAAGCTGTTTCCAATGCCAAGCACGGACATAGCCAGCTATAATTTCAGACCAATATTTCGACTCAGCCTTAAAAAGCTCTTTTCTGGAAATGTAAGCATCCATTTGTATGCTCTGAAGCCTATCGGGAGGTGTATGTAAACGAGCAGGCCATGCAGTCACATTCCCTCCGTATCCATTCTCAGGAATGCGAGTAATGCATGGCTTCAAATCAACATACCTAACACGAGAGAGCTTCATCAGCACAATCGAGTTAACCATTGGGAATAAGTTCCATATGCAATGCGGTTTCTGTAGATTATCAAATTTGAGCTGCATATACTTCCCAATAAGCATCATTATCGGTGTATGAAATTTGAAGTTTTTTGCTACAAGCCATTTCCGAAACCAAAGCAATATTTGAAGGCAGAAAGAAATATACCAAACTTTATCAGGATCATCATCTTGATCACACAATGGAGGACTAACTCCCTCATCTCGACTTAAATAGCAGCTATTATTCTTGGGTTTCTGCCATATTGCAATATATCCCTCTTTCTTTACAAGCTCCCAGCAAAGCCGAGTTGTAAGGTTAAGCATCTCTGCAGAAGATACAAAACAATGATATTAATTACACCAGTCCAGCAAGAAGGAGACAACAAGGACAGTATGATCATCAGGTAAAGTAATTTGACAAATCAATTCAGTAACAATATTACTTAAGAATACAATAATCGCGTAAACTGATGGTTTTGATATGCTTTTAACAAACTGAGGTGATACCTTCCCATTGTTCCTCTAGCACTTGCTCATGCTTGTAAACAGGCTGTGCTGCCCAAGCAAAGTATCCTCCAGCTCGCATCATCCTGTTGACCTCAAGAAGCAAGATTCCATCTTCAAAATAACAGTCAGTGATCAGAAGATACAGACACTTGAAGTTTCTCCATAAAAATCAAATATCTATAAGATTAGTGTCTCTGTAACTAATGGAAGCATTAGAGAGCATATATTTTGAGATGTGAAACAGATAGAAGAAGCTAACATAGGAAGGCAAACTGCCAGAACATGTTTTTAAACGAAGTTTTAACATGCACAGAGGCAAATTTACATTGCCATTAAGCTAGGGCTAGTACCGAAGTCCTAGACTAACATTAGGAAATAACATTTTCTTCTTTTTCCCACTACAGAACAAGGCAATTAAAGGATGGATGGCCATACATACCATCACGAGTCCAATTGATTCTACATCTTGAACAATGGATGATTTCAAAGGCCTGACTCGGATACAGGAGACGATGGGTTGCAAAAGCAGCAACCATAGCAGGGACACCACGCTCAAGAGCAAATTGAATCTGGTTCTCGTGCACATCTTTGGGAGCTATTGACAAAGGTGCGACATCCCGTGACATTAGATATGCACCAAAACTTGCTACACCGCATCCGACATCCAAAACAACTCGTGTGTGATTACCAAAAGCAATGTCTGGGACCATCTGCATGAAAAGGAAGAACCCATGTAATCCAAACCTTAGTAGACTAGGAATGTAAACGAATTTTACCTTCAAACTAATACTATGAGAGAACGACTTAACAGACCTTTGAAATTTGATCCAAGTATTGATCTGCGCCATGAATGAACTGTGTTCCACCACCAGGGAACCTGAACTTGTCCTTGGCTTTGGTAATCCAGTTCTGACCTCCTTTATCATCGACCAAACGTGTGTGGGGTACATTGGAAAACCACACCTAAAAGGGAAAAGCAAAGTGCTTTCAAAATCCTCAGCAAGATTAACCAGACCAACCAACTTTCATTCCCTATCCTTTTGAGCACCTAACAGCTTCCCAGAATTAAACACGGCCAGCCGCATACAATGAAATGGTTGAAAACAGCTCAAATGTAGTAAATTTTGCAGTTATTTTCCGTCATTGTTTCAAATCACCATACCTCATCACGACTCCGGGGCCATGGAAGTGGTTGGCGGTACCCTTTGGGCGGCGGAACCAAGCAGTTCAGCTCTTTCCCTTTCTCAGGACAATGCCGCTCAAATCTCTCCCCTTTCTCCGTAGATTTCAACTTCTTGATTGCCTCTACATTGTCCAAACACGGAATATACTCTCTCATACTCTCAGAACACAGCTCAAATCTCTTAACCTTAACACTAGAACCCTCACCACCTTCACTGTCGACCTCAGTTTCATTCCCCCAATTCTCCACAACCTCCGGATCCACCTGCCCGACTTCAAAATCATCGCTCATCTTCCCATCCCCATCAATAACCCCAAACGTCCGATCCAATTCCACCACTGGAGGCGGAGGAGCCTGCTCCGCAGCCGCGGAATCACTCGCCGGTGACGTGGAAGCCGGAGGCACGGGGACCTGCTCGGGTACGGTATCGGTCTGGGTGATCAAAGCAGTGACATTAAACGACTTGCCGTAGTTGGGGGAGACTCCGACAGAGGTTCCTGGTGAAGAAGAGAAGAAGACAACCTGCTGGTCGCCATTGGAGGAGCTCCAGTGCTTGCCCAAGTAGAAAAAAGTGAGGGTAACTAAAATGAAGCCAGCGATCTTGAGAACGAGAGGGGTCTTGAAGAGATCCAAACCCGCCGACGCTTTCATGGCGTTGTCGGGGATGGAAGATCTATTCACTTGATCTACGAAGTTGCTGTTATGAGTGACATTGGGTTTGTGACGGGACGGCGGTGCGAGGGTGGCGGTGGCGGTGGGAGACGAGTATAGTGAGGCGAGCTATGGATTTAGCAGGATCCGTGGGCTTTGATGGTGTAGTGGTGACGAAGTAACACTGCTCTGAATTTGAGGGAATAAGGTTGTGAACCCGCGGGTCGACCCGCGGGTTGACCCATTTTGATCTTGACCCGGTGAGAAAAATGGGCCGCACGCACCCGTCGGGTCGACCGCTACAAGGTACCGAGTTGGAGGTTAAATTGTGTCATTTTTTTCTTTGTTTTGCGAAATGCGCCTATTTTCCGATTTTTCTTTTCGCCTAACTCAATCTTTGGAATCCTAAGTTGAACATTTGAATATTAATGTTATATAAGTTTGTGTGAATTTTCCCTATATGTTGAATCTAAGTACGAAATGTTATTTTGGTGTAATATTATATGTTATATCTCATATATTAGATGAGATTTGATATAATTTATCAGGATAAGTACAATATAATGACGCTTTCCATGTTTCCGGGCTAAACCGGGCTAAAACGGATGGCCTATTAACCCTTGACCCACTAACTCAACCGGGTCCGAATCAACCCACGGGGTTGACAAGAGGGATACGTTGATTGAATTGCTTTTGGGTGAAATACTATTGTGGTCACTGAACTTCTTGTTGGTCAACCGAATGATCACTTAATTTATTATAGCTTCCTAGTCTCCTCTTCTTCAAGAATATGAGATCAATTACAGAAATGGTCCCTAAATTTTGGACAAACTACCAAATTTGTCATTGAATTTTGAGTTCTAAAAATATTGAAACTAAAAGTTGGAATAGCTATTATAAGTATATAACACATAGCACATTCATCGTCATGAAATTTTTCATCTAGACTAACATGTCAATTCAGTTACGTTTATAATAGCTCATTCTTCGAAAATTAGAACCTCTTTAGCTTAAATCTACGTTTTATATAACATTTTTATTATTTATTTGACGAGTTGATATATAACCTAAACAATTTATACTCAATTGACAGGACTAGTTTGTTTACTTTTTTGGTTATAGAACAAACTAAATATTTTGTTAGTTATGCAGAATTTTGATGAAAGGATTTTAAGTATTAAAATTCAGTAATTTTTATAAATAAAAATTACATGAATAAAAATTTCCATGACTAATTTGTCAATATCATCAAGTGTAACTGTAGCAATATTTTTTATTTATTATGTTGACCCGATCAACAAATCAAAGTCTTCTTGGAAAGAAAACCCGGAAACTTAAAAATCCCCCCACCGACGACCTTCGAAGTCCGAGCCGTAGCCGCGCATTTTTGGTACAATTCTTTTGTGTTTTTGGCATTTCTTTGCAAACACTCCACCTGTTTTCTTCGTTTTCGCCCCGCCGGCCGTTTAATTTCCTCTCCGGCGATAATTCATTCCTCCTCTCTCATAGTCGCTCGCCCTAATTTGTTGGGTTTACCTCCCAAATTTCTTCAATTTCCAACACCCTACCCGATTTCGCGTCATGCGCTCATTTCTAGGGTTTGCGTCCGCTAGTGCCAATGTATGAATCCCGCCGTGCTATCATAGGATCGAGAAAATTCGTTGACAGTTTTGGATGAAATTACCTGTGTTTCCTTTGATTCAGTTGGTGTGCGTGGTGAAGTTTGAAGCTTCGGGTTGGAGGACGGGGCGGTGTTGTGGTTACAGTCGCGGGGAAAAAGTCTATCCCGCAATTCAGATGAAAAATGTCTGATATGGCTGGAATGGTAGTTGAGTTGAAGCCGGAGATCGATAAGGAGCCATCTTGCTCGAAGTCCGTGAACGAGACGGTGAATGGGTCGCACCAGTTCACTATAAAGGGGTATTCTTTGGCGAAAGGTATGGGGTCCGGAAAATGCATTTCCAGTGATATTTTCACGGTGGGTGGTTATGATTGGGCGATTTACTTCTACCCGGATGGCAAGAACCCCGAGGATAGCTCCATGTACGTATCTGTGTTCATTGCCTTGGCCAGCGATGGTACAGACGTCAGGGCGTTATTTGAGTTGACGTTGTTGGATCAGAGTGGGAAAGGGAAGCATAAGGTGCATAGCCACTTTGATCGTGCGCTGGAGAGCGGCCCATATTCGTTGAAGTACAAAGGGAGCATGTGGTAATGTAATTCTTAATCCCTTGCTCTGATCAACTTGTAGTTAGGTTTAATTGTTTTGATAATCAGTAATGACCAAATTGTGGTAATGTAACAGGATGGATTAATAATTTGTTATCATTGGCGCCTTCCAATGAAGTAATTTGTGTGCTGTCCTGAAGGCTTTCAGCTCCATAGATTTGTGCATGTAATTATTGGCCTGCGCATTTGTAGTTATTCAATTGTTGAAAGCTTGTTCTGAGATCAATGCATGCTCATTTATAGTTATTGTCGCACTGCAGGGGTTATAAGCGTTTCTTTAGGAGAACAAGTCTAGAAACTTCAGATTATATAAAGAATGACTGCCTCATCATGAACTGCACCGTTGGAGTTGTTAGAACTCGTCTTGAAGGACCTAAGCAGTATTCTGTTATTGTTCCCCAATCCAACATGGGTCAGGGTCTGAAGGAAATCATGGAAGCTGAAGTTGGTTGTGACATTGTGTTCCGTGTTGGTGATGAATCATTTAGAGCTCATAAGTTGATCCTTGCTGCAAGATCACCTGTTTTTAGAGCACAATTCTTTGGACTAGTAGGGGATCGTAACTTGGATGAAGTTACGGTGAATGATATTGATCCCACGATCTTCAAGGTATCCTCTGGTTTCATACCTCTGCCTGTCATTCAGCATACTTGTCTGATTGCATGTGAGACACCACTCTAACGATTCATCGGAATCTATCATATGGAATAATCATGCATCAATATATATCCATGTATGTTGAGCTGCTGTGGCCGGTGGTGAATCTAACTTAAACAGAAAGCCGAGGGAAACATTTTATTTGAATATTATAATGCTGCCCAGTTTCGTTTGTAGTCATCTTGTGCTGTTTCTTTGCATTGCCTTTGAATCTGGATTTGTTTTGCATGAATACTGGCCTTGTTCGAATGTGTGTAACAGCCTTTTAGCATCTGGTTTCAAAAGTCTGCACATTGTTGCTTGTAGCAATTGTATTGTCTCTTATTGGCTTATGGATGGCCTTTCGTCTTTGATGCTAGAATTTGTTATATTTCTCAGGGGTTATAGGTATAATATGCCCCTCTACCATGTAGTTTTATCAAACATGCCCCTCTACTATTTTTTTACATCAAACATGCCTTATACTTTGTAAAAATGATCAAACATGCCCTTTTGTTAAAATTTGCATCCAAAAACCATCAATCATGGTCAAAGCTTGGTTTGGGCGACACCTATGTCTAAAATATTCCTAATAATTTCACTTTATAATTGTTATGTTTCTTTTGTATAGTCAAATACCTCTAATAATTTCACTTTAACTAGACACGGAGAAATAAATGAGGAAGAAAAACTGACATTTCAACCCCAATTTTTCCGATGTCGGGTCGTGTGAATCTCGGTTCAAATGTGATTGACCATTTTTTAATGGAAATTTTTACATAAGGGCATGTTTGATAATTTTTCCAAAGTATAGGGGCATGTTTGATGTAAAAAATAGTAGAGGGGCATGTTTGATAAAACTACATGGTAGAGGGGCATATTATACCTATAACCCTATTTCTCAGTATCTCTTATTCTGTGTTTTGCTGTTAATTACTCTGTCACTAGATATGCCTTACTCTACTTGCATAATGCTTTTATGCAGGCAATGCTCCTGTTCATTTACACAGACAAACTTCCTGAAGTGCATGATGTTATGAGCTCGTCTTCATCCACAGGCACGTGTACCAACATAATACAGCACTTGTTAGCTGCTGCCGATCTGTACAACTTAGATCGCTTGAAAGTGCTATGTGAATCAAAGCTATGTGAGGAGCTCTCGGCTGTATCAGTGGCCACAACACTGGCGCTGGCTGAGCAGCATCAGTGTGTCCAACTCAAAGATGTCTGTTTGAAATTTGCGGCGAATCCAGCAAACTTGGGAGGTGCGTGTTCTTCGTAGGGCACTGAACAGTACAAGTTTCAGGTTATGTCAACTCCATTGTTTTGCAAGTATGAGATCTCTGCAACTTTTTCTATGGAGCATTATGCTTAACTTACAACTGTTGTTAACACAGGGTTATTGATATGGTATGATTGTGCATTCATTGATACTTCATCTCTCCCCTGTCTGAAAGACCGATAGAAGTGCATACTGAGTTTTTGGGTATTGGTATGCGTACCATACTTGATTGTACAGCAAAGACACTTTATTTTATCATTGACTGTTTGTTCGAGCAAGAGGATAAGTCATTGATATAAGATCTTTACGTTATGATAGTTAGTGCCCTTTGGATTGGTTAAAAGTAGAAATGAAAATATACTACGATTGAAAAGAATGCTTTAAATGACTGGTTATGGCAATCTGTGCCTACTGTTGAGTTTCAAATCTTGTGCATGAATAGCACCGCCATGGGTCATTTTCATTGGGGATACTGAAAGTACCTTGAAAAATATGTAGTTTTAGATGTCAGGGAGAACAAATCCAGCTACACGATGCTGTTCGATGGGGAGACTTTATGCTGCTGTGTAATGAAAGCATGTTTTAGTAGTTTTTGGGGCATGTCTATATGCGTCTTATGAATCAATGATAATGTGTGAGCCTGTGTGTTTGTGTATATATTTGGCAGTGGTGACGCAATCAGAAGGTTTCAGACATTTGGAGCGGAGCTGCCCGGCATTAGTGTGCGAGTTGTTGAAGACACTTGCCTCAGCTGATGAGAACTCAAACATGCATCCTAGTAGGAAGAGAGGCGGCACCAGCATATACAGCTTAGACATTGCTGCAGCAGGGGGAGCTGCAGATGATGGGGCTATGGCAGAATCTAGTAATCCGAACATGAGGCGGGTGAGAAGGCGGTTCTAGGCGTACATGTATGCCACTTATATATATAGCTTAAATTGGGGACAGTGTGGAGATTGTGAGATTCCTTCAACTGACTGGCATTGGTACTTTAACTAGGGTTGCTGGGTTTCTTTGTAGTGTGTTGTAAGTTTGTGGCCTGGGGTGGTTCATCTCTTTGACTACGAGCTTGTTAGGAGGAAAAAGATTGATTTTTTTTTTTTGCTTTTGTTTCTAGCATCTCGTTGCCGATCATGTTGCTTTTTGAGCCAAGATATGTGGAATTGTAGCAGCAAGACAATGCCTTGTAATGTAACTTGTTATTAGTCGTCTAATACTGAAGAGGCCCTCTGGTGCAATCTAATCCATCGTCCTCTCAGTGGGTTGACACTTGACAGACGAAAGGAAAATAAAGCCTGTAGCGCCAGCCCGGTGGTTTGAGCAGAAGAAGCCATGTCGACTCCTTTTGGGATTAGGAATTGGTGCACATTGATATCAAATAATGAGTCCAAGTCCGCAGAGGAGAAGGATTACTTGCCTGGTAATATTCCGGTCATACGTTACCACTCAGCTATATAAAGAAAATAATAGTTTCTCACACAACTACAATTAGCCATTCTTTTAGTCATGGTGGGTCAGTCGGAGCCGGAGAAGCATCCATGGCGTAGTTGCGCCTCCAAGTCGGTGGTCGAGACAGTGACGGGGTCGCACAAGTTCATTGTAGAGGGTTATTCTTTGATGAAAGGCATGGGAACTGATAAGTACGTGTCCAGTGATGTTTTCTCAGTGGGTGGTCATGATTGGGTGATCCGCTTCTACCCTAATCAAAGCAAATCTAAGAGCTTTACGTGCATTATTTTGGTCAGCGACGATGGTGGTACGGGCATTCATGCCTTGATTGATTTGAGATTCTTGGATAAGAGTGAGAAAGAGGGGCATCATGGACGGGAAACAGTGCAGCGCGGCGTGCCTGAGACTATCAAGAAAGGACGCCTCTGGTAATGTGCCTATTATTATTTATTTTTATTGTTAATGCCTTGATCAAGATGCTGTTCTCATATATCATTGTTGTTGTTGTTGTTGTTGTTGTTGCAATCAGGGGTTATATATGCTCGGAAGCAGTGCTAGCAAGAAGGAAGTATCTGCACAAAGATTGCATCGTCATTGAAGGAACGGTCGGAGTTGTTACAACTCGCCATGAACAAGTTGAAGGGGCCAAACAAGACGATTCCATTACTGTACCCGACTTCAACCTGGGGAACGGTTTCAAGGAACTGCTGGAATCAGAAGTTGGTTGGGACGTAGTGTTCCGGGTTGGTGATGAAACATTCAGAGCTCATAAGTCGATCCTTGCTGCGCGATCACCTTTATTCAGAGCCCAGTTCTTCGGGTTAGCCAGGGATCCTTACCCGAATGAAGTTATAGTGGATGATGTCCATCCCTCCATCTTCAAGGTGATCCTTCCATTTTTTTCAGGGCCCAAAACCCTAAACACTAAATGCTAAACTCATCACCTTATACTGTCCTCTTTGCAGGCGATGCTGCTATTTATATACACAGACGAACTTCCTGATGTGCATGATACAACAAGCTCATCGCGTTCGTCCACGTCGGAGGCTACCAACACGATGCAGCATCTGTTGGTTGCAGCTGACATGTACAACTTGGACCGGTTGAAGGTGTTCTGCGAATCTAAGTTATCCGAGGAGATCACCGCCCTATCAGTGGCCACGACACTAGCATTGGCCGAGCAGCATTATTGTGCGCAGCTCAAAGCTGTCTGCTTGAAATTTGCAGTACATCCACCAAACCTGAGAGGTAACCTGTGTTGTTAGTTCGTAGGGCACCTGACAGTACAAGTTTGTTCAATTCACGAGCCTTATGAACCTCTCTGTGTTTGTGGTACTTGCATGACAGTGATGATGCAGTCAGAAGGTTTCAAACATCTGGAGGAGAGCTGCCCGACATTGTTGCGCGAGTTGCTGAAGACAGTTGCATCAACGGATGAGGATAGGGTTATGGCAGAGTCTATAAATCCAAACAAGAGGCTTGCGAGGAAGCGTTTCTGGTTCAGGAGAAGGCATGCATAATATACATAAAACTAAAACTAATGTAGAGAAGGTGAGAAGTTAGGGATTTGGGAGATCCGATCCCTTCAACTAACTGGTTTTATTAATTAACCAGGTTGTGGCAGTGTGTAGTTTGTTGTAAGTTCGAGGCCCGGGGCAGCTATCTCCATTCTTTGAGGCTATGAGTTTTTTTAGGAAGTTGTAGGAGGTGGAAAAGTGGATTGGGAAGAAAGGTTTTTTTTTTTGCTTTGTTTTGCATGTTGTTGATCATGATGTTGTTGCCTTGTGGTCTAAAAATCGATTAAGTCTATATCTCTCGTTGGCTTTTTCATCCAAATTCTTAATTTATGTATGGCCTGCTAGTTGTGTTTCGTGAAAAATGAAAGATAACATTACAAATGTGTATGAAAAAATTAGCAAAATGTAACTCATAAGATGTAATTGCAAAAGTAGCAAGTAAAACCACAAAAATGATGTGAGAGCATGTTTAGTTTGGAATTCGACAAACTTTTAAATAGAAAATTGACCTAAGTAAGTTTTTACGTTTGAAATGAAAAAGAAGAAAAAGATAATTGATAATGCGTGTTTTATAGCCCGACAAGCAAAAGATGAACTAAAAAATAACCCTCGACTCTTAATTGAGATGAAAAGAAGAAGAAAAATAGAGAATATGAAAAAAAAGATCAACAAAAGAATGGCAAATTGACCAAAATAAACGATAATAATAACTCGCTTTCTAAATTCTAACCAGTGAAGCAGAGAATTGACGAAAGTAGTCGGTTGGAGAGACATTTACGTGACTTGGCAGTGGTGGCACAAATCAGAAGGTTTCAGACATTTGGAGCAGAGTTGCCCGGCATTAGTGTGTGAGTTGTTGAAGACACTTGCCTCAGCTGATGAGAACTCAAACATGCATCCTAGTAGGAAGAGAGGCGGCACCAGCATATACGACTTGGATATCGTTGCAGCAGATGATGAGGGTGTTGCTGTCAGGAATTGGTAGGAAAGAATCGGATTGAAGGCGTGATTAGATCACTATCATTAGAGTGTTATTTGCCCCCACTACAAATTGCTGGTAGGCTCGAGCAAACCACCCCTAGGAGTCCCTTCAGTTTTAAGTCTGGAAGCAGCAATCTTGCAGACTTCTGTGTTTATGAAATAGAGAAGGAAAACGGGAAGAAGAAGTAATCTCTCATCATTAAAAGAGTTATGACAGTCATCTATTTATAGTTGTGAAAACTGGAAGTTACCTTCCGAAGAGTCACATCCCTTCATAGAAAAGGTAGTTACCTTTATGAAAGGACATATCCTTTCACAGAAAAAAGGGAGTTACCTTTCTGGAGAACACTTCTTTTCAAAATATTCAAACGTTAATTAATTAGTATAAAATTAATTAAACTGCCAAAAGGCTCCATCTTTATACTTTACTTCTCCCATCAATGTCGTATTACAACTCTATTGACTAACTCTAACAATCCCCCACTTAGTCAAAAAGAGTTGACAATACCTGCCTCGAACAAGTAACGCATACATAAAGGAATCTTTTCGATTTGAACCTTTACCTAGTGTAAGCAACTCAAAGTTGATAACGAATCAGTGACAGGCTTAAGCCTAGGAGTCACGATCCAAAGCTATAACCGGAGATGCCACACACGTACTTGTCTCTTCTCTAAACCACAACCACCAACTAGGGTAGCACTATTATGGCCATGTGCTGATCCTGTTTCATGAGCATATACAAAAGTTGACCTCCACTTTTGTTAGAGCGGCACCACTCTTAATGCTCACATAGGTGACATTCTAAATGAATTCATTAAGAGCTCTATAACTCATCTAATGAGTTCTATAACTCACCCTTCTTTGGACTAGTTTACTTGTACAATAAATTAGTATCTCAGTTAGAGTAACTTGTTATTACCACATTGAACCTTTTAATTAGTGAATACCTAAAGAAAAGGTTGGGTTCCCATTACTTCTAACATCACAAGAGGTCTTAATCCCATCCATTGGGAAGTCTCATAGATCATGCCTCGTGACAATCCCTCGGTAAGAAAATCTGCCAAATTATTGCTTGATCTTACATACACAATAGAAATGATTACATTAGTAATCAAATATCTAACGTAACCATGTCTTAGGCTATTATGTCTAGACTTACCATTGTAAATCTTGCTATAAGCTTTAGACAAAGTAGCCTCACTATCACAATAGACAGAAATGGCTAACATCGGTTGTGGCCACAACTCTTTATCTAACAACATGTTTCTTAGCCATCTGTCTCTTTTCCAGCCGCCGGAAAGGCTAGAAATTCATCTTCCATAGTGGAGTGTGTAACACACTTTTGTTTCTTCAAAACCCAAGAAACAACTCCATCACCTAGTGTAAAATCCACCAGTTGTAGATTTATTATCACTAGAACTTGCTATCCAACTAGCATCAAAACCATCTCCCCCACAATTCTTCCACTTGCCGAACTATCATGGAATAATTCCATTTTATTTTCCATGGTATTACTTATTGAACTTTCAACCACTACATTGATCTAATTGTTTACCAATGGTATGAACTAATTAGATTAGTATACCACAAACAATTCAGATATTATTAGAAATATCATCTAATTACTTACCAATGGAATTGGTCAAGGTAACTTGAGATGCCACAAGTAATTCAATTGCATTTCCAGATTGTATTGGAAATGCCATCTAATTACTTACCAATGACATTTCGCGAAGGTAACTTGACATACCACAAGCAATTCAAATGAATATTCTAATTCAATCTTCTAATTACTTTCCAATGGTATAAATTCACACATATACCATAATTAATTCAGAATTTAAGTTCAATAAAATCATCTCAATTAGTTCTCCAGCCAAATTGTTTGCCAATGGTATATGTCTATATATACCATAAACAATTATGGCAATGATTATTTTGATAATCATCCTTCTTTGGCAAGCTTATTCAATCCCTATAAGGACCCATCTTAGTTTTATTTTTCCTTTCCCTCATGGCATATGAAACATGACATCATAAACCAATACATGATAAACAAATTACCATGTCGGGGAACGCTTTTCAACATTATTTCAATATGCTTCAAGTGCACAACTCAAACAATTTTGTTACATAAACCAAATTGTTCCATCTTGCAAGCATAAAAATTGAAACTCATACAAATTTTGGTGACAAAATTTGTTTCAAGAATTCAACGTGAATTCCTCCAAATTCAAACATAATTGAATTTCTCTAAACTCTTATCATAATATGAATTATGAGTTTGTACTCATCTCAAATACTACAAAAGTATTTGATATCACTTAACCAAATAGAATTGGCTTTCCGATCACCAAGGTCTAGATAGTGTTTTCATAGGTGTAGCTTGTCTCTGAATCGAAAGTGGCCTGGAGAACGACGTCGTTCTATAGGTGTAGCTGAAAACAAATTTTTTTGTAATGGTATGAGGGTCGAACTAGCGTCCTGGTCATTACCATGGGCATTCTTCACCATTCATGCTGAACAAGGATTTTGATTCAATATACTTCCACTGTTATATTTATAACTATAAAATGAGTTCTTGTAAAATTAAAACATAAAACTAAACTAAGCAGCCCTTTTGTACCAGGCCCAATAGGTGATGTTGGATCTTTTCGCTTGGGAAATTTCCTTAAGTGGAGCCTCCTCTTTGTTTGTCTTGCTTGCTTCTCTTAGCTGAACTTGCATATAATTTTCAGGTTCTTGATTAGATATGCCGATTGATTGATGATAAATTCAGAGACTCGGTGTTGTTAAGCGTTTGCCGAGCATCGTTGGTAGGTCTTCAAATTCTCTTTTGTACTTTGAATTCGCAAACCTTCCATTAAAGCTTGTATATAATTTGTACACATTATCTTGCTACGGTAGGGATATGTTTGGGTGTTGCTTAACTGAGGCCCCTCTCGTGCATTCTCTGATTCAGATGTTTTATGATGGAAGAAGACTTCGATATCTTGAAGGTCTATCATTTCCTCTGTCTCTCTGTCTCTCTCTCTCTCTCTCTCTCTCTCTCCAAAGCATATGTGATATGTGTAATTACGTCTGTGTTCGGTTCATAAATAGTGATGGCCGAAATTGTTTTTGGTCAAGAAAGAAACAGTACTAGGTTGGCTACTGATAAATTGATTCTCATTCTTCAGGTGTTCTTTATAGCCAGTGGAGATGGCCTCCCTCGTTCGGTGGTGGAGCCAAACGCAATAGAGGAATATGCTTGTAAATAGGCTTGTCATTGGTGGGGATTTAATCTGTACTCCTTGTTAATAGGCTTGCTTTCCTTAGTTGGATCAGTTTAGGTGTCAATAGAGGAATTCTTTTTTTGGACGTAATGGTATTAATAAATTAGGTTTGTTTGGCGGTCTATATAAAGGGGCGCCAAGCCTAGAGTTTACCTTGTAAAAAATAACTCCTGCCGTTTTCCCTGGTGACTTTAGCAAAAGTAAGGCTTTTCTTCTGTGTTGGCGGGGAGATAAACTAATTGCAATGGAGAAATCTCGGTACAGTGCAACAACTAAAATAGCTCTTTCTTTTGGTCGTTTGTGCTGTTCCTTTCTTACAACCTTTTTCCTTTCATGTATGGTCTTTATTCGCTCCTTAAGCCGCTTTGACTTTTGTTTGTTTATGACTTGATGCTCCTTTAATTCCCTACAATTATGTAAGTCCTTAGTTATTTATTGTTTTACGCGGGCAAAATTTGTTGTTTAGCATGTCGAGCCATGATACTAAGAAAGTTGTTGGATCCATATGGACTACCTTTGGAGCAATGGAGACGACGTTCACTGAGTTGTACGATAAGATTAAATCTTTGACTGCAATGATAATGAAAACTGATACTGAATTTCAAGTGCTAAAGAGGATGTCGAAACGCATTCTTGATCAAGCATCTGGAATTTCAAACAACATTTGTGAATTTTGATACCTTTCACCACGGTTTATTCGTTTGAAATTTTAATTAGTTATAAAATATTTTTATGATGTAGAATAATTATATATTTTATGTTGGGTTGGGTTTTTACTTAAAAATATCGCCAACCCGACCCAACCCAATTATAAACAAACCGTAGGGTTTAATTTTTTTTGGGTGGGTTTGGGTTTGATATTTTCCAAACCGTAGTGCATGGGTTGGGTGATAAAATGGCTAAACCCGGACCACCCGACCCATGTACACCCCTACGCAACAACTTTCAAAAGTGGCTATTAGTGGTATTTCGCCAAATGTGGCTATAAGTGGCACAAAGGTGAAAGTTTTGGCTATGCAAGTGTATTTTGCCTATAATTTATAATGACCGTTAGATTAGATCTAGGGTAGAGAATCATACAAGTATGCATTCCATAGCCTAACTCCTTCGATTTAAAACTAGATCGTCTAACTGAAGCATGCCATCACTATCAAATTGTATCGATTAAGATTTGCTATTGCTAATCTCAATAATCCAAATTGTACCAAATAAGATTTGCTATTGCTAATCTTATTCAGTTATGATAACCAATACATTTCCCAAACACTACAAATACGTTTTAGTTAGAAGGCCATTAAAGATTTGCTATTGCAAACCTTAAATTGAAACTAATTAACATTTTATTAAAAATGTTTTAACCCGGACAAAAACTGGTGTCTACAAGTAGTATGGAAGGTTTATTGTCCAAATGCATGGTATGCACATGTAGATAGCTTTTTCATATAATATAGTCACGGTAAAGCCATTGACTTCTATACAAAAATTGTCGTCGTCTTCATTTATTTTGCTTTACTTCCTTAATTATTTTTGTTATTATGTTTAATTGTTACAGCATATGTATACAAAACGTGTACATTTAAACTATCAAAATACCTGTACAACATTGATGGTTAAGATTTGCTATTATCATCGCAAGGTTGCCTGTTCGATTCTCCATATTCTCTTATTTCTTTTACCCACATCCATGTAATCATGTTTCAGTTACGCTTGTGGAACGACGTCGTCCTGGGGACACTCTCGCTTTAGCAGCAAGCACAAACGACGACGTTTGTCATGTCTCATCGTCTTCCCTGGGCAGTAATTGGAGATAACCATGGTTTTGATGGTTGTTGGGTTTTGATGGCTGTTGGTGAGATAAATGGTTAGCTATGGGGTAGCTTGGGTGAACAGATAATGGCCTTTTGGATAGTCGAATTGGGGTGTGGTATGTTGATGATACAGTAATTTGAACCAAATTAACATGAATTTTGTTTCATAACTTTTCATTAGGCAACTGATCCCATTTATAAGTAATTGAGAAATGTTTCGATAAGTATAGAAAGATACAAGCAACAATTCATTAAGAAGGGCAGAACCCGTACAAAAAAGCATTGTGTTCACAAACTTAGTACACTTGCATAACAAGAGAAATAACATTAAGGCGGACACTAAGCAACTTTAGTAGATTCTATTGACATTGCTGAAATGATATTCAGTTTCCGGGAGGAAAAAATAATTTTACCAATAACAGCTCAAAATAACTCGACACATTGTTCCAAGGACCCAATGTGACCATAAACTCAGAGGAGTTTCCACCAATCAAGTTGATAAGGGAACGAAATCGGCATTGGCCATATCTTTATCACTTACTACATCTGAAACGATTTTGCGCAAGTTTGTCGATGGGAAAACAACCTCAATATCCAAATAATCATCCTCGATAGTTAGGTGGATCAAATGAACTCTACATTCAGCACACCAGGATGTCTTCACCTCGCCGACACTTCCGGAGATGAGGTAAGAAGTGCCCTGGTTTTTAAAACAAGAAAAGGAATTTAAAAAAAAATTAACAAGCATTAACAAACACAGTAATTGCAAACGAGATCGAAAGGACGAATGACAAAAATGTTAATTTCAAATTTTCAATAACCTCATCGTCACCATTCTCTTGCAACAATGTAAGATAGATTGAATCCGACAAAATAGACATATGTACTGCTTCCTCATACTTCAGCTTTGCAACGAAACCAGGCTCAACCATAAAGTCGCTATAAAAAAACCGTTAGACGTTAGTAATGGCTGACAATAGGAAAAGGAAGCAGAGTAGACTGTCGTAACGATTAGTTGGTAAACAATACTTACGGGTACCATTGCGATATATCATCCATTGTCAGAAAATTACAGCACGGAAATTCTACTCAATTTCTGTTCTTGCACGTACTATGGATGTTCAATAGGAGTATAAGAACACATTATGATCAACTATTCTAATAGAACGTACCAAATAGTTAACAATCAATTAAAGAAAAGTACCTGCGGTGGTGGAAACGTGGCCGGCGACACCGCGTGGTTAGTCGAGCAGATCGGGAACGAGTCAGCGGCAGAGATGGCAAGCGACGATGGTGGCCCGCTCTTCTTCCCACAACCGACGTGGTTAGTCCGGGCGACTTTCCTCCGCTCTTCTTCCCACAACCGCTACAGCGAATCAACGGTGGAGGTGGCAGGCGACGATGGTGGCTCGGAGGAGGAGACCGCTACTGAGCGACCAGCGGTTGCTTGACGGGCGGAGGCGGAGACATGCAACGGAGGCGGAGGGAGGATGAGGGCGGTTGAGTATGTGTCTGATCAGTTTGAAGGAAAACCGAGAAGGCATCGCATGGGGAGGGGAGAAAAAACAGAAGATAAATCGTTTGCTAGATTTGGTAGGTAAGTAGTCTTCCAATTTTCAACTTTGCCATTATTGTTCTCTGTTTTATTTTATTTTTTACAATTGATTATTGTTAAAGAGACAAAGGGAGGGCAGGGGCAGCCGCCGATCTGCTCGACTAAGCCCTATTGGGCCTGGTACAAAAGGCCTGCTTAGTTTAGTTTTGTGTTTTAATTTTACAAGAACTCATTTTATAGTTATAAATATAACAGTGGAAGTATATTGAATCAAAATTTTTGTTCAGCATGAATGGTGAAGAATGCCCATGGTAATGACCAGGACGCTGGTTCGACCCTCATACCATTACAATTTTTTTTTTGTTTTCAGCTACACCTATAGAATGACGCTGTTCTCCAGGCCACTTTCGATTCAGAGACGAGCACAAAACGATACCGTGTTTTCATGTATCGTCGTCTTCCCTAGCCCCCAAATTCCCAATTATCCAGTTGTCGCCGTCACCACCGTAATCCGACGGCCGTCTCTCTTCATCGTCCAAACTTTCTCACTCCGTTACGATTCTGGACTCCGACCAAGAGAATTCCCTTGACGAGACCCAATCCCCTCTCTCCATTTCAGCCTTAGTCATTGTTTACAGGACGTAAAGGTCATAGTCTTTCACCTGTCAATTGATTCGAATTCTTCGCGAAAGGGTAGCTGTCATCTGCGGCCTTAAAAACAGATGATGATGAGCCAAAGTCGATGTAGATCAGAAGCAGGGACGATGATGATGATGGTAAAATTAGGGGTTTGCAATTGGGGTATCTAGAAAAATCGTAATGACGATGATGGTGGTTTAAGATTGTCGAATTGGGGCAACCTTTTAATGGAACTTTATTTTATCAATTGTATAATTTTTGGGTGTTCATTAAAAGATCTAGAAGAAATAAGGTATCATCTGAGTTCTCACAAAAACGAATAGGTATCATGTGAGAAAATAAAACGCAAATTATTATTGGGGGGCTATATAGCACATATAATTATTTAAGGGGTGCAAGTAGTAATTTATTATTACTAATTTTAATATAATTTATAATGACCATTAGATTAGATCTACGGTAGAAAATCCTGTCGCATAGTATGTGTCTGACGCATACGAGTCGTTTCTATATATATATATATAAAAGAACAAAGCACTCTTATGAAGCAATACATTGCTTCATATCCAACCGCCTCATACTCGTAACCCATGCCAACTTTTCTTGCATACAAAATACCATATCATGCGAATAAAAGAGACAGGATAGAGGAACACCAATTCCAAACTTTGCTCTCAATTAAATCCTTCACACGCAGGGATTAACAAACAGAAAGACATAAACCGCCAATCTATTTTTCAATAGCATTATTAAACTAATAACAATAATCCGTTTCATGCATTCTCAATCCGTTTATATACATCAGTATATATAAACTCGGTAAAGCAATTTCATGCAATTTCTCATTATCGTGCATCCATGCAGACAGATTGATTATTTACATGATGATTACTCAATGACCCATTAAAACGAATATGCAGCGAGTTATGGTGCACAAACCTTGCTATCGAAATCAACTTATGCATTCACGAAATTGGTGCCATCAAACCAATTGAGTTTGCTGAAATCAGAAGCATACACCTTCAACGTACTCTCCAATCCAGAATCCATTTTTTCAATAAATAACAAATAACACTCTAAGATTGTCAGGAACTGGTAGGAAAGAATCGGATTGAAGGCGTGATTAGATCACTCTCCTTAGAGTGTTATTTGCCCCCACTACAAATTGCTGGTAGGCTCGAGCAAACCACCCACAGGAGTCCCTTCAATTTTAAGTCTGGAAGCAGCAATCTTGCTGACTTCTGTGTTTATGAAATAGAGAAGGAAAACGGGAAGAAGAAGTAATCTCTCATCATTAAAAGAGTTATGACAGTCATCTATTTATAGTTGTGAAAACTGGAAGTTACCTTCCGAAGAGTCACATCCCTTCATAGAAAAGGTAGTTACCTTTATGGAAGGACATATCCTTTCATAGAAAAAAGGGAGTTACCTTTCTGGAAGGACTTTTCTTTTCACAATATTCAAACGTTAATTAATTAGTATAAAATTAATTAAACTGCCAAAAGACTCCATCTTTATACTTTACTTCTCCCATCAATGTCGTATTACAACTCTATTGACTAACTCTAACAGTTGCAGAATCTAGTAATCAGAACACGAGGCGGGTGAGGCGACGGTACTAGGCAGACATATATACTACTTTCTATAGAGCTTAAATTGGGTAATGTGTGGAGATTGTGAGATTCCCTCAACTAACTGGCATTGGTACTTAAACTAAGTTGGGCTGGGTTTCTTTGGAGTGGCGGAGCCACTTGGAGAGGAGGGGGGGTGCTTGCACCCCCTTGGGTTTGAAGAATTTTTTTTCGAGTAGGGGTATATACAAATTCGAACCAATGACCATTTAGTTGCAGGAAGAATTTCTTATCATTTCGATCGAGTGAGTTTTGTTATGCAATGCACTTTCGTCTTTATTTATAGTATTAAATTGTTGTCTTTTGTTTAAACTCGCTCATTTTTTTTTAGCTCTACAATAGAGAAATTTCTTGTCTTTTGTTTAAACCTAGTTGAAAGTGAAGAAGTACCAATTGAAGTTCACTTGTTTGTTTCACAAAATCAATTCCAAGGTACTATTAATATTTGATGAATGAAAGTCTTGATTTGTATGTACTGAACTTATTTGTTTGACGTTGTAACCGGTGTACGTGAAACTATTTTAATGTAATTGTATGAATTTAGAGTATTGAGTTGTTGACTTTTTGTTTAATTTAAAGTTGACTTTTCTATTATATAAGTGATTTTTTATGATAAGATAAAGACACCCACTTGGCCAATTTTCTTGCTCCGCCACTGTTTCTTTGTACTATGTTGTAAGTTTTGTGGCCTGGGGTGTTTCATGTCTACGAGCTTGTTAGGAGGAAGAAGGAAAGCTTTTTGCTTTTCTTTCTTTCTAGCATGTCGTTGCTGATGATGACGCTTTTTGAGCCAAGATAGGTGTAATTGTAGCAGCAAGCAAGACATTTCTTTGTATCCTTTTGTCAGCCACGTGAGTCTCCAAGTCTTCTTTGCAGATAGCAGCAGTATGTGGTTCTGCAACCCAAGTTTGGTTGTTCAGTATTGCATCTCAAACAGGGTCCGCGGGCTTTGTCAGCGTACAGTGACCAACCCAAGTAAAGCCCACAGGCTCGGCCCAAGAATGAAGCCCATAGTGCCGGCCCGGTGGTTTGAGCAGAATAATAATCCATCTCCTTCTGGGATTAGGAATTGGCGCAAGTCCAAGTCCGCACAGGAGAAGGATTACTTGCCTGGTAATTTAGGTGTTGGTGTCGATCCCTACAGTTGAGCTTATATAATTTCGTTACGACTCACTCATAACAATTCATTCAGTCATGGTGGGTCAGTCGGAGCCGGAGGAGTTGGAGAAACACCCATGGAGTAGTTGCGCCTCCAAGTCAGTGGCCGAGACGGTGACCGGGTCGCACAAGTTCATTGTTAAGGGTTATTCTTTGACGAAAGGCATTGGATTTGAGAAGTACGTGTCCAGTGATGTTTTCTCAGTGGGTGGTCATGATTGGGAGATCCGCTTTTATCCTGATGGGAAAGCTCTCAGCGATGTCAGCTCTGCCTCGGAGACCTTTTCGTGCATTGCTTTGGTCAGCGAGGATGGCGGTACGGGCATCAGAGCCTTGCTTGAGTTGAGTTTCTTGGATGAGAGCGGGAAAGAGAAGCGTCGTTACGGAGGAGTGCAAACTGTGAAGAAAGGAGAAGCGATGTAATGTGCCTAGCTATTTCGTTATTATTGCCTTGATCAAGATGTTGTTCTAACAAAGCTTTTCGTGCATTGCAATCAGGGGTCGTTCATTAACGGAAGCAGAGCTAGCAAGAAGGCATCTACACAACGACTGCATCATCATTGAAGGCATGGTCGGAGTTGTTACAACTCGCCATGAACAAGGTGAAGAAGCCAAACAGGATGATTCCATTACAGTACCCTGCTCCAACCTGGGGCAGGGTTTCAAGGAACTATTGGAATCTGAAGTTGGTTGGGATGTGGAATTCCGTGTTGGTGATGAAACATTCAGAGCTCATAAGTCAATCCTTGCTGCGCGATCGCCTTTCTTCAGAGCCCAGTTCTTCGGACCAGCCGGGGATCCTTGCTTGAATGAAGTTATAGTGGATGATATCCATCCCTTCATCTTCAAGGTGGTGACCCTTTTGCTTTCTTTGAGGCCTGTAAATAAATTCTAAACTCTAAACTCACCACCTTACACTGTCCTGATAATTTTTGCAGTCGATCCTGCTATTTATATACACAGACCAACTTCCTGACGTGGATGATACAACGGGCTCGTCGTATGCATCCATGACTCTGGAGGCTACCAACATGATGCAGCATCTTTTAGTTGCAGCTGACATGTACAACCTGGACCGGCTGAAGGTGTTCTGTGAATCGAAGCTATCCGATGAGCTCACCGCCGCATCTGTGGCCACGACACTAGCATTGGCCGAGCAGCACCAGTGTGCGCAGCTCAAAGCTGTCTGCTTGAAATTTGCAGCATGTCCAGCAAACCTGGGAGGTAATTTGACTAGTTAAGTTCGTAGGGCACTTGAGAGATATGGATCTTTGCTATAGAACTCAATCCTCATCTGCAGAAACCGGCGTAGCAGTAGTCTCAACTCGATCTGCAGCCCCTCTGTAACGCCTCAGCAGTGAAACATGAAAGGTAGGATGGATACGAGCATCCGCTGGCAACTGCAGTCGATACGCCACCGGATTAATCTTCTGCAGCACCTCGTAGGGCCCAAAGTAACGCGCGGCAAGCTTCTGGTACGCCCGCCGGAAAACGGAAGCCTGTCGGTATGGGTGGAGGCGAAGTAGAACCCAGTCTCCCACCTCGAACTTCTCCTCCCGCCTTCCTGCATCCGCCATTTGCTTCATCTTGTTGTTGGCTGTCGCCAGATTAGTCTTGAGCTGCTCCAGGGCCTCGTCTCGAGTCCCAAGCCATCGGTCTACTGCGTCCACCGGGCTGGTCCCCTGCTGATAGCGAACCAATGCAGGCGGCGGCCTACCATACAGGGCCTCAAACGGCGTCGTCTGGATCGCCCTATGGTACGTGGAGTTATACCATAGCTCTGCCCACGGCAACAGGCCCAACCACCTTCTCGGCTGCTGGTGAGCAAAGCAGCGGAGTTACTGCTCCAAATACCGGTTGACCACCTCTGTCTGGCCATCGGTCTGCGGGTGGTAAGCAGAACTCATCCGCAAGGTCGTCCGGGCCAAGGCGAAAACTTCCTGCCAGAATCGGCTGAGAAAGACCGAATCCCGATCACTGACAATCGATCGCGGAAACCCATGATGGCGTACGACTCCCATCACAAACTGCTCAGCAACTGACCGGGCAGTATATGGATGCGCCAAGGCCATGAAGTGAGCATACTTCGTCAGTCGGTCCACGACGACGAACAGAACTGTCTTACCGCCAGACGGGGGTAGGCCAACAATGAAATCCATGCTGATGTCCTCCCATACCCGCTCAGGAACCGGCAATGGCTGCAACAGACCGGCTGGCCGGAGATGAGACGCCTTAACCCGCTGGCAGGTGTCGCACGATGCTACATAGTCCTTCACATCCCGCCCCATCTGGGGCCAAT
Organism: Linum trigynum; assembly: GCA_964030455.1. Taxonomy (NCBI): domain Eukaryota; kingdom Viridiplantae; phylum Streptophyta; class Magnoliopsida; order Malpighiales; family Linaceae; genus Linum; species Linum trigynum. Next base: position 7,195,880 of record OZ034818.1, read on the forward strand.
AGAACTGCGCTCGGATCCGCCGCAGTGTCCTCTCCACCCCGGAATGCCCTCCAAACGGAGAGTCGTGATACTCCTGCAACACGGTCGTCACCAGGGAAGATCCCCGCGGAAGGACGAGCCGCCCCCGAAAGAACACTAGCCCCTGGCGGAACGAGTACTGACCCGGAGCCTCGCTGATCGCCGTATCCCGGCAACCCCGCAAATAAGCATCAGTCTCCGTCAAAGCATGAAGCGCCTCCCAAAACTGAGGCACCGGTCCCGTTACTGCCGCAAATATCTCGCTCCCCGGTCGCCGCGAAAGCCCATCGGCCACGACATTAGAGGGGCCTTGTAGTGGATCTCATAATCATAGCCCCGGAGCTTCGCGACCCACTTATGCTGATTAGGAGTGGAAACGCGCTGCTCCAACAAGTTTCTCAGGCTCTGATGGTAGTGTAAATGTGAAACTTCTGGCCCAGAAGGTACGGTCGCCACATCTGCACTGCTGTAATGATAGCCTGCATCTCTTTCTGGTAGGTAGACCAAGCCTCCTTGGAGGGAGCCAAGGTCTTGCTCATGAAGGCCACCGGGTGCCGGTCCTGAGATAATACCGCCCCAATGCCTCGACCTGAAGCATCCGCCTCGATCACAAAGGTCCGGGAGAAATCCGGCATAGCTAGAGTCGGTATAGAGGTCATGGCCTGCTTCAGCCGATGGAATGTCGTGTCCGCCTCGGGGGTCCATGCAAACCCGCCCTTCTTCAGCAGATTAGTCAAGGGCCGGGCGATCATGCTGTATCCCTGCACAAACTTCCGGTAGTACCCTGTCAAGCCCAAGAAGCCTCGCAGCGCCGTGACCGTGGTCGGGGTAGGCCAATCGACCATCGCCTGTATCTTCGACTGGTCCACCTGCACTCCCTGTGGTGTGACAATGTGACCCAGGTACTCAACCTTCTGCACCCCAAACGCGCACTTCGAGGCCTTCAGGTAGTACTGGTGGCGCCGTAGGACCTCGAAGACAGTCTGCAGATGCTGCAAATGCGCCGCCCAAGATGGGTTGTAAACCAGAATGTCATAAAAAAACACAAGTACATACCGGCGCAGTAAGGGTCTAAAAATGTCGTTCATGGCCGCCTGAAACGTCGAAGGAGCATTTCACAGACCAAATGGCATGACCAAGTACTCGTAGTGGCCATTGTGGGTCCGGAAGGCGGTCTTGTGCGCGTCCTCCTCCTGCATCCGGATCTGGTGGTACCCGGCCCGCAGGTCGAGTTTAGTGAAGTATGCAGAATCTCCAAGTCCCATCCTTTTTCTTGACCAAAAGCACCGGCGAGGAAAAAGGACTGGTGCTAGGGCGGATTAGCCCGGTCTCGAGCATCTCCTCCACCTGCCGCTCTATCTCCTCCTTCTGCGAGTGCCCGTACCGGTAGGGCCGGACATTCACAGCCTCCACTCCGTCCTTGAGCTGAATCCGGTGATCAACCTGTCTGTGGGGTGGCAAGGTGGTCGGCGTCTGGAAGAGCTCGGGAAACTCATCCAACACCTGCTGCAGATCGGGGGCCACCTCCTTGCCCTCCGTCGCCACCGCGGGCCAACAGAAGACCGCCAACTCGGCCTCTCCCTCCACGAAGCACTCATGGAGCGAAATGGGACCCAGAGCCGTCGTCAGCCCTTGCAGGCTTCAGTCCTTATCACGCCATTTGAACCGCATGGTTAAACACCGCCAGTCAGTAGTCACTGGACCCAAATCCTGCAACCATGGAACATCCAATATCATGTCAAACCCACGGATCGGCAGGACATACATATCCGCGGTGACGGGCAGCCCTTGAACTGTGAACGAGAGGCCCGGATATACTGCTCGGCACAGCATAGGCGCCCCATTGGCCACCCGGACCACCACGGACTCCACCATACTCGGCTTCTGGGCCAGTTTCTTAGCCAGTTCCTCGCTGATGAAATTAAGGGTCGCCCCGCTGTCCACCAAGGTCAACGCGGTGGTGTCGGCTATCTCTGCTCGGAACCGGAGGGTTCCCGGCGTAGGTAGGCCGGTCACCGAGTGGAGCGAAACCTCCGGAGCAGGCCGAGGGAGGCTGCTGCCTCCGATCCCAGTCGCCGGCCCTTGCACCCGGCCGTCGCCAAGCCCCGGCGTCGGCGAGCTGCTGCAGGTGAGCTCCGCCCCGACGCGCGGCGCCGCCGTCGTCTTCCCAGCCGCCGCAGCGGCTACCGCACCCGACGGGTCATCTCGCGGCAGCGCAACGGCCGCCCGCGCACCTGCCGCCCCCTGCTGCGACCCCGCTGCTGCGTCTCCAGGCGAGTCGGCCGCCTCTCCCACCGGCCAGCCCCTAGCGCGCGCCTCGGCGGCCTGGTCTGCACAGATCGCGTCGAGAGTCCGCTGGATACGGATCCACACCGGATCAGAGAGCCAAGAGGAGCTCATTGGAGGCTCTGATACCAATTGATAGAGAAGAATCGGATTGGGATTAGAGAAGAAGGATTAGGGATTGGAAGAATTAGGGATTGGAAGTAGAATTTGGGGAAGAATTGAGAGAAAAGGGAATTAGGGATTTTGATATTCTTATTGCTTAATACCCAAATGAATGTGCAGAACACTAATATATGTGTTTCAGAAAACTAACACCAAATAACAAAAATGCCATCAACCCAGCCCAAACGGCCAACCCAACCCGACCCCTACCCGCTCTGCGGGTCTCTATCAATTTTTAATTGTTAGGTACCTATTTGGGATTGTGTAGTTTGTTGTAAGTTCGAGGGCAGGGTAGATATCCAAGTCTTCTGACTACGAGCTTTGTCAGGAAGTTGTAGCAAGTGAAAATGGATTGGGAAGAAAGGCTTTTTGCTTTGTTGTAAGTTGTGGGTGTCCGACTACTCGTGATCCAGCCACCGAGAGGAATTTTCTTATTGACCAGGTACAAGGCGGGTATGAATACCAAAAGAATGGTAGGATGGATCGATGATGCGTTTAGGTATCCCCATTCCACCCTCATACGCATAATCAGCGATTCTTATATTATTTATACCCAATTACACGAATTCAATCTCTCCCTCTTCCGTATCTTGCACCGAAATTTTAAAATAATATGACTTTAAAAGCCTTTATTTTCACTTTTTCAGTTCTATCATTCCATATATGCCACCTTTTATCCCCAATTTCACCAAAGAATTGAAAATTTTGCTATGTTTCTCATACTTTTTGGGGTTGGTTTATGACACATGATCAATGTTGAACATTCTAGCTCTAAAATCGCATGGGTGTTAACTTCACTACATATAATAGTTTCAAGTTGAGTTTAGTTCCAACTTTCAGACCAACCACGGGCATCTAAAAACCATAGGCATTAGGACAAGAAACTTCCATCCATACAAGGATGAGGAGGGTATGAATTTATGAATTGAAACAAAAATGTGGATGGATTTAACAAAATCCGGCCCATTACCAACCCTACATGTATTGTTCTTACTATAATTTTACTAGAGTTTTCCATACCTTTATTTTTCGAATGAAAATACAGGGAAAAGATACTGAAAATAGGGGGTTTCTTAATTAGTCCCTACAGGCTACAGTTTAGCTACAAAAACGAATAAGTTGGTGATAGGTTTACCATAAAAAAATGAATAAGTTGGTGTATTAGGGACGTGTCTTAATTAGTCGTTGTAATTCTTGTATTGGGAGCAGATCCGGTGAGTAACATTGTGGTGAGTAACCTCATGCATAACCTAATAAGAATCTGCCACATCAGCGCCTCCTTCTCTCTCCTGAAAAAATCATTAATTTTCTTTCCCTTAATCTTTAACGGACGATTTCTCACTCGTTTAACTCGGAATTTAATTTTTTTTGCACAGTTAGATCAGATTAATTGTGCTCTTCAAAATGATATCCACTTTGATATTTTTTGGAACAAAATTTTTTTTGCCAGTTATTACTAGTTAATACCATATGGTATAGTCAATACCATATGGTATTGACTAGTATTAAATAACAGCATACCATATGGTATGAAAAATACCACCTCATACCAGGGTGGTATAGTATGGTATGAAGTTGGTAACGAGAGGTATGGAATTTTTTCTCCTAGAAAATTTTGAAATCCAATAGATCATATGATTAAATCGTTCTTTTTGTGCAAAAATTTCCGAAAATGACTAAACAACGAAGGAGATACCATATGGTATGGAGTTGGTAACGAGAGGGATGAAAAAAAAATTCTCAAAAAATATTGAAAATGGATATCATTTTGTAGAGCACAACGAACTCGTTCCATCTGTGCAAAAAAAATTGAAATCCGAGTTAGAATGAAGAAGATATGATCCAATTAAAAAAACTAGGGAAAATAAATTCATTTAATTCTCCATCCTCTGCAGCCACTTAAAAGAATGATCCAGATTTGGTTACTCATTGTTACTTACCCTAAAGTTACTCACCCTATTTTGGTATACCTTTGTCCTTTGTGTAATTAGCAAGGTTGTCAAACCGGTTTATGCCGGTGTACCGGTTTTGTAAGTGGAATGGTCTGAGCGTGGTACAACCAGTATTCATGCCGGTTGTGCCGGTTTTAATAAAATACATGAGAAAAATGGAAATCCTCAATTCCAAATAAATTAGTCATAAAAAAGCAATTAGAAGAATTATTTCACACAAAATAATTTATAGCTAAGAATTGGTAACTAATACTAAACAATTAGATGCTTAAAAATAAAATTTTATTAAATAAATTTTATTAATGTTTATAATGATTTGTGTAAAATTTAGTATTAGATATATAACATATAAGGTTAATATAGACAACAAAATTGCTTGTAGCCTACTGGTGTATTAGTTAAACTAAAATGAACAAGAGGTCTTTGGTTCAAATTCTATGGAAGATGTTTATTTTTGGATATAATGTGTGTAAAATTAAATTCCGGTTTCTGGTCTAACCGGCCGGAATTTTCGGATTTGACCAGATCTGACCGGCATTGACCGGATTTGACCACAGTTAAATACCGGCCCCTTTCCAGCCGGTTTGCTGACCGGTACCGATTGAACCCGGTTGAACCGGCCGGCATGAAACCGGTTTGACAACCATGGTAATTAGTATTCCTTTTCCTTACTGCACACGATAACTATTGGGTATAAATATACCCGTTTGCTATTGCTATCAACAACACTCACGTATATATTCATAGCGCATAATAACAACATGGCGGGCTTGGAGAAAGATCCAAGGAGGAGGAGTTGCTCCTCCAAGTCCGTGACCGAGCCGGTGACCGGGTCGAGCCGGTTCACTGTAAAAGGTTACTCTTTGGTGAAAGGTATGGGACGTCAGAAGTACGTGTCCAGTGACATCTTCCCGGCGGGTGGTTATGACTGGCAGATTCAGTTTTACCCGGACGAAGGCGACCTCGAGGCCGGCGTTCCATCAGTTCTTGTGGCCATTACTTTGGCCAGCTCCGGCGGCAGAGACGTTAGGGCCTTGCTTGAGTTGGCTTTGTTGGATCAGAGTGGGGAAGGGAAGGATAGTACCAACTCCCGTACGACGGAGAGCGAGCCATTCACAATGACTCACAAAGGGTGCTATTGGTAATTTATTCTTCTTTATTCTTCCGCCACCTTCTCTCATGTCGTGTTTGTTAGTAAATGACTAAATAATACAAAATTCATAATTGAATCTCTGACAATAACTCTAAGTCATTTGATATCGGAGTCTTTTTTGTTTTGAGAGCAATGTAGTCAAAAGTATGATTCTACTACGTAAAAGCACTTTGGGGCCTAGAAAGACACGATTTTACGTACAAGCATTTTGGGTGATCTGGAAGCATAAAAGCTTTTTAAACTTTAAACCGCGATTTTTTGTTTGTTTGACTACATTGACTGAGATGTCATCCGATATGAGTAATGGGTCGGACTCGCGTATGCTCCACGTACTCCTAGTGAGATATAACTATATAGACTATAAACTAAATCGAGTTTGGGCCGGGGCGATACTATACTCTAACTTCTAATGAATAAACCCTAGGCTTCAATTCTCTAAACCCAAACCCGAGGTGATTTTTCTTCAAGAGAAAATAACAATCGACTGTTGAAATTGGTCGGAGCTCATTGAAGTACATCTAACGGTCAGATCATTTGTAGTATACTATGCTTATAGAGCATACGAGTCGTCTCCATATAAGATCAATAAGCAAAATCTGTTATGTGGTGGTTGTTTCCATATATATCAATATATATATATATGCAGGGGGTTTTACGTCCGGAAAGCAAAACTGGAGTCCTCAACTTGTCTAAAGGACGATTGCCTCATCATTCGGGCCAGTGTTGGAGTTGTCACAACTCGGCTCGACGTTGAAGGCGCCAAGCAGGATTCCATTGCAGCATTGCTGTACCCAGCTCCAATCTGGGCCAGGGTCTCAAGGCGCTACTGGAATCTCAGCTGGGTTGCGACTTAGTGTTCCGTGTTGGCAACGAGACGCTCAGAGCTCATAAGTCGATCCTCGCTGCGCGATCACCATTTTTCAGAGCCCAGTTCTTCGGACAAGTCGGGGATCCCGACCTGGATGAAATTATAGTGGATGATATACACCCCTCCATCTTCAAGGTGACCATTTTGCTTTCTTTTTTGCTTACCCTGCATGTTTTATCCACTTGACATTTGACAACAATCAATTTGTTGCTGTAATTTTTTAACACACATTTAAGTGCTTAATCTTAAATTTGCTAAACACCTAAAAATTAATTGTCACCTATCCGGACACCCCTATTCCACCGAAAATACAATCGAACAGTCCGTGCATGATTTTCTGTTTGTATGATATATTGAAAGAGATTTGTTTTACACTATAGACACAAAGTGTATTTTACAATACAATTTTCTAAGAATGTGCATGAGATTACGGGCTCGTCGCCGTCGACGGAGGCTACGAGCGTAATGCAGAATCTGTTAGTAGCCGCCGACCTGTACGACTTAGACCGACTGAAGGCGTTCTGCGAATCGAAGCTGTGCGAGGAGCTTGCGGCCGCATCAGTGGCCACCACACTGGCACTGGCTGACCAGCATCACTGTACACAGCTCAAAGCTATCTGCTTGAGATTTGCTGCGCATCCAGCCAACGTGGCAGAGATGACGCAGTCGGAAGGTTTCAAGCATCTGAAGGAGAGCTGCTTGCGCGAGCTGATGAAGACACTTGCATCTGGTTATCCGGGGCGAGAGTGACCATAGGATAGGAAGTTAATTAATTAACTAGGTTGGGCTGGCTGTAGCCGATGTCTTTTTGAGTATGATCAGCTTTGTTAAGAAGTTGTTGGAAGTAAACGGGAACTTGGGAAGAGAAGCTTTCTGCTTCTTTTGCAACTAGCTTGAACCCGTCCTTTGGCCGGAATATTTCAACAAATTTTGTCATAACTTATCTCCAATTAGTTTTTGTGATTTTTATAATTCAGTATGAAAATTAATTAGATGGTATAATGTGTGTTTAACGGGTATTTCACCAAAATAATATCCCAACAAATATTCCAAATCTATTTTCTTAACGTGTAAATTGGGTTGCGCATAGCATAATTTGGTTTGCTGAAATATAAACGCTAATGAGGATTTTCCATTGGACTCGCATAACCCTCCAATCCTCCTGGTTCTCTCCCACCCACCCGATCTTTGCCTCGATTTTCTCCAGAGCTCATCAACTTCTCTCCACCTCGCTGAAACTCCAACTATAGTGGCCTCTACAATCTCATTCTCATTTATCCCACGAAGAAGTTGTAGTTGATTTTGTGCATCTATGACCACTCCTCCCAACTCATCAACTTGTTCCCTGAATCCAACATTTGTAAATCAAGTAACTTAACAAAGGTTTCTTAGTCATATTCAAATTAAATGAATTACTACATCCACGTCAATCTATTTCCCCATCATAAGCACTCAACCCAGATTCCACCAAATGAACACACAAAGCTCTAGCAGCCCACAAAGAGAAATAAAAGGTGCATGCCTCTGCATAGTTGAATGTTGTAATATAATTAAGCGAAGATGTTGGGTATTATATATAGTTACTGCCAGAAGACTAACTTAAGCCAAAATCAAAATGGAATTTACTCAAGAGTGGTCGCTCATAAGCTAAGCTTCCATACATGTGTTGCTGCTTCTTTTATCTAGAAGAGAGTATATCATTACACATAATTGTGTTGGGATTCCAATACATGGATAGAGTGCTGTGAAAATAAAAAAGGTCAATCATAACGTAAGATAACTATTCAGCAGAAACCATTCTCAAACTCAAAGTTAAGCATTCCGAAATAGCATAACTACATACATGTAAGAAACCACATACCTTAACGACTACATACATCAGAACTATGATTCCCGTCATTCATAACCGCTCATGATCAGTTCCAATCAAGGACAAAAATTTACGAAATTCTACAAACCAACTAAAACCAAGCTGTTAAGGGGCACCAAGCCAAAGAAGTCAAAACAACTATAGCACTCATTCTATCACATTACTCCCATCTTCCCACAAAGGCAAACCCACTCAAAAGGCCTCTCCTAAGGATGCAAATACCTGTCATCGCCAAGAACTGCAAACTGGTACCACCAGTTCCCTAATAGAGGATCTTCGTTGACCTCTCTCTGCCCTTGATAATGACACACTTCATTTCTTGTGTCGGTCATGGTATGTCATCTTGTGTAATCAACCCAATTTCTACTAAGAATAATCCTCCGTAATTGATTCTTTGATAGGGGTATATCCACAGTGACTTGCAATGAACTCAACCTAACAAACCTTCAACCATTCACCCAAGTATGCATATAAGAGTGTGCAAGAAAGCTAAGCTGAACCATCAAAATCAACGGGAGCCAGGATGTGGAAAATACCTTTTACAATGCTTGTTTCAGAAGGCTTGTATAACTAATGTCTTTGAACTTATAGATCATTGACAAACCCATATTGGGGGCACAAATTAAACAAACACCGAGCATAAGATAAGAGGGTTGAAAGTATAAGGAAAGGAGTCACAGTACAAACATTCCTTCTCAAACTGTGGGTCAAAGTAAATCGAGGACATAATATTCAAAACTTGATCTCAACTAAATTTTAAGTGTGAGGCCAACAACCAAATCAATATACTTGTCAATGTGGAAGGCCACTAACTCAACAACCAAGGCATTCTAAATTCATACCACAATTTCAATTTTCTTCCAACATATTTGATGGGTGAATCGTGAATATATATATATATATATATATATATATATGAGAAACTCAACTTGTAACTAAACCCGGCCAATGCAACAGAATTAGATGATGGCATCTTCTGCATAAGACAAAGACATACCTCATTTTACTGTCAACGGTATCGCCAACCAATCATGCCAATTACCATTGCATCATGATATTCTTTCATGATTTAGAATGAAGTTATGCCAAGACGGAGGCCATACCGTCGACTTATTTGGATGTCGTACAAAAGCAGCATCAATGGTCTTTGTAGGGATTGATAACTAAGAACTCTAATTTAGCAGCGAGAAAACAAAAAACACCATTTACTTCGAACTACAGCGAAAAGAAGTGAAGGAAACATGAAAAGTTTTCTCAAGTATATACCTTACAGAAAAGTGGGTTGCCTGACTGTCAGAATTGTTAGAAAGGCCTGCACTTTAGGCGGTCAGAATTATAAATTCGGTGATTATGTCACCCATTATAAATCCCCCAAATCAGATAACCCATCCGACCTAAGGTTGAGAACCCAAGACAATAAAACCACATAACTGACATACAGAGAGGGAACTTACCAATTCAAGGACCATAGCTACAGAGGTATTGAAGCAGGTCCTCCTCAATCGCACTCCTCAACAGCAGTTATCCCCGTGATGGATGGAGTAACTAATTTCACCAAATACAAGAGAGAGAGCGCTCAGGTGCCTTGTCTTGTCGTCCTCCAAGCTAGCCTCCGACATAGTATAGTATCTCTGGATGCAATTACAAACTGTCTAGAAATTTGCCCTCTGAAAGTGCTTCAGCCACGAATTTTCTTCATTCCCATCGTCCGCAGGCCTTCTCCTTCCATCCTTCTGGCAATCCCCCGACTCCGACTTCACCACCTCGCCCGGCGACTGCACCTGCAGCTGCAACTCCATCTCTTTGTCCTGGTTCATTGCTGCCACAGTCGATTCTCCTTCCTTCGCTGTTATAGCTCCAATTGCCACCCCGAAAATCCTAGCTGCGCAGGCACAGACTTCTTCCTTGTCATCTTTTACCATTGCTTTACAGGCATCAGATCCAGCGACGACAGTAATATATGCCAAAATCTACAAATTTGGGAGAAAGACCCTGAAATCCAGTTTAGTGAAGGTGGCGGGGAGGAATGAAGCGGTCGTGGAACAGTGAGAGGAGAAACAGACCGCTGCCAAAGAGATCCCAGCCAAATTCAGCTAGCAAAGAAAATTCAATTGAAAAAGGGAAACACTGCGCAAGAAATAGGAGAGGCAAGTTGCAGTAGGTTTTACCTGGAATCGTTTCTTTGGCTCAGCGAGTAAATGGAGAGATAGGAGGAGACAAATAAGTATGATTGTGGGAGCTAGACTCCAAACCTACTATCAAAAGCACCAATGTCACCCCTGGGGAAGAAGAAATGGTCCTGGCGACTGTAATTCCTGGGAAGAAGATGAGTTACAGAGAAGAGTTGGGAATTAGGGATAAGAACAGAGGGGAGGAAGAGAGGGAAAGAGAGGAGAGAGAGAGAAAGAGTAAAGTGTATTGATCTTTGAAAAAGTTAGTTACAACGGTACTCGCGGGTCTACTTTATACAAAGTTGGCAAATACCAAATGACCCCATATCACTCTTCCTATCTCATCACTTATCTTCTGAATATTTACAAAATGGTCCATTCGTTACAATTCCCCACTCTTTCAGCACTTGGAAACTTGAAAATTTTGCCTGAAATTCAATCCATGATTCCCAGGTAGCATCCTCAGTTTGTTGATGAGTCCACTGCACCAGAACTTGAGTCAAGGGCTTGTTGTTGTGAGGCACTACCCTTCTGGCCAGAATAGCTGCAGGTTCCAACTTCAAGGCTCCCTGATCATCAACTGATGGAAGATTGGGCTGCACTTGAATACTACTGCTGACTCGAGCCTTCTTCAAAAGGGAAACGTGAAAGACTGGATGTATAACAGACTCTGGGGGTAACTTCAACCTGTACGCCACAACCCCTACCTTCTTCTCCACGGGGAAAGGACCAAAGAACTTGGGAGCTAACTTTTGATATGCTCTGCTAGCCACTGAAGTCTGCCTATATGGACGAAGTTTAAGAAACACCATATCCCCCTCCTTGAACGACCTCTTAGTTCGATGAGCATCAACCATCTGCTTCTGTTTATTCTATGCTTTAGCTGAATTGTTCCCGAGAATGTCAATAAGTCTGTGTTGCTGCTGAAGACGATCAGCCACTGCTGCTACTGAAGTACAAAGAGGGTTTTGAACATAGAATTGAGACGGTGAGTAACCATAGAGGGCTTCAAAAGGCAAGAGTTGGAGGCTGCTGTGGAAGTTCGTGTTATACCACTGATGACTCGGTATTTGCACATGTTTTCCCCTTTGTTTCTTGATTGTTTGAGCTTGAATTATCGTGTCTTTGGCCTATTTTACGCTAGGTTGTATTCCTTTGTCACATTTCAGGTCCTAGCACATAAAGTGAAGCATAGGTGCAAGTTTCAAGTCAATCAGAGATCAATTGACGATTCGGGAGAAGAAACTCGGGTATGACCTGAAGAAGAATGGATTTCTACCTCAGTTTATAGAAAAATAATCATGCAAGCTTGTCATGAAAAGAAAGAGGATGAGACTACGAGCGTCTGGGATCAAACGGTGACTGATTCGGAGTCCGGACGAGGGAGAAACGAAGCATTAAACAGAGGCTGAGCAAGCCACACGGGCACAACCCACACGGCCGTGTGACCTGGCCATGTGGCCGTGTGGAAATCACCGAGCCTTCACACGGGCAGCTGGGAAAGCCACACGGCCGTGTGCCCTGGCCGTGTGAGTCGGAATTGCTGTTTAAAACCCGATTTTCAGCAAAAGGAAAGGGGCAGAGCTGGGTTTTGGATCCCAAACACCCAAGGGACGAACCCTAGAGAGAGAGAGCGACTTGGGAACGTTCTTGGAGCTATTTTGGAGGATTTCTTCGCCATTGAAGCTCGGGAATCAAGCTTGGAGATGGAGATTGAAGATCTAGATCAGATTTCTGCAGTCTCTCTCTTCTCTATGGAGTAACTTCCTTTCACTTAGGTTTTGAGGAACCCTAGTTCCATGAGTTAGGATCTTTCTTGTATGAAGTTTTGGATGCTTTATTGTTTGATTATAATCGAATGATGCATGTTTATTGAGTCAATTGAAGTCTGATCAACTTTTCCTGATTCCTGCTGCAATCTGAGATAGATAGAATCTGATTAGGTTGCTAGAGTCTCATCATTCGGTAGTAGGAGATTGGCTATACGAGAGTTAGCCAGTTTACTGCTTTGTACTGGAATCCAATTCCAGTAGTGGAGTTCTGTGCTTATTGCTTCAGCTTTCTATCCCGGTGAAGACTAGTCGTCTGCCGGATAGTTCGACTGAGAGGATTTGGTCAGCTTAAGAGATTCCAAGCTACTGTCGGATCTTCCGCAGTTTAATCAACAGTAAAACAACCAAAAGGAATTACAACTTGGACCTAATTGAGGAGCTAGGGGGAATCATACCTAAGTGAGTTCCCAAACTGTAATTAGTAGTTTTACTTAGTTTAGTTAGTAGAGTAGTTTGGTTAATCAATCCTTAATCTAGTTTGCTAGATAATGAACTGAAGCTGAGTAATAGTAACTCTAGAGACCCGTGGATTCGATATTTATTACTTGTGCCACTATACTGCAGTCTCTTTCATTGGTTACACTTGGCCATTGTTAGGTGTTGTGTTTTGGAGTGTCAAGTTTTTGGCGCCGTTGCCGGGGACTTTCTAGATTATTAGGAAAGGCAGAAGTTTGTTACTTTAGCGTTTTTCTTTTGTTTTCCGCCCTTGCTTTTCACTTGGGTGTTTTTTGTTTTTGTTGGTGCAGATCTGAATCATGGACCCTCATGGCTTCTCCAATCATTGGGGGTATCCACTACCATCCGAGTGGTATTACCCCGAGACTCCCTGGAGTAACCAAGGAGGAGAAGACTATGGATTCGGGTTCCAGTACCAACCCCCTTTCTACGGAGAACAACCAGACCCCTGGGCATATCAAGAACAATCTCCTTATCAAGAAGAATTCCTCCCACAACAAGAAGGGCCATCAGATCTTGAGTTACCCATGGCGGCCTTCACGGGCCACTCTGCAGAGCCATGCTACACTTCACTGGAAGATCCGAACAAACAATTAAGGCTTCTCGTGGAGCAGTTTGCTCGAGACACTGAGAAATCATGCTCCAAGATGGATCTTCAAATCAAGCCCTTGCCACTTCCGATCCCTCATTTCTCCATGATATGGAGGAGACTGTTTAGCGCTCAGCGAAGCAAACAGAGTGGGTGAAGCAAGTTTGCTCGCATCTTGCCCAAGATCACCTTTCTGCTACCACGCTAGAAGAGGTGGAGGATGACAAAGGCTATGGGAGCGTTGAGGAGCATACAGAAGTTATCACAGAGAACTCTTATGATAATCATGATCAGGAAAGTCCTATGGTTGCTGACCACACCTTTCCTCATTTATGCTCTAACATGCTGGGCCCGTGCGAGGAGATGCAAGATGATCCCATTGAAGAAATTGCTTGGCGACTTGCTCTCCAATCTGTTCTAGAAGAAGAAGAGCAAGCAAGGATGAGGAAGGAAGTTGTGGATGATGAGGAAGAAAGAAAAGAAGAGGTGGTTCTTGATCTTTTCCCAAGGGAGAGACCACATTTTGAAGAAGAAAGGGGGGTTGAGGAAGCAATTGGTGTCCAGGCTGAGGATGAAGTTGAGGTGGAAGAGGCTTGCACCGGCCCTATGTTACATTTGATATCTCCACCAAACTTCGAGGAGCTGCTTGGCAAGGACCCATTTGCAGTGTCTTTTTGCCAGACCAAGGCCACATCAACATCGGTCCCTCTTGGTGGATGCGATGGTGGCCAATCGATGTTGTCATATCTAGTTTGGGGCAATGAGACGAGAGAAGCGAAGAAGAGGTCTCGAGGGTGGAGACTTCATCTGCATCAAGTACATGAGCCTTCATTACCTGCCACACCACATGCTCGTGACTTGAGACTCCACTTCATCGACGAGAACCTCAACTTCAAGGAGGTTCTAGCATGGACCGAAACTTAGGAGCCATCGTCCGGCTCACGACGTGAAAGAAGCGCTTGTTGGGAGGCAACCCAACCAGTCGGTTTGCATTTCTTTCTCTATTTCTCCTCGGTTGAGTCAGTTTTGTTATTTGATTTTAGAGTCAATAACTCAACCTTTGTGAGATTTTGTGTGGTGTTTGTGTTCTGATTACTCTCTCTTCCTGGAATGCACTGCCTGACCCGTACATCATCATTCACCCTTGATCTGGTAACTTCGTTCTACCCTCCTTATCTTTCCTCCATTGAGGACAATGTCGTGCTTAAGTGTGGGGGGGGGTGTTCGATTATGTATGCGGGTGAATGTTTGGCTGTTTGTGTGCTTGGAGCCTAGTTCACTGTCCAAATTTTTAAATTTGAGGGCTCCAAGTATGTGTTTCCTTGCAAATTGCTTGCTTAGTATGCTTTGAATTGACAGTCTCTATAGTAAGGTGCAACCTAGGGAGGTAGTGTAGCACTATGGAGGATGTTGAAGTATAAGATTTTTCCTATCTAGCTCTCTGTTGTGCCAGTTGATTTTGTGAATTAGTGGAGCTAAGACCGTTGAATTCATGTGGTAATGGTGACTCTGTTTGGATTATGTTATGGACTCGTGTATCGAACAGGGTGCTCATATGGAAAATGGGAAGCAGTTGGTCCTCCATGTCAAAATCATTAAATCCTAAACATGGGGTAAGCCCAACGTGTGCGGCACCGTTCATTGCACAAAATCGGGTTTTGGAAGAGATTTTAGTGATCCTTAGTGGGGTACTCCTACAAGGTGAAGCTAAGTTGTCTCTAGTACAAGTAAAACTTCCACCCGTTGAACGGTTTGCCTACTTGAGGATGTGTTTTTAAGGGCACGGATAGAGCTTCCGACCCCCCTTAATTTCATTGACCCTCCACAAGAGTTGAGGAAAATGAGTTAAAAGAAGTACTCTGGCGAGCTCCAGATGTACAGAAATTGCTCTTGGTCGACTAATAAGGGTCGACCGTGCAAAAGACTGCAGTTGGAACCCCACCAAATGAAAGAAAAAATGTAAATGAAAGTGAGAAAAAGGGGTTCCAACGGTGAAATGAAGTGAAAGAGCACCCCGGTACAACGAATCTTTGGTTGTGAATGGTGTGAGTCCCTTTATCCATGAACTGACTGTCTTACTTCTACTTTTTCTCATGATCCTGGCTTGAGTCTAGTACTCGCATTGAGAGAGATAGGGAACGTCTTAGAAGACCAGTTGACCTCGTAAGCTGCTATATGATCTAGGAAATCCTCTACCGACGATTGGGGTTGTATGTTGCTATAGAGATCTGGAGAGCTGCATTGGTTTGAGTTAGGTTTGCTTGGGGACAAGCAAACAGTTAAGTGTGGGGGGATTTGATGACTCGGTATTTGCACATGTTTTCCCCTTTGTTTCTTGATTGTTTGAGCTTGAATTATCGTGTATTTGGACTATTTTACGCTAGGTTGTGTTCCTTTGTCACATTTCAGGTCCTAGCACATAAAGTGAAGCATAGGTGCAAGTTTCAAGTCAATCAGAGATCAATTGACGATTCGGGAGAAGAAACTCGGGTATGACCTGAAGAAGAATGGATTTCTACCTCAGTTTATGGAAAAATAATCATGCAATCTTGTCATGAAAAGAAAGAGGATGAGACTACGAGCGTCTGGGATCAAACGGCGACTGATTCGGAGTCCGGACGAGGGAGAAACGAAGCATTAAACAGAGGCTGAGCAAGCCACACGGGCACAACCCACACGGCCGTGTGACCTGGCCATGTGGCCGTGTGGAAATCACCGAGCCTTCACACGGGCAGCTGGGAAAGCCACACGGCCGTGTGCCCTGGCCGTGTGAGTCGGAATTGCTGTTTAAAACCCGATTTTCAGCAAAAGGAAAGGGGCAGAGCTGGGTTTTGGATCCCAAACACCCAAGGGACGAACCCTAGAGAGAGAGAGCGACTTGGGAACGTTCTTGGAGCTATTTTGGAGGATTTCTTCGCCATTGAAGCTCGGGAATCAAGCTTGGTGATGGAGATTGAAGATCTAGATCAGATTTCTGCAGTCTCTCTCTTCTCTATGGAGTAACTTCCTTTCACTTAGGTTTTGAGGAACCCTAGTTCCATGAGTTAGGATCTTTCTTGTATGAAGTTTTGGATGCTTTATTGTTTGATTATAATCGAATGATGCATGTTTATTGAGTCAATTGAAGTCTGATCAACTTTCCCTGATTCCTGCTGCAATCTGAGATAGATAGAATCTGATTAGGTTGCTAGAGTCTCATCATTCGGTAGTAGGAGATTGGCTATACGAGAGTTAGCCAGTTTACTGCTTTGTACTGGAATCCAATTCCAGTAGTGGAGTTCTGTGCTTATTGCTTCAGCTTTCTATCCCGGTGAAGACTAGTCGTCTGCCGGATAGTTCGACTGAGAGGGTTTGGTCAGCTTAAGAGATTCCAAGCTACTGTCGGATCTTCCGCAGTTTAATCAACAGTAAAACAACCAAAAGGAATTACAACTTGGACCTAATTGAGGAGCTAGGGGGAATCATACCTAAGTGAGTTCCCAAACTGTAATTAGTAGTTTTACTTAGTTTAGTTAGTAGAGTAGTTTGGTTAATCAATCCTTAATCTAGTTTGCTAGATAATGAACTGAAGCTGAGTAATAGTAACTCTAGAGACCCGTGGATTCGATATTTATTACTTGTGCCACTATACTGCAGTCTCTTTCATTGGTTACACTTGGCCATTGTTAGGTGTTGTGTTTTAGAGCATCAACCACCACTCTGCCAGTGTCAGCCACACAGCCCAGTGTTGCGGACAGTGATGAACCATGCCTCTCAAATACTCTTCCAAACAACGATTCAGCCGTTCTGTCTGACCATCTGTTTGTGGATGATATGCAGTAGAATAATGCAAAGAAACCCCCTGCAACTCCCATAGCTTGGACCAAAATGAGCTAGTAAAAATTGCATCCATGTCAGACACAATGGTCTCAGGCAACCCATGCAACTTAAACACTCCATCAAAGAACACTTGAGCCACTGATGCAGTAGAGTAAGGTTTTGATAACCTAAAGAAATGACCATACTTGGAAAACCTATCCACAACCACCAACACTGCATCTTTGCTATGAGAACTGGATAGGCCTTCTATGAAATCCATGGAAATATGTTTCCAAGACTGATCTGGGATAGGTAATGGTTGTAATAACCCAAGATAGGGCACATTCTCTGTCTTACATCTTTGACAAATTTCACAGTGTTGAATGAAGTGGTTCAAGGCAGTCTTAAGGCCAGGCCACCAAAAATACCTTTTAAGTCGTTGATAACTTGCATGAACCCCTGAGTGGCCTCCTATTGGTGAGTCATGAAACATCTTAAGTAATTGGTCCCTCATATTGCCATTTGTACCAACAAAGATAGCATATTTATGGTAGAGTAAACCCTGATGAATCCAATACAACTTTGGACCAATGAAAGGGACAACAACTTCAACTAGAAGTGCTTGTGCTTCCAGATCTCCAACATATGATTATTCCAGCTCAGCTAACAACGTAGGAAGGACTGCAGTGATAGGTCTACACTCACCTTGAATAACCATGGCAGTAGAAAAGTTGGGATGTCTTGACAAAGCATCAGCAACCTGATTAAACATGCCTTGTTGATACTGGATCTTAAAATCCAATCCCAACAACTTGACCAAACCCTTTTTTGAATTTTTATGTGAATATTCTGGCCAAGCATATGCTTGAGGCTCTCGTGATCTGTAACAATTTTGAACTGCCTCCCCTCTAAGTAGTGTCGCCACTTTGTCACAGTTAAGATCACAGCCAAATACTCCTTTTCATATGTGGGCAGTCCTTGTTTCCTAGGCCTCAGTGCTTGACTATGATAGGCTAAAGGTCGCCCTTCCTGAGCAATACAGCACCAATCCCCCCATCACTGGCATCAGTTTCTAAAACAAATGGTTTGGTGAAATCCGGAAGAGCCAAAACTGGAGCTTGCACCATAGCTTGTTTGAGAGCTTTAAAGGCCTCCTGAGCTTATTCGGACTAGTGAAAACAATCCTTCTTCAGTAGATCTGTAAGTGGCTTCCCAATTACCCCATAGTTGCGCACAAACTTTCTGTAATATCTAGTGAGGACGAGAAAACCCCTCAATTCCTTGACATTCTTGGGCACAGGCCAAGCAACCATGGCCTCAATCTTAGCAGGATTAGTGGTCACACCATCTTGATTGATAATATAACCCAAATAGCCAATTTGAGTCTGACCAAAAGAGCACTTCAAAGGTTTTGCATGGAGAGTATTGCTCCTGAGGATAGACAATGTTGCTGTCACATGCTCTTTGTGGCTGGCTTGATCCTTGCTGTAAATTAAAATATCATCAAAAAATACCAGAATGAACTGCTTGAGGTAAGGTGCAATGATCTGATTCAATAATGTCTGGAATGTAGCTGGAGCATTAGTTAATCCAAACGGCATTACTGTAAACTCATAGTGGCTTTGATGAGTTCTAAAGGCAGTCTTGTGTTGATCGTCAGGATGCATTCTAATTTGATGATACCCTGACAATAAGTCCAGGTTTGTAAAGAACTTAGACCCCCTTAATTCATCTAACAAGTCATCAATAACTGGAATTGGAAACTTATCTTTGACAGTCAGATCATTAAGTTGGCGATAGTCCACACAGAACCTCCATGATCCATCCTTCTTGAGTACCAGTAACACAGGTGATGCATAAGGACTCCTGCTAGGTTGTATGTACTATGATTCCATCATCTCTTTCACCAATCTATCCATCTCATTTTTCTGAGGAATGAAGTAAAGATAAGGTCTCAAATTCACAGGTTGAGAATTAGGCTTCAATGGAATTGTATGATCACACACACGAGCAGGTGGCAGTGTTTGTGGCTTCCCAAACACATAAGAAAACTCCTCCAGAACTGGTGCTAAGAACTCAGGCACTGGAGTGTTCTTGTTGGACTTCCCTTCATCAACCACTATACTCCACAACTACCCAACAAAGACAGCCTCTGACTGATGCATCAACTTCTGAAAGCTTTTTCCAAAAATGGCATTGCACTGAGCCGTATCTTGAATACCCTGTAGTACAACCTCCTGCCCTTCCCAACCAAAGAATAGCTGAAGATTGACAAAATCAAACGTAACTGGGCAAATGGTTTTAAGCCAATCTAAGCCCAGGACAACATCATTCGACCCCAGACTCAAAATCCTCATGTCATATGTAAACTTTTGTCCTTGCATCTCCCAACAGAATCCTTTGCAAACTAAGTGACTTGTAAGAGTAGTCCCATCCGCCAGTTTAACACGTAAGGGGTTACTTGCCTGGACTAATGGACAATGAAGAGCTTTGGCCTTCTTCTCACTCAGGTGACACAGGTGATGCATAAGGACTCCTGCTAGGCTGTATGTACTGTGATTCCATCATCTCTTTCACCAATCTATCCATCTCATTTTTCTGAGGAATGAAGTAACGATAAGGTCTCAAATTCACAGGTTGAGAATTAGGCTTCAATGGAATTGTATGATCACACTCACGAGCAGGTGGCAGTGTTTGTGGCTTCCCAAACACATCAGAAAACTCCTCCAGAACTGGTGCTAAGAACTCAGGCACTGGACTGTTCTTGTTGGACTTCCCTTCATCAACCACTATACTCCACAACTGCCCAACAAAGACAGCCTCTGACTGATGCATCAACTTCTGAAAGCTTTTTTCAAAAATGGCATTGCACTGAGCCATATCTTGAATACCCTGTAGTACAACCTCCTGCCCTTCCCAACCAAAGAATAGCTGAAGATTGACAAAATCAAACGTAACTGGGCAAATGGTTTTAAGCCAATCTAAGCCCAGGACAACATCATTCGACCCCAGACTCAAAATCCTCATGTCATATGTAAACTTTTGTCCTTGCATCTCCCAAAAGAATCCTTTGCAAACTAAGTGACTTATAAGAGCAGTCCCATCCGCCAGTTTGACACGTAAGGGGTTACTTGCCTGGACTAATGGACAATGAAGAGCCTTGGCCTTCTTCTCACTCAGGAAGGTGTGAGTACTACCGGTGTCTATTAAAATAAAGACCTTGTCCTGCTTCACTTTACCTTGGACAACCAATGAATTTGCTAACCCCCCACTATTCAGAGCCTGCATAGACACCTCTTCTAACTCAGTGGGTACTAAATCAGAACTAGATACCAATAATTCCTCTTCCTTAGGTCCAATCCACTCCTCCACTGGTCCACAATCACTGGTAGCCTACAACATGTTGATCTGCTTTTTTTGTGCACAGACATGACCAAAGAAATACCTGTCGCCACACTTAAAGCACACCCCTCGAGCTCCATTTCCCTTTTGATTCACCATAGGAGTCTTGACTCCTCCAGATGGTTTGGCATTAGGGCCTTCCCAACGGCGGGTATGAGGTGTATTGGTGCTACTGGAAGCCACCATAGGACGACTAGAAACCCCATGACTACCATGACACTTCTTCTGGCGAGCTAAATTCGACTCTTCTTCCAGCTGAGCCAGCTGAAAAGCATCTGCTAAGGTCGGTGGTTTCCACATTTGTATCACAGGGCGCAACTCATCCTCCAACCCACTAATAAAGCTGTTGATGAAATAGATTTCATCCAAGGCAGGATTGAAACGCGCCATTAACGATCGTAATTACTCGAATTTCTCTTGATATTCAGCTAAGGAACCAGTTTGACGGATTTTGTTGAACTCAGCCACCACACCCCCATAAGAGCGATTCCCAAATCGTTGACACAGAGCGGCCACAAAATCTTCCCAAATCAGGTCTCGTCTACCAATTTTCCATCCTTCGAACCACAAATCCGCACGACGCTGAAAATAGATCACTGCTAAGTTCACCTTCTGATCATTATGAATACTATAGATCTCGAATAATTTCTCGTATTTCAGAGTCCACTCATGAGGATCGTCGCCATTAAAGGACGGGAAATCGAGTCGGGGAAGCGGAGGATTATTACCTGGGCCCGGAGCCTGGAAATGCTCCCGCTCAGCTACATGAGGAATCGGAGCAAGAACCCTAGGTGCCTGCGCCATGGCAGGATCAGCTCCCCGAAAGCCTTGGTTCGTTAAAGGTAGAACGTCGCGAGCTCCATTCCGGTATACCAGCGGAACGGCCGCACCGACAATGGGACCTGGTGGCCTCAGATTCACCATCAATTGAAGCATCTCACGAATTTCCAAAGTAAAATTGCCAAAACGAGTGTTCTGGCGATCTTCCAACTCGGCCAAACGCGTCGCAGAGCTGGCTTCCATAGAATCCAAACAAGCTGTAAGATTGACGAATTGATGTGAATGACCTTATGCACGAGTTACCATCTCCTGAAACTGAGTAGCTTGCGATGTGACCAAACTCCGTACATTGGCAATCTTATCATCCAAATCGCCATGCGCCTGCGTCGTCGACAGCATGAGACTGGTAAGGCGCTCATCCATGGATCCTCTCGTGTTCGCCATGATTGTGCCAAGACAGGGCTTTGATACCACCTTGTCACCCCTGGGGAAGAAGAAATGGTCCTGGCGAGTGTAATTCCTGGGAAGAAGATGAGTTAGAGAGAAGAGTTGGGAATTAAGGATAAGAACAGAGGGAAGGAAGAGAGGGAAAGATAGGAGAGAGAGAGAGAGAGAGAGAGAGAGAGAGAGAGAGAGAGAGAAAGAGTAAAGTGTATTGATCTCTGGAAAAGTTAGTTACAATGGTTCTCGCGGGTCTACTTTATACACAATTGGCAAATAACCAAATGACCCCCATATCACTCTTCCTATCTCATCACTTATCTTCTGACTATTTACAAAATGGCCCATTCGTTACAACCAATCCAACTATCCAAGCACCAAAGATGAGATAATTGGAAATTAAGTATACGAATCAAAGAAAACGAAACCCTTGAAGTTATTTAGCAAGATCAATCGTGGCTCTACCTACTGCTGACCTTTGTTAACTTCGATTAGAAAGCACAAGATCAAGCAATTAACATGTTCGTGTCCCTCCCTACACGGCAGGAGCTCATATAAGATACAAAAAATGGACACAGTTTACATTGGCCTATCTCTATCTGAAAGAAAATTCAACTACAATAGACTGTTATACTTCAATCTTGCAAGTATGAAATCGCCAACAATATAAGTATTATAATAACCAAAAGTGCAAACCAATGTTACTAAAACCAAAGTTTTGATCACATATTAAGTTAGTAGGCAGTAGAATGGAGCATATCATTAGAGTTGAATAAGTTGCTAATATGATTTGTTAGTTTGATCAAGTAAATCCCAACAACTATTTGATCTCTAATTATTTAACATGGAACCCAATCTTAACTAAAGTGGAACAACTTGATGAGATGCTGAGAAATTAAAATTTCGTAGTTGAGAAATGAGAATTTAGCAGCAATAGAAGTACACAAGGCAAACAGTAAGATAAACATTAGAACCAACCACACATCTATATAACTCAAGGGGAAGGTTTTAAAGTAGTGAGAATCATGAAGTCCTCAAAATCATGAAATCCTCAAACTTGTTTATTTCATAATACAAATTCATGGCACCATGGCTTCTCTAAATTAAAGAGTTTTCAAGCAATTTAACAAAAGGATAACTGTCCAATTTTGATAATACATGGTGGAATTGCAGAACAAAGAATGTAGCTCGTTGTTCTCCTTAAAAATCTCAGGAGCAATGTTTTTTTATATAACTCAAGACACCAACTTCAACTCTGGAAGATTACACCCATCTTAAACCAAGGAACTTCACAACCAATCCAACCCCATCACACTGGAAAGTCATGGCAAACGAATTAAAACCCCTTTGTGAGAAAGGTCATATGCATTCAGTAAGACGTACAATGTGTGAAAGATCCTGTTGTCTAGGGCCAATAGTATTGGTAGTACCCCATTACCAAGTCAATTGTAGTCCACATTTTCAATAAGTGAGTACAACCCCAGGTTTGACAAGCCTTATGCGAACAATGAAGGAAGGTGAAAGAACCAAAATAAACATTGGTGCAGGGAGGAGCACATACCCGAAAATTTGTACATATTATTCGAGAAAGCCATAGTCATATTGATGACTCGGTATTTGCACATGTTTTCCCCTTTCTTTCTTGATTTTTTGAGCTTGAATTATCGTGTCTTTGGCCTATTTTACGCTAGGTTGTGTTCCTTTGTCACATTTCAGGTCCTAGCACATAAAGTGAAGCATAGGCGCAAGTTTCAAGTCAATCAGAGATCAATTGACGATTCGGGAGAAGAAACTCGGGTATGACCTGAAGAAGAATGGATTTCTACCTCACTTTATGGACAAAGAATCATGCAAGCTTGTCATGAAAAGAAAGAGGACGAGACTACGAGCGTCTGGGATCAAACGGCGACTGATTTGGAGTCCGGACGAGGGAGAAACGAAGCATTAAACAGAGGCTGAGCAAGCCACACGGGCACAACCCACACGGCTGTGTGACCTAGCCATGTGGCCGTGTGGAAATCACCGAGCATTCACACGGGCAGCTGGGAAAGCCACACGGCCGTGTGGCCTGGCCGTGTGAGTCGAGAATTGCTGTTTAAAACCCGATTTTCAGCAAAAGGAAAGGGGGAGAGCTGGGTTTTGGATCCCGAACACCCAAGGGACGAACCCTAGAGAGAGAGAGCGACTTGGGAACATTCTTGGAGCTATTTTGGAGGATTTCTTCGCCATTGGAGCTCGGGAATCAAGCTTGGAGATGGAGATTGAAGATCTAGATCAGATTTCTGCAGTCTCTCTCTTCTCTATGGAGTAACTTCCCTTCACTTAGGTTTTGAGGAACCCTAGTTCCATGAGTTAGGATCTTACTTGTATGAAGTTTTGGATGCTATATTGTTTGATTATAATCGAATGATGCATGTTTATTGAGTCAATTGAAGTCTGATCAACTTTTCCTGATTTCTGCTGCAACCTGAGATAGATAGAATCTGATTAGGTTGTTAGAGCCTCATCATTTGGTAGTAGGAGATTGGCTATACGAGAGTTAGCCAATTTACTGCTTTGTACTGGAATCCAATTCCAGTAGTGGAGTTCTGTTCTTACTGCTTCAGCTTTCTATCCTGGTGAAGACTAGTCGTCTGCCGCGTAGTTAGACTGAGAGGGGTTGGTCA
Source organism: Linum trigynum (assembly GCA_964030455.1). Taxonomy (NCBI): domain Eukaryota; kingdom Viridiplantae; phylum Streptophyta; class Magnoliopsida; order Malpighiales; family Linaceae; genus Linum; species Linum trigynum. Next base: position 7,220,324 of record OZ034818.1, read on the forward strand.
GCTTAAGAGATTCCAAGCTACTGTCGGATCTTCCGCAGTTTAATCAACAGTAAAACAACCAAAAGGAATTACAACTTGGACCTAATTGAGGAGCTAGGGGGAATCATACCTAAGTGAGTTCCCAAACTGTAATTAGTAGTTTTACTTAGTTTAGTTAGTAGAGTAGTTTAGTTAATCAATCCTTAATCTAGTTTGCTAGATAATGAACTGAAGCTGAGTAATAGTAACTCTAGAGACACGTGGATTCGATATTTATTACTTGTGCCACTATACTGCAGTCCCTTTCATTGGTTACACTTGGCCATTATTAGGTGTTGTGTTTAGAGCATCAAGTTTTTGGCGCCGTTGCCGGGGACTTTCTAGAGTATTAGGAAAGGCAGAAGTTTGATACTTTAGCGTTTTTCTTTTCTTTTCCACCCTTGCTTTTCACTTGGGTGTTTTTGTTTTTGTTGGTGCAGATCTGAATCATGGATACTAATGGCTTCTCCAATCATTGGGGGTATCCACCACCATCCGGGTGGTATTACGTAGCAACTCCCTACAGCAATCAAGGAGGAGAAGACTATGGATTCGGGTTCCAGTACCAACCCCCTTACTACGGAGAACAATCAGACCCCTGGGCATATCAAGAACAACCTCATTACCAAGAAGACTTTCTCCCACAACCAGAAGGGCCATCGGAGCTGGAGTTACCCATGGCGGCCTTCACGGGCCACTCTGCAGAGCCATGCTACACTTCACTGGAGGATTCGAACGAACAATTAAGGCTTCTCGTGGAGCAGTTTGCTCGAGACACTGAGAAATCATGCTCCAAGATGGATCTTCAAATCAAATCCCTTGCCACTTCCGATCCCTCATTTCTCCATGATATGGAGGAGACTGTTCAGCGCTCAGCGAAGCAAACAGAGTGGGTGAAGCAAGTTTGCTCACATCTTGCTCAAGATCACCTTTCTGCTACCACGCTAGAAGAGGTGGAGGATGACAAAGGCTATGGGAGCGTTGAGGAGCCTACAGAAGTTATCACAGAGAACTCCCATGATAACCATGATCAGGAAAGTCCTTTGGTTGCAGACCACACCTTTCCTCATTTATGCTCTAACATGCTGGGCCCGTGCGAGGAGATGCAAGATGATCCCATTGAAGAAATTGCTTGGCGACTTGCTCTCCAATATGTTCTAGAAGAAGAAGGGCGAGCAAGGATGAGGAAGGAAGTTGTGGATGATGAGGAAGAAAGAAAAGAAGAGGTGGTTCTTGATCTTTTCCCAGGGGAGAGACCACATTTTGAAGAAGGAAGGGGGGCTGAGGAAGCAATTGGCGTCCAGGCTGAGGATGAAGTTGAGGTGGAAGAGGCATGCACCGGCCATGAGTTGCAAGTAATATCCCCACCAAACTTTGAGGAACTGCTTGGCAAGGACCCATTTGCAGTGTCTCTTTGCCAGACCACGGCCACATCGACATCGGTCCCTCTTGGTGGACGCGATGGTGGTCGGTCGATGCTGTCATATATGGTTTGGGGCAATGAGACGAGAGAAGAGAAGAAGAGGTCTCGAGGGTGGAGACTTCATCTGCATCAAGTACATGAGCCTTCATCACCTGCCACACCACATGCTCGTGACTTGAGACTCCACCTCATCGACGAGAACCTCAACTTCAAGGAGGTTCTAGCATGGACCGAAACTTAGGAGACATCGTCCGGCTCACGACGTGAAAGAAGCGCTTGTTGGGAGGCAACCCAACCAGTCGGTTTGCATTTCTTTCTCTATATCTCCTCAGTTGAGTCAGTTTTTTTATTTGATTTTAGAGTCAATAACTCAACCTTTGTGAGATTTTGTGTGGTGTTTGTGTTCTGATTACTCTCTATTCCTGGAATGCACTGCCTGACCCGTACATCATCATTCACCCTTGATCCGGTAACTTTGTTCTACCCTCCTTATCTTTCCTCCATTGAGGACAATGTCGTGCTTAAGTGTGGGGGGGGGGGTGTTCGATTATGTATGCGGGTGAATGTTTGGCTGTTTGTGTGCTTGGAGCCTAGTCCACTGTCCAAATTTTTAAATTTGAGGGCTCCATGTTCGTGTTTCCTTGCAAATTGCCTGCTCAGTATGCTTTGAATCGACAGTCTCTATAGTAATGTGCAACCTAGGGAGGTAGTGTAGCACTATGGAGGATGTTGAAGTATAAGATTTTTCCTATCTAGCTCTCTGCTGTGTCAGTTGATTTTGTGAATTAGTGGAGCTAAGACCGTTGAATTCATGTGGTAATGGTGACTCTGTTTGGATTATGTTATGGACTCGTGTATCGAACAGGGTGCTCATATGGAAAATGGGAAGCAGTTGGTCCTCCATGTCAAAATCATTAAATCTTAAACATGGGGTAAGCCCAACGTGTGCGGCACCGTTCATTGCACAAAATCGGGTTTTGGAATAGATTTTAGTGATCCTTAGTGGGGTACTCCTACAAGGTGAAGCTAAGTTGTCTCTAGTACAAGTAAAACTTCCACCCGTTGAACGGTTTGCCTACTTGAGGATGTGTTTTTAAGGGCACGGATAGAGCTTACGACCCCCCCTTAATTTCATTGACCCTCCACATGAGTTGAGGAAAAGGAGTTAAAAGAAGTACTCTGGCGAGCTCCAGATGTACAGAAATTGCTCTTGCTCGACTAATAAGGGTCGACCATGCAAAAGACTGCAGTTGGAACCCCACCAAATGAAAGAAAAAATGTAAATGAAAGTGAGAAAAAGGGGTTCCAACGGTGAAATGAAGTGAAAGAGCACCCCGGTACAATGAATCCTTGGTTGTGAATGGTGTGAGTCCCTTTATCCATGAACTGACTGTCTTACTTCTACTTTTTCTCATGATCCTGGCTTGAGTCTAGTACTCGCATTGAGAGAGATAGGGAACGTCTTAGAAGACCAGTTGACCTCGTAAGCTGCTATATGATCTAGGAAATCCTCTACAGACGATCGGGGTTGTATGTTGCTATAGAGCTCTGGAGAGCTGCATTGGTTTGAGTTAGGTTTGCTTGGGGACAAGCAAACAGTTAAGTGTGGGGGGATTTGATGACTCGGTATTTGCACATGTTTTCCCCTTTGTTTCTTGATTGTTTGAGCTTGAATTATCGTGTCTTTGGTCTATTTAACGCTAGGTTGTGTTCCTTTGTCACATTTCAGGTCCTAGCGCATAAAGTGAAGCATAGGCGCAAGTTTCAAGTCAATCAGAGATCAATTGACGATTCGGGAGAAGAAACTCGGGTATGACCTGAAGAAGAATGGATTTATACCTCACTTTATGGACAAAGAATCATGAAAGCTTGTCATGAAAAGAAAGAGGACGAGACTACGAGCGTCTGGGATCAAACGGCGACTGATTCGGAGTCCGGACGAGGGAGAAACGAAGCATTAAACAGAGGCTGAGCAAGCCACACGGGCACAACCCACACGGCCGTGTGACCTAGCCATGTGGCCGTGTGGAAATCACCGAGCCTTCACACGGGCAGCTGGGAAAGCCACATGCTCGTGTGACCTGGCCGTGTGAGTCGAGAATTGCTGTTTAAAACCCGATTTTCAGCAAAAGGAAAGGGGGAGAGCTGGGTTTTGGATCCCAAACACCCAAGGGACGAACCCTAGAGAGAGAGAGCGACTTGGGAACATTATTGGAGCTATTTTGGAGGATTTCTTCGCCATTGGAGCTCGGGAATCAAGCTTGGAGATGGAGATTGAAGATCTAGATCAGATTTCTGCAGTCTCTCTCTTCTCTATGGAGTAACTTCCCTTCACTTAGGTTTTGAGGAACCCTAGTTCCATGAGTTAGGATCTTTCTTGTATGAAGTTTTGGATGCTATATTGTTTGATTATAATCGAATGATGCATGTTTATTGAGTCAATTGAAGTCTTATCAACTTTTCCTGATTTCTGCTGCAACCTGAGATAGATAGAATCTGATTAGGTTGTTAGAGCCTCATCATTTGGTAGTAGGAGATTGGCTATACGAGAGTTAGCCAATTTACTGCTTTGTACTGGAATCCAATTCCAGTAGTGGAGTTCTGTTCTTACTGCTTCAGCTTTCTATCCCGGTGAAGACTAGTCGTCTGCCGGGTAGTTAGACTGAGAGGGGTTGGTCAGCTTAAGAGATTCCAAGCTACTGTCGGATCTTCCGCAGTTTAATCAACAGTAAAACAACCAAAAGGAATTACAACTTGGACCTAATTGAGGAGCTAGGGGGAATCATACCTAAGTGAGTTCCCAAACTGTAATTAGTAGTTTTACTTAGTTTAGTTAGTAGAGTAGTTTGGTTAATCAATCCTTAATCTAGTTTGCTAGATAATGAACTGGAGCTGAGTAATAGTAACTCTAGAGACCCGTGGATTCGATATTTATTACTTGTGCCACTATACTGCAGTCTCTTTCATTGGTTACACTTGGCCATTGTTAGGTGTAGTGTTTTAGAGCATCAACCACCACTCTGCCAGTGTCAGCCACACAGCCCAGTGTTGCGGACAGTGATGAACCATGCCTCTCAAATACTCTTCCAAACAACGATTCAGCCGTTCTGTCTGACCATCTGTTTGTGGATGATATGCAGTAGAATAATGCAAAGAAACCCCCTGCAACTCCCATAGCTTGGACCAAAATGAGCTAGTAAAAATTGCATCCATGTCAGACACGATGGTCTCAGGCAACCCATGCAACTTAAACACTCCATCAAAGAACACTTGAGCTACTGATGCAGTAGAGTAAGGTTTTGATAACCTAAAGAAATGACCATACTTGGAAAACCTATCCACAACCACCAACACTGCATCTTTGCTATGAGAACTGGATAGGCTTTCTATGAAATCCATGGAAATATGTTTCCAAGACTGATCTGGGATAGGTAATGGTTGTAATAACCCAAGATAGGGCACATTCTCTGTCTTACATCTTTGACAAATTTCACAGTGTTGAATGAAGTGGTTCAAGGCAGTCTTAAGGCCAGGCCACCAAAAATACCTTTTAAGTTGTTGATAACTTGCATGAACCCCTGAGTGGCCTCCTATTGGTGAGTCATGAAACATCTTAAGTAATTGGTCCCTCATATTGCCATTTGTACCAACAAAGATAGCATATTTATGGTAGAGTAAACCCTGATGAATCCAATACAACTTTGGACCAATGAAAGGGACAACAACTTCAACTAGAAGTGCTTGTGCTTCCAGATCCCCAACATATGATTATTCCAGCTCAGCTAACAACGTAGGAAGGACTGCAGTGATAGGTCTACACTCACCTTGAATAACCATGGCAGTAGAAAAGTTGGGATGTCTTGACAAAGCATCAGCAACCTGATTAAACTTGCCTTGTTGATACTGGATCTTAAAATCCAATCCCAACAACTTGACCAAACCCTTTTTTGAATTTGTATGTGAATATTCTGGCCAAGCATATGCTTGAGGCTCTCGTGATCTGTAACAATTTTGAACTGCCTCCCCTCTAAGTAGTGTCGCCACTTTGTCACAGTTAAGATCACAGCCAAATACTCCTTTTCATATGTGGGCAGTCCTTGTTTCCTAGGCCTCAGTGCTTGACTATGATAGGCTAAAGGTCGCCCTTCCTGAGCAATACAGCACCAATCCCCCCATCACTGGCATCAGTTTCTAAAACAAATGGTTTGGTGAAATCCGGAAGAGCCAAAACTGGAGCTTGCACCATAGCTTGTTTGAGAGCTTTAAAGGCCTCCTGAGCTTATTCGGACTAGTGATAACAATCCTTCTTCAGTAGATCTGTAAGTGGCTTCCCAATTACCCCATAGTTGCGCACAAACTTTCTGTAATATCTAGTGAGGACGAGAAAACCCCTCAATTCCTTGACATTCTTGGGCACAAGCCAAGCAACCATGGCCTCAATCTTAGCAGGATTAGTGGTCACACCATCTTGATTGATAATATAACCCAAATAGCCAATTTGAGTCTGACCAAAAGAGCACTTCGAAGGTTTTGCATGGAGAGTATTGCTCCTGAGGATAGACAATGTTGCTGTCACATGCTCTTTGTGGCTGGCTTGATCCTTGCTGTAAATTAAAATATCATCAAAAAATACCAGAATGAACTGCTTGAGGTAAGGTGCAATGATCTGATTCATTAATGTCTGGAATGTAGCTGGAGCATTAGTTAATCCAAACGGCATTACTGTAAACTCATAGTGGCTTTGATGAGTTCTAAAGGCAGTCTTGTGTTGATCGACAGGATGCATTCTAATTTGATGATACCCTGACAATAAGTCCAGCTTCGTAAAGAACTTAGACCCCCTTAATTCATCTAACAAGTCATCAATAACTGGAATTGGAAACTTATCTTTGACAGTCAGATCATTAAGTTGGCGATAGTCCACACAGAACCTCCATGATCCATCCTTCTTGAGTACCAGTAACACAGGTGATGCATAAGGACTCCTGCTAGGTTGTATGTACTATGATTCCATCATCTCTTTCACCAATCTATCCATCTCATTTTTCTGAGGAATGAAGTAAAGATAAGGTCTCAAATTCACAGGTTGAGAATTAGGCTTCAATGGAATTGTATGATCACACACACGAGCAGGTGGCAGTGTTTGTGGCTTCCCAAACACATCAGAAAACTCCTCCAGAACTGGTGCTAAGAACTCAGGCACTGGAGTGTTCTTGTTGGACTTCCCTTCATCAACCACTATACTCCACAACTACCCAACAAAGACAGCCTCTGACTGATGCATCAACTTCTGAAAGCTTTTTCCAAAAATGGCATTGCACTGAGCCGTATCTTGAATACCCTGTAGTACAACCTCCTGCCCTTCCCAACCAAAGAATAGCTGAAGATTGACAAAATCAAACGTAACTGGGCAAATGGTTTTAAGCCAATCTAAGCCCAAGACAACATCATTCGACCCCAGACTCAAAATCCTCATGTCATATGTAAACTTTTGTCCTTGCATCTCCCAACAGAATCCTTTGCAAACTAAGTGACTTGTAAGAGTAGTCCCATCCGCCAGTTTAACACGTAAGGGGTTACTTGCCTGGACTAATGGACAATGAAGAGCTTTGGCCTTCTTCTCACTCAGGTGACACAGGTGATGCATAAGGACTCCTGCTAGGCTGTATGTACTGTGATTCCATCATCTCTTTCACCAATCTATCCATCTCATTTTTCTGAGGAATGAAGTAACGATAAGGTCTCAAATTCACAGGTTGAGAATTAGGCTTCAATGGAATTGTATGATCACACTCACGAGACGGTGGCAGTGTTTGTGGCTTCCCAAACACATCAGAAAACTCCTCCAGAACTGGTGCTAAGAACTCAGGCACTGGACTGTTCTTGTTGGACTTCCCTTCATCAACCACTATACTCCACAACTGCCCAACAAAGACAGCCTCTGACTGATGCATCAACTTCTAAAAGCTTTTTTCAAAAATGGCATTGCACTGAGCCATATCTTGAATACCCTGTAGTACAACCTCCTGCCCTTCCCAACCAAAGAATAGCTGAAGATTGACAAAATCAAACGTAACTGGGCAAATGGTTTTAAGCCAATCTAAGCCCAGGACAACATCATTCGACCCCAGACTCAAAATCCTCATGTCATATGTAAACTTTTGTCCTTGCATCTCCCAAAAGAATCCTTTGCAAACTAAGTGACTTATAAGAGCAGTCCCATCCGCCAGTTTGACACGTAAGGGGTTACTTGCCTGGACTAATGGACAATGAAGAGCCTTGGCCTTCTTCTCACTCAGGAAGGTGTGAGTACTACCGGTGTCTATTAAAATAAAGACCTTGTCCTGCTTCACTTTACCTTGGACAACCAATGAATTTGCTAACCCCCCACTATTCAGAGCCTGCATAGACACCTCTTCTAACTCAGTGGGTACTAAATCAGAACTAGATACCAGTAATTCCTCTTCCTTAGGTCCAATCCACTCCTCCACTGGTCCACAATCACTGGCAGCGTACAACATGTTGATCTGCTTTTTTTGTGCACAGACATGACCAAAGAAATACCTGTCGCCACACTTAAAGCACACCCCTCGAGCTCCATTTCCCTTTTGATTCACCATAGGAGTCTTGACTCCTCCAGATGGTCTGGCATTAGGGCCTTCCCAACGGCGGGTGTGAGGTGTATTGGTGCTACTGGAAGCCACCATAGGACGACTAGAAACCCCATGACTACCATGACACTTCTTCTGGCGAGCTAAATTCGACTCTTCTTCCAGCTGCGCCAGCTGAAAAGCATCTGCTAAGGTCGGTGGTTTCCACATTTGTATCACAGGGCGCAACTCATCCTCCAACCCACTAATAAAGCTGTTGATGAAATAGATTTCATCCAAGGCAGGATTGAAACGCGCCATTAACGATCGTAATTACTCGAATTTCTCTTGATATTCAGCTAAGGAACCAGTTTGACGGAGTTTGTTGAACTCAGCCACCACACCCCCATAAAAGCGATTCCCAAATCGTTGACACAGAGCGGCCACAAAATCTTCCCAAATCAGGTCTCGTCTACCAATTTTCCATCCTTCGAACCACAAATCCGCACGACGCTGAAAATAGATCACTGCTAAGTTCACCTTCTGATCATTATGAATACTATAGATCTCGAATAATTTCTCGTATTTCAGAGTCCACTCATGAGGATCGTTGCCATTAAAGGATGGGAAATCGAGTCGGGGAAGCGGAGGATTATTACCTGGGCCCGGAGCCTGGAAATGCTCCCGCTCAGCTACATGAGGAATCGGAGCAAGAACCCTAGGTGCCTGCGCCATGGCAGGATCAGCTCCCCGAAAGCCTTGGTTCGTTAAAGGTAGAACGTCGCGAGCTCCATTCCGGTATACCAGCGGAACGGCCGCACCGACAATGGGACCTGGTGGCCTCAGATTCACCATCAATTGAAGCATCTCACGAATTTCCAAAGTAAAATTGCCAAAACGAGTGTTCTGGCGATCTTCCAACTCGGCCAAACGCGTCGCAGAGCTGGCTTCCATAGAATCCAAACAAGCTGTAAGATTGACGAATTGATGTGAATGACCTTATGCACGAGTTACCATCTCCTGAAACTGAGTAGCTTGCGATGTGACCAAACTCCGTACATTGGCAATCTTATCATCCAAATCGCCATGCGCCTGCGTCGTCGACAGCATGAGACTGGTAAGGCGCTCATCCATGGATCCTCTCGTGTTCGCCATGATTGTGCCAAGACAGGGCTTTGATACCACCTTGTCACCCCTGGGGAAGAAGAAATGGTCCTGGCGAGTGTAATTCCTGGGAAGAAGATGAGTTAGAGAGAAGAGTTGGGAATTAAGGATAAGAACAGAGGGAAGGAAGAGAGGGAAAGATAGGAGAGAGAGAGAGAGAGAGAGAGAGAGAGAGAGAAAGAGTAAAGTGTATTGATCTCTGGAAAAGTTAGTTACAATGGTTCTCGCGGGTCTACTTTATACACAATTGGCAAATAACCAAATGACCCCCATATCACTCTTCCTATCTCATCACTTATCTTCTGACTATTTACAAAATGGTCCATTCGTTACAACCAATCCAACTATCCAAGCACCAAAGATGAGATAATTGGAAATTAAGTATACGAATCAGAGAAAACGAAACCCTTGAAGTTATTTAGCAAGATCAATCGTGGCTCTACCTACTGCTGACCTTTGTTAACTTCGATTAGAAAGCACAAGATCAAGCAATTAACATGTTCGTGTCCCTCCCTACACGGCAGGAGCTCATATAAGATACAAAAAATGGACACAGTTTACATTGGCCTATCTCTATCTGAAAGAAAATTCAACTACAATAGACTGTTATACTTCAATCTTGCAAGTATGAAATCGCCAACAATATAAGTATTATAATAACCAAAAGTGCAAACCAATGTTACTAAAACCAAAGTTTTGATCACATATTAAGTTAGTAGGCAGTAGAATGGAGCATATCATTAGAGTTGAATAAGTTGCTAATATGATTTGTTAGTTTGATCAAGTAAATCCCAACAACTATTTGATCTCTAATTATTTAACATGGAACCCAATCTTAACTAAAGTGGAACAACTTGATGAGATGCTGAGAAATTAAAATTTCGTAGTTGAGAAATGAGAATTTAGCAGCAATAGAAGTACACAAGGCAAACAGTAAGATAACATTAGAACCAACCACACATCTATATAACTCAAGGGGAAGGTTTTAAAGTAGTGAGAATCATGAAGTCCTCAAAATCATGAAATCCTCAAACTTGTTTATTTCATAATACAAATTCATGGCACCATGGCTTCTCTAAATTAAAGAGTTTTCAAGCAATTTAACAAAAGGATAACTGTCCAATTTTGATAATACATGGTGGAATTGCAGAACAAAGAATGTAGCTCGTTGTTCTCCTTAAAAATCTCAGGAGCAATTTTTTTTATATAACTCAAGACACCAACTTCAACTCTGGAAGATTACACCCATCTTAAACCAAGGAACTTCACAACCAATCCAACCCCATCACACTGGAAAGTCATGGCAAACGAATTAAAACCCCTTTGTGAGAAAGGTCATATGCATTCAGTAAGACGTACAATGTGTGAAAGATCCTGTTGTCTAGGGCCAATAGTATTGGTAGTACCCCATTACCAAGTCAATTGTAGTCCACATTTTCAATAAGTGAGTACAACCCCAGGTTTGACAAGCCTTATGCGAACAATGAAGGAAGGTGAAAGAACCAAAATAAACATTGGTGCAGGGAGGAGCACATACCCGAAAATTTGTACATATTATTCGAGAAAGCCATAGTCATATTGATGACTCGGTATTTGCACATGTTTTCCCCTTTCTTTCTTGATTTTTTGAGCTTGAATTATCGTTTCTTTGGCCTATTTTACGCTAGGTTGTGTTCCTTTGTCACATTTCAGGTCCTAGCACATAAAGTGAAGCATAGGCGCAAGTTTCAAGTCAATCAGAGATCAATTGACGATTCGGGAGAAGAAACTCGGGTATGACCTGAAGAAGAATGGATTTCTACCTCACTTTATGGACAAAGAATCATGCAAGCTTGTCATGAAAAGAAAGAGGACGAGACTACGAGCGTCTGGGATCAAACGGCGACTGATTTGGAGTCCGGACGAGGGAGAAACGAAGCATTAAACAGAGGCTGAGCAAGCCACACGGGCACAACCCACACGGCTGTGTGACCTAGCCATGTGGCCGTGTGGAAATCACCGAGCCTTCACACGGGCAGCTGGGAAAGCCACACGGCCGTGTGGCCTGGCCGTGTGAGTCGAGAATTGCTGTTTAAAACCCGATTTTCAGCAAAAGGAAAGGGGGAGAGCTGGGTTTTGGATCCCGAACACCCAAGGGACGAACCCTAGAGAGAGAGAGAGCGACTTGGGAACATTCTTGGAGCTATTTTGGAGGATTTCTTCGCCATTGGAGCTCGGGAATCAAGCTTGGAGATGGAGATTGAAGATCTAGATCAGATTTCTGCAGTCTCTCTCTTCTCTATGGAGTAACTTCCCTTCACTTAGGTTTTGAGGAACCCTAGTTCCATGAGTTAGGATCTTACTTGTATGAAGTTTTGGATGCTATATTGTTTGATTATAATCGAATGATGCATGTTTATTGAGTCAATTGAAGTCTGATCAACTTTTCCTGATTTCTGCTGCAACCTGAGATAGATAGAATCTGATTAGGTTGTTAGAGCCTCATCATTTGGTAGTAGGAGATTGGCTATACGAGAGTTAGCCAATTTACTGCTTTGTACTGGAATCCAATTCCAGTAGTGGAGTTCTGTTCTTACTGCTTCAGCTTTCTATCCCGGTGAAGACTAGTCGTCTGCCGGGTAGTTAGACTGAGAGGGGTTGGTCAGCTTAAGAGATTCCAAGCTACTGTCGGATCTTCCGCAGTTTAATCAACAGTAAAACAACCAAAAGGAATTACAACTTGGACCTAATTGAGGAGCTAGGGGGAATCATACCTAAGTGAGTTCCCAAACTGTAATTAGTAGTTTTACTTAGTTTAGTTAGTAGAGTAGTTTAGTTAATCAATCCTTAATCTAGTTTGCTAGATAATGAACTGAAGCTGAGTAATAGTAACTCTAGAGACACGTGGATTCGATATTTATTACTTGTGCCACTATACTGCAGTCCCTTTCATTGGTTACACTTGGCCATTATTAGGTGTTGTGTTTTAGAGCATCAAGTTTTTGGCGCCGTTGCCGGGGACTTTCTAGAGTATTAGGAAAGGCAGAAGTTTGTTACTTTAGCGTTTTTCTTTTCTTTTCCACCCTTGCTTTTCACTTGGGTGTTTTTGTTTTTGTTGGTGCAGATCTGAATCATGGATACTAATGGCTTCTCCAATCATTGGGGGTATCCACCACCATCCGGGTGGTATTACCCAGCAACTCCCTACAGCAATCAAGGAGGAGAAGACTATGGATTCGGGTTCCAGTACCAACCCCCTTACTACGGAGAACAATCAGACCCCTGGGCATATCAAGAACAACCTCATTACCAAGAAGACTTTCTCCCACAACCAGAAGGGCCATCGGAGCTGGAGTTACCCATGGCGGCCTTCACGGGCCACTCTGCAGAGCCATGCTACACTTCACTGGAGGATTCGAACGAACAATTAAGGCTTCTCGTGGAGCAGTTTGCTCGAGACACTGAGAAATCATGCTCCAAGATGGATCTTCAAATCAAATCCCTTGCCACTTCCGATCCCTCATTTCTCCATGATATGGAGGAGACTGTTCAGCGCTCAGCGAAGCAAACAGAGTGGGTGAAGCAAGTTTGCTCACATCTTGCTCAAGATCACCTTTCTGCTACCACGCTAGAAGAGGTGGAGGATGACAAAGGCTATGGGAGCGTTGAGGAGCCTACAGAAGTTATCACAGAGAACTCCCATGATAACCATGATCAGGAAAGTCCTTTGGTTGCAGACCACACCTTTCCTCATTTATGCTCTAACATGCTGGGCCCGTGCGAGGAGATGCAAGATGATCCCATTGAAGAAATTGCTTGGCGACTTGCTCTCCAATATGTTCTAGAAGAAGAAGGGCGAGCAAGGATGAGGAAGGAAGTTGTGGATGATGAGGAAGAAAGAAAAGAAGAGGTGGTTCTTGATCTTTTCCCAGGGGAGAGACCACATTTTGAAGAAGGAAGGGGGGCTGAGGAAGCAATTGGCGTCCAGGCTGAGGATGAAGTTGAGGTGGAAGAGGCATGCACCGGCCATGAGTTGCAAGTAATATCCCCACCAAACTTTGAGGAACTGCTTGGCAAGGACCCATTTGCAGTGTCTCTTTGCCAGACCACGGCCACATCGACATCGGTCCCTCTTGGTGGACGCGATGGTGGTCGGTCGATGCTGTCATATATGGTTTGGGGCAATGAGACGAGAGAAGAGAAGAAGAGGTCTCGAGGGTGGAGACTTCATCTGCATCAAGTACATGAGCCTTCATCACCTGCCACACCACATGCTCGTGACTTGAGACTCCACCTCATCGACGAGAACCTCAACTTCAAGGAGGTTCTAGCATGGACCGAAACTTAGGAGACATCGTCCGGCTCACGACGTGAAAGAAGCGCTTGTTGGGAGGCAACCCAACCAGTCGGTTTGCATTTCTTTCTCTATATCTCCTCAGTTGAGTCAGTTTTTTTATTTGATTTTAGAGTCAATAACTCAACCTTTGTGAGATTTTGTGTGGTGTTTGTGTTCTGATTACTCTCTATTCCTGGAATGCACTGCCTGACCCGTACATCATCATTCACCCTTGATCCAGTAACTTTGTTCTACCCTCCTTATCTTTCCTCCATTGAGGACAATGTCGTGCTTAAGTGTGGGGGGTGGGGGTGTTCGATTATGTATGCGGGTGAATGTTTGGCTGTTTGTGTGCTTGGAGCCTAGTCCACTGTCCAAATTTTTAAATTTGAGGGCTCCATGTTCGTGTTTCCTTGCAAATTGCCTGCTCAGTATGCTTTGAATCGACAGTCTCTATAGTAATGTGCAACCTAGGGAGGTAGTGTAGCACTATGGAGGATGTTGAAGTATAAGATTTTTCCTATCTAGCTCTCTGCTGTGTCAGTTGATTTTGTGAATTAGTGGAGCTAAGACCGTTGAATTCATGTGGTAATGGTGACTCTGTTTGGATTATGTTATGGACTCGTGTATCGAACAGGGTGCTCATATGGAAAATGGGAAGCAGTTGGTCCTCCATGTCAAAATCATTAAATCTTAAACATGGGGTAAGCCCAACGTGTGCGGCACCGTTCATTGCACAAAATCGGGTTTTGGAAGAGATTTTAGTGATCCTTAGTGGGGTACTCATACAAGGTGAAGCTAAGTTGTCTCTAGTACAAGTAAAACTTCCACCCGTTGAACGGTTTGCCTACTTGAGGATGTGTTTTTAAGGGCACGGATAGAGCTTACGACCCCCCCTTAATTTCATTGACCATCCACACGAGTTGAGGAAAAGGAGTTAAAAGAAGTACTCTGGCGAGCTCCAGATGTACAGAAATTGCTCTTGCTCGACTAATAAGGGTCGACCGTGCAAAAGACTGCAGTTGGAACCCCACCAAATGAAAGAAAAAATGTAAATGAAAGTGAGAAAAAGGGGTTCCAACGGTGAAATGAAGTGAAAGAGCACCCCGGTACAATGAATCCTTGGTTGTGAATGGTGTGAGTCCCTTTATCCATGAACTGACTGTCTTACTTCTACTTTTTCTCATGATCCTGGCTTGAGTCTAGTACTCGCATTGAGAGAGATAGGGAACGTCTTAGAAGACCAGTTGACCTCGTAAGCTGCTATATGATCTAGGAAATCCTCTACCGAGGATCGGGGTTGTATGTTGCTATAGAGCTCTGGAGAGCTGCATTGGTTTGAGTTAGGTTTGCTTGGGGACAAGCAAACAGTTAAGTGTGGGGGGATTTGATGACTCGGTATTTGCACATGTTTTCCCCTTTGTTTCTTGATTGTTTGAGCTTGAATTATCGTGTCTTTGGCCTATTTAACGCTAGGTTGTGTTCCTTTGTCACATTTCAGGTCCTAGCGCATAAAGTGAAGCATAGGTGCAAGTTTCAAGTCAATCAGAGATCAATTGACGATTCGGGAGAAGAAACTCGGGTATGACCTGAAGAAGAATGGATTTATACCTCACTTTATGGACAAAGAATCATGAAAGCTTGTCATGAAAAGAAAGAGGACGAGACTACGAGCGTCTGGGATCAAACGGCGACTGATTCGGAGTCCGGATGAGGGAGAAACAAAGCATTAAACAGAGGCTGAGCAAGCCACACGGGCACAACCCACACGGCCGTGTGACCTAGCCATGTGGCCGTGTGGAAATCACCGAGCCTTCACACGGGCAGCTAGGAAAGCCACATGCCCATGTGACCTGGCCGTGTGAGTCGAGAATTGCTGTTTAAAACCCGATTTTCAGCAAAAGGAAAGGGGGAGAGCTGGGTTTTGGATCCCAAACACCCAAGGGACGAACCCTAGAGAGAGAGAGCGACTTGGGAACATTCTTGGAGCTATATTGGAGGATTTCTTCGCCATTGGAGCTCGGGAATCAAGCTTGGAGATGGAGATTGAAGATCTAGATCAGATTTCTGCAGTCTCTCTCTTCTCTATGGAGTAACTTCCCTTCACTTAGGTTTTGAGGAACCCTAGTTCCATGAGTTAGGATCTTACTTGTATGATGTTTTGGATGCTATATTGTTTGATTATAATCGAATGATGCATGTTTATTGAGTCAATTGAAGTCTGATCAACTTTTCCTGATTTCTGCTGCAACCTGAGATAGATAGAATCTGATTAGGTTGTTAGAGCCTCATCATTTGGTAGTAGGAGATTGGCTATACGAGAGTTAGCCAATTTACTGCTTTGTACTGGAATCCAATTCCAGTAGTGGAGTTCTGTTCTTACTGCTTCAGCTTTCTATCCCGGTGAAGACTAGTCGTTTGCCGGGTAGTTAGACTGAGAGGGGTTGGTCAGCTTAAGAGATTCCAAGCTACTGTCGGATCTTCCGCAGTTTAATCAACAGTAAAACAACCAAAAGGAATTACAACTTGGACCTAATCGAGGAGCTAGGGGGAATCATACCTAAGTGAGTTCCCAAACTGTAATTAGTAGTTTTACTTAGTTTAGTTAGTAGAGTAGTTTAGTTAATCAATCCTTAATCTAGTTTGCTAGATAATGAACTGAAGCTGAGTAATAGTAACTCTAGAGACACGTGGATTCGATATTTATTACTTGTGCCACTATACTGCAGTCCCTTTCATTGGTTACACTTGGCCATTGTTAGGTGTTGTGTTTTAGAGCATCACATATCTCTGCTTCTTCTTCTCGTTAGCTTCCCCTTTTAGACTTTTCTCACAGTAGTTCGATTCCCTCGTTTCCTTCTCGATTGATAGAGGTAGGGATCTGCGTTGCGGTGCGACTGCTTTTATTGGTTGAGATTGTTTTGGTTCTATCCATTTGTCTTTTAATATTGTGGGGGGAAGCAAGTCTGATCCACACCATCGCTACGCACTTCTTTATCAACGTTGCTGTGATTCATCGACCGGAGATGAGGATTATGGCTCTCCAGTTTTCTGTGGTTCATCGATAGGAGGGAAGGAGTAAGTCTGCATTTTCTAAAGAAGGCGTCGATAAAATGGAGATTCATAGATATCGGAAATTGAGATACTGACCTCAAATATAAGGCGCCGATTGTTCTGAAGAAGTCATCCCACGAAACCAATATTAGCTGCGAATCAAAAGTTGTGCGGCCGGTGGCGGCGATCTGCGTGAAAACTAAACTCAGGAAACAAAGGGCTGAAAATGGTCGTCTGACAGTCTGGGTTGCCGTCCTTGACTGGCAAAGGCGCTCTCCCTCTGCCTACAAATGCAATCAGATTGGAAATTTGGTTACTGGTGGGGTGATGGGAAGGAAAGAGTTTGGTCGTCGATGAATCATGGTTGAGTTTTTCGTTGTTGCGGGAAGGGGAATAGGTTTCAGGGGAGATAGGGAACCGACGTGCACTTTGTTGCAGGAAGGAGAGAGAATAGGGGGGAGGATGGTTACGGGAATAGTTGAGGGAAGAGAAACCCAATTGACGGAAGATGAAAGAGGAAAGAAAGCTTGCTTAAATGGACTGCCATGCCAGCCTCCGAACATCACTCTAAGAGCAGAGAATTTTGAATGGTGGTATTTTTTTTTTTTTTTGACAACTTGAATGGTGGTAGCAGTTTTACTTTTCAGCTATAAATGATATTGTTGATTTGTTGACTTAATATCTGTCCGATGCATTACTATTTACCGCCCACAATTTTAGACAAAATTGGGAAAGAACGAATTTGCCGGCGAAAACATAAAAAAAAATCCACATGGGTTTCACTGGCTTTTGGCTGGTTCTGGCATACGATTAAGGTAAGGCTCGCTGGTGGTAGTTCAGACCACTGGCTGACGTGCGATTCTCGACACCAGACCTGTCGCTGGAGACCTTTTCTTTGCCAAAATCGACTAAGGATTTATTAATTGACTATAAATAAATAAAGCAATATACGGAGATAATAATCCAAAACCACGCCACTTTGCAAAAATCGTTTATGATAATTGCTAATTTTCTTAATTAACAAGGTCTAATTTTATCTAAATTATGGCACGAAGCCTCGTTTCGGACGGCCGGAGATGATACGAATATTGGCTTCGGATGGCCATGGCACGACGACGAGGAGACGAAGATGCTGGAAAGACGATGAAGGGAGGACGACACCGACTTTTTGGGAGTTATTCTAAAGTTGGATCATCATTGTGGGAGCTTCGATCAAGAGGGACGACTACGCTTGAATTTGTGGTCGGCGGGGATTCTCGACAGAGGGAGAGAAGGACAAGAAACACTTGTTCAGTATTTCACAAAAAAAGTAATTAAGGGATTGGTTGATCGTCTCGAAATTTAATAATTTAAATATTAGAGAAGAGCTAATTCATACCACTCTCTCTTTATATGTGTAGTAATTTTGTGGTTAAATTTGTTCTTACCTATTGACATTCATTCTATTTTGTATAAAGGTTGAGGCGCCCCTTAATTGCTCGGTTTGATTAAAAAATATATTCGTTCTATTTTTTTGAAAACAATAGAGAATGTTGAGTTTTTTGTATTTGTTTACTTGCGAAATCAAATACCACCGCCGGTGGCGCATTTGTTTCCGGCGATGTTGATTTGATGTTTCACGACGGAAACTTTTGCGGTGTCGTTTGATCGGACGCACCACCGACTATTAAAATCAACGTGACCGTCAAATATCCATCGTCGGGCGTCGGGAGATGTTGATTTGATCGATGCACCTCTGAATGCCGAAATCAATGTGACCGTCAAATATCTGCCTCCTGGCGAAGTTGATCTAATGATGCACCTTTGACTTCTAACCAAAAACGATCATTACTCGTTCGCACCTCTCCAAACAATGTTCGAACGAGGGTGTTTGAGTTTTTGGGGAATCTACGTTAAAACTACTCCTATGGAGATTCCAGTGGAGAGCTCCGCGACTATGACTACTGCTAGTCTGCTACGACTTAGGTAACCTAATTCGCCTACCCAGCCCTCACGATCCCGCGCTAGTTCGCGAAACGCGAAATTTATACAAAGCGGTCGAAATTCGCGAACTGCTTTTATTGAGAGCGCGGATTTTCCAGAGTAAGAGCGCGAATTTCTGGTAATCTCCTTTTCCGATGGAATTGGCCGGGAGAAAAAAACTTTGACATCGGCATACAGCCGCCATTGTTGCCAATCCTAACCAGACCATCCTCTAGAGTCTATGTCCTTGCCTAGTCGTTTGCGACCACCGACCCTTTTTCTTCACCCTTACCTCCATCGAGACCAAACCCAGGAATTATAGGGATCAGAATCCTACAATTTACCCAAATCAAAATCTAACAAAAAGATGAACATGCATGTCTCAAAAGGCAGGGGAGCGGTATCGGAATTGGGTTGCTGGGGAGCGGCATTGGATTTGGCACCAGGGAGCGGGTTGCCGGGGAGCGGCATCGGAATTGGGCCGTCGATGAGCCCGAACTTATTCTTTGATAATTGAGCCATCGTCGTCGAGCGGAGCCATGAAGTGAAATTTGAACTGGCGAGGATTGAGGAGACGAGCAGGGATGTCGGATTCCCAACTTAACTAATGAAGGGAGGGTGATTTTGGTTGAGATTGGGCAAATCCACCATTTAAGAAAGCTTTGGAAGAGATGGTGGGAAATGAATACGAAGAGGAACGGAGTGTGAAACGAAATAGAAAAAAATAAAAGAAGGGAAATTATAAAACACTCTATTGAAATAGAAAGGAAGGTAGACATACAGCTGTCACTAGCTACTGAAGAAACGCATAAATGATGGGCGGGATTTAGAGAATATTAAAAAGCATTTCTTTATATACATTTATAAAATAATTATTAATAATAAAATATTGACGCTTTGCTCACGCTCTCGACTTTGAATTCTTAAAAGATTTACGCTCTGACGCTCTCGCTTGCGCTCCCGCTCTTGCTCTCGCTCCACGCTCTAGTTACCTAAGCTACGACTATGGAGATCCTTCCTGGAAGGAGAGCTCCGCAAGGGAGTTACAAAGAAGAAAGGTAAAGTTTGACAGATGTGTTTCTCTGTTGATTTGATTGTCCTTTCTCTCTCCTTGCTCTGGTGGTTTTATTCGAAAAACATCTTCGTAGTCTTCACGCACCGTGAAACCGCTTCCCCAACTGCTTCGTGGTGAACTCACACGTGTCTCAATCTCCTTGATTATCTCCTCCTCGCTCTAGTTGGCGTGAAACTTACGTGAAAGAACAAATCGTCGTTGCACCGTTGTAAACTGCCGACACTGCATCTCCAATCTCCACTTTTATCCACTTGAGACACACGTGTGAAGTACCTAAGCTCAGGACCGGTATCGCGGTGCGAACCGCTACGTTGTTATTTCATGGCTACAATACATTCGTTGATTTGAGCCACAAAATTATTAACAAAACTGCATTATTAATTGAAATCGCGCCCTTGCAAGACCCGCAACGGTGTTGGTAATTAAACTCCACGCCATTGTCGGACTCGGGACATTTCATAACTAACCTCACGACATCGCTGAGATCGGTGTTGTTACCCGATGTTGTTGAGCTTGCATCACTGTCAAATTCACAAATTGAATTTACGACATCGTTTAACTCCGCGGCATTTTCAAACGCTGAAATTGCTTACCATGTGGCGTCGTTGGGTTTCACGCGATGCCGTTTTCTTCCCCAAACAACTCTATCTGTTTTTTTACTCCACGACATTGTTTTATATTAAACACCGTCTAAAATAATTATTAAAAAGATTAATTAATTAAACCGGCTCATTATTGTATTGTCATCCCTCGACGCCGTTTAATCTTTCCGCGGCATCGCTTTTCACTAATCGATGCCGACCTTGAACTGCTCTGTCCCGGTCCAATCAAACAATGTCGTTTTTCATTCCGCGACATTGTTCTCTATCAAACGGTACCGTTTTTCTCGTTTTGCGATGCCGTTGAGCTTGTCGGGCCGCTCGCCAAAATCCAACCCGTTGTGGTATGGTTTCTAACTAAACGACATCGCTTAGTAATACCGCGACGCTGTTGATGCCTTAAGCGGTGTCTTTTTTAGCTAAACAGCACCGCTTGATTCTACCAGCGACATCGTTTTAATATTAAACGTTGTCGTCCTAACTACTGCGGCATTGTTGGGCTTACTCGCGGTATTGTTTCTAAATCCGCGGTATCGTTTTACCCATCCGCGATGCCGCTTGTCTCCACGCGGTATCACTTCTCCCCTTGCGACAAGGAATAAAAAAACTCCTTTTCCAACAGCAACACTAACTGTGCGGCCCATATCAAGTCTCGCGGTATCGTTGAGCTTCCTTGCGGTATCGTTTTAACTCTCCGCAATGGCGCTCGAACTCCAAACGACACCGTTTTTTACCCACTGTATCGAATTAAATGACAAGACTAATTAATGCGACATTTAATTCAGGCCAAATTAATTTAGGTGTCGATTAAATCCACTTTGCCCAAAATATTATACTACTCACGTGAGGCCAAGAGATTCTGGACAGAAGTGGGATTGCAATTTTGCAATATTGATGAGCCAATTCGTTCGCTATGCTAGGCCTTCTCAACTCTCATCACCAATTAGTAAGCCCAAACAATATTGCGACTATTTTAGGAAGAAAAGAGAAAACGAACTAGATTTACCTCTACTCGCAGGCATCCTTGCAATGTTATGCAGCCAAAAAACGCCGCTACTTCATTTTTCATGATTTAATGCTCCAAACAAGGTTTTGTCAGGCTGCTTCCTTGTTGATCCCATCACTATGGCCAAGTTGATCAACACCCGATAACAATGTTGCAAGCAAATTTTGGCCAAAACAAGTATGTTGCTTAACGTCGTTGCTACTCACCCCCAAATCTGTTGGCTTCTGCGTTCTTTTCCCAATATTGCAACGTTGCAGCAAGTAGCAACCACCAATGCTATCGAATATTGTCCTAAACCATAATTGGCTGATTTTTTTTTACTCTGCGATAGGGAAACAAATAGTCAACGCCCTTGCGTGTTGCAGACTTGCCGAGCTGCTCCAGCTAAAACAACAACAACAACAAAAAATTTGCGGCCAATCCAACTTTTTTTTTTACTAATTCTTTTTCAAACGGGACAGAACAGGATTGCAGCCCCGGTGCTGCTTGAGCCACCAAACACCACTGCTGCTTGCGATTTACGTAGAGAACCAAGTCTCTATTTTTTTGTTCGCCAATTCAGTTCTACTTGACTTGTGATTCTCTTTGGCGTCCAAGTAAAACCGCAGGCTTGTTTGGCCTTCAGCAGCGCTGTTTTTCTACTAAATCCCCAAAACGGCATAGTTGATGCTCTACTAGCGCTGCAAGCATTAAGATTTTTTACAATTTTTTTTTTAATATTATTGCGGCCTGCTGTGTGGTCTCGCAGCGCCATTTTCATCCCAACCAGCTCTGATTTCCTTCTTCTTTCTCCATCAACGCTGCTATTTTGGCGGTATTTTGTTTATTATTATTTTTTTCTTTTTCCCCAACAACCTCGCCATCCTTCCTTGCAGCGTTGCTTCATAACAAACAGTGGCGTTTTTTTTTTTACTTGCCACCGACGCTGCAGCAAGCACTTCAAGGTTGTTTGCTCTTTTTCTTTGCCCGCAATGCTGCGGCAAGTTCCCAATGCTGCTTGGACTCTTTTTATCACCCACCAGTAGTGCGGCCTCACATAAATAAGATAACATAAAATCATTTACTTGCAACACTGTTGTCTCACCGTAACAACTTTTCCTCCGCAGCGTTGTTTAGCCAAATTTTATGTACAACATTTTTTCCAGCCTAAACTGTCGCGTTTTGAGTTTTGACCCCAACAGAACTTCTCTTTTCTCCAACCTGAAGAGCCAATTAAATCATTAATGGCCTCATGTTATCGAGTCTTGCATGGCTGCAAGATTTTATTATTATTATTATTTATCTTGGAGGACTTTTTTTCATTTTTGGCAACGATGCGGCTAGCAACAGAATTGCAGCCAGCAAACAACGTTGCGGTAATTTTTTTTTTAAATCCCCATAACAATCGTATCCCAACGTTGGAATGAAAAGAAGAACAACGTTGTTGCAAGTTCCAACACCCCTGCAACTCCTCCAAACCAACAGTGTCTTGTTCTCTATATATTTTTATTTATTTATTTATTTATCACATTGCCTAAATTAGCCAACTTTATTTATTTTAATAATAGCTAAACAAAAACAGGGTTGGTTTTGGCATAAACCATCCTGACAAAAGTCCACACCCACTGCCAACTCCACAGATCAAACCAAACAAGCCAACCGTGAACGGTATGACTTGTCGCAGCTGGCTTTACACGCGACTCAGAAGTTTTGAATTCATAGTTGGATTGAAACTTTTCAGCTCGTCTATCTCGAACATCTTTGTTTGATACTGCACGTGCTCGATTTGGCTTCACCTTAGCCATAGGATTATGGCATGGAAAATCACCGGTGCTTTTTCCTCTAGGCAAAAAATTCAAGTTTCTTGACGCCTTCGTCTTGCCAAGTCGACCATGTGGCATTGCTTGCCAAGACTGGTTTGATCTTGTCAGCTTCGCACTCCCACCATGTTGTTGGAAGTATGAGTACTGAGGCTTACGAGATCCACAAATACGTGTGTGGGTATTCTGTTTACTACGATCATTACTTTTGCACCTATCACACAACAATGTTGCACCTTTTAATATTCCATGTGAGTTTGGAGTTTGTTGGGCATTGGCCTTGCCCCCATGTCCACCATTCATGGCAAACTTGTTCCTAGCCGGCACTGGCGTGGCAACTCCATGTTGAGCTTGATTAAACTTGCCCCTCTCTCCACTCACTGGAGCCTTTAGGCACAGTTTACATGAAGGAATCAGTTGAGCTTTGCCAACTTTCGTGGCATTAGGTTTTTCATGTGGTCACCACCTCCATCTTGAATCGTATCTGTGGTGAATCTAGTTTGATTTTTCCTAGAACAAGGTGTGTGTGGCAAACTCCTTTGCCACTTACGGTGTTGTTTCTCCTTCAATCTACCACGAGATAGGATGACATGCCCCCGTAGCGAATTAGATTGAACAACATTGTATAATTTGTCATCTTTCAAGATATCACACTTGTTTTTCCTAATTTTCTGAAACTTATTATAAACACGTTTAAATTTCTTTCTTTGTTGTAGCTTTCGCAAGACCGCTCTAACTTTCCTGTCCTTCAAAACAATAGTGTTCACAGGAGAACCAACATGAAATTTGTTGGCCCCTAACGCCACTGCTTTAGCCACAAGTTTAAGTGAATCCTTATTGGGAATACCTTAAACATGTTCATCTATCATCTCAAAAAATTTATCCATATGTCTTCCAAGAGAATCACAAGGCTTAATTTAAAGAGATAAAATAGAGACTTACCTGCCGGTAATACTCCTCTACAGATCGACAAAGAGATAGGAGTGCAACATGCCCATCGATGCTCGACATGGATTGGGGCCACTCCTTCATCCAACCGATAAGTCTATCTGCCTCCTCTGCTCGGCCAACTTCAATGCCGGCCACATGCTCCACCTTCACAGATTCTTGTGGAAGATCAACGTTGTGTTTTCCATGTCGCAGAGCCATATTTCACTTCAAACACACGTGTCCCACCAGGTGTGCCAAAAATGTTTCCTTGCGAAATTAAATACCACCGCCGGTGGCGAATTTTTTTCCGGCGATGTTGATTTGATGTTTCGCGACGGAAACTTTTTTGGTGTCGTTTGATCGGACGCACCACCCACTGTTGAAACCGTCTAATATCCACCGTCGGGCGATGTTGATTTGATCGATGCACCTCTGAATGCCGAAATCAACGTGACTGTTAAATATCCACCGCCTGGCGAAGTTGATCTGATCGATGTACCTTTGACTTCTAACCAAGAACAATCGTTACTCGGTTCACACCTCTCCAAACAATGTTCGAACGAGGGTGTTTGAGTTTTTGGGGAATCTACGTTAAAACTACTCCTACAGAGATTCCTGTGGAGAGCTCCGCGACTACGACTACTGCTACGACTATGGAGATCCTTCCTGGAAGGAGAGCTCCGCAAGGGAGTTACAAAGAAGAAAGGTAAAGTTTGACAGATGTGTTTCTGTGTTGATTTGGTTGTCCTTTCTCTCTCCTTGCTCTGGTGCTTTTATTCGAAAACATCTTCGTAGTCTTCACGCTCTGTGAAACCACTTCCCCAACTGCTCCGTGGTGAACTCACACGTGTCTCAACCGCCTTGATTATCTCCTCCTCGCTCTAGTTGGCGCGAATCTTACGTGAAAGAACAAATCATCGCTGCACCGTTGTAAACTGCTGACACTGCATCTCCAATCTCCACTTTTATCCACATGAGACACACGTGTGAAGTACCTAAGCCAAGGACCGGTATCGCGGTTCGAACAGTGACGTTGTTATTTCATGGCTACAATACCGTCATGGATTTGAGCCACAAAATTATTAACAAAACCGCATTATTAATTGAAATCGCGCTCTTGCAAGACCTGCATCGGTGTTGGTATTTAAACTCCACGTCATTGTCGGACTCGGGACATTGCATAACTAACCTCACAACATCGCTGAGATCGGTGTTGTTACCCATCGCGATGTTGTTGAGCTCGCATCATTGTCAAATTCACAAATTGAATTTACGACATCGTTTAACTCCGCGACATTGTTGAACGCTGAAATTGTTTACCATGTGGCATCGTTGGGTCTCATGCGATGTCGTTTTCTTCCCCAAACAACTCTATCTGTTTTTTTAGTCCACGACATTGTTTTATATTAAACACTGTCGTTTTCTAATCCGCGGTGTTGTTTTCTCTTGCGGCGTCGTTTTCAGCCAAACAACACCCTCTAAAATAATTATTAAAAAGATTAGTTAAACCCGCTCATTATTATATTGTCATCCCTCGGCACCGTCTAATCTTTCCGCAGCATCGCTTTTCACTAATCGATGCCGACCTTGAACTGCTCCGTCCCGGTCCAATCAAACAATGTCGTTTTTCATTTCGCGACACTGTTCTCTACCAAACGATACCATTTTTGTCGTCTTGTGGTGTCGTTGAGCTTGTCGTGCCGCTCGCCAAAATCCAACCCGGTGTGGTATGGTTTCTAACTAAACGACATAGCTTAGTAATACCGCGGCGTTGTTGATGCCTTAAGCGGTGTCGTTTTTAGCTAAACAACACCGCTTGATTCTACCAGCGACATCGTTTTAATATTAAACGATGTCGTCCTAACTACTGCGACATTGTTGGGCTTACTCGCGGTATTGTTTCTAAATCCGCGGTATCGTTTTACCCATCTGCGATGCCGCTTGTCTCCACGCGGTATCGCTTCTCCCCTTCCGACAAGGAATAAAAAAAACTCCTTTTACAACAGCAACACTAACCGTGCGGCCCATATCAAGTGTCGCGGTATCGCTGAGCTTCCTTGCGGTATCGTTTTAACTTTTAACTCTCCGCGATGCAGCTCGACTCCAAACGACACCGTTTTTTACCCACGGTATCGAATTAAATGCCAAGACTAATTAATGCGCCATTTATTTCAAGCCAAATTAATTTTAGGTGTCACCAGTATTCCATTAATGCAATATATAAACTAGTTTTGTGTAACATTAGTTTTAGTCTCCATACAACTATAAATAAACATTAAAAGTGTAACAGCAGTCTATTTAGTAGTAGGTAATTTGCATAACTAGCAAATTGAATTCTCTGCTAATAACATCAAACCTAGTTAGAACTTAGATGCTACAATAAATTATAGAACTATTCCTCATATTTGGTCTAGTATCTTTGAATAACTAAAGTCAACTTGTTTACACGTTTATGATATGAATCATGAGATCTAATCTTCTCAAATTAGTGACTAAAAATTGAGTTGTAAGCTTACACATAGGCTCAAATTCTGTATTGGAAGTTCGGCCAAAATCAATAAGCGATACTAAAACTGGAAAATTATAAGCATCACAATGCAAAAGCTAGTCAATCATGCTATAAAATTCATCATTAATAATAACCAAGACAAGTGGTGGGGCAACTCCACCAAAACGATCCTCATGTCTCTTTTATTCTATGATTCCTTATAAGTCCTTTTCCTATCCTCCAACCAATGCATACCAAAATTGGCTAAATTGTGCGCATCTTTCCTATCCCCACCATTCAACTCGTTAAAAATTGGTTAACATATTAAAATTTATTACCCTACTTATTTCATCTTTACCATGAACTTAAATATCAGTATATTTACTCTTTTAACTATTCTTTTATAAGGATCATATAAGTTTACTTTTTTGTGATTAATATAGTACTATAGAGATATTAAATTTTGAACCTGAAATATTCAAATAATAAACTAGTGGTATTACCAATTTACCAATAGACCAACCCCTTATTCGTTTACTCTTTTAACTTTATTCCTTGTTGAGTTTCTCAACCTTGTATTTGGTGTTGTGTTTCCGCTTTGCTTTTTTGACAAGTAGGTTATTGAGCTATGAGATTATCATCATTGTTAAACTAGATATTTACGTGATATAAAATATCAAGTTAACATTTTAATGAAAAATTAATAAAAATAATTAGAACACATCAGTACTGCTTAAAATAGCATGGATTCTTCCAAATGATCACAGCAAGTTATTTTTGTCATAACTTTACTCACGTTTTTTTTTAAACGGACACTAAAGAGCATCCTAACCCATGTATTTGTCATTGATTTTACAAGATTAAAAAAAATAGTGGAGCCCCCTAGTGGGTGCAGATCGGTTAAGTAACTTTATGGTACTAAAACCGCATACATAACCCAATAAGAATCCGCCACATCAGCGTCACCTTCTCTCTTCTCGAAAAACTTTTAATTTTTCTTTCCTTAATCATTAACGGACGATTTCTCACTCGTTTTAACTTGAAATTTAATTTTTTTCACAGTTAGATCAGATTAATTGTGCTCTTCAAAATGATATCCACTATGATATTTTTTGGAACAAAAAAAATTTGTCAGTTATTACTAGTCTATATCATATGGTATTTGATGTATCATATGGTATTGGCTGGTATTAAATAAAAGCATATTATATGGTATGAAAAATACCACCCCATACCAGGGTGGTATAGTATGATATGAAGTTGGTCACGAGACATATGAAATATTTTCACCCATAAATTTTTGAAATCTAATAGATCATGATTAAATTGTTTCTTCTGTGCAAAAATTTCTGAAAACGACTAAAAGACGAAGGAGATACCACATGGTATGGAGTTGGTAACGAGATGTATGAACTTTTTTTCTCAAAAAATATTGAAAATGAATAATATTTTGTAGAGCACAACAAACTCGTTCTATCTGTGCAAAAAAAAATTGAGATCCGAATTAGAATGAAGAAGATATGATCCAATTAAGAAAACTAGGCAAAATAAATTTTTTTAATTCTCCACCTTTAGATTTACAACCACTTTAAACAAAGGTCCAAATTTAATTATTCATAATTATACACCTTAAAATCATGCACTCAATCTTAACCCTCCCTAGTCCCTACCGAGACCGTGAGACTGTTTGGCCCTTGAAAATCCGCAACTAAAAGTTTTTGTTATAATTCTACTGAGTTTTTACTAAACCATTTTGAGTAGAGTTAATTGTAAAAAGCATTAGCTTTCTGAAGTGGAACCGGATTTTTGAAAACGTGTATTTCGGTTTCCCAGAGTGATTGGGGTATTCCAAAGGTGCTAGACAGCCACGCGTCACGCTGCCTGTAGCTACACGCCATCTCCCGTTGTGGGCTTGTTGCCGAGGTCGGCAAGTTTTCCAGAAACTTCTTCCAACTCCTGGCCAGAATTCTCCGCTGCATCTCGCGGCTGAAACTACAACACGTGTCCACCCTACCACGTGAGCATCCGACGTGGCCAGCCGATTTCGCGGAATTTGATACGCCCCTCCGCCGTCCCCAGCGCCCCTCTTCCTCAAACAATTTTTTTCCGGTCTATTTTGTCTTTCAACTTTCATCAATGAATCCCGTTCACCAAATCCGCCGCCCATATCCTCTAGGTCGCCGGTAGCTCTTCCCAATTTCATCGTCGTCTTCTAATTCCCCTGCTTCTTCCTTTCCTTTTCTTTGCTTGCCTTGCCATTTCCCCCATCCTTCACCGCTCGGCGATGAATGGGGAAGGAAGAGAGGACGAAACTGCGAAGGACAAGGATAAGTTGGTGTTCATGTGCGGCTACCTTCCTGGTGCTCTGCCTGAGCGGTCCCCGATTTCCTCTCCCGTCGTTGTAAGGTCCGACGGCTTCGGCTGGAAGGATGCCTGCGGCGGCGGCTGCGGCTTCGCGATGGCCATTTCAGGTGCTTTCTCTTCCTTTTCCGATTTCCTTTCTGTTTCTCTATTGGACTTTCTGCTCTCTTCTGAGCTTTTGGATTCTCTAACTGGTGTTCGACTAGAGTCGAATTACTTCTGCCATTGGCGTTGAATAGTAATGCTATGACTAACAGATTCTCAGCTGGAAAATGTTCTCTTTGGCCCATTAACGAATAGTTAGGTTTCCTCTGTATGTTGGAAGCTTCTCAGAGAAGCAGGATAGCGCTTGATTCGCATGGGCCAAATGGCTTCCCAATCCATTTCATGCCTTGCTAGAGTCTGCTTACTAAAGTTTGTTTCTATTAAGTCTTGGGATTCCTGGGTTAACATGCTAGACTGGGATTGTCAAAACTGTTCTGAGTTTGCTTCCACTTCATGTAATTCCTGTCTGTGGAACCCTGAGCTCTTTACTTTACCTTACTTCCTGGAACAAAATTCACTCAGCCCCAATCCCAAACTAGCTCTGACATCCCCGAGAAGCAGCTATCTTGACTCATTCAGTCAAATTTTAGTAACCCATTCAGCCATTTGGTCGTTGATTCCTACGACTAAGTGCTCTAACAGATTGTTCTTTATTTCCAATTAGACTCTGGGAAGCTTATTACGTGGGGTTCAACCGATGATCTTGGTCAATGCTACATCACAGCGGGAAAACATGGGGTAAGGCTTCTCTTGTTTCATTGTGGAGTTACAATTTCCGGGAGCTTTTCTTTGGCTTGTTTCTTAGAGAGCTGAACTCCCTCTCTTGCTTCTCCATCACAATTTTGTCCGCAAAGGAAATCCCCGAGCCTTTCCCTCTTCCAACTGATTCTGTCGTAATAAAGGCTGCAGCAGGCTGGGCTCACTGTGTAGCTGCTACAGGTACCATACATGTCTGTATTTCTATACATAAATGACTTGCCTCTAAGGTTCATGCTCTTTTGCGTTGGGTGTTTTCATCCTTACAGTCATTAGCTCAACTCCTTGGAGTTGGTACAGTTTATGCTCTTCTTTTTGTACAAGAGCAGGGGTGACCCAGAGTTTCTTCGTCCTTCAGCTCGTGGTTTCTGAACACCAGTCCATAGCCCTGGTTAACTCTCTTTTTGTGTTCCCCGAGTTCAGATGTTGGGGAAGTGTTTACGTGGGGATGGAAAGAGTGCATCCCTTCAGGGAAGGTATTTGGAGATCCATCTGCTTCCAGAAGTTCAGAGAACGATGTTCCAGAAAGACCGTGTCCGTCTGCCTTGGACCAAGGTAATTAGTACGAGAAGAATGATCAACTCAGGTGGATGTACTGGCTAGTCTACTGATCCTTGTTTGTTTCAGTTAGCCCTCGTCCTCAAGCTTCCAAATCCGGAGGTGGGAATTCAGGTGTTAATTCTAGAGGTGCGGATGAAAGTACGAAACGGAGGAAAGTATCTGGAAAACAGACATCTGAACCCTCATCTTCTGGGGATGAGTTGTTATCAGCAGTGCCTTGTTTGGTTACACTTAACCCAGGAGTAAGAATTGTCACTGTAGCTGCTGGAGGCCGCCATACTTTGGCACTTTCAGGTAATTCCTATCACCCAAGGAATGTGTACTGCACCACACTTTGATATGTAGTTGTGGTATTTACAGTATTGAACACCGTATATGAAGCTTGTAGCTATGGAAGATCTTGAAATGAGAAGCAAGATTCTCGAGGTATCCTAATTTTCTCAAAGTCTTCAGATATAGGACAGGTATGGGGTTGGGGATATGGAGGTGAAGGCCAGCTTGGCTTGGGCTCCAGGATCAGAATGGTGTCTTCTCCACATCCTATACCCTGTATAGAGTCTTCTCAGGGTAGAGATAAATCCGGGGGTTATTCTCGAGCAGGCATGACTTCAGAGGGCCAAACATTTCGAGTAGTTGGAAATTATATTAAAGCAATAGCCTGTGGTGGCCGGCACAGTGTTGTTATCACGGGTATGATTTTGATCTTTTGTTTTGCATCTACCTGAATCATATAGTCTACTCAATCTTGTGTGGTACCTTGATGGCATGTATGGCCTAAGTCGTGTGATTATCCGCCTCTAAAGTGGCTGCATCCGCAGATGCTGGAGTGTTGCTCGCTTTTGGCTGGGGACTCTATGGGCAGGTACTTATACATGCTGTTTTTCTTACTGTTCAGAACGATAAGCTCTGATGTTTCTGAAACTTCACTTCGAAGTTCTTATCTGTAATCTATTATTATTCTTGAGAGTTGGAGGTCTGACTTAATAAGATATTTGGATGCGTACTCAATATAGCTAAACTAAATTATTGACCAACTCTTGGATGGTTGATCTTTTTGCAGCTTGATATGCTTTCATTAAATTGATCTTCCCGTGTTATGCCTATATCTACTTCCTACATAAAAATGCGGTGTTGCAATGTTGTTAAAGTTCAACCCTGAATGTCCTATTGTTCTACCCAAATTGGCTTGTTAAACATTCGTTGCCAATCTGTATGATGCTGATGACAGATAAAATTGTAGGTAAGCTGAAACTGGTCACGATCAAAAAGCAATTGTTGATGTTGGAAGATGATGTCCACTCTAACAAGAGATAAACTACTACTCTTTTTATCTTTCTTCATTAGTTACCCTTCCCTGCTATTAGATTTTGATAAAGAATGTCTGCTCTTTAATGGTGTAGCAGGACTTAGTACCCTTTATATTTGTCACATGTATATTTTCTCCAGTGTGGACAAGGTAGTACGGATGATGAGCTGAGTCCAACCTGTGTATCTTCAATGCTGGGCATTCGGATGACAGCAGTCGCTGCCGGGCTGTGGCACAGTGTCTGCGTTTCAGATGATGGTGATGTTTATGCGTTTGGTGGGAACCAATTTGGACAGCTGGGAACTGGTGTTGACCAAGCAGAGGTACCTACCATAAGCCATCTTCATTTCACCTCATTTCACCTCATTTCATTGACTTGAATTATCGTGGGGCAAACCAGACACTTCCAAGGCTACTGGATGCTCCGAGTTTGGAAAACGTAAGTGCGAGGATGGTCTCCTGTGGCGCTCGTCACAGTGCCATAGTAACCGGTACGTAAACTGAACACCCTCGTTTGTTCTTCTGTTAGTAATGTACATGCAACTACTGACATTTTGGCTGCTGACTATCTCGTTGAAGGGGACGGGAAAGTGTTCTGTTGGGGGTGGAACAAGTACGGCCAGCTCGGGCTGGGAGATGTGATCGACCGCAACATTCCTTCGCAGCTCACCATGGAAGGCTATACCCTTAGAAGCGTGGCTTGTGGGTGGTGGCATACCCTGTTGTTAGCTGAACACCAGCTGCCTTGAGGGCTTTGCCTAGCTAGGTTCTAGTTTGGATTGTAGCTTTCAGGTTGAACCTCAATTTTTGTTAGAATTAGCATGCAGTTCAGCATCTGCTATTGATCTCTGTAACACTGCCACCAATGGTCTACCTCGATGCATGGTGATTCTTGCCATATGTATATATCTCCGCTCGCCAGTGTTTGACGCTTTTGCTGTTCATGGTGGCACGTCAGGATTTGACTATTTTAGTTCCATTTGACGTGATTGTGAGGATGTATATAGAGCTCACTTGAATTTATCTGGTGTGTGGGTTATCAGTTAGGTTTTTATTTATCGTTGTCCTATTTCATGACGGCCAGCCAAATTGACCATTTGGGATTTGGGAGGTTGAGTATGGACTGTGAAAGTTGAATGACCGTCGCCACACAGTTTCTTTTCTTTTTCTTTGTGCTAAAAAATTATGGACCTACCGTATCCTGACTAACAAAAATTTGGTGGTGATTGGGGTGGTTACGATTTTAAATTTGCATTGCCCATTCTTATGGTATTTTGCAGCAAGTATTGAAAAGCGGTATGAAACGGTTCTGTACAAAATAGCCTATCAATAACTATTTTTTAATTCTTGCTTTTTATCCTATCTAGTTAACTGCTGTGAGTTCTGATTCAAGAACCATTTGGCGGGAATGAGCTCTGTCCAAAGTTTGATTCATTTGCATAGAGATTGCAGGTGGTCAAGTGTTTGGTAGATAAATTGTCCAGTCTTTACAAAGTGATTGAAATGAGATTTCACTATTGTGCTCAACGGGACTTGTGACAAATGCGACGAGCACCACGGCGTTTTGTTTACAAAAATGTATTTGTGAGCAATTCGACGAACAATATGAGCACGTTTTCATGGATGTGATACGGATTGCTTGAAATGGTAGTTGATGGAGCAAAGAGGAACTAGAATGAAGTATTGTCTAGTCCCACAATGAAATGCCCTCGCAACTCAGACCAACAAAGTCTGTCGCTTTCGGTGGATTACTGACCATTCACACAATGAGTTCCATACCCAGAAAAGGGCACAGCATGTGACTGGCTAATTAACCACCATCACCATGGCAGTATTAGCTCATTTTGACTTCGAACTTTGAGGAAAAGAAGGAGAAGCTTCGTGATGAGGAATGGCGATAAGACAAAAAAAAATATAAAACAAGAAAAAAGAAAAGTTTGCGAAAATTCCTTTCTTGTGGGATGCGGGGAACTCATCGGCGCTGCCATTTGCTCGCCGGCCTGAGATTCACGTTTAGAACCTTCGCCGGCTTGGGTGGCCAGTGTTGCAGAGGAGATTCAGGGAGCTCTCTCCTTCATTGGTTGAAACTTGGAACCCTAGGGTGGCTGGCGGCTGGATCCTAGGAGAGGAGGGGTTGCAATATATAAAGGCTCTATAGGTCTTGGGTGGGCTCCATTTTCCGCTTCCATGGGCCAAGAACCCACGCAGAAACAGGCCACTGGAGGCCCTTATCCGTCATATGATATAGGCGGGAATGAAAGATGTAGTTTGCTTGTAGGATTTTCATCGTGGATTTTAGATCAAAATCCTATATCCATGGGATTATGCACAAAGTTCATATTTGATGTTAAAGTGGTGTTAGGTTATAGTGTGTGGGTCCCATGTATGTGGGATTATTTTGAGGTCAAAATTCTCGTGGAGTCAATGGATTATAAAATCCCATCTATTTAGTTGGAATTTTGTGGAAGGCTAAAATCCATAATGGTAAATGATGTGTCTATCCTTATCTCTTTTCAATATTTCCTAGATTTGAACATTAAGGACACAAATCATTAAGGATATAAATGTAAATTCAGCACATAATTGATAAATCCCACGGATACAAATCCAATATGAAAGCCAACAACCAAACATGCACTTTTTAAAATCCAACACAAATCCAAAGTAACAAAATCCCACATAATCCTTCATCCATAAAATTCAAGGTTTTACCTAAATCCTTAATTTTCTAAAATCCTATAAGCAAACGACCTCGAAGCTCCTTTTGGGCTTATTCAGGCCTCTCAAATTTGAATGTCCAAGCAAAGCTCATTTTGTGAACAGTGATTTATCATTTTTTTTTATCTCTTACGTATCCTTTATTTAAGCAACATAACAGTCTTCAATCTCTAAAAGCGAGTCCTTCGTTCTCTCAAGCTTATCCACGAGCGTTTTGCAATGGGTTTTCTAGTGTTTGCTGAAAATAAGTCATTCGTGTGTGCTGATTGCATGTCTTGTTTGAAAGTCTTCAACTCAATCAGCTTCGACGACCATCTGCTTCTCTCTCAGCATACATTTGTCAACTCGAACTGACCATATCCATCGTGGGTCACAATCCACGATGAGTCTATAGAGGACGAACGAGTAAATTCTAGCTCGTTACGGTTAATGTATCATTGCAGACTTGATGATAGTTGTAATGACATCTCTTTAATTGATAAGTTACGAGCAATTGGCTATTTATAGTGAATGAAAACAATAATAATAATAAAAAGATGGAACAAACAATGGTAAAACACAATGACATGAAATCAAAAGAGAAAATCATAATAATGAAGAGTGTAATGATAGATAGGTGTGATGTCGGTTCTTGGTTTGAGGTTTGAAGATCGATTAATTATGTGTTAGGTAAAGTGTTTTCTTTCTCATTCCCTACGCTTGCAAGTTGCAAGAGAGGGGAAGGGGCACCTCTCGGAGCTTTGACCCGAGCTTTCTTCTTAATTATTTATATCTAGGCTACTTAACCTTCATTTGTGGAAATAACACTCCACTCATCTATTCTGGGGTCGATTCGCTGCTCACTGCAAAAGGAAGAACTTGAAAACAAGCTTTTTATAAGGCCAAGCAAGCGAGTGAATCTGTGGGCTTATTTGTACCGAAAACACTTAATGACGTGACAACCAATTCAATCAAAGTCTTTCAATTAAAATATTTTTTTATGGTGATTCAATTAGAATTGAAGAAATATTGTTTCTAGAAAGAGACTTGGAAAGAAGTGGGATGACAGGGAAGTAACCCAATATTTGCATGTCATTTTCACGGCAATGATGGTCGGGCTGCAAACGATTCGAGTCGAGTTTTGCTTAATTTGAACTCATTTTATTTTTAAATTTGATAATCCAGCTCGAACTCGAGCTCGACTCGATTAAAAATAATTCAGCTCGAGCTCAATCTGGTAGAGCTTAGCTTGACAAGCCACCGAGTCAAGCTAGCTCACGAACTTATCAAGCTCAGCATGATCTAGGTCAAACTTGGCTCGTTTATTAACAAATCGGCTCGCGAGCCGGCTTGTTAAATAAAGAGCCAAGTGTCGAACGAGTTTTTTCCGATTCTAACGCCGAATTGCTCGCGAGCAGCTTTACTTATTTAGAGCCCTAGATGGTATATACAAATCCCAACCTAACTTATTATTCCAAAGTGGACGGTTGAGTAGTTCAATGTTGATCACTATTATGGTCTGTGTTGCTTCACTCCTATAAAGCAAACTACACCGTCAGAATTCCAGCCAGACCACACAAAAAATCACTTGTAGCAGGGCCGGCCCTAAGAATGGCCATATTTTTCCTTTAAAATCTAATAATATATAAATAAATAAATAAAAATTTATTTAAAATAATATTATTTAAAATAAAGAGTGATAATAGTTCACAATTAATCAAATAACTAGAACTCATCCGCCCAACAAACAAAGGGAGATATTTAGCTGCTACCCGGGTTGGAGCCAACTCCTACAACCCACCTGCGTGTCATATTTTAATTGGATGTTAATTTGTTTTGGTTAGTTAATTTTCTGTACTTACCCATTTTAGATTTTCCTTTTATATTTCTATTTTTTCCTCGCAAAATGTGTTACCCATTTTATACAAAAACTTAGTTATTAGAAAAACTAAAGTAATTTTTTGATAATATAGGTGAAATCACTTTTTATTAATAAAAAAATTCAATGTTAATCTATTGCAATATGTGGTATTCTTGTGGACACCAAATTAGTGATAGATTAATGCTTCAATATTTTTTTTTTCAAAAAATCCCTCAAAATATTGAGCATACAATAAGATATAAGTAAGTCATATAACAAAAAACAACGAAGAGCATAAACTAAACCAATCAAAGAACCACAAAAATGCTTTCTTTGCCATCAACTGTACAAGCCTATTATCATTATAACCAACAGATTATCTTCCGAAAACTTGTCAAACATCCAATTAAAGGGTGATACTTAGCTGCTAGCCACTTACGTGTCTTGCTTTAATTGGGTGTTTATTTGTTTTATTAACTATTTCGCTTGTTCTTTCTTACTTTATACGAATAACTTTTATAATAAAATAATTAAGTTACAAACTATTGAGAAAATCTAAAAAAGTTATTTCATGTCGAAGTTGTACGAGGTCATCTCCGACTCTGTTCTTCTTGAGTTGTCGGGTCTTTACTATGCGATTTTGTGATGTCTAGTTAGTGAGGTGATGCTTATAGCTTTTGCTGGTAATACGAAGATGGTGTTTGACAAGGTTTCGGAAGATAATCTGTTGGTTATAATGATAATAAGCTTGTACAGTCGATGGCAAAGAAATCATTTTCGTGGTTCTTTGGTTGGTTCAGTTTATGCTCTTCGTTGTTTTTTGTCATATGACTCACTTATATCTTACCGTATGCTCAATATTTTGAGGGATTTTTTGAAAAAAAAATATTGAAGCACTAATCTATCACTAATTTGGTGTCCACAAGAATACCACATATTGCAATAGATTAACATTGCATTTTTTTATTAATAAAAAGTGATTTCACCTATATTATCACAAAATTACTTTAGTTTTTCTAATAACTAAGTTTTTGTATAAAATGGGTAACACATTTTGCGAGGAAAAAATAGAAATATAAAAGGAAAATCTAAAATGGGTAAGTACAGAAAATTAACTAACCAAAACAAATTAACATCCAATTAAAATATGACACGCAGGTGGGTTGTAGGAGCTGGCTCCAACCCGGGTAGCAGCTAAATATCTCCCAAAAAGAAATTAACTAGAACTCACCCAAATAGGTGATGGGAACTTAATTGAGTAGAAGAGGAGAATAACCTTAAACGAATCAAAAAGTATGAAAAATATTTGAGGAGAAAATATTAGATAGGAGAAGCTTATCATTTTTAAAACTAAATTAGTCAAGTACGGTATATACTATTTATAATTGATTTACTTCTTTTCTCTTTTTTGCCGTTACTGAGTTTTGCCTTGATTTACACTTGATTAGACATATACATGATACATGTCGGAGCAGTGGCGGACTCAAGAATTTAGATAGGGTTGTCATCTTTTAAAAATTAAATTAATAAGAAAATAATTACTTAATAATTTTTTTTACAACAAATAATTACATGGCGTGTTTTGTACTTTGGAAAATTGTAAAATACATTATGTCTCTATGACTGCTCTACAAATCTCTCTCGATATATCATACTAGACAAGGGGCCCCGTAATTGGGTTTAAACGTTAGCTTTTAAAAATAATTGGAATAAAAATAGTTTTTTATTATACTTGGATTTAAAATGAAAGAGCAAATGAGTTTGTAGTCTAATGAAAAATATATTTAGTAATTAATAATAGTAGGAGTGACTCAAATTCAAATTGCATAGAAGACCACTTAAATGTTTTTATTTGCGCATACGCAAACTACTACCGGGTCTTATAATAATTTTTCAAATTTTAGAGGTGTTTTGCTACCACTTAAATACTTTTTTCACTAATACGCAAGCTACTATTGAGAAATGAATAATCGTTTTCCCAAATTTAAAAGTATTCCTATAAATTCGCTACTGAATCGGAGGCCCCATATTTTAGAGGCCTGTGCCGGAGGGCCTATTATGTTACCCAATTCGCGTAAGTTGTCCCGGCGCTCCCGCGCTAATTCGCAAAAACGCGAATTTTCAGTGAAGCGTTCCAAATTCGCGAATTTTGTAATGTCAGAGCGCGGATTCCACCGTGATTGTTATCGGCGATGCTGATATACTGGCAGGCAGGGGAGAAGACAAGGGGCTTGCTATTTGCCGCCAACCAAATTGCTATTTGCCGCCAACAAAAAAAAGTATATATATACATCTTTGGTTAAGGAGTTTCACAATCTACAACATATCCAACTTTCAGAAAACGCATTGAATCAGAAAAATTCAACGCTCGCCGGAAAAGTCGCCGGAAAATCATCGGGAAAGCCTATCCTCGACATATACTGCGTACACGCATCAATGAATCATCACTAAGCAGGTGCGTAATTTTTTTTTGTAGTTTCGAACAATTTTTCTGACGATTTGAAACGAACAGACTGTGGGCCAAAAAATTCCGGCGGGCGGAACCAGGCTGAGCCACAAGATATTTTCGGCTCAGCCTGGCTCCGGCCGCCGGAATTTTTCGGCCCACCGTCTGTTTTTGGAATTTTTCGGAAAAATTTGATTTTAGGAGTTGAATTTAGAGTTTAGGAGTTGAATTTAGCGTTTAAGAGTTGAATTTAGCGTGTAAGAATTGAATTTAGAGTTTAGGAGTTGAATTTAGCGGTTAAGACTTGAAATTAGCGTTTAGGTTCACAGGAATATTGATAATATTGTAATTGTAGGAAAAATGTCAGAGTTGTTACCGGCCGATCATGATTACACACAGGAATTTGAGAATGGGATCCATTATGCAAGTGTGAAGTTAGCTGAGTTAGCTGCAAGAACAATCGTTCAGGAGTGTGGGTTCTTTATTGGTAGAGGAGCATGGAAACCGAATACTGCTGGACTACATCCTGTTACTGCCCTCTGTATGTATTGCGACAGAAG
This sequence comes from Linum trigynum, assembly GCA_964030455.1. Classification (NCBI taxonomy): domain Eukaryota; kingdom Viridiplantae; phylum Streptophyta; class Magnoliopsida; order Malpighiales; family Linaceae; genus Linum; species Linum trigynum. Next base: position 7,259,340 of record OZ034818.1, read on the forward strand.
TAGTAGGATCGTTAAGTCTTATAAACCAGACCCTACGAAGGAGACGCGTGGGAATATTAGTTCGAAGGGTACTGGTTGCCAGTTTCAGATATGTATAAAGGAAGTATGGCAAAAGGATGGTCCAAACACATGGGTCATAGTGGGAGTGACAAGTCGTGAAACCGGAGCTAATAGAGGGTTTCACAACCATGAAAAGGTGTTGTATCCAGAACATCACCGACACAACAAATAGTTTAGTGAGGCTGAAAAAGAGAGGTTAAGATTAATGAGGAAGGCGGGGGTGAGACCAAATCAGCAGAAGACGACACTCAATACTGAAGGGGGTGTGCATCATGATATCAAACAGATGTACAACATAAATTCCAAGACAAGATTGGATGAGATGGGTGAAATGGATGCGATACAGTTTGCGCTTCACGGAGCTGAACATCGTGGGTACCATATCTGTTTGCAAAAGGACTCTAATAATGTGCTCACTAATCTGTTTTTTGCGCACCCGACGTCCATTCAGATGTTGCATGCATGGCCGTACGTCATCCTCATTGACTCGACCTACAAGACCAACAGGTACGGCTGGCCATGGGTTGAGATTATTGGGGTTACTCCAGTCAAGAAGAATTTCAACATTGCATGTGCAATTATTAAGCAGGAAACAAAGGAAACATATGAGTGGCTGCTGCGATGTATTAAAGGGTTGCTCGGTGATACGGTTCCGAATGTCATTGTGACAGACAAAGAAGGTGGTTTGCTTGCTTCTATTCCTGTGGTCTTCCCTCTCCCACATACTGTCCACCTCCTATGTTTATGGCACGTCAACAACTGTGTGAAGCAAAAGTTTGAAGTGTTACTGGGTGGAATTGCAAAAAGAGAGGTAGCACAAGCGGTATGGAAGAAATATTTCGACAAAGCTGCATGGAGTTGGACCGAGGAGGGTTTTCTTCAAAAGATTAATGAGTTTGAGAGGGTCTGGACAGTGAAGAACATAAAAATGGTCCACTACGTGCGAGGTGAGTGGTTGCCTCATCAGACAATGTGGGCAAAGTGCTACACGAACCATGTGTTTCATCTTGGTAACACGAGCTCGAATAGAGTTGAGTCATCTCACTCTTCATTCAAGACTTTCCTTGTGTCTGGTAGAGGAGCGATCGACACTTGTTTTGCGAAGAACCACAACTACATGGAACATCAGTTTCTGGAAGTGGTGAATGAACTTCACAAGTCACTGAACCGCAATCTGAGTAGGGCAATTGAGCCTCCGTGCACGTTTTTGAGGAGGGTCGTTAGTTCTGAGGCAATCAAACTGATGTTAGATGGGGCGGCGGAGTTGAAGGACAGTTGTGCGTGTCATTTTCAGATGACACATGGGCTCAAGTGTGCTTGCCAGATTGTTCAAGCTAAGGAAGAAGGACGTCAATTCTATGCTCAAGAGTTGCATGTATTTTGGCGGACTTTGGATTATAAAAACCCCCCACGTCAACAACAAGTCAGTGATGAAATTGAGCTTCAACGAGAACACTTTAGGCGTCTTACTGTTGAGGTGGAAGAAAGAGGTCCTGAAGCAGTGAGACAAGCAAGAGATGCCCTATTCTATGGGCTTCACCCAGCAGAGGACAATGTGGAGATCTGCGAGGCTTCACACGGCCAGGCTGGGTGAGCTACACGGCCGTGTGCCCCTGGCCGTGTGGTTGCACTTTTTTCATTGTTAGGTGTTGTGTTTTAGCGTGTCAGAAACATGCAGTCTAAACATAACCATCCGATCCAAACATACATAAGTAGTCAAACATCCGATCTAAACACAAATATGGAAACATCAAGTCTGAACATAAACATCCGATCCAAACATACATAAGTAGTCAAACATCCGATCTAAACACAAATATGGAAACATCAAGTATGAACATAAACATCCGATCCAAACATACATAAGTAGTCAAACATCCGATCTAAACACAAATATGGAAACATCAAAACAACTAAAAATCCCCTGGAGGGGGGAGTCCCTGAGAAGCCCAGTACTCAGTCCACACATCCTGCACTCCGTGCAGTGCCCTGTAGGCTCGTCGAGAATGCTCAACAAACTCCTCCTCGGTCCCTGCTGCTGCTCGAACCGCAGGTGCAAACGTGTACAAAAGGTCCCGACCACGCTGCATGAAAAAAAAAAACAAGAACAATTTTTAGTTTCATGCTAAGTATATTTATAATAGAGTAACGATTTAGTGGTCAAATCTTACCGCTGCGGAGTCAACTAGTCGATCTGCCTCTCCATCATCCCGTAGGACTCTACAATGAGAGTGCGCCACGAACCAGTCAAGATAGTCTCTCGTAGTCTCATATGGATACGTCGTCCACGGCTGAGAGTACATGTCTATATGAACCATGTGGGATAGCAGAGTATCCCATGCAGCATCAAAACTCTCAGGAATCCGAATGACATATCCACCAGGTGCCTCTGGTCGGTCTGCTCGCTGAGGACGCGAAGGGGCAGGCGGTACCATCTGTCGGTATCCAAACTGTCGGAGGCAACGGGCTGGATCATAGAACTCGCCTATGTCAGCGAACCGGATGACTCCAGTGTACAAAGAGCGACGCACTGCCTGATGAGGCCTTTGATGGAAAGGTGTCCAAAACACATCAGAAGGGGTTAAGCTGTCAAGAGCTCGACGGTAGAACGCCAACCTCCCACTGGAATCAGCCACAGAACCAGGTGTCGGCTGCCCAACCCATCGTGAAGCCCAAGCATCATCAGGTCCAACAGCGGCAGGCTCGAAGTGAGATGGCCTGAAACCCGGAAAGTACTCGTAGATCCAGCACTGCAGAAGTGTGAGACAACCAGCCATCCCCCTGGCACCAGCACGAGACGCCTGACCAAGGTATCTGTACAACCAAGCAAGTGTACCTGACGCCCAACTATACTGATCTAACTCCTCCAACTCGTCCAAAATTAGGTTCACCACCGACCGAACCCTGTCTCTACTCTTGTCCACAAACAAAGTGGACCCCAACAGCAACAACAAGTACGAGTGCGCCTCTGTCACATGTGTCCCGTGGCTCTGCAAGTATCTGGACGCCATCTCTGCAAGAAAACCACCCTTCTCGTACCACTTACCCCTATTATTATATCCAGGGACCTCCGAACGACCACTCAACTGCTCCGAGTTCATCCCAAGAAGCACACACAAACCCGCCTCCGGATGGTCAAGCTGCGCAGAACTCCTACTCATCAGTCGTCCCTCAACAGGAATCTGCAGTAAGTACTGAACATCGTGGAGGAGGATCGTCATCTCTCCAAAAGGCAAGTGGAAGGTGTTCATGTCTGGCTGCCACCTCTCCACAAAAACTGAGATCAAAGCCTCGTCAATCGCTATCTTGCGGAACATAGAGTAGATCAGGTGCTGGAGACCTGACTGTGCCACCAGATCCTCCGCCTCAACATGACTAAACACGTAGCTACTCAGATAAGAAACCGCCAATGTACGGCTGTAGCAACTGATGACCCCTCGATCTCCAGCCCCCGTCCAAAGCGCATAGGCAACGTGGCCACGAAAGCTCCTAATGAGGCTAGGATCCGTAGGTCCACCAGGACACTCACCAACAAGCTCCCACGGTGGAGGACCACTCGAACGTCCTCCCCTACTCCGTCCAGTCCCCGAGCTCTCTGTCTCCTGACGAGCAGGTTGATACGCCCCTGGGGGGTGTATGTTATCAAAGTAACGCAGCAAACGACTCAATCGAAGAATCGATTGAGCTCGAATCAAGAACGAAGCGTTCTTAATACGAACTTGGGATAAAACGGAACCAACGGACAATTCCACACCTGGGGAAAGCTCGTATGGTATAAAAGGGTAGCTGCTCGACCACGATTGAAGAGAATATTCAATCGATACAAAGCTCACAAGCTTGGAATCCACCAAACTCAAACAAGTCGCAACTTGCACAAAAACCAAAAGGTTCTCAATTCGATTAATCAAAGTCTTATGATTACAATGTAAATAGAAGAGTATTTAAAGGCAAATAAACCTAATACAAACCTAGATGAACAAGGAAACAAATAAGGTAAAATTCTACTCTAAAAAGGTTACAAAATTCGGACACAAACTTCCTTTCTTGAAGCACAAGTAAGCTGCCCGCAAAACAGTCAAAAGGCAGCTTTCGTACTAACTTTGTGCCTTGCGTTCGAGGTCTTCCCGAACTCCAATCTTTCATCCGATTCCTTCCCTTGGTAGATAAACATACCTAGTTTTATGTTGTGGAAGCCTTTGGACTTGAATCAGATCCATACTCCTCGAATTGAGCTCTAAAGTAGGCTTCACAAAACAGTTTTCGGCCTTAGCCATTTTCTGGCAGTTTTCCAGTTTTGAGGTAGCAACTTTGAGGCCTTGGAAAACAACCTTAATGACATCATCTGGATCCACAAAGCATACCATTGGAAAGATGGTAACTTTATCTGCAAAACAAACCCTTAAAATAGAATTTCCACCAAGCCAATTGAGAGAACCATGCCTCCAAAGTATGTACCCTGAACACGGATTTTGACTTAGCCAAATTCTGCCTTTCTTCTTCCCAACTTTGATAGCTTCTTTGTCAAATAATTGTGACGTGAATAGTTGACCATTTGGGATCATATCACAGGTGGTACGAATCGCCCAGCTCGGTCCCTATACATAGCAGGACGTGATGTTGTCGTACAAGACGGCCCTCGTCCATGTCCACGCGTAGGTGGAGGGACCTCGATATCCTCATCATTATCGTCCTCATCAAAATCAGCCGAGACCACTCTCGATGCAGCACCCTGGTTCCTCCCATGGGAACCAGACGCCCGTGATGCCAAACGAGCAACTACAGTAGGAGCCTCTAACTCATCCTCCCCTAAATTTGCCTGTGACTGATGTCCAATATCTCGAGAGCGCTTATTCTCCTTATTCTTCCTTCGTGCTGATACATCAACAACCCTACCATTGAATCTATTCAACTCATTCCCACCCGCATCACCCGCATCATCCATATCTAATTATCTACAAATTTAAACAATATCATACTTAGATGCGCACTAATTAATTAATTTTCTATTAACTAATGTACTATTAACATTAATTGTTAATTAATCAGAAATTAATTAATTTTCTATTAACTAATGTACTAAATATTAACATTAATTATTAAATCAATTCTTAATTAATTAAAATTCCATTAACTAATTCTAAGTAATTAAACTTTCAAACGCCTATTACAAAAAAAACATTTATACACCAACTTAAATAAATATTAACACTAATTGCTAATTAATTATCATATTATATTAAATTAAATACAAAAACTGGCCGGGCAGAAAGAATTTTGTGGCCATTGCGTCGGCCGGCCGAAAAAAATTTGCGGCCGGAGCGACGTCGGGCCGAAAAAATTTTGCGGCCGGTGCGTCGCCGAGCCGAAAAACATTTGCGGCCGGTGCGCAGTCCGGCCGAAAAATTCTTTCGGCCTGGCGACGTTCCGGCCGCAAATTTTTTTAGGCCGGCCGACGAACACGCCGCCGGAAAATTTTTGGCCGGCGTGTTCGGCGACCGGCCGAAAAATATTTGCCGAAAAATTCTTTCGGCCCGGCGACGCTCCGGCCGCAAATTTTTTTCGGCCGGCCGACGAACACGCCGCCGGAAAATTTTTGGCCAGCGTGTTCGGCGACCGGCCGAAAAAAATTTGCGGCCGAGGCGTCCCCGGGCCGAAAGAATTTTTCGGCCGGCCGTCGTACCGCCGCAAAAATTTGTCGGCCCGACGTCGCTCCGGCCGCAATTTTTTTTCGGCCCACCGTGTTTTTCGCCGGAAAACTGACCGGAATAAGTCAACTTACTTGTTTTCCGACGATTGAGGGCGACGGGAGGTTAGCCGACGACGGAAGAACGGTGTCGGCAACGGAGGCACTGGGCTCGTCAACAGAAGTTTTTGTTGGAATGAGTCAAATGTTCCTGGTATCCGAATTTATAGAATGAAACGAAGGGAAGGGAGGGAAAATTCAAAATTTGAATTCAAATTTTTTTTTTTTAGTTGGCGGCAAATAGCAATTTGGTTGGCGGCAAATAGCCGTTCACGAAGACAAATATATTCTCCTTCCGACGACAGTTGCTGATGTTATTCAATCCTTTGAAGGGTTAGAAGATATGGGCTGCATTCTTGGGGATCAGCAAATGGATCAATCTGCAGTCCAGACTCTGATTCAGGGGCGGATACATGCTGCTTTAGGACACTCCTAAAATTTGGTAAAATGATTAGTCAACTCCTGGTAGTAGTTTCGTATGAATAAAAATAGTATAATTGATAAGTTGGGACACTGCTAAAATTTCAAAAATGATTATCCTACTCTCAGTAGTAGTTTACGTATGATTTAAATAAAATATAAGTGATAATCAGTGTTATTCATACTTGGGACATACTATCATTAAACATATTCTCCATTAGCTTGCAACTCATTTGTTGTTAAATTTGAACACTATGTAATAGTAAAAATATTATTCCTTATCCTCAAATATTTTCAGAATCTAACAATTAAACTAATTACATGTTACTCTTAATTTGAATTGATTATATGGTTGCACCGCAAGTGTTGAAAGACTCTTTTCAACTTTGAGTTACATCAAGAACAATGTTAGAAATCGAATATGCGATCCGTTCGTGAATTATTGTCTAGTAGGATATACATATTTGTTGAGCCGTATGACACCGATTGATTTTATATTCTTATTTCAGAATATGAAAAACACGTCATGGCCTTTTACTAAAATTTGTACTAGTCAGATATTTTATTATGAATTATTTAATTTAATCATTTATTTTTTAATTTAATTTAATTTTTTTAACAAGGACACCCCTATAAAAAATTCCTGGATCCGCCACCCCTCTGATTGTCTCTCTCCCTAGGTTTTCTGAAGGAATTGGGGACGGTAAAGAAAAGACTACGAGGAGAGTAGCTGGGATCTGATTTCGTTGATCTCCTGCCAAGCGCTACTCTATTTCGTCTACGCCGTCATGATGGAGGAACAGAGGCGGCCGCCTAAAGCTGTTAAGCGGAGATGAAGCGATATAGGAAGCTAAAGAGTTATGGGGCGGAAGTTGAAGATGAAATCGAGGCGCTGGCGGGTAATTTGGGACCGATGAGTGATGACCGGCGACCTCTGAGGAAGGAGAATTGGGAGCGGATAAATCGAGAATGGGGGAGATTGACGGTACCGGAGGAAGAAGATAGAGACGGTTATTCTTTTTTCAATGAAAAGCTATTGTATATTTTTTTTTTTTTTTTTTGAGGTGGGATATTGGTTTTCATTTACAATATAATTTTATAATGATATGAGTTTTTTCCTCGGGTGAATATAATTTGATGGGTTCACGGGAATTGATTAGTACTATTAATTGGTACTTGTTCACTTGTTCTGCAATTGAACAGGTAGTGATGTTTAATAGAAACAAAAAAATTTTAATGTAAATATTCACAATTAGATTAATATAAATATTTAAAAATTCCATTAATGCTAATTGCAGGAATTAATTGTGATAATAGTTTATATTGCATTTAATATTTTACAAATAAATATAAATTATTAATTAAAATAATTTAATAATGACACTCTATTCACGCTCTCAATATTGAGTTGCTAAAAGAATAATACTATGACGCTCTCGCACTCGCTCCCGCTCCACACTCTGGTTACCTAAGGCACACCCCAAGGCCTACCCTGACTTGTAGCATACTAGTTTGATCAAAGTTAACTCGATCGTTTGACCGGTTAAGAAAATAATGTGTAGAAGAGGCAAAAGAATGAGGTGTTCGAAAGGGTAATGACAAGAGATATTAAAAGTAACATGCATCAACTTATCATGAAGATTAAAGTTTAACTCTCGAGATTGATAAATAAGCTCATAGATCCAATAGAAATAAACTAATCAAAATCTCGTTGCTAAATGAACATATGACATCTAAGAAAGTGGTTAACTACTGTACTTGGATCTCTCTCCTAATAACTCGATCGATGATTTGTCATTGAGGTCACATGTTCATGTCCTGACGACCCCAATGTTAACAAATATATTAAAGCATATGTTTAAATCCATAAATTAGTTTTCGCGAGAATAAAAAATAAGGAAATACTTAAATACTATACACCAACTCTTTCTTATAATTTCAATTATTGAGACAAGTTGGATTACAGTCAGCACTGTAAAACTTGTTGCTGGACTGAAAGTGTTGTTCAATGTATAACACATATATGACTTCATGAATCATTACCCTTACTTAACCAAATAACCAATGGAAAGAAGGCATAAAAACAGTAGCTTGATGTACAGGAAGTTAAAATGTAAGTACTAAATCGTCCACAAGATGAAAATGCCAAATTTCGAAATAACCCCGAATCTTCCACCAAATAACTTTCCCTCTCCTAACAAGAAGTTTCTGACTTAAGGACAAACAAGTATAGTACCATCCACACTAACAAAATGATGGGCAGCACGCAGCAGCAATCAATAATCAGTCACGAATTCCAAATACATGGCAACTGTTCCTCCTTCAACAATTGCACGGTTTCTTTCTTACAAGTTACAACTGGAAATATCTTGTTACCAATTATTTGACTGTGATGAAAATTAAAATGAATTAAATATCGAGCTAAACTAACACACATGTTAGGTTTTTATGACCATCTTAAAAAAAAAAATTAGTATGATATTTCATATAAATTGGTTCGACACATGCCATAACAGATATGATATATCAATTTGTCATGTTGATTGCATAAACATGATTGGTTATGTATTCACTACTTGTAGCTTTATAAATTCATTTTCCGATCATGGATCATGCACATACACATTTTAAATCTATAAGATGAGTATCTATCTATCTATCTATCTACCTATCTATCTATATCTATATCTATCTATCTATACTATATATTATGGCAATTCAAAAAAAATTTCTTGCCACATAAGCACTTGGAGCATCCACAATTTGCCAAGTTGGACAACTTTTTTACAAAAAAAAATTAGTTATTAATGTATTTATGGAGCTACCTCTCTCTTCTTTAATATTTCCATTTCTTTTAACCAATTATTCTTTTTAATTTATCCATTTATTCTTTTTTGTCTTTAATAATAAGTTACATGTTGATAAATATAACCAAACACACATAAATAATAATTTTTTGTTAAATAAACAAAATATAAATAAGATAACAGAGAGTGACATATATCACATTTGTTTAAATAAAAAATATCTTATTAAACTTTATGAAGTAAATTTTCTACTCATTTTTACTAAAATTGAATGATAAGTTACATTTTTATGAAAAAATTTAACAAACATACACATAAACAATTATGGTTTAATCGATTAAACCAAAATATATATGAAAAGAGAGAAAATAAACATTTGACATTCAATTACATTTGAAAAATAAACTATAGGATTTTGCTACGGTGACATGCATGTAATCGTGACATGGACTTTTCGGTCGACCTAATCCTAAAGGCGGTCGATCGAATTGACTAATTTGGGCAGCACGAGAAAGCATTGCGGTCGACCTAATCCTAAAGGCGGTCGAACTCAATTCATAGCATAATTGATGAGTCATTGTTATCATTATTTATGACTAGTTATGATGGTTTAAAGCGTAATTTATACGAGCAAAAGAACCACACAAATCGACATACATAAGCAAAAAAGACACGGGACATAGGTTGACTTTCTTGTATTCGGTCGACCTCATACCGGATTAGGTCGACCTCGACACCAACACTTGATCTTCATTTTACGTCAAATGATTGGATAAATTGATAGAACAGTTATCGTCTATCTGGTCGACCTCTTTCTTTATCTGGTTGACCATGTTGTTAATGACTGCCATCAAGTGGTCGACCTATATACCTTTACGGTCGACCATGTTGTTTCTGACGCCAACGAAATGGCCGACCGAGGTTTATTCTGGTCAACCAAAAATAACAACTTAAGCTAAGAACGGTCGACCAGGTGGTCTTTGAGGTAGACCGCAATGCTTTCTCGTGCTGCCCAAATTAGTCAATTCGGTCGACCGCCTTCAGGATTAGGTCGACCGAAAAGTCCATGTCACGGTGACATGCATGTCATAGTAGGCATACCCTAAACTATATTACTTTATATTTTGTTGCAATGAAACACTCTCTTATTCGTACAGTATATATCTATAAAATAAAACAAGTATTATTTAGCAAAATGTCAGAGTATAATCTTGATTGAGTAGTTACAGTTATTTATTTAAAAAAACTTCTTATTCATTCAGATCATGTTCTACCTTAAATTCCTCAAATGAAGAGGAATCGCATGTGCAATAATTTGATAATGTGTCTTAAGTTTACATTAATAATATTTTATCTATATCATATTGATTGAGCAAGCTCTGTTGAGGTTCTAAGTCGTATGCTAAGAAATTTTCTTTCAGACTTGGAGTTATCGTCGACGATTATAAATCAAAATTTTCAAAATGACGTAAGTATGATTGTTGACGAACTTTGACTTCATACCCTAGGACGAGACACAAGATTCCTTGAAAAATAATAGATGTGAAGGTTATAAAAATCTTTGTTGAAAATCTACGATAAACATCATGTTTCATCAACTACTAACCTAGGCATTTACCAAATAAAGGTTGACAAATTTTAGTAAGATAGTCAATTGGGATAAACATATTAATCCAGCAATCAAGTATCTTTATCCAATAATCTCAACTCTCAAATTGGTTGTCAGTTCGTCCAAACTCGAGAAACACAAATTTATATGTGTTGTATAAGATAATAAGCTAATGCAAATAATCCAATGAAATCCACTGATATTGTTCAAATGATAAGATATTTTAAATGCACTTGAAATATGTGTGTATTGGAGAAAATCTTTATCAATTATTAATATATATAAGTGATAAATTTTTTGAAAATTACACATTCAACGACCATGTTAAGACCAAAATCCTTGATAGTGTGTGTGAGTGGCTGAGTGCCTTAGATTGAGATTCTAAGCCAACATATAAAACATGACCATCGGTTGAGGTTTAGTATAAACTTTAAGAATTAACAATTGATACATATTGTATAATATACTAGATTTAAGTGTCTGGATAAAAAAAATCCAAAATAGAAATGAGTCGAGATTAGAGAATTTAGTCATCATGAGGGCTACGGTGTGTGTCAAGTTTCAATATGGATGAATAAATCCAATAATAAAGTATCTTTACTAAGAATTTCTCACTTAAAAGTCTTAATCTTTACAACATTGGTCGAGAGTTCGTCCAAACTCGAGGATCATGAATGTATATTGGATTTCCAAAGGAACAAAAATCTCAATCCCTTTCGGGGCTAAATACCTCTGATCACAACCATAGGTGCTAAAGTAGAAGGAAAAAAAGGAAAAAAGCAAAAAAGAACATAACCTCTGATACGATGAACATAATAAAACCATTTCGAGCTATGATCCTGTCATCCCTGCCCTTTTATTCTCCATAAAGGGGCGGCGGGAGAGGATAAGAAATAAATAGTAGGATCTTAGTATTTGCCTCTTTATATATTATATATCGAACGATAGACAACCCCAATGATTGTCTGGCGTTATGGGTGTAAAAGCGAGATCTCTAGATAATTTTAAGTCTAATATATATATACACACACATATATATATATATATATATATACATGTATATGTAATATCAAGGTATACTATACATTTTATTTTACTCAAGATACTATAGAAGATAGGTATTACGAAGTTTGTGCATAAATTAGAGGTTACAGAATTAGGGACTGGAGTGTTCACCTATTAGAGGTTAGGGTATAGTATCATACCCCAAAAAACTATGGTTAATTCAGGTCTAAATTGTAAAACTCAATGGACATATGGTAGTATGAATGCAAGTGTATAGCGTACTCCTGGCGCACGCTAGCTTGAACTATATATATGTGTGTGTGGTTCAGGTTGGCGTACACTAAATATTAGTGTTTTGGTTGACAAGTTTTAACATAAGTTCTAAATGGGACGTGGCAGCGACATAATTTATGATTAGAAAACCGAAGCATCACAAGTGAGTGTGCTAAATATTGGAAATTTCAATATAGACATACTACAAACTCTGTTACAAAATATTTTGAAGATCCAAAATGATTTAAACATATAAATTATAAAATCAATCTCTCCGGCCAACAGGCCGGGTAAAAAGCTAGTTAAGTAAGAACAATAAATCAACCACGAAATCTAATGTGGTGGAAGCTAAGAGACTTGAGCCCAGGTGAAAATGAGAAGAACAAGAAATGGATGGTAACGACTAACGAGATGAATTGTCAATCAAGATATATAGTAAATCTTATTATGATTTTAAAAGTGAGATAATATATAAATATGAGAAATGAATAAGGATATTCGTTAATAATTTATTTTTAAATTGTGAGAAAGGTCGTGGTCGAATGGTTATACAACTATTCATTTCCTAATTCATATTTATAATCTCGTAGAAGGAAAGTTATCACACTAGCTTGATGGAAAAGGAAAATTAATAATTGAATTTCAACCCTCAGAAACTTAAAAGAAAAAAGGAATTGAAGAGTTTGCCTTTTCCAGTTTCCTGTCGTCAGTAAAACATTTTTTTGGCATGTTCTGAAATCTGAATTTCCTCACACGTATAAATAACCACCGCCATTGAAATAATTTTCTCTCGTCCTCCTCATCCTCCACCCAAATCTCCTCCTTCCCCTACCTCTCACCTTCCCCCCTTCCCAGAGAAACCATTAGTTCCATAAATTAACACCCTCGCCGGCGCCATTCCCCATACCGCCGGCTCTGCCTCTGCCTTCGCTTCCCGCGTTCCGGCTGGGCGCCTCCCGGAGCTCGATCCTCATTCCCCCTTTTGCCCTCCCCTGTTCCCGATCTCGCCCAGCTCCGTCGAATAAGGTGATTTCATTTACAATTTTACTCCTCTATTTCCCCCCGCTTTCTTGGATCTCCCCCCTGAATTTCATTCTTCCCGCCCTTTCGTTATGTTCTCTCGTCGGAACGTTGACAATGTGGATAATGTTTGATGGCCTGATACGAGGGTCAGCTTCGTCGCGTCTCTGCCTCTCTGGGTTTTTTGTATTCCCCAGCGGTGGTTTCGTCTGAATTTCGTTGACGAATTCGTTGAAATTTATGAATTTTTTGGGGTACTGTTTGGATCTGGCGGAGGAGAAGCTGATTTACTTTCTGTGGGTTCTTGTTTTTCCCCCTTCCTCGCCCCAAAATTCCGGTTGTTTGACCGCATCCGGACTTTCTTTGACATTTTTGACTAGGGAATGTTTGGCTTTTGTTATTGAGTCTGCATTTGCCTATCTGCTAGTGCACCGGTTAAAAGGATATGGTTGTTGTCAGGGGATTTTATCAGTTGATGTCCTTCCTTCTGCATTTCCGGCAGCAGAAATTCAGGGGTTAATGAAATTTTACAAATTTGTCGGTGCGAGAGAGAGGGAGCAGTTAATCTCTTACCTGTGGAAGCCTGGATCTGGGTGCTTAGAATTTCTCAGGGGTGTTCTATGGCTGCAAGTTTTATCTGCTTTAAAAGATTAGCTACTAGGTGCATCTGTTCTTTCTCTATAGGTTCTGTAGCATGGATTCGGATGTATATGGATGAAATTGGCTGATTTCTGTCTGATTGTTTTGGCAACAGGAATAAGCAGGAGGGAATCATATCAAGATGAAGGCTTTGATCCTTGTTGGAGGCTTCGGAACAAGGTTGAGGCCATTGACCCTCAGTGTTCCAAAGCCTCTTGTTGACTTTGCAAACAAACCCATGATTCTGCATCAGGTATGAGCAAACCTTCGTTTCCTTCACATTTCGCACTGCCACACTTGTCTGTGTTCATTGTTTCCCCTTGCATGATTGCAGATCGAGGCTCTCAAGGCAATTGGAGTAACTGAGGTGGTTTTAGCTATCAATTACCAGCCAGAGGTGATGCTGAACTTCTTGAAGGAATTTGAGGCAAAGCTTGGTATCAAGATTACCTGCTCACAGGAGACGGAGCCACTTGGCACGGCTGGCCCTCTGGCTCTTGCTAGGGACAAGCTAGTGGATAAATCCGGCGAGCCATTCTTTGTACTCAACAGTGATGTTATCAGCGAGTACCCTCTTAAGGAAATGATAGCATTCCACAAATCCCATGGAGGAGAGGCTTCTATTATGGTCACCAAGGTATCAGTCAATTTCACTCTACTTGATTCCATTTCACGTAGGACTTACATTCTGAAACCACAGTACAGTAGTTGACAGTAACATTCATTGTGTTGATCATTGCAGGTTGATGAGCCATCAAAATACGGGGTGGTGGTCATGGATGAAGCCACAGGGCATGTCGACAAATTCGTGGAAAAGCCGAAGATATTCGTTGGCAACAAAATCAATGCTGGAATCTACCTCTTGAACCCATCAGTTCTGGACCGGATCCAGCTGAGGCCCACCTCGATTGAGAAAGAAGTCTTCCCCAAGATAGCTGCAGACAAGAAGCTCTTTGCCATGGTCCTGCCAGGGTTCTGGATGGACATCGGGCAGCCGAGAGACTACATCACAGGGCTCAGACTCTATCTAGAATCACTAAGGAAGAAATCCTCGACCAAGTTGGCCACTGGCTCCCACATAGTCGGCAATGTGTTGGTGGACGAGACTGCGACAATAGGGGAAGGGTGTTTGATCGGTCCTGATGTCGCGATTGGACCGGGATGCGTGGTCGAAGCCGGGGTTAGACTGTCTCGTTGCACCATGATGCGTGGGGTGCGCATCAAGAAGCATGCCTGCATTTCCAGTAGCATCATTGGCTGGCACTCGACTGTTGGCCAGTGGGCTCGGGTTGAGAACATGACAATCTTGGGGGAGGATGTGCATGTGTGTGACGAGATTTACAGCAATGGGGGTGTTGTCCTGCCGCACAAGGAGATCAAGTCCAGCATTTTGAAGCCGGAGATAGTGATGTGAGTCATGTGACAAACCAAAGAAAGGTAGTAGTGAAGAATGGAATTCATGGTTTTGGGGGGAGGTGTAGAATCAATGTATGTTCACTAGGGACTGGTCTGAGGTGGAAGGGGAGTTCTTCCAGTTCAACTGGAAAGAAATTTGCCTGTTTCTCCCATTTTCCCCCTTTTCTTCTCATTTGGGTTTCAATATCAATTGGCCTTTCTCCCATGGAGAAGTGTAAAAGTCAGTCTGTTGTGAGTTGTCATTTTTGTTTTTGTTGCCAAATAGAAATGTGATATAAATCTTGGTGTGAGCAAATTTGTAGCAGTGGGATGGAATGTGGATAGAAATAAATTCAAGATCCTCAGTTTGGTGGCAAACATTAGTTTCTTTTTTCTTGCTCTTATCTACATATTCAATTCTACTGGCATGCTTATTATGTCACTGGCTTGAGCTTCCTAACGAGATGAATTTATTACTAAATACATTTTTGGTATAGTTTAATACTGATTTAGTGGTTTACTGTTTCTCAAGTTCTGCAGAACCTTCTGTATGAATGTATTAGCTGTCGGTGGCTTCAATTATTTGTATGAAGGTATGAATGTATGAACCCCCTCGTTAACTTTTCTTTTCCCCTGTCTCTCTCCCTAACAGGTCCTATAGCTTCCATGTCTCTTTCTTTCTGCACAAGGTACCCCATTTAGCATCTGCACATTATGTGGAATAATAAAACCACACTGACATGCGATGAATCCTGTTCTAAGGAAGTTTATGTTTGCTCTTTCTACAGATTTGAAGCAACTTGCTAGATATGGCATCTGCACATTAGTTGGTAACATCCATTTCCAGGCTGTTGAATGCACCAAGATTTAGGCCAAGTTTGTGACAGAATCCAATTTGGACTCACATGCAGGTCAAAAGTGGGCAGTCACTTTGTCAGAGTGCTGGTTTTATACTCAAGTAAAATGGGATCTTGATTAATTTTTATTCAATCATAAGATGTCTGATTAATCTTTAAAATTTGAAGGAAATCAAACTGCAGGATAACAACCACCATGAATACCCAGAACGTTCAAGATGCCAGTTTGCTGGTGAAGAGTTATGAGTTTGCTGAGAGTTTATGAATGAGGGAAAGAAGAGGACACACTGGAATCTGTGGGAAGCTTCTCCCTACGAAAAGGAATTTGGATAAGGGCATCTCGATAGAAGAATGAAGCAAAAACAACAAGGCCATTTTCAGTAGGGTCACAGCAGAATACATGATTGAGGAGTAGTAGTGTATGATGCAACTTTTTGTGCTGTCTCTTAGTGGTTGCTTATTTGGATTCATTTAATTTGCACTTCTGCAGTGGTCCTTTTCTCTCTCTCTCTGAGTGTGTTGCAGTTTACCAGAAAAGCAAGTGGGAAATGATTTTCTAAATTATTACCTGTCATACTGATTGTAGCACCCCACATGACTCCCCTCATTGATTGAATAAGGGGCAAAGTGGGTCTCCAATCTGCAGTCATTCCCACACTTACCGGCATCTCTAAATTTTATATAACTACGAGTTGTGTTGTTATGTCAACGCCAAACGAAGCAAACCCAGTTGACCATTAATGAGTTTTGCAGAAAGTGACTGGTAGTTGCTGGACCATTGGACCTGTTCTCTCAAGGTAAGAGTTCCCTTTCTAAAAGCTGGTCGTTCACTCCCCACCTTCTCATCATCAGAGAAGTAGTTGGAAGTTGGAGCTGTAGCTTTCACAAAGAGTAGTTCCCAAAAGGAATGGTTCATTGAGGATTCTTTGGTGAAGCTACTTCTGGGTAGTATCTGCTTATCTATCCGAGTCTTAATAGGTTGCTATATATGAAACCAACCCCCATTCAAGTCCTATATTATCATATGAAGTTGAAACCAATCAATATTTGTCGATTCCTGCTCAGCCTCAAACTTCGCTTACATTCCTTCCATTAAGAGTTTATGCAATTGAGAAATAGACAGACAGCAACGGGACGGGGTTTTCCAGGACGACTTTTCATGGTGATGAAAACAAGCTGTAAGGCCTGAAAAAGGAGAGGTGAGTGAACAAAGAAGAGAGGGAAGCGGGGATGGATTTTGCTGCTCATAGTAACTTGTATTTACAGCTACAAAATGAATCACACTTTTATGAATTTTTAAACTTCATACAGACGCCATGAGCCAGAACATGACATGGGACGACACTGCAAGGAGGAACCAGGAGATGAAAGCCAAGGCAATGGAGATTTGGAACCTTTTGCATGGGAAGTGAGGTGTGGCATTGCAGTAGTGCAGGTCTTGAGCGTACAAAATTGTGACTCCTGCTGATGCCGATGCTGCTGCAAGTGACAGGATAGATGTCACCTGCAAAAATCCAGAAAAATGATGCTGGGTTATGAAGCTCGACCTAAGAAGAAATGAGAAATGAACAATTATGTGCAAACATGATGGCTGAACCATCTACCCATTTCTATAGATATACTTAGGAGAAGAGTGCATGAAGCTGAAAAAGATTCTTAGTCTTTGCATTCAAGTATGCCAGGAAGCTTGAAGCAAAGACTAGAGAAGAAGATAGTTATCAACTACATGTTTGAAGCCTTTTGTGATCCTATATAGAAATTGAAAATGATCACTTGAAGTAATGGTAGGCATTTACCCAATCACCGACAACAAATAGGCTCACTAAGACAGGATTCTGCAGGCTTCTCTTTGATTTCAGTGCATGTAGATCAAGGCATGCAAGTCCAAAACTCCATAGAACTTGAAGCCCCATAGATGCAATTAGATAGCTGAAAATTTTGGGCAACATATATATATCATACATCAAGGAACTGAGTAAAAAAAATGTAAATATGGCAGCTCTTCTAAAACGTCATAATATAATCTTTCAGTTCAACTCTACTTCCATCTTCCTTTACAGAAGTCCACAAGAGAACCCAGTAATCATAGCTCTAGAGCTATTCAAGAAGTTAACTGGGAATCAAGGAAGTTAGAAGACACATCCAACTAAGCTAGTGAGACAAATGTGCACAAAAACATTCACAGGCGAAACCCTTATGGTTTACAACACTTTCAACAAGCTGAGCACAGTTTTGCAACACTTCTAATAATTTGAGCCTGCTCACTTCTGCAGGCGACAGCATATTGCAAGCGCACTCAGTTCTTATCTTCCTGTTTAGCATGAAAGTGCTAAAATTCAGTGTTCACCATAGTTATGGTACACGGCTCTCTGATTTTGGTATCAAAGCAACACTAGAAAGAGGAAATTCAACACGAAGAGAGATGGCCTTTCAAGAATAATGTTAGGGCTTTCACTGTCCAACATTCTGTTAACCAGATGAGTCATGGCTGGTGAAAATCAACCCAAGAAGCACCATCAATCAGAAATCAAAACCAGCAATGTAAAAACTAAAGAAAGATAGAGAAATCAGGATCAGTAAGCAATCAGGGAGAGGAACCTAAGAAGTAAGCTGTTACTTAAAAAAAATCAAGCCGCAGTCTCTCAGTGATCACATTGATTAACAAAATTTCTACTATTGATTCAACGCCAAGAGAGCCTGAGCTCATTACTCACAATATTGATGGTACAATCACAGCAATTCACTACAAACCACTTTTATAACCAATCCAAATAGTTCCAACCACTAATCGCAGATCTACTGTATTCAGTTCTCTCTCAAATGCAATCACAATCACAACACCATCTTTCAAACTAATCCCACAGTTCTCTCTGAAACTTTATAAAGCCCTCCCTGGAAGATCAATTCCCTAACAAAACCGTAGCTTCATTAAGGTAAACCCTTGTTTGAATGGACCCCATCTCTTCCCAGATACAGAATTCACACCAGAATAAGCCAATAACCCAGAAACGGACCATTGACAAGTGAAAGCTTAACCATAATCAGATTCCAAACTATCTCACAACGAACACAAACAATCAATGACCACCCAACAGCTCAAACCCATGCAACCACACCAAATTCGGCTCTATACAAGAAATCCAAAATGAATAGAACAAAGCGAGAAAAAGAGGAAATTTTACCAGAAAGCAGTAGAGTTGAAGAAGCCATGGGCAGAAACCATAACCCCAATCGAAGCAGCTGCAAACACAAACTGCCCAACCCTCAGTCCCAAACCACTCGCCCTCCCTGGACTTCCAAACAATTCCTTCATCAGTCCCCCCCACGGCAACGAAATTTACACTTCTCCCCCCGCTCCTCCTCGAACCCAAGACCCCTTTTTCACAGAAGCTCGCCGGAAATGAACCCAACTTGGAGAAATCGAGAATTCCTCATAGCATTCTTACAAGCTCCATGGACAGAAGAAGGGAAATTTTCTGTCTGCCTCCGAGCTGACGGTGGAGATCTTATTGATGCAGCACTTAATGGAAGAATGTTCTTTCCTTTCTTCCACTCCCAGAAATTTGACGTTATCGGCTTTTTTTTATTGAATCAAAGGAATTATAATCAACCAATTTGGACTTTGGACACTTCAAATCAAATGTAAAAATAACAGAAAAAAGACACAGAACGATTTTATAATTGCTTGTGATGGCTCTGACAGAACTTCGCCGGTTCTCACTTCTTGCTTTTCTGACTTCTGTTTCAACTTTTGTAGGTTCTTTATTGTCATTTTGATGAACGGGAAAATTCAGTGTTGGGCTGACTTTATTTAAGTGGGCCTAAGGCCCAGTCAAGAAGGGTTTGTGAGTATCCGGAGATTCCGGACCGCACCTTAATTGGGCCGAGAAATTCAGCCCGGATCCTTAAACCCTAAAACTCCTGCCAATTCCCCGTTCGTCCCCAAAATCAGTCTCTCTCCCTAAAACCCTGAGAATGGCGTTCAGAGCAGTGATACGGAAATCGGCATCTTTGGCCCCACTCGTCGGTCGAGCTATTGGTCGTGTTGAGGCTCGCCGGAGCTTTGGTTCGGCAATCCTCACCGCCTCAGGCCGTCGCCGTGGCTGTCTCTGCGGGAGAGGACACCCTGCTGGGTCTTATTTATGCGGCTATTCTACAGCTGTTGTGAGCAAAAAGCCCGCTGCCGCTGAGTCGCTTCTTCGAATTGTCGAGGATGAAATTAAGGCAGCTCAGGAGACTGATGATCACGATCGGGTAAGTGAGATTTTGTTTATTCCCCACTTTTTGGGTTGATTTCATGGTTTGGCTCTTTCGTTTTGGTTTGGATGGCGTTTTTGTACTTAGTTAGCCTGGAAACAAACAAATTGGCTTCCGGTATGTTCGAGTCTTCGTGGCTAAGTGTAAAGTTTCCGACTTTAAGATGGCTGAAGGTGTAAAAGCTCCAACTTTGTAGAGGAAACAGGAAGTCAGTCATAAGATATTGCATACCCTAGTGTTACAGTAGAGTGGAGACATTATGGTGAAATGGAAGTGTGCCTTGATGGTGGAGCCAAATCCCACAGTTGCTGTACAGAGCTGAACTTGTCACTTGTCAGCTGTTCTTGGTTCTAATAGTTCTGAGTGGTTAAATGAGATTCATCAATTTAAGTTAGTTATGCTAACTAGTGATTTAGTTAGGGTTGCTCCATGTCCCGTCCCTGTAACTTGGACTGCTAGATAATGTGCTTGACTGAAGCGGTATTCAATGTTTGTTTTGGCCTATGCTCAAATTCAGTTTCCTAATGCACTTTGTAGGTTGAGGATGTTCCAGAAGGTTTCCCTTTCAAGATTGAGGATAACCTGGGTCAACAGACACTAATACTGACAAGACAGTACGATGGTGAACATATGAAAGTTGAGGTGCACATGCCTGATCTTGTCACCGGTGAAGAGAATGATGTTCGAGATGACGATGATGACGATACCGAGAGGCCAACTCAGTCTAGCCTCCCGTTGGTTGTTACTGTTACCAAGAAGAGTGGAATCTCTTTGGAGTTCAGCTGTGTTGCTTTTGCAGATGAGATTGCAATTGACAGCTTGTCGGTCAAGAAACCGGAAAAAGATTCTGAAGAAATGGCGTATGAAGGACCAAACTTCCAGTAAGCCTACGACCTGCTGTTTTCTTATGCTGTTTTAGTCAATGAACTTATTTTAACTCTTCAGGGTGTGAGTGGTTTATTAATACATGTGGTTTGCTCTACAGTGATTTGGATGAGAATCTGAAGAATGCTTTCCACAAGTATTTGGAGATACGCGGAATCAAGCCCAGCACAACCAATTTCCTTCACGAGTACATGATCAACAAAGACAGTAAAGAGTATTTGGGCTGGTTGAATGAACTCAAGAAGTTCGTGGAGGCGTGAGAGTTTCTCAAAATCACTTCTTCGATCTCGTTGATTGAAGAAATCTCGTGTTCAACCACTGTAGGTTTCTGAATACAAAGTTGAGGTGCTGTCATCAGTCATCAACAGTAATAGTTTTTTCACATGTAACCAGATGTTATATCAGGTTACTTCATAGGTGGCTTTGGTGTATAAGTAGGAACTTTGGCTCGGAGTGTGTACTCTGCTTAGTGCTTATGCTGCTTCTACTTGCAAAACCGCCCTTTTGCCATTTGGTGACCACATACTATATTGAGGAATCTAAGGTCCGATGTTTCAAAGAGCTTTATGTTGTTGATTTCTTCTTTGGTATACGATTTATTGATATAGGAGAATCTGATTAAGAGACTATTGTTTGAATTATCAGATTTATAATATGAACAATTTATCACGCGGACAAAATGTGACTGGGTAATGTTGTGGCTTTTGTTTTGGGAGTATGCATGAAGGACAAATTGATTATTAATAAAATGGGTTATGATTTAGGACTTGGGAGGTTTTAAGGTTGTCGTCACAATTGTTTTGTTCTTTTGCTTATGTTTTCTGTTTTAATGTTGCATTTGCTTTGTTGTCAAAAGTAGTTGTAGGATCTAAGAAGGCTATTGATAATCTGCATTTCAAACGAAAATGAACTCATATAGTTTGTTCTGCTCGTAATTACCGTTTACCAGTGGAGTGAATTACTATTGATGATTTAATTGCACCACTGTTGTAAACTTGTTTGCTCCCTTGAATCTTTCATGGGAAAAAAGGAAGATGCACCAAGACAATAAAAACAACTCAGTAATGAAGTGCTCGATTTTTGGTGATACCTAACATCTTATTTCCCCTCCACTAATTGCTATATCAATGTGCACTCATCTTGGACATCCAAAAGTAGATCCATCATGTAACTTTTAACAGATTTTCCTAGATACTCTGTTTATGATCTCTTCTTGTACATTTCTTAATATCTTCTGCAACACATTTGTACCGATCCCATTCTATGCAATATCAATTAGAAAAATGCTATGTTAGAAACCCACCAGGCTCAGAACTTAAGGGCACAATCATTAACAACCGCATATCACATATGACAAATCTAATCTTTATTTAACCTCAATATCAGCCCTAACAGAAGAAGCCTACAGCTTTTGAAAGAGATGACAACAGAAAATGTTAAAACCTTCAAATATCCAACTGCATTACAATGAGCTTTCCTAACTACTAGTATGGGGGCCAAAAGAGACACTCAAAAGATCCCAAACTCCACGTTCCCAAATCTGCCCAGCCTACAAACTGGTCATGGATCGGAAGAGGCCCCACATAACTTAAATCTTTCGCCACAATAACTTAACGCTTCCAACAATAGTAACTTAGAAGAGAATGGAGAACTTATTCAGTAACATAAGGTCATGGCAGATATTACAGGGCACCCTAACAATAATAATAAACACCCCCTAATGATGATGATATGTTTTATTAAACCCGTGCTAAGATGGCAAGCAAAGTGCTCAATCTTCTTCCTCTGGCGATGATGCTTGGAAAGCTATACAGTAGTTAAGTCCTTGTGGGTGTAGGTTACTCCCTTATCACCATCTACTATTTGTCCACTGCCTCTCAGTAACCTGCAAATGCAACGTAGAGACATAGGGCAGCTTGTTCAGGAAAAGAAAAGGGTTCTTCTTTTTTTCTGCATAAAAGGAACTTCCTTTCCAGGAAAACTAAAAATGGAATGAAACATGTGGGCAGGGGATGAAAGGAGATTGGAGTGTCGGGTATTACCATCGGGTTGTTAACAATCCTTCGACTCCTACAGGGCCTCGAGCATGGATTCTACTCGTACTGATTCCAACCTGTTTACCCCATCCATCAAGAAAAATCCAGTAATAAGCATAACGCAATCTTAGTTAAAGATGCATAGATAAGATTGACATTTGAGTTGTTGACCTCTGCCCCAAGTCCAAACCGAGCTCCATCACAGAACCTTGTGCTGGCATTGTGGAAAACAGCAGCACTGCATTGGGTAAAAAGAAGAACCGGCATTGCAATGTCAATGATTATAAAACTGAATCAACAGTGATTTGAGACAAAACCATAATATTGTCTATGTGGGCTAGTTACCTGTCAACTTGTCTCAAAAAGGTCTCTGCAACTTCACGGTCTTCTGATATGATGCAATCAGTATGGGCACTGTCAACAAGACGAGCAAACATCAGCAGACAAATTCGGTATGAAATGTCAGAAGAACTTTTATACACAAAATCAATTAAAATCTTGCCTTCCGTGTCCATGTATGTAATCGATGGCAGCATGCACATCGTCAACAATCTCAACAGTACATGCAAGGGAACTGTACTCATGATGTAATGATGCCGGCTCTGGGATGCTCAGCTCCTCGCTTGCCCTTGGCCCACCATGCAGAACCACACCTGAATTACAGAAACATCTCGCAATGAATAGGTGTAATGACTATAACTTACAGGAAGACCTAAAACCCAGAAGAGGTTGTAAACAGTATTCCATCAGTACCTTCATTCCGAAGTTCAAGTGCTAGCTCATTCAGGCCACCAGAGGACACTAAATCCTTATGCACTAGAAGTGTTTCCTGGACATTGTAAAGTAATAGCAAAACAGGTTTAGGTTCGTAATTCGTGAACAAGAAAAGCACGCGAAATGGAGACCAAGTTAAGATGAGAGTAAGTCAGCTATTATACCATTGCATTACAGGCTGCTGGATAATCCACTTTTGCATCCACTACAATACGCTTGGCCGTTTGCATATTAGCAGACTTGTCAACATATACATGACAGACTCCATCTGTTTAGTAGCACAACACATGTGACTTCCATATTTGGCTGCGTCAACAGACCGACAAATGAAAATAATGTTATTTATTACCTGCATGACCCAGAACAGGGATCTTGGTTGATGCTTTGATAGTCGAAACCAGTTTATTGCTGCCCCTAGGAATGACAAGATCGATTACATCATCGAGCTGATTTAAGGGGGAAAAAGGCAACACATTAGTCAAAACTCTCTTTCCAAGTTTTACGAAACAGGGTCATCGCATACATTGCATCATAGTTCTAACAACTATCCACCTTAAGTAGGTCAGGAATTTCATCTCTTGAGGTCACCAGTCCAATAAGCCTTCTCCCAACATGGTCTGGAATGGCATCAGTGATCACCTGTATATATATATATATTTTTTTGTTTAAAACAAATTATAAGGGGAAGAGTAAATACGTAGGCTAAATAATTAATGTTCAAACTTCAGAGAGCAAAGAAGCAGACCTTGTGCAAAATTGCATTTGATCGCCTGGCCTCCTTTCCCCCTTTCAGTAGGAGACCATTTCCACTGCGGATCGCCAATGAAGCAATCTATTGAAAAGAATACAGCAAACTTAAAACAAATGACACAGATTTTATTTTAGGGCGAGCACAAAGGTTGCTGACCATACTATAATATAACCCACCTGCACTAGTGCATCAGGCCGAGCCTCAAAAACAATTAGCAGAACACCGAGAGGAGATGATGTCTTCTCTAACATAAGACCATCTGCAAGCTGGAACCATAAAACAGTATTGAGTAACACCTACCAACACAAAACATTTGGTAACATAGCAAAACAAATATAAGACTAATACTGATTGTTCCTGACCCCCAAACATCATTTTTAAGGCCATCCAAACAATTTCAGTACTTAGGTCAGGTGGACGTAATCAGACAACTTCCCATTGACGAGGGGCTGTTTGTTTTTTAAAATGTGCATTTATCACTCTTATTTTCCCACTCTTTCTGCCCTAACTTATAGTGCAGGCTTAAATCATCACAATTTCAGCCAGAAAATAAAGTAGCGCATATATAAGGTTGTGCTACTAGAGTTGAAATCATAACAAGTTCAACTCAGCACTAGGAGAAGAAAGATATATCCTTACCTCGGTCGTCTTTAAAACGTGACCGACTGGATCTTCCATGCTCGCAAGGACACGTAATGATTTTGAAAGACTTGTAATCTGGAAAGTAAGCATAAAAAAGGATGAGAAATGCATAAAGATAGAAAATGGTCCAGACAAGGTCAAGAACATAAAGTGATAAACAGGCAGTATGTAAATCCAAGTCTATGCAACACAGCATTGTCTTGCCTTGCCAGGCTTTAGAGCCAGCCGTGCTATCAAGGACTTCTCCATTCCAGCCTGTTCAGCAGCAGCCACATCTGCCTCATTTTCAACCTTGATTACTTTTTCATTGGCTTCTAGAGCATTTGCTATGTCCAGCAAAATCTTTTTCCTGTCTTCTGAAGATAGTGCCTGTAGAAGAGGGCACAAACCGAGGAATGCTATAAAGTTAGGGCAAGGTAGAATTATAAATCAATTGCACAAACAAAATCAAAAGCTTCCTTTAACAGTGCAAAGAGATGGGATAATCCACAGAACCTGCAGCCTTCTAGAACATTCCCTTGCTGCAACCGCCATGTCTCGAGCACCTGTTTCTTTGGTTTTGACCCACAAATGAGCATCACGGTGAAAGAGAGTGCCGACATCATCTCCTTGGAGGACTTTCAGTATGCTCTCAGGATCAAATCCGCTTTAAAAGGAGCCAGCTCAAAGATTATTATACATCGATGGACAGTACAAGATAATATCTTACACGGGAGAGATATCAGAATTTTAAAAGGGATCGGCAACAAAATCATGAAAGAAACACTACATCTAGAGTTAGCTTTTCCAAAATAGAAGCACAGATCCTATATAGCACGGAAGAATACCTGGTTATAATGACAGGGACACCTGCCTTAGCCGCCATTACAGCAGCTTTTACTTTGGCTGTCATGCCCCCTCTTCCCAGCCTGGACTTGTCTCCAAATGTGATTCCACCCAGATGAACTCTCTCAATGTATGTACGAATCAACTTCGACTCTGGATCACTGGGTGGACCACTGTAAAGACCCTCCACATCGCTCAGCAGAACAAGAAGATCAGCGTTCAGCTCCAGTGCCAACAAAGCTGCCAAACTATCATTATCCCAAAATATACCAGAAGAATCCTGTAGAAGTAAGTTCCCACGGGTCAGAACTATCAATTGAGGTGAGAAGAATCCTGTAGAATAGACTATTATGCTGTTAACAAAGACCAGGGAGAAAAGGCGGGTCAAGAGGGAGGTGCATAGATAATCAAAATCAACAGATGGAAAATAATTAATTAATCTTGCCCAATTTGGCTGTAAACCAAAACCAGTGTATTGACCTTTACCAAGGATAAAAAACAAAGTTTAAGACTTTATCATGCTCTGATGTGAGAAAACCAGAAGGAGAACCAAGACAAAGTGACATGCCTCGTATGGTGCTCGCCTAGTACTAACAGCATCATTTTCGTTGATTATGGGAACAACCCTTAGCGACATCAGCGACTCTATAGTATGCTTAAGTTGCTTCCTGAATTCTTTATCCCTAAAGTCTGAATCAGTCACAAGAAGTTGAGCAGATGTCACATCCAGCTGCACAAGACAGGATGCAGTTCATTAGACACCCCAAATTAACAGAGCACAAGGATGATGAACAGAACCAAAAATGTAAATATATTTGAATAAAACTACAGCATATTGGTAACAAGACTAATTCTATGAATCACCTGACTAAACAATGTGTCATAAAGGGCCATGATACAGTTCTGCCCAACAGCAGCACAAGCTTTCCCATCGAGACCATCTTGTGGCTTTTGGAGATCAGCAAAACTACAACACCACAAACACAAATCAAATCGGTCTCTCCCAATCTAACCAAATAGTCCTATATTTAGAACTATAACAGTGCGAAAGATAATTTATTTACCCCGTTAACAGATTTACCACTCGAAGTGAAAAAAAAAAACAGATGGGCCCAAGAAATGCATCTTAGAATAGAAAAATGGGAAGTGAGGGAAGTACCTGCTATTGACCAACTGGCGGTATTTCAGTCTTTGGCGGCCAAGGCCAACAGCGCCAGAGGTAACAACAATGACTTCATAGTGCTGGTAATTCAGCTCTTTAATCTGCGCCCACCATTTTTCATATTTATAAAGACGTCTTTTCACAGGAAAAAAAAAACATATGACAAATAATAAAAACAAAACCCAGAAAGAGGAGAGAAAAAAACGATTAACAACCTGCTCGCAGAGCGCTCCCAATCTTCCAAGTGCCAATCTTCCATCACCTCTGGTGACAACAGCAGTCCCAACCTGCAATGACAATCAAACCCAACAGAAATAAAGGGTCAAAACGAGGTCAAAATTGATTGCAGCCATTGTTATCCCTAAAAGGGTAGGAAGGAAACATAATCATAAAGAGGAAAAGAGGCGAACTTTGATGACGATACGCTTCACTTCCTTCACAAATGTCCGAGGGGTCTCGGCGCCGCCGCCGTTCATCATGGTGGCAGTCAGTAGGTGGAGTGACGCCGCAACTCGAGAGAGCGAGAGAGAGAGAGAAAAATGGGTGGGTGGGATTGGAGGGAGATGTTTTGGAGATGCGGAGAAGAGATGCGGATCCGATTGGGGTTTTTATGGAGGGGACTGGCTGAGCATTCCCCGTGAAAACGAAACTCAGAAAAACAATTGCGGCAAAAAAAAAAAGAGTCAAGAAATGGGACAGCAGCGCATGAGATAGAGTGCAAGGAGTCAAAAGCAAAAGAGTGAAAAAAAAAACCCTGGATGGCTGGCTTAAAGAAATCAAAAGGAGGAGAGATGGAAAGGCTGGACACGTGGGGAGGGAGAGACTTAATTGAAATTAGGGTTAATAGTTAATACCAAAACAAGTCCTGAACTTTGGAAAGATGAATTATTTTGTGAGGTTTTCGAAATGACATTGACAATATGATTTTTTTTTATGTGTTTATACTTGTGTAGTTTTAAGGCTTAATTGGGTATCAAATTTGATAAAATTATGAGACAAACAAATTTTGCTGATGATTCTTCATGAAAAATTACATAATCACATTGCAAATCGTATATTTCTCAATGGAAAATTAACAACACTTGTAGATTATGATTATAAAGTAAGTAAAGATTTCACAAACTCCGTAGAAAAGTAATTAGCATGATTGCAACAAGTTTCTCTTAGAATATTATATCTGACAAAGTTCAAACCTTTACAACAACCATCAAGATCAGTAACGCTGCGTTGAACCCAGAGGAAGCTATAACCTTCATTAACTTTCAAATACCGGTAAAATTTAAATGTAAAACTTGTAACAAATTCTAAAATTACACCAGTTGGTAATGCATTAGCCCCTCCCAAATGATCCTAATTCAAATCCCATACTTATAATTATTTTAGCATCCGTTCATATTTCTTACTTCGCCACCAATCAACATTCGACAAAGACACTAAACTTTGTGACGATTATTGATTATCATTTCGAAACATTTATGTCGCAAGTGTCATTTTGTATAGAACTCAAGCCTATCAATCAACCTTGGACAAAGACACAAAACTTTGTGATGATTATCATTTCAAAAACATTTTGTGCGGCAGCAAATGTAAATTTTGTACAAAACTCAAGCTTTCCGACGGGAATTTACCTTCTTTAGATAAAAAAAATTATGAGTGGAGGAACTCGATGTACCAATTTGATGAGTGGAGGAACTTTGATTATGGTACATTTCATAACCAAACAAAAATGTAATTTGGCAGAGTGGCAGCGCATATTTGTCAGCACGTGGTACGTTGCCCAATGAGATGCCGCCACCGTCCGGTTGGGTTTTGGACGGGAGCGGCCGCCGATGCCCTAAACTAACACAGATCCGTCCATCGCGCTTTCACCTGCGGCTGCCTGCCTTAGGTGTTCCCTTGGCGTCGCCTGCCAGAACCAGAAGGCATCTCTTCCACTTATTCTTCAAACAAATATCGGCCCTCCGTTGGGTTTTTATCGTTATTATTATTATCATCCTAGCTAGCTAGCTAACGTGTGTAGTTGCTACAGGCTTCATACGAGAAGAAAAAAATTGGTCTGGTTTTTATATTGTAGATCGAATCTGATTTGTTGATCGGATGAATGATTGAAGAGAGTGAAACGTGAATCAGTTACCAAATTCCATTCAGGTGAAGGGAAGGGGAGGTCACGGTACAGACACAAGTCTTTTGAATTGCAGGTAGAGAGTAGTTGTCAAGGTTGTCAAACCAAACAAGGTGGTCACAGGAGTTGGGGAAGAGAGGACATGTGGCACTGGCAAGCCTCCGAATTGATCAATTTTACACTATATCTGTTTGACCTGTTTTGAAGCGACCGAGTAATACTCGCCTTGTAGACTGGGAAATAAGTGTATGGGTACTCACCTTGTTTATTTCATTTGCCACTATTAACCGTTGCTTACTTCTAAGCAGGATTCGAGATCTGACTAGTGCTCCCAAATGAATGCAATGTAAAAAAGGCATAATTTCGCTTCTTTCTTGGTATATCCATTCAAACCAAGGCAAATTAGAATACAGTTGTCATTTGTACACGAAGTACGTAAACCAATGTGCCCAGATAAATATAGGAAACAAATACATCATATGAAACATCATTTAGACACATCATAGGTCATCTTTATATTAAGACTGAATCATAGGTAGATGGGGTCATTTGGAAATTGCGTATCTTAAATCGTTGTATTGTTATGAATCACTATAATATAAATGCATGCATTGATACAATAGATGCATTTTGAAATTACATTGTTTGGTTGTTGAGATTATAATTTATGAATTGATTGTTATAAAGTTACTTTATAAGGAAATGTCATATTTGTCCTCCACTTTTAATATAAAACAAAACAATCACAATAATCTCAACTTTTAGTTGAGATTGTGCAATCCCTCATTTTTTTTTATTGTTGGTGGGACCCACACAAAACAATACATGCATTGTTTTGCAACTTGACACTTCCAAATGTTGTATTGTGGACAATGCATGTATTTAACAAATACAATGCTAACAATCGCAACCCAGGTACATTTTACTTTTTGTAGATCCAATATGATTGGGAGATGAGATGAATGATTGAAAAGAGGAAAGCGTGAATCAATAATGATCAATTCCTTACAAGGAAGGAGCGGAGGGGAGTTCACAGTACAGACAGCCGTTTGAATTGCAGGCAGAGAGTAGTTCTCAATAGCTAAACAAAACAAGTGGTCACAGTTGGAGAAGAGAGGACATGTGGCACTGACAAACAACACATACAATTAGGATGACAACTTTGAACTGATAAGCTTTATACAATCTATTTGGCCTGTTTTGAAGTGGGTAATACTTGCCTCGTAGGCTGGACAGAGCAAGCATGGACACTCTCCTCGAACAGCCTCCTCTTAATAAGTTTTTGCCTAACTTATATGTAATTTTACTCAAATTATTTAGAATTTTACTTTTATTTTCTTATTATATTTCTAGTTATATAAATAAAAGTTGTAAATATCAATAAACTTCAACTTTCTCGTATAATCTAACTACATTTGCCATGTTATAATTTGTTTTTTGATATTTTTAATGAAAAAATATTTATAATATTTTCCCTTTAAATTACATACCATATGGATGGACCTATCCCGACCAGCAGGCCTGACCAATGGGATGTGCCGGGAGGCCTTCCGGCATAGGGCATCCGAATATTATGAGACTTCCCTCGTAGGTCGATCCAGTCCTATATTGTAGGATGGACTCACAATGTATGATTGATTACTTATGTTGATGCTTTTAAATCTGTTAATTAATACAAGTGCTAATTATTGGCCTATATTATCGTATAAATAAAGTCCTATATATGTTCTGCAAGCCCTACTTGTGTTATAAAATTACACAAGAAATCGTTGAAGGATTAACGATAATGATTGAAAATGATTTCTCGTAGAATACAAAAATTGAAGAGTTAATAGATAGTTTGGGTTGTTTGATGGAGTATAGTATCGCGCGGACCTGCCTGCCAATTGTCATTCCTACAGTGAGTGTGCATGGATGGATTTCTATTTTCTCAACATTGCACCCTTATCCCAACTATAATTACCGGAATGCATATGCCTTGGAGCTTAGCCCTTTGTTTCTTTCTGCCGACGGGATAAGCCACAAGCTCAAAGCCTCGATCGAGGAAGGCTCCAACTCCAAAGAATTGGATTTTGGTTGGATCACGATGATGAGATCAACCAATCGGTCTCTATAACACATTTCTATTCGGATATACCCCAAACCCAAAAACGCCTAACAGCTAGCTACGTGTTTTTTACCATTCAAGATAAGCTCTCCCTTCACTGTCTTGCAAAAAAAAAAAAAAAAAACTAGCCAAGATTTGGAAAGTAAAATTGGTCGACGTTGATGGTGATACTTCATTCGTTTACGTGTTTTCCACCAATGCCATACCCTAATAAATGTTTATCACACTTCACAACCCTCCTTCCTCCTTCTGTCCAAGGCGGCAAGATTTTCACTTTCAAGGAGGAGTTTCGGGATTGGGAGGGTGATGAGAAACAATTGTCTATAATGGATGATTTTTGCTCAAGTATAAGTATCGTGTTTCATTTTAAAACAAAAAAAAGACGAATTCTCATATCCCAACTTTCAAACGAGCCCCAAATGTCAAGTTTAGAATTAGACTTCAGCCCTATAGTGTACATCCAAAGACAAACACCATGGTCTGCATTTCTATTATCCAGTATATATAAATTGTGGTCTTAGAAACAGCAAAGTAGTGTAGTGTGATTATCAACCAGATTATATCATGGTAAAGTACAACCATACAAAAGCAAGCAGCCATCGGAGACGGTAAATAGAGGGATTTGTGTATTTACAGATTTCTGCACAATATTCAAACTCCAACAAAGACATCCGTTCGGGTGGACCAGAAAAAAATGAAAAGAAAAGCTTTCATCTGGGTTTGTCTCCCTATCCAAAGTCTCCTAAGAATTACTGCAGACTATGCATACAAGCCCCATATTTTTCAGTTCAACTCGTCAGCCCCAAGAGGACAAGTAGCACTCCTATTTTAAGGCACAGCTCTGCATGATTCTAGTTACCCGTCACAACAAAATATGAATCGAACGAACTTCGAGTCTCAAACTACCGATCACTTGCAAACTAGTAATGCACGGGAGAGGTTACCTGCTCAGGGGAAAAACCAGGCCTTGATGAAGATTGCCAGTGCCAGTTGCAGTAGAAACGAAGCAACCAAGACAATATTGAGATCGCCTCCTCCAACAAATGTCTTGAGGTTTGCAGTGACGAAACATGCTGAATCAACTCCAGCACCCAGTATGATCAACCACCTCAGGAACTCAACTGGGATAACCAGCAGCACCTGCAAAATATTTACAGTACCGCATGCACAAGATGATAAGGTAAAACTTTGTAAGAGAAAACAATAATATCAATGGTGGATTGACACCAGGCGGGATACTTACAGAACATGGGACAAAGATGAAGAGAGAGTATCCCCACATGCACCAGAACCGTATCAGGCTTGCACTCAATTCAAGATACCGAAGCAAGAAGTAAAATCCCAGAGGCACAATGATCGCATAGCCATAGATCGAGACTGCCGCGGCATTAACATATCCAACATCAAAGCTCCAGGAAGCACTGCTGTCGGCATGTTTCAGCATGAGATAAGTGGCACAGTTTCCTACAGCGGACAGTAGGAACACCAATGTCGTTGCTATCCAAACCAGTCCATATCTACAACAATGAAAAAACTGACACTTGTGAGTCTTTTTTTTCCCCATTAGATAACTTTTATCACCGAGACTCAAAAGATACAGTCTAAAAATCAACGTGCTGCAGCCACGAAACAAAGTCAAATCCCACCAACCAGCGGGGACCTCACGAAAGGGCTAGAAATATTATCCTCATCAGCAGGTTATTAAGGAGAAGTGGACGACAGAAAGATGAATGAGAGGTGAACTTACAAGTCTGGATTGGCGTCAATCATGCTGAAAAAATTCCCACCTATAGGATAGAATGAGCTCATCAATCTGTTCACGACAACGTCGGTATCGACATTGAAGTATTGTACATATGATGAGACACTAAATACCCCCTTCCAAGTGTTTGGTGGTCCTTGCTGTTCAACTCCATCTGCATGTTGTTCACGAGATGAGGCAAATATATATCAGTATTACAGTTCAAGTGAAGTCAGCAACGAATGCAATTTAGTCATTTCTATTATTAATGCAATAAAAATAAAACATTTCAGCTGTGTTTGACAGACAGACATAACTCTGACTTTACTGAATACTAAATGCCAAGAGATTCGGCTCGGAGGTAAAAAGAACAACGAGGCTTCCCTATGGGCAAGATGGGAATATGTAAATTTTCTTATCTTCTTATTTGCAATCGAAACAACACAGAACACCAACAACCTTGAAGCTCTCCCACATAGGAGAGCATCAATTTAAACTTCCCACCATTGACCATTTTGTTTGAAGTCACAACCAACTTACATATGTCATATGACATGAGCAGCTTATATCGAATCACTAGGTGCATCGCTTCTAACTAGAGGAACAAACAAAAGATTAACTGAAGGTATAGGTGATCCTGTAGTGTATCAGCAATGGGATTGGGATCATCTACTAACAGAGCCATTCAGGCTAATGAAAAAAATTGCTTGGCTGGCCAACTTATAAAAAGTACCTTACTCCAACATTCCTAAAATCAATCACAGTGGTGTAACAAGTCACGAAGACCATAGATAAACCGCAAAATACTGGATCAAGGGGGAAATGATCTTACTAACATGGATAAGTAACACTACTTAGAAAACATACCAGTAGGAGCTTCCATGGTCTGATAACCCCTGTTGCTGCTACTGCTGCCTACTCCGCTACCACGTGCATTACTAGCTGGAGGGAACGTCTGCATACTTGCTTCAGGGACTGCATTTCATTCCAAATCAGTAAGGTTGTAAGTCATTGTTCCCTATTACGATCAAATGCAACAAAATTTCTAATGCTCATAAAAACTTCATACCTTCATAGTTTTTGGGACTCTTTTCTTCAGTGACCACAGCCTAGAAAGATTTGGAAGAACAAGGTAACAAAGTTAGCATGCAGATCATTGAGGATAAGGGAAAAAATTGTAGTACTAGTTCAACTACTCAAAAACCGAATCCTTATAAGTTCTAACACCACAACACAGAAACTGGCAGTGAGCCATTAATGGCAACTTCCCTTAAATCCCAGCAACCTTTGTACGAATCTCCAATTAGATCGCAGGATCAACGAGGAGACACATCCAATATCACAGGGCAATACAAAGAAAATGCAAAACCCAAGCATAAGTTACTTCGCTCTACAAAAGCCCAATCATCACCATTGACTTTTTCGCCCTAGCTACCTCGCGCAATCAATCGAACTCCGTTGTTGCAACCACCAGGAAGAGGAACAAACTACCAATACAAGTCCGAATCAATCCCAGCTTAGAATAAATGAAATAGATACGAATTATAAACTTACGGGCACCGAGCCAAGCAAGTGGCTAGTAGGGAGGTTAGTGAAGGAGTCGTCCTCCATGGCCCGAAGTGGGAAGAGATCGAGAGCGGGGCAAAGATTTTCGAGCAAATCGCAACCCGCGTTTTCACTCCAGGGATTTACAGTTCTTCCTCAAGATTACTTAGAGACAGCCATTTGTAGATTACAAGCTGAAATGCAAATCCGAATTGGGTACTTCTCGAGGAGATTGAAGATATTTTGGGGCTCTGCGACGGAACCCTAGGCGGCAGGGCGCAGCAGCTTTTCTTAGGCTCGAAGCAAGAAAGACCGTGGAGGACGACAAGCAGAGAGAAGCGGAGAGCGAGCCAGGTGCCTGGGTTCTTTTTCCAGTAGAACGGTTTGGCAGTTAACCCGACTGAAAGTAGGTGGCAGCCACGCGCTCCTTGTAGAGCGTGACGAACTTTTCCCCAGTCGTTTCTTGTGCACTTGAGCGCCATTTTCACTTTACAGGTAATCCGACGATAAGCGTGCTTCAAGACTATAATAATTATGTTGTTGCTTTTTAGGCTTAATTAGTAGTGTGTTTGCACCGTATTAACCAATTGTATTAGCTTAATCACATACCAGAAACCAAACTACAAGCTACCCAGTTTTCATACAGCAAAGTGAGCAAACCACAGCTCTAATCAAACCAAATATGTGCAGTTTTAACTTTTATCCAAACTGCAAATTATGTGTTTCTGATGCAATTTGGGCCTCAATTTTACGTGGTTGGGTAGCCCACCCCTGCTTCCCTTCTTTGTGAATCACAACTTAAGCACTCAATTAATAAAGTACCTTAATTTCCTACAAATACTTGTAAAACCTTGATTTAAAGGACATTTTATATGGTACAGAACTACAGATAAGTTGAGGAAGAAGGAAAATGCTAGAAATGAAGAAATTGAAAAACCCTTTATGCTGCCTGATCCGCAAATGAAAGACGCACTGAGCAATCTTGACGCCAGGTACTGCCATTCCATACAAGTTCTAAAGTGAACACTGAACAGAATGACAAGAACGCATCTTGCACAGAGACCTGTCATGGGCCTAGACGAGAATTTACAAAACATAGCTCTAGCACAACCACATATTTTTCCTTTCTTTTTTCCCAGTAGGTAGCTGCTACCCGGCCCGTGGACCTATAAGAAGAGATGTGCGAACTTCGGCGAACATGATGCAATGACGACTAGCAGAAACATCTCCAGAGACAGCGAGGGGTTGCCCGTGGAGGATTATGGCAGGTACAGTGATGGACGTATGTCATCACATGGTTGCCGTGGCCAATCACAGGTCGCTGTAGTTGCGCCAGACTTCGCGGAACTCCTCCCTGAACGTGTTGAGCCTTGCTTTGAGATTAGGTGTTCTGACACTCGCATGGATGATGGTCGCTGTGGATGGAAATGGAATCATCAATCAGCCCACACAATGTCTTGAAGGAATTACTACGAGGCTCACTATTAGAGTCTAGAGGGCCTTACCAAGGAGAGCAATCACGAGTGCCCACAGAACAGTGGACAAGCTGCCTGAAGCAAACCACAAAATCAAACTGACTGCAAAGAAGGATTGTAAAACAGGGAGCATCTCATCAGCCAATACAACACAGAAAGTATTAAAAAAAATCAACTTCAAAGGAACTTAATTATATACCGGATGTGAATACGAAAACGAAGACTCCACGAGGCTGACCGCAGATGTACATCGTCTTCTTGGATGATGGGCGGCCGCGGATGACAGGCCTACGTTAAACATGGCAAGTTAGTTATCTTTTTACTAATAGTCACCCATGAAAGTGAAATTAGGAAAGGTCGCATCAGGATCAGCAACCCACATGTGAGGAGGCCTCATCTTTGCTGCCAAATGAGGAGAAAACTTCCTCACCGTCCTCATCGTCTTCTCACTGAATGTAACTGCAAAGCTGCATCACAAATACTTATCACCTCACCAAAAAATATGAAAACAAGCAATTTCTGATAAAATAATGATTTCCCACTCCCATTTTTTCGTGGTCACAAAGTTAACCTAGTAAAAGAACAACTTAGAAACAAGTTCACACAAATAAGATGGATTCGATATATAGCAAGGAACAAAGCAGAAAAAACAAACTTCAGGGAAGAAGGGGTAACAGAATCCAGTTAGATTTCTTCCTTTAAGCATAATTAAGCTTTCTAGCTAACTCACAGGTTATTCTGGCACACTATAAAAAGCTACATTGCATGACATGTTTTAAGTTACATATCTGAAGTTTGTTGCCAGAAGAAAGCTACAAAAGAAATGAAAACTGAAAGGAATAAGAGACGCTAGATTCCTTCACTAAACGAAAAATCAGCTTTCATACTAACTCACTGATTATCTTAAGGTATATCACAAACAACTGACTTACAAATGTTCTTCAAGCTACATATCTACAGTAAGTGTCTGGAAGAAAGGTACAAAATAGGCTGCCAAGGCTATAGAAAAAAATGAAGTCGACAAACCAATACTGATCAAGCACTCACAATCCTACGTTCTAGGCACA
This sequence comes from Linum trigynum, assembly GCA_964030455.1. Classification (NCBI taxonomy): domain Eukaryota; kingdom Viridiplantae; phylum Streptophyta; class Magnoliopsida; order Malpighiales; family Linaceae; genus Linum; species Linum trigynum. The sequence goes on from OZ034818.1 coordinate 7,296,557, forward strand.
AGTCTGCTGCATCTAGTTTTTCAGACTTGTGCCTAGTATTTTCAGTGGAGCATAAGTCAATAAGGTCTGCTGCAGCAGATTAACAACAGCAGGGTTTTAGCAGATACTTTGAGAAATGACCACTAACTGATTTCCAGTAACAAAACCAGTTAAACTATACTTCCATCACAAGTTCCACTATAGTCCTATTTGAGCTAGGCACTGGCTTTTCAGTTCAACCATTTAGGCCACCATTGCTAATTGGCAGGTGATCCATAGCAAAGGAAGACAACAGCAAGAACAGAAGATTCCTAACATTCCCATGATGCAAAAACATTCACAAAACCCAAAACTTACCTATCGTTTAGGAAAGCAAGGCTTAGAGCAGTCAAAGCAGCAGCAACTATTGCTAAAGGCCTCATGATACAGGCAACACCTGAAACGAACCACGAGTAAATAGGACGTCAGCTGCAACCTAATAAAACTTCCAGCTAAACCGTGTACAAAAAGCTAAAGCCCAATGGGTTTCTTCCCCATTTCTTACCAAGAGTGAGCACAATCAAAATGAAGTAGTTCGTCCTGTAGCTGCCAAAAGGGAAAAGCCCTAATTCAGTAAACAGTGGCTAAAACAATCCCGAAATTCAACAATTTTAGTTCTCTCAAGCGCATCTGAGAGCAGGATAGCGAAACGGGCAAAAACAATCCGATCGACGGGAACGAAGAAATCGGCCTGGGGTTGTTAAGGAGAGAGCACTCACTAATACAGATTGCATTTGAGGCGGCTGCTCCACTTGGGGTAAGATCGGGTGATGTTGAATTTGGAGAAGAATTCGTTGAGAGGACGGGGCGGAGAAGACCAGTCGACTTCTCTTAGAGCTCCGATCAGATCATCGGCCGTTACACTTCCCCAATCCATCGTACTATCCCGTCTTCCTTGGTACAGCTAGCTCCGATCAGCTAAAATTAATAAACCCCGACGCCTAAAAGTAGAGAACGACGATCGACCGTGGCTTGCTTTTCGCTTACGATGCAGTCGCCGGCCGAGGAAAAAGAATTCCCAGCTACGAGCAAACTAGGAATCGGCGATGGAGCGAGCCTAGGCTCTTGAATTTTGACGCGGTCGTTGGCTGAGAACCGAGAATTGCTGTGGCAGGTCGAGGAAGATTTGGGTTATTGCATCGGCTGTTCTAACGAGACGAAGGTTCTGGAGTTTTTGTCGAGTTAAGCAACGTGTGGAACACTGGAACTTGAATTTCGAACGCGTAGAGTGAGAAAAAAGATATAAAAATAAATAAATAGCTCTAAAAAAAATGAAATGTCTGAGCCCAGGTTCGAACTGGGGACCTTTAGTGTGTGAGACTAACGTGATAACCAACTACACCACCCAGACATTTGATGTTAAAAACGATGATCTCTGGTTTATATTTAATATGTTTACTTACACGAAAACTAAGGTGAGACTATGTGGAAACTGATATAACAATTTGGCCAAAGCTCCAAAAAAGTGATTCGGTTTTACTCTGGATAGTAAGAGTGGAAGTTACTGGTGCAATTGTTTCTTCCCTGATTAATTCTTTGCAACTGACTAGCTATCTAGCTTTTAACAGAGGCGATTTGATTGAATGACTGACTGCTCTCTATTTGCTCATGATACATCCATGATCTAAGAATAATTGCATGACGAGCTTCCATAGGCATTGCCTTCAAGTAGGCGGAAGGAATGGAATGAAATTGTGAAGCACATTACCAAGCAGTGGCGATAGGAATGAAATTGTACACAAACAACACAAGAGCATCCACATCAATTCAACAATAGCTGCCCGACTCGTCGCCCGGGTCAACTGCATTCAAAGTTGTAGCTTATGTGACCCAGAACATGTACTTCAAAACTCAAGCTATCTCAGAGGGTGAAAAGAAAATGCAACAAGAATCCCAAACTCACCTCAAGATTACATTGCCTATCAATAAAGACACACATACAGACAAGGCAAGACTACTACACGAAACAGCAATCCGCCAACCAACTGCTAGTGTAAAAAAGGTCGATCAGATCAAATTCCATACCATATCAATCCTGATGCTCATTATCTCTTCTTGAACCCATATTTCTTACGCTCATAGAACAAGTCGGTTTTCGCACTACCCAAATTCACGATCTTGGGACAGCCGTCTCGGTCTTTCTCCTGCTGCGTGCACTCTTTGCAGTAGTACGCATCCGATATGCCTACTCCTCCACAGATGACACAGCGACCCTGGAACGATCCGTAGTTGCACTCGTCGCAAACTCGCACCAGCGTGCAAGGGCGCACGTAGGAGTCGCAGATCACGCATTTGCCATCACACTTCTCGCAGAGTCGTCCAATGGCGATGCCTGGTTGTTTCCTGCACATGATCAAATCAGGATGATGCTTGGCCATGGCTGCTTGCTTTTACTCTGCAACAGCAGTCAATCTGCAAGCATTCATAGACACCCTAATTATAGTCAGGAACATTGCTTTGTTTCACAGAAATTTAAATCTCCAACATAGAGGAAATTCCCATCTCCAAAAGCAGACAGACCTAATAACTGACAGCATGATTCCTCTCGGCAACCAAGTAAACTACGAGACCTGGCATCAGTCAGACTACTTGAAATGATTCACAATAAACCCCTATCTCTAACCAACCGCACATTTGCAGGCAATTGCTTTCATAATTTCAAACAATACGCCCAGTGGAAGAGCAAGTGGGAGCTAAGATGCAACATTTAACATAAATTCATCATCCCCGGAAGAGAGACAGACCACTGATAGCGAGGAGGTGCCCGGACAAAAGGTAAAAAAAGAAAAAAAGAAAAAAGAGGAAGGTGGGAAACCCTACAGCAACGACGAATTGACAGGAATCCAAGAAAAGCTCCATTAACATGAGGCACTTGAAGACAAGAACACTTCATGTGGAAATCAAAAGGAAGATGAAGAGACGAACCTGCTTAAACGAGCCTGTTCTGCCCTCAATCTCGTCGGAATGGAAACGGCAAACGCCTTTGTCCTTACCGGAGCGGCGAGATATGCAGAGAGAGCTTAGAGAGAGTGCCGAAAAGGAGGAGAAAGTAGAACGGTGGACTGATGTAGAAGAACCCAGAACTTGAATAAAAAGCCCAACAGACACTCTGTTGCACCGACCTGAATCAGTATGTGGTGCATTACAGAACTTGAATAAAAAGCCCACGATACGTGAGATTCCGCTATCACGCATCAGTATGGGCTTGAGCTTCAACCTTTTTGTCTGAAAAAATACAAGAACTCTTTTGGGCTTCACAGGATGGATAATGATATACGCCAATATCCCAACCGTCAGTAGGTGTACATGTCAGGTGGTCCGGATTTAAAGCATTTTAATCAATACATTATTGGAAAATATTAAATTCAAACCCACCAAAAAATATTAAAATTTTACGGTTTGTTTTTAATTGGGTTGGGTTGGGTTAACACTATTCTTAAGTAAAAATCCAACCGAACACACAATATGTAATTATTCTACATCATAAAAATATTTAATAGCTAATTAAAAATTCAATCGAATAAACCGAGGTGAAAGGTATCAAAATTCACATAATTTGTTTGAATTTTAATAAAATTTGATTTACTTCAACTTATGTCTAATTTTTTTTCACGACATTTGTTGAAATAGGCTAAACAGTAAAAAGGTTATAAACAAAAACAAACGCATCCATAATATGTTATTCTATTAAAATTGTACACAAGAAAAAAGATGACGTGAATCATAGCTATATTAAATTTATATCTAAACTTTAAGTTGAAGAATGCATTAGGTTAGTGAGACCATGAGAGAAAAACATGATGAAATATCTTAATTTTTTCATAAGTATGGCTATATACGACATAAATATTTTTTTGGATACGAACTCATACCAATATTTGGAACACGGGTTGGGTCGGGTTCTACAGGTTGTATAATCTAAAATCCAAACCGAACCCAAAAGAGGTGGGTTGTAAAAAAAAAAAAAACCTCACCCAACCCAAACCCTTCATTTCGGCAATAAATACAAGTGGGTTGAGTCGAGTTGAACGGGTGGATCGGTTTGTGGGTCACCCCTACCCAACAGCTCTTGTCTTATTCCGTTGCTTTGAAGGGCGAAATTGGCAATTCCCCCCGAAAGTTACCAACCAAGAACCAACCAGTGTTTTTCAAGCTTTTTATATCCAATCTCTTTCCCCGCCACCAACTGCTCCGCTGCCTCTCCACTCGCTACACGCTCGCCGCCGCCGTCTTTGTCCCCTTCCGCCGCCTGCCGTTCGAGTAGTTCGATATGGCAGACGGTGAGTTCTGAGAAAATTCGGTCAAATCCGTCCGACCTGCTGCTTTCTGTTCCGTTCCTAGAGTCAATTCTGTCTGCCGTTTTATTCTTTCACTTCCACCTTGAGCTTGCTATTGATGTTGCTTCGTATATCACAGGCGAGAATGAATCTCCGGCTGCTCCCACGCCGTACGACGAGGCGATGGAGGCCTTATCTTCTATGATAAACCAGCGGACTCGGGGCACTAAGACCACCATTCAATTCGATTTACTCTTCGATTACCTGAAGGTTGCTTACCTTCCACCAACTCAAGTCAAGATCAATTCCCCTAGGCACTCGTTTTTTTAGTCTGTTTCATTGGTTGGGGGAGTTCGATTGAGCTTCTTTCCTTGTTGCCTGCTTGGCTCTCAGATTCTGGAGCTGGAGGATGCACTTGATGGTTTGAAGATTGTTCATGTGGCAGGCACCAAAGGGAAGGTAATGCTACTACTATGTTGCTTCTTAATTACTATCAATGGTTATAATCTTAGCTATGTTACTTGTGGACAAGTTCTAAGAACGGTAGGTGTGACTGCAGGAAGCACTAGAAAGCGTGAATTAAATTTTGCATAGTTTTATGTATAGGGTTGCTGTTTAATTTTGCTATAATTTGCTTTCTGATTTCGGCGAAGGGTTCAACTTGCACATTCACGGAGTCTATTCTGAGGAATTGCGGATTTCGAACTGGGCTTTTCACCTCACCCCACCTCATTGATGTCCGAGAAAGGTTTCGTTTGGATGGGTGAGTTGCCCATGTTGTTTTTTAATGATGATTAGGATTTTGTAGATATGATATAGGTTCGCTAGTTGAAGAAGAATTGTGCTGCTTCTATTGTTTTCTGCTCACTGTATGGTTTCTGTTATTCTTGATTCCTTTCCCAGGTTTTTATATTGAAGGCTTGTTCATATTACTTGTAAAGGTTAACATTACAGTCTCTTGTTGGCTATTGCAGTGTTGATATATCCCAGGAAAAGTTTCTGGCTCATTTCTGGTGGTGTTTCAATAGATTAAAGGTGATTCTCATTCTTGTTTTGACTTTTTCTCTTCATAAATAGAACATACTGGTTGGTGTTAGTTTGTATGAAGTTTCCTCATCACACTGGCCACTTCATCAATATGAATTAGAGTGATGCATTATCCTTCTCTTTTTTTCAGTGTTATTAAAGCCAAGCTGAGCCGCTCGGCCCGACCGGTAAAACCGCCACCCGGTCACAAAACCGGCTCGGAATAGTCTAAAAGCCGCTCCGGTTTTATGTAGCGGTTGGCGAGCGGCCGAGGCGGTTAACCGTTCGAGCCGATCGAGCCGCTTATCCGGTTTTTGTCATTCAGCCACTAAATTTAATTAAAAAAATTGTAGAAAATTGAAAATTGAAATAAACCAAAAACGTCGGGCTCTCAAATTGAATCCTTATTTCCATTTCACAATTTCGAAGGAAAGAGATGAGCTTTGATTAAGAAATGTCCACTATTTATACTGATAACGTTTATTAGATACCGGTTCTCTAACGGTTTTTAAACGGTCTAATGCCGGTTGGACCGTTAAAGTGCGAGCCGTTCGCATTACCGGGTCATGCTCCGGTTCGGTTCTGACAACATTGCAGTTTTTTTGCTTTTGCGATCGAGGCAATTAGCTTGGTTTTGGTTTATAAAATACCTGAGACGAAATAAATACTAGTGCAAAATATTTCCTTTTGTGGAACGTTGTGGACTGAAGACACTTCAACTGGAATATCTATTTGAAATAGCATGGCCCTCCATAAGTCGCCTAAGTTCCTCTTTGATTGGTATCAGACTACTTGTTTTTCATTGATTTTGGACCATAGCCACGTTGCTGAATTTGGAAGGTATGGGCAGGAAAGGACAACCGAAGATTTACCCATGCCTCCTTTGTTTCGCTTTCTTACGCTACTTGCCTTCAAGATCTTTGCAGCAGAGCAGGTTCATATATGTATTTATTGCGTCTTCCACACTGTCTCTCCTGTTTATCCTCTGAATGCCAGCTCATTTGGAATCTGATGCACTAAGTTTCTTTGTGCAGGTAGACGTTGCTATTATGGAAGTTGGATTAGGTGGGAGGTTCGACGCGACAAACGTGGTATGCAATTATGTGGTTTGAGGTGTGAGTAAGTGCACCTGAGTATGATTTTTGTTGCACCTTAGTTGATGTCAGGTCCTTAATGTGAATGTATGATGCCATGTTTCAGGTTCAGAAACCTGTTGTATGTGGCATAACTTCTCTTGGGTATGACCATATGGAGATTCTTGGTTAGTGCTCTTTTCTCTAGCCTTGGCAATTACTAATGGTAATTGGGAAATGTGTGCCAACTGTTGCTTTCTTAGGATAGCTATTTAGGATTTCCATCTATTAGTTTCCTATTTCTTGCTCTGCCAATTCCATTAAGCTCAAGTTTTATTTTCCTTCATGCTTCACAGGGTACACCCTTGGAGAAATTGCTGGTGAAAAAGCTGGTATTATAAAGGTTTGTTTACCTTAATTCATTTCCATCTGGTGAAATTCTTCATGATCCTGACACATAATGTTATGTTTTGATGTAGCGTGGTATTCCTGCTTTTACAGTGCAACAGCCTGATGAAGCAATGTGTGTTCTTGAAGACGAAGCTTCCAGTTTAAATGTCAGTCGTAGGTTTCATAATATTATCCCAGTATTGGAAAAGGATTTTTTTTTATGGGATTACTCGGAAACCTAAAACTTTTAGTTTGGTTGTTAATGCTGAGTACAGGTAGATCTTCAAGTTGTACAGCCGTTGGATGTCAATTTGCTAAATGGCTTAAAACTTGGTCTTGAAGGTGAGCACCAATATGTTAATGCTGGTCTTGCCATTGCACTTTCTTTCACTTGGCTGAGGAGGACTGGTCATCTTGAACTTGCCAACCAGGAGCACGCTGTAAGTTTTGTGCTTTTAGTTATATTGGGAAGCAAGTTATATTCGTAGTATTACTTTCTCAATCTTTCTTCCATGAAACAGGGCTCACTGCCTGAGCAGTTTATTAAGGGGTTAACAGCAGCCACTTTTCAAGGCCGGGCCCAGATTGTCCCTGATCAATATGTAGATAGTGAAAACGATGGGGATCTTGTGTTTTATTTGGATGGTGCCCACAGTCCTGAAAGCATGGAAATTTGTGCAAAATGGTTTTCTGGTGCTGTTAAAGGTGAGAACCAACCTGGTAAAGTGAAAGCACAAGTGAGTTCATCCACACATCAATTAAAGAAGGATATCATGCAGGTAAGCATCAACGTTCAACCCTTTAATCAATTTGCTCTCCATGAGTGAGCTCCTGTCCGAGACAGTAGGTGAAAGTTGAAATTAGCAAGGCACTGTCCCTGCAGAAGAATGTCCAATTGTCGTTTTTATTTTTGGTTCGCTGGCGGACATCCACAACAAGAAAGTCAAAATACCAAGGACTTTTCTGGTTGTTAGGCAACTATCTCTATTTCTTAGCAAATATCAAGTATTCATTCTCAAGTTTCTGTAGTCTTTTGGTTAGTCAATTCCACTGAAGAGCGAAACAGTAATGTATTGTAATCAGATGATTAATGAGAAGTGGAGAGTATTAGGGCGTAATCTTAATCCTGATAAGTCGGGTCTAAGCCTAAATGAGTTCTTATATATGTCTCTCCTTTTTTTTTTTTTTTTGTTCTCCCTCGTTTTTGTTTGCAAGTAATTTCCTGAATATTATTTTGTACAGCCTGAAACTCTTTTGTTTGTCATTTTCTAAATCAGGTATTTGATCCCTCTTCAGCTGAAAGAGTACAGCTTGAGGTCCTTCCCCAAATTTTAGAGCCCAAACATTCTCAAATTCTATATTCCTTCCAATACCAGACTTAAAAGACAGCATTGACCAAGCATAAAAAAATAAATTTGAAATTGATTCATGTGGCAGCTCTCTTGAATACATTTTTGTATCATTGCTGAATTTGAGCATCCCAGTGATTGAGAATGCTTGGCATTTGGCAAAGCTAAAATCATCCAGTTTTTTTGGTATTCATGCAGATATTGTTGTTCAACTGCATGTCAGTGCGGGATCCTGAGCTGCTTCTGCCACCATTAATGAAAACATGTGCTAGTCAAGGTAATTATGAGAGCAAGGATCAAACTCGATTTTCTTTCCGAACATATATTTTTGTTCTCAAAGAACACAGCAAAAAGTTAATCAATGTAAACCATTTTTTCAGATATCATAATTGGATTAATTTTCATGTTTTTGTAAACTGCCAATAAGAAATACGTGTATAAGTATATGCTCTTGCTGAGTTGACATTCAAAATCTCTGCATTTCAGATGTCCACTTCAAGAAGGCACTCTTTGTCCCAAATGTGTCGGTGTACCATAAAGTTGGAACTCATAATTTAACATCATCAACTGTTTCTGAACCTAATTTATCATGGCAGCTCACTCTTCAGAGAGTATGGGATAATTCCATGCAGAATGATAAAGGTATTATATCCACGATGCCATCTGCGAACCGTAATACGGTGCAAAGTTGCATTTTGGGGTTTGAGCTTTCCTCATAAAACTTGGTGCCAAAGTTGCTTTCATTTTCAGCCATTGATAAGCCTTGGGTTCTGATGCTAGGAAGGGAGGCCAAGCTAGTGGATCATGTGCCCGAGGAGAAAAATGACGATTCAGGAAAAAGTGGTGGGAGTGAGAGCAGTAGTGTAGTCTTTTCTTCTCTACCTTTGGCTATCAAATGGCTCAGGGACACTGTTAGACAGAATCAATCTGTCAGCCTCCAGGTAATCAATCCTCTGTCTCTGATATATAAGAACTAAGAATATTGGCTTCCTTTCCTTTTTAACCTGTTAGAAAGCTGGTACGGTGGACTGACCCCACACTGTTGGTAGTTGCTAGCAGCATAAGCTATGTGTGCTACTTCAGTTAATCATCTTTCTTACCGTCTCGTATTGCTCATTGATCAGGTCCTAGTTACTGGTTCGTTGCATCTCGTGGGGGATGTGTTGAAACTAATCAGGAAGTAGAGTGTCCCTTTTGACCATTCATTCTGAAAGATTTCTTTCGGAATTTGGCGCTTCAAACACATTTTCCAATTAACAGTGAAGAAGTAATGTTGGATGTGTTTCCCAGCCCATGAAGTCCCCCTGCCTGCCCCGAGTTATGTACATTGATACATACCACCTCACAGATAGACTAACCAGCAACGAAACTTGGTGTACTTCAGCTGGTATCCTGGATTGCTCTGAAAGCATGGAATCATTCACCAATATTTGCATGCCCCCATTGTTGCCCGACATTCTGACAGTTGTCGTTGTTCATCATTCCAAGTCCCTAGAATGATACGGTTGCAGGAACTTGTGTGTATTGAATTTGTGTATCATTTGTATCTCTTGAACGTCTTCCAAAACAATACATGTCGTGTTTTACTCTATGCTGTAGATGGCTAATGATATGACTAATGATATGGGTTTGCCCATCCCCCTTCAAAGTATAGAGAAATAGGTTGTCCTGCGAAATGAGACTTCAAATCCATTCTAGTGCATTTCCATGGTCGAGAAACATCAAATTGATTCATTACTGGGCAGTTTTCTCAAACAAAATAGGGTTAAGTAACGTCTCGCAAATCGGCACTGGGCAAAGAACGAAGAGCAATTTGCCATTCGTGACGCAGTTTGGCATGTTTTGCACATTGTTCAACCGTTGACGAAATGAACCGAGGGTGTGGCAAATGGCTGGAGCCTGGAGAAAACTGAAAACCTAACACGAAACAAAGAAAGAATAATCTCATTTCATTGGACACGAGCAAATGTGCCTGTACAGAATCAAGAAACAAAGATGCTCAACTGGTGAGGTTGCCTGGCAGATAATGAATGCCCCATTCCCCCTCTTCCTTGCCCCAGCTGGAGGCCTCTTTTAACTCCCACACCCTTTGTCTAAACATAACCAAAACAACAGAAACACCGAAAAGCACTACCAGCACCTGCCTGAAGAAGAGCAAGAGTGTTTGCAGTATGCCTTCCCCAAGGGGCTACTCACTCCATGAATCTGATCACCACAATCATCAAGTGACTCAAAACAAATGAGTCACTGTCTTAACAACTGTCGGAGTTCCTGGTTTTCCTTCTGGAGGGACTCAATTTTCTTCATCATCTCAGCTTGGTTCTCACGATTCGAGCACTGCATACATCCATCACCTCCTTAATGTCAAATTTTGAATACAAGAAGCGATGCTTGTAATCCAATAACAAGGATAAAAGATGAGTGGACAAAAAAGATGATTTGATGCTGTTCTATTTGCAGATTTGAAGATTTACCTCCTGCATATGGAATTGTCTAAGGACTTCGATATGAAGGTTCCTTATCTCTTCACGTAGTGAGTCCCCAAATGTGCCGAGAGTTTCTTCTATTGCACGTTGAAATAACTGAAGAGGAAATGAACTCCCCTGCTGCTGCTGCACATCAGAAGGTTGAAGAAGAGCCTTGTGAGGTTGTGCTACCCCTCCCTGCCACACATAATTCACAAATGAGACTGCTGTGACGAAATACAAAAGCCAGTTTCCAAAATCATGTTTGGTCTGCTTACATTTGCTAATGGAAGAACTCCTGGCTCAGCAGCAACAGCAGCCAATGAGTCAGACCTTGATGAAAGGCTATTTAATAGGTCTTCCCTGGTTTCAAATCCAGTTTTCTTCACTTTAGGAGAAGCAACCCCAAGGGATATCCCATCACTAAAAGAGGAGGTGGTGCTGATTCTCTCGGCATATGTTGAGAATCTACGGGCTAGACTTGGTGATGCTAGTAGCCCTGATGGTGCTTCGATACTACTAGTCAGTCCTGCAATGCTTTTTGCAGAACCTAGGGGCATAGACAAGTGACTAAAGGACGAAAATTGTTCTGGATATGCAATTGATGTCTCCTGACTAATCGAAATGTCTCTAACTCTCGAATTTGGAAAACTAGTGGTTACTGAGCTCATGCTTGTTTGATTCATCATGGTTGAGGATATATCTTGCATGCCTGAGAGAAGCATTGACCCTCCTGAAGTGAAACTTCCAGAAGCAGTTGAGATCCCCAAGCGAGGTGGAATAACATTGGATGTCTGGCGAAAGTGTGTGATCTTATCAAATCTCTCACCACCACCCCAAGCTTCTGGAGGAGTTATTGAGGTTTCTGCACTCTTGGAAGATGGAGGAGTCGACTCACTTAGGAGGGTATGGGATGATCGACTGTCGTCCTGATTAAAAAGAAGGGCAGAAGAAGACGCATTAATCAACTACTACACCCAAACACATGAAATGCTCCTTTCCCAAGTTAACAATGGAAACGCCCACAATAACAGCTCCAGGAGAAGTTATGCACACAAAGAAACTCTCGATTGAGTAGCGAATGCATGAAAGAAGTTCAAGGAGTTGAGAATTGGCAGGCAAAAGCACCACAAAGCAAAAGGATAGTTGAACGCAAGTGAACATTTAGCAAGTCCACAGAAAAAGTTCACACACACACACACACACACAACACCTGGATATCAAAAGGAAAGTGTAGAAATTTCAGACCTGTCTGGAATTTGAGCTGGATTTCCAATCATATATTGGGTGTTCATTGATTGTTCCATCTTCAGGAAAGGGATATCTCCTGCTGCTTGATGAAGGAAACACGAAGGATGAAGGCTTCTTGTCAGCTAATACATTATCTAACTTTGATCCCTCATGATTATCCCAATACTTGTCAAGAGAAGGTGTGATAGGCTGAACCTCCACAAGTGGCGAGAATACTTCCATGTCATCCGTGAAATTATAACCAATACGTGGAGCCTTTAATCTCGTTAATGGTCCACCTGGCCGCCGAAGTGGTGTTTCTTCACTGAAAGTAACAACAGGAGGCAAGGTTGAGCCGCTACCAGTTCCTGAAAGGGAGGGAACTTCTGAATGACTAGCAGAGGTCACGGAGGGAAGTGGGTCAGGCATAAGTATAGAATCTTCAACAGATCCACCAAGAAGGGCCCTCTCTGCCGTACAGTTATCATTTACAACAACTGGCTTTGATCTTTGCCAGCATAAACTTGTAACAGCCTGACAAATAACCATTTACAATGGCATGAAAACGGTAATTCATCAAACGATGTCCACAAACTCGTTCTGAAGTGGCACCAAATTGACTAGCAGCCAAGATTTATTGTTATCAACCAATCCAAAACCCACCTCCTATACAAGTGCCAGATAAATCTACAACAGACTCAAACTCAAGATTGCATGAAAACTATTTCTAGTTTTGTATCTTAACCAAGAGAACATCTACAGGACTTCTAAAAAATTTCACCTCTTCTTTCACCACTTTCCATGTTAGTACGCTCACGATAAACACTCAAGGAAAATACACGAAACAGAATCGAACATAAATAATTTAGATTTTTTGTAGTCCAGACCAGAATTAAGTAAGGGTAAAACCCACCTCTGAGCTGCTATAAGCACGAAGAACTGTGAAAGGCTGTGGTTTACCGCGGACATCATAAAAGACAACCCTGCCACTACTGGTTCCAGCTGCAAGAACCAATCCATCGTCTCTAAATGCCAATGAGGAAAATGGTGCCTCATAAGAAATACAAGAGGAGGACCGTCTAGACCCAGAATCATATGTATATAACTTTTTATCCAGGCCAACACTGGCTACAATCTGCAAATTTGAGACAGGCATACATTATCTGAATTCACAGCAGATAAGCTTCTACAACTTTTAATGAAAAGAATCCACTGGAGTTTAGATCAGTACGAGACCTTGTCATTTGATGGAGAGAAGCTAACACCAGCTGCTGGCGCAGAATGTTGCTTCAACCAAGAGTTCTGCAAAGCAGGTATCTCAGTGTTACAAATATTGCATGCACAGACATTATGACTGAGAAACAACTACTGGGAGCTATTACTTATCCAGTAGCATGAAAAAGTTTGTAAATCGGCAATGCCTTATCATTTCGGTTATAAACATAATTGGAAGAAGGTAACAAAATTTATTCACTCAGTTAGGATAAATTAAGACTCTTATTCTGTATAAACGAACCTTTGGATGGCGACCTGTAGTGTCCCATAAATGTACCGATCCATCATCACCTGCAGTAACCAAGAGGTGACGGCTTAACCGTGAATAATCCAGCACCCTCAGTACCTGGTCTTATAAACCCATCAGATCAACAATTAGTTGCCGAAACAAGAGGAAAAAGGAAGAAAAGATTTCTTCACTTGCATAAAACAAAGTCAACAACCTGGTTGTTGGGGTCCTTCAGTTCTGCAGCTCTTCCACCGGATGCAAGGTTGTGAACAATGAGATCCCCACTTAGACTTATGGAAGCCAAGTGATCATCTTTACAGTTGTACACAGTGCCTGTTATGGCATTTGTATGACCCATCAACCGTTTAATGCAGAGTTTCCTCTGTAGATCCCATATTCGTACAACTTGGCCACTTCCACCAGAGCATATGTATCTAGATCCCTTATTACTAAAGCTAATAGCCGATATGGATTCCTGCAATATATTCAATGAAACAATAACTTCATCACAGAATCAAGAAAGCCACAGACATCAAGAGAACACGGCCATAATAGTGGTATCGTAACCACAGAAGAAATAATTCAGAACAACACACAGTAAACTTCTCCCTTCAGTTTACTGAACGTGCCACGTTTGTTATATAGGTGAGATGTGGAGGTACGCACAACAGCACTCATGGGTGAGGTTACTTGTACATACAATCATCATTGCTTCAAAAAGGAGGACAAATTTACTTGTTATATTCTTTCCAACACACTAGCTATTAATACTTTCATTGAGTTTCCAAGCAGTCATTTTGGGTAAATGATCAGCATAAAGTCAACCCCCAAATGTGAAACATCAGTTTGACGTTTCCAGTTGATTTGTGACTTCAACCCTAACACAGTGCTTCTCGATCATTACGTTCGACCAAATCAGGTGATTATAACAAACATCCATGGATTGCGAAATATTTAAGTAAAGCTGCTTATCATAATAAGTGAACTCTGTCGTCTGGGAATTTATATACACCCTACAAGATAATGTAATGCCCTTTACGCATTTGCAAGTTAATTGATGTATGCAGTCGATAAACAACTAGCCCACCTCAATGCCGTCTCCACAATCCGTCCCAGCGATGGGAATTGTGCCCATGCTCTGACCATTTTTCCTCCACAGAGAGATCTTATTGTCTTCACCGGCACTTGCCACAACTAAATCTGCCAAAACAGAGGGAAAAGAGAAGAACTGACAGTTCAGAGAACGTAGATAGAGACTCGAAAGACCTAAAGCAACCCAACATTCTGCTTTTTTACTCCTTCCACTTCCAACCAACATTCTACTTTTTGTTCACATTTCCAGCCACTTCCCCAACTGGAAAACCCTAATCGATCCGGAGCAAACAGAAATAGAAATTGAAGTTCAGATTACGAACTACAGAATGAAGGGCACTGAAACAAAGAAGAACAAGAAGAACTCACTAGTGTGGTTCCACTTAACCGAATTGACCAGGAAACCAGGTGAGGGAGTATAAGTCAAGGCGCAGGGGTCTCCCGACTCCACTGAAACGTCGAAGAGCTTGACGGTATCGCCGCCACTAGCGGCGAGTAATGTCATTGATGGATCCGCCAGCTTCATCATCAATTCTGCAGGCAAATTCGGTTTTCCCTCCTCTCAGCCGCCCGCCAGATTATCAAAGCCGTCGGAAAGTTCAGAAATTTGAATGAAATTCAAAATGGCCAGTGGGAGGGAGGGAGCCAACTGCTTGTCTCTGATTCCAGTTTTCTCTTCTTTGTCCTCTTTTTCGGGTGTTCTTTTGAACTGGATGGATTGGGGAGCCTCCGCAGAGCAAAGCGGACACCTAAATCACTCAACTTTTTGAATATTTACTTTTACTCCACTTACTTTCCTTGTCCTCTCCGTTCTCACCTTGTAATTTTGATATGGGTACCTAAATTGTTTGTTTTCGAAAAGAAGTACCTACTCAACGGCTTAGGATAGGGTCAGTACCTAATCTGTAATTTTGATATTGGTTACTGACTGACCTATGAGTAATTAAATCTGTACCTTTAGATCTATGTGGGTCCAGAAAATTCATATCTAAGTGTTGTCAATTAAATGTATTTTATTTTCCCTAGTTTTCTTAATTGGTTCTTATCTTCTTCGTTCTAACTTGGATTTCAGTTTTTTTTTGCACAGATGGAACGAGTTCGGTGTGCTCTACAAAATGAGATCAATTTTCAATATATTTCGAGAAACTTTTTTTTTACTAACTACATACCATATTGTAACTTCTTTGTTTTTAAGTCGTTTTTGAAAACGTTTGCTCAGAAAGAACGAGTTCATCATGATCTATTGGATCTATAAATTTCTGGGTAAAAAAATACTGAATAAAAAATTACCATACTTTACCACTATGGTATGTGGGTGGTAACTTATAGTAAACAATGATAAAAGTCATGGGTTAATTGTATGGTTGGTCACTGAGTTTACAAAAAACGTTCATGTTTGGTCACTCCAAATGTTTAAATCCATTAGCGGTCACTCGAACTAGTAAAACGATCCACGTTTAGTCACTCTCCGTTAGTCTCCGTCAATTTTCGTTAACACCGTCAGTCAATTGCTGACGTGGCTAACAGAAGTGTTATCTAATCCAATTTTAACCCTCCACATCACCAAACCCGACCCGCCACATTGAGGAACATGTTCCCGGAGAGGTCGAGGAATTGGAGGTTGTGGAAGGAGCGAATCGATTTGGGGACCTGGCCGGCGAAGAAATTGTTGGAGAGGGAGAGTGTTTCCAGATTGGGGAAATGCTTCAAGAAATTCTGATCCCCAGACAATTTGTTGGAGGCGAGATTCAGAACGCGCAGTCGGAGGAGGAACGGAACGCCGGGGGACCTGAACTTTGCCCGCGAATCGATTGTTGGCGAGGTTGAGCATCGCGAGCTTGTACGGATTTTGTCAACGAGGCGGTTGTTGGGGAGGGAGACCTCCTTGAGCTCCGTCAGCCGACCAATTGTCGGAGAGTGACTGGGATTTGAAGACCAGCCTGGTGATTCAAAGCTCATAGGAGTGGTCGTTGGCGGCAGGAGAGATGCGACGCTCGCAGAAGAGGTCGTGGAGGTTGCAGGGGAGACAGAGGTGTTGCATTGTTGAGCGTTGACTCCCAAGTCTCGGCCAATGACGGAGATGGCGCGGAGGTTGGAGTGGTTGAGATCGAGTCGTGCATTAACGACTAGGATGACAGAGGATCAGAAGTGAACGAGGAGGAGGAGTTGTTTGTGGGAAGAACTATTTGGTTGTGGGAGGGAACAAGGAATTGGGGGATGGAGGGATTTTTTGGGTTCGATTTTGGCTGGAGGGGATTGGAATTAATGATTGGCAGGGGTTATCTGCGGCAAGGAGATGAGAATGGCGATGGATGAGGGAGGATGTAATTTTTGGAGGCAGTGAGCGATTGTCTGGCGACGGCGGTGGTTTTGGAGGCGGAGGATTGGGTCAAGATTGCGAAGGGTTGGGTTGGAGAGATGATGTGGCGCGTCGGGTTTGGTGATGTGGCGGGTTAAAATTGGGTGAGTCATCACTTCTGTTAGCCACGTCAGCTATTGACTGACGGTGTTAACGGAAACTGACGGAGACTAACGGGGAGTGACTAATCTTGAACCATTTAACTAATTCGAGTGACCACTAATGGATTTAAATATTTGGAGTGACCACACATGAACGTTTTTTGTAAACTCAGTGACCAACCATGCAATTAACCCTAAAAGTCGTAAATGACAATTAGTATACTCCTATTATCATGTATTCAACCTTCTTACCATATTGGTATGTTCATACCATCATGGTATGCTTTCTTACCATATGGTATTAAATAGGAGCATAACATATGGTAATGACTGAAAAAATTATTCGAATTTTTTTTACTAAAAATATATCAAGGTGGATATCATTTTAAAGAACACATTTAATCTGATTTATCTGTGCAAATAAATTAAATTTCGACTTAAAACGAGAGAGAAATCGTCCGTTAAAAATTAAAGGGGAATAGATAAAAGACTTTTCAGGAGAGAGAGGATATTGATATCATGCTGATGTGGACAAGTTACTCATGGTTAGGGATGGCAACAAAACCCGAACCCACGGGTACCCACCCGACCCAACCTGGTCAACGCGGGTAAAATTCGTGTTGACGGGTTTTGGGCTGGGTTTGGGTTTAAATCCGTTCACTATTCACTAGGTTGGGTTGGGTTTGGGTAAACCTGACCCATGGGTATCCGCCCACACCCATATAATTAATTTTCTCGGCATATTTAATATTCTAAACAACTAATCTTATTTATGTATGTGGAGACATGTATATGTTTTTCTTTCTAGTTATGTAGAATGAAGTTTATGTTATTGAGTGGAGAGTGAAAAACTTAATTGAAAGGAACAAGCTTTCAATTAATCATGTTATTTATGGATAATTTGTGATTTGCTTCAATTTTCTTGAGTTTTCTAGATTGGTGTTGAACAATTTGTATAGTTAATTTGTGATTTGCTTGAATATTCTAGAATGGTGTTTTATATATGGATAATTTGTATTGAGAGATTGATATTTGACTTTAATTTTGATAGGAACTTGTTATTGTGAATTTTTTACGACAAAAACCAGTGGGTACCCATGAACCCGCGGATACCCAGCGGGTTGGGTTGGGTTTGAGTTTTTCAAACCCATTGGGCTTTACCCCGGGGTTTTTTCACGAATAAACCCATGGGTTTGGGTTTGGGTTTGGCAAAACCCGACTCAACCCGACTCATTGCCATCCCTACTCATGGTTACTGACCATAAAGTTACTGACCTGATCCGTTCCCCTCTACTAACCCCTATTTCCTACCAAGTACTAACCAATCCTCTAATGCTTACTAATTGAAATACTAACACTAGTATGAATATTTATTAGTAAGTAGCTTAACTCCAATTGAAGATAGACTAATATCTATTAATAGAACTAGCTTTTTCCCCGACATGTTGGCCGGAGAGATTTATTTTATAATTTATATTAATTAACTTATTTATATGTTTAAATCATTTTGGATCTTCTAATTATTTTGTGTTCTTGATTCATAAAAAAGTTTGTAGTATGTCTATATTGAAAATTTCCAATATTTAGCACACTCACTTGTGATGCTTTGGTTTTCTAATCATAAATTATGTCGCTGTCACATCCCATTTAGAACTTATGTCAAAATTTGTCAACCAAAACACTAATATTTAGTGTACGCCAACATGAACCCCACACACACACATCTATATAGTTCAAGCTAGCGTGCGCCAGGAGTACGCTATACTCTTGCGTTCACACTACCATACGACCATTGAGATTTACTATTTACACCCCGAATTAACCGGAGTTTTTTGGGGCATGATACTATACCCTAACCTGGTGAACTCCAATCCCTAATTCACTAACCTCTAATTTATGCACATACTTCGTCATACCTATCTTCTATCGTATCTTGAGTAAAATCAAAAGTATAGTATACCTTGATATTATATATGTATGTATATTTGTGTGTGTGTATATAGTAGACTCAAAATTATCCAGATACTCTGTCAGACCTATCTTATCTTGCCTAATACTCATATTAAGAGTGTTGCTTGCCTATGCCCCACCCCTGTGATAGAGATCCCGCTTTTATCCCCATAACGTCAGACAACCATTGGAGTTTATGTTCTATTTTACTATTTTTGGGCTTCTTTTCATTCTTCTTTGGCACCTATGGTTGTGATCAGAGGTATTTAGCCCCCGAAAGGGATTAAGATTTTAGGTCCTTTGGAAATCCAATAAATATTCATGATCCTCGAGTTTGGACGAACTCTCAACCAATGTTGTAAAGATTATGACTTTTTAGTGAGAAATTCTTAGTAAAGATACTTCAGTATTGGATCAATTTATTCATCCATATTGAAACTTGACACCCCCCGTAGCCCTCATGATGATTAAATTCTCTAATCTTGACTCATTTCCATTTTGGAAGTTAGTTTTTTTTATCAAGACACTTAAATTTTGTATATTATACAATATGTATCAATTGTTAATTCTTGAAGTTTAGAGTAAACCTCAACCTGTGGTCATTATTTATATGTTGGCTTAGAATCTCAATCTAAGACACTCACACACATTATCGATGATTTTGGTCTTAACATGAATCGTTGAATGTGTAATTTTCAAAGATTTTATCACTTATATATTAATAATTGATAAAGAGTGTCTCCAATACACACATATTTCAATAATTGATAATGAATCATGTGTCTCATCCTATGGTATGAAGTCAAAGTTCGTCCCTGATCATACTTAAGTCATTTTGAAAATTTTGATTTATAACCGTCGATGATAACTCCAATCAGAAATAAATTTTTTTAGCATATGACTTAGGACCTCAATAGAGCTTGTTCAATCAACATGATATATAGCAAATATTATTAGTGTGAACATAGGACACATTATAAAATATTATTATTGCGATTCCTCTTCATTTGAGGAGTTTAAGGTAGAACATAATCTAAATGAATAAGAAGTATTTTTTAAATAAATAAATATAACTACTCGATCAAGATTATATTCTGACATTTTGCTAATAATACTTGTTTTATTTTATAGACATATACTTTACGAATAAGAGTTGTTTCATTGTAACAAAATATAAAGTAATATAGTTTATTTTTCAAAGGTAATTGAATGTCAAATGTTTATTTTCTATCTTTTCATATATATTTTGTTTATGTGTATGTTTGTTTAATTTTTTCATCAAAATGTAACTTATCTTTCAATTTTAGTAAAAATGAGTGGAAAATTTACTTCATAAGGTTGAATATGATATTTTTATTCAAACAAATGCGATATATGTCACTCTCTGTTTTATTATTTATATTTTGGCTTAATTGCAAGTTTGGTCACTCGAATTGCTTAAAAATTTCACGTTTGCCATTCAAATTGATTTATTCCATTTATAGTCACTCGAATTAGTTGAACAGTCTAAGTTTGGTCACTCTCCGTTAACCTCCGTTAGACTCCGTTAGTGACGTTCGTTAAGTGATGACGTGGCTAATAGAAAGACACAGTCAACATATTTTAACATTAAAAAACGACGACCCGACCCGCCAGCTCAGCCTTACCCGCCCTGTCAGCCATTGTTGCCCAACCCGCGAACCAACCCAATTAATTGACCCTAAACGCCAGCTCACTTACATACATTCTCCACCAAGCCACTAAGAAATTAATTAACTCTAAGTTAGTGAACGACACTAAATCATAAGTTACAAGGAAAGGTGGAAAGAAGTACTAACCAGGATTGTAGTAAAAGTTTACACAATTCTTTGCCATCTTTTTTTCCAAAGAGTCCTTGTTTCCTTTGAAATTTTGTGAGCTAAATGTTCACCACCTCATCATGTATATCCTCATCACAACCATGGTAGAATTGCTCAACACAAGTGATCAATGCTGTTGTAATGTCGGCATTGTCAAATATTGAGGAGTCGGCATAACTGTAGTGAGGATTGAGAAGATATGCCGTTAGATGCAAAACCCATAGACTTCTTTGTAACGAAGTTCTTCATTCTGAAACGCCTCCTTTATCTCTCTCTTTGCCTTCAAAAGTTCACCATACACAAAACCCATAGAAGGTTTCACATCCCCATCCACTAATCGAAGAAGCTTCACCAATGGCTCAAAGACTTTCAAGCAAATTTCCACACCATTCCAAAACCTAACACTAAGAACCGTGTCATAAGCCTCCTTGCCTTTCTTTGAACTCGTCTCCTTAATATTTTCCCACTTCGCATCCACCACCATCTTCCTCAAAGAATCTTTCTTATCCAACAAACTTTGTAGAGTAAGAAATTGAGAAGCAAATCGAGTCACACCTGGTCGGATGATCTCTCTCTTTTTGGTGAAGGATCTCATGCATTCCAAGGTGCGGTGGTGGCCATATATGAAGATGGTGAACCCCTTAGCTTGATCTACAATTTTCTTGAACCTTGGTATGTTGCCGATTCCTTGGAGCATCAAATTGATGGTGTGGGTTGCACAAGAACTCCAAAATATGTTCGGCCTCTTCTCCAACAAGAGGGCCTTTGCTGCCATATTGTTGGAAGCATTGTCTGTCACCACTTGCACCACATGTTCAGCTCCAACTTCCTCGATTGCATTGTCCACTAGCTCAAAGATTACTTCACCTGTGTGAGAAATCGCTGATGTGTCCTTCGACTTTATAAAGCAGGTTCCCTCGGCACAATGTGTGACTATGTTCATGATGCTTCTCCTCTTCATGGCTGTCCAAGCATCAGTCATAATAGAGCAACCATTCTTTTCCTTCTTCGTCTCTCGATCACTTAACAAGCTCTTAGTCCTTGCATACACAGCTTTCAACAAAGGCTCTCGAAGCTCATACTGTGTAGGAGGCTTCAATCCAGGACCAAATTGACCAATAGCCTCAACCATTTGCTTGAACTCATCATTCTCAATGGCATTGAATGCAACAGCTACAAAATAAATTCAGGAGTAAATTAGAAAAACAAATTGTGCATCTAAGAAAGAAGTAAAGGGTATAGCTATGCACTAACCATGTGTGTACACCCATTTTGCAATATATTGATGGACTTGAAGTGTCCTCTCATTAAAAAGTGCTTGATTTATCTTTTGTTGCTGAAATTGTGCACTCGAAGACAAGCTAGGATCAATGGCACGTGCCCACTTGTCTATAGGACCTAACTTGTGAGGTTCAGAGCTACCAGCACAAGTAAGGTCTTCTTCCTGTTGTCCACCGGAAGAGACATTAACATCACTTCTCAAACCTAGCTCACGAACAACCTTATCCTGCTTCTTCTTTTCTGTTCCTTCCAACCATTTCAAGCATGCCAATTTAGCTTCATCTGGGCAACTCCTACACTTGGCAACTCCACCACCAACCTGAGCAATGTGTTTCTTGAAACGGTTAATTCCTCCTGAGTTTACATTCTTGCAAAAGTTACACACGACTCTATCCTTGTTGTTTGGATCGACGAGCTTTCCATATTCCCAACCAATATCATCAGACTTCCTTTTCAAGGAGTTCGCATTTTCAACCGTTGAAGCCGTGACAGTAGCCTCTATCTGCTCCATTTAACAAAAAAACAAGCAGCCCCTGTAATCGCAAACACACATTTTCAGCAGCCAATTTTTTAAGGGGACAGCAAAACTGATTAGCAACCAAAATAAAAGGGCACCCAGGGAAGCAGCAAAGGCTAAATGCAAAATAAAAGGGTACCCAGTGAAACAAAACACTAAGTAAGAACCATAATTTGGCTCTCAACAATTTGACAACTACCAATCACACAGCAATGAAACGCTCATCATTCCCATGAGGTCCTAATGCTTCCAATTTCAGCCAAGGACAACAATGCCATTTTTTATCATCTAAAGCCTAAAGATGAAAAGAAGCTAGAGAATCAACTCGAAAGAGAAAGAAGAATCACTACCTTCAATGCTAGAGGCCGAGGGCGAGGATGAGTCACGATTGGCGATGCTGGAGAGCGACGGCGAGGACGAGGCGCGATTGGTGATGCTGGAGACCGACGGTGAAACTAACGACTACTGGCGATTTTGGAGACTGGCGGCGAGGATGTGGCACAGCTGGCGACGAATCCCCCTGCTGCAAACTTGCGATGCTGGAGAAGACGGCTGGAGAGAGGGGATGAAGGCGGTCGACTGTTGGAGAGAAGGGAGAGAGGTGACGAACAGTCGAAGTCAAACAGATGGGTGGGAGGGCTGCTGCTCAGCTGCTCGACTGCTATTAGGGTTTCCCCTTTGCTGCCCATCCAAAACGCACAACAGCATCATAACCATTTTTTTTTCTGGGCGTCGCCCACAGCTTGGAATCGCGGATCCAAGCTAGTACTCGTCGCCTAGGCGTTCTTCAACGCGATTCCACGTTTATGGCGCCCATCAACTTTGCCCAGCCTTCCTCTCCAAGTTTCCTACTCGCCTAGCTACTAAACGCGCCTAGGCGGGTGTTCTTGAACACTGTGAAACTCTCTACCTTGGTCACTTCTGATCATTCTCGCTATGGTTTGAAATTATCTTTCAACATAGAGACATAATTCTTGCAGTTTTGGCCTGGCCTCAAATTTGGTTTGTAAAAAATGTATCCAATCATTCGACTAAATTAATCTACAATGGTAAGATAGTACTTGAAACTCTAGGAGTTGGATTTGGCCCCCCAAATATCGACATGTATTAATTCAAAGATTTGTGTAGTAGCAGACGAACCACAGGGAAATAAAGTCTTTTCTATCTAACAAAATGACAAAAATCACAAAAGCAAAGAACTGTTGGTATCTATGGCTTAACAAAGTTGCCTCAAATGAGAAATTTATAGTGTGACACATGTCCCAATATGTAATGTCAAAGATCAAAGCCTTGAATGTTATGCGATATGATGATGTGTTTAGGTTGAGTCTTAACTGATATGTTATCTATGTGGTAAAGACCAGAGGATAGCTTAGCAGAACTGGTGCCACACACGTTGGGCTTACCCCATGTTTAAGATTTCAATGATTTCGACATGGACCAACTGCATTTTTCATTTTCCACATGAGCACCCTGTTCGATACACGAGTCCAAAACACAATCCACATAGAGTCACCATTACCACATGAATTCAACGGTCCTAGCTTCACTAATTCACAAAATCAACTGGCACATCAAAGAGCTAGATAGGAAAAATCTTATACTTCAACATCCTCTATAGTGCTACACTACCTCCCTAGGTTGCACATTACTATAGAGAAGTCGATTCAAAGCATACTGAGCAGGCAATTTGCAAGGAAACACGTACATGGAGCCCTCAAATTTAAAAATTTGGACAGTGGACTAGGCTTTAAGCACACAAATAGCCAAACATTCACCCGCATACATAATCGAACATCCCCCCACACTTAAGCACGACATTGTCCTCAATGGAGGAAAGATAAGGAGGGTAGAACGAAGTTACCAGATCAAGGGTGAATGATGATGGACGGGTCAGGCGGTGCATTCCAGGAAGAGAGAGTAATCAGAACGCAAACACCACACAAAATCTCACAAAGGTTGAGTTATTGACTCTAAAATCAAATAACAAAACTGACTCAACCGAGGAGAAATAGAGAAAGAAATGCAAACCGACTGGTTGGGTTGCCTCCCAACAAGCGCTTCTTTCACGTCGTGAGCCAGACGATGGCTCCTAAGTTTCGGTCCATGCTAGAACCTCCTTGAAGTTGAGGTTCTCGTCAATGAGGTGGAGTCGCAAGTCACGAGCATGTGGTATGACTAGTGATGGAAGCTCGTGCACTTGATGCAGATGAAGTCTCCACCCTCGAGACCTCTTCTTCTCTTCTCTCGTCTCATTGCCCCAAACCAGATAAGACAGCATCGATTGGCCACCATCGCGTCCACCAAGAGGGACCGATGTCGATGTGGCCTTGGTCTGGCAAAGAGACACTGCAAATGGATCCTTGCCAAGCAGCTCCTCGAAGTTTGGTGGAGATATCACATGTAACTCATGGCCGGTGCAGGCCTCTTCCACCTTAACTCCGTCCTCAGCCTGGACGCCAATTTCTTCTTCAACCTCCCTTTCTTCTACATGTGGTATCACCCCTGGGAAATGATCAAGAACTCCTCCTGCTTCATTTTCTTCATCCTCCACAGCTTCTTTCTGCACCCTTTCTCGCTCTTCTTCTTCTAGCACGGATTGGAGATCAAGTTTCCAAGCAATTTCTTTCATGAGATCTTCTTGCATCTCCTCACTCATGCCCGCCTCTTCAAAGCTCAGTTTGGGATGTGGGAAGGTGTGGTCGGCTACGACAGTATAGTGGCACAAGTAATAAATATCGAATCCACGGGTCTCTAGAGTTACTATTACTCAGCTTCAGTTCATTATCTAGCAAACTAGATTAAGGATTGATTTATAAACTACTCTACTGACTACTCTACTAATTACAAGTTGTGAACTCACTTAGGTATGATTCCCCCTAGCTCCTCAATTAGGTCCAAGTTGCAATTAACTTTGGTTGATCTACTGTTGATTAAACTGCGGAAGATCCGACAGTAGCTTGGAATCTCTTAAGCTGACCAAGCCCTCTCAGTCCAACTACCCGGCAGGCGACTAACCTTCACCGGGATAGAAAGCTGAGGCTATGAACACAGAACTCCACTACCGGAATTGGATTCCAGTACAAAGCAGTAGATTGACTAACTCTCGTATAACCAATTCACCACCATCAATCAAGGAAGCTCTCTTAACCTAATCAGATTCTATCTATCATAGGTTAAAGCAGAAATCAAGAGAATTTGATCAAGATTCAATTGACTCAATAAATCATGCCTCAATCGATTATAATCAACCAATATAGCATCCAAAACTTCATACAAGAAAGATCCTAACACATGGAACTAGGGTTCCTCAAAACCTAAGTGAAGGGAAGTTACTCCATAGAGAAGAGAGAGACTGCAGAAATCTGATCTAGATCTTCAATCTCCATCTCCAAGCTTGATTCCCGAGCTCCAATGGCGAAGAAATCCTCCAAAATAGCTCCAAGAATGTTCCCAAGTCGCTCTCTCTCTCTAGGGTTCGTCCCTTGGGTGTTTGGGAACCAAAAACCCAGCTCTCCCCCTTTCCTTTTGCTGAAAATCGGGTTTTAACCAGTAATTCGCGACTCACACGTGTGGCTTTCCCAGCTGCCCGTGTGAAGGCTCGGTGATTTCCACACGGCCACATGGCCAGGTCACACGGCCGTGTGTGTTGTGCCCGTGTGGCTTGCTCAGCCTCTGTTTAATGCTTCGTTTCTCCCTCGTTCGGACTCCGAATCAGTCGCCGTTTGATCCCAGACGCTCGTAGTCTCGTCCTCTTTCTTTTCATGACAAGCTTGCATGATTCTTTGTCCATAAATTGAGGTAGAAATCCATTCTTCTTCAGGTCATACCCGAGTTTCTTCTCCCGAATCGTCAATTGATCTCTAATTGACTTGAAACTTGCGCCTATGCTTCACTTTATGTGCTAGGACCTGAAATGTGACAAAGGAACACAACCTAGCATAAAATAGGCCAAAGACACGATAATTCAAGCTCAAACAATCAAGAAACAAAGGGGAAAATATGTGCAAATACCGAGTCATCAATTGGCTACAATGCCTTTGTTGAGGCAAACAATTCACGAAGGAAGACAAACTTGAGGCTGAAGAAAGCACATGCCGAGAAAGGGGGGAAAAATACAAATCTATGTTTTAAAAATCGTACCTTATCAGCCCGTCGGATTGGAAATACCGGATATTGGATCTCAAATGGTAGGTGCCTTTACTAGTACGAAATGGTGAGCCATGGTTCAAATACATTTTTAGTACAAAATACTCTACTACTAACTTTTCTAGTATGCATGACTCCCTGTATGGTTTCACAATACTAGGTACAAACTAAAGAGATTGGGAACTACTTTGAAATTTTGCCAGAAACTACTTCACTCCTGCCACAACTACTTCCTGTAGTTGACGAGCTGACCTTCTTCTCCATTGATGAGGGTTCAAGTTGGTTAAAGCACGAAAAAATGTTGTTTTTTCTTATCACGAGCAAACTACCCAGACCATCTAGGGAGACCATGCCTCCAACGAAACACACCTTCAAGAGGTAGGCGCAAATTAGGAAAAGCTTATGGAAACTCATCCTACCAAGAACACTAGTTTTTTGGCCAGCGCTCCGTCGCGGTAAGAAACTAATGATTTATTTGAAATCAAATCATTCACAAAATTATTCGATAAAGATACCTACCTAAATTTCATGTATTGTATTAATCATTGCGAACAACATATGTCTTTTTTTTTGGGTAAAAAAGTGGGACGCTAAAAGGGCGCCCCTACCTGAAACTTAAATTAAGCGAGATTGGGCAATGCCCATAGTGTCATACAAAACCCAGAAATTTAGGCCTGGATCTGAATAATCAAAGACATAGAGGCCAAAGCTAAGAGAGTGGCCTTTGTTTGCTAGGTAATCAGCTACCTTATTACATTCCCTATACGTACGGGAGACTTTCACATCCCACTGTTGATGCATCAGATCTTGAAACTGCAGATACAACAAATGGTACCTGCTATTACTTTCTGCATCAGTAGTCAGGATACGATAAGCAGTCAAAGAGTCAATATGAAGGTTCACTTTCCTGTAACCTTTCTTCCAAGCAAATTGTAATCCCTGAATTGCTCCATTCATCTCTGCTCGCGTGATAGTGCAACTTCCCAAGTTGGATACGAATGCGCCTAGGACTTTGCCAAGATGATCCTGGATAACTCCTCCCATTGCAGCTTACGAGCCTGGTTGCTTAACTGATCCATCTATATTTATAGTCACCCATCCAGTCTGCAGAGCGCTCCATGATAGGTATGCCAGCTCCTTTCTCCGTTGCTCTTTGAGAAGACAATCATCCTGCTTCTGCGCCTGGATTATTGTGTTGGTCCAAATCCAGACCCGATATGCTAGGATCAAATCATCATGTTGCTTTTTCTGGAAGACCCACTCTTTTTGTCTCTTCCACACGTACCACGCTGCTACCCCAAACAGTAGGCCCGACTGTGGGTTTGTCAGCTGCGTTGTAAACCATCCTGCAAAGTCAACAACCACAGTTAAGTTCGAATCCCCAATGCCTAGATTTCTCCATACCTGGACTGTACAAGGGCAGTGACGCAATAAGTGTTCAATCGATTCTGGAGCTTGTTTGCACAAGTCGCAGGTGTCAGTAATACAAAGCTTCCTTCTTTTTTGTTTGCAGTTGGTCATCAACCTATCATGGAACACGAGCCATAGGAAATGGCGGATACGGTTTGGGCCGTTCCATTTCCAGATGTGTTTCCACGGTGGATTCCCGGACATACTAGGCATCTCCCCCTCTTCGTTATTCAGCCACTCCGCTGTTGCTTGGTAGGCAGATCGCAATCTGAATCGCCCATCGGCCTCCAATCCCCAAGATGTGACATCTTCCCCCAATTCCGTATTGGGTGGCTCAGTTCCTGCAATCAAAAGCACCAGGTTATGAGGGATTAGGGATGGAAAAAATATCCGTAACCGTGGATATCCACCCGAACCCGGCCTAATCGGGTAGGGTAAAACCCGAACCCGAAGGACATTTAGTGGGTACGGGTAAAACCCAAACCCGAATATTGCGGGTAATGGGTGGGCATGGGTTTCTCAGTATCCAACCCGAACCCGCCCGATTATTCACATACATATGTATTTTGTCTAGAAATAGTCATTATTTTTCTCTAACATATTTTATATTTAGCATATAAATATAATATTTTCATGAAATTGTGTTGTTTTAATTAATTTTCTTCATTCTAGTGAATTATTGTCATACTTTTCCTCTTGCGTAATGTGAGAATACGTGTGAATGTTAACATATTAGTTGGAGTTATGAAGAGAAATCATTACCCATGGATAACCGTGGATACCCGAAACCCGAACGGGTATGGGCATGGTTTTAATTTTCTACCCGTTTTATATGTGGGTATGGGTAAAACCCGAACTACTTTGGGTAGGGTAACGGATATGCACTATCCGTCCCCGACCCGACCCATTGCCATCCCTATGAGGGATGCAACCAGTAATTTCCTCCCATCTCCACTCACCTTCTTCTAAGGTCATAGCAGCCACGGACACATCCCAGTCTATACTAGATGCATTGTCCAGCACGTGCTCGCTCAAGATAGTACCATCTGCTAGCCAAGGGTCGGTCCAAAACTTGACGTTCTGTCCGCCCCTAATGTCCCAGATGACGCCTTGCTTCATAACAGGAAGAGCATCTGAAATTCCTTTCCAAAGCCTTGAAGGTCTGCTATGTTTCATAGTAACGCTACCATCACCGTTATCCCGCACATACTTTCCCTACAAGACCTTAACCCACAAAGCATCAGCATTATTGAAAAAGGACCAGCCTAGCTTCATGAGGTATGTCATATTCAAAGCTCGAGCTGAACGGAGACTAATGCCTCCTTCCTCCTTAGGTTTGCATATGGTCTCCCATGAAACTAGGTGAGCCTAGACTTTCCATCCTCCACACCCCAGACAAAGGCCCTAACTTTCCTGTCAATGGTATCACAAATATGACATGGAATCACTGCGGTCTGCATGACATAGTTGGGTAAAGCATTTAGAACAGATACTGCTAAAGTAACACGTCCGACAAGCGAGAGATTCCTGGTTTTCCAACCCGAAAGACTTTGATCAATCTTTTCTAAAATAAATTTGTATGTCTCCTTAGTTACTCGACCATGAATCACCGGGGCTCCCAGGTATTTTCCCAAGCTATTGGTGTGCTTTATTCCTAGCAAGTTACTGATTCAGTTTTTCATGCTATCTTTGGTGTTTTTGGAGAAGAAGATGCATGACTTGTCTTTGCTGATTTTCTCCCCAGAGGCTCTGCAGAACATGTTCAAACAATTAAGCACCGCCAAGCCCTTGCCTGTGGTCCGCTTCTGCAAACAAAACTAAATCATCTGCAAAAAAGAGATGAGTGAGAGCAGGGCCATTCTTAGAAAGGGATATGGGTTTCCAGTCACCACGCCCCACCGACTCCTTAATACAATGATTAAGACGCTCTATGCACAAAGTAAAGAGGTAAGGGGAGAGGGGGCATCCCTGTCTAAGACCGCGTGATGGTTGGAACTCTTCTGTGCACCCTCCATTACAGAGTACCTGGAATCTCGTTGTCGTTACGCAAGCCATTATCAGGTCAATAAATTCCTTAGGCAGCCCCGTAGCACACAGAGTAGAGTTCAAAAATTTCCAGCTGATCCTATCATAAGCTTTTGCCAAATCTATCTTCAGGACCATGCTGCCACACTGCCCCTTTCTCTTAGTCATTGAGTGGACCACTTCCTGAAGGATGATGATGTTGTCTGTTATATGCCGACCCGGTACGAAGCTAGTCTGATTTTCATCGACCAGTCTAGGCATAGGACCTTCAGTCTATTAGCCAGACTTTTTGCAATCACTTTGTAGGTAACATTGCACAACCCGATTGGCCTGAATTGAGCAATGGTTTTAGGGACCTCCACTTTTGGGAGCAGGGAAATCAAGGTCTCATTGCGGATTTTGATCAATTGAGGGTCCCTGAAGCATGCTGCTATGTAACTATAGAAATCAGCTCCAACTGCATCCCAACATTTCTGATAGAAGACAACATGAAACCCATCTTTTCCCGCGCTTTGAGGCTGCCCATACCCTTTATCACCCCACGGATATCCTCAATCGTGGGAATGAAAGCCATACCTCTAACCTGTCTTGCTTCCAGAGTCGAAAAGGAGGCTGGGATGATCTCTAATTCCTCATCTGTATCAGCAGTATAGAGGTCTATGTAGAAATTCCTAGCTATAAGACACAAAGAGTCTTCCTCTTCCACCCACAAGACGTCCTCTTTTTGAAGCTTGAGAATCTTGTTTTTTCTCCTCCGTGTTAAAGCTGATATGTGGAAAAAAATGAGTGTTGCTATCCCCGTGAGTGATGCAATTGGAACGAGCTTTCTGCATCCAAAGAACTTCCTCCTGCCACAAAGTAGTCTCCAGCTCCTCACGAACTTTAGCTTCATCTTTTAGCGAATATGCACTACCATGTTGTTCATTTCTCATTTCCAAGGTTGCTAGCCGTTTGGTTAGGCTGGCTTTCCTCCTGAAAATGTTTCCGAAAACTTCCCTATTCCATACCTCAAGTTTTTCCTGAAGCTCTTGCAGAGAGAGCAAGAATTCCCTGCCATCTCTCCAAGCATTTTTTAGTGTGGTATGGAAGTCCTCGTGGGCCAGCCAAGAAGCGAGGAAACGA
This sequence comes from Linum trigynum, assembly GCA_964030455.1. NCBI lineage: Eukaryota > Viridiplantae > Streptophyta > Magnoliopsida > Malpighiales > Linaceae > Linum > Linum trigynum. The sequence goes on from OZ034818.1 coordinate 7,327,733, forward strand.
AAATGTCTGTTTTGGCGTCTGCAATTACGATCGAGGCTGCTAAGGATAAATATAGGCCGGTGGTCAGAACGGAGCTGTGGCAGGTGAGTATTATACGTTTCAGGGAACTGCTTGATCCATTCTTGATTACAAATAGCACGGTCAATTCGTTGTGACAGAGTTCCCTTCGTCCAAGTGAACCTTGGACCGGAGAAACCTACATCAACAAGGCCGCACGTTTCAATGCATCTGTTGAAATTCGCTGCCCGATGCGGATTGTAAGGGGCTCCACCTTGTCGCTCTGCAGAATTGCGGATTGAATTAAAGTCTCCTGCAAGGATCCACGGTTCTGTTATACCTCGGTTCAGTCTATGAATCGCTTTCTAGAGAGGTGCCCAGTCATGGTCATTTGGTTTAGCATAAACTGATGTCATAAGCACTGACTGATTATCCTGCAAATCAATACAACGAAAATGAATGAATTGAGGTTCGGAGTCCAAAATGGAGATGGTGACATCTGAGGTGTTCCAGAGGACCCAAATTCCTCCCGAGAACCCTACCGCGTCAACCACCTCAAACTTGTCAAAACCCATCCGACGAATGACTTCTTCCGCATCTTTGCCACTAATTCGTGGTTCAACTATGACGACAACATTTGGATGGTGAAAACGCATATAATCTTTGAAAGCAGCAAGAAATTTGGTGCTTTTGGCACCACGACAGTTCCAGCAGAAGATGGAAAACATAAAAAATAAATTGAGGAGGAGAGGGAGGAACAGCCAGGATGGATTATCCCGCTAAAGTCTTCGGACGGGGTTCGCAGCATCTTCGGTTGCCGGCGGAACTTGGGGAGATTCCACATTGTCCTCCATCGCCTCATCAGCCTCGCGTCCGTTGGGTTTGTTCTGGAATCCATCTCTTTTTTGTTGTGACTGCGCCAGGAAATCCTCAATTGCTTGGTGTGTAATTGGAAATGAAGGAGATGTCACTCTCTGTTTCAATTCACGTTTCGTTTTGGGACTGGATTGAGTAGTTTTCTTCACCCCCACTTTGAGTTTGAATCCATTCTTCTTTCTTCTCGTACCAGATTTCTCGGAACTCCGTTTGTGATGTCAATGCCGGATGGAGGGGATAACTTTGGTTGCTTCTGTCAGAGCGTTTCGTTGTTGATCTGAGCTAGCAACCAAGCCCGAGATGAGTGGGTTGGCCATAGCTGTACCAGGATGTAGAGGAGAGTCATTCTCTTTAAGCCCAACTAAGCTAGTGGAAGCCTCACTAAATTGGGCTTGGGAATTGGAGTCCCCCTTCTTCGGCCCAACTGGCCGCCATTTTAATTATGCGGTATGTTTTATGGGTCCCTTAGCCCCTTCCTCATTCCTCTCGACTGATTTTGAATTCAGAGTATCATCCCCTTCCTTCTTTTGCTCTAGCTTTAAGTTCTTTCCTTTTCCTTCATTCGAAACTGTTGCAAGATCAGCTTTCCCATGGTGAGAGTTTTTCGGCGTTAGTCGCTCTGGGTTTCCACCTTTCCCTTGCTGATCTCCCGTCTGCTTAGCAGGATTCCCGAAGGCTTTCCTAGTTGGTTTGCGTGCCTTTCGCGTCACCTGCATCCAGGGTCCATAGCCGGCCGGTGGCTGCGATGATTCCTCCGACCGTCGTGAAATCGATAACGTCCCCAACGACACTATTGTCCGTGCATTTGTATCCATCTTCTTGGCGCATTGGTCGATCGTGTGACCAATCCGTCCGCACTCAAAGCAAATGTGGGGTAAGTTCTCGTAGACCACCTGTTGCCATTTCCAGTCTAGCCGGATCCTAGTGGCCAGCGGCTTTGTCATATCAAGTTCCACAGCTAATCGAGTGAATTTCCCCCGTTCAAATTGTTCAGTATGATAATCAATTTTGATTGTGTGTCCAAGAAGATTCCCTAGTGCGAACAGGACTTCTCGGTGGTAAAAATGGAATGGGAGCTCAGGCAGTTGAACCCAGGCTACCACCGATTTGAAAGGCTTGTCTGATGTTCGGAAGTTTGGAGACCATTGGTGGACGACGAGGTAGTGGTCAAGGATTGTCCATGGTCCTCCAGTTAGAGTGTGGAGGTAATCCTGGTCGTTGCTGAAGGTTGCCAGAAACGTCTGATTATTGAGATCCATAATATCCAAGCTGCCCAATGGCCGCCATTTCCATCGGAGCTGTGAGCACAAGTGGGCGTATGACATTGACCTTCCTAAGAGGCGTAGGACAAGGGTCTTCTTCCAAGGAGCGCACAACCTTTCCTTAAAGTCTGCAGAAACCTTCAATTCCGGTTCGCCATTGAAAGAGCCCTGTTCCATGTCGTGGGATCCCACAAAGGTCCAAACGTTCATTTTGTTCCATGTCATTGTTTGTGTCAGTGATACATAATAAATGACTATCCCTGCATAAGATTTATAGTGTTTAATCATTATGGAAAACTTACATAATATTTTGTTTAATTGATGCATACAAAATGATAAAATGTTCATAAACTTTACATAATGTGTTAATCGTTAAGAAAGACTCTTGTAATATCTTTGCTTACATAATAGCTATCACTTTATAAAATTTACTTTATCTAGTGTCTATAAATTTTAAAAATGAATTTTTAATTTATTTTATCGTTATAGAATGTTGTTAATGTAACTGACATAGAATTTTTATATATAAATCTTTCATGATATGTGGTCTAATAATAAAATCAAGGTATAGAAAGTAACGTTTTAGTGAATCTGTAATTTATGTAACTGTTATAGATGTTGTTACATAAATCTTTCAACATGTCACTACTAACTATAGCAGAAAATTAGAAAACTATCCAAATCATTAATATACAACTCTGACACAAGTACTAAGTAATAATTGATTAACATAATCTTGTTAAAAGGGAGAAAAAAGCGAACCGAGAATTGGAGGGAAAGAAATTAAAATTTGGTTTGGGTGACCACTCGATTACATTTTAACTCATTTTCTAAATTACCCTTCTTTTCAGTGACATGTTACAATTTGATCTCTCTAGTCTTTATATATGAAAAAATTCTCTTAGTGTGGCAAGTATGGTATGACGTATGAATATGGGGCGGGGAGGCTAAAACCACACTTGTCCCATAAAATTCGTGCCATACTCAGTCTATACGGGAATTCCCTCCATTGATTGGGTTGGGAGCATTCGTAAAGGAATTTTCATTCAAACTGATATTAATTCACATAAATGTTATAGAATGGTGTTACGTAAATATTATGTACTGTGTGGTTTAATAATAAAACCAAACTATGAAAAGTGTTGCATCTTATTAGATTATTATATAAAAATTAACATCGGTTCGGTACATGACTCCGGAGGGTGCGGCCGATGGTGCATTGGTAAGTATATTTCGTCTGAACAATTAAATTTATTACTTGGTTCCTAAATTTATTTCTAACTTTTTTTTGGTTATTTAGGTTGATGGGATCGAGCGTATCAAAGATATGGCCGCCGGGACAGTTGAACTGGGCAATGAAGATGTGAGCTTCATCAGGAGGATGGCAAACAGTCTACTTGGCTGTATCAGAGCTCAGGGTCGGGATCATCGTAGATATCCGCCCATGCCCGCACCCCCGCCACAGCCGGTACAAGTTGATGTCCCCGATCCCCCACCACCATACGAGAGAAAGAAGAGCAAGAGGGTTCGGGAAAAGCCCAACGTGCCCGACGTAACGCCATATCAGGCGTGAAAAGTGCCACCCCCATTGGTTGTGACACATGGTGCCGGCCCGAGTTCCTCCCAAGCTCCCCGCCCGAGTTTCGCCCAAGATCCCCGCCCGAGTTCATCCCAAGAGCACCGCCCCTCCTACCACAACGATCCCCACCCAAGCTCATACTACGATCCCCGCTCGACCTACCATCAATCCCCTCCGAGCTACCATCAACCCCCATATGATCCCAACCCGATCTCATACAACGATCCCCGCCAACCATCATACGATTCCCGCCCGGTCTACCCCCCATCTCCCCGCCAAACATGCTACGACTCTCGCCCGGTCTACCCCTAAGATCCCCCTACATCATCAGGTACTTGGCATGATGATTCCTCCATGATGACGCCCCACGAATTCACCCCATGGACTCGCCCTCATCAGCAGTGGCCTCCTACTCCTCACCGTATGAGCGCAGATGTCCCCCGCTCGACCCCGGAAGCACCGCCTCCCCGCCGACACAGCATCGACTAGCGTCACACTACCTCGGCCATTCGAAACTTGCCCCCGGAACCACCTATTGTTACTCCCGTCGACCGTCGTACAAGGAGCAAGAAAATCGTCAGTTCCGGTGAAACTCGTGGACTTCCTTGAGATGTATTTTGAGTTGAATTTTAATTATATGTACTTGGAACGATTTCTCTTATCTTAGTTTATTAATTGAGTGTTGTTTTAATTTATTTTTATTTCTATGTAATTGGCATGGCTATATGTCGGGTGTCGGAAAATAATTGACACACAAACCGCACTGGGGTGGGGGGGGGGGGCGGTTTGTGTGGCGAAACCGCACCTTGGGGATGCGGTTTTGTTTTGGAGAAGCAAACCGCATCTCCAAAGTGCGGTTTTGCTAGGTTAGGCCAAAACCGCTCCTCGGCCATGCGGTTTATGTAGGTCAGACCTGAAACCGCATGGCCAAGATGCAGTTTTGGCCTAGGATAATAAACCTCACCTTAGAGGTGCGGTTTATATATAAAACGCACCCTCCAGGTGTGGTTTACATATACAACGTACCTTGGAGGTGCGGTCCATAAAAAAGGGTGCTATTTTGTAAATATTTTCGGGTGGGTGCTATTTTTGTAATTTTTTTAAAAGGTGCTATTTCTGGAAAAATCCCACACTTGGTCCAACCTGCCAACTACAAAAGTGGTTAAAGCTCGCTCACAATATAACACTCATCAAAACCTTAGATTCGTGTTCAATTGTCTACCCAACCAAAAGAAGAAAAAAGAGAATTTATAAATGCTAAAGTCTATTTCAAGTCACTTTGACCGGATCAAATTAGGTTGGATACTCTTGGATTTGGGTTCAATTGTGGTCATGCTCAACAAAAAAGAAAAAGTGAAATAAAAAAAAATACTAAAGCAAACGAAACTCGGTCTGGATACAAACTTCACCAACATTGAGTAGATATGGTGGGGAACAACTTAGGATTCCGCCGACAATATTTCGACATGGGTTGAAAAATGGTGGGCAAAGGCGATGATTTGTGTTCAAGTTTGGATACCCTTGTGTTTGGGTTCAATTGTGATCATGCTCAACAAAAAGAAAAAAAAAACACTAAAGAGGATGAAACTCGGTCCAGATGCAAAACTCGTGGTAGCGGCCTTGGGAAACGCTGGCGGGGAACACAATTTAGGATTTCGCCCACAGTATTTCGAGATTGGCTGCAAAATGTTGGACAAAGGCGATGATTTATGTTTAAGGTAGGATACCCATTTGTTTGGGTTACTAAACAAAAAGGAAGAAAAGAAAGGAAAAAACACTAAAGAGGATGAAACTCGTTTCCGATAAAAAAACTCATGGTAGCGGCCTTGGAAAACGATGGTGGGGAACATTTAGGATCCCGTCGATAGTATTTCGAGATAAGCTGCAAAATGTTGGACAAAGGCGTTGATTTATGTTTAAGGTAGGATACTCATTTGTTTGGGTTACTAAACAAAAAGGAAGAAAAGAAAGAAAAAAACATTAACGAGGATGAAACTCGTTCCCGATAAAAAAACTCATGGTAGCGGCCTTGGAAAACGGTGGTGGGGAACATTTAGGGTTCCGTTGATAGTATTTCGAGATGAGCTGCAAAATGGTGGGCAAATACGATGATTTGTGCAAAAAATCATAGACGAAAACCTAGCGAACAATAACTAAACACAAAAGCGATGATAACACAAAGACGATGATTTGTGCAAAAAGCCATAGACGAAAACCTAAAACAAAACACAAAGGCGATGATTTGTGCAAAAAGTCATAGACGAAAACCTAGCGAACAATAACTAAACACAAAGTTTGTAGAATGGAGAGTGGGGTAAAAGAAGGAATTGGAACTTCCCTACTTGCAATCGGAGGAGTGTGAGAGTCACTAATGAATAGTAACTCCAACCTAGGCTTTTATATATTAATTAAAGTTTGTAGAATGGAGAGTGGGGTAAAAGAAGGACTTGGAACTTCCCCACTTGCACTTGGAGGAGTGTGAGAGCCACTAATGAATAGTAACTCCAACATAGGCCTTTATATATTAATAATTAATAATTAATTAATTGATGATTGATTGATTTACATCCAAAATGTTTAGCAAACACGTCGAACAGAGGTAGAAGCAGTGAAGCACCATGTTGGGACTTGGGGGGTGAATCGATACAATCCAACTGATGGTGAAATAAACACTATTGGACCAGTCTCGAGCACATATCGTACAAAAGCACATCAAACAAGCACTTCTCCGAGCCCCTTGTTTTGTAGAATGTGTAAAAATCATAGGTGTCTTTACGTTTCTTTCATGACCTTTTAAAACAACGAGCATTACTTAGCGTTTACATCAATGCGAATCCCGGTAGTTGATAGATTAACTTCCCAATCTTACTCGTCATGACTATTATAATCTTTTTAAGTATAAAGGTGACTAGGAACATTTATTCGCCTGAGTATACCATATGTGCACTTAAATTTGTTCTTAGAACGTCTCGTGGCACGACTCTTCCTATACCGAACCAGGGTGGGAACAGGGAAGTGAACATCATCAGGTGGTCACCGTCAAGAACCAGTTGATCCCAATAACTCGAGTTGTTGGGAAAGGTTCAATGGTAGATCATATACCACAACACTAACACGCATCCTCAAACGAAATCCACTCACAAGGGCTTGAAGTTTGCACAGATATGAAGACAAGAATACCATGTGCTTAACAAATGGGGCTCACCGGGAATCGAACAGAAGATGTCACGGTCACAGAAGGCTCTGATACCATGTCAAGAACCAGTTGCTCCCAATAACTCTTATTGGGAGCAACTGGTTCTTGACATGGTATCAGAGCCTTCTGTGACCGAGAGGTCTTGTGTTCGATTCCCGGTGACCCCATCTATTTCTGTTGTTTCTGTAAAGCACACAGTGTCGGACCTATGCCTGTCTAAACTCCAAGCCTATCTGAATGGCTTGAGTTTGAAGGGGGGTGTTAGTGAATGGTATATGATTCACGATTGAACCTCTCCCAACAACTCGAGTTATTGGAATCAACTAGTTCTTGACAGTCACGTCCATTAAACAATGTCGTTCCTATAACCTTGTTAACTGTTTGCATTCTTGAGCACATCAAAACATTTAACCAATCTTCCGGTCACCCGACTTAGGGGTGGGCATTCGGTCGGTTCGGTTTCGACCGAACCGAAATTATGAATACCGGGTCCTCGAATTCTCCCAAACCTCAAACCGAATTCGAACCGAATTATAATTCGGTTCGGTCGGTTTAAGCCGAACTATAATTCGGTTCGGTTCGGTTTTTCACACAAAACCGAATGTGTGAAGCTACTTGTATTTTCTCACTTTTAAATTATTTTTCACCCCTAATATAAACAATAAATATCAATTATATGCATCATCAATGATAAAACCAAACTTTTCAACACATAAGTCATAAAACATTTCAAATATTTAAGTCTAAAAACAACTACAAACATAAAAATCCACCATTTGGAGCTTGCAATTATAGTATTTCTATTTTTCGGTCGGGAATTCGGAAATTCGGTTCGGTTGAAAGAACCTTGATTTCCGAACTATCCATATTTTCCTTCCGAATTCCGAACCGAATAGCATTAATTCGGTTTCGGTTCGGTTTAATTCGATTTCGGTTCGATTCGGGTTTACCGAACCGTTTGCCCACCCCTAACCCGACTCAACTACAATATGACTAACTTCGCCAATTATTTGGTACCATCTCTGGAGAAAATATGATGCTCGGATTTGTAAGGAACAATGGTGAGGAAGAGGAACATCAGCATAATTCTTGGAATAGAACCAACGGCGTAGAAAAGAAGAAGAAGAAAGAAAACCTAAGTAGATCGGCAGTTGGAATGGAACAAGTTTGAGACATGATGTATCCGTGGGAGAGAATAGAAGGGATATTGGTGACTCATAAATCCTTTTCCGCCGCCTGACTTCCTTTCCTTTTTCTCGCACCTCTGCAACTGAACTGATTCTCCCTTCTTCTTCAAGCTGCCTTGGCGGGATTATTTTAAAACTCTCTCCTTCCGTCCCTCCCTCTCGTTCGTTAATGGCGTTTTTCGTTGCTAAATTGACTTCGAGCATAATGTATTCAATCACAAAAGACGAATATAATTCCATTGACATGAAGGGCAAACGGTATTCCAGCAACTGTTTTCCCCATCTTCTTCTTGTTTGCACGACACAGGGAATATATACACATAACATCATCGATCTATCTGTCCATCATCTTCAATCCATAAGCAGGAACCCAAAAAGAAGAATTCTCCAGCTCCGTTCCAGCAAATTCCCGCGTGGCGAAAGGGAAAACAAAAAAGAAAATCCATCTCTGTTTCTTCACTGCTCTGTTTTTTGTTCCTCCCCGGGGGATTCCTCTGCTTTTTACCTTCTCTCTCACCACCAGCCGTCCACCGCACCACCACCGTCACTTCAAATATTCCCTCTCTCTCTATCTCCATTTCTTTCTCTTCCTAGCTTTCTCAAGCCAAGAATCTAATTTCCCCTTTTTCCCGGCTTTAGTTTTACTTCCCTTTCTCTGCCTCAGATTCTTCTCCTTCCCGTCTTTCTTTCTCTCTCTTTGATCAGCCATCCATCATCTTTTTAATTGCTATCCCATGCTGGTTGCGTTGTTCCTCCTTCCCCTTCTCCCACTCTTTTCTTCTCTCTCCCTGTCGTTTTCGTTTCCTCTGCCGCCGCAAAAAAGCTCTGTAATTTCACCCCCTGTTTTCGTGCTCTGCCATGGCTCCGCCGCCGCCGCCTTCTACTTACTCGTCTTCAGGTGTAACTCATATCTCTAATCCTTGCATTTATGGTACGATCATCCGCTTCTCTTCACTACCCAGATTTTCAAATTTCCATTCCTCGTGTGAATTTTCTTTTTAAAGACATCTCTGGCGACTCTGCTTTCGGTTTGCTTATTGAGACCTGTTTCAAAGGAAAGCAGGGGACTTTGTGGAGAAAAAATCCCGCTTCACGAAATGGCTAGGCAAACTGTTCAAAACAAACACCCATCGTGGTGTTGGCGGCGGCGGCGGAGGTCAGCCGCAGCTTGTAGGAGACGAGAACATGGTCTGGCGGGAACCATCAACTAGATCACTGGTAACAAAGAACGGCCTCCTCTCTGTTTTAATTGTTCATCGTCTTCCATTCAGCAACTAAACAAGCATTAAAGATATAATCTTTCTGCAAATCAATTTCTGTTAAGAGCTTGATTGTGAGTACCAATGCCAAATCTGTAAAATTATACTGCCATCACAAATCTGTCTGTGAAAAAGAGTCTGCTGCTTTCTCTACCCATCCACATGATAACAGCACCGGAAAGGATGAGAAGCCATTTTGCTGTTAGGTATTAGTAGCGTGCAAAAGCTTAAATATTGCATCCCAATATATTCCGTTGGCCCAGGAACATGGAAACGCCTTTTTTCTCTTCTCTTTTCTTCCCATCTAGCGTGATCAAAAGTTTACGAGCATGTGATGTGAAAAGTTGACATCCGTCTTTTAGCCCCTGTACTTATATGTTCCTCCTTTTCCCAAAGCGGAATTCCTAATTACATAAACAAAGCGGGGGAAACTGATAAAAAAGAGCAACAAACAATTAAGCTGATGATCGCTCTAACCATGAACAGGGCGGCCGTGGAGGCGGTGTCGGTGTCGGCCGGCCGAGAGCTAACAGGGAAAAAGAAGAGCTTGACCGTGCAATTGCACTTTCCATGGGCGAAGGCTTGAGGAGACCACCGAATGGTAATACTATAACCACCATCTTTTTGCATTTCATTCAAGAGATTGTGTCTGAACTTTTACTGTACAAAAAGTAGGAGGGTATGGATGGCGGCCGACAGCAAACAACAACAACGATGAAGCATTAGCAAGAGCTTTACAAGATAGCCTCAACTTGTCTTCGTATCCTCCTTATGTAGTCCCTCCTGCACATTATTACCCCAGGGGATATAGGTGAGTTGATAAGAACCAAGTCTAACCATTTTCATAGAGAAATCAGTTAAGCTTTTGCTGGTTTGGTCTTCGGTTAGGTTATGTGGCGGCTGCCATCGTGAAATCGGGTATGGGAACTATCTGGGTTGCATGGGGATGTTCTTCCATCCGGAATGCTTCAGGTGCCGCTCTTGTGGCTACCCAATTACTGAGACAGAGGTAGGACAAAGGAAAATGATAGCAGAAGTTTGTAACAGAAGTTACTTCCTTTGCAAGTATCCTGGATTGTTACTGAAACAACCTTTTGTTCTGTTGATCCCAAGTTTTCTTTGTCAGGGAAAGATCCATATCACAAGTCATGTTTCAAGGAACTGACTCATCCCAAATGTGAAGTCTGCCTGCAATTTGTAAGCAAGTTCCTACCTTTTGTGTCAGCAATTAATTCCTGGAATGCATGGAGCCAAATGGGATGCTCAAACCCTCTGCTGTTTGATTGTTGTATCAGATTCCAACCAACTCAGCGGGCTTGATAGAGTACAGATGCCACCCATTTTGGTCACAAAAGTACTGCCCTTCTCATGAGCATGATAGTACAGCTCGGTGCTGCAGTTGTGAGCGACTGGAGGTGCTCACTGGACTCTTAGGCTGTTGCAGTTGCATATTCTTCTGCTAAAAAATTGTTGTAATCATTGATCCTTTTGGTTTCTCTGTTTTTCCTTTATGTAGTCTTGGAATGCAAGGTACTACTCCCTAGAAGATGGAAGGAGCCTGTGCTTGGAATGCATGGAGTCAGCCATCATGGACACGGGCGATTGCCAACCACTTTACCATGCGATCAGAGATTACTACGAAGGAATGAACATGAGATTGGAGCAGCAGATTCCCATGCTGCTTGTTGAAAGACAAGCACTCAATGAAGCCATCATCGGAGAGAAGAATGTAATGCATACTACGACAGCATTCAAAATCCATTCGTTTTGATTGATGCTGATAAATAATATAATTGGGTTTTCCAGGGGTACCATCACATGCCTGAGACAAGGGGGCTATGTCTTTCTGAAGAACAGACTGTCACCAGTGTACGATTCTTCCTGAACAACTTGCTACTTCCATCAATCTGAAGTTGGTTTGTGGTATTTTCTGAAACTGTTTGATCTTTGAACAACAGGTACAAAGGAGACCGAGGATCGGAGGGCACCGGTTTGGGGGGATGAGAACACAGCCTCAAAAGTTGATCAGGAGATGTGAAGTCACAGCAATTCTTGTCCTCTATGGCCTCCCAAGGCTACTAACAGGAGCCATTCTGGCCCATGAACTCATGCATGGATGGTTACGTCTTAAAGGTATGATACTCTTTTTCCAATTCACTGATGCGATTTCATGTACACATACAGTAGAGACAACTAGCATTCATATACAACCCCAACAACGCCACAGACCCCAGGTTTCTTCTGCAACAAGTCTTTGATGACAGTTTTCCTCTATTGTTTCTTCCAGGGTACAGGAACCTAAACCCTGAGGTAGAGGAAGGAATCTGTCAGGTTCTCTCCTATATGTGGCTTGAATCCGAAGTATTACCAGGATCCAAAAGCAGCAATATGGCATCAACATCATCATCAACAGCTTCTTCTTCCTCCTCCTCCTATTCCAATTCAAAGAAAGGCGGGAGATCCGAGGTGGAACACAAACTGGGGGAGTTCTTCATGCATCAAATCGCTCACGACGCTTCTCCAGCATATGGTGGAGGATTCAGGGCTGCTAATGCTGCTGTCAACAAGTACGGTCTCCGTAGGACCTTGGATCACATTCGTCTTACTGGAAACTTCCCATTGTAAGAGAACTCATCAGCTAGTACTTGTCAACCCTTCCACAGTCTAGCACTTCCACACATAAAACAAAAAGGATTTGAGCTTGTCACAGAGTTTGCAAAAGCTCCCCCTTCCCATTTTTACGGGGGGTATACAAGGTCCAGACTGTACTATTACTATCTCTACTTAACAACATCCATTTACTACCCATTCGTGTTCTTCTTGCTCAGTTGAAACATATGTTCAAAACCCATACCAGAAATTGGGTTGGCAATCTTGTTTGGAACCGTCGATGGCAGTAGTAAAACAGTGAACTGAAAAAGAAGAAAAGGGTAAGCAAATCTACAGGAACCGTCCGTGGCTTGAAGAAAAAGCCGTCCTATCATCACTGCTTTCGTCAATGACAATAAATTTACAATTGGGAGAGGAAATTACATAGGAAAGTCAGACAGACAGAGATGGTCAATTACCTGGCTAATGCTAGTGGGTATGTATATACAGGTCTCAACTCTGTCTCCTCCAAACCCACTTCTCAATTCCCAAATTCACAAACCCTAGAAAGTGCAAACCAGAGATAAAATGGCAGCAGCAGCAGCAGCCGGCGGAGTGACGGAATTCCTGCCGAAGGAGTACGGCTACGTGGCTCTGGCACTGGTGGGTTAAAATGGCAGCAGCAGCAGCAGCCGCAGCCGGCGGAGTACGGAATTCATGGTAATTATTGGACGAGAGAAAATCTAGCAAGCCATGGTAATTACTAATTCTCCTACAGACAACCATTGAAGCCATTACTTTCTCCCAATCACAAAAGATATCCTGCAGTCTGCAGATGTGACGAAATAGGAAATACACAAAATGTAACTGCACTGCAAAGAATGAAATTGACAAAACTCAAACGTTCGGTAGTCGGTACTTAACTAGTTGATTTAGTGGGCCTGAGATCTCACAGGGCTAGTTAATTAGCTGAAGGGCCTGAGCTGCTGAAACCCACAACAGTACAAGGCCCGGTGATGTCATATCTGGCCCGTTACGAAGCCAGGGCTAAGCCCGGTCAAAAGTTACGCATATGCTCCTCAAACCTTTTTATTTTACACAATTACCACAAAATTACAGTTCAACTACGCATATGACCTTCTCTTCTAAGTTTACCCTTTTAATATTGCTAAAAATTATACTTACTAAAATCTAGAGACAAATACAATATCTGTTACAATATTAGTCGTTGTAAACAGTTTTTCTTCTACACCATAAGTAAAGTCAAAATATAGGTTGGAATTCTCCCATTTCAAATTTCGTGGTCTGAGAGTAATTCTAAAAAGGTCATTTTTGTCTTTGCACCCATTTCATATTTATATATTAAAAATATTATCATTGGAGTTCAAAAAACCTTGGTCACTTGAAAGAAGAAAGAGCATTATAACCAACTAGGTTACATTTTATTTATTGCTATTTCTTTGATTGAACTCTAGGAATATGTTTGATGATGATGCTTCTATATTTATATTTTATCTTAAATTATTTATATTTTATAGAAAGATATTAGTTCTGAAATCAAAATTCAAGTAGTATTGATTCAAACATTAATATTAAATTGTATGTGTTGTTTAGTTCAGACAAAATACAGAAGTGTAATAAAAACATGGACCTTTGTGACGAGTATAATCTTTTTTGTGATAAATCTACACATAATATAATGATAAAATTGGAAAATGAGAGTCTCATTTCAAATTTTGTGGTCTGAGAGTGATTCTAGGAAGCTCTATTTCGTCATAGTGCCCAATATATATTTATATTATGTGTAGATTTGTGACAAAAAATTATTATATTTGTCACAAAGATCAATGTTTTGGCTACACATGTATTTTGTCTAAACTGAACTACACATACAATTTATTTAATTTAATGTTTGAATCAATGTTACTTGGGTTCCAATTTCACAATTATAACTTTCTATAAGTTATAATAATTTCAGGTTGAAGAAGCTCTTTCTATAAGATATATTCAATGTTTTAAGATTTTCTATTTCAAATTTCGTAAAGCGAGAGTGAAAGTAGGAAGGGTATTTTTGTCATCACAATTATCATCTACTTCATATGAAAAAGTATTAATATCAAGATTTGAACCATGGTCTCTTCAAACAAAAATAATAATCACAACCAATTACACTAAACAAATTTGTTTAATCTTGATAAATGCACTAAGCGAAGATTTGAAAAGCAGAGGACTTTTCACGGTTAGCTAGCCTATAAATCTTCTGAAAAGCAAAGTTTAATACGTGTTTTTATAACCTATAAAATGACGGGTAATCTCAAAATTGCAACACAAATATAGTTGCTTGAAATATTGAATATCGAGCTGCACTATTGAATATGCAAAAGCGATGTAGAATTCTTTAAATTAATATGAATTTTTAGAACTTAATACAATACAATAATATTTTGTACAAACTATAGGTGACTGGTTCTCTAAAATTTTAGCCTAGTTAACTGATAAACGTTAAACTTTTGCTAATTTGGTATGAATGGACCCGACAATAATGAGACGATACCGAGTTTAATGTGATATTCATTTCGTCAGATTTGGATCAGATGCGTTGATCAATTTATAGGGCATTAACATATAAATGAGTTATAATTAACCTCATTATATAATTTTTACTCTTAATAATAATTAATTTAATCTTAATATTTTTTATGTTTGATATATTTTATGTATGATTTGGAGATATACTTATTATTTGTGACATCAGTTATAGTTCATTCAAATGTAGTATTTCATCAGGTAGTCAAAATCGAATACTAGGTGCATTTATGACTGTTTTTATCTTGGTGTTTTGAATAGGTAGAAACATAATTATTACAATGCATATAACTATACCTAGGCACATGGTCGATCTAACCATGAAGACAATGTATATGGATCGCCCATGTACAAGCATGAATGCTTCATGGGTCGTACCAAACTTAAACTTCAAGGACTCGCGCACAAGTGCGAGCACCACACAGTCTATATTGGTGAACTCATGTTTTATGGAGAAATATGTCATTTGATAAAAATAAAATATTCTAAAATTAACATATAATATTTGAATTAATGAGTAGTTTCTCACATCAACGTGTGATGGCTCGCATTCTAAAAGGTTTATAAAATACATTCATTGTTTATTTTGAGACTCAAACCTTTTTCAATGTATACAAATAAAAATTCATTTATAAATTCATTCTTGATTAACTTAATAGTTGAAAAGTCTTTTTTACAGCTTGCAATAATAACAAACAACGTCAACAATAACTTTAGGGGTATGCCTACTATGACATGCATGTCACGGTGACATGCACTTTTCGATCGACCTATTGCTGAAGGCGGTCGACCGAATCGACTAATTTGGGCAGCACGAGAAAGCATTGCGGTCGACCTCAACGACCACCTGGTCGACCGCACTTAGTTTAAGTTGTTATTTTTGGTCGACCAGAATAAAACCTGGGTCGGCCATTTCGTTGGCGTCAGAAACAACATGGTCGACCACCTAAGGTATATAGGTCGACCACTTGATGGCAGTCATTAACAAAATGGTCGACCGGATAAGGAAAGAGGTCGACCAGATAGAAGATAAGTGTTCTATCAAAGTGTCCAATTATTTGACGTAAAATGAAGATCAAGTGTTGGTTTCGCGGTCGACCGAATCCGGTACGAGGTCAACCGAATACAAGAGTCACCCTATGCCCCGTGTCTTTTTTGCTTATGTATGTCGATTTGTGTGGTTCTTTTAATCGTATAAATTATGTTTCAAACCATCATAATTAGTCATAAATAATTATAACAAGGACTCATCAATTCATAGCATAACAACTAAAAATAAAACAGAAATCATAATTGTTCACACATAAAAATAAAACTAAAAAAACAACAGAATAACAATCAACAATCGTTTTGACCACTAAAACACACAATATAAAATCTCCTTTCTCCTACTCATCTCCCCCTCTCTCTCATCCACATTTTCTTCATTGGTGGTGCTAGCATGATGGTGGTCGGATGTGGTGGGATGCATGTATCTTCCGCTGAAAGATCGCCACTCATCTCGCATCTCATTCACGGTCACCTGCATTGTGCTCATCTGGGCGGTCATTTGCCCCATGTAGTCATGCATGCCAGTCATCTGGGTGGACATCTGGCCCATGTACTCGTACATGCCATCCATGCGCTCCCACACACGCTGTAAGGTGATCGGTGGAGTTGAACTCTGTGCCTCCGCCATTGGCTCGTCTCGAGCTCCTTCATCACCCTCATCATCATCATCATCATCATCATCATCATCATCATCATCATCATCACCACCATGAGCATTGTTTACTCTGACATACTCACCATTACGCAGCTCAAAGCCCATTTTTTTCAGAGATGAAACAGTATAGAACTCCTGCCTTGAGATTCTTAACCCCACCTCTTCACTTAAATTTACATTAAAATGCTCAAATAGCACAGTGAGGATCATCCCATAGGGAAGATTCCTGTTTGAACTCTCTGCAGCAGTAAGCATGTGGTTAAAGATCAAGTATGGCAAGTTCACCTTCTCGTTTAACAGTAGGTTGGTGAGGAGCTCCATGTCGAAGTAGGTGACTATCTCCCGATGTCCACCCTTTGGCAGAATGTTGTAGGAAAGCATGTGGTGAAAAACTCTGGCTTGAACTGTCAGGTGGTTACTCGTTGTCCTATTGCGCCCCTGAGCATCTTCCTCTTCATCAAGACCACATACCGTCTGGATTTGCTTGCCTCTCGTGAAATGCGTTTCATTCCAAGCACCATAAGAATTGATTCTCTTCCCCTCGTTTGGAGCCTCAAGTACTTGCGCCAACACATTCTTGCTGATGCGCATCGCCACCCCATTCACATAGGATTTGAATGCGTGAATGGATCCATTTGCATTTTTCTCGTAGACGATGTTGTTGTAGAAGTATTGTACCAGTTTTGGGTAGTATGGTACATTGAGTGATATCACCTTCAGCCACTCTTGCTCGATGAAGGGTCCCAGAAACCCATAATTCTCGAAATGAGAATACGCATCCGTCGTTAATGGCCTTCCAGGAGTCACCCTGCGGTTGTGCATTCTTTCCTCTTCATAGTTGTCACTTTGATCCTTGGTCTGGAACAGTTTGGGATTGAACTCTTCCCATTCCGAACTTGAGGCATCAGCTTTTTGTGACTTTCTTTTCTTGCGATTAAACATCCTGCGATTAAACAAGCAAGAATACACGTTAGTCACATTTTCGAAATGAACAATACGCGGTCGACCACTCCATAAAGCGGTCGACCTCAGTTAATTTAAAACGAGAATGGGTCGACCTCAGAAGAATCATAGGTCGACCTCAGTTAATTTAAAACGAGAATGGGTCGACATAAACCCGTAACAATTCAAGTACAAAATTTAAATCGATTGAAAATCATAGGTCGACCTCAGAAAAAACATAGGTCGACCTCGGAAAATTTAAATCGATTGAAAGCCAATTGTGACTTCGGCTAAATTGCAAGGTGGCCTAATGTCCTGCACTGCACTCCTTCTGAAAGTCACAATTGGCTTTCAATCGATTTAAATGGCCCGAGGTCGACCTCAATATCATCACAGGTCGACCTCAATAAGTTTAGCACAAATAAATCGAACTTTTGCCTTCATAGGTCAACCTCAGAAGCATCATAGGTCGACCTCGGCTAAATTGAAACGAAAAGATATGGCCCAAATGCTCGTAGCAATTGAGTGCAAAACAGATCCGGTCGACCTCATAAATAGAAGAGGTCGACCAGTGTTAGTTTCGCACAAATAATTCAAAGACAACAGCACAACTCGAACTTTTGCCTTCATAGGTCGACCTCAGAAGCATCATAGGTCGACCTCGGCTAAATTAAAACGAAAAGAAATGGCCCAAATGCTCGTAGCAATTGAGTGCAAAACAGATCCGGTCGACCTCATAAATAGAAGAGGTCGACCAGTGTTAGTTTTGCACAAATAATTCAAAGACAACGGCACAACTCGAACTTTTGCCTTCATAGGTCGACCTCAGAAGCATCATAGGTCGACCTCGGCTAAATTAAAACGAGTCCGAAATGGCCCAAATGCTCGTAGAAATTGAGTGCAAAACAGATTCGGTCGACCTCATAAATAGAAGCGGTCGATTAGTGTTAGTTTCGCACAAATAAAACAGAAATAAGATCGCTTGAAAGCCAGATGCGGTCGACCATGATTATGAAAAGGTCGACCTCATCTGGCAAACAGAAGGACAAAATCCCTCTTTTCAAGCTATAGATATAAATAATATCATAGCAAAACTTCACAGGTCGACCTCAATATCATCATAGGTCGACCTCAGTCTATACAACAAAAGGAAAAATCGATTTAAGGCCAAATGCGGTCGACCACGAATATGAAAAGGTCGACCGCATCTGGCAAACAGAAGGACAAAGTCCCTCTTCTGAAGCTATAGATGTAAATAATATCGTAGCAAAACTTCACAGGTCGACCTCAATATCATCATAGGTCGACCTCGATCTATACAACAAAAGGAAAAATCGATTGAAAGCCAGATGCGGTCGACCACGAATATGAAAAGGTCGACCGCATCTGGCGAACAGAAGGACAAAGTCCCTCTTTTGAAGCTATAGATGTAAATAATATCGTAGCAAAACTTCACAGGTCGACCTCAATATCATCATAGGTCGACCTCAGTCTATACAACAAAAGGAAAAATCGATTGAAAGCCAGATGCGGTCGACCACGAATATGAAAAGGTTGACCGCATCTGGCAAACAGAAGGGAAAATCCATATTTTCAAGCTACAGATCTAAATAATAAGGCCAGAAATCTCAACTCGAACTTCACCAGTCGACCTCAATATCATCATAGGTCGACCTCAGTCCATAAAACAGAAATAAAATAGATTAAAAGCCAGTTGCGGTCGACCACGATGATGAACAGGTCGAACTCTTGTGACGAACAGAAGGAAAAATCCCTCTTTTACATCTTTAGATTTTTTGAAAACAAAAAGAAGAAGACAAGAATCGACTCAAATGAAAAAGAGGACTGAAAGCTATACCTTGTTCTTCTTCTAAGTGATGAGGATGAAGCTTTCTTTGAGTTTTTGGAAAATGGAGTTTTTGGAAAATGGAGAAGAAGATGAAGAGGGGAAAGAAGAGGAAGAATGAGTGGATGTGGTGGGATAGGGTTCTGATTGTGGTGTAGAATGAGTGGGAGAGGGTTCCTTAAATAGAGGACTGGGGGAGGTTTGGGTGGATGTTGCAAACAAACCGGTTTGGTCGGCCGAATTAAATACGCGGTCGACCTCACTAACTTGTTCGGTCGACCGTGTATGTTCAGGTCGACCGTTATTTGTATGAGGTCGACCATTTTATTGCTATTGTTTATTTCAACCAACAATCAATTAACTCATAAATTATTAAGATAATTCGAAGAAATTACAATGCAATCACAGTTATTAAAATATAAATAAACTCATAAAAAACAATAGAAGATATTTAAGATCGTTTTTTGGGACTTTGTTTCGGGAACTTAGGGCGAAAATGACCATATTTCCCACATTTCGAACACTTTCTTAAACTTTTGCCCGATGCAGTTCGTGCTGACTTGAATGTCCCCTTGGTCTTCCCAATTTTTGGATCTTTCACACTTCGAAGGGGTGCTAGAGGGTTTGCCGGTGTGGTGTTGTCCGTTCTCTCCCTCGCGAACTCAATTTCCCATTGAGTAAGGTCGTCCAACGTCTTAGAGACATGATTAAAAGCAGATTCACTACCACACGCGATGTCACATAAACGCTTACACTTTAGAGCCAATCCTCCATGTCTTATCAGTCGACCAACTTTCTCTCCCACATCACCTCCAACTCCAGGATGACGATTTAGTGTCTTCGCATTTTGGGTCCATCGAAGCTTGAACCACGACGAGGGTAGTGCGGTGTATCCCATATTTTTTATTACTGTAAGCATGTGTCTGCATGGGAACCCCTTAGATTCAAATAATGCACACTCGCATTTTAGATCTTGATTGGATGTAGTAAATGTTAACCGTCTTATCCAATCTGGGTTCATGTAGTTCTTCAGTATGAATGTCTCTGTCCCATCTGATTCAGTTCTTCTCTCCGCTAATACATAAGAAGCTTCATTCTCTAGTTCAGACTTGAAGATAGCAAATGTACGATGAGTGTAGATACTTTCAGCTTGCATTTCCCAAGTGCGAAGGGCATGCTTGCAGACCAACCTCGTGTGCCTAGAAGTATAATCATCCTGCACCTCCGTGAAACGCATCCCCTCCAGTGCTTCATCAATGCCCTGAACAAAACGTTGTAAGTTGTATTGAGTTCCCACTTACCCATTTATCCAATGGTTACATGACTCACATCGCGAGGTTGATTGGAGTCCACCGAAATAAATATCCTTCAAGTATGCCTCTGCCGACAGTAATTTGTCAGCGTACAAATCCTGCAACCACTTATTTGCAGACAAACCATGCTGACTAATCAAATGCTCCCAACGCCTCTCGAACTCCTCAATCGATATTCGTGCTTTAGCCAAGTAAGTGAATGCGCTAACGAACTCCTTATTATGAACGGCCGTTGTCGCATTTGTCTCAATATGCCAAATACAAAGACGGTGAGGCACTCCAACCAGAACAGTAGCAATGGCACCACGCATAGACTTGTCTCCGTCTGTGATCACTGAAGTGGGCATTTTAGAGTTCATACACTCCAGAAAAGTATTCAGCAACCAAACATAGTTGGGGATTGTCTCGTTATCCAACTGGGCAAAACCATATATGATGTTACGGTGGTGGTGATTTACACCAACCATCATAACAAATGGTCGATTGTACTTGTTGCGCTTGTAGCATGCATCGAACGCCAAGACATCCCCAAAAAAATGGTAATCTGCTCTAGATGTGGAGTCCGACCAGAAGACATTGCCTAATTCACCTTCATCGTTGGTTGTGTACTTGAAGAAGCTGTCTGCATCAGAGGTATGTTTACTTTGCAAGTAACCCAATGTTCGGTTAACATCTCCTATTAGATCGTCCTCAACTGTTCGGGATTGCTGAACAACATTGTCCAAATCCTTTGGAGTGTACCCCAGATTCTCATATCCTCCAACTTTATTCTTCATGAACTGAACAATGTTGCGTTGTTTTATTCCTGACTGTCGCATCCCTATCGCTAGAGCCTTGTCTTCTTCACTCACATTTCGATGAGACCGAAGGAATTGAGTTTCTTCTTCATTGAAGCAACGATGTGAGTGCTTCCTCTCAAACTTAGAAACAACCCACATTTTCTTATTCCGATCAAAGCGTACAGTATACGATGCCTTGCAATAATGTCTTGTCATCTTACGATGTTGTCGAGTCCGACCTTCTTTATCTATATGCATCTTATCTCTAGTCCCCTCTCTCGAACATACCATTATCCTCCCAATTGCTACTCCTCGACGATTCCTCCGAAGATCTCTACGTCGAACGCTAAATCCTTTCGCTTTAGCATAGGAATCGTAAAATTTCTCTGCATCTTCTAATGTTTGGAACTCCATGGAAGGAATTTGTTGTTCATATTCAGTAGCTTCTTCATCATCCATAAATTCTTCTTCAGCACCCTCGGTTTCATTATCATCCCCAACCACTTCATCATCCGTATTATCTGTATCATCTGAATTATCCATAGCTCCTTCTCGAGCATCCTTAGGTTCCTCATCGAAGTTAACCTCATCATCATCTCTATCATCTGTATCATCTCTGTTATCCATCCTGCAACAATCGGAATACGAACTTAATGTAAAAAACATACACAATTAGCTCTCGTCAGGTCGACCTGAATGAACTGTACGGTCGACCTTATTACTAAATAACAAACATGCGGTCGACCTGAATTTACTGAAAGGTCGACCTAATCATATAATTACAAAATTACGGTCGACCGGATGGTGGGAAAAATTTAACCACATACAAGCATTAACAAGCACATACGAGACATACCTTAGCAAAGAGGTCGACCACTTATTGTTACGGTCTACCGAAATAAAAATAAACCGCCACCAACACCCGATCACAATAAGAGCGATGAGATTACAACTTCACTCCAACAAATTGTATAAATCGAAGTACGATTAAAGTCTTCAGACTCCCATCTATTTATAGATAATGTAGACGAATTCCTTATCCAATTGGTGAAAGATATATAAAATCATAATTCGACAAGTATAAGTACACAAAATCCTAATTGTACAAGGACATGATTCATTACGGTCAACCTCTTTGCACAAATGGTCGACCGTCTTGGGTAAATGTGAAACAGGTCGACCTCTTTACACAAATGGTCGACCGTTGTTTATAAATGTGAAACAGGTCGACCTCTTTACTGAAATGGTCGACCATTGTTTATAAATGTGAAACAGGTCGACCTCTTGACACGAATGGTCGACCGTATTTTATTAAGGCCAAACAGACGAGATTCCATCCACATTCTACATGGTTTTTGACTTTGCTACGGTATCATAGGTCGCCCTTAAGCGTCACGAGGTCGACCTGTGCTCTGCCTTTGGGTATGCCCGCTTTGAGTATGTGGTCGACCACTTGTTCTAGACGATTGAAATCGTAAACTCGGTCACATCCATAATTGTATAACAAATCTAATAAACGATAAACATTCAAAATCCAAAATGAAACGATCTCGCAAATACAAATTCAATGTATGGTCCAAATAATGCAACATTGTAACTTAACGACTTCATTTCTTTGCTTTTTTGTTTGAACTCTGTCTCTCTTTGCCTCGTTCCATGCATTCATCTACTACATGCTTGAAAAGATTTTCTCATGCAAGGTTTTCAAAATGTGTAGCCAGATACCATAGAATCTCCTTTCGAGCCGGTAATTTGTGTTCTTCTCCTATCTGCATTATGCCATGTAAGATTTCGTTACAACTAAAAAAAGTGTAAATTAAACAAGTTATTTGTTTGACGATATACTCACCACTCTATCAAGATCCTTGGATCCATAGCGCATCCACTGCATGACGTGCACACCACACTCAGTACTATTCCTTTGCCGTTGAACTCGTAGCTCATCAAAATTGAAATCTCCAAAATTTGGTACTCCTACATTGCTCATGCGCTCCGGTGGAAATATCATCCAAATTGGACAACTACATACAAATAATGAATATTTTAAGTTTCTAGCATAATACGTGACGCTTAACAGTCAGAAAATTATAGGAAACACTTACCAATTTCTTGCATAGTGCTGATTTAAGCCTACGATTCGCCTCACTAGTTGAAGGTAGACTGTCAAGCAAAAATGTAGTTTTTTGCTGGACATTGACGAGATACAGAAACCAATGACGTGCTTCATCGTCAATAACTGGCATAAATATCTAGCAACGAAACACTCACTATATGTTATAAACAGCGAATACAAACAAATGCACTTTCGAAATTTAATGATATAGGGACATTGACTAGACTAACCTTCTGGCATGCACTGACATTCGGCATAAAGACCACGCCATCATTCATCAACTTGTTACGAATTTGTCTGGTCTTCATGTTAGCGCGTACCATTTTCTGCACCATGTTTTAGTTGAGATGAATTGACATGGTACAATATAAATAACTAGGTTATGACAAATAATTTGACATTACGGCTCTTACCGAAAACATATTTGGCAAATACCACACATTTGGCTCTTTCACATCATGTTTTTCAGACATTGTTAGTGCCCTTGCACACAAATCCACTACCTACCATCCAACAATCAAACACAAAATCATCGTAAATCGTAACATAAATAGTGCACAATTCATACGAAATTCGTAGTATTATAGTACTTACTGATGAGCAAACCCAGCTATTCTCGCTAATGACCGAACTCAAATAATGTCGTTGCACGTTTTCAGAAAAAAATTCCACAACGGTCAAACTGCAAAAATCAAAATAACAGAAATGTCAATTGTGATTTGCAACGTACAGGTCGACCTGTTCACAGTCACGGTCGACCTTATTGGAAAAGCAGTCGACCTCACGACCTAAACGGTCGACCACACGTACTAAAAAACGTCTTACTTGTCCCAATTCTTGTCCCCAGCTTTCTCTTTAGTAACAACATAATACAAGTCTTCAACTGGATTTTGAAGATTTTTGGTGAATCCTTCTAGACCCTCCACTTTCATGACCTACAAATCATAGTTAAAATTAAAGTAACATATGAACACAAACACACATTATAGATGAATATGTAACGTAAACTTACCCCGTGCTTTTCGAAAGGACTCTTAGATTCATCTTCATCGCTATCATCACTAAATAATCCTTTTCTTACAAATTGATCCTTCTGTGGAGTGGTGTAGGAGTCACTTTCATATCGCGGTCTCTTGTACTTAGGAGAGGAACCCTTGCTGCCATTCGTTGTTTCACTCTGTCAAACATATAAACAAAACAAATTAGCACTAATGATAGTAATACTAATATCTTCAATCACATATGAATATACTTGGATACCTTTAAAATGTGCTCTTTCAATAAATCGTCTATGCTCTGGTAGCAATTTTCAGAGTCATCATGGTCTTCTTCCTCTTTACCAAAGTCAAATTTCTTTCCTTTACCATTTCTTCCGCCATTCTCCATTCGTTCTGCACTTATATCTTTGATAGCACCTTCTAGCCTCTCAAACCCGTCATGCATCATCCCAGTCATATCTGTCAGTCGAACTGACAATTGCTCCACTCTATCACACATGGACTTCTGAAAGTCATTGACTTGTGTTTGACACACCACCAGCTTCTCTTGTGTGGCTTTCAACAATTTCATGATTTCACCCAAATCTTGATGCAGTTTCTCATCATGCGTCATTGTCTAAACAATTTCAAGAAAAATTTAAATCATAATTCAACTACAAATTTCTACAATTGACCAAAAAACAAAGACGTGGTCGACCTGACAAAGTATTAGGTCGACCTGGAAGACAAATAGTGACTACCACAACCATTAAGGTCGACCTCTGTTATTCCTAGGTCGACCTATCCAGCAGGAAAATAAAAATTAACAACAAAAAGTAAGTTCAAAATTAAACCGAAAAAGGATAGGTCGACCAGATATCTGGCGCGGTCGACCTTTTCAAGCACAACATAGTCATACAATCAAAGCCAAAGTCGACATTCAGGTTGAATAACCAAAAAAACAGGAACGGTCGACCTTGAAACCCATTAGGTCGACCAATTGGGTTACCTCGCAAGTATAGAAATCCAAGTGTTGTGGCCTAAATTCAAATACGCAGAATTGTCTCGTCAGGTCAACCTGGTTGACGTCACGGTCGACTGAATGGAATTCTGCACCCAACAATATATCAGATTAGCCGGTAGAAATCACGCATTAGAAAAGAAGACGACGAATGGTACATTAGGTCGACCTCACCTTAGACCTGGTCGACCACTTCCAACGCGTACAACAGCAACCGCGAACGATCTTCTTCACAAAGGCTCTTAATAGGAAAAAAAACCTAATTCAGACTTGGAGGCGTTGAAGGGGACTTATATTCGTATTTATAGAGATTTAGGACGTCAATGGGTCGACCCAATTCGTTTTCTTGTCCAATTGTGGAACCTTTCTGGTGTTGGAATCCATATCCAATACGGATACGGTGTGAAGGCGATCGACCTCTTCATAATGCGGTCGACCTGTTAGGTGCACAAGGGTCGGCCTATGAGATATTTGGGTCGACCTTTCATTCTGTTAGACCACCAAAGCGGTCGACCGTATTATGTAAGAGGTCGACCGCATCTCGGAACCCCACATACATGAATTAGTCCATTCGGTCGACCGCATGTTGGATTAGGTCGACCGAAAAGTCCATGTCACGGTGACGTGCATGTCACCGTAGCAAAATCCTAACTTTAGAAACAAGTAAAGTGAAGAAGAAATTGGAATTTAGTATTTCTTTGCAAATGTGAGTGAGGGGGAGAGATTTTTTTGTCTAAAAATTTTGTGAAAGAAAACTCATATATCATTTGTTTGAATATTGCATATTGAATTGGAGTATTGAACATTTTGAAAGCGATAAATAATTCTGAAATTAGTATTAATTTTCAGCCCGGTTGACCAATAGCCTTAGACCTTTTGCTAATCTGACATGGATCCAATAATTATAAGATGAGATTTAGTTTAATATGGCGTCGGTTCAAAATAATTTTTATGTGTAAAGAATTTTTACGACAAATACATGTAAAGTGAAGATGAACTTGATTATGCATTTTTATTGTTTATATAAATACAATGGTTTAAGTCTTTAAGCGATAAACTAACTATACACTCACTCGATTGGTTTATCTTGTTCTGTTTTTTTTATCATTTTTAAGAATTAGTTTATTCACAAGATATCAAGCTACTTTGCTTCGCCGATGAATAAGCGACTATCTATTCGCTAGGTTTCAGGTGCTCTGATTCACACTATCGACTGGGAATTGAGAAGAAACATTTCGAACGCAAAACTGGAAAAGTAATTGAGTTGTTTATAGGTTTCTCGCGATTCCAGGCGGTGGGAAGAAAGAGGAAGGGAAAAGAGGGAGAGTTTTGAGATACAAAGCTGGGAGAGAGAGATGGAAAAAACAAATGGAAAAACAAAGAGGAAGGCAAATAAAGAATGAGAGGACCCATCAGTAAAAAAAAAAAAAAGAAAAGAATGAGAGGACCCATTTAAAAGAGGAGGAAAGTGAGGTAGTGTGAAATAATTGTTCTTCTGCTTTGATTAATGGATATTCTTGGCCTTATTATGTTGAGTTTAGATTTATTTTAGGAGATGACATTATATTTGACATATTTTTCTATTTCAATTTAAAATCCTAAATCAATATTACTTTTTTACCGCCGAAGACTAAAAAGATATCATTTGGAAGATTTTTTCTTTTATACGATTATTGTAATTTATGAGATTTAAGGAGTATTTGATAATGTCAATATTTTAGTGGTTTTTTATTTAAAATTTGTATTGAAAGATTGTACGTACCGGCGGTTAGACCATAAAACTTCACATCATATGCTAAATCGATAGGTGATATTTAACAATAGGAAACAGTTGAACCACAGTTAAATTATGACTTCAATATAAAATACTCTACTACCAACATTTTTGATAAGATTTTACAATCATTTGGTTCATACAATTCTTTTACATTGATGGAAACAAAAGTTTTAAGGCACATTTTTAACTATCTATTGCAATAAAGCATAAGTCAGTTAGCGATAATGAAAATATGCAATTTAATGCAACCCAAAAGATACTTCGCAACTTATATATTTAAAATAAATGTATGCTACCCATACCCTCACTCATTCATCAACTTAATGAGTAACATATCTTTCATGTAATATTATTTTCATACGTTTTTATTTATTGAATTATTTCATATAAAATATTTGCTGCATGAAAATTACTACATTGTTGCTGGACATGTCTGCGATCTGAGAAAACTTTGGAAGTCCGTACACATCACATTGTCCAACTAACTATGAGCGAGAACTTAGCATCATGTCTTATATATTTCGAATCAAGCAACTTCAGATTCATTACCAACAGTGTGGTAAAAAAGAATGCTCTCTATTGGAAAAAAAACTTAAAGGGCATACCTCTATGAGACATTTTCTTTCATCCTAAAGGTTGATTATGTATGTATTATGAGAAACAAAT
The DNA here is from genome assembly GCA_964030455.1 of Linum trigynum. Classification (NCBI taxonomy): domain Eukaryota; kingdom Viridiplantae; phylum Streptophyta; class Magnoliopsida; order Malpighiales; family Linaceae; genus Linum; species Linum trigynum. The sequence continues at coordinate 7,355,403 of OZ034818.1, forward strand.
GTAATATTCAACTATATAGTTTAATTAAGTAATGAATGACAATTAGCTATATTTTTTTTTCATTCAATAATCATATGTAATGCTTATATTATATATATTTTTTTCTTTTTTATAGAGTTCTGAACACATTATACATAGTTGGATCACTTTCAAAAATGTTATGTGCATAACTAAGATAGCAAACAATCATTTCATGCATTTCAAATAATCTATTATATCTGTTATTATATACTATATTTCTCGACAAAATTCTTCTGGCCAACGGGTCGGGCCCTGTGCTAGTATACTAAAGGGAATAATGGATACAAGGTACCTTATCTATAAAAATACAAAAATAATAATCTTATATCATTTCCTTATATACAAATAGATTGGGAATCCACGAAAAATGAATACCCTTTCTACATGTGTCGATTTCTTTCCAATTTTGTCATCAATGTCGCTTAGTGAGCGAGGAAGTCAAGCTCACGAGAGCAGGACTCTCCTTGGCCATCCAATCCGAGAGAAGGAGACCGTACCTCCTGAAAACCTCGGCGGTGATTTCCCTTGACAGATTAAAGTGATGGGCGATGATCGGATCAAACGCTGCCTCCATGCACTTGGAAAGGTTGTAACCACCATCTCTAGCCAAATTCACCCCCCGGTAGACATCCCAATCCATATCCCACAAATCTAGGTGTTCAATGGCGAAGGAGCCCTGTATCCGCCTGAATGGGCGCTGTTGGACTGGACCTAGTTACGGCTCCGTGGGCTTCCTTTTTTTCCTCTCCCTTCCACTTATATGGAGGATGGCATGTAAAGCGGGAGGTTGAAGGAATCTAGTTTTTGTTGCTCTATCAATCCCTGCAAAGGATACTACGACTTTGTTATTACATGTGACTTGTGAGAGACTTCACAATATGAACACTCTTTTGGGTTGTTCTCTTTTTTATGTGCCTCAGATGCCATTTGGTAGAGAGCTATCGACATAAGAAGGTAGCAACACTCTTTTTCATCAGAAGGTTCTTCACCTCTCCTTCCATGGAGCGTCAGTACCATCCGACCTCCTGTCACTAATTCCCTAGCTCTAAACTTCAAGAAGTAAGAAAAGTCCATCTGGAATTGTCTATAATAGGCTTCCAACACACCTGGAGGGCTGCTACTCTCTAGGTAAATGTTTCCCTTGTTCTCCTCCAGACCTTGAGGAACCTGAGAGCGCTAATGAAGACTGTAGGAAGAGTGGATGAAGTGAAGGCTGTCAGTGGGGAAAAGCCTGTCATAGAAAGAACCCCAAACTCCAGCGATGGAAATTAATGGTTCAGGATTCAGATCCAGTATAGCTTGGGCAGCTCCCATTTCTTTCTTCATGTTTTCCCTGAATCCTTGAATGGAGGTGAAGACATGGTTGAAGTCGTTTCCTGGGAGGTCGTTCAGGAAGACCTGAAGCTCGGGGCATTCCTGGCCTAGCTCCCTGGAAAGCTTGTCGACGACCTTGATCACCTCCGACACGAGGAGAAGGGTGTTGGGTCCTGAAGCGCAGCCCAAATCTGTGATCACTAGCCTGCTACCTTTGGGGAAACCCGAGCTACACATCAGTTTTGCAATGGCTTCCTTTGTTATCGGCAGAGTCCTTGAAATCCCCTTCCGCTGCAAATCGACAAAGATATCTGTTAGTAAATGATATATGATCCGCAATTAATCTTTTCCCAATAACTGGAGTTATTGCGACCAGTTAGTTTATGACATAACAGTAATTATTGGAGTTGGCTTATATTAAGGTCACATGTTCAAATCCTCATGACCTCCAACATTAACAGTGATGACCAAAGTATAATGGTATTATATGGTTCAACTTCTCCCGAAAACTCGAGTGATTGAGACCAGATCGCTCTATGTGATGGGGTGGATGTCTCATTTACCTGAAGCAAGGAGTTCATGGCGTAGCTGGTCTCTTCCAGGCCACCATTCACGTGCAGCACGGTAACCATTTCCATGATCTATCTTGCTTTCAGGGAGAGCTGCGTCTGATATGTTTGATTTGGTTGGTGTGTCTCTGTCTCGTTCTTGCACACTCGGGGCATTCTTCTGGCAAACCTTGCAAGAGGATCAAGAAACATAACAAAGACGTTAATGGAGAAGTACTCAGCATTAAAGTCAATTACTGCACAACCACACCGACGGCCAAGAGAAGGAGCATTAAAAACCTGACCTCTCAGGGGAAGTCAGTACAACCACCTCCCAAACCACCTGAGAGGGAGGCCATAAATAGGGGTTTGTGGGATACAATCTCGCGCTCAGACGAAGAAATTAATATGGCACAACTAACGGTGTGCAGGAAGGCTAATATGGAAATACAGGAAAGAGCCTGCTCCGAGGAAGATCCACATGGCGAAGGCTACCAGGAGAGTCCCTGTGAGAAGATCAAGAGAGTTAATGCAGCAATCATTAACACTACAAAGAGAAACAAACTCAAGCCGACAAGCAATCAGCCACCACAAGCAAAAGCTATGAGGAGCAGGGGAAGCAGAAGGATCCACAGAATCCAGCCGCCTGACAGCAACCCAGAAGTAGCCACTACAAAGCGAAGAGAAGTTTATGCGAAGAAGAACATGATACAGAAAAGGCAAGTAGGAGGAGAAGGAAGAAGAAAACTAAAAAAAAAGGTTATTGTGAGACACCCACAACAATCAATGCGGATAGCATTCAAGGCTTGTTCAGCATGGAGGAATCAAGGGAAGAGTAAGCAATCAGCCTATTTAAAGGAGCCAAACCTGGAAGCTTACTACCATCCACAACCTGCCTATCATAAACGAATGAGTTTTCTCTCAAACACCACCAGAGAAGCCACAAAAAAACCTCAAGAACACTGTCAACCCCCTCCCTCCCCACCCCCAAATGTCAATGGAAAACAACTCGATGAATCTGAGAGGAGAGAAGAGCCATCTTGTCCTGAATGTCAAACCAAAAGTAACAGGAGACAAAGGGAACGACATGGCCATGTTACTTGGGAAATGGGTCACCGAAACCAACATCAACCTCCAGAAAGCTAAGAACACAGTGGCAAGCAAATGGCGAGCATATGGGGAAGTCCAAGCAACCAAGGAAGCGGACAATCTGTATGTCTACTCCTTCGAAAATGAAACACAAAGAGATGCAGTGTATGATGCCCGACCATGGAACCTCGGTAACACCCTGATTGCACTAAGGAAATGGGACGGAGAGCAGAAGGCAGAACCCTCAGACATCCCAATGGTCACTTTATGGGTCCAAATGCATGATCTGCCCCAATTGCTGAAGGATGAGGAAGCCATCCAAGCAGTTGCAGAGTACATATTCTCACATTATTATGGTCTCGATCAACCAAATTTCGAGTTCAGAGGCTGGCTAAAATTCATAAGAGCCAAGGTTGAAGTGGACCTCGACAAACCCATCCCAATCGGTTTTGAGTACCCTCTGGGGGAGAGATTAATCTAGGTAAGCTTCAAGTACGAAAGGATTATGGACCTATGCTACTTCTGTGGGAAGCTAGGACACCTAATCCAGAACTGCCTTGAAAGAGAAGATCATCGAAGAAGGGGGTTATGCACAGACCCATCGGAAGTGTACACGGCAGCACTGAAGGCAGGCCATGACTCACCGACAAACACACCGCCGACGTCATTCCGAGAGAAGCTGGCCAGGTTGAGACAAATGACTCTAGCTAACTCAAGGGCCCACAGACTGAGAGGATCTCGAGGAGAATCCTCTCTGATGTCACTAGTGGGGCGCACTGGACAGGGATCGTCGTCATGCCCCCTGGATTTGCAGCACTGACCACTGAAGAGCCGCGACATATAGCAAACACAGTCTGGATACAAAGAGAAGAGAACAGAAGCCCCACAACGATACCGCAGATAGGCTTTATGGAGGAGGAGATGGAAGCGGCGACTCTCGCTTTGCAGAGAAGCCTTGACCTAACCGGCAGAGAGACGCCAAGGAGCAAGCAGGCAGGCCTGATTGAGATGGGCGAGACCTTATCCCTCACTAGCCCAATATATGCCCAGAATTTCCAGGCACCGGCCCAGTCCGATGAGATCCATCAGCAGGCACAACCATCGCAACTGAGAACCCAAAATGAAGAGGCCTAGCATCAACCACAACCCGACCTGCCGGCCTAAAACCTTTTCACAACAACGACCCTTGCCTCGACTCCAACAGGAGGAGAGATAAGGCCAGCCCGGAAAAGAAAAGGAAGCCCAATACGAGAGACAACCCCACTTTCTCCCTCCCTCAGCAAATCATCTCTACTAACCTTTCTGTTGAGACTCCGTCTTTTACCCCAGGTGGAAGCAAGAAAACTTACCAGAGGAGAAGAAGCACCATTAGGAGAAGGAGTATCACTGAGATCAATAATGATGGGAATCATTCCGGAGAAGGAGAATCACCTTCACCAAGGGAAACAGAGGCGTGCCTTAAGTCGCCTAATCAAGAATGAGGATAATCAGCTGGAATTGTAAGGGCTATGGCCAGCCCCTTACAAGGAGTTACTGAGGCAGATTATGTCAGAAATTCGGCCCCTCAGTGGTTTTTCTTATGGAAACGAAGAAGGAGGATTCCTTTCTTGAAGGTAAAAGAAGAGCATCGAAGAATGTCAACCCTGTAGTTGAAGGGAGCGGTTTAGCTCTCTGGTGGAAAGATGATGTAGCTGTGTGTATCTTAGATTGGTGTAAGTCCTTTATGGAGGTTAGTATTAGCAGGGACAGCGTGACATTCTTTTGTACTTTCATCCATGCTCCTACCACGGTGGTAGAGAGAAGGATGCTCTGGGAACGACTTACGAACCTTAGAGACATCAAGGATGAGAAATGGTTGTTAGTAGGAGATCTCAATGTGGCACTAACGCCTTTTGAAAAGCAGGGGAGATGCCCATTGCGGAATGAGAATGTAGCCCCTTTTAAATATTTCATGGAGAACAATGCTCTGCTTGATCTTGGTTTCTCGGGGCAGCCCTTCACTTGGACTAACAAGCAGCAAGGAGACAACCTTATTAGGGAAAGACTTGACCGAGCATTGTGCTCTGCTTCATGGAGAATCGGTTTTGAGTCAGCTGTTGTCTTCCATGAAGACTTTGTCGAATCTGATCACTGCCCGATCAGGATTGACCTTTCCCCAAAGAGACAAAAAGTGAATACACCCTCTAGATTTGATAAGAGATGGAGATAAGAAGAAGAATGTTGTCAGATCATCATTGATAATATGGATGGAGGGAATATGATTCACAATACCCTCAAGAGCTGCCGAGAGAAGCTCACTAGGTGGACAAAGAATGATAAGAAAAACAAGTGTCGAAGAGAAAGAGAAATTCGACAGAGAATTCAAGAGATTCAAGGACCTTGCAGATCTCACGAAATGACTTTGGAAGAAAAAACTCTCCAACAAGAGCTCCATCTGCTTTGGGGTTCGGAGGAAGAATTCTGGGCCCAAAGGTCGAGGAACTCCTGGCTACAAGAGGGAGACCAGAACACAGGCTTCTTCCACGCCAACACCATTAAAAGACGGAACTCAAACAAGATTGTGAAGCTTAAGGATGACAGGAGTATGGATTGAGAAAGAGCCTGAATTGGGGGATCATATCAGTGGTTTCTATCGAGAATTGTTCACCAGCAGGAGAGGCATGTTTGACCATTCCCTTTTTAATGGTTTCCCCTCTCTGGTCTCTGCTGACTAGAATCTGGCCCTTACTGCCCCTCTGCTTAACGAGGAGATCAGGTGATACGCCCCTGGGGGGGGGGGTGTATGTTATCAAAGTCACGCAGCTAACGACTCAATCGAAGAATCGATTGAGCTCGAATCAAGAACGAAGCGTTCTTAATACGAACTTGGATAAAGCGGAACCAAAAGGACAAATCCACACCTGGGGATAGCTCGATTGGTATAAAAGGGTAGGTGCTCGACCACGATTGAAGTGACTATTCAATCGATACACAAGCTCAGAAAGTTTGGAATCCACCAAACCCAAACAAGTCGCAACTTGCACAAAACCAAAGGTTTGTTTTTCGATTAATCAAAGTCTTAGTTTTACAACGAAAGTAGAAAGGTATTTAAAGGCAAATAAACCTAATACAAACCTAATACAATCATAGTGTAACTAGGAAACAATTAAGGTAAAATTCTACACTAAAAAGGAGACAAAATTCGGGTTTAAACTCCCTTTCTTCAAGCGCAAGTAAGCTGCCAACAACAGTCCAAAAGCAGCTTTTGTACTAACTTCGCGCCTTTCGTTCGAGGCCTTCCCGAACTTCAATTCTTCAACCAATTCCTTCCCTCTGTTCACAAACATACCTAGTTTCATGTTGTGGAAGCCTTTGGACTTGAATGAGATCCATACTCCTCGAATTGAGCTCCAAAGTAGGCTTCACAAAACAGTTTTCTGCCTTAGCCATTTTCTGGCAGTTTTCCAGTTTTAAGGTAGCAACTTTGAGGCCTTGGCAAACAACCTTAATGACATCATCTGGATCCACCAAGCATACCATTGGAAAGATGGTAACTTTATCTGCAAAAAAAACCCTTAAAATAGAATTTCCACCAAGCCAATTGAGAGAACCATGCCTCCAAAGTATGTACCCTGAACATGGATTTTGACTTTGCCAAATTCTGCCCTTCTTCTTCCCAACTTTGATGGCTTCTTTGTCAAGTAATTGTGACGTGAATGGTTGGCAATTTGGGATCATATCAGGCCCTCCCTCTTGAAAAAGTGTTGCCCTCAACACTTTAGCCTTTAATTGATCAAACTGTACGCATAATTGATCCCAAATTGGATCGAAGGTGGGCTGCTCGATCATCCTTTTCGACGCAAAAATTTCAGCTGCATACTCAACTTCGAACTCGTCCAAGGGCTTGGAAGCTTGCAGAGCTGTTGGAAACTCTTCCTGAACTTGCCAAAAACCTTCCCCGACGATCAATTCCACCTGAACGCGGTTGGAAAACTTTCCAGGTCGTCGGACTGCTTCTGCGTACCAGTTCTTGCTCGAATGAATTGGGGATTTTCGTTTCGACGATTTCCAGTCCAATTGAACCACTCCAAGCCCTTCTCCAGGCTTCATATTGAAATTTTGGACCTTCCCACAGGCTCGAATCATCACCATTTTTGTCGAATCATCGAGTTCCTCTTTCCCGCCGTCAGGCAATTTCGAACCCAGATTTTTCAATTGGAAATTGGGTGTTTTTTGTTCACGCTTCGAATGGATGAATTGGTGGATCTGGCACGTTCCTGGGACCTCAACGAATGATTCTTCAACGGCCGCTTGCGTCGAATTGCGCCCAATCTCCCCAACCAATTGAGCGCGTTTTCCTTCTTGCGGTTGCGGTTCCAGAGGCTTTGGAACTTGATTTTGATTCTGCAGCATAGATCGATTCGTGACATTTCGATCGAGGGGAGAGCTTTCTGTAGCTGGAGGGAATGTATTGGAAGCATTGGGCTGGGTCGACTTGCTTCCGAGATCGCCACCCAACTCTCCCTCTTTCCTGCTCTGTTTCCTTGAGGAAGAACAGGGTCTGATGGCGGCTGAAGACTCAACTTCTTCGATTCCATGTTGACCTGAAGCGATTGGTGATGGAAACATCTTTCCTTGAACGTCCAGAGGATTTCCAGAAGTAGTGACGTCCTTCGAATCGTCCTTCTGCTTGACGTCGTTGTCTTGAGACGTCAAACTCTGTCTCGCCGATGAAAAACAACGATCGGTGCAGGCTGTTGTTTTCGTTGCTTGAACTTCCTCAATGAGCTGGACATCTGGCTCACGTAACTGTTGATCCTCGTTAGAAACCTCCAGCAGCTTTTCCTCCTCGTCACGGAGCTGTTGCAACAGGGTGGTTCGATCTTCTGCATCTTCTTCTGGCGATAGAAGCTTTAGAGCAATAAGCTTCCCGCAATGGCGCAATCGGATTCTGTGGGTGCTCCTGCTATGTCGAGCATCGTGGTCAACGTGCCAAGGGTGACCAAGCACCACATGAGTCATCTTCAGAGGCACCACGTCGCACCGAACGATGTCTTCGTAGCTTCCAATTTTGAAAGGTAAGGTCACCTCCTCTGTCACAAAAACAGAGCTTCCTGTTTCCAGCAATGATGTCGAGTAAGGAGCCGGATGCTTTCGTATCGGCAGTCCCAATTTAGCCACTGCTCGTGAGCTAATCAAGTTCGATTGGCTCCCACCATTGACATACACAGAGCACACCTTCTCTCCCACCAAACAGCGAGTATATAACGTCAAATTCGCTTGTTCTAATTCGACCACCATGGCTGCCCTATTTCTCGACGATTCTGCTTGTACGAAACAATATGTTTTCTTCTTCTCCTTCGCCCTTGTGTAGAACAGGGCTCTGATACCACTTGATACGCCCCTGGGGGGGGGGGGGGTGTATGTTATCAAAGTCACGCAGCTAACGACTCAATCGAAGAATCGATTGAGCTCGAATCAAGAACGAAGCATTCTTAATACGAACTTGGATAAAGCGGAACCAAAAGGACAAATCCACACCTGGGGATAGCTCGATTGGCATAAAAGGGTAGTTGCTCGACCTCGATTGAAGTGACTATTCAATCGATACACAAGCTCAGCAAGTTTGGAATCCACCAAACCCAAACAAGTCGCAACTTGCACAAAACCAAAGGTTTGTTTTTCGATTAATCAAAGTCTTAGTTTTACAACGAAAGTAGAAAGGTATTTAAAGGCAAATAAACCTAATACAAACCTAATACAATCATAGTGTAACTAGGAAACAATTAAGGTAAAATTCTACACTAAAAAGGAGACAAAATTCGGGTTTAAACTCCCTTTCTTCAAGCGCAAGTAAGCTGCCAACAACAGTCCAAAAGCAGCTTTCGTACTAACTTCGTGCCTTTCGTTCAAGGCCTTCCCGAACTCCAATTCTTCAACCAATTCCTTCCCTCTGTTTAAAAAAATACCTAGTTTCATGTTGTGGAAGCCTTTGGACTTGAATAAGATCCATACTCCTCGAATTGAGCTCCAAAGTAGGCTTCACAAAACAGTTTTCTGCCTTAGCCATTTTCTGGCAGTTTTCCAGTTTTAAGGTAGCAACTTTGAGGCCTTGGCAAACAACCTTAATGACATCATCTGGATCCACCAAGCATACCATTGGAAAGATGGTAACTTTATCTGCAAAACAAACCCTTAAAATAGAATTTCCACCAAGCCAATTGAGATAACCATGCCTCCAAAGTATGTACCCTGAACATGGATTTTGACTTGCCAAATTCTGCCCTTCTTCTTCCCAACTTTGATGGCTTCTTTGTCAAGTAATTGTGACGTGAATGGTTGGCAATTTGGGATCATATCATCAGGTGAGCAGCTTTTCAATTGGGGGCCAATAAGGCTCCAGGCCCTGACGGCTTCCCAGGTTTCTTTTTCCGCAAGTTTTGGAACATTATTGGAGACTCTTTATGTGAGGAAATTCGTGGCTTCTTCAAATCAAACATAATGCCAGAGGAGTGGAATGACACTTTCATTACCCTCATCCCAAAAGTGGCTGCCCCTGAAATGATTAGCCAATTTCGCCCCATCAACTGCTGCAACTTCAGATATAAAATCATCACAAAGATTATGACTAACAGATTACAGCCATGGCTACCAGGTCTAGTGAATGATCTTCAATCAGCTTTCACAGGAGGTAGGCAAATCCAAGACAATATCATCATTGTTCACGAGGTACTGAATCATTTCAAAAAGCACAAAAAAGGAAACCGGAAGGATATGATGATGAAAATGGATATGAAAAAAGCGTATGATTTGGTGGAGTGGGAGTTCCTCATAGAGCTTCTTCAGGCTTATGGTTTTGATGATGTCTGGTGTAAATGGGTAAGAGCATGTGTCAGCTCTGTCCGCTTCAGGATTCTGTTTAACAGTGAGCCAACGTCGGAATTCCGGCCCTCGAGAGGTTTGAGACAAGCGACCCACTATCACCACTACTTTTCATCCTTATGTCCAATGTCCTCTCCTTCCTCATTGAATGATCGGCGTGCAACCATGAGATTCGAGGACTGAAGCTCAATAGAATGTGCCCCAATCTCACACACTGCCTCTTCACAGACGACACATTTATTTTCGGAGAAGCCTCCTCATCCGAGGCTGAGCACATACTGAAAATCTTAAGTGACTATGGGGCAATCACTGGGCAAGAAGTCAATAGAGAGAAGTCCTCAGTGTTTTTCAGTTTCAATGTGAGTAGGGAGGAGCAAGAAGCGGTCACCATCACCATTAGTTTTGCTGATTCCACCTGCCACTCCAAATACTTAGGGGTGCCCACGGAATGGGGAAGATCAAAAGTAGAAACCTTCCAATTCCTCATTCAACGTATGGAGAGCAAGGGAGAAGCATGGAAAAGCCTCTTACTCTCTCCAGGAGGGAAAGAGACACTCCTCAAAGCAGTTTTCCAAGCTATCCCATCGTTTATCATGTGTCTCTTCTTGTTGCCTAGATCTACTACCAATAAGATGAATTCCATGCTCAAAAGCTTCTTCTGGGGAGGCTCGACCACAAAAAAGACAATACATTGGAGAAATGGCAGAATCCTTTATGCCCCAAAAAATGAGGGAGGTATTGGATTTAGACCGTTTCATGAGTTCAACATGGCTCTCCTAGCCAAACAATCATGGAGAATCCTGACCAACCCGGATGCCTTATGGGTTAAGCTATTGAAAGGACTGTACTTTCCCCGGTCTGATTTCCTCGATGCGAAAAAAAGGAGGAAGAGCATCATGGATCTGGTCTGGCCTGTGGGAAGCGAAGAATTGGATGGAACAAGGACTCATCAGAGTAATTGGTAACGGGAGATCTATAAGAATCTTCCAAGACCCATGGCTTTTTGCAAGAGCAGGGAATCTTTTCCCGCATAGAACTTCTTTCCCGGCAACATTGGACAGCTGGATTGATGGGGTCAACAGAGTCTGGAAGGTTGATCTCCTGGAAGAGTTCCTCCCCCCCCCCCCCCTCGAGCTCCAACATGTCCTTAGTACGCCAATAGGCCCGGAAACACTACATGACTTCTGGGCGTGGCGGTTCTCTGAGCAAGGCGATTTCACCGTAAAATCAGCTTTTCACTGTTTCCACAACCACATGCGCAGAGCACAAGGGGACTATAAGGAGATCTCAGCTAACACTAAGGAACGGTGAAAATGGCTGTGGAGCCTCTCATTGCCTCCGAAGATGAAGTTCTTTATTTGGAGATGCAGCAGAGGAGCACTTGCCACAAAGGAAAACCTTCACGCGAGAAGATGCTCACAATCGAAGCACTGCCCCCTCTGCACTGATCAGGTAGAGACCATCCATCACTGCCTCTTCAACTGCCCTCATGCAGTAGAAGGATGGAAAAAGGAATGGCCATTACTCAGTGTCCCCCAACAGCACACATGCATCTTGGAGTGGCTTCATTCTCTCTGCCAAAGGTACCCTGTTTCTACAATTCAACGTATCATTTACCAGATGCGGCATACGTGGAAGGCAAGAAATGAATGTATCTTCAGAGACAAGCGAATCTGGCCGCCAGATACGCTCTCTCAGGCCCTCTGTAGCTACCAACAATGGAACTCATGCCCCTAGAAGAGGAGATTATCCCATCCTCAGCCCACTCCAACCCCGGAGCAGTCTGCACCACCGCCAGGTACTCATGACTATGAGATACACTGTGACGGATCGTTCCTACACAATTCCCAGGAGGCGACTTATGGCGTTGGTTTTCAAACATCCATGGTCATGTTTGCAACGGGAAGGCTGAGACCCTACACTGCTTTCCCCCACTTGAAGTGGAAGCCAAGGCCCTCCTGGAGGGAACTCGTTTAGCTGTCGAACTCGGGTCATCCTGTCTTATCCGCTCGGACTGCCTTTCTCTAGTTAGAGCAGTTCAAGGAGCCCCTGTGTCTTGGCCGTGGCGCGCTGCGGCATGGATTGGCACCATCAGACACATTTGTGGTTCGTACCCATGGATTCGTATCGAGTTTTTCAGTAGGAAGCTCAACTCTAAAGCAAACTGGGTGGCAAGGTCCTGTGTTAGGAACCAATTGCCCCCGGAATGGATTCATATCTTAGATGTTGTTGCTCCTCTGCTGTAACCGCTGGTTTCCACCTTTAGTAATGAAAAGAAAGTGTCCTACTATATAAAAAAAAACAAGCGGTGGTAGCAAAATCTCTCATATCTTCTGTCTCTTTCAATTTGATAAATTGTGTATCACTCTGTTCCTACTTTCCAGCACTTTGTTGTAAGTTGTAACAACAGTTGCAAACCTCAACTATAAGAACATCAAAATCAAATCAATTACACAATACGTTGTAGCATTTTTCACGTAAGAAATACAACAGGCTATTTATAAGCGCAATCATTTCTGGTAGTTGTACCGCCATTCCAGCAATTATATAAACGGACCCCAGACTGTATGATATCTCCACTCCAGGGCACCAACCAGGCTCATAGCCATTTGTTTTTATTTATTTTGTAGATGATTTTGATAGGTGATAGTGATACCAACCAGGCTCATAGCCATTCACAACCGATTCGTTCAACCTTTTTCAAGGGAAGTTAATATAACTGCATTGCTATTTGGGAGCCCGAAATGTCACTATATTTGTCGTCATAAGAGCATTCACATTGGATTGCATTCTCAATAACAAGATTATATGAAATGGGTGTTTGCAATTGCAAAACCAATTGCATTTATGTGTCTATCAATTGCATACTTACAAGCCTGCAACAAATTCAATTACATATGCAAGTAAAAAATCCCTAAAAAAATCGAATTTTTTTATTTTATATATTTTTCCTCTTTTACTTTATTTTCTATGATTTAAACATAATATTTAATAACATATGCAATTGCAAGTTAATTACATTAATGTAGGTAGGTGAATGAAAGTGATTTGAGGTGGATTGAAAAAAATTGAATTGACGAAGAACTCTTCTGATATAGGAATTCTCTGAAATGCTCGGTACGAACCCTTTGTCGCGGTTGCTCCGGCGTCAATACGGCCTCCTCTGGTCGGCCGCCGGATATCCAACAAAGAAATCAAACCCTCACGTAAACTATTCGTCCGTCGCTTGATTGACTATGATATTAGTGTTATCATATGATCTCTGACCGTCAATTTAAGCAGACAATGTTAAATTGTCACCGACTCACCTTGACAACATTTTCATAGGTTGTCAAGCTAACCCATTCCAAACGGCAAGTTATCTCGTGACATTTTTTTTAAATGTTATTTGATTCATGTGCGATTGTAAATTGTAATTGTCAGAACAGAAGCGTGCAATCGATAATCCAGACCAACACGAACGAACACGAATTTAACGTGGTTCACTAACACAATGTGTGCTAGCTAATCCACGGGCAGGGGAGAACAAATTTCACTGATTTGAGGAGAGTACAGGTTACAAAGCAAATTTCAAACGGACAAACCAAACAAACTAACCTGACTGACCTTACTACAGATTAGGGTGATGAAGAGTATTTATAGAACTCTTCTCCTAATCCCAAACAGAAAACCAAACACCTTTTTCCCAAACACACAACGAAAAGGTCAAACAAAGCCCAAACACAAACCCAAACAAAATAGACCCAAAACACAAAAAAAGAAACCAAATCAAATTCAAGTCATATTCTAACAATCTCCACCTTGACTTGAATTCTCTCTCAAATTCCAAATGTACCAGATACAACCAAAGTTGCCAGATGTACCAGATGCAACCAAAATTGCCAAATGTACCCAGACGCGATACATATCACCAAATTTACCCAGATGCGATCATAATCGCTAGATATCCAGATGTGATCGAAATCACCAAACCCAAACGCGATGCAAATCGCCAAACTCAAATTCAACCAAAATTTTCAGACACCAAACTCTTCAAATCTCCGAATTTGCCAGAACCTCCCCTGCCTCCAAATGGCCCTAGGGCGGTTAACAAATCAAAACATGCAGCAAGTTCAACACATGTTGTAACTTGCCATCCAGAACTAGCTTGGTGTTATTTCCGTCCATAACACCAATATCAAATTTACCTTTAACTCCAAACATGCAACTCCAAACAGACTTCTCAATCTTTATACTGATAGCAGCCATTCTTACTATTAAACAAACTCCAACCAAACTTCTCACCAAACAAACAAACGAGACCAAATCCAAATCTCCACCAAAAGCAAATAATGGCCATTGCCAACTCAAAATCCAACAAAAGCTTCAGCTGCTTGCTTCCTGGTGGGTGCGGCAGAATTGTGATGATTATCACAATCAATCCACCGCCAAACAGACCGCCACAATTAATCAAGCGGAGAAAGTTAATTGTGCAACGAGACAAAAACTTAATTGTGCCACGATCACACGAAGCTTTCTTGGATGTTCGTGATTGCGGTCTCCGGAATGGAATTGCAAGGTTTGCAATTTACCCCCTCGCAGTCAGATATGTAACCAGAAGCTCCGGTTCAAAATAGTACGCAATTCCTTGAAACTCAACCAAGCTCTGATATCACTTGTTAGAACAGAAGCGTGCAATCGATAATCCAGACCAACACGAACGAACACGAATTTAACGTGGTTCACTAATACAAAGTGTGCTAGCTAATCCACGGGCAGGGGAGAACAAATTTCACCGATTTGAGGAGAGTACAGGTTATAAACCAAATTTCAAATGGACAAACCAAACAAACTAACCTGACTGACCTTACAACAGACTAGGGTGATGAAGAGTATGTATAGAACTCTTCTCCTAATCCCAAACAGAAAACCAAACACCTTTTTCCCAAACATACAAGGAAAAGGTCAAACAAAGCCCAAACACAAAGCCAAACAAAATAGACCCAAAACACAGAACAAACCCAAATCAAATTCAAGTCATATTCTAACAGTAATCACACTCAAATACGCATAAGATCAATGAGAAATGGTGCTCACAATTTATTTTTGTGAGGATTATATAGGTTTATGTTTTAATTAGATGTTACATAAAGAATTCGAACATGAGACTTTCAAATTCAAAACCTGTTATATTAATTATCACTATACCAATTTCTTGTTTACTATGATATGCCCAATTGTCCGATGAATGTAATTGGAAATTTCACCGTCTACAATTCTCAGTAAGAAACTCATCCAAAAACTAATGCTACAATTCTCAATCAAATTAAATTCATTGACAAAGAAGTTTTAACTCAACCTGGTGAGTTCTTATAAGTTAACATCCTTGATATAAATCCAAGTACAACCTGTCACAATACATCACACAAATCAAAGATCAATTCAAACTAGCCACTTGGAACTATAGAAAATTTGTATCTTATATCATTCTCTTATACGACAGCTAGAGATAAAGAATCCACAAAACATGAATAACTTTTCGGCATGTATCGAATTCTTTCCAATTTTGTCATCAATATCGCTTGGTGAGTGAGACAGTCAAACTGACAAGAGTAGGACTCTCCTTGGCCATCCAATCGGAGAGAAGGAGACCGTACCTCCTGAAAACCTCATCAATGATTTCCCTCGAGGAATCGAAGTGATGGGCGATGATCGGACCAAACACCGCCTCCATGCACTTGGAAAGTTTGTAGCCACCGTCTCCGGCGGGCAAGCTCATCACTTCCCCCTCGTAGGCGTCCCAATTCATATCCCATAACTCCAGGTGTTCAATGGCGAAGGAGCCCTGTTTCTCGACCTCGGCTTCCACTTCCATGGCGGATGGCATGTACATTGGAAGGTTGAAGGAATCCAATTTTTGTTGATCAATCAATCCCTACAAATGAGACCACGACAGATAGTTATATACATGTGAGACTTCAAAATAGAATCTTACCTTACTAAATGAGCCGAACTGAGCCGAGTTTTACCCCAGTTTGAGCTTGACTCGTTAACAAATGAGCTGAGCTCGAGCCCGAGCCATTTATTAACGAGTTGAGTTGAGTCGAGTTCGAGCTAGGCTTGTTTACTAAATTCTTAGATCGTATTTAATACATTCATTTTGTATGTCGTGTATGGTACATGTGATTGATGTAGCGATAAAAAAAATAATAAAATGTTCAACATTAATCAATCTTATATTATAATTTTTAGGTGTCATATTGTTTAGTTAATTAATTTTAACTAGTTCAAATCATGTTATTTCATAGTATCGAAACAATTTTGTACATAATTTCTTTATAGAATTAAAAATAAGGCATATTTTCTTACTTGTTCAACATGTTAAACTTCACATGATGTGAAATATATAATTTAACAATCCTATGAATTATGAAAGTCCAAATTAGATCGATTAGTCCATAAGTCAGTGATCAAGTTGGCCCTCAAACCACAATGTTGAGACATATCACGAGCTCTAAATGAGCCAACTCACGAGTTGAGCTCAACAAGCCACCGAGTTGAGCTCAACAAGCCACCGAGTCGAGCTAGCTCGCGAGCTTCACGAGCTGAACAAAGCTAGGCTCAAGCTTGGCTCGTCAGTAAACGAATCGAGTTTCGAACGAGTTTTTCCCGATTCGAGCCTCGAGTTGCTCGCGAGTAGCTTGACTCATTTGCAGCCCTACTAGTAATTACTAACAATACTTTACATGATGTAAGTGTGGTTAGTTAATTAAAATTGGTTGCGATCTCCTGCAGTAATATGGACACAATTTCAAGTTAGTTAATTTGCATCAATCTGTACCGTTAAAAATATACTAAATTCAATTCACGACTTTGATTACCACAGGCGGTATATGTTGTCACTTATCAACCTTTTACAACCATTACGTAGAATGCACATCCATTACGTAAATATTACGGAACGTTAGGTGTTTGATATTCATTACGTAAACAGTTAATTAATCAGAATCGTAACGTAAGACTTCTGTAATGACTTATCACTTTACGTAACGTGAGGTCAACATTTATTACGTAAAAGGATCTCGTCCATCACGTAAAGACTTCTATAGTGACACTTTACAACTGTTACGTAAAATAAGCATGCTTTACGTAACCATTACGTAATGACTATTGCATTTTGCGTAATGCGAACCGTGAAATTTGTTGTAGCAGGTAACAAAATTCAAGTAACCTTATCCTTATGTCAAGGGGATGTAGGAAATTCCTAATGAATTTCTAACTTTCGGTCTACAAAGTTGCTAAATTTTAATAAATATCTTACCCAATTAGATAATTTGTCAACCCGAAGAAGCTGTTTTTTTTTCTTTCAATAAGAATTTGAAAATGTGGATTTCTTTTTGTTCTCTTACCTCAGAAGCCATTTGGTTGAGAGCTATCGACATAAGTTCCCAAATATAGCAACACTCTTTCTCAGAAGATTCTTCACCTCTCCTTCCAGGGAGTGTCAACACCATCCGACCTCCAATCACCAATTCCTGAGACTTAGACTTCAAGAAGGAAGAAAAGTCCATATGGAATTGTCTGTAATAGGCTTCCAAGACACCTGGAGGGCTGCTACTGGCCAAGTAAATGTTTCCCTTGTTCTCCTCCAGACCCTGAGGAACCCGAGATCGCCAGTGAAGACTGTAGGAAGAGTGAATGAAGTGAAGACTATCAGTCGAGAATATCCTGTCGTAGAAAGAACCTGGAACTCCGACGATGAAAGCCTGGGCTCCCATTTATTTCTTCATATTTTCCTTGAATCCTTGAATGGATTTGAAGACATGGTTGAAGTCGTTTCCAGGGAGGTCGTTCAGGAAGATCTGAAGCTCGGGAGATTCCTGCCCTAGCTCCTTGGAAAGGTTGTGGACGAACTTGATAACCTCCGACATGAGGAGAAGAGTGTTGGGTCCTGAAGCGCAACCCAAATCTGCCATTACCAGCCTGCCTTTGCCTTTGGGGAAGCTCGAGCTACGCATCAGTTCTGCAACGTTTTCCTTTGTTATCGGCAGGGTCCTTGTGATCCCCTTCCGCTGCAAATTGACCGGCGCGTTAGTAAATGATATATGATCCATAATTAATCTTTTTCAACAACTTGAGTTATTAAGATCAAGTCCTGCAAGTCTATTCAAGTCCTCATGACTCCACTATTAATAATTGATGATCGATTAAAGCACAATAGTATGGTAGTGGGCATGTACAAATGTCAGTTATTAAAATAATGTAAAACAAGTCTTGTATATAATTCAAAAACCAACAAATTCCAATAACTCGATCATATTTAAACAGATCATCGATCACTTGCAAGTCATTTACCTGAAGCAAGGAGTTCAAGGCATAGCTGGTCTCTTCCAGGCCGCCATTCATATGCAACACGTTAGCCATTTCCACGAGAGAGTTGCGGCAGATCAAATGCTTCTTTTCTTTCCAATGCTTTTGAAGTTTCGTTGGTGTCTCGTTCTTGCACAGTCGGATGCTTACATGTGGATAAGCGTTGAGTGATGATTTGCAATGAAACCTGTTGGGGAAATGTAGATGAGCCCATGTAAGCCCAAAAGCATAATGGGCTTCGAGCCCATTAATGGCCCTTTGAGACATGACTTGGGGGGACCAATGGTAAGGAGGCGCATGGCGACAAAATAGGCTCGTGGACAAAGGAGTACGGCATAGGAGGATCGGAAAAGCACCGCGTATGTTGATGGTCCCCCCATGCGCCCTGACACCCGAGCCGGAGGACGCGCCACGTGGAGGCGCCCGGACGTTGGACCAGACCAAGCATTAAATGCCTTAACTGACGTAAGGCTCGGTGGCAGGAGTTGGTCGGAGCCTGGTCGAGGAGCTCGAGTAGTATAAATAGTGCTCGGTAGGTGGCATTTAAGGAAGTCGGTTTCTCTCACTAAATCACTATTTCTTCACTTATCTCTCTAGAACTAGCACTGACTTGATCGTCGGAGTGCTAACGAGTGGCTACGGCCCTCTAGGCGCTAGTTTTGCAGGGTCTGAGCGCCTGCGGTGTGGTGGTTAGGGTGCGATTGGTAGAGTGAAGTATCCGGGCTTCAACAATTGGCGCGCCAGGAAGGGGGCGCCAAGCTTGAGAGGATATAGGAAGATGGAAGACTTGAACGAAGGAAATGCAGGCGTGGACGATGCGAGAACGGAGGACTCCGGACATGAGGGGAGTGGGCAACGGTCTAGCCCAGTGGTGAGCATGGAGGTAGAAGAAGAGAGTCGTGAGCGCCCCTCTATGGAGAGTGATTCGTTGTCCAAGAGGGAGCTGTATAAGATCATCGCGGACCAGGACAAGGCAATAGCCATGCTCCGGAGGGAATTGGAAGGTGGAAGGAGCGCCGATACGAGAGAATACAACCCCCCAGTAAGGAAGCGCGACAGGCTCGTGGATGATTCGGACGGTAGTGAGTATGGGCGCCCATATTATGAAGGGCCGCATGTAGAAATTACCCCGCCTAGGCGCCCGTCTGGGTGGAGAGCGCCTGGTGAGTTGGCCGGCTCCGGGCCGGAGGAGCAAAACCCATGGACGCCTAGACGCCAGACGAGGCGCTTTGGGATCAGACAACCCCTGGCGCAAAGTGTCCTGATGGAACCAGCAGGAACTACCCTACCGCCTCTGACCAGCTATGATGGGTTCACTGACCCGGAGGATCATTTGAATAGCTACTTTACGAAGATGCAGCTGTATAACAGCACGGATGCCACGCTATGCAAGGTGTTCCCCTCGACCTTCGCGGGAGTAGTTTTGGACTGGTATCATCAATTGGAGGAGGGGCGCATTGAGTGCTTTGAACAGTTCGCGGAATTGTTCTTGTCCAAATTTGCGAGCCGGAAGCGTAGAACACTAACTATAGGCGCCTTGTTTAAAATCAAGCAGAAGGATGGGGAGGCGCTTAGAGAGTTTTATGACCGGTGGATTTCGGTCGCCATGGCTGTGAAGGATGTGCAACCGCCCGTGCTGGGCGTATGCCTAGAAGAATGCACGAGCAGCGAGGAGTTATGCCGAGTACTGTCGAAAAAGGCTGTAGTTTCAACAGAAGACTTGGATCGGAGGGTTCAGAAGGTGATTGCATTGGAGGAGACCTTGGCTGCAAGAAGGGCAGAGAAGAGGCGCGTGGGCCGAGAAGAGATTGAAGGGCGCCAGGCTCCCAGACCATTCTTTATGAACAACGCCCCGCAGAGGAGAGTGGAGAGTCAGCGTCCCTTGCCCAGGAGTGCGGGAAACTTTACGGAATACAACGATTCCTTGAAGAACATTTTGCAATACGTGAAGGATAGAGGGTACCATGTGCGCTGGCCGGGACCCATGCGCGGGCAGCCGAATGAGCGAAATCTTGACCGATTCTGCGACTTCCATCGGGATAAAGGGCACCATATGGCCGATTGCTACCAGCTAAAATCGGAGCTGCAGACTCTAGCCGATCGAGGGATGCTCAACGACTTTATAAGAAAAACAGACGAGCGGACCCATCGTGCTTACGTCACAAGGGAAACAAGGCAGGCACCCGTTCTCCCCACAGTGCCACAGGCGCCCGTCCTCCCCACAGTGCCACAGGCGCCTGAGGTTCATCCACCCCCGCTTGAAATACCCCCGCCCCCGTTTGAGGTGAATCAAGAAGGAGAACCTGGCCGGGTAAGACTCACCGTGGAATCCATAACTGGTACCGTTGACTTGCGGGATAAATTGGATCGTTCTAGGCGCCTCAGGGCGGCGTCTGTGGAAGCAAAGGCGGCCGTCCAGATATGCTTTAATCAGGAGGCGGAGGAGGCATGTCAAGTGCCCTCGGAGGAGGCTTTGGAGATACAAGGAATCATTGCAGGGTGCAAAGTTAAAAGGATGTTGGTGGATACGGGAAGTTCGATGGACGTTTTATTCAAAAGCACGTTCGAGCGCATGCAGTTGGCGCCGGAGTTGGTAAGCCCCTCTGATTCTGTGCTGATTGGGTTCTCGGGGGCGCCTGCTCATGTGATAGGGCGTGTGCGCCTCCCGGTTACGTTGGGTGATGAAATGCATCGAGTGACACATGCAGTGGAGTTTGGGATAGTGGATTGCCCCTCACCGTACAATGTGATACTGGGGAGGCCCCTCTTGGCATTATTTAATGGGGTGGCCTCAACTTGTCACCAAACATTGAAGTTCGTCGCCCCGCAAGGCATAGGAGTCTCAAGAGGAGAAAGCGCCCCCCGCTACGCGCGAGAGGAAGAAAGAAGAAGGAAAGGCGCCCGAAGGCCCAGGGTAAACAACATAGATATCCGCCCAGAAGAAGCGCCTAGAGCAGAGCCCGTGGATGATGAGTTCAGTGTGCCGATCGAAGAAGGGCGCCTAGATCGTCAAGTGCGAGTGTCGGCACAGGCGCCAGAGCACATGAGGGCGCCCTTAATCAACTTGTTAAGAGAATTCGGGGAGCTCTTTGCGTGGAGCCCTCAGGACATGCCAGGAGTGTCCCCAGACGTGGCGGCGCACCGGCTGGCCGTCGAAGAAGGAAAAAGACCTGTCCAACAAAAACGAAGAAATTTGACTCAAGAGAAAGAGGAAGCCCTGCGGAAGGAAGTCGATAAGTTGCTCGAGGCAGGATTTGTTGAGGAGGCCAGGTATATCACTTGGCTGTCAAACGTGGTATTCGTCCCAAAGCCGTCGGGGGATTGGAGAATGTGCGTGGACTTTACCAACCTTAATCGGGCGTGCCCGACGGATGCTTACCCGATGCCGCGCATTGACCTGCTTGTGGATGCCACGGCCTACCATGAAGCGCTTAGCTTCCTTGATATGTTTTCGGGGTATCATCAAATTCCCATGGTGGAGGAAGATAGAGCAAAGACCGCCTTTATGACCCCTTTCGGCAATTTCTGTTATAGAGTGATGGCATTTGGTTTGAAGAATGCAGGCGCCACATATCAGCGTATGGTAAATCAAATCTTTCGTGGGCAGTTGGGAAGGAATGTCGAGGCATATGTTGACGATTTGATTGTGAAAAGCAAGAGGCGCTTAGACCACATCTCGGACCTGAGGGAAACATTCGAGACTATGCGCCTGTACAAGCTGCGGCTCAACCCGAAGAAGTGTGCGTTCTTGGCAGAAGCCGGTAAATTTTTGGGATTCATGATCACAAAGAGAGGAATTGAGGCCAACCCCAAGCAAGTTGAGGCAATCATGAATTTGAAGCCCCCCCGAACGCCTAAGGAGGTGCAAGGGTTGACGGGAAGATTGGCGGCGCTTGGGCGCTTCATTCCACGAGCCTCCGATCGAGGCGCCCCCTTTTTCAGAACTCTAAAAAAGGCAAGCAAGTTTAAATGGACGGAGGAGTGCGATGAGGCATTCGGAGATTTAAAGAAGTTGCTAACCGCGCCCACTGTGATGACCGCGCCTAAGATCAAGGAGACGCTGTACTTGTACATCGCGGTGTCCCGGATCGCGGTGAGTGCGGTGTTGGTGTCCAAAGATCCGTCAACGAATGAGGAGAGGCCGGTATACTACGTGAGCCGCACCATGGTGGTGCACGAAACAAGGTACGCGCCCATTGAAAAAGCAGCGTTGGCAGTGGTGATGGCGGCTAACAAACTCCGACCTTACTTTCAAGCTCACAGCATCGTGGTACTCACGAACTTGCCTCTCCGAACGGTCCTCGGGTCCATGGATGTTTCGGGGCGCCTGGTTAAATGGGCCGTCCAGTTGAGCGAATTTGATGTAAGTTATGCGCCCAGACCAGCCATCAAGGCGCAAGTGCTGGCTGAGTTCGTGGCTGAAGGAGTGGTTGACGCGGGGGATGGCGCGGAAGAGTGTTGGCAAGTTCAAGTGGATGGAGCGGCAAGTCGAGCTGGAGCGGGAGCAGGTATTGTGCTAATTAGTCCCCAGGGCGCGATGCATGAGGTCGCGCTGCGTTTTGCAACTCTTAAGACGAACAATGCGGCAGAATACGAAGCGGTCCTGGCGGGGCTCCACATGGCAAGGGAGCTGGGCGCCCAGAGGGTTAATATTCAGACTGACTCAGCGCTCGTGGTCAATCAATTGAACAATGTGTACGAGGTGAAGGAGGAGGCGCTCGGGGCATATGTTCAATCCGTCAAAGAGAAGTGTGTGTGGTTTCGGGAGGTTATGTTCACACACGTCCCAAGAGAAGAGAATGCCCATGCGGATGCCCTATCTAAATTGGCCACGGCGTTGGATTTTGGAGAAGACAGAAAAGTGATTGTTACCAAGGAAGCCCCGCGTGATAAGGGGGTGATGGCATCTATCCTCGTGGGAGCAATGGAAGGATGGATGGCGCCTATCATGCGTTACCTAACGCAGGGCGTGGTCCCGGAGGATCCCAAAGAGGCTTGGCGTTTGAGAAGGAAAGTGGCACGATGTGTCCTCAGGGAAGGAGTGTTATACAAAAGATCCCACTCGGACGCCTATCTACGTTGTCTCACGGAGGCAGAAGGACAAAAGGCTATCGTGGAAGTGCATCAAGGAACGTGTGGAATGCACGCAGGCGCCCGGAGCCTAGAGAAAGTGTTGCTAAGGCAGGGTTATTACTGGCCCACAATGAGGGTCGACGCTGGGAAGCATGTGGCCGAGTGCCACCAATGTGAAATCCATGCCAACGACATACATGTGCCGGCTGCGCCCATGCAGGGAAACGTAGGCGCCTGGCCGTTCGCACAATGGGGGATGGATCTTTTGGGACCCTTCCCCAAGGCGCCCGGGCAATTTAAGTACTTGATAGTGGCTATTGACTATTTTACAAAGTGGATTGAGGCAGAACCCTTGGCATCCATCACTGAAGTGCAAGTGCGGAAGTTTACAAGAAAGAACATCTTTACAAGGTTCGGGCTGCCGGAGTCGATCATCACCGATCATGGCAAGCAGTTTGATTGCAAGAAGTTTATCGACTTCTGCGACGAAAATGGGGTGGTCCTGAGATTCTCTTCTGTAGCTTATCCGCAAGCAAACGGGCAAGCTGAGGCGGCCAACAAGAGTATATTGCATGGGCTGCATACCAGGCTTGCAGAAGCCAAGGGGAACTGGGTGGAGGAGCTCCCAAGCGTCTTGTGGGCGCACAGGACCACCTTCAAAGTTGCAACCGGAGAAACACCCTTTGCACTGACGTATGGCAGTGAAGCGGTGTTACCAGTGGAGGTTTCCATCCCGACCTTTCGGATGGCGCATAGGGGGGAGGCAGTGGAGGAACAGGAGCGGATCAATGAATTGGACCTTCTCGATGAGCGTCGTGAAAGGGCGGCTCTGCGCCTGGAAGCAATGAAGTCTCAAGTAGCCCGATACTATAACAAGAAGATGCGCTCGCATGACATTGTGGCCGGGAGCTTGGTGCTGAAGCGCGACTTTCGCCCAAAAGCCACTGATGGTAAGTTGGCACCAAAGTGGAAAGGGCCATATCGCGTGCAAGAGGTAGTCGGGCCGGGCACGTTTAAGCTGGAGCACTTGTCGGGAAAGAAGTTCAAGAGAACTTGGAACGCGCAAAACCTGCGAAGGTATGAAATCGGGGAAGTAAGTGTGATGGGAGAAGAGGGTAAGGTACCCGAAGGGGCGCCGAGCAGGTGGTAATTACGAAGGGGAAAGGCAGAGTCTTGGGGTGTTTTTTGGTAGGAGTAGAGTAAAGCGCTTTAATGCGCCCGGGATTTTTAATGCGCCCGGGATACTTAAAGCGCCCGGATATATATTTATGTAAAGCGCCCAATTCAGCGCCCGGAAATATTTTTGCAAAGCGCCCTTCAGCGCCCGGGATACTTAAAGCGCCCGGAAATAGCGCCCCAAGATCGTTCTTCCTTTTGAAATCGGAATATATACATACATGGATACTTCCTTGGCTATAGCACCGATTTATTGTGCCCTTAATGCGCCCGACAGACACTCATAAAGCGCCCTCGCACCAAATGCTCGTGCCATCAGTAAGGCATGAACGTACCCTTAATCGTACCAAGACTTGACGAAAATAATTTAAAGCGCGGAAGTTAAATGATTGGCAAAGGGTCGCCAAAGTAGTAGGCGCCTATGATATATAAATACGAGAAAGAGACTGTTATAAGTTCATGAAACACATCGCACAAAACAATAAACTTCCAAGAGTTCTACAGAATGTGGAAATTCAAAATAGTAGGCGCCTATTCTTCCCCTGACTCATCGCTGGAGTCCGAGCCCGAATCCGAACCTTCTTCATCCGCTTGATCTTTGGTGGGAGCAGGAGGGGCATCAACAATGGGGCGCCCGCTTGACATAAAGTCAATCACGAAGTTGGCCATCTCCTTAACATCCCAATTGATGGTGGGATGATCAGCCTCAAGCTTCCTTTTCAATATAAGAATGCTGTTGAGGGACGCTTGAGCCTTTAGCGCCAAGTCTGATGTAGGCGCCCCTGTTCCAGCCTTCTCCGCCTTAAGCGCCTCCTATTCTCCTTTGCCAGAATCTTCTTCTCCTTCTGAAGCGCCTTCTTCTCTTCGGTAAGGAGGTCAATTTCACTCCTCTGGGCGCCCGCCTCCTTGTCGAGATCATCCCTTTCCTTCACCAATTTGGCCATCTCCTCGTGATGCGCCCTTTTGACAGTCTCAAGATGCGCCTCATGCTCTGCTTTCAGTCTCTTCTTTTCCTCGTCAATGGAATGTTGAACGAGGGAGGCCGCTTTGGCAGCCTCAAGATTGGCAGTCTCGCATGCCTGCACTAATTCCGCTTGGCGCCTCTGCGCTGTCTCCAAATCATCCCTCATCACGCTAAGGGAATTGCAGGCTTCATTTTCCCCAACGCGCAGCGCCTCTCCAGCCAGTGCGCCATTCTTAGCAAGTAAGAGCATCTAAAAGAGGAGATCAATAAAAAAATTACACATAAACGAAATAAGTACGCGTAGGAAAGTGATGGAAAACACAAGGTGAGCGCATACCTGAGCAGCCATGCGCGCAACCTCACCCCATAAGTTCGCACCTTGAACTTCACTGGGCGCCCTCAATACCTCGGCCGCATGAAAGGCAAAGCTAAGCGCGGGGGCTCTCTCCAGAGCAGATCTGTCGGAGCAGGCAATGTTGACTCTGTGCTTGGGGGGTTGTAGCCATTTCTCGACAAAATCCGGGACTTTCTCCTCTGCGCTCGTGCGCTGCTTCTTGCTCTGCGCCCCGGTATCACCCTCCACCTGCTTGCGCTTCAGCTTTGGCACAAGTGGAAGATCATCGATATCCAGCTCGGCATCAGAAGGAATTTTTGCAACAAGCGCCTCCTCGTCGAGTTGCACGAAAGCAGGCGCAGTCTCTTCCTCCACTAAAGGGGCGCTGGCTGCCTTTTGTGGTTTCATGCGCCCCTTTCCAGTGGGTGCGGTGATAGGCGCATCGCCCTTAGCCCCGGAGGATGAGGATTTGTTCTTCCCTTTCTTTGAAGAACTTCGCCGCTGGCGTGAGGACGCCTTACCACTGACCTTGGGCGCCTGGTAGTCCAAACCCAGACCCTCAAGTTGGGTCTTCATCAACGATGCTATGGTAGTGAAGTCCACACCTGCAATGGAGCACACATTGTTAAGTAAAAGCATGATGACGGTTAGGCATGTGAAAGAAAAATGGGGGCGCATTCAAATTTGTAACAACATCAGAGCGCTACTAAGCGCCTACCTACCGTCAGCATAGTACTCATGCAAGACAGGAGTTCTAGCGGCCGTCGAACTAAGGTTCACGGGGTGTTCAGATATTAGGCGCGCGTGCTCTTTTTCCATAGTGGATAATTCCACGTCAACATTGAAGCGCGTGGTGTTACCAACTTTCCAAGCCCGGACGAAGCGCTCACCACTCTCATAAAAAGACTCCGCTCGTGGCTTAATGAAAAAATACCCCCTGTACCACTTGCGCCCCAACTTTGGGCAGTCTTCTACAAAGTGTCTTGGAATATCCAGGCGACTCTGAAGGGACAAGCAATTATCACTGCTGGTCATAGTGAAGAAGTACTGAAAAAGCTTAAACGTCGGGGTGATGTTGTTCTGCCGACACTTCAGCTTAAATAAGATATGAATCAGAAAAACCGATGGCGATAGGCGCCCGAGAGAGCAGGCGCATGTGGTGAGGATCCCTTCCAAAATCGAATCTAAGGGAAACCGCAGCCCGAACTTAAAGTACTCCCTATATATACCAAGCCACCGTGGGCCAATTGCTCCTATCCTGGCAATTGGGGACGCAGGCGCATAAGACCAGGTGCGAGGGAGGTTGCAAGAGGTAATTAATCGATGCATTTCCGCGAACTTGATGGTGGACGAGTGTTTCGGCCCAGCACGCCGAACGGACAGTTTACTCGTACTGTCAGGCGCCTCCCCTTGCGGCCATGTGTCTTCCCAGTCCACTATCTTGAACGACCCATCTTCAGGGGCGCCCGAGTCGGTGGATGCCGGAGAAACAGCCGAATCACCTGACTTCGACGGGGTAGGCGCGGAGCCTATAAGTGATCGAAGCGCCCTTGGTCAATACGGAGGACCTAAGCCTTTGGTGGGCGCCTAGCAAGGAATCAACATACACCGAAAATTCAAAGAACGGAGGAAAAGGCATCTTACCCTAGTTAGTCGTGGAGGGCGCTGGAGTGGTAGCAGTGGGAGCTATGGAGGCCGCCGCCACTATATGCGCCTCCTCGCCGGTGGGCGCGGAAGACGAGGGGGCCGATTTTGTTTGTTTAGGCGCCTCTTTGTGGGATCTAGGCCCCCGTTGATCTTGATTTCGCAACGGGTCAGGTGAAAGGTGCTTCTCAAGCACATCCAATACGCTAGGCGCCGCGCTTCCGCCCTTCTCGGTGGAGGTGTGGGTCACGCCTGAGTCTGCTTGAGACATGGTAATCGGACGAGGATAGGCGCACGGGAGAGCAGAGTATAGGGCGCGCGGGCTAGAGAGGAGGGATCGGTTAGAGAGAGAAGCTAGAGAGAGAAAGGAATTGGGGGCGAATGAAGGGAAGAGGGGAGGAAGATGAATATTTATAGGAGAAGGGAGGTGGAGAGTCACCTCGAGATACGCGCGCGCCGAACGGGCCAATCCTCGCCCTTCGTTCAAAATTCGAAATTCGAATTTCAAAATTCGAAATTTGATCGAACGTCGAGTGGGGGGCGAGGGGTACGGTCACGCGCCCCCTTTTCAGTCGTATGGTTACGCGCTCCACTTCTATCGTTTTATCTTTATTCGAAGGAAATCAAAAGATTATAGGGTGGAACACGCGCGCCCCCTTTTCAGTCGTATGGTTACGCGCTCCACTTCTATCGTTTTATCTTTATTCGAAGGAAATCAAAAGATTATAGGGTGGAACACGCACGGTGTGAAACAGGCGCACGTGCCACGGTAGGTGGATAGAGCAGCTGGAGGCGCAAAAGCTAAATGCAGCAGGCGCCCGACTGAATCCAATAAGGCGGGAAATCGTAAACGGGCGTCCATCTTTCATTACTCTCATAAGATAGGGTGAATGTTCACAAGCACGGTTAGTGTCCAGCGGGCGCATAGTGTGGGGGGCAAGGTACCGCTGGGCGCCTGCTAATACTTTGTATAAGGGAGAGCAGCCAAGCGCCTTATTCCAATTATTTTTCCTTGCCCTAAGGGAATCAACGGGTCATGGGGCAAATACCATGGCGGGTGCGTTGAAACAATCGGAGGCGCGAAGTCTAGGCAGAAAATTAATACGGGCGCCCGGCTGAATTCGGTAAGGCGAGGGGTCGCAAGTGAGTGTATATTTCTCCTTGCTTTCATAAGAGTGGATAAACAGTCACAAGCATAAGTGGGGAAGGTAACGCAAGGCGCCTGCTAAAGCATCTGATGAAGAAGAATGGCGAACGGCTACCTTAACGGGGCCCATGCACCGAATTAATTCTTTCATAGTTAGGCGCTCACTTATGAGCACCTAACTGGGGGGCAATTGTTGGGGAAATGTAGATGAGCCCATGTAAGCCCAAAAGCATAATGGGCTTCGAGCCCATTAATGGCCCTTTGAGACATGACTTGGGGGGACCAATGGTAAGGAGGCGCATGGCGACAAAATAGGCTCGTGGACAAAGGAGTACGGCATAGGAGGATCGGAAAAGCACCGCGTATGTTGATGGTCCCCCCATGCGCCCTGACACCCGAGCCGGAGGACGCGCCACGTGGAGGCGCCCGGACGTTGGACCAGACCAAGCATTAAATGCCTTAGCTGACGTAAGACTCGGTGGCAGGAGTTGGTCGGAGCCTGGTCGAGGAGCTCGAGTAGTATAAATAGTGCTCGGTAGGTGGCATTTAAGGAAGTCGGTTTCTCTCACTAAATCGCTATTTCTTCACTTATCTCTCTAGAACTAGCACTGACTTGATCGTCGGAGTGCTAACGAGTGGCTACGGCCCTCTAGGCGCTAGTTTTGCATGGTCTGAGCGCCTGCGGTGTGGTGGTTAGGGTGCGATTGGTAGAGTGAAGTATCCGGGCTTCAACAAAACCTACCCCAAACAATTCACATGGCAGGCCTCAATTATATCATCAATGCATGAGTTTATGGAGTCATCCAAGTTGCAGAACATGGCCGGGACAGCAAATATCAAGAAACAAGTCAAAGGAATGGATTGGGATTTGAGTTGCATGCAGTCAAAGTCGTGATTCTACGAGAAAGTATTGTGGTGATCTAGATTCTAGAGACGTAAGAACTTAAACTTTTAAGTATAGATATTGACTACATTTATAAGGGAAAAACTTGATTAAGCGTAAACTTTAAAGCTCGATTTCACTATATTACTTGTGCATAGTATATTATTGTTTTGTGATTCATTCCAATTTTGTGTTAAATCATTTATGGTAGTTGTACCGCCATTCCATTTGTGTATAGCTGATTGTTTTCTTGTTTTTTCTATTTTTTTTTTTGTCACATTAATTGGTCGAGCAATTATATAAAGGACTCCCAGACTGTCTGAATCTGATATCTCCAGGTCACAAACCAAGCTCTCTCAGCCATTCGTTTTTATTTATTTGGTAGATTATTTTGATAAAGGGCCAGTTCTCTTTTGTTTTAATAGGTGATAGTGAATCTGCAATGCCCTAAACCCTAAACAGTCGGCACTATTTTTATTAAAATACTCTTAAAATCAATTAGCATTAAATACATTGAATAATAATGGAAATGCTATAAAAGCGTAGACATAAAAAGTCCACATACCTTGAAACATCTTGACGTAGTAAATACCCATCGTAAATTATCGTCAAGTCTCTCGTGTTACTGAAGTATTGAACTGAATTCATCATACTGGAAGTCCTCTGGAACTGGAAATCATTCGATTGTCATGTCTGGCCGTAAGTGAATGCCTAGAAGTGTACCTGATACTCCTGGAAGTACTCCTGAGTAGAGGCATTGGGGTCAGTCCTAATCCTCGATCGTCCAATGCTTAGTACATTATTATCTTTAAATTCAATTGGATCTTACTTCTTATGAATAGGACCCCTGAACTCAACTTAACTAGTACAATCGTCCGGCCACCAAACCATGACAGACGATGAAAAACATAATAACATGTCAACATTACTTCCACCTAATGTGAAGAAGTAACCGTGAACTCTCTAAAGCAACTAATCAAAATACCAACACTTGCAAACATGACATTTGGAAACGAAATTTGGGGTTCATTGTTCCATACCTACAGAACGTACACGCGAGGTGATGCTCGGGAGCCGAATGACTCTTTACCTCCTTCTGTCCAGCGTACGAGAATAAGATATGCTCTATCTTGGTGCGCGTTTACTTGAGGAGGAAACAGAGTCTCACCCCTTGCAGTGTTGGAAAAAAGGATTGGAATCGAAAGGCAAGTAGGGTGGCTTTCTCTCAGTCTTTTCCTAGAGAGAGAGAGAGAGAGAGAGAGAGAGAGGTAGTTGTTATGTTATGGGTTGTCTAGCTAGCTGTCTCTAATAATGGAGTTTCACGAGGATGATGGATAAGGAAATGGCAGTGTAAATTAAGGGCTTGTTGGTGGTGGGTGAGTTGTTGACTTGTTGTAGCTTATAACTGGTTGGAAAAAAGATGTTGTTGTTGTTGTTGTTACTATTATTATTACTAGCTAACTGGCCCGCGCTCTGCTGCGGGTAACTATAGGCATTAGTTGATTTGGTCTGAAACTGAACAGAATTGAGAAAGACCAGACCAAAAAATATATTTGGTGTATTTTGTTCGAGTTGGTCCGCTCAAATTCAATTTCAATCCTTCATACTTACAAAAATGATTTGTTAAATCAAAACATAATTGAAATATATTCAGTTCGGTTCACATATCAATTGGGTTAAAAATTTGGTACAATTCCGCCTGGTGTAGACCGGATCGTTACCCACACCTATTGACGCAAACTTAACTTAAAAAAATCCATATTCAACATAATCTCAGTCATGAGTAAATTTTTTTTTTAAAAATTTATGATATGAGCTCCTTAAGTTTAATGACTTTCTAACATGAGTTTTGTTGTATCCTATCAAATGTCATGGATTATATAGGTTCTCGAGATATCATACTTTGACTTCAGCTATTGAATTCCACCTTGTAATTTTTGCTTATGTAGTGAGTGACCTCTCATATCTCTCCAAGCATCAAAACTTATTCTTAGTGTAATATAAGAAGAAGCTTCAAACTACCAGGCCATGAAGATCGAGAACAACAACTACTTGTATAAGCTATTAATTAATGGACTCCTCATCATGCACAAATATCCCTCTTTGATAAATCTATGATGTAACCTATTCATTGGTAGTATCTCCCCAAAGCAATGAATAAGACCATCACGTTTTTTGAGAATCAACGTGTATGATACTTGGCTAACGAAAACGTTTTTCGTCCACTTGACACCCAACTTCATTGTGTGTGAGTGTGTTTCTGGTATGGCTAGCTAGACTGCTTTTCCTTTGTCATGTTAATATCTGATCAAGTTATAAGGAAAACAATATAATTCAAAAGTCTTTTGAAATATGGTTATAGTGCAAAGTTTAACAAATTAAATATAACCAAAGACTACTCGGTTTTAGTTTGACAAAACAAAATTGCCTTTTCTTTAACCAAAATACAAATAAGACCATCTGCTACATCATCATCAAATCGAAATCCATGTAAACTTATTTTTTTATACCAGAATAATTATCAATACCCTAATTTTACTATCACAAATCACCATTGATATAAGCCTCATTAGTTTGCTTCAATATAGAACATAAAACTTTTAAGATGATCTGCTTTCCTATGTGTAATATCAGCAATCCCTTTATTTCGCCATAAACATATATAATAATCCATTATAAAAGTACCAATAGCTGCGTTTCATGCAAGCTGTGTCTGACTCGGGATTATTTATAAGCGAAGATTGTATTTATAAGCGACACGGTGAGGAGAGGATTGAACGGTCGAGATCATGACTCGGGATTTATATGGACGGTGATCCGCGTGGGCTGCAAGAAACTTACAATAGACTCTCGCACAGTCTACTGGACCCCTTAAACCAATTAGGCTCTATTTATATACTAATTATTATTATTGGTCTGCGCTTTGCGGCGGGGTCACATATTATATTGTAGATTTATAATTTTATATATAAATTTTGAGATTTATTGAATTCGAAATGCTATTTGATTTTGAAAATGCAATCAAATAATATATTTTTTTAGCAACTTTTCACAAAAGCTTTGATGCATAATGGATACTATAAATATTTTTCTTTAATACCATAACAATGTTGTGTGAATAAGTATATACGTCTTACTGTATTTTATGCATATTATCGTCTAGAGAAAGTCAATTTATCGTGAAAAACATCTAAAATATATCAATAGTAATATTTTTAATTTAAATACCTCAAATTGAATATGTTTCTTTGGAATATATTTTCAATAAAAATTATTAGCTGATAATATAAAAAATAGTGTGAGACTATGAATTGAGAAAACTGTGAGCACCCTAACCAATTTGTGATTAGTGAACCATAATTGTTTACTCTAAATACTATGAAGAGTCAAGAGCACGTTTTGTAAAAGATAATGATGTTTTATATTTTGAATCCAAAAATTTAATATGATGAATATTAAAGGTGAGATTCCCCTCGTGATTTGAGTAGTTACTTTAGATAATTTGGATAATGGAAAGTGGTAATTGTCAATTTAAATTTTTAGTCATTTAAAATAAGAAGTACAAATGTAATTCACAACAAAATTCACTTTTCTAAAACAGGAAAAAAAATCGCTCCGTATTTCTCGGATCCAGGAAATCGGCTAGGGTTTTTTCCTAGTTGGCTTCAATCACGATGGCGGCGACGCCGTCGCCGGTACCTCAAGGCGTTGCGCCGGAGGGACCAAAACCTCCAGACTCTACTGCTGGAGTCCGTCGTCCATCTGAGGTAACCTCGTCCCTGGACGGAAAGAAGGCTCGTGAAACGCAGCACCCAAAGAAAAGGGTTCGGGGAATCGATTTAGCGAACGAGAATGTCAATATGGAGGAGGTTGTAGTCGAAGATATCACTGATGAAGAAACCCAAGAGACCCAGAAGCAGGAATACCCAAACATCCAGACTCAAAACCCACCATCCCAAACCCAAAGCCAAACTTCCCCGGTCCCGTCAATGGCCTGGGGGGTAGGTCGCAAGAAACTCTTTAGTGAAGCGGTCCGTGAAGAAACCTGGTATGTGGAAGATTCGGATTCCGAGGATGTAGCTGAAGCTATGAGAGAAGATGATGCTGAGGACTCCCCAGTTGAAGAGGAAGACCCGCGATGCCCTACTATATGCTTTACCAAGGGGGAGTGGCGCAGTTACCGTAGAGAATGGCGCTCGGCTATCGTCGTGAAGGCCCTTGGCCGGTCGTTCCCGTATCTAGTGATAGCGAGAAGGTTCAACTTGCTGTGGGCTAGGAATGGTCCCATCCAAGTCACCAATATTAGAGCGAATGGATTCCTGTTTATGAGATTTACCCATAAGATCGACTATGAATATGCACTTACTGGAGGCCCCTGGATGCTTGGAGATCATTACTTGACAACACAAAAATGAAAAAAGGCTTTAATCCTCGCACTTGTACTGTATTGTCTACGTTGGTGTGGGTGAGGTTACCGGATCTCCCAATCGAGCTTTTCAATCCGCAAGCTGTCCTTTGAATAGTAAGCAAGGCAGGAATACCGATTCGAGTGGACCGAGCTACTGAGTTGGGAGCATGAGAACTGTTCGCTCGTGCATGTATTGAAGTCGATCTCACCAAACCGCTTTTGTCGAAATATGAGATTGAGGGGGTGGAATATGAGCTCCAGTATGAAGGCCTCTCGAATGTTTGTTTTGAATGTGGTTCCTATGTCCACCAAAAGGGTCATTGCCCCATGCTACATAGGGAAAATCCTGATAGCCCATCGCCCCAGACTGAAACAACCCATTCAACACCTCACCACTCCGAAAACTACGGGGAATGGATGATTGCAAAAAGAAGAGAACGCCGGCCGTCCACAATTAGAACCTTGGCACTCACGGAGAGCGGTCGACAAGGAAACATGACTCTGGCCAGGCTCAACCCTCAGGATCCCGATTTGCAGTACTTGTTGAGGAGGAAGGAGCTGTAGAGTCATCCAAGGGAGTGGATCAGACCACCACCAAAAAAGTTGCCACTACGGTTACACTGGAAAAAATTGGAAATGGTACTCGTACCGGGACACCACGCCAACCCCAGCAGGTGTGGGTGGAGGAGCGAGGTCCTCACTCAGGCGAATCCAGTGCTGAAGTCATTATTTCCAAGGAGGGATCCATTATGGAGAAACATGTGGAGAAACCAAACCCGGAGGAGCAGACTGCTCATATAGCTGGAGGAGTTACGTTAGAGAGTGGCAATGGTACAATGGACATTGATCTTGAAAATACACCCAATGCGAAAGGGGGGAACCTCCAAAACCCACTTGGTCTAGGTGCCGACACCACAAACGAAATTACCTAGGGGTGAAGAGGTAGAGGATTATGGAGATAATACCACCTGGAAAGCGAATACCACTAGCCCTACTTTATTCGAACCATCAAACAATAGCATGCAAGCCATGCATACGGGTGAGACGGTCGGCGCACTAAATAAGTTGGCGTCCGGAATTAGTGATCAAGCTACGTTACCGATGAGCACTCTCGGGGTGTCATCGGCAACTAACTAATCCAAGCACCCAGAGATACCCTATGTCCTAGCTTTCCCATGGATATAAACATCTTTTCTTGGAATTGTAGGGGTGCGGGAAGCAAACGCTTCCTACGGGTATTCAAGGAATGCAAGCGCAGGTACAATCCGTGTTTGGCGGTGATTGTCGAGCCTCGTATTAGCGGGTCTAAAGCAGGAGATGTCATTGGGAAAATGGGGTTTGATAAAGAGCTGATCGTGGCTGCAGAGGGTTTTGCTGGAGGAATATGGATCTTATGGGACTCGGGCGTGATTCAGATTGCGGAGAAAGACCGTTCTTCCCAGTTCCTCCATGTTCAAGCTCAGTTGGGCACTCAAAGTTTCTATTTTACGGCAGTTTATGGTAACCCTGCATTAATTCAACGTCGTTCGCTATGGCAGCTTTGAGGAATATTGCAGGAGATATGAATAAGCCTTGGCTATTGACGGGAGACTTTAACTCCCTATTGCATGCATCAGATAAGCTGGGGGCTCACCTTTTGACGCCAGCAGGGTCAAGGATTTCCAAGATTGTGTACTGGACGCTGGACTTAGTGATTTACAGTTCTCGGGACTGCCATTCACTTGGTTCCGTCGGGGAGTGAAGGAGCGCCTGGACAGGGGATTAGCTAACTATCTATGGTCCACTATATTCCCGGAAACAACAGTTTACCATCTTCCTAGGGTCAAGTCGGACCATAGACCATTGTTAATTAAGCTGAACCCCAATGTTCAAGCCCAAGGTCCTAAACCATTTAAGTTTATTGTTGCGTGGCTTACTCACGAGGAGTTCCAAGGGATGGCTGATTCGGCATGGGCTAAGGGCTCTGACTTTCCTAGCAGTGTTGAAACCTTTGTTGTGGAGGCCAAACAATGGAACCAGAACACCTTTGGCGACATACAACGTAGAAAGGAAAGGATCCCGAGGAGGATAGAGCAGTTGGAACAGAGGTTGGGGGGGGGACGCTGACATTGTGTCCCTGCATAACCTTCGAGATGAACTAGAAAATATCCTATTACGGGAGGAATTATTGTGGTTCCAGAGATCGTGCATGGAGTGGATCGCTTCTGGAGATCGAAATACGAAATTCTTTCATGCGCGAACCATGCAGAGAAGAAAGCGAAATAGAATCCTGGCCTTGAAACTGGAAGATGGCGAATGGTGTGAAGACCAAAACCAATTGCAAGAACTAGCACGGAATTTCTTTGTGGCCTCTACCTGGATGATGGAACTCCCACCACTTCTATTCTACACAAATTCCCAGCGTTACCGCAGCAGGACTGGGTGGCAGTTGATGGCCAATTTAACATGGAGGAGCTGCATGCTGCAGTGAAGGGTATGGGACCACTGAAAGCTCCGGGCAAGGATGGACTGAACCCCCTCTTCTATCAACGTCTATGGACTATGGTGGGTACCAAATTCAGCGAGTTCGCTCAAGGATGCTGGGAGGAACCGTCTAAGATCAGCGTGATAAACGAAACTATACTGGTGTTAATACCAAAAACAAAGCAGCCCACACTGATCGAACAGTTCCCGCCCATAATTCTATGTAATGTGGGGTACAAAATCATCACTAAGTGCCTTGCGGAGAGACTAAAACCGTTGATGTCGAAGCTCGTGCATGAAACTCAGACGAGTTTTGTTCCGGGCAGACATATAACTGACAATATCTGTGTTTTGCAGGAAGTAGTCCATTCAATGAGAGCCAAGACGGGCAGAACGGGGTGGATGGTTCTGAAAGTGGACTTAGCCAAAGCGTACGATCGAATCAAGTGGATTTTTGTTCAGGATACTCTACAGGCAAGAGGAGTCTCAGACAAGTTCATAAAGCTGGCGATGGAGTGCATAACATCAACACGAATGCGGATCCAGTGGAACGGTGGCTTATCGGACGAGTTTACCCCATCCAGGGGTCTACGGCAAGGTCGCCCGCTATCTCCCTACCTTTTCACGCTATGCATGGAGCGGTTAAGCCACCTTATCCGAGATGCAGTTGACCATGGTAGCTGGAAGCCTATCAAAATAGCTCATTCTGCACCAGCTTTATCACACTCAGATGATCTAATTCTTTTTGGAGTGGCCTCAGACTTGCAGGTTCACTTGATTAACACCATCTTGGAAGAGTTCAGAGCCGCATCGGGACAACAGGTTAGCAAGGCCAAATCCCGAGTCTTCTTCTCAAGAAATGTCACCACCGAGTTAGCTGCGGAAATCAGTGATGGCCTGGATATTCCGGAAACAAAGAACCTGGGTAGATATCTCGGAGTCCCGGTCATCCACGACCGGGTGTCCAAGGCAACCTTTGTTGACCTGGTCGACAAGATTGATTCACGTCTCGCGGGATGGAAGTTCTCTACGCTCTCTCTAGCAGCCCGCATCACCCTGGCACAATCGGTCTTAGCAGGTCTGCCAGCTTATACGATGCAAACGACCTTCCTCCCGACGATTGTGCGCGAATACATCAACAAGAAGCTTCGCGCTTTTATATGGGGGAGCTCTGAGTCGGGGAGGAAGATCCACTTGATTGATTGGCAAACGATATGTCGCCCACGCATAGAAGGTGGTTTGGGTATGCGAGATGCCACCAAGATGAATGACGCATTCATGCTCAAATTGGCCTGGAGAATTTTTGTGGAGCCGAATGCATTGTGGACTCATATAATTCGAGCCAAATACCTGAAGCAAAGACCCCATGGTTTGGGACGAGAACGACAGGGTAAATTTCGAACATGTGGAGAGGGATTCTCCGGGTCATCCATCTGGTCCCCGAGTCGACGGTGTGGAATATACGGAATGGCCATGAGGTTAAGTTCTGGACAGATAGATGGCTCCATGATGGGCCAACACTTGCTGATCTTGCACCGAACCTGCCGACCGCAGCAAGAGACATTAGAGCTTCTGAAATGGTCTTAAACGAGGCTTGGAATGCGAATTATCTCAGGGCTTTCTTACCGGAGGAAGTTGTCTCCCAGATCCTACTTCATGAAATCCCGGCAGGAGTGGAGCCGGACGTCCCAACCTGGCGTTACACCCCGACGGGAGATTTCTCAATGAAGACGGCTTATGAATTAATTGATGATGCGGATCAAGGGGGAGCCGGACACCACAGATGGAAGGTGATTTGGAAGTTACCAGTTACACAAAGGCTTCGCACTTTCTTCTGGCTTGCCTTCCACGATCTCTTGTTGACAAATGTGGAGAGACGGAGGCGCCACCTTTCCAACGGGGCGGCCTGTAAAATTTGCGGCGGGATTGAGGAATCATTGATCCATGTTTTGAGAGATTGCCCATTCGCTCGAGGGGCATGGGCAGGGCTGCTTAGTGAAGAATCCGATGAAAGCTTCTTTCAAGAGGAGTTCAAGAGCTGGGATATGCACTCACTACCTTACAGGTAGAGGTAAGGACCTTGATGCTACACTCTTTGCCGTAATGTGCTTGCTGCTGTGGAAGAATCGTAACAAGTTTGTGTTTAAGGATGCTTTGGCGCCCTTTGATAATTAAGATGCAAAATGAGGCTAAGAGACACCACAAGCAGATCACATATGCCTTTGCCAAGGCTGAGCACACCTTGGGCGTTCCAGGGATGATAATGGAAACTACCACCCGAGGGCTGGGCATGCATTAACACGGATGGAGCAGTGATCCTGGCCCTTCAAAGCTCTACAGCGGGCGGTGTAATCAGAGTGATAATGAAATTTTTCGGCAGACGTTCACAATGAATTCAGGAGGAGGCTCAATCACCCGAGCTGAGCTGATGGGAATGGCACAGAGGCTTCGCTGTGCCTGTGAGGTGGGGATTCGGAAGGCTATCCTCCAGACAGACTCCAAAATAGCCATCCATCTCCTAGAGTCGGCATCACCTACTCATCCTCATTTTATGGCCGTGTCGGAGATTAGGCGTATTATGCAGCGTGATTGGCAGGTACGGATCGAGCATGTCTTCAGGAAGGGGAATGCGGTGCCAGATTTCCTTGCTTCTACCGGCCACTCCGTTCCTCCGGGAGTTCACATCATCAATTAGCCAAGCAGCTTGCTCAATGATTGGCTTCTCTCTGATCGGATAGGGGTTGAACACTTGTTTCAGGTTGATGTTTGGGTGCCCTTCGCACCCTTTTTCCAAAAAAAAAAAAAAAGAAGTACAAATGTAAAGAAAATAAAGGTAACATGACATGCCACAGTAACTCTGCATTGTTTATTCCAATCATTAGATATATAATTAAGTAACATATTTATCTATTTTGTAAGATTTGTGTATTGTCATTGTACAAATATTATTAAGATATAAATACATACCTAAAGTTGACATAATACGAACTGAAACTCACCAGTAGTATGGCTAGATAGGCCACCAATGATTGTGATTGATCAGCTACGGCTGGACAATGTAACAGCAGTTTCTGATTAATAAAGCTCAATACAGGTTGACATAAAAAAACATTTACTTGCTACAAAATATTTAAATTACATGTTTATGTGACAGTTTGGTACATTACGTAATTCGGTGTCATTTCTTAAATAAAAGATTAACAAATGTGCTACATAAACCATCTTAATAACATATTCCTATAAAAGAACCATCTTAATAACGTAACATTTCACATAAATTAGTGTTTATATTCAAATGTAAAATTATCAATTAAGTACGAACTTATTCCACTGTTATCTAATATAAACTCACTTTATAAAATAAACATTACACTTTTATACCTGCAAAGCTACAATAACCTATTACCGTTTTTAAGTTACCATCTACATCTACACATAAATATAAGAGAATGTCATCGAAAAAATATTGACACGTCAGCCGCTGCTCCACAGCCCGCACACGGCGGAAGATCTTTTCCGTCATTCTAACACTTTTCGAATTCCTTCTCCTCCTCCGTCTTTCTCTTCGAATTTCAACGCTCCCATCCCCAAACCCATCTCCTTGATTCTCCCCTGCGGCCGCTCCGTCGTCCCCTTGCGGCGGTGCAACCACAAACCGGAAGTGCTCTGCTCCTTCGGCTCTCCAAAGCTCAAACCTTACCCCTTCCCCTGCCTATGCCGGCGGAGGCTCCGCGTTTAGTCCCAGCCCTTTTTCCGTCGTGGATCCATCCGGTTTGATGGTGAATCCGCCGTCCTGCCACATCATAATAAGTTAATCCCCACCTGCACCAGCACTAGCATAGTTCATGAACACGATCAACGCAATCTGATTTGGAATCCCCTTACCATGATCGTCTGAACCACCATTACAACCACACAAGAGAGCACCGAAACTCCCCTGTTGTCCATGGTGCCCCTCCACAAAAGCTAAATCATTCTCACCCAATTTTTTTATTTTACCTCATTCCCCCTGCATCTCCATCTTCAACCATATCTGCTAATCCTTGATAAATCCAATTTCCCCATTCAACAGAGAGTTAAGAGAGGGATCCAATAGATACCTCAAATCCAATTTCAGTACTGCATGTCTCATCAATCTGAAGAATGGTGTAGAACTCTCCGGGATTTCTCTGTGCTTCTGCTCTCCGTTCGGCGTCCGACCATCCCGTTCTCTTCGCCTGGGGTTTCCCTTCTTCTTTTTGCGCTTTTGATTTATGGTGGCAGCATCTCTATCTTATTCGATCGACAAACGGACCTAACATCGGTGAACCCCTGGCAATGATTTTTTAAGCACAACACCAGATTGCCTTTCTGTGACGAACTCGGCGGTTTAGCTACTGCAATTTTTGTCGGCAATCTCAAAGCTTATTTTCTCCCCGATGTTGATTCATCTTTCTTTCTCTTGCCTAAAGTTAAACACCAAGGATTGCTATTTTGCGCAGAGGAAAAGAGAAGTGTTTAGGTGTACATTCATTCCGTGGGGCTCTCAATTGGGCTGGAATATTGAGCTACATATTTTATGGGCTCTAAGTGAATTTCTTAGTTTTATATTATCTTTCTTTTTATTTAGACGAGAGAAACTCAACCAAATTATATATTTTATGGAATTTTTGGAATTCAATTGGAAATTATCATATACTTTATGTCAGTAATTTTTTTTACCACGTCAGCACTCAGCAACTACTTGATAACTCACAACACAACGATCTGTTTTCTTTCATTTTTTTAATAGTAAAAACGAAAATGCTGTTTCTAATGCTTTCCATGGAGAGACTAAAGGGGACAGAGAAATTAACGGGAAAATATAAGAGATACATAATAAAATATTGTATTAATAG
This sequence comes from Linum trigynum, assembly GCA_964030455.1. NCBI lineage: Eukaryota > Viridiplantae > Streptophyta > Magnoliopsida > Malpighiales > Linaceae > Linum > Linum trigynum. The sequence goes on from OZ034818.1 coordinate 7,396,554, forward strand.
TTGAGTGCTTATTTTAGTATAATTTTTTTTGTAATTATCCAATAATTGACAATTTAAATTAGTAAGGCAAGACACTAAATTATTTAATATATAAACCACGTAAAAAGTATCCCGGCCAATCGGCCGGGCACCAACTAGTACTATAAGGAATTCAATATATGATAGGAATATTGTAAGTGAGTAATTATAAACACATAGTTAGTTTAATAATCCCACATTTGCTTTACGATGAAGAAAATCATTCTAACCATCAAAAATGTTTTTCTCTTCCTTCTTTTCTATCATTAATCCCAACTTTCCTCTACAAATTTCATTGCAATGCAATGTTCCTTTTCATTAATCATTATTCTGCCAAAGGTAATATAGCTTAGCGGTGAAACGATTGGTCTGGTTGGCTCAGAATATGTGAGGTTCTGAGTTCGATCCCCAGTGACGCCGTTTGTGTAGTTGCTTCTTCCATCGGCCACAAAGCACAGTCATTAATCATGCAATTGAACTCCTCAGCTAGATGTGTTTGCTTCTTCCATCGACCACAAAACAGAGTGGTGGATCGGACGATCTCCTTGGTCGATTTTAGAGACGAAAAAGAAGTTGTCTGATTACCCTCTCACAATAACCCAACCCCAAAACAGAGTGGTCGATGTCTCCTTAATTGGTCGATTTTAGATATCGGAAAAAAAGTTCTCTGATTACCCTCTTCCAATAACCTAATCCCATTGGTCGCAAAACAGAGTGACCAAACTCTTTCCTTGACAAAAGAGATGACTTCCTCTATTCTTCTACTCAACCCGAATTTGATGGGATCGTCGGCCATGCAACCCGACGACAAAGGGGAAGAAGCCAGAAGGAGTATTTAAAATTGACTGCCCAGGCATCCACTGTCGAGTCTGATTGTTGGTATGGAATATATATATATATATATAGACATGGAACCGTGCATGAGGTGTAGGTAAGAAATCAATCTGATCCCTTTCGTCGAATAAAAATTGGGGAGTGGAAAGGCAACTTGGCCAGCTGCCAAGCCAATCGTCAGAGGATAGGGGGTGAGTAATTGGGGAAAGCGGGTGCAAAATAGTTACGGCAAATCCAGCCGCAGCCCACTGGATCCCTAATGCAAAACAGGCAGGCGCTATTTATATTCTAACGTTCTAACCCCTAGGTCTCTCTCTTGCTAAATATGGTTAGGGGGTGTCCGTGGATGGTCAGTTCTCATCATTTTAACCACCAAATTCATGAGTTTAGGGTTTAACGATGGAAAATTCAAACACGTTCCTAAATTTCAACCCTTCGATTTTCTTGAGTCACGGTGTGGGTCGGGTTAGATGAAAATCCAATCCATTACACGAGAACAAAATGTTTACGCTAATAAAATAATGCAAAGAAAAATACATATGTGGCATTATAAGAAACTACAAAACAAGTAAGATATCGTAGTTGGGGGGAGTTGAAGAAGGTAACAGAGTACAGAGGCAGACCGAGAGATGGGAGAGCACAGAACGAGGGTCAGTTTGAGCAAGAGGGGAGTTCACCCGTCAGTGAACACAACTTCCAATCGAGAGCTAGTTGAGAGAGAGGACTCTCGTTTGTTTTTAATTCTCGAAATTGTTCTCTCTTCTCCTTTTTATATATTAAAGTTTTAGTTATTATTTATAATGACTTATTTCAATATTATAATGACTAGCAATTATATTTGCTTCTAATACTAAAATTTATTATTCCTTTTTTATTTAAACAACAAATATTTACATTCAATTATATTTGTCTCTATATGCGCTTTGCAGTTATGCATAATATATCATATAGTAGCAAATACGATAACTGCGTCAAAAGCTATTTTTTAAAATTATTTTTAAATCTATTTAAAAAAATTATGAATTAGAAACAAATAATATGACATTGAGAAACAAATATTATATATGCGGCCATAGAATAGATATAGAGACCGATATTATAATTAACTCTAATTAATTATCTCTAAAGCAAGGTTTTCTTGTAGTTGAGGAATATATGAATGATAATTACAGTAAGAAATTTGTAGTTGAGGAATATATATTGTATTTATAATGAAGTATCACGGGTATGTTTGGATAAACTCGGGTTGTAACCATCCAAAATCAAATCCAACCATAAAGTTGTGGTTTTAAAAATATAAAACTGCACCCACCGTACACATAACATTAAATATTCATGAATATAAAAGGTGGTTCATTTATGACAAAAAAAGGTGGGTCGTTTAGGTTGAACGAGTGCGACAGTTTACGGTTTGTTTTTCTCATCCCTATATATGGTAACCTATTAATGAAATCTTTTTCCAGGGTAGTTAATAATTAATATAACCGCCTCACTATTGGAGGCGGGAGTTGGGTGTGCGTTCTATGGAGCCTACACCGTTGTATTGTGACAATCAGGCAGCATTACACATCGCAGCAAGTCCAGTTTTCCATGAGCATACAAAACATGTTGAAATGGATTGTTATTTTGTGAGAGAGCGTGTGACGTCAAAGGAGATAGATCCGAGGAAGATTGTAACAGGCGATCAAGTGGCAGATGTGTTTACCAAAGGTTTAGGAAGTAAACAGTTTGCCTACTTTGCGTCCAAGCTTGGTCTTTATGATATTCATTCCTCCGCCTGAGGGGGAGTGTTGAGTGACAGTTAGGCGACGTAATTAAGTTACATGGGCTTAATTGTCTCTAGGTGGTTAGTTGTGGAGTGCAGTGGTATTTTACCTAATTCTCTCAACCCTATTTGAACTTGTTGTTAGGGTTAGCTGCACACATTTATATATATATATATATATATATATATATATATATATATATGTTGGTTGTGGCATTATTGCCGTGTAACTGTGTGTGAGATGTTCATAATAAAAGTTGCAGTCGAGATCTCTCGTTGATCTCTCCGTGGAGTAGTCTCGTTCACATCGAACGAGGAAACCACGTTAAATAGTTGGTGTTATTTCGTTTTCGCATTTCGCTTATTTTATAGAGAGAAGGATACATTACCTCCTAAAAACCACGTTAATTATTTCCAACGAGGAATTAAAGTGATGGGCGACGAATGGACCAAACACCGCCTTCATGCACTTGGAAAGGTTGTCTCCGGCGGGCAAGCTCATCACTTTCCCCTCGTAGCTGGCGTTCCAATTCATATCCCATACTTCTAGGTGTCCAATGGCAAAGGAGCCCTATTTCTGGACCTCGGCTTCCACTTCCATGGCGGATGGCATGTACATTGGGAGGTTGAAGGAATCCTGCTTTTGTTGATCAATCAATCCCTACAATGAGACCACGACAGATAGTTATATACATGTGACACTTCAACGAGACCTCGGCTTCCAGCTTTTGCAGATCATCATGCAAGAAGGCGTTCTTCACATCCAGTTGATATAGAGGTCAACTACGAAGGAAAGCAACAGCTAGCAAGGAGCGAACGGTAACCATCTTGGCAATTGGAGCAAATGTCTCTGTAAAATCAACACCATACTCCTGAGTGAAGCCCTGGGAAACCACCCGAGCCTTAGACCGGTCAAGAGTGTCATCTGGTTTGATATTGAGGGTATACACTCATCGACTACTGACAATAGGAACCTCAGGCAGAGGTCGAGGAACGACTTCCCATGTGTGGTTGGCATAAGCGCATCGATCTCGTAGTCCATAGCCCGATCTCACAACGGATTACCCTGTGCCTGTGAGAAACGAGTCGGAATAGGAATAGCCTCGACTCCATAAGTAACAAAATCATGATATCGAACTGGTGGTTTCCCGAGATTAAGCGAAGCAATCGACGAGGCATGACAGGAGCTTCCAAATGAGACGCAACTGGAGAGGAGTCCATGGTGGAAGGAGTGGACGGAGCACTGGACGACGTGGAGCCCATGGAAGAGGGAGGAGAATAAGGGGGGCGGGGGTAGCTCATGAACATCATCATCATCATCGGGAAAGGACGGTGGACCAAGGGACGTAGCAAAAAGGGGCGGAGAGGTGGACGACGAACTAGAGTAATATATCAAGTTCTCAAAAAAGACGACGTTACAAGACACACGAAGACGCTGGGTGGAGGGTTCGAAACAAAGATACCCCTTGTGGATATCACTATAGCCAAGGAACACACAACGAGAGGTTTTAGACATCAGCTTAGTGCGCTCAGAGCGAGGACGGAGAAGGAAACAAGTACAACCAAAAAAACGAAGACGAGAGTAAGGTGGGTGTTTAGCAAAAAGCTTATGGTAGGAACTAGACTGTCGTCGACAACAAAAATTCTAGCATCTCCCTGACTAGGCTTGATGTCCATAACAGATTGTGTACGAAGCCGAGTCTCCTCGTGCAGTAAGGCGCCGAGAACTCCGTCCATTTTGAGGGACTCGCGATGACGAGCGAGGAATTGGAGCAAACGAAGCCGATTCTATTCAGCCTTCGCCTCTTCAGAAACACCCGACGGCATCAGCGCAGTAGAGACTAAGTCCTGCTCAGTCCAGAGCTGCCGTGCCTCATTGTAATAGGATACGATATCACGATCGCCCTGCTAAGGCTGAGTAAGCACAATTTCGAGCTCAAATTGACGAGCCACGCTCGTCGTCCCGTACGTCTCAGCCAGATTCTTCCACATAGCAGCCGCCGTTGGAAGGGTACGTAAACCCAACACGATCGAAGTCTCGACGGAATTAAGAAGGGCAGTCTTGACGCACGCATCATTCTGCTACCATTGAAGCAAGACCTGCGCGGTAGCAGGTGGAACAACGAGTCTGGGCGACGATCCATCGAGCATGGAAAGAAGCTCTTTGCCTTCGATATAGATACGAAACCGGAACTCCCAAAGGCCGTAATTCTTCGAGTTCAAACGCGCGGAGATACGATCTGAATCCATTGCAGAAAGCTCTGATACCATGATAATCGAAACGGAGTAACTAAACGAAGAACAAGATCGAAACGGAACACGACTCAGAATTTAACGTGGTTTCCTTGCTCGGTGTGAGTAAGACTAGTCCACGGCAGGAAACAGAGTCTCGTATAGTCATATGTTCCACAATTACATATATATATATATATACATATGCATATACCGTTTAGGCTAGCGTACGTTAGTCGTACATTGTACGGCCGTCGAGTTTTACTATTTAGAACAGGAATTAACCGAAATTTTGGGCATGATACTATACCCTAACCTCTAATGGATAAACTCCAGTCCCTAATTCTCTAACCCAAGCCACGATATTCATTTAATCTAAAAAATAATAACCGACGGTTCTGATTCAGTGAAATATATTGAAGTGCAAACACCAAGTGTGAACACATGCTTACAGCGTACGACTGACGTACGCTAGCCTTTGCCATGCATATACATATACATATACATATACATATACATATACATATATATATACATATACATATACATATACATATACATATACATATATATATATATATATATATATATACATATACATATATATATATATATATACACACATATATATATATACACACACATATATATATACACATATATATATATATATACACACATGGTGGCGTATTCGGTGCACCCACTTTTTTGGGTGCACTCAATGCACTCGCCTCATAATCGTCATTTCAAGCATGCAATTCATGTCAAAACGGTATCATTTGTAACTTATGATATTATGAACAAGAAACACATGAATTTGAAAAAAACTCATTGCAAATTTACTTTAATTTGAAGAATTTAGGATTTAGTGATTTAGAGTTAGGTTTAAGTTTACAATTTGGGATTTTGGTTTGAGATTCAAAATTGAAGGTTAAGGGGTTAGGGTAATGGATTGATTAGTTGAGATTTTATATTATCTCATCATATTAGAATAATGCTACCAACAAAATTTTAAAATTTGATGTATTATAGCCACTTTTAGAGTTGGGTGCATTCACTACAAAAAAAAACTGTCTATGCCAAGGGTTATTTTCACTTATAGCAAGGGTTTAAACCCCGGCTACAAGACATAGCAAGGGTTATACCAACCCAGGGGCGGAGCTAGGTGGTACTTCGGGTGGGCCCCGGCCCCCCCGAGAGTTTTGAAATCACGTACAAAATTCTATCGAGTTTTGAAGAATTACGTATGAAATGAAGATTAGTATAAATACAAACTGTGTGCAATAATGAAGCATATGATTTGTGTGTAGTCCAGTGGAGTAGAAGTCGATTGTTGTCATTCATGGTTTTGGTTCGAAACCTCATGGCAGCAAATTTTTATTGATTTTTTAACCTTCTTAACTAACCGTGATAAAAAAAATCATATTTAATTGTCTTTAACCTTCTTAATTGAGCGTGACAAGGACCATATTAATTTTTTTAACCTTGTTAATTTAGTTTTACCATGAAGCATATTAACTTTCATAATTTGTTTTACAAGTCATGTAATTTTGAAGTAGCTTAATTATGTTCTTCAAATTTTAAATTTATATTTCTAATAATAGTTTTGGCATTTTCATTATCTCAAATATTACAAATAAATAATAAATAAATATTAATATTAAGTATATTTTATGATATATTTTCTTCTACATATTACACTTTCTAAACTTCGGCCCCCCCCCCCCCCCCCCCCCCCCGACGGTCAAATCCTGGCTCCGCCCCTATACCAACCCTTGGGTCAACCCTTGGCAATGCTGCCCCTGCTACATGTAGCAATGGTTTTGAGCGACCCTTGGTGGAAGTCCCATGCAGGGGTTGTACCAGGGGTTTAAAACCCTTGCAAGATTAACAAGGGATTAAAACCCTTGCTATATGTCTCTAAAATTGAAAGAGATAATTTCCACATTACTACGTATAGCAAGGGTTAAAACCCATGCTACATTTCGCTTAGATAAAAACAAATTAGGGTCACTTTTTCGTTGCTAACTAACTGTCGCTAAAGAAATGGTCGCTAATATCAAACCTAATTCATCTTTCAGAACCACTTTTTGGTTACTAAAGTGACTTTTTCGTCACTAAAGTTAGAACATTCTCGTCACCAAATGTGAACCGAAACATTGAGTTTTCCTAACTATTCAACACCAAATAAATAGTGAACAAAAACACTTCAATAAACTGTGGTTTTTCTTATTATATCTCTCCATAACCAGTTCAATGATCGACAATCTTAAAACAATATCACTCCATATATCATTCATATGACGTTCGGAATAATCTAAACATATTCTAAACACAAGAAAACATCTAGAGTTACACCTTAATGATCTATAACTCAGCCGAGTGCATGAGAGAGCCTGATGAACACTTACACCCTGGTTGGACTAGAAATATGTCACTGCTGCTGTCACACTGATATGCTTTCAGAAACCAATTCGGGAATGGCTGACAATTCTGCAATGGCAGGTGCATTTCCACAATCCATATTTACCCCTGAAACAAATCACCATCAGAAGGCTTTTCTTTTTCTTAAGCTTTAAAGATTATGTAAAAATGCATTGATCATGAAGCGGTCATCGTGGTTTAAATTCTGAGAGTACCTGCTTTCAGCGCAAGAGCCACTGCATCCTCTGTTGTAGCCGTGTAAGTAAGAACATTATAGTAAATCTCAATAGCACTACAATCTGAAGCTAAGTATTTTAGTCTTTACCAGGAACCAGTTCTTCAAGTGATAGATTACTAGAGGTTTCAACCTAAGTATCTCACCAGCAACTCCAGCCCACCAATAACCATTATGTAAGTTATGAAGAAAGTCGCCTTCATAGGAATCGAGACACCAACCGTCTTTGGTATCTCGCACAATACATTACAATGCAGTCAGTTTCATTTCTTTGAATTTTTACTATGTTAATTCAACAGCTAAATAGTACTATGGATTCATACTCAGTTGCAGAATGGTGTATGAAATTGTCCAGTTGCTGAAATGCAGTTCCTGTGAATTGCGATTATGCTGCCAAGGAACACATTGATGAACTGGAAACGAACTGGAAACCTTGGATAACAGACTTTGACTTTCCTGCACAAAAGAAGCCAGCAAGTATAAGTGGTGAGGAAGAAGAATGCGACACCAATGACGAGCCTCCTGATTGCGAGTGAAACATATGATATGGCCAAGTTGTCCCAGTACACATCCCGGGGTTCTGGAGTCCATTCAATGTCAATCAGCCATTGTGCTGGATTCCTGGATTGTTGTGTTTGTGCACAAGTGGCAGCAGCCCATCTTGTTTTAAAGGAAACGAATGCAGCTGGCATTACAGCATCCCGGTTGCTCATGACCTACTGTATTTCTGTTGAGATCTAAAGAAAAGGTTAGAGAAAGTTAGGACCATTCTGGTTGAAACCAGGAGGGTTATGGATCGTTCATGAAGTGATTCTAGATATGTGGCCTAAAGAACAATATGACAGTTGTCTTACCTCTCCGATATTCTCTCAATCTCTGATGTGTAGTGGTTGATTGCATCCACCCTTGCCCCACAAATGCCAAGGAAACCAGTTTGTTTGATGAAAAAGGGGAAAAGCATTAGTGAAGAGAATTAAACCACTAATTATAAGAGTGCATCAAGCTCTATCTTGTATATGAAGTATGTAAACAAGATACTGTTGGAGCAATCAACAATTCCTTTATTGTGGGTTTCGTAGAAGGATTTCTTGATTACTTGATTTGGTAGTAGACAAAAGTTCAGAACCAACTCTACCACCAGTAATCCGGCTTCTAATACCAAGTGAGAGGAAAACAAAAGTCAAATTTTGCAAAAGAAACAAATGGAATCTCTTATTGATAATCAACATAGTCAAATTAACTCCTCAATCAAATCCTATATAAATCGAGCCCAAAGGAAGGAAGAACAGAATCAAGACTAGAGATCGATCAATGAAATTTCAGCACAAAAGCTACATTGGTTTGGTCCACGGTAGTACATCCAACTGTTATTTATGCACTTAATATAATAACCTGAAGGAAGGTTAGTCTCACCTTTACAGAGCATATTTATGTTGGGCATCAGAAGATTACAAGAATCGCGTTGCAAACTTTTGGAGCTGCAAATTCAACAGGCAAACCAGAGGGTTCACTTCAGGAACCTAGATAGTAGGAACAGACAAAACAAGTCTTACCTAAAACATGAACACGCGTATCTATAACGACAACGAAAAAACCAGAACCCATAATCCAGATGAGCTGCATTCGCACTCAGATTGGTTTTTGGGGAGCCAAACATAATCATTTTAGAAACTTGATACGCCGAGTTAATGCAGTGTTCAAAAGCTTGCCTTGCCCATATTACGCCCATTACTGAAAAATACAGCTCTGCTGCCCCTAAGAGAAAACAGAACATACAGCAGTAGACAAAGCAAGAAATCATTAACGAAAATTTGATGCAAAGTTTCAAGAGGTGCCCCACTAAGTTAAAACTCATCACCAGGCTCTAGTGATTTGCTATATTCCCCATGTTCCATAAAACGGAGTATTTTCAAGTTCCCTTACCTCAAAGACAAAAGGCAAGCCTCCTGAAACAATAACAAAGTGAAAGAAACATCACCACTAACTTATTACATGCCAATATCACTGCTAATTGCCCAAAAAGCTAAACAAATAGAGAAACCTAATCAATTAGTGAAATGAGTAATCCATCAGCACCCGTAGCCGTAGTCAAATCAAGTTCCCCGTGATGTAAACCATGCAGCAATTGGCTCCCAATCAAATTCTCGGGAGTGTAAAATCAAGGGTTAAGGTTTTCCGCAGTTCGTCGGCGGGAAGAAGTACACAGAGGGAAGATGCGGGTACTTACCTGGAGATCTCATCCCAATCATGGCTGAATCGGTTGACCACGAGCCGCTCTTCCTCACAGAAGATGGCCTGATCGACGAACCATCCCTAGTGGAAGTGCGATGACAAGTATGAAATCGAGGCAGCTTCTGCGCACTCTGCTTTCCTCTCCGATGGTTTGACATTTGGGGAACTTTGTTGGAATCCCTAACAATATGAAGGGACTTTGGTCGTGGATTTTATGGCCCGCCACCTCCATGGAGCTCGATGCCGAGAATCAATGTTGGCGGTGTGGGCTAGAGATCGAGGAGATGAAAGGAGGAACGTAAGGTATCGACATGTATGCGGGAATCTCTAGAGCTCGACGATCGCTTTTCGCCATTCCCTCTCCAAATTTTAAACAGAATAGGGGCCGAATAGAAAACCAGAAAATCATAGAAGGGAAAGTAGGAATTTTCAATTTCGAACTGGAACAGGGGATGAGATTAAGTAAATTATGTAGCAAGGGGTTTCGAAACGTTGGCACAAACCCTTGTTACAACGAATTTCGGAAAAAATATTAGGGATTTTGAAACCCTTGCTACGAAACCCTTGCCATAGGGTCTCTTTTTTGTAGTGATTGAACGCACTCAAAAAAGTGAGTGCACCGAAGTAGCCACTACAACTAGCTAAGGAAAAAATCCCAAAGTACACTAGTTTTTAAAAAAAATTCCCAAAATACATTAGTTATAAAAAAAAATTCCAAAACTACACATGTTTGAGCATCACCGTTTTAGACAAACGCGGTGAAGATCATCACCGCGTTTGACAAACACGGTGAATACTTCATCGTTTTAAACAAAAACGGTGAAGTATTCACCGTTTCAAACCAAAACGGTGAACACATCACCGTTTTGGTCAAAAACGGTGAAGCCTTCACCGTTGTTAACTAACGCGGTGATCATTTCCCACGTTTCCCACCCCTGGTAGGTCAAAATTAGGTCGCAGCTACCACCTATTCACCGTCTGAGACAAACGCGGTGATAGTGTTCACCGTTTTTGACAAAAACGGTGAATAGTAGGCAGATTTTCCTATAAATAGCACACCACCAGCAGTTGTAAAAACATAACCACTCCCCTTTCTTCAAATTTCAGCAGCCAAAATCGAGCATAATACACAGAACAGAAATTTTTCGGTATGTTGAGACTTTTCGTATTATGGTCTAATTATGTTTTTAGTAGTTATAGTATGATTTAATTTTCGTATTATGTTGTTGTTAGTTAGTTGAACTTATGTTCGTTAGTTATAGTATGATTTAATTTTCGTATTATGTTGTTGTTAGTTAGTTGAACTTATGTTCGTTAGTTATAGTATGATTTAATTTTCGTATTATGTTGTTGTTAGTTAGTTGAATTTATTTTCGTTAGTTATGGTATGATTTAATATTAGTTGTACAATATGATTTTGGTTAATTTTACTGTCTTTAAGCTAATAGATACTTATTGTAAATTGTAGATATGGGTAAATTCAAGAAGTTTCATCTTACTATTCGGTGGAATGGAAGGGTGACAAACTCTGACATAGGCATTGATTATGAGGACGGCGAATCCATTATGCTGAAAATTGAATCCCGATTCAATTTTCAAGAACTCTATGATCTTTGTGCAGAAAGGGTTTGTACGAGCGGACAGACGAGACTTGGCAAAATTACTTACCGGTATCCAGACATGAGTGCTGGCGGGGTCGTGTTCCAAGAAGTTGTCATAAACAATGATGACGCGGTTATGATGATGTTACAGTTCCTAAGCGATAACCAAGTCCGGCTTGCAGAGGTGTATGTTGAGACCGAGGCGCTCGGTGAATCTCATTCTCACCAGTATTCTTATGATGATGGTTTTGCAGGAGGGTACGAATGGGGTGGTAGTTCGAGCAACTACCAAGGCGGTGGTTATACAGGAGGTTACGGGGAGGGTGGTGGTTCAATCAACTACGGTGGATCGAGTAGTGCAGGATGGGACCAATACTCGCAACCTCCTAAACCAGCCCCATTTGTTGAGGCCGATGGTGTTCAATGGCCTGCTTGGGGGCCAGAGTGGTATGGAATCGAGAATACCATTCGATCAGGGCGTACTTCACATGAGCGAGAGGACGATGTTGGTGATCGTGGTCATGTTGATCCTTCTAGCTCGAGCTATCCATTCGAGTCAAGCGACGAGGATACTGAGGAAGATTTGATATCAGTGAGCGAGGAGGAGGAAGATACTGATGATAACGAGGATGAGGCGGCATTTCGTGAGGCACCCACGCCATATTACACACAGGTTCCAACTCAATTTTTACATAGTCAGGATGATCCCCCCGACTTTGTCCCTATGCCAGTGTACAATCCGACGGTCAATCTGGAGGTGGGTATGGCGTTCACATCGAAAGACGCTGTGCAGGATGCATTTACAGAAGAGGCGTTGAGGCGCAATTTCGAGTGGAAGGTAAAATATTCTGACAGTAAACAATTACATGTCATATGCAAGCATGATGCAGAGGGTTGTACGTGGCAACTGCGGGCTGCAAATATGAAGAGAAAGGGTGCTTGGGTGATTCGCAAAGCTGAGACGATCCACACATGCTCCTCTTCTATACTTTCCCAAGATCACAGGCAACTAAAGCAAAGAAGGTTGGGAGAACTATTAAGCACCTTATAGAAGCACAACCAGATATCAAGGTGAAAGCTATCATGGCAGAGGTGAAGGATCGACATTCTTACACGATAAGGTACAAAAAAGCATGGCATGGTAAGCAGAAAGCCATGGCTGAGGTGTATGGTGATTGGGAGGATTCGTATGCTTTACTCCCTAGACTTATGGGAGCAATGGAGGAGTCCAATCCTGGGACTGTTTTCGTCCCAGTATACAACAATGTATACACTGAGGATCAAGTTCGAGTACAGGATAAGCTGATGTTCCATCGTCTTTTTTGGGCTTTTAAACCATGCATTGACGGTTTTGGGTTCTGCATACCGGTTATTCAGGTATTTTACCAACTAGTTCCGGTTTTAAATGTTGTATTATTTGCTGTTAAGTATATTTCATACTAATTATATCCTAAATTTTTATTCAGGTTGACGGAACTTTCCTTACTGTGAAGTACAGAGGATGTCTTCTAATTGCCACTGGCGTTGATGGAAACAGGCGGATTTTCCCGCTTGCATTTGCATTAGTGGAAGGGGAGAACAGTTTAAGTTGGGCTTGGTTCTTTGACCAACTGCACGAACACGTGACACAGCGGGAAGATATTACGATTATATCCGATCGACATGCGGGGATAAGGAATGCTGTTGGTGGTTTTCCCGACGAGTGGGGGTGGAGATGGAGATGGTGTATTCGGCACTGGCTCGCCAATTTCCAACACAAATTTGGGAAGAAGAAAGACATCAAAAATCTACTTTGGAATGCAGGTACTCATGTTTTTCTTATGCGATTTAAGTTTGTGTTTATTAAGCTGATAAGCAGATGTTATTCATCATGTATTGACCAGTTAGTCTTTTGTTCACCTTTTAGCGGTTGCACATCAACCAAAAAAGTACGAGCAGATCATGAAAACGATCCGTCAGACCCACCGAGCTGGAGCAGTATGGGCTGAAGGTCAAGAGTTGCCCATGTGGACGTTCCATATGGACAACAGGGCTAGATGGGGCATTGCAACTACCAACCATGGAGAAAGTATAAATAATGTGTACAAGGGTCTTCGAGCGATGCCTATTTCTGTCATCGTGGAAATGTCTTATTGGAAGGTCAACGAGTGGCGAGTTGCTCAGCTACAGCTAGCTATAGGGAGGGAGTTGCAAGGTCATTCAATAGCACATGACGTATTCGCTCAAATGCAGAAGAACGATGAAAAATCAAGTAAGCATAAGGTTGTTCTTTTTAACCGCAGTGAAGGAATATTCGCTGTCGAAACAGGTATATGGGGTGGAGGGAGACGTGGTCACAATCGTCAAACGGTCAAATTGCACTACGAATTAGGGGAGTGTTCTTGTCAAAAGTATCAGAACGAAAGGATACCCTGTTCACATGCAATGGCGGTTGCTAAGTCAATAACCATGAACAGAAACAGCCTGGTGAGTCCTTACTACACTGAACAAGCGATACGGAACTCATATAATGCAGCTTTGAGCCCCATGCCAGATGAAGCGTATTGGCCTATATACGTTGGAAAGTTGATTATCCCACCGTTGCACCTAAAACGCACCAAAGGCCGTCCTAGAGTTGAAAGGATACACAATGAGATGGATCAAGTTGAACGGACGAGAAGGGGACCGAAGCGATGCTCTAAGTGCAGACAACCTGGTCACGACAAGAGGCGTTGCCCAGGACAACCATCAACTTAATTTGCATTTACTTGTATTCTGCTACTAAATTGATCGCTTGTTTAATTTTTAATTAACGTTTGCATTTGAAGTCCAAGTATTTTGTTAAATCAAAAATGTTTTCCTTGTCGATACGATCGCGCGGCCGCAAACGGCTCGTTATTTCGACCTCAAACGAATAAGATACGGGCGTTTTAGTTTATAGTACGCAAAAGTTACTTTAACGATACGATCACGCTTTGACGTCACTTATCTCACTCGTTTGGACTCGGAATTGGGATCTGTAAAATTCTATGCGATCGTGGTTGATTTGCCCAACTTTTTTGTGTTGAGGGAAGATACTGATTCTTGATAAAATGATCCAGAAAATTCATTCGACAACTTAAGTGCGTAGGATAGTTTTTAGACAATGCAAACTCAAATAACAACACCTAAAAATCACAAAAACAACATTGATAGTTCACTACAATGATAAAACGATAAATTCACTAATTTGCTTCATTTTGGCCCCCATCTCCACCTCTTCCTCCTCGTCCTCCACGACGTCCTCGACCCCTTCTTCCCCCCTCCGCCGCTGCTTCTTGGCGGGCTCGCTCAACGGCTGGTCGCGGATTTCTCTTGACCCGAGCCCCAACTGGGGTTACATATGGTGGTGGTGGTGGCTGAGTTGGAGCGGTAGCTTGACGAATGATCGGAGTTTGTTGTTGCGGGGTCTGAAACATCGAACTTTGTTGCTGATGTTGGAATTGAGAGAACCCATGAGAGAAAGTGTCCCATTCCTGAGATCCTCCACGACTCGATGAGCCTCCACCGGCATCCGCTGTAGGTGCCCACTGGTACTCGAACGGTTCGGGGAGCTCGGTTTCTTGAGTGGTACGCACCTCTTCGAACGTAGGCAAAGGCCTGCGTTTGCTCCTTCGTGGGGGCTCAACCGGGGGCACAATGGCTGCATCATCACGGAATGAGGGTCGTGCCGGGGCAGGAACGGGAGGATAGGCCACGACATCCCTCCTTTGCTCTCTGGTGCAACTCAGGAGGTTATTCATAAGTCGGGTCAACCAAGTAGTCTTCCGCTCATCCATGGTTGGAGCACTTTCGAGAGTGTACTTCGCGTGTTCCAAACCATCAACCTAAGGAAAGCACAAAATATATCAAATTAACTAAACATTAAAATAAATATATTTAAGAATGAGGGAGATTAGGATGACTTACCACCGAACCCATCACAGCACCTTGCTTTGACACCCATCTCAGGGTGAACTTCCGATACCACTGCATGTACCCATCGTGGTAGCCCATCGGTCTCGTCTCCGGCATCCCTTGCACCACCCATTGGGATCGATTCTCCCAGATGTTGATGTAGAATCCATGCTTTAGCGTCCAGTTTGCATTGTTTCGGAGGTCCATAGCATGTAGCTCCCTGAAACCTGCTGGCGGGTCTTGTGGAATTGGTTGCTCCATTCGATACTGCCTCAGGGATCGATCGGGTAGGTGCCATTCCACAATGTGCCAACAGATCAATGGCACCTTGCACAACCACGTCTCGTGATCCAGAGGGTGCCTAAGATGATGCAGCTCAACCACTTCACGTGGATATGGATCCCATATAACCTAAAATCACAAAAATTCGGAATTAACGACCATTTACTTTGATAAAATTGATCTTGTTCAAATATGGACAAAACATGATTACCTGATTCCAGCATGGTTTATCTAACTCAGAACGATAAAACAGTAACGAATGCTCAAGCTGATGGTCATTCGTATTTGCTCCTATCCACCTTGTAAGTAAAAGTACGGAATCAATTTAAATTCAATTTAAATCTAGTTAAGCATGTAATAAAAATTAAATTGGGCTAAGTACGGAAGTGCAGACAATTTAAATCTAGCTGAAGCATGTAATCAAAAGTAAAATTGGGCTAAGTACGGAATAAATTCAATTTAAATCTAGCTCTGGCATGTAATAGAAAGTTAAATTGGGCTAAGTACGGAATAAATTCAATTTAAATCTAGCTCAAGCATGTAATAAAATTTAAATTGGGCTAAGTACGGAATAAATTCAATTTAAATCTAGCTCAAGCATGTAATAAAATTTAAATTGGGCTAAGTACGGAATAAATTCAATTTAAATCTAGCTCAAGCATGTAATAAATTTAAATTGGGCTAAGTACGGAATAAACTTACTTGACACCGTAGGGGAGATTTTGCAGAAGGTTGAGCTCATCATCGTTTCTCCGGTATGGACGTGGGTCGAGAGGTGCGAACATTGGAAGATGCTCCCATACCCACAGTTGAACGATGAACATCGCAGCACCAGCTTGCTTTGCCCCAACCCTCGAGCAAGTACACAGCTCCCGGTATACGCCCGCTAGCACGGCCGATCCCCAACTCTTCTCTCCAATTGCATCCCAGTCACCGGTGAGCAATGGCAACCATATGCCTTGAATCCACCGGTTGGACTTGTCGGGGAACAAAAATCCACCCACCAAACCGATGAGGTAGATGCAGGCGTAGCGCTCGACTTGTTCTTCCGGTGTCTCGTCATTGATTTCCACCTCTTGCTGGATGTGAGATACCAGCCACGGGACCGACACTTGCCCCCGCATTCAACGGTGGATGCCCCCGTCCTTGATTTGGTGTGGTGGTCGGCATGTCGAAGCCCAAACGATCACGGATGAGCGGCCCCCAACCTCCTCCGGGTTTGGTCGTGTTCCCAATGATGGCATCTCCAGATATAGGAAGCCCGGTGAGGATCGCCACGTCTTTGAGGGTGATCGTCATTTCCCCCTCCGCAAGGTGGAATGTATGGGTTTCGGGACGCCATCGTTCCGCCATTGCCGTAAGCAGCTCGTTGTCGATCTCGATCCGCAAGAAATGGCGCAACATTCCCAAACCGGTCCTCGCTATATAGGGCTCCAACCTTGGATGCCAAGCGGGCAAGTTATTGGTCCCTTTATGAACCACGGGAACAAGAGATTCCTAAAAAAATAGGAAAAACATCAATTAATTAGATTAAATAAAGCAAAATAAAACATTAGAAAATAATAAAATAAAGCAAGTCAGTTCATCAAATTACCGGATTGTTATCCCAAATGGCACGGGAGCGATGCATTTCTTGATCGGTTAAGAGACTCGCATCCCTTGGGCCATAATGGATATACAATCGAGGATCGTATATCTCGGCACCCATCTATAAAAAAGTAATATAATCAGAGATTGTTTTGATAAAAAATAAATCAAATTGTTTCGATTAAAAAAAATCACAAACCAAAAACCTACACGAAGAGGCTCTTCGTCCATTATTGGCGGAAGCCGGACAGAGGTTCGACGGGTTTAACTTTGTAAGGGACGGGAACTTAGCGGGACGGGGGCTTTAGGGTCAAACTCTAGTAATTCTTTCTGATGTGGAAGATCGGACTTAGCCGCAACCACAGAGCATACTTAGAACGAGACTAGAGCGGATAAATTGAGGGAGAAAGAAGTGAAATGTTTGTGGGGTGAGTTGAAAGTGAAAGGGGAAGGGGGTATTTATAGTTTGGGGGAAGGGGGGAGGAGCTGCTGCGCAGTTATTAGGGCTCCATTCACCGCGTTTGATGAACGCGGTGAACTCACCGCTTTAACCAAACGCGGTGAATGCAATGGTGACGTGGCGTGCTGTGAGGCGTCGGATCGTGGGAAGAAAACCACGATCCGCGTCTCACCGCATCTAACGGCCACGGTGAAAGCACATTGGCGCGGATTGCTGACGCAAACAAACACGGGTTATTCACCGTGTTTGTCTAACGCGGTGAATACCCCGTGCTGTCCACGTCAGCAACTTCACCGCGGCCGACAAAAACGGTGAAGCCTTCACCGTTTTAGTTTAAAACGGTGAAGCCTTCACCGTGTTAAATTAAAACGGTGAGGTATTCACCGTTTTTAACAAAAGCGGTGAACCCTTCACCGTTTTAGTTTAAAACGGTGAAGTACTCACCGTGTTTGTCAAACGCGGTGATGACCTTCACCGTTTTAGACAAAAACGGTGATGCTCAAACATGTGTAGTTTTGGAATTTTTTTTATAACTAATGTATTTTGGGATTTTTTTTTAAAAACTAGTGTACTTTGGGATTTTTTCCTATATATATACGCCATAACCCTAATAAGCGGAGATCCTATGCTACGTATGGGCCTAATCATACGTGCATGGGCCCAAACCCATAACTCAACATCTTCCAGGCCGCCATTCATGTGCAGCACTAGCCATTTCCATGATCTCTTGCTTCTGGAGAGAGCTGCGGCTGAAATGTTTGGTTTCTTTTCTAATGCTTTTGGAATTTGGTTGGTGTGTCTCTGTCTCGTTCTTGCATACTGGGATGCATTTATATTGCTAAGCGTTGATTCATTATACCATCAATGCATTATGAGTTATGGAGTCTTCCAAGTTGAGCAGAACACAGACAAGCATCAAGAAACAAGTTGAAGGAATGGATAGGGAGGTCTTTATTGCATGCATCGGCAATTATTATAAAGCTGTGTATGTTTGAATAAATGTCTTTGGTTAATGGCGATGATTCATTATAACGGAAAGGACACAAAAAGGGTCGTACAAACAAAACGATAGGATCACAAGGCTTGATCCAAAGAACATGTACTCGGTGAACCAGACCACCTCTGCACAGTTAATAAATTTTTAGATGGAGTTGTTAAAAATCGAACAGGAAAATTAGGGTTATCGATCTGGCTGAGTCGCGGATTAGATCGCTTTCTTTAAGACGTTCCCGGCACTACCTCGTATTGCGCACAACAAATTATCAGCCGGTCGCCTCTAGGATAAAACAACTACTCTGATTTGTTGCTCATCGGTTTTGTGCGAAAATCGGAGCTCTATGAATTCACTCTTTCTCGTGTTTCTGCTCTTCTGAGGTGTGTTTAGAGGGCCTGGGGGTCTGCTATTTATAGGAGCAGAAACCCAGAATATTTCCTCTTTCTTTGGGAATAAGTCACATTTTAATTAGGGAGATAATTACTCCCATAATTAAAATATAATATATTAAGATCATCAATCTTAATTATCTCCATAATATTCTTTTTATTAATTATCCATCTTATTTTCGTATTATAGGTAAATACTGGATAATTAATTAGAAATTTCATTTATAGCTTTTCAAAGCTATTTATCCCAACAATCCCCACCCCCCCCCCCCCCCCCGAATAGTTTTGAAACTATCTCTGAGCATCAACAGTTCCATAAGATCAGGATCTTTTCACTTAACGTAGTGGTTACACTTCCAATTTCATAAGGGTGACTCGTAGTCTTGAACCCTATCTCAGACAATATAGCACACCAGATCTTTTCATTTAGTTATATTCTCTCATAGGCCGTGCGTTTATGGCCATGCACGTTATCCCGGTTTAGTGAACGCTCTAGCAACTTTGTGCCTCCAAAGTTCCATAGGGAGTGGCCTCACTCCCACATTAACATAGGTGAGTCTATCAGAAGTACCCAGAAAGTAAAGTACTTCACTCCACATAGAATATAGATCTCATTAAGAGTTTAACTCAACCTCCAAAGCTTTGGATTCATGCTTCACTATGCATGAACTTTTCTCAATATTACTCATGACTTGTTATTACCCATTGAACCCGTTTCTTGGGATCTCCAATCTATCGGGTCGGGTTACCATCACTTGTAATCAGGGGCGGAGGTAGTGGGTTGGAAGGGGCTGCCACTGCACACCCTTGGATGTGGGAGAAAGAGTTAAAATTAGTAGGTTGTAATGAAACTTGTACATGAAACATTATTTTTAGTGCTTAATTAGTATTTCTACCATCAAACTACAAGTAATAATGTATATTTAAATTATCATTAGTTATATAGATTATATCATAGTTAATAGATGAAAATAAAATCGAAATAAAAACCATATGCCATTAACTCGACCTTTTTAATATGTAATTTTTCAGACGATAATTGTTATCTCCAAGGTATAGTGACTTTTATCCTCTCACAATACAACAATGTCAACTTATTGGGGTTCTATTATCTAACTATCTTGTCAAACATGGTTGCTAAGTCGCTCACCTCTACCATCTCATTCCAATCGACGTTACTCGGTTATCCATGATCATTAGATTGACTTTAACGTACGTAATTGTCCATGGTTTGGAATGATTAACCAAACCACAAATCATTAGCTGGTAGGACATATTGAAAATAAGGTCTTTGGTAGTCTATATGAAGAATATATATTTCAAAAGTTTATAGTAGAAAACATTCTTAGTCATGGAAAAATAATCTCATATAATATAGATTTTTTTTATAGAAAATTGGAACCCCCTTACATAAAATCCTAGCTACGCCACTGCTTGTAATCCATGGTTCGGTAGGCATAAGTCTCATACCCTTTGTGGTATTTTGGACTTTTCTCTCTAGGTAATCCTTTCGTCAAAGGATCGGCTAGATTCTGTTAGGATCTTACATGATCCACCCTCATTTCTCCTATCATTAGGAGTTCTCTTACAGTACTGTGCTTACGACGAATTTGTCGTCTCTTTTCGTTCTAGAACCGGTTCCCATCTTTTGCAATAGCTGCGGTGCTATCACAATGAATCAACTACCGGAGGGATCGGCCTTTCCCATAAAGGAATCTCTAGTAATAACCCTCTCAATCAACTTTCCTCTTTACTAGCCCTCGCTAGTTCTATCATTTCTGATTCCTTAGTTGATTGAGCCAGGATCGTTTACTTCTTAGACTTCCAAGACACAACTCTTCCGGCGATGTTTAAAACATGCCCAATAGATGCCTTGGAATCTTCTATATGGTATCCTTGTCCACATCAATATACTCTACCAATACAGCCAGAAACCGTTGATAACTTATATCAAGGTCTACTGTTCTTAAGGTGTCTCAAGACCCCTTTCAATAGCATTTCAATGCTTCATACTAGGACAATCAGTAAGCCTGCCAAGTACCCCCCACTAAATCGGGTCTCATGTTTATCAGCTGCCTCTCGCAGATTGTCGATGCTAGTATATTCTAACTTTCTTAGTTTCTTACACCGTTTCGAGTGTTCTTTAATATTTACACTAGCATCATCAACCATTTATGCAAGTGTACAACTTGTATATCTTCTATATCTTAACTATATAGTTAAACTGATCTATAGGAAATCTATTCCATTGTCATAGTCACCTGGATCTCCTAGCCTAACACATGCTTCATCCAGGTCCTTCACATTCAAAATTCTCAAACATTATGGTTTTTCCATATTGACATCACGAGTCTTTGTACCAAAGATCGACGTGTCATTCATAATGCAAGTTCATTCTCAAATTTGTACTTAATGAACTTGTCATTTTCATTTTATAACCATGAGAGAGAACTTGTTTGTTCATGCCATTGTTTCTGATTCTAATTCAAATTCTATCATTTTAAAACCATGATTGCCTCCTAGCTATTTCAAACAAAATGTCTTGGTAATTCTTTTTGGAGTGACAAATCTGCTCACAAAGTTGTGGGATATGATTGGTGGTGCTACTCCTATTTATAGTTCGGCAAGGCCAACACAATTCATAATCAACTTAATATTACGGAGAAGCACACTTTCTTCTTGGAAGCTAGCCTACCCGTGACCATCTGACTCCTTCACCATGATGGGATTCCATGATTCCCCTATGAAGGGCTTCTATGATTCACTTTAAACATCAATTTCCTCTCGTGACCGTATGTACATGTACTCCTCCACCATGATGAGGGGATTCCATGATTCCCTATGAAGGGCTTCTATGATTCACTTTAAACATCAATTTCCACTCGTGACCGTATGTACCTGTACTTCACCATGATGAGGGGATTCCATGATTCCCTATGAAGGGCTTCCATGATTCACTTTAAACATCAATTTCCACTCATGAAGGTATGTACATGTACTCCTCCACCATGATGAGGGGATTCCATGATTCCCTATGAAGGGCTTCCATGATTCACTTTAAACATCAATTTCCTATCGTGATCGTATGTACATGTACTCCACTATGATGAGGGGATTCCATGATTTCCCTATGAAGGGCTTCCATGATTCACTTTAAACATCAATTTCCTCTCGTGACCGTCTGTACATGTACTCCTCCATCATCAGCAGGGGTCAGCAAGATTCCCTCACTTTGGCCAGAGGGTGGGTGTGGGAATTAGGTTATAGTAGGTTTAGTGCATGGGTTGGGTTTTGGGTTCTTATTTTACTATTTTTACTTCATTGTCATTGGGGTTAGTTAGTTTACGTGTTGGGTCATTAGTGTATGGGTCTAGGGTAGCGGGAATCTTGGGCCGAGTGGGATAATTAGTAGTTATTGTAGGACTCTTCTTTGTGTGCCGATCGAGTAAGATAGGTGGAATAGTGTTGAGCTAATCTTATCTCTCTTTCTTTTTTTTCCCCTTGCCTTTATTTTTGTTCTTATCCTCCTTACCAACAACAGGAGTTGCAACAATTTCTTCCTCTTCACCATCAAGATTAGTTACCTCAACACTTTTGGTTGCAACCAACTCTTCCTCATTACTACTAGAAGCAGCTTTGGTTGAAGGACGAGCATTATTTCCAGAAGCAGTAGTGTCACCAAATATGTAGCACAACTTGTCATATTCAGGACATCCATGCTTTCGGAATCTAAGATGCAACTTTGAACCCTACACTCATTAATAAAATTATCTCAAATTAAGTAAAATGAGTTTTTAACATTCATTTTTAATTAGTATTATTATTATTGAAAAGAGATTGATTTATTACCTTGATAACACTTTCCCAAACATGTTCTTCTGCACTAACAAAACCAGTTGAAGCTTCATATCCCACTCCAGTATGACTAAGCAATGTCTTGAAAGCTCTGAGTCTACCCCTTAACCCATTAAACTTATTCTTCACTTGAGTCTTAGTATAGTCTCTTTTCAACCGCTCTTTCAAACCAGCAATGAGATTGGCGAATCCAGTTGGTGAAAAGGTTGAAGTAGCACGATTTCCCTTTTTAACTTCTTCCACCAAAAGATCAATGAACACAGATTCAGCTTTATCACCCCATATTTTGCTATCATCCCTCTCCCCATTATCATTTTTCTGACTCTCCACACAATCAACATCACCATTTTCAACAATTTTCACCATAACTGAGGTAAACCACAAAACAAAGAACATAGCAATCAATCCAGATTCACAAATAACTAATTTAGCAATCACTACATACATGCCAAATTCATGAACATATTCAGAAAGTATAGATTAACATAATACTTTGAAGAAGGCGAAATTACCTATTGCGGGGAGATGGATTGAGGCTTTTATGGAGGGAAAGTGGTCGGCGGACTGGCGGCGGCGGCTGCGCATGTGGACGTCGGCAGGCTGGGCGGGCTGCGCGGTCTGGCAGGGTGGGCTGCGCGGCGCGGAAGCGGGGAGGCGGAGGTGAGGCGGCGGAGGGGTTGGGGTGCGGAGGCTGGACGAGCGACGACTACGGAGGTGGCGGCCGGCGCGGCGGGGAGGCGGAGGTGGCGAGGCGACGCAGAGGTGATGCCTCTGTTGAGAAGAAAATGGAAGGGTTTGGGGGGGCGGCTGTTATGTTGAAGTAGGGTTTTTTTTTTTTTTTGGGGGGGGGGGGGGCTGTGTTAAAAAAAGAAAATTTTTTGCTTATGTGGAGATTCAAAAACTGGTCTGGTTTAATGAAATCAAGTGCCCAACCAGTATGAATCCCGTGCGCAACATGTTCAAGAATCATATCCAAAGCATTTAATTGTTGTTTCTCATATTTGGCCCTTGTTGTGCAACTCTGATTCACAACAGAAATAAAAACCCAACTAAACACGATTTTTTTTCTTGGTTTTCCAAATTTCGTAAAACAAAACAGACAACAAAAACCAGCAACAATACTACGTTTAGTATCATTTTGTTGCTGTTGTGGTTGCAGAGGTGTTGTGTAAACAGATGTACAACCATAACAGGAAAAAAACAGAAAACACAAACCTGTTTAGTTGATAAATCTGAAAAATCATGAAAGTTGACAACAAGAAACAAAAACGCGTTTAGTTACTACTATAAGAACTAAAAACCAGTAAAAAGATATATGTCCTCAATATTAAGCAAAGTCTCACAAAAGTCAACATACCTAACATCATTCATGTTCCTTACAAAAAAATAATACTAAACATGATTATCACTCCATAACTGGTTAGCAATGGCATCACGCTTCTCGGTTATCTCACGTGTAGCTGCATAGCTGACGTTGAACTCAGTGAGTGGTAGTTCAACCCCAGAAGTCGAACCTTCTTCATCTTCATAATTTTCATATTCATGAAATAGTTTATCATCTTCGGCATGAATCTTGATGAAATTGTGTAAGGCGCAACAAGCAATGACAATACTTGTTTGCTTCCTCAAGCTATACGACCGCATGAACTTTAGAATCAGAAACCTTGCCTTTAAAACTCCGAAGCAACGCTCAATCACATTACGCAGACTTGAATGCCGAAATTTGAATAATTCTTTACACCCTCTTGGTCCGCCTCTACGCCTCATCTCTTGAAAATGACGGGTAGCTCCTCGAAATGGTGTTAGAAATCCAGGGATATTTTGAAATCCAGACTCCACAAGATAATATTTACCTAAATGAATATGTTGAAAATAAACTAATAAGATCTCACTATCACTCATATTGTATTAATAAATGAATGAAATGTAGATATCATACCTTTTGGTGGCATTGGAAAATCATTATCTGGATTTGCGATTGTCTCCATTAGTATTCTAGCATCATTCGCAGTGCCTTCCCATTTTGCTATTACATAAGTAAATAGCATATCAAAAGAATAAACACACAAAATGTTTTGTGTTGTTTTTGCTTTTCGTCCTCGATAGGAGATTTGCTCATCAGTTGGAACTACAACATCAATGTGCACTCCATCTATAGCACCAACAGCAACCTGTAAGACAATATACCTATATCAAGATCATCATTATATGAAACATGTGCAATATGAAATAAATTATAAGAATTTAACCTTAAAATACGGGTAAAATTTTGAGTTATCCATGATCTGCTCTGGAACCACACCCATATCTGGTGGTTTAATTAGCCTTATGCAATTTTGTTGACTGCTTTCAACACTATGCCAAAGTACTTTGATATAGTGGCTGTGGAATGTTGGAACCTTTCTGCGCCATCTCTAGTGGTTCATGAGTGTCCAACAACTTTCATAAATATTGCAACTTGTTCTTCAACTGTCACATTCTTTGTTGATTCCAACCCTCCATATTGTTTTAGTTCCTCACATAGAGAAACAAATGTCCTTTTATCCATCCTTAACTGCTCATATATTCGAATTGGATGTCCACGGAGAATCTCTTGCACCCAATCATGTCCTCTTTTATCTGATGTTCTACAAGGAGTTTTAGAAGACGACTTCCTCCTATCCTCCTCCATCAATGCTAACATTACTACTACAAATTTATCGTCATCAGAGTCTGCTGATGAATCTGAAAAAGTAGCCATTTATCTGTGTATACAAAGTAAAGTAATGAACATCCATAGAAATAACATCACAACACATTCATTACAAATCATAATCAAATCCAACATTCATACAAATATTCATTACAAACCAACTTCAAACCAAATGATAACACTCCAAAATAGTACAGAACAAGAGAGTTTTAAACATAAAAATACAGCCAAAAGAGCCAAAGAATCCATCACATCCAAAGTTGCAACGAATCACGCCTCCTCTCTTCGAACACATTCAAGAACACATTTTAATATTCTTTAAAATCATGGAGACACTTCACAGCTGATGCAAACAAAGCACCATTAACTTTCATCTCATCCAAAAGCTTGACACACTCCATAAGTTGCCCATCATCACTTGGCTTGGAGGAGACTTCACCTCCTCCCACAGATGAAGAAACCATCTTTTGTGCCTCATGCTCAACTTTCATTTTTTCTCGCTCAACCATGGATGACAACAATGTTCCTATGGACTCAGCATAGCTAATCTTATCTCGCTTTCTTTTTTTCCCCTTGCCTTTGTTTTTTTTCTTATCCTCCTTACCAACAACAGGACTTGCAACAATTTCTTCCTCTTCACCATCAAGATTAGTTACCTCAACACTTTTGGTTGCAGCCAACTCTTCCTCATTACTACTAGAAGCAGCTTTGGTTGAAGGACGAGCACTATTTCCAGAAGCAGTAGTGTCACCAAATATGTAGCACAACTTGTCATATTCAGGACATCCATGCTTTCGAAATCTAAGATGTAACTTTGAACCCTACACTCATTACTAAAATCATCTCAAATTAAGTAAAATGAGTTTTTAACATTCATTTTAATTATTATTATTATTATTGAAAAGAGATTAATTTATTACCTTGATAACACTTTCCCAAACATGTTCTTCTGCACTAACAAAACCAGTTGAAGCTTCATATCCCACTCCAGTATGACTAAGCAATGTCTTGAAAGCTCTGAGTCTACCCCTTAACCCATTAGACTTATTCTTCACTTGAGTCTTAGTATAGTCTCTTTTCAACCGCTCTTTCAAACCAGCAATGAGATTGGCGAATCCAGTTGGTGAAAAGGTTGAAGTAGCACGATTTCCCTTTTTAACTTCTTCCGCCAAAAGATCAATGAACACAGATTCTGCTTTATCACCCCCCATATTTTGCTATCATCCCTCTCCCCATTATCAATTTTCTGACTCTCCACACAATCAACATCACCATTTTCAACAATTTTCTCCATAACTGAGGTAAACCACAAAACAAAGAACATAGCAATCAATCCAGATTCACAAATAACTAATCTAGCAATCACTACATACATGCCAAATTCATGAACATATTCAGAAAGTATAGACTAACATAATACTTTGAAGAAGTCGAAATTACCTACTGCGGGGAGATGGAGTGAGGCTTTTATGGAGGGAAAGTGGTCGGCGGCAGGCGGACTGCGGCGGCGACTGCGTGGGCGGGCTGCGCGGTCGGGCAGGGTGGGCTGCGCGGCGCGGAAGCGGAGAGGTGGAGGTGAGGCGGCAGAGGGGTTGGGGTGCGGAGGCTGGACGAGCGGCGACTACGGAGGTGGCGGCCGGCGCGGCGGGGAGGCGGAAGTGGCGGGGGCGACGCAGAGGTGATGCCTCTGTTGAGAAGAAAATGGAAGGGTTTGGGGGGTCGGCTGTTATGTTGAAGTAGGGTTTGGGGGGAGGGGGGGTGTGTTAAAAAAAAAAAGAAATTTTTTTGCTTCAGTGGAGATTCAAAAACTGGTCTGGTTTAATGAAATCAAGTGCCCAAATTTCATAAAACAAAACAGACAACAAAAACAAGCATATGCATACTCTCATGACCATTAACAATAGTGGAGTGAGCAATACTCAACAACACTTTTTTAATAGCATATGCCTTAGTATGCTTCGAGGTACCAGTATTCAGCCACCATTCTTCAGAGTTACTAGCAAGGTTAATCTCTACTCTTTTCACAATCATCACGACCATCAATCCTTCTTTTCAATCAAGTTAACACTAGAAGCAGTTTTATACTTGTTCCTACACTTTCGTGTCATTTAACCTAAGTCATTCTTAATGATTGGCTGCAGATCCTTTGGTTCCCACGAATGGTACCATTCTAATTGGTGTAAATATGGTTTGACTTGCTACTCTGATCTCAAACCTTTAGGGTTCAAAAACGCATGAATAATTCACTTAATACTGACAAACAGTACTTCTTTCAAAATAATTATGGGCATTCGACCCATTTCACTAGCATATTTAGTTATTTACTACATAATATATATTCACATATACTTCAGAGTATGGATTTAAATTTACCCCTTCCAATATGTACACTAAGTTGTACTCTAAATAATTGAAGAAAGCACATCTCAATGTCAACATTTTCATGCAACAACTCTAATTTTATCTTTCTAGCATGCACAAGAATTTATTGTTTTCACAATTCTATACATAGAACCAATAGATTCTAATTATCATTTATTTATTAATGACCGATAAAAGGGTTCCGATTCTTACCTCTTTTTGAGAAACCATTATCTTTTAATTTTCAAATAGATAACTAGCACCACACATAGCTTCTTTGTTTCTTGTCCTACTTGTCTCCCCCGCGCCTTCTATAACAGGGTTTCCCTCCTTTATGATCCTCCAATTATAACTTCCAGATGTACGTGGGCACCGGACCGTGCCGCCCACGGGCTAGCACGGCACGGTTAGAGCACGACACCAGCACGTGCACGAAATAAATGGCCCAGCGCGACACGAGCACGAATAATTTATGGTCCGTGCTGGGCCTAAACTTCATGGGCACGAGCACGGGCACTACACGGTATATAAGTGGGCAATATTTTCGAGACTTTATTGAGTATAAGAACGGACATGACACGAAAATAATATTTATTTGATAGAAAATAAGTATAAAAAGAATTATAGGTTCAAATATTACAAAACAAAAGTAGAAAAATAATTATTTGTTGTTGTTAGAAGTGTCATAAAGATATATACGTAATTACACTTGCTATACTTCCAATTTTCTTTTCCCACTTATTTGTTACTTTTCTCAAACATTATCGGTTAACACTATCTTTCTCCGTCCAATTTTCACATTCTTTTTCATTCTCTCTTTTGTTTTCGTCCTTTTCATTAAACACGAATACGAGCATGGCACGAGCACGAATATGCATGACACGATTCGAACTGTGTTCGGGCCTGGGCCGGGCCTTGCAAAGTTAACAAATGAGCTTGCATGACACGATACGAAAACTGACGGGCCGGGCCCACCAAATTAAATGGGAAAAAAATCCAAAAGTACCACTGTTTAAAAAAAGAATTCAAAAAATACCACCCAACTCCAAAAAATTCCAAAAATACCACCTTTTTTCAAAAACCGCCACCCCACCCTGCGGTTTACACGAAAACCGCTGCGAGGGGGCGCGGTTTTCTATGCAAACTGCTGGGCTAAGGGGCGGTTATAAAAACCGCTGGGTGGGGCCGCGGTTTTGGGCCAAACCGCCACCCCACCCAGCGGTTTGGTCCAATTTGTTTTTTTTTTTCGATCAACTCCGAACTTTGGCCGAAACTTCAAACGAATGTAACTTTGCACTCGGGTATCCGATCGTAGCGTTTTTTTTTTAATCCGAATAACTTTTCGAGATCTTGCAAGCCGCAAACGGCCATAGGAGGTTTGGTCCCGCCTTCATCTCGAAAAACGTCATTTGCTACCCCGAACGAGCCTTTTTTTGATTTCGTCAAACTTTGGGCGGTCATAACTTTGTGCTCCAAAATCCAAACGTCATGAATTTTTTTTTGATTCCACACAACTTTTCAAGATCTACAAGTTTTAAGATAATCATAATTTCGAAATGTACATGGATTTGTGAAAATTAAAGGTAAAGTTATTCCCAAGGTCCCGTATATCCACAACTAATTCCTGTTTTGAAAATTTCATACTAGTAAAAGTTGTAGATCTTGAAATGTTATGCGAAATAGAAAAAAATCGCTAAAATCGGATAGCCGAGTGCAAAGTTACGTTCGTTTGAAGTTTCGGCCGAAGTTAGGAGTTGATCGGAAAAAAAAAAAATATATTGGACCAAACCGCTGGGTGGGGTGGCGGTTTGGCCCAAAACCATCGCCCCACCCAACGTTTTTATAACCTCTTCTTAGCCCAGCGGTTTGCATAGAAAAACGCGTCCCCGCCCAGCTGTTTTTGAAAAAGGGTGGTATTTTTGGAATTGTTTGGGGTTGGGTGGTCTTTTTGGAATTCTTTTTTTAAACAGTTGTATTTCTGGAAAAATTCCAATTAAATGGCGGAACAATTATTTGGACAAGGAGTATTTAAATGGACATGATCAATTAATTAGCCAAAGACTGAAATGAGAACATATATATTTAATTATACATATAATGTCATATTTACAATATGTTGCATATATCATACTTTTTTTTTCTTTTTTATAATTGTGATATAGATTTACTTTTTATAATTAAAGTATTACTGAAAGGATTCGAACCTGAAACCTCCAAGTTCTTGGTTAGTGGTATTACCACTAGACCAAGCCTTTATTCGTTGTTGCATATATCTTACTTTTAGAGACTATTTTAATATGTGCCTCATTATTTAGTCTTTGTAAGTATTTTTTCTTATATCTCGTATAGTAATGGAATGCAAGCTCCCTTATTCATAAAAAAAGATAAAATAATACAAACATATTAATCTTGTACCATTCCCTTGTACGATAACCAGAGATTAGCAACAACGAAAAATGTGTATGAGTTGGTGTATCCGTGTTTGTATGGGTTTGGAAGTTTGTGGATGAGTTTGGCCGCGTGAGTGGATATTTACTTCCATTATCTAAATGTATATGAGTTGGGTATGAATACCCATTTATTGGAATGTGATTTAATTACACATAAAAAATTAGCCTATTTGTGGAACTTCAAAACCAAAATGCAATAAAAAAATTATAATAATACAAACATATTAATCTTGTACCGTTCCCTAGCTTGTACGATAACCAGAGATGAGCAATCCAGGAAACACGATCGAATACCCTTTTCAGCTAGCATGTGTCGAATTCTTTCCAATTTTGTCTATCAATGTCGCTTAGTGAGCGAGACGGTCAGACTCATGAAAACAGGACTCTCCTTGGCCATCCAATCGGAGAGAAGGAGAGCGTACCTCCTGAAAACCTCGTCGGTGATTTCCCTGGACAGATGAAAGTGATGGGCGATGACCGGATCAAACACCGCCTTCATGCACTTGGAAAGGTTGTAGCCACCGTCTCCGGCCAAATTCGCCTCCCCCTCGTAGACATTCCAATCCATATCCCACAACTCCAGGTGTTCAATTGCGAAGGAGCCCTGTTTCCGGACCTCGGTTTCCACTTCCATGGCGGATGGCATGTAAAGTGGGAGGTTGAAGGAATCCAGTTTTTGTTGATCTATTAATCCCTGCAGCAAGGATCGATACATACAGTAAGTATTATATACATGTGATGTGAGACTTAGCTTCACGTACAATGACAATAATAGCAACACTCGATCTTTGATTGTTCTTTTTCAATATATATAATGTACCTCAGTTGCCATTTGGTTGAGAGCCATCGACATAACAAGGTAGCAACACTCTTTCTCAGAATGTTGTTCGCCTCTCCTTCCAGGAATTGTCAATACCATCCGACCTCCTGTCACCAATTCCTGAGACCTAAACTTCAAGAAGGAAGAAAAGTCGGTCTGGAACTGTTTGCAATAAGCCTCCAACACACCTGGAGGGCTGCTACTCGCCAGGTAAATGTTTCCCTTGTTCTCCTCCAGACCTTCAGGAACTTGAGAGCGCCAGTGAAGACTGTAGGAAGAGTGGATGAAGTGAAGGCTGTCGGTCAGGAAAAGCCTGTCATAGAAAGAACCTGGAACTCCGGCGATGGAAATCAATGAATTCGGATCTCCCATTTCTTTCTTCATGTTTTCCTTGAATCCTTGAATGGAGGTGAAGACATTGTTGAAGTCGTTTCCAGGGAGGTCGTTTAGGAAGATCTGAAGCTCAGGGCATTCCTGTCCTAGCTCCCTGGAGACGGCCTTAATTACCTCCGACACGAGGAGCAGGGTGTTAGGCCCTGAAGCGCAACCCAGATCTGCCATTACCAGCTTGCCTTTGCCTTTGGGGAAGCTCCAGCTACGCATAAGTCTTACAACGGTTTCTTTTGTTATCGGCAGAGTCTTTGAAATCCCCTTCCGCTGCAAATTGACACGTACGTACGTGTTCAAATTAAATACTCGCGAGTCGCGACCCTCTAACGTATATAATTAACAGTTGATGATGATTGAAGTATAAATTCATCAACGTCTCCCAAAAACTCTGTGATGGCCGGGGTGGATGTTTCATTTAATTACCTGAAGCAATGAGTTCATGGCGTAGCTGGTGTCTTCCAGGCTCCCATTCATGTGCAGCACGTTAGCCATTTCCATGATCTCTTGCTTTCAGAGAGAGAGAGAGTGAGAGAGATTGATTTTTTGGAGTTTGGTTGTTCTTGCATTGTCACACTCGGATGCATTTATATTATATTGGTAAGCGTTGAGTGATGATTTGCCATGGAACCTACCCCCAAGCCCCAAACACTTCACATGGTAGATCGAGCTGGATCTGTTATTATATTATGGAGTACGTCTTCCAAGTTGAAGGAAAGGAATGGATAGGGAGGTATTTATTGCATGCATGGGCAATTCAATTCAATATATAATAAATTTGTTTGAATAAATTTCTAGATGGACTCGATTTAATTTGCAGCATTAATTTCACGTAAGAATACAGCAGGCTAGCTATATAGAAGCTAGCGCAGTTATTTCTGGTAGTTTTTTTTTTTTTTTTTTTTTTTTTGCATTACAGGAGGCACGAAGCAATTATTTCTGGTAGTTGTACCGCCATTAATTCCAGTTTTCCTTTCTCACATTAATTGAGTCCAGCAATGCAATAATACAAACGGACCCCAGAGAGACTCTCTGATCGATATCTCCAGGGCACCAACCAGGTTCTCAACCATTCGTTTTTATTTATTTTCTAGATGATTTGATTTTTTTTGGTAGGAAAGATGATTTGATTTTGATAGGTGATACCATTTAACATTTCAGAACTCTCTTAAATATAATTGACAAGTTGCCAAATATTGCAGCCGATTAGTTCAACCTTTTTCAAGGCATTGCTATTGGTGGGAACGGATCAGGTCAGTAACATTATGGTGAGTAACCATGAGTAACCAGCCCACATCAGCATGACATCAGCATCCTCTCTCTCCTGGAAAGCCTTTAATTTTCCCCTCTTTAATCTTTGACGGACGATTTCTCACTCATTTTAAGTCGAAATTTAATTTTTTTTGCACAGTTAGATCAGATTAATTGTGCTCTTCAAAATGATATCCACTTTAATATATTTTTCGAACAAAAAAAATTGAGTCATTTTTTACCAGTCTATACCATATGGTATTGACTGGTATTGAAATAACAGCATACCTATGGTTTGAAAAACGTACCATGGTGGTATGAACAAACCAAGACTGTAGGATGGTTGAATGCATGATAGTAGAAGTATATTAATTGTCATTTACGACTTTTAACATTGTACACCATACAATACCACCCTGTATGGTATTGTATGGTATGGTATTGTGTGGTATTTTTTGGTCCTGTAATTTGTTTACTCAGAAATTTATAAAACCAATAGATCATGATAAACTCGTCCTTTCTGTGCAAACCTTTTCAAAAACGAATTAAAAATGAAGAAGATACCATACAATACCACCCCGTACCAGGGTGGTATTGTATGGTATTTTTTGGTCCTGTAATTTGTTCACCCAGAAATTTGTAGATCCAATAGATCATGATGAACTCGTCCCTTCTGTGCAAACTTTTTCAAAAACGAATTAAAAACGAAAAAGATACCATATGGTATGCAGTTGGTACCGAGAGGCCAGAATTTTTTTTTCTAAAAAAACATTGAAAATTATTCTCATTTGGTAGAGCACGATGAACTCGTTCCATCTGTGCAAAAAAAAATTAAAATCCGAGTTAAAACGAAAAAGATATGAGCCGATTAAGAAAGCTAGGAAACATAAAAATGGTCCTTAATTTTCCATCCTTAGATCTGGATTTTCTAAATGAATGGTCCAGATTTGATTATTGATGGATGCATAACCCATGGTTATGCACCATATCTTGAGCCGCTGTTGGTGGCTCCAAATGTCACTATTTGTCGTCCTAATTAACACACATGCATTTTCTTTTTTGTTTTTATTTTTTCAAGGCATTGCTGTTGGTGGCTCCAAACACTCACGTCATGTATACGTACTACTCGTCTGCCGCTTGATTGATATTGGTGTTATACTGTTATCATCTAATCTCTCACTGTGAATTTAAAACAGAGAAAACAAACATTAATTAATGTAGCGTTAAGTTGTCACCAACTCATAGATTGTCACACTAATCCATTCCTAACTGCATGTTACCCCGTGACATATTTTGAAAAAAATATTATTTGGTTTAGTACATGGTGTATAGAA
The DNA here is from genome assembly GCA_964030455.1 of Linum trigynum. Taxonomy (NCBI): domain Eukaryota; kingdom Viridiplantae; phylum Streptophyta; class Magnoliopsida; order Malpighiales; family Linaceae; genus Linum; species Linum trigynum. The sequence goes on from OZ034818.1 coordinate 7,430,672, forward strand.
TTAAGGAGAGAAGTTTAGCCCAATGAGTTTCGAAATACTTTACCACATGATTTTGGTCTAACTATATCACTACTCTCGGTGTCCGTAATTAACAAACGGACTGTAAATTGTTCTACCACCAGGAAACTAGCCAAATCGACCGACGAAAACAATATATATAGTAACCGCCATGATATTGCATCTCTAACACATAATTTTGTCACTAATACTTTGAAAGGGTCGCGTCTTATTGAATATTATAGCCACCGCATCTTTCGCAAGTGTGCAGCGCTGATAAATTTGCCTAGTACTGGTTGCTAAAAGTCTAGCCCTCTTTCTTTGTGCCTGGATCTCAATAAGAAACGCATCCAAAAACTAATACAAGTAAAACCTGTCATCACAATACATCACACAAATCAAAGATCAATTCAAACTAGCCTGAAGCTCAAAGGATCACTGCCTTGAAGCATTACACTTTAATAGAACCTCCATTGAATAAAAACATGATCGAATACCATTTCTGCATGCATGCGTGTGTTTAATTCTTTCCAATTTTGTCATCAACGTCGCTTAGTGAGCGAGACCGTCAAACTCTAAATTGGACTCTCCTTGGATGGAAGGAGACCGTACCTCTTGAAAACCTCGTCAATGATTTCCGACGTGGAATCAAAGTTATGGGCGATGACCGGACCAAACACCGCCTCCGTGCACTTGGAAAGGTTGTAGCCACCGTCTCCGGCGGGCAAGCTCGTCACTTCCCCCTCGTAGCCGGCGTCCCAATTCATATCCCATACCTCTAGGCGTTCAATGGCGAAGGAGCCCTGTTTCTGGACCTCGGCTTCCACTTCCATGGCGGATGGCATGTAGATAATTGGGAGGTTGAAGGAATCCAGTTTTTGTTGATCAATCAATCCCTACAAATGAGACCACGATAGATAGTTTACATACATGGGAGAGTCCGAAATAGAATCGTACCTTACTACCAATACTTTACATAGTGTAAGTGTGGTTAGTTAATTGTTATTAGGTTTGATAGACCCAATTCTTAATCGATAAAATTTTAAAAATATTAAACACCTCACCTTTCGTTAATACACTCGATAGATTCTTAATTATTACGGTACTTGAAACACCCGAAAACTCATATTATACCGTTAAAATCATCCATCTCCTATGTTGTTTTTACTCTCCAACTCTTATTATTGTTTTTTTTCTTATTCTTGTTACTTTCCCTAACCATAAATTCTGTCTTTTACTTCCCTTTTCCTTCCCACGTACTCCTTCCCTTCCTTCCTTCCTTCTTTTATTTGATTTTTCTATTTCTTATTTCCTCCTTCCCCATGCAAAAGGGAAGATGACAAACAGACACACTCCTCCTTATTTCTCCTTTGTTCTTTCGCATTCATTTTCTTTCTTTCTTCTTCCCATACATGCATACAGAAACATTCCACCTCCCATACACAAAAGCTTCCAACCTCCACTTCTTCCTCTTTCTTTCATTTTCTTTCATTTTCTTACTTTCCACATGCATAACCATGCATGAACATGCAACATTCACATATGTACATGCTCCCCTTTGTTCTTACATATTGCACCTATTTCCCACATAAGCATCTCATTCCCATGCATACGTAGAGTAGAGAACTAAAACCATTTACCAATTTTCTATGTTCCATAATCACTCACTTATTTTCATTTATTCTCTATTACATACTTACACTTTCTCATGCTTTCTCATACACACTTGAACTTTCTCATATACCATAATTGGTGAGAAATATTAGTGTATGACGGAGAATGTTAAGGTATTACGGAGAATATTAACGAGTATAGGAGAATAATGGAGAATGTTGGTGAATGTTAACGTAAGTCGAGGAATTTAACTACGACTTTTTCCTAAAAATAGGGAGCACCCCTCCCCCTTTCAAAAAAACAACAAGTCACACACACACACACCACATAAATCGCTTACGACTAATTCACACAATACAACTCACACACCAAATACACTCTCTCTACTTTCTCTCTCTAAAAATGTTTTCTCTCTCCTCCCGATCTCCCAAAAAAGTGTTAAATCTCTTAACACTCAACACACTCTAAATTTGGCGGACTAAGCCACGGAATCGTGGATAGCCTCCACCGGGCGGCATTAAATAGCCGACGACGCTCAATTACGACCGTGGGACCGAACCAGGTCTAATGTCATCGTATTTATTTTATTCCATTCAGGTTACTAATTTGAGCGTCGGAGGAGGTTCCAACCAGGACCCCCCCGGTGGGACCTTTTTTTCAGGTATTCGCACGGAGCTGGAGGTGGTTAAAGGCTTTGGGAAATCAGCGCTCTCCGGACCTTAAACATATTGAAGCAGACTGCTCCAAGCTTGGCATCAACAATTGGCGCCCACCGTGGGGCCCGGTGAGAAGAATATTTCCAAAGTTTTAACAAACCACCACCAAGCCGTGATGAATACCCAAGGTTCTCCCAGTATTCCTACCATTGAAGCAGTGCGTCGCTCTTTAAGAGTAATCGAGACTAGGGGCAACCCAACCCCCCGTTCACCACTCAGCGATGCACTGAGTCAAAATACAAAGCCCCGAGTGATGCCACTTGCACAGAATACCTCAATTCCAGCACCAGAAGCAATTCCCACCCCTACTCCGCCACAAGTACGTGAGATGCAGGTTGAGATTGAGCGACTTAGAGCTCAACTCAGGGCCAAAGAAGCCTCCCGGATTAATGCTCCTGGATCTTCCAGAGGACCCGTAACAAATAATCAGGAGAGAGTTGCAGCCCATGGCTCGGTTAACGAACCACCCAATGGGATGTCAGCACCTGTTGGATTAATCGCTCCGAGTCTCTCAGCCAATCTGCTCGAACCTTCCCCAGGACACGGAGTTGTCACTTCAACCGGAGTAGGAGGACCTCTATCCAGAATCGTGCAGGATGAGCCCTACCCATCAAATCTTCATTTACCAAGCTTGCCAAAGTATTATGGCACCACAGATCCAGAAGACCACCTTTGCTCTTTTCAAATCCTAATGCCATTAATCGGAGCATCTGATGCAACAATGTGCAAAATCTTCCCAGCAACACTCCGTGGAGATGCCCGACGATGGTACTCAAAGTTACAAGATGGTATTATCTCCAGTTTCTTCGAATTTGCCACTCTCTTCAGATGCAAATTCTACGCACAAAAAAAACAACCTATCAGCATCCATCAACTCCTCAGCATCAGGCAGCGTGATGATGAGACACTCAAGGCTTACTATACTCGATATAGTAACATCGCCATCGGACTAACGTCCATTTCCACTGAGATCGCCACCAATTCCCTAATCCGAGGGACTATCAATACTTATTTATATGCTTCTCTTGCAAAACGGGCTCCCCATAGCACTATGGAGCTTCAAGAGCGAGTTTCAAAATATATTGATCTAGAAGAAGCACTTCAGGAGGTTAGTCGGGCAGGATCCAAAATAAAACAAGAGACTTCATCCCAAGATTCCCGCCGACAACGTCAAGCTCCTGCAGCCGAGGGCCGAGACTCTTCCCAAAATTCCAGAAGGGAAGATACCCAGTTACAACAAAGCTATACTCCTCTCAATCGCTCTAGACAAGCCATTCTTCAGATCATTCGAGAGAAGAAAATTCCCATTACTCAACCTCCTCTAGTTATGAGGGTTTCAGGAAATGGCCAACAATTCTACTGCGAATTTCACCGATGTACGGGACATGATACAGAAAGCTGTTACACCCTCAAGCACTCTATTGAAGGACTTATCCAATGAGGCTATCTTCGAGACTTTGTAAAGAATATTTGTCCCCCTATTCTCCCTTCACCTCCAATAATAGACAAAGGAAAAGCACCACAGGGAAGTGGATCGATGCTGGGAAATGTTCCTGTCATTCATGGTGGGGTCAAATTATCCGAACAAGTTGGTTCTCGCTCAACCGGTGCCCCAAGGTTGGTGGGTTCCGCTTCTACTACACAAATTCCCATATCTTTCGATGATAGGGATCTTGAAGATATTGAGTATCCTCATGATGATGCTTTGTCATTAAGGCAGTAATTGCAAACTATCCTGTGCAACGAGTCCTCGTCGATGGAGGAAGCTCTGCAGATCTTTTATTCTACCCAGCTTTCAAGTCCATGGGTCTTCAACTAAACAAATGTCACCCTCCTATCATTTACCTCGTGGGCTTCTCCGGAAATCAAGTCCCAGTTCTGGGGATTCTCCCACTCCATGTTCGTATTGGCAATGACCAACAAACCGTAGAGAACACAATCAACTTCCATGTTATTGACTGCCCTTCCGCGTACAACTGCATTCTCGGGCGCCCTTTTCTACATCAAGTTGGGCTATACCCTCAACTCTGCACTTAAAATTGAAGTTCCCAACTATTGATGGAGTCGGGTGTGTGAAGGGAGATCAAGCTCTTGCACGACAGTGTTGTGAGTTCTCCCTTAAAGATGGCTTTGTGGCCATGATGGAAGCCAAAGACGAGGTCGCTTGTCCCGTTCCCGTTGACCCTGATGAAGAACATACATTAGAAGAAGGGCGAACCGTTCGTGTATCCATGGCATGGCCTAAAAATTATCTCCCACAACTTCTTAGTTTGATGATCGAGTACAAAGAGCTCTTTGCTCAAGGACCTGAGGATATGCCTGGTCTTGATTCAAAAGTTGCCGAGCATACACTAGGGATAATCCCAGGTAGTAGGCCCATCCAACAAAAAAGAAGGAACTTTGCATGGGAACGTCGCCAGGCCATAGCAGAGGAGGTAATCAAGCTAGGGCAAGCCGGCTTCATTAGCGAGGTTCTCTACCCAACATGGTTGGCTAATGTGGTCATGGTTAAAAAGGCCAACGGTCAGTGGAGAATGTGTGTTGACTTCACCGATCTCAACAAGGCTTGCCCGAAGGACCCGTATCCTTTGCCCAAGATTGATCTGCTTATTGATGCGACCGCCGGTCATCGCCATCTCTCTTTTCTTGATATGTTCTCAGGGTACCACCAGATCCCACTAAAGAAGGACGACCAAAAATATACTGCCTTCATGACTCCGGTAGGAAATTATTGCTACAAGGTGATGTCGTTCGGCCTCAAAAATGCCGGAGCTACCTATAAACGTATGGTGGATCGAGTCTTTGCCCGACAACTAGGTCGAAATGTTGAAGCCTATGTGGATGACATCCTAATCAAAAGTGCAGAGACACATGCACATTTAGAAGATCTACGCGAGACTTTTGATACCCTACGAGGATACAACTTGCGCCTTAATCCAAAAAAGTGCGTCTTCGGGGCCACCGCAGGGAAGTTTCTTGGATTCATGGTGACAAGACGTGGAATCGAGGTTAACCCCAGGAAAATTGAAGCGATTCTCTAGATGACATCACCTACAAAGCATAAAGAAGTACAGGTTCTAACAGGAAGGATTGCGGCACTCAATCGATTCATTTCACGAGCTGGGGATCGGTGTGCCCCTTTCTTCAACACCCTAAAAGGAGCTGGAAAAACCTTTCAGTGGACTCCTGAATGTGAGAAAGCTTTCACAGAACTTAAGGAGTAGTTGGTGAATCCCCCAATACTCTCATCTCCCGTCAACAACGAGACACTGTACTTATACTTTGCTGTCTCCTCCAAGGCCGTGAGTGCTGTACTCGTTCGCCGAGATATAGACAATACAGAGCATCCTATTTACTACACTTGTAAGACCCTATTAGATGCTGAAACAAGATACTCTCCTGTGGAGAAAGCCGCCCTAACTGTGGTGGTTGCCACTCGAAAGCTGCGTCCGTACTTCCAAAGCCACCCCATATGTATACTCTCTCAACTGCCTTTACGTCGTCTACTTCAGCGGATGGATGTTTCTGGTAGAATGGTGAACTGGGCCATCGAGCTTAGTGAATACGATATCACTTTCCTCCCTCGCACCGCCATCAAGTCCCAGTTTTTAGCTGACTTTGTTGCAGAAGGTGTTCGAGCATGTCTCCCGCCAGAAACAGAGACTTGGAGATTGTACGTTGATGGTGCATCTAGTAAAACTGGATCAGGAGCAGGAGTTTTGCTCATCAGCCCTCTCGGAGTCACTCATGAATTGGCAATTCGCTTTGCCAGCACCATGACGAACAATGCCACCGAGTATGAAGCCCTCCTAGCGGGACTGATTATGGCTCAAGAATTGGGCATTCAACGAATTAGGGTCCACTCCGACTCTGCCCTAGTTGTCAATCAAGTGCAGGGGGCATATGAGGTACGAGAGCCCGCGTTTGTACCATACACCAATGCCGCTCGTATGGCACTCTCTGAGTTTCCTCAAGCGGAGATAGTCCACATATCTCGTGAGGATAATCTTCATGCAGACGCATTATCAAAACTTGCAACAACACAAGACTTCCTCAGCGAGAGACATGTGATCATTGAAAGGCGTCCAACAATGTTATGCGCCCAAGTTACCTCATTTCCAGCACAATCCGATTGGCGAACACCTCTCATCGAGTATCTAAAACATGGACTCCTGCCCGCTGACCAGAAGGAAGCCATCCGCCTTAAGAGACGTGCTCCTCGTTACCTCCTGATCGAGGGAGATTTATACAAGAAAGGCTTCACTGGACCCTACCTGCGGTGCCTTAGCATTGGCGAAGCACACTTTGCCGTACAGGAGGTACATGAAGGATCATGTGGGATGCATGCTGGTCCTCGTATCTTGGAAAAAAACCCTTCTAAGACAAGGTTACTACTGGCCCACGATGCGGCGGGACACTCAAAAGTATGCTCAAGCATGCCCCAAATGTCAGGTGGCCGCGCAAACCACTCATGCACCTCCATCAAAAATGCAGGTTAACATTGGGCCATGGCCATTCGCTCAATGGGGGATGGACTTTTTGGGACCCTTTCCCACGGCTCCCGGACGAAAGAAATGGCTGATCGTAGCCATTGATTATTTTACCAAGTGGATTGAGGCTGAGGCGATCTCTAGCCTATCCACTCAGAGAGTTGAAAAGTTTTTATGGCTAAACATCTTATGCAGGTTCAGTCTCCCTCACACTCTAATCATGGATCAGGGGACACAATTCAAAAGCGAAGATTTACAGGCCTACTGCACCCAATATGGAATCTTACTTCGATATGCCTCGGTGGCCTATCCTCAAGCTAACGGTCAGGCTGAGGCTGCTAACAAAAGCATCCTATGGGGCCTAAAAACCAGATTAGGCCAGGCCAAGGGTCGATGGGTCGAGGAGCTGCCCCATGTGCTTTGGGCCCACCGGACAACTTACAAGACTTCCACTGGGGAGACACCATATGCCTTGACTTTTGGCACCGATGTTGTGCTGCCAATTGAAATGGAGCTCTCCTCTTACAGAATTCAAGCATTCCACCCTGATGAAAATCAAATCGAGCTCACTCATGATCTACATCTCATCGAGGAGCGTCGAGAGGAAGCACTTTTGCGACTCGCCGCTTCCAAAGAGAGGATCGCGCGTTACTACAACGCCAAGGTGAGAAATCGACCCATCAGGGAAGGGGAGTGGGTTCTGAGGAGAAACTTCAAACACATTCCAAGTCAAGGAAAGTTCACCCCCCAGTGGGAGGGTCCTTACAAAGTGCGTAAAGTGGTGGGACCAAATACTGTAAAACTATCACTCCGTGATGGTCAAGACATGTCAAGGACTTGGAACACAATGCATCTAAGGAGATACTTTACTCCATAAATATGGTATACCCTTGCTATCTTTTAAATAAACTTCCTAGTGGATTTGTTCCCTAAATAAATACCATGGTAGGGTGAAAGATAGCTAGCAATAAAAGCAGCGTGTTTATTATTACAAAAGTTTGGAAGCCCATTGTACATTACCTACTACAGGTGTATATAAGCTAAGCTATACATATGACCGAGTATCTTACATAATATTTTACAATGTTATTTCAAGTTGGAATTTCATAAACTTTAGTTCTCAAAAAACTCTGGGCCGAGTAACTCGGTTGCAGCCAATAACATTGCCGTCGAGATATTAAAGTCTGAATGCACTAGGGTGCCAACCATTGGAGATGCTTCAGAAACAGCATCTAAAAGTGGAGAGATGCGATGGAACTCAATCTCCACATTCGAAATTTGGCTTGCTGCTTCCCCAGACTGAGGAGCACCATCGCATTCCTCCACGACATTCATATTTTGGGATGTCACCTCCTCAGGTTCCAAAGTAGGAGCATGATAACGATGTAATTGCACATATTTGCGCCCCCTAGTTCTTATCCGTTTGAGGGGCATAGTCGTGTATTTTTGGCCTATTTTACGCCGGGTTGTGCTATTTTGTCATGTTTCAGGTCCCAGGTGTCAAAGGAAAGGCTAAGCACGAGTTTCGGGGCATTCGGAAGTCATTTCGTCAAGCTGGAGCCAAAACACGGGCACACCTAAACCATTACACGGCCGTGTTCTGTGGCCGTGCTTTTACTGCCGAGAGCTAATTGAGTTTGGCAAATTCAGGTTGCAAACAAGGGCTGAAAGCACGGCCGTGTTCCACCAAAGCACGGCCGTGTCCTCCCTAAAGCACGGCCGTGTTTCTCCCAACACATGACCGTGTAATTAACCCTAGCCAAAGCACGGGCGGGCTGAGGCATTACACGGCCGTGCCCTCGACCGTGCTTTGGCCACTGGTGCCTTTTTAAGCAGATTTTCAGCCAAAGAGAAGGGGATTCAAGTTTTTGAGAGAGAGAACGATTCCTAGAGAGAGAGAAAGCGACGAACAAGACTCTCCAAGTTCCCTATATTGATCTTCAACACCATTGGAGGCCAGTTTGAGCTTGGAGAAGTGCCGATCAACGTCCAGAAGCAGGAATCCATCCTTCACAGTATGAATTCCGCGTCTGATTCTGCTTTTGCTTTTTTCTCCATGGAGTAGTTCTCCCATTCATCTGGGTATGGAGAACAGCCTGAAGTCTGGACTAAAGGTCTTCAGACCCTCTCAATCTGAATCTCTAGCGGGCGACTAACCTCCACCGGAGTAAACAGATTGAGGCCTTAACAAACAAAACCTCCACTACCGGAGTAAATCCGGTACTAGAATAGTGAGTTGGCTCCTCGACTAAAGTCACCAACTCCCTACCTTCAATCAAGGATGCGGCGGGACACTCAAAAGTATGCTCAAGCATGCCCCAAATGTCAGGTGGCCGCGCAAACCACTCATGCACCTCCATCAAAAATGCAGGTTAACATTGGGCCATGGCCATTCGCTCAATGGGGGATGGACTTTTTGGGACCCTTTCCCACGGCTCCCGGACGAAAGAAATGGCTGATCGTAGCCATTGATTATTTTACCAAGTGGATTGAGGCTGAGGCGATCTCTAGCCTATCCACTCAGAGAGTTGAAAAGTTTTTATGGCTAAACATCTTATGCAGGTTCAGTCTCCCTCACACTCTAATCATGGATCAGGGGACACAATTCACAAGCGAAGATTTACAGGCCTACTGCACCCAATATGGAATCTTACTTCGATATGCCTCGGTGGCCTATCCTCAAGCTAACGGTCAGGCTGAGGCTGCTAACAAAAGCATCCTATGGGGCCTAAAAACCAGATTAGGCCAGGCCAAGGGTCGATGGGTCGAGGAGCTGCCCCATGTGCTTTGGGCCCACCGGACAACTTACAAGACTTCCACTGGGGAGACACCATATGCCTTGACTTTTGGCACCGATGTTGTGCTGCCAATTGAAATGGAGCTCTCCTCTTACAGAATTCAAGCATTCCACCCTGATGAAAATCAAATCGAGCTCACTCATGATCTACATCTCATCGAGGAGCGTCGAGAGGAAGCACTTTTGCGACTCGCCGCTTCCAAAGAGAGGATCGCGCGTTACTACAACGCCAAGGTGAGAAATCGACCCATCAGGGAAGGGGAGTGGGTTCTGAGGAGAAACTTCAAACACATTCCAAGTCAAGGAAAGTTCACCCCCCAGTGGGAGGGTCCTTACAAAGTGCGTAAAGTGGTGGGACCAAATACTGTAAAACTATCACTCCGTGATGGTCAAGACATGTCAAGGACTTGGAACACAATGCATCTAAGGAGATACTTTACTCCATAAATATGGTATACCCTTGCTATCTTTTAAATAAACTTCCTAGTGGATTTGTTCCCTAAATAAATACCATGGTAGGGTGAAAGATAGCTAGCAATAAAAGCAGCGTGTTTATTATTACAAAAGTTTGGAAGCCCATTGTACATTACCTACTACAGGTGTATATAAGCTAAGCTATACATATGACCGAGTATCTTACATAATATTTTACAATGTTATTTCAAGTTGGAATTTCATAAACTTTAGTTCTCAAAAAACTCTGGGCCGAGTAACTCGGTTGCAGCCAATAACATTGCCGTCGAGATATTAAAGTCTGAATGCACTAGGGTGCCAACCATTGGAGATGCTTCAGAAACAGCATCTAAAAGTGGAGAGATGCGATGGAACTCAATCTCCACATTCGAAATTTGGCTTGCTGCTTCCCCAGACTGAGGAGCACCATCGCATTCCTCCACGACATTCATATTTTGGGATGTCACCTCCTCAGGTTCCAAAGTAGGAGCATGATAACGATGTAATTGCACATATTTGCGCCCCTAGTTCTTATCCGTTTGAGGGGCATAGTCGTGTATTTTTGGCCTATTTTACGCCGGGTTGTGCTATTTTGTCATGTTTCAGGTCCCAGGTGTCAAAGGAAAGGCTAAGCACGAGTTTCGGGGCATTCGGAAGTCATTTCGTCAAGCTGGAGCCAAAACACGGGCACGCCTAAACCATTACACGGCCGTGTTCTGTGGCCGTGCTTTTACTGCCGAGAGCTAATTGAGTTTGGCAAATTCAGGTTGCAAACAAGGGCTGAAAGCACGGCCGTGTTCCACCAAAGCACGGCCGTGTCCTCCCTAAAGCACGGCCGTGTTTCTCCCAACACATGGCCGTGTAATTAACCCTAGCCAAAGCACGGGCGGGCTGAGGCATTACACGGCCGTGCCCTCGACCGTGCTTTGGCCACTGGTGCCTTTTTAAGCAGATTTTCAGCCAAAGAGAAGGGGATTCAAGTTTTTGAGAGAGAGAACGATTCCTAGAGAGAGAGAAAGCGACGAACAAGACTCTCCAAGTTCCCTAGATTGATCTTCAACACCATTGGAGGCCAGTTTGAGCTTGGAGAAGTGCCGATCAACGTCCAGAAGCAGGAATCCATCCTTCACAGTATGAATTCCGCGTCTGATTCTGCTTTTGCTTTTTTCTCCATGGAGTAGTTCTCCCATTCATCTGGGTATGGAGAACCCTATATTTGTATGTTAGGCTTTGATTGTATGAACCCAAGTACTGATTCTATGATTTGATTATATTCGATTGAGGTTTGAATGATTGAATGACTTGAATCCTGATCAAATTCCTGTTGTTTCTGCTTTAACCTAGAATGAGAATATCTGCCTAGGTTAATAGAGCATCCTTGATTGAAGGTAGGGAGTTGGTGACTTTAGTCGAGGAGCCAACTCACTATTCTAGTACCGGATTTACTCCGGTAGTGGAGGTTTTGTTTGTTAAGGCCTCAATCTGTTTACTCCAGTGGAGGTTAGTCGCCCGCTAGAGATTCAGATTGAGAGGGTCTGAAGACCTTTAGTCGAGACTTCAGGCTGTTTAAGAACCTTCCGCAGTATAACTATCATAGAAACTGAACTTGGTAATTACAATCTGGCTTAACTGCAGTCTAGGGGGAACCATATCCGGGTGACCTCTCTTAACCTGAATACAACAGTTTACTTCCTTTGTTAGTTTGATAGTTTAGCCTTGCATTCCAGTTTCATTGCTAGATAACAAGAATTCACTGAGTAGTCATCAGATCTAGGACCCGGGTTGATAATTAAACCTAAACCCGCTATACTACGCTTTAGGAAGTGGTTATACTTGGCCAATTCCTAGGGTGACAGTAGAAGTGAGTCAAGTTTTTGGCGCCGTTGCCGGGGACGGCTAGGTTGTTGAAGAAAAGTGATTTTTGTTAATTTAGCTTTTCTTTTTGCTTTGTTTGCTTTGTCCCACTTGTGCCTTCACGGGTGTGCTTGCTTGAGTGTGTGCAGGTAGTGCATGACCCGTAGCCATTCGGGAGGTTTACTGCCGTTGAATCCAGAGATAGACCGCACCTGTCGCCAACTTAGGAGACAACAGCGAGCTAGACTGGCTACGGAAGAGCGCATAGACGGCCACCTGAGCAGCGATTCTGAGGAAGAGTACAGGATGGACGGAGAGTACAATCAACACCAGGGGAATCCTCAGCAGGCTCCCCCGGTGAATCAGGTCCTAGGGAACAACCCCATACCCCAGGATCATGGGGTTCATCATCCACCGCCGCCGGGTCCCACCTTGGAGTACTACTACACTCCACGGATTGCTGACATCCGCCCGGTCATCCTCTACCCGCCTATTCCAGCAAATAACTTCAAGATCAAGCCATGCTGGATTCAGCTCATTACATCCTCTATCCAGTTCCATGGCTTGAAGCATGAGGAGGCCAGGGTGCATCTTTCCCGTTTTCTACAGCTGACGAACGGGTTCAAGCTGAATGGTGTCCTTGATGATGCAATCCGCCTTCATCTCTTCCCCCATTCTCTGGCGGGGAATGCTAAGAGGTGGTTGAAGACCCAGCCCCCATTGTCCATCACCTCTTGGGACGATCTGGCTGACAAATTCGTGCACAGGTACTATCTGGCATCGATGACTACAGAGATCCAGCGGGAGATCACTCACTTCCGCCAAGAGCCAGATGAGTCACTTCGTGATGCTTGGGAGCGATACATGGGATATTTCTGGAAGTGTCCCCATCATGGCTTCAGTGATGCATTCACAGTGGGGAACTTCTACAGTGCTCTCTCCCCAGATAGCCAGAGGGTGATTGAGTCTTTATGCCTAGGAGGGGATATTCTTACTAAGACTCCACCCGAGCTGAACCAGATGATCAGTACTTTGGCCGCCAGAGATCATTCTTGGGGACAGGGTAGCCGAGGCAGACAGTCCCGGGACCGTGGTGTGCACGCCATGGAGACCAGATCCGGGCTCGAGCAGCAGGTAGCTGAGCTAGTGCAGACATTGAAGCAGCCCAACAGTCTTATTCCGGGCATAGGTTTGGCTACACCTCCAGTAGCTCAATGTCAGTGGTGTGAGAGCTCAAATCACCTGGTGGAGGACTGTTAGGCTATGAGGGAGTCTACCACTCCCCAAGAGCAGTTGGACTTCATCGCCAATGCTCGGCGCCTCGACCCGTACAGCAACACATGTAATGAGGGCTGGCGCCAGCATCCCAACTTCGCCTGGACCAGCAACACCACTAAACCACCTGGTTTCCCAGCACCAGCAGGTGGTTTTCAGCAGAGGCAGCCCTTCCAGGCTCGACAGGGGCCAGCCCCACAGCAGCAGCCCTACCAGCCTAGGCAGGGGCAACCATTCCAGCAACCCCAGCGCCAGTTTGTCGAGCCAGCAGCAGCTCCTGCCCCAGATGACCGGATGACAAAGCTGGAAAATATTCTAGCTTCATTCATGACTAGCACTCAGGCTGCTATCACGTCACTGGAGGCAGGTCAGCGGAACCAGGGTGCCATTTTGCAAGATCTGCAAACCCAGGTGGGCATCTTGGCCCGCCAAAACACTACCAGGGCACCGGGGACTCTGCCTGCCACCACTATCCCGAATCCTCGGGATCCTCACCAGCTCCAGCAGCTGGATGCCATTTTTACCAGGAGCGGTAAGACCATATCTGCTGATCCTGTCCCGGCCAGACAGGAGGAACCATTACCTGCTTCAGCACTTCCAGCCGACGATGCAGAAGTGCGGGTGGAGAAGGAAGCCCCTGCTCCCAAGCCACAACCAGTGGTTAAGGAGCATGTACCCCAGCTTCCCTTCCCCACTCGCCTACACAAAGACAAGCTGGAGACTGAGTTTGCCAAGTTTATGGCAATGTTGAAGCAGCTCAACATCAGCATACCGTTCGTGGAGGCACTGTCGAAGATGCCCAAGTATGCCAAGTTCATGAAAGATCTCCTCACCAACAAGAAGAAACTTGGGGATCTCTCGACAGTGTTGCTGAGCGAGGAGTGTTCTGCTATCCTGCAGAACAAGCTGCCCGAGAAGCGCAAGGATCCAGGGAGTTTTACCATCCCTCTTACTATTGGCAGCATGCATGTAGGCAAGTCCTTGGCGGACCTAGGCGCTAGCATAAATGTCATGCCATATAAGTTGTACAAAAAGCTAGACCTAGGTGAACTTAGCCCTACTAGGATGAGCATTCAGCTAGCTGATCGTTCCATTGTGCATCCTAGGGGAATCATAGAGGATCTGCTTGTCAGTGTCGGTGCATTCACATATCCTGTTGATTTTGTTATTCTTGATATACATGAGGATGTGGATGTACCTTTGATTCTGGGTAGACCATTTCTTGCCACCGCCAAGGCACTTATTGATGTGCATGATGGTAAACTGATCCTGCATGCTGGGAATGAACAGGCTACTTTTTCTGTGACTGAATTCGATCACTGTGATATGATTGCTGTCACACCTGTGCATGCCCTTTCTGATCAGGTACACGAGCCTGTCGTGTATCCTTCTGCACCTCTTATTTTGCAGGACCCTCCTATCATTCCTTTGCCGCCACTCCATCCAGCCTCGCCTCCGAACAAAAAGCTCAAGGAGGAGTGGCGGCCGAAGCAGCAGGTTGCTAAGCCTGCACGGAAGAAGGGTGGCGACCACTATGAGCTGGTCCCACCTCCTGCACCACGACCACCCTGGCCGTCCGGGTACTCACTCGCCTGCATCTTACCGGATGGCCAGGTCGAGCTGACAGATGATGGTTGTCGCATCCGTCGGGTGCATGGCCACAACCTGAAGCTGTACCTCAAGAGCGACGTGGATCCGCTCTTGGAGGCACCTGTTCCTGCACCTCCTTGAGTATTCACCATGGGCGTCCAGCTAAAAGACGGTAAAGAAGCGCTTGTGGGGAGGCAACCTCACCACGGTTTGATTTTCTTTCTTGTGTTTTGAGTCGGATTGTAAACCAGTTGGTTTTGGTTTTTTTTTTCTTTTGTTTTGGATGATGTCTTATTGGGCTGACATTAGACCTAACATATTGTGTTTGAGCTCTTCTATTTCCTTTAGCTGTGCTTGTCTTGACTGGTCCTCTCTCCAGTCTGCTTCACTCCGACTGGCCCGTCTCCAGTCTCCTGCAGTCCGTGCATACCGGTAACATCGTTTCCCCTTTTCCTTCCCTCTTCTCCATTGAGGGCAATGTCGATCTTAAGTGTGGGGGGATGTTTATCTTTTGATTGCATTAGATCTGTTTGTGTGCTTGGGGCCTGGTCCACTGTCCAAATTTTTAAATTTGAGGGCTCCAAGTACGTGTTCCTTGCAATTGCCTGCTCAGTATGCTTTGAATTGACAGTCTTTATAGTAATATGCAACCTAGGGAGGTAGTGTAGCACTATGGAGGATGTTGATGCATTTAAGAAGTCTCATTTCTTCTTCATATTGTGTTGGTTGATTGAGTGAATTAGTGATCTTAGGACCCTTGAATTGTGTGGTGTTGTGGATTCTCTACCTGTCATGGACTCTTGTTTCATGTTTTGAGTTTAACAGGTGCTCGAAAATGTGCTTCAAAATAACGTCTCCCGTGCGAATAGGGCGAAAGTGTGTAAGGGGAGACGGGAATTCGTTCCCAATTTCCACCTACTACCTCCAGCCCCCTTACATGTCTTTCCCCCGCACGAGGCTCGAGACATCCACTCCTGGCATGGCCGGTAAGAGCCGGTTGGGACCCTTGAAAAAAGAAAAAAAAAGAAAAAATAACAGAAAACAAGCAAAACAGAAAGAAAAGGGGTTCCAACCATCTTCAAGAAGAAAATAGAGCACCTTGAAAAATGTGAGTCCATGATCCTTTGTTTTTGAGAATCTCTTCATCCACAATTCATTTGTCCTCTGTTCACTATTTGCCATGATGCCGACTCGATACTAGTGCTCTCGCCGAAGAAGCTATGAGATGACTTGTCCGTCGGTTGACCTCGTAAGTTGCTAAATGATCTAGGAAGTCCTCTACCTACGATCTGGGTTGTTTGTTGCTATAGAGGTCTGGAGAGCTGCATTGGTTTGAGTTAGGTTTGCTTGGGGACAAGCAAACGGTTAAGTGTGGGGGAATTTGATAACGATGTAATTGCACATATTTGTGCCCCTAGTTCTTATCCGTTTGAGGGGCATAGTCGTGTATTTTTGGCCTATTTTACGCCGGGTTGTGCTATTTTGTCATGTTTCAGGTCCCAGGTGTCAAAGGAAAGGCTAAGCACCAGTTTCAGGGCATTCAGAAGTCATTTCGTCAAGCTGGAGCCAAAACACGGGCACACCTAAACCATTACACGGCCGTGTTCTGTGGCCGTGCTTTTACTGCCGAGAGCTAATTGAGTTTGGCAAATTCAGGTTGCAAACACGGGCTGAAAGCACGACCGTGTTCCACCAAAGCACGGCCGTGTCCTCCCTAAAGCACGGCCGTGTTTCTCCCAACACATGGCCGTGTAATTAACCCTAGCCAAAGCACGGGCGGGCTGAGGCATTACACGGCCGTGCCCTCGACCGTGCTTTGGCCACTGATGCCTTTTTAAGCAGATTTTCAGCCAAAGGGAAGGGGATTCGAGTTTTTGAGAGATAGAACGATTCCTAGAGAGAGAAAGCAACGAACAAGAGTCTCCAAGTGCCCTAGATTGATCTTCAACACCATTGGAGGCCAGTTTGAGCTTGGAGAAGTGCCGATCAACGTCCAGAAGCAGGAATCCATCCTTCACAGTATGAATTCCGCGTCTGATTCTGCTTTTGCTTTTTTCTCCATGGAGTAGTTCTCCCATTCATCTGGGTATGGAGAACCCTAGATTTGTATGTTAGGCTTTGATTGTATGAACCCAAGTACTGATTCTATGATTTGATTATATTCGATTGAGGTTTGAATGATTGAATGACTTGAATCCTGATCAAATTCCTGTTGTTTCTGCTTTAACCTAGAATGAGAATATCTGCCTAGGTTAATAGAGCATCCTTGATTGAAGGTAGGGAGTTGGTGACTTTAGTCGAGGAGCCAACTCACTATTCTGTACCAGATTTACTCCGGTAGTGGAGGTTTTGTTTGTTAAGGCCTCAATCTGTTTACTCCGGTGGAGGTTAGTCGCCCCCTAGAGATTCAGATTGAGAGGGTCGGAAGACCTTTAGTCGAGACTTCAGGCTGTTTAAGAACCTTCCGCAGTATAACTATCATAGAAACTGAACTTGGTAATTACAATCCGGCTTAACTGCAGTCTAGGGGGAACCATATCCGGGTGACCTCTCTTAACCTGAATACAATAGTTTACTTGCTTTGTTAGTTTGATAGTTTAGTCTTGCATTCCATTTTCATTGCTAGATAACAAGAATTCACTGAGTAGTCATCAGATCTAGGACCCGGGTTGATAATTAAACCTAAACCCGCTATACTACGCTTTAGGAAGTGGTTATACTTGGCCAATTCCTAGGGTGACATTAAAAGTGAGTCAGCGCACATTCTTCCACCACTTGACGAAGGCGGGTGTCATCAATATCTCTTGCAGGATACATACAATAAATTGCCCTTCTGGCCAGGCGATGGACATTATCCATCACTCCTGAAACCGCCATCTGTAACTGATGACGTAGAGTATTATTCTCTGATCGGAGGGTGGTGTTTTCTGAGTGTAAACCATTATTCTCCGACCGTAAAGACCTCCTGATTAGCCTCTCCTCACGCATACTGGCGTGAAGCTGCTCAACTTTTTCGCGAAGCCCAGCCTCAGCTGCTTCTGAGGTACGCAGCTCCTGTGTGGCTACCTCAACATGTTGTTGAGCCTCCACCATGTCTGCATTCCATTCACAAGATTTGGAAGAAAATTGCTCCTCTCTTGTCTTCATCTGGATTCTCATTTCGTCCAAAGAACGAGTTGCCTCCTCTCGGGCCTCAGTAACCCGAAGCTCTGCCATAGCTAGGCGACATTCCATGGCAACAGCGTACCTCGCCAGCTATTGGTAAAATAGCAACGTCAATATATCATATATAAGTTGAAGACCAAAAAACAAAGGAAGAACGTAAAAGCACCTCTGAAACGGAAGAAGCAAAAGTCGATCCTGTGGCTACATCTTCTAAGACGGGGTAGTGTTTCCCCGCATCGCACAAGCTGTCATACGTTATGACACCACCAGTCAAAATTCCACCTTTGCTGGCTCTTGAAGACTCCCCCTGATGCTTCAGGGTTCCCCTACCGCCCACTGGGGTTTTTCCTTTGGCATCTCTGGCTCTCCCCTCAGAGCGACCCTTCCCAGTAGGTGAATCTCCTGATCCTCTCACCCAGGAACGAGTTCTCTTCGACTGGTCATGACGAACTCTCGACCATCCACGCGGGGGATTATCTGGTCTCTCACGAATTGATACCCCGACATACGAGTGAGGCACTGCTGGCACTTCCCTATTCCTCATACACCTCTGAAAGTGCGAGTAATCTGCAAGGAAGGATTACAGTTAGAAAATACGGTCACAAAAAGGGAAGTACTGTAAAAAATGACGTACCTTTACCATAAACAGCAAGAAACAAGCTTGCTCGAACCCCAGGTACTTATATGAATGGGTCTCTCCCAGAGAAGCCGATCATGCTGTAAAGCGATTTCTCCCTCAATCACGGGATCCTAAAATCCACCTGTAACACCTTCACTCCAGTCAGCTGGGACCGTGATACCTCCGGAGGTAAACTCACTAGGCGGGCAAGAAAATAAAAAAATTTCGTCTCCCACGACCCCTTCAGATGGCTCAGCGAAGTGCAAAGGTTATTGGCTGACTTCCGTTTGTGCAGTTCCCAAGCCACTCGATCATGACGAAAGAAAAAACAAGCATAAAACAACTCAGGGGATGGTGGAACCCCAACTCGACGACATGACAGAATAAAACAAGCGATGAAAGTCCAAAAACGAGGACTAACAGAATCGATTGAAAGCTTACTACGGTGCATTACAACACACAACCATGTAGGCAGGGGCAATCGAAACCCATACTCCAGAGAAGAACGAAAAAGTGATCGCCATGATGATGGGTGACTTATAGCCGAAACAAGTCTGTTGGGTATGGCATAACTCCAGTGATGAGGCATACCATACGAAACCAACAGTTCTCGTAACCACTTTTCACTTTGCGTAAAACCACGTCCTAGGCCACCTACTGGGTACTCCAGAGGCACTCGACCAAGAGGATACATCACCTCCCAAGGGAAGACATTAAAACCCAGTGGGTTAGGTGCTATATTTCGAGACCCACTGGCATCCGATCCTCTTGCCACCACAACAGTGGAAGGCGGTATAATCATTAAATGTTGATTATCTCGTAATGATGAAGGTAAACTCGCCATTTTTACTAAAGGTAAAATGAGAATTTACTTTAGGGATAGTGAAACAAGAGTTTACTGTGGGTAGTGAACTGCTTTTGCTTTGTGAGAAATGAAAAGATGGGAGGAAAAGTACGAGAGCATGAAGCTGGGAAATGGAGAATGAATTCAGTTCCCTCCGCTCTAGTATTTATAGGAACAACGTTTGAAACTGGGTCTAATACCGACTTACCGTCAGAAAATGTCCGGACGAACTCCGAATTTTTCTATCGGTAAGGGGGGCAATTGATAGACCCAATTCTTAATCGATAAAATTTTAAAAATATTAAACACCTCACCTTTCGTTAATACACTCGATAGATTCTTAATTATTACGATACTTGAAACACCCGAAAACTCGTATTATACCGTTAAAATCATCCATCTCCTATGTTGTTTTTACTATCCAACTCTTATTATTGTTTTTTCTTATTCTTGTTACTTTCCCTAACCATAAATTCTGTCTTTTACTTCCCTTTTCCTTCCCATCGTATTACTCGTTCCCTTCCTTCCTTCTTTCTTTTATTTGATTTTTCTATTTCTTATTTCCTCCTTCCCCATGCAAAAGGGAAGATGACAAATAGACACACTCCTCCTTATTTCTCCTTTGTTCTTTCACATTCCTTTTCTTTCTTTCTTCTTCCCATACATGCATACAGAAACATTCCACCTCCCATACACAAAAGCTTCCAACCTCCACTTCTTCCTCTTTCTTTCATTTTCTTTCATTTTCTTACTTTCCACATGCACAACCATGCATGAACATGCAACATTCACATATGTACATGCTCCCCTTTGTTCTTACATAGTGCACCTATTTCCCACATAAGCATCTCATTCCCATGCATACGTAGAGTAGAGAACTAAAACAATTCACCAATTTTCTATGTTCCATAATCACTCACTTATTTTCATTTATTCTCTATTACATACTTACACTTTCTCATGCTTTCTCATACACACTTGAACTTTCTCATATACCATAATTGGTGAGGAATATTAGTGTATGACGGAGAATATTAAGGTATTACGGAGAATATTAACGAGTATAGGAGAATAATGGAGAATGTTGGTGAATGTTAACGTAAGTCGAGGAATTTAACTACGACTTTTTCCTATAAATAGGGAGCACCCCTCCCCCTTTCAAAACAACAACAAGTCACACACACACCACATAAATCGCTTACGACTAATTCACACAACACAACTCACACACCATATACACTCTCTCTACTTTCTCTCTCTAAAAACGTTTTCTCTCTCCTCCCGATCTCCCAAAAACGTGTTAAATCTCTTAACACTCAACACGGCGGACTAAGCCATGGAATCGTGGATAGTCTCCACCGGGCGGCATTAAATAGCCGACGACGCTTAATTACGACCGTGGGACCGAACCAGGTCTAACGTCATCGTACTTATTTTATTTCATTCAGGTTACTAATTTGAGCGTCGGAGGAGGTTCCAACCAGGACCCCCCCCCCACCCCCCGGTGGGACCTTTTTTTCAGGTATTCGCACGGAGCTGGAGGTGGTTAAAGGCTTTGGGAAATCAGCGCTCTCCGGACCTTAAACATATTGAAGCAGGCTGCTCCAAGCTTGGCATCAACAAGGTTACATTTCAAGAGTTAATTAACTGTTTGGGAACTCCTACAGTGATTACTTTGGGTATAATTTCACGTTAGATAAATTGCATGAATTTGTACCGTTTAAATATACTAAAATTAGTTCAGACCTTCAATTACCAAAACAGTGGTAACCGATAGTACAGGTTATCACTTACTAATCTTTTATAGCAGCTGTTACGTAAAATAATACACATACATTATGTAAAAGTTACGGAACGATGGTTGTTCAATATTCGTTACGTAAATAGTTAATTCATCATAAGCATAACGTACGACTTCCGTAATGACTTAGTATTTTACGTAACGCAAGATTAATATTCATTATGTAAATACATAAGGTTTCCGTAATGGCTTAACACTTTACGCAACACATGGTTTAATTTTTATTACATAATTACGTAAGGCTTTCGTAATGACACTTCACAACTGCCACGCAAAATACACACCATAATGTAAAGATTACGGAAGGTTAGTTATTTATTAAGTAATAGTTAAATCAGAAGTGTAAGTAAAGCTTATGTAATGACTTATCACTTTATGTGTAATGCGAGGTTATCGTTCATTACGTAAAAGGATCGTCTATTACGTAAAGGCTTTTATCATGACACTTTACAACTGTTATGTAAGATAAGTTTGAGTTACGTAACCATTACGTGGCGACTATTGTATCTTAACATGTAACAAAATTCAAGTTAGCTTGTAGTAGGAATTTCCTAATTAATTTCTAACTTTTGGTCTACAAAGATTTTAATACATACCTTAGTAATTAGATAATTTGTCAATCCGAAGAAGCGATTTTTCTTTTGAAATAGGAATTTGAAAACATATATGATTTCTTCTTGTTCTCTCTCTATTTACCTACCTCAGAAGCCATTTGGTTGAGAGCTATAGACATAAGTCCCCAAATGTAGCAACACTCTTTGTCATCAGAATATTCTTCACCTCTCCTTCTAGGGAGTGTCAATACCATTCGACCTTCGGTAACCAATTCCTGAGCCCTAAACTTCAAACAGGATGAAAAGTCAGTCTGGAATTGTTTGTAACAGGATTCCAACACGTACACATGGAGGACTGCTACTGGCCAGGTAAATATTTCCCTTATTCTCCTCAAGACATTCAGGAACCTGAGAGCGCCAGTGAAGACTGTAGGAAGAGTGAATGAAGTGAATGCTACCAGTCGAGAAAAGCCTGTCGTAGAGAGAACCCGGAACTCCGGCTATGAGAGTCTGGGCTCCCATTTCATTCTTCATGTTTTCTTTGAATCCTTGAATGGAGGGTGAAGACATGATTGAAAGTCGTTTCCAGGGAGGTCGTTTAGGAAGATCTGAAGCTCAGGGCATTCATGCCCTAGCTCCGTGGAAAGCTTGTAGTAAAAGAATCACGTATATGCATATTCATAGACTAACTGATCCCAATAATTTGATCATAATCAAACAGATCATCGATCGGTCGATTACTCTCGACTCTGTGATGGGGTTCTCGATCTGTCTCATTTACCTGAAGCAAGGAGTTCATGGCATAGCTGGTATCTTCCAGGCCGCCATTCATATGCAGCACGTTAGCCATTTCCACGATCTCTTGCTTTCCGACAGAGTTACGTTGCGGCAGAAATGTTTTTTTTCTGTCCAATGCTTTTGGAGTTTGGTTGGTGTCTGGTTCTTGCACAGTCGGATGCATACTTGTGGTTGTGGATAAGCGTTGAATGATGATTTGCAATGAAACCTACCCCAAATAATTCACAAGCTAAGGTAGGCCTTCAATTATATCATCAATGCATGAGTTTATACATGGAGTCGTCCAAGTTGCAGAACATGGATCAGCAAATATCAAGAAACAAGTAGAGTATATTATTGTTTAGTCATTCATTCCAATTTTGTGTTAATTACCATTTATGTTAGTTGTACCACCAATTCCATTTGTGTAGCTGATTGTGGTCTTATTTTTTTCCATTTTTGTTTTTGTGACTTTGTCACATTAATTGGTCAAGCAATTATATAAAAAGGACCCCAGACTCAGACTGTCTGATATCTCCAGGTCACCAACCAGGCTCTCAGCCATTCGTTTGTATTTATTTTGATAAAGGGCCAATTTTCGTTTGCTTTAATAGGTGATAGTGAATCTATAATATCCTAATTGGCCAACACTACTTTTTATCAAAATACTCTAAAAAATGAATGAACATTAAATAGATTGAATAATAGCAAAAATGTTGAGCTAAATAAAAGAGAAGATATAAGAAGTCTGGCATACTTGAATAATAAATATCCATCGTAAAATCTCTCGTTCTACTAAAGCATTGAGTTAAATTCATCATACGGAAACTCCTTTGGAGTCGGAAATCATTCGGGTGTCATGTCTGACTGTAATTATACTCCTGCAACTTCTCAGTCCTGATCGATCCTAGTTTCGCTTCAATGGTGAAAAACTCATAATAACATGCTTGATAATTAATAAATATGCTCGTGCAATGCTCAGTACATTATTATCCTTAAATTTAATTGGATCTTATCTTATGAATAGGACACCCAAACTCCACTTAATTAGCGCAACCGTCCGTCCGGTGATAAACCTAAAAAACTTGATAACATGAACATAACTTCCACCTGTTGTGAAGTAAAGGAAACTGTGTTTCATCTAAGCAACTAACAGGTACCAACATAATTGATCATAAGGTAACCGTGAGCTATCTAAGCAACTTAGCAATACCAACTCCTGCAAACATGACCTCCTCATCTTAAGCTTTGAAACGAAATTTCGAGGTCATCGTTTCTTACCTACAGAAAAAGAGGTGATACTCGGGAGCCGAATGACTGTTACTTCCTTCTGTCCAGCGTACGAGAATAAGATATGCTCTATCTTGGTGTGCGTTTACGCGAGGAGGAAACAGAGTCTCACCCCTTGCAGTAAAGGATTGGAATCGAGAGGCAACTAGGGGTGGCTTTCTCTCACTCTTTTCCTAGAGAGAGATAAGAGAGAATGTAGTTGTTATGGGGTTGTCTAGCTAGCTTCCCTAATATAATGGAGTTGCACGAGAATGATGGATAAGGGAATAGGGGGTGTAAAGGGCTTGTTGGCAGGTGAGTTGTTGTAGCTTAGAACTGGTTGAAAATGACTCTTTAATGGTCACAAATATGTTTGGGGAAGGGTAGTGAAGGAGATATCGATTATGTATAAGAGTGGTTGGGGGTATAACAAAATGGTTCTTTAATCCCTTGCCAAAAGTATCTATCAAGTTGCTCCGGGTCATGGTAAGTGAGGGAAGTTGTGATGGCAATGGGGCGGGACATTCGGTATTCATTATTTCCCTGTTAATAAGTGTGGGTCAAGTCGAATAATACGTGTGTGGGTTAGAAATGGGACAGGTCGATCCTATGAGGGATTAAAGATGTTATTTGTATTAAATAGGAGAGCGGTATTCATTATTTCCCTGTTAATAAGTGTGGGTCAAGTCGAATAATTTGTATTAAAGATGTTATTTGTATTAAATAGTTAAATAACCACTATACAATAGAAAGCAACCCACGTAGCTACAATGAGAGAACCACTATCCACTAAGTACAATAATTAAATAATAATGAAATGATATTAACGGATTTGAGATACATCCACATCACGCCCCCGCAAGATGGTGGGCGGAGCAACACCGATCTTGGAACGAAGAAGCTGAAACCGAGCAATCGGGAGAGGCTTGGCCAAGGCATCGACCAACTGATGAGTCGTCGGGATATGGCAAACAAGAAGTAGGTGATTTTGAACAAGCTCGCGAACGAAGTGGTAGTCGAGGGCCAGATGTTTCATGCGGGAATGGAAGACCGGATTGGCAGAGAAGTTGACAGCACCGAGATTGTCACAGTGGAGAGTCGGCGCAGACGGGAGTGGTTGATAGAGTTCAAGAAGCAGGTTCTGCACCCATTGAAGTTCGGATGTAGCATTGGCTGGCTAGGGCATGATATTCGGATTCGGTGCTGGAGCGGGCGAGGGAACGCTGCTTCTTGGATTGCCATGAGATGAGATTGTCGCCGTAGTAGATAAGAAATCCCATAGTGGAAGTGCGATCAGTGAGATCACCGGCCCAATATGAGTCTGCAAAAGCCACCAAGGACACAGTCGTGGAAGGACATAGATGAAGGCCGAGGGAGGAGGTTCCCTTTAGGTAACGGAGTAGACGTTTGACATGCTGCCAATGTAGCTGAGTCGGTGAGTGCATAAATTGAGACAACTTGTTGACTGCAAACGCAATATCCGGACGAGTGCATAACAAGTATTGAAGGGAGCCTAGGACCTGTTTATAGAGAGTGGCATCCGCCGGTGGGTAGCCATCATTGAGAACAAGCTTGGAAATGGAGGAAAGAGGAGTCGGAACAGACTGAGCACCAGACATGCCAAACCGAGCAAAGAGATTGACGATGTACTTGTGTTGAGAGAGGCGCAACCGGTAGGAGTGGGTAAAACCTCGATGCTAAGGAAATAGTTGACAGGTCCAAGGCTTTTGAGAGAGAAGCGAGTATCCAGGCGATCTTGAAATTGCGCCAGAAAGGTGGCGTCATTATCGGTCAAGAGAAGATCGTCAACATATACAAGGAAGTAAAGAGTGACGGAGCCTTGGGGATAGACGAACAAGGAGGCGTCGGACTGGGTCTTGACAAACCCCTCTTGCATGAGGAACTGTGAGAGAGCTGCGTACCAAGATCGCGGAGCCTGGCAGAGGCCGTAGATAGTCCGTGAGAGACGGCAGACATGATTGGGGAACTGATCATCAAGAAAGCCCGGGGGCTTAGTCATGTAGACTATCTCTTGTAAAGAACCTTGCAAAAAAGAATTGTTTAGGTGAAAGTAAAATATAGGCCACCGCTGGGATAGGGCAATGCTGAATACAGTGTGAATGGTGAGAGGCTTGAGGACGGGGTTCTAGGTCTCATGGAAGTCGATGTCGGGGTGTTGGGTGAAGCCCTTAGCGACGAGGCGGGCTTTGAACCGGTCGATAGAACCATCGGGATGGTATTTGATGCAGAAAATCCAACGACAACCAACGATGTGACGATGCAGAGGATGGGGCACAAGAGAACAAGTCTGATTAGAAAGAAGAGCGGGGTATTTGGCCCGCATGGCGACATTCCAGCTAGGATCGGCAAGTGCTTGCTTGACAGTAGTAGGGACAGTCTCAATGGAACCAACCTGCGTAAGAAACAACTTCTTTGGGCGGAAGGTGTCGTGTTGGCTGCGGGTGGTCATTGAATGAGACCAAAGAGCTTGTTTCACTGGAGGAGGGTGAAGTAACTGACCTTGTGTTGAAGATGTAGCAGTGGGAGACGCAGGAGTGACAGTCGGCGAGGGACGTTCATGAGTTGGGGCCGCAGCAGCCGATGATAGACGGAGGTGCGGAGTAGTAGGCAAGACAAGACGACGAACATGTGGAGTGGTGAGTGCAACCCAATCGAGCGGTTCATAAGGGGGACTGGAAGGGGAGGGAAGACTGGGCAAGAGTGATTCGTCAAATTGAACGAGGCGGGAGACAAAGATGCGTTGAGTGAGGGGATCATAGCATTTGTAGGAACTTTGGGTGAGAGAGTAGTCGAGGAAGATGCAGCGGCGAGACCGAGGAGCCAATTTGTGAGGGGCGCCGGTGGTAGCTCATAAACGTCACCTTCATTCTGGCCACGTAGGAGGTGCGCCCCCGTGACTAGATCCTTCACAACAAAGAAATAAAATAAATTCCACCGAAACCGAGTTAGTCTTGCAAAGTTGAGAAACAGACAACAGTCGACATATGAGTGCAGGAACACAATGAACATCATTAAGAGACAAATTGGCAGCAGGGGTGGGTAAATAGGAGTGACCGATGTGAGATATGAGCAAACCTGACCCATCGCCGATGAGGACATAGACTGCCGAGATAAGAGGTCATGTGACTTGTGGCTGGCGAATCAACAAGCCAACCAGCATTGGAGGAGGAGGTAGTAGTTGTATGATAGGCTTAAGGAAGACCACGTATACGATAACAGTCTTTAGCGGTGTGACCTGCTTTATCACAAAATTGACACATAACATGTGGGTGGCCAAGCAGAGAGGGAGAGTAGGAACCAGCCGCTGGACCAGAAGGGCGTCGGGAAGGAGAGGAATGACAGACCTGTTGAGGACTAAAATCACGACGCGTCTGATGAGTGTCGGAGATATAGACAGAACCTGGTGATGATGCTCAACGAGGGCTACCGTAATTGCGGGGAGACTGATTACCACGACCACGGTGAGAAAAGAAGGTTGTAGTTGTTGTGCTAGAGGTAACACGAATGGCAGCCAAGTCTGCTTCATAGTCAACAAGGAGATCATGAAGATCCTCTAGTGTAATTGTTGTATCCCGAGCACGAATCGCAGCCGAAATTTTCCCAAATTCTTCACGAATACCACGAAGAACATGAAGAATAAAATCTTCATTGGATATGGGGTCATTGACAAGGGCCAGCTCAGCAGCAGTAGTACGCATGGCCTGAAGGTAGACAAAGACTGGTCGAGCCCCTTGACGCTCGCGAGCGAGCTTCTCTTTGAGATTCATTACCCGTTGCCGGGATTGACTTGCAAACATCCTATCGGGGATGGTTCAGCCTTCACCAGAGGATTCAGCAGCATATACATAGGGAGAGACAACGGGAGACAAGGAGGCTAGAATAGAGTGAAGAAGGAGTTGATCTTGCATGTACTAGCGAGTTCGATCAGCAGCTGGGGCTGTGGCAGCAGGTCTTGGGTGAGTACCATCCAAGAATTTAAGGAGATCTAGCTCGCGGAGAAGAGTCATCAGTTGAGCACGCCAGGTCGGGAAGTTTTCACCGGTGAGCTTGATGGGCAATTGAGACGCCGGATTTAGCGTGATGATCGAATTGGAATCATCCAAGTTAAGAACGGACTCACCAGAATTGGCAGCCATTGTAGAGAGGAAGAAAAGAAAGAGAGAAGGTGTAGTCGTGGGTAGAAAGAAGGAAGATAGATAGGGATTTTAGGGATTAAGGAGATTGGAGCTCAGCTCTGATACCATGTGAGGGATTAAAGATGTTGTTTGTATTGAATATGAGAGTGGTGTTACTGTACAACAGAAAGCAACCCACGTAGCTACAATGAGGGAATCACTATCCACTTAGTCCAATAATTAAATAATAATGAAATGATAATTAACGGATTTGAGATACATCGATCATCAGATCCATCCTTATATTTTATTTGAAGAAAGAAAATTGATATTCGGTTAGCAGCACATTTAGCTCAACTCCCACTCTATAAAATGAAGATTAGGACTTGAGCAAAGGCCTTTTTTATAATTAAAACTAATACTCTAGAGATAACAATTTTCTAGTTTAACACATTTAGATAAAAATAACTGAGTTAACCTATGTGGTAATACGTGATTTCAATGTTACCCTCCTTGAAAATGAAAAAGATGGTGGCAACCCTTGGAATGCTTCCCAATCCATTGATCTCCGTAATTTTGTTGATAACCTAGGCCTACATTACCCTGGTTATCAAGGTGATCAATTTACCTGGACAAACAAACGAATGGGTAATGCTTGCATTAGGGAGAGGTTGGATAGGGCACTTTGCTCCCATAATTGGATTGACCGCTTCCTGATACTCTTGTCAAGCATTTCACGGATCAGGGACCAGATCATCGGGTGCTGCTTCTTTATGACAAGACTTATATCCGAAATAGTCGTCCCCTTTTTCGTTTTGATGCTCGGTGGGCGGAAACCCCAGAGATTAGATCCATGATGACTTATGTTTGCCAAGAGGAAATCGAGGGTTCTCCAATGTTCCGACTTTGGGAGAGGTTTAAGAAACTTCGTCATCTACTCTATGATTGGAGTAGGGTGTGCGGGTACTACGAACTCCTTACACAACATCAATACCCTCTAGGCTGAGATAGCTCGGATAAAGTTAATTCAACCAATCAACTGGGATGAAACACGGATCCTGGAATCAGAGTTAAGTAGACAATGGGAGGCAGAGGAAGTTTACTGGCAGCAGAAATCTCGAGTTCGGTGGTTGAAAAAGGGTGATAAAAATACATCATATTTTCATACAGTTACGAGAGCGCGTAGGAAAAGAAATTTTGTAGACGGCCTCCGTAATGATAATGGAGAATGGATTATTGAAGAGAAAGGGAAGGCGGACATTACTACTAGTTTCTATCACACTCTCTTCACCTCTTAGAACCTGGTGGTTCATATGGCAGAGCAAGTGGCTGGGCTTCCCATTCCTCACAGAGTTACACCAGAAATGAATGCCATTCTAACGGCTGATGTCCTCCCTAGTGATGTTAGGAGAATAGTCTTTTCCATGGGTTCGAAACAGTCCCCTGGTTTGGATGGATTTACGGGAAAATTCTTTAAGGCATTTTGGGACATTGCCGGTAACTCAGTCATCAAAGTGGTCTGCTCATTCTTTACAACGAGTAGGATGCTCTGGATTTTTAACCATACTTGGCTAACATTAATCCCAAAGGTGGATAATGTTGAGAACATGAGACAGCTCCGTCCTATCAGTTTATGCCAGTTTGTTTATAAGGTGATTACCAAGATCATGGCGGAACGGTTGGCCTGCGTTCTGCCTCAGTTCATCTCGGATGGACAGAATGCTTTCATTCATGAACGGCAAATTATGGAAAATATCATAATTGGGCATGAGTTAATGCACTAACTGAAGATCAAAACGCGAGGGAAGAAAGATTACATGGGTCTAAAGGTTGACATAGAAAAGGCCTATGATAGAGTCGAATCGCCTTT
The DNA here is from genome assembly GCA_964030455.1 of Linum trigynum. Taxonomy (NCBI): domain Eukaryota; kingdom Viridiplantae; phylum Streptophyta; class Magnoliopsida; order Malpighiales; family Linaceae; genus Linum; species Linum trigynum. The sequence goes on from OZ034818.1 coordinate 7,460,493, forward strand.
TCTTCTTGCGGTGTTGGATAAAGTGGGCTTTAATTCCATGTGGAAAGGATGGAACAAGAATGCCTGAGGTCGACGTCATTTTCAGTTCTCATGAATGGGACCCCGTTAGGGTTCTTCTCACCTTCTAGGGGCCTCCGTCAAGGGGATCCTTTGTCTCCTCTCCTCTTCGTCATTTGTACGGAGGGATTTGCGGAGCTCCTTCAAAAAGCCATTGTTGAGGGCAGGTTGGAAGGGGTGAAGGTGGCTTTGCGTGCTCCCCGTATCTCGCTTTTGTTCTTTGCCGATGATTCTTATTTATTCCTTCGAGGGTCCTTTCAAGAATGTGAGAATTTAATCGAGGTCCTGAATGAGTACGAGGAGCTTAGTGGTCAGAGGGTGAACCTTGGGGAAAAGCACAGTGTGCTTTAGTAAGAACATCGCCCTGCCAGATCAGGAATTCTTGGCTCAAATTTTGGGAGTAGGGGCGGTAGGAGTCCATGATAAGTACCCAGGGCGTCCCACCCTGATCTCCCAATCCAAAATGGCTACGTTTCGGTATTTGGAGGGTAAAGTTTTGGAGCGACTACAGGGGTGGAAGCGGCGGACTCTGTCTTGGGCAGCTAAAGAAACTTCGATTAAATCAATTGCTCTAACTTTGCCACTGCATGTTATGTCCTGCTTTAAGTTGCCTCTCTCGCTCTGTTGACTATTGGACAAACATGTGGCCCGTTTTAGAGGAAGGCCAATCTAGGATTCGTTGGATGTCTTGGCGTAATATGTGCAAAAGTAAACATGATGGGGTATGGGATTTTGTCGGTTTGAACATTTCAATCAGGCTCTTCTAGCCAAATTTGGATGGCGCATCCTTAATGAACCCCAATCCCTCTTGGCAAAAGTTTACAAAGGGAAATACTTTCCCACTGGGACCTTCCTCACTACGAAGGGTCGATCTCGCCCATCTTGGGGTTGGCATAGTATCCTGTATGGCAGATAATCATTAGAAATGGGATTGCGATGGCAGATTGGTGATGGTCAGAAGGCATTACTAATCAATTCTAATTGGATTCCGCTACTGCACCCGTTCCCTCGCTATATAACCCTAGGGTGCTTCCAGTAGGGGTAAAAATTGGGGTGGGTGTGGTTACCCACCCCACATTTTGCGGGTAACCACACACACAAATATAGAATTATTCTACCCACAACCCGCCCCGCGGTGGGTAGTGGTTAACCACTATCCGCTGCGGGTTGGTGCGGGTTGGTTGTGGATACCCACAAAAATTTCATCATTAAATAAAATAATATGGTAATTAAATAGTGAAGTTGTGTTTCTTCTCGCACAAAACAAAAACATACATAAAAAAAAGTTGATAAAGTTTTAAATAAATCATAAATATCAAATACAAGATGTTAGTTAGTGTAAATTCATAAGAGATGGGTTTGAAAAGCGATTTGAAGATTACGGGGAGGCGGAGTGACCTGTTATCAGACAAACATCGTTGCATGTCACGGCTCCTCCGATGGCAACAACAACAAAACACAAAAGTGGCTCGATAAGTGGAGGCACCCGCTTTTAATGAATCGATTATTCTCCACTCTCGATTACAGTCTTGTATTCTTGGTAGCTTGTTGCATGTTGTGCTGTTGGTGAGTTCGTGGAGGAATGGAGACGAGTTTTGTTATCGAACTAACCTTTATTGATTATTCCTCTCTTCTAACGAATCAATTAATTTATCTGAATATATCTATGGACTTGGTTTTGTTATAAAATAAACATATACCACACGGACAATGCTTATTTGATAAAAGTATCTCACACTTGACTTGGTTTTGTTTTATAGAATAAGTACGTATTTGATTTAGTAGATACCTTCATTCTTAGTCTTCCAAATTTCACAAACTAATATAACTAATGTGATTAATGTGGATTTTGTGGTAAACCGCTGTAGGTAGTGGTTAGCCACTAACCACAAAAATCAATATTTTGCTATCCATAAATTGTGGGTATAGGTATCCACAAAGTGTGCGGTTTGGGGCGGTTTGCGGGTTACCCGCAACCCGCAAACCAAACTTCCACCCCTAGCTTCCGGAGGAGGGGGACCTTATGATGTCTGAGGTTTTCTGTCGGGGGAAGGGCCTTGTGAAGAGAAGTTTAGCCAGTGGTTTGATCCTCCTACCTGTCGTGTCATTAAGGTTATTCCTCTTCCTCGTCAGAGTGTGGAGGATAGATTGATTTGGCATGCCACGGCTAACGAAATCTTCACTGTCAAGTCGGCGTGTCACTTTGTCGTCCAACTAGATCAACAACGAGGTAGATGGCGCTCTATGGCTAGTTGGATGGACATGGCCCGTTGTATTAGGTTATGGGACGCTAATATCCCGTCCAAGCTCAAAGTATTTGTCTGGAAAATCTTTAATCGAATCCTTCCCATGACGAAAGCCCTAATTGAGAAGGAAGTCCTAGTGCTTCCTAAATGTCCTGTTTGTTGGGCGGAGTCGGAGACTATGGAGCATCTGTTCCTGTATTGTCCAGTGGCGCGTGCTCTTTGGAATCACACTGGACTTGAGGTCCTCGGGAAAAGGTTGCCCCGTCAAACTTTCCCACTTTTCCTAAAAAGGTTTATCTCAATCGTAACTCAACCTTCTTTGTTTAGGGTATTTGTTGTTGTCCTTTCGCAGATCTGGAGATCTCGTAACTGGGTGGTCTTTGAGGATAAACAATTCTCGAACATTGCCTTGATGCGACAGTTTAATCAACGGCTCGAGGAGTGGGTGACTTTGCTGGTGGATACACTGGTCCAGTCTGCTGCCCCTTCGATTAACAGCCTAGGGCCTGGTGGGTCTACTTTGGCCATTTGTATGTGGGATGGGGAAACTTGTCGTGGATCTCATTCGGCTGGCGGAATGGTTATTCTAGGCCCTGATAGGGCAGTCCTCTTGGTGGTTGGGATTCAGATTCCTTTGATGGATGACCCTCGGGTGGTAGAGTGTCTAGTCCTCAGAGAGGCCATTCTATGGTGCCTGGGACATGGTTTTACGGAAGTGCGGTTTGAAGGTGATGGTAAAATGGTCATTGATAAACTCATACGGGCGGATGCTCGTGATAATCGCATGGGGGCTATCCTGGAGAAAATTATGCGTCTTTTCGCTTTTTTACTCTGCGCTTTCTGTTCGATTAGTAGGTCGAAGTAGTAATAGGGTAGCTCATTTGGTGGCTCGGAAAGCCCTCGCATTGTACCCGACTACGAGTCGTTACTTTGATTTTCAGTCCTAACTGAATTCCATAGTGTAATGATCTATTCTTTGAATCAATAGATGATTATCTTTTGTCTAAAAAAGAAAAAAATAACCGATGAATTAATCTCTTTTGGTTTTGTAAACTCTAAAATTCTTATGTTTTGTTTTGAGGGCATCTTGGGAAGCTCCTGCTACAATAAGTTACTTGTATAGGTGCGGCTATGCCCCTGATGCTGTGTATGTTCTATCTATATATTTCACGTCGCCTTTTTCCATTATTAAAAAACTAGTGTCGAAATGATGTTCTACTTAAAGAATTCCTCGAAAAGCGACATCATCGTCAGAATCGTCTTGCTCTGCTAGAGTTTGTTTATTGTTAACGAGCTGCTAAATTAACGTGTGATTATTTAGCAGAGGCTTACCGTTTATCCATTATGGCATTAAGCCCAGTGTTCTGAATGTCTTTTTTTTAGCTACATTTTAGATAGAGAGTACATAACCATTTTCTCCAACCAACAATATGCTTACATACTTACATTTGATATGTTCTTATCGGTTATCATTTTTCTTTCCAATAGAAATATTTCAACTTTTGTGTGATTACTTTGATCATGGTTCATGTACCCAAGACAATAGCTTGAAAAATTCCTTATCATCACATTTAACATTAATCAAGTAGTGAATTAAACATAAATTAGCATGATTACAAGCACAAACAGCAATGATCATACAAAATCCTTACAAATATATATAACCCTCCACCTATACTAACCATATAAACCACAAAAAAGCCAATCTTTGTCTACCCATGTCCCTCTTTGATCATTCCCCAAACTAATAAACAGCTCTACCGTCGATACGGACCACCGCAAACAAGAAGAAGAGACCCAAAAATGAATCAAACAAAAAAGAACAGAGGAATTCAGGGCAAAAATGAGAAACGAAATCCAAAAAACTCAGATCAATTGGAACAGCATGTTTTCTTGTTACCGTTACTGTTGAGATTCGCGACGTTAATGGTCTTCCCCTGCGGCACTCCAGAGGCATTGGCCGCTTCCTGAGCGGCCAGCGCCTTCTTGCTGATGATCTGATAAATGTCAAGCAAGATCGTCTGAAACGCCCTCTCGACGTTGAACGCCTCGAGCGCCGACGTCTCGAGGAACGAGAGCCCTTCCTTCTCCGCCAGCATCTGCGCGTCCTCCGCCGACACTGCCCTCAGGTGGTTCAAATCGGACTTGTTCCCGGCCATCATGATAACGATGTTGGAGTCGGCGTGGTCGCGCAGCTCGCGCAGCCACCGCTGCACGTTGTCGAAGGTCTGCCGCTTCGTGATGTCGTAGACAAGCAGCGCACCCACGGCTCCTCTGTAGTACGCGCTCGTGATTGCTCTGTACCTCTCTTGCCCCGCCGTGTCCCATATCTGCGCCTTCACCGTTTTCCCTTCTACCTGGATTTTTTTTTTTTTTCAATTTCGGGGAGGAAAGGTGGAAAATTGATGAATTCCCAGAAATCAGAATCAGATTCCATAATCAGATCCGACGAAGAATTGAAAAAAGTTTGAAAAAATACCTGGAGGGTCCTGGTGGCGAATTCGACGCCGATGGTGGATTTGGATTCGAGGCAGAACTCGTTTCGGGTGAATCTGGAGAGGATGTTGGATTTGCCGACACCGGAATCGCCGATCAGGACGATCTTGAAGAGGTAATCGTACTCATGATCCACTTTGTATGCCATTTTATGGATGCTCTGTTTCTGGGTTCAACCGGCCAAACCTGGCGACAGCGGGAAACCAAAAAACAGAATCAGGGGAGGAAATGTAAGAACAGGCGGGGAAGAAGTTCAGCAGGGGGGGAAATACCATAAAATTATGGCGGAAAAAAGTTTGACGCTTGTTGGTGTTTTTGAATTTCTTTTGGCTATTGGATTTTGGTTGTTTCCATGTTTTGTTTTGTTGTTCCACCTGAGATAGAAGTTGAGAGGCTGGAAGCAGGGGAAGAGAGAGAAAGAGAGGGGTGGAAGAAAACCCATGGCCAGAGAAATAAGGGACGAAAGGGCATACGAAACGGCTGTTTGTTTGGATTTAGGAGCGAAATTTGGGGGGTTTGGGTATTCACGGGCCGCGGGCTTGTCCTCTTAAATGGACTTAAGCCTCAGAGCCCAAGCAAGGGATTCCAAGCCCGTGCATGAAAAAACTCTATAGAATGGGTCCATCTAAGAGAATCCAATTTAAATTTCGTAATGGTCGGCCAAGAAATTTTACATGGAAGTGTTCTCTTTTAAAAAATAAAGTAAAACAAAAAATAATTAATTAATAAAAATTATATAATTCCGAAATAAGAAAATATTCACTCGTACAAGTTTTAAAAAGTCAATGATGTATTTTCATATTCTAAAAAAAATTATAAAATGCATTTGGTGTCTACACTGCTCAACAAATTTGTCTCGGTATATCCTACTAGACAATCATTCACGAACTGACGCATATTTGACTTCTAAATTTGTTCTTGATGTAACTCAAAGCTGAAAAGACACTTTCAACACTTGTCGTACAACCATAAATTCCATACAAATCAAGGATAACTTGTAATTAGAGTAATTGTTAGGATTTGAAAATAATAAAAGATAGAGAATAGGATTTTGCTATTACACAATGTTTAGAATAGAACAACAAAAAAGTTGTAGTCTAATGGAAATTATATTTATTAGTAGTAGTAGTGTCCCGGGTTTGAATTACCCAAACTACAAATGAGAGTAGGATAATCGTTCTTTCAAATTTCAGGGTGTCCCGGACTATTAATTATAATTTTTTTGTATTTACATATATTACCACCGGGGGTTGTATAATCGATCTTCCCAAATTTAGGGGTGTCCCGAAATGCCCCTGGATCCGCCCCTGCGTGGAGGAGTTTGGTTATAAGCTTATACCCTCATTCCCTCATTGGAAGGTTGAGGGCATTCTTATTTTTTTTTGTAGAAGACAGACGCTAAAGCGTTCTAGATCATCTCATTAATATCGCGACACAAGGAAACAAAGTTGTCATACAAGAGCCAGTAGCACAAGTTTGGGTCGCTCACATGGAACAAATGTGTACCAAAAGTAAGGGAGTGCCCCTTAGAAGCTAAGAAGTCAGCTGAAAAATTACCCTCCTGAAATACATGGTTAATTTCAACAACCCACTCCCTAGCAAGAATGCTCTCAAAGAGCTTAGCAACGTGGCCATGACAATGATCACTATTACTTCTACTTCTAATAATAGCTAACCCAGTAGTAGAGTCAAGGTTGAGCTTCACTCTTCTATGATCAAGCTGCCAGACCATTTCCAGCCCTTCCACAGCTCCTTTCAATCCAACTCGAGTGATGGTGCACCTCCTGATATTGCTAGCAAACTCCCCCAAACATCTTCCTAGGTGGTCTCGAATGAGGCCCCCTACAACTAGGGATGTCAATCCAACCCGTAACCATGGGTACCCTACCCGACCGTAACCGGTCAACGAGGATAATTACCCGCTTTGACGGGTTAATGGGAGAGTACGGGCAATATCGGGTTTCAAAATAAAAGGTAGGGTACGAGTATGGTAATCGATAATACCCGCCCCGCTAACCAAAGGGTCAATTTCCCTTGAGAAATTGAGTTTAGCTTGAGAAATTGAGTTTAGCTACCATTATTGATGATGAAGATGTAGACGATGTTTCGTGTGTTACCGGTAATCTCTATTCTCCAAATTAAATGTTCTTGTAAGTTGTGTTTCCTTTGTTTTATATGTTGATTATCTTTTTATATTGTTGTAGAACGGAACTAATGTTGGGCATATGGAGGAGAGACAAGATGCAATATTCCCAGGGACTTAATGCTTTTGCTCTTCACAAAATATGTGTGCTGGAGAACCAAGTCTTTTTGTCTTTGCTGTTTTTGTTTATGTGTGGATTCTTGAAGGTAGAACAAATAAGATGTATTGTGTTTTTGTTTGTGTGGATTGTAGAAGCAATAACAATTATTATGTGTTTTATTATTTGTGTAGATTGTTGAAGTTAGAACAGTTACAAGTATTGAGAATTTTTAATGAACAACAATATGTATGTGCATATATGTGTATAAGTTCATATTTTAGGATTCGTACCCATGGTTACCCGAATATCCGTGGTTACCCGGTGGGTAGGGTATGATTATATCATTTTCATACCCGGTGGTTATTTGGTTGGGTATTTTAGGAGGCTCTACCCAACGAGTTAGGAGTTGGTATAGGGTAAACCCGCACCCGACCCTACCCATTGCCATCCCTACCTACAGCAGCATGACCAGAAGGTTGGACAACTGATCCATCAGTTTGAACCTGAACCTAGCCTTCATTTGGAGGTTTCCAGGCAATCTCGAGTCTGGATTTGGTCTTGTGCACAGGTGTCAGGCATTTCTCAACATTAATCAGAGCTTGGCTGTTGATGTTGATCCAAGCATTCACCCTCTGAATCAGACCAGCTTCCGAGCAGGTCTTGCCATTCATTGCTTCTTCATTTCGTTGTTTCCACAGGTTCCAGCAAATTATGCCAAAATCAATACCTGTCAGAGAATATGCTCTGTTGTTTCTTCTGTTGTTCTGCAGTGGTTGCACATTCCATCTTCAGTAAGCTTTCTCTTTTCTCTTTCCTTGTTTGTGAGTAGTCTGTTGTGGTTTGCCAGCCACAGGAAATGCTTGATACAGCCGAGACTCTTCCATCTCCATAGGTCTCTCCATGCATCATGGAGTGTTGTCCACATCTCCTGCCACCAGTGAGTAGGCTGACTTGAGCCTGAACCTGCCATCCTTCTCGACTCCCCAGACTGTTCGATCCTCTCCTAGCTCAGAGTTAGGCGTATTTGTCCCTGCAATAATAAAGATCATCTCATTAGGGAGGTATACCCTCATCCTATCCCAGCCCCACTCACCTGAATCATCAGTCCAACTAGAGACTGATGCACTTCGTTCTTCCTCAGTAAGCTCTTTCAGGGCAAACTCCTCCATGATCAGACCATTCTCCACCCAGGGATGGGTCCAGAACCCAGTTGTGTCCCCATTTCTGACGCTCCATTGAGTGGCCTGTTTCATGTAGGGTATTGCTTTAATAATTCCCTTCCAATTAAAGACTAGAATGATTACTACTCTTTATTTTTGTTATTATGCCATTCTTATGATGAAAGTATTTTCCCTGTAACACAGATCTTGTTCATTGTTAAAAAGATTCCAAGCAAGCTTAACCATGTATGCTAAGTTCAAACTCCTAGAGACCTAAGACTAAGCCCCCTGGTCTTTAGGCTTACACACAGAGTCCCAGGAAAGCAGGTGCACTTTCTTTTTACCCTCAATCGAACCCCACACAAAGCCTCTGATTTTTTGGTCAATTAAATCACAGATGAAAAGAGGGAGCATTGAAGTTTGCATTGCATAGGAGGGAATGGAGCTAAGAACAGAGATAACAAGAGTCACCCTAGCTCCCTGCCAATGAGAGGGATCTTGCCTTCCACGAGGAAAGCTTCCTATCCATCCTCTCAAGGATGTACATGGATTATTTATAAGTTTTAGTAGTTTTTTCAAACTCGGTTATGAGTGAAGAATATATACTCTTTGCATTCATTTATTAAAAGAAACTCGAGATGGTTTCAGACTCTTAGCGTTATGTGATGATTCTCGGAGTTATTTTTGAAAATTTTCAAATGAGACCTTTCAATTTTGGACCGACTTAAAAATTATCGTCAGATGTTCAAAAATGATATAAAAAGCATATTTTTTAACATATTCTACGAGAATTGAATTAGGTGAGTGATGCGTTAGTGGGATACGGACACGAATGTTTGACAAGCCAATGATTACATCAAACTTTGAAGCTACTTGGAGCTCTTCTTCTATTTTAAAAAACCCTTAGGATGTCATCACTTTTATAAGAAAGAAAGAAAGAAAAATTCCAAGGGTGCGATTCCCATCAAAAAATTAAAGAACAAAAGAAAGCACACATGTGCAAGAAATCGTTCATATCAGTAAGTCGCAAGAAACCCATATCAATGTTTGATAAGGTCTTCACCCCTGACCCCTCCTCTACATGACTTTTGACTTTTGTCTCACTATCATGACGAATATACATATATACTTGGTCAAGCTTCGAGTTAGTATTCAATTCACTTCTGAAACCTACTAATTAGACCATGGCGGCTCACTGACCGTTCCAATCCTAATGAGGCAACTAATTATCATGACTCCTTCCTAATTAAGACCTCGAAGCTGATTATTGACTAGTTTCCTCGAAGCACCGGTCCGATTTGACCATGTCCTAAATATACAAAATAATGAGCAGGTGAACCCAATTATTTGTCTAATCAAATGGGTTATCATTAACATGATGTCAACGTCGACTACGATCCGTTCATATATATATGAAGACCCTTCAGCTATAGCTAGCTCTTAACACCTTGTACTGCAACAGCTTCTTTAATTTCTTTCTTCACAACGTTCAATCCTATAGCTAGCTAGCTTGCAATTCCAATCATGGCAAGCAGGATTTATGCACCTTCTTCTTTTCTCTTCTTGCTCATCATGATAATTAGCACGGGACTGATTGGTTCTGGCGGTTCTCATGGCAACTCTGACCATGGAAAGGTAATTAATTAGGAACTCTAATATGGATTAGTACTCAAATTAGAAAGATATATAATCCACTTATTCATGTGTGTTTTGTGCAGTCTTACATAATCTACATGGGCAACCGGCACGAAGGAGGTGAAGCCGCTGCTCAGTCTCTTCACTTGAACATGTTACAGCAAGCTATTGGCAGGTAATTACCATTAGCTTAAACCTATACTGTAATTAACATATCAGATTGTAACATTGAGGATGGATTACCACTAATCACCGGGAAATAATGGAGTTTTTTCCCCCAGTGAATTTGCTTCGGAATCTCTTCTCCATAGCTTCAAGAGGACATTCAACGGGTTCGTAGCCCACCTCACCGACCACCAAGTCTCAAAGATCGCTGGTAATTAATCACACTCTTCTGTAATCACTACAACAGAAAAGGGTATTAATTCGTCGCTAAAGGCTTTAGATTGGTCGCTAAGTATCTGCGACGAAAATGTCGTCGCAAAATCTTGCTTTTCGTCACGTTATTTTCCATCGTCGCCAAAGGCATATGATCGGTATAATTACTTAAAAACTCTTTTGTTAATCATGCACAGGGATGCCAGGAGTTGTATCAGTGTTCCCCAACAAAATCAACAAGCTCCTAACCACAAGATCATGGGACTTCATGGGCTTCTCTCAGCAACGAGCTCGGAGAACATCCCTGGAAAGTGACGTCATCATAGGAGTCTTCGACTCCGGGATCTGGCCGGCGTCGGAATCATTCCACGACGATGGGCTCGGCCCTCCGCCGGCGAAGTGGAAGGGCTCGTGCCAGTTCCCTCCCAACAACTTCACCTGCAATAACAAGATCGTTGGGGCCAAATTCTACCGCACCTCTAATAGCACGTTCGCCGCCGGCGACGCTCGGTCACCGGTGGACTCCAACGGGCACGGGACCCACGTGGCGGCCACGGCGGCGGGCAACCTGGTCGGCGGGGCAAGCCTTTACGGGTTCGGCGAAGGTACTCTCATAAACCAACTACTGTTCTCTCCTTAAAAATAATTAAATTAATTATAATATAATTATTAAGTAAAAAATATGTACAAATTAAAACAAAAGCACATTATGTTATTTGTATTCTGAAAAATGGTAAAATACAATCGATGTCTAACATTGTTCTAACATCTCTCTTAATATATCCTATTAGATAAGGGGAGACCAAAATTAGATTTAATCGTTAACTTCCGAAAATAATTGGGGATAATGAATAACTTTTTATTGATATATGTGGATTTATAATACAAGGACCGCTTATGGTCGCTTAAAGAAAAATATGTAACCTATCCAAGTTCGAATCACATTATGGATACGCAAATTACTACTAGTAGTTGGATAAACGTTTTTCCAAATTATTGGGGTGTCTTGCAGGGGCGGAGCCAGGATTGAAAGTTGGGGGGGTGGGGGGGGGGGGGGGATTTATTTAGTAAATTATCGTGAAAATTCAAAGATAAAAATAAATAATAACGACACATATTAATTAAAATAAAATAAAACTCAAAATATAAATAATTTAAAGTTTGCTAGTATGTTATACTCAAAATAAATGTTTATACTGTGAGCAAAAATTATCATGCATTTTAACATATAATTGTTTTATACCTTGAATATGAATTTATGATTATATTATTTTGTAATTGTTTTATACCTTGAATATGAATTTATGATTATATTATTATTTTTAAAAATTAATTAATTACATATCCAAAAACAATCTTTGAAAATATGAATGTAAAAGTTTAAGAACTTGACTGAATTTATTTGAAATTATAGGATTTATAAGAAAAAATAGAGGATTAAACTGAAAAAAAAAATTAAAATTATAAAAGCAATGTTGTGTACCAGGGTCGAACCCGGTAGCTACAACTGGGTAGCTTCTCCGCTAGACTGGAAATCTGTGTTGTTAAGAATATTTCACTCAGATTTTATATACTCATCGTTAGATTGAGTTTATACGTAATTCTCGAAATTTTCTAGGACTTTATACGTAAATTTCAAAATTCTCGGGGGGCCGAGAGCCTACATAGCTTAGCCCCTGGTGTCTTGCCACCAGATAATTTTCCCCCCACCATACATAATCACAAACTACTATTAGAAACTACTATTAGAAGTTGAATACTAGTTTTTTCAAACTTTAATAGTGTCCCAATACACTCTAAAACCTTGTGAATCCGTCACTAACGATACTTAACCACTTCATTACAGGTACGGCACGCGGCGGGGTGCCGTCGGCTCGGATCGCCGTGTACAAGGTGTGCTGGGCGGACTCGTGCTACTTCAGCGACATACTGGCGGCTTTCGACGACGCCATCGCCGACGGCGTGGATTTGATCTCGCTCTCCCTCGGGGCGGAAATCAGCCGGGACCATTTCGAGGATCCGATTGCGATTGGGTCGTTTCACGCGATGAAGGAAGGGATACTGACCGTGGATTCGGCCGGGAACGACGGCGTTCAGGGGCTTTACACGGTCAGGAACTTCTCTCCGTGGTCGCTTTCCGTGGCGGCCACTGCCATTGACCGCCAGTTCTTTGCCCAAGTCCGGTTGGGAAACAATCAAACTTTCCAAGTGAGTAGGTTTCCTTTCATTTTCTTAATGTCTTTTATTTTTTTATAATAGCCATAATTAACTAGGATATATTATCCCCGTTGAAACGTGCTGACGTCGTTGAATCATCTTCATGCATTCTAAATTGTTGAATTAGTGTGGTGATATAATTTAGGTTATAATAATTTAGGGTCCGTTCTGAAATTTTGGAGGCTCAGTAGAGAAACTAAATAATATGGGTCTTGAAATTTTGGAGGTAGATGTATCTTATACAAAAACTCAAAACTAAACCGACTAGCTAGTTCACTAGTCTTATGATGCTGAGACTCTAAATTTTGTGAGGTTCCAAAACCAGTTTTTCTAGAAGCCAAAAACTAAATCCATAGTTTATATTATCCATTCAGTATTTTACATACAAACACATAAAAACATCAAACTAAAGAACGAAATAAAAGGTACGTCTGACTCGAAATATTTTTAAATCGATATTCTTTGAAGAGTAGTGTCGAGTGTTGACTCAAAATATAAAAAATCATGTTTGAATTTTTTTTAATGGGTATCAATTGCACATATTCCATAATTTATTTAATCGTCTTGATCTATTTGGTAATGTTAGGGCATCGCAATCAACACATTTGACATTGGGAACACTATGTACCCCATCATTTATGGAGGAGATGCCCCTAACATCAGTGGCAATTTCAGCAGCTCCATATCAAGGTTAGTTGTTGATTAGTAATATTACAAATAATTAGAGTATAGTTTAATTGATGCTTTAATACGTCAAATCAAAACTTAACTTTTCAACTGTACGTACAGGTTATGTGCAAACAACTCGTTGAATCCCGATTTAGTAAGAGGCAAAATTGTGTTGTGTGACTCCATAGTCGGCGCACTTGTCCCTGTTTTGGCCGGCGCGGTGGGTTCCATAGTCGCAATCGACCGTCCCGCCGGAGCACCGGCCGAGAATCCTCCGTCACCGGTTTCAGTTTTGACTAGGCGTCAAGGTTCCACCATCCTATCCTACATAAGATCCACAAGGTATACTAATCCAAATTAAAAATTACGACTTTACACGTGTTTAATTTGCTACGATAATTTTTCTTCCTAGGTTTTGCTTGCTATATGCTCTGATATTGTAAGACTAGCCCAATGAATTCATAAGTTGTAGTGACAATTTGAATATAGTACTATATATTTGTGTCAATTTAACATTTGAAATTATAACGTACGAGTTTAACTATTCGAATCAGCTCCAATTACAACTCCTAATTGTAGAATTTTTTTTATAATTTAATTTTTTTGTTTTAGGAATGCAACCGCTACTATATCAAAGAGCAACGTAGGGAAGGACGAACAAGCGCCTTATATTGCCTCATTTTCATCTCGAGGCCCAAATCCAGCCATCCTTGACATTCTTAAGGTACTTTTCTTTTGGCAAGTGTTGACATATTGTGTTATATACAGAGTGATGTTCCTTACAACATCCTATAACAATAATAATAATAATAAATAAAAATAAAATGAAACAACTGGATCAAAAAGTGATACATCAATTGTGGACTTATTAGGCAATTTTGAAATAATTCAGTCAAATTGCCTTATTTTATAAATTCACCAACCAAACTACCCTTAAGTAATTCCATTGGTTAATCATGTAAATAAAAATTCACCTATTTTCTTACACACAACTTATTTTGCATTGGTTTTTTATGACTCTGTCGGCTGCAGGTTTGTCGTTCGTTTCATTAATGATTAAGCAGTAATCTTGCACACATTTTCACAAGAAGAAGAAGAAGAAAAAAATCATTCCAGTACTCCACATTTTTATAAGCTAATCAATTGGTTTTCTCATCAATATCGCTATAACATATTACGTTATCTTATAAACTAGTTTATCATTACGATTTCTCTTAAAAAAACATAGGTTAACTAACGTACGTACGTTTGACTTAATTTGCATGCATGCAGCCGGACATATCAGCACCCGGAGTCAACGTCCTCGCCGCCTGGCCCCCAAACGTGCCAATCACTCCCTACCCAGCCGAAACCCGAACCTCTCGGTTCAACTTCCAGTACGGCACCTCAATGGCCTGCCCCCACGTCACCGGAGCCGCCGCCTACGTCAAATCGCACCACCCCAAATGGTCCCCCGCCGCCGTCAAATCCGCCATTATGACCACCGCCGTCCCCATGAGCCCCGAGGCCAACCCGGACGCCGAGTTCGCCTACGGCTCCGGCCACCTCAACCCGCTCGGCGCCATCGACCCCGGCCTCGTCTACGACGCCGGGGAGCCCGACTACGTCAGGCTGCTGTGTGGGCAGGGGTACAACACCACGGCCGTGCAGATGATTGCGAGAGATAACTCGAGTTGTTGGGAGAGAGGAAACGAGACCGTGTGGGATTTTAATTACCCTTCTTTAGCGGTTTCGGCCACGGCTGAGGAGGTGGTGACTAGGGTTTTTAATCGGGTGGTGACAAATGTTGGAGGGAGTGGGAATGCGAGTTATAGGGCGGTGGTGGAGTCGCCGGAAGGGGTTAGGGTTCGGGTGAGTCCTGGGGTGTTGGGGTTTAGAGCGGTGGGGGAGAGGTTGAGGTTTGTGGTGACGGTGGAAGGTGCGGTGGCGGCGAATTCGACGGTGTCCGGGTCGTTGGTTTGGGACGATGGTGTTCATAAGGTTAGGAGCCCGATTGTGGTGTTTGATTCGGCTATGTAGAGAGACATCCAATGAGTTTTATGGTAGTAAATTTTTGTAAGGTTTTAACCTCTTGGTGGTTAGAATGAGTTTATGTATATCATTTACCACATAACTCTTCGGATGAGTAAAATTCATTGTTGTCGTTCATAAAATATTGGTAATGAGTTTGTACAACCTCACTATTAAGATAGGGATATGTTTGATGACTTGAATTGGATTATTTGTTAATGATGGGAATGAGCTTATACACATTTGAATTTCTTTTTTTGATATGATATGTAATTTTATTCTTTACGACTAGTGTTAGGGTGTTTGGAGAAGTACTATATATATATATTTTTCGATTTCTTTGTAATTTATAATTCTTTAAGTATAGTGAAACTGATTATCTCTTTCATTGTTGATTTTCCCGATCAGTTTTAACATGATATGTTTTGAGTTATGTGTACGAGCCATCGTTAGTTTCTAGCTTCTACAGTTCTACCCCTAGTGATCCCAAAACCACGAACTAGAGAAATGGAATCAATCAACATATACACAAACTAATTACCCTAGTGATGACCAGGAATGACGATTTGAACCTTCACGGTCGCCAAGTAATATTTGACTTGACTCGTGTTGAGATGGATATTACTCGACCTATAATAGTGTGAGTCACGTGAGTTATTATTTTCAACCTATAGATCTCGTCCCATTACTCACTATTCTTGACTCGTGCTATATCAATTTTTCAATATATATTTGTAGTTCTCCCTATTATGATCTTTTCTCATACAAACTCACACCCGATTAAACTCTAAACAGGTGCAAGACTATGAACACTCAATTATAATTCTATTATCACCATATTTACCAATCACGAATTGTAGGAGTGAGTGCCGTATAAACAAGTGCAGGATCATAAGTAAGAAAGCTAAGTGAGAAAGACGTGGAATCAATCAAGGGGAGAACTTCATCATCAGTCTGCAGCAGGTTTTATTGATATAAATTCTTGTCCTTTTCAGTCTCTGTGTGTTTTAGTGTTTTCCCTTCTCCATTGCAACCCAATAAGAATCTGCTCTAAAGTTAAAGACCATCTATCCTCCAATATTCTAATAATCTTCTTACGCAGCAGCCATGGGAATTCAGGGAAAGAATCCTCCATCTTCGCGGTTTCTGGCCGCCACGCTAGTTGCATATTGTGCCTGCTTCTTCCTTATCATCGCTTGCTGTCGTGCCACTACTTCTGTTCAAGATAGAAAGGCATTTCTTTTCTAGCTAGCTTCAATAATATTACTTCACCATGTCTTTATTTATTTTATGCTTTTATTTCATCAGTTTTCTCCTGAACTCTAGTGTTTTCATAGTTATCGCTTAATTTCTACAACACGAGAGAATCATTTGTTACGAACACACGAAACAGATTCCGATTTATAAACATCACCATGTCTATATTTATATACCTATTCGCTACCCAAGTCACACATCATATATTCATGCATTATTTTATGCATATCCACACATTGTTATGTACAGTACACATTTGCTATGGAACTTGTATAAGAGATTAGAAAATGGGACCATATGTTAAAAAATAATAGTAACAAGGAGTTTTTGGGTAATAAATGTGGACTTGTAGGACTGATCTGCACAGTATCAATAAATAATTGCACTAAACGTGAAATTTCGCTAATGGGCTCTCCGTCGCCAGGTGTATATAGCATACATGGGCAACCGTCCAAAGAGCCAAGCTTCTCTTCCCGCGCTACACTTCGGCTTGCTTCACCGCATCATTGGCAGTGCTAAGGTCGCCTCTGATTCCTTGATCTACAGCTACCACCGGACCTTCAACGGCTTCGCTGCCAGACTAACGGAGGCCGAGCATCAGAAACTTTCCGGTGGTGTTTTTTTTTTCCCCTTCCCCTTTTTCCCCTGTCGTCGGAGATTCAATTGCTTACTGTGTTGTCCTTCATTACGGCAGCCTATGAAGGTGTGGTTTCCGTGTTCCCCAATAAGATCACGAAGCTCCACACGACGAGATCATGGGATTTCATCGGCTACCCCAAGAATGCTTCGACATCCACCCGCCGCCAACAGAGCAACCTGATCATCGGAATGCTCGACACCGGGGTCTGGCCGGAGTCCCAGAGCTTCGACGATTCCGGGTACGGCCCACCTCCAAAGAAATGGAAGGGTAGCTGCCAATCGTCCTCCAATTTCACCTGCAACAAGTAATTAAACAAACACTAAACCCTAACTATGCTCTGTTTTTGCCCGCCCCCAATTTCATAACCTAATAATGGTCTGGAATTTGGTAGCTTAAATTGGAATGGCCCTTTTTCTTTGTAGTAAGATAATTGGAGCTAGGTACTACCATGCGGAAGGAGATTATGGTCCAGGAGACATCCCTTCGCCGCGGGATTCCGAAGGCCACGGGAGTCACACTGCATCCACTGCAGCAGGGAACTTTGTCACGCCGGCTAATCTCTATGGCATCGCCAATGGGACTGCCCGCGGCGGGGTCCCCGCGGCTCGAATCGCAGTCTACAAGATCTGCTGGGCTTATGGATGTTCATATGTTGATATTATGAAAGCTTTTGATGATGCTTGTTCTGATGGAATCGACTTGGTCTCGCTCTCGGTCGGTGGTTCGCCAATGGAATATTTCCGTGACCCCATTGCTATTGGGGCTTTCCATTGCATGAAGAAGGGAATTTTAATCTCCAACTCGGCTGGCAACTCCGGTCCCTTTCCTGGATCAGTCTCCAATAACTCTCCTTGGTCACTTACTGTTGCTGCAAACACCATTGACAGAAAGTTGACGACCAATGTCATGTTGGGTAATGGCGAAATTTACAATGTGAGGCATTGGAAGTTTCAAGTTGTGTGTTGTTAGGTGTTTCATACTTGCATTAGGGGATTAAGGATTTAACCACAGCAGAACTTGTTTCTTTTCTTTCTACCTCAATCATGCAGGGGAGCTCTCTCAACACTTTTCTGCCCAATAAACCGATGTACCCCCTTATATACGGTGGAGATGCACCAAATAGGACTGCAGGATATGATGGAAACGTTTCCAAGTGAGTAAAAGAAAAATGGGTCTAAAGCAGTTGTGAATCATATATACAACACATTGCAATTTTAGCATTATCATTACAAAACCATTGCAGGTATTGCTACTCGGGTTCCTTGGATAGAAACCTGGTGCAAGGGAAAATTGTTTATTGTGAGGTTGCCAGCCTGGGAGATGGACCTATAGAGGCAGGTGCTGCTGGTGCCATAATGGGAAACTATCCACAGGGAGATGTGGCGTTTCCTTTCCTTCTTCCTGTGCCTCTCTTAAACAAACCTGATGGAAGCGATGTTTTGACGTACTCGAACTCAACCAGGTACAGCAGAAATGGATTGCTGCACCATATTGTTGAATGTATGAATGGACTTCATGTTGAGTTCTTGTGATTTCTTTTTGCTAGTGACCCAACTGCAGTGATTTATAAGACAGTTGACTACTTGGACGGCTCATTTCCTTATGTGGTTTACTTTTCCTCGAGGGGTCACAATCCGATAACCCCCGACATTCTCAAAGTAAAAAATGAAGTAGCTCTCAGTTTTGGTTCTTGTTGTTTTGGTTTCCTTAGCTTAATCTGATAAGATCATGTATATGCAGCCGGACGTGACAGGACCTGGAGTAAACCTACTAGCAGCGTGGTCTCAAGGTACAACTATGACAGGTCAACCTGGGGACACAAGAGTTATCGCATACAACATCATCTCTGGTACTTCAATGTCTTGCCCCCATGCAACTGGAGCAGCAGCTTATGTTAAATCACTCCACCGCACTTGGTCCCCTGCTGCCATTAAGTCAGCTCTTATGACAACAGGTCTTCATGTCACTATGGAAATCTATCAGCATTACCCTTTAGCCAATTCTGTGAATAATCTCTAAAGATAGCAAGAAACAGTTTGAAGACAATTTGTACTAATCTATATTTCCTAACATGCAGCACGACCCCTGAGTGCCAAGTATAATCCTGAGGCTGAGCTAGCATATGGGACGGGACAAATCAATCCCATCAAGGCTGCAGATCCTGGACTTGTATATGATGCTGGGGAGAAGGATTATGTCAAATTTCTCTGCGGCCTGGGATATTCGACTAAACAACTCCGGCTTGTCACTGGAGACCCGAGTGCTTGCACTGCAGCTACAAATGGAACCGTTTGGGATCTAAACTATCCTAGTTTCGCCCTATCAGCAAACAGATCAGGAGTCTCTGTGACTAGGGTATTTCACAGAACCGTCACAAATGTTGGATCAGCAAATGCAACCTATAAAGCCACGGTAACTGCACCAGCAAACCTTAAGGCTCGAGTTAGCCCAAGTGTTCTTAGTTTCGAGACTATTGGGAAGAAAAAGTCATTTGCTTTGACAGTCTCTACCGTGATTGGGCAGAACACCATCTCTGGTGTTCTTGTCTGGAGTGATGGGAAGCATGTAGTAAGGAGTCCTATTGCTGCATTTATGTCATCCCGCGAGTGAACCTCCTTAGTTTCTATGGGAAAATTTTAGTTGGTGGCATGTTGGATGCAAGTATATGTTCTGGTAAATAATATTTGCAGTTATAGCAGAATCAAAGTTGTAATGTTACTTTTGATTCATCTACATTGAAATATAATATCATCTTCATCACTCGTTTACTGCCAAATATAATATCATCTATGCTGTAGATACCTTTCCAAACACTTATATACTACAGGTCTTTCATCCAGTCGATCACAAGGCAACAGCATTTGATAACTACACTAAATCAGGGAGTTACTTCACGTGTAGTTTTTATCTTGACAGATTAAGTAAGGAGGGTGATGTTAGGGAATGAATCCAATATTCCTTACATAGTTTTAATAAGTTTTAGTCATCACCATAGCTAAACAAGATTTGAAAATTGAAGCTAGCCGGCCGGCTGCTGGCCAGTTGCAGAACGGCATTAGTCAACGGTGTATGCATAAATCTCACCATTTGTAGGACTTAGGGGGCTCCAAAAGGTACACGGAGAGCAGGTACATAAAAAAAACTATGTTTGAATGATCATCGTCATAGAGAAGCTAGCAAGGAATCAATGGAATTGAACGGCAAATGGCTTAGGCAAAGCTTTTGGTGGTTTGCTTCCATGCATACATGATGTATATAAATATGGGTTTTGTTCATTCTCAGCCTGCTGGTTCTCCCATTCGTAGTCAAGCTAAGCTCTGCTGCTAATTCCGAAGACGTCCATGGCCGCAAGGTACTTCTTCTACTGCTTCACTACAATGCATGATTGCCCATTAGTTATCAGCTTTCCTAAGATTAATGCGTGTATTTTGTACTGCACAACTTTGTCAGAGATTTATTGTGTACATGGGAGGACGACCAGTTAATGTTGCTGGGGAGCTATCTGTAGCTTCCCTTCACGTCAGTATGATACAGAGTGTAGTTGGCAGGTACGTGCTTCCAAATTCTCATTAGTCGTTAGGAGAAAAAAACGACTACTCTACTCATTTATGTAGCTTACCTAGCTGCTTTTAATGGCAAAAATGGATGGATGCAGCAGCAACTTCTCCCAGGATCTACTGGTGAAAAGCTTCAAGAGGAGCTTTCATGGGTTTGTTGTCAAGTTAACTGATAATGAAGCACAAAAGATTGCCTGTGAGTACTCCGGCTGATACTAATGAACTCAATGATCCAAATAAGCTGCTTTTATGCTCCATTAACCCTTGTAACCTCCAATGCCAATAAGGAGCTGGTTTCAACTTCGCAGCACAAGCAGGAGTAGTATCCATTTTTCGCGACGAAAGCTATCAACTCCAGACGACAAGGTCATGGGACTTCATCGGATTCCCTCAAAATGTTGAAAGACTAGCTCTTGAACGTGACATCATCATCGGGATGCTGGACACCGGAATTTGGCCGGAATCCGAGTCCTTCAACGATGTAGGGCTCGGTCCACCTCCAGCCAGATGGAAAGGAATCTGCCAATCTTCCTCCAACTTCACTTGCAACAAGTAACATACATAACATTGCCTATACCATTTAACTCTTCAACTGCAAAATCTGTTGGCTTGGCATATACAATTACTGAGGATGTGGTCACTTGGACTGAAATTATGACGGCAGGATGTATTTGTTAAATTTGACTTGTTAAGGGATGTGGTCACTGGAAGAAAAACATTATAGGGGGTCAGTTTTGCTAGAAAAATAAAAGTTGGGGATCACGAGAGACATCAACCATTTAAATAGCGGATCATCTTATTTCCCCTATGGCAGTAAAATCATCGGGGCACGGTTTTACAGTGCCGGGCAGCCGCCGCCGGCGGGCGAGTTCGCATCGCCTCGAGATTCTAAAGGCCATGGAACCCACACCGCATCCACGGTCGCCGGAGGGCTCGCTCCGGGTGCCAGCCTCGACGGGTTCGGCAACGGAACAGCTCGAGGCGGAGTTCCATCGGCTCGAATTACTGTCTACAAAATCTGTCTCCCTGAGCCCATCGGCTGCCTTGCCTCGAGCATTCTGGCGGCCTTCGACGATGCAATCGCCGATGGGGTCGACATCATCTCGCTTTCAGCCGGGGCTTCTTCCGCCACGGATTACTTCCAAGATCCCATAGCAATCGGAGCTTTCCACGCCATGAAAAATGGCATCCTGACCTCGAATGCCGGCGGTAACGCCGGTCCTGACCGGGGAACCATGGGTAATGTCTCTCCCTGGTCGCTCTCCGTGGCAGCTAGCACCATTGATCGCAGGTTTGTCACTCAAGTGCAGCTTGGAAACAACATTAGTTACCAGGTATTTTTCCTTTCCCCCAATTCATTTCTAGGGGTTTGCATCTGCATTCTTGTTTGATTGCTTCGCTTCTGAATTACAAAGTTTTGACCTTTTGTGGATGTGCTTGCTCTCTTGTACAGGGTGTTTCTATCAATATGTTTGACTTGAACGGCACAATGTTCCCTCTCGTTTATGCTGGATATGTCCCAAACACCAGTTTGAACTTCACTGGTTTGGAATCCAGGTAATGGCTTTGGAAGGGCTGCAGCTTCCTTTTTCAAAACTACTACATATGGGTTTATTTTTTAAGGAGTTCCTGGATCAAGTTTTGATTTTGGATCGAACTCGGCTTGTATGTTGCACCTCAGGCTCTGCCTTAACAACTCCTTGGATCCACGTCTGGTGAAAGGGAAGATTGTTCTTTGTGCCAAGGGGGATAGAGAAGTACCATTTCAGGCAGGTGCAGTTGGCAGTGTGATGCCAGGTTTTCAGGACGTGGCTGATCTGTTTCCTATCCCTGCATCTCAGCTTCCTGTTCAGGACATTGGCCAAGTCTTGACCTATATTAACAGAAACAGGTACGAGAACTGCACTTTGATTCAGGTAATAGAAAGAGATTATGGTGAAAGCAGTTAACCAAAATAAATGAATTTGCAATCGCAGCAATGCAACTGCTACCATAAGGAGAAGTACAGAAGCCAAGGATAAGTTGGCATCAATGATTGCTGTCTTTTCATCAAGGGGTCCAAATACAATCACTCCTGATATTCTCAAGGTACATCTAAAGTTGGAAAACACCATCGAAAGTAGTTCAATCAGGTAGGATCTTGCTTTCTTGGTATAATGTATAATTGCTTGCAGCCAGATATAGCCGCACCAGGAGTAGACATTCTAGCGGCTTGGTCTCCAGTGAGTCCTATAACCGAGTTACCAGCAGATCTTAGATTCTCTGCTTACAACATCATCTCAGGAACATCAATGGCTTGTCCGCATGCAACCGGCGCTGCTGCTTATGTCAAATCCTTTCACCCCACATGGTCCCCTTCTGCTATCAAGTCTTCCCTCATGACCACATGTAAATTATGCAAAGCAGCAGCAAGTTCAGATTTCTGGTCATATTCCTGATGCAGCTTCTAGTTCTAATTTCTTACTTAAAACTCCCCTTGTGCAGCTTCTCCAATGAGTTCTGAGGCCACCCCTGATGCTGAACTTGCCTATGGAGCAGGGCAACTTAACCCTGTCAAGGCTGTGAATCCTGGGCTGATATATGATGCTGAACCAATAGACTATGTTAAGTTCTTATGTGGACAAGGCTACAGCACAAGGGTGTTGCGGCTTGTAACCGGAGATCGGTCTGCTTGTTCTCAGGCGATCAATCAGACAGTTTTTGAGCTGAACTACCCCTCTTTTGCCCTTCCGGTCTCGGGTTCTTCAAGAAATGTCAGCAGAGCCTATAAGAGGGTTGTGACTAATGTTGGGGCAGCAAATTCCAGTTATAAGGCGATAGTGAGTGCCCCACCTGGGCTGAAGATTCATGTGACTCCTGGTTTACTATCTTTCAATTCTCTTGGCGAGAAGAAGTTGTTTACCTTGAGTATTGAAGGAGCCATGGCTGGGAACATAAGCTCGGCATCTTTGACGTGGGATGATGGAGAGCATCGAGTGAGGAGTCCAATTGCTGTGTTTTCAGCCGTGTTTTAAGACACATTGACTGAGCTGGCCAAGTGAAGTGCAAGCTGCAGAAGACTGACGGAAAGTACGGATATTAGTTCATGAGTCATATTGATAGTTGATTTTCATATGGGGAAAGGATTCCAAGTTCAATCTTATGTTGCTGTAATCGTTTTTTTAGATTAGATGTAATAACGAATTAGATGCGGAGATGTGGGTAGGACTCAGGATTACCTGATGCGATCCATTGTTTTAACCTATGGTTGATGCTGATGTCTGTAATAGGTAAGTGTCCTCTCTTTTGTCATACATATAATTTGTTCCAGGTCTGGTCGTTATTATCTATGTTTAATTTTCCTATAAAAGCACTACAACAAAATTGTGTTTGCAATGGAAACAAAACACATTAAAATTAGAAGAAGTTACTAACCATTTGAAAACATGGGAATGGGTATACAGGCTTCTTTACTTTCTTCATCATGCCTTCTTGTGGTGGTAGCATGCTGTCTAGTCGTGAGTTGCAGAGGCAGTACTGCTGGCAGTGACAACTTACATAGAGACAGAAAGGCATATCCATTGGCTTACCCTTTCATGTGTTTTACTTATGATCATCATGTTCTCAGTTCTTACACATTCCTTTCCGTTTGCCTTATGTTTCCATTTAAAATATAATTTTTCTCATTCATTGACGATGGAGTTTGCCTGCATGGTTGCAGTTATACATCGTGTACATGGGCGACCGCCCTAAAGTGGATGTTCCACCTTCCGCACTCCACCGCAGCTTGCTCCACCGCGCCACCGGCAGGTAAGAAAAACAAGAAGAAAACATTTAACATCTCATTTGATCGGTTCGAAACATGACATAAATATGAATTGGGATGTGTCTTTGTCTTTGTCCAGTCTAAGGCTTGCAGCAGATTCCTTGGTCTATAGCTATCACAGGAGCTTCAACGGCTTTGCTGCCAAGCTGACTGAGTCCCAGAAGGACAGACTAGCTGGTGGGTCTAGCAAAATTCAACCAACTCATAACAGGCTAACTAATCTAGCTCTTTCAATAAAACAATTCTTATTATTCTCTGGCTTTATGTTTCCAGGATACAAAGATGTAGTGTCTGTGTTTCCTAGTCGGATGAAAAAACTCCACACCACAAGATCTTGGGACTTCCTGGGTTTCCCACAGAACATTACAAGGGCAACCGTGGAGAGCGAAATTATCATTGGAATGCTCGACACTGGAGTTTGGCCTGAATCCCAAAGCTTCAACGATTCAGGTTATGGTCCTCCTCCAAAGAAATGGAAGGGCACCTGCCAGTCCTCTTCCAATTTCACCTGCAACAAGTAATTCACCAATCACCACTCAGTGCCCCCCCACTGTTATGAGTCATGACCTTATTTACCTGATTTTCATATAATAAGTAAAAATTGCGTTTAATATCCAAGTTAGTGTTTACCATATTTTACTAGCCATTTACTAAAATCTTTTTCCCCCTTCTGTTATTTGACTCCTTTTGAGCAGTAAAATCATTGGAGCAAGATACTACCACACTGAAGCCAACTTTACCACAAAAGATTTCTCATCCCCCAGAGATTCCGAAGGTCATGGGACTCACACTGCATCCACTGCAGCAGGCAGCGTTGTAACACCTGCCAGTGTCCTTGGCATTGCTTCTGGGACAGCCCGAGGAGGGGTACCCTCTGCCAGAATCGCTGTTTACAAGATTTGCTGGTCTGCTGGCTGTTCCGACGCTGACATTCTAGCAGCGTTCGATGATGCCATCGCAGACGGAGTCGACATAATCTCCCTTTCGGTTGGTGGGTTTTCTGCAGTTGATTATTTTGAAGACTCCATAGCTATTGGGGCTTTCCATTCCATGAAAAACGGAATTCTTACGTCCAACTCAGCTGGTAATGCTGGCCCTGCTCCTAAAACTGTCTCGAATTGCTCTCCTTGGTCGCTTTCCGTGGCTGCTAGCACCACAGACAGAAAGTTTGCGACTAATGTGAAGTTAGGCACTGGAAAGGTTATCAAGGTGAGATGGCTGAATCCTGCTAATTATTGTTTGGCCTGATTTTTTTGTCTTTCTTCTTTTTGGGTTGGGGTTTTCGGGAATTCCTAATTCCAGCACTGCACTACGTACATGGACTCTTTTCCAACGCTATGCTATGCAGGGAAGCTCTCTGAATACATTTGAGCCTGGTCAGAAGATGTATCCCATAATCTATGGTCGCGATGCGCCAAATAAGACGTCTGGTGGTGATGCGTCCAGGTGAACAATTTTCAAGACCTTTATATAAACGTAGTGTTAAGACTTAGGAGTCAGTAAATCGCAAGGCAATCATGTCAAAAACTGACCCACTCATAAATATTGTAGGTACTGTTATCCAGGCTCATTGGACAAGGTTCTCGTGCAAGGGAAGATTGTGTACTGCGATGATGCTTCCGGTTCCGTAGAGGGACAGATCGAAGCGGGTGCCATTGGTTCTGTAATTCAATCTTCTTCACCTTATGCAGAAATGGAATCTCCATTCCCTTTACCCGTTTCCCTCCTGGGTGCTGCTACTGGAGCTGAACTTCTGGAATACATAAATTCAACAAGGTTTATATACTCAAATGAACTACATGTATATATTGCCAGACTGATACATGATGTCAAAGAAGTGGCTTAACCTCTAACTGCACTATTTGTGATGTACCTGCAGGAATCCAACTGCAGTGATATCGAAGACCTCTGAATACATAGATTCTAGTTCATCCCCTCATGTGGTGTTCTTTTCATCAAGGGGTCCTAATCCCATAACAAGTGACATCCTTAAGGTAACAATTGACGGCAAAAACACAAGAAGGAAAATTGTCAAATGGTTCGCTAGGGTTTGGATGAATCCTGATGGTTCTTTGATTGTTATTATGTAGCCGGACTTGACAGCACCAGGATTGAACATCTTGGCTGCATGGTCTGAAGGAACCACTTTGTCAGGTCAAACTGGAGACAAGAGAATCGTCCCATATAACATCATCTCTGGGACATCCATGTCTTGCCCCCACGTGTCGGGAGCTGCAGCTTATGTTAAATCGTTTCACCCTACTTGGTCTCCTGCCGCCATCAAGTCTGCTCTAATGACAACAGGTACATATACTACATCCTGTTGAACTGATATCCACTTGCTGTTAAGAATATCTATCCGATTATCACGTGAGTTTTTCTCATTTGCAGCTCGTTCGCTGAGTGTCCAAGACAATGCAGACGCTGAGTTTGCATATGGGTCGGGCCAAATCGACCCTGCAAGAGCTGCAGACCCTGGGCTAGTATATGATGCAGGGGAGAGTGATTACGTTAAGTTGCTTTGCGGCCAAGGATACACCACGAAACAACTCCGCCTTGTGACAGGAGATCAAAGTGCTTGTTCAACGACGACAAACGGGACAATGTGGGATCTGAACTATCCTTCTTTCGCTCTATCGTCGTCCACGTCTGGGGACTCTGTGACCCAAGTGTTTCATAGGACCGTCACTAATGTTGGG
The DNA here is from genome assembly GCA_964030455.1 of Linum trigynum. Taxonomy (NCBI): domain Eukaryota; kingdom Viridiplantae; phylum Streptophyta; class Magnoliopsida; order Malpighiales; family Linaceae; genus Linum; species Linum trigynum. The sequence goes on from OZ034818.1 coordinate 7,487,562, forward strand.
AAGCCGGTGTCTAGCTACAAGGCGACAGTAAATGCACCGTCGGGACTTAAGGTTCAGGTTGTGCCAGATGCGCTTAACTTCAAGAGCGTTGGGGAGAAACAAGAGTTTGTTGTGACAGTCACGGCTGCATTGGGGAACTCTACGATCTCTGGTTCTCTGGTTTGGAGTAATGATGGCGGCCACATTGTTAGAAGCCCTATTGTGGCGTTTGTGCGTGATTGATGTAAAGCGGTTCAAAACCAAATTTAGATTTTCTCAATGTCGTTAGCAATTCAGTTATCGATTTGTTGATGTTTTCAATATGATTCACGGTATCAATATGGTAAAAAACCATTTGCATATCCTTTTTTTTGCAGAAACCTTATTGAGCTTTCCTCGTTATTGAGCTTTCCTCCTTGTTAATGTAAATCACAAACTAACCACCCACACATCCTCGCACCTGAGAAATATTTGAAATTCACAAAATTTGATCAATAATATATATATATATGGTGCTGTATTCGGTGCACCCACTTTTTCGGGTGCACTGTCTCATAATTGTCATTCTGACCATGCGATTCATGTCAAAACAGTATCAATTGTTGCTTATGATATTATGAACAAGAAACACATGAATTTGAAAACAATTCATTCAGAATTTACTTTAATTCGAAGGATTTAGGATTTAGGGATTTAGGGTTAGGGTTTAGGTTTACAATTTGAGATTTTGGGTTGGGATTCAAAATTGAATGTTAAGGGGTTAGGGCAATGGATTGATTTGTTATGATTCTATGTCATATCATCATATTATATTGAGAGTACTAATTAAAGTTCAAAATTTGATGTATTATGGACGCTTTTAGAGTTGAGTGCACCCAAAAAAGTGAGTGCACCAAAGTAGCCACCATATATATATATATATATATATATATATATATATATATTGTGACTTCTACGGTGCCCAGGGCAAAATCCGGGGTACGGGTATCTTAGCCGATCTTAATCATTCATTCTTAATCTCCACGGCTCACGTTTGTTGAACCTAACTGCGCCACTAAATAACTAAATAAATTACAAAAAGCCTCCTTACGCGTTAAGATTGTTTTCATCCTAGTCCAACTAACTGCCCCGATTAAATTAACTGGATTAAGACTGCAAACCCAATTGGGTAGACCCACTGCCGCCCAAACCAATTTCCAGTCTCCCTAACCAATTACACGATCCCTCTCTCGTCTTGGAGGGACGCCCCTTCACAGTTCCAAGAGAAGCTCCCCATCCAATTTGAACTCCCCAACTTAATCATCTTTTTGAATCTCAATTCCTTGCATCCACATTCGACGTAGTTTGAATTTCCCAATTTATTTTGTCTTGTTTGTTCTTCGCCATTATATTTCCCCTGGCCTATCTCTTTCTAACACGATTACAGAGACCATGTCTATTATTGTGTTCATCAAACTTTTCATTTTGCTAACCCTAGGGTTCATGTCGCTAGTGCTTTGTCATCTTGTCTTACCGTTATTGTCATTTTCTCGAAACTTCTATCACTCGGTGAAATTAAGGTTTCCTGATATGTAGTGTTTGTCTCGTCCAGAGGATTGAGGAATGAGATGAAGAAGACAGAATTTGATTCGAATCGGATGGAGAGTTCTCCTTAATTTGTGTTTATGTATTAATGGTGCATTTAGGACTAATTCTATTTGGACTGAGTCTGATCATTGATTTTTGCAGGCTTTTAAATAACATTCAAAAGTGGGCTTGTACATGATCCATGCAATATTCAAAAGTGAGCCTGGAACGTGCGAGCCCATTTCATTTCTCCTGCCGTATCAATTTGTGCGCCAACCCTAGTTTAACTAGCATGACTTACCCTAGTTTAACCTACACGAGTTACCATCATCATTACATATCTTTCGTAATCTTCTAACTCTTTACATTCCAGACTCAACCATCTCCATCACATTCACGTCTCCAGACTCAACCCCCACGATCACTTTTTCTTATACCTACATTCTCTCTCCCCTCCATATTCACCTTCCCCTTGTTCCTTCTTCCTCCAGACTCCATGGCAAAGAAAAGTATATCGTTTGCGGAAATGGGGATACTATCTCTATCAAACGAAGACTGCCGATCCACCGCCAGTCTCGGTGACTATCTTTCGTTTACAAGCAAAACCGCCATTGTCGCCGAGTACGAGTTCATCCACCTAAGTCCTTTCCCTCCAGAAGTGAAGACGTTAATAAAAAAATCTTGGCTGGGAAAATTTCTTTTGTTCTCCGAAGTTGAGGAAGCACAAGTTACTGCCCCCATGTGGTGAGGAAGTTTTACCACAATCTACAGCTTTCTAGTCCCTGTGATTCTCATCTGGTGTCGATCTTCCTCGGACATAGAGTCTGCTTTCAGCCTCATCAATTTGCTGAGATCCTTGATCTTCCCTCTGGAGGATACCCCATTGAGAGCAGAAGCGATCTTGGGAGGCTGTACGATTTTGAGTTTGAAGTTGAACTGGCAAAACTCCCGAAGGGGCGCATTCAGGCTTCTTTCCTCCCAGATCCTCTTCGATTCCTCCACTGGTTGATCGTCAACTGCTTCCTTCCAAGGTACCGTGGTCATTCCATTATTCCTAAACTTGACTTGTTTATCCTTGTGCAAGCTCAAAGAGGTGTTCCTGTTAACCTCGCATCCCTAAGGTGCCTGAACATGGTTGAAGCTGCTCCCAAAGGGGAAAACTGGTATACTGCCTTTCCTTATACCACCTTCGTCACCACCTTTCTTGAAAGGGTTGGGATGGATATGAGCGCTTATGTTAAGGAGGACCAGTGCGCTTATTTGCTGGTGTACCGTATGGCCGAATTATTGAGAATCGGCATACGGAGCATAAGAGACCCCTGAGGCCTCCTCACACAAACGTCCTCGGCTTACATGAGAGTCGATTGATGCAGGGCGGGGTGGAGCCTTGGAGCAGCAAAGGGGCCAGCAATGGATGTCTTCTGTTAACAAGTTTACTAAGTCTTTGTTGGATTTTTTTCAGTCTTTTGTCTTTTCCTTATTCTCCAGCACTCAAAACTGTCAGGTACTGAGGGGAGCCAGTACATCATCTTACTAGGAAAGTCTCCTATTTTGAAATCTGAAATGTCCAGACCTGGATTTTTCTATGCATGCAGTATTTTTTGAATTTGCCATGGCTAGGATCCCTAAGACAGGTGACGAGATGCAGTAATGGTCATCTCCAATAGTGCAATTTTTGTGACTTGCAAGATGATGTGGCAAGGAGGTGCAATTGCATCTTCAAATTGCTATGATGTGAGAAGCTATTGCAAGGGTGCAAATTTGCATAATGTGCAATGCTTCTTGCAATTCAAATGGACCCGCTGATGTGTCATTGTTTACTCTTTTTTAAAGATTTTAGATGATGGAGATGATATATAAATTGTTTAGTAGTGGTAAATTAATATGTTGGTCCCACTCATTGAAATTGCATTTGGATTTCATTGTTGTAGAGAGGATGAAGTTGAGAAGTGGTGTTTTCTCAAAATTATAGAAGTGCAAGTAGGGACTACCTATGAAATTGCAAATGAATTTCGTTGGGGGAGATTTTAATCCGCTTTTGTTCTAAGCAGTTCCAATTAGGTCGAAGAATGTGTTACTTATTTCATCTTCAATTTTTAATGGTTTTCAAAAATTATAGTTTTATTTATATTTGGTCACAAGTATAGTGATGATGATAGGCGTGAATAGTATGGATTTTAAATGGCTTGATTATAATGAATTTTTATCTATGGTGATTTTTCCCCCTTTTCATCAAGACTCATGCTTCTTTTATTCCCTCGGTGAATCTATCATGCTTCGTTTATAGTAAAATACCCTTTTAATTATACACAATAAAGAATCCATTAATTATGTAAGCATTTTTAATGTATTTATTAATACAATGAATTCTCTCACTAAAAGGGGGAGTGCATACATCGTTGGTGGAAATTCAAGGAATGGAAGCCTTTCCATATCCTAGGAACATTAAATTAATTACCTAAGAATTTTCTATTTGCCTTGTACGGGTTTTCGTAATTAATTATGCTGATTGGGAGCAATCAGTTTTACTTTTTGGGTTAACTATACATGAATGCAAATTTAATTAGACGAGGGCAATTGGGAACGAAATGGAATGATATGGTCTCAGTTAAACCTCTCTACAAGATACAATGGCTTGAAACAGAAGCAACCTCACTCACAAGTTGGAAACTGGAATTTTGGTCAAGTCCCTTTGCCATTTCGGGTAGCTCACTTTGGAAGCCTGTTCGTCACGCATGGCTCGATGAAAATGAGATTTTATTGATTTGTACTGAACCTGGGATATTTGTGAACACTAGGGATTACTTGGGAGCTGGAGATCAAGTCCAGAAGGTCCCTTTTCAGGTTGTGCAAAAGTGTAACTGGAAAGCTAGAAATTGCCACTTGTTGGCTAAGGTAGTAGCCAGGTTAAAGCTAGATACTTTGAGACTTGATTCGGAAGGGATGGCTTTCTGAAAAGTCAATGCAGTTTTCACGAAAAGTCAATATAGTTTCCATGAAGAAACAAACCAAACCAAACAAAAAAAAACAAATATAGAAAGCATTCACCAAAACAAACTAAAAATGGTTGTCCATCATCTTGAAAAAAAAACATAACATGGTTGTCCATCATCTTGAAAAAAAACATAACATGGTTGTCCATCATCTTGAAAAAAAACGCAAAATCAGGTTGTCCTTGGGCTCTTTGACTGGGTTTCCTTGTGGTCTTCTCTTTCCTTTTTCCTCCTTTCATGGGCTTTCTTGTACTCTTCGACTGCAACTTCAACTTGAGGTGCAACTGTTCTTGCTTCCGTGAGCACCATATGCCTTATGTAGTTCATGGGCTCTCGAACAAGGTACAAAGATATGCATCCTCCTCACTTGAGTGCATGGCTATCAACATCAACAAACATGGTGCTTAACGCATGATTCAAAAATAAGAATCAAGTGTGGTTTTCTAATATGCGAACTAGAATTATCTTTACCCAAATATAAGAGGAGTCCCAGCTTGCGCCATACATCCACATGCAGACCCAGACTCCACTGTCAGACCTACATAAAATGAAAGCATTGCATGATAAACAAGTTGATAAGCTGTCGTTTAATATCACACAAAATGGACATACGTACCGATGTAGTTGTTCTTGATCCTTTGAAGGATTTGTGTACGAAAACTCTGCAATCCTTGGTGGCGACAATCCCGGACCTTGTTCACGATAGAGAATCTTCCACAAGGCTTGCATAAATCTCATCTGTACAAATTAAGAAACGTTTGTATTTAGAAAGAGGTATTTACATTTTTTTGCGTTATAACGGCACAATGTCACAAATTTACCATTGTTTGAACAGATTGTAATCGAAAGGAATTGCAGTCTTCAGTTGGTTATGGATCCAAGATATGGACTTCTTCCTTGTCCAACTTAATGACAGCCAATTACCAATGGGCATTGACTCACTACGACACAACACCTAACAATGGCCAAGTGTAACCAATGAAAGGGACTGCAGTATAGTGGCACAAGTAATAAATATCGAATCCACGGGTCTCTAGAGTTACTATTACTCAGCTTCAGTTCATTTTCTAGCAAACTAGATTAAGGATTGATTTACTAAACTACTCTATTAAGTACTCTACTAATTACAAGTTGGGAACTCACTTAGGTATGATTCCCCCTAGCTCCTCAATTAGGTGCAAGTTGAATTTACCTTTGGTTTATCTACTGTTGATTAAGCTGCGGAAGTTTCTAAATTAGCTTGCAATCTCTTAAGCTCACCAAGCCCTCTTAGACAGAATACCCAGCAGGCGACTAGCCTTCACCGGGATAGATTGCTAAGGCGATTCACAGAGATCTCCACTACTGGAATGAATTCCAGTACAAAGCAGTGAATTGATTGACTCTCGCACAACCAATTCACCACTATCAATCAAGGAAGCTCTCTTAACCTAATCAGATTCTATCTATCATAGGTTAAAGCAGAAATCAAGAGAAGATGATCAGGCTTCAATTGAATCTATAAATCATGCCTCAATCGATTATAATCAAACAATATTGCATCCAAAACTTCATACAAGAAAGATCCTAACACATGGAACTAAAGTTCCTCAAAACCTAAGTGAAGGGAAGTTACTCCATAGAGAAGAGAGAGACTGCAGAAATCTGATCTAGATCTTCAATCTCCATCTCCAAGCTTGATTCCCGAGCTCCAATGGCGAAGAAATCCTCAAAAATAGCTCCAAGAATGTTCCCAAGTCGCTCTCTCTCTAGGGTTCGTCCCTTGGGCGTTTGGGATCCAAAAACCCAGCTCTCCCTCTCCTTTGGCTCGAAATTGGCTTAAAACCAGAAATTCCTGACTCACACGGCCGTGTGACTCCCCCAGCTGCCCGTGTGGCTTTGCAAAACGCGGCGTTTCGATTAGTGGGAAACTAGGAAGCTGCACGGGCAGAGGCCACACTACCTTGTGGCTCCCCAGGATGCCCGTGTGGCTTTTACCGAGCCTTCACACGGCCACAAGGGGCCCCTACAGGGCGGTGTGAGGTGCAATGGTGCCCGTGTGGCTTCCTAGCTTCTCGCCAAACGTCCAATCTTCGTCCAATCGACCCCGAACTCGTTCCCTGGCCTTCATTCATGTGCTAGGACCTGAAATATCACAAACACGAATAACCTAGCATGAAATCGGTCTAAAACGCGGGAATCAACATCTCAAACGGCTCAAGAATAGGGGTAGAAACATGTGTAATTATTGGTCTATCAAACTCCCACACACTTAATTGTTTGCTTGTCCCCAAGCAAACCTAACTCAAACCAATGCAGCTCTCCAGACCTCTATAGCAACAAACAACCCCGATCGTCGGTAGAGGATTTTCTAGATCATAAAGCAGCTTACGAGGTCAACTAGTCTTCTAAGACGTCCCCTATCTCTCTCAATGCGAGTACTAGACTCAAGCCAGGATCATGAGAAGAAGTAGAAGTAAGACAGTCAGTTAATGGATAAAGGGACTCACACCATTCACAACCAAGGACTCGTTGTAACGGGGTGCTCTTTCACTTCATTTCACCGTTGGAACCTCTTTTTCACTTTCATTTTACTTTTTTTTTCTTTTTCATTCACTTGGCGTGGGTTCCAACTGCAGTCTTTCGCACGGTCGACCCTTATTAGTCGAGCAAGAGCAATTTCTGTACATCTGGCGCTCGCCAGTGTACTTCTTTTAACTCCTTTTCCTCAACTCGTGTGGAGGGTCAATGAAATTAAGGGGGGTCGGAAGCTCTATTCGTGCCCTTAAAAACACATCCTCAAGTAGGCAAACCGTTCAACGGGTGGAAGTTTTACTTGTACTAGAGACAACTTAGCTTCACCTTGTAGGAGTACCCCACTAAGGATCACTAAAATCTCTTCCAAAACCCGATTTTGTGCAATGAACGGTGCCCACACACGTTGGGCTTACCCCATGTTTAAGATTTAATGATTTTGACATGGAGGACCAACTGCATTTCATTTTTCACACGAGCACCTTGTTCGATACACGAGTCCATAACACAATCCAAACAGAGTCACCATTACCACATGAATTCAACGGTCTTAGCTCCACTAATTCACAAAATCAAGTGGCATAGCAGAGAGCTAGATAGGAAAATTCTTATACTTCAACATCCTCCATAGTGCTACACTACCTCCCTAAGTTGCACATTACTATAGAGACTGTCAATTCAAAGCATATTGAGCAGGCAATTTGCAAGGAAACACGTACTTGGAGCCCTCAAATTTAAAAATTTGGACAGTGAAATAGGCTCCAAGCACACAAACAACCAAACATTCACCCGCATACATAATCGAACATCCCCCCACACTTAAGCACGACATTGTCCTCAATGGAGGAAAGATAAGGAGGGTAGAACGAAGTTACCAGATCAAGGGTGAATGATGGTGGACGGGGCAGGCGGTGCATTCCAAGGGGAGAGAGTAGTCGGAACACAAACACCACAAAATCTCACAAAGGTTAAGTTATTGACTCTAAAATCAAATAAAAAAACTGACTCAACCGAGGAGAAATAGAGAAAGAAATGCAAACCGACTAGTTGGGTTGCCTCCCAACAAGCGCTTCTTTCACGTCGTGAGCCGGAGGATGGATCCTAAGTTTCGGTCCATGCTAGAACCTCCTTGAAGTTGAGGTTCTCGTCGATTAGGTGGAGTCTCAAGTCACGAGCATGTGGTATGACAGGTGATGGAAGCTCGTGCACTTGATGCAGATAACGTCTCCACCCTCGAGACCTCTTCTTCTCTTCTCTCATCTCATTGCCCCAAACTAGATATGACAGCATCGATTGACCACCATCGCGTCCACCAAGAGGAACCGATGTCGATGTGGCCTTGGTCTGGCAAAGAGACACTGCAAATGGGTCCTTGCTAAGCAGTTCCTCGAAGTTTTGTGGGGATATTACTTGCAACTCATGGCCAGTGCAGGCCTCTTCCACCTCAACTTCGTCCTCGGCCTGAACGCCAATTGCTTCTTCAACCCCCCTTCCTTCTTCACAATGTGGTATCTCCCCTTGGAAAAGATCAAGAACTTCATCTTCTTTGCTTTCTTCCTCATCCTCTTGAACTTCTTTCCTCACCCTTTCTCGCTCTTCTTCTTCTAGCACAGATTGGAGAGCAAGTCGCCATGTAATTTCTTCAATGAGATCATCTTACATCTCCTCGCTTAGGCCCAGCATATCAGAGCAGAAATGGGGACAGTTGTGATCTACCACCAGAGGATACACTTGATCATGATTGTCATGGGAGCTTTCCGTGACAACTTCTGTATGCTCCTCAACATCCTCATGATTGTCTTCTTCTTTCTCCTCCTCTACTTGTATGGTAGCATAAAGGTTGTCTTGAGAAAACTGTGCACAAGCTTTCTCAATGCCCTCTAAGTGCTTCTTTATGCTCCGAAGGGTATCCTCTTTTTCACGGGGAAATGAGAAGTCAGTTTGGGCCATGGCCTGGATATGAGGATCCATCTCGGGAAAGGATCTCTCAGGTACTCGAGCAATCTGCTCCACGAGAAGCCTCAAGTGATAGTTTGGATCTGGCTGTGGAGTGTAGCATGGCTCTGCCGGATGGCCCGTGAACGCTGTGGCTAAATCAAGATATGTTGGCCCTTCTAGTTGTGGGAGAAATTCTTCTTGATAGTGAGATTGTTCTTGATATGCCCAGGGGTCTGATTGTTCTCCGTAGTAAGGGGGTTGGTACTGGGACCCGAATTCATAGTCCTCTCCTCCTTGATTGCTCCAGGAAGTCTCGGGGTAATACCACTCAGATGGTGGTGGATACCCCCACTGGTTAGAGAAGCCATTAGGATCCATGATTCAGATCTGCACCAACAAAAACAAAAACACCCAAGTGAAAAGCAAGGGTGGAAAAATACGCTAAAGTAACAAATTTCTGCCTTTCCTAATAATCTAGAAAGTCCCCGGCAACGGCGCCAAAAACTTGACTCACTACGACACAACACCTAACAATGGCAAAGTGTAACCAATGAAAGGGACTGCAGTATAGTGGCACAAGTAATAAATATCGAATCCACGGGTCTCTAGAGTTACTATTACTCAGCTTCAGTTCATTATCTAGCAAACTAGATTAAGGATTGATTTACTAAACTACTCTACTAAGTACTCTACTAATTACAAGTTGGGAACTCACGTAGGTATGATTCCCCCAGCTCCTCAATTAGGTCCAAGTTGCAATTACCTTTGGTTGATCAACTGTTGATTAAACTGCGGAAGATCCTAAATTAGCTTGCAATCTCTTAAGCTGACCAAGCCCTCTTAGACAGAATACCCAGCAAGCGACTAGCCTTCACCGGGATAGACTGCTAAGGTGATTCACAGAGATCTCCACTACTGGAATGAATTCCAGTACAAAGCAGTGAATTGATTGACTCTCGCACAACCAATTCACCACTATCAACCAAGGAAGCTCTCTTAACCTAATCAGATTCTATCTATCATAGGTTAAAGCAGAAAATCAAGAAAAGATGATCTGCCTTCAATTGACTCTATAAATCATGCCTCAATCGATTATAATCAAACAATATAGCATCCAAAATATCATACATGAAAGATCCTAACACATGGAACTAAAGTTCCTCAAAACCTAAGTGAAGGGAAGTTACTCCATAGAGAAGAGAGAGACTGCAGAAATTTGATCTAGATCTTCAATCTCCATCTCCAAGCTTGATTCCCGAGCTCCAATGGCGAAGAAATCCTCCAAAATAGCTCCAAGAATGTTCCCAAGTCGCTCTCTCTTTAGAGTTCGTCCCTTGGGTGTTTGGGATCCAAAAACCCAGCTCTCCCTCTCCTTTGTCTCGAAATTGGCTTAAAACCAGAAATTCCCGACTCACACGGCCAGGCCACACGGCCGTGTGACTCCCCCAGCTGCCCGTGTGGCTTTGCAAAACACGGAGTTTCGATTAGTGGGCAACCAGGCAAGCTGCACGTGCAGAGGCCACATTGCCGTGTGGCTCCCCAGGCTGCCCGTGTGGCTTTTACCGAGCCTTCACACGGCCACAAGGGGCCCCTACACGGCCGTGTGAGGTGCAATGGTGCCCATGTGGCTTCCCAGCTTCTCGCCAAACGTCCAATCTTCGTCCAATCGACCCCGAACTCGTTCCCATGCCTTCATTCATGTGCTAGGACCTGAAATATCACAAACACGAACAACCTAGCGTGAAATCGACCTAAAACACGGGAATCGACATCTCAAACGGCTCAAGAATAGGGGTAGAAACATGTGTAGTTATTGGTCTATCAGAAGGTTTATTGGGAGTTGGTGAGGTTGGCTATACTTTCTAGTTTCTATGCGTGCAGTTTAAATTTTTCTTGGTAAAACAAATAGAGTGCGAGCCAAAATTTTCAGATTGTGGAGCGATTTTCTGGAGCCAAATTTTCAGATTGCGGGAAACCAAAATTTTAGGATTGTGTGGCGGGGAAAAAATGACAACTAAATTGATATGTTGTAATTTTTAGGCAAAATCATATGCATCCCAATTTATTAATTCAACAATAACCGTGAACTTTGAGACCAGCTGTGTGACTTTTTGGAATCTCAATTCCTGAATTGTCTCATTTAAAAGAAGAAAAATTGCATTGATAAAACTCCTTTTTAAAATAACGAGGAAGCAAAATTTTATTATTCTTATAATCTTTCTTGATTTTCATCTAAAATTTACAAAGGTAAATTTGTACATTGTTCACGGTAATTAACCGTGACTAACAATTAATCACGGGAAATGAAAAGCGAAAAACATGGGAACTTATTCTGATGATTAGAGTTACATAGTTAATTACCAGACATTTTCCCGTGATCATTAGTACACATTTTAGTATGGGAAAAATTCCCGTGAATAAGATCCCGTGACCAGAAAGTTGTTTTCTTGTAGTGAATCATACAAACGTCCATTTGATTATATATTCTATACCTATTAATAGTATCAAGTCTTGGTGGTCTCCTTAATAGATCTTTACTGTATTGTGCTAGCTTCATGTAGTTACGATTTACGACTTACTAGTAATCACTAAAAAGTAACGCGATGTGCTGGTCCATAAAACCCGCAACCTGAACCGCCCGACCCGCAACCCGATTGGCCCGCAGCCTGATTGACCCGCAACCCAATCAACCCGCAACCCTAACAACCCGCAACCCGACCAACCCGCAACCCGACCAACCCGCAACCCGAATGAACCCAGCCCGAACCCGCCCGATTGACACCTCTAGTTTTTTGCTTGAATGGTGATGTGGCGATAAGGGCCCACTTTAGAAATTGCTTACTGATTGCAAGGATGGAGATGGTCTTAGGGATGGAGGAGTTCTTTCTAAACTAGCAAGATTGCTAAATTAGGAATTATTCAAGCAATGCCACATAGATAACTATTTTCTTTTTCTATTTTATTGTTTATTAACTTTTCTTACCCAACTAAAGTACATAGATACTTTAAAATTGAAATTCTAACTTTTTGTTCAAAACATAAATTTAAAATTGATAGTCGCTAAGTATCGAACCACAAACCTCTACTTTATTAACTCAGCAACTAAAGGACAATTAACCAATTAAGCTACATGACATTTATAATCATCATGTGAAATTTCGCTTTCTTATTAAGTGAAGGGTTAAAATGAACGGTAAATATATCATAGTGGATTGATCCTGCTTCGTGGGAGAGTGAGAGAGTGGAAAAGGGGGAATTAATAAAGAGTTATATTGGACGGATTGTCTTTACCACGCCACTACAAAATCCTTCGGAGCAAAAACATGCAGGTTCAAATCGAAGAATAAATGAAGAAAGATTAACTTAATAACTCTAACTAATTTTCATTCCATATGTGGCGAATCGCTAATGGCCGGGATCACCAACAAGGATAACCAACAAGGCAAAATAGTTAATAGGAACCTACCTTGCACACACCAAATCATTTTATCTGTACCGATAAATGTGTCACGCTACAATAATTATGTCTAAGTTTTTTTAGTAATAAGGCATGATCAGCATTTATAAGCAGATATAAAGAAAATATAAAATCGAGAAAAAATAAAACAACACCTATCCTCACCCTAACCAATCAATACCATATGCTCTAAACCATCAACACCTTACACCTTATAACCTACCCATACACCATATACTCTATACCATCAACAACCTAATACCCTAAGCAGTCAGTACCCATTTCCTTTAACATCAACACCTTATACAACAATCGTATACATATACGCTAATAAAATTTTACATTTTGAAAATAATTGTCCAACTAAAGTACATAGGTACTTCAAAAGTGAAATTCTAACTTTCGTTTCAAAACATAAATTAAAAAAATATCTTCACTCAGTATCCAACCACAAGCCTCTAATTAGTCTACAAGAGGTTTGTTATGTAGGAGTGCATTGCATAAAGAGGGCAATCAGTGAGAGAGTAGAATAAGGCCAATTAATGAAGAGTTAAATTGGACGGATTGTAGTTTACCTCGTACCGCTAAATGTGTAAAAATACACGCTACCATTTACCAAATCCCAAAAAAAAAAAAAAGATGAACACACAATTATGTTTAAATTGCGTGAACTCAAGGCATGATCAGGATTTTAGAAGCAGAAGCAGATGAAAAAAAAATATAAAATCAACTAAAACAAAGAACCGCCACTGAGATAGACAATTATCAAAGGCCCAACCTAATGACAATCCGGAACTCAGTATCTATTATCAACAAACTAGGTGCCATGGATCATGTACAAGCCAACTTTTGAATGTTATTTAAAAGCCTGCAAAATTCAATGATCAGACCTAGTCCAACTAGAATTAGTCCTAAACGCACCGTTAATACATAAACACAAATTAAGGAGACCTCTCCATCCAATTCGAATCAAATTATGTCTTCTTCATCTTCATCCTCAATCCTCTGGGCGAGACGAACACTCCATATAAGGAAACCTTAATTTCACCGAGAGATAGAAGTTATTTTGTAAATGATAATAACGCTAAGACAAGATGACAAAGCACTAGCGACATGAACTCTAGGGTTAGCCAACCTCTTTCAAGGGTTCTTTTGCAAATGAAAAGTTTGATGAACACAATAATAGACATGGTCGCCGTAATCGTGTTAGAAAGAGATAGGTGAGTAAATTCCGCCAGGAAATAAAATGCCGAGGAACAAAACGTCGATTTGTGGATGCAAGGATTTGGGGTTCAAAACGATGATTATGTGAGAATTTCATATTGGATGGGGATCTTCTCTTCGAATGTGGATACATAGATTTGGGGTATGAAACATGATGATGTTGGGAATTTGAGATTGGATAGGGGGCTAAATCGAATATGCATCAAATAATAAAATGATTTGAGTTTCGAAACGATGATTTTGTTGGAGATTTCAGATTTGATAGGCAGCTTATGATCGAACTTCGAACTAAGAGGAGACCCTCCAAGACGAATGAGGGATCGTAGAAGGGAGACTGGAAATTGGTTAGGGCGGTGGTGGGTCGTATCCATAGGGTTTAACCTCTTAATCGATATAATTAAACCGGGTACAGTTAGGTTGAAGTCCAATGAAAAAAGGTTTAACACTTTTTTGGGTGTACTCAGTGCACCCGCCTCATAATTTTCATTCTGAGCATGCGATTCATGTCAAAACGGTATCAATTGTTGCTTACGATATTATGAACAAGAAGCACATGAATTTGGAAAAAAAATCATTCAAAATTTACTTAAATTCAAAGGATTTAGGATTTAGGGATATAGGGTTAGAGTTTAGGTTTACAATTTGGGATTTTGAATTGGGATTCAAAATTGAAGGTTAATGGGTTAGGGTAATAGATTGATTTGTTATGATTTTATGTCATATCATCATATTAGATCGAGAGTACTAATTCAAGTTCAAAATTTGATGTATTATGGACACTTTTAGAGTCCAAAAAAGTGAGTGCGCCGAAGTAGCCACCTATATATATATATTTAAGTCCATCAACAACGACTTCGTAGACAACGAGCATCAAACACCCACATTTCGTTAACAACGATATGCTGGTTGGTGAACAGCCACAGAGACGAGCTCTACAATGGACTTTAATTCTCTCCGGCCAACTTCTGGCGGCTAGCTAGCTGGTTCAATTTCTAGCTGTTGTCGGCGAGGAAGGATACCCATAAATCGATGCGGCCTTACTCTCCAGCACAACGATGTTCCGGCCCCTTTTATGGAAGTGTCACAACTCACAATGCAGCAGTAAATCCCACCCCTATAAAAACCACATTTAATTACTAACCCTCAATGCAGAAGAAGAACACATAAACAACACCTTACCATTGCAATGAAGACTCCCAGTTCCCAATTTTCATGGCTTATGGCCGCCGCCCTCATCGCTTCTTCGATGATACTGGGTTGTTGTGGCAATGAGAGCTCCCCTGAGGACAGACAGGCATGTATTATATCCAAAACTTACTTTCATACAATTCCCAGTGTCCTAACTGCACAAGTTGGACTCTCAACTTGCAGGTGTACATAGTCTACATGGGCGATCGCTCACGCAACATTGAAACTACAACATCTGCTTCTGCTGTTCACATTAGCCTCCTTCAAAAGGTCACCGGCAGGTAAAAAAATGCCTACCGGTTTTTTTCTATTTATCGTAGAACACGGGTGATCGCGTTGGCTCGAGTTTTGGTCTTAAAAGTGTGATTGATGTTATCATTACTCGAATTATTGTATTTCCATAGCGTGAGCCTTGCTGCCGAGTCCTTGGTTCACAGCTACAGCAAGAGCTTCAGTGGCTTTGCCGCCAAGCTGACAAAGGCTGAGACAGAGAAACTGTCTGGTGTGTGAATTCATGAAATATCGAACTATACATATGAATTTTTTTTCACCCCCTCTATTTCCTGTAAGATTTTGTCATAATTAGCTCATTTTGTATATAGGCCACGAAGGTGTAGTGTCCGTTTTCCCTAGTCAGTTGAGGCAATTACACACGACCAGATCATGGGATTTCATAGGCTTCCCTCGAACTGTCGCAAGAGCGACCGTGGAGAGCGACGTTATCATCGGAATGCTCGACACCGGAATCTGGCCGGAATCTCAGAGCTTCAACGCTTCTGGGTACGGCCCGCCTCCACAGAAATGGAAGGGGACCTGCCAATCCTCTTCCAATTTCACCTGCAACAAGTGAGCTTCCTACAACCTCCTCTTTCTTTCTTCATTATATATAGCTATCGGGGGTGGAGCTACGTAGGTTCCAAGGGGACTCCGGTCTTCTCGAAAATTTTGAAATTACGTACAAAATTCTTTATATTTGAAAAATTAACATACAAAAGTTGTGAATTTTTTTGTGGGTATAAAATTAATTAATATTTTTCAAGCAATAATATCAATGGATATTCATTTTCAAAACATGAAAATATTGAAAAACCTATTACACATTGAAATCCATGATTAGTGTTGTATTCGTATTTTATAGTAATGTACTCATTTATCTTAAACATAACATTTCATAAATTTCATATTTTATAGTAATTTGACTATCTCCAATAGCATTATTAATTTTCCTCCTGTAATTTTCCTTCATTTTTCGCGATAAATATGAATAATCACGTCCTCTCCGAAATTCAAATCCTGACTCATAGAGTACAATATTGACTTACTACATATCATAACAAATCTAACACTTAACAGCAAGATAATCGGAGCCAGATTCTACCACGCCGGCCAAGACGTCAACAACGGCGAAACCATATCTCCGCGGGACACCGAAGGCCACGGCACCCACACCGCATCCACCGCAGCAGGAAACATCGTGACTCACGCCAGCCTCCTCGGCCTCGCCGCCGGGACGTCTCGCGGCGGGGTCCCGTCCGCCCGGATCGCCGTCTACAAGATATGCTGGACCCTCGGCTGCTCCGACGTCGACATCCTGGCAGCCTTCGACGACGCCATCTCCGACGGAGTCGACATCATATCGCTGTCCATCGGAGGCGCGCCGACGGACTATTTCCAGGACTCCATAGCAATTGGTGCCTTCCACTCCATGAAGAACGGCATCCTGACGTCGAACTCGGCCGGGAATTCCGGCCCGGCTGCCGGAACGGTGTCGAACGTCTCTCCCTGGTCGCTTTCTGTTGCTGCCAGCACCATTGACAGGTAAATTACTCTCAATTTATAATTCAATCCACCAATTTAATTCAATTCATCCACTTAAATATCCAACTAATCTATTTCTTTTAAATCCTATCCATTTAATTCAAATTTATCTAATTGGACTGGGGATTAATGGATTAGATATATAGATTTAGGGATGGTAACAAAACCCAAACCCACGGGTGGATTAGATATATAGATTTAGGGATAGTAACAAAACCCGAACCCACGGGTACGCTACCCGACCCAACCCAGTCAATACGGGTAAACCCCGTGTTGACGGGTTTTGCGCCGGGTTCAGGTTTAAACCCGCCACACTGTTCACGGGTTGGATTGAGTTTGGGTTTAGGTATACCCGTCCCTTGGGTACCCACTTACACCCATATAAATTTTTTCGTTATATTTAATATTCTAAGCAATATATCTTTCTTAAACAACTAATCTTCTTTATGTTTGTGGAGACATGTGTAATTTGATATTATGGAGTGAAGAGTGAAAAAGTTTAGTTGACAAGGAGCTTTCAAGTAATCATGTTGTTTATAGATGTTTATCTTTAATTTTGAACAATTTGTCTTTGATAATTTGCGGTTTGCTTGTATGCTCTAAATTGGTGTTTTTTGTATGGATAATTTGTATGAGAAAATTTATGTTTTAGACTTTTATTTTGAAAGAAACTTGTTGTAGTTAATTTTTTACACAAAAATCCATGGGTACCCACGAACCCCCGAATACCCAGCGGGTTAGGTTGGGTTTGAGTTTTTCAAACCTTATTGGTTTCACCTCGAGTTTTTTTGGCAGATAAACCCATGAGTTTGGCAAAAACTCGTCCCAACCCGACCAATTGCCATCCCTAATTAGATTCATGGATAGTTGGCAAATTACAATTAAGTATCCATACTTTTTTATGTTTCAGTACATGAAATTTTATCTTTTAATATGAAAAAATGTCATTGGAGAATTATATTTTAGTACCTGAATTTTTTATCACGACATTCTAGTACTACCTAAACTTTTCAAAACTGATATAAGTTTTGGACGTCATTTGGATTCATTAATCAATCTAACAATCCATAAATCCACCAATCCATTTCATCTATGACTCCCGCCAACCAATTTACCCTATTAATGGATCCAATTCATTTGCTGCTGACAGGAAGTTCGTTACTGGAGTGAAGCTGGGTAACGGCAGGACTTATCTGGGAGGCTCGATCAATACTTACGAGCCCAGCAGGATGTATGGTCTTATCTATGGCGGAGACGCGCTGAATCGGACGTCGGGATCGGATTCGAGGAGCTGCGGTGCAGGAAGCTTGGACAGGGATTTGGTGCGGGGGAAAATGGTGCACTGTGACGGTGTGAGCAGAGGAGATGAACAAGCTCGAGTGGGTGCCGTCGCTTCAACGATGAGCCTTCCTCCCGATACTCCACTTGACGCGGCGTTTTCGTTTCTTTTACCCGTTTCCGTCTTGACCAATGCTGACAGTGCTGAAATTTTGGAGTACATCAACTCAACCAGGTAGATGATTCTAAAAAAAATTACACGTCGTCCTAGTATTGCATTGCATTGCATTGCATTGCATGCATGTGACCGGTGATGACCGGCTCCGGCTGGGTTTGAACCGTAATAGGTCGTTGTTTCGGTTTGGCATTTAACCGTGCTGGTTGACCGGTAGTTATAGTTAGTTGACTTAGTTCTAGGTAATTAACTGGTATATTAAGGGTAGTAATCACATGTGGGGTTATGTTTTTGTTCCAAAACTATCCTGACCGTTGGTTTAAGAACGAGGAGATCGGATGGTGGATGGATGTAGCTAGTAGGATTAGATGCTTTGAATTTGATGAAGAGTTTGTGACAACGTACCCTTTATAAAGAGTTTGCACCTTAACATATTCCTAAAACAGTGATTTTCTTACGGATCGGTATTACCTATCGATCCAAAAACTAAACATGGAGAAAGAGTTGCAAAACCTCTTTTTATATGGGTATGAGGCAGACATGAATTTGAACTTTTTCGAAATGAGAATGTGATGGCCGGTTGAAAGAAAACCGCTCCATTAATTGTCGTCCCTGACGACCGACTAGCTTATTTCGGTCCGGTTTCAATCGTACGTGTTTAGGAGAATTATTAAGTCTTGATTGAATGCTTACTATTGTTCTTGCAATTTTGGATTAGTGATCCAACTGGACTGATATTCAAGACTCGTGGCATCATCGATAATTCATCACCTCATGTGATCGATTTCTCTTCAAGGGGCCCCAACCCTATAACAACAGATATTCTCAAGGTAATGAATCCTTCGATTTTGTTTTTGGTTTGCTTTTTTTAATTAGGCTTAGTCTTAATGCCCTCGTGGATGTACTCGATCGCAGCCTGACCTTACAGCACCTGGAGTTGATATCCTGGCAGCATGGTCTGAAGCTACCACAGTGACGGGACAGGAAGGAGACACGAGAACGGTACCGTTTAACATAATCTCCGGGACTTCCATGTCCTGTCCCCATGCCTCAGCAGCAGCAGCTTACGTTAAATCGTTTCATCCTACGTGGTCTCCAGCCGCCATCAAGTCTGCTCTAATGACAACAGGTATAGGTAGCTTTCTAGCTACGCAATATATATAATCTTCATGGTTTCCCACTCGTTTATGAGATATATGATGTACGTCCTTCATGTCTGACATTAATGTTCACTGCAGCTCGTCAGCTCAGCGTCGAGGACAACAGTGATGCAGAGTTTGCATACGGGTCGGGCCAGATCGATCCGATTAAAGCCGTGAATCCAGGACTGATATACGATGCAGGGGAGATCGATTACGTCAGGATGTTGTGTGGGCAAGGTTACAACGCTACACAGCTCCGCCTCGTTACAGGAGATTCGAGCGCTTCTTGTTCTGAAGCGACCGATGGGACGGTGTGGGATCTGAACTATCCTTCTTTCGCTCTGTCGTCGGGAAAACCTATGGCGTCGGTGACTCGAGTGTTTCATAGAACCGTTACGAATGTGGGATCGGCGGAGGCGACGACTTACACGGTCTCCATCAGTGGCCCAGGACTAGGAGCACTTAAGGTCCGAGTCGAACCAAAGACGCTCGTTTTCAACAAAATTGGGGAGAAACAATCGTTTGTTGTTACGGTTGAAGCTGCGCTGGAAAGGGAAACAACTATGTTGTCGGTATCTTTGGTTTTTAGCGACGGAATCCATACTGTCAAGACTCCGATTGTTGCATTTGTGGCACAGTAACAAGATTGTTCGATGATCGAATTTGTCTGTGTGAGACGGGATTGTTACGTTGTTGTAATCGATAAAAATAAAACTAAATTGTGCAATGACAATATATTGCTCAATTTAGTATCCACTATAACTTTCCTCGTACGTATTTCTTTCTTTTCTAGAGTTTGTTCGATTTTCTTTCAAATCTACTATTGGGATATTGTTACAATAATTTGCATCTTATATGTTGTTTGGATAATTTTCTAAATACATTGTTTCACTACAAATACCAACACTATGGAAAAATGGACCTCTTGCAACTCTTGGATTGCAACACCATTTAAAAGTGTTGCGTTCGATATATAATCGCAACACTTTTTTTTGAGTTGCATATATGATATTTTACGCAACTCAATTTAATAATGTGTTGCAATTGTTCTCTTATACGCAACACTTATCTCACAAATATTTTTAGGGTTGCCTATTTTTATAGTTTATACAACACTATGTAAAATTATGTCGCAAAAAGTCATCAAGTTTATACAACACTTCGATATAAATTGATGTAGTTTTTTTGCTGATCATTCTAATGTATTCTCTTGATTGTTCAGATCTCTTCGTCGGTGGGCTCCGGTTGTTCTTACCTGCATCCCCCTATTATTGATCAATGGTGATGGCTGAGAAGGGATGTACATGAGAAAGCATTGAGCAAGAAGAAATTATTTATGGTGATGCATACCTGTTGTGTGCAGGCGGAAATTGAGAGCCAGAAGAGGGATTTTCAAAAATTGGGGTTTCACAAGGAGGAAAGCAATTTGATTTGGCGACAAGCCGACAACCATTGCCGCCCTTTTTTCCCCTCTGTTTCTCTTATGCCGCTTTTTTTTTTTTTTTTGTATTGGGCGCTTTACATTCCAATTTCCAACTAAGAGAAATCGTAAAAGATTTTCTCGGTCCACAATATATATTTTTTTTATAAGAAGGTCCACAATATCTTTTAATCAACCGCAAAATGTATAAGTTATTAACTTTGAATATGGTAATTGAAATTGAATGGTTAATCTCATATATTGGACACTATTGATTATCTCAGAAATTCCTAACCACACCAACAAAATTTGCTAGGTAAAATTTACTAAGCACCGCTAGTTAAATGTATAAACTATAAAGCAATGGAACCCCAAGTATTTTAAGCATTCTCTATTCTAGCCGTATTAGAATTTCTTTTACAATTTACAACAGGAACTAGACCTCAAACTTTTTATTAATTAGAATTTCTTTTACAATTTACAACAAGGACTAGAATTTATTTTACAAAGCAATGGAACCCCAAGTATTTTAAGCATTCTCTAATATGCTTAACTTTCACAATTAATTACCATGCTAATATGCTTGTTCTTGCTACTATACTTTGTTTGTTACATAATTATTTTTCAAAGGAGTATGATCTTGTCTGTGGAGGTTATGATACTGACATATACATAGTGTTGTAGATCATTTTAAGCTAATAATATCATGGAAACAATAATTTCGCACACATTCAATACATATGTATCGTAATGCTATACGAGTATGGTAAAAAGACTCTTCTCTCAATGGGGGCATCCCACCATTCACGCACAAAAGCTACATTTCCATGCAATGCTACCAATTCCTACCATTCATGACGTTGACAAGACCCTTAGATTTAGCAGCACCTTAGGACGGTATAGCCTTAAAGTTTAAAAGTAAGTTAAGGGTGAGGTTCAAATGAGGAAAAGCTTATGGTGGATACCTATGCGCCCAGAGATGATTCTTTAAATAAAAATAATTACTAGTACTTAAATCTATTGTCTTGTGCTTCTACTGAAAAATCCGAAAGAAATTCTAATATCTTATGTTCAAAGAAAATAAATAAATCTAGATATGCATATTCTATGATATTCATGCACATGACCTATTTTTTCACGCACTCTCAATAATTTCATCTACCAATGAAATTTTTTCATTCCCTCTTATACATTCCTTTGAAACAATAGTTCATATGCTCATATATTAGTGAATTAAAATTTGTCACTGTTGGGGAAACATAGATAAGCCCATCTAAGCCCAAAGCCTGATGGGTTTGGAGCCCATTAGTGGCCCATTGAGACATGACCTAGGAGGCACCAACGGTAAAGGGGCGCATGGCGACAAAATAGACTCGTGGACAAAGAAGTACGGCTGAGGAGGGTCGGAAAAGCACCACGTAGGCGGATGGTCCCCCCATGCGCCCTGACACCGGATTCGGACGACGCGCCACGTGTAGGCGCTCGGACGTTGGACCAGACCAGGCATTTATTGCTTGGCTGACGTAAGGCTTGGTGGCAGGAGTTGGTCAGAGCCTGGTCGAGGAGCTCGAGTAGTATAAATAGCACTCGGTAGGTGGCATTTACTCAGGTCGGTTTCTCTCACTAAGTTCTATTTCTTCACTTATCTCTCTAGGATCAGCACTGACTTGATCGTTGGAGTGCTAACGGGCGGCACCAGCCCTCTAGGCGCTAGTTTCGCAGGGGATAGGCGCCTGTGGTGCAGCGGATTAGGCGCGCTTGGTGGAGTGAAGTATCTGGGCTTAAACAATTGGTGCGCCAGATGGGGGGCGTGGACCTGAGAGGTTATAGGCAGATGGAAGACTTGAATGAAGGAAATGCGGGCGCTGATGATGTGAGAACGGAGGACTCCAGTCATGAGGGGAGCGGGCAACGGTCTAGCCCAGTGGTGAGCATGGAGGTAGAGGAAGAAAGCCGTGAGCGCCCATCTGTGGAAAGTGACTCATTGTCAAAGAGGGAGCTGTTTAAGATCATCGCTGACCAGGATAAGGCAATAGCCATGCTTCGGAGGGAATTGGAAGGAGGAAAGACCGTCGATGCAAGAGAGTACAGCCCCCTGGTGAGGAAGCGTGATAGGCTCGTGGATGATTCAGAAGTTAGCGAGTACAGGCGCCCATACTATGAAGGGCCGAATGTGGAATTTACACCACCTAGGCGTCCGGGTGTGTGGAGGGCGCTTGGAGAGTTGGCCACCTCGGGACGAGAGGAGCAAAACCCATGGATGCCTAGACGCCAGACCAGGCGCTTTGGGATCAGGCAACCTCTAGCGCAAAGCGTCCTGATGGAACCAGCAGGAACTACCCTCCCGCCTCTGACGCCACGCTATGCAAGGTGTTCCCCTCGACGTTCGCGGGAGTAGTTTTGGATTGGTACCATCAATTAGAGGAGGGGCGCATTGAGTGCTTTGAACAGTTCGCGGAATTGTTCTTGTCCAAATTTGCGAGCCGAAAGCGCCGGACATTGACTATAGGCGCCTTGTTTAAAATCAAGCAGAGGGACGGGGAGGTGCTTAGAGAGTTCTATGACCGGTGGATTTCGGTCGCCATGGCCGTGAAGGATGTGCAACCGCCAGTCCTGGGTGTGTGTCTTGAGGAGTGCACGAACAATGAGGAGTTGTACATGTCGGGTGCTGTCCAAGAGGGCCGTAGTATCCACCGAAGACTTGGATCGAAGGGTTCAGAAGGTTATTGCCTTGGAGGAGACATTGGTTGCAAGAAGAGCAGAGAAAAGGCGCATGGGCAGGGAAGAGATCGAAGTGCGCCAGGCTCCCAGACCATTCATTATGAACAATGCTCCGCAGAGGAGAATGGAGAGTCAGCGCCCTCCACCCAGGAGTGCGGGAAATTTTACGGAGTACAACGATTCCTTAGAGAACATTTTGCAGTACGTAAAGGATAGAGGTTACCATGTGCGTTGGCCGGGACCTATGCGTGGGCAACCAAATGAGCGAAACCTTGACCGATATTGCGACTTCCGTCGGGATAAAGGGCACCATACGGCCGATTGCTACCAACTGAAATAGGAACTGCAGACTCTAGCCGATCGAGGGATGCTCAACGACTTTGTAAGAAAAACAGATGAGCGGACTCACCGTGCATTTGTCACAAGGGAAACAAGGCTGGCGCCTGTTGTTCCCACTGCGCCGAGGGCGCCCATCCTCCCCACAATGCAACAGGCTCCTGAGGTTCACCCACCCCCACTTGAGATACCCCCGCCTCCGTTCGAGGTGAATCAGGAAGGAGAGCCCAGCCGGGTTAGACTCACAGTGGAGTCCATAACTGGTACCATAGACCTGCGAGATAAGTTGGATCGTTCTAGGCGCCTCAGGGCTGCGTCTGTGGAAGCAAAGGCGGCAGTCCAAATATGCTTTAACCAGGAGGCGGATGAAGCATGTCAAGTACCTTCAGAGGAGGCTTTGGAGATACAAGGAGTCATTGCAGGGTGCAAGGTCAAAAGGATGTTGGTAGATACGGGAAGCTCAATGGATGTTTTGTTCAAGAGCACATTTGAGCGCATGCAATTGGCGCCGGAGTTGGTGAGCCCCTCTGACTCAGTGCTGATAGGGTTCTCGGGGGCGCCTGCCAATGTGATAGGGCGTGTGCGCCTCCCGGTAACGTTGGGTGATGGGACGCATCGAGTAACACATGCAGTGGAGTTTGGGATAGTGGATTGCCCCTCGTCGTACAATGTCATACTAGGAAGGCCCCTTTTGGCGTTATTCAATGGCGTGGCCTCAACTTGTCACCAAACGTTGAAGTTTGTTGCCCCACAAGGCATAGGAATCTCACGAGGAGAAAGCGCCCCCCGCTATGCGCGGGAGGAAAGAATGGAGAAGGAAAGGAGCCCGGAGGCAAAGGGTGAACAACATAGACATTCGCCCAGAGGAAGCGCCTAGAGCAGAGCCCGTGGATGATGAGTTCAGTGTGTCGATCGAAGAAGGGTGCTCGGACCGACAGGTACGAGTGTGAGCACAGGCTTCGGAGTACATGAGGGCGCCCTTGATCAATTTGTTAAGAGAATTCGGGGAGCTTTTTGCGTGGAGCCCCCAGGACATGCCGGGAGTGTCTCCAGACGTGGCGGCGCGTCGATTGGCCGTCGAAGAGGGTAAGAGACCTGTCCAACAGAAGCGAAGAAATTTGACTCAAGAGAAGGAGGAAGCCCTGCGGAAGGAGGTCGATAAGTTGCTCGAGGCAGGATTTGTTGAGGAGGCCAGATATATCACTTGGCTATCGAACGTCGTGTTCGTCCCAAAGCCGTCGGGGGATTGGAGAATGTGCGTGGACTTTTACCAACCTTAATCGGGCGTGCCCAACGGACGGCTACCCAATGCCGCGCATTGATCTGCTTGTGGACGCCACGGCCTACCATGAGGCGCTTAGCTTCCTTGACATGTTTTCAGGGTATCATCAAATTCCCATGGTGGAGGAGGATAGAGCAAAGACCGCCTTTATGACCCCTTTTGGCAACTTCTGTTACAAAGTGATGGCATTTGGATTGAAGAATGCAAGCGCCACATATCAGCGCATGGTGAATCAAATCTTTCGTGAGCAGTTGGGAAGGAACGTCGAGGCATATGTCGACAATTTGATTGTGAAAAGCAAGAGGCGCCAAGACCACATCTCATATTTGAGGGAGACATTCGAGACTATGCGTTGTATAAGCTGCGACTTAACCCGAAGAAGTGCGTGTTCTTAGCAGAGGCTGGTAAATTCTTGGGATTCATGATCACAAAAAGAGGAATTGAGGTCAACCCCAAGCAAGTTGAAGCAATCATGAGGTTGACGCCTCCCCGAACACCTAAGGAGGTGCAAGGGTTGACTGGGAAGATTGGTGGCGCTGGGGCGCTTCATTCCAAGAGCCTCAGATAGAGGCGCCCCCTTTTTCAGAACGTTAAAAAAGGCTAGCAAGTTTAAGTGGACGGAGGAGTGCGATGAGGCATTCGGGGATTTAAAGAAGTTGCTGACCGCGCCCACTGTAATGACCGCGCATAAGGTCAAGGAGACGATATACTTGTACATTGCAGTCTCCCGGATTGCGGTGAGTGCGGTGTTGGTGTCCAAAGATCCGTCAACGAATGAAGAAAGACCAGTAAACTACGTGAGTCGTACCATGGTGGTGCATGAGACGAGGTATGCGCCCATTGAGAAAGCGGCATGTGCGGTAGTGATGGCGGCTAACAAACTCCGGCCTTACTTCCAAGCTCACAGCATTGTGGTAGTCACGAACTTGCCTCTCCGAACGGTCCTTGGGTCCATGGATGTCTCCGGGCGCCTGGTTAAATGGGCTGTTCAATTGAGCAAGTTCGATGTGAGTTATGCGCCCAGACCGGCCATCAAGGCGCAAGTGTTGGCTGATTTTGTGGCCGAAAGAGTGGTTGACGCGGGGAATGGTGCGGAAGAATGTTGGCAAGTTCAGGTGGATGGAGCGGCAAGCCGAGCTGGTGCGGGAGCAGGTATTGTGCTAATTAGTCCCCATGGCGCTATGCATGAAGTCGCGCTACGCTTTGCAACTCTTAAAACGAACAATGCGGCGGAATACGAAGCGGTCCTGGCGGGGCTCCACATGGCAAGGGAGTTGGGCGCCCAGAAGGTTAATGTCCAGACTGACTCGGCTCTCGTGGTCAATCAGTTGAACAATGTGTACGAGGTAAAAGAGGAGGCGTTGGGAGCATACGTTCACTCAGTCAGGGAAAAGTGTGCGTGGTTTCGGGAGGCTACGTTCACACATGTTCCAAGAGAGGAGAATGCCCATGCGGACACCCTATCTAAGTTGGCCACAGCGTTGGATTTTGGAGAAGACAGAAAGGTGATCGTCACCAAGGAAGCCCCGCGTGATGAGGGGGTGATGGCGTCTATTCTCGTGGGAACCGTCGAAGGATGGATGGCGCCTATCATGCTTTTCCTAACGCAGGGCGTGGTCCCAGAAGACCCCAAAGAGGCTTGGCGTTTAAGAAGGAAAGCGGCACGATGTGTCCTCATGGAGGGAGTACTATACAAAAGATCCCACTCGGGCGCCTATCTACGTTGCCTCGCGGAGGCCGAAGGGCAAAAGGCTATCGCGGAAGTGCATCAAGGAACGTGTGGAATGCACGCATGCGCCCGGAGCCTAGAGAAAGTGCTGCTAAGATAGGGTTATTATTGGCCAACAATGAGGGCTGACGCTGGAAAGCATGTGGCCGAATGCCATCAATGTCAAATCCATGCCAACGACATACATGTGCCGGCAGCACCCATGCAGGGAAACGTAGGCGCCTGGCCGTTTACACAATGGGGGATGGATCTTCTGGGACCCTCCCCAAGGCGCCCGGACAATTTAAGTACTTGATTGTGGCTATTGACTATTTTACCAAGTGGATTGAGGCGGAGCCGTTGGCATCCATCACGGAAGTGCAAGTGCGGAAGTTTACAAGAAAGAACATCTTCACAAGGTTCGGGCTGCCGGAGTCGATCATCACCGATCATGGCAAGCAGTTTGATTGCAAGAAATTTATCGACTTCTGCGACGAAAATGGAGTGGTACTAAGATTCTCTTCCGTAGCTTATCCGCAAGCAAACGGGCAAGCTGAAGCGGCCAACAAGAGTATATTGCATGGGCTGCATACCAGGCTCGAAGAAGCTAAGGGGAACTGGGTGGAGGAGCTTCCAAGCGTCTTGTGGGCGCACAGGACCACCTTCAAAGTTGCAACAGGGGAAACGCCCTTCGCACTGACATATGGCAGTGAAGCAGTGTTACCGGTGGAGGTTCGCATTCTGACCTTTCGAATGGCGCATAAGGGTGAGGCAATGGAGGAACAGGTGCGGATCAATGAGTTGGATCTCCTCGATGAGTGTCGTGAAAGGGCGGCTCTGCGCCTGGAAGCAATGAAGTCGCAAGTGGCCCGATATTATAACAAGAAGATGTGCCCGCATGACATTGTGGCTGGGAGCTTGGTGCTGAAGCGCGACTTTCGCCCAAAAGCCACTGATGGAAAGTTGGCACCAAAGTGGAAGGGGCCATATCGTGTGCAAGAGGTAGTTGGGCCGGGCACGTTTAAGCTGGAGCATCTATCGGGAAAAAAGGTAAAAAGGACTTGGAATGCCCAAAACTTACAAAGGTATAGATTTGTGGAGGCCAATGTGACAGGAGAAGATGGCAGGGTGCCAGAAGAGGCGCCTAGCAGTTGGTAATTGCAAGGGAAAGCCTTAAGCCTTGGGGCGTTTTTTGGTAGGAGTAGAGAGAAGCGCCGATATGCGCCAGTAGTATTTTAAAGCGCCCTTATGCGCCCGTAACATTTATGTAAAGCGCCCTTCAGCGCCCGGGATACTTAAAGCGCCCGGTAATAGCGCCCCAAGGTTATTTTTTGAAATCGGAATATATATACATACCTAGGTACTTGGTTATCTCGCCTATAGCACCAATTCCTTGTGCCCTTAATGCGCCCGGTATACATAATGCGCCCTCACACCAAATACTTGGACCCTTACTAGGGAATGATAAGTAATGCGCCCCATGTAAGCACCCTGATTATCAATTCATTGTGCCCTCAACGCGCCCGGTATACATAATGCGCCCTCACACCAAATAATTGGATCCTTAGTGGGGAATGTAAGTAAGCGCCCTGGTTATCGCATCAATCACCACTTCGCAAAAATGAAGTAAAATATGCAAGTAAGGCATCAATAAAATCAAGGCGCGGAGGTTATGAGAAGGTCGTAGGAGCCTGTCTTTTCACCCGGGAAACAACGTCAACAGAAAGTCACAAAAAGCAAAAGTTCAACACATAGAAAGATAGTCACAAAAACATGAAAAAGATAAGTCTGGCAGCACATGTACATATGGGCGCCTATAACCATGCCATAAAATAATCCTACTCTTCGCCCGATGACTCATCGCCAGACTCCGAGCTTGATCCCGAGTCTTCTCCTTCATCCACCGGGTCCTGAGGAGGCGCAGGAGCAGGATCCACGACAGGGCGCCCACTGGCCATGAAGTCGATGACGAAATTGGCCATCTCCTTGACATCCCAGTTGATAGTGGGATGGTCAGCCTCCAACTTCCTCTTCAAAATGAGGATGCTGTTGAGGGAGGCCTGGGCCTTAAGCGCCATGTCTGAGACAGGCGCCGCCGCTATCTTTTTCTCTTGCTTAAGCGCCTCCAGTTCTTCCCTGCCGCCTCTTGTTCTCTCTGTTCAAAATCTTCTTCTCCTTCTGCAGCGCCTTCTTCTCTTCAGTAAGGAGGTCGATTTCGCTCCTTTGGGCGCCCGCTTCCTTGTCCAGATCATCCTTTTCCTTCACAAGCTTGGCCATCTCCTCATGATGCGCCCTTCTGACAATCTCGAGCTGGGCCTCATGCTCCAATTTCAGTCTCTGCTTTTCCTCATCGATGGACTTTTGGACGAGAGAGATAGCATTTGCAGCCTCGAGATTGGAATCCTCCCACGCTTGCACCAGCTCCGCTTGGCGCCTCTGCGCGGTCGCCAAGTCATCCCTCATCACACTAAGGGCATTGGAGGCCTCATTCTCTCCAACGCGCAGCGCCTCGCTTGCCAATGCGCCATTCTTGGCGAGTGGGAGCATCTTAAAAAAAAAAAAAAGGTTGTTGCAAGTCAATGTTAGTTACGCGTATGCAAAGTGATAGGAAAGGAGGCAAGGTGGGCGCATACCTGGGTAGCCATGCGTGCTACTTCTCCCCACAAGTTTGCGCCTTGAACCTCACTAGGCGCCCTCAGTACCTCGGCCACGTGAAGCCCTCTCCAAAGCCGATCTATCCGAGCAAGCAATGTTGACCCTGTGCCTTGGTGGTTGCAGCCATTTCTCAACAAACTCGGGGACTCGCTCCTCCGCGCTTGTGCGCTGCTTCTTACTCTGCGCCTGTGTATCCTCCTCAGCATTCTTCCTCTTCAATTTTTGCACAAGAGGGACATCGTCGATATCCAACTCCGCGTCGGAGAGAATGTCAACGTTAGGCGCTCCATCTTCGAGTTGCACGACGGTAGGCGCAACCTCCTCCTCCACAAGAGAGACGGTAGGCGCCTTCTGTGATTTGGTACGCCGAGGACTTGAACGCCCCTTTGATTTCTGCGCGGAAGCAGGCGCATCGGCCTTAACCCCGGAGGAGGAAGACTTGTTCTTCCCTCTCTTCGACGTGCCTTTTTTCGAGCGTGAGGGCGCCCTGCCACCGAGGTCAGGCGCTTTGTAGTCCAGACCCATGCCCTCAAGTTGGGTCTTCATCAGTGAGGCAATGGTGGTGAAGTCCACACCTGCATAATAATATACACAGTTAAAGAAAGGCACGCTAATCATTCATCAAGTACAAAGGAAAATGGGCGCATGCAACACTTTATCAACACATTGGCGCTACTAAGCGCCTACCTACCGTCGGCGTAGTACTCATGTAATACTGGGGTCCTAGCGATTGTGGAACTTAAGTTCACTGGGTGAAGAGATAGTAGGCGCGCGTGCTCTTTCTCATCGGGGGATAATTCCACGTCAACATTGAAATGCGTGGTAGTACCAAGCTTCCAATCCCAGGTGAAGCATGCGCCACTCTCGTAAAACGATTCTACTCGCGCCTTAATAAAAAAGTAGCCCCTATACCACTTGCCCCCCAACTTTGGGCAATCTTCTACAAAGTGTCCCGGGATGTCTAGGCGCCTCTGTAGGGACAAACAGTTGTCACTGCTTGTCATGGTGAAGAAGTACCGAAACAACTTGAACATCGGCGCAATGTTATTCTGCTGGCACTTCAGTTTGAAAAGGACGCGAAGCAAAAAGACAGAGGGCGATAGGCGCCCCAGGGAACAGGCGCATGTAGTGAGGACCCCTTCTAAAATCGAATCCAAGGGGAAGCGTAGCCCAAATTTATAATACTCCCTATATATACCGAGCCACCGTGGGCCAATTGCTCATATCCTGGAAATTGAGGACGCAAGTGCATAAGACCAAGTGCGAGGCAGGTTGCACGAGGTAATCAGCCGATGCATCTCTGCTATCTTGATGGTGGACGAGTGTTTTGGCCCGGCTCGCCGAACACACAGTTTGCTGGTGCTATCGGGCGCCTCCCCTTGTGGCCATGTATCTTCCCAATCCACTATCATGAACGACCCGTCTTCGGGGGCGCCCAAATCAATGGATGATGGAGAAATCGCCAAGTCGCTCGACACTGATGAGGTAGGCGCGAAGCCTAAAAGTGATCCAAGCGTCCTTAATCAATACTACGGACCTAAGACCTCTGGTGGGCGCCTAGCAAAGGGTCAAAGTGAATTTGGGAAAATTCAAACAGAGAGAGAAAAAGTGCATTACCTGGATTGGTGGTGGTGGGCGCTGGTACAGTGGTTGCGGGCGCAGTCGAGGCCGCTGTCTCTTTAGGCGCCTCGGAATCGGCAGGCGCGGAGGAGACATGCGCAGATTTGGTGTTCTTTGGCGCCTCGGACTCGACAGGCGCAGAAGAGGAGGGGGTGGATTTGGTGTTTTTAGGCGCCTCCTTCTGAGATCGAGACGCCCATTGGTCTTGGTTGCGAAGCGGGTCTGGAGACAGATGCTTCTCAAGCACATCAAGCACGTTGGGCGCCGCGCTCCCGACTTTTTCGCTGGTGGTGTCGGCCGCGCTGAGATCCATTTGCGACATGGTTGATAAGGTTGGAGTGGGCGCACGAACAAGAGAGAAGTAGGGCGCGCGGGCGAGAGAGAGGGAGAACGGTTAGAGAGAGAAGCTGGAGAGAGAAGGGAGTTTGGTGCGAATGAGGCAGGGAGAGGAGAAAGGTTTGTATTTATAGTAGAGAAGGGAGAGGGAAAGTCCACCTCGAGATGTGCACGCGCCAAACGGGCAGATCCTCGCCCTCCGTTCAAAATTCGAATTTTGAAAATTTGAAATTTGAAATTTAAATGCACGCCGAGTGGGGGGCGAGACGTACGGTCATGCACCTCGTTAAATTCAAGCAGGTGAAGAGTCACGAATAGGTAGTTATGCGCCTCTCTTTATGCAAACGGGCAAAAAGTCATACACAGGCGGTTATGCACCTATTTTTATGCAAGCAGGCAAAGAGCCACAAACATGCGCCCGGTTAAATAAAGACAGGTGAGGAGTCACAAACAGGCACAAACAAGCGGTTATGCGCCTGATTGAATTCAAGCAGGTGAAGGGTCACAAACAGGCGATTATGCGCCTATCTTTATGCAAGCAGGCAAAGAGCCACAAACAGGCGCCCGGTTGAATAAAGGCAGGGGAGGGGTCACGAACAGGCACCTGTTTCACCTTGTTTTCATAAAAGCGGGTGAAAGTTCACAAGCGTCGGTAGAGGCCAACAGACACATGGTGTGGGGGGCAAGGTGGTGCCAGGCACTTGCTAAAATCCCTTGTAAGGATGAACGGTGAACGGGTACCTTAACAGAGCCCCTCGCGCTAAATCAGTTCTTTCATAATTAGGCACTCACATGTGAGTACCTAACTGGGGGGCAATTGTTGGGGAAACATAGATAAGCCCATCTAAGCCCAAAGCCTGATGGGCTTGGAGCCCATTAGTGGCCCATTGAGACATGACTTGGGAGGCACCAACGGTAAAGGGGCGCATGGCGACAAAATAGACTCGTGGACAAAGAAGTACGGCTGAGGATGGTCGGAAAAGCACCACGTAGGCGAATGGTCCCCCCATGCGCCCTGACGCCAGAGTCGGACGACGCGCCACGTGTAGGCGCTCGGACGTTGGACCAGACCAGGCATTTAATGCTTGGCTGACGTAAGGCTTGGTGGCAGGAGTTGGTCGGAGCATGGCCGAGGAGCTCGAGTAGTATAAATAGCACTCGGTAGGTGGCATTTACTCAGGTCGGTTTCTCTCACTAAGTTCTATTTCTTCACTTATCTCTCTAGGATCAGCACTGACTTGATCGTTGGAGTGCTAACGGGCGGCACCAGCCCTCTAGGCGCTAGTTTTGCAGGGCCTAGGCGCCTGTGGTGCAGTGGATTAGGCGCGCTTGGTGGAGTGAAGTATCTAGGCTTAAACAGTCACGTTTCATGAAGATATAGTTTCATACGTGACTAGTGGATATCCTATTATGGGACAAGAGACTTTTCGTGAGAGTATTGGATGAATTATATATCACTAAATAGCTCAATACTAAGAATAATTTATTGATCTTCTGTTCATTTAAACTTTTCTGACTAGTAATATAAATAACAAGTACGATTAGCAAGTGGAGCTTATGCATATCTACAGGGAAGGAAATGTGGTGGCAGACTATGTGGCATCGTTGGGCTACAACCTGCCGACTGAAGTTCATTTTCTTACTGCTCCTAATACTATTTTGAACCATAGGTTGTACTTTGATTCGAATGAGGTTCAAACACCTCGCTTGGTGATTATTGATTAGAGTTTGGGGTGCCCTCTAGCGCTCCGATTTCTAAAATGCTTTAATCGTTCATTTTGTTAATTAAATTATTATAATCAGTCAAAAATAGATTAAAGGGCATTAGAAACCAGATAAGTGCAAATGTTGGAAAGGAAAAAGGTTTAATTATAAAGAATCGGCCGTAGTATACACTACACGATCATAAAAGATAATCATGCAACTATAAAAGATTTGATCTCATCTACTTTCCATTACTTTAATTACATAGTTAAGCCTTAATTATTTCTTGGAAAAGATCTTTCGTAATATCAGAAAGGAAAGTTCTATGTTCTTCCTATTAATTCTATTCATAATTCTTAGGTTTTCCACTCATAATTATAAACAAACCCTTCTCCACTATCCAGAACTCCGATCAGCCTACCCTTCTCGTCTCTTTTTCAGCCGCTCGTGGAACTTCACGTCGCCGTCAACTGGTTCTATTTATTTCCTTTACATCAATTAAAAAGAAAACAACGTGCGCCTTTCTTCATGTCTGATTCGATATATTCCCTTTGTTTTCTGTTTTGACAGCAATGAGGATCGGCTGTGTCGCTGATATAAGAAGAGGAACGGTGAGACAACTAGAGTCCGACTATGATACAGAAGAGATGAAATTGAATCGGAGCCTCCAAAAGGCACGTAGTATTTAGTTTGTTATTTTCCAGCGATGCTACATACGGTGTTTATTCCTCCATTCGTGGCCTTAACGCCTCATGTTCATCAATTCCACTAAACCTTTTTATGTGTTTTGTTGATTTCAGCCGCTGCCGAGTTGTAGCTCAAGCAATCCCATGAATGATTAAAACATGTTTCTCAAGAAAGCAAAGAGAGGATCGAAGCATGAAGTTTTTCAGTCCGGATAATTACATTAAAATTAATGTACTTGTTCTTAGCTTTGTTGTACATGTATTCACTTTAAGGAATATTCTTACATAAAAATTCAATTCGTTGTATAAGTGTAATTGTGGGCATCTTAATTTAGAGTTCTTCAGCAAACGTGTTATGTCTTCACTACTGATTCAAAACATCATATCAAAAGAACTTTTTGTGACAAAAAATTTTGTTGTGATTTGCATCCAAAAGAGACAAATGCAAAAGTTTCATTATCACGGAAAACCATTTCAATGACGATCATAGTCGTCACCATTTATAAGCTTTCGTGATGAAATGCTAATCACCTATGATTGCAATCTGTGATATATCATTTTGTCGATTTCTTTATGTGATAAAAATATCGTCAGAAAATAATTCTGTTGTGACAAGCATATAGTCACAAAAGTATAATATGAGTGACGATCCAAATTAGGGGTCAATTAGGATTCCATGATTTTCTGGGAGGTCACAGCTTGTCTTCCATTTCTCTAATTTTTTTCCAGTCCTTTATCAATTTTCTACCTGGGTTTTTTTTTTTTTTTTTTTTGCTCAAATGTAATCGAAGATGGTGATTGGGTGCTGCTAGCTATGGGAAGATGTTTGGATATTGTTCTTCGATTTCCTTTAAAGTTACTTTTCCTCCCTGGCAGAAGGATTATTGGACCACTTTCTCTGACTGCAATTTTATCTATGATGTATGTATATGTTCTAATATTATTTAGCATAGATTGCTAAAGGTTTTAACTTTCAGATCAACCACTTTTCCCAAGTTATGGATCAACTTTCGGTATCCGGTATACCGGTTAAAATATCGGTAATCGATTTTCCGGTATTCGATATACCGGATAATTTTCGATATCGGTATTCGGTGGCATAATTTCAATTGCCGGTATATCGAATACCAGCTACTCGGTATCCGGTATACCGGATACCGACCGATTACCACCCCTATTCGTACGGGTACAACTCAAAATCAAGATTCAAATTTAATTATACACATATGCAGAACTTTTGTTGTTGCAGTAGTACAATTATCGGAATTAGGGTTTAGCTTCCTTCGTAATTAGGGTTTAGCACCATATTAATAAGGAGTTGCAGTAGTATAATTATAGTGGTAGTCATGGTTTTTCCAGTTTGAGAAGTAAACTTTTGTAGTTGTAGGAAACACCGACGTCATTATAGTTGCAGTTATTGTTTTTTAAAGTTGTAGTCGTTATCTTTTGCAACTGTAGAACTACAACTTCGGTGCAAATTAATGTATCTTGTCTTGAATGTTTCTCGTTTCAGAACATATATGTACTCACTGGCTTGAAAGTTTGCATAGCGCAATCATACATTATGCTTAAATCAACTGTTAATATTGGAGATCGTGAAGATTCGAACACAATACCCACCAGTTGGTCAAACTAGCTCTGATACCATTTCAAGAACAAGTTGATCCTAATAATTAACTCAAATTTTTTAGAAGAAGAAAAAATTAATTATGAATCATATACCACTTTCTTATACTTGTAATTCGGAACAAACCGTCTCTCCTGAGATATACTATTTATCGGGAAAACAAAGAAAAGACAAAAACAAGTTGAAAAGCAACGCCTGGCGAGTTTGACGTTCCACTCAACATCATCATCAGCACAATGTACTTCCGTAAACAACTAAGGACGATGCAAATATGCTGATTGGGGCGAAGTACTCAACAACAATGGTTTCTCCAGCTCCGAACCTGCAATTTTGTTGTTTGGATTTTCCCAATGGCTCATCACAAGTGATAAGATACGAAAACGAAAGACCTTAATTATATATATACACATATGGTTTTGCACAGGGAAAGGAGTACAACAATAGCCAAACGAAGTTGAAGATAGGATCTTCAATGGCGGGAATGAAACGGATTCTCGTTCTGACGGCTATCATCGCTTGTTGCCTGATGATGCAGAGTTACACTGTCAATGGGACCTCCATCTATGACAAAAAGGTATGTACGGAGCTTATATTTAGGATTTGTTTAATAACTCGAGTTGTTGGAAGTGGTTCATGTATGAAATTTAATCACTTCTTACACGTCTTGTTAGAAACCAAAAAAAAAAAAAAGGGTTACCGATCTGGAGCTGAGTCGCGGACTAGGTCGCTCTCTTTAAGACGTTCGCGACACTGCCTTCGATGCGCAAGGCAGACTATCAACCGGTCGTCTCCAGGATAAAACAGCTCCTCTCAATACTCGCGGTTTTGTGCGAAAACCGGAGCTCTCTGAACACTCTCTCTATATTGTTTTTATGCTCATTATAATGTGTTTAGAGGGGCTGGGGAGGCGGCTATTTATAAGAGCCGAACCCCTAGGAATATACCCTCTTGCTTGGGGAATAAGTCGGATTAATTAAGGAAGATAATTACTTCCTTAATTAAAATCGTCGGTTAAGGTAAATCCTACGGGATTATCCTTCGAATATTCCTGAGAATAACAGATTATTAATTTCGTTCGGAATTTCTCCAAAAAAATATCTATAGTCTCAAGTGAACCAACCAACTGGCCGGACGGACGGTGCGCGCGTGTGTGTGGTGGTCCGTTAGGTCCTCCCTCCCCCACAAAAGTGGGTCATCCCAAGGTGCATGCCCTTAGGAGAGAGGCTCCTATCTTTATACACATTTCACCAAGTAAAACTACCAATGTGGTAGTTTTTTCACTTGAGACTCTATAGCTTTCAAAGCTATTCATATATACATTTCCAACACGTCCCATCAAACGAAAGCTAACTCATGAGCTTTTAAGACAACTGTTAGTATTAGGTGTCGTGAGGAGAACACATGAACTCACAGACAAACCAGTTTCGGTGCCAAGTCATAAACCAACTGGGGTTCATGTATGTATTTTCATCACTTTCTTATACGTTGCCTCAAACGAAAGCGAACTCATGAGTTTAAATTTTGCATGGGGTTGTCATACCATGTGTTTTTAAGACAATGATAGTGTTGGAAATTTTGCAGACTTGAACAAATAAACTCACGATTAAACTAGTTCCAATATCAAGTTATAAATCAACTTGTCCAAATAACATGAGTTATTTAGGGGTCGTTTGGAAGTTGCGGTTGTTAAATAGATGTATTGTTGAGAATAAATGTATAAATATACATGTATTGTCGAATTTGATGCATTTTAGAATACAACGTTTGGTATGTGTGATTGTGTATGTCGCATCAGCTAAAAGCTGAGACAAAACAATCTCAACTCAACTATCTCAACAATCACAACTAAAAGTTGAGATATAACAATCAATCAAAATGAGTGATAGTTTCTGTCACATCACAGAAACAATCCATGTATTGTTTCTGCTAAATAAAAAAAAACGATGCATTGTAAACAATATATGCATAATGACAATCTCAACAAAACTATCGCAACTTCCAAACGACCCTTATTCACCAAAGCCTGTAATTTAGTAAGAAAGAAAAATATAGTCCTCATAGCTTCTATGGGGATTTGTAGTACTTGATTCTTTTTAGCTCAATTGGGATATTTTTTTATAAAAGCAATACTCACTTATAGAAAAAAAAAAATATAATTTTGAGAGTAATTCTTTGTGTAAAGTTCAAAATAAAACAGTAATTGTTACCGTGACGGATTAAGTATCGGAGGTTAACCATCAAAAAAAATATCAGAGGTTTATTATCAATAATTTAAAAAATATTTTTTTTATGAGTACATTTTCCCAATTTATATTTCCAGCCTAAATTATAGTAAAAATTGCTAACCAACTAGGCTAACCTATTGTAACTTGTAACTTGTAAGGCTTAATGGCCCAATGAAGCGAAATTGACAAAGAAGCTCATGGCTTCTGTGCCCTATTACAGATTGGGCCACCAAATGGTGTTCCAAATAACATGGGCTGTCTCTACTGTTTTGCAGCTATACATAGTGTACATGGGCCATAAGCCCAACACTGAAACTCCGGCTTCTGCTCTTCACCTGAGTCTCCTTCAAGGCTTCAACAAATCACCGGCAGGTGAGTCTCCCAGTCCCAGCATTTCCCGGCGGTAGTCAATTCTTCTATTCCAACTTCGACGACAACCTTTGCAGTTTGCACTGACTTTTAACGGCTGCAAAATGATTTGCCTTCCCCCAGCGCAAGCATTTCTTCCGATTCTTTGGTATATAGCTACAAAAGGAGCTTCAATGGCTTTGCTGCCAGGTTGACTGATGCCGAGAAAGATAAACTCTCCGGTAAATAGCCAACTCCTGTGATTCTTTCAATTTTCTTTCGCATGGCAAGAATTCTCGTTCGATTCGAATGCCTGTCTTTAATTATTTCAGGATATGAAGGGATAGTGTCAGTTTTCCGTAATCGGATTAGAAATCTCCACACGACCAGATCATGGGACTTCCTGGGTTTCCCCCAGAATGTCGAAAGAGCAACTGTGGAGAGCGACATCATCATCGGGATGCTCAACACCGGAGTTTGGCCCGAGTCGCAGAGCTTCGACGATTCTGGCTATGGCCCACCTCCACAGAAATGGAAAGGTGTCTGCCAAAGCCTTTCCAATTTCACCTGCAACAAGTAAGCCCAAGCCTCTAAAGAACTGTTCTTTCTGTTTACCCAAATCTGGAATGGTGAGAATTCGAATGCGTTGGTACCGCTTTGCAGCAAGATCATTGGAGCCAAATTCTACCATGGTGGACGCAATTTCAGTGAAGGTGAAGTTCCCTCTCCAAGGGATTCTCAGGGTCATGGAAGTCACACTGCGTCCACAGCAGCAGGGAATATAGTAACTCCAGCTAGTCTCCTTGGCCTTGCTTCCGGGACTGCCCGGGGTGGGGTTCCCTCCGCCCGAATTGCTGTGTACAAGATTTGCTGGGGAGATGGCTGTTGGGATGCAGACATTTTAGCAGCATTCGATGATGCCATTGCTGATGGAGTCGACATAATCTCCCTCTCGGTTGGTGAAAGTTCACCACGAGATTATTTTGAAGACCCTATAGCTATTGGGGCTTTCCATTCCATGAAGAATGGAATTCTCACGTCCAATTGGACCAATTTAGCTGGTAATGAAGGCCCTGCTCCTGGATCGGTCTCGAATTGCTCTCCTTGGTCGCTCTCTGTGGCTGCTAGCACCATTGACAGAAAGTTCACAACCGGGGTCAGGTTGGGTAATGGAAAAACTTATCAGGTGAGGTTTCTGAAATTTTCTTTGGCCTTGACTTCTTCTCCATGTGTGTGTGGAACATAACATGCTGCTTTCTTCCAATTTAGGGGATCTCTTTAAACACATACGCGGCCAGTAAGTCATACCCTCTTGTCTATGCTGGAGATGCAACGAATAAAACTTCAGGACACAATGCATTTGGATCAAGGTGAAAATTGTTTGAGAGTCAAATCAAGAGTACAATTTCATTTCATGTTTTTTGAAAATGGAAATGTGGATTCAGGAACAACTGATAGATTTTCTTGTCCTGATAAAAAAAAAAAAACTCCAGGTACTGCATTCCAAATAGTTTGGATAGGAATTTGGTGCAAGGGAAAATTGTGCATTGCGATGATGTTAGTGGAGGGCAGGAACCACTTGAAGCGGGTGCGACTGGGGCCATAATGACTACTTCGTATACCGAAGATGATGCATATCCCTTACTTTTACCTGTTTCCATCTTGACTGATGCTGAAGGAGCTACCATTGTGGAGTATATAAACTCAACTAGGTAGATTGAGAATGAAAATAAACAACTTGCATTTTGCTGAAAATGCAGATAACGTTACTATCAGGAAATCGACACTACATCTTGTTAATTACATTCTTTTGATGTCTTTGCTAGTGATCCAACTGCTGAAATATTCACCACACGTGACTTTGTGGATAATTCATCAGCATATGTGATCTACTTTTCTTCAAGAGGGCCAAACCCAATAACAAGAGACATCCTCAAGGTAACATGAAATAGAAATTTCCAGTTGATGCCACTCTTTACAGCTTATCTTGATGTGACATGGATTATGTTATGCAGCCGGACCTTACAGCACCTGGAGTTGATATCCTGGCAGCATGGTCGCAAGCTACAACCGTGACAGGTCTTCCTGGAGATAATAGGGTTGTCCCGTACAACATAATCTCTGTACTTCCATGTCTTGCCCCCATGCCTCTGCCGCAGCAGCTTACGTTAAGTCATTCCACCCTACGTGGTACCCAGCAGCCATTAAGTCTGCTCTAATGACGACAGCTCATCCCTTAAGTGTTCCGGACTTACCTGATGCTGAGTTTGGATACGGATCAGGCCAAATTCATCCTTCGAGGGCCGTGGATCCTGGGCTAGTATATGACGCTGGTGAGATTGACTATGTTCAGATGTTGTGTGGCCAAGGATACAACATTACACAGCTGCGACTCGTTACTGGAGATCAGAGCTCATGTAGTTCTGCAGCAACTAATAGAACCGCAGTGTGGGATCTAAACTACCCTTCCTTTGCGCTGTCATCAGAGAAGCTCAAGGCTAGTGTTACTCGGGTGTTCCACAGAACTGTCTCGAATGTTGGGTCTGCGATGTCTACCTACACGGCTCTAGTGAATGGTCCAGTAGGCTTTGATACAATTAGAATTGAACCAAATGTGCTCAAGTTCAAGAACATTGGCGAGAAGCAGTCCTTCGTTGTAACTGTGACAGCCCTGCTGGGAAGAACCATGCTGTCTGGTTCTTTGGTTTGGAGTGATGGGATTCATTCCGTGAGGAATCCTATTGTTGCATTTGTGCCATCTCAAGAACGTCATTGATCAGCTCTCTTTAGTTTTGTGAAGTCAGGTTCGTCCATTCTCGGAATTGCTAGATGATAGACTTTACCACAGTTTCCAATAGTATCAGCATGAGTTGTTTTGCAAGTATTGCAAGTGACTGTCATTTGCATAATAGTGTAAGTTCATTACCAATCATCAAGTAGGAAGTGTATTTTTGTGGAATGTGTTTCAATGTAATGCGTGGCTTACTAGTCATCTCTGAATTAATAAAATTTCGATGCTTGATTTTGCTTGAAGTAGCTGGAAGTCAGATGCTTGGTTAATGGTTATGAAATAAAAAAAGGTTCGACATTAGCAGCAGAAGCACTGCACTAAAAAGGTATTTTGAATTTGTACAATAAACTCCCATTAAAATAAGATTTTGTCTAGGACTCCCAATTGCTAGAAAGACTTCCACACCAATCTCTTCGCTTTAGTTTCTCCATTACTACTAGAAGGCCCTGTCGATAACTTTCAGGACTAGTTCTGTTGTGGGGGAAATTGACTTTGTCAAAGCAACCAAACGAAGCTGTCGCTATAAAAGACATTGGAAAATCAGAAATTCAGTCAAAAGACTCACAGAGCTTGCCTACCTGCATTGTTTAACACTCAATAAACTATTAATACTAAACATTAGTGAGGGATTAACCTCGATTTCGATCTTCTACCAAAGCTAACACCTTCTTGTCATTTTCCTCCATTCATCTAGCAAGCTGCAGCATCTACTCCGGGTGCCCTCCCACTGCATAGAACAAGAATTCAAAAACCACATAGTATGGTAACCCTTCATTAACCTAAACCGAAAAGGGCGGTCCTATCCAGACTGCAATAAGCTAGCAATGGCTACATACGCTCTAGCTCGTCTATATAAGCTCCCACTCCAGTTGCATAGTAAAGACCAGCAACAGCAGCCCCTCTAACTTTCCTGATTAAGGCAATAAGCAGAGCTGCTAGCAGCTAGCGAAAACCTCAAAATGGCTAGCCAACTCTCTCCATTTTCACTGCTTCTCTCGGTCTGTCTCGCGATAATATCTCACTTGGTGATCAACTGCAATGGGGATTCAGATACCAGTACTGCACAGGCAAAAAGAACACAAAATTCCCTCTCTCCTTCCTGTTCATCGTTTTTGTTTGCAACACTGTCATTTTAGTATTTGATGTAGAACTGGGTTTTGAGCTGAAGTTTAATGGTTAAAACAGGTGCATATAGTTTACATGGGAGACCTTCCAGAGGGCACTGCTACCATGACAGCAGAAGTCCACACCAATATGCTGCAACAAGCTCTTCGCAGGTAAATGTGACTCTCAAACCTATTAAATTTGACCTCTGAAAAAAGGATCTTCAGAAATCTTACCTTTTGAAAGTACTAACTTCTTCTACCCAAATGGGTTTCCAACTTCAATAGGGATGCATCGGATTCGATTGTATACAGCTACAGGAAGAGCTTCAATGGGTTTGCTGCAATGTTGACACCTGAGGAAGTGAAAAAGCTGGCTGGTGACTAACCAGTGACTCCAAGTTCTCTTATATTCCATTATCCTTAGAGCACATGTGCATTTTCCTTATATCATTTCCATTTCCCAGGAATGGAAGGTGTGGTTTCAATTTTCCCCAATGGGAAGAAGCAACTCCACACTACAAAATCATGGGCCTACGTTGGACTGCCTGAGAAGGTTGTAAAGAGAAGTGCTGAAAGTGACATCATCATAGGAGTTCTGGACACTGGAATCTGGCCGGAATCCGAAAGTTTCAGTGACGAAGGATTCGGTCCACCACCACAAAAATGGAAAGGATCGTGCTCATCAGGGTCAAATTTTCATTGCAACAAGTAAGGTTTAGAGTCAAAAAAGTTAATTATCATTGCAACCAGTAAAGTTTAGAGTAAAAAGATTTAATGTCTGAGCCCAGGTTCGAACTGGGGACCTTTAGTGTGTGAGACTAACGTGATAACCAACTACACCACCCAGACAATTTGCTATGAAAAGTAAGATTATTTATATGTACAAAATGATATTAATCTGAAAGGTTGTGTGCTTACAGCAAAATAGTGGGTGCAAGGATCTACAGAAGCGCAGGAAAGCTGACGAGCAATAAAGATGTGATGTCACCAAGGGATACACAAGGCCACGGATCCCACACCGCCTCAACAGCAGCAGGGAACTTCGTGGCGAAGGCGAGCATGGAAGGCTTAGGCAAAGGAACAGCAAGAGGAGGAGTTCCTTCAGCCAGGATTGCAGTCTACAAAAT
Organism: Linum trigynum; assembly: GCA_964030455.1. NCBI lineage: Eukaryota > Viridiplantae > Streptophyta > Magnoliopsida > Malpighiales > Linaceae > Linum > Linum trigynum. Next base: position 7,530,526 of record OZ034818.1, read on the forward strand.
CTGTTGGTCTGAAGGTTGTTATGACGCAGACGTTCTAGCAGCATTCGACGATGCTATCTCTGATGGAGTCGACATCATCTCAATCTCCATCGGTGGGACGAAAGCCTACGATTACTTCACCGATGCCACAGCAATCGGATCCTACCATGCTATGAAGCATGGCATCCTGACATCAGTTTCTGCTGGCAACGAAGGTCCTGAACTTGGAACCGTGACAAATGTCGCACCTTGGCTTCTCTCCGTGGCTGCTATCACTGTCGACAGGAAGTTTGTGACCAAGGTTAAGTTGGGAAATGGACGAGTCTTTAAGGTGAGCAAGCAATTAGTGATTTAGAATCAATGTTTGCTACCTTAAACAATGTTTGATCAAACTAATAACTGGGTTCTGAATGCGCGACAGGGTACTTCGATTAACACGTTTGATCATGGAGGAAAGATGTATCCTGTTGTTTATGGTGGGAATGCTCCAAATTCCACCGGAGGATTCAATGCATCCATGTCCAAGTAAAGGAAGAAGTTTATATATATATGTTGCGGTAGTTGCTGGATTTGCCATGATTGATGAATGATAATTGCTTACTGTTTTATGGTCTCAAATGCAGGGATTGTAGCAGTAACACGTTGAGCAAGAAACGAGTCAAAGGGCGGATTGTGCTTTGTGATAGTGTAAATTCAGGGGAAGGTCCAGCGGCCGCTGGAGCAGCAGGTTCCATAATGTTAGCACAAGAACAGCAACTAGTGGCTAGCAACTTCCCTCTGCCAGCTTCTACTGTTTCTGGTTCCGATGAGATATCGAGATATGTTATGGAAAAAAGGTGTGGAACAGATATTTGATTTCCTAGAGACGAAGCTCGTCGTGTATAAACATCTTTATTAATTGCGGCCTGACTAAGTTTCTGCTGACAAATTAACAGGAACCCAACAGCAACCATATTCAGGACAGTTGAGAAGAAGTCTGAAGCTTCGCGAATTGTACCGGGGTTTTCATCTCGAGGGCCAAATGCTATAACACCTAACATTCTAAAGGTATAATATATCCATGGATTAGTACTTTTCCCCACTTATAATGATTGATTTTGAGTGTCAAAGACTGAATATTTACATGATTGGTGCAGCCTGACATTGCAGCACCAGGAGTGGACATCCTGGCAGCATATTCCAGGGGGAAAACAGCAACAGGCATCGAAGGCGACAAACGAGTAGTTTCTTACAACATCCTGTCCGGAACTTCCATGGCTTGTCCACATGCAACTGGAGCTGCTGCTTTGGTCAAATCCTTCCATCCCAATTGGTCCCCTGCTGCTCTCAAGTCGGCTTTAATGACCACAGGTATTGTTGATATGAGAATCAACTAATCAATCACTCCACTTCTTCATTAGTTCCATTTCAATCTTTAGTTTCCTGATAACCCATTTCTGCTGTTGCAGCCTCTCCTGTCAGTCGGGACCAAAATCCTGACGCGGAATTTGCATACGGGTCAGGGCTCATAAACCTGAAGAAGGCCGCGAATCCTGGACTGATATACGATGCTAGAGAACACGATTACGTCGAGTTCTTGTGCGGGCAAGGATATAATGCGACGGAAATCAAGCTGGTAACTAGCAAAGCTGTGGATTGTTCTGATGTGGGCAAAAAGATACATGCTTGGAACCTGAACTACCCTTCTTTCACCCTGTCAGGAAAACCTGGGGGAACTGTGAAAAGGGTGTTCCGGAGAACTGTGACTAATGTTGGGAAAGGGCATTCCAAGTACAAGGCAAAAGTGATGTCCTCTAAAGAGCTTAAGATCAAGGTGAACCCAAAAGTGCTTAGGTTTAAGGATGTGGGTGAAACGATATCGTTTCGTGTCACGGTGAAGGCAAAGCTGAAGAAGAGTGGGATCGTCTCTGGTGTTCTGGTTTGGTCTAATGGATCTCATAAAGTCAGGAGTCCAGTTGTTGCTCATACACTACAATAACCTTCATTTTCTGGGTTTTTTTTTTGTTGCTAAATATATTTGCATAACCATAACTTTGCACTTTGTAACAATAATAGTAAACTTTTTAAAAATACACTAAAATAGCCTTTCCGTCCATAACTTTAACAGAAATTTCAAAGATGCTGACTGGACTAACGATCTCTGATGACGTGGCATTTTTTTGGTCCAAAACAATTTGAGGTGAAAATGGTTATTTTCTTATTATAATTAAATGGAAAAATAAATAAATAAATAAATAAATAAAACAAAATATTAAATATGTGCCTTCCTCAGTAGCTGGTGAAACTGAAACCCTCTCATTCCCCTGTAGTTTCATTCCCGTTTCATCTTCTCCACCGCAAATACTCCGGCTTCTTCTCTCCAGGAATTCCTTGAAGGATGAGGCCGGGAGGACTGGCGGCTTGCTCTCGGTACTCTTTTCCTTGCCCGGTCATCATCTTCTTCCATCAAAAAGGAATTCTTTACCGGCCGAACTACATAGACAAAGCCACCCCCAATTGAAGGTACGATATCCCAACACCACTCCCTTTGGCGCTCGATTCTTCTAGAGGAGTACTAAATCCCCTGAGGAATCTAATTGGGAGTCTGAGATTTGTACGAGTTCTTCAGATCTGGTTACAACCGAGAATCGAATGTGAAGAGGTGGACGTTCCGTTCGTCGCAAAGGAAGCTGCCCTGAGTCAATGGCGGCAAAGCTCAAAACCAAGTTCAATCGACAAAGGAATCCATCGCCGAGGAACTCTATTTTTTTTCTTCTGAACCTAGGTTGCCAAAACCCAGACCTTCTTACGGAGCTCATAGCGATGAATTAGAGCGAGGAACTCTGTTTTGCTTTCTCCAATGACTTCTTTTGTATTAGGATGATAAATAAAGGAAATGGGTTTGCTTGATATTGATATGCATGAACAAGTTACAGGAGGAAAGATTAGTTGTCCCGGACTCTCGGTCCCGGTATTAGTTGGGAGCAAGAGAATCACGAATTGGGGGAAAGGGCTGTATGGGAAATTAGGGTTTCTTCAGGAAAGGGGGATTTTCTTGCTGCAGGCGGTGGTAGCCTGGTAGGGGTAAGTTATTTATGATTTTCTTATTAAAATTTAATTAATGAATTTTTTATTAAAATAAAATAATGAATTTTTAATTAAAATCTGACGTGGCGTCCATATGATGTGGGTGTGTCTTATGGAGCTGACGGGTGAGTTAAGGTGGCATCCACCTCAGCATAACATTCACGTTATGGACGGAGTAACTGACGGTGTTAAAGTTTTTAACGGAAATTGCTAAATTTGTCAAACTAGTTTTCAAAATGTGGCTATATTTGTGTATTTTTCAAAAAGTGGCTATATTTGTCAAAAACGTCAAAATTATGGCTATACAAGTGTATTTTGCCTTTTTTTATACTAAATAGATGTTGGTTTAACTCATATATATATATATATATATTGGGATAGGAAATAACGATGAACTCGACATGTCCAAAGCATGCATGCAATTTGGAGTCTGGATGTATTTTCTAAGGATAGATTTAAAAGTATCAACATTAATTCGAGCTTGTTTTAAGTTTTGGGGCTTCTATTTGGGATTTATGTGTCAAGGCGTCCGAACTTCCTAGAATCGTCATAAAGCTTCTTTATTTTGCAACGACAAACTTAAAGATACTTGAAACTCTGTAGGGATACTAACAGTACTTTGGACATGTGTCAATGAGTTTTTAGGTTTCGGTCGAAATCAAATAGCTGATAATTGAGTATCTTACACACATCTAAAAGTTGAATGACCACGAGAGTGCAAGGAGAAAGTTGTGAGGATATCATTTTGAAGCTTACATGGACCTAAGATAACTTTATTGAAAGTAAAAAATCAATCCACCACTTAGTAGGTATTAATTATGGAAAGAAATAACTTAACCTTAGTGATAAGCTCGATTATGAACTAAAAATTGGAACGATACCAACTTCTCGATTTATGTCAATAGTGAATAGATCGCCTAGATTCAAAGGTTTCCAACTATATATTTCCCTCTTTAACCAAATCCAAGCCTATTTGTCACCCGAAACTTGAGTCCACACGATCCTCTTAATTAAGGACAATCGAGGTGGTAAACTTGATTCAGAAATACTGATACCACACCCTTGATACCTGTGACAAATACATTTAGGATATACCATTATATATCTCAAACTCTAAATATTAAATAGGCCAAATACACTTGTATAGCCAAAACTTTGACGGTTTGGCCAAATATAGCCACATTTGACGAAATACCGAAAATAGCCACGTGCTGACTGGACTAACGGCTTGTCCGATCTGGCAATTTTCGTCCCGTGCGCATTCCCACGTGGCTTTAATTAAAAAATAAAATAACAATAATGAAAATTTAGAATTTTTCGAATGGCTGGGTCATTGGATTTATGAAAAATAAAAACAAACAAATAAATAAAACAACTTCCTTCTCTGATCGACAACTTAAACACCACTAGAGATGCCGCCGTATCTTCCAATTCCGCTCCTTCACTGCCTCCTCCTTCCCCCAATACCTAATCCTCTGCCACCTACTCCGTCGGCGTCGGGTTAATTCGGATTCACAACAGGTGCGGAAGCCATTGAAGCAAAGTGAACGAGGGTTTCCCGGCAAGCGAGCGATGGCAAAGGCCGAGTGAATCTGCAATCGAGATTCGGATCGACAGAAGTGAAAGAGTGTTCTGAGAGAGAGAGACGAAGAAGGCGTGAGATTTTTAGACGAACCAGGCAGGGGGAAGGGGCTTTTTTGAAACTCCCACATCCTTTCGGCTGCTGCTTGGATTGTGTCGCATCGTAGCTCTCGTCCGCTACAACCTTGCCCCCAATCTTTCTTGGTTGAGTGAAATAGGAAAGAAGGATTCAGCCGCCACCACCTCCCTTCATCTCTAGATCCCGCCGCCGTCGTATTGGAAGAAGTCGCCGCCATTACTCCCGTCCTCTACGACCCTGCCCCCAATCGTCATGAGTCTCGTCGTTTGCCTAATTGCCGCTATCGAATTCGTCAATGACCCTCTTTCCCCAAGTTCTAGGGTTGAGGCGAAATCGAGACTCTCAGATATGCCCGACCAGTCAACTGAAGCGATTGAAGAGATGGGCTGGAGCGACAATCGGATGGGTGGGGCCGTGGGGCGGGCCTGCGGGAGAATCGGGGAAGAAGTTTGATGAAGAAGATCGAAGATGGTCGGTTTGTTAAGAGGGAGAAGGCAACAGATGAAGAAGGCAGGGAGGAAAGAGATAGATAAATATAAAATAAAATAATTATTTTTTATCATTGAAAAATAAATAAAAATAAATTTTGAAGTAGATTGTGACATGGCATCTACGTGGCAATTAAGGCTGGGTTGTTGCTGATGTGGCAATGATATGGCATCCTCGTCAGCGTACCGTTAACCTGACAGACGGAATTTTGTAACACCGTTAAAGTTTTGGACGGAAATGGCTATTATTGTCATCAAACTTTCAAAATTATGGCTATTATTGGTATTTCCCCAAAAATGGCTATTATTGTCACAAACGTCAAAGTTTTGGCTACACAGATGAATATTGCCTATTAAATACTATCCAAAATTAATTAAATAAAACATAACAACTTGCTAAATGCTTTGCTTCAGTTTCACTGAGTTTTGCTGCAAACCCACTTATATAGCGATAGTCATAGACAAGAGATTCCTCTGGTTTGCTATATCAAAGACATAGGCAGTCAAGAAAAAAAGAAGGGTGTAACGGTGTTAGAAATTAACCTAGCTAGCAAGATGATTCATGGAGGAATAAAAATTGTTACTGCAGTAATATTTTATATTGTTGAAGCATACATGTCTTTAAGCACAGTCTTGAGAAGATCTAGATGTGCAGGTTTCGTACTAGGTATAATCTGTGAATCCAGAAACACCAAGTAAACCTACAAAACAGAGGAGTTAAGAATTTTATGGATTGTAACTTACAGGAAAATTTGATGATAAAATAATTTTATGTTTTCAATTTTTGTTTAACCGTGATTCAATCATTTCATATTAATAAAAATCTCCTATCAATTTAACCTCTAATAAAATATAATTTCAATCGGACCGCTGGTATGATACAATTTCACCAACATCAAACAATTTACACATTTGAAAGCAAAAGCCAAACTAATAAGTCAATAGATATGATTATCAACAAATGGGGGAAATAAAAAAACAAGATTCCATCTAATTGCTGGAACTTTACTTAACCTTACCTTCCTAGGAGTAATACTAGCCGCGTGACAATGAGTAATGGCAGTAGAAATGAAGATGATGATAAAGGTTGTTACTAGAGGGACAAATCGTAGAGTTTTTACTACAGCCATTTCAGCGGGTGATAAACAAATGAACGAGTCGACTCTTTTTATTCTTTTGTTTTTGTTTTTTCCCTTTCCTCAAAATTAGATCACATATATAATACTAGCTAGGGCAACAAATTAAGTGTTATTTTGTCAGAAGTTATGCAAATGTAGAGTGTATAACACAACATTAAAGTGAAACATTAATAATGTTGATGAAGAAGACAAACTGAGAAAATTTAATACCCATCGCAAAAGAATCAAGAGCGAAAAGAAGGAGAAGTTTACCTTTCGAGTTTTGAGTGAGTTTCGTTATTGTTTTACAGATTCCTTCATTCTTTCGGCAATATTATGATTTATTGACATTTTTTTAATGAGAAAAAGCTTTCAACATATTATGTTGGAATTGTTTTTTCATAGGTCTCTTTCATTACGGTGATAATGAGGTATTGAATGACTTCTCAAAATCACTACTAGCTACCTTAAGTAGTAATTGTTGTATATAATTTACAACTATTTTGGTCCCGACCGTCAGTCAGGACAGTATTTCATCAAAATGTTTTTATAACTTGCATTTTAATTTAATCAAATTTAATGCATATTTGTGCATATGTCTTATCAAAACTATCAACCGATTTGTGAAAACTAAATGACTTTGCAATTGAATTAACGGTTAATATTTTTGTCTGTCCCGAATGTTTCTCATCTTTAGGATCCTCGTCAATCTTTTCAATATATAACGTAGCTTAAACCAACTCTAAACTTTATTTGACTGGCCAAACTGAGAGTTGACCATCATGTCGAACGGTCAAGATTGTTGACTAATAGTCAACTCGTCATGTTACCACACGGTTAGCATATTTTGACTAAAAATTATCCTAGTTTTGACCTTAACATGATGCACAGCGGATTCGCTATGAATCCAAAGATCTTGATAGAGTGGTTAGTATATCGTCAACCAAAAAACTTGTTTATTCCAACGAAGTCTTATATGCCATAATGCATATAGGAGAAAAACACAAATCACCTACTCGAAAGGAGATTCTATGGTATTTGGCTACACATTTTGGATACCGTGCACGAGAAAATATTTTCAAGCAAATAGTAGATGAATGCGTGGAACGAGGCAAAGAGAGAAAGAGTTCAAACAAAAAAAGTAAAGAAATGATATCATTCAGTTACAATGTTACATTATTAAGACAATACGTTAAATTTTGATTTGTTAGGTTGTTTTCTTTCGGATATTCAATGTTTTGTGTTTATTTGATTAGTTTTACAATGATAGATTTCAAGGAATTTAGAGTATGAATCGTTTACTCAAAGCGATCGACCTGGGGAAAAAAGGTCGACCTCGTAGGCAGAGCACAGGCCGACCTTGTCTGCTTATGGTCGACCTATGACAAACAAATGAACGAGTCGACTTTTTTTGTTCTTTTGTTTTTGTTTATGTTTATGTTTTTCCCTTTCCTTAAAATTAGATCGTATATATAATACTAGATAGGGTACCAAATTAAGAGTTATTTTGTCGTCACTTATGCAAATGTAGAGTATATAACACAACATTGAAGTGAAACATTAATAATGTTGATGAAGAAGAGAAACTGAGAAAATTTAATACCCATCGCAAAAGAAAATTTAATACTCATCGCATATTTGTGCATCGTCTTATCAAAACTATCAAGCGATTTGTGAAAATTTATGACTTTGCAATTGAATTAACGGTTATTATTTTTGTTTGGCCCGAATGTTACCACTCGATCAACATATTTTGACTAAAAATATTCATATTTTTCACAAAGTGCCAATTTTCCTATTTAGTTTGACTAAAATAAAATAAAAATGTAATCACCTTTCTAAGGTTTGTTGTCTAGATTTTGTGATGTATTTTCATGACTTTGTGCTGTGAATTTTGTGATCCTCACTCCTCCCACGTTTAATTGCACAATACATATTGGACCGCCTCTCTCTCTACCAATTTATCATAATACCAAGTGTGCCTCTACGTCCCATTTTCATTCATTAATTGTGGTAAACTCATTCAAAGTAAAAAATCATCAAACGAAATATTCCTATTAGTTGGACAAGTGTCACTAATACTTTTCCAAATACATTTCGGTGCAATGCTAAGGAAGAGTAACCCTTGGAGTTGAATATCTTCTACCAATTAAGAATGCAATTGTGCATAGTTTTTGACATAGCTAGAATTGGTTTATAGTCCACAAAGAGCAAGCACCCCTACACAGTCCCTATCCAATATTTCTGACATATTACTACAGCCACCACCAACAATTAGTACTGAACCAAAAGTCCTAAACAAACAAAAGCAAAATCAAGAGCTAATTCATTAGGCCTAATACAAGAAAAGGGCCCATAGTTTAAGGTTTGGGTCACTTGTATTCCTAGGTTAATAACGGGTCACTTATGTCCCAAAGTTTATAGTTCTCATGTCAATTTTGTCCCCACTCATTTTGTTACGTTGACTGTTAGATTTGCCAGTCAACTTAACGGCGGCTGTCAACAATTTGTTGACTTTGTGTCAATATATCTGCCATGTCATTGACACATAAGAATATTTTTCAAAATTTAAATAAAAATAAAAAATTCACCCACTCAACATTTTTTGTCTAGCCCAAATTAACAAATTCCCAACAAAGAACCTTTACATACCGTTTGGTATAAATGAATTCCATAAGTTTTGAGCAATTCATTTTGAAATGAAATATTTTTGTGTTTGGTATTAAAAAGAGTTCATTTTCAATTCTAAATTTTGAATTTTACGGAATTGGAACTAGTTATAGCAGTTCTGAGGAATTGAGATAGAATTTCCAAATAAATTCCACAAGTAATTACTAATTATAATACAATGACATGATTATCCTCTTTTATTAACTAAATTACTTATACATAAGACATACCAAACACATAAATTAATTTGACAATGAATTCTACACCACACTTCAATGATTTGAATATAACATACCAAACATTGGATTTCATTTGACAATGAATTCTACAAGATAATTCATTTTACAATGAAATGAATTCTTGATTCATTTGGTACCAAATACTCTTGTTACTTCCATTCTTTTATCCTTAACTATACACACAGACATCGGAGGACGGCGTGGATTGGGAGTGGAAGCGGCGATGATTGATGACCTGTGGGTGTGTCGCAGCAAGGACTGGAGTAGCTCTGTGATGCTGTTGGTGCGGGTCTGCGAAGAAGAAAAAAAAGGATATGATTCACTTTGGAAAAATGGAGTCGAATCGTTTCAGCGTAAACATGCATGGTGGCCATCACCGGCAACGAGCTACAAGCTGCCTCTATAGGCGAGGCGGCTTATCACTGCGGCTCGAGCCAAGACGCAGGGGAGGTAGCCGGAGCGGATCAAAATAGGAGGCCGAATCTAGATTTCTGGGTAGAAGCTCGAAGGTCGAATATGGAATGGGGAAATCGAAGATCGAAGGTCGAATCTCGTTCGTTGTCGATTCGAGCTCCGAATCTCGTTCGTTGTCGATTTTTGGGACATAAGTGATACAGTAAAAACTTAAGGGTACAAGTGACCCAAACCCAAAATATTTGGCCAATTCATTATTATCTAGAAAATAATACGTCCAGGTGCTAGGTAGCGACAAATGCCCCGCCTAGGGCCTAGGTATACAATTATACATTCAAACTAGGGGTGGCTATACGGTCCTGTCCGGTTAAATTGGACCAAATTGATCCGGTCTCAGTCTGGTCTTTTTTCGAGAATATAAGAACCAAAAATTGGATTGGATACACTCCGGTCTTGATCCGGTCCGGTCTTGACCCGATCCGGTACCAATTTGATTTTGATTTTAGATTGAGCTTGTGGGGATTTGAGTGTTGAGGTCTCTTATCCGGTCTTTATCCGGGTTTTTTTTACCTCAAATCTAAGCCCGAATATGAGATTGGATTGTTTGCTATCAGGTCCCAGTCCGGTCCCGATCCGGATTATACGGTCCTGTTTCAGGTAAAACCAAACAATCCTGGACCAAATTGCCAGCCCTAATTCAAACGCCTAGGAGCTGCCTAGACACCACCTAGGCGGAGTTAGGCGCGCTTAATCACAGCTATGCGGTCTAGCGACTAAAGATTAAAAAAAAATTTATTAAAATTTCCCAACATGACGTCTTTCTTATGTTCGATTAGTTCCTCCCAAGCCCCAACCACCCGTCCTACACATGCCATCCTTATGTTTGATTAGTTCCTCTCCCGTTTTTGTGAAGGCAAAGATGAAGCAGAGTGGGATTGTCTCTGGTGTTCTTGGTTGGTCTGATTGGTGACATAATGTCAGGAGTCCAATTGTTGCTCATAAACTACAATAACCTTCATTTTCTGTTTTTTTTTTGTACGAAATAGATGTTTTGTTAAACTCAAATATATCTATTTGTTGGGACAGGAAATAACGATGTACTCGACATGTCCAAAGTGATATGATCTCAAATGGTCAACTATACAAGTTCAAATTACTTGACGAAGAAGCTATCGAAGTTGGGAAGAAGAAAGACAGAATTTGGTTAAGTGTTGGGACATTTTCGAGATGCCTACTTTGGAGGCATTGTTCTCACAATTGGCTCACTTAAAATTAGAGATCAAGGGCTTGTTTTAAAGATAAAGTTTCCATGTTTCCAATGGTATGTTTTGTGGATCCAGATGATGTCATTAAGGTTGTTTTCCAAGGCCTAAAAGTTGCTACCTCAAAATTGGAAAACTGCCAGAAAATGACCAAGGCAGAAAAGTGTTTTGTGAAGCCTACTTTGGAGCTTAATTAGAGGAGTATGGATCTTATTCAAGTCCAAAGCCTTCCAAAACATAAAACTAGGTATGTTTATGTACAAAGGGAAGGAATTGGATGAATAATTGGAGTTCGTGAAGGCTTCGAACCAATGGCACGGAGTTAGTACGAAAGCTGTCTTTTGACTGTTTGCTGTCAGTTTTCTTGTGCTTCAAGAAAGGGAGTTTAAATCTGAATTTTGTGTCCTTTTTAGTGAAGAATTTTACCTTAATTGTTTCCTAGTTCTATTAGGATTGTATTAGGTTTTATTTGCCTTTAAATAACGTTCTATTTCGTTGTAAAATTTCATAGTTGATTGAATTGAATAACAAACCGAGTGTTTAAGTTCTTGAGTTGCGTCTCGAGAGTTTTATTGGGTAAAAGTGATGTCCTCTAAAGAGCTTAAGATCAAGGTGAACCCAAAAGTAATGAGGTTTAAAGATGTGGGTGAAACGATGTCGTTTCGTGCCATGGTGAAGGCAAAGCTGAATTAGAGTGGGATTGTCTCTAGTGTTCTGGTTTGGTCTGATGGAACTCATCAAGTTAGGAGTCCTGTTGTTGCACATACATTACAACAACCTTCATTTTCTGGGTTTTATTGGGTACCAAATAGATGTTTTGTTTAACTCAAATATATCTATTTGTTGGGATAGGGAATAACGATGAACTCAACATGTCCAAAGCATGCATGTACTTCTGAGCCTGGATGTATTTTCTTATGACAAATTTAAAAGTACCAACATTGGTCAGGGATTCGAGATTGTATTAAGTTTTGGGGCTTCAATATGGGATCTATGTTTCTAGGCGTCCGAACTCCATAGTATTCTCATAAAGCTTCTTTATTTTGCAATGACAAACTTGAAAGATGCTTCAAATTCTATAGAGATATCAACGATACTTTGGACACGTGTCAATGAGCTTTTAGGTTTCTGTCGAAATCAAATAGCTGATAATTGAGTATCTTACACACATCTAACAGTTGAATGACCACGAGAGTGCAAGGAGAAAGTTGTGGGGATATCATTTTGAAGCTTACATGGACCTCAGATAACTTTATTGAGAGTAAACAATCATTCAACGACTTAGTAGGTATTAATTCTTTAAAGAAATAACTTAACCTTAGTAATAAGCTCGATTATGAAACTAAAAATTAGAAAGATACCAACTTCTCGATTTATGTCAATAGTGAATAGATTGTCTAGATTCAAAGGTTTCCAACTATATATTTCTCTCTTTAACCAAATCCAAGCGTTTTTGTCTACTGAAACTTGGGCCCACACAATCCTCTTAATTAAGGACGATCGAGGTGGACAACTTGATTCGGAAACACTGATAACACACCCTTGATACCTGTGACAAATGCATTTAGGATATAGCATCATATATCTCAAACTCTAAATATTAAATACTACCCAAAATTAATAAAATAAAACATAACAACTTACTTTCTAAATGCTTTGCTTCAGTTTCACTGAGTTTCGCTGCAAACCCACTTATAGAGCGATAGTCATAGACAAGAGATTCCTCTGGTGTGCTATATCAAAGACACAGACAGTCAAGAAAAAGCGTAGGGTGAAACAGGGTCAGAAATTAACCCTAGCTAGCCAGATGATTTATGAAGGAAAAAAATTTGTTACTACAATAATATTTTTTATTGTTGAAGCATACATGTCTTGAAGCACATTCTTGAGAAGATTTAGATGTGCAGGTTTGGTACTAGGTATAATCTGTGAATCCAGAAACACCAAGTAAACCTACAAAACAGAGGAGTTGAGAATTTTATGGATTGTAAAGTCTTACAGGAATATTGGACGATAAAATAATGTTTAAATTTTTTGTTTAACCGTGAATCAATCATTTCATATTGATAAAAACCTCCTATCAATTTAACGTCTAATAAAAAGTAATTTCAATGGGACCGCTGGTATGATACAATTTCACCAACATCAAACAATTTACACATTTGAAAGTAAAAGCCAAACTAATAAGTCAATAGATATGATTATCAACAAAAGGGGGGAATAAAAAACAAGATTCCATCTAATTGCTGGAACTTTACTTAACCTTACCTTCCTAGGAGTAATACTGGTGGCATGGCCATGAGTAATGGCAGTAGAAATGAAGATGATGATAAAGGTTGTTACGAGAGGGACAAATCGTAGAGTTTTTGCCACGGCCATTTCAGCGGGTGATAAACAAATGAACGAGTCGACTCTTTTTGTTCTTTTGTTTTGGTTTATGTTTATGTTTTTCCCTTTCCTTAAAATTAGATCGTATATATAATACTAGATAGGGAACCAAATTAAGAGTTATTTTGTCGTCACTTATGCAAATGTAGAGTATATAACACAACATTAAAGTGAAACATTAATAATGTTAATAATGTTGATGAAGAAGAGAAACTGAGAAAATTTAATACCCATCGCAAAAGAAAATTTTATACTCATCGCATATTTGTGCATCGTATTATCAAAACTATCAAGCGATTTGTGAAAATTTATGACTTTGCAATTGAATTAACGGTTATTATTTTTGTTTGGCCCGAATGTTACCACTCGATCAACTTATTTTGACTAAAAATATTCATATTTTTCACAAAGTGCCAATTTTCCTATTTAGTTTGAATAAAATAAAATAAAAATGTAATCACCTTTCTAAGGTTTGTTGTCTAGATTTTGTGATGTATTTTCATGACTTTGTGGTGTGAATTTTGTGATCCTCACCCCTCCCACGTTTAATTGCACAATACATATTGGTCCGCCTCTCTCTCTACCAATTTATCATAATATCAAGTGTGCCTCTACGTCCCATTTTCATTCATTAATTGTGGTAAACTCATTTAAAGTAAAAAATCATCAAACGAAATATTCCTATTAGTTGGACAAGTGTCACTAATACTTTTCCAAGTACATTTCGGTGCAATGCTAAGGAAGAGTAACCCTTGGAGTTGAATATCTTCTACCAATTAAGAATGCATATGTGCATAGTTTTTGACATAGCTAGAATTGGTTTATAGTCCACAAAGAGCAAGCACCCCTACACAGTCCCTATCCAATATTTCTGACATATTACTACAGCCACCACCAACGATTAGTACTGAACCAAAACTCCTAAACAAACAAAAGTAAAATCAAAAGCTAATTCATTAGGCCTAATACAAGAAAAGGGCCAATAGTTTAAGGTTTGGGTCACTTGTATTCCTAGGTTAATAACGGGTCACTTATGTCCCAAAGTTTATAGTTCTCATGTCAATTTTGTCCCCACTCATTTTGTTACGTTGACTGTTAGATTTGACAGTCAACTTAACGGCGGCTGTCAACAATTTGTTGACTTTGTGTCAATATATCTGCCATGTCATTGACTCATAAGAATATTTTTCAAAATTTAAATAAAAATAAAAAATTCACCCACTCAACATTTTTTGTCTATCCCAAATTAACAAATTCCCAACAAAGAACCTTTACATACCGTTTGGTATAAATGAATTCCATAAGTTTTGAGCAATTCATTTTGAAATGAAATATTTTTGTGTTTGGTATTAAAAAGAATTCATTTTCAATTCTAAATTTTGAATTTTACGGAATTGGAACTAGTTATAGCAATTCTGAGGAATTGAGATAGAATTTCCAAATAAATTCCACAAGTAATTATTAATTATAATAAAATGACATGATTATCCTCTTTTATTAACTAAATTACTTATACATAAGACATACCTAACACATAAATTAATTTGACAATGAATTCTACACGACACTTCAATGATTTGAATATAACACACCAAACATAGGATTTCATTTGACAATGAATTCTACGAGATAATTCATTTTACAATGAAATGAATTGTCGATTCATTTGGTACCAAATACTCTTGTTACTTCCATTCTTTTATCCTTAACTATACACACAGACATCGGAGGACGGCGTGGATTGGGAGTGGAAGCGGCGATGATTGATGACCTGTGGGTGTGTCGCAGCAAGGACTGGAGTAGCTCTGTGATGCTGTTGGTGCGGGTCTGCGAAGAAGAAAAAAAAAGAAGATATGATTCACTTTGGAAAAATGGAGTTGAATCGTTTCAGCGCAAACATGCATGGTGGCCATCACCGGCAACGAGCTACAAGCTGCCTCTAGAGGCGAGGCGGCTGATCACTGCGGGTCGAGCCATGACGCAGGGGAGGTAGCCGGAGCGGATCAAAATAGGAGGCCGAATCTAGATTTCTGGGTAGAAGCTCGAAGGTCGAATATGGAATGGGGAAATCGAAGATCGAAGGTCGAATCTCGTTCGTTGTCGATTCGAGCTCCGACTCCCCATTTCTCGTTCGCCATCGATTCAAACATGCACGATGGGAAAATCGAGATGCGTAAGCATTGGGTCAGATGGGGAAGACGATGGGTTTGGAATCAAAATATGGGTGTGGGATTCACATGGAAGATGGGGAAATCCAATTTGAGTGCCGGATCTGGAATCCAATTTTGGTATGGGGTTGAATTTAATATGCTTCCATGGATTCCTTGTTTCTAGATTTTCGTCTGAGGAAGACGATGGTACGAACACGAAGGAATGGGGGAAAATGGCAAAAATCCCATTTTCCAATTTTAATTGATATTTTTATTATTAAAATATGGAATTCTATTTTTGAAAGTATTAGTTTTTAGTTACTTTATATTAAATGATATGACAAAAAATCCACGTCATATGCTTCATCATCGGTCAAAAATTTGACTCTTGACTACTAACTATCAAAGTTAACGAAAATTAAATTTTGGGACATAAGTGATACGGTAAAAATTTAAAGGTACAAGTGACCCAAACCCTAAAATATTAGGCCAATTCATTATTATCTAGAAAATAATACGTCCAGGTGCTAGGTAGCGACAAATGCCCCGCCTAGGGCCTAGGTATACAATTATTCATTCAAACTAGGGGTGGCTATATCCTATATGACTCACTCCTACTGTCACTCTAGAAAATGGCCAAGTGAAACCACTTCCTAAAGCGTAGTATAGCGGGTTTGGGTTTTAATGTCAACCCGGGTCCTAGATGTGATGACTACTCAGTGAATTCTTATTATCTAGCGGTAAAACTTAAGTGCAGGTTCAAACAAGCAAAAACACAAAGCAAGTTAAACGGTTGTTTTCAAGTCTCGAGAGGTCATCCGGATATGGTTCCTAGGGATGGAAAATTACCCACCCATGGGTAATTATACCCAAACCCAATTAGACCCATAGATAATGGGTTGGGTATGGGTGAAGTGCATATGGATTTGGGGGTTTATAGATGGGTTTGGGTAAGGTATGAATATTGCTTCCATAATCTAAATGGGTATGGGTTGGATATGGATATCCATTAACTTAAGGGTGTTTTAACTACACATGCAAAAATTGGACCTATTTGTAAAAGTTGAAAAGTTTAGGTACCAAAATGTAAGACCAAAAAAATTTAGGTACCAAAACGTAATTTTTCATCGATATTTTGAGGACTTATATGCAAAAAAAATTAAATTTAGTTACTAAATATGCATATCTATTAAGTTTGAGTACCAAACTGTAATTTGTATTTGGGCATGAGTACAAACCCAAATCCATTTGATATAAACCCAAGTCAACCCAAAGTAAATGGGTATGGGTACAAACTCATCAAACTCTACCCATATCCATCTATTTGGATTTCATACCCAACCCAATTGGGTTGGATAGTAAGAAACCCATGGGTATGGGCAAAGTTGCCATCCCTAATGGTTCCCCCTAAACTGCTGTTAAGCCGGATTGCAATTTACCAAGTTCAGTTTCCATGAAAGTTAACTGCGGAAGGTTCTTAAACAGTCTGAAATCTCGACTAAAGGTTTACAGACCCTCTCAATCTGAGTCTCCAGCGGGCGACTAACCTCCACCAGAGTAAACAGATTGAGGCCCTAACGAACCAAACCTCCACTACCGAATTGAATTCGGTACAGAATAGCGAATTGGCTCCTCGCCTAAAGTCACCAATTCGCCACCTTCAATTAAGGGTGCTCTATCAACCTAGGTAGATATTCTCATTCTAGGTTAAAGCAGAAACAACAGGAATTTGATCAGGATTCAAGTCATTCAATCATTCAAGCCTCAATCGAATATAATCAACTCATGAAATCTGTACTTGGGTTCATACAATTAGACCTAACATACAAATCTAGGGTTCTCCAGACCCAGATGAATGGGAGAACTACTCCATGGAGAAAGAAGCAAAAGCAGATTCAGATGCGGACATACTGTGAAGGATGGATTTCAGCTCCTGGTCGTCGATCGGCACTTCTCCAAGCTCAAGCCGGGCTCCAATGGTGATGAAGATCAAGCTATGGCACTTGGAAACTCTTGTTCGTCGCTTTCTCTCTCTAGGAATCGCTCTCTCTCTCTCTCTCTCTCTCTCTCTCTCTCTCTCTCTCTCTCTCTCGGAACCCTTGATTCTTAGCCTTCTTTTCCCTTAAAAAGCTGCCTGTCGCAATACCCGGTCGAAATGCCCGGTCGGGTATTTCGGGTCTCGACCGGGTATAATTAAAACGCGCGTTTTGATGTCAGGGGAAAATCCCCGGTCTGTCCCAAGAATCCCCGACCGGGGGTTTTTTCCTCTTGCCCGGGCCCCCTCTGTTTCTCACGGGTGCCCAAAACAATAAATACCCGGTCGGGTATTTGAGCCCATGACCGGGTATTTTCCTCCTGCAGCACACTTCGACCCAACTTCGCCCTTTTCGACCCAAAACTCGTTTCTTCGCCTCGATTCCAACGACGGGCCCTGAAATATGACATAAACACACAACCTCGCGTGAAATCGGCTTAAAACACGAGAATCAACCTCTCAAACGGCTCAAGAATAGGGGTAAAAATAGTTGTAATTATTGGTCTATCAAACTCCCCCACACTTAACCGTTTCCTTGTCCCCAAGCAAACCTAACTCAAACCAATGCAACTCTCCAGACCTCTATAGCAACCAACAACCCCGATCATAGGTATAGGATTTCCTAGATCATTTAGCAACTTACGAGGTCAACCGGCGCACAAGTCATCTCATAGCTTCTTCGGTGAGAGCGCTAGTCTCGAGTCGGCATCATGGCAAATAGTGAACAGAGGACAAATGAATCGTGGGCGAATGGACTCTCAAAAACAAAAGATCATGGACTCACCTTTTTAAGGTGCTCTATTTTCTTCTTGAAGATGGTTGGAACCCCTTTTCTTTCTTTTTTTTGCTTGTTTTTCTGTTTTTTTTTCAAGGGTCCCACCCTGCTTTTCAGAAAATGGGGGCTCCCACCTAGCAGAGGTTTTGCGGGAGCCCGGCTCTTACCGGCCATGCCAGGAGCGGATGTCTCGAGTCTCGTGCGGGGGAAAGACATGTAAGGGGACTGGAGGTAGTAGGTGGAAATTGGGGACGGATTCCCGTCTCCCCTTACACACTTTCACCCTATTCGCACGGGAGACGTTATTTTAAAGCACATTTTTGAGCACCTTTTATTTTAAAACATGATACAGGAGTCCATGACAGGTAGAGAGTCCACATCACCACACAATTCAAGGGTCCTAAGATCACTAATTCACACAATCAACCAACACAATATGAAGAAGAAAGGAGACTTCTTAAATGCATCAACATCCTCCATAGTGCTACACTACCTCCCTAGGTTGCATATTACTAAAGAGACTGTCAATTCAAAGCATACTGAGCAGGCAATTGCAAGGAACACGTACTTGGAGCCCTCAAGGGATAGTAAAACTCCCTGGGTCCTTGCGCTTTTCGGGCAGCTTGTTCTGCAGGATAGCAGAACACTCCTCGCTCAGCAACACTGTCGAGAGATCCCCAAGTTTCTTCTTGTTGGTGAGGAGATCTTTCATGAACTTCGCGTACTTGGGCATCTTCTACAGTGCCTCCACAAACGGTATGCTGATGTTGAGCTGCTTCAACATTTCCATAAACTTGGCAAACTCAGTCTCCAGCTTGTCTTTGTGTAGGCGAGTGGGGAAGGGAAGCTGGGGCACATGCTCCTTAACCACTAGTTGTGGCTTGGGAGCAGGGGCTTCCTTCTCCACCCGCACTTCTGCATCGTCAGCTGGAAGTGCTGAAGTAGGTAGTGGTTCCTCCTGCCTGGCCAGGATCAGCGGATATGGTCTTACCGCTCCTGGTAAAAATGGCATCCAGCTGCTGGTGCGGCTCCCGTGGATTGGGGATGGTGGTGGTAGGTAGAGTCCCCGGTGCCCTGGTGTTGTTCTGACGGCTATTCCTCCAATCTGATGTTGGAGGTCCTGCAGTATAGCACCTTGGTTCCTCTGACCTGCCTCCAGCGAGGCGATGCTCTGGTCTATCTTGGCAAAATTTGCCTGGCTGGTAGTCATGAATGCCGCTAAAATGTTTTTCAGCTCCGTCATTTGATTATCTGGAGCTGGAGCTACTACTGGCTTGGCATATTGACGCTGGGGCTGCTGAAATGGCTGCCCTTGCCTAGGCTGGTAGGGCTGTTGCTGTGGTGGGGGCCCCTGCCTAGCCTGGAAGGGATGCTTCTGCTGAAAACCACCCGCTGGTGCTGGGAAACCAGGTGGTTTAGTGACGTTGCTGTTCCAGGCAAAGTTGGGATGCTGGCGCCACCCCTCATTGTATGTATTGCTATATGGGTCAAGACGCCGAGCATTGGCGATGAAGTCCACCTGTTCTTGGGGAGTAGAGGACTCCCGCATAGCCTGACAGTCCTCCACCAGATGATTCGAGCTCTCACACCACTGACATTGAGCTACGGGAGGTCCGCCCAGACCTCTGCCTGGAATAAGACTATTGGCTGCTTCAATGTCTGCACTAACGCAGCCACCTGCTGCTCGAGCCCGGATCTGGTCTCCATGGCGTGCACACAACGGTCCCAGGAATGTCTGCCTCTGCTGCTCTGCCCCCAGGAATGATCTCTTGCAGCCAATGTACTGATCAACTGGTTCAGTTCGGGTGGAGTCTTGGTAAGAATGTCCCCTCCTAGGCATAGAGACTCAATCACCCTCTGGCTTTCCGGAGAGAGAGCACTATAGAAGTTCCCCGCTATGAATGCATCACTAAAGCCATGATGGGGACACTGCCAGAAAAATCCCATGTACCGCTCCCATGTATCACGAAGTGACTCATCTGGCTCTTGGCGGAAGTGAGTGATCTCCCGCTGGATCTCTGTAGTCTTCGATGCCGGATAGTACCTGTGCACGAACTTGTCAGCCTGATCGTCCCAAGAGGTGATGGACAATGGGGGCTGGGTCTCCAACCACCTCTTAGCATTCCCCGGCAGAGAATGGGGGAAGAGGTGAAGGCGGATTGCATCATCAGGGACACCGTTCAGTTTGAACCCATTCGTCAGCTGCAGGAAACCGGATAGGTGCACCCTTGCCTCCTCATCCTTCAAGCCATGAAACTGGACAGAGGATGTAATGAGTTGAATCCAGCATGGCTTCATCTCGAAATTGTTCGCTGGAATGGACGGATAGAGGATGACAGGGCGGATTTCAGCAACCCGGGGAGTGTAGTAGTACTCCAAGGTGGGACCCGGCGGTGGTGGTGGATGATGAACCCCATCTGCCTGGGGTATGAGGTTGTTCCCCAAGACGTGATTTACCGGGGGAGCTTGGTGAGGATTCCCCTGGTGTGGATTGTAATCTCCTTCCATCTCGTACTCGTCCTGGGACTCGCTGCTCAAATGGCCGTCTATGCGCTCTTCCGTAGCCAGTCTAGCTTGCTGTTGTCTCCTAAGTTGGCGACAGGTGCGTTCAATCTCTGGATTCAACGGCAGTAAACCTCCCGACTGGCTACGGTTCATGCACTACCTGCACACACTCAAGCAAGCAAACCTGTGAAGGCACAAGTGGGAAAGAACAAACAATCAATGCGAAAATGAAAATGCTAAAGTACCAGAAATCACTTTTCTTCAACAACCTAGCCGTCCCCGGCAATGGCGCCAAAAACTTGACTCACTCCTACAGTCACTCTAGAAAATGGCCAAGTGAAACTACTTCCTAAAGCGTAGTATAGCGGGTTTGGGTTTTAATGTCAACCCGGGTCCTAGATGTGATGACTACTCGGTGAATTCTTATTATCTAGCGGTAAAACTTAAGTGCAGGTTCAAACAAGCAAAAACACAAAGCAAGTTAAACGGTTGTTTTCAAGTCTAGAGAGGTCACCCGGATATGGTTCCCCCTAGACTGCAGTTAAGCCGGATTGCAATTTACCAAGTTCAGTTTCCATGAAAGTTATACTGCGGAAGGTTCTTAAACAGTCTGAAGTCTCGACCAAAGGTCTCCAGACCCTCTCAATCGGAGTCTCCAGCGGGCGACTAACCTCCACCGGAGTAAACAAATTGAGGCCCTAACGAACCAAACCTCCACTACCGAATTGAATTCGGTACAGAATAGCGAATTGGCTCCTCGACTAAAGTCACCAATTCGCCACCTTCAATTAAGGGTGCTCTATCAACCTAGGCAGATATTCTCATTCTAGGTTAAAGCAGAAACAACAGGAATTTGATCAGGATTCAAGTCATTCAATCATTCAAGCCTCAATCGAATATAATCAACTCATGAAATCTGTACTTGGGTTCATACAATCAGACCTAACATACAAATCTAAGGTTCTCCATACCCAGATGAATGGGAGAACTACTCCATGGAGAAAGAAGCAAAAGCAGATTCAGATGCGGAAACCATACTGTGAAAGATGGATTTCAGCTCCTGGTCGTCGATCGGCACTTCTCCAAGCTCAAGTCGGGCTCCAATGGTGATGAAGTTCAAGCTATGGCACTTGGGAACTCTTGTTTGTCGCTTTCTCTCTCTAGGAATTGCTCTCTCTCTCTCTAAAACTCGGAACCCTGGATTCTTAGCCTTCTTTTCCCTTAAAAAGCTGCCTGTCGCGATGCCCGGTCGGGTATTTCAGGGGTCTCGACCGGGTATAATTAAAACGCGCGTTTTGATGTCAGGGGAAAATCCCCGGTCTGTCCCAAGAATCCCTGACCGGGGGGTTTTGCCTCCTGCCCGGGCCCCCCTCTGTTTCTCACGGGTGCCCAAAACAATAAATACCCGGTCGGGTATTTGAGCCCATTACCGGGTATTTTCCTCCTGCAGCACACTTCGACCCAACTTCGCCCCTTTCGATCCAAAACTCGTTTCTTCGCCTCGATTCCAACGCCGGGCCCTGAAATATGACATAAACACACAACCTCGCGTGAAATCGGCTTAAAGCAGGAGAATCAACCTCTCAAACGGCTCAAGAATAGGGGTAAAACAGGTGTAATTATTGGTCTATCACTATACGGTCCGGTCCGGTTAAATTGGACCAAATTGATCCGGTCTCAGTCCGGTCTTTTTTCGGGAATTTAAGGACCAAAGATTGGATTGGATACACTCCGGTCTTGACCCAGTCCGGTCCCAATTTGATTTTGATTTTAGATTGAGCTTGTGGGGATTTGAGTGTTGGGGTCTCTTATCCGGTCTTTATCCAGGTTTTTTTTACCTCAAATCTAAGCCCGAATATGAGATTGGATTGTTTGCTATCATGTCCCAGTCCGGTCCCGATCCGGATTATACGGTCCGGTTTCGGGTAAAACCAAACAGTCCTGGACCAAATTGCCAGCCCTAATTCAAACGTCTAGGAGCTGCCTAGACACCACCTAGGCGGGGTTAGGCGCGTTTAATCGCAGCTAAGCGGTCTAGCGACTCAAGATAATAAAAAAAATTATTAAAACTTCCCAACATGACGTCTTTCTTATGTAAGATTAGTTCCTCCCAAGCCCCAACCACCCGTCGTACACATGCCATCCTTATGTTTGATTAGTTCCTCTCCCGTTTGTATCAAATTTCGGTCGACCAAGTCTTCTTTCTTACTCTTCGCAGTCGCGATATGTAAATTTGTTATGATCGATTAAAACGCTTAGGAGTCCTAGGCGCCAACCATTACTTCAAACTATACCTAATCACTTCTTCATTAGTTCCATTTTCATCTTTAGTTTTCTGATTACCCATTTCTGCCGTTGCTACCTCTCCGGCCAGTCGGGACCCAAATCCTGACGCGGAATTTGCATACGAGGCAGGGCTCAAAAACCTGAAGCGGGCCACGATTCCTTGACTGATATACCCGTCTTTCACCCTATAAGGAAAACCTAGGGGAACTGTGAAAAGGGTATTTCGCAGAACTGTCACTAAGGTTGGGACAGGTCACTCCAAGTACAAGCCAAAGGTGATGTCCTTTAAAGAGCTTAAGATCAAGGTGAACCCAAAAGTACTGAAGTTTAAGGACGGGGTGAGACGATGTCGTTTCGTGTCACTATGAAGGCAAAGATGAATCAGAGTGGGATTGTCTCTTGTGTTCATGGTTGGTCTGATTGGTGACTGACTCGACTCTACTGTCACTCCAGGAATTGGCCAAGTGAAACCACTTCCTAAAGCGTAGTATAGCGGGTTTGGGTTTAATTATCAACCCGGGTCCTAGATGTGATGACTACTCAGTGAATTCTTGTTATCTAGCAATGAAACTGGAATGCAAGTCTAACTAACAAACTAACAAAGCAAGTAAACTGTTGTATTCAGGTTAAAGAGGTCACCCGGATATGGTTCCCCCTAGACTGCAGTTAAGCCGGATTGTAATTACCAAGTTCAGTTTCTATGACAGTTATACTGCGGAAGGTTCTTAAACAGCCTGAAGTCTCGACTAAAGGTATTCAGACTCTCTCAATCTGACTCTCTAGCGGGCGACTAACCTCCACCGGAGTCGACAGATTGAGGCCCTAAGAACAAAACCTCCACTACCGGAGTAAATCCGGTACAGAATAGTGAGTTGGCTCCTCGACTAAAGTCACCAACTCCCTACCTTCAATCAAGGATACTCTATTAACCTAGGCAGATATTCTCATTCTAGGTTAAAGCAGAAAAAACAGGAATTTGATCAGGATTCAAGTCATTCAATCATTAAAACCTCAATCGAATATAATCAATCACAGAATCAGTACTTGGGTTCATACAATCAAAGCCTAACATACAAATCTAGGGTTCTCCATACCCAGATGAATGGGAGAACTACTCCATAGAGAAGAAAGCAAAAGCAGAATCAGACACGGAATTCATACTGCGAAGGATGGATTCCTGCTTCTGGACGTTGATTGGCACTTCTCCAAGCTCAAACTGGCCTCCAATGGTGTTGAAGATCAATCTAGGGCACTTGGGAACTCTTGCTCGTCACTTTCTCTCTCTAGGAACTGATCTCTCTCTCAAAAACTCGAATCCCCTTCTGTTTGGCTGAACATCTGCTTAAAAAGGCATCAGCCAAAGCACGGTCGAGGGCACGGCCGTGTAATGCCTCAGCCCGCCCGTGCTTTGGCTAGTGTAATTACACTAGCAGCAGTGGGGAGAAACACGGCCGTGCTTCGCTTTGGACACGGCCGTGTAATGCTTGAACACGCCCGTGCTTTGTTTTGGCCCTGCCCGTGTAATCAGCTCAGCTCTCGACATAAAAAGCACGGCCACCAGAACACGGCCGTGTAATGATTTAGGTGTGCCCGTGTTTTGGCTCCAGCTCACCGAAATGACTTCCGAATGCCCCGAAACTCGCGCTTAGCCTTCCCTTTGACACCTGGGACCTGAAACATGACAAAATAGCACAACCTGGCGTAAAATAGGCCACAATACACGACTATGCCCCTCAAACGGATCAGAACTAGGGGCGCAAATATGTGCAATTACATCGTTATCAGTGACATAATGTCAGGAGTCCAATTGTTGCTCATACACTACAATAACCTTCATTTTCTGTTTTTTTTTGTACGAAATAGATGTTTGGTTAAACTCAAATATATCTATTTGTTGGGACAGGAAATAACGATGTACTCGACATGTCCAAAGTGATATGATCCCAAATGGTCAACTATACAAGTTTAAATTACTTGACGAAGAACCTATCGAAGTTGGGAAGAAGAAAGGCAGAATTTGGTTAAGTGTTGGGACAGTTTCGAGATGCCTACTTTGGAGGCATGATTCTCAAATTTGGCTCACTTAAAATTAGAGATCAAGGTCTTGTTTTACAGATAAAGTTGCCATGTTTCCAATGGTATGCTTTGTGGATCCAGATGATGTCATTAAGGTTGTTTTCCAAGGCCTCAAAGTTGCTACCTCAAAATTGGAAAACTGCCAGATATGACTAAGGCAGAAAACGGTTTTGTGAAGCCTACTTTGGAGCTTAATTCGAGGAGTATGGATCTGATTCAAGTTCAAAGGCTTCCAAAACATAAAACTAGGTATGTTTATGTACAAAGGGAAGGAATTGGATGAAGAATTGGAGTTCGTAAAGGCTTTGAACGAATGACACGAAGTTAGTACGAAAGCTACATTTTGACTGTTTGCTGGCAGCTTTCTTGTGCTTCAAGAAAGGGAGTTTAAATCTGAATTTTGTGTCCTTTTTAGTGTAGAATTTTACCTTAATTGTTTCCTAGTTCTATTAGGATTGTATTAGGTTTTATTTGCCTTTAAATACCGTTCTATTTCGTTGTAAAATTTCAGAGTTGATTGAATTGAATAACAAACCGAGTGTTTGAGTTCTTGAGTTGTGTCTCGAGAGTTTTATTGGGTAAAAGTGATGTCATCTAAAGAGCTTAAGATCAAGGTGAACCCAAAAGTAATGAGGTTTAAAGATGTGGGTGAAACGATGTCGTTTCGTGCCACGGTGAAGGCAAAGCTGAAGCAGAGTGGGATTGTCTCTAGTGTTCTGGTTTGGTCTGATGGAACTCATCAAATCAGGAGTCCTGTTGTTGCTCATACATTACAACAACCTTCATTTTCTGGGTTTTATTGGGTAACAAATAGATGTTTTGTTTAACTCAAATATATCTATTTGTTGGGATAGGGAATAACGATGAACTCGACATGTCCAAAGCATGCATGTACCTCTGAGCCTAGATGTATTTTTCTTATTGCAAATTTAAAAGTACCAACATTAGTGAGGGATTCGAGCTCGTATTAAGTTTGGGGGCTTCAATATGGGATCTATGTTTCCACGCTTCCGAACTCCCTAGTATCGTCATAAAGCTTTTTTATTTTGCAATGACAAACTTGAAGATACTTGAAATTCTGTAGGGATATTAAAGATATTTTAGACACGTGTCAATGAGCTTTTAAGTTTCGGTCAAAATCAAATAGCTGATAATTGAGTATCTTACACACATCTAACAATTTAATGACCACGAGAGTGCAAGGAGAAAGTTGTGGGGAGATCAATTTGAAGCTTACATGGACCTCAGATAACTTTATTGAGAGTAAACAATCATTCAACGACTTAGTAGGTATTAATTCTTGAAAGAAATAACCTTAGTAATAAGCTCGATTATGAAAGTAAAAATTGGAACGATAACATCTTCTCGATTTATGTCAATAGTGAATAGATCGTCTAGAATCAAAGGTTTCCAACTATATATTTCTCTGTTTAACCAAATCCAAGCATTTTTGTCTACCGAAACTTGGGTCCACACCCTTGATACCTGTGACAAATACATTTAGGATATAGCATCATATATCTCAAACTCTATATATTAAATACTACCCAAAATTAATCAAATAAAACATAAAAACTTACTTGCTAAATGCTTTGCTTCAGTTTCACTGAGTATTGCTGCAAACCCACTTGTAGAGCGATAGTCATAGACAAGAGATTCCTCTGGTGTGCTATATCAAAGACATAGGCAGTCAAGAAAAAGCGTAGGGTGAAACTGGGTCAGAAATTAACCCTATCTAGCTAGATGATTCATGAAGGGGGGAAATTTGTTACTATGGTAATATTTTATATTGTTGAAGCATACATGTCTTGAAGCACAGTATTGAGAAGATTTAGATGTGCAGGTTTTGTACTAGGTATAATCTCTGAATCCAGAAACACCAAGTAAACCTACAAACAGAGGAGTTAAGAAATCTATGGATTGTAAAGTCTTACAGGAAAATTTGACGGTAAAATAATTTTATGTTTGAAATTTTCGTTTAACCATGATTCAATCATTTCATATTGATAAAAACCTCCTATCAATTTAACCTCTAATAAAAAATAATTTCAATCGGACCACTGGTATGATACAATTTCACCAACATCAAACAATTTACACATTTGAAAGCAAAAGCCAAACTAATAAGTCAATAGATATGAGTATCAACAAAAGGGGAAAATAAACATAAAAAAATTTACACATGTGAAAGCAAAAGCCAAACTAATAAGTCAATAGATATGATTATCAACAAAAAGGGAAAATAAATAACAAGATTCCATCTAATTGCTGGAACTTTACTTAACCTTACCTTCTTAGGAGTAATACTGGCCGCGTGGCCATGGGTAATGGCCGTAGAAATGAAGATGATGATAAAGGTTGTTACTTGAGGGACAAATGGTAGAGTTTTTGCCACAACCATTTCAGCGGGTGATAAACAAACAAACGAGTCGACTCTTTTTGTTCTTTTGTTTTGTTTTTTCCCTTTCCTCAAAATTAGATCATATATATAATACTAGCTAGGGCAACAAATTAAGAGTTATTTTGTCATCAGTTATGCAAATTTTAGTATATAACACAACATTTAAGTGAAACATTAATAATGTTGATGAAGAAGAGAAACTGAGAAAATTTAATACCAATCGCAAAAGAATCAAGAGCGAAAAGAAGGAAAAGTTTACCTTTTGAATTTTGAGTGAGTTTTTGTTATCGTTTTACGGAGTGTGCCTTTACGGGTTTAGAATCGAATACAGTAGTGTGACGGGACATGGGTACGGAGTGTGCCTTTACGGGTTGAGATGGGAAGAATAGAGGCTCCGATACCACTGAAAGTATTATTGATATTTAGGGTTTAGAATCGAATTAGTAATTGAAATGGGAAGAATAGAATTGGGAATTTAGAAGAAGCAATTGTGGATAGAATAGAAGAATAGAAAACCACCATTAGGGATATGTGACGGAATTGAGAGAAGAGAGATTAGGGTTACAAATTAAAAAAAGTGTGAGTTGAGATGTAAATTGCAGAGGTTGTAAATTGAAAGTAGCGATGGCACTATTCTATCAGATATTTCGCGATATGACCCACATCAGAGCGGATAATATCTCACATGCAGTAGCGTGACGGGACATGGGTACTACTTCCACCATGTTTGGCCTCCTCCTCCCCCCCCCCTTCATTTGTGACTCGTTCTACCTTGACTCATTTCAATATTTAAATATATTTTTCATATTTTTACTCATCTTAAATCTTAAATCATATTTTCACTCAATGGTAATTTGGATAAGTGTAAGACTTCATACTTCAGCTAACTCAATTAATTTACCTATTATCTATAGTTTTCATTTATGAAAGTTTTTCTTTGTTTTATCGTTAAAAACAGGGTTCAAGAAGACATAATTATATTCCACATACATCTAGGCGATAAGCAGCGACATTATCCGAGCAACTAAACTTTGGTTTAAAAGGTTTACTAATTGAAGTAAAAGAAAACAAAGGTGATTGGGTTTGAAAACTCTTTTGTGGGAAAGTCACTCGGGTTTCGCTTCCCCCTACCACTACCATGCTACGTGGATTGGAACGATTGCCTTGGGCACGTTAATCATGAACCACAGAGGAAAGAGTATGTGGTCGGAGACCACAGTCTCAATTGCTAAACCGAGGTGAGGATGAAAGGCCGTGTCACTCGACCCTCTCGGTTTAGACAATCAGTAATCGGCTTACTTCCTTAATCAACTCGAAGGTCGGACGGTTTAACCACGGTTAATCGACTTGTTTAATTCAATGTCGAGGGTTGCCCTAACTCAACCAAATTTAGGTGGCTTAGAAAGCGGAAGGAAAACCAACTCAATTGAGTCTCCCTTGAAAGGGGGGTTTTCATCTCTAAACTAGGCTAAGGTGGCAAATTAGATTACTAGCACCTAAATGCACAAACTTAGGGGGTTCTATGCACAATTATGCACAATCCCTAGGATGCTAAGCACAAAATATGCACAATCCCTAAGTTTCTAAGCACAAGCATGCACAATGATGGTGAATAATTCCTCAAACATTGAATTGAACAATACCGAATAACAATCATCCAAACCACATACAAGAAAACTACATGGTAGAGTTAGGGTTTCACTACACCCAAGTGAAATGAGGTCTACTCCATGGAAGAAGTGGGAAGAACAAAAGGGAAAAAGGTGGAAACCATCTTTGGGGATGCCACCTCTCTTCTTGACCTTTAAGTTGAGCTTTCCTTGGGGAAATCTTCCCAAAAATCTACCTTGAAGCCAAACCCTAACCTTCTTCTTCCCTTTGGTTCTGTTTCTCTCACTAGAATGCTGAAGAAGGTGTTTCTCACAAAAGTGGGCTCTCTCTCTCTCTCTCCTCCTTGCAGCTGAGCTTTTAAACCCGAGAAGAGCTGATTTCACGGCCGTGAACCATCAAACGCGTCCGTGAACTCAAGGCGTGCGCCAAAAGGCTCTACCTCGCTCACGTCAGTTCACGGGCAACTGTTTGTGTTCACGGTCTTAGTGACCGTGAACTCACCTTGCTTCAGTAACCTTCACATTGGCTCTGGACACCTCGCGATTCACAGTCAACTTCCCTTCTTCACGGTCTTGCGTGACCGTTGACTCGCTATGACACAACACCTAACAATGGCCAAGTGTAACCAATGGAAGGGACTGCAGTATAGCGGCTCAAGTGATAAATATCGAATCCACGGGTCTCTAGAGTTACTATTACTCAGCTTCAGTTTATTATTTAGCAAATAAGATTAAGATGAAAGAACTAAAACTACTCTAGCAAACTACAGTTAAAGTTAATCTAATTACAGGTTGGGAACTCACTTAGGTGTGATTCCCCCTAGCCACTAGCCAGACTAACGATTGATGATTTCTAACTTGTTTCACTTTCATTCACAATGCGGAGAATCCTTGATTAGACCTTGAGTCTCGACTAAAGGAACAAGGCCCTCTTGAGTCAATTGCCTAGAGGGACGTATCCTTCTCTAGAACAACTGATCAAGGTGTTCTGAACTAGACTCCCTCTATCGAAAGAGGTTCTCAATCGATACAAAGCAGTGAATCAACCCTCGACTAAAGCAATCGATCCACTACTATCAATCTATGGTGCTCTATTGACCTAATTAGGTATTCCCTCTCATAGGATCAAAGCATAATCAATAATCTCGACTAAAGCAGAATTGAATCATGAAAACATGCATAGATTGAATATGAACTCAAGATTATCAAGTCAGAGTAATCATACAATCATCAAATCAAACAAACATAGCTAGGGTTCCTCAAAACCTAAGTGAAGGGAAGTTACTCCATAGAGAAGAAAGAGACTGCAGTAAGAATCTTCAGATGATCAGTCTTCAAGTCCGGGCTTGTTCCTCGAGCTTCCAAGGCGAAGAAATCCTCCAATTCCACTCTTAGAATGCCCTCAGATCGCCCTTTCTCTCTTTGGTTCGTCCCTTGGGTGTTTGGGATCCAAAACCCAGCTCTCTCCTTTCCTTTAGCTGAAAATCGGGTTTTAACCAGCAATTCCTGACTCACACGGGCAGGCCACACGGCCGTGCAGCTCACCCAGTTGCCCGTGCGAGTCAAAACGCAGCGTATCAATTAGTTGAATTCCAGGCTTCTTACACGGCCAGGGTCGCACGGCCGTGCAGCTCACCTTGCACGGCCGTGCAGCTCACTTGCACGGCCGTGTCGATTTTCTGCTCTGCCCGTGTTTGCTCTCGCAGAATCCCACACGGCCAAACTGGTCACATGCACGGCCGTGCAGGTTGTGGATGTGCCCGTGCGACTTCCTTTGTGACTTGCCTCGCGCCCGATACTCGCCCAATCGACCCCGAACTCGCTCCTAAACCTTCATTCACTTGCGAGGACCTGAAATATCACAAACAAGCACAACCTAGCGTGAAATCGGTCTAAAACACAAGAAACCACATCTCAAACGGTGTAAGAACAGGGGTGAAAACATGTGTAATTAATGGTCTATCAACTGTGAACTCCTTCAGTTAGCCGTGAACTGGCTCTTTTTCACCTCTTCTCCCAGTTTTCGATCCTTTTCGCCAATCTTTCGACTACGAGACTGGTTTCACCTGTTAAATCCTGAAACACACTCAAACACGAAGAACCTAGCGTAAAACCGACCTTTAAGGAGCGAATTTGGCACAAACATCTAAGTAAAATGGGGACAAAACATGTGCAATTAGGCAAATTATCCACTTTTGGATAATAATAGCCACTTTTCGAAAAATAAAAGGTTAAATACACTTGTATATCCAAAACTGTCACAGTTGTGCCAATAATATCCAAATTTCCCGAAATACCACTTATATCCAATTCCTTCACATTATTTAATGGTGTTTTTGGATATACAAGTGTATTTAACCAAAAATATATTGGGAAATGGTTAGATTTGGAAAAGAACAACTTTAAAACATGGATATAAGTGGTATTCCGGGAAATTTGGATTTTATTGGCACAACCGTGAAAGTTTTGGATATACAAGTGTATTAAACCAAAATAAAAAGAAATAGTCATATCGTCAAATACTTGAACAGACTAAGTACATATGCTGATTAGGCGCTAACGGTTGTGGTTGATGTGACACTTTATGATGAAAAATTCGCCAGGTGGATAACACTCATTTTTGAATTAATCTACATCTATCTACAAATATATTACTGAATTGCTAAATGTCGCCCTTAAAATTGCTAACGGTCGCCCTAACTCTAATGATAAATTACTTATATAACCCCAATAAAATTTTAAAATTTAAACAAACCAAACAATCCCTAACTCCTCAAACTAAACCCCTCATCTGCCCTCTTCGTGAATCCCTCTCGATGCACCAGTCCGTCGATGCCTTTCCTGCCATCGCGTCGCCCGTTCTCTACCAAAATTTCCAAAAAGAAAAAAACATTCAACCTATCCTGTGGAGGGGGGTTGGTGTCATCATTCACTTCAGCAGATGTTTCCTCCTGAGGTCAGTCGGGAGATTTTAGCAATTCCCTTGCCTAGTTGTATGAGTATCGGGGATAAGTTGGTATGGCATGATACATGTGATGATGTGTTTACTGTCAAATCAGCCTATCACCTAGCGATGCTGGTGGATAAGCAGGTAGGGGCGTGGCGCCCCCGAGTAAGCTGGATGGATAGAGCAAGTTGGATGAAAATATGGGCCCTTAAGATCCCACCTAAACTTAAGCTTTTCCTCTGGCAAAATTTTCACCATATTTTGCCCACCATGGAAGCCTTGATCGAAAAGAGGGTCCAGATTTTGCCTCGCTTTCCGATGTGTTAGGATCAGTCTGAAACGATGGAGTGCTACCAAGAAATTGGGCAGCCTCGCGTATTTGGAAATCAAGAAATTGGGCAGCCTTTGAGGGCAAGCAATTCTTGGTTTCCAGCTGATGCACCAATATCATCAGCAGGTACATGAGTGGGTGTCTTTGCTAGAGGAAAGATTGATCTTGGGCCGGGTTACCTCTCAGCATCATCAGGGCGAGGAGGATATGTCACCTCTTGTTTGTATGTGGGATGGTGTGGTGTGTGTTGGTTCCCATTCAGCGGGAGGGCTGATTGTGAAGGATAGAGGTGGGAATGTGGTGGCAGCAAAAGGACTAGTCTTTGAGGGTGTGGTCGATCCCCTGGTGGTAGAGACTATTGCCCTGCGTGAAGTTGTTCATTGGTGTCAGTATAGGGGTCAAAACATGACCCGAGTAACCCGCCCAACCAACCCGATCCACAATTCGATTTGACTAAAAGTTAATGACCCGCAATCCGCCCGACCTGTAATCCGATTAACCCATAATCCGATTAATTCGTAACCCGATTGACCCGCGACCCACTTGACCTGAACCCGACTGACCCGCAACCCGTTTGACCCGCAACCCGCTTGACCCGCAATCCGACTAACCCGAACCCGCCCAATTGGCACGAATATTATACTATATAATATATTTTAGTGTATAAATATTATACTATATAATATATTTCAGTGTATAAATATTATATGAAGATAATATATATATGGTTCAGGCTAGCGTACGACGGTCGTACGCTGTGCGCCTGTGTTCACACTTGTGAAATTTTTTTAATTAGTTATAATTAAGTAAATAATGAAGAATAATAAAAATTACAAGCATACCTATAAATTTATTTCGGAATACTATTTAGTCACAAATAATTTTTTGCCATCTTTCTGCTTAAATCAATCATGTAAATTTTCAATTTAACATTTATAGTACTTTCTTTTTGCTATTCATAATTTATAACACCCAAATTTCTTATCAACAATAAATAGTGCAATTATTTTTGTTTCTTCTTTCAAAATGCATAACTAAAATATTTAATGTCACCAACCTTTTATTCATTTCCTTTTCTGAAAAGATCCCACAAACCATATCACCTCATTCCTCTTTTTCTTTCGTGTGCATGCTCCTCCATTTTCAACAAACTCCATCCCTTATCCCCTATCACCTTCAGATCTCCGATTCGGCCAAAGTCTTCTAATCGCCATTGGCCTCTCCTACTCTCTCTCCAAAGAATTCCTTTGTCGATGCAATTGTAGGAAATGAGCATTTATGGAGGGAGAGCGTGGTTTTGGGATCTGTAGGTGGGAGAAGAAGAGACTGATAAGGCGACGGTGGGCTGCGATGATGGTGATGATCGGCAGCTTGGAGTTTGGGAGAAGTGAGGGGCTTCAATTAAATGCCCCTGGTTTTCTTCCCCCAAGGCAACATACATCCGCATCAGAAGCAAGAGACTTTAATTAAACGCCATCTCCTATCCCGATTCTCCTATCAAGCCGATTTATCTCTCTAAACTTAGGGGTTTTAGCTTGATTTGTCGCAGGTAAGGAAGCCCTGCAAGGGGAGGCAGTGCAGCGGATGATTTATGAGATTGACGGGAGTTGCGGGTCGTGTTGCGACAATCGAGCGGAGTCGAGAGTTCTTTTCTGCCATAGAGTCTCATTATGTGTCGCACACCAAACTGATTGGTGGTTTGAATTGACGGCAACGACGCGGTAACCCACAAACAACAAACCACCGTAAAGCCACCAAAACACATAAGAACCTGGGTATGTCCATTCCTTTACTGCTATTCCTAATTTTGTCCAGCAACATTTCTAATTAAGTCGAATAGATAGGGGCAATAGCAATGGATGTAGTGGCCAGTTGGTGGAGAGCAATAATAAGTAAAAATCACACTGAGACAATCTCGTGCTGTTGTTGCATTTTACATCATTCCATCAACTCACACTGAGTAACGGCCAAGTAAATTTAATCATTCCCTTAATTAACCAAGACAAGTTTTCCACAAGAAGGTGATGGCAACTGGCTATGGAACTTGAGCCGTGTAAACTGCAATGAGCCATGTTTCAACTTCCGACTCTTCTCTGGTGAACAGCCAGCTAGGTAAAGAACTACATGAGGCTTCAAGTCCACCACGTATATGTACTGGCCAGTTAAGGTGATCCTCTGTTGCTAATCAGGTAAACCTAAACCAATAATATCCAAATCCATGGAAGCCCCCTTCATATTAAATCATTTTTGGAGGATAGTGACCAGGTATGAACATAGACATATAATTCTGTAAATGGTTGATGGTTTAAATTTTAGGCAATTGCTCTTTTGTTATGTAGATGCATGTATAGATGTTTGGTTGATTTACATACCAATACCGGAAAATGCTATACGACATGTACACTGTGTAAAAGGTAACATAAGCAGTCGTTATACAGGAAAGGATTGATGCTAATTCACAGGTTTCGGTGAATGCATGTGTTAAGAACTGTTAATCATCACTTATGGGTCTGAATGGTTGGTTAATTGACATTTTGCTAGGCTGTGTGCTCTTGCTCTAACTGACCTGACTCTAAAACTCCTTTTCGTATGGTGGTTGATAACTTGTTTTATGCATAGGTTAGAGGGTGGATATATGTAGGTAGATGCCTAGATGGGAGCATATTAAACTGTTGAAAGTGTTGTAGCTCTATACTTATGGTGATTAATGACTTGTTTGATGCATAGTTGAGACTAGAGAGGGTGGATGTATATAGGTATATGCCTAGATGGGAGCATATTAAATGGCATCAACGCGGACTGAGGTAGCTATCCGTATTTTGGTCAAATTGACGAGACTGTGCATCTAGGCATGGTTTTGGGTCTTGGGGATTTGTTCTGATTCGACCTGAAGCTGTTTCTTTTAGCCTTAAGAGTCGGATTTGAGAAGTAAAGAGACTTGGTCTCAGAAAGCTTGTGCTTCCATTCGACCTGAAATCCCTGTTAAACCTTCTTTCCTCAAATCTGGTCTGTCTTCAGTGTTGATCCATAATTAAACTGAAGCAACACATGTACCTTGTGTTTCATACAACTTGTTATTTCCGTTGCTTCTGATTGGGGTTTTTTTTCTTTTCCTTACTGTAGCTCCCTGCACTTTTCACGCCAGGAAAGAATTGATTAAAGTATTTCAGTTTTATATATCGCAATTATGAAGATTTGAGACTTAATAAAATAAGGGATTTTGATTCCCACCCACGACTTTGGATAATAAGTATTTACCTTCTAGGAAGCTTATTAGTTTATTTCATTTTAATTCTAATAAATACAAATCACAACAAAAAGATTTTGTAACAATCCCCTTCCTTCATCAGAACTCTAAACACGTTTTTTCCTATATAAGCTACTCATCGTAGTGCAATAATCTTCGTATTTTCGGGAAGAAAACAAACGAAGGAAGATCGGTGTCATGGAAGGGTTAGTTTGAGTTGTTTTCCGATGCCTTTGTTCCTGAGTCTTATGGCCCCTGCTGAAGCTTCGTTTTGTTAATGTTGTTTTCAGGTTAGACAAGTCAGTGGCCGAATCAAATGAGGTAAAGTTTTGAAATTCGTACAATGTCCAGCATTCCTTTATTTTGTTATTTTTATTTGGGGTACCTAAATGCCTGGGTTTTTGTTTTGCAGATCAGGAGCCTGCATTCGTTTATGATTGACTTGGAAAAAGGTCAGCTATCTATGAAAAGGGAGTTGAAGGATGATATTAACGACTTGCGGACAATAGTGCAGTCGTTTAGGGACCTGTTGATTTGGGAGGTTCGGTGGGAACTCGGAAAATGGCAGAAAAGAGAAGAATGACGATAAAGTCGAAGTTGTGAACTTAAGCTCGGATAGCTCGTTTTCCTTGCCAACAATAAGTAAACATGAGACGAAAAGCACAGTCAGCAGGAGAAAGGTACCCCTAGTCACACTTTTGTTTTTTGTGTTTATGTGATATCAGTATTTTAATACATATGTTAAATGATAGGGGAAAGCGGTTAGAAAGTCTCCAATTAGGTTGCGGAGTCTTATTTCGACCCGGAAAGATTCCTAGAGGACTTATGCCAAAATAAAGATGATCAGCCCCTTCATCACTACAAAGTCCCTAACAAAAAGGGATCAGTGGTTGATCAGCCACGTTTTTTATCCATTCAAGGATGAAAGGTATTAAAAAACTATGTTAGAGTGTGATTAATTGAGCATAATTCATTTTATGCAAGTTAAAGACACTCATCCAAGATTTGTATTGTCTGTTGTTGGTTGTAGTGAGGCGCTGGTTAGATCTCCATGGTTTCATCTAACCCGTGGAGAGTTTAAGATATTAGTGCCGGAAATACCATTGTCTACCCAGGTTCGTTAACTTATCTTGATTCTTGAATTTATAAATTGCTTAGTAAAGGAGCAAAGTTCTGTAACGTGACATGTGTTTTGATTTGTTTATTTGTGTAGGTAATCACTATGTACGTTGACTTGTTAACGGTGCCGGAGTTGGAAAATGAAAACCTGTGAATTGGTTCTTACCACCTGCATTTGCTGTAAGTTCATAAGTTGTATTTGGTATATTTGCTTATCTTTAAAAGTAGTAATTGGACATATTTCAAACTGTAATGTATGCTAAAAGTTATGTTTGTTTATAAGAGTCTTCATTATGAATGATTGTATAGGGTTGTTAAAATCTGTCATGGATACAAAATTTTCCAGCATGTACTTTAGATACAATAAAGTAGAAAAGCTCGGCTAGTCACTTAAATTTGTTGTCTGTCATTAAAAAAACTTGAACTTTAGGCCATAATTTTTGTGTTGTTATTTTTTCGTGTGAATTCCTTGTCATGAGTGGAACCTGAAACTGGTATCAGATCTGTTGTCATTCTAGTGATGAATTATGGATTGAAAAGTTCTAGCTCCACCCAATCCTAGATGTGTTGCCCATTTTTCTTGAAATTCCAGAAACCAAATTTTTGGGTTTCCTTTTAAACATTGTATGGCTGCTTCCGTGCAATAAACTCCGCATACCACACTAGTGTATTTTCAGCACTTCTGTTCGAGAGATGACATTGACATGATGAACCTGACTAGTTAGCACGTAAAAATTGGAACCTTATCTAGGTATCCATAAAAAGTGAATCGATTGTGTAACTATTACGATTTAATATGACTATACTTGTAGCCTGTAGGTGGCCTGTACAACCGGAGATCACATTTTTGCTTACCCTGAGAAAATAATTAAAACAGTGTATTGCTCTGGGGACTTCAATGATTGTGAGAAGGTAACTGTTCAAAATGCTGGAACCTTTTAGAATTTCGTGATGGATAGAATTTTTTGTTGAGGTTTACGTAATGTATGTACATGTCAGATTTTTGTCCCCGTGATGCTGGGTAGCCACTTCTTTCTTTCTGTTTTTGACCTTAAGAAAGAGTCGATTGAAATATGGGACTCTTCCAAATTGTGTCGATCCAATTCAGAAGGGAGAAAAAGTGTCACTGATTGTAAGTCATCTTGGGCATCTAAAAGGCTATGTTATGTATTCAATTTGTATCTATGCTGACATATTATGTACTTGATGTCGGCGAAGGAACTGGACTCGATCTTTTTTGAATCAGTCATGAGGAGATTCGAAGCCAAGATGTTTTGCACTTTTACCATCGTAAAGGTGGTCAATGCTCCGCGGCAAGAGAATGGGTATGTTTATCTGTTTGGTTTCTCATTAGTTGGTTGGTTTGAAATATGCTATTTGATTTAATTTTTGGTTTAAATGTTTTGGGCAGGTTCGACTGTGGGTTATTTGTGTTGAAGTTGATGACATGTGGCGGCCATTTGGATGAGTGTGCCCGGGGACTGAAGAAGAAGGTGGTTTATTCTCTTCATCTTGTTATTATTGTTATTGAAGTGTTTTTCGTCATTTTTTTATGTCTTCTTCATTTACATTTTTCAGTTTGACAGTGAAGAGTGTGAACATACATTATTTAGCTTTAACACGAGGTGGAAACCTGATAAAACTAATTAAATAAAAGAAGTAGCTTTAGAAGAAAGGTAGCAAATGCAGAGTTTGATAAACATCGAACCTGTTACCTTTGCTTCACATCTTGCTCTTCCACCGTACACTACAATCTGTTTTCATCTATGATGTTTAAAACACACATATTATTATCCATACTACTACATATTTGCGGAGGATCAATTTTGTGCGGCACTGTCTTCGCCCTTTTTCCCATAAACCTAATTATATTTCTCGAACAACTAGAAATTGAACACATTGGCATAATTCTTCCTCACAATTGCATCGATAAATTCCATCTTCGCTGGGTACGCTGGAGAGTCCGGCGACAATTAGGAGAGGATTTCCACTCGGAAGTCTGCAGGTGAATAATTGCGCCGGGAACGAGAACCAGATGGAAAAGCGAGCTCGATTACATCATCGTCTGGTCCCCGTCACCGCTAGATTCTTGTTACCAGTCGACGCTCTTGGATTGAATCCGAAGCGGAGTGTCCACTTCCCTTGCAGCAGCCCGATTCCGAAGCTCTCTACTGCTCGTCGGCCGGAGCTGGGGTTGCCGCCGGAAGCTCCTGCTGGCGCTCCCCTAAAATCAACTATCTCATTTCTCATCTTGTTGGCTGGGAGGAAGAAGCAGGAACATGTGTTCATGATCGATCATTGTGGCCAGTCCACATGGGAATACAACTCGCAAGCTGGGATTCGCCGACATTGACTCTTCATCGTCTCACCACCGGCGTTGACTGAAGACGGGATACATGTTTGTCAAATAGGCCTCGCCGCTTGGGGAAGAAGAATAGAAGTTCTTGTCCAATTTTTGTATAAAAAAAAAGACAAGATAGAGAATAGATTTCTAACTCTAAACACACAATTTGGGTTGATTTAGAAAAAGAAGGTATTCAAATTTATATAAATCAAAAGTTATATGATTGATTCACCGAGATGAATGATAAAAATTTATGGGGTACTAAATCTTACACAACAATTATTTAATGGATGTGGTTGTAATTTTAATTATCATTAATAATTAATGTACTCTTAATTAAATTAAATATATTTAATAATTAATTTGCAAGTGTGAACACAGGCGTACAACGTACAACCGTCGTACGCTAGCCTTTGTCATATATATATATATTGAGTAAGAAATCCGGGGTGAAATTCGGGGTACCGCATACCATGAGTAAGAAAATGCTATCCATAACTTGAATTCACCGATCTTTCGGACATAATACTATACTCTAACCCTTAAAGATCAAAATCTAGCTCTTAATTTTCTAAAACTTATATCCCAAAAACAAAATTTTACTTTGTGTTGATTAGGGCTGGTAATCGGTACGGTTACCGGTTAATCGGTAACCGGTTAGCCGATTATCGGTATACCGAAACCTCCCAAATGGCTGCCGACAACCGACACCGGGTGGAAACCGGTTAACCTGGGTACCGACTAGCCAGCTAACGGTTAACAACCCGGTTACCGAATTACCGGCAACTTCAATCGCCACCATCAAACTTCTTCCTCTCCCTGTCGCAAGCCTTCGACTCCCCAGTTCTCTTAGACTCCCTAGTTCTCTCTTCCAAGCTTTTCCTCAGCAAGCCTTCGACTTCGACTCCTCTTCCTCCTCTCCGTAGGCATGCTCATCCTCTTCACCTGGGCAAACCTCCCCACCAACCTCCGATCGGAATCTTCCCCCACCTTAGTTCCGGCTGCTCTGCCTCAAATCCCTCCGCGTGCAAATCCAATCTCCATCTCTTCGACTCTCCAGTTCTCTCCTCCAAATACTTCCCTTCTCTAATCGCCGCCCACCTCCTCTCTTTCTCAATCTCCCCACCTGTCGTTGCCGCTGCTGCAATGGAGAGGCAATCTTGTT
The DNA here is from genome assembly GCA_964030455.1 of Linum trigynum. Classification (NCBI taxonomy): domain Eukaryota; kingdom Viridiplantae; phylum Streptophyta; class Magnoliopsida; order Malpighiales; family Linaceae; genus Linum; species Linum trigynum. The sequence goes on from OZ034818.1 coordinate 7,570,801, forward strand.
GATTCGCCGAAATCATATTCAACCCTCGAGATTTCAATTCATCAATTGAAATAGTGTATGGTTGCTGCTCAAGCGCAGAAACAATCGATGGAATCCTCTGTCTCCATCCAGCGCGTGTTTCATCATTGCCATCCTATGTCGGTCTTAGATCTGGATTGAGAAAGCCACCGCTTTCAATCCGCCGGGCGGAAGGTGGTCGTTGACTGATTTCCTTCGCAACTGGAGTTGGGGCTGGTCTAATACGAGTGGCCGGTGAGGGACTTGCAAAATCTCTGAGTCTGGAGACGGGGAGAGATTGCTGAGTGGAGACAGAGTCGAGAGACGAGGAAAAATCCTTTCTGCGATGGCTGCGTAGTCGGTTTACCGGGTATACTGACTAACCGCCGGTTTTTAACCGGATAGAAGACGGTATACCGACAGCTCCAATGTTGTCACCGTATACCAATAGCTCCCGATTAACGGTATACCGGTTACCGCTAGTTACCGGTACGGTTACCAGTTAATCCGTTAACCGAATATCAGCCCTAGTGTTGATTAATGAAACACATAAACCGAACCGATAATGATAAAAAGCAAGATTCAAACACATATATTCCAATATAGCATCATGCGTGCCTGTAAATGTGGAGGTTGGAGCAAGTGAGGGGCGGAGACTAGCTCTACATATGACCTGAGCATAATCGAGTTTTGGGCTAGCTCAACGCCCAAATTCTCATCTCAAGCTCGGCTCAACTCGTCACAAGCTTTGACTTACCAAGCTCGAGCTCGGCTCATGAAAAAATCAAGCAACTCGAGCTCAGCTTGATATTTGCTCGATTATGAGCTCAACTCGATAGAATCCCCAAAGGGAGCTTCCACTGGGCCAGAATAAAAGTAAAGTTGCGGCCCATTTCATTGGCCAACAACTAGGAACTCTTCTAGACTTGATGTTTTAATAAGTGACACCCACTATTATATAGTTGGGTGAAGGCATGGATATATCTTCCCCAACGATGTGGTAAAAAATACATTCATGGCGGTCTCCAAGTCCCCCTCCAAGTGCTCAATAGTTGGGTATTCAGGTTATTGTTTTGACAGAGCCACGCCAAGCAGATGGAGAGTAGCAATGGAAAGTTGGACAATGATAGAAGATTCGACTGGTAATGGATCTCCATGGTTGATTATAATTTTTCCAAACCAAAGAAACGATTTTGAAGGATTTTGGTGAGATATGCTGAAACTGAGAAGTGCCTGCTGCCTGCTACATTGTCATGCGAACAAAGGGAGCTAGATTTTGGTGGCTGGACGATTTGGGGAGTGAAGAATATGAGTTTAAGACAGGGAAAATGATGAGACAAGGTTGTTTGATGAGAAAGTGAAAGCTTTATTACTTTATGGCTTTAGTAAGTGTGCCATGTAGTGCAGGAAGCTTGCTGCAATATGTAACTTGACAATGCAGGACAATCGAAATGGAGAATGTTAATTACAATTAGAACATTTCATTTTTTACTATTAACAGGCTAGTCCTTTTGTTGAACTCACGATACATCAATAAAGTGCATGCCATTAACTTATTTACACCAACATGCCTTCTTGTTGGAGTTTTAAGCCTAATTAATGAGGTTGAGCATTATTGCTACTTGGGCAGATAAAGTTCCAAAGAAGCGATTTGACAGGATTGGGAGTCAGCAGAAAGGGTGGTAAACTGGTAAAGTCATGTTTATTATTATTCTTATAAATTATGTGAGATGTATATTAAGTCATGTAAAGAAACTATTAAGCATCAAGTCACCTTAAGTGTGCTATATCATCTAAGTAATTCATGAGCCAAATTATTGAGTTGAATCGTGAACTTCAAATCGAGCTAGGTCACGAGCTAAACTCAACGAGTTATCAATTCGAGTTACTTTGCGAGCCTAACGAGTTGAGCTAGATCTAGCTCATGTTCGGCTCATTAATAAACGAGCGAGCTAACGAGCCAACTTATTAAGTAACGAGCCGAGTATCGAACGAGTTTTTTCTCGAACCGAGCGTCTAGCTGTTCGCGAGCGGCTTGGCTCATTTATAGCCCTAGCAGAGCCGATGCGGCAGGTTAAAATTATAACTAATTGATTTAAACAACTTTTAATTTAAACAAGTTAAAATTATAAACAATTATTTTCATGGACTAGGTGGTTTGTGTGATAGTCTTTCTAATTCAAGGTCCTCGGCTCAAAGCTTACCATAAGCATTTTTTCACTGTTTGTAAGCTGAATTTTAAAATAAAAAGATAGTTTGTAACTAGTGGTTCACAAGTTAGAAAGATCATCCTTCAAATTTATTTTCTGAAACGCAAATTTATTTTCTGAAACGCAAAACCTAAAACTGATTTAATTAAACTTGATTACAAACTACAACAAGTATTTATAAATAATCGTCATTGAGACACTTGTACCAAAATCTAAAATGATTTCGGGTTAGGAAGCTTAGGATTAGGACTTATGTTCTTCACAATAATATAAAATGTAAAATTGAATTACCCTATGTTCTTTACATAACCTAAGTTCTACCAACAATTTCATGACATGTAACTAGAGTTCAAGATTTAAGGTTAATGCATAGGGTATTATTGTCATGGTTCAGAGTTAGGAAGATTAGGAAGATTATGACGTATGTTCTTCACAATAACCAAATATAAAATTGACTTAACTTACATTCTTCACATAACATACGTTCTACCAACAATTTCATAACATATAGCTACAGTTCATAGTTTAAGGTTAGTGTATAGGGTATAGTGTCATGGTTTAGATGACATATAGCTACATTCTTCATGGTTATGCTTTACAATTTAGTGGTGTATGGTTTATGATTGAGGAGTTATGGGTATTCGATGTGAAACTCCATTAACCATCAAGAAATATATAATAAAGGAAGTGGTGGTCGTTTTTTTAGCATTTCAAATTTCATCTAACGAATTTTATGTCCTTTTAAACTAAAACATACAATTAAACACTTAAAATTTTAAAAGTATATGACTTTCCATTAAGATTAAGTAGCCTACTAACTCTTCCATTTGTATTTCTTTGGTGATAGATATTTTGGTGTTATATTTTTATTATCTATTTTTTTAACAATTAATTTAACTATTGGGGAGAAATACACATTTCAAATATTTTGAAAATTTGTGAATGTATATCGTAAGACCAACGAATCGAACAACAAACTATTGGTATAAGATTTATCATCTATTGATTATAAAAAAAATAAGATTTATCATCTACAATAATAAGTATTAAAGAAAGAAAACACTAGATGTTCACCAAAAAGTTGAGGGAAATTTTTGAATCCCAAATTTAAAATCACATTTAAAGCCCTACCCCACCCAAATATTTGGTCTCAAATTCTCTCCCTCCAAACCATAAAGCACTTTTGAAAATCCCTCTAAATATTTGGTCTAACTTCCCTCCCTTCAAAACCCATAAAAGCACTTCTGAAACCCCCCAAATATTTGGTGTTAATTCCCCCAACGTGTAAAGTCTGATGAATTAACTGGAGTTTTGGGCATGATACTATACCCTAACCACTAATGGATAAACCCCAGTCCCTAGTTTTCTAACCAAAATCATGAGATTCGTTTAATCTTAAAATGAAAATCAACAATAATTTCGATGAATCAGAATCGTTGATTTTCATTTCAAGATTAAATGAATATTATGCTTTGGGTTAGTGAATTGCGGACTGGGGTTCACCCATTAGGGGATAGGGTATAGTATCATGCCCCAAACTCCGGTTAATTCATTGTCTAAATAGCAAAACTTAACGGGCGTACGATAGGCTAGGATACGTCCGGGCGTACGCTAACCTTTGCTATATATATATTAACTGTAAATTATTTTTAAATTTTTACTCAATTGACGTTAGTTAACAAGGGGAAAAACTTGCCTCTCCTCCATAGTTCTTTCAAGCTCCTGTTTGTTTTAAATTGGCGAGTTTGCAAAATAGTGAATGTGATTGGTGAGTTTATTTTAAATTAATATAATAACTAATTATTAAAAAAAATAACTCTATGGTTTTGATCGAACAATCCGCAACCTGACCTGTTCGTAACCCGGGTAACCCGCAATCCGATCAACCCGAACCCGATCAACCCCGCAACCCGATCAACCCACAACCCGATTGATCCACAACCCGACCAACCCGAACCCGATTGACTCGCAGCTCGGATCAACCTGCAACCCCATCAACCCGAACCCCCTTGACCCGCAACCCGATGAATCCACAACCCATTTAAACCCGACCCGAACCCTCCCGATTGACACCTATAGGTGTCAGGGCCTTGGCATCCCTCAAGTGAGATTTGAAGGTGATGCAAAGGTACTCATTGACAAAATTAATGCTAAAGATGTGCAGGATAGTCGGGTAGGGGCTATTATCAAGGAGATTCTGAGTCTACTAGGGGTGCATAGTGGCTTTTGTGTTCGGTTCGTCGGTCGGAATAGGAATAGGGTAGCCCATTCAGTGGTTAGGACGGCTCTTTCTTTGTCTCTGACCTCGTGTCGATTGTATGATTTTCGTGCCTGGGTTGGATCCAGGGTGTAACTTTTGATCTTATCAATATATATTTATGATTATCGTTGTTTTTTTTTAAAGGCAAGTTACGGTTGGTCCATGGTGCAACCGCCGCAAGTGAGCTGCGGTTGTCCCATGGTGGAACCGCAAGTGAGTTACGGTTGTACCATGGACCAACCGCAGCTCATTTGCGGATGCACCATCGACCAACCGCAAGTGAGCTGCGGTTGGTCTGTGATGCAACCGCAAATCAGTTATTGTTCCCTTTTTTTTGTTTTTTTTTTCAATATTTTTAGTGAACTTTACCGATTCAGAGTCACTAGTCATAATCCAGAGCTCCTATTAACGATTCCAAATCCAGAATGACGATGATGGATTCTCTCTTTTGAATAATGTTTTATTTTCTTTACTAAGTAGTGTTTGTTTGCTAAATGAAAAATAAATTAGCTAAAAGGTTAAATTTATAACTTTGATGTTTTTAGAGCGACATTTAACAATTTTAAGGGCGATCTTTAGCAACTCTCATATATGGGTGGGAAACAGTTTTTTATTATTTCAAAATTTTTGCTTATAGAGCAATTTTCGGAGACCCAAATGGTAAATTAACTGCCCACTATTACAACCCTTTAGTTCACATTTCGTCACCAAATGTTGGGCCTAACATTCTGCTATATGAAGCCATTACAGCCCATGTGAGTTCCATTTGTCACCAACTCTAGACCCAAAATCCTATTAAATATAAAAACACTATGGGCCCATAAATGGCTAGCCTACCTTTATTAGTATTTCCACATATGCCCATTATCTTATTAGCCATCATTAGGCCCATAAACGGCTAGTCTAGCTTTAGTGAATTACATTATTATTTTTTTTGCCATAGGAGTGAATTACATTACTGGGCTTCACAAAGTTGGAAATAAGGAAATTCAAATTAACATAAGGGTGTGTTTGTATAAATGTATTTCAAATATAAGATATTTGAAATACTAGTATTTGAAATATATATATATATATATTTGAAATACTAGCATTTGAAATACATGTAATTTAAATTCGTTGTTTGGATACTCATTTGTAATTTGTTTGTATTTTGAATTTTATGATTTTTTTTTAATATTCAATTTTTTGGTCACTTACTACAAATTTAGGTAAATTACAGTTTGGTATCCAAATTTATTTTTTCTTACAATTTAATACCTAAACTTTTAAAATTTTACAAAAAGATCATGAAATTTTGATGGTAAAATTATGTTTTGGTACCTTTATATGTTTTGCCTCACACTATAGTACCTAAACTTTTCATATTTTACAAATAGGTCCAATATTTTGTTAGGAGATATTTCAAATCACTAGTTGTTGAAATGTATTTGAAGTTGACAAAAAATACACTAGACATGTATTTGGAAATCACCCCATGAATTTGACACAAATCCAAATACCAAATGTAATTATTATCCAAACACATGATTTGATATTTGGAAATTAAAATCACAAATACCAAATACAAATCATTGTATCCAAACGCACCCTAAGTCTCACAACAAGCGGCATAAGCAAATTTTTCTCGCCTATTACAACATCATTGGAAGAGGGGTTGGTTCATATTCACTTGCAGAGTTAGAGGCAATGCAAGCTGAGTTGGAAAAACTTACAACCAGGTTTGTTAGGGTTCCATGAAAGAGGCTAGTTGCTATACTTACAACGAAGTGATCGCGTACTTCCACACGGATTGCAGCCTGCAGACACACATATGAGTTAACTTTCGTTTGATTATGTGTTTCTTCACTTCTACCTAACCTTGGATCATATAATTTATCACTCTGAATATTGTCACTATTTATAAAAATAAATATTTGTTAAATATTTCTGTTCCAACCTACAAACCGAGATCGCAAAGCTTGATGATGTACGCAATAGAATGTCGAGATGAATTCATCTTCATAAGAAACAAGATGGAGAGAGACTCTTCTGCAAGCAATCTGGTATGAATATTACTCTAATTATTGGTCTTCTTAATCTCATTCATGTCGAGTTTATATTCTTAGATTATTGTTCAGAACCCATTTCATACGTTAAAATCAATTGTACGACCAAATTTTTTTGGGATTTTTCCAGAAATAGCACCTTTAAAAAAAATTACAAAAATAGCACCCAGTCCAAAGAAATTACAAAAATAGCACCATTTTATATAAACCGCACCTCTAAGGTGCGGTTTGATTGTAAAACGCACGCCCAAGGTGCGGTTTAATATTCTGGGCCAAAACCGCATCTTGCCCATGCGGTTGTGACTTGTGAGTCTGACCTAACAGAACCGCATGGCCTAGGTGCGGTTTTGGGCTGACCTAGCAAAACCGCACCCCCATGCGGTTTGTGTAACATCCCGTTTCAGCTAAAATCGTATTTCGAGCGCTAGAAAGTTCGCGATTTAAAATCGAGCATTTCGACAGTATTTCGGCGAAAATCGGATTATCGATCGATCGGATAAGTATACGTATTAATTATATATATAATATTATATATATATATATTACATAAAGCGGACGGCCGCATATATATCTAATTCCCCATCATCTTTTTCCATTTTCTCCACCGAGAAAGAACCGAGGGAACAGAACGACAACAGTCGCGCACAGGGGAGCTCGGGGAAAATTTCCGTAGCTCGATTCTTGAGCTACACTGATCCAAAAATCCCGTAAGTAATGCCTAATTCATCTATACATCGCGATTTATCGATTTAGAGCTTTAAAACGAGTTTTTGGTTCAGGAATTTCTTGAATTCCCGATAAGCCAAATTAGGGTTTCGGAGTATCCGGAAGCCGGATTGAGCCCAAATTTCATATACGAGCTTCCTGCCGCGAGGTAATCAATCCCCTAGTTCTAATCCCTGAATTTCGGCTATTATTTAGATCGGAGCCGGGATCGCTGAATTTAGCTCCGGCCAGGGTTTGATGTGTTTTTATCGAGAATTTGACCCGGAGCCTAGAACTAATATTGACGGGGATACTGCAGGGGATATTAGGACGGTCTCGGATTTTAATTCGGAGTTCGTTCTAGAAATTGACGTTTTAGTACGGGAAGGTTAAACCGGTGTTTGAACGACCAGAACTGGTGAGGGATTAGCACGGCATACCGGGTTTGTCGTATCACGATAATTATATTGATGCTTAGAATTGATCTAGGTGAACTAGAATGGCATGATTAGGGGTGTATGGACTTTTGTGTTATATGATGAACCCTGGACTGTTGTATGATATTATTGATTTGCCCTAGCCGATATGGACCTTGTTTATGTTGATGATTGCATACATGTTGCCATTTGTGGCTTAACCGTTGATATGAATTCATGGTTGTTCGATCAGGTGTTTTGATATGATGTGATATTGTGGTTGTATTTGGATTCACAAGTGGGGGAAATAAACTTCCCAGGGTGATATTATGATGTTTTAAGCAGGATGACTTGCACGAGGGTTTATCCCGAGGAAGTGCAATTATACGACTCCTGATTTACCTATGTTGAGCCAATGGTGGCCTGGTCAAGTACATGTGCAAGTAATGAATTATGATTAAGCAAGATGAGATATGAATCATGTACAAGGATACCAAATATGAGTGTTGTGGTCTCACGGTCAATTACATAGTAATTAGGGCTCCCTATGCTATTACTCTATTATGATATGTATGATAGTCACACCTCTCATGTGGTGGTGACTGAAGAATTCTTATGAGATATGACCACACCCAGAGTGGTGTCGGGGTATGACTACACCCATAGTGGTGTGGGGTATGTATGACCACATCCGACGGGATGTTGGGGTATGTATGACTACATCCGACGGGATGTGGGGTATGTTTCCCGGGAGAGTTATTAGCATGGGAGTAGCCAGGCGCCTATAAGTAAAACATGATAAGATGCATATGCATAAGTCAAAGTGGTTGAGTCTTTTGCTTATTGGGATATGAGGATGGCTGAGGTCCGATCCTAGTGTTTTGGCTTGTCTGCTAGATGTATGGTAGGGGTATGCTCTGTTATGAACTCACTATGCGATGATTATCTCACTCAGCTATGAGCTGACCCTCTTTTATTCTTCTTCTCTGCTTATGCTATGTGTAAGCAGATCATCAGCAGCAGCAGTAGATAAGTGTTAGGTGGGAGAGGAGCTAGAGTTGAAGCCAGGATGAGTTATGGTCTTCAACTATTCTGTGCTTGGACTACTACTCGGGATTTTGGCCAGTGATCCACACCTTTTTGTAAAAAAATGTTTTGAGAACGTTTTTCATGTGCATACTAGCTTCTGATGTAGTGTGAGATATCCACAGGTGTGGAAAGTTAATGATATGTGTATATGTTGTGTAACTGTGTAAGTTGTGACGATTATGGTATGTATAAGTATGGTATGCGGTTAGGAAGTATGAAAAGTGTGACTATGGCTAAGAAAAGCCAATGCATATGGTTGTGAGTATATATGTTTGTGATAAATTATTTTGCAGGTTAAGTTGCAAGAACTGTTAGCCCATTACGCGAGTAATTCATGTCGAAATTTTATTTAGGTAAATTTTGATAATTAATGTAACACCCGAGATTAATTCCGCTGCAATTGTATGAAAAATATGATTAGGCAAAACGTATAGGGTAGGGTGTTACAGTTTGGTATCAGAGCCCGGTTCCCTCTTTTTGCTGTTATGGCGTACTATACCCTATGGGAGGTTAAACACTCCTAAAGAGGGGAGTACCCCATAATTACTTAAACTGGGAATTGAGTTTTACATGATTATGTGTATTGGTATATTGGATGAAATTATCTGCATCATGGTTTTCAAAATTGAGTTTTGAAATTATTTGTTTTCGAGTAATTATTTTGGGAAATTTTTTTGTTTTAACCAAGTGAGAAATTTGGTGAGGAATGAATTTTGTGTGGATCAATCTAAGGCCAATATTTCCTTGTAGCTCGCACGGAAGTTGTCATAATGTTCCTATTGACCAGTCGAGAGGAGTGGGGGCGGTTGATGCAAGACCGCCAGTATTAGATTATGCAAAGATGAAGAGTTTGGGTGGTAGGGACTTTAAGGGAGATGTGAGCCCAGATGCTGTAGTAGAGTGGTTGAGAGAGATGGAAGATGTGTTTGAGTATCTTTATGCAACCCCAGAGGAAAAAGTGCAATATGTTGTTTTTCTCCTAAAGGGGTATGCGAGGAGTTGGTGGTCCTCAGTCTCTAGAGTTAATGGTGAACGAGTTCAGTTCACCTGGGAGGAGTTTCTGAAGGCCTTTAAGACAGAGTTTCTTCCCGAAGCTTTTATCAGGGCAAAGAACAATGAATTTGCCAACCTTAAGCAGGAGAATATGACAGTTACTGAGTACACCATCAAGTTTGTTCGACTGCTTTACTTTGAGGATGGGTTGGCGGATACTGAGCATAAGAAGAAGATGAGATACTTGCATGGTCTGCGCATAGGGTTGAAAGAAAAGGTCCACAGGGTTGATGAAGAGAGCATGGCCACAATCAAGGAGGCAGCACTTAAGTATGAAGCCTATGAAGTTGAGAGCGGAGAGGAACACAAGGCCAAAGAAGAGGAGAAGAAGAGGAAGTTTGGAGTAAATTATGCTGGACCTCGTTACCCACCCAGGAGAGGTCCTAGCAATTTTGGGAGAACACAGAGTCAATCTATGTCAGGAACATCATACAGGGCACCAATTTCCTCAGCCACACAATTTCCATTTTGTCAAGTTTGTCAGAAGAGGCATCTTGGAGAGTGTAGGAGATTTTCTGGTGTATGCTTTCACTGTGGCCAACCTGGGCACATAATGAGGGACTGTCCGCATTCGAGAGAAGTAAGAGCTACACAGTCCGAGCCTTCAGTGCAAATAAGTAGAGCCCCATTCAGGGGTGGTTACCAGGGAGGCCGCAGTGGATTTCAGAGTGGTCGTGGTGGTACACAGGGTGGTAGAGGTGGTGGTCAAAATCAGCCATCAGGAAGTGGTACGCAGGGTACCAGAGCACAGGGAGCACCGAGGGTTTATGCAATGACTAGAGGGGAGGCAGAAGTGGCACCAGAAGTTGTGACTGGTATGCTTACAATCCTTGGCAAGCAATTATATGCTTTGATCGATACTGGTTCCTCTCACTCATTCATGTCATATACGTTTGCACATATGCTACGCTTAGTTCCAGATAAGCTAGGTTATACCTTATGTGTTAAAACACCTGTGGGAGATACCTTGAAGGTAGACTCAGTTATTAGAAGTTCCTTCATTTGTGTGGAAGGAGCTTTCCTAGCAGCAGATTTAATTCTGCTACCTTTTGATGAATTTGATGTCATCCTTGGAATGGACTTTCTGGCAACACATGGAGCTGTTGTGGATTGTCAAAAGAAAGAAGTGTTATTCAACACACCAGATAAAGGTCCTGTTGTATTCCGAGGCATTAAGAAAAAGGAGACTCATGGTTTTCTTTCTGCCTTGGAAGCTTTTCGGTTAGTGAAGGAAGGTTGTGAAGCCTTTCTTGCTCAAGTTACTGTTGTAAATGATAAGAAGGTTGAGGATGTAGAGGTGGTAAGGGAGTTTCCTGATGTATTCCCCGAAGAACTTCCCGGCCTTCCACCAGAAAGGGAAGTAGAGTTTGATATTGAATTGGTACCTGGCACAACACCAATTTCAATGGCACCATATAGAATGGCACCAATTGACCTGAAGGAGCTTAAAGAACAATTGCAAGAATTGTTAGATAAGGGGTTTATTCGACCTAGCATCTCACCTTGGGGTGCACCGGTTTTGTTTGTCAAGAAGAAAGATGGCTCCATGAGAATGTGCATTGACTACCGGAGGTTGAATAAAGCAACAGTGAAGAATCGTTATCCCCTTCCAAGAATAGATGATTTGTTTGATCAATTGCAGGGTGCATCAGTTTTTTCTAAGATTGATTTGAGGTCTGGATACCATCAATTGAAAGTGGCAGATGGAGCAACCTCAAAGACAGCTTTTAGAACAAGATATGGGCATTATGAGTTCCTGGTAATGCCTTTTGGACTCACTAATGCACCAGCGGTATTTATGGCTCTTATGAACAGAGTTTTTCATGAATATCTTGATAAGTTTGTGATTGTGTTCATAGATGATATTCTCATCTATTCTAAAAGCGAGGAGGAGCACAAAACTCACCTTAGAATTGTGTTGCAAATTCTAAGAGAGAAACAATTATATGCAAAATTCTCAAAATGTGAGTTTTGGCTGAAGGAGGTAATATTTCTGGGACATGTAATTTCTGGAAGAGGTGTCGAGGTGGATCCGGAAAAGGTGGAAGCAGTGGTGAGTTGGACTCCACCAAAAGATGTGTCGGAGTTGAGAAGTTTTCTTGGCATGGCTGGTTATTATCGGCGGTTTGTCGAAGGATTTTCTAAAATTGCTGCACCATTGACTAAACTGTTGAGGAAGAATACTAAGTATGTTTGGGATGAATCATGTCAAAAGAGTTTTGATGAACTGAAAAAGAGATTGACCACAGCACCAGTACTTGCACTACCTTCAAGTCAGGGAGAGTTTGTGGTGTATAGTGATGCCTCGTATCAAGGATTGGGCTGTGTGTTAATGCAAGATGGAATAGTTATCGCATATGCCTCTAGGCAATTGCGTCCTCATGAAGTAAATTATCCCACTCATGATTTGGAGTTGGCAGCGGTGGTATTTGCTCTCAAGATTTGGCGACATTATTTGTATGGTGAGACTTTTAAAATCCTAACTGATCACAAAAGCTTGAAGTATATCATGGATCAGAAGGATTTAAATAGTCGCCAGAGGAGATGGATAGAGTTGTTGAAAGATTATGATTGTACCATTGATTACCATCCAGGTAAAGCTAATGTAGTTGCTGATGCTCTGAGCAGAAAGGGGAAGAAGAATATAAATGATCTGGTTGATTTGAGGGCAATGAATGTTGATATGGAAGTGGATGGTGTAACAGGGTTACTAGCTCGGTTGAACATTCGAACTTTGTTGCACGACAAAATTCGTGAGAAGCAGGATGAGGACCCAGAGTTGGCAAAAATCATTCAGGACATTGAGGAAGGAAAGGAAAGCTAATTTGAAATGGTAGATGGCATGTTGAAGATGAATGGAAGAGCATGTGTTCCTAATGTTGATAACTTGAGGAAAGATATCCTAGATGAAGCTCATTCTTCTGCTTATGTTATGCACCCAGGAGCAACTAAAATGTATCACACGATCAAACCATATTTTTGGTGGCGTGGGATGAAAAAGGAAGCGGCTGAACATGTTTTCACATGTCTGGTATGTCAGAAAGTTAAGGCAGAACATCAAGCTCCTGTAGGGAAACTGCAACCACTTCCAATTCCAGAATGGAAGTGGGAAAGAATCACAATGGATTTTGTATATGGTCTCCCATCATCAAGGGGAAAAGATGCAGTATGGGTTATTGTGGACCGACTGACCAAATCAGCTCACTTTTTACCCATTAGGTGGAAACCATCACTGGAGACTTTGTCTCAACTATATATTAAAGAGATCGTCAGATTGCATGGTGTGCCAATTTCTATTGTCTCTAATCGAGACCCAAGCTTCACATCTCGGTTTTGGCAAAGTTTACATGATGCCTTGGGAACTAAACTGCATTTTACTTCAGCTTATCATCCTCAAACAGATGGGCAGAGTGAACAAAACATCCTAACCTTGGAGGAATTACTTCGATCATGTGTAATGCAATGGGAAGAATCATGGATTGACCATTTGCCCTTAATTGAGTTTGCTTACAACAATCAGTACCATAGTAGTTTGGGTGTTCCACCATATGAAGCACTTTATGGGAGGAAATGCAGGACACCATTATGTTGGGATGTAGAAGGAGCAAGGCAAATCTCAGGGCCAGAGATAGTTCAGATCACAGTTGACAAGGTCAAGGAAATTAGGGAGCGGTTGAGGGTGGCTCAAGATCGACAGAAAGTTTATATTGATACGAATAGGCGTGAAGTTAATTTCGAAGTGGGTGAGAAAGTATTTCTCAAAGTGTCACCATGGAAAGGGGTGATGAGATTTGGTAAAAAAGGGAAACTTGCACCTCGGTATATTGGTCCCTATGAAATCACAGAGAAGATTGGACCAGTGGCTTATAAGTTGGCATTGCCTCCAGAACTATCTCAAATCCACAATGTATTTCATGTTAGTATGCTGAAGAGGTACAAAGTGGATCCTTCCCATGTTATACAACCAGAAGAGATCGAGTTGGGTTCAGATTTGACATTTGAAGAGGTTCCAGTTGAGATTGTTGATTACCAGATTAAGACTCTTCGCAGGAAAGAAATTCCAATGTTGAAGGTTGTGTGGAGAAATCAAGAAAGTGAGAGTGCTACCTGGGAGACTGAGGCAAGTATGCGAGAGAAGTACCCTGAGTTGGTAGCAACATACTTTGCAGGTTAACAATCTTGCTTAATAAGTTATATTTTGAACTTGCTGATGTGCTTTTGTTGTGATAGCCCAGTATAGGTTTTGAAACCCAAACATGGGAACTTGAGGTGTTATGTGTTACTTTCTATGTTATGAATTGCCTAACCTAAGAGTTAGGTAATGACTTTATGTATGATAGATCAGGTTAAGGGTAAGTAAGAGGAGTTAGAGTACGACTCAAGGTTAGATTTCGGGGACGAAATCTTTTAAGGAGGGGAGAATTGTAACATCCCGTTTCAGCTAAAATCGTATTTCGATCGCTAGAAAGTTCGCGATTTAAAATCGAGCATTTCGACAGTATTTCGGCGAAAATCGGATTATCGATCGATCGGATAAGTATACGTATTAATTATATATATAATATTATATATATATATATATATATATATTACATAAAGCGGACGGCCGCATATATATCTAATTCCCCATCATCTTTTTCCATTTTCTCCACCGAGAAAGAACCGAGGGAACAGAACGACAACAGTCGCGCACAGGGGAGCTCGGGGAAAATTTCCGTAGCTCGATTCTTGAGCTACACTGATCCAAAAATCCCGTAAGTAATGCCTAATTCATCTATACATTGTGATTTATCGATTTAGAGCTTTAAAACGAGTTTTTGGTTCAGGAATTTCTTGAATTCCCGATAAGCCAAATTAGGGTTTCGGAGTATCCGGAAGCCGGATTGAGCCCAAATTTCATATACGAGCTTCCTGCCGCGAGGTAATCAATCCCCTAGTTCTAATCCCTGAATTTCGGCTATTATTTAGATCGGAGCCGGGATCGCTGAATTTAGCTCCGGCCAGGGTTTGATGTGTTTTTATCGAGAATTTGACCCGGAGCCTAGAACTAATATTGACGGGGATACTGCAGGGGATATTAGGACGGTCTCGGATTTTAATTCGGAGTTCGTTCTAGAAATTGACGTTTTAGTACGGGAAGGTTAAACCGGTGTTTGAACGACCAGAACTGGTGAGGGATTAGCACGGCATACCGGGTTTGTCGTATCACGATAATTATATTGATGCTTAGAATTGATCTAGGTGAACTAGAATGGCATGATTAGGGGTGTATGGACTTTTGTGTTATATGATGAACCCTGGACTATTGTATGATATTATTGATTTGCCCTAGCCGATATGGACCTTGTTTATGTTGATGATTGCATACATGTTGCCATTTGTGGCTTAACCGTTGATATGAATTCATGGTTGTTCGATCAGGTGTTTTGATATGATGTGATATTGTGGTTGTATTTGGATTCACAAGTGGGGGAAATAAACTTCCCAGGGTGATATTATGATGTTTTAAGCAGGATGACTTGCACGAGGGTTTATCCCGAGGAAGTGCAATTATACGACTCCTGATTTACCTATGTTGAGCCAATGGTGGCCTGGTCAAGTACATGTGCAAGTAATGAATTATGATTAAGCAAGATGAGATATGAATCATGTACAAGGATACCAAATATGAGTGTTGTGGTCTCACGGTCAATTACATAGTAATTAGGGCTCCCTATGCTATTACTCTATTATGATATGTATGATAGTCACACCTCTCATGTGGTGGTGACTGAAGAATTCTTATGAGATATGACCACACCCAGAGTGGTGTCGGGGTATGACTACACCCATAGTGGTGTGGGGTATGTATGACCACATCCGACGGGATGTTGGGGTATGTATGACTACATCCGACGGGATGTGGGGTATGTTTCCCGGGAGAGTTATTAGCATGGGAGTAGCCAGGCGCCTATAAGTAAAACATAATAAGATGCATATGCATAAGTCAAAGTGGTTGAGTCTTTTGCTTATTGGGATATGAGGATGGCTGAGGTCCGATCCTAGTGTTTTGGCTTGTCTGCTAGATGTATGGTAGGGGTATGCTCTGTTATGAACTCACTATGCGATGATTATCTCACTCAGCTATGAGCTGACCCTCTTTTATTCTTCTTCTCTGCTTATGCTATGTGTAAGCAGATCATCAGCAGCAGCAGTAGATAAGTGTTAGGTGGGAGAGGAGCTAGAGTTGAAGCCAGGATGAGGTATGGTCTTCAACTATTCTGTGCTTGGACTACTACTCGGGATTTTGGCCAGTGATCCACACCTTTTTGTAAAAAAATGTTTTGAGAACGTTTTTCATGTGCATACTAGCTTCTGATGTAGTGTGAGATATCCACAGGTGTGGAAAGTTAATGATATGTGTATATGTTGTGTAACTGTGTAAGTTGTGACGATTATGGTATGTATAAGTATGGTATGCAGTTAGGAAGTATGAAAAGTGTGACTATGGCTAAGAAAAGCCAATGCATATGGTTGTGAGTATATATGTTTGTGATGAATTATTTTGCAGGTTAAGTTGCAAGAACTGTTAGCCCATTACGCGAGTAATTCATGTCGAAATTTTATTTAGGTAAATTTTGATAATTAATGTAACACCCGAGATTAATTCCGCTGCAATTGTATGAAAAATATGATTAGGCAAAACGTATAGGGTAGGGTGTTACAGTTTGTGTGTCGTAATTATTTCCGACATTGAACATGTTGCCATGAAGATGAAAACCGCACCCTCCCCCATGCGGTTTTCATTGATGATTTTGCCAATAAAAGACAGCCCAGGAAACCTCTTCGCTTCACACCTCTCCTTCTTCCTTTTCAATTTGCTGTTGTAGCTTCCTACTTCTTTAGTGTTTTTGCGGTTAACGTTAACTCGTAAGTTTATTTTGTATTACTTTTTATTGTGATTTGTGATTTTTATGATATTAACTGAACTACGGTTTTTTTGCAGATGGCATTCCAAAAGTTCACGCTTGGGTTACGGTGAAATGGTTACACAGAAGAGACGGGAAAGGGGGTCACCTACGTTGGTGGCAATTTTCAGAAAATAAAGGTCGCTACCAGACCGATGCTTGAAGACCTCTATCAAATGTGTACTAAAGTTACTTGCATGGATGGCACGAGAAGAGTTGATCGTATGGTTGATGACTCGATATTTGCACATGTTTTCCCCTTTGTTTCTTGATCGTTTGAGCTTTAATTATCGCGTCTTTGGCCTATTTTACGCTAGGTTGTTTTCCTTTTTCACATTTCAGGTCCTAGCACATAAAGTGAAGCATAGGCGTAAGTTTCAAGTCAATCAGAGATCAATTGGCGATTAGGGGGAAGAAACTCAGGCATGACCTGAAGAAGAATCGATTTCTACCTCAATTTATCGACAAATAATCATGCAAGCTTGTCATGAAAATAAAGAGGACGAGACTACGAGCGTCTGGGATCAAACGGCGACTGATTCGTAGTCCGGACGAGGGAGAAACAAAGCATTGAATATAGGGGAACAGGTTCGGCAGTAAAAACACGGGCGCGCCTAAATCAAAACACGGCCGTGTCCATATTTAGGCACGACCGTGTTTTGGCCGACGAGGGCTGCTGGGGGCAAAACACGGGCGGGCAAAAGCAAAACAAGGCCGTTTTCTCGACCGTGTTTTGCCCAGAATCAGGTTTTTTAGGCAGATTGAGGCCAAAGGAAAAGAGAGAGCTGGGTTTTGGATCCCAAACACCCAAGGGACTAACCAAAGAGATAGGGCGATTTGAGGGCATTCTTGGAGTGGAATTGGAGGATTTCTTCGCCTTGAAAGCTCGAGGAACAAGCCCGGACTTGAAGACTGATCATCTGAAGATTCTTACTGCAGTCTCTCTCTTCTCTATGGAGTAACTTTCCTTCGCTTAGGTTTCGAGGAACCCTAGCTATGTTTGTTTGATTGGGTGATTGTATGAGTACTCTTACTTGATAATCTTGATTTCATATTCAATCTATGCACGTTTTCATGATTCAATTCTGCTTTAGTCGAGATTATAGATTCTACTTTGATCCTATGAGAGCGAATACCTGATTAGGTCAATAAAGCACCATAGATTGATAGTATTGGATCGATTGCTTTAGTAGAGGGTTGATTCACTGCTTTGTATCGATTGAGAACCTCATTCGATAGAGGGAATCTAGTTCAGAACGCCTTGATCGGTTGTTCTAGAGAAGGATACGTCCCTCTAGGCAATTGACTCAAGAGGGCCTTGTTCCTTTAGTCGAGACTCAAGGTCTAGTCAAGGATTCTCCGCATTGTGAATGAAAGTGAAACAAGTTAGAAATCATCAATCGTTAATCTGGCTAGTGGCTAGGGGGAATCATACCTAAGTGAGTTCCCAACCTGTAATTAGATTAACTTTAACTGTAGTTTGTTAGAGTAGTTTTAGTTCTTCCATCTTAATCTGGTTTGCTAGATAATGAACTGAAGCTGAGTAATGGTAACTCTAGAGACCCGTGGATTCGATATTTATTACTTGAGTCCCTATACTGCAGTCCCTTTCATTGGTTACACTTGGCCATTGTTAGGTGTTGTGTCATAGCGAGTCATGTTTTTGGCGCCGTTGCAGGGACTTTCTAGATTATTAGGAAAGGCAGAAGTTTGTTACTTTAGCGTTTTTCTTTTCTTTTCTTTTCCACCCTTGCTTTTCACTTGGGTGTTTTTGTTTTTGTTGGTGCAGATCTGAATCATGGATCCTCATGGCTTCTCCAACAATTGGGGGTATCCACCACCACCTGAGTGGTATTACCCCGAGACTCCCTGGAGCAATCAAGGAGGAGAAGACTATGGATTCGGGTTCCAGTACCAACCCCCTTACTACGGAGAACAACCGGACCCCTGGGCATATCAAGAACAACCTCATTAACAAGAAGAATTTCTCCCACAACCAGAAGGGCCATCGGTGCTGGAGTTACCCATGGCGGCCTTCACTGGCCATTCTGTAGAGCCATGCTACACTCTACAGCCAGATCCAAACTCTGAATTGAGGCTTCTCGTGGAGCAGTATGCTCGCAAGATGGACCTCCTTTTCTCATATGTTACTCCTCTTAACTCTTCATCCCTCCGTGAATCGGAGGAGACTGTTTCGCACTCATCAAAGCAACCAGAGCGGGTTGAGCAAGTTTGTGCACAACTTGCTCAAGATCACCCGTCTGCTACCATACTAGAAGAGGAGGAGGAAGAAGAAGGCTACAAGGACATTGTGGAGCAAACAGAGATTATCACGGAGAGCTCCCGTGAAGATCATGATCAAGAATGTCCTGTCGTAGCCGACCACCCCTTCCCACATCCCACACCGAGCTTTGAAGAGGCGGGCATGAGTGAGGAGATGCAAGAAGATCTCATGAAAGAAATTTCTTGGCAACTTGCTCTCCAATCCGTGCTAGAAGAAGAAGAGCAAGAAAGGGTGCAGAAAGAAGTTATGGAGGATGACGAAAGTGAAGCAGGAGGAGTTCTTGATCATTTCCCAGGGGTGATATCACATGAAGAAGAAAGGGAGGTTGAAGAAGCAATTGGCGTCCAGGCTGAGGACGGAGTTGAGGTGGAAGAGGCCTGCACCGGCCATGAGTTACAGGTGATTTCTTCACCAAACTTCGAGGAGCTGTTTGGCAAGGACCCATTTGCAGTCTCTCTTTGCCAGACCAAGGCCACGTCGACATCGATCCCTCTTGGTGGACGCGATGGTGGTCAATCGATGTTGTCATATATGGTTTGGGGCAATGAGATGATAGAAGAGAAGAATAGGTCTCGAGGGTGGAGACTTCATTTGCATCAAGTGCACGAGCTTCCATCACCTGTCATACCACATGCTCTTGACTTGAGACTCGACCTCATTGACGAGAACCTCAACTTAAAAGAGGTTCTGGGGTGGACCGAAACTTAGAAGCCATCGTCCGGCTCACGACGTGAAAGAAGCACTTGTTGGGAGGCAACCCAACCAGTCGGTTTGCATTTCTTTCTCTTTTTCTCCTCGGTTGAGTAAGTTTTTTTTATTTAATTTTAGAGTCAATCACTCAACCTTCGTGAGATTTTTTGTGGTGTTTGTGTTCTGACCACTCTCCCCTCCTGGAATGCACCGTCTGACCCGTCCACCGTCATTCACCCTTGATCTGGTAACTTCGTTCTACCCTCCTTATCTTTCCTCCATTGAGGACAATGTCATGCTTAAGTGTGGGGGGATGTTCGATTATGTATGCAGGTGAATGTTTGGCTGTTTGTGTGCTTGGAGCCTAGTCCACTGTCCAAATTTTTAAATTTGAGGGCTCCAAGTACGTGTTTCCTTGTAAATTACCTGCTCAATATGCTTTGAATTGACAGTCTCTATAGTAATGTGCAACCTAGGGAGGTAGTGTAGCACTATGGAGGATGTTGAAGTATAAGATTTGTCCTATCTGTCTCTCTGCTGTGCCGGTTGATTTTATGAACTAGTGGATTTAGGACCGTTGATTCATGTGGTAATGGTTACTCTATGTGGATTGTGTTATGGACTTGTGTATCGAACATGGTGCTCATGTGGAAAATGAAAAATGCAGTTGGTCCTCCATGTCAAAATGATCAAAATCTTAAACATGGGGTAAGCCCAACGTGTGCGGCACCGTTTATTGCACCAAATCGGGTTTCTAAAGAGATTTTAGTGTTCCTTAGTGGGGTACTCCGACAAGGTGAAGCTAAGCTGTCTCTAGTACAAGTAAAACTTCCACCCGTTGAACGGTTTGCCTATTTGAGGATGTGTTTTTAAGGGCACGGATAGAGCTTCCGACCCCCTTAATATCATTGACCCTCCACACGATTTGAGGAAAAGGAATTAAAAGAAGTACTCTGGCGAGCGCCAGATGTACAGAAATTGCTCTTGCTCGACTAATAAGGGTCGACCGTGCAAAAGCATGTAGTTGGAACCCCCACCAAGTGCAAGGTTCAAAAAGGCGCTAGGCGTAAAGCGGGCGTTGAGCCTTTGCCTTGCGTCTAGCTCGCCTAGACGTAGACTAAGCGTGCCTAGGCGTTGGAAGAAAAATAGCTATTCGCACTGCATAATGAGTGAAATAATTATCTACAATACTTCCTCACTTCAGTTAAAATGGTTAATAACTTACTCAACACTTAATGACAAGAACATAGCTCACGAATTCATAGAATCATAGCTCAATAGCTCACAAAGTTCTTGAGCTGTTGAAAATATTGCAATAGAAAATTGATTTCATAGTTGATGTTAATTTTTGGCCTTTAATATTGACTTACTAGCTCCATCTAGTAATTTTAAGGAGAGACTTATATGTCGCCTTACTCCATGACGTGTTCTAGTATCTAATTAGGCGTGAAACCCCTAGGCGAGGCGTTTTGCTATTGCCTTGCGCCTAGGCGTGCCTAAGCGTGAGATTAAGCGTGCCTTTTTGAACCATGGCCAAGTGAATGAAAAAGAAAAAAAAGTAAAATGAAAGTGAACGGTGAAATGAAGTGAAAGAGCACCCTGGTACAACGAGTCCTTGGTTGTGAATGGTGTGAGTCCCTTTATCCATGAACTGACTGTCTTACTTGTACTTGTTCTCATGATCCTGGCTTGAGTCTAGTACTCGCACTGAAAGAGATAGGGAACGTCTTAGAAGACCAGTTGACCTCGTAAGCTGCTATATGATCTGGGAAATCCTCTACCGACGATCGGGGTTGTATGTTGCTATAGAGGTCTGGAGAGCTGCATTGGTTTGAGTTAGGTTTGCTTGGGGACAAGAAAACGGTTAAGTATGGGGGGATTTGATGACTCGATATTTGCACATGTTTTCCCCTTTGTTTCTTGATCGTTTGAGCTTTAATTATCGCGCCTTTGGCCTATTTTACGCTAGGTTTTTTTCCTTTGTCACATTTCAGATCCTAGCACATAAAGTAAAGCATAGGCGTAAGTTTCAAGTCAATCAGAGATCAATTGGCGATTAGGGAGAAGAAACTCGGGCATGACCTGAAGAAGAATCGATTTCTACCTCACTTTATCGAAAAAGAATCATGCAATCTTGTCATGAAAACAACGAGGACGAGACTACGAGCGTCTGGGATCAAACGACGACTGATTCGGAGTCCGGACGAGGGAGAAACGAAGCATTTAATATAGGGGAACAGGTTCGGCAGTAAAAACACGGGCGTGCCTAAATCAAAACACGACCGTGTCCATATTTAGGCACGACCGTGTTTTGCCCGATGAGGGCTGCTGGGCACAAAACACGGGCGGGCAAAAGCAAAACAAGGCAGTGTCCTCGACCGTGTTTTGCCCAGAATCGGGTTTTTTAGGCAGATTGAGGCCAAAGGAAAAGAGAGAGCTGGGTTTTGGATCCCAAACACCCAAGGGACGAACCAAAGAGAGAGAGGGCGATTTGAGGGCATTCTTGGAGTGGAATTGGAGGATTTCTTCGCCTTGGAAGCTCGAGGAACAAGCCCGGACTTGAAGACTGATCATCTGAAGATTCTTACTGCAGTCTCTCTTCTCTATGGAGTAACTTCCCTTCACTTAGGTTTTGAGGAACCCTAGCTATGTTTGTTTGATTGGGTGATTGTATGAGTACTCTTACTTGATAATCTTGATTTCATATTCAATCTATGCACGTTTTCATGATTCAATTCTGCTTTAGTCGAGATTATTGATTCTGCTTTGATCGTATGAGAGCGAATACCTGATTAGGTCAATAGAGCACCATAGATTGATAGTATTGGATCGATTGCTTTAGTCGAAGGTTGATTCACTGCTTTGTATCGATTGAGAACCTCATTCGATAGAGAGAATCTAGTTCAGAACGCCTTGATCGGTTTTTCTAGAGAAGGATACATCCCTCTAGGCAATTGACTCAAGAGGGCCTTGTTCCTTTAGTCGAGACTCAAGGTCTAGTCAAGGATTCTCCGCATTGTGAATGAAAGTGAAACAAGTTAGAAATCATCAATCGTTAATCTGGCTAGTGGCTAGGGGGAATCATACCTAAGTGAGTTCCCAACCTGTAATTAGATTAACTTTAACTGTAGTTTGTTAGAGTAGTTTTAGTTCTTCCATCTTAATCTGGTTTGCTAGATAATGAACTGAAGCTGAGTAATAGTAACTCTAGAGACCCGTGGATTCGATATTTATTACTTGAGCCACTATACTGCAGTCCCTTTCATTGGTTACACTTGGCCATTGTTAGGTGTTGTGTCATAGGGAGTCATGTTTTTGGCGCCGTTGCAGGGACTTTCTAGATTATTAGGAAAGGCAGAAGTTTGTTACTTTAGCGTTTTTCTTTTCTTTTCTTTTCCACCCTTTCTTTTCACTTGGGTGTTTTTGTTTTTGTTGGTGCAGATCTGAATCATGGATCCTCATGGCTTCTCCAACAATTGGGAGTATCCACTACCACCCGAGTGGTATTACCCCGAGACTCCCTGGAGCAATCAAGCAGGAGAAGACTATGGATTCGGGTTCCAGTACCAACCCATTACTACGGAGAACAACCGGACCCCTGGGCATATCAAGAACAACCTCATTACCAAGAAGAATTTCTCCCACAACCAGAAGGGCCATCGATGCCGGAGTTACCCATGGCGGCCTTCACGGGCCATTCTGCAGAGCC
This sequence comes from Linum trigynum, assembly GCA_964030455.1. Taxonomy (NCBI): domain Eukaryota; kingdom Viridiplantae; phylum Streptophyta; class Magnoliopsida; order Malpighiales; family Linaceae; genus Linum; species Linum trigynum. The sequence continues at coordinate 7,594,209 of OZ034818.1, forward strand.
ATGCTACACTCCACAGCCAGATCCAAACTATGAGTTGATTCTTCTCGTGGAGCAGTATGCTCACAAGATGGATCTCCTTTTCTCATATGTTACTCCTTCTAACTCTTCATTCTTCCGTGAATTGGAGGAGACTGTTTCGCACTCATCAAAGCAACCAGAGCGGGTTGAGCAAGTTTGTGCACAATTTGCTCAAGATCACCCGTCTGCTACCATACTAGAAGAGGAGGAGGAAGAAGAAGGCTACAAGGAAATTGTGGAGCAAATAGAGATTATCACGGAGAGCTCCCGTGAAGTTCATGATCAAGAATGTCCTGTCGTAGCCGACCACCCCTTCCCACATCCCACACCGAGCTTTCAAGAGGCGGGCATGAGTGAGGAGATGCAAGAAGATCTCATGAAAGAAATTGCTTGGCAACTTGCTCTCCAATCTGTGCTAGAAGAAGAAGAAGAGCAAGAAAGGGTGCAGAAAGAAGTTATGGAGGATGACGAAAGTGAAGCAGGAGGAGTTCTTGATCATTTCCCAGGGGTGATACCACATGAAGAAGAAAGGGAGGTTGAAGAAGCAATTGGCGTCTAGGCTGAGGACGGAGTTGAGGTGGAAGAGGCCTGCACCGGCCATGAGTTACATGTGATTTCTTCACCAAACTTCAAGGAGCTGCTTGGCAAGGACCCATTTGCAGTGTCTCTTTGCCAGACCAAGGCCACGTCGACATCGGTCCCTCTTGGTGGACGCGATGGTGGTCAATCGATGTTGTCATATCTGGTTTGGGGCAATGAGACGATAGAAGAGAAGAAGAGGTCTCGAGGGTGGAGACTTCATTTGCATCAAGTGCACAAGCTTCCATCACCTGTCATACCACATGCTCGTGATTTGAGACTCCACCTCATTGACAAGAACCTCAACTTCAAAGAGGTTCTGGGGTGGACCGAAACTTAGAAGCCATCGTCCGGCTCACGACGTGAAAGAAGCGCTTGTTGGGAGGCAACCCAACCAGTCGGTTTGCATTTCTTTCTCTGTTTCTCCTCGATTGAGTAAGTTTTGTTATTTAATTTTTGAGTCAATCACTCAACCTTTGTGAGATTTTGTGTGGTGTTTGTGTTCTGACTACTCTCCCCTCCTGGAATGCACCGCCTGACCCGTCCACCGTCATTCACCCTTGATCTGGTAACTTCGTTCTACCCTCCTTATCTTTCCTCCATTGAGGACAATGTCATGCTTAAGTGTGGGGGGGATGTTCGATTATGTATGCGGGTGAATGTTTGGCTGTTTGTGTGCTTGGAGCCTAGTCCACTGTCCAAATTTTTAAATTTGAGGGCTCCAAGTACGTGTTTCCTTGTAAATTACCTGCTCAGTATGCTTTGAATTGACAGTCTCTATAGTAATGTGCAACCTAGGGAGGTAGTGTAGCACTATGGAGGATGTTGAAGTATAAGATTTGTCCTATCTGTCTCTCTGCTGTGCCGGTTGATTTTATGAACTAGTGGATTTAGGACCGTTGATTCATGTGGTAATGGTTACTCTATGTGGATTGTGTTATGGACTCGTGTATCGAACATGGTGCTCATGTGGAAAATGAAAAATGCAGTTGGTCCTCCGTGTCAAAATCATCAAAATCTTAAACATGGGGTAAGCCCAACGTGTGCGGCACCATTTATTGCACCAAATCGGGTTCCGGAAGAGATTTTAGTGATCCTTAGTGGGGTACTCCTACAAGTTGAAGCTAAGCTGTCTCTAGTACAAGTAAAACTTCCACCCATTGAACGGTTTGCCTACTTGAGGATGTGTATTTAAGGGCACGGATAGAGCTTCCGACCCCCCTTAATTTCATTGACCCTCCACACGAGTTGAGGAAAAGGAGTTAAAAGAAGTACTCTAGCGAGCGCCAGATGTACAGAAATTGCTCTTGCTCGACTAATAAGGGTCGACCATGCAAAAGCATGCAGTTGGAACCCCCGCCAAGTGAATGAAAAAGAAAAAAAAAGTAAAATGAAAGTGAACGGTGAAATGAAGTGAAAGAGCACCCTGGTACAACGAGTCCTTGGTTGTGAATGGTGTGAGTCCCTTTATCCATGAACTGACTGTCTTAATTCTACTTCTTCTCATGATCCTGGCTTGAGTCTAGTACTCGCACTAAGAGAGATAGGGAACGTCTTAGAAGACCAGTTGACCTCGTAAGCTGCTCTATAATCTAGGAAATCCTCTACCGACGATCGGGGTTGTATGTTGCTATAGTGGTCTGGAGAGCTGCATTGGTTTGAGTTAGGTTTGCTTGGGGACAAGCAAACAGTTAAGTGTGGGGGGATTTGATGACTCGATATTTGCACATGTTTTCCCCTTTGTTTCTTGATCGTTTGAGCTTTAATTATCGCGCCTTTGGCCTATTTTACGCTAGGTTGTTTTCCTTTGTCACCTTTCAGATCCTAGCACATAAAGTAAGCATATGCGTAAGTTTCAAGTCAATCAGAGATCAATTGGCGATTAGGGAGAAGAAACTTGGGCATGACCTGAAGAAGAATCGATTTCTACCTCACTTTATCGACAAAGAATCATGCAATCTTGTCATGAAAATAAAGAGGACGAGACTACGAGCGTCTGGGATCAAACGGCGACTGATTCGGAGTCCGGACAAGGGAGAAACAAAGCATTGAATATAGGGGAACAGGTTCGGCAGTAAAAACACGGGCGCGCCTAAATCAAAACACGGCCGTGTCCATATTTAGGCACGACCGTGTTTTGGCCGAAGAGGGTTGCTGGGGGCAAAACACGGGCGGGCAAAAGCAAAACAAGGCAGTGTCCTCGACCGTGTTTTGCCCAGAATCGGGTTTTTTAGGCAGATTGAGGCCAAAGGAAAAGAGAGAGCTGGGTTTTGGATCCCAAACACCCAAGGGACGAACCAAAGAGAGATAGGGCGATTTGAGGGCATTTTGGAGTGGAATTGGAGGATTTCTTCGCCTTGGAAGCTTAAGGAACAAGCCCGGACTTGAAGACTGATCATCTGAAGATTCTTACTGCAGTCTCTCTCTTCTCTATGGAGTAACTTGATCTGGTTCAGAACGTCTTGATCGGTTGTTCTAGAGAAGGATACGTCCCTCTAGGCAATTGACTCAAGAGGGCCTTGTTCCCTTAGCCGAGACGCAAGGTCTGGTCAAGGATTCTCCGCATTGTGAATGAAAGTGAAACAAGTTAGAAACCAACAATCGTTAATCTGGCTAGTGGCTAGGGGGAGTCATACCTAAGTGAGTTCCCAACCTGTAATTAGATTAACTTTAACTGTAGTTTGTTAGAGTAGTTTTAGTTCTTCCATCTTAATCTGGTTTGCTAGATAATGAACTGAAGCTGAGTAATAGTAACTCTAGAGACCCGTGGACTCGATATTTATTACTTGGGCCACTATACTGCAGTCCTTTTCATTAGTTACACTTGGCCATTGTTAGGTGTTGTGTCATAGCGAGTCAATGGTGTACCGATATCTAAACAGAGAAGGCGGGTCGTTGTGGCACGAGGAATATCTCATAAACACTCAGGATGAAGTAAATTCCATGCTCGAATTCTTGTGGTCCAACAATCTATCCAAAGCCGAGATGTTCGTTTACACCGAGGCTGTCGTAGGCGTGGGAGGTCATTCTGGAGACGGTCAAACATCTGGTATCCACGGTGGAGGTGAATTATATGGAGATCATCCCTACCAAAGTTACCATGATCCTCATTCCTATTTTTAGTACTAAGAGCAAGGTGAAGGTCATCATCAATCTTTCCCGTCATATGAAGAAGAAGTTCAACCGGACCATGCCAACCAACCCTAGTACAACTTCCAATCAGGCAGCGGTAGTTTTCACAACTACCATTATGGAGCTGATGAAGGTGGCTTTCATGAGCTGGATCAGATGGAAGATCCCCTGTTAGCACTAGTTAGTGACCCCTCCGATGAAGAAGGAGAGAACAACGTCAGTGCAGACAACTCCGATCCTCTTGAAGGTGATGATGATTCAGGACCAGAGTCAGACTCAGATAATGATAATGAGGTGACTCATGACCGTGTACCAGTCCCCTACTACAATCACATTCCATACGACAATTGGATGGCCGACAGCGACATGGAACCCCCAGAGGTTCCAGTATGGGCTCCACTCACTAGGTTTATAAAGGGCCAACAATTTGGCTCGAAGAAGGAGGTGCGGCACGCCATTGATACTGAAGCAATGACTCGACATTTTGAATGGCACACAACTCATTCCAACACGAAAAGGCTCATAGTCAGATGTCGTAATCATAACGAGGGATGCAATGTTAGGATTCGGGCCATCAACAGCAAGAGACACGACCATTGGGTCACATCCCGTGCGGTGAACACACACACATGTGTGTCATCCATAACATCCCAAGACCATCAACAGTTGAAATCCAGGGTGAAAACGGCCATCAACATATATGGTTATGAGAGGTAAGGATAATGTCACTTTCTTTTGTAGGGAATAAGTTCAGTACTTTTGATATCAATCACTTTATTGCTAAACGAGAATCATAGTTTGTGAACCCCGTATAATGGGTTCTGAGAGTCGGAGATCCTTTGAGAGAGGGTGTGCGAGAGATTCCGAGAGGGTGGGAGCCGGGGTTACGGGGGGGATATGGGCTTCTTCTTATGTCTGCAGGTCCCAGGTGCTGGAGCAAGGAGATGGAGGCGGCTCTTGGGAGAGGTGTCGGCGGCTTTCGCAAATGGGATCCAGGGCTGTTTGTTTGAGCAGAGGTTTGTTTGGAGGTACGGTCGGATACAGGCTTACGGTGCAAGAATCGAACAGGAAATGGTCCATTGTGATGGACGAAGCACAGTTAGCGTGGTTTCAAAGGGTGCTGCAAACGGCGTCCATGAGGCAGTGGAGTTTCCCTACAGAGTGTGTGAAGAAGAGCGGTCTGCGCTTGATCCATATTGGGAAGAGGTTTGGGAAGAAGGGTGTGCAGTTGCAAATCTCAGAACAGGGTCCGAGCGGGCGACTTTTCAAGGACCTCATCCCCGTGGCAGGTAGCTCGAAAGGCTGGGCAGGTATTATCGCTCTTCTTCAAGATTTCTATCATGCCGAGCATCAACTGCGCGTCAAAATGCTAGAGACTTTGGGGTCGGAGACTGATCTGCCAGAGGCCCCGCTCCATCCGAATCTTAATGCTCTGCGCAAATCTTATGCTGAAGCTCTCAAAGGTGGGGGTTTCTATGGAGCTGGTAGTTGCTCTATTATTTAGGATTCAAGTGGGAATTTTATTAGAGTGGGTCAGGAAGGAGTCTCGGAAAGATCCGGTACGCTGGAGCATTGCTTGGTTATCAGGTTTTAATCGTTAGGCCACGAAGTTTTCTCGAAGGATCAGTTGAGCGGATTCAGGAGATGGGCGGTGAAGAATTGGGCCATTGATTCTAACTTTGGTTTGGAGGAACTTGACGATGGTAGATGGTTGTTAATCTGCCCAAGCTTACGCGAACTAATGAGGATTAATAGTCTGGCTTATCATCAATTTAAGAATTTCCTTGTCTCAACTTCTTTGTGGAAAGAGATGGACGAGGAGGCTCCACGGTTGGATGATGCTTGTTGGATCTTGGTCTTTGGAATCTCTTTGCACCTTAAAAGCGTCAATCTTATCAGAACTATTGGGGAGTACTGTGGAAGTTTGTTGGATATAGATTGGAATTCTTGGGCCTCCTCCTGTGTTTGCATGAAGGTGATTGCTAATGGGTCTATCCCAACTTCAATCCCCTTGGTTTACGAAGATAAATGGTTCACCGTGAATGTTAAGGCTTTGCCAGCGTCTTTGTCGGAGCAAGGGAAGCGGGGTGAGAAGTCGAAAGGGCATGAGGATTTTTGGGTTTCTCAAAGCACGGGTAGCTCTCAAAGCAAGAATGTCTCGCAAGATTCTAGGAGGAATTTGAAGCGTCGTCCGTGGAGGCAGGGTCGCCCATCTATAGAGGGATCTTTGAGCATGCATGGGGGCGTGCAGGGAGGCTCAAGCACTATTAGGGTTGGAGGTCTCTCAGGACGGGTTAAGAAGGTGTGGGTAAGGAAATTTGGACCGCTACTCAGGCCCACCTCTACTGAGTCGGTCGAAAGGTTCGTTGAGCCTGCGTCTGATACTGCTGGTCTAAAGGAATCGGGCTTAATTAACTATTGCAATGGGCTTGTTTCAAGCCCCAAGCCTGGTAGGCTGTCCGCGGGTTCGTGAGACTCCCTGGTTCGGTTTTTTCTGTCGGAGTTAAGCTGTATGCGACCGAGTAACCCGGTTCAGTTCCATTTAATCCTTTCTAATTGCCCATAGGTTTCAGAGAGGAATTTTTAGGCTTCCTTTTCTAAGATGATGTAGCTGTTCTCAGGCATATCGGTGGTGGTTCGCTGTCTTTCTCCAGGTGTTATTGAAATCATATTCGAAGAGGATTCTTCCCCCTCAAGTCGTGTAGAGATGTTGGGGGACAGTCAAGGGGCGGCTGAGGCTTCTCCTCTGGTGTCCCTGCGCAATGATTCGAAGCCGTTCTCCCCTTCGCAATCGGACCGTGAGGTTGGGAGTTCCACCGACTTTGATTTCCCCTCCCCGTCTTGTGTTGCTGATAGTCAGCCAAAGGTATGGAGTCAAGATTTATTTCCCTTTGATCTGGGCACTTTGGAGTCTACAAGTGTTGAATTGGGGGTTATGTTTTCGTTGGATGGAGTTGGAGGCCAAGATGAAGTTGAGCGGGTTATTAGAAGCCAGGCTTGGGACCTACACCAGAGGAAGGTTCGTCCGTGCAGAACGAAGCTAGAAATGGAAAGACTTCGTCTCGGACTGAATGTGGCGACTCCTCTAGGGCCTCGTCGGCGGGCGAGGAGGGATGATTGATGGGTTTTCTTGATTCTATGGATATGTTAGTCTTAGTTTGGAATGTGAGGGGGCTTGGAGACAGTGACAAGAGAGCCAGAGTTAAGCGCTTTGTCAGCGGCAGGAGACCCAAAATTGTGGGATTGGTGAAAACAAAATGGAGAATCTGTGATGATTCTTTGATCCGCAGTGTAGGCGGGGTTTCGGATGCAGGGTGCGTGGCCAAAGATGCGGATGGCAGCTCTGGTGGGATAGCTGTCTTCTGGGATAAATTATTTGTCAACGCTCTCGCAAGCTTTGTGGGTAGGTATTTCCTGGAGGTCAAGTTCCAAGAAATTGAGACGCAAAAGACTTGGCATCTGGTTGTGGTGTATGGGCCGCAGGAGAGGGAGGATAAGCTTGATTTTATCAATGATCTTCGTGCTCGCGGGCAGAGTTGTCAAGATCCTATATGCATTGCGGGTGATCTTAATTTGGTTTGAAGTCACGATGAATATAGGGGTGCAAGACGTAACAATAACCTTATGGCTGAATTTAACGATGTGATTGATGAATGCGGTTTCTTGGAGCTTCCTCTTAGGGGGAGCAATTTCACTTGGTGCAAAGGAGGAGACAGTAACTGCCTTTCTCGGATCGATCGAGCCTTTGTTTCTGTAAGTTTCGATGAGTTGTTCCCGGATTGCTCTCTCTCTGCACTTGAGCGTATTATATCGGATCATAATCCGCTGCTGTTAAGTTGGGGTGACTATGTCAGAGTGCACAGGCCTTGGAGGTTCGAGAATATGTGATTGGAGGATGGCAGGTTTTTCACCGGTCTAAATACTTGGCTAGCGGAGCAGATTCAGGGACATGGATGGGTTTTTCGGTGGTCTAGGAGATTACAGGCTCTTAAAAGCAAGATTAAGGTCTGGAACAGGGAGGTTTTCGGGACTTGAACAAGAAACTTGAGGAGCTTACTACTTCGGTACACGGCATTAATCAGCAGGAAGAGTCGCGGTGCTTGATGATTGAGGAGTCTAATAAGAGGGAGTGCTTGCTCATTGAGATTGGGAAGATTCTTGATTTCTTGGAGATTTCGTGGCGGCAAAAGTCCAAGGAACTATGGCGGCAAAAAGGAGATAGGAATTCAGGGTTTTTTCATAGAATGGCGAATTATAGGAGAAAGGTGAATCGCATAGGATGTATTAAATCAATGGGGTTCTCACTGAAGGAAGGGATGAAATTGCTAATGGGATTGTGAACTTCTATATTGGATTGTTTCGTGAGGATATTAAATCTTGTCCTTTCCCCGGTATCTACGACTGCAGCAGGATCAACGAGGCAAATATCCGTTTTCTTAGTAGGCCTTTCTCGGAGTTGGAGATTTGGGAAAGTATTGCTGAGTGTGATGGTGGCAAGGCTCCTGGAGCTGATGGGTTCATTTGGGAGTTCTACAAAAAGTGTTGGGGCTGAATTAAGGCCGATGTGATGAATGCTTTCGGGGAGTTCTTTAATTTTGGGTATCTTCCTAATAGCATCACTCATTCGTTCATCTGTCTAGTTCCTAAGAAAGATTCGGTGGAAGATATAAAGGATTTACGGCCAATTAGCCTGATGGGGAGCTTTAGTAAGCTGGTTAGTAAAGTTCTCTCTCATAGGTTGGGTTCCGTCCTTCCTCGGATTGTTTCCAAGTACCAGCACACATCTGTTATGGGTAGGCAGATCGGTGATGCCGGTTTAATCACATTTGAATTATTTGACAGCAGGAAAAAAGCAAGAAACCGGGTCTGATGTTCAAGTTGGACATTGAAAAGGCCTTCGATAATGTAAACTGGAATTGCTTGTTTCAAATCCTATCTCACATGGGTTTCTCTGACCAGTGGCATAAGTGGATTAAGGGTACCATGTGCAGCCCAAAAATCTTTGTCCTTGTGAATGGGGAATCAAAAGGTTTTTTCGATACTCAGAAGGGTTTGAGGCAAGGAGACCCTTTGTCACCTGGACTCTTCACTTTGATTAAGGATGTGCTTTTTTATGATCTCGAAGCTTAGAGTAAATGGGAAAATGTCTGGGTTCTTCATGAACAAGGAGAGCGGTTGGGGGGGGGGGGCAGGTCACTCATTTGTTGTTTGCTGATGATACTTTAATTTTCTGTGACGCAGAGTATGACAGGTTGTCAAAATCCTCGCTACTCTTGTCTGCTACCAGGCGGTCATGGGGCTTAGGATTAATCTGGATAAATCTGTTATGTTCACTGTTGGGGATGTTCCGGATCCTGGCTTTTTTGCCTCTATCTTTGGGTGCAACTGGAGTAATGAGGTTTCCAGGTACTTGGGCTTTCCTTTAGGGCCCAAGCCTAACGCAGTATCGCTGTGGGATCCTATTATCGAAAAATACAGGAAGAGGCTCGAAGGATGGAAAGGAAGGTACTTCTCTTTCAAAGGCAGATTGACCATGATTAAGGCGGTGCTCTCGAACCAGGCAGTTTACTACTTCTCCCTTTTCCGTGCTCCCGCCTCGGTTATCAAAAGTCTGGAAGGTACCCAAAGAAGGTTTTTGTGGAGTGGATCGGGCGAAAGACATAAAATGCCTTTGGTAAGTTGGGAAACCTGTAAAGCCCCTTTTCCTCGGGGTGGCCTTGGAATTATGGACCTGGCGGCCTTTAATAGAGCAATGTTCGGGAAGTGGTTGTGGCGCTTCGCTACGGAAAGGGAAAGTTGGTGTAGGAGTTTGGTTTCTTGCAAATATTCGAACCATCTCTCGGAGTGGGGCACTGCGAGATGCAGGCAGGGTTTTTCTGGTTCGGTGTGGGCGAATATCTCTAAGGAGTATGATAATTTTTGGAGAATGACTAGTATTGAACCCGGTAATGGCGATTGGGTCTCCCTTTGGCATGATTGCTGGATCCCAGGTGTTGTTCTCGCAGATGCTTTCCCAAGGGTTGCTGCCGCCTCTTGCTTACCGAACGCTAGGGTCTCCGATGCCATATCCCTCGCAGGTGAGAGTCACTGTTGGTATGTTCCTTTGCTTACTAATCTTAGGGGGGGAGGGGGGAGAGGCTGAGAGGGAAAGGGTTGTTCTTATGGATCTCCTTAATTCTTTAGGCTCCAGTCGTGTGACTAACGGGCCTCGTAGGCCAGTTTGGCTCCCCTTTCCGGAAATTTCCTTTTCTGTTCGTTCCATGTACAGGTTCTTGACTGACGAGAAGCATATGGGTTTCTCCGATTTTCCGTTTGAGTCCGTTTGGCGGCGCTCCATCCCTACAAAGATTTGCTTCTTTGTATGGTTAGTTGCGCACAAACGTATTCTCACTTAGGATAATCTTAAGGCAAGAGGTTGGTATCTTGCAAACAGGTGCGAGCTTTGCGTCCGGGATGAAGAGGATATCAACCACATCTTCTCCTTGTGTCTGTTCACTAAGGAGGTGTGGAGAATACTGAAGATGGCTTGCGGATCAATCGAGACCCCTACTAGCGACATTCTAGCTACAGAATGTCCTACTTGCTCTAGAAGATGGCCTACTTGCTCTGCTGGCAGTGTGGAGAGCTGGTTCCTTTTTGGGGTGTTCAATGCGGCGTGCTGGCAGGTTTGGCTTGAGAGGAATAGAAGAATCTTCCAGGGCATTAGTCTGCACATTAGAGCTGTCACTCGCAAAGTGCTAAGAGACGCGGTTGATTAGGCCATTGCTTTTGGCAAGGTGGACAAGGATCAAGGCCTGCAGTGGCTTGATTCCAAGCTGCAGAATGCCTAGTTTGATCGAGTCACGGCCTGTAGTGGCTTGATTCTAGTTGGTCTTTTGAGCGGTCACTTTGGCTTTTGGTTGTTGCTGTATTGCTGGGTTTGCTTTGTTTTCTCGGTTGTATTTGGGTGGGCGTTTGATGGTGTTTGTGGGCTAGCAAGAATGGTTCGGTCCATTTAGCTAGCCGGTTGGCCTTGATGTTTGTCTCTCGGCTTCCCGACCCTTCCCTTTTTCCTTTTCTTTTCCTTTTGTTTTTGTTCTTTCATTGTGTTGCTTTTTTGGCGGTTTGGTTCTGCACCTTGCAAACCTCCGCTCCCCAGACATTTTGTTGCTTTTTCTTTGGTTTCTCTTAATGCAGTTTAATCACCATTATCAAAAAAAAGAAATCCAGGGTGGTTGCTGCGGCTATCAAGCATTTAATTGAGCAAGATCCTGACCTGAAGGTGAAATTCATAATCGCTGACATTGCAAGTCGTTATGGTTATATGATTAACTATAAGAAGGCGTGGCATGGAAAGCAGAAAGCTCTGGCCGCCGTATTTGGTGATTGGGAAGAATCATATGCATTCCTTCCCAGGTTGATTTTGGCATTGGAGGCGTCTAACCCTGACACTGTTTTCTCCCCTCGATACCAAGATGAAGAGATACAACCGCCAGAGCCAGGTAACAAATGCCATTTCAGACGACTTTTTTGGGCATTCAAGCCATCTATTGATTGTTTTGGCTTCTGTGTCCCTGTGATCCAAGTGGATGGTACATTCCTTACCGGCAAGTATAAGGGCACTCTCCTGATTGCCAGTGGGGCGGGTGCAAACAAACAAGACTTTCCTTTAGCCTTCGCCATTGTTGAGGGAGAGAATGCTGATAGCTATGGATGATTTTTTCGGCAAATTCAGCTCCACGTCACTAGGAGGACAAACCTGACAATAATCTCTTATCGGCATGCCGGTATTAGAGCTGCCATCTTAGGTTTGGATCTGTCCTGGAAGTGGTCCCAAAGGTGGTGCATACGACACTTCAAGAGCAATTTAAACTATCATTTCAAGCGAAAGAAGCTTGCTGATAATTTGTGGTTGATTGGTAAGCTCTCTATTGGTTGTTTAATTTTGTCAAATAACAATATCTCATATCAAATTCAATGGTACACTTGTTAGACTTTTTCTAAAGAGATGCATGCCTAAGGAAATGGGGTTTTAAGCGATTATCATGGTCCTCCCATTTCCTGAGAAAATTGGGTTTTTATCGTATTGGTTGTTTGGTAAATAATTTAATCGTATTGGTTGTTTTAAATAATTTAATCGAATACAATGCAACACTCGTTAGACTCTTAGAAGAGGTATACATCTTCTTAGAAACACAGCCTTTTTGACAGAAAAAGGGGGGATCCGAGGATCTCTTAATATCTGATTTTCCCAGGAAATAGGAGGATCATGATAACCGCTTAAAACCCTATTTCCTTAGACGTGCATCTCTTTATAATGAGTCGAAGTAAGTGACGCTATGTATTCAATTAAATTATTGAAAACAGATTAAATTATTTCAAATTTAGTTTATATTCCACTAAGTACATTAGCAAAACAAAAGAAAGACAAATGATGAAGAACTGTATGTACCTCGTGATCGTTCCAAACATCCCTTGAACGGTGGTTGGGTTGGTCGTACAAGTCGGTTGGATCAATAGGTCCTTGATCCAAATAATAGCGTTGGTTGTATATATCCACGTCGTCCCCAACCCACGATAGAATAACAACAATCGTTACTACATATAATAATTAAAAAGCTTATAAACACAACAAAAATTGACTAGAATAATGAGTACATACCGCTTGAAATTCATCATAATAAACTCCCTCTCCATGGAACCACTCGTCCATTTTTTCGCGAAAGTCGGACAAAAATTCGGCTAGTTTTGAGGGAAAAACCAAAGAAAAATTTTCTGATGGCAGATCGGACTTAGCCGCAACCAACAGACCACTATTTCCTAAGCTTTTGGGAGGGGAGGGGATAGAGAGATAATTTTAGAAAGAGAGTGAAGAATGGGTTGTGGTGTGAAGAAATAAGAGAGGGGGGTATTTATACTACTCAAACCGCACCCTCCAGGGGTGGTCTGGTAATTTTGCACTCAAAGAAACCGCTCCCTCCTGATGCGTTCTCACTTTCTTGAGGCGCTGACCGCACCTGCCAGCTGCGGTCTTCGATTCATGGCGCGGATCTCTGAGGTGGCGTGCGGTCCGCCGTTGGATCGCCGCCTTATCCAACGGTCTTGAAGGTCGCTCCGCAGCAAACTCAAACCGCAGCTTCCTAGTGCGGTTCACTGGCTGACGTGACACAGACCGCATCTCCAAGGTGCGGGTTTATAAAAATGATGCTATTTTTGTAATTTTTATGGGTTGGGTGCTATTTTTGTAATTTTTTTAAAAGATGCTATTGTTGGAAAAATTCCAATTTTTTCATGGGTTAATGAGCTTTTTTACTTCAACTTAAAAACAAATAAATCGATCAATTGTAAAGCATGTGATGACAACCTATTTTTATAAATAATGGTTATTTAATTTTTCTCCTCTAGGATGTCCATCTGTTGAAGTGTTTTATGTGGTCTTCGTTGCTGTTTTTCACAATTGCATGCTTGCGTTTTTGTTTAATTTTTGTCTAAATAATAAAAGTGCATCATCATTATAAGAAAATATATATATACATATTGTAATTATACAAAAATTGGTTTAATACTTAGTCGATATACCCATGTTCATTTTTTGGTTGGACTGACGGAAATTTCATAATAAAGTGTTAACTTTTTTTTTTTACAAAAGATAATCTTATATTGATCAGAAAAATAGATAGCTACATCCTGGAGTTCAGCCAGGCCTGAAAATCAAAGAAACGACTCCTAGCCGGGTACAAAGAGAGGGCTTTACGAGCCACCATATGGGCTACCCTATTACAACGCCGACCAATAAATCGAACACGAAACCCAGTAGAGCTGTTGAAATATTGCAAAAGTTCCTCCAGAACAGCACCAACTCGGTCATCCCTGGCATCCGCCTGATTGATTTTATCAATGAGCACCTTAGCATCACCTTCAAACTGCACTTCCGAGAGGCAAATAGATAAGCACCAGAAAACAGCCTCCCGGAGGACAAGCAATTCCACCACCAAGGGGTCATCCATGCAAGGCAATTGGATCCCCTTAACCAGCCAAATATCTCTCGATTGGGTTAGAAAGATCAACCCGCCAGCCGAATGCGAGCCTCGCCTAACCGCCCCATCCCACATACAGACTATACCACCAGGCCCGCGAGATCGTGTACCAGGAGGAACCACTACCGGGGACACCTCCCTGGGGGCCCTCTCTATAGGCAGCCGAACCCACTCCTCATACTGCTGGTGGAACTGACGCATCAAGGCTGGAAACCCGAACTGCTTACCTTCAAACACAACCCGATTCCGCGAGCGCCAAATCCGCCAGAGGACTGCCACCACAGCCATGATAAGAGTAGGCTGATGAAGCAGAGCCAAAAGCCGCTTTAGAAACAGAGGGAAGGTATGCCGCGGGAGCCCCTCTCCTAGGTACCCCAGACCAGAGTAACCCAAAGGGAACGAGCCACAGGGCAATCCAAGAACAAATGCTCCATAGTTTCAGCACTTGCCCAACAAACCTGACATCTAGGGTGCACCGGGACACGTTTTCCAATAAGGGCCTCCGTGGTAGGCAAAATTCGATTGAGGATTTGCCAGACAAACACTTTGAGTTTCGGAGGGATATTTGCATCCCACACACGAATCCAAGAAACCTTATCCATCCAACCAACCGTTGTCCGCCACCCCCCTTTCCTTCTATCAATATCAACAGCTAAATGGTAAGCAGATTTGACCGTGAAGACCCCATCAGCCGTACCATGCCAGATGAGCCTATCCTCTACATTCTGCCTCGGAAGGGGGATAGCTTTAATGGCCCTGCATGTAGGTGGATAAAACCATTGACCTAACTTATGGTCATCCCAACGTCCCTCTCATGGGCACATAACCTCCGCAACTGGTGGGTCCCCTCCTTCTGGCAGAACCCGAGGGTTATAACAGGGGGATCCATCTGGAGCCGAGGGATCCAGTTAGAGTTCTATAAAGATGCAGCCTGGTCGTTCCCAATTTGCCATCGTAGACCCTTAATAAGCAACTCCCTTCCAAACAGGATGCTTTGCCACCCCCACGACGGGCGGGACCGAGCAGAGGCATCGAGAAAAGAAACAGTGGGGAAGTACTTTCCTTTGTAAACCTTTGCTAATAGGGACTGAGGTTCCATAAGGATTCGCCATCCAATCTTTGCCAGAAGAGCTTGATTGAATTGCTCAAATCGACGAAACCCCAACCCCCCATCATGTTTGCTACGGCACAGATTCCGCCAGGAAACCCACCGGATCCGAAAATGATCCTCAGCCTCCACCCACCAAAACCGGGCCACATGCCTATCCAAGAGCCTACATAAGGAAAGAGGAAGTTTAAAACAAGACATCACATGCAGTGGCAAAGCCAGGGCAACCGATTTAATCAAGGTCTCCTTAGCAACCCATGACAAGGTCCTCTGTTTCCAACCCTGGAGTCGCTCAAGCAGCTTTTCCTCCAGATACCGGAAGGTGGCCATCTTGGACCGCGCAATAAGAGTCGGCAGACCAAGGTACTTATCATGAACCCCTACAGCGCCAACTCGCAACACCGAGGCCAAGAACTCCTGGTCCTCCCGAAACACATTCTTACTGAAACAAACTGCCGACTTATCCAAATTCACCCGTTGGCCACTCAATTCCTCATACTCGTTGAGTACCTCAATCAAGTTTTCACACTCCTGGAGAGTACCACGTAGGAACAAATACGAATCGTCTGAAAAATATATATGCGAGATGCGGGGCGTACGGAGAGCCACTTTGACCCCCTCCAGTCTTTTGTCCGAAATTGCCTTACGAAGAAGCGCCGCAAACCCCTTCGTGCAAATCACGAATAAGAGAGGAGAGAGGGGGTCCCCTTGCCGCAACCCCCTAGAAGGAGTGAAATACCATGAAGGAGTGCCATTCATAAGAACAGAAAAAGATGAGATCGAAGACACTCGCGAATCCACCCTTGCCAGATAGAGTTAAAGCCCATCTTATCCAAAATCGCAAGGAGAAACGGCCATTCGACTCTATCATAGGTCTTTTCCATGTCAACCTTTAGAGCCATGAACCCTTTCTTACCACGCGATTTTATCTTTAGATAATGCATTAACTCATGTCCCAGAAGAACATTCTCAACAATTTGACGTTCACGAATGAATGTGTTTTGACCCTCTGAGATAATCTCTGGCAATAGGCAGGCAAGACGCTCCGCCATAATGTTAGTAATGACTTTATAAATAAACTGGCATAAGCTGATTGGCCGCAGCTGCCGCATAGATTCCACATTATCAACCTTGGGGATCAGGGTGAGCCATGTATGATTGAAGCTACGGAGCATCTGACTCGTAGCAAAGAAGGAGCACACTGCCGCAATAACCGACTCACCCACAATATCCCAGAAGGCCTTAAAAAATTTACCAGTGAATCCATCCGACCCAGGCGCCTGCTTCGACCCCATAGCAAACACCGTTTTACGAACCTCAGCAGGGAACCTCAGTCGTGAGACTGGCATTCATCTCCGCGGTAACACTACGATCAATAGGCAAGGATGCCACCCTCTCAGCCATATTACCCACATGGTTTTCCGTTGTAAAAAGGTGCTGATAGAAAGAAGTAGCAATACCAGCTTTCCCATTCTCGTCACTAACCCAGTCTCCATTCTTGGTACGAAGGCCAGCCACAAAATTTCTTTTACGCCGAGTTCTGGTCACCGTATGAAAATAGGACGTATTCTTATCCCCTTTCTTCAACCAGTGAACCCTCGATTTCTGCTGCCAATAAATTTCCTCCGCCTCCCATTGACGGTTCAATTCGACCTCCAGTCCCCGGATCGCATCCCAGTCAATAGGATGGATCAATTTGATCCTATCAATCTCGCTTTGGAGGGTCCTAATGTTCCGGAGGGAATTGGTCGTCCCCACTCTACTCCAATCATATAAGAGATGACGAAGTTTCTTGAGGCGCTCCCAAAGGCAGAACATAGGGGTGCCCTGGATTTCCTCCTTCCAGACATAGATAGTCATAGCCCTAACTTCCGGGTTATCCGCCCAACGGGCATCAAAGCGAAAGAGAGGCAGGCTATTCCGAGTATAAGGTTTATCGGATAGGAGGAGGGCCCTATGGTCTGAACCTTGGTCCGTAAAGTGTTTGACCAAGGTGTCAGGAAACCGATCAATCCAGAGCTGGGAGCAGAAGGCTCTATCCAACCGCTCACGAACACAGGCACTACCCATTCTCTTGTTCGTCCAAGTGAAAAGGTCACCCTGGAACCCGGGATCATGAAGACCCAGACTATGAATAAAATCGCGCAAGCTAAGAGAATTATTAGCATTCCAAGGATTGCCCCCATCTTTTTCACTCGCACTAAGGATAGTATTGAAATTGCCAATAATCACGTAAGGGAGATGGAAATGATAACAAATTTCCTGAAGACGAGCTAATTGGGCGGTTCTAATTGAAGCAGAACAGCTAATATAAACACACACCACGATATAAGAAAAGTCCACTTCATTAATTTGGGAGCAAATACAGAAGTTGGACGAATAAAAAACCGAAGCATTCACATCCGGAGACCAAGCTAACACTAACCCTCCTGACGCATCAACAGCATCAAAAAAAAACACCGAGAGATATCAAATCCCAAACCGCGCATACGACGGGAGACGACACGCCGGCTTGATCGCGTTTCAGAAAAAAACATGAGGTCCGGTTTATTTGAATAGACCATACCCAAAGCCGTTTGGAATGTGAGGGACGGTCCAATGCCTCTCACATTCCAGGCTAAAAGCCTCATTTATCAGATTGGGGCCACTCCAGGCTGGCTTCCTCCACCTTTTCAAGAACATCAGTGACTTCCAAAAATTGTTTCTTCGGCGTGGGCGGGACCCCCGTCTCCCCCTCAATGACCTCAAAGGGTCGTTTTTTCAACCCAGGAGGCGGATTGAGCATATTGGACCCGTATTCATCAAACAGACCAGCCTCCATCACAATTGGTCCATTGGTCTCAGTCCCAGCATCTTCGCCTTCATTCCCGGTTACAGCCACCTTCTCAGCAATAGTCAGACCTGCCGCGAATGCTGCAACCACTTGGCTAACCCGGCCCTTGGAAGGCGGACAAGTCGTTTTGGATGCAACTGGAGGGGTCCTCTTTTTTATCACATAGTTTTGAGAATCTCCCCCAGACAAAGAACCGTCCGATACACTATCCGCCATGGCAGCCGCCATCATGTCCTCTCCTGAGGTATTGGCCGGGGCGCTCAAAGCCTCAGCAATACTAGCAGCATCGGCTACCTTCTCCCCATCACACGGGGAAGCTTCTCGCATAGAGGATTGCGCAGCCACAGTCTGCTTATCCTTTCTCAGTTTACGTCCACCACGCGAGGTCCTTGACTGGGATTCACCCACGTCCACGCCTGGCTCGATCCCATCACGAGAAACAGGCCCACCAACCAGCTTCTTCAGCGGCTGTGATTTCGGTCGCCGCGATCTCCTCTTCCCCGGCTTCTCCATGACTGGCTCCATCGGAGTGACCTGAGGCGCCGAAGTCTTCGAGGATCCAGTCTGCATGGGTTGTGCCGACGTTGCATGGGCAGCCACAGGAGGCACGTCCGCCATGTCATCATCCGAATCCTCCTCAAGGATGAGGCGGCGCCGGCGGGACTCCTCCTGAATCATTGCCGCACACCCACTGATCGACTTCGGAACCAGCTCCGGTCGAACCACCTGAGCTTGTCGGGAATGGGCCGCCACCTCGCCTACAGGGGATTCTTGAACAGCCGCCATCTTCTTTTTCCCCAACTTCTTTAGACCACCATTGCCAATTCGGATTTTGGGAGAACGGTGGAGAGTAAAACCCCGCGGACTACTACGAGCAGCAGGGGAGCGAACCGACCCCTTCCCCCGCCGCGACACCGATCCATCCAAATCACCCGACCCCCTAGAAGGTTGGGCGGGGACAGGTTTCGCCATTTGCACCGAAGTTTGAGCATGGCTTCGAGCCCCACCAGCTGATTCACCTCTTTTTGTCCCCACAAGATTACGATTTTGGCGATTTATCCAAACCGAACGCCGTGACACCCCAAGTGGACGGGGATCACCATCTTCCTCATAGATCTTCCATCCCACCTTTTTGGTTGACATATGAGGGCCGAAACGCTCTTTACCATGCAGCCGGTTAAAGGTACAGTCACGACGAGCATGGCCAACTCGGCCACAATGGAAGCAAAAGCTCGGAAGGAATTCATACTTTAGGCTAACCCAGAAATTATCAACTTCCTCACTGGCCACCAGAAGCTGCGAGCGGAGAGGCTGGGAGAAGTCAATAATAGTATTAACTTTAACAAACGCTCCCCAGTCTCCAAGCAAGCAAAAACTCCGGAATCCAACACCTGACCAAACACGGCAACGACCATTTTCCGCCCAAAGAGCTTGGTACAACAGTCCTCCTTAACTCCCCATAGTTGAATACGAAATGGAGCTTTAGCCATCTCATCAAAAGTTCCTTTTGGGATAACTGGAGACCAGGGGCGTAGGGTGAGTAGCCGATCTTTAATGACCCACGGGTTCCGAGCGAGAGCCCACTTCTTGGCCTCCTCGTTCGGCAACATAATCTCATAAAGCCCATGCTTAGTACGCGTGACCTTGAGCTGCCCACGGATCTTCCCAGCATCCAGCAGCCCATCACGCAACTCCACCGTGGTGATTTGATCATTAGTGAATAAGCGACCAAGGAGGGTTCGAGAAGCTCGAAATCGGGTCGATTGCACCTCCTCCAGGGAGAATTGAACCACTTGGTCCTCTGTTACGTGGGACATCGTCTCCAGCACCTGACAAGAAGATGAAGAGCTCGTATTAAATCCATGTAGATCACACCCTAGTACCTCGTCCAAAGAAGGTCCACCATGCAAAGACGGCAGAGGACGAAGTAACATAACAGGTGATGAGAAAGCTGGAATAGCGAGGCGATAAGGCAAAGAGGGTCGGGAATTTAAAATACCCCATATACCTGAGCAATTACGAAGCGAAGGCACGAGGGAAATAGCGTCAACTGCAGCAGGCTCACCAGGGCGCCGAAGTGAATAATTAGGGATGCTATTTCGCCCAGGCGAAGGGGGTTTAAATAAAAGGCCGCTACTTCTGTAGAAACCAAGTCTCAGAGGCCTGTGGCTAAATAGAGTTTGGGAGCAAGTAGGGAAGGGAGTCCCACTCCGAATAGGATCCCATCGAGATTTTTCCCGTTTAGGAGGGATCCGCAGGTAACCTCCCAACAATCCCGAGGTGCTAGGGGAATATAATTCAGGATCAATTTTTAAAACGCAGTTCATCCCTAAATCTAGGGATTGGGAAGCTACCGTCCACGTGGATACGCCTGGGGAATCGCCATCGGACCTATCGGTCGACTCTGCCGGGGAGCATGATAATCGCCGATTGACTACCTGCGATCGAACTTCCGCCGCTTCCCTAACAAAGTCACGCTCCCCTAGGCTGAACTGGACATGAGATACCATCGGTGGCTCTCTAACAAAATCAATAAACCCATCAGACATGGATAACAGCGATTCCTCGCCTACCAGATCTGATGACGAAGGGAGCCAAAATCTCCATTCTTGTATTCGAACCATTCTGCATTTTTTCGCAGGACTTGATTATAATACTTTTGTCGCTCAAAGGATGATGATCCTCTTGAGCCCAATCACGGTTGCGTTTGCGGAGCACCCTTTTTGAGCAGCAATCCTTACGAGGGAGGCATCGGGAAGTTCTAGGGTTGCCGTTCTCCCTCCTTGGCCGCCCACACGATGTTCCGAGGCCGCAATCGACCACCACGGACATCCTATCCCTAGCAAGCTTATACCATTCATTCTTCTGATTCAACAAGCTGATCAGAAAGAGTGAGGCAAGGAATTTCAGAAGCCATCTACCCAGCCTACACGGTTAGTCAAAGAGAGAGGAGAGAGCTCCTCTCATGTTTTTTTTTTGTTTTTTTCTCGTTGCATAATAAAGTATAATAAAGTGTTAAGGATTGCGGGCAAAATCTGTAAAGTTATGGAGACTAGTGCTATGATGGTTGTGTGAAATGTGCTTCCAACCTGTGTCTAGAATTGGATATTTTTTATTGACAGAAGTGTAATGTAAAGTCAATAGAATCGGTCAAAAGGTTTGTGTCCTTTTGGTGATGCCGCGCCGTGTAGCACGGCGGAGGCCTATGTACATGTATTATGTGGCCCGTTATAATGCTTTATTAGTATTGTTAGTCTAAAATTAATTTTTTGTTAACAATTTTGTTAGTAATATTGACTGAGAAGAGATATATGACGGTCAACATCCAATTTAATTTTTTTGAAAATTTTGGCTAGTAAATTATATTTACCTAAACCCAACTAAACTCATTGATTATGGGTAGAGTATGGGTGAGACATATATGAGTCTCGAAGTTTGTAGATGGGTTTGGGTAGGTTATGGATATTTACTTTCATAATCTAAATGTTTATGAGTTGGGTATGGATACCCATTTATTTGAGTGTGTTTTAATTACACATACAAAAATTAGATCTATTTGCAGAACTTCAATAGTTTAGGTGCCAAAATGTAATACACAAAAATTTAGGGAATAAAATGTAATGTTCCGTCAATATGTGAGGACCTATATGCCAAAAAAATAAATTCACGTTATAAATCTAAAGATCTATTAAGTTTAAGTACATAAATGTAATTTGCATAGTTGACACTTAATTTGTTTTACTGTGATGTATTTAAGATGATAATAATTTACTTTTATAGAAAATGAAAACTATTTATTTGATATGTGTAGATATCTAGCTAAACATTCCATGTATTGAAAATTCTAGCACGAGTGAAAAAGAAAAACTCTAGACAGAAGCAAAAAGAATACAAACTGGAACACGCCTTCAAATTTCATAGTGAAAAATGACAACTTTCTAATAAATAATAACCATATATATTTATTTTTAATTGGACTCGACATTGAGTTGAAAAAGAGTGGTTCATGGTTCAATTATTTTTTTCTCTAGACTGTTGGTGAGTCGTGTATGGACCGGTCATACTTGTGATTAGAATACATAAAAATAGTATACTAATTAGGGTTAGACGAAGAAGGCAAAAGAAATAAAGAATGAGTTATGGAAGGCGAGTCAAAAATGAAACGAAGAGAAAGTAGATGATGGAAAGGTTTGGACCAATTCTTTTAGTTGGCGGTCAATACAATAGTCAACCGTTTCACGTAGCAATTTATTGACACTTGCTTATTTAGATGTCGCATATCTCGTTACATGTACTAAATTAGTTTATAAATTCGCTCTTACAATATTTTAGAGTCGTCTTTCTTTTATCATTTATATAATATTTTATATTAATATTATACTTTTATGTTATGGTGGATTGGATTCGTGAATTGGTTCAAAAGGATGGGTGGATTGGATTCATGAATTCAAGTGAAATCTAAATGGACCAATATGTAAATTTAAAAAATTGTAGGTATGAAAATCTCATAAAATGTAGATACCAAAACATAATTATTCAATGATTTTACATTAAAATTAAATTTGAGATATCAAAATTTAAAATGTACATTATAGTGACGAAGTTGTGATTTAATTAAATTTGGGGTATCAAAATATAAATGTTTATGCAACGGTGACCAAAATTTAGCTTAAAATTAAATTTGGGTATCAAATGTAAAATATTCATCATGATGACTAAGTTGAGATTTAATTAAATTATGGGTATCAAAATATGAATATTATACAACAGTAACACTACTTATTAATAATAATAATAATAATAATAATAATAATAATAATAAGGGTCAACCAGCAAGGCAATAATAATAATAATAATAATAATAATAATAATAATAAGTCAAACTTTTGCAACTCTGTTAGTATGTTGTTAGAATTACAAGTCTAAGCCTTCCTTATATATACTATCGATTACAAAATTTCAGTCTTATCATTTTACCCTTGGTTTTAAGTAAACATTATTATTAAGCAATTACACAATTATATTGGAACCGACAATTTTTCCTGTTAGTATGAGTTTTTTTTTTTTTTTTGCTTTATTTTCTTCAAGCACTCTATTATAGGAGATAAAGCTTCACACTCATCCAATCGTATCGTGGGACAAGGATCTGTCATGAAAATGGCACTGCTCCAGGACAAAGCGCGAGCTCAAATTATTTGTGTCGACACCTCTCAAGAGGAAGATCAGTGATCATGAATAGACTTCTTTAATCTTTAGTAATTTGTATTTAATAGTTTGTAGGTGATTTTAAGTATTTTATGTTAATTACCATATTTACATCACCGGCTTTTATTGCACAAACATTTGAACCCACTTTTAGAAAATATTTGTTGAACCTTGCATTTGTTTTTGTGTTTATTTAGTATTACATGTGTCATTATTGTCCATTCTACGCTAACTTGGCATCTAATGAGTTCTCTTAAGTCTAACTTTAATATTTTTAAACCTTCAACGTGACTTCCTTAAATGATTAGTGGCCTTTATCTATCCAAATTATAAATAACATATGCATCTCAACCAAATACACGAATTACTTCAATAAATCGTTTTGGCATCTGTTACCGTTATGTTATAGTAATAAGATTGATCGCGAGGTTTTCCGAGCTGCGAGATAAATCTTAACGAGCGCTTGCTAGGGTTTTTGCGCTTGCGATGGCGGCGCACTCGCCGTCGACGACGTTGACAGGAGCGGGAAAGCCCCCAGATAATACTAGTGGGGTGAGGCGACCCTCGGAAGGCTCCTCTACTCCGGACGGGAAGAGCGCTAAGGAAACAGTTCATCCAAAAAAGAGAGTCCGAGCACTGAACATGTCTGGCCCGGGGTTGGAGGGTGAAGGGGCCACTGATACGGAGATGGAGGTAGAAAAGGAAGAGAGCGGAAAGGCCTCAGCCTGGCAGGGAGTGAAGGGGAAAAGCTGGAGCGAGGTGTTGCAACAGGATACGTGGTATGCGGCCGATTCTGATTCTGAAGACGTGGCCATGAAGGAGAGGGAGATGGATGATGAGATAGAGGACGAGGAGGACCCTACATGCCCTATGATCCCTTTTACGGCAGCTGAAAAAATAAAATGGCGTAGGGAGTGGAGGTCGGCTTTGGTCGTTAAAGGGCTAGGGCGGCGGGTGTCATACATCCCATTGGCTCGTCGTCTCAATTTTTTATGGGCAAGAAACGGGGAGATACAGATTTCGGACATGAATAATGGTTGCTTCTTAGTTCGTTTCAGGAGTCAAAAGGATTATGAAGGCGCGACCATGGGAGGGCCTTGGCTACTGGGTGATACCTATCTGACGGTTCATCGGTGGTTTAAGGGCTTTAATCCTTGGACAACAGAAGTGAAGTCAACGATGGTTTGGGCGCAACTCCCGGAGCTCCCAATAGAATTTATTAACAAGGAAGCGGTTATGAAGATTGGAGCAAGGTTGGGAAACCTTGTTAGAGTTGATCGGGCCACCGAACTTGGAGCTAGAGGCAAGTATGCTAGGATATGTGTTGAGGTTGATCTTACCCAGCCACTGATTTTAAAATTTAAAATCGAGGGGGTGACATACCTGGTACAGTATGAAGGGTTGGATGATCTGTGTACCGATTGTGGAACCTATGGAAAGCCAGCCGGCAAATGTCACTGCCACCCTACGGGGGTAGAGATGGAGACGCAGGGGATGATGAACGAGAAGACTAAAGGGGGGAAGACCCCTCTCAGGGCCGGACGTATGGTGATTGGATGAAGGCTAAAACACGTAGCCAATTTCAGGGGAGGAAGGAAGGTAGAGGAGGGAGGTTAGAGGGAAATCTTACAAAAAATAGGTTCCAGGAGCTGGCGGAAGAAGGAAAGAATGAGGAGAGTGTGGTTGTGGAGGAAACTGAGACAACTGAAGTTGAGAGGCAACGGGAAAGGGAACGAGAGTTGGGGAAGGTCACACTTGAACAGTCCCATGCAGAAGTGATAAAAACACATGCAGAGGCAAAGACCTCCGCTGCGGTGAACACGACGAGGCCAATTTCAGGGCCGATGATGCCAGGGAAAGATAAGGAGCCCTATGTAGCGAAGGTGCAGCTTCCGGATAAACAAACGAAACCACAAAACAAAAAATTGGAGGGGAGTATCAGTTCGAGGCAAGGAGATGGTAAGAAAGAAAATCGGAAGGGTGAGGCTACTAAGAGTAAAACTATAAAGAAAGATTCGGGGGGGGGGGGGGGGGGGCATCGATCCCAATTACAGGCTGAGGGTGCGGGGAACCGATCCCCTTCGGGTCATAAATGAGGCTATTAAGCTATAATTGCCGTGGCTTGGGAAACACACGAGCAGTTCGATCACTTAAGTCGCTTCTGCTGCAAGTTTCCCCCCGGGTTGTTTTTCTGATGGAAACGAAACAGCTTCGGTACGCGAACGAGAAGATACGGGTGGAGATGGGTTTTAAATTCGGGACGAGCTGGCCGTGTGATACATCGCGAGGAGGAAGAGCTAGAGGCATTTCGTTATGGTGGAAAGAGGAGATAAATGCACAGGTCATGAATGCGGATGGTCATCTCATTGATCTTAGAATAGAGGAAAGGCTGGAGGGAAGTTGGAGGTTTACGGGGGTCTACGGGTGGCCTGAGAGTGGGGAGAAACATCAAACTTTGGAGCTCATCCATAACCTGAAGGAAGATTGGAATGGCCCTTGGCTTTGTGGGGGTCATTTTAATTACATTATGACGGATGCGGAGAAGCAAGGTGGTTGTCCGGGTCGGGAAAGAGAAATGGGCGCTTTTACTTATTGTCTCGCAGAGGCAGGGTTACTCGATTTGGGGTTCAGAGGTTACCCATTTACTTGGGAGAATCGTCGAAGAGTGGGAGGATATATTGAAGAGAGGCTCGACCGGTTCCTTGCAAATGATGGATGGCGAAGCATGAAATTGCAGGCCCGTGTTTCCCATCTTGATTTACTGCGGTCCGATCATCGTCCTATCATTTGCGACACTTTGGGCGAGGAAGATGACGAAATCAAATGGGGATGGTCCTTCCAATTTGAATCTTTATGGGCAAAGCATGAGGGGTGCGCTGAACAGATACATGAAGCTTGGAATTCTTCTCCGGGTGACGCAATCTCGAAGTTGAGCGGGGTCCAATCAAAATTGACCAACTAGAGCCGAGCCACTTTCCCAAATTTTCGAAGGCAGAAGGAGAAGATTAAGAGGGCCATGAAAGCCCTTGAACACCGAGTAAAGACGGAGAACGTGTTGGAGTAAAGACAAGCCTTGCAGCGGGAACTCGAAGAGCTGGAGTATGATGAAGAAATCTATTGGCAACAAAGGTCCCGGACGGACTGGCTTCAAGGAGGGGACAAGAACACAAATTTTTTCCACCGCAAGGCCTCTGCAAGAAGACGAAGAAATACAGTACGAAAGATCCGGGACGAATCGGGATCGTGGTGGCGGGGAACGGAGGAGGCCCTACAGTGTTTTACTAAATATTTTGTTAATCTTTTTACTGCAGGTGAACGTCTGGCGATAACCCCAGTACTGGAATCCGTGGGAAACCGAGTAACGGACGAGATGAATGACGGGCTATTGAATCCATTGACTAGGGAGGAGCTATTCGGAGCTCTAAAGCAGATGGGTACAAGGAAAGCACCGGGAGCTGATGGAATGTCTGTTCTTTTCTTCCTCAAGTATTGCCATATTATTGGCGATGACGTTACTCAGTTGTTGCTTGGGGTGGTGGAGAATGAAGTGATGCCACAAGACCTAAACCATACGTTACTGGCTTTAATTCCGAAGGTAAAGGATCCGACTATGGCGAAGGAGTACAGACCCATCAGTTTATGTAATGTGATGTATAAGATACTATCGAAGGCCTTGGCAAACAGACCGAAGGTTCTATTAGATAAAATCATCTCACTGGAACAGAGTGCTTTTGTCCCGGGGCGTTTTATAGCAGACAATGTCATGACAGCTTTCGAATGCTTTCATACTATGAAGAGGAAGACAAAGAATAAGAAGGGGTATTTGGCGGCAAAGACGGATATGGCTAAGGCCTATGACAGGGTGGAGTTGTGGTTCTTGGAGGGGATTATGAAGCGGCTGGGTTTTGCGGATAGGTGGACTCGCTTAATAATGCTGTGTGTGCGATCAGTGTCTTATGCGGTTCTGGTTAATGGTCATAGGTCACAGACGTTTACTCCGAGCAGGGGATTAAGACAGGGGGACCCTTTGTCACCATATCTATTCCTTCTGGTCGTGGAGGGTTTATCGTGCTATACATCTCTTGCGGTCCGGCAGAAGAAGCTCCATGGGATTTCGGTTGCTAGGGGTGCCCCGGTTATTTCACATCTCTTTTTTACAGATGATTTAATCTTCTTTGGTAGAGCCACAGAGAAGGAGGGTCGGGAGTTGAGGAGAGTGCTGGCGGATTATCAAAAAGAATCCGGCCAACTGGTCAGTTTGGAAAAGTCGGAGGTGACGTTCGGTGCGAATGTGAAAACGCACCAGCGATTAGTGGTGAGCTCTTTATTGGGGATGAAGGTGGTGGAAAAACATGATATGGGTCTAAAAAGGCTCTTTTCCTCTATCTGAAAGACCGGGTCCGGAAGAAGTTGGCAGGATGGAAAGAGCGATCGATGTCTGCTGCTGCAAGAGAAGTTTTAATAAAATCAGTTGCTCAAGCTCAACTGACATATACTATGTCGGTTTTCAAGGTCCCCGACAGTATTCTTGATGAGATACATGGATTAATTACCCGATTCTGGTGGGGGAAGAGAGGTGACGACTGGAAGACTCCGTCGGTGGCAAGGGAATCGCTGATATGTACGAAGGAACAGGGTGGGATGGGCTTCAGAGACTTGAAGGGTTTCAACATAGCTCTATTAGCGCGGCAGCTATGGCACCTCCATCATCGCCCCAAGTCCCTAGTAGCCCGTATCATGAAAGCGAAGTATCATAAGAATGTCAATATTTTGGAGGCACGCATTGGCTATCGGCCCAGTTATGTGTGGAGAAGTCTGATGGGCGTTCAGCAATTCTTAGTTGATGGCCTTAGATGGAAAATTGGGAACGGATCAGCTGTCCGAATTTGGGGGGATCGGTGGCTGCCCTCGACCCCGAACAATTTTGTTCGATCTCCACTGATGGGCCTCCCGGTTGACTCGGTTGTACGGGAGCTGATTGATGAGGAGGAGGAAAAATGGGATGAGACGATCTTGGAAAGCTGTTTCCCAAGTGATATGGTGGACACGATCAAACAAATTCCCCTTCGCAACTCAACTGAACAAGATAAGCTAATATGGATGGACAATGATGATGGGAATTATACTGTAAAGAGTGGATATCAAGTGTGGTTGAGAAGGTTCTAGGAACAACATGACTCTCGCAGTGTGGGAGACCCGGCTCTTTGGAAATTGCTATGGTCGCTTAACTTGCCACCAAAAATCAAGGTGTTTATGTGGAGGTTTACGAGAGAGGCACTAGCATCGGGGGAGAAGGTGAATAAGAGGAACCCGGAGCGGAGTGGAGCTTGCCCATTCTGCGATCTACACGAAACACAGATCCATGCGTTCTTCGAATGCTCCTGGGCGAGCAGGATTTGGCGGTCGACACGGGTGGCTCGCTTTTTTGAACTGCGAGGCGATAGTAATTGCATGGATTGGGTCCAAAATGTTGTCAAGACAGTTTCGGTGAGTGAACTGTTCTGTTATGGGCACTTTGGAGGGAGCGCAATGCACATCTCTTTAATGGGAAGAAGATGGAAGAGTGTGACATAGGCCCCCGAGCACAGCTGTACCTAGAGGAATATCGCCACCAGCAGCAGGAGCGGCTTCAGACACCAACTCCACCTGCGAATCAGACTTGGGCGCGGCCACCAGCTGGAAGAGTAAAGCTTAATACGGACGTGGTTTGGATGATACAGGAGCGGGGCTTGGTGTGGTGGTGAGAGATCACAATGGCGCATTCATTTTGGCGGCGGTCAAATGAATTAAAGGAGTCCGTGATCCAACTTTGGGAGAAGCTATGGCTGTGGAGTTTGGCTTTCAATTGGCTTGACAACACCAGCTGGCCTCACCCATTGTGGAGACAGATTGTCAGGTGGTTGTTAACAAGCTGGCCGCGCTGGAGAGAGTCCAAACGGAGCTGGGCACGATTCTTAGGAACATAAAGAGGTTGGCGGCAGAGACTGGTGATGGCCAAGTGCAGTATGTAAGTAGGAAGACAAATGAGGCGGCTCACATTATGGCGCATACGAAAGCGAGATGGGATATGGCGGATGTATGGTTTGATAGACCACCGCCGAATCTGTTGGATCAGCTTGATAGCGATGATGCAACCTCTCTTTCGTCGTAATAAAGCTGAAGTGCAGGTTCTTATAAAAAAAAATAGTAATAAGATTGATCATATTTTATTGGGTTATAGGTATAATATGCCCTTCTACTATGACGTTTTATCAAACATGCCCCTCTACTATTTTTTACATCAAATATGCCCCTGTACTTTGAAAAAATTATCAATCATGCCCTTCTGTTAAAATTTCCATTGAAAAAATCGTCAATCATGGTTGAATTGAGATTTAGACGACCCGACATCGGCAAATGGGAGGGAAAATGTCAGTTTTGTCCCCTGTTTTATTTCCCTGGGTCTTTTCAAAGTGAAATTATTTGAATGATTTGATTATACAAAAAAATCAAAAAAATTCTAAAGTGAATTTATTAGGAATATTTTAGTCATTTGTGTCACCCAAACTAAAGTTCGGTCTTGGTTAACGGTTTTTTGATGAAAATTTGAACAAAATGGCATGTTTGATCATTTTTACAAAGTACAGGGGCATGTTTGATGTAAAACATAGTAAAGGGACATGTTTGATAAAACATCATAGTAGAGTGGCATATTATACCTATAACCCTATTTTATTTTTCTCCGGCCAAAGCTAGTTCCGAATATATATTTTAATCAGGAGTGGAGTATGGCTCGGGTTACGGCTCAAGACCCAGAGCAACAAAATCTCGATTATACTAGGGGTAATATAATTTTATATTGGGATGGTAATAATGGTATGATCGGTATTTTATAGGTTTGAATTTGTACACTACTATTATTTCCCATAAAATATTTTTATTTTTTAATATTGTACCCATCCGTAACCAATTTATTTGGGTAGTCCTAATTGCCTCTTCATTCACTTTATCAATATATGCGTTGATCAAATATCTCCCAAAAAAGTGCAATAATACTCATTAATAGGTTCACAACATTTTTATAAGTATTTCAGTAAATTTCATCTAAGAACCAAAAATGCGCAGCGAAGCGCGCAAAAACAAGTGGACTAGTGTATATAACAAGACTGGGATTTCAACAAACAGCCACTGTAGTAAAGTGCTTTATTGGATCTTGATGGATAATACATATGATACACAGTGTATTGTGTTTCACCATCTTGAGACTCTACGAATCTTCTTTTATATCGAGTTGTGCTTACTTTGTACTTAATGTTAGAATTGGGTGCTACTTTCATCCATACCTTTTACCTTTCACAACCTTTCTCTTTGGGATTATTCTATATGATAAATTTTATTTGGAAGGAGTTTTATAGTTTATTCGATTATATGGTTCTCTTCGCTGGTACTTGGAGTATTGAGGTGTTTCGAAAGAATGCACAACATTTCATTCATGAGAGAACTGAATACATTTTGATGAAGATTAAGACCATGAATGATATTAATTTGTTGCCTCGATGATGCATCTTTGGTGGTGTCACCCTAGCATTGCTTCTTCTCCCCTCGATACTTTATCATCTCGTCGTACAAGGACATCTTCCATCTTCGGGAGCATTTTCTCAAACGTTATATGTTAAGAAACACGTTATAATTACCAAAAAAAATAACTATCAAACGTCTCTCGTCATTCGAGAAAAGAGAAAAGCGCACGCAAATGTATGCCCAATAATAGTGAAAACACGTTTATAAATGAACGGACGGTACAATCCCTCCACACTCTGATCGTGCATGGTAACAGAATTTGAGTTCATATGTACTTACTTAGGGGTATCTCGTGTTCTTTCAAGTTGGGAATGCTCTTTGCCCTCCCATGTGATCAGTTAGATAAAGATGGAAGTCCCCTCACCAACTTCATTCCGATCGTGGGAGAGTCTAACACCGGACTGACGAAACTTTTGAAACCTTTTTCTTTTTTTGGCATATATGGAATGCTTTGCTTTAGCTTTACACACAAATGAACACTACTACTGCTACTACAGCATAGAAGTGAAGTATAGATATACACAAATCGGGTATTCGCTTAGTGTTGAGTGTGATGAAAGTGGGGAAAGCAAAGCAAAACCCTTTTCCTTTCCCTCCAACAAGAAAAAGGATATGCAAACATCCCTTTTCGAGTTGTCCTTTTCTCCCTTCTTTGTCTGATATTAATGGCTCGGTAGGGATACGTGGCATCGGTTTTATCACAAAGATGATAAAATTGTATAGGAGATTGTACTGGAAAAGTCAATAGTATGATATATTATGTTGAAATCGTGATTTTTCCATAGTTCGACTATTTTTAATCACTAACCGCCAACCGATCTAGACTCTGATAGAACATTTTTTCAATCGAATTGCCGGTTCCACTAACACTATTTTAGCAACGAACCCGATAATGGAGGGTTGGAAAATTAGGTCAGGAGTCCACCGAACAGGGGGATTGTTTTTAGGGTTAGAAGAACGAACGACGGTCCCAACTAGCTTGAAAATTGGGGTCAAGCAATTGAATTCTTAATGGGTTGGCTGTTTGGTCAAAGCTGTCGAGTATAAAGCCATGAATTTGCAATTTGAAAAAAAAGGAAAAAACAAAAAACCGCTTTGCAAAAAGGAAAAGAGGAAAAAGAGGGAGAGCGACGGGGAAAGAAAAATATATCCGAAATTGCCCCAAAGATGTGGGCCCAGCCAGTGAGCCCACACAACCGCACGAGACGTTTTTATGGGTACAAGGCCTTCTGACTTCTGAGTTCTGACGGTGGCATCAGAAGAATAAATCGAAGGTATTTTTTTTATGGTCAATCGAAAGCCCTGTCAAGTTTACCAAAAAAAAGAAATTTAAATTACAAAAATAAGCCCTGCCAAGAAGTATCTTTTTATATATTTTGCCAGAATTTTTTACATTAAAGAATTACATAGTCTATTCTTGACAAGGTTGTTAAACCCCTATAGAACCCTCCGGTTGGACCCGGTTCAACCCGAGTCGGGCTTCAAAACGGCCTCCAGAAAACCCCTCGGTCTGACCCCTAAACAGGGAGAAGAAGAGAGGAAAAGGAACGAAGGAAGGGAAATGGTAGGTGGATCATGGAGGTTAGGTAGATTTATTTTGTTGAAAATAAGTTTTTAATAGATATATGTAAGATAAATTTTATTTCACTCATTAAATTTTTAATTACTACTTTATTTGTATATATATTTAGAAAACGTCTAAAACGGCTCAAACCGGCCGGACCCCGATCAGACCATTAAACCTCAAACCCCTTGCTTGACCGGCTCAATGACTTAAACCGGTTTGACAACCTTGATTCTTGAGCACGGATGATTTGATAAAGAAGATTTTTTGATTTGTGGATTACGAAAAAAATATAAGGACCTCTCAATCCTATCCATCTCAAAGTTGGATGCCACTTGAGAAAATATTATAATAAACGAGGAAACAATAGATTTTTTAGATATCGTTAACGTTTGTCTAAAATGAAGTAGTTCAATTGAAATTTTTTGTGGGAGGCTAAAACCATACCTGCCCCATACTCATCAAATTTTTTGCGGTCAAAGCGAGGATTCCCCGCGTTGACTGGGTCGGGGGCGGTCGAATACCCGCGGCCATTGGTTTGATTGTCATCCCTAATTGCAAAGGACTCTAACTTTTTATGTTCTCTCCCTTCTCTCTAGTTACCAAACGAATTTGAATCTCATGGGGCTGCCGTCGGTTTCCTCTGAATCCAGCGGTGGCCCTCAAAATATGTTCTTTCTCTTTTCTTTTCCTTGATTATTCTCTTCTTCAATTTGCTTTTGTTTTTTTCTTTCATTTCCCTTGTTGGTTAATGCTTGTTTCTCCCCTTTCGGGATTTTCTTCCATCCCTCGGATGATGACATCTTGATGAACAGATTCCCTCTGTTCTAGGGTTTTGCTCGAAACTCACGAGCGAGAGAACGACGTTGGTGTCGATAAACCTTAACTTTATTGATTGATTGATAAATCAGACTAATACCGTGGTTACAATATATAAGCGACTAAACCTAATACGTAACCCTAACTAACCTCAACTCTACTAACTATCCTAGTCGACTACTAATGCTACGAACTCAACAAAGACTTAGACTCAAACTCTACCTCCCAACTCCCTATTCGGCCCATGCAAGTTGCGTACTACCTCCTAGACAAAGCTAGCCTAATTACCCATAACATAATAACCCAACTCAAACATAATTAGCCCAAACCCCTAAACGTAATATCCCACAATAAGCTAATAAGGTGGACATTTACACCTAAACGTAATATACCTTCCCCTCCAAAGAACCTTGGTCCCCAAGGTTCGATCCATGCCGAGACACGGAGGTCGACGGCGGTGGCAACAACAGCTCTTTCGACGGCCAGGCTTGCGTCGCTTCCGGAATTTCCAGATTTTCCATCGAATTCCGTTATTCTTCCACGTATGGACCGAACGACGGTGTCACACCCCTCCATCTTCAGCATAGTCAAAACATAACCCCTCCTGCAGATTGGTTCGCTTCTTCGATGCAAGCCGTGGACATCCAGCTTCAACCAACACGAACTGCGGCAGCCTCTTTCTAAACTTGCATGGGTGTACGTGGCCCATAACTCCCCTCCACGCAGAAGTTCCCATAAGTAGCTCGTCAATGCTCATGTGAAGCGCCAGCAACTTGTTTTTTTTCCTCAAACGAGGAACCAACATGAGGCTTCTTATTCGCATCGCAGGGTCCCGCTCGTGCACGACCAGCTCCCGCCAGAAATCTGTATGACTTGCGCTTGCGAATCAATGGCGTCAATTTAAACGACTCCAAAACTTCTCTGCCGCAATCAGTTTTGTTAACGGAGATTGCGGTATCCTCCTCCGCCTTGGTTTCATTGGCATCAACGCGGGTCATGTTGTCGTCGCTTCGCTTCCTGTCGATGACGGTCACGCTTTGAAATTGGCCATCCAACTGCTTCTCCCCCACCATTTGTGGTGTCAACGCATCCACCTTGGCCACCAAAGACTTCAACGTTTCCAAGATCTCGGCTACCTGCCCGCGTACCTCCTCATGACCCGCCGCAGTGTTCTGCGCTAGGGCTTGCAAGTCCTCCACCGCAGCCTCCGGTGCTGAGCATCGTTCCGCTGCTGTGCCCGTACCCATTGCGATCAGGCCCCGAACGGATTCGGAACCAGGCTCTGATACCAATTGATGAACAGATTCCCTCTGTTCTAGGGTTTTGCTCGAAACTCACGAGCGAGAGAACGACGTTGTTGTCGATAAACCTTAACTTTATTGATTGATTGATAAATCGGACTAATGTCGTGGTTACAATATATAAGCGACTAAACCTAATACGTAACCCTAACTAACCTCAACTCTACAAACTATCCTAGTCGACTACTAATGCTACAGACTCAACAAAGACTTGGACTCAAACTCTACCGCCCAACTCCCTATTCGGCCCATGCAAGTTACGTACTAACACCTAGACAAAGCTAGCTAATTACCCATAACATAATAACCCAACTCAAACATAATTAGCCCAAACCCCTAAACGTAATATCCCACAATAAGCTAATAAGCTGGACATTTACCCCTAAACGTAATATACCTTCCCCTCCAAAGAACCTTGGTCCCCAAGGTTCGATCCATGCTGAGATGCGTAGGTCGACGGTGGTGGCAACAACAGCTCTTTCGACAGCCAGGCTTGCGTCGCTACCGGAATTTCCAGCTTTCCCGTCGCTACCAAGATAACGAACAGGTAAGGAGCCTAGCTTATAACTAGAAAACTATGCCATCCCAGCCTGCCATTGATCACACAACCCTCCACAATAGAGCTCACATTTCGAAGGGTTTTATTGGAGACCAGACATAATAAGAAACTGATTAAGAACGTTTTGAATGCATTGTATACCAAAGTTGGAACCATTAGAGAATAGTAAAAGATCATCAACAAACATAAGGTGTGCCAAACTTAACCTCTTACATATAGGGTGAAAAGGCATTTCTCCTTGCTGAACAACCTTATGCACAAGACAGGAGATCACCCCCATTGCCACAACAAATAGGTAGGGAGAGAGAAATCTCCCTGCCTCAATCCCTTTTTTGCAGGAAAAATATCCCACACAGCCCACATTAAACCCTATACTCAGCTTTGGGGTAGTGACACAAATCCTTAGCCAGGCTATAAACACATCAGGGAAGCCTATTGCTCTAAGAAAATTAAAGAGGAATAACCAATCGATAGAGTCAAATCCTACCATACTTTCTGAACCAGTTCATGGGCTAATAGGATGTTTTCACCTATCTCTCTACCCTTTACAAATGTAGTATGAGATTCACTAATGATGCTAGACATAATAGAGCTCATTCTAGTAGGTAAGATTTTTCCATGCACTTATAAAGGATATTATAGCAGGAAATTGGCCTAAAAAACTTCATTTCCTCAGGGTTAGAAACTTTTGGAGAGTATTAAAGCGTAAGCTTTTAAGTATTAAAGCGCGATTTTGACTGCATTAGAACTAAGGCAAGGAGAGTAGAGTTAATACTGACTGGATTTTGACACTTGAAAACAGTAGAGGATAGCAGTTATTACCTCAGAGACCACAACACTCCAAGCTGCTTGGAAAAAATAAGCTGGATAACCATCTGGCCCAGGGGCTTTCTCTTCATTGAAGCCAAAAATAGTAGACTTGATCTCCTCAACTGTAACTGGGTTGCATAATTCAGCCCGTTGAGCAGGCGATAATTTCTTTAACAATAAACCCTTCAGTTGTTCTATATCAGGAGCCACAACAGCTTTGTCCTGCTCTCCAAGTAGCTTTTGATAGAATCTCTCTGCAATGTGACTCATCCCATCAGTATCAGTAACTCTCCACCTCCCCCTGACTCATCCAGAAGGGAACGAATCATATTTCTTTTTTGTCTTGTCTTAACTGACTTATGAAAATAAGAGGAATTTGAATCCCCCTCCTTCAACCATACTTCCCTAGACTTTTGTCTAAAGAAAGACTCTTCAGCATCCCTTAGTTCATTTGCCTCTTTAGCAAGCCTTATTTCAACTTCAAAGGTAAGAGGAGAAGGGTTCCTTAGTGCCTCTGCCTGAGCAACTAACAGTTTAACATTTTTTAACCTGACTCTCTTACTAAGGTCTGAGTAAACATCCTTATTCAACTTCTTGAGAAGCCTCTTCAGGATCTGCAACTTCTTACATACCCTATCCAGTGGGGATCCATCCACATTCGACTGCCAGGCCTTCTTAACAAGATTCATAAATTCGGGATGTTGGTTCCAGAATTTAAAGAACTTGAACAGCTTGGGAAGGACTTAATAGTGCAATCATGGGTTAACAAAATGGGGCAATGGTCAGAGACAGAAGGATACAGGTGGTCCACAGAGCTTGCAGGCAAAACATCCAACCATTTCACATTAACAAACACTCTATCCAATCTTCTCGCAATTGGATTACCCTACTGCTTATATAACCAGGTAAACCATGGACCAGAGGACTTGTGTTCCTCCAACTCACAATCATACTGCCATTTTTAAAAATCAGCCATTCCAGAGAACCGAGGACTATTGGAAGCTTCATTAGGTTCACCAATAGAATTAAAGTCGCCAAGAATAGCCCAAGGAGCAGAAATTACTTGGTATTTCAACAAATCAGCATACAAATGCCTTCTATCCACCTCTTCATTAGATGCATAGACCACAGATAGGAAGAAAGGAACTCCAGAACTAACCAGAACATGAATGAATTGATATGTATTGTGCAACACCCTTAGCTTTATATCAGCCTTTCATAGAAGACATAATTTTCCTAAACCAGAAGAATTATTTACCACTTTGGGCTCCCACCCAAGAAACCTTTCATGTATCAAATCTTCAGCCTTATTAGCCCTAACCCGAGGATCTAGTATAGCTATAATATCTATATTATGTTTTTTACCAACTGCTGAACAACGCTATTCTTGTCCGGGTCATTAAAACCCTGGATATTCCATGAAAGGATCTTCATCGTTTCTTTCCTGCCCTCCCCCCTTTCCTAGGGAGGATAGGAGCAAAAACAAGAGGGGTATGAGGTTTCTTCTTTGAGCTTCCCACTGTAATCCACAGGTTAGGTTCTTTCTCCTTAGCAACTCAAGTAGCCCGAGAAGGTCGCCTTCCAGAAACTGGTGGACTCCCCTCAACAGACTTAGTGGAATTGAGCTAGGACTCCCATCTTGGACTGATGATCCTAGAACCACATCCACAAAACTTATAGTTGCACTCCCATTTGATGGGGGAGTATGAGAATGAGTCTCTCTCCAAAAACCTCTCGTTCTCGCGATGGCAGCCTCGTCGTTGGAATCTGCTCTGACGACGGGCAATACATCCGGGGTTAGTACTTGGGCTCAGCTGTTCGACGGTGCGCCGGAGAATCGAATGAAGTTTCTTCCTCCGGAGCGCGTCAATGATGGATTTTGGATCCCTAGAGGGGTGAAGAAAAAGGGGGAAGAGCGCTGGCGTGATTGTCTCATCGGTCAGTTCGTCGGTGCTCAACCCAAGGTGGCACAGCTTCAAAACTGGGCTACTGCTCTTTGGGGTAGGGATGATGTTGTGCGCATTTCGTGATTTGGTCCTAGGTTGTTTGTGTTTCAATTTCCCTCTTCGTCTCCCAGTAAATGGGTATTCAAGTCGGTCCCTGGCATTTTCATGGGAATCAACTCTATAGGAGGAAGTGGGTGCCGGGGATACAACCGGTGGTTCCTTAGGTGGAGTCGCTTCCCATCTGGGTTAATATCTAGAGGATCCCGCTGGAATATCACTCCTTGGAAGGTCTAGAGTGGGTGGCGAGCACTCTAGCGCCTCCACTCTAGATGGATAAGACTACTAGAGTGGGTGGTCAGTTGGGTTCGCGAAGGCGTGTGTTGATCTCACAGCGGAGTGTGGCTTTCCTTCCCAGGTTAGACTCTATCTGGATGATGATCCACCATTTGATGTTGAAATTAAATACCTAAATCTGCCTAGGGTTTGCAATTTATGCTCTGTGTATCGTCATGATTGTTCTGCAATGGCTAAGAGTAATAAGAAGTGGGTTGTTAAAGTGAAGTCGACACCTGAAGTGTCTAGTGATTTAGAACATGTTGTGGATGCTGCCAGTGCACTAGTTAAATCAGTGGTTAATGTGGTTCTGCCTGATAAGGAGTCTCTGCTGAATGTTGATGGTGTCACTTCTGATAAC
Organism: Linum trigynum; assembly: GCA_964030455.1. Lineage (NCBI taxonomy): Eukaryota > Viridiplantae > Streptophyta > Magnoliopsida > Malpighiales > Linaceae > Linum > Linum trigynum. The sequence goes on from OZ034818.1 coordinate 7,632,353, forward strand.
CTGTTATGCATTGACTTTTGTACAAAATAATTTTTTAATTGGAAATTCTATTTTGTTGAATAAACTTTGAAAAAAATCAAAGTTTAAAAGGGCAAAAATGACTTTTTGATAAATTTTGTGGGCGACAAATAGTAATGTCTTGAGCAGTAAATAACAACTTCATTATAAAATGCAGCTTCCTCCACAACTGAAGGGAGGACTTCATGGTCTTTTTGTACCAATATACATAGGCTTGGTCTAATTTACTTCTCATTCAAACCCATTAAAATGAAATCCATATATTAAAATCATAATGGTTTTCAAAGCAAATATCAACCATTAATCCATAATCCAATTTCCAAAACATGTGAGTTTCATGTCAATGTAACTATTAGTTGTAGATAGGGATAATATTTTATTATGGAATAGAGAATTTTGGTTTGAACTTTGAAATAAAATTTTTTTATAGTGAAAGAAATAGACAAATTTGTTTCGAAATTTAGTTTGATATTTAACATAAATTGTCAAACATTTATTCAATCTATAACTCAGCATTAAATTATAAGATGGTTGTGACGTGTCTTTCATGCCATTTATTTATAAAAGGGGAGGAATACACTATTTTGCTCTGAACTTTAACCAGGGAAAATTTGGCATGATTTGTTTTTGTATAGTTAATAAAAAATTTCATTTAGCGCCAGGAAGCCTTATAACCAAGGATCCTCTCAAAGTGTACCATTTACAACTTGCAAAGATCATCACAACCTACACACCACTTGATGAAATTTTCAAATAAGACAGTTTGGTATGAAATTTCAATAAAATGAACAAATTTAGCTTGAAATTTAGTTTGACTGTTAATATTTTATGGTCTTATTTAAAATATTTTTAAACAATTGATGTTTTTAGTTTTCAAGTATTTTTAGATTTTTTATGAATAAATGACGTGGAGGTCACGTCGCAACCACCGCAATATTGTAAAATGAGTCATAGATTGAAGAAATGTATGACCTAATATTAACGGTCAAAAATAAATTTTGAGTGAATTTTTTCCATTAAAAAAGGAGGTAAATACTAAATACAATATATTAGTCACAACTATTAAGAAACAAGAAATTATAGCCATAACTATGAATATACAAATTATTAGCCATAACTACTAGTGCGCGTAAGGAATGCCTAACAGTTCTTTACCATTATTAACTTTGTAATGAAAAAGGCCATGCAGCAGTCACATCACCTTCCATGTAAGATTAATTTTTATTTATAATTTTCAAACATAAAAAGCAAAAAATGGAGGGTCAAAGCTCTGCTTTCCCCTCATCTTCTTCTTCCCTCCTTTTTCCGGATCAAATCCCTCTCCCTCAATCCTGATTCTTCCCTCCTCCTCCTCCTCCAACCCCAAACCTATCAATTGAAACCCCCAAACTGCAATTGGCGATAGAGACGAGGGTAAGGAGGAACAGATGGTGCAAACTGAGGGATCCCAAGTGGCAGAGGGTGGATGGCGGCTCTGGGAAGGGACCTATAAGGAGAGTGAGAGCTTGGTCCCTTCCTACTTCGTCGGCGACGGTGGCGGCTCTCACTGGCTTGACTGTAAATCTGGCGGTGACTCTCCAGAGAATGGTCTGGCTCACGAATGTCAATCTGACCTATGAGCTGGCCGCCGCCGCTTCGAGGTTTTCCGACCCGTTTCATGTCCCCGAGTCACAAGCATATGTTGCAGCTGGGGAAGCCGGGTTCCCGTTCGACGGCAGCGTCAGATTTCGGTTATCGAATTTCGGAGGCAGTGCGGCGGGTGAGGAGGGAAGAAGGCGAGAGGAGGTAAAGTGCTGGAGGATCTGGCGACTCGCCACGGAGGGAAGAATGTCGGGCTTTATTTTTTTCCTTTCATTTTTATTAGATAATTTATTTTTAAAATAAAAAAACGATATGGTGACTTGCCACGTGGGAAACAGCTTAGCATCGTAAAACTTAGTCAGCATTACTAACAGAATTGTTAACAGATAGTTAACGTTTGGCTAATAATTTGTATTTCTATAGTTGTGGATATAATTTTCCGCTTCGTTTTAGCTGTGGCTAATATATTGTATTTGCCCTTAAAAAATCAAACGAGACTATTTTATTTGAAATTTCAAGCCAAAAGTGTCTTTTATATCAAAATTGATGTCAAAATAAAATATTGTCTCTTTTAGTTACTAGCTTATAACCCAGCCAGTTGGCCAAAATGTTCATATTTGATTATTTTTTTAATGTTAAATTTAAGTCTATCAACCCGTTTAATTTTATTGACAATTCTTCGATCGAGATGATACATAAAGAAAGTATATATAGGTCAAACTTTCAGAGAAATAAGAATATAAAATGTATCATTGATCTCATTTTTATAATGATAATTAAGCCCCAATTAAAATGCTATTAGTTAGTTGATTGTCAAGAAAGATAGAGTACAAAAGCTCACTGGAATTCCCACACTACCCATAGATAGTTTGAAACTCAATCTTAAGCCTCACAATCCTACATAAAGGGTTCAATGCTCTCCTTTTAGGAACAATATGCCACTAATCAAAAAGAAATGTAGAGTTGTTGATTCAAGTCCACTATATACTAACAACTCAGTTAAGATGGGACCAATAAAACTTGAGAGCAACCGACAAAATTAGGGTTACCTCCAATATGCTAACAGACTCGATCGAAGTAATAAGGCACAAAATTAGACACTCATTATCTATCAGTTCGAGTAGGTTGAATAAAGAATGGACCTATATATAAAAACCATAAACCTAAAGGTCCAATAGTTAACACTCTCGGCAAAACATACAGAGGGCAGTAACATGATGATGTGCTTCCATATTCGTTTCCATGCTCCTCTGATAATAAAAAAACCCACACGATTGAGCAATTGATTTTGCAGCTTTTTCCCTTTGTCACCTCAGATCCCTTTGTTGTGTAACTACAAAGCGGAAAAAAAATGGCCTTGAGAGGGGCTCTCTCCTCTCTCTTCCAGCTTTGTCTGCTCGTCGGCCGCCGACTCGGCAGTGTTATCATCGGCTTATTTGCTGCTAGCTTAGCAAACCAGGGCTGGGGAACCAAAGTAGGTAGCGAGACAGGAAGCGAGAGGGATTGGATGCCCAAGAGATGTAGAACGAAGCATGGCGAAGGAATAGGCTGGGTTTCGTTGGATTTGCAAAGTAATCGGAAGGTGCAATCCCAGGTTCGTCAAAGGAAGAGTGCATCGTTGATGCAACAACAGAAACGGAAATGGGAAAGTTGTGGGATCGAGCTATGGCTCGCAACTCCGCCCAAGCGGCTTCGACCGCATAAAGAAACTAAAGGTGAATGGCGATTTTCGTTACCGTCTTCGATGGAGATGGAGAAAGATGGTTGTTTGAAGACTGAGATGCGGCCTGTTGCGAGACAGTAGGCATGGCAGAATTACCCATACCCATTGGGTTTTAAATATCCAACCCATATGGGTCAGGTTTAAAATCCAAGTCAACTTTAAATGAGTAAAGGCTAATGGGTCAACACCCATACCCATAATGTTGGGCCCAGTTGGGTTTTACCCATGTATTCCCTCAACCCAAATCCGAACCCAATTACCCAAATAATAAAAAATAAAAAATAAAAAAACCCTCTGCCTCACCCTCACAGCCTCACTCACTCGATAAAAAACCCTCTGCCTCAATTCTCACTCACTCGGCAACATTGCCGTTTCCCTCAATACTGGTGATGACCAAAACCCAACAATCGGAGACGGCGATTCTTTGTCCTGCTTCTGTGAAAGCCCTCAGTTCCTGATTCTTTGAAAGCCCTCAGTCCCTAATTCTTTGTCCTTCTTCAAGATCACCATCTCAAGAGCTTCAAGTCCGTCCCTGATTCTACTGACCAGGTCTCGTCTCTTCATCACTCGTTTTATTATGAAGTTTTATTCATGATGCATTCCTCAGTTCTGACGTTTCGTATGGTTTCATTTGTGCAGATATGGCCTCCGAAAAATGTTAAAGACTCGGGATCTCGTTTCTATTCAAAGCTGAAGGAAGCTATTATCCAGGCATGTCTTTCTGTCATATCTTTGGGGATCTATTACTGCAAAGAAGTCATTTTGGTTTTGAAAAACTGAATGGTTTTTCTATATAATCCTACTTGGAGCATAACCTTACAGCGTAGCTGCATTTAATAGACTGATTTTGTCTGTAACAATTGTTTGAATTGAGTCTTAAATCAACTGTTTCGTGTTTCCCTTCCGTTCAAATTCGGTATGGATTGTCCTAGGATTCCTAATTCGTTACATCTCTGCATACCATGTTTCCCCATTAATTGATATAATTATCTTCTGACTATAAAAGTGCCTGCGGCAATGGTCTTATGATATTTGAACTTGATATTTGCATGTATGATTCCTTGCTTTAAATTTTGGGATGCTACTTGAGTTCTGGTGTCTTACATGTTCTCTCTTCATTTTCGGGATGGATTGTCCTACTGATTCTACGAAGCTTGTTGTTTGCTTGGTTTTTCTAGGGAAATATGGCTTCAGAAATGAATGATGATAGTCTATCAATGAATCACGAGAGTAGTAATCAAAACCATCATAGTGTGTCTTCTAGTCGTATGGTATGGTCTTCTGGGAAGCAGTGGTCTGATGTGTGGAAGGAATATGATCGAGTTGTAATTAGTGGGCTGAAAAAAGCTGAATGCAAATACTGCCATAAAAAGCTTGCGGCTGAATCCACCTCTGGAACTTCTTATTTGCGCAATCATTTGTTTAAATGTCGAGTAAAAAAAGCTAATCCACTCATGGTTGGTGGACTTTTGGGTAGTAAGAAAAGGAAAATTGGTACTGGAAGTTCGAGTCCTGCTGTTTTTGACCAAGAAACTAGTAGAAAGGAGCTTGCTTATATGATTATTCTTCATGAATTTCCTCTATCGGTTGTCGATTATGTTGGGGTTAGGAGGTTTGCGTATTCTCTTCAACCGTTGTTTCAAATGGTTTGTAGAAATACAATCAAGAGTGATATTTTAAAGATATTCAAAAATGGAAAGATGAATGTAATGCATGAGTTAGAAAAAGTCAACAGTAGGGTGGCGATTACCACTGATATGTGGACTTCGAATAACAGGAAAAGAGGGTTCATGGTAGTAACTGGCCACTTTATTGATGATGCTTGGGTCCTTCAGAGTAAGATTTTGAGTTTTATCCACGTTCCTTCTCCACATACCAAGGATGTTCTATGTGCTACATTATTGAGTTCTATGACCAAATGGAACATTGAGAGAAAAATTTCAACAGTTAATGTGGATAATTGCAGTACTAATGATGCTATGATTAGAGCTCTTTTAGGAAAATTGCAAGAAGATACGTTGTTGCTAAATGGTTCTATATTTCATATGCGATGTGCTGCTCACATTCTCAACCTGATCGTGCAAGATGGGTTGTCTGTCATTGGGGAATGCATTGGGAGAATTCGTGACAGTGTTGTGTATTGGACTTCATCTGTTAAGAGAAGACAAAAGCTCAATGATGTGTTAGGCAGACTTACAAATATTGATTGTTCGAGAGAGTTAGTGCTTGATTGTAAAACTCGTTGGAACTCTACGTATCTTATGCTATCAACAGCTTTGATATATAAGGATGTCTTTGATCGTTTGATTGTTAGAGATTCAGATTATGTATGTTTTCCAAGTGAAGAGGAATGGGATATGGCATCTGAATTATGTGTGAAGCTAGAGTTGTTTCATGAAGCTACAAAGACATTTTCAGGAACTACTTACCCCACGGCTAATACATTTTTCCCTAAGGTTTGTGAGATTAAAATAGCTCCAAACGAGTGGCAGTTGAGTCCAAATGTAACTATTGCAACCATGGCTGAAGATATGTTGGATAAATTCAATAGGTATTGGGAGGTTATCCATGGAACTTTGGCTGTTGCAGCTATATTGGATCCTAGGTTCAAGATGAAGCTATTAGAGTGGGCCTTTCCCAAGATTTATGTTGGCACATCTACCTTTCATTTTAATAGGATTCGAGACTTCTGTTATGATCTTATGAGTGAGTACAAGACTACAGAACCTAGCATGGGTTCTTCTTCTTCTTCATCGCCACATCAACATGCAAGTTTTGGGTTTCTTGCCAGCTTTGATTCTTATGTTGGTAGTACCGGATCTAATTGGAATGTTAAAGAAGAGTTTGACAAATACTTGCGAGATGGTTTGATCCCAAGAAGCGAAGAGTTCGACATTTTATCTTGGTGGAAGAACCATGGCCTACAATATCCAACCTTAAGGTTGATTGCTAAGGACATTCTGGCCATTCCAGTGTCAACAGTTGTCTCGGAATCTGCATTTAGCACAAGTGGAAGATTATTGAACCCTCATCGTAGCCGCCTTGATGACACGACTGTGGAGGCTCTTATGTGCACCCAGAACTGGCTTAGGAATGAACTTCATGGTAAGAAACAACTTGTTGTTGCAGTTATTCATTATTTACCTTCTGTGTATGTTGTGGTTGAGTGCATACCTTCTTGGTTTCCCTTTTTGCAGGTGTGGCCATCTTCTCTTCAGACGTTGATGGTTCGACTCAAACCATATTCTGTGAGAATGATGGCGGTGATGATGAACAAGTTATGGAATATGAGGACTGAGAAAGAATTTGGGAGTTTGTATGTTGTTGGTTGTCAGTGACGTGAGTGGTTCTGCTGTTCTTTTTTTACTTTACCGTCTCTCTTCTGAAGAACGTGTCAATGTGGTTAGTCCAGTTCTTTCTCTATTAGTACTGTATCGAAGAACAATTCTCAACACATGATGAATGAGAAGCCATGGTGGCGAAGTAGAGTAGTCATGGTGCTGCTGTCAGAGAGTAAATGGTCCGAGCTTAGTACTGGTTGGATTATTGCTCAATGCTGCTCATTGTACTACCAACTCCAGAAATTCTGCTGCTGTTGCTACTGCTATTGTCTCATATGTGTTGTGTACCCTCTGCTGTCTTCTCGAATGTCTACCCCACCAGCATCACAAATCATATAAAAGTGAGGAAAAACGTTAGACATATGCTGCATATTAGTTACCTTAACCAAAGATTTCACTTAATGGATCCATCTCTACCTCACTTTCCCTGTTGTTGTTGTTGTTTTCTTCCCCCACTTTTCACCCTCAAAAACAGAACCCTCTTCTTTCTTCCTTGCTCCTTGTCTGTGTTCTGGAGAAAGGAAAGAAGCCCTACTACCAAACCCCTACTCCCTTAAACCTCCCCTGCTTAATCACCCATCAAAGCAAAGAACAAAAAACCAGTCCAGGAAAACCCCTACTCCCTTAAACCTCCCCTACTCCCTTAAGCCCCTGCTTCTCCACCTTGAATTGATCCATGTAGGCATGGGCTACACTACGTGGACTGGATTCAGCAATGTATACTTTCCCTTTGTTGATTGATTTCCCTTGTTCATCATACAACCTTGGAGGTATCTGCGGTAGAATTAGGGGAGTGTAGTACAGAACCAAAATCAGATTGAAATAGGTTCAAATAGGTTCAACATCATATGGGTTCAAGGAGATGGGAGATGGCCGGCCAATTACATTTTAGTACCTGAAGTTTTTAAGAAGATACAAATAGGTTCAACATCATATGTGGAAAATTATATTTTAGTACATTAAAAATTTTGCTTTACATTTTAACACCTAATAAAAAAAATATATACAGGTGGGTCCAAGGAGATGGGTACCCAAGCCCAATCCATACCCAAAAATAAAATTTAAACCCAACTCCACCTACCCAAACACTATCCAAATCCATATAGAATAAATCCATACCCATACCCATATGAATGGGTATAATTGGGTTTGGGCAAAAATACCCATGGGTGGGTAAATTGCCATCCTACGAGACAGGGATCGCATGCAATGTTTGATTGGGCTGGGTCAGGTGTGGAATGGCCTCCAGTCAGAAATCCAAGGTCAGGTGCTGACCAGAGGGATTCACAAGCTGAGTTACCCCCGACGGCGGATATTAGCCATGCGGGAGCTACCGGATTTCGTGCGGGGGCGGATGGTGGTGGGGAGTTGTGATTTGAGGCAGTCGCCGGCGACTGCATGGAGGAGTAGGGCAGATTTTGCCCGTCCGAAACGTTCGCCGCTTTGTCAGCGATCAAGTAGGGGAGAATCACGGATCTTTGCTGGCGGTTTTAGACGTATCCAGCGTATCCCGGGATTGAACGCACTCTGGTGTGCGAAAACTCCTAGTGATAGTAAAAGCCCGGACCCTTCCTTTCTCTATAGGAGTCCTCATGCAGGGAGAAGTCTCCCAAACTTCTATTTATTGCCTAACTCCCGAACGTTTCCCTTCATCTCACAATTAGCAGCTGATTTTTTAAGAGTGGTTGACGTTCTCAAGTCCCCACTTTCCACTCCTCAGCAAGAAAGTTTCGTTCAGGGAGGCATCATGTCGCATATTTCGGATGACCAGGTGGTGCAATTCTCGCTAGAAGAGGTGCACTCGGCCAAGTTTCGTGCTACGCGGTCAGTGTTGGGGAGGTTGTTCTCGGCCCAACCCTTCTCACCGGCGGAACTAATGGCTGCCCTCGATGGGCCGTGGCAGGGAAAGGGGAGGATACAGGTGATGGGGACACGTTTTGGTCTGTTCGAGATCGTGTTACCTAATGAGGCGTCCAAGAACTGGGTCATCAAAAGATCGCCTTGGGTGATTAATGACAGCATTCTCAATGTCCGCGCTTGGGTTCCCTCGATCACCAAGCAAGTGTTTGAGGACCTGGCTGCAGCCCCGTTCCATGTCCAACTTTGGGATATCAAAGATGGGTGCTGCACTCAGCAGTTTGGTCGCAAGATGGCTGACTGGAAGGTGGGTAAGGTCATTGAGGCAGGTGTTTTTACCTGTTAGGAATCTGATCAGTGTTTCGTGAAGATACGCGCTTTGATTGACTTCTCCAAACCGCTCAGGTCGCAACTAATGGCGGCCAATGATGAGATAGGATGCTTCTGGGTTTCGCACAGGTATGAACATCTCCCCAGCTTCTGCTTTCGTTGCGGAAGGGTGGGGCACTTTCAACGGGAGTGTGTTTTTGACCCGCCCAATCGGAAGGAGAAGTTCGGGATTCACATGTCCACCCGCAGGAGAGGAGTGAAGATTTATACGGCGGAGGAGGACCATACCCCCACTGTCTGGGTTAACCCGAATATTCGGCGGCTGCACAATGATGGGGAGGATTCTTCTCGACGAACCGGGACGCAAGGGATGGGGAGTCAGGCTGGAGATCGAGGCAAGTGGCAGGGGACCTCAGGCACGGTTGAGAGGCAACAGGGTAGCCTGGACCGGGCTGGCCCGCGAGGTGGCAGCAGTGCTCGGCAGGAGCTGATGAGGGCAGAGGGGGAGGTGTCGTTGCGTGGGGAAGAGGCAGTCAGGGAGCCAATCATGCGACGTACGAGCCCAAAGGGATTTACGATCCCAAAGCCGGTTCGCACGCCTAGGCTGTCGCGTGCAACTGCTCTCTCGGCTGGCACTGAAGGAGAGACGCAGCTGGCAAAGCGTCGACGTCGGGCGGGAAGGCAGGAGGAGGTGAGTGTGGGGACGTGCACGGCGCCACTCCGATCGGGTCGGAAGCCGCGGGGGGAAGCAGACCGGAGCAAGGAGGCTAGGAGCAGGGTGGGGTCGAAACCAGGCAAACGGGTTTTGCGTAAGGGGGAGGTGAAGGTCGAACCTCAGCTGCAGCAAGCAGCTAGGCGACGCAAATTGTTGTTGGAGGAGTCGGAGGAGGACGAGCCGCTAGCTCCTATTTTGACGAGGGCGGGAGGGAGTGCACAGGAGGGGGCTGGCGGGGGGAAGAAAGTCTCTTGCACTGCCTTGGATGGGAACCCTCCCGAGAATGTCTCGTCTGGGCGTGTTAGTATGCGAACCAGGCAGCAGTCTAGCAGGCAGGAGGGTGTCGAGGAAGAGGTGGTGGTGGAGGACGCGCAGCAGGCGGCGGGCAAACGTAAAGGGAAGATGGTGGTGGTGGAGGAAGATTCAGAGGAATGGGAGCCGCCTTTTGAAAGCAAGGGAGTGGGGGAGGAGGGCTCAGACGCTACTCTATCGGATGGAGTGGCAGACCAGTTCGAGATTCGGTCAAGGGCCCCTAGAGGGTCTGATTCGGCTCATCAACCAAACCTTGCGGGTAGGGTCAAGCAGGTTGTTCAAGCATTTGAAGCTGGTACTGTGGTGTTGGAGGAAGGAGGAGGAGTTGAAGAGATGATCAATGTGACCGATGCTCCTGCTGTGATTGATGAGTATGGCTCGAATGTATCGGTGATGGGGATGGGAGGGAGGAAGCGTTCATGGAACATGATTGCTGAAGAGGCTGAAGAATCTCCCACGGTGAAAAGGCAATTTGTGGAAGCAAGTGGGACTGAGGAGCTGATATCGGTGGAGGAAGACAGCCGGAAGTGGCCCCAGGAGGATAGATGAAGATTTTGGCGTGGAATGTTAGAGGAATCGGACCCTCCCTCACATTCCAATCCGCCGTGGGTCTTGTGCGGTCTAATAATCCGGATCTTGTTTTCTTTTCGGAAACTCGATCCAGTAGGCGTGTCGTGTCCCGTCGTTTGCAGGGCCTAGGTTTTCAGGTCTCTAATTGTTTTTTCGTTGATGCAGTCAATGCATCGGGTGGTCTAGTTGTAGCTTGGTCCGCCGGAGTTGATGCTTCGGTGTTTTTTCATTCGGATTTTGCGATTTGTATTCGTATTAATGAAAGTTCTTTTTCCTATGTGGTGATTGGTGTTTACATAAGTTGTGTTGATTCGATTCGTGCTACCCAGCTAGTCACTCTTCGTCGAATTTGTGAAGATATTCCGTTGCCATTTGGGGTGATTGGCGATTTTAATTCTACCTTGCATGCTGGGGAAAAAGATGGGGGAAATCAGTGGAATGTGGGGCAATCCTTGGCTCTCAATTCCTTTGTTCAGGATTTGGGGCTTCAAGACCCTGGGTTCCAGGGCGACCAGTTCACCTGGACGAACAAAAGAATGGGGCAGGCTTGTATTCGTGAGAGGCTTGACCGTGCTCTCTGTTCTCAGACTTGGATTGACTAGTTCCCTGAGACGATTGTCAAACACTTTACGGACCAGGGATCGGATCACAGGGCTTTGCTTTTGTCTGACAAAGCTTACCCGAGGCTCTGTCGCCCTCTGCTTCGATTTGATGCTCGTTGGGCAGATAATCCGGAGGTTAGGGCCATGGTTAGATATGTTTGGCAGGAAGAAGAGGTTGAGGGGTCCCCCATGTTTATGCTTTGGACCCGACTAAAACGGCTTCGTCACCTTTTGTATGATTGGAGTAGAGCTGGAACGACTAATTTACTTCGGAATATTAGAACCCTCCAATCGGAAATTGAGCGTATTAAGCAGGTCTCCCCGGTGAATTGGGATGAGATTTGGATCCTTGAGAGTGACTTGCATCGTCAGTGGGAAGCGGAGGAGCTTTACTGGCAGCAAAAATCGAGGGTGCGCTGGTTGAGGAGAGGTGATCAGAATACCTCCTATTTCTATACGGTCACTCGGGCTAGGCGGAAACGGAACTTTGTAGAAGGATTACAGAATGAGAATGGGGAGTGGATTACGGAGGAGAAAGGGAAGGCGGATTTGGCCTCGGAGTTTTACCAGACCCTGTTCTCTTCGGAAAACCAGATTCCGGATATGAGGGCCAGGGTGGATGCCTTACCGCTGTCTTGTAAAGTCACGGATGATATGAATGCTAAGCTCATTGCGCCGGTCTTCCCGGAGGAGATACGTCGGACGGTCTTCTCAATGGGCTCTAAGCAGGCTCCGGGGTCGGATAGCTTCACAGGCAAGTTTTTCAAATCCTTCTAGGATATTGTGGGCGATTCGGTGGTTGATGCGGTTAGCTCCTTTTTCCAATCAGGGAAATTGCTTCGTAGCTTCAACCATACTTGGCTCACTCTAATCCCGAAGGTTGAGAATGTGGAGACTATTCGTCAATTGCGACCTATTAGTCTGTGCCAGTTTGTGTATAAGGTGATTACCAAGATTATGACTAAGTGGTTGGCTCCGTTCCTCCCCCGGATAGTAACGGAAGGTCAGAATGCTTTCATCCGGGAGCGCCAGATAGTGGAAAATGTGTTGTTGGGGCACGAGTTAATGCATTACCTAAAGATTAAAAATCGAGGGAAGAAAGGATACATGGCTCTAAAGGTTGACATGGAAAAGTCCTATGATAGAGTCGAATGGTCCTTTCTTCTTGCGATTCTGGCCAAACTAGGTTTCAGCCTGACTTGGATTGGTTGGATTAGGGATTGTCTTAGCTCGGCATCGTTTTCAATCCTTATGAATGGTAGTCCAGCGGGGTTTTTTTGCTCATCCCGAGGTTTGAGGCAAGGGGACCCCCTCTCTCCACTCCTGTTCGTACTTTGTACGGAGGGTTTTGCGGCTCTCCTAAAGAAGGCCATCTCGGAAGGGAAGCTGGAGGGTGTGAAAGTAGCTCCTGGGGCTCCTCGGATCTCTCACTTGTTCTTTGCGGATGACTCGTACCTGTTCCTGCGAGGTTCGCTTCAGCAGTGTGAGAATCTGATTGTGGTTTTAAATGAGTATGAGGAGCTCAGCGGGCAGCGGGTGAATTTGGGGAAATCAGCAGTCTGCTTCAGTAAGAATATCACAGTGCAGGATCAGGTATTCCTAGCCCAAATTCTGGGAGTGGGGGCTGTGGGGGTCCATGATAAATATCTGGGTTTACCATCCCTCATCTCTCGTTCGAAAGTGGCTACGTTTCGCTTTGTGGAGGAAAGGTTGATTACCCGCCTGCAGGGATGGGCTCAGCGTTCATTGTCCACGACCGCTAGGGAGACGCTGATCAAGTCAGTTGCTTCGGCTCTACCGCTTCATGTGATGTCATGCTTTAAGTTGCCGGTTACTCTCTGTCGAACGTTGGATAGCTTGGTTGCAAGATTTTGGTGGGGGGGTCGAGGATGGGCACTCCCGCATTAGGTGGATGTCTTGGCTTAGGATGTGTCAGAGTAAACATGAGGGTGGGATGGGGTTTCGCCGTTTTGAGTTTTTCAATCAAGCGCTTCTTGCTAAAATTGGCTGGCGAATCCTGACTGATCCTCAATCCCTTCTCGCCCAGGTATATAAAGGGAAGTATTTTCCCCGGGGAGACTTCCTCTCGGCGACTCCCCGATCTCGGCCTTCTTGGGGTTGGCAGAGTACCCTGTATGGACGTCAATTGCTGGCCCAGGGGATTAGATGGCAGGTCGGGGATGGGCGAGGGGTGGCGGCTTTGTCGGAAAATTGGGTGCCCGTGCTCCATCCAGATCCACCCATGTTTAATCCTCGAGTTCTTGAGGAGGGAGTGGAGTTGATGGTGGCTGATTTCATTTGCCCGATGGTGGGGTGCTGGTTACCAGAGAAGCTTGGGGAATGGTTCCCTCCTAAGACTTGTTGTGCTATCCGCAAAATTCCATTGCCTAGACGGGGGATTGTGGATAGGATTGTCTTGCATGAGACGGGGGATGGGCTCTTTACAGTCAAATTAGCTTATCGTCTGGCTGTTCACCCGGATCAGCAATCTGGGAGATGGCGCCCGATGGTTAGTTGGATGGATCGGGGGAGTTGGAAGCCGGTGTGGAACTTGGGTATACCACCTAAGCTAAAGGTGTTCTTATGGCAAGTCCTGCACAGGTTCCTACCCACTACAGAAGCTCTGATTGAGAGAAAGCTAGAGGTCCATCCACGCTGCCCGGTGTGCTGGGCTGCGCCTGAAACTATGGAACATCTCTTTTTTGATTGATGTGTGGCGCGTGCTTTGTGGGATCTTGCTGGGTTAGAGCATGTGGGCCAGGGGTTGCCTCGTCGTACCTTCCCTCTATTCCTCAAGAACCTACTGGCCATAGTGACGGACCCTTCCCAGGTTATGAAGATTGTAGCCGTGCTTTGGCGGATCTGGAAATCTCGAAATTGGGTTGTCTTTGAAGGCAAGCAGTTTGGGATACCAGCCCTGCTTCGGCAGTATCATCAGCAAGTGAGGGAATGGGAGTCGCTTCCCCATGAGGTTATGGGTCCTGACCCGGTGAGGGTCCCCGCGGGGGGGTCACAGGATAATCAGGAGACACTCATTTGTAGGTGGGATGGGGCGGTGCGGCGAGGGTCACATTCATCTGGGGGGATGGTTCTGATGGGCTTGGATGGGGTCGTGTGGAGTGCGCAAGGGGTTTGTTTCCCGGATATTGAGGATCCTATGCTAGTTGAGGTGTTCGCTCTCAGGGAGGCTATTGTCTGGTGTCGGAACTCAGAATGTCGCGTTGTTCGCTTTGAAGGGGATGCGAAGGTGGTGGTGGATAGGCTTCGCTTGGCTCACGAGAGTGATAGTATGGCGGGAGCCATTTTTCGAGAAGTATTGCTCTACTTGGCTGAAGACGCGGGGTTTAGCGTTCGGTTCGTTGGTCGGCGTATTAACAGGGTAGCCCATCTGGTGGCTAAAAAGGCCCTTCTTTTGTACCCAATAGCGAATCGCCATTTTGATTTTGTAGCCTGGTTGAGGCAGATGATGTAATGATCTTTTCTGGAATATCAATATATGATTATCTTTTGCCAAAAAAAAAAAATAGTTAACACTCTCTGTTGTACAACCAAATTTTTATCTCAAGAGGCATATGTTCCAATCAAAAATTCAATCTCTAATCCTCCTTCTACAACTCCATTCTTTTCGTCATGGAATGCTATCACAGCTGAAATCTTCTACTTGCCTAGCTTAAATCCCCAATAATAAAATCGTAGTGTCAAGAGATACCAAAAGATTGATTTCAAAGGCGACCTTGTATTGGAAAGTGAAAGGGCGCAAACTATTGCACGATAGAGGGAATTTTGGAAGAAGTTAAAAGAGATAAGAACAAAGATTAAAAAAAATACTAAATTTAATTTAAATTGAAAATTTCAAGGACACAACACGCAGTAACATAATTAGTTTCTTCTATGGTAGCCAATTACCAATCTACCTTTAGCAAAAAAATTAAGGCGAGAGCAAAAAATTTAAAATTGAAAAAATTACATGAAACTCCCTATGAAAACTGAAGTATCAAGCACCATAAAAATACATACGGTAGACTTAGTGAGCTTGCTAATCATGATGGAAAATTACTCCAATTTTCAGACTTTAACTTTGTGTATGTTTTGTACTCGAAAAGATACAAAAAAAATTTGTCATTGTTTTAAGAGATCCGGGTTCGAATCCTCATATTGATATTTTTATATGAGATAAATAATTAATTGTAAAGACAAAAATGTCCTTCCTACTTTCACTCTCGTTGCAGGAAATTGAAATGGAAAAAAGTTCACAAAACTCTACCATATATTATTGGAGGACATAGAAATATTTAAAGTTCTAACCTTTAGTGGGTTTGTTGGATATGAGTCATCAGTTAAATATTGGAAAGATATTCTTTTCTGAATATAATTATTAATTGTTCATGAATTATAAAAAAAAAATTTGACATTGGAAATACTATCATTTCCATGTGTATCTAGGATGCGCTTAAAATACTATCAATTCCCAAATTGTGACTATGGGGCAGGATAGATACCAGTTAAACCAGTTAAACGTCATTTGGATGCTTGATTACGTAATGTAAGTCATCATTTTAATTTATGTATTTTGTTGTGTGGTATAAGTTAGAGTTAAGAACCCAAATTTGATTCCATAATCATTATTTTTTTAATAATAATGATGAGATGAACCACTTCTTCCCGTGAGAGTGAAAGCCTGACCATCAATCCCCACAAAACGTTGGAAGAGTGAAAATACGAATTTCAATATAACAAGTCATTAATACGTAAATGCTTACCCTTCCAGTAGTGGGTATTTCATGAAATGCAAAGTTGTTAAAGTTAGGAATACAACAATGTTAATATGTTGCATATGCAACCTATTATGAAAAGTTAAAGAGGACTATGAAGAGTATTTTTGAGGGAATTGTACAATGATATCAGGAAGACAACGGTAGGTAATGGAATTGAAGTTTGGAACGTCTTGCCAAATTATTTTCCAATGGTATAGTGTACATATACCATAAACAATTCTGGCAATGATTATTTTGATGATCACCATCCTTTGGCAATCTTATTCAATCCCTGTAAGGATCCATCTTAGTTTCATTTTCCTTTCCCTCATGGCATAGGAAACATGAAGTTTAAACCACATACATGATAAACAAATTATCATGTCGGGGGAACGCTTTTCACCATTATTTCAATTTACTTCAAGATCACAACTCAAACAATTTTGTTACATAAACCAAATTGTTGCATCTTGCAAGCATCAATATTGAAATTATACAAATTTTAGTGACAAAAT
Organism: Linum trigynum; assembly: GCA_964030455.1. Lineage (NCBI taxonomy): Eukaryota > Viridiplantae > Streptophyta > Magnoliopsida > Malpighiales > Linaceae > Linum > Linum trigynum. Next base: position 7,648,671 of record OZ034818.1, read on the forward strand.
TTGTTTCAAGAATTCAACGTGAATTCTTCCAAATTCAAACAAATTGAATTTCTCCAAACTCTTCTCATAATATGAATTATGAGTTTGATCTCATCTCAAATACTAAAAAAGTATTTGATATCACTTAATCGAATAAAATTGGTTCATCATATTTCCTTGCACAAAAATTGCATCATGAACATGACCGAACCATGCAAAATCAAGAAAGCAACAATAGACATGCCGATTTATTTATTTATTTTTTTATGAAAAATAAAATCCATTGCACTATCGTAGTTACCAATTTGCATGCAATCACAGTTCCATTAATCATGCCAAATCACACTATATATATTTGAGATGCTCATTTCTACAGGAACTCGATTTCTTTTATTCTTTCGTCCTCTCCAATGACAGGAAGTGCAAAACCGGTAGTTACTGTCCATTCTTAATAATCAATCCACCTCATATATAAATACAAGGGTTGGTTATAAGGAACCGATCATTCCTTTGCAAGATATATGTATGTATCTACAGATGCCTCCAATGCATTCATTTTGCAGCTTATGCATGGCATACTTTCAAACAATTCCAATGCATCCATGCTTTACATCCAAAAATTGAACGGACAGGGACTAAGAATTACCTGTTTTATTTTTTCCGATGTCTGCCAAAAGTCCATTTTCCCTCTCGGTAACCAACCAAAAGAATGAACCAACCAATGTAATGGTCAATTATTTTCCAGTGACGAAATGGAATGTCTATCGCCAGTGTACTACCACCATCATTTGCTTCTTTTTCTCTTGTCATGCCTTCTACGTATTCTTTACTCTGGAATCCATTTTTCAACAACAAAATAACACTCTAACATTGTCAGGAACTGGTAGGAAAGAATCGGATTGAAGGCGTGATTAATCACTCTCCTTAGAGTGTTATTTGCCCCCACTACAAATTGCTGGTAGGCTCGAGCAATTCACAACAATCTGAATGGAAAATTTCCAATTCACGCTGCCGACAACCAAAAAGTAGTTGTATCATCCATCTTAATTGAAGATCATACTTGCTTATTCTTTGACATTGAGATATCCTTCAAAGCTTCCAAGTAAATACGATTGATGCGGCGACTGGAACGACATAGATGATGGTGTTGGGTGCTAGGGTAACCAGACTCTGCCACTAATTGACGAGTGAGTGGATTTTAAATCAGTGATTGATTAATAGAAATATAAGATTAGATGAGAATTAGGCAAAATGAGGAAAATAAATAAATGATTATATGAGGAAGAATTGAGACTGCATTGGGACTAGAGAATTGAGGAACGGGGGCTATAAGTGACTCGCTATAACACAACTCCTAACAAAGGCCAAGTGTAACCAATGAAAGGGACTGCAGTATAGTGGCTCAAGTGATAAATATCGAATCCACGGGTCTCTAGAGTTACTATTACTCAACTTCATTTTATTATTTAGCAAACCAGATTAAGATGAAAGAACTAAAACTACTCTAGCAAACTACAGTTAAAGTTAATCTAATTACATGTTGGGAACTCACTTAGGTATGATTCCCCCTAGCCACTAGCCAGACTAACGATTGATGATTTCTAACTTGTTTCACTTTCATTCACAATGCGGAGAATCCTTGACTAGACCTTGAGTCTCGACTAAAGGAACAAGGCCCTCTTGAGTCAATTGCCTAGAGGGACGTATCCTTCTCTAGAACAACTGATCAAGGCGTTCTGAACTAGACTCCCTCTTTCGAAAGAGGTTCTCAATCGATACAAAGCAGTGAATCAACCCTCGACTAAAGCAATCGATCCACTACTATCAATCTATGGTGCTCTATTGACCTAATCAGGTATTCCCTCTCATAGGATCAAAGCAGAATCAATAATCTCGACTAAAGCAGAATTGAATCATGAAAACATGCATAGATTGAATATGAACTCAAGATTATCAAGTCAGAGTACTCATACAATCATCCAATCAAACAAACATAGCTAGGGTTCCTCAAAACCTAAGTGAAGGGAAGTTACTCCATAGAGAAGAGAGAGACTGCAGTAAGAATCTTCAGATGATCAGTCTTCAAGTCCGGGCTTGTTCCTCGAGCTTCCAAGGCGAAGAAATCCTCCAATTCCACTCTTAGAATGCCCTCAGATCGCCCTTTCTCTCTTTGGTTTGTCCCTTGGGTGTTTGGGATCCAAAACCCAGCTCTCTCCTTTCCTTTTGGCTGAAAATCTGCTTAAAAGGGCATCAGTGGCCAAAGCACGGTCGAGGGCACGGCCGTGTAATGCCTCAGCCCGCCCGTGCTTTGGCTAGGGTTAATTACACGGCCAGTGCATTGGGAGAAACACGGCCGTGCTTTGGAGAGAACACGCCGTGCTTTGGGAGAACACGGCCGTGCTTTCAGTCCGTGTAATCAGCTCATGTTTGCCAAACTCGAATTAGCTCTCGGCAGTAAAAGCACGGCCACAGAACACGGCCGTGTAATGAATTAGGTGTGCCCGTGTTTTGGCTCCAGCTCGACGAAATGACTTCCGAATGCCCCGAAACTCGTGCTTAGCCTTTCCTTTGACGCTTGGGACCTGAAATATGACAAAATAGCACAACCCGGCGTAAAATAGGCCAAAAGTACACGACTATGCCCCTCAAACGGATAAGAACTAGGGGCGCAAATATGTGCAATTACATCGTTATCAAACTCCCCCACACTTAACCGTTTGCTTGTCCCCAAGCAAACCTAACTCAAACCAATGCAACTCTCCAGACTTCTATAGCAACAAACAACCCAGATCGTAGGTAGAGGACTTCCTAGATCATTTAGCAGCTTACGAGGTCAATCGACGCACAAGTCATCTCATAGCTCCTTCGGAGAGAGCACTAGTATCGAGTCGGCATCATGGAAAATAGTGAACAGAGGACAAATGAATTGTGGATGAAGAGATTCTCAAAAACAAAAGATCATGGACTCACATTTTTCAAGGTGCTCTATATTCTTTGAAGATAGTTGGAACCCCTTTTCTTTCTGTTTTGCTTGTTTTCTGTGATTTTTTTTTTTCAAGGGTCCCAACCGGCTCTTACCGGCAATGCCAGGAGCGGATGTCTCGAGCCTCGTGCGGGGGAAAGACATGTAAGGGGACTGGAGGTAGTAGGTGGAAATTGGGAACGGATTCCCGTCTCCCCTTACACACTTTCTCCCTATTCGCACGGGAGATGTTATTTTGAAGCACATTTTCGAGCACCTGTTATTTTCAAAGCATGATACAAGATTCCATGACAGGCAGAGAATCCACAACACCACACAATTCAAGGGTCCTAAGATCACTAATTCACTCAATCAACCAACACAATATGAAGAAGAAATGAGATTTCTTAAAGGCATCAACATCCTCCATAGTGCTACACTACCTCCCTAGGTTGCATATTACTATAAAGACTGTCAATTCAAAGCATACTGAGCAGGCAATTGCAAGGAACACGTACTTGGAGCCCTCAAATTTAAAAATTTGGACAGTGGACTAGGCTCCAAGCACATAAACAGCCAAACATTCACCTGCATAAATAATCGAACATCCCCCCACACTTAAGCATGACATTCTCCTCAATGGAGGAAAGATAAGGAGGGTAGAAGGAAGTTACCAGATCAAGGGTGAATGATGATGAACGGGTCAGGCGGTGCATTCCAGAAAGAGAGAGTAATCAGAACACAAACACCACACAAAATCTCACAAAGGTTGAGTTATTGACTCTAAAATCAAATAACAAAACTGACTCAACCGAGGAGAAATAGAGAAAGAAATGCAAACCGACTGTTTGGGTTGCCTCCCAACAAGCGCTTCTTTCACCTCGTGAGCCAGACGATGGCTCCTAAGTTTCGGTCCATGCTAAAACCTCCTTGAAGTTGAGGTTCTCGTCGATGAGGTGGAGTCTCAAGTCACGAGCATGTGGTGTGACAGGTGATGAAGGCTCATGTACTTGATGCAGATGAAGTCTCCACCCTCGAGACCTCTTCTTCTCTTCTCTCGTCTCATTGCCCCAAACCAGATATGACAGCATCGATTGGCCACCATCGCGTCCACCAAGAGGGACCGATTTCGATGTGGCTTTGGTCCGGCAAAGAAACACTGCAAATGGGTCCTTGCTAAGCAGTTCCTCAAAGTTTGGTGGAGATATCACATGTAACTCATGGCCGGTGCAGGCCTCTTCCACCTTAACTCCGTCCTCAGCCTGGACGCCAATTTCTTCTTCAACCTCCCTTCCTTCTTCATGTGGTATCACCCCTGGGAAATTATCAAGAACTCCTCCTGCTTCACTTTCGTCATCCTCCACAACTTCTTTCTGCACCCTTTCTTGCTCTTCTTCTTCTAGCACGGATTGGAGAGCAAGTTGCCAAGCAATTTCTTTCATGAGATCTTCTTGCATCTCCTCACTCATGCTCGCTTCTTCAAAGCTCAGTTTGGGGTGTGGGAAGGTGTGGTCGGCTACGACAGGACATTCCTGATCATGACCATCACGGGAGCTCTCCGTGACAACTTCTGTGTGTTCCACAATGTCCTTGTAGCCTTCTTCTTCCTCCTCCTCTTCTAGTATGGTAGCAGAAGGGTGATTTGGAGCAGGTTGTGCCCAAGATCGCTCAAGATCATCGACGCTCTTCTTAAGGCTCAGGAGGATCTCCTCTGTTTCACGATAGGCCTGGACACAATGATCCATCCTAGAGCATGTTCTATCACAGTCTCGAGCAAACTGCTCCATGATAAGTCTCAATTCATAGTGTGGATCTGGGTGTGGAGTGTAGCATGGCTCTGCAGAATGGCCCGTGAAGGCCGCCATGGGTAATTCCCGCTCCAATGGCCCCTCTGGTTGTGGGAAAAATTCTTCTTGGTAATGAGGTTGTTCTTGATATGCCCAGGGGTCCGGTTGTTCTCCGTAGTAAGGGGGTTGGTACTGGAACCCGAATCCATAGTCTTCTCCTCCTTGATTGCTCCAGGGAGTCTCAGGGTAATACCACTCGGGTGGTGGTGGATACCCCCAATTGTTGGAGAAGCCATGAGGATCCATGATTCAGATCTGCACCAACAAAAACAAAAACACCCAAGTGAAAAGCAAGGGTGGAAAAGAAAAGAAAAGAAAAACGCTAAAGTAACAAACTTCTGCCTTTCCTAATAATCTAGAAAGTCCCTGCAACGGCGCCAAAAACATGACTCGCTATGACACAACACCTAACAATGGCCAAGTGTAACCAATGAAAGGGACTGCAGTATAGTGGCTCAAGTAATAAATATCGAATCCACGGGTCTCTAGAGTTACCATTACTCAGCTTCAGTTCATTATCTAGAAAACCAGATTAAGATGGAAGAACTAAAACTACTCTAACAAACTACAGTTAAAGTTAATCTAATTACAGGTTGGGAACTCACTTAGGTATGATTCCCCCTAGCCACTAGCCAGATTAACGATTGATGATTTCTAACTTGTTTCACTTTCATTCACAATGCGGAGAATCCTTGACTAGACCTTGAGTCTCGACAAAAGGAACAAGGCCCTCTTGAGTCAATTGCCTAGAGGGACGTATCCTTCTCTAGAACAACTGATCAAGGCGTTCTGAACTAGACTCCCTCTATCGAAAGAGGTTCTCAATCGATAAAAAGCAGTGAATCAACCCTCGACTAAAGCAATCGATCCACTACTATCAATCTATGGTGCTCTATTGACCTAATCAGGTATTCCCTCTCATAGGATCAAAGCAGAATCAATAATCTCGACTAAAGCAGAATTGAATCATGAAAACATGCATAGATTGAATATGAACTCAAGATTATCAAGTCAGAGTACTCATACAATCATCCAATCAAACAAACATAGCTAGGGTTCCTCAAAACCTAAGTGAAGGGAAGTTACTCCATAGAGAAGAGAGAGACTGCAGTAAGAATCTTCAGATGATCAGTCTTCAAGTCCGGGCTTGTTCCTCGAGCTTCCAAGGCGAAGAAATCCTCCAATTCCACTCTTAGGCTTCCTTCAGATCGCCCTTTCTCTCTTTGGTTCGTCCCTTGGGTGTTTGGGATCCAAAACCCAGCTCTCTCCTTTCCTTTTGGCTGAAAATCTGCTTAAAAGGGCATCAGTGGCCAAAGCACGGTCGAGGGCACGGCCGTGTAATGCCTCAGCCCGCCCGTGCTTTGGCTAGGGTTAATTACACGGCCAGTGCATTGGGAGAAACACGGCCGTGCTTTGGAGAGAACACGGTCGTGCTTTGGGAGAACACGGCCGTGCTTTCAGCCCGTGTAATCAGCTCATGTTTGCCAAACTCGAATTAGCTCTCGGCAGTAAAAGCACGGCCACAGAACACGGCCGTGTAATGAATTAGGTGTGCCCGTGTTTTGGCTCCAGCTCGACGAAATGACTTCCGAATGCCCCGAAACTCGTGCTTAGCCTTTCCTTTGACGCTTGGGACCTGAAATATGACAAAATAGCACAACCCGGCGTAAAATAGGCCAAAATTACACGACTATGCCCCTCAAACGGATAAGAACTAGGGGCGCAAATATGTGCAATTACATCGTTATCAATAAGAGAATTGATAGAAATTCACGGGTGTGTAGAGTAAAATTAGGGTTTGGAGAGAACAAAATTGAGAGGATTAGAGAGGACGAGCAATGAGGTAATTGATTCGATAGATATTTTGTTCATTCCTTAATCATGTAGCTGAATGAACAAAGTACAAATATACAAGAAAACACACAAAAAATCTAATATTATTCAAACACTCACTTGGAAGTAGTGATGGCAATGGGGCGGGGCGGGGCGGGTACCTCAATTCCCATGCCCCGCCCCACGCTACTACGGGTCGGGGCGGGTAAAACCGGCGCGGGTACGGGGCGGGACGGGTCGACCCACTCTTACATGTTGTTCAAAAAAAAATACAAGTAAATTTTACTTTTTGCAATAAAACGTAGGGAAAAACACTTTAAGAATGAAAAATATTGATAATAGAATGGATAATTGAGCTTAACAAGTTGAAAGATCGACTCTAACTAGTCGAAGAAAAGTCAAAATAGGAGAAATATGTATAGATATTGTAAGAAATTGAGATAAAATGAGTCTAGAACGGGGCGGGGCAGGGCGGGTCGGAAGTAGATACCCATGCCCCGCCCCACACTACTACGGGTCGGGTAATACCCGCCCCATCACGGGTCAAGTCGGGTAAATACCCGCGGGGCGGGTTGAAATTGCCATCACTACTTGGAAGCCACCTAAAATGGTCAAACAACGAATCCACGCATTTAATCTCATGGCTACCCTTCAAAATAAATCCATATTTCAAGAATAATTAATAACATCGGTAACTAATTAACCATGACCAGAGTAAGATAATGGTCATGTTTTCAGTGATGAAAATGAAGGAAGAATTATTAGTGGGTATGCAAATGTTGTTTACTTTAGTTTGGTGAATTGGTAAGGACGTTGTATATTTTTATTATATATATATATCCTTTATTTTTTTTTCCCAATATTCCATAATTTAGACTCTTTTATTTGAGTGATGAAAACGAAGGAATTGTTATTAGTGGGTATGCAAATGTTGTTTAGTTCAGCCAGTGACTAATGATCTAAAATTTTGCAATGGTGTTTTAGTGTTTTCCCTTCTCCATTGCTCCTACCCTATAAAAACCTGCCCCAAAGTAAAGACCACCTACCCTCCAATCTAATAAGCTTCTTAGGCAGCCATGGGAATAGAAGGAAGAAGTCCTCCATCTCGGCGGTTTCTGGCCGCGACGCTAATTGCATATTGTGCCTTCTTCCTTATGATCGCTTGCTGTCGTGCCACTCATGTTCAAAATCGAAAGGTATTTCTAATGTTTTACATATTTATGGCTTGATTTATATAATTATTATTTATTACGAATACACGAACTGATCCAGAAAAATCGTCATGTCTTTATATATATATTGATTGTAAAAAAAAAAAAATCCAAGTCATACATATTCATGACTTATTTTATGCATATGCATCATGACATTGTATATACATTCACTATGGCTAATGAGCTCTCTACGTTGCCAGGTGTATATAGCATACATGGGCAACTGTCCAAAGAGCCAAGCTTCTCTTCCCGCGCTGCACTTCGGCTTGCTTCACCGCATCATTGGCAATGCTAAGGTCGCCTCAGATTCCTTGATCTACAGCTACCATCGGACCTTCAACGGCTTCGCTGCCAGACTAACAGAGGCCGAGCATCAGAAACTTTCCGGTGGGTGTTTTTTCCACCTTCCTCCTTTCCGTCGTCGTCGGCGATTCAATGGCTTACTCTGTTTTCCTTCATTACGGCAGCCTATGAAGGTGTAGTTTCTGTATTCCCCAACAAGATCGCGAAGCTCCACACGACGAGATCATGGGATTTCATCCGCTACCCCAAGAATGCTTCGACATCAACCCGCCGCCAACAGAGCAACCTGATCATTGGAGTGCTCGACACCGGAATCTGGCCGGAATCGCCTAGCTTCGACGATTCCGGCTACGGCCCGCCTCCAAAGAAATTCAAGGGCAGATGCCAATCGTCCTCGAATTTCAGCTGCAACAAGTAATAACCCTAAACCTTAGAAATGCTCCCCAATTTCATAACCTAATGGTCTGAATTCGATTAGCTTAAATTGTAATGGCCCTATTCTTTTTACAGTAAGATCGTTGGGGCCAGGTTCTACAACGCCGCAGGAGATTACGTTCCAGGGGACATCATTTCGCCCCGGGATTCCCAAGGCCATGGAAGTCACACTGCATCTACTGCAGCAGGGAACTTTGTCACCCCGGCTAATCTCTATGGCATCGCCAATGGGACTGCCCGCGGCGGGGTCCCCGCGGCTCGAATTGCAGTCTACAAGATATGCTGGGCTTACGGATGTTCATATGTTGATATTATGAAAGCTTTTGATGATGCTTGTTCTGATGGAATCGACATGGTCTCGCTCTCGGCTGGTGGTTCGCCGATGGAGTATTTCCGTGACCCCATTGCTATTGGGGCTTTCCATTGCATGAAGAAGGGAATTTTAACCTCTAAAGATAGCAAGAAATAGTTTGAAGACAATTTGTACTAATCTATGTTTCCTAACATGCAGCACGGCCCCTGAGTGCCAAGTATAATCCCGAGGCTGAGCTAGCATATGGGACGGGACAAATCGATCCAATCAAGGCAGCAGATCCTGGGCTTGTATTTGATGCTGGGGAGAAGGATTATGTCAAATTTCTCTGCGGCCTGGGCTATTCGACCAAACAACTCCGGCTTGTCACAGGAGACCCGAGTGCTTGTACTGCAGCTACAAATAGAACCCTATGGGATCTAAACTATCCTAGTTTTGCCATATCAGCAAACAGATCAGGAGTCTCTGTGAGTAGGGTATTTCGCAGAACTGTAACCAATGTTGGATCAGCGAATGCGACCTATAAAGCCACGGTAATTGCACCAGCAAACCTCAGGGTCAGAGTTAGCCCAAGTGTGCTTAGTTTCAAGACTATTGGGAAGAAAAAGTCATTTGCTTTGACAGTCTCTACCGTGGTTGGGCAGAACACCATCTCTGGTGTTCTTGTCTGGAGTGATGGGAAGCATGTAGTAAGGAGCCCTATTGCTGCATTTGTGTCATCCAGTGAATGATCAATAAGCTGGGGTGTTTGTTTCTCTTAAATATATTTGCAGTTATAGCAGAATCGAAGTTGGTAATGTACTTTGATTCTCTACATTGAAATATAATAATCATCTTTTTAACTCGTTTGCTGCCAGATATAATATCATGTGTACTGTAGATACCTTCCACCCAGTCGATAACAAGGCTACAGCATTTGATAAATTAACAAGGATGGTGATGTTGGGGAATGAATCCAATAATCCTTCCATAATCAACAAAGTCACCTCAGTTTTAACAAGTCTAAGTCATCGCCATAGCTAAGAAACTTTGCAAACATGATTTGAAATTTTAAGCTAGCCGGCCGGCTGCCAAGTACAAGGCAAAGGTGATGTCCTCTAAAAGAGCTTAAGATCCAGGTGAACCCAAAAGTACTGAGGTTTAAGGATGTGGGTGAGACGGTGCCGTTTCGTGTCACTGTGAAGCAGTGGCGGAGCCATTCACAGGGGAGGTTACGAGGCAGGCATTAGGTAACATAATTCGCCTATCCACCCTCCACGATCCAGCTCTAGATCGCTAAAGCGCGATTTTTGGGGAGTTCGTGAAAAATTCGCGAACTGCTTTTTGAGAGAGAGCGTTTTCAGAATTTTGGAGCGCGATATCCCGTGGAATGCAGATTGAGACAAGCATCTGGAGAAAAAGAAAGAGACGGAGGCGAAATTCAAGCAGATCTCTGAAACGTAGCACGTGTTGAGAGATCCTCAGAAGATGCGGATCTGTAATCTGTACGGGGAGAAAGGGCTGAATACGTTTGATTTCCCTCCTCACGACGATACTCTGTCTGAGGATTCGAAATTTAGGTTCAATCTCCGTGATGTTAAGGATGTGGTCGCTGGATTCTTTGGTGGCTCTGTTGGCGGAGGGCTTGGTGGAGACGGCGGGGAAGGTGGGAGTGTCTAGGGGAAGTGGGAATTAGTAGGATAACGGTTGGACGGCTCTCTATTTTGGGAGGATTCTGGGTATACGAGATTGAGAGGAGAGGAAACAGATTCATTGCTCCCAAGGTTGTCAAACCGGTTTATGCCGGTGCGCCTGTTTTACAAGTGAAATGGTTCTACCGTGGTACAACCGGTACGTGCGCCAGTTTATGCCGGTTATAACAAAATTCCTCAATACAAATCTAAATAACATAATTTTAAATAATCTTTATAAAATGTAAATAAAAACATTCAATTGAACTCATTAATCTTTCCTCAAATTCAACTGTGGTCAATAATTCCAATTCAAGTTCTATTTCACCCAAATAATGAATTGGGAAAGTTCCCCATTCTGTAACCCTAATTGAGTGGAATCCTCCACCATTACTCACTTTCCCTCGATGCCCCTCCCTGTTATCCCCTCCACTTACCAAAAGGAATTTGATTGCTTCATCGAACATCAACACATAACATTCAATTAGAACCAGAAGCATACAGGCTTTTTGGAGAGCGCTCAAATGAGAGTGGTATGACATTCGCAGAGGTAGCAGCCACTTCTTCTCCACTCATGCGTTCATCCACCGCGCCGAGTACTGGCCTCCGCCGCGCGCCTGCTGGCCTCCGTCGCCGGCCTGCCTACCAAGTTGTGTCGCCGATCAGTTCGTCGCTAGGAGAAAGCGAGCAGGCGGAGCGCAGAGGAAAGAAGCGGAACGAAAACGACTAGTGGGGCGAATCCCACTTACACAAAACTGAACCTTTTCTTTTTTTGTTAACAATCTCAGTTTGTGAAAACGAGAACGGCGACGTAATGATAAGAAACCGGAAATTACCCTTCCGGTTGAACCACTGGTATTTCCGAAATTGATCGATTTTGACCGGAGTTGACCGGTTTTGATTGTCGCATCATGCCGGTGGTATTCCAGCCGGTTTCATGACCGATACCGGTTGAACCTGGTTCAACCGGCCGGCCTACCACCGGCGTGACAACCATGATTGCTCCCCAACTATCTTGAGAATGGGTTTCTAGTGGGGAAGTAGGGTTAGTAGGTGGAGATTTCAAAATGGCCCACTTGGTTAGGGCTTAGGGTTGTGCTTGTTTGCGTACGGACTAGGATAAGAATTGGGGCTAGGTTGTTTAGTTTTAAGTTTGAGTTAATATTTCCGTATGGCTTGAACTTTGACCAAAATAAACATCTTGGCCAATATTTTCGATCTATAACATCTTGGCCCGAACTATACACCAAAATAAACAATTTCGCCAGATCCGACTTTTGACCGTTAACTTGGACGGTCAAACGCGTTGACCGTTAGTCAACGCGCCATGTCACTGCCAAGTCAGCATAAAATATTTAAAATAATTCACAATTTCCACACATTCCCTAATTTTAAATTATTATAAATTAAAAAAATCATCTAATACCTTAGTTAAACCAAAAATAAAAAAAAATTAAATATTTATCAGATCTTCTAACTTGGCAGTGACGTGGCGCATTGACCGTTAGTCAACGCGTTTGACCGTCCAAGTTAACGGTCAAACATCGGGTTTAGCCAAATTTTTTATTTTGGTGTATAGTTCGGGCTAGGATGTTATAGATCGAAAAGATTGGTCAGGATGTTTATTTTGGTCAAAGTTCAGGCTATACGAAAATATTAACCCTTTAAGTTTTGGGATGAAAGTTTGTTTGTTCGAATTTTCACTAGTATGTTTTTGAGTATTAACAAATTTAAGATAATAATAATAATAATAACAACGCTCACTTCACGCTCTAAATATTGAATTCTTCTAAATTCGACGCTCTCACGCTCCCACTCCACGAATTGGTTACCTAAGGCAGGCATCACCCTTGTCCTCTTAATTAGTGGGGCAAAAAATAGGAAGCTAAGTTACTTACACACCCATAACCTGCCGCTAGGCAAATGTCCACTGAGATTGCAACTTAGCTAGCACGATATGTATACGTATCAATCGAAGCCCAAAAGCATTGTACAACCATTAATCACACTTAGCACTTTATGCAAGGATTGTAAGAACATGCTAGATGTTGTACCAGAAAAGATAGTGGTCGGTATTTTGTGGTTAAAACATATGAAATTTTAGTCTTTATACATGTATCCCTTAATTTAGAACAACGATTTTTCCTTGAAATGAAATTTGTGGTCATCAGTTGAATTCCTGTGACCTACCATTCGATGACAGGTTCAGAAATTTACAAGATATTGATGAGTGGTTGAACGCACGATGATGACATATATTGAAGAAAATTTGTGTGTTAGTTTGGACAAAGAATATGTCCTAGAATACTTTCAGAATATGAAATCTTGTCGTGGTTTGTTGTAATCGGTGTATGTCAAACTAGTATTCAGTAATTGTATGAAGTTTGAGCATTAAGTTGTTGACTTCTTATTTCTTTTAGACTTTAGAGTTGACTATTCTATCATGTAGTTGATTTTTTTACAATTTGAAAAGATACCCCCTTGACCATTTTTCTGGCTCCGCCACTGCTGTGAAGGCAAAGCTGAAGCAAAGTGGGATTGTCTCTCGTGTTCTGGTTTGGTCTGATTGGTGTCGTAAAGTCCGGAGTCTAATTGTTGCTCATACACTACAATAACCTTCATTTTCTGGGTTTTTTTGGGTACTAAATAGATGTTTGGTTAAACTCAAATATATATATATATATATATATATATATATTTGTTGGGATAGGAAATAACGATGAACTCGACATGTCCAAAGCATGCATGTAATTTGGAGTCTGGATGTATTTTCTTATGACAGATTTAAAAAGTACCAACATTAGTTAGGGATTCGAGCTCGTATTAAGTTTTGGGACTTCAATATGGGATCTATGTTTCCAGGCGTCCGAACTCCATAGTATTGTCATAAAGCTTCTTTATTTTGTACTGACAAACTTGAAGATACTTGAAATTTTGTAGAGATATTAACGATACTTTGGACACGTGTCAATGAGCTCTTAGGTTTCTGTCGAAATCAAATAACTGATAATTGAGTATCTTACACACATCTAACAGTTAAATGACCATGAGGGTGCAAGGAGAAAGTTGTGGGGATATCATTTTGAAGCTTACATGGACCTCAGATAACTTTATTGGGAGTAAACAATCATTCAACGATTTAGTAGGTATGAATTCTTGAAAGAAATAACTTAACCTTAGTAATAAGGTCGATTATGAAACTAAAAATTGGAACGATACCAACTTCTCGGTTTATGTCAATAGTGAATAGATCGTCTAGATTCAAAGGTTTCCAACTATATATTTATCTCTTTAACCAAATCCAAGCGTTTTGTCTATCAAAACTTGGGTCCACACGATCCTCTTAATTAAGGACGATCGAGGTGTGCAACTTGATTCGAAAACACTGATACCACACCCTTGATACCCGTGACAAATACATTTAGGATATAGCATCATATATCTCAAACTCTAAATATTAAATACTACCCAAAATCAATCAAATAAAGCATAACACCTTACTTGCTAAATGCTTTGCTTCAGTTTCACTGAGTTTTGCTGCAAACCCACTTGTAGAGCAATAGTCATAGACAAGAGATTCCTCTGGTGTGCTATATCGAAGACATAGGCAGTTAAGAAAAAGCGTAGGGTGAAACGGGGTCAGAAACTAACCCTAGCTAGCTAGATGATTTATGAAGGAAATTTTTTTGTTAATACAGTAATATTTTATATTGTTGAAGCATACATGTCTTGAAGCACAGTCTTGAGAAGATCTAGATGTGCAGGTTTGGTACTAGGTATAATCTGTGAATCCAGAAACACCAAGTAAACCTGCAAAACAGAGGAGTTAAGAATTTTATGGATTGTAAAGCCTTACAGGAAAATTTGATGATAAAATAATTTTATGTTTGAAAATTTTGTTTAATCGTGATTCAATCATTTCATACTGATAAAAACGTCCTACCAATTTAGCCTTCAATAAGAAATTATTTCAAACGGACCGCTGATATGATACAATTTCACAAACTTCAAACAATTTACACATTTGAAAGCAAAAGCCAAACTAATAACTCAATAGATATGATTATCAACAAAAGGGGGAAATAAAAAAAAATTCCATCTAATTGCTGGAACTTTACTTAACCTTACCTTCCTAGGAGTAATACTGGTCGCGTGGCCATGAGTAATGCCAGTAGAAATGAAGATGATGATAAAGGTTTTTACTAGAGGGACAAATCGTAGAGTTTTTGCTAGGGCCATTTTAGCGGGTGATAAACAAATGAACGAGTCCACTCTTTTTGTTCTTTTGTTTTTGTTTTTTCCCTTTCCTCAAAATTAGATCACATATATAATACTAGATAGGGCAACAAATTAAGAGTTATTTTGTCATCAGTTATGCAAATGTAGAGTATATAACACAATCTTAAAGTGAAACATTAATAATGCACATGAAGAAAGGAAACTGAGAAAAATTAATACCCATAGCAAAAGAATCAAAAGTCAAGGAAAAGTTTACCTTTTGAGTTTTGAGTGAGTTTTCGTTATCGTTTTACGGATTCCTTCGTTCTTTCGGCAATATTATGATTTATTGACATTTTTTAATGAGAAAAATCTTTCAACATATTATGTTTTTTTATGGGGATCTTTCATTATGGTAATAATGAGGTACTGAATGACATCTCAAAATAAATACTAGCTAATTTAAGTAGTAATTGTTGTATATAAATTACAACTAGTTTGGTACCCGACCCGTATTTTAATTTGATCAAATTAAATGCATATTTGTGCATTGTCTTATCAAAACTGTCAACCAATTTGTGAAAACTTAATGACTTTGCAATTGAATTAACGGTTAATATTTTTGTATGTCTCGAATGTTTCTCATCTTTAGGATCCTGTTCAATCTTTTCAATATATAACATGGCTTGAGCTAACTCTAAACTTTATTTGATTGGCCAAACCGAGAGTTGACCATCATGTGGAAAGGTCAAGATTGTTGACTAATAGTCAACTCGCTATATTATCGCTCGGTCGGCATATTTTTACTAAAAATATTCATATTTTTTAATAAAATTCCTATTTTCCTATTTTGTTTGACTAAAATTAAAAAAAATGTAATCTCCTTTGTAAGGGTTGTTTCTAGATTTTGTGATGTATTTTCTTGTCTTTGTGGTGTGAATTTTGTGATCCCCGCCCCTTCCACGTTTAATTGCACAATACACATTGGTCCGCCTCTTTCTCTCCCAATTTTTCATAATAACAAATAAGCTCCCTTCAAATTCATTAACTGTGGTAAACTCATTTAAAATAAAAAATCATACAAACAAAATATTTCTATTAGTTAGACAAGTGTTAGCACCTTGCTAAAAAAAGTGTTTAGTATTTTAACTCCTCCCAACATTCCAACATCACTAATACTTTTCCAAGTACATTTCGGTGCAATGCTATGGAAGAGTAACCCTTGGAGTTGAATATCTTATCATTGATCTACACACAAATATAAGAGAATGTCAAAGAAAAATTATTGCCACATCAACCGGAGCTATTTATACCGCATTGTTTGGGAGGAGTATTTCGTCAATCAACCAATAACTATATGGAGATTCTTTCCCATCACCCATTCAATAATTCACGACCATACCACTGAGTATAAGGCCACTATTATAGACCCATTAGAAACAAATATCTTGGGGTGTGAACTATTGTTCACTAATCATCAACCAATAACTATACAGAGATTCTTTCCCATCACCCATTCAATCTCTCTTTTCTTGGCTTCTGCGCAGCTCACGGAAGGATAATTTTGTCTTTTCCATTGATTAAGTTGGGCCTCTGCCCTCTAGGCCCTCCATTTATTTCCAATAAGGGCGCCAAAATATTTTTCTCAACAGCAATAATTCACGACTATACCACTGAATATAAGGCCACTATTATAGACTCATTAGAAACGTCCATCTTGGGGTGTGAACTATTGTTCACTAATTGCATTTATATTATAAATCATATCCAAGTTTTAGTAATAAATTAAGGTTTTTCATGTTCATGTTACAACCTCGCCATCAAACTATTTGGTTTTTCATGTTCATATTACAACCTGCCATCAAACTATTTTACTAACATTTTTAGAGAAGGGAACTATTTTACTAATATTATTGGGTTAATATATTTGTATGGTATGAACTTTTCACTTATCAACCAATAACTATATGGAGATTCTTTCCCATCACCTATTCAATCTCTCTTTTCTTGGCTTCTGCGCAGCTCATGGAAGGATAATTTTGTCTTTTCCATAGATTAAGTTGGGCCTCTACCCTCTAGGCCCTCCACTTATTACCAAGAAGGCCGCCAAAATATTTTTCTCAACAACAATAATTCACGACCATACCACTGAGTATAAGGCCACTATTATAGACTCATTAGAAACGTCCATCTTAGGGTGTGAACTATTGTTCACTAATTGCATTTATATTATAAATCATATCCAAGTTTTAGTAATTAATTAAGGTTTTTCATGTTCATGTTACAACCTCGCCATCAAACTATTTGGTTTTTCATGTTCATGTTACAACCCGCCATCAAACTATTTTACTAACATTTTTAGATAAGGGAACTATTTTACTAATATTATTGGGTTAATATATTTGTATGGCATGAACTTTTCACTTATCAACCAATAACTATATGGAGATTCTTTCCCATCACCCATTCAATCTCTCTTTTCTTGGCTTCTGCGCAGCTCACGGAAGGATAATTTTGTCTTTTCCATTGATTAAGTTGGGCCTCTGCCCTCTTGGCCCTCCACTTATTTCCAAGAAGGCCGCCAAAATATTTTTCTCAACAACAATAATTCACGACCATACCACTGAGTATAAGGCCACTGCTATAGACCCATTAGAAACGTCCATCTTGGGGTGTGAACTATTGTTCACTAATCATCAACCAATAATTATACGGAGATTCTTTCCCATCACCCATTCAATCTCTATTTTCTTGGCTTCTGCGCAGCTCACGGAAGGATAAATTTGTCTTTTCCATTGATTAAGTTGGGCCTCTGCCCTCTAGGCCCTACACTTATTTCCAATAAGGGGGCCAAAATATTTTTCTCAACAGCAATAATTCACGACTATACCATTGAGTATAAGGCCACTATTATAGACCCATTAGAAACATCCATCTTGGGGTGTGAACTATTGTTCACTAATTGCCTTTATATTATCAATCATATCCAAGTTTTAGTAATTAATTAAGGGTTTTCATGTTCATGTTACAACCTCGCCATCAAACTATTTGGTTTTTCATGTTCATGTTACAACCTCGCCATCAAACTATTTGGTTTTTCATGTTCATGTTACAACCCGCCATCAAACTATTTTACTAACATTTTTAGATAAAGGAACTATTTTACTAACATTATTGGGTTAATATATTTGTATGGCATGAACTTTTCAATTATCAACCAATAACTATATGGAGATTCTTTCCCATCACCCATTCAATCTCTCTTTTCTTGGCTTCTGCGCAGCTCACGGAAGGATAATTTTGTCTTTTCCATTGATTAAGTTGGGCCTCTGCCCTCTAGGCCCTCCACTTATTTCCAACAAGGCTGCGAAAATATTTTTCTCAACAGCAATAATTCACGACCATACCACTGAGTATAAGGCCACTATTATAGACCCATTAGAAACGTCCATCTTGGGTGTGAACTATTGTTCACTAATCATCAACCAATAACTATACGGAGATTCTTTCCCATCACCCATTCAATCTCTCTTTTCTTGGCTTCTGCGCAGCTAACGAAAGGATAATATTGCCTTTTCCATTGATTAAGTTGGGCCTCTGTCCTTTAGGCCCTCCACTTATTTCCAAGAAGGCCGCCAAAATATTTTTCTCAACAACAATAATTTACGACCATACCACTGAGTATAAGGCCACTATTATAGACCCATTAGAAACGTCTATCTTGGGGTGTGAACTATTGTTCACTAATTGCATTTATATTATAAATCATATCCAAGTTTTAGTAATTAATTAAGGGTTTTCATGTTCATGTTACAACCTCGCCATCAAACTATTTGGTTTTTCATGTTCATGTTACAACCCGCCATCAAACTATTTTACTAACATTTTTAGATAAGGGAACTATTTTACTAATATTATTGGGTTAATATATTTGAATGGCATGAACTTTTCAATTATTAAATATTCTGACCAATCTTTTCGATCTATAATTTCGTGGCCTAAATTATCCATCAAAGTTACGAAATTGGCCAAACCCAAGATTTGACCAATATCTTAGACGGTTAAACGCGTTAACTAACGGTCAACGTGCCACATCACTGCCAAGTCAGCATAGACCACCTAATAGTTTTTGTTTTTTCCACCTATTACCTTTTATCTTTTTTATTTTGAACAAAAGAAGAAAAGAAAATAGAAAATAAAAGGCCATGATTCAAAGATAAATGGTAATAGGTGGAAAAACCCCATAATTTTAAGTGGTCTGTGCTGAGTTGACAGTGACGTGGTCTGTTGACCTTTCAAGATAACGGTAAAATCTCGGGTTTGATCAATTTCGTAACTTTGATGACCACCTAATTATTTTTTTGTTTTTCCCACCTATTGTCATTTATCTTTTTTATTTTGAGCAAAAGAAGAAAAGAAAATAGAGGCCATGATTCAAAGATAAATAGTAATAGGTGAAAAAAAAAACCAAAAAAATTAAGTGGTCTGTGTTGACTTGGCAGTGACGTGGTGTGTTGACCATCCAAGATAACGGTCAAATCTCGGGTTTGACCAATTTCGTAACTTTGATGCATATTTGAGGCCACTAAGTTATAGATCGAAAAAATTGGCCATGATGTTTAATATGTACAACGTTCGGGTCATACATATATATAACGCAATATTATTTAGACTAATATTTTTAGCGACTGCATTTTTCGTAGTTCTATGCTCCGAAGAATATTCTCCGTTGAAAATCATCAAAATAACAAAATACAGTGTCAATTCGATCAGTAAAATTTTAATATAAGTACAAATAATTGTATCAGTATAATTATATACATCGTACAATTAAATGTGTGCGTGCTCATGCCACGTATGATTTAGGGGAAAAGATAGTTGCTTTTATACCATCAGAAGGTGTGTTTGATTCTGATCAGTCTATTTGTGAAGTGCAAAATAAGTTTTTTGATGGTATGAGCATCGATATGACTCAAAGGTATACTAACTACAAATTTAATTCAAAGTCATGCATATAAAACCAAATCATTCACTTTTCAATTTTTCATTCAACAGATGTTGTTGGCCAATTTATTTAAGCATTCGGGTTTAGCCACAACCACTAGACTCACGGGAAAAGTCACCCCGCAAAGAGCTCAAACTCAAACGTACCGAGTGTGTAATTATTTTAGCTTTCTTTATGGTTAATTATTATAACTTTACATTTAAAATAGCATGCATTACTTTTACTCTGACCATAAATCTAATATATAATTTGTGTAGAAGATTGGTTGTCAAGGTCACTCTCTTTTGTAGGATAATTATCCAATTAAATGTTATCCTTGCAAATACGGGTGATCACTCTCTCATTCTGGTCATCACATCATTATATGTTGCTCTTCACAGTGGCAAGGAAACATCTAACTTACTTTATTATTGATCCAAACATTTAGAATTATATTATGACAATTAATTAAATGATTGTCAAATTTGAAAGTGAGAATACCTTCTCCTCACCTCAAGTGACCTTGCTGCTGGGAATTCGAGAATTCAACAAGTTATTAATTTTGTGCCAAGGTGAAGTTTAAGAAAATTTAATTATCGTATTTGGTTATGCATTATGAATTTGAAGTTTAAAATTGATAGAAGATATTAATTACCATTTTTATGAATAAAGTGCTATTAAAGGAAGAATAAGGATCCACTCCTATGGTAACGCCAGTAACCTAGCTTGGCCTGCTATCCAATCAGCCTGCGCATCAAACATCGAGGAACAAGCTCTACACACATCCACGAGACCACATGGAGAACAGAGACCATGCGAAAAATAGTAGCATGACATTGCGACTACAACGATTGTTCTTTGTTTAGAGCTAAAACAATAACTTGGCAATCCTTGCGAAATACAAAAACTTGAAGAAAACTTAGTTCAGTACTTTTGTGGGAACTGTACAACGTCATTAAAGACAAAAATTGCTAGGTAATGCAACGATTATTAATGGGAAATTGGGTTTTATATAGTTCATTGACGAATATACATGCCAAATGGTTGAATATTTACTTTTCGACAACAAAGTTTATATAATTCTTTCGTTGAATTCATACACATATTACCAATACGACAATAAATAATATTTTTCTTAATAATTATCAATACATGGTATTGATAGACGAGGAAAGATTACGTACATTTAGATATAAAATATTGTTAGTATAAAGAGATCCCATAAAATTGGTGGGAGGCTATCGGTGGCGGACTCAGGAATTTCATCAAGAGTATTTAGTGATAGACTAAAATTATCAAGTGTTGTCACATAGTCTCAAATTCAAATACTACCATCACTAAAACCAAAATTTTGCATGAACTTTTTGCCTTAAATTTGTACATAAGGTTTGTCAGGTGACAAACCCTTGATAAACGTGGGTCCGCCATTGGAGGCTACTTTTGTCTTAACTCACATTTGTTTGCATGGGGAAATAAAATGAGGTGATTGCTTTATTGACATGTGCTTCCTTATTTATTTTCATTTTGAAACATTATGCTTCTGTAATGTTTGCCTATTTATATTTTGGTGGGTTGATCATTAGGATCTTTTAGATATTGTTAAGAAAATATATGGTATTTCCACCTATCTTACTTACGAGACTATTTCTCTATTACTAATTGAATGATTTTGAGTTTTTGCATTTACCAACTATAAAATAACATACTTAAATAATTTTTATTGTTGTTTACGACATTATCATCATTATACTAATTTAGGATCCAACGTCAAATTGTGGAGGAAAAAAAACAGAGGTTGACTTTGTTGTTATGATGGTGGGAGCTCAACTTTTGGCATGTCAACTGAAAGGCTACTCCAAGACTACGATAGAATCAAAGATCATTGTCTGCTCATCTCCTACAAATTGATTGAATGACCTTGAAGTTCGACATCATGTTCACATATTACAAAATCGCTAATCCAACAAGTGAGTTTACAGTTTTAAGGATAGGAAAGGATGAAGAAGAGCACAACACAAACGATCTTCCTGACTCGATCGAGATAAATTCTATTCAGTGCTATTCTCTAATGGATTTGGATTTTTATACCATGCACATGTCATACTTAGTTATATTATTTATTCTAATTGATATCATGCCACTGTCGGATGAAGGGAGGCGAGTTTTTAATTAACAAAATTGGGTTGGATGAATAAAATTGAAAAGGTTGAGAACACCCTATATTTCTCTCCCCGACTGCTTGGAAATATAGTCGCTTTGGTATTTTTAATCTTGGTATTCAGTGTGTAATTAACTTTGATTCCTATTCCAATGGAGGTAATGAATCCGATGTTACATATTATGTTGATGTTTAGAAGAAGAAAGACATTTTTCTTGAGGAAGATATAAAGATTGGTGATGCGGAGAAAAAACAAATCATGAATGTTGTTCATATTTTGCACGGGGTAAATTCTACATTCATGAGAAAGATTATATGTATTTGTAAATATTTTACCATTAAATTTTACTGTTCAATGAAATGCAGGAGAAAATGAAGAGAGTATTGAAATGCAAGAGAAAAAGGAAGAGACAATTGATGATGCAGATAAATGTGTCACTGATGGAAATGAAGACATTATTATTAGCGGAGATGATGATGTTGCTCATGTCGGAGGAAATACAAACAAGTAAAAAAGAAAATGTGCGCTAATCTTAGACGATGAGGAGCAATTAGAAATGTAATTTTAAGTGCCTTTAGGAGTCGCTTTCCTTGCTTGGGGCTTTTCTTTGATTTTCGTAAAAAGATTTTAGTCGATCAGTCATTAAAATATAGGAAAATAGTAAGATGTTGATCTGTTTGAATTGTTGAAGTTTTTTTACAATTTGGATTGTCTTATTCTACCAATCGATTCGACTGTTTAGAGTATTTGATCAATTTAGATTCTATTATACTAATACGTAAATTAGATACAAATTACTACTGGTATTTACGTGATTGCCAACTGAAGTCGGCCAACTAGCCGGGCCGGTGACTAGTTCCTTCCAGCCTTTTCCCTAAAGGCCGCTCGCTGGCTGTTGTATTACATTTTTTCGTGACCCGTCTAATAAAGAACATTTCAGATTTACCCATTAACTCTTTTTTCTTTGTCTTTTTTACAATCCACGGATACTAATCAACTTCTTCCACTGCAAACAAATCACTCCTTCTTGGTAATGTGAATACACCAAAATTCAATCATCAGAAGATGGTTGTAAGGCCAGTGGATGTGAGCAGGTAGAAATGGGTTCAACCGGTACAAAATTGGCTGAAATATTTTTGATATGATCGATTCCGAACTCTAAAATAATAATGTTGCTTTGGTGCATTTAATTAATACATTTTATTTATTTATTTATTGAATTTAATTTAATTTAAATAATATTTATGTAATTTGTTGGATTCAATTATAAATTTTTAGATGTTTACGCTGTTTATTGGGTTCAAATATAAAATTTTGGATGTTGACGTTAAATGTTAGAGAGATTGTCTTCAAATATGTTTTTCATTTTATTTTTCATTTTGTATTTTAGTTAAATAATAATAAATTTTTAGAGATTATCTTCAAGTATGTTGTATATTTATCTACCACTTTCCTACATGTTTTGCTAAAATCGTCATGAACCGGCATAAATCGATTGTATCACCTGTCGGTAGAGCTGTCAAAATGTAACCTGATCCGAGTAACCCGTCCAATCAATTCGACCGGCAACCCGCCCGCAACCCAATTTGACTAAAAGTCAATGACCCGAAACCCAACAAACCCGCAATCCGACCGACCCGCAACCCGACTAACCCGAACCCGTAAGCCGACTAAAACCCGCAGCCCGACTATAATAGAAGGAATTCGATGAAGATAAACCAAAAGTTGACATTTGAAATCCTAGTTCACTAAAGTCTGATCATTCCATCATCAACTATTAACTTAGTATAATAATATACATCATCAACCTAATAACGTATATAACATCATCAAATATTGATTTAGATACATCATCAATCTAATAGTGCACATAACATTATAAAATATTAATTTATCATAATAAGATAATTATAAGACGATTTAAAATCCAAATATCATGGTCCTATCATAAAAAAGACTAATAATAGTTCACAAAAGTCTGATCATAACAAGAATGCATGACTCATAATAGTAGGGTCGGCTAAGACGGCTAGAGTTGAACTTTCCTCTTTCTGGGAGCAGGCTCGAAATCGCAAACGAAACGAGACAAAGGGCGGAAAATTGTAATTTGTTTTGCTTTTAGTTTTGAGTTTCGGGTGTGGATGTTAAAGGTTATAATAAAACACAGATTACCAAATTGTGAGGTAGCGGAGTTGCTTAATGGTTGTTTAATGAATTAGTAATTAGTAAACAGAGGTTCGTGTTTCGATACCTAGTGAAGATTTTTTTTATTAATTGTCTACTTATTTTAGTTGCCGTTTAAATTAACTACTTGCTTATTTTAGTTGGTGTATAGGGTATATAATGAGTGTAATGAGTTAGGATATACGGTATTAATGGTTTAGGCACAATTAGTCAAAAACTAAAAACAGTAACTTATAACTAATAAGGATCGAGTTTTTTATTTCACGTGTTCATGAATCAAACCATTAGGGGTTTAGGGTATATAGAGTACTATAGAGTCGATGTATAGGGTATATGGTTAGTGTAATGGGTTAGGGTATAAGGTATTAATGATTTAGCAATTATTAGTCAAAATCATAACTAATAAGATCAACTTTTCTAATTAACACATGTTCATCAATAAGATCATTAGGGGTTTAGGGCATAGGTTATAGAGTCGACTTATAAGGTATATGGTTAGGGTATTAAGTCATAATGGTTTGACCACAGTTAGTCAAAATCATTACTAATAATAAGATCAAATTTTCTTATTAACATATGTTCATGAAGCAAACCATTAGGGGTTTAGAGTATTGGTTATAGAGTCGACTTATAGGGTATAAGATCTTAATGGTTTAGCCACGATTTGTCAAAAGCATAACTAATAACTAATAAGGATCATGTCATAAGTTATTAACACATGTTCATGAATCAAAACATTATAGGTTTAGGATATAGACTGTAGAGTCGACAGGTTATGGTATAAAGTATTAATGATTATGCAACGATTAGTAAAGAACATAACTAATAAGTCTATACAATTAGCATGTTCATCGTTCTCTTTACAGTTAGCATGCTCATCAGTCTTTACAGTTATCATGTACATCAAGCAAAACAAATAATTAACCAAACACCAAAACATAATTACATATTTAATAAAGGAAATTATAATAAAATACTTACCGCAGTTAAATTATTCAAGAGAATGCTTGGAGAAGTCATAGACATCGCACTTTGACTAAATTTGATAGTTAATTTTTAACAATTCATTACTTATACCTTAGAGTAATACACAATCATACGTCAAGATTTTGCAGGATTTTGCGACCGGAATTTGGTAACCCTGTTTGCTTTTTAAGAAAATTATACCAACAAGTTCGCTAATTAAATATAAGATTATTACAAAATTAATTTTGATTTTGAACCCCAAATAATAAATAATTAAATTTATGTACACAACTTCCCCTCCTAAAAATTTAGATTCCCCCTCTCAAAAATTTTGGTTCCAAAAATGAAAAGATTGCCCCGTTTCTTTCAAAAAAATGAAACCTTCCCAGTTCCTTCCCCCAAAATATTTTGCCAGCGCGCCATTCACTTTCGTCTATATATATAATTTATTCGTGTGATATGTGGTGAGGAATGAGCATACGAGCATTTGAGGTAGATTGGTGGTTATTTTAGGTAAATTTTGGTTGTGATTTTTTATTTATATATTTTATGATACACTCTTTAATTTGTAGTTGTATATTGGGTAAATACAATTTAATATCCAAACCTTTCATTTTAAACAATATAATAGTCAAATCTTTTCGAAAACAATCTAATATCCAAATCGTCAACTTTCCGTTCGTTTGACCGTTAGTTGACACTTCAAAAAAGCTTTGTTTAGGGGAAATTGTCACAATACAACTTTGTTTCTTGTTTTGGCATTGCAAATGACTGAATATTTAGATATTCTATACCATCATGGTGGAGTCATGGACTTCTCGGGTTTGGAACTACGATATATTGGTGGTTTTTCAGAGAAGATATCGATGGATATTGATGAAGTGTCGTACTTCGAACTTTTTTGAAGTGTCAACTAACGGTCAAACGAACGGAAAGTTGACGATTTGGATATTAGATTGTTTTCGAAAAGGTTTGGCTATTATTTTGTTTAAAATAAAAGGTTTGGATATTAAATTGTATTTACCCTTGTATATTTGTATTAAGACTACTGTATGAAAAATTAAAAATATTGATATCATCATAACAATTAACGATTAATTACATGAAAAGTTTGCAAATCGTACAAATTAATTCACATGTTTCTTTAATTTTCATAATGTAGAAAGAAATTGACTAAAAATTATGAAAATAATATTTTAAGTTAATTTAATAAAATGTGCAAGTTGTAGCTATGACTTACGAGCAAGAACGAAGAAGTAACTAGATGCCTAACTCGAACAACCTGAAACCCATCCCGCCCGACCCGTAAACCTATCAACTCGAACCCGATTGACTCGTAACCCGAGGAATCAGCAACCCGATTAGCCCATAACTTGATGAATCCGTAACCCGATTGACCCGTAACCCGATGAACTCGTAACCTGATAAACCCTTACTCGACTAACCCGAAACCTGATGAACCTGAAACCCAACTAACCCGCAACCCGATTCAACCCAGCTCGAACCCGCCCGATTGACACCTCTACCTGTCGGCAATACCACTTGCCAAATCGACATAACGGTATTAACCGATTTGAAAATCTTGATTAAAAGTCATCTAAACAATAAAATTAAACTCATTATTATTTCCTTTTCAGTTTTTTCTACTTCATGATCTTTCGAAAGAATCATTATGATCTTACCAAAAATAAAAACAAAAAAGAATTAGAAAATGGTAATCATTTTTTTAGATCAAAAGCTTTATTGTGTGTTATTGAACTGTGACGGGTCCTTAATAGATAATAATAAATTTATTTTCAATGGGTACAAAGATTGAGTTTTCTATATATCA
Source organism: Linum trigynum (assembly GCA_964030455.1). Classification (NCBI taxonomy): domain Eukaryota; kingdom Viridiplantae; phylum Streptophyta; class Magnoliopsida; order Malpighiales; family Linaceae; genus Linum; species Linum trigynum. Next base: position 7,675,569 of record OZ034818.1, read on the forward strand.
ATAAAAATGAGTTTTAATAAATAATAACAATATTTGGCCAGTGTTTTAGAATTCCTTTTGGGCTTTAAAAACTGAAATCGGCTCAAACACCTATAAAAATCTAAATTTTAAAAAGTCAACACTTGTATTTTACAACATAAAAGTAAAATTCCGATTTGGAACTTTTGCGAATTTTTTTAAATATATTATTATTCTTATCATAATTATTTTTTCAATTTAAAACATAACGTTTTTTCATTTATATTATTTGAAAAATAAAATATAACATAAAAGAAATAAAAAAAACATTCATTTTAAATATTTTATTAATATTAGAAATTTTTGTAGTCATTTTACATGAGCTTTTATATTAAAAATTACTTTTAGTAGTTTATAGCGAAACGCTTTTCTAAAAGGTTACAGCCAGAAACTGGTTTTGCAAAATGTACAGTACGGCCAATGGGCTCCCAGTTTATTAATTAGTGTAAAAGTTATTAAGATGAAATTAAAAAAAATTCTTCAAATTTTAATTTTTTCGTCTCATATATTCATGAGTTGTCCTATTGAAAAATTTAGTGTATGCCTATGGTGAAATGCATATCATTAGATGTGGCTATACAATTCGGTCTGGTTAAATTGGCCCGAATTGATCCGGTATCGATCCGGTCTTTTCGAGAATATAAGAACCAAAGATTGGATTGGATACAGTCCGGTCCCAATTCGGTCTTGATTTTAGATTGTGCTTGTGGGGATTTGAGTGTCCTGAGGAGGGATTTGAGTGGCCTAAGGCCTGAAAGGGTGAGGAGTTTAAATTTTGAGTGTTGGGCTCTCTTATCCGGTCATTATCCGGTTTTCGGTCCGGTCCCAAACGGTTTTTTACCTCAAATCTAGGCCCGAAACTTGGATTGGATTTTTTGCTATACGGTTTTGGTCCGGGTTATACGGTCCGATTTCGGGTAAAACCAAAAAGCACGGACCAAATAGCTAGCCCTACATGTCATCGTAACATGGACTCTTCGGTCGATCTAATACTAACAGAGGTCGAGCGAATACACTAATGTGGGCGCCCTGAGTACTTATCGTGGTCGACCTTTAAAATGTAGTGGTCGACCGTTGTAGTTTAAGTTGTCATTGTTGGTCGACCGCAATAAAAAACGGTCGCTCTTTTCATTGGCGTCAGAAGCAAAATGGTCGACCGTAAAGTTATATAGGTCGACCACTTGATGACGGTCATTAACAAAATGGTCGATCGTTTACAGAAAGAGGCCGACCAGATAGAAGAGAAGTGTTGTATCCATTTAGCCGTCATCATTTGACGTAAAATGAAGATCGTGTTGGTTTCGCGGTCGACCGAATATAGGTAAATCCACCTATACCCTGCGTCTTTTTTGCTTATGTATGTCGATGTGGGTGGTTATTTTGCTCGTACAAATTACCTTTCAAATCAACATAATCAGTCATAAATAATGATAACAATGACTCATAACTTCATAACATAACAACTAAACAAAGTAACAAGAAATACAATAAAACACAAATCATAATTGTTCACACAACAAAAATCTAAAACCACTGAATATCAATCAACAATCGCTTTTAACACTTAACAATAAAAACTCACAATCTAAAATCGTCGAGTTCCTACTCCTGTCCCTTCTCTCCCACATCCACATTTTCTTCATTAGTGTTGCTAGCATTATGGTAGTCGGATGTGGTGGGATGCATGTATCTTCCACTGAAAGATCGAAACTCATCTCGCATCTCATTCACGGTCACTTGCATTGTGCTCATCTGGTTGGTCATTTTCCCCATGTAGTCGTACATGCCAGTCATCTGGGTGGAAATCTGGCCCATGTAGTCGTACATGCCATCCATGCGCTCCCACATACGCTCTAAGGTGACCGGTAGAGTTCAACTCTATGCCTGCGGCATTGACTCGTCTCCGGCTCCTTCATCAGCATCATCCTCATCATCATTACCACCATGGACACCATGATCATTGTGTATTCGGACATACTCACCATTACGCAGCTCAAATCCCATCTTTTTCAGAGATGAAATTGTATAGAACTCCTACCTCGAGATTCTTAATCCAACCTCACCACTTAAATCCACATTAAAATGCTCAAATAGCAAAGTCAGGATCATCCCATAGGGAAGATTCATGTTTGAACTCTCTGCAGCAGTAAACATGTGGTTAAAGATCAAGTATGGCAAGTTCACCTTCTCATCTAAAAGTAGGTTGGTGAGGAGCTCCATGTCGAAGTAGGTGACTGTCTTCCGATGTCCAGCCTTTGGCAGAATGTTGTAGGAAAGCATGTGATGAAGAATTCTGGCTTGAACTGTCAGCTGGTGAATCGTTGGCCTACTACGATCCTAAGCATCTTCCTCTTTGGCAAGACCACATACAGTCTGAATTTGCTTGGTTCTCGAGAAATGAGTTTCATTCCAAGCACTGTAAGAATTGATTCTCTTCCCCTAGTTTGGAGTCTCTAGTACTTCTGCCAACACATTCTTGCTGATGCGGATCTCCACCCCATTCACATAGCTTTTAAATTCATGAATCGATCCATTTACATTATGGTGATAAACGATGTTGTTGTGGAATTACTGTACCATTTTGGGTAGTATGGTGCATTGAGAGATATCACATTTAGCCACTCTTGTTCCACAAATGGTGCTAGAAACCCATAATTTTTGAGTTAAGGATACGCATCGGTCGTCAATGGCCTTCCAGAAGCCACCTTGCGGTTGTGCATTCTCTTCTCTTCAAAATTTTCACTTTGCTCCTTGGTCTGGAATAGAGTGGAGTTGAACTCTTCCCATTTAGAACTTGAGGCAGCCGATTTTTCTTACTTTCTTTTATTTTTTCTTAAATCATCCTGAGATCAAACAAGCGACAATTCACGTAGGCATATTTACGAAACGAACAAGACTCGGTCGACCTGTCCCTAAACAGGTCGACCTATACACTACATGCATAGACAAAACCATAACAACGATAGTTCGACCTCTAAACATCATTGGTCGACCTCTGCTTGCAAGAAAAATCAATAACCCCAACATTTACATAAATCAACAATATAAAAAACATAAATAAGTCAACCTCAACAACATAATAGGTCGACCTCAGTTAATCAAAATACAAGAATGGTTCGAAGCAAACCCATAACATTTGGAGTCAAAAACATCATAGGTGCAATCGACAAGGTATCGAACTGCACACTCTCTCCTTGGCCGAGTCTTCACGGAGAACAGGATCTCTACCACTGAACTCTGGGAATCGGTGATCGCTCCGTGGTTGATTCAGGGGCGCATCCGAGTTGTCAAGGCAAAGCATGGCCTCATTGAATTCATGTTACCAAACGAGGAGGCTAAGACTTGGATCCTCAAACGGTCTCCATGGGTGATCAATGACAGGATCATCCATCTGCGGGCATGGACACCGATCATCACGAAGCAGATTTATGATGATCTCGCGATTGCTCCGTTTCGTATCCAGTTGTGGGATGTCAGAGAAGACTGTTGCACTCAACAGTTTGGAAGAAAAATGGTGCAAACCACGATTGGGAAGGTCTTGGAGTCAGGAGTCTTTGCCTGCCAAGACTCAGGCTGCTGGTTCGTGAAGGTAAAGGCGCTCATTGACTTCTCCAGACCTCTCCGATCCAAGATCCTTGCGTCAAATGACGACACAGGCCGTTTATGGGTCAGCCTCAAATACGAAAATCTTCCGAGCTTTTGCTTCCACTGTGGCCGAGTGGGACACTCAAGATGATCCTGCACGTTCGATCCTCCAGCTCGGATGGAGAATTATGGACCCCATATGATTACCAAAAAATTGGGGACTCGGATTTATGATGGTGATGATCAGGCCCAGCCGTTTGCTCGAGGTGGGAAATCGGTCTGGGTCAACCGCGACTATCGGCAGCAAGGTCCTGGAAAATTGGGAGTGGGAACGCAGAGAGAGCAGGAAGGTAGGTACCAAAGTCAGCCTCCTAGGCAACTGAAGCATGTGGCGGCGGAAGAGCACTCGGTGCAGACATCGGGGGCAACGCCGATTGAGCCCTCGTGGTTTTAAAGTGTCGCGATCGCCGATGCTAAGGCTGGGCCGTGCTCGCACCCCGACCTCCTCGCCTGCTGCTATCTCGGAAGCCCCGAATGGCGGCCGACCTGCGGCGAGTATGAGGGAGCGGGAGATGTCTTCAACTGATGGAGATGGTGGATCTCCAGGTCGCTATCGGGAAAGGCGTGGTGGTGAATCCGAGCTTCACCCGAAGGTCCCTATTGCTGGGGGGAACCACGCCGGCGGAGAAGCACAGGCGGTCAAGATTGCGCCAAGAGATGCTCTCCGGAGGAGATTGATTATTGAGGATTGGGAGGATGAGTCTCCCATTCTTGTGAGGCCGATGGAGGATACAGAGACGGTGGGGGAGACGATGAAGAAGGGGAAGCGGCTTATCAAGAAAGAGGCGGCCAGTGATGGGCCCAAGGTGGCTTCAGCCCGCAAGGCTGTAGCCCACAAGAAGAAGACTGCTTCGGACCGGCCAAGTAATCCTACTGGGACGGCCCGAAAGAAAAAGGGCCTGCCCGATCTCCATTGGGAAAGGAGGCTGGAACTGGGAAGGCGGCCCATTCGGCTGATAAGGCGCCAGCTCAGGCCCAAGATCCGTCGGCCCAGATGGAGTCCAAAGTGGCGGAGGAGCCCACTAAGACCGAAGGGATGCCTTCTCCCAAAGGGTCGTCTTCGGAAGAGGATGAGCAGCGTTTTGTGATCAAGGCTCGTACCACACCAACGAAGCTGCAGAGCCAGGTTCTCCCGGGACAAGTTCGTCAGGTGGTTGCGGCCTTTGAAGCTGGTATGAGTATTAATGAAGGAAAGGATATAGTACAAGCGGTGGAGGATGGGATGACTTCTGACCTCAACGAGTACGGGTCTAATTTGGAAATCGGGACTCGTAAGCGCTCTCTGGATGAGCTGGAAGGGGGTTTTGAGGCAAGTCCCACACCTAAAAAGCAGTTTGTGGAAGAGCAGGAGATTACTGATTCGGTAGAGGAAGCCAGCCGTGAGTGACCCCAAGAAGATAAATGAAGATTTTAGCCTGGAATGTGAGAGGAATTGGACCATCCCTCACATTCCAAACGGCAGTTGGGTTGGCTCGTTCGAATAATCCAGACCTTGTTTTCTTTTCAGAGACAAGGTCGTCTCGGAGAGTAGTCACCCGGCGTTTGCGGGGTTTAGGTTTTGAGTCTTCGGATTGTTTTTTTGTTGATGCCATTAATGGTGCTGGTGGTCTTGTTCTAGCTGGGTCCCCCGGAGTGGATACTTCGGTGTTTTTTCATTCTAGTTTTTGTATTTGTTCGAGGATTAATGATAATGGTTCTTCGTATGTGGTGCTTTGTGTTTACTTGAGTTGTAATACTGCTGTGCGTGCAACTCAATTGACTCAGATTCATGAGATATGTGACAGCCTAGTTCTCCCTTATGCGATCATCGGTGATCTGAATGTTACCCTAAATGCCGGTGAGAAAGAGGGTGGCAATCCTTGGAATGCTACCCAGTCCATGGACCTCAGAAATATGATTCAGGATATTGGGCTGCATGACCCTGGGTATTAGGGTGATCCATTCACCTGGACCAACAAACGGATGGGGCTGGCATGTATTCGGGAGAGGCTAGACAGGGCCCTTTATTCTCAGACCTGGATGGATACTTTTCCCGATACGCTTGTAAAGCATTTCACGGATCAAGGGTCGGATCACCGGGCTTTGCTTCTGTCTGATAAACCTTATGTCAGGATATGTCGCCCCCTTTTTCATTTTGATGCTCGTTGGGCAGACAACCCGGAGGTTACGGCGATGGTATCCTATGTTTGGCGGGAACAAATTCAAGGTAGTCCGATGTTTCAGTTGTGGGAGAGATTGAAGAAACTTCATCATCTTTTATATGACTGGAGCCGAGCGGGGACCACCAACTCCCTGCGCAATATCCAAACCTTGAAAATGGAGATTGAACGGATAAAGGTTGTTCATCCGATCAATTGGCAGGCAGTGGCGGGGTTGGAAACGGAACTAAGTAGGCAGTGGGAGGCAGAAGAAGAATATTGGCAGCAGAAATCTCGAGTCCGATGGCTGAAAAGAGGTGACAAGAACTCTTCTTACTTCCATACGGTCACGAGAACCCGTCGTAAAAGAAACTTTGTTTCTGGGTTGTATAATGCGGATGGTGAGTGGGTAATGGAGGAGCGTGGAAAGGCTGATATAGCTAATGGTTTCTATCAAACCCTTTTCACCTCGGAAAGCCAGGTGCATAATATGGCTGATAGGGTGGCGGACATACCGATTGAGTCAAGTGTTACCCAGGAGATAAATGCGAACCTAACGGCGGTAGTCCTTCCTGAGGAGATTCGAAGAACTGTTTTCGGTATGGGCTCGAAACAGGCGCCAGGTTCGGATGGCTTTACGGGGAAATTCTTTAAAGCATTTTGGGGAATAGTTTGGAATTCAGTGATTGATGCGGTCAGTTCTTCCTTTGAAACCAGTCGGATGCTCCATAGTTTCAATCATACCTAGTTAACGTTGATTCCCAAGGTGGATCAGGTGGAATCCATACGGCAACTCCGCCCTATTAGCCTGTGCCAGTTTGTGTATAAAGTAATTACTAAGATTATGGCGGAGAGATTGGCTAGAGTGTTACCCGAAATTATTTTGAAGGGACATAACGCTTTTATTCGGGATAGGCAGATCGTGGAGAATATCCTCTTGGGGCATGAGCTGATGCACTATCTGAAAATCAAAACCTGTGGGAAGAAGGGATACATGGCTCTGAAGGTTGACATGGAAAAGGCCTATGAAAGAGTCGAATGGTCCTTTTTACTTGCGGTTTTGGATAAGATGGGGTTTAACTCGGTCTGGAGAGGGTGGGTGCAGGAGTGTTTGCAATCGGCTTCTTTTTCGGTGCTCATGAATGGAGCTCCCTCGGGATTCTTCAGGTCTTCTAGGGGGCTCCGGCAAGGAGATCCTCTCTCTCGCCCCTTCTTTTTGTGCTCTGTACGGAGGGGTTCGCAGCCCTGCTCCGAAAGTCCATTTCGGAGAAGAGGTTAGAGGGGGTAAAAGTTGCGCCTCGTTCTCCTCGGATATCTCACTTGTTCTTTGCTGATGATTCTTACTTGTTCCTCCGTGGATCGCTCCAGGAGTGTGAGAATCTCATTGAAGTTTTGAATGAATATGAGGAGCTAAGTGGCCAGAAGGTGAACTTGAGTAAGTCGGCGGTCTGCTTTAGTAAGAATATCTCCTTGCCTGATCAGGAGTTCTTAGGGGCAATTCTTGGGGTGGGGGCTGTGGGTGTGTAGGATAAATATCTTGGCCTCCCTACCTTGATAGCGCGTTCCAAGATGGTAACTTTTCTCTATTTGGAGGAAAAGTTGATAGAGAGATTAGAAGGGTGGAAACGGAGGACTTTGTCCTGGGCGGCTAAGGAGACTTTGATAAAGTCGGTGGCTTTGGCCCTACCTTTACATGTGATGTCTTTCTTCAGGCTTCCTCTATCTCTTTGTCGCCTGCTGGATAAACATGTAGCCAGATTTTGGTGGGGAGTGGAGGATGGTCAATCCAAAATTCGGTGGATGTCTTGGCGGAGCTTATGTCGCAGTAAACATGAAGGGGGATGGGCTTTCGTAGGTTTGAGTTATTCAATCAGGCTTTGTTGGCTAAGATTGGGTGGCGCATTTTGACTGAACCCCAGTCTCTGTTAGCCCAGGTTTATAAAGGGAAGTATTTTCCCAATGGCTCGTTCCTCTCAGCTACGGCTAGATCCCGACCATCTTGGGGATGGCAGAGCATTCTGTTTGGACGCCAGTTGCTGTCCAAGGGTTTACGTTGGCAGATTGGTAATGGTCAAACAGCTCCGTTGCTTGAGCCGAATTGGGTCCCTCAGCAGTCCAACTACCCCCTAGTGTTTAACCCTCGTGTTTTGCCGACGGATGGGGAGGTGAGGGTTGCGGAGGTGATCTGTGCTGGGGAAGGGCGCTGGTGTGATGATAAGCTAGGCCAATGGTTTGATCCCCCAACTTGTAGAATGATTAAGGCTATCCCCCTTCCAAGGCAGAATGTTGAAGACCGCTTGATCTGGCAAGGCATAGTAGATGGTGTCTTCTCAGTGAAATCGGCGTATCACCTTGCGGTTGGGTTGGATCAGCAGAATGGTCGGTGGAGGGCTCAGGTTAGCTGGATGGATAGGGAGAATTGGATCCGACTTTGGAATGCCAATATTCCCCCTAAGATGAAGGTGTTTGTCTGGCAAATTTTTAATAGAATCCTCCCGACGACTGAAGCGCTTATTGAGCGAGAAATTGAGGTTCATCCTCGGTGCCCGGTTTGTTGGGATGCGGTGGAGACAATGGAGCATCTGTTCCTGGCCTGTCCCGTGGCTAGGGCACTTTGGGATCACTCTGGTTTGGAGTATCTTGGGGAGGGGTTGCCTTAGTATACATTCCCTTTCTTCCTGAAAAAACTATTCTCTATTCTGCACCAGCCCACTCATTTCATGATGATCACTGCTGTCCTCTGGAGGATATGGAAGTCTCGCAACTGGGTTGTCTTTGAAGGTAAACAGTTTGGGATTCCTACCTTAATGAGGCAGTACAATCAGCAGATAAATGAGTGGTTACGATTGCCGTCGGATACTCATTCCGGTCCAGTGCTTAGCCAGCATCACACTGTGGTGACAGGGGATGTGTTTGGGGGGCATGTGTGCCGCTGGGATGGAGCAGTCCGTAGGGGGTCACATTCTGCTGGTGGAGTGGTAGTTTGTGATGAGACGGGGGGCGTCCTTTGGGCTATCGGGTTGCAGTTCCCTTTCATTGAGGATCCCATGGTGGTGGAGCTATTAACCCTCCGGGAGGCTATCTGCTGGTGTTTGGAGCATGGTCTTTCGGAGATGCAGTTTGAAGGGGATGCCAAGGTGGTCATTGATAAGGTCTGCTAGGAGGATGTGAGGGATTTTCGTGTAGGAGCTATTCTGCAGGAGATTGTGCAGATGCTGGGGGCGAATGCCGGGTTTAGTGTGCGATTTATAGGTCGGGATAGCAATAGGGTAGCTCATTTGGTAGCTAGGAAGGCCCTGTCTTTGTCCCCGGCTATGTGTCGGTTTTTTTATTTTCAGGCCTGGCTGAGATCCAGGATGTAACTACCTATTTTTCAATCAATATATGATTATCTTTTGTAAAAAAAAACACCATAGGTCGACCTCAGTGAATCAAGCACAAATATGGGTCAAAGAAAAAGGCCAAGACTCGTCAAAAACATCATAGGTCGACCTCAAAAACATCATCGGTCAACCTCAGTTAATAAAAAAACGAGAATGGGTCGAAGAAAACCCGTAACATTTGGAGTCAAAAACATCATAGGTCGACCTAATTAACACCATAGGTCGACCTCAGTTAACCAAGCACAAATATGGGTCGAAGAAGAAGGCCAAGACTCGTAACATTTGGAATAAAAAACAACATAGGTCGACCTCAGTGAATCAAGCACAAATATGGGTCGAAGAAGAAGGCCAAGACTCGTCCAAAACTTCATAGATCGACCTCAAAAACATCAACGGTCGACCTCAGTTAATCAAACACGAGAATGGGTCAAAGCAGACCTATAATATTTGGAGTAAAAAACATCATAGGTCGACCTCAGTTAATAAAAACGAGAATGGATCGAAGCATTTGAATAGCATTTTGAGTCAAAAAAAACATTGGTCGACCTCATTGGATCATCAGTCGACCTTTTTGACGAGAAACCTTCAAATTTTTGGGGTTTCAACAAAAATCGTCACAAATGTTCCGATGTCATATAGATCCGGTCGACAATGACGAAGAAGAGGTCGGCCGATTTTGGCGAACAAATAGAGAAATCTCATTTTTCAGCTTTAGGCTATTGTAAAAACAATCTAATCTACCAATAAAGAACAGAAAAATCGAACCAAATGAAAGGAAGAATTAAATACACACATTATTCTTCTTATTAGTAGATGAGGATGAAATAGAATGGAGGTTTCAGTGCTTCTCCTATGGGATTTTTGTGGAAGAAGAGGAAGGGAAATGAGGGGAAGAATAGGGGATGGAAGGATAGGGTTCTGGTTGTGGTAGAGAATGAGTGGAGGAGGTTCTTAAATAGGGGATGGAAGGATAGGGTTTGGGCGGATTTTGTCATACGAACCGGTCTGGTCAGTCGAGGTCGACCGTGCACAACAAACGGTCGACCATTTCTTGTATCAGGTCGACCGTATTTGCTGAATTTGTTTATTTCAACCAACAATCAACTAACTCATATATTATGAAGATAATTCGAAAATAAAACACTACAATCATAGTTACAAAAAATAAACTCCTAAAAAACAATAGAAGAAATTTAACATTTTTTTGGATGACTTTTTTTCATGCACTAAGGGCGAAAATGACCAAATTTCCCACATTTCGAATACTTTCTTATGCTTTTGCCCGATGCACTTCGTGCTAACTTGAATGTTCCCTTGGTCTTCCCAATTTTTGGGTCTTTCACACTTGGAAGGGTGTTGGAGGGTTTGCAGGTGCAATGGTGTCCATTCTCTCACTCGAGAACTCAATTGCTCATTGAGTAAGGTCATCCAACGACATAGTGACATGATTAAAAGCAGCTTCACTACCACACGCGATGTCACACAAACACTTATACTTTAGAGACAATCCCCCATGTCTTATCAGTCGACCAACTTTCTCTGACACATCACCTCCAGCTACAGGATGACGATATAATGTCTTTGCATTTTGGGTCCATCGAAGCTTGAACCACGTGGAGGGTAGTGCTGTAAATCCCTTATTTTTTATGACTGTAAGCATATGACTGCACGGAAACCCCTTAAATTCAAATAATGCACACTCACATTTTTATCTTGATTGGTCATAGAAAATGTTAACCTCCTTATCCGATTCGGGTTCATGCAGTTCTTCAGAATGAATGTCTATGTCCCATCTTATTCAGTTCTTGTCTCCGCTAATACATAAGAAGCTTCGTTCTCTAGTTCAGACTTGAAGATAGCAAATATACGATGTATGTAGATACTTTCAGCTTGCATTTCCCATGTGCGAAAGACATGCTTGCAGACCAACCTCGTGTGATTAGAAGAATAATCATCCTACACCTCCGTGAAACGCATCCCCTCCAGTGCTTCATCAATGCCCTAAACAAAACGTTGCAAGTTGTATTGAGTTCCCACATACCCATTTATCCAATGGTTACATGACTCACATCGCGAGGTTGATTGGAGTCCACCGAAATAAATATCCTTCAAGTATGCCTCTGCCCAAAGTAATTTGTCAGCGTACAAATCATGCAACCACTTATTTGCAGACAAACCATGCTCACTAATCAAACGCTCCCAGCGCCTCTCAAACTCCTCAATAGATATAGGTGCTTTCGCCAAGTGGGTGAATGCGCTAACGAACTCTCTATTATGAATGGTCGTTGTCATTTGTCTCAATATGCCAAATACATAGACGGTGAGGCACTCCAACCAGTACAGTAGCAATGGCGCCACGCATAGACTTGCATCCGTCTGTGATCACTGAAGTTGGTATCTTAGAGTTCATACACTCTAGAAAAGTATTCAACAACCAAACGCAAAGACCATATATGATGTTACGGTGGTGGTGATTTACACCAACCATCATAAAAAATGGTAAATTGTACTTGTTGCGCTTGTAGCATGCATCAAACGCAAAGACATCCCCAAAAAATGGTAATCTGCTCTAGATGTGGAATCCGACCAAAAGAGATTGTTTAATTCACCTTGATCGTTGGTTGTGTACTTGAAGAAGTTGCCAGCATCAGAAGCATGTTTACTTTGCAAGTAACCCAATGTTTGGTTCACATCTCCTATTAGATCATCGTCAACTGTTCGTGATTTCTAAACAGCGTTATCCAAATCCTTTGAAGTGTATCCCAGATTCTCATATCCTCCAACTTTATTCTTCATGAACAGAACAATGTGGCGTTGTTTTATTCCTGATGGTCGCATCCCTATTGCCAAAGCCATGTCTCCTTCACTCACATTTTGATGAGACTGGAGGAATTGAGTTTCTTTTTAATTTCAGCAACGATGTGGGTGCTTCCTCTCGAACTTAGAAACAACCCACATTTTCTTAGTCCGATCAAAGCGTAAAGTATACGATGCCTTGCAAGAATGTCTTGTCATCTTACGAATTGTATGTTAAATAAAATCAAAACTAACTCTCGTCAAGTCGACCTGGATCAACTGTACGGTCGACCTTATAACCAAATTACACAGCTGAGCTCGACTTGGATTAACTGTATGGTCGACCTTATCACAGAATTACACACTTGCGGTCGACCGTAAGGTTGAGGTGGTCGACCTAATTAGGAAAAAAGTGTACCGCAGAGAACCGTTAACCAAGCACACATGACACATCGAAGCATACCTTAGCAAACAAGGTCGACCACTTAGTTATAAGGTTGACCGGAGTAAGAATAAACCGCCACCAACATATGATTACAATAAGAGCGATGAGATTACAACTTCACTCCAAAAAATTGTATAAATCGAAGTATGAATAAAGTCTTAAGACTTCTATCTATTTATAGAGAATGTAGACGAATTCCTTATCCTTACTAGTATGGGGAACACTTATCCCAATTGGTCAAGGATACATAAAATCATAATTCGACAAGGACAAGTACGCAAAATCCTAATTGGAAATGGAGAAGTACATAATAATCTTATTCGACCCATTTAGGTGAACCTCTTTACACGAATGGTCGACCGTTTTTTATAAGGCGAAACAGACAGGACTGAATTCTTATTCAACATTGTTTAGGATCTAAGTAAAGGTATCATAGGCCAACCTTAAGCATACGAGGGCGACCTGTGCTCTGGCTACGGGGTTGACTGCTTTGATTATGTGGTCGACCTCTTGTTCTAGATGATTGAAATCGTAAATTTCTTGACATCCACAATTGTATAACAAATCTAATAAACGAAAAACATTCAAAATCCAAAAGGAAACAACCTCGCAAATATAGATTCAACGTATTGTCTAAATAATGCAACATTGTAACTCTTTCTCTCTTTGCCTCGTTTCTTGACTTCATTTCTTTGCTTTTTTGTTTGAACTCTTTCTCTCTTTGCCTCGTTCCATGCATTCATCTACTACATGTTTGAAAATATTTTCTCGTGCACGATTTTCAAAATGTGTAGCCAGATACTATAGAATCGATTTCCTTTCGAGCCGGTAATTTGTGTTCTTCTCCTATCTGCATTATGGCATATAAGACTCCGTTAGAACTAAAAAAGTAAAAATTAAACTAGTTTTTTGTTTTAAGATATACTAACTACTCTATCCAGATCCTTGGATCCATAGCGCATCCACTACATTACATTCACACCACACTCGGTAATATTCCTTTGCCCTTGAACGCGTAGCTCTTCGAAATTAAACTCTCCAAAATTTGGTAATGCTACATTGCTCATGTGCTCCAATTTGAAGATATCATTCAATTTGGTTAACTACACTCAAAATAACGAATATTATATGCTTCTAGCATAATACATCACACTTAGTAGTCAGAAAATTATAGGAAACACTTAAAAAGTTTCTTGCTGAGGTTTGATTTATGCTTACGATTTGCCTCACTAGTTGAAGGTAGACTGTTAATAAAAGATACGGGATTTATTCTGGACATTGACGAATTAAAGAAACCAATGACGTGCTTCATCGTCCAGAACTGGCATAAATATCTAACAACAAAAGACTCACTATATATGTTATAAAAAGCGAATACAAACAAATGCACTTTGGAAGCTTAATGAGATAGGGACATTGACTAACCTTCTGGCATGCACTAACATTCGGCATAAACACCACGCCATCATCATCAACTTGTTATGAATTTGTTCGGTCTTCATGCTAGCGCGTTCCATTTTTTGCACCATATTTTAATTGAGATTAATTGACATGGTATAATATTAATAACTAGGTTATAAAAAATAAATAAAAATCACGGCTCTTACCGAAAACATATTTGGAAAATACCACACATTTGGCTCTTTGACCTCATGTTTTTCATACATTGTTAGTGCTCTTGCACACAAATCCACTACCTATCGACCACAAAATCCTCATAAATCGTAACATAAATAGTGCACAATTCGTACGAAAGTCGTAGTAGTGTAGTACTTACGGATGAACAAATCCAGTTACTCTCGCTAATGACCAAACTCAAATAGTTTCGTTGCACGTTTTTAGTAAAAAAGTCAACAACGGCCCAACTGCAAAAACCAAAATAACATAAATGTCAATTGTGATTTGCACAGTACAGGTCGACCTATTCAAAGTAACGGTCGACCTCATTGGCTAAACGGCCGACCTCATTGTCTACTAAAAAAAAAGTCTCTTACTTGTCCCAATTCGTGTCTCCAACCTTCTCTTTAGTAACAACATAATACAAGTCTTCAACGGGATTTAGCAGATTTTTTGTGAATTCTTCTAGGCCCTCCACTTTCATGACCTACAAATCATAGTTAAAATTAAAGTTATATATGAACAAAAACACACATTATAGATGAATATGTAACGTAAACTTACTCCGTGCTTTTCGAAAGGACTCTTAGATTCATCTTCGTCGCTATCAGCACTAAATAATGCTTTTCTTACTAAATGATCCTTCTGTTGAGTGGTGTAAGAGTCACTTTCATATCGATGTTTCTTGTACTTATGAGAGGAACCCTTGCTGCCAAACATGATATGATCCCAAATTGCAAACCATTCACGTCACAATTACTTGACAAAGAAGCAATCGAAGTTGGGAAGAAGAAAGGCAGAATTTGGTTAAGTGTTGGGACAGTTTCGAGATGCCTACTTTGGAAGCTTGTATCTCACAAATGGCTCAATTTCAAGAGCTTGTTTTAAAGATAAAGTTTTCATGTTTCCAATGGTATGCTTTTTGGATCCAGATGATGTCATTAAGGTTGTTTTCCAAAGTGTCAAAGTTGCTACCTCAAAACTGGAAAACTGCCAGAAAATGGTCAAGTCTGGAAACTGTTTTGTAAAGCCTACTTTGGAGCTTAATTCGAGGAGTATGGATCTGATTCAAGTCCAAAGGCTTCCACAAAATGAAGCTAGGTATCTTTGAGAACAAAGGGAAAGAATTGGATGAAGAATTGGAGTTCGGGAAGGCCTCGAACAAAATGCGCGAAGTTAGTACGAAAGCTGCCTTTTGACTGTTTTGCTGGCAGCTTACTTGTGCACCAAAAAAGGAAGTTTATGGCCAAATTTTGAGCCTTTTTAGATTTTGTTTTTACCATAATTGTTTCCTAGTTCTGTTAGGTTTGTATTAGGTTTTTATTGTCTTTAAATAGTTGTCATTCTCACGTTGTAAATCATCCAAGTTTCAGCAATCAAATACAAGTGTTTACAAGTTCAAGTAAACATTTTGCTTATTCGCTACTTTGAGGATTCGGGAGGTTTGAGTGGTCTCTTATCAACTAGAGAACGCGTCTAGTTGTGGTGAGCATCGATGATATCGGTTGGCCTCTTCCACGGGTTCGAGATTGTTTGGAAGGTTTCATATACCTTCTGACCCTTCTCACGAGTTCGGATTTGTTTGATCGATTCCGCAAGTATCTTTATTTCGTGTTATTCAAGAAAGGAGAAAACCCCTAAAAATTTCGACGTGTGCAACTCTGGGTTTTTTTTTTTGTCCGATTTGGGAGGATTCTCGAATTAGGATCATATCAAAACATTGTTTCACTCTGTCAAACATATAAACAAAACAAATTAGCACTAATGATAGTAATACTAATATCTTCACTCACATATGAATATACTTCCTACGTTTAACTTGTGCTCTTTCAATAAATCGTCTATGCTCTGGTAGCAATTTGTAAAGTCATCATGGTCTTCCTCTTCTACATCAAAGTCCAATTTCTTTCTTGTACCATCTCTTCCTCCATTCTCCATTTGTTCTGCACTTATTTCTATGATAGACCTTCTAGCCTCTCAAAACCATCATGCATCATTGCAACACCAGAAAGATAACCCTAACTTATCTACCACTTAATTCGACCCATTGACATTCAAAATATCTATAAATACGAATATATGTCACCTTCACCGCCACCGAAACTCTGAATTAAGTTTTTTTTTACGGTTAGAGCCTTTGTGAAGAAGATCCTTTGCGGTTGATGTTGTACGTGTTGCAAGAGGTCGACCATGTCAAAGGTGAGGTCGACTTAATGTAGCATTCGTCGTCATCTTGTCTAATGCGTAATTTCCACCGTTTAATTTGATGTATTGTTGCGTGAAGAATACCATTTGGTCGACCCTTATCTCAATCAGGTCGACCTCTGTTTGACAATTGCTTGACTCACTCCTACTGTCACTCTAGAAAATGGCCAAGTGTAACCACTTCCTAAAGCGTAGTATAGCGGGTTTGGGTTTTAATGTCAACCCGGGTCCTAGATGTGATGACTACTCAGTGAATTCTGATTATCTAGCGGTGAAACTTTAGTGCAAGTTCAAACAAGCAAACAAGTAAAGCAAGCAATTAAACGGTTGTTTTCAAGTCGAGAGAGGTCACCTGGATATGGTTCCCCCTAGACTGCAGTTAAGCCGAATTGCAATTTACCAAGTTCAGTTTCTATGATAGTTATACTGCGGGAGGTTCTTAAACAGTCTGAAGACTCGACTAAAGGTCTCCAGACCCTCTCAATATGAGTCTCCAGCGGGCGACTAACCTCCACCGGAGTAAACAGATTGAGGCCCTAACGAACAAAACCTCCACTACCGAAGTAACTTCGGTACAGAATAGTGAACTGGCTCCTCGACTAAAGTCGCCAATTCACTACCATCAATTAAGGGTGCTCTATTAACCTAGGTAGATATTCTCTTTCTAGGCTAAAGCAGAAATAATAGGAATTTGATCAGGATTCAAGTCATTCAATCATTCAAGCCTCAATTGAATATAATAAAATCATAAAATTTGTACTTGGGTTCATACAATCAGACCTAACATACAAATCTAGGGTTCTCCGTACCCAGATGAATGGGAAAACTACTCCATAGAGAGAGATGGAAAATCTAGCTCACATGCGGAAACCATACTGTGAAGGATGATAATCTGCTTCTGGCGCTCAATCTGATCTTCTCCAAGCTCAAGCCGGGCTCCCGTGGTGATGGAGATCGATCAAAGACACTTGAAGACTCAGTTTCGTCACTTTCTCTCTCTAGGTATTGCTCTGTCTCTCTAAAACTCGGAATTCCTTCTCCTTTGGCTCAAATCTGCCTAAAAAGGGCGACCCTGGGAAAATGACGGTCAAGGGCACGGTCGTGCTTTGGTTTTGCCTGCCCGTCTTTTGCCCCGTGTTAAAAATACGCCCGCGTCGGCCAAAACACGGTCGTGCCTAAATATGGACACGGCCGTGTTTTGCTTTAGGCGCACCCGTGTTTTGCTTTTCCATCAGTTCAGCTCTCGGCAATAAAAATACTAGCGTGCCTGTTTGTGTACACGGCCGTGTTTTGGTTTAGGCCAGCCCGTGCTTTGGTTTTCCATCAGTTCAGCTCTCAGCAATAAAAACACTAGCGTGCCTGTTTGTGTACACGGCCGTGTTTTGGTTTAGGCCAGCCCGTGCTTTGGCCCCAGCTCGGCCGAATGACTTCCAAATGCCCCGAAACTCGTGCTTAGCCTTTCCTTCGACGCCCGGGACCTGAAATATGACAAAGTAGCACAACCCGGCATAAAACGAGCCAAAAATACACGACTACTAGCCGCAAATAGATAAGAACTAAGGCTACAAACATGTGAAAATACATCGTTATCATTGCTCGAAATTGAATTTAGGGCATAACACTCTGACTTCTTTACTTGCGAGGTAATTGCTCCACCATATCCCGAATGGACTTTTGATAGTCGTTGAATTCTTTTTGACACACCACCAGCTGCTCTTGTGTGGTTTTCAACACCTTCATGATTTCACACAAATCGTGTTGTTGTCTCTCATCATGCGCCATCGTCTAAACAATTTAAAGAAAATTTCAATCGTGGTTAAATCGTGCTTGACACGTTGCTCCAACCCGATTCTCGATTTATGTTCAGAAACAACCAAAATTGTAAAATCATACTGAATGTCATGCCTGAAAAATTAACATTAGTGTATTTTTTGCTAAAATTGTAATTTAAAAGTGTTTAAATCAAGCTTGACACGTTGCTCCAACCCGAGCCTCGATTCATGTTCGGAAGAAAAAAAATTGTAAATCCAAACCTTAGGCTTGACACATTGCTCCAACGCGAACCTCGATTTATGTCGAGAAAATAATAAAAAATTGTAAAACCATTCCGAAGGTTGTACTGGAAAAGTTAGCATTAGAGTATTTTTTGCTAAAATAGTAATTCAATTGTGGTTAAATCAGGGTTGACATATTGCTCTGACCCGATCCTCGATGTATGTTCAGAAAAATTCAAAAATAGTAAAATCATACCAAATGTCGTACTGGAAAAGTTAGTATTAAGGCTTTTTGTGCTAAAATCATAGTTCAACCCGTGGTTAAATCATTTCATACATCTACCAATTTAGATTTTGTTAGTAGTTTATCCATCAGGCAGCTGCTAAACGCTGTCACAAATCAAATACGAGTTAGCAAAAAATACATCTAATCCTATAAGAAGCCGCAATGAAGCGCGGTACAAAAGCGCTACCTAGTACCAATTGAGAATTCATATGTGCATAGTTTTTGACATAGGTAGAATTGGTTGATAGTCCATGAAGAGCAAGCTCCCCTACAGTCTCTATCCAAAATTTATGGCATACTACTACAACCACCACCAACGATAAGTACTGAACCAAAAGTACAAAACAAACAAAAGCAAAATCAAAAGCTAATTCATTAGTTTAAGGTTTGAGTCACTTGTATTCCTAGGTTAAAACTGTCAAAGTGATACGGAAATTAAACTTTGGGACATAAGTGATATGTTAAAAAATTAGGGGTACAAGTGACCCAAACCCTAAACTATTACGCCAATTCATTATTATCTAGAAAATAATACGTCTAGGCGCTAGGTAGCGACAAATGCCCCGCCTAGGGTCTAGGTATACAGTTATACATTCAAACGCCTAGGAGCTGCCAAGACACCACCTAGGCGGAGTTAAGCGCGTTTAATCGCAGCTAAGCGGTCTAGCTAGTGACTAAAGATAAAAAAATAAATTAATGTATTAAAATTTCGCAACATGACGTCTTTCTTATGTTCGATTAGTTCATCCCAAGTCCCAACCACCCGTCCTACGCATACCGTCCTTATGTTCGATTAGTTCCTATCCCATTTGTATCTAATTTCGCCCGACCAAGTATTTTTTCTTACTCTTCACAGTCGCGAAAAGTAAATTTTTTATGATCGATTAAAACGCTTAGGAGTCCTAGGCGCTAACCATTACTTCAAACTATACTTAATCACTTCTTCATTAGTTCCATTTTCATCTTTAGTTTCCTGATTACCCATTTCTGCCGTTGCGACCTCTCCGGTCAGTCGAGACCAAAATCCTGACGCGGAATTTGCATATGAGGCAGGGCTCATAAACCTGAAGCAGGCCGCAAATACTGGATTGATAGACCCATCTTTCACCATATAAGGAAAACCTGGGGGGACGGTGAAAATGGTGTTTCGCAGAACTGTCACTAATGTTGGGACAGGGCACTCCAAGTACAAGCTAAAGGTGATGTCCTCTAAAGAGTTTAAGATCATGGTGAACCCAAAAGTACTGAGGTTTAAGGATGTGGGTGAGACGATGTCGTTTCTTGTCACTATGAAGGAAAAGATGAAGCAGAGTGGGATTGTCTCTGGTCTTCTTGGTTGTCTGATGGGTGTCATAATGTCAGGAGTCCCATTGTTGCTCATACACTACAATAACCTTCATTTTCTGTTTTTTTTATACGAAATAGATGTTTGATTAAACTCAAATATAAATATTTGTAGGGATAGGAAATAACGATGTACTCGACATGTCCAAAGCATGCATGTACTTTGGAGTCTGGATGTATTTTCTTATGACAGATTTAAACGTACCAACATTAGTGAGGGATTCGAGCTCGTATTAAGTTTTGGGGCTTCAATATGGGATCTATGTTTCCAGGCGTCCGAACTCCCTAGTATCGTCATAAAGCTTCTTTATTTTACAATGACAAACTTGAACATACTTGAAATTTTGTAAGGATATTAACGATAATTTAGACACGTGTCAATGAGTTTTTAGGTTTCGGTTGAAATCAAATAGCTGATAATTGAGTATCTTACACACATCTAACAGTTGAATGACCACGAGAGTGCAAGGAGAAAGTGGCGGGGATATCATTTTGAAGCTTGCATGGACCTCAGATAACTTATTGAGAGTAAACAATCATTCAACGACTTAGTAGGTATTAATTCTTGAAAGAAATAACTTAACCTTAGTAATAAGCTCGATTATGAAACTAAAAATTGGAACGATACCAAATTCTCAATTTATGTCAATAGTGAATAGATCGTCTAGATTCAAAGGTTTCCAACTATATATTTCTCTCTTTAACCAAATCCAAGCGTTTTTGTCTCCCGAAACTTGGGTCCACACTATCCACTTAATTAAGGACGATCGAGGTGTGCAACTTCACTCGGAAACACTGATACCACACCCTTGATACCTGTGACAAATACATTTAGGATATAGCATCATATATCTCAAACTCTAAATATTAAATACTACCCAAAATTAATCAAATAAAACATAACAGCTTACTTGCTAAATGCTTTGCTTCAGTTTCACTGAGTTTTGCCGCAAACCCACTTGTGGAGCGATAGTCATAGACAAGAGATTCCTCTGGTGTGCTATATCAAAGACATAGGCAGTCAAGAAAAAGCGTAGAGTGAAACAGGGTCTGAAATTAATCCTAGCTAGCTAAATGATTCACGAAGGAAAAAATTGTTACTACAATAATATTTTATATTGTTGAAGCATACATGTCTTGAAGCACAGTCTTGAGAAGATCTAGATGCGCAGGTTTGGTACTTGGTATAATCTGTGAATCCAGAAACACCAAGTAAACCTGCAAAACTGAGGAGTTAAGCATTTTATGGATTGTAAAGTCTTACAGGAAATTTGACGATAAAATAACTTTATGTTTGAAATTTTTGCTTAACCGTGATTCAATCATTTCATATTAATAAAATCTCCTCTCAATTTAACCTCTAATAAAAAATAATTTCATTTGGACCGCTGGTATGATACAATTTCACCAACATCAAACAATTTACACATTTGAAAGCAAAAGCCAAACTAATAAGTCAATAGATATGATTATCAACAAAAGGGGGAAATAAAAAAACAAGATTCCATCTAATTGCTGGAACTTTACTTAACCTTACCTTCCTAGGAGTAAAACTAGCCGCGTGGCCATGAGTAATGGCAGTAGAAATGAAGATGATGATGAAGGTTGTTACTAGAGGGACAAATCGTAGAGTTTTTGCCACAGCCATTTCAGCGGGTGATAAACAAATGAACGAGTCGACTCTTTTTGTTCTTTTTAGTTGTTGTTTTTTCCCTTTCCTCAAAATTAGATCATATATATAATACTAGCTAGGGCAACAAATTAAGAGTTACTTTGCCATCAGTTATGCAAATATAGAGTATATAACACAACATTAAAGTAACACATTAATAATGCTGATGAAGAAGAGAAACTGAGAAAATTTAATACCCATCGCAAAAGAATCAAGAGCAAAAGGAAGGAAATGTTTACCTTTCGAGTTTTGACTGATTTTTCGTTATAGTTTTACGGATTCCTTCGTTCTTTAAGCAATATTATGATTTATTGACATTATATTCATGAGAAAAAGCTTTCAACATATTATGTTGTATATTTTTGTCATAGGGATCTTTCATTACGGTGATAATGAGGTATTGAATGACGTCTCAAAATCACTACTAGCTAATTTAAGTAGTAATTGTTGTATATAATTTACAACTAGTTTGGTGCCCGACCCTTTGGTCGGGACAGTATCTCAGCACCATGTTCTTATAATTTGCATTTTAATTTGATCAAATTAAATGCATATTTGTGCATCGTCTTATCAAAACTATCAATCGATCTATGAAAACTTGATGACATTGCAATTGAATTAACGGTTAATATTTTTGTCTGGTCCGAATGTTTCTCACAAAGTCACTGGTCTTGTTGTTGCTCATAGTCATACACTACAATAACCTTCGTTGTTGGAGTTCATTTTGGTACTAAATAGAAGTTTGTTTTAACTCAAGATATATCCTTTTGTTTGGATAGGAAATAACGATGAACTCGACATGTGGTTTATTGGACATTCCATTACAAGAATCCTTGTTTGTTCTAGGATTGATCGACCAAGCTCTTATTTCCTTGTGCCTAAACTTGATCATGTCTATCGGCACATCATCAAAGGTTTTTCTATTCCTTGAGTCGAATCAAAGATAGAAGGATTGAACTCTTATTGTGCTAGAAACACAAGTTAGTGTTCATTTTAGGCTTTTTAACTCTTTGATTGATTTTATGATTAACCTTTTATCTTATTCTTGCCTAGCTAGCTTAGGATTTGAATCCCTAAAGAGATGGGACTTAGCGATCAATAAACCCAGCAAGTGACTCACACTCTCGCGGAGCAACACAACTCATTTGTGAAAATGAGTTCATAAGATTGAGAGTTGTTGGATCGAGTAATGGACGCTTCACGTTCGTTGAATGATGTGATATCAATTTATTTACAAAATTATCACAGCCTCCATTCAACAAATACGAAGCGCCAACACTCAATTCAACGGCTTGGGCCCCTTGTGAGCACATCCGCGTAGTTTAAGTTGTAGGGAGGATAGTTGCTTGTTCAAGCCATTGTATGCATAGCGTCCATGAACATGTATAAAGATTCATCATTTGGGTCTAGTACCATACAAATAAGGGGTCATCTATACAAGCTGAAATTGTCTAATCACACTCACACAATAAAAATCATTGAATTTATATATGTGATGCTAACAAAAAAGTTTACTGCGTTGGTCCAATGATTTTGAACACACAAAAGAACGATCAAATCAAACAGTTTATATAATACCACCTCATCTACATGATGATAACCGAATTCTCCTCATTTACAACTACGTGCACACTATGTAACTAGCATCGGGCTCGACCCTTGGTCGGGAAAGTTTAGCCAAAAAATTGTGAACAATAACATGCTAACAATATAATAAGATGATAAGAAATACAATTATTCAAAGAAGAAAAGAAAAACGTGTATGTAATTAGTTTTCACTACTTAAGAAGCCCATATAATTGAAGATTAGAGTTTGCTTCCTCTAATACATACATAATGAATTTTAAGAATGAAAGAAAAAGATTGATCTCTAATAAAGTTCAATCTCTCTCTACAGTGTTTACATCATCCTTGTTGATTACTTATAGACTAGACATACACACTACCATCATCATTTATCTAATAATCCATTTTTTTCGATGAATGGTGGGCTTTATTCATCATACAATCAACTACACAAATTGTCAACAACGTCCACAACACTTATGCAACACTACTTTCCTGTATATATCTGCTAAGTAACAAAACAAAACAAAAACAAATACTGAACCTGACAACAACGAGACTATGACCAGAATGTGGATTACACCATTTTGTACCAAAGCGGTTTCCCCTCTGCAGCTACTGCAAATGCGACATCCCCTACTAGCTTGAACTCCACCTCCTGCGCCATCTTTTGAGTCAGTGCTGCTGGAGACAAAGATTTGTTACCATATAGCCTTCTACACCTCTCTCGCCATACTTCACTAACCAGCAAACACCAAATGGTACTCCCTGTCAAGCATTTCCCAAACCTGCAAACAGCCGCTAGAACTGCACTATGAAATGTCCAATCGAGGGGGAATTTCCATGGATCAAAAACTATGCTCCAAACCGCCCTGACATAAGAATAGGAGAAAAAGAGATGATCTCGAGCCTCTGGTTCAGAATGACAGAGAGGGCACCTGCCAAGGACATCTGGGTTCCATCTCTTGATCTTGTCCAAAGTTATGATTATGTCCTATAAAATGAGCCAAGTTAATAATGAGTTCTTAGGAATCTGAGGCTCCTTCCATACCAGCGAGGCCCATGGAACTGCTTCCTTCCTTGGTCTGAGACTATCTCAGACTGTTTTGATGCTGAAGCGAGTCATGACAGTACCATCCCATTCTATTCCATCTTCAGTCCTGACCAAATATGAACTAATAAGGGGTCTAATCTTTAGTATTTTGTTTCAGACCCAAGACCCCTTCATCTGAGTTTCCCAAATGCTAAGGTTTCGTAGTCTATATTCCTTCAACCACGCTATCCACAAAGTCTCCTGATCTGCAAGAACTGCCCATATATGTCTAGCTAGGCATGCTTGGTTCCATGACCACAAGTCTCTAAATCCCAAACCACCTTCTTCCTTTGGCAAAGCTACATGTTTCCAAGCCACTTTTGCTTTCTTGTTCTGCTCCAAGTTGCCCCATAAGAACTTTGAACATAAAGTTTCCACTTCTCTTATTACTTTCTTGGGGAGCTGAATGATATTCATCTAGTACCGAGAGATACTGGCTAGAACAGCTACTATTAATTGAAGCTTACCAGCATATGTCAAAAGCTTCGATCGCCATCCACTTATTCGATGAGTTATCTTTTCCACCAAGGCTCTGCACTCTGCTGCTTTCAATTTACCAGCATTAAGTGGAATCCCCAGATACCTAACAGGGAGGGCACCTTCCTTGAAACCAGGATAGTTAGCCAGTGAAACCCTTTCCTCTTCATTCACGCCCTCACAGAAAAATCCACTTTTGGAAGGGTTACATCTTAGTCCTGAAACCAGGTAGAATTTATCCAGGATTGCAGCAACAGTTCCCACGGCCTCTCTTGACCCTTTAGTGAATATCAATAGGTCGTCAGCAAAGCAGAGGTGGGTAAGCCCAATTCTGAGGCACTGAGGGTGAAATGGTAATACATTCCTGGCTGCTGCTATATTAAGCATACAGGAGAGGACTTCCATAGTTATGGTAAACAAGTAGGGAGATAAAGGGCAGCCTGCCTAAGTCCTTTTTTGGCAGGAAAATTCCTAGTCAGACCACCATTAAGACACACAGAGAAACTGGTTGATTCAAGACAGCACCGTACCCATTTGACAAACTGCTCTGGTAACCCCATGGCAAGCATGACATTGACAAAAAAACACCAATCAACACTATCAAAAGCCTTCATGATATCTATCTTTAATGCACAACGAGATGAGACATTCCTCCTATTGTACCATTTTACCAGTTCATGTGCTAGGATTATGTTATCAGTGATCAGCCTTCCTTTAATGAAAGTTGTCTGGTTTGGACTAATGAGCTGTGGGAGCACTTCCTTCAATCGATTGGCTAGGATTTTCGAAATACATTTATATATGAAATTGCAGCAGGAGATAGGTCTAAAAAATTCATAGAACTGGCATTTGTAACTTTAGGGATTAGGGTGAGGATGTACAATTTACCTCTCGTTGAAGAGTACCAGTAGCAAGGAAATCCATTATTGCCTTAATAGTCACTAGACCAACTAAGCTCCAGTTGTCCTGGAAAAATTATGCAGAGAACCCATCAGGGCCAGGAGCTTTGCCCCACTTCATTTTCTTGATCACTGAGGTGATTTCATCTACTGAGACTGCTGCACAGAGGGAGGACTCTTGGGGAAGATTATGGTAAAGTAGCTTCTGGAATGTGTCCACTGTCACATGCTGAAGAGAGGAATTAGCCATTCCCAAAATATTTTTGTAAAAATTCACTGCCTCCTTGCCAATTTCATCTATCCCTTCCAAAAGTCGACCATCTTCTGTGATTAGTTTGGAAATTGTACTTCTGGAATTCCTAGTTTTGACCATACTGTGGAAGTAACCAGTATTAAGATCTCCACTATTAATTCTCATCATTCTTGATTTTTGTTTCAGAAACTGCTCTTCAGCTTTTTTAAGCTCTAGAAGCGAAACCATCAACTCTACTCACCTCTGAAAGCTGAGGAGGCAGGGCGCTCCAACACTTATTTTTGAGCCAGCTCCAGTTCCACTTGAGCTTTCTTCACCCTTTCATGTATACCTGAATAGTGTTCCTTATTCAATTTTCTGAGTCTCTGTTTGACCTCTCTTAGCTTGTGATATAACTGTTGCATTGTTGATCCCCTGATGTTGCTACTCCATCCTTCTCCAACTAAGCCATCATAGAGGGGGTGAGTTTTCCAGAAACTAAAATACTTGAAAGGTTTGGGCAAAGATTTAATCCATTTTGCCACCAAAGGAGATGAAACAAAATACAACATTAAATATACGAATTGCTGCCCTGAAATGATGACTCATGGGTAGGCGAGTGTAATAATTCGTGCAAAATTTCAGGTGGAGCACGTCTAGGAGGCAGTTTAACCTTCCCCTCTTTGCAACACAATGGGAAGACGAGAATGGAGTGACTCCTAGTATGCAACGTGCTTTCTTGCAGCCACATAATTGTTGTACAATATTGACAAAGTCTTGAAGGCTTACAATCAAATTAGTGACATAAGATAATTGATACATAAAAAAGAGGCATTTATCCAGTGAAAAAAATATCAAATATGAAACCACAAACCGTGAGAACGAGAAAACCTCCTAGGTAAAGAACCATCCGTCTTTTGTACAAATAAATTGATCGCGTAACACATGCCTGTTTTGTTCGCAAGCATGGGATGCGGGAAGTATAACGCCATTTTATAATTTATCAAGTAAAAAACTAGAAATTTGAAGTTGACACAATTATTTTACCTGTAGCTTACCTATATTAAAGGAAGGTGGTTTGAAGACCAAC
Source organism: Linum trigynum (assembly GCA_964030455.1). Classification (NCBI taxonomy): domain Eukaryota; kingdom Viridiplantae; phylum Streptophyta; class Magnoliopsida; order Malpighiales; family Linaceae; genus Linum; species Linum trigynum. The sequence goes on from OZ034818.1 coordinate 7,702,469, forward strand.
AACATTTTAAGTAATTCAAGAACAACACATATTGAAAAACAATGTTATATAACATATAATACCAACACATTTATCTTATACTTGCTACTAAATTTATAATTTTATATACTACGCACAATTTATGAATTTTTTTCTAGTTTTTTCATCTTGAATAAGTTGTACTTGGTCCATACGATTTGTTTGGTGCATCTAGACCAAAGGTGAGAGAGAGAACTTTACAGATGAAGTTTATATTATGTTCAACAATTGTAGGTATAGAGAAATTAAGGTTATGAAATATATGGAAGTGCACATGATTAGACATTGATCTCACCCTAGTGATAGAAATTTATTTTAATGTTCCTAGCAATCGAGGATTTGACATTTTTATAAGAGTAGTGTCATCATTACCTAGTAAACATTTGTGACATTGCAACATTGTTATTGATTAGTGGGACACACGAGTAACATATGTCTTGGGATTCTCCGAGGACAGTGCAAAAGAAGGATAGTCTAGGAACCACAAACTTCAAATAGTCAAATTTGGCCTGTTCCATATACAAACTCAACATCACGTAAGGCTTTGACGACAATGGGAGCTTTGACAACAATTGGATGAGTTGTGGTGTGGAAAATGAGTGTCTTAGTCACAAAGGATACACATATGCAAGTAGGAGAGTTCATCACATGATAACATCAGAAACCCTTGTCAATAGAGCAAACTTGATAGTTCAAAGACCATGAATGATGGGATGATTTAACATGAGTTGCTTTTGCAGCAGCATGGGGACATGACTTGGAAGTGTCATAGATTATATTGAATGGGACAATCCTAGTGGCTCCAACAAGATCTACTGAAAATTGCAGCTCCATACCATGATGTCAGGATATTAACTCCTAATGGTGCTAGGTATGATCACACAATATAAAACACATGACATCATAATCAAACTCAAAAGACTGAGTAAAATTTGTGGTTGATGGTAGCTTGAGAATGTCTTTTGTTATAGGGTTTAGACCCCTCAAAGAAAAATGGATGACCGTGCAAAGGAATGATAGTTAAGATCTCACATTGTTCCAAATGTTGTTGCAGAATACAAGAAATCTGACCACTTGTGATATATCAAACTTGGGCATTGTTATATATTTGACCAAGCAACAATTGGACATAATCATTCACCTCAAAATCATAAACTAGTCCTAGAATCACGATCTTCAAAGGATCAATTTGACCTAATCCATATCCAAACTCAACATCAAGTAAGTTTTTAACATTGATGAGATGAGTTGTGGTGAAGATTAAGGGAAAGAGGTTAATCACATAATAACATTAGAAACATATTGTCATTAGAGAAAATTTTATAGTTGCCAAAGATCATGAAGGGTGGAATGACTTACCATGAGTTGCTTCTACAATGACATTGGGGGGGTGGGGGGGGGGGGGGACTTGGAATGAAAGAGATTACATTGAATGGGGCAACTTAGTGTCTCCAACAAAACCTACCGAAATGCAGCTCCACATCATATTGCTAGGATATCAACTCCGAGTGTTTTAAGGTTCAATTGCATAATATAAACCACATTACTTTTGGATTAAGATCAAAAGAGTGAGTTAAAAGTTGTGATTCATAGTTCCTCAGAATATATCTTCTTCTAGGGTTTGGACCACAGATGTGTAAAGCATTGCATGTGGTCATTGCTATGAGAGACTTAGATATGCAGTCTACTCCTACATTTGTCAAACTAGCTTGGCTCTGTTGCACATTTTGCAAAATCATATTTTGGTTAGAGCTTTTTAAAAATTATTTTTTCAAGAAATATAGTTAATTGTTTGGCTAGAAAACTATTATAAGTGCTTTTTATTATTAGGTGTTCTGTAAAATGATTAAAAAGGATTTCTAATATAAAATATTAATATAAAAATATAATCAAAATGGATCTTTTTATATTTATTTTAATAATAATAATTTTATAATTTATTTTATTTTTAAAATGATATAAATGAATGAAATTATATTTTTAAATAAAATTAAAAATGGTAAAGATAATCTTGTACTTTCAAAAAAAAAAAATTGTAGAAGTGTCTAAATTAGAGTTTCTACGTCTATGTTATGCAAAAACACTTTTCAACTTTTCAAAAAACCCGATCTTTTTAAGGTGTTTTGTCCTAGTTTAACTTTTGAAACAGAAAAACACTTTTCAGATCTGGTCATCCATTTTTATGAAAACATATCTCCGGGGGGAGGTGTTGAATTCTCTCTGTTTCTTCTCTCAACGACATTATATTAATGTTTCGAATTAATACTGAGACATTACTCACGTAACGGATAAAGAAATAACTTGTAACTTATGAACCATGTATATTATATATTATTAGGTAGCGATTTCGTGCCTTGTCGCGGGACTCGACTCGCATTCATGCTTCTCAAATTGAGTTCCAAAGTAGGCTTCACAAACACGTTCCCAGACTTAGCCATTTTCAGGCAGTTTCCCAGTTTTGGCATAGCCTTTTGATCAGGTTCAAAAATGGTTTTCTGGACTTCCTATCGAGCTCCCAAGTACTTTAATGTGTAGACTGACACTTCAGCTTCAAAACAAGCCATTAATATCCAATTTCCATCTAAACAATTTGTAAGATATGAATCTCAAAGTAGGCACCATGAAACTGTTTTTACACTGAAACAACAGATTAAGTCGACCTAATCCTATATGAGGTCGACCGAAAAGTGCATGTCACCGTAGCAAACTCCTAATTAATATATATCCATTTCCGACAGAATGATCTTTCTATCAAGGAAAGGAAAAAACTAAACAGAAGTGGAAAAAAAATGGATTCTTCCATTTGTGTGTAGTCCTGGTGAAATGGCAACTCTGCGATTAGTCCCTTTAGTAACCTTTATCATCGTCTTCACTTCCACCGTCAACAGACTCATGGCGCCACGGCCAGTATTAACCCTAGGAAGGTGAGGGTTCACTAAAAGTTTAGCAATTTACATTAGAAGTCTCAAGTCTCATTTAGTTTCTCATTTCTTTCAAAAGTGGTAATTAAATTTTTAAATCCATTTAATTTGTAACTCTATATTGTGTTTCTGGATCCACATACTATTCCCAGCACCAAACCTGCTCATCTACATCTTCTCAAAACGGTACTTCAGGGCATGTACGTTACATTTAATTTTAACAATATTATTGCATTAATTTTCAAAGAATTGTCTAGTAATTATTTGTATTTATGAATGAATCATCTAAGATAGGTAACTATTTCCCCTTATTTTATTGGCTGCCAATAACTTCTGTATCAATATAGCAATTAGCAAATCAGAGGAATCTCTTATCTATGACTATCGCTCCTAACAAGCAATTTCATTTCATACAAGACTCTTTTGGCCACTTCACTCCGGCTTTCCCCCTTTCCTTTTCTTCCCTTCTGGGCTGTTACAGTCAACCGGTAAAGAAGAAGTGGGTTTGCAGCAAAACTCAGTGAAACTGAAGCAAAACAGTTAGCAAGTAAGATGTTAATTTTATTTAATTAATTTGGGTGGTATTAATTAATATTTAGAGTTTGAGATATATGATAGTATAAATGTATTTGTCACAGGTATAAGGGTGTGGTATCTGTTTTTCCCGACCAAGTTTACCACCTCGATCGTCCTTAACTAAAAGGATTGTGCGGGACCGAAGTTTCAGGAGACACAAATGCTTGGGTTTGGTTAAAGAGGAGAAATATATGTAGTTGAAAACCTTTGAATCCATACACTCTATTCACGGGACAGGTTACTGTGTAATCACCGTGGTTACCAAGGATAAATTGGGTATGAAAAATAAATTGTATTAATTAATTTTTTAATAAATTACATTTTAGGTAGTTACAAGAATCTATTAATTACAATTCTCTCTTTCTCTCACTTCCATAATCTCCAGTCATATCCTCTTTCCTTATTTTTCTCAATCTTTCTGCAAAAGGGAAAAAAAAACACGAAATCACTACTAATTCATTAGACAACCACTACCACTTTGAAAAATATCAATACCATTGCAGAAATAAATCTATACCATTACACGAAAACTACCAATATAAACAATGTATCAATATAAATCTATATCATTTCACAAAAAATCAATACCATTGCAAATTTAATCAATACCAATACATGCAAATTAATACCATTACATGATAATCAATACCAATGCGACAAAAACAATACCAATGCGAAAAAACACTACCACTACGAAAAAATCACTACCAATGCGAAAAAAATCAGATCTAGGATTTTTATTCATCCCACCTTTTCCAACCGCCTGTGTGAGAGAGAGATTGCGAGGGGAGTGAGTAAAACCTTCAAGGCAACCATCTCAACGTACCAAGCGTTTGGAGTGTTGGCTGTTGCATCAGCGACCAAGTACGATTTTGGAGATTATCGTTTGTGCTATTTTTTTAATGGGCATAAATCAACTGAGATTTTCTTCGCGCGGCGCCATTGACGAGAGCGAATATGAAGAACATCCTTCGGCCATTGGTGAACAAAAAGATGAGAACGGTGGTGGGTGGGCTGGTGAAAGGCGACTGGTTGGCTATGGGGAAGTTCGCTAGAGAGAGAGGAAAGAAGACATATAATAGTTTGTTAGGATTGGGATAATTATTAGAGATTTGAAAAATATATGGAAAGTTATATTTAAAGGATAATAATCCAGTGTGACTATTTTTTTTTTTCAAAATTAACCTCAATCAATCATGACCGTCAATTTAAAAATGCTGAGAATGGAGAGTGAAGATATAAGTAGCCACGATGGCTAAAAAAAATGATAACCATCCTAACCCATTCCCTCTATTCACCTTTCGCATAATCAACCTAGTCACTGTGTTAAATTATCCATTTTAAGAATTGATAAATGTTATAACTCGTTGATTGATTATAATACTCTCAACAAAGTCATCCGAGTATTCAATCATGTAAGCTTGAAAATTAAATTCCCACAACTCTGTCTTTGCACTCTCGTGTTCAATTAAATCGAAGCTCTCCGAGATGACAATGATAACTGGGTGACTGACCCCCATACCCTGGCTGGCTTGGTCTTCGATTTCTTTGCTAACCTCTGTACGCAGGATATGAGCCCTTACGAAGACAGGCTGCCCAAGAATTCCTTCCCCCACATCGATCAGGAGGATATGCTCACGCTTCTTCGCCCTTTCACCATCTTGGATGTCCACAAAGCTGTTTTCGACATGAAGCCTTTTCAAGCTCCCGGACCAGATGGCTACCAGGCGGTCTTCTACCAGCAGCTTTGGAATTTTGTTGGGAAAAGTCTTACTGACATGGTGATTAAGTTTTTTGAGACAGGTTTTCTCCCTGAAGCGGTGTCGGATTCCACTCTAGTGCTCATCCCCAAAGTGGAGAGGCCAGAGAAGGTGTCCCAGCTTAGACCTATCTCCCTCAACAACGTCAGTCTGAAGACTATCACCAAGGCCTTAACTAGCAGACTGAAGCCTCTTATGAGGAAGCTGGTGTCTCCTCGTCAGAGTAGCTTTATCCCGGGGAGGCAGACGACGGACAATATCATCGTGGTTCAGGAAGTCCTCCACTCTTTGCATAAAAGAAGGGGTAAGAAAGGTGGGATAGTCCTCAAGATAGATCTGGAGAAAGCTTATGACAGGCTGCGGTGGGACTTTCTCCGGGATACTCTGAAAGAAGTGGGGTTACCCAGCACTTGGATTAGCGGTATTATGCATTGCGTCGAGCAGAACCAGATGCGCATCTTGTGGAATGGCCAGCTCTCGCAGCCCATTGTCCCAACCCGGGGAGTTCGTCAGGGAGACCCTCTTTCACCCTATCTTTTTGTTCTGTGCATGGAGCGTCTTTCTCACCTAATTGATGAGTCTTTTGCTAAGGGGCATTGGAAAGCCATCAGGCTGTCGAGCAACGGTCCTCCTCTCACTCACCTCTTTTTTGCAGATGACCTTCTTCTTTTTGCAGAGGCAGAGACGAGACAGATCAGAGTCATGAAACGCTGCTTGGACGACTTTTGCTCTAGCTCGGGACAGAAGGTGAATTACCAGAAGTCCATCCTGTATGTCTCCCCCAACATTGGCCATCTTAAGGCGAACCACCTGAGCCAACAGGCGGGCATTCCTTTGAAGGCCAACCTGGGAAAGTACTTGGGCATCCCTGCGATCCATGGGCGTGTTACTAAAGAGAGATATCAATCCCTTCTCCTTCGCATCCAGAAGAAGCTTGCGCCTTGGAAAGCCAAACGCCTGTCTTTTGCAGCCCGGTTAACAGTCGCGAAGTCGGTATCTGCCTCTATCCCTGTTTATAATATGAATACTGAGCTAATTCCGGTTGGTGTGTGCAATAGTATCGATAAAGTGAACAGGGATTTTGTTTGGGGCGATGAGGACAATAAGGCCAAACTCCACTTGGTAGCTTGGGAAAAGATGACCCAACGTAAATGCCAAGGGGGAGTTGGCCTCCGCCCGACCAGGCAGGCTAATTTGGCGATGCTGGCGAAGGGGGGATGGCGTCTCATCACCGAGAAAGATAATCTGTGGGGCCAGGTCATGCGAGCCAAGTACGGAAGACGGCGAGAGAATCTGGAGCTCCTCCGTCACACTAAGGGAAGTTCCTTTACCTGGAGCAGCTTTACGAAAGCTGCTGATCTCTTGAGAAAGGGCAGCGCTTGGAACATTAAGAATGGGAAAAGCACTAAGTTTTGGTCTGATCCATGGGTTTTGCAGGTTGCTTTGAAGGAGGTAGCTCTTGAGCAGATTCCGGAGGAGCTGGAGCACGCGGTTGTGGCGGACTTCGTAAGGAGCGACGGTAGCTGGCGCACGGACCTGTTTAGCGAAGCTCTGCCTGGTGACATTGTCCAGAAGATTCTCAGTGTAGCTGTCGACACCCTCTCAACGGAGGAGGATACGCTCTTTTGGCACGCCGCCTCTGACGGGAGATTCTCTACGAAATCAGCCTACACCCTCATCAATCAGCAGCAGGCGGACCCGAATGAGAAGTTGTGGAAGACTATTTGGCAGCTCCCGGTTCCGGAGAGGGTTCGAAGCTTCAATTGGCTCGTGTGCAGGGGCAGGATTCCCACGAACTCCTTCTGCTTCTCAAGGAAGATCGCACCCAATCCGTTCTGCCAGCGCTGTACTGAGGTGCCGGAATCAATTCTGCATTTATTAAGAGATTGCCCACCGGCTCTCTTTTTCTGGACCCGCCACGTCCCTGGCGCCATGCAACACTCCTTCTTCAGCGCCGATCAGGAAGAGTGGCTCTGCTCCAATTTGATGAGTACTCACTCCTTGGAGTCTGGTGTAACGTGGGCAGCTTTTTTTGGCACTTCCATTTGGCTGCTTTGGAAGAACCGATGTACCTACTGTTTGCAGGGGCCGGGTGCTGCTCTCTCCCCGCCCTCTCTCGAGCACTCCATCATTGCTAGGATTAAGCTTTGGTACGACGCGTGGGAGGCACCTCCCTCCCTCCCCAGCAACAGAACTCGTCCGGCGAACAGGTTTATGGCAGATATCGGATGGTCCCCCCCGGCTGCAGGTTGGTACACTCTCAATGTTGATGGCGCCTCTAATGGTAATCCGGGTCCTGCGGGTGCGGGCGGAGTCATCCGAGACTCGATGGGGCATTGGATCGCAGGTTATGTGGCAAATGTCGAGAGCACCACTGCCGCTCACGCCGAGCTTTGGGCCCTCATGTATGGCCTGGACTTGGCTTGGAACCATGATTGTCGAGCCCTTCAGGTTGAGACGGATTCCCAGCTGGCCTTGCAACTTATCAACTCGAGACATGATCCGGTACATCCGTATGCCACTCTCCTTGCAGCTATTCGCAGGAAGCTCAGTCGGAACTGGTTGGTTCGCCTTACTCATACATACCGAGAAGGGAATAGAGTCGCGGACTGGCTCTCGAAGCACAGTCTCGTCTATCCCTACGGTATGCATGAGCTGGGGAACCCACCTCCAGGTGTGATGTCGATTCTCCGAGACGATGTTATGGGAGTTACCCACCCTCGTCGGGTGACAGCCCACTCTCCCCTCTCTCCAATGTAATCGTTTCTTTTTCTCGGCCTCGGCCTCCCGATAATGCAAAAAAAAATTAACGAGTCTTTGCACTCTAGTGTTCAATCAACGGTGTCAGGAATATGAATAAGGAGAATTGACTTGAAGATAGGTAATTGATGGAGGGAGATTAAAGTATTACCGGTTACTCTATTTTCTGAATTTATTACAAAATTTACATCTAATTTTACCTATATTTTGAATTTGAGGGGCTACGGTCCCTTTTGACTTGAATCTAACTTCTCCACTGAGATGCTCAATATCAGTATCTGATCTCGACATCAACCTAACAACTATAACACAAAACATTTAAAATCGCATACTATTTGACGAAGTAAAAACAATTCCATCTTAAACTATTAAGTCCGTTTCAGAAGATAATACTTAAAAAAATGGACGAATTGTTAGTTTGGTCACTCATATTACATGTTTGTTACATGTTTACCATTCAAACCATTTTTCTTCAATTTAACCATCAACACTACACATTTATGTCGTGGTTACTTGTCGTCTAGTTCCGTTAAATCTATTCAATGTGGCGGTCAACGGTTATGTTTGACTAATAAAATGATGATGTGGCTATTAAAAATAATAAATAATAAAAATAAATCATTTACGAATTTCCACCTCACAAAAAAGTAATTGAATATAATAAATTATATCCATAATATTCAACAACTAATCTCACAAACACCATGTTGGGTTGATAATAAAGACATATGTGACCATATACTTGATGCGTCAATCAAAATCGTAAAATTTTCTATATGATCACATGATGAGTGTATTTTTCTGCATACACTTTCATAAAATCTCAATAGATTCAATTACTTTCACAAGTGAGTATATTTTTCTCGAGAGCATGCACGCCACCATAATCAATCATTTTATTGATGAATTCTCTAAATTCTCACTTGATTTGCATATGATATTTCAATCATTTTTCGCATTTTTATCTGGGATGATCTGATCGGACGTGACAAAATATAAAGTTATTGTAAACTTATGGTTTAGACTTTCATATCTACACGTAGTACTAATATACGTATAGTAAAAATTTCTCTAGTTAAATAAATGATCTCTGATGGCATATTTCCGATGCAATATTAATTATTTATTATTTGAATATGATAATTATTTCTGCGAATATCTTTATAATTTGGTAATACATCATCAACATATAGTTTAGTTTCTTCACATCTCAAAAAATTAACTATTATGGAGCTTTTGCATACATACCTTTTTGGACTACATTTTTTTCTTCTTTTGAGACATTCCAATTTGGTACATTAATTATCCCAATAACTCGATCTATTGGAACCTACAATTTCTGTAACCAAGAGATCTTTTGTTCGAATCCCAATGACCGCATGTGTTTCTGTTAACCACATGGTATCCGGACCTGTGCCTTTGCAAACTCCGAGCCTATCTGAGTGCATGGCTTGAGTTTGAGAGTGTGTTATTAGTACGTAAACGATATATAATTCATGACTGAGCCTCTCCCAACAACTCGAATTATTGAAATCAACGGATTCTTAACAGGGTCAACCATTAATTATTTGAAGTACATGAACCAAAGAAAGCATACATGCATGCATAATCAGTTAATATTAGCCGTTAATTCTCGATCAAATACTTCTTTTATTATTTTATTATTATCATTCATCTTCAGCCGTTACAAGCATTTTATTACATAACGCGTCACGCCATGCTAACAATGGACCAAAAGAAAAAAAAAAGCTAAGAGAAAACACATCATCATTTATTCGACATTAATTAAACGGGTAGATCTCAAACCTCATGTAACAGCCAGTGCCCCACGCGCGGCCTCCCATGCGGCGATGGCAGTACGTATTCTGGAGGACATCTTTAGCTTCGTAGATAATCGAGCTATCGACACAGTCCTCATCCTGGTACCACGCGCCCTTCCTCACCGGAAGCGAATCCCCGACCATTTTGTCGATCAGATGATAAACGCACATGATCCTCTGGTCGCCGTAGGGGAAATACTGGAAGTTGCAAGAGCAGCTAACGGCAGCCGACGCCGGTTGGATATTTCTCAGCGACATGATGATGACTAACAGAACCGGTGACCTCATTTTTTCGTGCTTACTTTTTTGCTATGCATGCACCACCTTATTATTCTGCTATATATATATTTATACTTGACGAATTCGGCAAATATTCCTGATCCATGCGTAAATCGCCACGGTTACGTTGTTGTGTTCGCCTACGTACTATGTTTGTGCGTTGGCTGGTGTCGCCAGAAATTGGTGATACGTTTAATGCGCAAAATAGCGGCAGTGACAGTGAGAGGGCAAACTGAACTGAGTTGTGTCGACTGGTGTCGATATGATGAATTATCTCGAGTAATGGTGGAGACTAAAGTGCATCAGTATTAATATACGTTAGTTTATTTGCTTATGAAATTAGTTTCGAGTTTATCAGTTGCAATTGTAAGTGTAGTAAGAGCATTCTTAGCTTGAACTATATTAAGAACAAGTTTCGAAGTCGAATTGAGGATCGGTTTGTTAATGATTGTTTGATTGGATATACCTCGAAAGAGACTTAATTACTTAAGAGTGTAACAACGAATATTTTTTTGCATTTCTTTCAGAATATGAAAATCGTCATGGTTGTTTATGCAAACCATAATTGTATTAGTCGGTTATTTATTTATCTATGAATGAATTATTTAATTGTTATTTTTATCAATTATATATTTATATTTTGAGAAAAAGACAAGGATAGTTTCAAATTCTGCCTCCGCCAACAAGGGCTTAGTTATTAAGAAGAAAGGTTGGAAAAGCATGTTGCTAATGTCATTCAAACTAGTTGGAGGTGACAATTTGAATCTAATCCACCAACTCATCAACTAAAACTAACTAATCCATCCAGATTCAAACGGATTGGAAATTTTTTGGATTTCTCGAAAATTATAGTTTTGTACATTTACATTTTATATTTTACGATTTAGCACCTAAACTTTGATTTTCAACGAAAAATATTATTCAAAAAATATATTTTGGTACTTAATTTTTATGATGAAAACAATCTCGACTAAGTGATCGTTTGAAAGTTGCTCTTATAAGGGTTGTATTTATTGAATACATGCATGCATTATCCACAATACAGTATTTGAAAATATAAAATTGTATAATGCTTCTATTGTTTTGTGTAGGTCACACCTATAATCAACAAAAATGATGGATTATACAATATCAATTAGCTTTTGTAAAAAAAAATTGGTTTTAGATTTAGGTCCCTTTTTGCTATTTATATCTTATGACATATAAAATAGCGTTTTTATCACGTTGTTTTATAGCATGTTTTACATCATTTATGCATATATACTCATTTTGACTTAGAATTATTTAATATCTGCTTAATTAGATGTTCATTTAATAGCTCTATGTGTCTTTTTATATATTTGATGTCTTTTTGTCTAGTACCTTGGTATGTTTCAATCCTTGCTATTGAATCACTTTCTACGAGTAGTAGAAATCGGAACTAATGGACTTGAAGTAAAAAAAGTAGAGTCTTGAAGACCCACCCGGAAATGACCGTCAAATTAAATATATTTTGTTTAATTAATTGGGGTGGTATTTAATATTTAGAGTTTGAGATATATGATGGTATAAATTTATTTGTCACATGTATCAAGGGTGTGATATCTGTGTTTCCCGAATAAGTTTACCACATCGATCGTCCTTAATTATATTAAGAAGATCGTGCGGGTCAAAGTTTTAGGAGACAAAAACGCTTGAGTACGGTTAAAAAGGGGAAATATATAGTTGGAAACATTTGAATCTAAATAGTACTCTATTCACCTAAATCTGAGTTTTTGGCATCGATTCAATTTATAATTTCATAATCGAGCTTATTACTAAGGTTACATTATCGATCTCTTTCAAGAATTAATACATTCTAACTCGTTGATTGATTGACTACACTTAGTAAAGTTATCCGAGTACTCAACCATGTAAGATTGAAAATGGTATCCCCATAACTCTCTCTTACACTGTCGTGTTCAATCAACTATTAGACGTGTGTAAGATGCTTATGAGCTAGCTACTTGATTTCGACATCAACCTAAAAACTATAACACAAAACATTTATAATCGCATGCTATTTAAATAAGGGTAAAGACTAATATATTTCACGAGTATAGTATACTTTAGGTGATCTCCTCGATCGTTAGATGTACTATGTTAAACTCCGACCAATCTTAATCATCAATTATTGTTTTCTTTTAAACTGAACTTCGGGTTTGAATTTAGAGAATCGGGGCCTAGGATTTATCTATTAGAGGTTAGAGTATAATATAAAACCGAAAACACGATTTAATTCATGGTGTGAATAGAAATATCTCACAAGTAGTGCCTAGAATATGGTATACTCCAGGAGTGCACCAGTGTGACCCTTCAATATAAGTAGTAAAAACCAATCCAACTTAAATTATAAGGAAATTTGCGCAGTATACTAAACACTAAGTTTAGACTCCTCGCCACTATAAAAATTGGGGTAAATAAAAGAGATTACAATCAAGGATTCAAGGGTGTAGCTTTCTCTCCTAATCCCTTGTTAGCCTTTGATATCCAAAATCCACCCATAAGGATCAAATGGTTAATGACACATCTGATACTATATAAAAAATTATATAATCTCAATAATTAGAATGGTTGGAGGATATCTATAGTATGTATCCGGACTTATTTAAAGCCAATCTATAATTATGTGCACTTTGCCAATATTTCCTCTCTGGACGATCATTTAAACATATGCTATACAGTTTTTTATATCTAAAGGTTGATAAATTGCACCGGCCGTCTCAAAGGGATGAAAAAACAGCCTCCTTCCTGGAGGAGACCTAGTTTGGCCCCCATTGATGAAAACTAGCTAACAGTGAAGTATTCATGGTGTTATATATAAAACCAGGGGCAGAGCTACATTCGCCCCCCTAGAATTTCGAAAGTAACGATATAAATGGTTGGGTATTTTACATATTAAAAAAATGTTAGTATAAAATCATTGAGAGTGAAAACAAGTAATCAGTTATCTAACTTAGCCTAATGGTTCAGGTCATTTTTAATAACCTTGTATTTCTAGGTTTGATTCCCACCCACAGTGGACATTACTGCATTGTACTTTTGCTTCTTTAAATTTCTACTTGAATTACCGTTTTGTATTTTGATTTCATTTATTTTTGTATATAACATTTTTCCATTACAGTTTTGTACTTCCATCTCATTTAACATTTTATTTAGCATTTTCTTCTTACAGTTTGGTATTTTTATTATATTTGATCTCTAATTTGGCATACATTTATTTTTAGTTATAAAAATAGAATTTGCTACACAATTTATTGTTACCTTACTTTTATAATTTTCTATTTCATATTAAATCTAATGTGAAAAAATTGATAGTTTAACTTCTATTTTGAGTGATCTTAATCATTTCAAAAAATACTTTATGCAATTATTAAATTTATTTATTAAAATATACAAATAAATATTATAATATAAAAAATAATTTTAGTCATCTCAAAGAATGTTTATACGATTATTATACTATAATTTTTAAATAATTTATTTATTTTAAAATTTTAAACTTTTCACAATATTATACTAACGAAATTCCAGCCTCCAAACATCAAATTCTAGCTTCTCCCTTGTATAAAATGTTAGGTACTGATAGATCAATAATTACACATGTTTTTACCCCTATTCTTGAGCCGTTTGAGAGGTTGACTCTCGTGTTTAAGCCGATTTCACGCGAGGTTGTGTGTTTATGTCATATTTCAGGACCGACGTTGGAATCGAGGCGAGGAAACGAGTTTTGGGTCGAAAGGAGCGAGTTGGGTCGAAGTGTGCTGCAGGAGGAAAATACCCGGTCGGGGGCTCAAATACCCGACCGGGTATTTATTGTTTTGGCACCCGTGAGAAACAGAGGGGGCCCGGGCGTGAAGCTTAAATCCCTGGTCGGGGATTATTGGATATGACCGGGGATTTTCCCCTGGCACGAAACGCGCGTTTTAATAATACCCGGTCGAGACCCAAAATACCCGACCGGGTATTTCGACCGGGTATCGCGACAGGCAGTAGTTTTAAAGGAAAAGAAGGCCAAAGATCAAGGGATTCGAGTTTTGGAGAGAGAGAGAGAGAGAGCGATTCCTAGAGAGAGAAAGCGACGAACAAGAGTTCCCAAGTGCCATAGCTTGATCTTCATCACCATTGGAGCCCGGCTTGAGCTTGGAGAAGTGCCGATCAACGTCCCGGAGCAGAAATCCATTCTTCACACTATGATTTCCGCGTCTGATTCTGCTTTTGCTTCTTTCTCCATGGAGTAGTTCTCCCATTCATCTGGGTATGGAGAACCCTAGATTTGTATGTTAGGTTTGATTGTATGAACCCAAGTACTGATTCTATGATCTGATTATATTCAATTGAGGTTTGAATGATTGAATGGCATGAATCCTGATCACATTCCTGTTGTTTCTGCTTTAACCTAGAATGAGAATATCTGCCTAGGTTGATAGAGCATCATTGATTGAAGGTAGGGAGTTGGTGACTTTAGTCGAGGAGCCAACTCACTATTCTGTACCGAATTCACTTCGGTAGTGGAGGTTTTGTTCGTTAGGGCCTCAATCTGTTTACTCCGGTGGAGGTTAGTCGCCCGCTAGAGACTCAAATTGAGAGGGTCTGGAGACCTTTAGTCAAGACTTCAGACTGCTTAAGAACCTTCCGCAGTATAACTATCATAGAAACTGAACTTGGTAATTGCAATCCGGCTTAACTGCAGTCTAGGGGGAACCATATCCGGGTGACCTCTCTTAACCTGAAAACAACCGTTTAGTTGCCTTGCTTGTTTGTTAGTTTAGACCTGCACTAAAGTTTCATTGCTAGATAACAAGAATTCACTAAGTAGTCATCAAATCTAGGACCCGGGTTGACATTAAAACCCAAACCCGCTATACTACGCTTTAGGAAGTGGTTTCACTTGGCCATTTTCTAGAGTGACAGTAGGAGTGAGTCAAGTTTTTGGCGCCGTTGCCGGGGACGGCTAGGTTGTTGAAGAAAAGTGATTTCTGTTACTTTAGCACTTTCGTTTTCGCATTGACTGTTTGTTCTTTCCCACTTGTGCCTTCACGGGTTTGCTTGCTTGATTGTGTGCAGGTAGTGCATGACCCGTAGCCAGTCGGGAGGTTTACTGCCGTTGAATCCGGAGATTGAACGCACCTGTCGCCAACTCAGGAGACAACAGCGAGCTAGACTGGCTACGGCCGAGCGCATAGACGGCCATTTGAGCAGCGAGTCCGAGGACGAATACGTGATGAAAGGAGAACACAACCCACCCCCGGGGAATCCTCTCCAGGTTACCCCGGTGAATCAGCTCTTGGGGAACAACCCCATACCCCAGGCCGATGGGGTTCATCATCACCCACCACCACCGGGTCCCACTTTGGAGTACTACTATACTCCACGGATCGCTGACATCCGCCCGGTCATCCTCTATCCGCCCATTCCAGCAAACAACTTCGAGATCAAGCCATGCTGGATTAACTCATTACATCTTCTATCCAGTTCCATGGCTTGAAGGATGAGGAGGCAAGGGTGCATCTGTCCCGTTTTCTGCAGCTGACGAACGGGTTCAAGCTGAACGGTGTCCCTGATGACGCAATCCTCCTGCACCACTTCCCCCATTCTCTGGCGGGGAATGCTAAGAGGTGGTTGGAGACTCAGCCCCCATCGTCCATCACTTCTTGGGACGATCTGGCTGACAAGTTCGTGCACAGGTACTACCCAGCATCGAAGACCACAGAGATCCAGCGGGAGATCACTCACTTCCGCCAAGAGCCAGACGAGTCACTCCGAGACGCTTGGGAGCGGTACATGGGATATTTCTGGCAGTGTCCCTATCATGGTTTCAGTGATGCATTCACAGTGGGGAACTTCTACAGTGCTCTCTCTCCGGACAGCCAGCGGGTGATTGAGTCTCTATGCCCAGGAGGGGACATTCTCACTAAGAATCCACCTGAGTTGAACCAGATGATCAGTACCTTGGTTGCCAGAGATCACTCCTGGGGGCAGAGCAGCAGAGGCAGAAATTCCCGGGACCGTGGTGTGCACGCCATGGAGGCCAGGTACGGGCTCGAGCAGCAGGTGGCTGAGTTGGTGCAGACATTGAAGCAGCCCAACAGTCTTATTCCGGGCCGAGGTACAGCTACGCCTCCAGTAGCTCAGTGTTAGTGGTGTGAGAGCCTGAATCATCTGGTGGAGGACTGCCAGGCTATGCGGGAGTCCTCTACTCCCCAAGAACAGGTGGACTTCATCGCCAATGCTCGGCGCCTTGACCCATATAGCAATACATACAATGAGGGGTGGCGCCAGCATCCCAACTTTTCCTGGACCAGCAACACCACTAAACCACCCGGTTTCCCAGCATCAGCGGGTGGTTTTCAGCAAAGGCAGCCCTTCCAGGCTAGGCAAGGGCCACCACCACAGCAGCAGCCCTACCAGCCTAGGCAGGGGCAGCCATTCCAGCATCCCCAGTGTCAGTATGCCCGCCTCCAGCAGCTGCAGCTCCAGATAACCAGATGACAGATCTGAAAAATATTTTGCAGGCATTCATGACCACCAGCCAGGCGAATTTCACGAGGATGGATCAGAACATAACCTCACTGAAGGCAGGCCAGAGAAACCAAGGTGCCATTCTGCAAGATCTACAGAATCAGATTGGGAGCTTAGCTCGCCAAAACACCACCAGGGCACCGGGAACTCTGCCTGCCACCACTATTCCGAACCCTCGTGAACCTCACCAGCAGTTGGACGCCATCACTACCAGGAGTGGCAAGACCATATCTGCTGCTCCTGCCCAGCCCGGGCAAGACGAGTCACTACCTGTTTCAACACCTCCAGCTGATAATGCAGAAGTGGGGGAAGGCAGCGAAGCACCTGCTCCCAAACCGCAGCCTGTGGTTACGGAGCATATCCCCCAGCTGCCCTTCCCCACTCGCATCCATAAAAGACAAGCTGGAGACAGAGTTTGCCAAGTTCATGGCAATGTTGAAGCAGGTCAACATCAGCATGCCGTTCGTGGAGGCACTGTCGAAGATGCCCAAGTATGGCAAGTTCATGAAAGACCTCCTCACCAACAAGAAGAAACTTGGGATCTTTCGACAGTGATGCTCAGAGAGGAGTGTTCTGCTATCCTGCAGAACAAGCTGCCCGAGAAGCGCAAAGACCCAGGGAGTTTCACTACCCTCTTGTTATTGGCAGTCTGAATGTAGGAAAGTCCTTGGCGGACCTAGGCGCTAGCATAATGACACGCCAAAACACAACACCTAACAATGGCCAAGTGTAACCAATGAAAGGGACTGCAGTATAGTGGCACAAGTAATAAATATCGAATCCACGGGTCTCTAGAGTTACTATTACTCAGCTTCAGTTCATTATCTAGCAAACTAGATTAAGGGTTGATTAACTAAACTACTCTACTAACTCAACTAAGTAAAACTACTAATTACAGTTTGGGAACTCACTTAGGTATGATTCCCCCTAGCTCCTCAATTAGGTCTAAGTTGTAATTCCTTTTGATTGTTTTACTGTTGATTAAACTGCGGAAGATCCGACAGTAGCTTGGAATCTCTTAAGCTGACCAAGCCCTCTCAGTCTAACTACCCGGCAGACGACTAGTCTTCACCGGGATAGAAAGCTGAAGCAGTAAGAACAGAACTCCACTACTGGAATTGGATTCCAGTACAAAGCAGTAAACTGGCTAACTCTCGTATAGCCAATCTCCTACTACCGAATGATGAGGCTCTAACAACCTAATCAGATTCTATCTATCTCAGATTGCAGCAGGAATCAGGAAAAGTTGATCAGACTTCAATTGACTCAATAAACATGCATCATTCGATTATAATCAAACAATATAGCATCCAAAACTTCATACAAGAAAGATCCTAACTCATGGAACTAGGGTTCCTCAAAACCTAAGTGAAGGGAAGTTACTCCATAGAGAAGAGAGAGACTGCAGAAATCTGATCTAGCTCTTCAATCTCCATCTCCAAGCTTGATTCCCGAGCTCCAATGGCGAAGAAATCCTCCAAAATAGCTCCAAGAATGTTCCCAAGTCGCTCTCTCTCTCTAGGGTTCGTCCCTTGGGTGTTTGGGATCCAAAAACCCAGCTCTCCCTCCTCTTTGGTTCGGAATTTGGCTTAAAACCAGGAAATCCCGACTCGCACGGCCAGAGTGCACGGTCGTGCATATCACCATTCTGGCCGTGCAACTCAAAACGCAGCGTGTCATTTAGTCGAACTTCAGCCCTCTCGCACGGCCAGGGTGCACGGCCGTGCGAGCTTCAGGGGTTGCTCGTGCGTGTCCTCGGCATAAGGCGCACGGCCATATTGCTCACGTGCACGGCCGTGCAGCCTCCCTGGTCTGCCCGTGCAGCTCCCCAAAAACCTCGCCATTCGTCCGTTCTTCGTCCAATCGACCCCAGACTCGCTCCTAAGCCTTCATTCACGTACTAGGACCTGAAACATCACAAACAAGCACAACCTAGCGTGAAATCGGCCTAAAACACGAGAATCAACACCTCAAACGGTGTAAGAATGGGGGTAAAAACATGTGTAAATGACGGTCTATCAAACTCCCCCACACTTAACCGTTTGCTTGTCCCCAAGCAAACCTAACTCAAACCAATGCAACTCTCCAGACCTCTATAGCAACAAACAACCCGGATCGTAGGTAGAGGACTTCCTAGATCATTTAGCAGCTTACGAGGTCAACCGACGCACAAGTCATCTCATAACTTCTTCGGCGAGTCGGCATCATGGCAAATAGTGAACAGAGGACAAATGAATTGTGGATGAAGAGATTCTCAAAAACAAAGGATCATGGACTCACATTTTTCAAGGTGCTCTATTTTCTTCTTGAAGATGGTTGAGACCCCTTTTTTTCCTGTTTTGCTTGTTTTCTGATATTTTTCTTTTCTTTTCTTTTTTAAGGGTCCCAACCTGCTCTTACCGGCCATGCCAGGAGCGGATGTCTCGAGCCTCGTGCGGGGGAAAGACATGTAAGGGGGCTGGAGGTAGTAGGTGGAAATTGGGAACGAATTCCCGTCTCCCCTTACACACTTTCGCCCTATTCGCACGGGAGACGTTTATTTTGAAGCACATTTTCGAGCACCTGTTACTTTCAAAACATGATACAAGAGTCCATGACAGGTAGAAAATCCACAACACCACACAATTCAAGGGTCCTAAGATCACTAATTCACTCAATCAACCAACTTTATATGAAGAAAAAATGAGACTTCTTAAATGCATCAACATCCTCCATAGTGCTACACTACCTCCCTAGGTTGCATATTACTGTAAAGACTGTCAATTCAAAGCATACTGAGCAGGCAATTGCATGGAACACGTACTTGGAGCCCTCAAATTTAAAAATTTGGACAGTGGACTAGGCTCCAAGCACACAAACAGCCAAACATTCACCCGCATAAATAATCGAACATCCCCCCACACTTAAGCACGACATTGTCCTCAATGGAGGAAAGATAAGGAGTGTAGAACGAAGTTACCAGATCAAGGGTGAATGATGATGAACGGGTCAGGCGGTGCATTCCAGAAAGAGAGAGTAATCCGAACACAAACACCACACAAAATCTCACAAAGGTTGAGTTATTTACTCTAAAATCAAATAACAAAACTGACTCAACCGAGGAGAAATAGAGAAAGAAATGCAAACCGACTGGTTGGGTTGCCTCCCAACAAGCGCTTCTTTCACGTCGTGAGCCGGACGATGGCTCCTAAGTTTCGGTCCATGCTAGAACCTCCTTGAAGTTGAGGTTCTCGTCGATGAGGTGGAGTCTCAAGTCACGAGCATCTGGTGTGGCAGGTGATGAAGGCTCATGTACTTGATGCAGATGAAGTCTCCACCCTCGAGACCTCTTCTTCTCTTCTCTCGTCTCATTGCCCCAAACCAGATATGACAGCATCGACCGACCACCATCACGTCCACCAAGAGGGACCGATGTCGATGTGGCCTTGGTCTAGCAAAGAGACACTGCAAATGGGTCCTTGCTAAGTAGTTCCTCGAAGTTTGGTGGAGATATCAAATGTAACTCATGGCCGGTGCATGCCTCTTCCACCTCAACTTCATCCTCAGCCTGGACGCCAATTGCTTCCTCAACCCCCCTTCCTTCTTCAAAATGTGGTCTCTCCCCTGGGAAAAGATCAAGAACCACCTCTTCTTTTCTTTCTTCCTCATCATCCACAACTTTCTTCCTCATCCTTGCTCGCTCTTCTTCTTCTAGAACAGATTGGAGAGCAAGTCGCCAAGCAATTTCTTCAATGGGATCATCTTGCATCTCCTCGCACGGGCCCAACATGTTAGAGCATAAATGAGGAAAGGTGTGGTCTGCAACCAAAGGACTTTCCTGATCATGGTTATCATGGGAGTTCTCTGTGATAACTTCTGTATGCTCCTCAACGCTCCCATAGCCTTTGTCATCCTCCACCTCTTCTAGCGTGGCAGTAGAAAGGTGATCTTGAGCAAGATGTGAGCAAACTTGCTTCACCCACTCTGTTTGCTTCGCTGAGCGCTGAACAGTCTCCTCCATATCATGGAGAAATGAGGGATCGAAAGTGGCAAGGGCTTTGATTTGAAGATCCATCTTAGAGCATGATTTCTCAGTGTCTCGAGCAAACTGTTCCACGAGAAGCCTTAATTGTTCGTTCGGATCCTCCAGTGAAGTGTAGCATGGCTCTGCAGAGTGGCCCGTGAAGGCCGCCATGGGTAACTCCAGCTCCGATGGCCCTTCTGGTTGTGGGAGAAGGTCTTCTTGGTAATGAGGTTGTTCTTGATATGCCCAGGGGTCTGATTGTTCTCCGTAGTAAGGGGGTTGGTACTGGAACCCGAATCCACAGTCTTCTCCTCCTTGATTGCTGTAGGGAGTCGCGGGGTAATACCACCAGGATGGTGGTGGATACCCCCAATGATTGGAGAAGCCATTAGGATCCATGATTCAGATCTGCAACAACAAAAACAAAAACACCCAAGTGAAAAGCAAGGGTGGAAAAGAAAAGAAAATAAAAACGCTAAAGTAACAAACTTCTGCCTTTCCTAATACTCTAGAAAGTCCCCGGCAACGGCGCCAAAAACTTGACATGCCAAAACACAACACCTAACAATGGCCAAGTGTAACCAATGAAAGGGACTGCAGTATAGTGGCACAAGTAATAAATATCGAATCCACGGGTCTCTAGAGTTACTATTACTCAGCTTCAGTTCATTATCTAGCAAACTAGATTAAGGGTTGATTAACTAAACTACTCTACTAACTTAACTAAGTAAAATTACTAATTACAGTTTGGGAACTCACTTAGGTATGATTCCCCCTAGCTTCTCAATTAGGTCTAAGTTGTAATTCCTTTTGATTGTTTTACTGTTGATTAAACTGCGGAAGATCCGACAGTAGCTTGGAATCTCTTAAGCTGACCAAGCCCTCTCAGTCTAACTACCCGGCAGACGACTAGTCTTCACCGGGATAGAAAGCTGAAGCAGTAAGAACAGAACTCCACTACTGGAATTGGATTCCAGTACAAAGCAGTAAACTGGCTAACTCTCGTATAGCCAATCTCCTACTACCGAATGATGAGGCTCTAACAACCTAATCAGATTCTATCTATCTCAGATTGCAGCAGGAATCAGGAAAAGTTGATCAGACTTCAATTGACTCAATAAACATGCATCATTCGATTATAATCAAACAATATAGCATCCAAAACTTCATACAAGAAAGATCCTAACTCATGGAACTAGGGTTCCTCAAAACCTAAGTGAAGGGAAGTTACTCCATAGAGAAGAGAGAGACTGCAGAAATCTGATCTAGATCTTCAATCTCCATCTCCAAGCTTGATTCCCGAGCTCCAATGGCGAAGAAATCCTCCAAAATAGCTCCAAGAATGTTCCCAAGTCGCTCTCTCTCTCTCTAGGGTTCGTCCCTTGGGTGTTTGGGATCCAAAAACCCAGCTCTCCCTCCTCTTTGGTTCGGAATTTGGCTTAAAACCAGGAAATCCCGACTCGCACGGCAAGAGTGCACGGCCGTGCATATCACCATTCTGGCCGTGCAACTCAAAACGCAGCGTGTCATTTAGTCGAACTTCAGCCCTCTCGCACGGCCAGGGTGCACGGCCGTGCGAGCTTCAGGGGTTGCTCGTGCGTGTCCTCGGCATAAGGCGCACGGCCATATTGCTCACGTGCACGGCCGTGCAGCCTCCCTGGTCTGCCCGTGCAGCTCCCCAAAAACCTCGCCATTCGTCCGTTCTTCGTCCAATCGACCCCAGACTCGCTCCTAAGCCTTCATTCACGTACTAGGACCTGAAACATCACAAACAAGCACAACCTAGCGTGAAATCGGCCTAAAACACGAGAATCAACACCTCAAACGGTGTAAGAATGGGGGTAAAAACATGTGTAAATGACGGTCTATCACATAAATGTCATGCCTTACAAATTGTTTAAGAAGCTAGACCTAGGTGAACCGAGAACTACTAGGATGAGCATTCAGTTAGCTGATCGTTCCATCGTGCATCCTAGGGGTATCATTGAGGACCTGCTTGTTAATGTTGGTGCATTCACATATCCTGTTGACTTTGTTATTTTGGATTTAAATGAGGATGTGGATGTGCCTCTGATTTTGGGTAGACCGTTTCTCGCCACCGCCAAGGCGCTTATTGATGTGCATAGTGGTAAATTGATCCTGCGTTCTGGTGATGAACAGGCTACTTTTTATGGTCTGAGAATGGGAAACACTCCCATTTGCATGATGACATAGATTACTATGATGTGCTTGCTGATTTTGAAACTGCACTCGCTATAACGAGTGCGGGTACTGACGATGCTCTTGAGCGTTGTATTTTGCTAGGTGAGCAGGCATCGCAGGAGCCTCAGCTGGCGGAGCAGTTGGCCGCGTTGGAGAGTGGCCCATTCTTGGAGGGCGACAAGCTGTTCAAACCGATCTCATCCTCCACCCGCATCACTACCTCACTAGAGGAACCACCAGAGCTGGAGCTTAAGCCCCTCCCTCCTCATTTGGAGTATGCATTTCTCCGGGAGGGGAATAAGCTGTCAGTCATCATCAGCTCGACCCTCACACCCGAGCAGAAGAACAGATTGGTGGCCTTGCTGAAGCAGTACGAGCGAGCTCTAGCGTGGAAGATCACAGACATCCGGGGGATCAGCCCCTCCTTTTGCTCTCACCGGATACTGCTGGAGGATGAGATGCGGCCAGTGAGACAGCCGCAGAGAAGATTCACACCGAACCTGGAGGCGGTGGTTCGGGCAGAGATTGTGAAGCTGATGGACGCGGGGATCATCTTCGCCATTTCCGACAGCGAGTGGGTCAGTCCCACCCAGGTGGTACCCAAAAAGGGTGGGATGACAGTGGTGCCTAACGAGAAGAATGAGCTCATCCCGATGCGCACGGTGACTGGGTACCGTGTTTGCATTGATTATCAGCGTCTCAACGACGCCACTCGGAAGGACCACTTCCCACTGCCGTTCATTTGATCAGATGCTGGAGAGATTGGCGGGGCACGAGTTCTACTATTTCCTGGATGGGATGTCCGGGTACTTCCAGATCCCTATTGCACCGGAGGACCAGGCGAAGACCACTTTCACCTGCCCCTTCGGCACATTTGCCTACCGGAGGATTCCATTCGGGCTATGCAATGCCCCGGCCACTTTTCAGCGATGCATGCTCGCCATCTTTGATCGTCTGGTCGGCGAGATTATGGAGGTGTTTATGGACGATTTCTCGGTTTATGGAGACTCATTCTCTCACTGTCTCCATAACCTGGAGCTTGTCCTTAAACGGTGTGAAGAAACAAACTTGGCACTGAGTTGGGAGAAGTGTCACTTCATGGTTTGAGAAGGCATAGTCCTTGGGCATAAGATCTCCAAGATGGGGATTGAGGTGGACAGAGCGAAGATCGAGACTATCAGCAAGCTGCCTCCTCCTACATCTGTTAAGGGGATCCGGAGTTTTCTAGGTCATGCAGGGTTCTACATGCGGTTCATCAAGGATTTCTCGAAGATCGCCCTGCCCCTGACTAAGCTTCTTGAGAAGGATGCCCCCTTCCAGTTCACTGATGCATGCATAGCGGCCTTCACGACCTTGAAGGAGAAGCTCACCCAAGCTCCTATCATGGTTGTTCCTGACTGGTCCCTGCCATTTGAGCTGATGTGCGATGCAGTGACTTTGCTGTTAGAGCTGTCTTGGGGCAGAGGCGAGATCAACACTTTCAAACTATCTACTACGCCTCGAAGTCCCTCAATGATGCCCAGGATAACTACACCACCACGGAGAAGGAGCTGCTCGCAGTGGTGTTTGCCTTCGATAAATTTCGTCCTTATCTGGTCTTGTCCCATGTGACCGTGTATACAGATCACTCCGTGATTCGATACCTGATGAGCAAGGCCGATGCCAAGCCTAGGCTCATACGATGGATCTTATTATTGCAGGAGTTTGACATTGAGATTCGGGACAAGAAGAGAGCGGAGAATGTTGCAGCTGATCATCTCTCCCGGTTGGACGCACCTCCTGCGGACAACCTCGTCGAGGAGATCAACGACTCCTACCCAGATGAGAGGCTGATGATGATGTGCCTGGTGGAGAGTGTCACCCCCTG
Source organism: Linum trigynum (assembly GCA_964030455.1). NCBI lineage: Eukaryota > Viridiplantae > Streptophyta > Magnoliopsida > Malpighiales > Linaceae > Linum > Linum trigynum. The sequence continues at coordinate 7,727,215 of OZ034818.1, forward strand.
GTATTCCGATTTTGCGAACTATTTGGTGGGCCAGCAGCTGCCCAAGGGGATGACAACTCACACCAAGAGGAAGTTCTTCTCCGACCTGAAGCATTATTTCTGGGATGACCCTCATCTCTTCAGGATCGGAGCCGACGGGATCATCCGTCGCTGTATTGTGGAGAGTGAGATGGAGGGCATTCTATCTCACTGTCATGAAGGGCCTACTGGTGGTCACCACGGAGGAAACCGCACGGCGAGGAAGGTGCTCTAATCGGGCTTTTACTGGCCCACGCTCTTCAAGGACGCAGACCCTTCGCACGCAGGTGCGACCGATGCCAGAGGTCAGGTAACATCTCTGCCCGTGATGAGATGCCCCAGAATGTGTTTATAACTTGTGAGATTTTTTATGTCTGGGGTATCGACTTCATGGGCCCCTTCCCTCCATCTTTTGGTAATACATATATCCTTGTTGCTGTTGACTACGTCTCTAGGTGGGCTGAGGCGCAAGCTTTGCCCACTAATGATGCTAGACGTGTTTGTGGTTTTCTGAAGCAGCTATTCTCCCGGTTCGGGACACCTAGAGGCATCATAAGCGATCGAGGCACCCATTTCCAGGGTCAGTTTGATAAATTGCTGTCTCGCTATGGTGTAACTCACAAGGTGTCCGTGGCCTATCACCCTCAGACCAGTGGCCAGGCCGAGCTGACAAACTGGGAGCTCAAGCGGATCCTGGAGAAGACGGTGGATCAGTCCCGCAAGGATTGGTCCACCAAGCTCGATGATGCTCTGTGGGCATACCGCACTGCCTACAAGACGCCCATTGGTACTTCACCATACCGGCTGGTCTATGGAAAGGCATGTCATCTGCCTGTGGAGCTAGAGCACAAGGCCTTCTGGGCCCTTAAGCTGCTAAATTTGGATGTTAGTGTTGCAGGTATTGAGCGAAAAATGCAGATGTTGGAGCTGGAAGAGTGGCGTTACCACGCCTATGAGAACACAAAGCTGTACAAGGAGCGCACTAAGCGCCTGCACGATGGACGGTTGCGGGGTCCGAAGGAGTTTCAGGTTGGTGATCTAGTTCTCCTCTATAACTCTCGCCTGAAGCTCTTTCCCGGAAAACTCCGTTCCCGGTGGTCTGGACCGTTCACGGTCACCCAAGTGTTCCCGTATGGCACGATTGAAATTGCCAACCCGCAAACTGAGCCATTTAAAGTAAATGGCCATCGTCTCAAGCTCTACCTGGGAGGCGAGGTCGAATGTGCGTAGTTGGCAGTGGAGCTGGCGGACCCTTAGTTCCGTCATTGGCGTCCATCTAAAAGACGGTAAAGAAGCGCTTGTGGGGAGTCAACCCCACCACGGTTTGCAATTCTTTTTCCCTTTTTTCTGAGTTTTTGTGTCGTCTTGAGTCAGTTGCATGTCTGTGGTGAAGTTCGGTCGTCTGTTATGCCTCGATTTGGTGCTGTCGTGCAGGAGAGGTCGAAAATTTGGGCGAATGAGTTTTGTGGCCGGAAGGGGGCAAATACCCGGTCGTGGGCCAAAATACCCGACCGGGTATTTTTGGTTCACGGTCGGGCCCCCTTCTGTTTCTCGGGGTGAAAGATGGAAAATCCCCGACCAGGTCCCAAAAATACCCGACCGGGTATTTTTGGTTCACGGCCGGGGATTTTCCCAAGTTCAGACGCTGCGTTTCAAGAACCCCCGACGTTGGCCCAAAAATACCCGGTCAGGTATTTTTGGCTCAAGGCCGGGGATTCCCTTACCTTGGCACGCCGCGTTTAGGAACCCCCGGTCGTGGAATAAAAAATCCCCGGCCGGGTATTTTTGAGGCCCGACCGGGTATTTCTGCTATTTATAGCAAACCCCCGGTCAGTTTCTCTCTCTACCCTCATTTTTCAAATTTTCCCCCTCTCTCTTCCTCTCCAATCCTCTCCCCTCTCTCTTCTCCGCCACCGGCCGCCGCCCCTCGCCGCCGCCGCCGATCGTTTTCCGGCGACTTTCCGGCCATTTTCCGGCGAGCCTCCCGGTTCATTTTTGGCCTCTGTCTCGCGTCCCTCACCCGTTTTTGTGCCTTAGCTACAGTTCTCCTTGTGTTTCCAGGTGTGTTTCTTGTTAACTGTTCTTCCCTGAAAAATCGAACTGTAGATTGTAGGACCGAGAACTATAATTGCTTGCATGATTTAGAATAGGGTGAGGGATGCTTTGAGTATGCATGGTTCTATATATGGTGTATGTGCTGCCCGTGTACTTATTGTGGTTGGTTCTGTGTTTCCTGCCTTGATTCCGGTTGGGTTGCTTGCGATTCAACCGTCTGTGCTTACAACTGTTAGCCTAGGTGCTCCTTAAGTGTGGGGGAAGTGATGAACCCATGTTGTTGGTCCTGACAAGTCTTTTCTTGGTTTGTTGATTTTGCAGGAGCATGTCCCTCGACCATCAGTTTGTGCAGGGCCTGAGCCTGCACCGAGAGTACGCGGACCAGTTCCGCGCTTTGACTCGGGTGAAATTGGAGCGCCACCACCATCTGGAGTGGGCAGTGTTCGATCAGCTCCACTGCATGCAGGAGCTCACCGCCGCCATCAGCCACCGCGATTGGTGGACGCTGCTGGCTATCGACGAGCCCACCTACACTGAGCTGGTGTGGGAATTCTACACCACCTTCCAGTACAACAGCAAAGCGGCTCGGGACTCCTCTGCAGTGAGATTCAGGCTAGGTGGCTATCCCCGGGAGCTGACTATTGACGGGTTGGCCTCCGTCTTGGGGATCCAGTATCACCCATCTTCCCGCCACGTGATCGAGGTCCCGAATCCAACAGACTGGAACACGGATTATTTCTACTCGCAGATTGCCCGGTTCGACTACTTCGACGCTGGCCAGACGTACGTCCGCACCCTCAAGCCGCAGTGGCACATCCTGAACTTGCTCATCACCCGCTCCATCGTCCCCAACGTCACCGGCTCGCACAAGATTCCGAAGCGGGTGCTCTATGCCATGTTCTCGATGAGGGACCCGGATCACATGCTGCATTTGGGTTCCTTCGTGGCCACCACCTTCTCTCGATGCCACGGGAAGACCAACCATCTCTACTGTGGTCCCCTGATCACCCGTCTAGCGCGCCATTTCAACATCAGCTTCCAGGGGCTCACAGATTCTTCTGCACAGGGCGGCTCCACCCCCCTCAGCCGGGAAGTGATCCATAATGCACTCCTCCTGACCAGTGATGGCACCCGCACCTGGGTGGATTGGCTTTCTCTACCTCCAGATGAGGATGAGGATCTCGATGACGATGAGGAGGACGCTGATTATTCTGGTGCGGAGGAGGATGAGGATGAGGATGATGATGATGATGGCGGGGCCATGGATGCCGATGAGCCGGAGCCCCCGCTCTCTCCACCAGGGGACCTTCGGCCACGACGGAGACCGGAGCGAGGTGAGTCCTCCTCCGGTCCTTCTAGTCCGTCGATGGCTTCTGGCCCGTCGATGGACTTCTTCACGGCGCAGTTCCAGCAAATGGGGCTCCAATTCCAGCAGCTCGGTCTTCAGAACCAGCAGCTCATGGACCATCAGGTCCAGTTCTACCAGCAGTATTCGGCCCACCAGGCCGAGTACCAGTCCAGGCTGACGGTTGTTGACGATCGCCTTGGCCGCTTAGAGACCCATATGGGAGTCACGGGTGCTCTCATCGAGCGGGAGAGAGATCGAGGCCGCCGATTGATGGAGTACTCGGAGCACCTGCTCCAGGCTTGCCAACCCCCAGAGGAGAACCACTGGACCACCCGGTGGGATCATTCACCACCACCACCACCACCGGATGATGGAGACGACGACCTCATGAACCAGATCGACTTCACCGGTCTAGGAGGCGGCTCCTAGTGCCATGTTTTGAGTGTGTTTGTTTTTTTCAGTGTGCAAACTGTCTTGTGTTGGTTGAGTTTCTTTCTTTTTATTTTGGATGTTGTACTATTGGGCTGACCATTAGACCTGACGTATTGTGTTTGAGCTCTTTGGTTTCCTTTAGCTGTGCTTGTCTTGACTGGTCCTCTATCCAGTCCGCTTCACTCCAACCGGTCCGCTTCCAGTCTCCTACAATCCGTGCATACCGGTAACATCGTTCCCCTTTCCCTTCCCTCTTCTCCATTGAGGGCAATGTCGATCTTAAGTGTGGGGGGGATGTTTATCTTTTGACTGCATTAGATCTGTTTGTGTGCTTGGAGCCTAGTCCACTGTCCAAATTTTTAAATTTGAGGGCTCCAAGTACGTGTTCCGTGCAATTGCCTGCTTAGTATGCTTTGAATTGACAGTCTTTATAGTAATATGCAACCTAGGGAGGTAGTGTAGCACTATGGAGGATGTTGATGCATTTAAGAAGTCTCCTTTCTTCTTCATATTGTGTTGGTTGATTGTGCGAATTAGTGATCTTAGGACTCTTGAATTGTGTGGTGATGTGGACTCTCTACTTGTCATGGACTCCTGTATAATGTTTTTGCAATAAAAGGTGCTCGAAAATGTGCTTTAAAATAACGTCTCCCGTGCGAATAGGGCAAAAGTGTGTAAGGGGAGACGGGAATCCGTTCCCAATTTCCACCTACTACCTCCAGCCCCCTTACATGTCTTTCCCCCGCACGAGGCTCGAGACATCCGCTCCTGGCATGGCCGGTAAGAGCCGGGCTCACGCAAAAGCTCTGCTAGGTGGGAGCCCCCATTTTCTGAAAAGCAGGTTGGGACCCTTGAAAAAAAAAGAGAGAAAAAAACAGAAAACAAGCAAAACAGAAAGAAAAGGGGTTCCAACCGTCTTCAAGAAGAAAATAGAGCACCTTAAAAAGGTGAGTCCATGATCTTTTGTTTTTGAGAGTCCATTCGTCCATGATTCATTTGTCCTCTGCTCACTATTTGCCATGATGCCGACTCGAGACTACCGTTCTCGCCGAAGAAGCTATGAGATGACTTGTGCGTCGGTTGACCTCGTAAGCTGCTAAATGATCTAGGAAATCCTCTACCTATGATCGGGGTTGTTGGTTGCTATAGAGGTCTGGAGAGTTGCATTGGTTTGAGTTAGGTTTGCTTGGGGACAAGCAAACGGTTAAGTGTGGGGGAGTTTGATAGATCAATAATTACACATGTTTTTACCCCTATTCTTGAGCCGTTTGAGAGGTTGACTCTCGTGTTTAAGCCGATTTCATGCGAGGTTGTGTGTTTATGTCATATTTCAGGACCCGGCGTTGGAATCGAGGCGAGGAAACGAGTTTTGGGTCGAAAGGAGCGAAGTTGGGTCGCAGTGTGCTGCAGGAGGAAAATACCCGGTCGGGGGCTCAAATACCCGACCGGGTATTTATTGTTTTGGCACCCGTGAGAAACAGAGGGGGGCCCGGGCGTGAAGCTTAAATCCCCGGTCGGGGATTATTGGATATGACCGGGGATTTTCCCCTGGCACGAAACGCGCGTTTTAATAATACCCGGTCGAGACCCAAAATACCCGACCGGGTATCGCGACAGGCAGCAGTTTTAAAGGAAAAGAAGGCCAAAGATCAAGGGATTCGAGTTTTGGAGAGAGAGAGCGATTCCTAGAGAGAGAAAGCGACGAACAAGAGTTCCCAAGTGCCATAGCTTGATCTTCATCACCATTGGAGCCCGGCTTGAGCTTGGAGAAGTGCCGATCAACGTCCAGGAGCAGAAATCCATTCTTCACAATATGATTTCCGCGTCTGATTCTGCTTTTGCTTCTTTCTCCATGGAGTAGTTCTCCCATTCATCTGGGTATGGAGAACCCTAGATTTGTATGTTAGGTTTGATTGTATGAACCCAAGTACTGATTCTATGATTTGATTATATTCAATTGAGGTTTGAATGATTGAATGGCATGAATCCTGATCACATTCCTGTTGTTTCTGCTTTAACCTAGAATGAGAATATCTGCCTAGGTTGATAGAGCATCCTTGATTGAAGGTAGGGAGTTGGTGACTTTAGTCGAGGAGCCAACTCACTATTCTGTACCGAATTCACTTCGGTAGTGGAGGTTTTGTTCGTTAGGGCCTCAATCTATTTACTCCGGTGGAGGTTAGTCGCCCGCTAGAGACTCAGATTGAGAGGGTCTGGAGACCTTTAGTCAAGACTTCAGACTGCTTAAGAACCTTCCGCAGCATAACTATCATAGAAACTGAACTTGGTAATTGCAATCCGGCTTAACTGCAGTCTAGGGGGAACCATATCCGGGTGACCTCTCTTAACCTGAAAACAACCGTTTAGTTGCCTTGCTTGTTTGTTAGTTTAGACCTGCACTAAAGTTTCATTGCTAGATAACAAGAATTCACTGAGTAGTCATCAAATCTAGGACCCGGGTTGACATTAAAACCCAAACCCGCTATACTACGCTTTAGGAAGTGGTTTCACTTGGCCATTTTCTAGAGTGACAGTAGGAGTGAGTCAGGTACCTTTTGGGTTGCACTCATCCTAAGCTATCCGAAAGGAACTTGCAGAAAGGGAATGAAATAATCTACAGAGTGTTCTTCATCAACTCCACTCCTCCATCACCCAAAGTAAAAGGAATGGATTAGGGTGATTTCTTGTTTTTAGTAATCACCATGGCAACCCCTTTATATATCATTAGATTTCATATTTTTCCTTCTTTTTTAATCTTACGGTCAAGATTCTTTTAGAGTAATTTTGAAAATAAAAAAGTGACCACACCCGATTATTCTATATAATCTACCCAAACCCTAATTCTATCCTCCCTCCAGCCAAACCAGCCGCAGCCGCCTCCACCACTTCCGTCGCACTAATCCCGCCGGCCGCCTACACCAGCCTTGACAATGACTCCGTGCCGGCCACGACCACCGCATCGGCCTCCCTCCCCTCCTTGTCGGTACCCTCCCGCTGCTCTCTATCTATCTCTCCAGCTTCCCTCTCTCTCCCGTTGCTGTCTTTCTTTCTCTCTACCATCACAATATACCCATATATGATTTTGGCGATATACATGTCTCAGATTGGAACCATGTCCCAGCAGCCATATTGATACCATGTCCCAGTGGCCCTAAGGATTATATACAAATACAACCATCAGATACATAAAAACCTAGATTTTTTTAATTTTTTTGTTTTGGTATTAGTTCATTGTTTTGTTTTATGAAATGGTAGTTTGTTTTTCATAATGGTATTGATTTATTTCTGTAATGGTATTGTTTTGATTTCACAATAGTAGTGGTATTGATTGATTTTGGTATTGGTTGATTCTTGTAATGGTATAGATTGTTTGTATTGGTAGTTTTAGTTTAATGGTACTACTTTAGTTGTGCAATGGTATTGTTTTGATTTCACAATAGTAGTGGTATTGGTTGTTTTGGTATTTGTTTGACTTTTGTAATGGTATAGATTCTTTATATTGGTAGTTTTTGTGTAATGGTATATATTTATTTCTGCAATGGTATTGATGTTTTTCAAAGTGGTAGTAGTTGTCTAATGGATTGGTAGTGATTTCGTGTTTTTTCTTTTGCAGAAAGATTGAGAAAAATATGGAAAGGAGATCTGGCTGGAGATTACCGAAGAGAGAGAAAGAGAGATAATTGTAATTAAAAGATTTTTGTAACTACCTAAAATATAATTTATTAAAAAATTAATTAATATAATTTATTTTTTCATACCCAATTTACCCTTAGTAACCACGGTGATTACACGGTGATTACTACAAAAGTAGTAATCACCATAACCGCTCTAATCCTTGCTCATTCTAAAACTTGTACATCGGACCTTTCATCTTTCTTTTTAGAATAGTTACTGACATTTATAATTGAACATCTTCTAACAATTCGAGTTATGGAATTAATTGGTTCTTAATATTGTATTAGAGTCTTCGATCGAGAGGTTTTGTGTTCGAATTTTGATGATTCCTATTTGTTGAATACATGGTATTTGAAACTGTAAAAATTTCAACTCCGTATAAGTAAGCTTTTCGCTTGAGAGTTGTGTTAATTAATAAAGGATGATAAGATCCATAATTTAACATCTCAAATCCAATAACTCAAGTTATTGAAATCAACTGATTATCGACAATAACAGATAACCTCACAATGAATCCAACTTTGACAACTCTTAGTGGAACTTGTTAAATACATGCACCAAGTAGAGTTCCCGAAGCAAGAATCTCATCGTAATGAATTTGTTTTGCTGTAGCTTTATGATGGATATCATATGACAAGATCAAGATCAACCATATACCGCCTATGTTTGGTCCGGCTTTTAGAAGTGTTTTTCGATTTTAAAAGTTTAGCAGAACCAAACACCTCTAAAAGCTCGACTTTTGAAAAGCTAAAAAGCGCTTTTGTATAACATTAAAGTAGAAACTACGATTTGGAAGTTATTTCAGAAAATATAATTTTATTTCACTTATATCATTATAAAAATAAGGGTTAATAGCATTTTATACCTTGTACTATTGTAAGTTAACAAACATACCCTTCTATTAATGTTTTGCACAAACGTACCCCTCTATTGTTGCAATGTAACAAATATAGCCTCTCATCCATATTTTCGTTAGTTGACCGTTAAAAGGCTTGTAAAATGACTATATTACCCTCTACTAACAATATGCGTGCAACTAATTTCTAGCAAAAAGGAAAAATAAATAAATAAAATTAGATTGTTAATTCATTATCTTCCCTTCTCGTTAGTGGAAGAATGACACAAATATTGTTTTTTTAAATTTACCACCAATATGGCGGATTAAAAAGTATTGACGCAGATATTGTGTTTTGGAGAAAAGAATCGGCGAGACCACCTGAGACTCAGGCGCTGCCGCCTCTGCTGATTTTTTGGATCGTTTTATTAACTTGACAGCGGCGGCGCCTAAGACTCAGGTGGCACCGCCTGAGACCTAGGTGAGTTGGTGGAAAATCATCCCAGGCGGTGGCGCCCAAGACTAAGGTGGCACCGTTGGCTTATTGTTGGCCACCCACCTTATAAAAACTCAACCAATTTCGTTTCAGATTCACACCACAAAACAAAATCGTCCAAAATAGAGGCGAGAGCTCTGGTTGCTGCTGCAAAAATGGCTAATAGGTAAGAGACACATTTATTTTTGTAATTATATTATTCAAATGCTATTATGATTGTGTTTAGTTTTAATTAGTGAGTTTGATTTTTGTAGTGATTTTAGAAGATTTGAACTAGTCGTTCGGTGGAAATCCGAGAAAGTAGAGGATAATTTGGGCGTCAAATTCGTTGGTGGTAGTAGTTTCAGTTAACGGTTCCATCCAGGGTCACATATCACAAACTTTGTGAGAATTTAATTCCGAGAATTCGGCGTAGAGACGAAGCAGTACAAGATAGTGATGTGATCACAGGTTTCACTTACCGTCTTCCAGAATGGCAGAATGGTGTTTTATTTTATTATGCGATACCTATTGTGGATGATGATAGCTTGAATGTGATTTGGAATTTTATGGCACAAAATCCTTATTGTTTGGGTGCTGAGATACATGTTAAGCTCAGTGAGGATCAGGGTGGAGAGGAAGAAGATGATACATGGAGAGTGTCATCCGATCATGACTAAGATGACGGTGATGACGGAGAGGAGGAGGAGGAGGAGGAGGAGGAGGAAGAAGAGGGGGAAGGAGAGCAGCCTAATTATCCTCCATATTTTAACTTGCAGGGTAATGAAGAGGACGAAGAATTATCACTTGCTAATTCATATGGTGCAATTCCAATGCCTATTGTTGATAGTTTTGAAGGAGAATTCTACAAGGGGCAGATATTTCACTCGAAACAAGCTGCACAGATGGAGATTAAACACCACGCACTACAACGCAACTTTCAATATGGCGTGGTGGAGTCGTCACCTTCAATTTGGAAGGTCAGATGCTTGAGGCACAAGGATGACAATTGTCCTTGGATGGTGCGGTTTGGATGTCGAGATGTTGGAGGCGAATGGACTGTGAGAAAGGCTGAGTTGGTGCATTCTTGTAGCAGTACGACTCAACCGATGGATCATCGCCATCTTGATGTCGACATGATATATGAGGCCGTCAAACATTTGGTACGTGCCCAACCAAATCTGAGTGTTCTAACTGTTCAGGCCGAGTTGAAAGATAAGTTTAATATGCAAGTTACTTACAAGAAGGCTTGGTTTGGGAAACAAAGAGCATTGGAGAAGTTGCATGGAAATTGGGAAGAATCCTACGATTTTTTGCAAACATTCTTGCGGGCGGTCAAGAGAAAAATGCCAACATCGGTGATTGATTGGGTAAGAGTTCCTTCGACTCAACCAGGTCATTCAATATTTCAGCGAGTATTCTGGGCTTATGGACCTTGTATAGATGGATTCAAGAATTTTCCAGGCGTCATGGTTGTTGATGGAACATTTCTTACTGGGAAGTATAAAGGAGTGCTACTCATGGCGAGCTCATTTGATAGCCGGAAGAAGATTTTTCCAATTGCATTTGTCATAGTGGAGAGCGAGAATACTGAGAGTTGGCCATGGTTCATGAGGAACGTTCAGGGTTTGACTGATCAAAATGATGTATGCATCATCTTAGATAGACATGCAAGACTCTATGAAGCCATGAATAACATTGGAAGAGGTTGGGAGTGGAGGTGGTGCATGCGACACTATGCAAGCAATTTGCAAAGGAAGACTAAAAGCAGAATTATGTATAAGCAACTATTTCGAGTCGGTAAGCTTTCTTCATTTAATTTTGTTATTTATTTTCGTGTAATTTTGTCATGAATTTATCTAACCCGTGTGGTGGTTTATTTTGTTAGCCGGAGAAAAACGGTTGGAGAAGTTCGATCGTCAAGTTGAGCAATTTAAGAAGGTGGCCGCTGATAGAAATATTTCATGTGATAACTGGGTGGATCAACATCAGATTCGTTGGAGTTTAGCACATGATAACTACAATGGTGGGAGTCGTTGGTCTATCCTGACATCCAACATGGCAGAAAGTATCAATGGTATTTTCAAAGGTATTCGTGCACTTCCTATAGCTTCTCTTATGCAACATACCTATTGGCGATTGGTGGAGAAATTCGATAAGTACAGGTTGGAGACATGAGCAGAAATTAGAAGTGGCGGTTCATAGTACTCCACCAAGTGCGAAGAGCTGATGAAGCCGTGGTCACAAAAGGCAATTGGACATTATGTGACAGCTCTTGATCGACGTCAAGGAATCTATGTAGTTCAGACTCCTCCCAACAATTTCAACATGACGGGATCAAACACACTCACAGTGCACTTTGACGATCAAAACCGGGCGGGATTTTGCACCTGTGGTAAATTTCAAGGAAATAAAATTCCTTGCTCTCATGCCATTGCAGCTTGCAACCGAATGGGGGCTAATGCGTATAGGTTTGTCAACGATGTCTACAAGCTGGAAACAGTGATGGCTTGTTATGGGACAAGTTTCGCACCTCTTGGTGAACCTAAGGGTTGGAAGAAGCATAATGGTCCTATTCTCCATCCTAATGTGCACATGATTAGGAAGCCGGGGAGGCCACGAGTTACAAGGATTCACAACAAGATGGACTGGCCAAGGGAGGGTGCATCACACCAAGTGTGTAGCAACTGTAACCAAGCGGGACATAATGCATCAACCTGCGGTGGCCAAGCTAGTGGAAGTGGGAGCAACCGAGGAGGGAGTAGTGGCCAACGAAGTGCGAGAGGTGGTAGAAGAGGAAGTAGAGGTAATAGACGTGGCTGAGAGGTGGTAGAAGTTATTGTATTTCTTTTGATTTACCATGTAGAAGTTGTTGTTTGAAGTTGTTGTTGTTTGGTATGTAGTTATTATGGTTTTTATTGTTAATAATAATAATAATAACAATCCAAAAATAATAGTCTCAAGGAAGTACATAATAATAACAATCCAAAAATAATAGTCTCAAGGAAGTACATAATTATAACAATCCAAAAATAATAGTCTCAAGGAAGTACATAATAATAACAATCCAAAAATAATAGTCTCTCTAATGACCACCACGACGACCACCACGACGACCATCATGCTCCACCACTAGATGGCCGCCAGTACCACACCTCTCAGGCACCCTGTTACGTGGAGGTCTACCATCATACTCCTGGGGCTGATCTTCCTCGACACCACCATTCTGATCCTGTGAACCGAACATATCATCCTGCTGAGACTGAAGATGCTCCTCAGGCTGACCGCCACCATGCTACTGAGACTGAAGATGCTGCTCATAATTCCACATCGTCTCCTGAAACGTCTCATCACCCTCTAAGCTTCCCCACAGGTCCGGAGACGAGGCTGCTCTAGTATCACCACGTGAGGCCATGTTTCCCATCGTAGCATGTTGCGGTGTATGGAAGCTATCCTCTAGCTGATAGAAGCTCGAAGACAGATCTGACTGAAACTGCTGCCATCGTGGCGGCTGAAAGCTCGAAGACGGATCTGACTGAAACTACTGCCGTCGCGGCGGCTGAAAGCTCGAGGAAGGATCTGACTGAAACTACGACCGAAGCGGATTAAACTGGAAGCTCCTCGAGGTAGGCCGGACGGGCTGTGCTCGCTGTCGATCTGAAACCCGGAACAGGTTAGGTACATCACGATGCTCACGTCGCTGTCTACGTGGCCTATGCTCCTGTCTGAACTGTGGCTCTGGGACGACCCACCCTGGTGTCGAATCAGTACGCTCTGGCCAGGCAGTCATGACGGGCTGATCATAATGGGGATGTATAGGTACTGTGAGATCAGGGTATCTACGCTGCTCAAAACCTAGAGTGGCAACCCCGGATGCCATAAGGTTGGCCAAGTCCTCACACTGGTCGGGGGTCAGCCCTCCAGCCCGTACACCGTCATGCAAACTCACCTCAGTATGCTCGATAGTGTCGTACTAAAAAACACCAAAAAAATGTCAGATATTTCACACAGTTAACAACAAATTAAGCAAACAAATCAAATAACTAACCAATGCCTCCGCTGCAGCTCCTCTCCGTGTGCCGGAACGTCTGGTGACATCTCTATACCACTCCATATGCTCCGAGTGGTAGGCTAACTCATCATCAGTGTATGGAGCGGTCGCTACAAACTCGTGTCGACGGTTCCAGAAAGCAAGCGACTCTCTGGAGGCGTGTACCAACTGCTGCCCACGCGATGGCCCACGAGTAGCCTGACAAAGAAAAAACCTAACCTCAGCCTCAGGATGTGAAGAATGAGGCTTGTAACACCCTACCCTATACGTTTTGCCTAATCATATTGTTCATACAATTGCAGCGGAATTAATCTCGGGTGTTACATTAATTATCAAATTTTACCTAAATAAAATTTCGACATGAATTACTCGCGTAATGGGCTAACAGTTCTTGCAACTGAACCTGCAAAATAATTCATCACAAACATATATACTCACAACCATATGCATTGGCTTTTCTTAGCCATAGTCACACTTTTCATACTTCCTAACTGCATACCATACTTATACATACCATAATCGTCACAACTTACACAGTTACACAACATATACACATATCATTAACTTTCCACACCTGTGGATATCTCACACTACATTCGAAGCTAGTATGCACATGAAAATGTTCTCAAAACATTTTTACAAAAAGGTGTGGATCACTGGCCAAAATCCCAAGTAGTAGTCCAAGCACAGAATAGTTGAAGACCATACCTCATCCTGGCTTCAACTCTAGCTCCTCTCCCACCTAACACTTATCTACTGCTGCTGATGATGATCTGCTTACACATAGCATAAGCAGAGAAGAAGAATAAAAGAGGGTCAGCTCATAGCTGAGTGAGATAATCATAGCATCGTGAGTTCATAACAGAGCATACCCCTATCATACATCTAACAATCAAGCCAAAACACTAGGATCGGACCTCAGCCATCCTCATATCCCAATAGGCAAAAGACTCAACCACTTTGACTTATGCATATGCATCTTATCATGTTTTAATCATAGGCGCCTGGCTACTCCCATGCTAATAACTCTCCCGGGAAACATACCCCACATCCCGTCGGATGTAGTCATACATACCCCAACATCCCGTCGGATGTGGTCATACATACCCCACACCACTATGGGTGTAGTCATACCCCGACACCACTCTGGGTGTGGTCATATCTCGTAAGAATTCTTCAGTCACCACCACATGAGAGGTGTGACTATCATACATATCATAATAGAGTAATAGCATAGGGAGCCCTAATTACTATGTAGTTGACCGTGAGACCACAACAGTCATATTTGGTATCCTTATACATGATTCATATCTCATCTTGCTTAATCACAATTCGTTACTTGCACATGTACTTGACCTGGCCATAATTGGCTCAACATAGGTAAATCAGGAGTCGTATAATTGCACTTCCTCGGGATAAACCCTCGTGCAAGTCATCCTCCTTAAAAATCATAATATTACCAGGGAATATATATTTTCCAACTTGTGCATCCAAATACAACAATCATGAAAATCATATCCAATCACCTTCTCGAACCATCATAAGGCTTATTAACAATTAAACCCACATCTGGCAACATATATAGAATCATCAACATAAACAAGGTCCATATCGGCCAGGGCAAATCAATAATATCATACAACAGTCCAGGGTTCATCATATAACACAAAAGTCCATACACCCCTAATCATGCCATTCTAGTTCACCTAGGTCAATTCTAAGCATCAAAATAATTATCGTGATACGACAAACCCGGTATGCCGTGCTAATCCCTCACCAGTTCTGGTCGTTCAAACACCGGTTTAACCTTCCCGTACTAAAACGTCAATTTCACGAACGAACCCCGAATTAAAATCCGAGACCGTCCTAATATCCCCTGCAGTATCCCCGTCAATATTAGTTCTAGGCTCCGGGTCAAATTCTTGATAAAACACATCAAACCCTGGCCGGAGCTAAATTCAGCGGTTCGGACCCCGGCCTAAATAATTATCGAAATTCAGAGATTAGAACTAGAGGATTGATTACCTCGCTGCAGGAAGCTCGTATATGAAATTTGGGCTCAATCCGGCTTCCGGATACTCCGAAACCCTAATTTGGCAGATCGGGAATTCAAGAAATTCCTGAACCAAAAACTCGTTTTAAAGCTCTAAATCGATAAATCACGATGAATAGATGAATTAGGCATTACTTACGGGATTTTTGGATCACTAGAGCTCAAGAATTTGAGCTTTGGAATTTTTTCCCAGAAGCTTCCCTGTGCGCTCTGCTTCTCTCGGTCCGTGAATGGAAAACGAAAGAACAAAATGAAATGGAAATGGATTGGGGCATTTTGTTTCTTGTACGTGGGGGTGGGGAGATTATAAAAACAGTCAGAACCGCTTTAGCATTCCGTCATTATTATCTGTTCTTTTTTTAAATTTTCTTTTTATTATTATATACATAATATATAATTAATACGTATACTAATCCGATCGATCGATAATCCGATTTTCGTCGAAATACTGTTAAAACGCTCGATTTTAAATCGCGAACTTTCTAGCGATCGAAATATGGGTTTTGTCAGAATGGGATGTTACAATTCTCCCCTCCTTAAAAGATTTCGTCCCCGAAATCTAACCTTGAGTCATACCTTAAGTCCGCTTACTTACCCTTAACATGGTCTATCATAGATAAACCCTTACCTAACTCTTAGAATAGGCGATTCATAACATAGAAAATAACACATAACACCTCAAGTTCCCATGTTTAGGTTTCAAAAACCTATACTGGGCTATCACAACAAAAGCACATAAACAAGTTCAAAACATAACTTATTAGGCAAGATTGTTAACCTGCAAAGTAGGTTGCCACTAACACAAAGTTATATCAGCCTACAAAATGGTTGTCACCAAATCATCAAGATTCATATCTCTATTCTAATATCTACCATCACAACTCATCATGTCATCATAGTCTAAATTCAATTGCAACGCATAGCTAGCCACCAGGCTTTTCGATCGGTTAGTAGTAACACTAAAAATACTTCTGTGCAAACTACAAGGAAACATTGGCCTTAGTTTGATCCACACACCATTTGTGTCTAACAAAGGTACTCACTTGGCTGAAACAAAACTTTCTTCAAAATCATTACTTGGACAACAAGATAAAACTCCACATATTTTCAGAAATCTCTTAAACAATAAAATTTTCAAGATTCCTTCAAATACTCAAAATCATGCTTAACCATATGCAACTGACTATGCAACACATCATCACCTTTGGTCCAAATCCTGGAGAGTTTAGTGCAAGTACAGGTATGGAGTACTCTCTCCCCTTTCGAGGGTGATCAGTCCTCAAGAGTGAAAGTAACATACCCATAATGCAGAAAACAAACCCAGCTCTGATACCAAACTGTAACACCCTACCCTATACGTTTTGCCTAATCATATTGTTCATACAATTGCAGCGGAATTAATCTCGGGTGTTACATTAATTATCAAATTTTACCTAAATAAAATTTCGACATGAATTACTCGCGTAATGGGCTAACAGTTCTTGCAACTGAACCTGCAAAATAATTCATCACAAACATATATACTCACAACCATATGCATTGGCTTTTCTTAGCCATAGTCACACTTTTCATACTTCCTAACTGCATACCATACTTATACATACCATAATCGTCACAACTTACACAGTTACACAACATATACACATATCATTAACTTTCCACACCTGTGGATATCTCACACTACATTCGAAGCTAGTATGCACATGAAAATGTTCTCAAAACATTTTTACAAAAAGGTGTGGATCACTGGCCAAAATCCCAAGTAGTAGTCCAAGCACAGAATAGTTGAAGACCATACCTCATCCTGGCTTCAACTCTAGCTCCTCTCCCACCTAACACTTATCTACTGCTGCTGATGATGATCTGCTTACACATAGCATAAGCAGAGAAGAAGAATAAAAGAGGGTCAGCTCATAGCTGAGTGAGATAATCATAGCATCGTGAGTTCATAACAGAGCATACCCCTATCATACATCTAACAATCAAGCCAAAACACTAGGATCGGACCTCAGCCATCCTCATATCCCAATAGGCAAAAGACTCAACCACTTTGACTTATGCATATGCATCTTATCATGTTTTAATCATAGGCGCCTGGCTACTCCCATGCTAATAACTCTCCCGGGAAACATACCCCACATCCCGTCGGATGTAGTCATACATACCCCAACATCCCGTCGGATGTGGTCATACATACCCCACACCACTATGGGTGTAGTCATACCCCGACACCACTCTGGGTGTGGTCATATCTCGTAAGAATTCTTCAGTCACCACCACATGAGAGGTGTGACTATCATACATATCATAATAGAGTAATAGCATAGGGAGCCCTAATTACTATGTAGTTGACCGTGAGACCACAACAGTCATATTTGGTATCCTTATACATGATTCATATCTCATCTTGCTTAATCACAATTCGTTACTTGCACATGTACTTGACCTGGCCATAATTGGCTCAACATAGGTAAATCAGGAGTCGTATAATTGCACTTCCTCGGGATAAACCCTCGTGCAAGTCATCCTCCTTAAAACATCATAATATTACCAGGGAATATATATTTTCCTACTTGTGCATCCAAATACAACAATCATGAAAATCATATCCAATCACCTTCTCGAACCATCATAAGGCTTATTAACAATTAAACCCACATCTGGCAACATATATAGAATCATCAACATAAACAAGGTCCATATCGGCCAGGGCAAATCAATAATATCATACAACAGTCCAGGGTTCATCATATAACACAAAAGTCCATACACCCCTAATCATGCCATTCTAGTTCACCTAGGTCAATTCTAAGCATCAAAATAATTATCGTGATACGACAAACCCGGTATGCCGTGCTAATCCCTCACCAGTTCTGGTCGTTCAAACACCGGTTTAACCTTCCCGTACTAAAACGTCAATTTCACGAACGAACCCCGAATTAAAATCCGAGACCGTCCTAATATCCCCTGCAGTATCCCCGTCAATATTAGTTCTAGGCTCCGGGTCAAATTCTTGATAAAACACATCAAACCCTGGCCGGAGCTAAATTCAGCGGTTCGGACCCCGGCCTAAATAATTGTCGAAATTCAGAGATTAGAACTAGAGGATTGATTACCTCGCTGCAGGAAGCTCGTATATGAAATTTGGGCTCAATCCGGCTTCCGGATACTCCGAAACCCTAATTTGGCAGATCGGGAATTCAAGAAATTCCTGAACCAAAAACTCGTTTTAAAGCTCTAAATCGATAAATCACGATGAATAGATGAATTAGGCATTACTTACGGGATTTTTGGATCACTAGAGCTCAAGAATTTGAGCTTTGGAATTTTTTTCCCAGAAGCTTCCCTGTGCGCTCTGCTTCTCTCGGTCCGTGAATGGAAAACGAAAGAACAAAATGAAATGGAAATGGATTGGGGCATTTTGTTTCTTGTACGTGGGGGTGGGGAGATTATAAAAACAGTCAGAACCGCTTTAGCATTCCGTCATTATTATCTGTTCTTTTTTTAAATTTTCTTTTTATTATTATATACATAATATATAATTAATACGTATACTAATCCGATCGATCGATAATCCGATTTTCGTCGAAATACTGTTAAAACGCTCGATTTTAAATCGCGAACTTTCTAGCGATCGAAATATGGGTTTTGTCAGAATGGGATGTTACAAGGCTCATGCTGCCTCATGCCAAACTGCCAGAGCACGCTGTCTGGATGATGCCACATCACCGATGAAAAGTAGATAAGTGGCACTACTGCTCGAAATGTCTCAGACTGTATCACACTACCTCTGAGATGAAGTGCTCTCTCAAGGTAAGGTTGCCACTACATAAAAAAAAACTAACGTTATTATCCCTAAATCTAAAAAAAATAAAACAAATGAAAACTATTCTATAAAATGGAATGTTATATACTAACCACCACGGTGTCCATCGCGTCAAACCACAGCTTGTACTGGAATAATTGGTCACCATACTGACGACTGTTGGCCGAAAGCCATCGAAGACCACGTGGGATGCATCCTCGGAATTCTGTGCCCTCGTCTCTGAATGTCGAGGTGCCAGATGTGGGAATCGCTCCCACGCCCAGAACTGCAGTAGGGCGACCCATCCACCAAGGTCACTGCCTAGAGAAGTGTCGGAATGCGTAATGTGCAAAGTCGACCTACCCATCTCACGGTACAGGTGGGATAAAACAGCAACTCCCCAGGCAAACCGTCCAGCTCTCTGTCAATCCTTAATCAGAAGTAGGCACTGTAGATGCACCGTAGCTCCAGACCGATCCGGGAAAAGTACACCTCCCATTAGAGATAGAGCATAAGCTCGTGCAAACTTCTCTATAACCTCCTGTGATGCATTTTTTGGCAGATGACTGAATTCATCCCTCAGCCAAACAATCCTAACGACACCGACCCCGCCTGAAAGATCAGCCGGAACCCGTCCTAACAGTCTCAAACAGATCGTCGACCGCTCCTCATCCGGTATATCAACTACGACGGCATCACCGTCGATCGCCAGACCGGACAGTGTAACAACGTCCACTAACGTGATCGTGATCTCACCAAACGGTAGATGGAAGGTCGACGTCTCGGGTCGCCACCGCTCTACGAGCGCAGTAATCAAACTCGCATCGGGGTTCATAGGGACTAGGGGCACGACACTTAACAAGCCTGCCTCTTCGAGATATGGCCGATAAAGCTCATGGTAAGTCACTAAAATGGTCGTACCTCGAACATGGTAAGATCGATCACCAGCCTATAGTGCACAAAACTTATATTAATTCATTTTCATTCGTAATAATTCTAATTTCACCTAATAAATTCTAATCTATCTAATCTAATATCAAATTATACTAATTTCAAAAAATTTGATACGTAATCCTATTCTAATTTCAGTACAGTTCAGTTCACCAACTAAAATAATCTAATTAGCTAATTAACTTTACATGAATAATTATCAAATACTTACCTCATTTGTCCAAATAGATTCGATACGACGTTGGCCATGTCCCCAAAGAAGTGTCGGATCGACCGGACCTGGATCAATTGTCGTCGGCGGTAATCTCATCGAATAAAGATCCATAAGCCTAGGAACTGCAAAAACAACACAACAAACCATTAAAAAAAATCCAAGCCGCCGACGAGATTCCGGAAGCCGTCGGTGAGAGTCTCACCGCGCAAACGTCCTTCGACTCCACCACGACCTCGCTGGCCTCTCCCCCTGCCTCTGCCGGCGATTGGTTCTTCGTTGGAGGACATCTCTGTCCGGCGGTGGCGCTTCTGTCAGCAGCGGCGGCGCCTGTCTCTGCGGCGTCGGCGCCTCGGTCCTGGGCGCCAACGCTTGAGTCCACGGAGACGGCGTCGGCTGCTCTGGTTTGGGGGGGGTGGAGGAGGGAAGAAGAAGAAGAGATAAGAGGGCCCCTACTAGGGTTCGTCGATTTAAAAAAAAAAAGGTGAGGCGGGGGCGCTGGAGACTCGGGCGCCAGCTCCTAGAACTGGGTAAAAAAATGAGGGTGAGGCGGGGGCGATTGAGACTTGGGCGCCAGCCCCCAGAACTGGGTTAAATATTTAGAAACCGCGGCCCCGCCTGAGTCTCTGGTGGTCCCGCCCCAAACTTTACTACAAAACACAATATTTATGTCAATTCTTTTTAATCCGCAATATTTGTGGCAAATTAAAAAAAACACAATATTAGTGTTATTAATCCCTCGTTAGTGGAATACCCAGGAACCGCCCGACGTCTTCTCGATTGAATCAAATTGAGACTTCGGAGGCTATCACATCCCAATTATCCCGTCGGAAACTCGAAATCACTGCCAAATTAGTTACATCCCATCGCCCTCTACCTCCGTTTTCTCTCCTGTGGAAAGCTCCATGTGTCGGCAGTAAAACCATAAACAGAACCCCAACCTCCTCCTCCATTTTCGATCCAAACCGTAAAAAACCAAATCTCAACCGACAAAATGTCGATGACTTGGCCGCTCAATTCATTTCCCCTTTTATTCATATTTTATTATAAATTTTTTATAATCATTTTACATAACCTCTCATATTAAAAAACACTTTTAATAATTTTTTAGCCAAACATTAAAAAAAATTAGTACTTTTCTAAAAACTCTACTTAGAAATCGCTTCTGCAAAATCGGCCAAACTAGCCTGATAGTAGCTTTAAGTAAAGTGGCGGGCTATATCCAAGACCTTCCTTTAATTTACTAAACCCTTTGAAAAAAAACAGATCTTTACTTATTATTCGCAACCATTAATTCTACATACATGTTTTAAGAAAGAACAGATCTAGCTAGGATTGTTATCTAGATATTCTCTTCCTGTTCTGATTTCCATAATATTATTAGTAGTCGTAGTAGCATCATTAGTACTTTTTCTCTTTGTTCTCTCTTTCCAAACCCAGAAAAAGGAGAAGAGAACCTTATCTGTAACAGTTATGCGTATCGCTAGCTGATCCAATTGGTGTGCTCTGTTCATCATGATCCAAATTAGAGAGCCATATAATCAACGTTAAGTATCTGTATTATGATATTAATTGACATATTGTTATCCATCGATCAACCTCTCAGTGCTTTTGCTAATCATTAGAAGATTGTGTCGTTTGGTAAAGCCTATAGGCAGATTTCATTTCATCAGAAGAGGAAAAATTACATTATCCATTACATATCTCATATATATAATAAACTAAAATCCTATACAGTACACTAATTAAATGAATCTTACAAATTAACCTATACACTATACATTATATACATTTAAGTCCTCGTCGTTTCCTCCTTGGACAACTCCCCCCCCCCCCCCCCCCCCCCCCCCCGCAAGCTGGTGCGTATATATCAAGACGACCCAGCTTGGCCTGCAACTGTTGGAAAACATGAACTGGAAGAGCCTTTGTAAACATGTCAGCAAGTTGGTTAGCAGAGGAAACGTGAAGAACTTTGATCACCCCATCTAAAATCTTATCCCTAATGACATGACAATCAATCTCTATATGTTTGGTGCGTTCATGATTCACAGGGTTATCGGCAAGCTTAATAGCAGACATACTATCACAAAATATGGGAGTAGGCGAAGATAGACAGATCTGCAGATCATTCAACACATATCTAAGCCACATTAATTCACAAGTTAAGCTAGCCATTGCCCTATATTCAGCTTCAGCTGATGAACGAGAAACAGTATTCTGTTTCTTTGAACGCCAACTTATCAATGAATTGCCCAATAGAACACAAAATCATGTAGTAGAGCGACGCGTATCAGGACAACCAGCCCAGTCACTATCACAAAAAGCTTGTAATTTTAGTTCAGATTCAGCAGAAAAGAAAAGTCCTTGACCTGCAGTGCCTTTTAAATAACGTAGAACACGTTCAGCAGCTTGCATATGCAGATCAGTAAGATTGTGTGTAAATTGGCTTAATTGATGAACTGAATAAGCTAGATCAGGACGCGTATTACAAAGATATAGGAGTCTCCCTACCAATCGTTTATAAACAGAAGGGTCAGAGAGTACATTACCAGAAGAAGCAGACAGTTTGGTACCTGGAACAGAAGGGGAATCACAAGGTTCTGCACTAAGGAAACCATAATCTGTTAGTAAATCTAAGGCAAATTTCCGTTGATATAACAAAATACCCTTAGCAGATCTAGCAATTTCAAGACCAAGGAAGAATTTTAATTCTCCAAGATCTTTGATTGTGAAAGTTGGATCTAGTTGCTGTTTAAGAGTGGTAATAGCTTTAAGATCATTACCTGCCAAGATTATATCATCAACATATACAAGAGCAATAGTAAAAGACTGCTCATGACTTCGAACAAACATTGAGTAGTCTGCTTTGGACTGTTTATACCCAGCCGAAGTTAAAAACTTAGAAAGTTTGATGTTCCATTGACGACTTGCTTGTTTTAAACCATAGATAGATTTGTTGAGACGACAAACTGGATTCTTAAAACCAGGAGGCACAACTAAACCCGGAGGAATCTTCATGTAGACCTCTTCATCAAGGTCTCCATGTAAAAATGCTGTATTAACATCAAGCTGATGTAAATGCCAGTTATTAATAGCAGCTAAAGACAAAACAAGTCTAACAGTAGTGTGTTTGACGACTGGTGCAAAAGTTTCTAAATAGTCCAAGCCAGGAGTTTGAGTGTATCCCTTTGCTACTAGACGAGATTTAAAACGCTCTATGTCACCATTGGCAAGAAATTTGATTTTGAAAACCCACATATTTCCTATAGCAATTTTACCAATAGGCAATTCAACAATAGTCCATGTATTAGTTTTGTCCAAAGAAGCTAACTCAGAATTGCAAGCTTCTGACCACCTAGGATCCTTAATGGCCTCTTTATATGATCTAGGTTCTAGAACAGCAGAGCTGGACAGAATATACTTCTTGTATTCTGGACTCAAATTATCAAATGTCATCACTTTAGATAAAGGAAAAGTAACATCAGTACACTTTACAGCACATATGTAATCATTTAATTTCTTAGGACGTACTTTAACACGAGATGGCCTCGCATAAGGAGGTGGTTCAACTGCTTGAATGATATCAACCAGATCTAGAGGCTCATCAGGTGGAAGAACCTCTGAGGAATCTAAAGCCTCCTCAGATTGAGGCAAAGAAGAAATAGATTGAAGCCGGGAAAGAGAATTAGTTATACTATGATGAGTTACTGTTTCCTGAACTTGAATACAAGGAAAACAAAAATCAAACTCAGGTGCGGATGTAGAATTAGCAAATGGAAAGACATGTTCATGGAATACAGTATCTCGTGAATAAAATATGTTGTGAGAAACGAGATTATAAAGTCTGAACCCTTTAACAGTGCTGAGCACACCTAAGAAAACACAAGGGTCAGCTCTAGGAGCAAATTTAGGTCTGTTATGTTGCAGTGTTGAAGCAAAGACAAGGCAACCAAAAACTTTGAATTCGCTATAAGCAGGTTTAGCTTTGAAAAGCAATTCATAAGGAGAAAGATTTTGTAAAAGTGGAGATGGCATTCTGTTTATCAAGAATACAGAATGTAAAATAGCAAAACCCCAAAAAGAGATTGGTAATGAAGCTTGGAACATGAGAGCACGAGCAACAGCCAGTATATGTTGGTGTTTCCTCTCAACACGACCATTTTGTTGAGATGAAGCAACGCAAGTTGTTTGATGTATAATACCAAACGTATTGTAGAAAGATGGAACATTAAATTCTTGGCCATTATCTGTTCGGATTATTTTGATTTTTGAAGAAAACTGGGTGTTAACAAAAGCCGGCAGATCTAATAGAATTTGCCTAGCTTCACTTTTTGTTTTCATTAGATAAATCCAAGTATGTCTTGAGAAATCATCGACACAAGTGAGAAAGTATCTAAAGCCATCAATAGTGGGAACCTGATATGGTCCCCAAATATCGATATGAAGTAACTCAAAGGGAACAGAAGCATGAGAAGTACTCGAAGGAAAGGGGAGACGCTTCTGTTTAGCTAACGGACAAATAGTACAAGGTGTTTTATTATGAGAAACAGCTGGTCTGATTGTATCATCTAAAATATGAGAGAGTGGAATGGAAGTGTGACCAAGTCTGTAATGCCAGATATCAAAAGGAACATAAGTGGCATTGAAACAAACATTACAGGAGGATGAATGAGATACAGACGATGCTATGTTGAGATGATAGAGGCCAGATTCTTGTTTAGCTGTACCAATTGTTTCATGGGACGAAAGATCCTGAATTAAGCAAGAATCGGCAGTAAATTTTAAGACGCAATTTGAAGATTTTACTAGTTTAGACACTGAAATGAGATTGAAAGAAAACGCTGGAATGTATAATACATCATGTAAAGTAAGCATAGGAGTGATTTGAATAGTTCCTATGTGGGTAACACTAACTTTAACACCATTTGGTAATGATACTGACATGTTGTTTATTGTTCTATAAGTCTGAAATAAGTGTAGAACTGACACAACATGATCAGTTGCCCCACTATCCACTATCCAATCCATAGAATTCAAAGCTAAGTTTGAAGATGAGAGGATGGTACCTGTATCTTCTGTGGTAATATCATTGTCCCCAAGTGGTTGAGGGATATAGGCAGAATCATCAGTTGATGGGAGAGTGACAGGAGCAGCAGCTGATGGAATAGAAGCAGGAGCAACTGGTGTAGGAGTCATTTGTCTTGTAGACGTGACCAGGTTGACCGCAGGAGTAGCAGGAAGATGCTGAACTTGCGGAGATTGCATCTGATGTAGTAAGGACTGATATTGGGCTCTAGAAAGCACCACAGATTCATTGCCAACAACTCCTTCAGTAGAATGAAGTTGATCACCCTCTGTCACAGCAGCATTGACACGACGATGCTTGTATCCAGGTGGATACCCGTGAAGTTTATAGCACCGATCCACCGTATGCCCATAACCTTCACAGTGAGTGCAATAAGGTCGCTTCTTACCCCCACCTTGTCCTGAAGCATTAGAAGTCTGACCCTTGGAAGAACCTCCTTGGCCAGAATGCTGTCCCTTTGAAGCTCCATGAGTATGAGCAGCTAGGGCAGTAGGGAGTAAGGACGGATTAACAGACTGCCGTTCATGCTGAGCTAGGCTAGAAAAAACTTTGTTGATGGAAGGCAGTGGATCCATCATCAACAACTGTGACTTAATGTGACTAAAGCTCTCATTCGGCCCCTTTAGAAACCGAATAACCTGATCCCTACGCATATATTCTCGCGGAATCGATGAAGCATCACACATACACTTAGGATTGCAGGAGCAAACAGGGAGAGGCCGCAAAATCAAAAACTCTTCCCACAGCACACGAAATTTGGTAAAGTAAGAGCTAATAGACAGCGAACCTTGCTTGAGAGCTGCGATTTCATCATAGAGATCCGAGATGCGAATCTCATTTCCTTCACTGAAACGTTCGCGAAGATCCTCCCAAGCTTCTACCGCTGTATTGAACCACAGAATACTCTGTGCAATCTCAGGAGCAACAGACCGTTGAATCCATCCTAGCACGAGAACATTAGCCTGATCCCAAGCACTCCAGAGCGGATCATCTGGCGACGGGACCGGTGAACGAGAATCGATTAATGGAAGCTTGTTTCTTGCATGTAACCCCATGCGCATTGAGCGCTCCCAGCTGTGATAGTTGGAACCAGAAAGAAGCACTGTAACCAGTTGTTGAGCAGAAAGATCGCCGTTGGCCACAAAGAATGGATGCGCCGGCGACAGTGTAGCACCGATGGACGCAGATCCACCAGACATCGCGCTAACCGGAGGAACACTGCTAGGGATCGCAGTGACCGGAGGGACACCGCCAGACGCAGCTCCAGAAGGCGGTGGACCAAACGTCGCATTCACAGCTGAAAGGGACGCCATCGATCTGACTGATGAATCGACTGGAAAAGAACTGAGCAATCGGAATCAGGACTCACGATCGTCGCTGAGAAACGAACGAATCGGCAATCGTCACAGAAAGACGAACTAATCAAAGAATAGAGTGAGCGGAAAACTGGATCGGAACGATCGAAGAACGATCGAGAAGCAGAGGAAAGAGAAACTGGAACGAGATGTTCCCTTCTCCTGGAACCCTCGAGAAGACGAAAAGAAAATGGCAACAAACAAAAAAAAAATCAAAGAAAGCAAGAAAGGTGGATTACACCCTCTGATACCATGTCGTTTGGTAAAGCCGATAGGCAGATTTCATTTCATCAGAAGAGGAAAAATTACATTATCCATTACATATCTCATATATATAATAAACTAAAATCCTATACAGTACACTAATTAAATGAATCTTACAAATTAACCTATACAGTATACATTATATACATTTAAGTCCTCGTCGTTTCCTCCTTGGACAACTGATTGACATGTTAATGTTATCCCCAACATATACATCCTTCAATTAGGGGTGGGCAGGCATAAATGGTTAATCCGCGATTTGACATCAATCCAACCACAGATAATCCAAATCATAGTGAATACGTGATTGTTGTGGGTGGCTTGTAGATTGATAAATCTACTACCCGCACTCATTCGGGTTGGGTGGTGGGTGAATTGCGAGTCACCCGAAAGTCAGCAACATTTTTTCACATGACAAAAATTTTCTTGTTTATAATATGGAACAGTCATCATATATATTTTCTAACCAAAGGTGGTGCATTAATAAATAATATTTTTTACTAGTAGTTACTATTATTATTGGTTACTATGTTGTGTAATGTCCATTAGATATGGTTTCAATTTTATTAAAAGTCCGCGAAGGGACGTAACGTCCACTAGATATTGGGATTCAAATTGTTTTACTATTAATTGTATCAATGTCACAAAATGCGTCAATTTTCTCTACACAAATATTGGTTGATGAAGCAATGAAAAATTTTATGCAAATACTACACGTATCCACACGAAACAAGGTGGAAAACGTCTAAATTGTTGGAGTCCTCTTACTAATTTGTGAGAAACTTATTATAAATGTTACTAAACTTTGTTAATGGGTAGTTGGAGAATTGCTTTTGAGAAGTGACCCACAATCTAATCGCACTCATCTATCACTCACCCAACCCAACCTGAAATAAAATGTGGGTAGATAGGGGTTACAATCATATCAATTCGCTCGTAACAAAACTCATCCAATCTGCCCACTGCCTCACCCATCCATATTCAACTGTTCATCACGATGCATGGTTAACCTCTTTCTTAATGTGAAGAGGACCGATCGAGTATATATCATCATATTGGGTATGAACATGGTATCAAGGACTAGGACAAGATCCCTAGCTAATATTCTAGTACGTACTCTTTGGTTCCAATTAATCCCAATCAATCAAGATGGGCAGGCATCAGCTCAGGCATAATAGTTATAGTCCGCAGAGCTGCTCTATCGTACGGTATATCTAGGATGATGAAAACCATCATATATGCCTTGTGTTTGAAGCTTTGGCTCAATTTAACAAGAACCAATCCAAAATAGAAACCAAAAAAGGTGTTAGTCATTACTCATGTATTGGAGTCTTGTCTAGTGCCTAGTGTGTATGTCTAAATAATGTTTAGATGGTTTTAATTAGTAGAAATAACAATTTTATAGATCACTGTTGCTTTAGTTTAATTTCAAATTATTAATAACTTAGCTAAACCTTAACAACAAGTAAAATATATGTTATGATTTTTTTAGAATCATAAGTTTATAGAAGTCGTGGTTATTGTGATTGCTTCGTAGTCGACGATGGTGAAAAGGCGCAGGTCGGGTCGACCAGAGCTGGAGAAGAACAGAAGAAGTCAGGATTGTGGATGCTTTGCGATCGAAGGCGTCGAAAAGCATAACTGCAAAATTCGTGGATTGTGACCACTGTAGTTAAAACTATGATATTCAACAAAGTGTTTCAATGACCTAAAAACATAAAAGCGACTTTAAAGTTTAAAGCGCGATGTTGACTATATTATATAGTAAGAAAAAGTTTGATTTTACGTAAAAGTGTTTAGATGACATATATAAGGTTTAAAGCACAATTTTGACTACATTGATTGTGACGGCTCTGAAAGGACAAAAAAATGGGGCAGAGGACAAAAGGGGTTTAGCGAAAAGGAGAAGATGTCGCAATTTCAAAGTTTTGAGTCTTTCACATTAACCTAGAATTCAATTTCATATCGAGGAAGGAGGAGTGAAGGACACGTACTCTATATGACACCTGGAGATGACATCATTTTGGGCAGATTATCTACAATTTTTAAATACTTAGTTTTGCCAGCGCTCAATTGTGTCTCACTGTAATTAATCACGACTAATAGCCTAATACTGATTAATTGTGTCTACCTTCGCGGGGGTCTAAACGTTGTAAACTTCTAATTGTATGTCTAACTAAGGTCTAGGCGAGGCGTTTTGTCACTGTTCAGCGTTTAGGCGCGCCTAGACATATGTGGAATTATGCCTTCTTGAACTCTAACATATCCTAGTATGACTCAAATGTAATTAAAAAAAACTTCTTATTAGTATAACATTGTACTAAATGATAATTATTTTACGACACTGAAGTAAAGATTTTAGTTGTACTCGATTTGCATTTTGGTTTTAAAATGAGGGTTACGTTTGGTAGGTTAAGTCATACGATTGTAATAACTCAATCATTCAAAAAATACAAAATTGATGTAATACTTTGATAAGTATTTTATCTTTTATGATAAATCTATAAAAAAAACTTGTATAAGAACATAAAAAGGTAGAAATAAATTTTCTCAAAAATAAAAAATAAATATTTGAAATTAGTGTAAATATAAGTAATACAATGTGCTGATTCAAGCAACTCACAAGCCGATAAACTAAACCCGCCTAATCCACAATCCAATAAACTAGAAAGTCAACTAACGTATAATCAGATTAAACTCAACTCAAATCGAACAACCCGAACCTGTCCGATTGACACCTCTATATACCGTTGGGTCAGGGGCGGACCTACGTTGGTGATAGATTTGTCAACTGACAAACCTTGATTCAATTTTAGATTAAAATTTCTTTGTAAAATTTTGATTTATTAATGGTGGTATTTGAATTCAAGACTATTTGACAATCCTTGTTAATTTTGTTTTATTGTTGAACACCCTTAATGTAATTCCTGGGTCCTCCACTGCGTTGGGTCAGGTTAGCTCTAGCTGGGGTATATGATTGTACATGGGCGTTGGGCCGTGCTTGGGCCGGCACGGGCACGCTTCAGACCCATTTATCAAGCACGGCCCGTCATTTTTCGTGTCGTGCCATGCATGCCCATTTGTTAACTTTGCTAGGCCCGACCCAGGCCCGGACACGGTTCGAATCGTGTCGTGCCTATTCGTGCTCGTGCCATGCTCGTATTCATGTTTAATGAAAAAGACGAAAATAAAATAGAGAATGAAAAAGAAGGTGAAAATTGCACGGAGGAATATAGTATTAACCGATAATGTTTGAGAAAAATAACATATAAGGGGGAAAAGAAAATTAGATATATAGCGAGTGTGATTTGGTTTTGTTTAATTTTTTGTCTATTTTTACTTATGTTAGTAATTACGTATATATCTTTATGACACTTCTAACAACAACAAATAATTATTTTTCTACTTGTGTTTTGTAATATTTGAACCTATAATTCTGTTTATATTTATTTTCTATCAAATAAATATTATTTTCGTGTCATGTCCATTCTTATACTCAATAAAGTCTCGGAAATATTAGGCCCGACACGGCCCACTTATATACCGTGCTCGTGCCCGTGCCCATGAAGTTTAGGCCCGGCACGACCCATAAATTATTCGTGCACGTGTCGGGCTGACCCATTTATTTTGTGCCCGTGCTCTAACCGTGCCGTGCTAGCCCGTGAACGGCCCGGCCCGGTACCCACGTACATATATGATTATTCGGTCAGGTACGTACTACTCGTGAATTGGATTCCCAATTCAAAGAGTGCGATCGGGAAATAAAATTCTATTTGGGTTTCCGTCTGTGTCTACATTTGGGTGGTAACCATGCATCATCTGGGTATCTTTCTTTGACATATCTAATAAACGAATAAACGCACAGAAATGGATCCTGGCCTGATGAAGATGGATATATAGATACAGAGTCAACTGTACATAATATGTGTTCTCTGTAAATTCTGAACCAGAAATTGATGGCAGAACTGAAAAGAGGCCCCCCAGAGGGTGGGGCATATAACCCATTTCCAGGGTATGAAAACGTTAAAAACACAAGCACTTTGATCAATTCTAAAGATTTTGTTTAACGAATCCAAATGGGTATGTCGATAGACCTTTTGATTCAATCCAAGTGGCTGAGAGAGAGAATGGATTTTATCTTACTGTAGTTTCATTCTTCTTTGATGGCAATTCAGCATGTTTTTTAGATGCTCTGTTTTGGGTATAGTTTGAGTAAGTTGCATGGAATCTTATAAGAGCATGCAATGCTCCCCCCGCCTAATATTCCAGATCATATTTTCCAAGCTGAATCGTCTAAAGCCAAAGCCCGTTGAAAAGAATATGTGTAGCTGAAAAAAGGGAAAAAGGATAAGGAAAGGCAGGCAAATTAAGAAAGAAGGAGCCTCTCGTTGGAAACCGAATACTCTGTTTTTCTGCCGTTTCCTTTTCTTGCCGTTTTTGGGGTTATAAATAGCAGCCAAATTGATCAGTTTACTCATCATCAACCCAAAACGAACATACAGAAGAAGCTTCCATCCTTCACCCCAGAAATTTCACTTAGCTCTGCTATCTCTCTCCATTAGCTACCAACCACCCCTCTCTGCCTCTGCCTCTGCCTCTGTCAAAAAGCAGAGAGGTCAAGGAAAAAAACTCTGCTTTTCCCCTTAAATTTTTCTTTTTTAACAAACCATATAGAGCGAGCATGGAAAACAAGAAGCAAGTTGGTGGTAGCTCCTCTTCTTCTTCAATGGATCATCTTTTTGGTCCTAATGATTCTTCTTCATCATCATCTTCTTCCAGCTACTTCGGCACCATCTTCCCCCCACCTTCCACGGTACTGATCATCCAACTGTTTTTCTCCTAATTAGCCACGTTAATTAATTTTGAAGATGTTCAGTTCACTAGCTGATTTGGTTGATCATTGTAGATTATGGGGAGGGACGGCGGTGGTAACAAATACGCCGGAACTACTTCTCCTTCTGCAGGTATATAGATTGATATATTTCCTAAACTAGGAAGGATAATTTGTTTCAGTCTTACTAATCATACTGGTAATGTGTTGATTATATATGAATTTGACAGAGAATTGCAACGCCCGTTATGGAGGTGGAAAGGAGAAAAACGGCGGTGGTGGACATGGTGGGACGGTGGAGCCGTCGTGCTACTTGAGCTCATCAATCTACTACGGCGGCCAAGAGAATTACAACTCCTCTTCCTCCCCGCCGGCCCACGGGAACCCCTCCGCCTCCGCCCGTCACAACACTACTACCGACGACCCAAATGGCAACAACAACGCTAACTCTGCCTCTAGAGGCAACTGGTGGAAAGGTATACCTTTTGATTTCATTTCTGCCCCTTTCTTCTCATGCATTCTCAATTGCATACTAAACAGGATCTCTTATCATGCAGGTTCGCTTTATTACTGATCTATAACGCCCGGCAACTAATGATCTAATTGAGGTATGAAGTTTGGACGTTATTAAGAAATGTTCTGTATTCCAAAAGTTTCGTTTTTTTTTTTAAGACAACAGTATTACTTATTGATCTGTACTTGTGCTGAAACTTGGGATCATGTGCATGTGCAGGGAACCCCAAAAGCTAAGAGGAGGAGGACTAGTTTGCAATTTGCATGTCTACCTACCGAAATAAACAAAGATGGAATACTAGTGTTGATCTTTATAACCATAACTATATGTGTACTATGGAGTGTGCTAGTGTCAATATTGGTAGAAGTTAGCTCGGTATAGAAGAGATAGACGAGTAGTCGATCGGCTGGATGGATGAATTGTAGATCATGATCGATCATCATCATGCGGCATGTGAAATCGATACGTGCTGTGGTTTGCTGGGTTCTTTTTGTCCCAGCAAATTAGTTGTTGTGTGAAGTGTCTCTATCTGAGTGTTTGTTCTTCTTTAGAATGTTCTGTTAAAAATGCCTCGTTCACTAACTTTTGCAAATTGCAAGAGGAGAAAATGATATTGCATTGCACTATTGATTCGATTTGGGTTGTGAGAGTTGGATTGTTGGAGCTGTGACAGTGAGCGGATAGTGGGCCTTAAATTGTTGGGCTTAGATTTTTGGTCCGCCACAAATTATCCATCCAAATAAAGACCCAATTCCCATTGTTGTCCAAAGAATGAAACCAATCATTTGGCATGGTCACTTTCTTCCTTGCGGCTCCGGAGTGCAGTATACGTGTACACCATTTGGCTTGGTCACTATAATAGTTACACTACCTCATTGCTTAGATAATCATGGTTTCAAGAATATTCAGATGAATATTGGTATGCAATAATGCAAATATGTTGTTTCCAAAATCCGATTCACTAAGATAGCCTGTTGTACTAAGCAATTTCTCGCCAACCAAACCAACGAAATCCATTATCAACAAGAACAATTGGGGAAGTCGAGCGTTCAAACCAGTGGTTTTTAAGCTTAGCAGGATAGAACTTCATTTGATTCCATCTCAATCACTTCCTAATGGCATTACCCCAGATCAGAAAGCTGGCAACTGCCAACAAATTCAAAGGCCAGATCTGGTCTTTCCGGTTAGGTTACGGATTTACTCGAAACCCACTTTCAGAGGGTTAAAATCAACAAAAAAATGATAAACTACACAAAACCAGCAGCAAAGCAAACATTTTTACTTCTTATGATCCAATCATTATTCATTATTTGGGATAGATCTGGATGTCACAGCAGTAGTACATATATGCTTGAGCTAGATCAACTAGCAAGCAACAACTCTGTAACACTCCAGTTCATCAGCACAACTAAGTACATAAAACATTATACAAAGGCCACCACAGAGTCCACAGTTCCAGCTCCATAACTTCAAGGCAATGTGTAATCTGCAACATGAAACACAAACGAACCAACAACGATCATATATAGAACCAACAGAATCTTAGAAAAGAAAAACAGAAGGGTTTAATCTTTGCAGCAGAAACAAACTAACCTCCACACTTGTAACCCACAGGGCGGTCAGCAAGGTTGCAGCGCTTGGGAATGGCCATGGCAACCTCCGGCTTCACGCCAGAGCTCTTGGCAGTGTTGGAGAGCATCACAGCACAGAGGCAAGCCGGGTTTTGGCCAAGCTTCTTCACCTGAGCGCAGCACTGGCTCGAAACAGCAGCGTTCTGATCCTGTGCTGCCGATGCACAAGGGGCCAGCTTGAAAGCTTCCCTGTCAGGAGTGGTGGATTTCCCACACTCCCCTGCTCCATCCACTGCAGCAAACCCAGATATCCCAAGAAACACAGCAAACACAACAAGGCACATGCAGGACTTCATTGAGATGGCAGCCATGGCTATTTCTTTCCTTTTTTCTTCTCCTCTCTGGCTAATTTCCTTTTTCTCTTCACTCTCAAGTACACTACTACTTCTTTGCTCCACGGTTTGAGCTTGTGATCGTTGAAGGGTTTTATAGAGGGACTGAAGGGAATGAAAACTGCCAAGGTGCTTACACGTTGAACTCCATAAGCATCATAGTGGCGATAGCACTACTATGAATGTGGCAAAAAATAAACTTTTTTTGTTTAGTTGAGCTACCTACTGCTTTCCACCATGGATTCTAGAACAAGCTTGCTTTGCTTTCGGCAAAAATTCCTATTAAACTAGCAATGGCGGTCAGTGCAATCCGAAACAGCTTCTACTCACAAAAATAACATCATCAATCAATTGCCCCCAACCAACCACACATAGCATCAAACCCAAATCCAAATTCACATCCTTTCATGTTTCCGCGGAATGCACACAACCTATTCGATCTATTTCCCCACTGAAACTAAAACGAGAAAAAAAATACAGAAAAATGACGAAATCTAACTACAAAAGCGGCCCGCTACTAGCGAGTGAAAGCGTAGACAATGAGCGAAGTGTAGATCAAGATAGCAACGGGAACAAAAATCACCAGCGGGACAACGGCGGCGTAACTGTGGTAGCTGCCACAGCCCAATGTCCCGAGTTTGACTTGAACCACGTTGACCAGAGCCAGCATCAGGAACACGCACCCCAAAGCAGATCCGATGCCGGAGATGAGCATTCCGATCCGAAGGAGGTTCTTGTTGACCTGGCCGAGGAACTCCGCAGGGAGATGGAGCGGGTTGTTTTGAGTAATGGAGTAGCCGGGGGTTCGGGAGATCCGAATGGCCTGCTTGAGGGCGAGGGCGACCAAGCTGGAGAAGAGGAAGCAGCTAAAGGAGTAGACGTGGAATGAGATGAGATCCTCTCCGACGCTGCGGCCGGCGGTGCAAGCTGGCTCGCTAATTAGGGTGTCGGACGGGCTGGTCGGGTTCCAGGCGAGGCCCACGAAGACGGCGAAGGTGAAGAGGGAGTTCACGTTGACGATGCCGTCGAGCGCCGTTATCTGAATGCTGGTCACCATGGTTTGCTTGCTGGTAGAGATCGACGAGAGGGAGGAAGCGAGATCGGAGAAATGGACGCGAATAATTTCCGGTGGTTGTGAGATGAAACTGAAAGTTTGGACCTAGAAGAAGAAAGAAGAAGACGACAGGCAGTTGTGAGATGAAACTGAAAGTTTGGACCGAGAAGAAGAAAGAAGAAGACGACAGGCAAAATCTGGCTTCTAAAAAGTTAAAAATATAACGCCGTTGCCGGGGATCGAACCCGGGTCACCCGCGTGACAGGCGGGAATACTTACCACTATACTACAACGACCTTGATGTGATAAGACATACCAAAAATTTTATCAACGGTAATACTGAGCTACAACAACATACAAATTGTTTTAAATCAATAATTAAAAGGAATCATTTGCAAACAACAAAGGGCATTTGGTCTAGTGGTATGATTCTCGCTTAGGGTGCGAGAGGTCCCGAGTTCAATTCTCGGAATGCCCCACCTTTCTTTTTATGAACTGAATGACGAATACCTCGTTGCTCCTAAGGTTGCAGACTTGCAGTTTCTGTTTTGCATATGAGCGAAGTAGAAGAAGAAGAAGAAAGATACTCGTAAAACAAATGAATGAAAGTTCATACAATGGTAATCGTATTCAATATAACACCTAATACAACGAACTCGAGCAAATTTCCTACAATGAACACAATCCTAACCCCAAAGCGTATACCAGAAAGAACTCAAGATGCAACAACATTCTGCAGTGGCTTGTTCTCATTCTGGCGAGCCATGGAGTTGTTCTCGTGGGATCTCCGATCTACGCACGACGCGTCAGTTGGGATGCCGCAGACTTTTGATTTCGAGTCAACGCCCAGATAATTCGTCAACGCCCTCTTCACACCAAAACCACGGCGAAGATTCCGATTCACGTTGGTAGTGGCGGCGATGGTGTTGGTGGTGTTCACGAACGGAGTTCTTTCCCCTCTTGCAGGGCTGATAAGGGGAGCAGCGGCAGGGGAAAAGCTGGGCGTGCTGCTGAAACTTGCTTTGTAGGGAGTGCCTACAGAGAATGGGATTGAGAGCTTCTTCTTGTGTGCAATCACACTGACTGTTGCGACCGATGAGAGTTTGTTGTCCGAGCATTTGGTCAGATCATCGACGTATAGCAAGTCGTCGATGCGTGCGATGATGTTGAATGCCAAGCTCTCCAGTACTCTTGAGTAGCTCTCAAGAATGGATTTCCCCACATCCTGGGAATGTTGGCAATAATGTGAGAAAAGAGTTTGAAGTAAAAGTGATTTGAGTAGTTGAGGGGGTTCGTTTCTATGTTGGGATTTTATAGCCCCAATTCACAAAAAGAGGGTTCACCTTGTTGAACTGGATTTTGCTGGTGTCTAGTGTAGTCTGAGTTAGATTGGGAAACCGCTGCTTCAACGAAAGCAAGAGGCTTTCTGCTCTTTCTGAAAATATTTCCCTCTTATTGTCACCATCGATCATCAAGTCCTTCATCATCTCCCATGACGTCCTGTTAGTAGACCGGTTTTGGAGTGTGGGCGGTTTCGGGTGATGAGCTCTTCGTCGCCATACATAAACTGCAGATTCAACCCGGTTCGCGAGGTCCAAAGCGACATGTTCGGAAGAAAGGTCGAGGCAGTCGAGTAGGCAATCAGCATAGAACTGATCTGAAGTTATGTATCGATATACGAAGTCTCCAAGACAAGCTCTCCCATTCTGTGAAATTGGCAAAATTATCAATTTGAGTTGTGCATTGTTCTTGATTAATCGGAGGGAAAATTCATCATTCATTTGCTTTAAATTTGTTCATACCTTGGGAAGGGATTCCAAGAAAGAGTCAGGAACATCCATTTCGATTAAAGCAGTGGCGTTGATCGCCATGGCAGCTTTGAGTATCTGATTTGTGCACTCACGAGTGTGGTTCAACTGCTTTCTTGAGTTTTCACTTAGACCTTCAGCAGGGACTCGTGGCACCGGTAGCCACCATTTCTCCTCTTGCCGTTGAATAGCTTTCCGAAAGGAAGCTGAGCCATCCGCATCTGAAGCTACAATCCCTTGATCAACATACCAGAACTCCATGTCGGTGAAACTATCTAACACTTCCTGCGAAATGAAGGGTGAAACAATAAGATTGCGACTTGAGAATGATCATGTATTTAGAGAAAATCACAATCAGATAAATCAAGGTTTGACTGTCTTACAAGAAGCATGTTGTCAAGCTTCCTTAGTGCTGGGAGATTGATGAAAAGGTCTGATCTGGGTCTGCAAGTCATGACCTGTAAATGGAAGATAATGAAATCAGTAGACATATCCAAACAGCACCACGTCTTTCATTCCATTGATCAAGCTGAATCATTGCCCCTGCAAATTTGAATTTTAAACTTAACGTCACAATTAGAATTACCTCGAGCTTACTGCCGTCGGCATAAGTTTGCCAAGCAGGAATTAACTCTACTATGTGATTGGCAACACAGAGAAGCAATTCGATCTCCCTTCTCCACAATGACTTCTTCTCAGGAGAGATTGGCTCAAGCCTCCACAGTTGCCCAAACACAGTAGCTACAGGAATCCCCAAGCAAAATCCCAGTAGGCAAAACGCAAAAAAGAAAAGGAAGGCCCTCCAGAAAGCGAGAAGGATAGAACCCTACCACAGAGATTGGTAATAGCATTGGAGATAGCCATAGCTGTGCAAACCCCTCTCCCAGAACCTGACATGTCTTCTCCGAGCAACAATTTTGCGAACCTCTCCTTCATCAAATCCGCATCTACAAAGAAAATCAGACCAAATTATGAATGGGCAGGAAAAGTTGAATTGAATTAAGGGGGAGGGAAAGAAAAACAAGAAAAACCAACCAGAATTCCTCGAGTTGAGCTTGTGTAACTTCGAATCCTCTAACCAACCACCATTTTCCTCATCTCCTCCAACGGCACCGCCGGATGACAACATGCTCTTCCTCTCTCCGGCTTTCTTTATCGGCCAACCCAAAGGACCTTTAGAGGAAGGAGAACCACACGGCCCAGCAGTGCTCCGTCTTCCCTCGGAGCTCAACTCCCCACAGTTGCTACTGCTGACAGCAGCGGAGTCAGACCCATCTCTCCTCTTCTCAATTCCTCCGCTGCCCTTCTTCGCCACAGTGGCCATCCTTCACAAAATATGAAAAAGCAACAATCTTTTGCAGCTACCCCAAAAGCCCAGATTCTTCAAAGATTCAGCTCGGCCATTCTTCAAACAGTTGGCGAGCAAAGCAGAGGAAAGTGGAACAACACCAACCACAACCACTAGTATCCGTTCTCGCGCTCAATTGCTTGCTGATGGGCCGGTGCTAGCATTTGAGTTTTGAGAAGGCAGATGTGCAGTGGGTCATCCCAATTTGATGATGTGGCGATGGAAGAAAAGGGGGAATTCAGATTCTGGTTGGGTTTATCTCGGTTTACTTCTAGTCCCTTTGTCTCTCCTTCTCAGAGTTAAGGGGTGGGACTGAAATTTGATTTTGAAGACGGAAATAGAAAGTGAAGGAGAATGAACGGTTTACTGGCAAAGGAGCACATGCGATTGGTTGAAAGGGCCTAACGTCTCCCTGTGTTGTCTGTCTCTGAGCTTTGCTTGCTTGCTTACCTGCTCTCTGAACTGTGGAAAAGAATATTAAATTTCAAATTTAATTCTCAAATATTTTAAACTAGTTGCGCTTTTTCCCCGCAGCCTAATAAATGAGCGAATTGATGAACCTCGTATTTCTTCAAAAAAAAAAAAAAAAGATGAACCTCGTAATTCCTGGGAAATTTTCAGTTGTTTCTGCAACTTTAATCGTTGGATGGAAAATGCATGTATTGTGTCTGTTGTGGTCACAAGCTTCACAAAATAATGGAATTAGAGTTGGTTAGCTTGTTAATCACAAACATTATGAATTTGTCTTTAAATCACGTGTTTTTAGTTTGCTTTGATGGGTGCTAATGGTGTTTCACTGATTTGGACTCTTTTGTCTAATCCAAATTTGTATATCCCACGGACTTATAAATCTCATACCACCTTTTGAGATTTTATTGGGTGACCAAATCGTTGCTGAACAATTACTCTCATTGTTCATCTAACAATCAATTATTCAAACTCTACCCTTGTTGAAACTAGTTATGT
This sequence comes from Linum trigynum, assembly GCA_964030455.1. Classification (NCBI taxonomy): domain Eukaryota; kingdom Viridiplantae; phylum Streptophyta; class Magnoliopsida; order Malpighiales; family Linaceae; genus Linum; species Linum trigynum. Next base: position 7,766,313 of record OZ034818.1, read on the forward strand.
TTATTATATGCCGTTCAAGTTGATGGGAAAAGAGTGGCCGTTTATTTTCTTTTCCAATAAAATTTGGGGTTGTTTTACTTTTAAGAAGTTGTATCTATGTTAATTCCTTTTAATAATTAAGGTGTTTGAAATTGTTATGTTCTATGTGACAGTCGGTAATGGGCTAATGGCACTAACCACTTCAGCTAGAACCAAAATTGAAACCAACGTTTGCTCCTACTATTCAAAATGAAATGATTGGATATGTGTACAAGTCCAAAAAGAAGTGGCTGCTGATCTTTAAACTATCGAATATTTGATGACTACGTGAGAAAAAATCAAAAAAAGCTTCATTGCATTTGAATTCAGGGGGGAAAAAGTTGCATGCTATGCTACTGCCCACGAAAAGACACAAGCTAAGAATTTGTCCAATTATTTTATTTGAAATGGACAAATTAGGAGAAACATGGGATATACTTATTATCAAAATCACAGTGTTCAATCTAATGATCTTTTTTGTTTAATTCCACATTTTGTTGGTACTGAGACAATCTACTCAGTTGTCATTTTAATTTTTACATTTTGAAAAAGGTGAGCATATTATAGTGGTGTCAAGAACCAGTTGATCCCAATAATTCGAGTTGTTGGGAGAGGTTCAATCGTGGATCATATACCGTTTACTAACACACCCCCTCAAACTCAAGTCACTCATATAGGCTTGGAGTTTGCACAGGCACAGGTCCGGACACCATGTGCTTAACAGAAACAGAAACAGATGGGGGTCATCTGGATTCGAACAGAAGACCTCTCGGTCACAGAAGGCTCTGATACCATGTCAAGAACCAGTTGATCCCAATAACTCGAGTTGTTGAGAGAGGTTCAATCGTGGATCATATACCGTTTACTAACAGTTATTGCTCGTCTACTTTACAGTGCGTGATTAATTAGTCATTCAACTTAACCCTGTTGAGCATTGGAAAAAAGTGTTGCGTTGTGTCAAAATATTTTCGCACTTCCTTCTAAATAAAATAGTCTAGCATACTAATCAAAATTTACTTCTAATATTATTATCATCTCTCAAACACACAAAAATTGACAAGTCAACTTCGATCAGTGATATCTGAATTTGAATACCAAAATCATGTCATATGGTTAGGTCCCTGACTTAATTAGCAATGCAGGTAGGTGTCAGGTCTCGGGTGATGTTCTGTGACGGCTTCTTCGTTTCAGACTCCCTCCCGACGACTTTTATGGGATTATTGTTGCTAACTCTCATGGTCAAGTGTATGATGGCAAGGTTGAGAATTTCCTGTGTTCTCGTTCGATTCAAACAGAAGTCTTCGATCTTCTTAATGCCACATTGCTCGCTGCGCAAGAACCGACACCTACCTGCATTCCCACGGATTGTTAGGTGTTGTCACTTGCCCTGCAACAAAATCCTTCCTCTTGGCCTTGGCTCTGTCGAGCCTAGCTCCCTGGCTTAGATGTCATCCATCTTGCTGTCATCTCCTTGGATTCGTATGAAGTTCATCCTTCGATGGTTGAGCAAATTTGCAGATTTGGTGGCTTGTCAAGCTAGGTTGTGTTCATTATATGCGGAATGGGTGTTAATTTGTAATATTATTGATCCGCTTTTCTAATGACATTTGGTTTATGCTTCATCGAATGAAATATACCGTTCCTTATTGTAAAAAAAAAAAAAATTACGTCCCTTTTTAAAAAAAAAGTTATTAATAACATTCCCAATCATTTGCTTTTGCAGTTTTGCCTGATAACAAGACCTAATACTAAACAGCCGTCCCCGTTATCCCACCCACACCCAGATAGCTATGGCCGGCTTGCTCATCATTTTTATAATCTGAAGAGCAACTTTTCCCAAACGGAACGGATAGTTTTGTTTGATTTCACCCGGCGGTTGTTTGCCGGCTTTACCCATTTGTTATTACACTGCTTTTACTTTTCAACTCTGACCTCTTTTTCAGTTTTGTTCGCACTGTGTACTAACCCAGTTACCCAGTAATTAAAAGATAATGATTAGTATCTAATGAACCCCAAATGCTGGTTAACTGCAACGGCTATAACATTCGGAAGGAAAGAAAGGCAAAAGCTATAAAAAAAAAGAAAAAAAAACTTGCTCCTTTGACTTCTCTCGTGTCCAAACCAAGATTACCTTGTTCTTTATGAATATGAGTCATGTCACTTAACAAGAATCGGGTGAAGTTGAATAATACCCGACAAAGCGAGTTCAGATTGTCATTACTTTTTAGTCTTTACAAATAAGCATCACTCCGATATAAATTTTAAAATTCAAAGGCGTGTTCTTTTTCAGCGCTATCCTGAGTTCTGCTCATCTCTCAAGCTTTGCCATTTTACATTTCACATCCTCCTATCCATTTTCACATTAAGACCAATGCTTGCAAAATCAAAGATTGGACCACTTCAAACTAGGGATGGCAATGGGTCGGGTTGAGGCGGGTTTTGTCAAATCCAAACCCATGGGTTTATCCGCCAAAAAAACTCGGGGTAAAACCCGTTGGGTTTGAAAAACTCAAACCCAACCCGCTGGGTATCCGCGGGTTCATGGGTATCCGTGGGTTTTTGTGGAAAAAATTTACAATAACAAATTTCTTTCAAAATAAAAGTTTTAACATCAATTTTCTCATACAAATTATTCATACAAAAAATACCAATCTAGAACATACAAGCAAACCGCAAATGATCAATACAAATTGTTCAAAATTAAAGATAAACATCTATAAACAACAAGATTAATTGAAATCGTTTTCCTCATCAAATAAGTTTCTTCACTCTCCACTCTATAATATCAACTTCATTCTAAATAATTATAAAGAACAAATTATACATGTCTCCACAAACATAAATAATATTAGTTGTTTAAAGAAGATATATTATTTAGAATATTAAATATACCGGGAAAGTAATTATATGTGTGGGCGGGTACCCATGGGGCGGGTTTACCTAAACCCAAACCCAACCCAGTGAATAGTGTAGCAGGTTTAAACCCGAACCCGGCCCAAAACCAGTCAACACGGATTTTACCCGCATTGACCGGGTTGGGTCGGGTGGGTACCCGTGGGTTCGGGTTTTGTTGCCATCCCTACTTCAAACCAATCCACTCAATTTATGGGCATGCACGGGATGGGATGGCTTGCTAACTCACTAAAGGTTAGCACCATACTAATCCCATTAATCACTCATTCATCTTTTTAATTCACAGTCCACGGTAGATATTAAAGAAGGGTAGTTTTGGAATTTTTAAAACTAAATTAATTAAATTTTAAAATTCACAATAAAACAATAATTTCTTTCTTTATATCTTTAGTGTCTCTCTCCATATCACTCCCAACCGATCTGCCTATCCATTTTTTTCTTCTCCCTTTCCTCTCCGTCTCTCTTTTCTCTTTCACTAGAAGAGTGAATCGCCAGAAAAAATTGTCGTCCTTGCACCTCTCACTGTTGCCGTCCTTGCATCTCTCGCCATTGCTTCGCCCTCCCCGCTGTCGTCGCCGTGCTCATCGCTCGACTGCGTCGCCGTCATCTGCATCGCCGCTGTCTTCGCCTCCGTCGCCCTCGCCTTTGTCGTCGTCATCTGCATCGGCCTCGCCTCCGGGTGGGTTGAAGTTTTGTTATGGAGGCCTTCAAGTGGGTTTAGAATTCCAGATCTGATCTCCTTATTGCCCCCTGTTTGTTCAGATCTAGATTAGTAGTGATTTTCAAGGCTAGTAGTTTGCAAAGGCAGTAGTAAGGTTTCTTTATATTAGTAGTGTTTTCCTTGCTAGTAATGTTTTTTTTTTTTTTGAGAATTTGAATTGTTAGCGATTCTTAAGATTAGTAGTGTTTTGTTTTTTGGATTTTGCATATATGATTTTCTTGTTTGCTGAAGACTGTTACTTTCGGGTAGGTATATGATTTTAGATACACTCTTTTTTGTTTGTTTAATCGGTGTTGCACGGAGTTCCGTCTTTTACGACAGTCGACAGTGTGTAGTGTACTTTAAATCTTGATTTGTAGTGATTTGCAAGGTTAATAGAGATTTGTGATTGTGTACGGATTTATAGTGGTGTTTTAATTGTAGTAGTGGTTTTCAATTATGTTTAGTAGTGTTTTAATTTTAGCAGTGAAGTTTAGTACTGATTTCATTTTTCGTAGTGATTTTTAGTTGGGTTAATATTTTCGTATGGCCTGAACTTTGACCAAAATAAACATCCTGGCCAATCTTTTCGATCTATAACATCATGGCCCGAACTATACACCAAAATAATCTGGCCAAACCCGATGTTTGACCGTTAACTTGGACGGTCAAACGCGTTAACTAACGGTCAATGCGCCACGTCACTGCCAAGTCAGAAGATCTGATAAATATTTAATTTTTTTGTTTTAAATTTTTGGTTTAACTAAGGTATTAGATGATTTTTTTAATTTATAATAATTTAAAATTAGGGAATGTGTGCAAATTGTGAATTATTTTAAATATTTTATGCTGACTTGGCAGTGACATGGCGCGTTGACTAAGGGTCAACGCGTTTGACCGTCCAAGTTAACGGTCAAAAGTCGGATCTGGCCAAATTGTTTATTTTGGTGTATAGTTTGGGTCAGGATGTTATAGATCGAAAAGATTGGCCAGGATGTTTATTTTGGTCAAAGTTCAGGCCATACGAAAATATTAACCCTTTTTAGTTCTATAAAGTAGTGTTTTAATTTTAGCAATGAAGTTTAGTAGTGATTTTAGTTATGTGTAGTGATAGTTCTGTTACTAGTTATGTATGTTTAGTAGTAATTTTCAGTTCTGGAAAAATAATGTCTGTGGTTATTTTGTATGACGTAATGGCGGAGGTGAGTAGTGATTTTCAGTTTAGGAAAGCAATGTTAATAGTAATTTTGTATCAACTGTTGCATAACTTTTCCACTAGTAGTAGCCTTTTGCTGGACTTGCATACAACCACTCTCCATTCACGATCTAAAAATCACACAAATTTGGAAATAAAACTATCGAAATTGATAAATAGAAACCGTCTGATACGGTAATCCCTAAAAATCCGCCCACTAACATATTTAATTAAAAACAAAAATTAATAATTAATGCAGGTTATCCCTAATATACCCTTAGTGTTTTCATAGCCATTAGATTAGAATTAGAAGTGGACGGTGTAGATTAAGGTTAGGACGGTGGGTTAGCACCGTAACTTCTCCCGGCATGCACGTATCATTTTCCCTATCTAGTACTTGACTTAAAGCCCAAACTCTTACCAAACTTTCGTAGAATAATGAGATTTGAATCGTACCATGGTGTTAATGTTAGAGTTAGTCAATAGAGTTGTAATACCACATTGATGGGAGAAAGAAAGTATACGAATTGAGTCTTTTGGCAGCTTAATTACTTAGCATTTGAATATTGTGAAAAGAGGTATCCTTTCGGAAAGGTAACTTCTTTTTTTTTTGGGTTAATACCTTATTATGGCCTGAACTATGACCATGTAATCAACTTTGGCCCGTGGTTTGAGTTAACATCCTGGCCCGAACTATGCAGCATATAGACAGAATTGGCCTGGAGCGTGGTTTGACCATTTGTTTGGACGGTCAACGGTGTTGACCATTAGTCAACTGTCTAGGTCACTGCCATGTCACAAAAAAAAATTATAATTTCATTTTTATTTTTATTTCCTTTACAAAATTGAATAATAAAGAAAAAAAACAATACATTTTGGCCACCCATCCCCACCTTATCCCCTCACCTTCTTTCCTTTTCGATCAAACCCAAACAAACCCTATCTTCCATTATTCTTCTTCCTCCTTCTTCCCCGACGAGCCGCCGCCTCCATATCCCAAACGAAAACAAATCCCTTCTTCCTCAACGACCCGCCGCCTCCATATTCGAAACAGCTCCCTTCTTCCCCGACGACCCACCGCCTCCATATCCCAAACGAAATCGAGCTCCCTTCTTCCTTTCTATCCAAAAACGGCTCGAGACCCCTTTCGCAATCTCTTCTTCCTTTCTACCTGACCCATCTCGAGCTCTCTTCAGACCCCTCTGTGCAATAATGTCCAGGCGAGTTAGGAAAATTGCCACCAAAGCTTCATCCTCTTCTGGTTCGTCAAGCACGAAGCCCATAAGATGCAACTTCCACCGAGCCCCCTGCGTTGTCAACACTTCTCGAACAGACGACAATCCTGGAAGATTGTTTTATTCTTGCTCGTATTGGAAGGATGAAGAGAAGAACTGCCGTTTTTTCGCTGGGTTGATGCAGTCACAGAGAGTGACTTTATGCTTGGTGGACTTATGGAAGAGAATGAGCAGCTAAAGTCGACATTGGAGGCATTTGAAGGACAACTTCGTAGGGCAGAAGAGAAGGCAAAGAAAAGGAAACATGAGAAGTTGGCAATGCTTGAAGACTTGACGAAGGTGACCAAGATCAATTCAGCTAGTTTTGGTGAAATGCAAAGTATGCGAAATGCGATTTGTGCGCTACAAAATCGGCTAACCGCCTGTATAATCGGTGTAGTTATGTTTCTTTTTGTTTTGGTGATTGTCCAATTGTAAGCTTGTTGTCTAATTTGTGTAATTTCCTATGAAATCAAAGAACTGCTCCATTATGATACCTTATTTCCTTCCTATTATCATGTTCTTTCATTGAAGCTTTCATTGTAGCATAACTGGGACAAACATATACAACTTCATTCATTCATAAACATAATCTGTTTGATCATTCGAACATGTCCGGAACATTTACAAAAGGGGCACTACCTTAGTTTAGGACAAGGTGTGCCTTAGTTTAGGACAAGGTTCATTTCCAAACCATGTACAAAAGGGGGAATCCTAACTTTGGACCTACTTTACATATTTCTTCCTACACTCCAACGAATCACAATGATCCGTAACATGCACATAGCACTCACAAAACAGGAGTCTTATCTACTTCCTAACATAGCATCTTCTGACTTCCTAAGGCGAGTCTGGTTGAGTAGTGGGAGGCTGTGTGGTATTGAGGCAGGTCCGGTTATGTTGCTCGTACACCACCAGGTGGTGGCACTTTGTGACTAAGCTGCAAAATAGTAGGATCTTCATATTAGGAATAGAGTTCACAACAAACACTACTCTGTCATTAAGCTGCAAAACTCTGTTACATACCCTTGCATACATGTTTCCAGTGTCCATATCAATGTAGGTTCCAATACCTTGCATCGCCCTTCTCATTTCACGATCAGTTACCCTTTTACTACACGAACCAACATGGGGGGCCTACACGTTCATACACATTCAGTGATTTCATTCTATCATTCATTCATTCATTCATTTATTCATAGTTAAAAGATGGTTACCTGAATCCCTACAAGTAGTGGACAACGTCTTGCATTATGGTGCTCTGATCTACACTTGCTGCAACGAGCCTTCTTCTTTTCTCGTGGTTGCTGTAAAATGTTACATTAATAAACATTCATAACAAATAAGTAATAAGTCTTAAAAGGATCCTCTTTGAGTTACCTGATTCTCCCTTCCAGCGTCTTGATTTGATTGAGGAACAGGTGCCATAGGAGTCGGGCGTGCTTGCTTCTTCTTCTTAGGAGCTGCAGTCTTCGGGGCAGCAGGCTCACTCTTACATGTCCTCGAATTGTGGCCTTCTCCAACACAATTCCCACAATAAACCGAGAGGTTCTCCCTACTAGCAACCTCCCCAATTCCATTTTTAGCTTGCTTGCTTCGGATCTCCCAAGCCTCCCTTCGACGTTTAGTCTTTGGACGACCAGGCATGCGCCTAATCCGAGGAGGGTATACCTTGTTCCCAAACACGGACATCCATGCTTGTCGGCCTTCCGATGCTGGAATGGGAAACTTGTATGCCATTTTGACAAACTCCATCTTGAAGAAACCATCAATATAAAGATCCGGATGTCCTCGCATGCTTCTGATGGATGCAAAAGCATGACTACAAGGAATACCATTTAGTGCCCACCAACCGCACGTACAAGTCTGGTTCTTCAAGTCAACCACGAAGGCCTTGTTCTCGACAGCAACTCCTTTAACCATAAATGCTTCGTGCTTGCGAAACCAACTTGCATATACCCTCCACCCACAACGATATTCTTTCCTTTGCGCACACACAGCCTCCTTCCTAAAGTCACTGCTCCTTACCCATATGATATCAGCACCAATCTCAATTGATTGCCTCATTACAGCTGCCTTAAACTGCTAAGGGGATTTAAAGCGCATACAAGTGACGAACTTAAATGCTTTATGATCGCACTTTGGATCATAAAGCAAGGTTTTGTCGAACTTGGTGACATTATCTTGTTCACCAATGTTGCCTCTAACATGAGCAGACTCCTCTGATCCCCTATACTCAGTTTCCATTGATCCCCTACTATTTGCATCATCTTCACCATCTTCAGATGGTTGATTGCATCCCCCACTTCCACTCACATTATGCCCCGGATTCTCACTACACACATTCTGCCCCAGATTCTCACTACCGACATTCTGCTCCTCATCCTCCTCCAATACCACTTGATCCACCTCCTCACCCGACTCCTGAATCTGAGCTCTATAATTCTGCCTCCTGTTTCGAACCTTCTGCCTGATTTCATGATACTCTTCATCAGATGTTTGGGCATCATCCTCTTCCTCTACTCGCACAAATTCAGGTACAGCCGAGTTTTCGCCATCCTCATCAGAACCATCATGCTCATGGCCGTAGTTGTCACCCATAAATCCATCATCACCAAAGTCTTTAGTTGCTTCAAAGTAGACCCTCACCTGTCCTTTACCTACACATGGGAGTAATCCATTCATAACCTCCGCGTCTGAATGAATTTCGTGCAATCCAGTGGCCATACTTTTACCCGGAGTCAAGTACCAAAGCCTTTCCATGGAGACATACTCTAAATCTTCAATTAGAGTCTTTGTTAAGTCGAAATAGGACAATACATCGACAACCATGTTCACCACAGCTTCATCACCTCCAACGTACTTTGGAACAGCCCCTGTCATATCCATATATCCTCCATGGCATAAAATGAGCTCAATTGGGTCTTCCATTGTGCACATAAACAAATCGAAAACACACTTTTCAAAGCAAACTTCACTAAGCCGACAAAGACAAATCGCTAAATTCACTAAGCCGACAAAGACAAATCAACTATTATTGTTTAATGTCCACTATGCATCAATCCACATATGACCAAAACCGATTTCTTGGATGTATTCAGAATATTATTACGAGGGATAGTGATTGCTTACCTTAGCTGAATAACAACAAGATTTTGTCGAAGTGGTCCCTTGCTACAGTTGTCCCTGGAACCTCACTTTCTTCGCCTTTTACAAAAAATAGCGATGGGTGGGGAAGGGTTGGCCTACAAAGAAATGGACAGAGCGCAATGGGTGGGGAAGGCTGGGGAAGGCTTAGTCTTGGTCTAGACAGAAATCGATGGTGGAGAATTTTGTTGTCGACGAGAGAACAGTGGATGGATGGCGCGCGAGGAACGGGTGAGGGTTCTGGGTAGGGATTAGATCTTCAAAGCGTGCGACGACGGCGTCGTCTTAAAACGACCGGCCTCCGCTGCATTTGAAACGGAGAGAATGGAGGCGGCAGGTTGTCGGGGAAGAAGGAGGAAGAAGAATAATGGTTAGGGGTTTTTGGGTTCTGATCGAAAAGGAAAGAATGCGAGGGGATAAGGTGGGGATGGGTGCCCGTGTTTAGGTTCTGATGAAAGCGCCTTTAAAAGACCAGCCGCCGCTGCATTTGAAGTCGGAGAGAATGGAGGCGGCGGGTTATCGAGGAAGAAGATGGAAGATAGGGTTTGTTTGGGTTTGATGGAAAAGGAAAGAAGGTGAGGAGATAAGGTGGGGATGGGTGGCCAAAATGTTTTTTTTTCTTTATTATTCAATTTTGTAAAGGAAATAAAAAGAAAAATGAAATTATATTTTTTTGTGACATGGCAGTGACCTGGACAGTTGACTAACGGTTAACGGTGTTGACCGTCCAAACAAATGGTCAAACCACGCTCCAGGCCAATTCTATCTATATGCTGCATAGTTCGGGTCAGGATGTTAATTTCTCAAACCACGGGTCAAAGTTTGTTGCGGTTACTTAAACTGTGTTAGTATTGGGCCTTGTTGGGCCTCGTCTTATTTGTTGGATTAGGGTTTTAAACCTAAGTCTTTCTCTATATAAGCTTAGCTACGAGATTATCGTAAGCAAGCCGTCAAGACGTAATCCTAATAAGAGATCAGTCGTGAGCTCTTATGAGCTCACCGTGGATTAGTCTCGATCAATCAATCGATCGAGGATACCACGTAAAATCGTTGTCTCGTGTTCTTGTTATTCCGCATCATCAAATTCTTCATGGTATCATAGCAAACCTCGATCTATTAGGGTTTTTCTTTAGCTCTTCCGCATCCTTGTTCTGCGCCTGTTCGCCATCGTGATTCGCTGGTTCTCCATGTTTCCAACGTACTCTTCATCCCAGTAGTGAGTCCCAATTTGTTGTCGTTGATGTCTCATTGCTCGCGCTCCTTTTCGAAGTCACATCGGAGTTGTCCCGCCTCCAAGGTTCAATTCAGCGTGCGCTCTCAATTTCGGCTCTGAGCGGAGCGCGACCCTATCTCCGTCCGATCACGGCAGTTCGTTGGCTCAGTCATCCGTGGCCTCCTCGTCACCTCCTGCCACCCCCACCCATTAGCGATGAGGGCATCATCCGTCGTTGCAAGCCAGTACTTATACTGGTTTTGTCACAATCGCGATCATCGTCAGAATCGGGAGAGAGATTCGTCCCATGATCGCCGGTCGCCAGCTCCTGTTCGGTCAGTCCGCTTCGTCCCCGTCACCAATCGCCACTGTAACACTGGTTTTGTCTTGGGTTTCGTTGCTTATTGCAGTCCCGCACCATGCCCTCACCAGTTCGCCGGCCAATCTAGACTCCTCGCCGCCCTAAGCTTTCCTACCGTCGTTGACAGCTCTTGAATCGTCGGCCAGTAAAGCGAGCACAACCGCCGCTATACAACATAGCCTCCCAGTGGCGTGGTCGTAGTCTTAGAAGGTAAAAGTTCTCTGGTTAATGAGTGGTTGCTTTGTCAAGGTGCCAGCGATCTCTTTATCAACTTCTCGCTTCCGAAGCTTGGCTAGAGTATTCAAGTTTTTGTCCGCTTCCGTACGTTACATCATTGGGGACAAAAGGCTCTTCCAATTATTGTAATGGGCGCCATCATTCTGCCTGGTCAAGGTACTCGTCCACTTGCATCAACAACTGTGTTCAATCGAAGCAAGCACCTCGCCTTGTACCGTAGAGAAGTCTTGTCAGGGTTACGGACGAGTCGTTTTCCTTCGAGGTCTTCGTCAAGAATTTGCCTGATGGCATCTCGCCACCATTCCTTTTGCTCCCGATGGTTGGATGGGTTCATTTGAGGACCATCCAGAGTGTCAGAAGCTAGCAACTTAATTGCTTGGCTAGTTTTGTCAGGATTCCGCTTGATTCAATCCTTGCCATCAAGCTCCTGTTTATCCATGGTGGTTGGATGGGCCATTTGAAATCATGTCCCTCTTCTCTAAAGGAGTTGTATTTGTTAAGGCCATGTCATGTCCTCATTGGGGACAGGTTGTCTTTGTTAAAGCCACGTAGCAGTTTTCAATATCACCATCCAAAGGAAGCAGCAACCATGTTGCAATTCTGCCGAGTCAAGTTCATATTGGTAATTATTTGCCAACAGCATGGGATTCCATGTTTAGCCATGGATCACCAAAAAGAGGCGTCAAAGATGCAAAACCAGCAATCTCAAAGGTTCCTCGTCGGCAGCTGGACCTCTTTGTTTGAGTTGTTTGGCTTTTCCAGTATCGATTGAGGCATTCACGATCCATAATGGTCGTCCCCTGGGGTTCAAAAGGTAGTACGATCAAAGAAGTAATCGTCCCTTCATCGTCCAGCTGGTATTCACGATCCAAGAAATGATCGTCCCCTCTTTCGGTTCATTAGTGGGCACATATCAACCATTCATCGCTTTTCAAGCTGGGCATTCACGTTGTTCATGTTCCAGCTTGAGGGGGGAGAATAGGAGGTCAACATACGTCGGGCGACTAACTCAGTCATCAGGTCGACTGCGATGTACCAAGTGTGTTCAAGTTCAAGAGACGCAGTCAATCGTCTCCATCATCAGGTTGTTCAGAGAGAGTCAGTCAACTCCAATCAACCTCGTCCGAGATGTTATTCATCTCCAGTTTTATGGTTCAAGCCATCATGCTTGTTCTTCACATTTACTTCTTCAAGCTCGACATTCTTGTCATTCATGTCTTCGCTTGAGGGGGAGTGTTGCGGTTACTTAAACCGTGTTAGTATTGGGCCTTGTTGGGCCTCGTCTTATTTGTTGGATTAGGGTTTTAAACCTAAGTCTTTCTCTATATAAGCTTAGCTACGAGATTGTCGTAAGCAAGCCGTCAAGATGTAATCCTAATAAGAGATCAGTCGTGAGCTCTTATGAGCTCACCGTGGATTAGTCTCGATCAATCAATCGATCGAGGATACCACGTAAAATCTTTGTCTCGTGTTCTTGTTATCCCGCATCATCAAATTCTTCAAAGTTGATTACATGGTCATAGTTCAGGCCATAATAAGGTATTAACCCTTTATCCTGTGAAAGGATGTGTCCTTTCGGGAAGGTAACTACCTTCTTCTGTGAAAGGATGTGTCTCTTCGGAAGGTAACTTCCAGTTTTCACAACTATAAATAGACGAATGCCATAACTCTTTTAATGATGAGAGATTACTTCTTCTTCCAGTTTTTTCCTTCTCTATTTCATAAACACAACAATCTGCAAGATTGCTGCTTCCAGACTTAGAATTGAAGGGACTCCTGGGGGTGGTTTGCTCGAGCCTACCAGTAATTTGTAGTGGGGGCAAATAACACTCTAAGGAGAGTGATTAATCACGTCTTCAATCCGTTATCTCCATACTATTTCCCTGACAATCTTAGAGTGTTATTTTGCTATTGGAAAAATGGATTTTGGAGTGGAGAGTACGTTGAAGGCGTATGCTTCTTATTCAAAAAAGTGTGGTTCTCGATGTCTTGTTGTGTTCGTTGGTATCCGACATTTGAGGTACCGCCACGTCGAAAAGGTACGTCATGTCTATCATGTGAGAAATCTGGTTGGCTTGCGTAAGAAAATTATGTCGTGAACCTGATTGTTCATCAGTTTGTTGTTTGATGAATTTATGGATATATTGATTCTTACTGTCTAAGAAAGGAATTTCTGGTACCTTGAATATCAATGAAATTGAAAATTTCTGTCCCCGGATAAGTTGGTTTACCAATCTGGTTAGTGATCAATTTGTTGACTGATTAACCGTCATTGGAAGGGACTTGGGTTATGTATCTGTTCGTTCAAGAATATGAATATATACACATGTATATGTATGTTTTCCTATTTGTACGAGACTGACGCCATTGGAAAATGCATGTGGGTTGCCTAAAATTCATTTTGATTGTTATAAGTGATCATTATGCTTGCCATGGTTAAGTGAAATCCATTTGATAGTTACGTTCCATGAACTTGGCATTAGGGGTGGGCGTTCGGTTGGTTCGGTTTGAACCGAACCGAACCAGGACATGCCGAATTTCCTAAGTGTTTCCTAAGTGACCAGCAAACCAAACCGAACCAGGACATGCCGAATTTCCTAAGTGACCAGCACCCCTAATGCCAAGTTCATGGAACGTAACTATCAAATGGATTTCACTTAACCATGGCAAGCATAATGATCACTTATAACAATCAAAATGAATTTCAGGCAACCCACATGCGAACCGAATTATAGCTCGGTTTGGTTCGGTTTTAATGCCCAGTTGCGAAATGTTCAGCTGCTGCCCATTTTTACCTGCTGTCTTCTTGTCAGTTTCGCTGGAACTGGAAATTTGGCATGGGGCTGGCTGATCACTGTTGCAATTTTTTTATACTTTTCCACCTGCTATTTCACATGTCTATCAAATACAATGAATTAAAACGGGAACTTGTACATCGGCGGAAGATTCAGTGGCGGCCGGAGGAGACTCGGCGGCCGGCGGGTGCTTGCCTGGGTCTGGGTCACTAGGTGGGATTGCGGGAAGTGGAGAGCCAGAGACCGGTGCCTGGTGGCGAGCAGCGAGGATGAGGTTCGAGTCGAGAGGAAGACGAAGTAGCCTCTCTCAGGTCGGGTCGTCGACGTCGCAGTGCTCGGGCAGTGGAGGAGGAAATCCAATCGGCATTCGGTGCAAGTGAGTCGGACAATTCCCCTTCCCTTTCCCTTTGCCGCGATTCTTCCTTTCCTTCCCCAGTTCCCCTTCCCTTTCCCTTTGCCGCGATTTCGTCAATTGGATAGGCCGCTAGGCGGCAGGCGTTAGGGTTAGGTCGCAGACGACTGTGGGTCGAGTTGCTGAAGTCTGAAGAGGCCACCAGCCCACCAGACGCAGCAGACGACATCAAGCAGGGAGCTGGCCCAACCTCCCAGGCCATGATGGGAAGCCCAATCCAATTTGTTGGACTGAAAAAAGTAGGCTGGGTCGTGAGTATTGGGCTGGGATTCAGGCAGTGGGTTTATATTTTCGGAATTTCGGTCGGTTTTTTGGAATTTTAGTTCGGTTCAAACGAACCTGATTTCCGAAATTCCCCTATTTACATCCGAATTTCGAACCTAATTACAAGTATTTCGGTTTCATACGATTTTTATTAGGTTTGGTTTGGTTCGGTAAAACTGAACCTAATGCCCACCCCTACTTGGCATATCTATTCTACATGTTTCCCCCTGATAATGAAAAGGAAAGTTTGGTTCGTATATATATATATGTTGTATATATATTTGTTTATAGGGGAGTTCTACTGTACACAGAGTGAAATCTGGGGTACCGCATACCTTGAGTAAGAAAACGCTATCCAGAACTTGAATTGACTGATGTTTCGGACATGATACTATACTCTTACCCTTAAAGATCAAAATCTAGGTCTTAATTCTCTAAATCTTATACCTCGATATCAATTTAATTAGAAACAATAATCGACGGTTATGATTCGTCCAAATATAGGCAAAAAAAAATAATGCATCATCTTAGGGTTTATAGTTTATGATTTAGATAATTAGGACCTAGCGTTCACTCATTAAGGGTTAGGGTATAGTATCATGCCCAAAAATCCTGCTAATTCGAGGTTTAGATAGTGTTTTCGTACTCAAGGTATGCGGTACCCCGGATTTCACCAGGAGTACCGTAGAAGGCACCTTGTTTGTAATATATAGTCTATACTCTATATAAGTTTCTTCTGTTTCTGCCACCGGAAAGAAAGAATGGCAGAGTCTGGCTGCAAGTAACCATTCGATAGTCATTGAAAAGATTGAAATGTTCGGGTTTGGCACAGATGAAGATTGATTGAGAATCATTTTGGTAGTTATGAAAACCATTCGATTTGGTTAAGTGATATCAAATACTTTTTTCGTATTTGAGATGAGATCAAACTCATAATTAATATTATGAGAGTTTGATGAAATTCAACTTATTTGAATTTGGAAGAATTCACGTGGAATTCTTGAAACAAATTGCGCTAATACCAATAGGAAACCCGAAGTATTAACTTGTGCCATTTGTGTCCTAAAGTATTCCATACGACAATTGTGTCCCAAAGTATTTTTCCGTTATGTTTGACTACCGTTGACCGTTAATTTTGAATTAATTGACAGGTCATCGCTGATGTGTCCGTCTAGGTGGCTTTTTTTATTTGCAAACCCAGGCCCGTTTTACACGTCAAATTAAAAAAAAAAGTTAAATGAAATCGGGGTTTCACCCATACCCGAATCACATTTACCCCTTCCCTCCCTCCCTCGACTTCCCCCAAATAAACTCAAGAACCCTAACCTTTCTCCCGATTCTCCTATTCTCTTCCCCGACGAACAGAGGGGAGTCGATTCCCCAGCTCCGCAGTTTGTCAACATCTCGAACATCGGGCGCGGCGCAGGGACGAACATCCTCGACGGCAGCTTCGAAACCTTCGGGCGCGGCTGGCCGGGAGGAACCTTTTCGGACGGCAGATTCGACACCCATCCTCGATTTCTTCTTCAATCATCGTCGCCGACCTTGCGCGAGTGCTTGTATCATCGTCTTGGGAGGAGTAGATGATGCCTCTACTAGCAGAGGTATCGGGCTGTATGGAATTGTGTTTCGCCCATAATTTCTAGGGTTTTGGAGCGAAGGGGCGTGTTCGGTTTTCTGGAGTTGTGGAGCTATTTGAAGGTCAATTAAGTAGGTGGGAAGCGGAAGGAAGGTGGTAATCGTACAAGAAAGTAAATGTGGTGGGTATGAAGTGGGTTTGCTGGCTTTGTTCTGTAAGATTCGCTGGAAGTAGAAGGGGAAAGCAGGGACCACGACGAAGCTGTGAAGACGAAATTACCCCCTTTGCGAGTTGAGCAACAGGTACGAATTCAATTCCAAAAGCACCTTCTGGTCATTTCCATCCATGTATAGTGATTTGGTTGTCTTTGAGTTGTAATATTCAATTCATAAAGGTCACGGGTTTGTGGATTGCTAGATTGCAAAGTTGTCTTTTAGCAACTTTTGGGGAATGCTTTTAATGGTAGAAAATTATTGACCCTAGATTGTGATTAGATTAATATAATCGAGGATTTGTAATAGTAACCATGTTATGTAACGTGCAGGATGACTACGTACTTGGAATTGATAGTCCACCATGGTGGGAAAATGGACTATTCTGACGAGGTTCCTCGCTACCTAAATGGGAAGATTGAAGAAGTTGACATGGACCTAGACTACATCTCCTTCTTCCAGTTACAACAGCTTGGTGTTGTCCACTTTGAATACGCTAGGGTCGAGCGCTTGTGGTATATGGCTCCATCGCATAATTTGGGAAATGGTTTGGTTGAAATAAGGTCCGACACCGAGGTTATGGATGGACTGATTCATGGTGTTAAAAATGGAAAAATTTTGATCTTTATGGAAGGTATAGAAACTCAAGTTGGAGATAATGAAGAGGCTGGTGGAGGGAACAGTGATGACGGTGATACAGAAGGTGATGAGGAGTCACAGAATCGAGACATCATCCATCTTATGGATGATGATGTGCGCACTTCTGATGATAAGTTCGTCGATGCTTTGGAGAATCAAGGGATTAGAGCACGACGGATGAGGGTTCGTACCACCAAAGATGCAACTGGTGAAGCTGTGGAGCAGGAATCTATAACTGATTATGAGCAGACCGAACAGGATGTTCCCTCACAAGCTATGGGAGGTGAAGATGAAGAAGCTGAAGATGAAGAAGCTGAAGCTATCCCACATGCACAGACAGAACAAGGGGGAAACCAAACTCAACCTGAAGCTGAAGATATGGCACATGAAAGGGCAGAACAAGTGGGAAACCAAACTCTACCTGAATCAGAATATAGAGGTTCAGTTGACTCACGACATGTGCGTGGGAATCTAGACGAAGAGCCAGCTGATCCTATTTATGACGGTCCCTACTACGACCCCAGATGTGAACATTCTACTCTAAAGTTCACAGTGGGAATGAGTTTCAATTCCCCGGAGCAGTTCAAAGTAGCAGTGGAGGAGCATTCAATCTCAATTGGAGCCGATATCAAGTGGACAAGAAGTGACAAGAATAAGAAGCGTGCTGAATGTCGCCAGAAGTGTGGGTGGTATATCTACGGCAGTTGGCATGCTCGTTCTTTGTTTATGGTGAAGAATCTTGGGAAGGATCACACTTGTCCTAGGGCTGTCCGGATGCGGGTTGCAAATGCAACTTGGGTGGCTAAGAAGTACATTGAACGTTTTCGAAGGGAGCCTAATTGGAAGGTAAAGAATATGATGTTGGAGCTGAGGGAAACACATAATGTTATAATTTCGAGGAGGCAATGCTATATGGCGAGGATATATGCCAAGCGGATGTTAGGAGGGTCGTTGATAGAGGAGTATAACAAGTTGAGGAGGTATGTTGGTGCATTGAAAGAGCGGGATAGAGACGGTACTTTTATTCTAGAGGTTGACCCGTCTAATGTGCCCAAACCGAGTGTTGTTCAAGAGGTTGTACATTGGGTTTAGTGGGCTGCGAAGGGGTTTCACTAGGGGCTGCCGACCAATGTTTGCTTTGGATGGGTGCTTTCTTAAAGGTGAGGTTAAAGGGATGCTTTTGAGTGCTGTTGGTAAGGATGGAGACAACAGGATGTTCCCTATTGCTTGGGCTGTAGTTGAAGGGGAAAGTCTTGAAACATGGAAGTGGTTTGTTTCTATTTTACAGCAAGATCTTAGGACCATTGATGGTCGTGGGTGGACAGTCATATCTGACCAACACAAGGTAAATATTCGATGTGTTTTCTATGTGTTTTTTTAGAATGTTTGTCGTGTGTAAAATGTTTTCTTTGCATTAGATTTGGGTTACATTATCTTCTTGTTTGTAGGGTCTTGTGCAAGCATTGAACAGTTGCTTACCCGAGGCATCGCTAAGAAAGTGTGCACGTCATGTTTTCGCGAATTGGAAGGTTAACCATAGGGTGAAGGCATATAGAGACTTATACTGGGAGGCTGTGTATGCAACAAACATCAACGATTACAAAGCAGTCATCAAACAAATGGGGGAGATTCAACAAAGTGGGGCAGATCCATCTTTACTTCAGGATTTTCTGGATCATCAACCAGAAACCTTTTGCAGGGCTTTTATGAGTCACACCTCCAGATGTGACTCGGTGGAAAGTAATATTTGCGAAACCTTCAATGGTTATATCTTAGAAGAGAGGGAGAATAGGATCATTGACATGCTCGAGGGTATTCGTAGGAAGCTCATGGTGCGAATAGTTGAAAAGAATGTGCAAGCTGGTGGTTGGAGGGATCGCCTCTGTCCTAGGATAGAAAAGAAGATTAGAAAGGGTGTGGATTTAGCCAAGATGTGTCAAGTGATTCCAGGCTTGGAGGAAAAGTTTGAAGTTGCCATTAACCGTAAAGGGTATGTGTTGGACTTGGCCGAACATACATGCAGCTGTGGGGAGTGGGGATTGACTGGTATTCCATGTGTACATGCAATTGCTTGCCTTCAATGGCAGAGGAGGGAGCCAAGTGAAGTCGTGTCTCCTTACTACACTGTTGGGTCGTTCAAGATGGCATATGAATTTGGTATTCCTACTATTGAAGGCCAACAAGCTTGGCCAGAATCAGTAGGCTACCCAATTTATCCTCCTAAATTCAAGGTCTTACCTGGACGTCCGAAGAAGCAACGGAGGAAGACACCAGGGGAGATTGAGACAGTTCGACATGGTGGTGATGGATCTGCTATGAGGAAGTTTAGGTCTGTAATGCATTGTAAGAAGTGCAATGCTCCTGACCATAATGTGAGGACTTGTCCGGTTCTTCGGGCTGAACGGGTAAGTTTGATGTTGTATGTGTTTGGAGAAATTGTGCAAAATGTAACCATTGTTGAAGTATAAAATGTGTTTGGATAATGTGCAGAATTTGGAAGGAGGAGGAAGCAGGAACGTTGAAGGTCCAAGGGCTGCTACTGGTGGAAGGGGAAGGTCTGATCAAAGGAGGCAGGAGAGGGATGGAGGGGCTGCTACTGGTGGAAGGGGGAGGTCTGATCAAAGGAGGCAGGAGAGGGATGGAGGGGCTGCTACTGGTGGAAGGGGAAGTTCTGATCGAAGGAGGCAGGAGAGGGATGGAGGGGCTGCTGCAAATGAGGATGGTCAACCCTCGGCAGTGAAGAGGAGACCAGGGTTATGTTCAAAGTGTAAGAAAGCTGACCACAATGCCAGAACATGCCCTCTAGTTGGCGGAATTCAGGTAAGAGGACCATCGCAAATTGGCTTTCATGATAGAATGGAATGTTAGTTACACTACAACAGATTTGGCCTATTAGGACAAAAAATTTATTTTGTCATTTTTTATTTGTCACAATAGGTACTGTGATATGACAAAAATAATATATGTCCTATTTGGTATGTCTAATGTGACAAAAAAAATTGTTGTCATAATAATTCGTCATTTAAAGTGTGTGATGTGACAAATATTTTGTGTCATAATTAAATTTGTCACAATAGGCATCCCATATCGGATGTAAGATACAGAAAAGTGACAAATTATATCGTGAGAGTAGCTTTTGTCATATTATGTCTTCCTAAATTGTTTAAATGACAAAGTATTTTGTCACAATAGATAGAAATAATCCCACGAGGAGCTGTCAAAAGGACGTGTTCGTCATAATATAGTGGTTTCGGGTTTGACAAAAGACATGTTTGTCATAATATAGTGGTTTCGTTTTTGACAAAAGGCATTTTCGTCATATTTGCTTGTGTTCAGCATAAAAAAACAAAAAAAAAACATCAC
Source organism: Linum trigynum (assembly GCA_964030455.1). Taxonomy (NCBI): domain Eukaryota; kingdom Viridiplantae; phylum Streptophyta; class Magnoliopsida; order Malpighiales; family Linaceae; genus Linum; species Linum trigynum. Next base: position 7,786,635 of record OZ034818.1, read on the forward strand.
CACACAATAAAAATTTCAGTCCCGCCCAATTTTAACTGTAAAATTTCCTTTTCCGCCAAAACTTTCCCCATAAAAATTTGAAAATTCTCCCTTCTCACCATTAAAAAATCCCCTAACCCTAAATTCTAACTGAAACGTCCGCCCCTCATCCCCCTTTTATCTCACCCCATTTACTCTTTCTTCCCCTTTTAAACTTCCCTTCTTTTCTCCCCTTCTTTGTTCTCTCCAAAATCGACCCTTCACCTACTCCTTACACTCAAAGAAGACGAAGCTTTCATCTCTTCCTTCCTCTCTCAAAAATATCGCCGCTAGCTGCCTCCTCTTGCGATAACCAGCGATGCTGGCAGAGAGATTGAGAGGGCAATGATTGCCGATATCCGGCGACGATGGCAGAGAGATCAAGAGGTAAGGGGTGGATAGATCGAGAGGCGACCGACAGAGAGATTGACATGCGACGATGGCGCCGAGCTCAAGAGGTGATGTGCGGATCGAGAGCGCGCGATGGAGGAGAGTCCCGGTGATAGCATTGATTGGACCAGTCTTGTTTAATCTTTTTTTTTTTTTAGGTTTTGCTTCGGCAGAGGAAGGGGTTTCCGCAAGGTGGGGGCTGAGGGTGAGGCTGCGGATGTAGGAGGAGAAGGTTCCCGAGACAAAGATTCACGAGTCTAAGGCCGGTTGGAGATCAACGAGTAAAAGGTTCGGTGCGAGACTAGCGGCCACGGTGGGAGAAGGATTCGGATGCTTGCGTTTTTTTTCTTCTTGTGTTTGTTACTTTCTGGGGGTTCCAATTCTGGGTTTGAGGAGGAGAAGGAGCAATTCTTGATTTGGTTAGTTTGGAAGGGTTTCAATTGCTGGGTTAGCAAAGCTTTTCTGGGTTTGCGAAACTTTTCTAGGTTTGTGAAAATTTTATAGGATTGTGAATGATTTTCTGGGTTTGTGAATAAAGAACAAATTGTGATAACGAAGCTTTGCTAGATTTGTGAGGTCCTTTTTTATGAATTTGGATTTGCGAGTTGGGCACAATCGATGGAAAATAAATATCCTTGTCTACACTTATGACAAAATGCAGTCGTCACAATATACAATTATGACAAAATATAATCGTGTAATATGACAAACAATTCTCTCAAAATCACCAGATTATGACAACTATAATGACAAAATATGTCGTCATAACATCTCTGTTTGTCACAATAGACTACCCAGAACCTCAGTTATACAAAAAGCAAATTTGACAACCTTGTTTTAAATTTTTGTCACATTTGACCTATCTTGACGGCGATAAAATGACAAACCTTTGTGACAACACCTTTTGTCATATTATAACTAATATGACGAAATGAGTATCTAATATGACAAATTTGTTTTGTCATAATAGGCCAAATTTTTTGTAGTGTTAACACGTAAATGAATTTATAAAGTGGTACTTGAATGCTCTTTTCTTTGTTCATGGTAGGAAGCACACATCAATCGTGCTGTCACTAGTAGACGTGCTCAAGATAGAGAAGTTAGGATGGTAAGTTCTTCGTTTCATTGTACTCGACAACTTAACAATGTTAGCGGTATAGTAACTCATTTCAATTATTTGCAGGCCAACCAAGGAATTGGTGTGTTGCACACTGATTTAGGAAACACATATGTGATACTAAATGGTCCAGATAGACCAGGAAGGGTGTTGAGAAGTGGCAGGCCATACGGCAACCTTGGTACCGGGTCAACGCCTACGGTGATTGCTGAAGGAGGATCACGGCCACCACCGACACAGCCGAGCCAGCAGCAGTAGATTATGTGGTTGTAAATGGGTGGTATTAGGGGATGTAGGGTTAACGTAGTAGATTATGGATATCGTGTTTATTTTGCGCAAATATGGTTGCCTTATATCCGGAGGAAATCATGTAAGATTCCTAAACAATGGATTAATTTTGGAAAACTAGACAATGGCAGCCTTTGTAACTGACAAACACAATTATGAATGTGTATAGTTCAGACTATGATATTGATCATCTTCTGTCGAACAATTTCAGGATGTTTGAATGGTATGTTTATAAAATGACGCTATCGTTGTTTACTTACTGTCATTCAAAGGAATTCCTCAATGTCAGATTCAATAACATACAGAAACATGATTGTTTGCTAACATCGTAAATAAACTCGAGCCATAAGTTACAGAATAGATGTGCATTTCCAGACTTCATTTCAGTCATGCAATGGCAATGCCTACAAGCAGTCCAACGAAAAGGAACAAAACAAACAAGAATTGAGCATTGGCCAACTTCAGTCCCCCTACCAGCCTAGTGTTTTCCTCCCTAATGCTAACTAAATCATCAAACAAACATTTGTTAGCATGCTTCCTTCGCTCAGCTTTCTCTTCAGCAAGTTTCAAGCTCTCCTTCAAGCTCGTAACATGAATCTCCATCGAAGCATACTTCATCCTAATGTCTTCATCATCTGCCACAATCACATTGGAGCTAGGTGTTTCCTCTTCATCATTACGTTGATCCACCCAACGCCAGAATAGACAATTTTTTGAAGGCTCCTTACAAATAAATCAAGATGAAGTGAGCTGTTGTTTGCGAATAAAATCCCCCAACTAAACAAATAATGCATAAATTACCTTCCAATATGGGCAACAGTAGAATCCCCTCCCCGGATTGAGTTCTGTCCCTGAAACATAAGACTTTGCTGGTATATTATGCCCACACTTCACGATTCGAGAGTTGGAAGAATTGGAGTCACAAGTGCTTTGGCCAAATCTCCTTCCCGACATGTTTCAATTGCTGCCACAAAACCCATTCAATTGCTGCCACGAATCTCCTTCCAAGTACATAAAACCCTAAAACAACCCAACATATATACTCACCTGGTTTCCTCGAGAATCTTTTTCCGCAGCACGCCGTCGCACCACTATACTCGCCGCAATGAATACCTTCAGTCACCACAAACCGGCGCCCCTCCGCGTTACTGAAACCCAACGTCGTCGCCACTCCGACGCGAGGGAGATATCGCAGTCTCTCCTCTGCCCTCTGCTCGCGACGACCCTCTCGCAAAGAAGAAGTTTGAAAATAGCGGAGGAGCTACAAAGAAGATGAAGAGGGTTAAAAAAATAGGGTTTTTTTATTTTAAATCATTATTTTTTTATTTTAAATCAGAATGGTAAATTTTTTTTACTAATTTGACGTGTTTGCCTATGTGTCGTCTATGTGGCCAACAGGAGTGTGCCACGCAAGCTTCGGAAGCTGACCTAACGGCCGTCTGTCTGGTCAACCGTTACTTTTAACGGTCAACGAAACTGTCAGGATACAAATGACACAAAACTACCAAACTTTGGGACACAATTGTCGTATCGAATACTTTAGGACACAAATGGCACAAAGTTAATAGTTCGGGTTTCCCAATGGTATTAGCCCAAAAAAATTTTGTCACCCAAATTTGTATGAGTTTCAATTTGATGCTTGCAAGATGTAACAATTTGGTTTATGTAACAAAATTTCTTGAGTTGAGATCTTAAAGTAAATTGAAATAATGAAGCAATACGTTCCCTGACATGATAATTTGTTTATCATGTATGTGGTTTATGACTTCATGTTTCATATGATGTGAGGGCAAGGTAAATGAAACTAAGATGGATCCATATAGGGGATTGAATAAGCTTGCCAAAGGATGGTGATCATCAAATTAATCATTGCCAGAATTGTTTATGGTATATGTACACTATACCATTGGAAAACAATTTGGCATGAGAGCTCAATTGAGATGGTCGTATTGAACTTAAAGTCTGAATTACTTATGGTATATTTATAAAGTGCATACCATTGGTAAGTAATTAGACCATTGATTCAGAATATTGCTTGTGGTATGTTAAGTTACCTTGATGATTGTCATTGGTAAGTAATTAGATGGTATTTCCAATACAATCTGAAAATGCAACTGAATTACTTGTGGCATCTCAAGTTACCTTGACCAATTCCATTGGTAAGTAATTAGATGATTTTCTAATAATATCTGAATTGTTTGTGGTATGCTAATTCAATTAGTCCATACCATTGGTAAACAATTAGACCAATGTAGTGGTTGTGAAAGTTCAATAAGTAAAGCCTTGGAAAATTAAATGGAATCATTTCATGATAGTTCGGCAAGTGGTAGAATTGTGGGGGAGATGTTTTTTATGCTAGTTGGATAATAAGTGTTAGTGATAATAAATCTACAACGGGTGGATTTTTACACTAGGCGATGGAGTTGTTTCTTGGGGTTCGAAGAAACAAACGTGTGTTACACACTCTACTATGGAAGATGAATTCCTAGCCCTTGAGGCGGCTGGAAACGGGGCAGAATGGCTAAGAAAGATGTTAGATATCGAGTTGTGGCCACAACTGATGTAAGCCATTTCTGTCTTCTGTGATAGTGAGGCTACTTTGTCTATAGCTTTGACAAGATTTACAATGGTAAGTCTAGACATATTAGCCTAAGACATTATTACTTTAGTATGTGATTACTAATATCATGTATGTAAGATCAAGCAATAATTTGGCAGATCCTCTTGTCAAGGGATAGCCAAGAGGCATGATCTATGAGATCCCAAGGGAAGGGATTGAGACCTTTTGTATAGTTAGAAGTAATGGGAACCCAACCTTTTTCTTAGGTATTCACTAATTAAAAGGTTCAATGTGGTAATAACAAGTTACTCTAACAGAGGTACTAATTTATTATACAAGTAAATTACTCCAAAGAAGGGTGAGTTATAGAACTCTTAATGAATTCATTTGGAATGTCATCTATGTGAGCAGTAAGAGTGGTGCCGCTCTAACAAAGGTAGAGGTCAACTTTTGTGTATGCTCATGAAACAGGATTAGCACATGGCCATAATAGTGCTACCCTAGTTGGTGGTTGTGGTTTAGAGAAGAGACAAGTACGTGTGTGGCATCTCCGGTTATGGCTTTGGATCGTGACTCATAGGCTTAAGCCTGTCACTGATTCGTTATCAACTTTGAGTTGCTTACACTAGGTAACGGTTCAAATCGAAAAGATACCTTTATGTATGCGTTACTTGTTCAAGGCAGGTATTCTCAACTCTTAATGACTAAGTGGGGGATTGTTAGAGTTAGTCAATAGAGTTGTAATACCACATTGATGGGAGAATGAAAGTATAAGAATTGAGTCTTTTGGCAGTTTAATTTATTAATTTTATATTAATTAATTAGCGTTTGAATATTGTGAAAAGAGGTATCCTTTCGGAAAGGTAACTTCTTCTTTTTTCTGTGAAAGGATGTGTCCTTTCGGGAAAGGTAACTACTTTCTTCTGTGAAAGGATGTGTCTTTTCGGAAGGTAAGTTCCAGAATTCACAACTATAAATAGACGACTGTCATAACTCTTTTAATGATGAGAGATTACTTCTTCTTCCAGTTTTTTCCTTCTCTATTTCATAAACACAACAGTCTGCAAGATTGTTGTTTCTAGACTTAGAATTGAAGGGACTCCTGGGAGTGGTTTGCTCGAGCCTACCAGCAATTTGTAGTGGGGGCAAATAACACTCTAAAGAGAGTGATTAATCACGCCTTATATCCGTTATCGCCATACTGTTTCCCTGATAGTTAACCACGAGACGCGTGGCGGAAACATGCGATCGATTGTCTCGTCCTTTTAACATGTCATTAGGGATTTGATTCTATCCCATCAAAATGAGATTCACTTTGACATTAAGCAGTAATACCTCTGACTTCAATGGATCAAAATACCAATGTAAAAAGAACTGAAATAAAATTGGGAGTCGTACTTGTAAAATTCAAAAAAATAAAAAAGTGCAGTCTTCATGGGCCGTTTATTTGCTCTGCACTTTCACCTTCCCTAATTTGGGCCCATCTTTAACTGGGCTCAGAACTCACGGCCCAAACCTCTTCAAAGAGGAAGCAATGAATTGACGACCGACAACCGGCAATCACAGCGGCTTCCAGGCGCCCATTGCGCTGCCAACAGCTCACCGCACCGCCCAAACCCCCAACAAAAGAAAACTCTATCCAAAAAAAAAATATATATATATATAATAATAATAAAGGAATGAAAGAAATTCTAAAGGTAAACGTAAAAGAGAATGTCAATTCAAACGGAAGCCAAAACGAGTAGTCCCCTGCGGCCGGAACTCCCCTGAGTTCTTCTTCTTCTATCCTTCTCTTAATTCCCTCCAATTATCCTCCTTCTTCGATCATCCGTTCCAAAAAAAAAAAAAAAACGTAAAAAAGGTAAAAGTTAAATCTCTTTCAAATCCTTGTGTTTGATCTTCCATCATCAGCTGTGTATCTGTTTCGAAGGTCTTCGTTTCTTCTTCGGACCAATCGCTCTTCTTTCCCCTTGATCGAGTTCTGATTCATTTCTCCTATCTGGGGTAACGCGATTCCGGGCGATTGCAATTACCACATCCGTTTCGTTCCTTACTTTGTTGGTTGTTCACAAATCTGCAAGCCTTTATGAATTAAGGCCTTGATCGTTTCCGCCGGGCCAATTCCATTTCGTGTTGATTTTGTCCACGGTTTGTTTGTTTGACCTTGGGCTAGCATGAATGAACGAGTTCACTTGCTTGCTGTGTAACGTCGGTAAGCAATTCGATGTTTTCTGATGAAATATCGGTGAATTGGATCCTTGTTAGGTGGGATTTTCGTGAAGAGCTGGAGCAATTGGACGCTCTAGCAGAAAGTAGACAACTGTTTTTGGAATCTAAGCCTGATTTGTTCCATCCTGATCGGTGGATGATTGTGGACGATACTGGTGTTTGCGGTTTGTTTGTGGTTCATCTGTGTCACCGATGTGGCCGTTGTATGTTCTGTTCAGCAAGATACTCAATGTAGAAGCTGCAGAAGAAGAAGAAGAAGAAGAAGATGATGATGATGTCATTGATGGTTTAGTCGGGAAATGGCATGACCAAGACTTATCCATGTCACACTTCGTTGAAGTGAGTGCTTTTAGATTTTGCCATAGCTGTTTCAGATTACAATTTAAGCCTGAAATCTATCTTACATGTGGGATCAATCCTCAAATTGTCATGGTTGAATACAGGTGCCACATGTAAACCAGCTCCAGTCTTGGGATTGTGGTCTTGCATGTGTTGTAATGGTTCTGAATACCGTTGGTGTCAGCGATTGTAGCATCGAGGCTTTGGCAGACATTTCCAGCACGACTAGGTTTGACTTACATTTCAATCCCTCCTTCTGATACTGCTTAATCAGAGCTGTGGCTAGAGTTAGGATGAATAGCTTCATGTCAATACTTTCCAGGAAGTTGATCCATGTTATCCATGTTACTGGTTCTGTATCATACAGATATAAGGTTTAGAATTGATGTTACTGGGTGGCTTATCTCTTACATTCTCCACCTGAACCTTGCCTTTGATTTCCTTTTTACAGTATTTGGACAGTTGATTTGGCTTATCTGCTAAAGAGGTTTTCAGTTAGATTTTCATACTTCACTGTGACGATTGGAGCAAATCCAAGCTACTCTGTTGAGACATACTATAAGGTTTGCTATAGTGTACAAATACTTTTCAACGTTTTTGATGATCGATGAAGCAATGGTTCGCGCTACTACTTGTCCTTATGTGTAATGGAAGTCTAGTTGAATGTCTGCAGGAACAACTGCCAACCGATGTACTTAGAGTAGATATGTTATTTGAAAAAGCTTCCGAAGAAGGGATCAATATACTGGTATGTTCTTTTCAGTTTTAGAACTAGTATTAATTTGATAGAACTGTGTATGTAAGTTGGTTCTAATATGAATTCCATTTCAAGGTACATTATTGAGTACAGATTATATGAGGGTTTCATGATTTAGTCTTTAATCCTTGCTTTCTACAGTGCAGGTCAATTAATGAAAAAGAAATTTCCTGTTTAATCTTATCTGGGAAATATATCGTCATTGCGTTAGTTAATCAATACAAGTTGAGGTACATTTGCTTATACACTTTGTTTCACGACTCTTTTTGTCGTTAATTTCTCCTTCTAGTCGAGTCATTAAACTTCTCCTGTATTGAAATATATGCTGCGCAGTCGCACATGGCTAGAGGATGCTATCCTATCAAGCTTGGACGATAGTAACCGGGAGTATGTAGGTGAGTAGGAAAAACTTGCAAGTTGTAACACATTTCTCTTATCGATATGCTTAGTGTATAGGGAGGGTACCTTTTTGTTGCACTGTTTAGAATTGAGAATTTCTCACTATGATGTATACTAAGTTCTTACTTTTCATGTGCTCCTAGGACATTATATAGTGATATGTGGCTACGATGCTGATAGTGATGAATTTGAAATACGAGATCCAGCAAGTTCCAGGTACACTCCATTCCTTGTTTTATTCCCTGGATCTTCAAAACTTCCCATATTTGCAAATAAAACCATGTGGTCTAGTCGATGAACCAATTATCGAATGCAAAATGCAGGAAGAATGAGAAAATTTCATCCAAATGCTTAGAAGAAGCGCGCAAGTCGTTCGGAACAGATGAAGATCTTCTTGTGGTGAGCTCACTATCTTTCTCATCTCACCACCAAGAAGTCAAGTCAATCTTTCCCTAGTTAGTTAAGTAGCTTTGTAAGTTCTCACCTGGTCTGGATTCCATTTGTGCGCAGATATCTCTGGAGAGCAGCAACAAACAGAAGAAGAGTTGTTGGGGGAAACTTCCTCCACTAAATATCAACAACACATAAATTCCATTGACAGGTCATTCTTTGCTGTTTGCTGATCAGCAGCAGGCACGATGAACAATCAGGTTGATACCAAAGCACATGGGGATCTGTCTGTCCATATGATACTCTTTTCCCTTTTGGCCACTTTCCAAGCAGTTTTCTTTGTTTCTTCCCTTTTTCTGTTCTGTGTGTGTCCATAATAATTTATACAGATAGCGTCCAGAAATGTATTTGGGGAGTGAAGTAAATGTACAAAAAAAGGAGAGACAAAATAAAAGAGCAAAGGGCTCTGGTCTGATGATACAGTCGTGTCCCTGTTGTACTGTATACCATATAATACAAAGCCAAAGCTGATTCCGTGTGAATTCTTGGAATCAAAGTCGCCATTGTTGTGTTCTTTTCCCGTTTTTCTGGTCTCTTTTCGTTCTCAGTTCTCACTTTGTGTATTTAGTTCGGCCGCGTCGATCATGGCTTCTTTTCCTTCATCTTTGTTCATTTCTTTTTCTTGGGCTTAATTGCAAGTTTGGTCACTCGAATTGCTATATAAAATTTCACGTTTGCCACTCAAATTAATTTATTCCATTTATAGTCACTCGAATTAGTTGAACAGTTCCTGTTAGCTTTGACTGACATGGCGGTCAACTCTTACAGTTGACCGTTAAATGTGTGACGTGGCAAATAAAAAATAATTAAAAAAATTAAAATTAAAATTTTAGAAATTACACATCATTATCACAAAAAATTATAATTATAAAAAATGAAAAAAAAAATCCTTCCCAACCATAATTGCTCCATCTCCCACATTATAGAAGCCATTAATCGTTATATTTCCCCACTCTCTTTAGATTAGCTGTTAATCTGTTACGTACCATGAATCTTTGTTTACAGGAGCATTAGGAACAACACGGCGAGAAGGAAGTTGGGATACTAGTCTTGTTCCACGGGCAATCATATCGACTACTGCTGGCGATGCGACCCCAACTGGCAATCCCACCGCAAGCACCTGGCCAACTGCGCCATCGGCTTCGGCCGCAACGCCATCGGTGGCCGAGACGGCCGCTACTACGTGGTCACGATGCCACGTACGTTGCTGCTCTTCAAAGGCCGACGGGCCTCCCTCCGCCAAGTTTGCCCCGAACCGGAAATTGCTGCTCTTCAGCTCTCCCGGAAACGGCGTCAGCAGAGGAAGCCCCAATTTCTCAGCTGATTCAAACCCAAATCCGAAAACAAAAACATTACACATTGAGTTCAATATATATATGCAGCAAGGTATAATTAAGAAAACCCGCTGGAAGAGCTAGCGTTAAGTGAAATATATATATTACCAATGAAGTCGACGATGAGACGCCCGTTGCAGCAGCGACCAGTCGGGCGACCGAAGTAAGTTTCGCCGTTTTGTAGGGAGCAACAGTGAGGGCACTTACCCTGCAGCATCTGGTTGCCGGTGTCGCTTATGGAGTCGCCGAAGCTGAACAGTGACGTGAAGCATGGTCCGATACCACCGCCGGCTGCTTCTGATGCCGCCGCCGACGAGTTTGAATAGTCGGCGGAGGCGGACAGGAGGCTCAGGAAGAGAAGAGCAGGGCTGAACATAGAACTGATAGTGGTCCGAATTGCCATTTTCGGTAATGAATAAATTGGGAAGCTGAAGCTGCGATAAGTGATTTTGGGAATTTTTGCTTCCATTCGGCTTTTTATTTTTTATAATTATAATTTTTTGTGATAATGATGTGTAATTTCTAAAAATTTAATTTTTATTTTTAAATTATTTTTTAATTTCCACGTCACACATTTAACGGTCAACTGTCAGAGTTGACCGCCACGTCAGTCAAAGTTAACAGAGGTTAACGGAGAGTGACCGAACTTGAACTGTTCAACTAATTCGAGTGACTATAAATGGAATAAATTAATTTGAGTGGCAAACGTGAAATTTTATAGCAATTCGAGTGACCAAACTTGCAATTAAGCCCTTTTTCTTGCATGAGAGATATAGTATGATAGCATACCAGCGATCATGCGGTGTCACGTCATGGACAAATTAGAATCGTTTATTATTTTTTTAAAATCTAATTGTCAAGTTTGGATTTAGAGAATCGAAGTTAAGTATAGTATCATTTCAAACTGATCAGAAGTGGCGTTTTCGGTGCACCCACTTTTTTTTGTGCATTCGGTACACTCGTCTTATAATTGTTATTCTGAGCATGCGATTCATGTCAAAACGGTATACATCATTGCTGATGATATTATGAACAATAAACACGTGAATTTGCAAAAAAAATCATTCAATATTACTTTCATTTAAAGGATAATGAATTGGTTAGTTGTAATTATATGTTATATCATCATATTAGATCAATGCTATCAATTACAATTCAAAATTTGATGTATCATGGTCATTTCTAGAGTTAGATGCATTGAATGCACATAGAAAAATGAGTACACTGAAGTCATTGATTGAAGTAACCTATATACTTAAGGAATACATGAAGTATATATCACTATGAGTACATGAAAATTAAAAATATTTCAGGAGTATAACATGTTGACACATGAAATAAAAGATAAAAGGTTGGAAATTGTTATCTCAAATTTAGGTGCATGCATAATATTATATAATATTATTAAACTTTCAAGTAAATTAACAATATATAGTCTTTCATTGATGCTAGTCGTTAATTTAAGTGAATAATTAAACGCTAAATACATATAATTTCAAGGATAGTAAAATTTACAAGAAAATTATATTAGAAAAAGTAAGTAATAAAATATTTTGTACTAAAACTAAAATTTAATTTTCATTCGACCGTTTCATATTTCGAAAAACGTACTCCCAATATACTTTTTAGCATAATTTTTTTTCCTGTTGAACTGTGGATATTGTAAGATTTCAAAAATACATTTAACAACTCGAACAAATTCAATTTTTTAGTATATATATATGTGAAGAGAAATTTTACAATGCTATATAGTATTGGTCCTATAGGTTTTTTGCCTTTATGGTACAACTTAAAATTGTACATTTACGTTATGGTACAATTTCAGATTGTACCTATACTTTTGGTACAAATTTTTTTATGATACAACTTGAACTTGTACCTTTATGTGATGGTACAACTTTTAGTTGTAAAGTTGTATTATAATATAATGGTACAAATTGCTTTATGGTACAACCTAAACTTATACATTTAATGTTATTGTACAACTTTAAGTTGTACATTAAAGCACCAATACTATATAGCATATTAGAAGTGGTCTGTGCGTGGAATGAATTCGGTGTCGTGACTCGTGAACGTGAATGAAGAATAGGGTAAGGCAGCTTGGGTCGGGGTTCGGGAATGTGGACGGGCCGGGAGATTTGATTTGCGTGCTGGTGTGGTGGTGGTGGGGAAGCGCGTGATGGGCTTTAATGCCAAATGTCGATGTGCCGGCGACTGCATGCGAAATCAAATCCCCCAAAATTAATATATATATTCGGGTCGGGTGGGTACCTACATCGAATCAATGCCGCTCGTCACTATAGGCTATAGGGTTTCCTCAAACCTCAATCAATCTACTACAAGTGGAAGTAATAATAACTCGTATTAATAATATATATAATTGCAAGACTTGCATAATAAGAGAAAAAAATTTAAAAAACTTTAATACTAAAAAGATTATAAAATATGAATATAATAATTTCATATATATCTCTTATAGTCTAGTGGTATATGTATACATATAAACATGCAACACATCTAGAATATTCACATATCTAAATACATAAATTGTTTAGTATTAAGGGTTAACATATTTGTATGGCCTGAACTTTGACCATAATAAACATCTTGTTCAATCTTTTCGATCTATATCATCCTGGCCCAAACTAGACGTCAAAATAACTATATTGGCCAAACCTGTTGTTTGACTGTTATCTTAGATGGTCAAACGCATTGACTAACGGCCAACATGTCACGTCATCGCTGGTCATCATAAAAATCACTAAAATATTCCCAATTTATACATTTTTTTCTAATTTTGAATTATTACAAATTAAATTAAAACAAAAATTAAAACATCCACCGGCGGCTCCCTCTGTCTACTCCCACAACCTCTTCTTCGATTTCCGATTTCCCAACTGCCTCTTCCTCCTCTTTCTGATTTCCCTATTCTCAAGATCCGTTTCCAACTTCAATTATCGCCCATCAATGAAACCCCTCCGACTACCGGGTCCAAGAGGAGGAGCAGTTCAGCCGGTGTCTGCTCGTTTGCAAAGAATAAAGCGGTCGATGAAGGGAATGCGGCGGCGGATTTTGTGAAACAGGAAGCGAAAGAGCCTGAAGCCTCTCTCCCTGTCACTCCCGTCACTCCTTTCCTCTACGCTCCCCGCCGGAGCGGCCGACTTGCTTCTAGATCACCATCCATCGATGGAACCTCTAGGACTGTCGGGCGCAAGAGGAGGAGCGCTTCAACTGGTGTCAACTCGGAGAATGAAGCGTTCGATGAAGGGAATCCGGCGGCGGTGGGAGTTGATAGCGAAGAAAATGTGGTTGCTGATGGGGTGAAACAGGAAGCGGAAGAGGAAACCCCTCTAACTACCGGGCGCAAGAGGCGGAGTGCTTCAGCCGGCGTCAGCTCGATTGCGGAGGAAGGGAATCAGGCGGCGAAGAGGGTTGCTAGACGGAGGGGAGCCACCAGTGGGGGTTTCATTTTTTTTATAAAATTTTGCTTTAATTTAATTGTAATAATTCAAAATCAGAAAATATGTGTAAATTATGAATATTTTAGTGATTTTGATGATGACCGGTGGTGACGTGACATGTTGACCGTTGGTCAACGCATTTGACCGTCCAAGATAACGGTCAAACATCGGGTTTGGCCAATGTCGTTATTTTGATGTATAGTTTGGGCAAGATTTTATAAATCGAAAAGATTGATTATAATATTTATTATGATCAAAATTCAGGTCATACAAATATATTGACCCTAGTATTAACTATAATGTGTGAAAACTCTTGTCCAACACTAAAGATTGGACATGTTACACTCAAAAAGATAAATCGGAGATATTTTTTCATTTTTTTAAAACACAGTTCTTAACCCAGAATGTAAAAATAGAAAGTATAAGCACATGTTCATGACCCTTCTATATATATAGGAGCCTTATTCCCTCAATCCTGTTTTTTTTTTTTTTTTAACAGCACACGAGGTAAGGTTGAGGATTTGTGCTCTCATTTGATCGAAACTGACTCAATTTTCTTAGACGACGATTTTGTCCACAGAACTCAAACTGTAGAGACAAAGTGGTTGGAAATTTGATTTTCTCGTGCATTTTCCACCCAACATGAACAAATATGATAAGATAGTCATAAAATGGTGTTATAGGTAACAACAACTGGAATGGGAAGTAGAAATGAAGTTTAACGTCAACCAAGACGAAGTTTCCAAATAATTTTGGGATTGCTATTCATCGTCCTAAAAATACTATTTGTCGGCCTAACTCTTAGTCTATTTACTTTAATGTCCCTAGTTTATTTTTTTTGTTTTACAAACACAATACTTTAAACAAATACACAGAGCACACATCAAAACAACCTTTACTCGTCGTCGGAGTCCGGCGACCTCATCGGAGTGTACAATCGTCGTCGTCACGACTTCTTGGAGAAGGGAAGGAGGTCAATTTTCTTTTGTGACGTCGCTTGAAATATGTAATTTAAAATCGTCCGACCAACATCATAGAAAAAGATACATGGATCTTCTTCCTCCTCTGCATCCATAAAAAGCAGCAGTGATAAACCGTTAATTGCACATGTTTTTACCCTATTCCTGAGCCGTTTGAGATGTTGATTCTCGTGTTTTAGGCCGATTTCACGCTAGGGTGTGCTTGTTTGTGATATTTCAGGTCCTAGTGCCTGAATGAAGGTTTGGGAGCGAGTTCGGGGTCGATTGGACGAAGATCGGACGTGTGGCGAGTCGCTGAGGAAGCCACACGGGCACACATAAAACCCACACGGCCGTGTCATGAACCAATGTGGCCGTGTGGGATTATGCGAGCCTTCACATGGGCAGACCGGAGGCTCCACACGGCCATGTGCTCCTAACCGTGTAGGAAGCCTGAAATCCACTAAATCGGAACGCGGCGTTTTGGACCTCACACGGTCATCTGGGTAAGCCACATGGCCGTGTGGCCTGCCCGTGTGAGTCGGGAATTCTGGTTTTTACCCAAATTCGAGCCACAAGTGAGAGGATCGACTTTTCAGAGCAAAAACAGAGTTTTAGAGAGAGAAAGGGCGAAGAATAAACCCTAGGAGCTATTTGGAGTGGATTTCTCACCATTGAAGCCCAGATTGCGTCCCCAGGAGTGAAGATTGACATCCAGGGCAGATTTTCCTCATCTTTATGAGTATGACTATTCTGGTTTCTGTTTTCCTCTCTCTCTCTCTTTATGGAGTAGAACCCTTCTCTCACTTAGGTATGAAGAACCCTAGTTCCATGTGTTAGGGATTTGATTGTAATGACTCGGGATGATTATACTGTTTGGTTTTAATCGAATGATGCATGTTTCATTGAATTGATTGAAGTCTGATCAGCTTTTCTTGATTTCTGCTGCAACCTGAGATAGATAGAATCTGATTAGGTTGTTAGAGCTTCTTCATTTGGTAGTAGGAGATTGCTATACGAGAGTTAGCCAGTTTACTGCTTTGTACTGGAATCCAATTCCAGTAGTGGAGTTCTGTGCTTATTGCTTCAGCTTTCTATCCCGGTGAAGACTAGTCGTCTGCCGGGTAGTTAGACTGAGAGGGCTTGGTCAGCTTAAGAGATTCCAAGCTACTGTAGGATCTTCCACAGTCTAATCAACAGTAAATCAACCCAGGGTAATTACAACTGAGACCTAACTAAGGAGCTAGGGGACCTCATTCCCGAGTGACTCTTCCTTGCTTTAGAAAAGCGAACCAATTCCTGCTTTCTTTCTGCTTTTAGTTAAAACAACAATCAATCGACTTAGTTGGCTAGATAATAGATAATCACGGAGTAGGCAGTAGATCTAGACCCCGAGTTGATATTTAGAACTTGCCACTTTACTGCATTCCCGGACTGCGATTACACTTGGTCGCAGTTTGGTGCTGTGTTTTGGCGTGTCAAGCAGCAACACGCCGACAGTCTCTTTGCCTTCTTCCCCGAGACAACAGAGTAGCTGGTCGTGTCGATTCTTCTTCCTTCTCCTTTCCTTCTTCTTCACCTCGATTTCATACCAGGAAATCGCCTTCTCCCCGCTCGGCAAGTACTGGCGGCAGATGAAGCGGATTTCGTTAACTGAGTTTCTGGGTTGTTAATTACTAACAAAAAACAGTCTTGCTTATTCACGATGGTCAAGAAAGTTTTCAATTTTTTCTTCCTGATTCATTTACTCTGTTCCTAATTAAAGGCACGAGAACGGTACAAAATTTCTCATCAATCCGTGAAACAGAGGTTTCGAGTCTAGTAGACTCTATCCACAGCTCATCTCAAAACGATAAAAACACAATCAACATCAGCAAGTCGATGCGGGAGGCTGCGCAGGTTGCCGGAGGATTCGACTTGCTCGATTTCTACCCTTCTCTGGAGTTCTTAAACGGGGCTAGCGGGCTGAAATTAAAGACGGCCCAAAACAGAGCATCAATGTATGGTTGTGGGAGTGGCAGCAGCGGCGGTCGGAATCCTGTTGTTGGTTGGCTGCACAAGGAGCACAAGCGATGGATGAGGATGGGGGATTGGGTTGAGATGGGATGGAGATGGCGGGGAGCAGAATCCGTCGGAAGCTGCGACAGGTAGCGGGGTCGGCGGGCGGATTTCCCCCACAAGGATTGTTTGTTTAGAATTTAGGTTAGTGGAGGTTAGGGGTAAATGTGTTAATTTAGTGTGATTTAGGACGATAAAATTTAAAATTTAGGGCGACGAATAGCGATTCAGATAATTTTCGAAGAAGATTTAGTAGAACATGAATCTGTTGCACACTTGCAAGGTAGTTAGACATAGACTTTTTAGTTTTTACAAATGTGAAAATAGAATAGTGGATAGGGTTGTTTCTTTCCTGGACCAATTAACAAGGTCCGAACTTGGTCCCTCAATGTAATCCGACATTAATTTAAGTCATGCTTTTGTACTGTTGATAGCGACAATGTTGAAGTGCCACTGCAGTGCCAGCAATATTTCCGCCTAAAGTCCCACCTCCCCTCTTTCGGCGGGAAAATCAAAAGAAATTTGTGGGAACTTGAAGCAAAGCCCGCGAACAATGCCCTGATCGATGCAAGTCTATTTATATTATGGTATTCGCTTTCTTTTCCCTTTTGTTTTTTGTTGGTTCAACTAAATGGGTCAAATGAAATAAATATTGTATTATTTTTTTAATTTACCATCAATATGGCGGATTAAAAAGTATTGACATAGTTATTGTGTTTTGGAGAGCAAATTCGGCGAGAACGCCTGAAACTCAGGCGCTGCCACTATTTCTATTTTTTAGGATCATTTGATTAAGGTGACAGCGGCGCCACCCAAGATTGAGGTGGTACCGCCAAAGACTTAGGCGAGTTGGTGGGCTTTTGTACCTAGCGATGGCGCCCAGGACTATGGCGGGTCCGTTGGCCTATTGCTGGCTACCCCCTATAAAAAATCAGCGAATTTCCTTTCCGTTGCTCACCACAAAAAAATCGACGAAGTTAGAGGAGGAAACTCTGGTTGCTGCTGCATAAATGGCTAATAGGTAAGAGACACATTTATTTTTTAAATTATATCCTTCAAATGCTATTATGATTTTGTTTAATTAATTAGTGAGTTTGTTTTTCTGTAGTGATTTTAGAAGATTTGAACCAGTGTCCATGAAACCGTACCGTACCGACGGTTCAACCACGAAATACCAGTATCGGAGGCTAAACCGCTATGCGACATTTACCGGTATAATGGTTGAACTACGGTTAAACCACGGTTTTACCATAAAATACCCTACCGCTGACTTTCCCGATACTATCTCCGGTATGGTTTCATGGACCATGATTTGAACTAGTCGTTTTGTGGGAATCTGAGAAAGTAGAGGATAATTTGGGCGTCCAATTCGTTGACGGTTCCATCCACGGTGAAATATCACAAACTTTGTGAGAATATAATTTTGAGAATACGGCGTAGAGACGAAGCAGTACAAGATAGTGAAGTGATCACAGGTTTCACTTACCGTCTTCCAGAATGGCAGAATGATGTTTTATTTCATTATGCGATGCCTATTGTGGATTATGATAGTTTGAATGTGCTTTTCAATTTTATGGCACAAAACCCTTATTGTTTGGGTGCTGAAATACATGCTGAGCTCAGTGAGAATCTGGATGGAGAAAAAGAAGATACATGGAGCATGCCATCTGATCATGACGATGTTGACGGAGAGGAGGATGGCGAAGGAGAGTAGCCTAATTATCCTCCATATTTTTACTTGCAGGGTAATGAAGAGGACGACGAATTATCATATGCTAATTCATATGGCGTAATTCCAATGCCTATTGTTCCTGGTTTTGAAGGAGAATTCTACAAGGGGTAGATATTTCACTCGAAACAAGCTGCACAGGTGGCGATTAAATACCACGCACTACAACGCAACATTCAATATAGTGTGGTGGAGTCGTCACCTTCAATCTGGAAGGTCAGATGCTTGAAGCACAAGGATGACAATTGTCCTTGGATGGTGCGATTTGGATGTCGAGATGTTGGAAGCGATTGGACTGTGAGAAAGGCCGAGTTGGTGCATTCTTGTAGCAGTACGACTCAACCGACGGATCATCGCCATCTTGATCGATATTATATATGAGTCCGTCAAACATTTGGTATGTGCCCAACCAAATCTGAGTGTTCTAACTGTGCAGGCCAAGTTGAAAGATAAATTTAATACACAAGTTACTTACAAGAAGGCTTGGTATGGGGAACAAAGAGCATTGGAGAAGTTGCATGGAAATTGGGAAGAATCCTACGATTATTTGCAAACATTATTGCCGGTGGTAAAGAGAAAAATGCCAACATCAGTGATTGATTGGGTAAGAGTTCATTCAGCTCAACCAGGTCATTCGACCTTTCAGCGAGTATTCTGGGCTTATGGACCTTGTATAGATGGATTCATGAATTGTCCAGGACTCATGGTTGTTGATGGAACATTTCTTACTGGAAAGTATTAAGGAGTGCTACACATGGCGAGCTCATTTGAAGGTCGGAAGAAGATTTTTCCAATAGCATTTGCCATCGTGGAAAGCGAGAATACTGAAAGTTGGCCATGGTTCGTAATCACGTTCAAGGTTTGACCAATCGAAATGATGTATGCATCATCTCAGATAGACATGCGGGACTCTATGAAGCCATGAGTGACATCAGAAGAGGTTGGGAATTGAGGTGGTGCATGCGACACTATGCAAGCAACTTGAAAAGAAAGACTAAAAGCAAAATTATGTATAAGCAACTATTTTGAGTCAGTAAGCCTTCTTCATTTAATTTGTTATTTATTTTAATTTATTAATTTTGTCATGATTTTATCTAACTCGTGTGGTTATTTACTTTGTTAGCCGGAGAAAACGCTTGGAGAAGTTCGATCGTCAAGTTGAGCAATTTAAGAAGGTCGCCGCTGATAGGAATATTTCTAGTGATAACTGGGTAGACCAACATCAAATTCATTGGATCTTAGCGCATGATAACTATAATGGTGGGCGTCGATGGTCTATCTTAACATCCAACATGGCAGAGAGCATCAATAGTGTTTTCAAAGGTATTCGTTCACTTCCTATAGCTTCTCTTGTGCAACATACTTATTGGCGATTGTTGGTGAAATTCGATAAGATGAGATTGGAGACAGAAGCACAAATCAGAAGTGGTCGTTCACATTTCACCATCAAGTGCGAAGAGATGATGAAGCCATGGTCACAGAAGGCAATTGGACATTTTGTGACGGGGTTGATCGACGTCAAGGCATTTATGTAGTTCAGACTCCTCCCAAAAATTTCAACATGACATGTTAGAACACAATCACAGTGCACTTCGACGACTACAACCGGGCGGGATTTTACACTTGTTGAAAATTTCAAGGAAATAAAATTCCTTGCTCTCATGCCATTGCAGCTTGCAACCGAATGGGGGCTAATCCATATAGGTTTGTAAACAATGTTTACAAGCTTGAAACAGTGTTGGCTTTGTATGGGACAAGTTTCACACCTCTTGGTGAACCTAAGGGTTGGAAGAAGCATAATGGTTCATTCTCCATCCTAATGTGCACATGATTAGGAAGCCGGGGAGGCCACGAGTTACAAGAATTCACAACGAGATGGATTGGCCAAGAGAGGGTGTATCACAACAAGTGTGTAGCAACTGTAACTAAAGTGGCCATAATGCATCAACTTGTGGTGGCCAAGCAAGTGGGAGTGGTAGCCAGCAAAGAGGAAGTGGTGGCCAACGATGTGCGAGAGGTGGTGGAAGAGGAAGTAGTGGTAATAGATGTGGTATGTAGTTTGGTCGAATTTTTATCAAATGTAGTAGTTGTTATGGTTTGAGGTAGTTGTTGTTTTTCAAGTAGTTGTTATGGTTTGAGGTAGTTGTTGTTCTTCTCATTACAATGGGAAGAATCTGCTCTGGGATGATGATTTCCACTCCTATGACGATCTCCAAGCTCGATTTGATGAAACCCAGCTCCAAGATAGCTTCTATGATGTGTTCTTCGTCCTTTCTCTCTCTAGGGCTCTGTTTTTGCTCAAAAACTCCGATCCTCTCTCTTGCAGCCCGAAATTGGGTTAAAACCAGGAATTCCCGACTCACACGGGCAAGGCCACACGGCCGTGTGCCATACCCAGTTGCCCGTGTGACTTCAAAACGTTGCGTCCCGATTAGTTGCACTTCAGGCTTCCTACACGGCCAGGGTCACAAGGCCGTGTGGATCACCCTGCCTGGCCGTGTGAAGCCTCGCATAATTCCACACGGCCAAACCACTCCTTCACACGGCCGTGTGGATATCAGGGCAAGCCGTGTGAAGGCTCGCACAATCTCACACGGCCAAAGTGGTCAATTGCACGGCTGTGTGACTTGTGGGTGTGCCCGTGTGGCTTCCTTTTCGACTTGCCTCGCGCCCGATCTTCGTCCAATCGACCCCGAACTCGCTCCTAAACCTTCATTCACTTGCTAGGACCTGAAATATCACAAACAAACACAATCTAGCGTGAAATCGGCCTAAAACACAAGAATTACCATCCCAAACGGCTCCAGAATAGGGGTAAAAACATGTGCAATTAACGGCTTATCAAACTCCCCCACACTTAACCGTTTGCTTGTCCCCAAGCAAACCAAGTCAGACACAAGGTAAGCTCACATATTTCAACCAACCAACATTGGGGACAAATCATATAGGCACAGAAACACGAGAATCATACTGGTTTTCAAACATCAACACATGAACAACCTTAATACCAACCTGGACAACCACCACAGAAGACATTCGAGTGCAGCCAAATCGAGTAAAGGAGGAGTCTCCCTTCTGTTCATCAACCAACCTAGACTTGACTCAATCAATCACTCAAGACAGTCAACTCATGCATAAAACTCAACATATCAGAATCAAGACCGAGCCATTTAGGTCCTCACCGGGTAAAGAGTGTAAAGAACAAGGAAATGAATCACTCACTCTCGACCAGTGGGGTCAGGACAATTTGATGCAAAAAATGCGCATACCTGTTCTCTCAAATCCTAACATCTCTTCACCATGACGGCAGCCTCTAAAGGTTAGAGTTCACATAAATGGTTGTCATCACTAACTAATCAGGAGGTCTTAGACACAGGTTCAAGTGACTGGCTAGGGTCTTGGACATGGGGAAAAGGCCTTTTAGGTGGTGGAAGTATTCATGGCACAAGGTTCCACAATTCCAAACCCAATAAACTCACAGTCAATTAAACCAGTACTTTCTTTCTGCTATTCTGCATTACTCAAATTCAGAGCACAAGAGCGAAGGAGGTCACATAAATACCAGTATTTCTAAGCCAGACTGCTAAGAAACACTACTTAATGGGCACTATTCAGATTTTTGGTGGTGGCTCTCTTTTGCTTTCATTTTTTTATTTGTTTTTTCTTTCATTCTTTTCATTTCTTAAGAGAACCACCACCTCTGCATATTTTCAAACACCTGCCCAACTTTTTAAAAACTACCTCCAACTCTCACATTATATTTAGCAGAAACAGCAGAGAACATGTAAAAATCACTCTGTGGAACCTTCTAAAAGATGCAAAAGGGTGACTTTTCATTGAAGACCGAAAGAAAGGGTAACACACGGCTCAAAGGGGCTGACTAGGGGGCATGACACACCATGACAGTCAATTTGGTCGTGGGCTAATTCTGTGCCTCCATCATCTTAGCTAATGACAACGTGAATGCTACACATCATGGAAGATGGATCTATCGCACAAGAAAGAAACGAGCAGGCTCAAATCTCACATGGCTACCTATATGCTCTATCTCTCATTCTGATTCCCTGAACTAGATGCATAAGAGACTGTCAAGAACAAGTAATCAATCCAAGTCACAGTTGGTAAGCAAACAGTTGAAAAACTGAACCCCTACACAACTCTACTGCACGTCTCAGTCATCATTATAGGTTGTCCTAATCACCATCCAGTTGTCATGCATTAATCCGAAAACCATTCAATTCACCAATCAAAACACAGTGCCAATATGATCAAACAGCCGTACTTGGAACCCTCAAATCTCGAGATTTGGACAGTGGACTAGACTCCAAGCACACATATATACATTCCAACCGATACAAAGCACCCGCCCACACTTAAGCACGACATTGCCCTCAATGGAGCAGAGGGATAGAGAAGGGGAACGATGTTACCGGATCAAAATGCTGCGGGAGACTGGATGTGGGTCAGTCAGCGTGGGACATATGGAACGAACGGACAGTTCTGCACTAAGGGAACATCAAGAACACACTAGCAAATGTTCGTTAGGGATGAGAGTTGGCCCAGATGGCCACAAAAGAAACAATCCACAAAAGAAAAGACACAAAACACACGACAAACTAAGTTCAAGCTCCTCAAACACATGGAGCAAACAGAAAAAGTCTCAAACAAAAACACAAACTGAGGGGGCGACAAGTACAGCCTACTCGTCGCCAAGGTTGCTGAAGTCGATGCTGACACGGCCATGTGAGGTGCACTTTTGCCCGTGTCGGCCGACACGGGTTGGCCGAGGAATTGTCGCACGGCCGTGCCAAAAGCACATTTGGCCGTGTGACATTTTGCGAGAGCTCACATGGCCTGGGGAGATTTTGCACACGGCCGTGTCACTATCACAACTGGCAGTGTGGAATTTGTCGAGAGCTTACACGGCCAAACCCATTTTCTACACGGCCGTGTGACCGACAGGGCTGGCCGTGTAGGCTGCCAGAACTCCGAAACTGACCTGTTTTCACTCCAGAACGACATACAACTCATGAACAACCCCTCAAGACTCAAAAAACACAAAAATCAAAAGGAAAAAAGGTCAGAAAATGCAAACCTAGGTGGGGTTGCCTCCCCACAAGCGCTTCTTTACCGTCTTTTAGCTGGACGCCAGTCGGTGGATGCTCAGTGAGGTGAAGGAGCATGTGCCTTCAAGAGCGGATCTACCTCGCTCTTGAGGTACAGCTTCAAATGGTGGCCATGCACACGCCGAATGTGGCCACCAGCATTTGCCAATTCAACTTGGCCATCCGGCAGGATGCAAGCGAGTGAATACTCGGATGGCCAAGGTGGCGGCGGGACCAGCTCATGGTGGTCTCCGGCTTTCTTTCGAGCAGGCTTAGCTGCCTGCTGTTTCGGCCGCCACTCCTCCTTGATCTGTTCCTTCAATGACGGAGTGGACGGGAGAGGCGGCGAAGGTATGGGAGGCGGATCCTGCAAAATAGGAAACACAGAAGGATACACGACAGACTCGTGCTCCCGGTGAGAAACAGCATGCAAAGGCGAAGAAGCAGGAAGAGTATTAGAAATTGAAAACGTTATTCGCTCCTCACCATCCCTCAAAACTAAGGTCCCATCATGCACATCTATGAGGGCCTTGGTGGTGGCCAGGAAAGGCCTTCCCAGTATCAATGGCACATCCACATCCTCATTTATGTCCAAAATCACAAAATCAACAGGATAATTGAATTTGCCAACCTTAACCAGAAGGTCTTCCACTATGCCCCTAGGATGCATGACAGATCGGTCAGCTAATTGAAGGCTCATCCTAGTAGCACGGGGTTCACCTAGGCCTAGTTTCTTAAACAGTTTATACGGCATAACATTGATATTAGCACCTAAATCCGCCAAGGACCTCTCTACATGCAAATTCTCTATAGAGCACGGGATAGTAAAACTACCTGGGTCCTTCTGTTTCTGCGGAAGCTTGTTCTGCAGAATGGCCGAGCACTCCTCGCTGAGCTCCACAGTGGCCAGCTCGCTCAGCTTCTGCTTCTTTGAGAGAAGATCCTTCAGGAACTTCGCATACTTAGGCATTTGAGAAAGTGCCTCCAGGAAGGGTACTTGGACATTCAGCTTCCTAAGCATGGCCATGAAGCTCTCGAACTCTGCCTCCAGCCTGTGTTTGTGCAACCGAGTAGGGAAGGGGAGTTTAGGGATATACTCCTTCACTACTGGTTGCGGTTTAGGTGCAGGCACCTCAACCTCATTCTCTGCTTCTTCTTCAGCTGCTGGAGATGCCGAGGCAGGGGCCTCTCTCTCTTGTGCCCGAGCAGGTGGATCAACAGTCATCTTGCCACTCCTGGTCATGATGGCATTGCAGTGCTCATTCGGTTTCTGAGGGTGAGGGATGGTCTGACCGGGCAAAGTACCAGGAGCCCTTTGCGCCACTGCTTGAGCCACGCTCCCCAGCTGGGTTTGGATATCCTGCAAGACAGCCTGTGTGTTCCTCTGGCCAGCTTCAAGAGCCAGGAATTTACCCGATGCCTTTTCCATGAACTGCTCTATAGTATTGAATTTCTGAGCACTAGAACTGGCGAGAGAACCCACCAATTCCCGCAGTTCAGCTATCTGATCATTCTGCACTGGGGCGGCAGGGGCTGCACCTGGCTGCTGGAAAGGTCGCGGCTGTGATTGAGCAGCATGCCCCTGCATGGGCTGGTAGAGAGACTGGTGTGGCTGCTGGAATTGCCCCTTTCTGGGCTGATATGGCGGCCTCTAGAAGCCCGGTGGTCCCTGGGGGTCTGGTGGTCTGGAATTTGCCCCACCCCAGGAGAAGTTGGGATGCTGGCGCCACCCCTCATTGTAGGTGTTACTGTAGGGGTCATTGCGCCTGACATTATTGATGAAGTTCACTTGCTCCTGGGGTGTGGTCGATTCCTTCATCGCCTGGCAGTCTTCCACTGTATGATGGGTGCTCTCGCACCACTGGCAGAGCATCGCCTGCTGCTGTCCGGTCCCTGGAATCATCCCGGAACGATCGATAGCTGAAACCAGCTTCGATACCACCTGCACCAAATCAGAGGAATGGTTTCCCACAGAATGTACACCTCGGCTTGGTGCTCTCCTCGACCTCCTAGCAGTGCCCCAATCATACCCGTTCTCTGCCATCTCCTCAAAGAGTTGATTCAGCCGTGGCGGTGTTTTAGTTAGCATGTTCCCACCACAAACTGAGTCAATCAGCTGCTTGTCTTCTTGGAAGAGGGCATGATAGAAGGTTCCCACCTTGAAAGCATCGTTGAAACCATGATTGGGACACCTTAGGAAGAGACTGTTGTATCTCTCCCAAGCATCCCGGATGGTCTCATCTTCATCCTGGGTGAAGTGGGTGATCTGCTTCTGCAAGTCCGCCGTCTTCGACGGAGGATGGTAGCGGGTAAGGAACTTGTCCGCCAGGTTGGCGAACGTGGTGATGGAGCCCGGAGGTCGAGTGTCTAGCCACTCCTTGGCCTGCCCCTCCAGGGTGAATGGGAAGTACCTCAGCTGGATGGCATCTGCTGGGACCCCATTGATCTTGATTCCATCGATGAGCTCGTGGAATTGCCTGAGATGTGAACGAGGGCACTCCCCCTCTTTGCCTCGGAACATCACTGAACCGCGCAGCATGGTGATTACTGAGGTGCTCACCTCAAAATTATTGGTTGGGACATGAGGGTGTTGAATGGGTGACCTCATGTCTGCAGCCCTGACGGTCCAATAATGTCCCATGGTCTGCTCCTCGGGATTGACCACATCATGGTCCTGTGGATCAGCCATCTCTTCTTCGTCAACGATCTGCAGTTGTGCTAGCGCCTCCTCCGCAGCCAGTCGCGCCTTTAGAGCCCACTTGAAGTTTCTGCAGGTTCGTTCAAGCTCCTGGTCTAGTGGTAGTAGATCTCCCGACTGGCTACGGGTCATGCACTACCTGCACACAATCAGCAGAAACAACCCGTGAAGGCACACAGGTGGAAGAGATAAAATGCAATAAAGAAAAATCTAGAGTAACAAATTCTCACGTTTCCCCAATAACCTAGAGGGTCCCCGGCAACGGCGCCAAAAACTTGATGCTCTAAAACACAACACCAAACTGCGACCAAGTATAATCGCAGTCCGGGAATGCAGTAAAGTGACAAGTTATATTATCAACCCGGGGTCTAGATCTACTGCTTACTCAGTGATTTTCTATTATCTAGCCAACTAAGTTAAGTGTTTGTTGTGCAAAAGCAAAAGCAGAAAGAAAGCAGGAATTGATCTGGTTTTCTCAAGCAGGTAAGAGTCACTCGGGAATGAGTCCCCCTAGCTCCTTAGTTAGGTTTTAATTGTATTTCCCGGGGTTGATTTACTGTTGATTAGACTGCGGAAGATCCGACAGTAGCTTGGAATCTCTTAAGCTGACCAAGCCCTCTCAGTCTAACTACCCGGCAGACGACTAGTCTTCACCGGGATAGAAAGCTGAAGCAGTAAGAACAGAACTCCACTACTGGAATTGGATTCCAGTACAAAGCAGTAAACTGGCTAACTCTCGTATAGCCAATCTCCTACTACCGAATGATGAGACTCTAGCAACCTAATCAGATTCTATCTATCTCAGATTGCAGCAGGAATCAGGAAAAGTTGATCAGACTTCAATTGACTCAATAAACATGCATCATTCTATTAAAATCAAACAGTAATATCATCCCAAGTCATTACAATCAAATCCCTAACACATAGAACTAGGGTTCTTCATACCCAAGTGAGAGAAGGGTTCTACTCCATAGAGAGAGAGAGGAAAACAAGATACAAAGCAGTCATACTCATTACAATGGGAAGAATCTGCTCTGGGATGATGATTTCCACTCCTATGACGATCTCCAAGCTCGATTTGATGAAACCCAGCTCCAAGATAGCTTCTTTGATGTGTTCTTCGTCCTTTCTCTCTCTAGAGCTCTGTTTTTGCTCAAAAAGTCTGATCCTCTCTCTTGCAGCCCAAAATTGGGTTAAAACCAGGAATTACCGAATCACACGGGCAGGGCCACACGGCCGTGTGGCATACCCAGTTGCCCGTGTGACTTCAAAATGCTGCGTCCCGATTAGTTACACTTCAGGCTTCCTACACGGCCAGGGTCACACGGCCGTGTGGATCACCCTGCCTGGCCGTGTGAAGCCTCGCATAATTCCACACGGCCAAACCACTCCTTCACACGGCCGTGTGGATATCAGGGCAAGCCGTGTGAAGGCTCGCACAATCTCACACGGCCAAAGTGGTCACTTGCACGGCCGTGTGACTTGTGGGTGTGCCCGTGTGGCTTCCTTTTCGACTTGCCTCGCGCCCGATCTTCGTCCAATCGACCCTGAACTCGCTCCTAAACCTTCATTCACTTGCTAGGACCTGAAATATCACAAACAAACACAACCTAGCGTGAAATTGGCCTAAAACACGAGAATTACCATCCCAAACGGCTCCAGAATAGGGGTAAAAACATGTGCAATTAACGGCTTATCACTTTCCCATCCCCACTTGGTCCTTTTAACAATTCGAGCTCTGTCTTCTATATCAAGGCATCATCTCTTCCATGGCACTGCCTCCGGATCCATTCACTAAGGTGAGGTAGATATGGGTTTTACGCCCCAAAAAACCTTCACTTTCCAGTCAGCTACTTCGGCAACCTACCTTCATGACGACAACGAGAAACTCCTTCGAGTTAGAGTCAAAGAATTAGGGTAGGAGATGTGCATCTCTAATGGAGAGGAATCAATGACGAGATGGTGGTCGGGGAGGATGATGTGGTGCAATGAGTTGGCCTAATACAAGAGGTTGTCATAATCGTCGGGTATGGTGGTTCGTTTTGATTCCTAATCTCTCCCTTTAGTTTCATCTGAGGGAACATGATGTTCTCCCCATCTCGCACTCTATCCTCTTTGGAATCGATCCTCCATGACTGTGTGAGGAACAATACGATTTAGAGTAGCTTTGATGGATTCTCTAATAAAAACCCTAGGGATAGCATCACTTCCCCTATGGGGGTTATGAATTTTGCTTATCAATTCCCAACCGTAGATCCCCCTTCCACATCCGATGGTTCAGAAAACAGCAAGGGCATTTGTGTAACTAGCTTAATGGATTGATTTTGAAAATAAAATATAAATGCATGTGGAAAATATCATGGAGCGTGAGTTGTGGGATGGATTGCTACTAACCATAACCGCCTCTCATGCTGGTTCATTTTGATTCCTAATCTCTCCCTTCAGTTTCATCTGAGGGAACATGATGTTGTCCCCATCTCGCACTCTATCCTCTTTGGAATCGATCCTCCACGACTGTGTTAGGAACAAAACGATTTCGAGTAGCTTTGATGGATTCTCTAATAAAAAAAAACCCTAGGGATAGCATCACTTCCCCTATGGGGGTTGTGAATTTTGCTTCTCAATTCCCAACCGTAGATCCCCCTTCTACATCGGATGGTTCAGAAAACAGCAAGGGCATTTGTGTAACTAGCTTAATGGATTGATTTTGAAAATAAAATATAAATGCATGGGGAAAATATTATGGAGCGTGATTTGTGGGATGGATTGCTACTAACCATAACCACCTCTCATGTTTATTCCCCTTCAATTCCTGGATTCTTCCCCTTCCATAACCGCTCGCGTCACTTCCCTAACAATACATTGACGTTGTCGTCGGTATACAATGGACGACTACTGACACGCCAAAGCACAACACCAATCTGCGACCAAGTGTAATCGCAGACCGGGAATGCAGTAAAGTGACAAGTAATATTATCAACCCGGGGTCTAGATCTACTGCTTACTCAGTGACTATCTATTATCTAGCCAACTAAAGTAAGTGATTGTTGTTTTAAAAGCAAAAGCAGAAAGAAAGCAGGAATTGATACGGTTTTCTCAAGCAGGTAAGAGTCACTCGGGAATGAGTCCCCCTAGCTCCTTAGTTAGGTTTCAATTGTATTTCCCTGGGTTGATTTACTATTGATTAGACTGCGGAAGATCCGACAGTAGCTTGGAATCTCTTAAGCTGACCAAGCCCTCTTAGTCTAACTACCCGGCAGACGACTAGTCTTCACCGGGATAGAAAACTGAAGCAGTAAGAACAGAACTCCACTACTGGAATTGGATTCTAGTACAAAGCAGTAAACTGGCTAACTCTCGTATAGCCAATCTCCTACTACCAAATGATGAGACTCTAGCAACCTAATCAGATTCTATCTATCTCAGATTGCAGCAGGAATCAGGAAAAGTTTATCAGACTTCAATTGACTCAATAAACATGCATCATTCGATTAAAATCAAACAGTAATATCATCCCAAGTCATTACAATCAATCCCTAACACATAGAACTAGGGTTCTTCATCCCCAAGTGAGATAGGGGTTCTACTCCATAGAGAGAGAGAAGAAAACAAGATACAAAGCAGTCATACTCATAATTATGGGAAGAATCTGCTATGGGATGATGATTTCCACTCCTATGACGATCTCCAAGCTTGATTTGATGAAACCCAGCTCTAAGATAGCTTCTAGGATGTGTTCTTCGTCCTTTCTCTCTCTAGGGCTCTGTTTTTGCTCAAAAAATCCGATCCTCTCTCTTGCAGCCCGAAATTGGGTTAAAACCAGGAATTCCCGACTCACACGGGCAGGGCCACACGGCCGTGTGGCATACCCAGTTGCCCGTGTGAGTCAAAATGCTGCGTTCCAATAAGTTCGATCTTCAGGCTTCCCACACGGCCAGGGTCGCACGGCCGTGTGGGTTTTCCATCCTGCCCGTGTTTGCTCTCGCATAAATTCCACACGGCCAAACCACTCCTTCACACGGCCGTGTGGATGTCAGGGCAAGCCGTGTGAAGGCTCGCACAATCTCACACGGCCAAAGTGGTCACTTGCACGGCCGTGTGAGTTGTGGGTGTGCCCGTGTGGCCTCCTATTTGACTTGCCTCGCGCCCGATCTTCGTCCAATCAACCCCGACTCGCTCCTAAACCTTCATTCACTTGCTAGGACCTGAAATATCACTACCAAACACAACCTAGCGTGAAATCGGCCTAAAACACGAGAAATCACATCTCAAACGGTGTAAGAACAGGGGTAAGAACATGTGTAATTAACGGTCTTTTAAACTCCCCCACACTTAACCGTTTGCTTGCCCCCTAGCAAACCAAGTCAGACACAAGGTAAGCTTACATATTTCAATCAACCAACATTAGGGACAAGTCATAAAGGCACAGAACACGTGAATCGTACTGGTTTTCAAACATCAATACATGACCAACTTCAATAGCAACCTGGACAACCACCACAAAGGACATTCGAGTGCAGCAAAATCGAATAAAGGAAGAGTCTCCCTTCTGTTCACCAACCAACCTAGACTTGACTCAACCACTTACTCAATACAGTCAACTCATGCATCCAACTCAAGACATCAGAATAGAGACCGAGCAATCTAGGTCCTCACCGGGGTACAAGAGTATGTAGAATATGAAAATGAATCACTCACTCTCGACCAGTGGGGTCAGGACAATTTGATGCGAAAAATGCGCATGTTATTTCTCTCAATCCCTAACATCTCTTCACCATGATGGCAGCCTCTAAATGCTAGAGTTCACATATGGGGTGTCACCACTAACTAATCAGGAGGTCTTAGACTCAGGTTCAAATGACTGGCTAGGGTCTTGGACATGGGGAAAAGGCCTTTTAGGTGGTGGAAGTATTCATAGCACAAGGTTCCACATTTCCAAACCCACACAATCACAGTCAAACAAACCGGTATTTCCTTTCTGCTATTCTGCATTACTCACTATCTTAAGAGCACAAGAGCGAAGGAGGTATAAATGTCAGCATTTCCAAGCCAGACTGCTAAGAAACACTACTTACTGGGCATTATTCAGATTTTTGGTAGTGGCTCTCTTTGCTTTCAATTTTTCTTTGTTTTTTTCTTTCATTTTCTTTTCATTTCTTAAGAGAGCTACCACTTCTGCACATATTTCAAACACATGCCCAGCCCAACTTTTAAGCACTACCTCCAACACTCACATCAAATTTAGCAGAAACAGCAGAGAATATGTAAAAACCACTCTGTGGAACCTTCTACAAGATGCAACAAGGGTGATTTTTTTCATTTCAGACCAAAAGAAAGGATAACACACGGCTCAAAAGGGCTGACTAGGGGATATGACACATCAGGACAGTCAAATTTGGTCGTGGGCTAATCCTATGCCTCCATCATCTTAGCTAGTGACAACGTGAATGCTACACATCATGGAAGATGGATCTATCGCACAAGAAAGAAACGAGCAGGCTCAAATCTCACATGGCTACCTATATGCTCTATCTCACATTCTGATACCTTGAACTAGATGCATAAACGACTGTGAAGAACAAGTAATCAATCCAAGTCACAGTTGGTAAGCAAACAGTTGAAAAACTAAACCCCTACACAATTCTACTGCACGTCTCAGTCCTCATCATAGGTTGTCCTAGTCGCAATCAAGCTGTCATGCATCGATCCGAAAACCATTCAATTCACCAATCAAAACATAGTGCCAATATGATCAAACAGCAGTACTTGGAGCCCTCAAATCATAAGATTCGGACAGCGAACTAGGCTCCAAGCACCCAAATATATATTCCAACCGATACAAAGCACCCCCCCCCCCCCACACTTAAGCACGACATTGCCCTCAATGGAGTAGAGGGAGAGATAAGGGGAACGATGTTACCGGATTGAAACTGCTGGGGGACTGGAAGTGGACCAGTCAGCGAGAAACAAACGGGAAGATGGACAGTTCTGCACGAATCGAAAACCAAGAACACACTAGCACACGTTGTGTTAGGGATAAGTGTTAGCCCAGACGGCTACAGCAAAAACAATCCACAAAAGAAAGAAAAAACAAAAACAAACGACACTAAGTTCAAGTTCCTCACACATGGAGCAAACACACAAAAGTCTAAAACGAAAAACAAAACACACTGAGATGGGTAACGAGTACAGCCTACTCGTCACCGAGGTTGTCCAGGTCGATGCTGACACGGCCAAGCTGACACGGCCAGGTGAAGTGCACTTTTTCCCGTGTCGGCCGACACGGGCTGGCCGAGGAATTTCACTCGGCCGTGCCGAGTGCACATTTGCCCGTGCCAAATTATGCGAGAGCAAACACGGCCAGGGTAAATTTCCACACGGCCGTGTCACCATCCCATCTGGCCGTGTGGAATTCTGCGAGAGCTCACACGGCCTAATCTATTTTCCACACCGCCGTGTGACATTCAGGGCTG
Source organism: Linum trigynum (assembly GCA_964030455.1). NCBI lineage: Eukaryota > Viridiplantae > Streptophyta > Magnoliopsida > Malpighiales > Linaceae > Linum > Linum trigynum. Next base: position 7,818,999 of record OZ034818.1, read on the forward strand.
GCCGTGTGAGCTGCTAGGACTCCGAAATTGACCTATTTTCACTCCAGAATGACATACAACTCGTGAACAACCCCTCAAGACTCAAAAAACACAAAAAAAAAATCAAAAGGAAAAAGGTAAGAAAATGCAAACCTAGGTGGGGTTACCTCCCCACAAGCGCTTCTTTACCGTCTTTTAGCTGGACGACAGTCGGTGGATGCTCAGTGAGGTGAAGGAGCAGGTGCCTTCAAGAGCGGATCCACCTCGCTCTTGAGGTACAGTTTCAAATGGTGGCCATGCACACGCCGAATGTGGCCACCAGCATTTGCTAACTCAACTTGGCCATCCGGCAGGATGCAAGCGAGTGAATACTCGGATGGCCAAGTTGGGGGCGGGACCAGCTCATAGTGGTCTCTGGCTTTCTTTCGAGCAGGCTTAGCTGCCTGCTGTTTCGGCCGCCACTCCTTCCTGATTTGTTCCTTCGATGACGGAGTGGACGGGAGTGGCGGCGAAGGTATGGGAGGTAGATCCTACAAAATAGGCAACACAGAAGGATACACGACAGACTCGTGCTCTTGGTGAGATACAGCATGCAGAGGTGACGAAGCAGGACGAGTATTAGAAATTGAAAACGCTATTCGCTCCTCACCATCCCTCAAAACTAAGGTCCCATCATGCACATCTATGAGGGCCTTGGCGGTGGCCAGGAAAGGCCTTCCCAGTATCAATGGCACATCCACATCCTCATTTATGTCCAAAATTACAAAATCAACAGCATAATTGAATTTGCCAACCTTAACCAGAAGGTCTTCCACTATGCCCCTAGGATGCACTACAGATCGGTCAGCTAATTGAAGGCTCATCCTCGTAGCACGGGGTTCACCTAGGCCTAGTTTCTTAAACAGTTTATATGGCATAACATTTATACTAGCACCTAAATCCGCCAAGGACCTCTCTACATGCAAATTCTCTATAGAGCACGGGATAGTAAAACTACCTGGGTCCTTCTGTTTCTGCGGAAGCTTATTCTGCAGAATGGCCGAGCACTCCTCGCTGAGCTCCACAGTGGCCAGCTCGCTCAACTTCTGCTTCTTTGAGAGAAGATCCTTCAGGAACTTCGCATAATTAGGCATTTGAGATAGTGCCTCCAGGAAAGGTACTTGGACATTCAGCTTCCTAAGCATGGCCATGAAGTTCTCGAACTCTGCCTCCAGCCTGTCTTTGTGCAACCGAGTAGGGAAGGGGAGTTTAGGGATATACTCCTTCACTACCGGTTGCGGTTTAGGTGCAGGCACCTCAACCTCCTTCTCTGCTTCTTCTTCAGTCACTGGAGATGCCGAGGCAGGGGCCTCTCTCTCTTGTGCCCGAGCAGGTGGGACAACAGTCATCTTGCCACTCCTGGTCATGATGGCATTGCAGTGCTCATTCGGGTTCTGAGGGTGAGGGATGGTCTGACTGGGCAAAGTACCAGGAGCCCTTTGTGCCACTGCTTGAGCCACACTCCCCAGCTGGGTTTGGATATCCTGCAAGACAGCCTGTGTGTTCCTCTGGCCAGCTTCAAGAGCCAGGAATTTACCCGATGCCTTTTCCATGAACTGCTCAATAGTGTAAAATTTTTTAGCACTAGAACTGGCGAGAGAACCCACCAATTCCCGCAGTTCAGCCATCTGATCATTCTGCACTAGGGCGGCAGGGGCTTAACCTGGCTGCTGGAAAGGTCGCGGCTGTGATGGAGCAGCATGCCCCTGGATGGGCTGGTAGAGAGACTGCTGCTGCTGGAATTGCCCCTGTCTGGGCTGATATGGTGGCCTCTAGAAGCCTGGTGGTCCCTAGGGGACTGGTGGTCTGGAATTTGCCCCACCCCAGGAGAAGTTGGGATGTTGGCGCCACCCCTCATTGTAGGTGTTACTGTAGGGGTCATTGCGCCTGACATTGTTGATGAAGTTCACCTGCTCCTGGGGTGTGGTCGATTCCTTCATCGCCTGGCAGTCTTCCACTGTATGATGGGTGCTCTCGCACCACTGGCATTGCATCGCCTGCGGCTGTCCTGTACCTGCAATCAAACCAGAACGATCGATAGCTGAAACCAGCTTCGATACCACCTGCACCAAATCAGATGACTGGGTGCCCACAGCATGCACACCTCGGCTTGGTGCTCTCCTCGACCTCCTCGCAGTGCCCCAATCATACCCGTTCTCTGCCATCTCCTCAAAGAGTTGATTCAGCTGTGGGGGTGTTTTAGTCAGCATGTTCCCGCCACAAACTGAGTCAATCAGCTGCTTATCTTCTGGGAAGAGGGCATGATAGAAGGTGGGCACCTTGAAAGCATCGTTGAAACCATGATTGGGACACCTCAGGAAGAGACTGTTGTATCTCTCCCAAGCATCCCGGATAGTCTCATCTTCATCCTGGGTGAAGTGGGTGATCTGCTTCTGCAAGTCCGCCGTCTTCGACAGAGGATGGTAGCGGGTAAGGAACTTGTCCGCCAGGTTGGCGAACGTGGTGATGGAGCCCGGAGGTCGAGTATCTAGCCACTCCTTGGCTTGCCCCTCTAGGGTGAATGGGAAGTATCTCAGCTGGATGGCATCTGCAGGGACCCCATTGATCTTGATTCCATCAATGAGCTCATGGAATCGCCTGAGATGTGATCGGGGGCACTCTCCCTCTTTGCCACGGAACATCACCGAACCGCGCAGCATGGTGATTACTGAGGTGCTCACCTCAAAATTATTGGCTGGGACATGAGGGTGTTGAATGGGTGACCTCATGTCTGCAGCCCTGGCGGTCCAGTAATGTCCCATGGTCTGCTCCTCGGGATCGACCACAGCATGGCCCTGTGGATCAGCCATCTCCTCTTCTTCAGTGATCTGTAGCTGTGCTAGCGCCTCCTCCGCAGCCAGTCGCGCCTTTAGAGCCCGCTTGAAGCTTCTGCAGGTTCGTTCAAGCTCTTGGTCTAACGGTAGTAGATCTCCCGACTGGCTACGGGTCATGCACTACCTGCACACAATCAACAGAAACAACCCGTGAAGGCACACAGGTGGAAGAGATAAAATGCAGTAAATAAAAAGCTATAGTAACAAATTCTCACGTTTCCCCAATAACCTAGAAGAGTCCCCGGCAACGGCGCCAAAAACTTGACACGCCAAAACACAACACCAATCTGCGACCAAGTGTAATCGCAGACCGGGAATGCAGTAAAGTGACAAGTAATATTATCAACCCGGGGTCTAGATCTACTACTTACTCAGTGATTATCTATTATCTAGCCAACTGAAGTAAGTGATGGTTGTTTTAAAAAGCAAAAGCAGAAAGAAAGCAGGAATTGATACGGTTTTCTCAAGCAAGTAAGAGTCACTCGGGAATGAGTCCCCGTAGCTCCTTAGTTAGGTTTCAATTGTATTTCCCTGGGTTGATTTACTGTTGATTAGACTGCGGAAGATCAGACAGTAGCTTGGAATCTCTTAAGCTGACCAAGCTCTCTCAGTCTAACTACCCGGCAGACGACTAGTCTTCACCGGGATAGAAAGCTGAAGCAGTAAGAACAGAACTCCACTACTGGAATTGAATTCCAGTACAAAGCAGTAAACTGGCTAACTCTCGTATGGCCAATCTCCTACTACCGAATGATGAGACTCTAGCAACCTAATCAGATTCTATCTATTTCAGATTGCAGCAGGAATCAGGAAAAGTTGATCAGACTTCAATTGACTCAATAAACATGCATCATTCGATTAAAATCAAACAGTAATATCATCCCAAGTCATTACAATCAATCCCTAACACATAGAACTAGGGTTCTTCATCCCCAATTGAGAGAGGGGTTCTACTCCATAGAGAGAGAGAAGAAAACAAGATACAAAGCAGTCATACTCATAATTATGGGAAGAATCTGCTCTGGGATGATGATTTCCACTCCTATGACGATCTCCAAGCTTGATTTGATGAAACCCAGCTCCAAGATAGCTTCTAGGATGTGTTCTTCGTCCTTTCTCTCTCTAGGGCTCTGTTTTTGCTCAAAAAATCCGATCCTCTTTCTTGCCACCCGAAATTGGGTTAAAACCAGGAATTCCCGACTCACACGGGCAGGGCCACACGGCCGTGTGGCATACCCAGTTGCCTGTGTGAGTCAAAACGCTGCGTTCCAATAAGTTCGATCTTCAGGCTTCCCACACGGCCAGGGTCGCACGGCCGTGTGGGTTTTCCACCCTGCCCGTGTTTGCTCTCGCATAAATTCCACACGGCCAAACCACTCCTTCACACGGCCGTGTGGATGTCAGGGCAAGCCGTGTGAAGGCTCGCACAATCTCACACGGCCAAAGTGATCACTTGCACGGCCGTGTGAGTTGTGGGTGTGCCCGTGTGGCCTCCTTTTTGAATTGCCTCGCGCCCGATCTTCGTCCAATCGACCCCGAATCGCTCCTAAACCTTAATTCACTTGCTAGGACCTGAAATATCACTACCAAACACAACCTAGCGTGAAATCACATCTCAAACGGTGTAAGAACAGGGGTAAAAACATGTGTAATTAACGGTCTATCAACTACATGAGCCACGACGACGGTAGCTAAAGAGGCGGACAATGGTGGTGATGTTTTCATGGCGGATGATGTTGGCATTTCCGACGTGGAGGACTTGCTCAACGTAGATATTCCAAAGAACCACGAAAAGACGGACAACGCCAACATGGAGAATAATCACGATTTTGAACCGCAGGCACTCGTTCACGTTGAATACAATGACGATGGCAAGAATAATATCGTCGGCCGCAACATTCTCGGTAGGGTTAACAATGGACACTTCCCTGGCAATACCTTGACGATGTCGTCGGTAAACAATGGACGACTACATGAGCCACGACGATGGTAGCTAAAGAGGCGGACAATGGTGGTGATGTTTTCAAGGAGGATGATGTCGGAGTTTCCGACGTGGAGGACTTGCTCAACCTAACGTTTCCAGAGAACCACGAAAAGACGAACAACGCCAACGTGGAGAACTATCACAATTTTGAACCGCAGGCACTCAAGCCCGTTGAAGACAATGACAACAACTGGAATAATATTGTCGGCGACAACATTCTCGGTAGGGTTAACTAGTGTAGTCATGTATTTTGTTGAACTGGTATTTTAATGTTAATGGTACAACTAATGCCAAGTCAAAATGGTGTTATAAGTTAGCTAGTGCTAGTTCGATAGTAGTGGTGGTATATTAGTGATAATCATGTAGTGGTCTAGTGGTAGCAATCTAATGGTTGTGTATTTCCAGTGGTCATCAATGGGACTATGAATGTATTAACTACTAGGCTTGCTGCAAATGATGAAGTCTATGAGCTATTGACTTCTACTTTGGAAAAGCTCAAACTAGAAGCTGATGACATCGTGAAAAGTAAGTTTGTCTAATCTTTGCTACTTGTTGGCAGTCACTGGTACTTGTACTACCAGTTCCAACTACTAGTAGACTTGAGTACCAGTATAGTTTATTTAGTCTTAACATTGATATAGGATTTGATATGTGTTCGTTTAGCTTGTTAACCAAAGACTCTCTCTTTTTCGTAGGAGCACCAAAAATGGGTTGAATACATGGACGAAGGCCCATTAACAACTTCAGAACCCATTGATGACAAAGCTTCTTTAGCATAAAAAATGAAGCAGTGCCAGGACAAGAAAAGATATAAGAAGAGGCTGGTGCTGGGTCGGGAGATTGCAAGTGAATTGGCAAGAAAAGAATTGAATAAGGAGCTGAACAAAAAGAGAGAAAAAAGCAAAACCTAATTATTGTTTGTCATTTGACTCGGTAGATCTTTTAATTCAAATTTGGTTCAAGATACAGTCAAACTTGTCCATTGTGGAAGATATAACCTTATTCGGATGAGGTCTTGTTGTCTTTATACTTTAGTTTTCTAACACTAGATAACCATTTTAAAGTTTTCTCTTGTAAAGGTACATGTACTAGTAACTATTAATGATATAAGTACCACTACTAGTTACTGGTACCACTACTTGTTACTTGTAACAGAAATATTAAATATGGTACTAGTACCACTAGTTTCTGGTGTTGGTACCACTACTGGTTTTTGTTAATTACAGTACTAGTTACTGTTACACATACCACTAGTACTTACCAGTACTAGTTACTCATACATGTACCACTACCAGTCCATTTGTAATTAAAAAAGTAAGAGAATTAATACGGTAACACAAAATCATATTAAGTGCTTCACTAACATTTGGGGTTTTCTTCAACACAAATGGTTTACATTAAAAAGTGCTCAACAAATTCTTCACAAGAGAACTAAAAGCCAAAAAATGCTTCACAAGAGAACTACAAAAAGTGCTTCACAAGAGAACTAAAAGCAAACAAATGCTCAAACTTTGTTCATACTCCAAAACGCACATAAACCAATAGCATACTCCTAGAACTCTAGAAAACAAACACTGCTTCCCGAACTGGCTTGCAATTGTTCCTACTTTCTTCTTCTTCTTCTTCTTCTTCTTCTTCTTCTTCTTCTTCTTCTTCTTCTTCTTCTTCTTCTCGCACGGACACTTCATTAACCCATGTCTCGGCCATATCTTACTAGGGCCTGAATTAGAGCCAGATGACTCCCCTTCACGAATGAAAACATGTCGAGATTCATAGATAGCATGCTATTTTTCAGCAGGTTCTTTTTCTGCCGGTTGTTTTTGACTTCGACACATAGTATGGAGTCTTTGTTCTCGCCATTCCTTGTACCAAAATAACAAAACTACATTGTTAGACATATTTTTATTAAAACTTACAATACCAACATTATGAAACATTCAAAAGAGAGAGTATCAGGAATACCTCTGATACATGTACAACTAATGTTAGTGGTACGTGTACATGTACCACTACAAAACATTCTACTACTACCACTAGAATTGGTACCAACACCACTACCACAACAATACTAATTCAAAGTACCATTACATTATACAAACAACACACAAGCTACACAAGAAAGAAACGACTGCATGTATCAATTCCAACGTTTTATTCGGAAATCAAAACATTCTGGGATCAATAAAACTCACCTTTTATGTTTTCAACCGCTGTATAAAGTGCCAACGAAGGAAGGATGTCCGACGATACACTCAAAGAACAAAAAATTGAATTGTTAGGAGTTGGATTAGACACGGTTGGCCATTGGGAAACGACGATCGAATAGGAGAGAAGGCCGCTGGGAAACGACCAGTTCAAGCCACTCAACGAAATTTCAATCAAGCGGAATTACTTCTACTCTCAATGATCAAGTGTTCGAACCCAGTGGAGAAACATGCGAGATGATGCAGGGGAAAGGAAACCGGCGCAACATTTATCGGCGACGGTGCAAGGGTTATTTTGGGTTTTGGGAGAAGATGGAGGGGAGAGGGAGGCTGGCCAAGCGAACAGTTTTTTTGCCAAGGAAGGTGGCTGATTAGCCTATGGAAATCTTTCCCCTTTCAAAACCGAAGATCGCGTGACACCATAGGTGGAGTGGGGGAGCGGATCCAGTGCGACACCTCTCCTTTTTGCCTCTGATGATTATTAATCGCCAGATCATGAGGAAGGAGGATGGACAACTAGGAAGGGGGAAGCGAAACTCACAACCCCCTTAGGGGTTGTGACGCTATCTAATCCCCAATTCATATGGTGACAATCCACAAATAAGATACCAAAAGAGTATATTGTATCTTGGTTTACCTAATCGTTGAATGTATTTTGTTGACCAACCACAAATAAGAATGGTGAATCGTTAAAAATCATCTTCGGATTTATATTAGAGATTGTGGCCTAAGATTTATTCATTACAAATCTTTATCTGTCTATACTATATATAAAGCAGATTCATGGGTTGAATTTTCTCCATTTCAAATTTCGAGCAACCAGAGTGAAAGTATGAAGGGTATATTTGTCTTCACAATTAGTTATTTATTTTGTATAAAAATATATTAGTATCAAGATTTGAACCATAGTCTCTTTAAAAAATGACAAGAAACATAACCAATTTCATTTTCTAATTTATTTTTTATTTTATTGTTATGTTGCTGGAGGGACGCAAACTTTCAACCTCTAAACCTAGATAAGAGGAAACAAAGAAGCAGAAATCTCGCAACCATAACTCTATCACCAACTCGGCCGTTATTGGGACCTCTCCATGGAGCCTTCAACACCTTTCTTACCCGAAAAAGCTAATCAAGGAGCACCATAGAGGTCCAATAAGTCTCCCCATAGTGGTGTTTCGCTTTGCAACCACACCTGCATATGAGAGTCGGAGATCCTAAGCTGCTACTGAAAAAATTTCCAACTCTGCTAACAATACTCCTCGAGAAACAAATGATCACAGGTCTCACTATTGGCATGGCATACAATGCATCTATCTTCATTTAATTTACCCCACCGCATCAACTTTAACTTGGTTACTATCGCATCTATGGCCACAATCTATGATATGATAGTCCAACGTGACACGTAGAATTTACTCTAGAGAAGAGCATACCAGTGTTGTTTGCTCTTCACAGGACGTACGTATCCCAGACTGCGCTCACTGAGTAGCTGGGCATCAATTTCCCATTCCAAAAGCCTTCATCACCGTGCTTCCTCATAAACAGCTGCACAATTGGCTGAAGCTTCAGAATTCGGCTCCACGCCCAATCTTCTCTATTTTCACCAGTCAAACAACAAAAAGATTGTGTGTTTTCCATAAATCCAATTATCAAACCAAGCTACACATGAATGAAAATTTAAGTTATCATTATTCTAATAAAATCCCCAATCTTGAAGATTCCAATACCATTTTCGCTTCCATATTATATAAGGTACTAATCGTTGGTTACAATTTACTTCAATCTAATTTTGGCCTTTAGATTAATCTAACGGTTTTATTAAGCCATATTAAAATAAATATAATTTGGATTACGATTCAAAACCCAGACATAAAAAATTCTACAAAATCCCAACCATAGAACCATTTATCGAACAAACATGTATTTTTAACAACAATAGAATTATTTTTAACAATTACGATATTAGTTTTAATTATACGAGTTAGTACATATTCCATTTTGTGATGTTAAGAATTATCATAATCAACATAAATGTTCATTTATAAAATAATTTCCTAATGATATCATGAACATCAATAATATGAACAAATAACATTAATAGACATATGTGATATTGGATCATACTGTTAACAATAAAATGATGTATTGTTAATAATCTATAAATTGAAACGTTGTCAACATAAGCAAAATAGTTAACCATATATATCTGATATCTCATATGAACTGGAAGCAGCCAATGAACGAACCATCACTGAAGCAATTAACACTAAAGTCTGAATATCAACAGTTAATAAATGAAGCTTCCAAACTTTGACATCAACTGCAGCGGAAAAATAAGATGGCGGATATATACGAAGCAACGACGACGGTTATCGAATCTATTCCCCCGTGAGTAACGATATCACCTTCGTCTAATGCAAATTTGTCCTGTCTGAAAATGGTATATGAATTAAGTGAAAATAGGGTAACCAAAACTTCATTTTGGAAAGAAGCGAATGTGTTGGACGACGTGAGAAAATAGAAAGGTGCAAAATGGGAGGTTCTGACACGGTTTGAATGCGGTAAAGAAAGAGTGGAAAATTAAAGCTTCACATTTTTATTTTTTAAATACTTATTAAACTAAGGGTAATGACTATTTATTACCCAAATCTTTTTCGAATTTTTTATTGGTCAAACCTGTTGAAATACTAAAAATTAGCCAAATGTTAACTTTCAGTTAGCAATTATGTTAGTAATATTGACTTGGAACCATGATACTGACTTGGAAGAGAAACATCAAGGTCAACATTCCACAATTTTAGTATTTTAACTAAGAAAAGAGTTACAAAATTATTAACGATGACGTAAAAATGGCTAATATTTTGATGCATTTCGAAATTATTTGGCTAATTAATATCATTTTAATATGTTTGGATAATATATAAGAATCTGAAAAAAGTTTGGATAAAAAACAGACATTACCCTTAAACTAATTATTAATTTAGAATATCGACATTTCTCTTTTAGGTTTTTTTCTTCTTGATTAATCTAATTATACCTATTAAGTTAAGAAACTTTATAAATAATTAGCTTAATGATTGAATCTAAACTGCATGTTATATGTTTATGTTTGGGTGGAGATAAACTCCATTTAATTGTATGCTTGACAACTTGAGGATTAATGAATGGCGGATCTATTGTTTGGTGGTTGCGAACATCTTTATCTATATGCTATAGTTTTATTATTTGCTTTGTAATAGGTAACCTATTGGTTAAATGGTCATAGAATGAATTGTGTTGATATTGTTATGTGGATGGGGAAAAGAGTTAACTCATGGCGATGAACACAAACTATAAATTAATAGTTTTTTGTTTCATGTACCAGACCTTCAAATTCGTAGGTTATGATTTTGTTTGTCTAATTCTCTTGCTTTTGGCTATCTAATTGACTAGGAAACACACAAAAAAGTACAGGTCTTATTGGATTTCTTAATATTCAATTTCTAACAATGAGCCTCTTTTTGACAATGTCTTTGACTCTCATCTTTTTATATCTAATTGTCTTTCCCTATGTTTCTTTTGTGAGCATAATTAAAGGCTTGTGTGTTCACATATGAATATGCTATGGATTTTAGGGAGAACAAGATGCAACATGAAGGCACAAAGTTAGTTTAACATTTGGTCTTCAAAGTGAGCTCCCATGTATTGAGCATTTGAGATCAATTTGGTCTTCATTACCCACTGTTTTGTCTAGCTCTACTGAAATTAACAATGAGGCATCTAAAGGCTCAACTTTTAAGTATAACTTCCGAAGTGCACAAAATACTCATTTGCTTTTTCTTTTATGCCTCGAGCCCTTGACTCATGTTAAGAATGCTCGCTATTAATTGCGGCACTAGGTCATATTTTGGTTTCTCTAAAAGATTCTACAACGACACTCTCATGCATGGATGCAAAATGGTCACAAATTCTATATCATATTAGTTTGTGCAAAATAAGTAAGGTTAATGTTGTATCGAGGGTCCTGGTTAATCTTCAACATGCTACTTCATATTGTTGATCAATCTCTAATGTGCCCTATATATTCTTTCACATTATATAATTTCATATCTATAACGTACCGTGATGAATAAAGATGGTAACTATTGAGAAAAAAATATTTGATTAAACTACATGAATGAACATTCTTTTTCTTTTATGATTAAGATTGATTTTGTGTGTGTAGTGGAAGAAAACTCTCATGTTGTCCTACATGAAATACAAAATAAATAAACACTATTTACTTTCTAAATATTGCTATTAGTTGTTTATATTTGTTATTCATTTCTATATATTTTTTATCTATATAAAAAAATTACATATTATAAATGACAACAACACATCAAAATATATAATAATCAAACTCTCTCGGCCAAGGGCCGGGCCCGGTGTTAGTTAGGGTATAGTATGGTATCTCAAATCCGTTAAATTCACAGCCTATATATAGATCTCATATTATGAGTAGCAGGAGTATCGTATGCTCCATGTTTACAACAACCTAACAATTATATGATAACTATTGATGTTAGGAGCGATATAGCCGGTTAGGTATTCAACCATTCAACTAACAAATAATCTATGATTGAAGGTTATGTCATCAACCGATTATAAGTTAGCAGTGTGGACGTGTGGTTATCAATATGCTAAAATGGTTACTAGTGTAATCGATGACCGAATATCGTGAAAAATTATTACAATAGCATATATTTAAACAGTAAGGATATTTTTGGGAGGCAAAGAGCAAGGATACTTTTGGGTATTTTAGCATAATTCCCGTATAATGTGGGATTTTAGTAGAAATGCTGTGTTAAGTTGGAGGGGAAAAAGAGAAATATGATAACCAGGTGTGTGTTAATCTTCAAAGTTCTAATACTAGGGGGCTAGTATATGTGAAATATTATAGGATTGTATTTTTTTTTTTATTCCCATTCAGTTATACTTATTTTCTTACAAAGGCAAAAATATCCTTGCTATTTTTCCTCCCAACTATGGTAAAGGCTTTCTCCGGTCATACATTGTCGAATCCAAATTGGATTAGGATTAAATGGATATTTTAGTGGATGAATTGGATTGGATTGGCGTGGAAACAAAATTGCCACATCTAATTCCATTGAGTCTAATGTATTTTTTTTTTCTTTTATTCATTTCGTCACTGTTAGTCGATGACCCGTCCGCAATAATAATCGTGGTCTGCTCTCTGTTTGCCATCTACATCACCAATGAATCTCTGAAGGACATGTCAATCCTCAATATATGTTTACACAGGGCTAGAAAAGAAGAAAATTGCTTTTAATTCTCTAACAAGAGAAGGGTAAATGGGTATTTAACCAATTTGAAGCGAAAAATACCACAACTAATGCAGTAAAAGACGTGATTTTATGTAAAAGTATTTTGTTGATCTAAAAGCGTAAACTCTACGTAGAAGCATTTAGGTGACCTAAATACGCAAAAGCCTAAGTTTTTGTAAGTTGTAATACACAATTTTGACTGCATCACAATACTAAACTTTTCAACCGTGTCAGAATATCATATCTGATGAAATACCACGTCATAAGTGCTATGGTACTGTGAAAACTGATAATTGTAACCAAATATCACGTTTTGGCAAGCAAGCATTCCAAACCATCCATACTTATAATTGGAACCATTATTTTTGACGGTTGGGGCAAACCATCGATTTCACTTTCAACTTACTCCAGTTTACAATAGGGTTCATTGATTACATAGTGATGAAGGCTGAAGCTCATAACTTCTTTCTGGGACAGGTGAATTTCTCTTCCTGGGACAGGCAGCTCTTAGGGCCGGGAGGGTTGTAATGCGATGGAGACGAGTGAGTAATGGCGGCAATGGCATTTGCATGAATTTTGTTTGGTGCATCATTATATTCGCAATTATGTGGAACTGGTGAAGCGCATCGACCACCATCAAGTCAATGAAACGAACATATTCATATAGCATTAGTTTTCGCATGCCAATGGAACTAATAATATGGGCATGTTGCCGTTTGGAGAGTGGTGGTGAGTGCTGCCGATCATGGCGACGTATTAGCCATGATTTCTGGCTTCGCCGCTTCGGTATACAATTGGTCACGCAAATGATGAGTTTGTCTTGGGAGAAGTCAATGACGAATGATGGTAAAATGTGATGGGATTACCTCCTATCGGTAGCAAAATTTAGGGGTGGTTTTTCATTTGTTTTCACTTTTCAATGAAAACATACAACACTTGCAAGTGTTGGGGAGTCCATTCGGCATCACAACGATTTGGGGCGATTTATGACACGTTGGATGAATTCGTTGTTCTTAATCAGTTCAAACCCACAAACCTTCTACGATACAAAGTAATGATGAGCAAATGGGACGGGTTGGGAGCAATTCTCTTTGTAAGCGAGCTCGCTTGATTAGAAAATATCATCTAACATATAAGAATAAGTAATGAACCTAACAAGTGAAGGATTAATGAGCCCTATTCATATGGATCATTCGTTCGCATGAATATCCAAGAACTCGCATGGTCAAATTAACATTTTTTTTGGTGAAATCAAACCAACGTATTTGATCATGACTTCTTGGTAAAAGCCTAACTGCCCTTACATTTGCATATAAATACCAGGTCTCGGAAAGAAATAACGATGGCATGTCTTCTCTCCTTCTCTCTTGGATCCTTTCACTCGAGCAATTTTTCCCCCTACTAGCACCGACGGATCTAGGGGGCGCCCCCAAGCCACGACCCAACCCTCCCTGTATCCAGAGCTAGTATAGCCTTGTAGATTTTTGATTTTAGGTATTCATTTCAGTGTTCGATGGGTTACAACCTAGTTCTCTCCACCTCTTTTCAAATTTGACTCAATGCTCTACTCTATCCAGGATCCGTCGTTGCCTAATAGTCGAGATTTTATCAAAAGTTAGCTGTAGAATATATATACCCCTCAAAATGTAACCCACTTAACCCTAGTAATTTTAGGGGCTGAAAGATCGAGTCCGCAGTTGGACTACCCGGCCCATTTCGCAAAACACCCAAAGGCCAAAAGCGTAGAGAGGTAGAATCTAATCATACCGCATTACCCCACTCTAAAGCCTAAACCGATTTATTTAAAAATCTACAGATGCAGCTAAAGATACTTAGAAAACCCACCAAAAGTAGGGCAAAAGAGGAATCAGGAAGAACATAACAGGAGACAGACAGACACACAAAACATGGGACCGGGTTGTGTTTAACTAGATACCCGGCCGTCCCCTCACCCACTCACAAATTGCTTAAACAACCAACTAATTACTAATTAACGTAAATGATTGATTAACTAAGAATTTAACGACTGGTAATGAAATGGATTAATTAGCAACAACACAAATGACGGGTGGGGTTACATAGCAAGACAAATTTAAACACAAAAAAACCGCAATCGCATTCCTTTCCCTCCCAATTCTCTCAACGAGTACCACGTACAAATTCAAATGGTTTGTTTTATATTAATTTTGTTGAACGCGATTCAAAATCTTTCAAACCAAAAAACGTCACATCTTGTTACCATTTTAGAGCATAAATGCTGTCCTATTATTTTAATTTAAACTCACCCAGCTTCTCCAGGAAAATTAACATGCAAAATTGCAAATACCATAAACATTAAACAATGGCAACAAAGTATATCTTTGCAGTAGAATCTGGAGCATTATGTCCAAGTTATCCTTATCTGTGTCGCTTAAAATTTGATTTACGTATTGTAGTGCTTAAATTTGTCATCACTGCCAGTGGCGGAGGCAGGATTTGAAACTACCCATGTCCTTTTTTCAAAATATAAAAATATAATTAATATAAATAAACAAATAGGCGACTAATACAATTGATGTTTGCATAAACAACTATGACGAATTTTCATACTCTCAAAGCAATGCAAAATACATTCGTTGTCTATACTCTTAAGTAAGCATATTTCAATGTATCCTATTAAACAATCATTAGCAAACTGATCGTCAATTCGACTTCGAAACTTGATATTAGTATAGTTCAAGCTAAAAATGTTTTTTCTACACTTACAGTTGCGACGGGTAGAATCAAAACTAGTTTCAGAAGCAAATAAACTGACGGATATGACTTACGTACTTTTGTCTCCATCATTATTCGAGATAATTCATCAATTTCTTTCAATTAATGAAATCTCATAACTTCATGATAATACTTAACAAGCTATTGTTGAATAATTATTATGAATAAGACAAATAAATTAATTATTTTTTATCAATTATGAAACAAGTAATGAGCTCTGATGTAGTAGCAATATCCTTACATTACTTGTAAGTATTAAGTACGTGGGTTTGTGGGGTATTTTTTACAAACCAAATATTACCCCTATCCCCGGACAAGGGCAATATAGACTAGCTCTGCCTATGATGACGACCGCTATTCATAACATGCACTATCCACCAAAATGAATATGCGATAAATCCAATGAATGAAATATTGATCAGTACCATCAAAATTTTCAAATTTAATATGGGACAACACACAATCGCCCTACTCATCCCCTCCCCATATTGAGGCAGCCATCAAGGAATGACAAAAATAATCATATCCAATGGATACTTCCTCATATTCGAGTTAATCAAGTATGGTAAAACTCGAACTTGAAGAATTTTGATAATCATATCCAATGGATACTTCCTCATATTCGAGTTAATCAAGTATGGTAAAACTCGAACTTGAAGAATTTTGATAATCATATCCAATGGATACTTCCATTCCTTGAGGCAGCCATCAAGGAATGACAAAAATAGTCATATCCAATGGATACTTCCTCATATTCGAGTTAATCAAGTATGGTAAAACTCGAACTTGAAGAATATATGTAAAACTCAAACTAAACTTTGAATTTGACGAACAAGCATGTTATTTGACTATAAAACTCCAATCGTGAAATTTCACATATACATATGTATTTTATTAAAAAATATATTATCTGTGCTAATGCATCTACACATAATATAATACGCCGAAGGGAAAAACAGGAGCCCCATTTCAAATTTCCTGCAACGAGAGTGAAAGTAGGAAGGATATTTTGGTCTTCACAATTACTTTTTTTTTATTCATTAAAAAGACACGTACTGGGATTCGAACCATGCCAATTTTAAAGAAAAGCAAAGATCACAACCAATCACACTAAGTACATTTGTTGTATCTTTTTAAATTAAAAAGATATAATAGCAGGGAGGAAAAAACC
Source organism: Linum trigynum (assembly GCA_964030455.1). Classification (NCBI taxonomy): domain Eukaryota; kingdom Viridiplantae; phylum Streptophyta; class Magnoliopsida; order Malpighiales; family Linaceae; genus Linum; species Linum trigynum. The sequence goes on from OZ034818.1 coordinate 7,835,270, forward strand.
CTTCCCCCATTTCAAATTTCCTGCTCCAGGAGCGTTTGTAGTAAGGGTAGAATAGGGAGTGTCAATTTTTTTACTTTCCTCTGTGGAACGGGCCAACTTACCATACACATGCGGATTTAAACGGTTCTAAGAGTGTGAATTCTTTTCTTTAACACCTTTTATTTCTCCGTGGTGATAAAATATATATGAAAATGAAAAAAACAATACTCCTTTTTATTGCTAAAAATAAAAAAAATTAACAATTAACTAATGCATGGTATCTAATGGGATAACTCGCTAACCATAAAATAAAAGAGTTGAATGGGCTTGACCTACACGGGATTTGGTCATCAAGTAAAACAAATGAACATCATTGGTTTGTCATTCTAAAACAAACTATTTTCTCTGGCATAATATATATTATGCTATTATTTTATATCTTAGTGGCTAAAATATAATGTAATTTAAATTTATTCAATGGTTCATCTCGACCAACCCAATTAGTCCAATTATTATCATTTCAAATATATATTATATAATTATTTGATATCATAATGATCAAATTATAGTGTATTTTATAGGGAATCGTTTGGTATTTGTTAGTAAAAAACTAAATAGAAAGATCTATTTGGTTATTTTAAACATTAAAACGATCGTAAATATTTTCAGTTCCTTTTGAATTTCTATGGTTTTATTCCCGAATAAGTGATGTGCAAATGGCGAATTGCAGTCATTTCTTTTCTTTAACTATTTTTTATTTCAAATAGAAAGTTTAAAAGTAAAGAATAATTAGAATTTGGCATGGATCGGTCAAACAGGCTGAATTTCAAGTTTTGACCCGTTTTGATCAAGTCTAATTTATAATCACATGGTTCCCTAATACCCGATAAAAATCTCAATCGAAACCAGTTTGGCAGGTGAGTCCGTGTTTACCACCATTTTCTAGGGATATGACAAAGGCGGTTCCTATCCCAAATCGTGTTGTTCGTTCTTGATTTCTTTAGATTTTATCATGGCCTGACAAAAACCAGAAAACACAATGCCGACAAGATGAAAGTTTTATAAAGCAAATTAATCGGCCAAAAGGCCGAGTAAAAGCTAGCAACGATTGTGAAATGCTCATTTCCCGAAAACCGACGGGATAGGTGATTTTTTATTCGATTTTCTGGAATTCGGTTTCTATAAAACTTACTCCACCTCATCATATTACCAGAAACAATATTGTTTCACAAGGTAACATGCACTTGATTTTGGTTCATAAGGCTGATTTTTGATTCGTTGTATCATTCATGTCTCTTTCCTGCTAAAATTCACTATTTTTATCACGTGCTTCCCAAAAAAAACTATACAACAATAAGCTATACACCCCAATATATTATCAAATTTCATACCTCGCCTTTCTCCGGCCAAATGGCCGGGTCCACGCTAGTTCCCATAATAGACGTAAGACATTCACTATTCACTCTCACCCGATCTCTATAGCAAGCAACCAAGAGAGGAAAAAATGTAAAAAGTTGTTGTTTTCGGTTTAATACAAGGTTTTTTTTTCCCTTCCTTTTCTCTTTGGTCTTTTTTAAAATTTGAACAAACCCTAAAAAGAAACTCAGAAACCTTAATAAAAAGCGAGCGACATGTCTTCCACATTCTCTACTCCACTCCACCACTAACCCACTCTCTCTCTCTCTCTCTCTCTCTCTCTCTCTCTCTCTTTCTCTCACTACCTTTCCTCTTTCTATTGGGCCCTCTGTTTCACCGGTGCCTGCAAATCCAGCAGAAGCTTGACTGTTTCCCCCATTTATTATTAAACCCTCCCTTCTCCTTCCTCTGCCTCTGCTCCCTCTCGCTTCCCACCACAGACTCCCTCTTTCCCTCCCCAATCTGTTCTTCCCCCACTTCTCCTATGGCTACCATGTCCGTCGGAGACCCGGATTCCTGGCTTCCACACAAGCCCGAGTTCACCTTCCCCTCCGAGTTCCCCTACGACTTCGACTCGTCCCCTGACTCTGACACCTGCGACGACGAGGACGACTTCTTCGCCGGTTTGACTCGCCGCCTCACCCAGCAACTCACCTTCAAGTCACCGGTATATTTCTCCCCCTCTTCACTCTGTTTTTTCCACTTCACTTTTCTCCTCACCGAGAAACTCACTCTGTTTTTTTTTCCCTTCTTCTTCCTTCACAGGAGAACCGGGTTGTGGTCGGGTCGCCCGAGTCCACGCTCAACGGGTTGGGGAGCATGTCGGTTTCCAGCAACGGCAGCCCCAACGGCGCCTTATCTCCTACAACTACTCCGGCTCCAATTGGTGCTAAGAACGACGCGTGGGATCTGATTTACGCCGCTGCAGGGCAAGTGGCGAGGCTGAAGATGTCTCAGGGGATTCCATCTGGGTCGGTTTACTCCCTCGGCCATAATACCCCTCAGGTAAGTTGTAAAGCTCCTCTCTGTCGCCAATTTGGGGGGGGGGGGGTAATTTTACTGTTTATGAGTTTCGGTGCTCAGTAATTTCTCTGTTTTGCAGATTCAGCAGTTGAGGCTAGAACAGGGGACTCCGAAGGGACAGTGGCCTTCAGTCTGGGAGAGACAACAACAACAACAACAGCAAGTGAAGGCCGCTGCCTGGCCGAAGCTTCCTCCTCCCCCGTCGCCGCCGCAGTCGCAGATCTCGTGCGGCGGTGGTGTGTATGACAACAGTAGATTTGTTGTCCGGCCTCCTCCTCTGTCTCAGGCTCAGGCGCAGGCTTGCTGGCCTCCACTTCAAACGAATCGCCCCCAGTACCCACATAATCAGACGGCGGGGAGTTTAAATTCGGGGACGAGGGCGGCGGCAGGGTTTGTGGGAGTTGGATATGGTTCTACTAATGGCGGTGCCGGTGCGAAAAAGGAGTGCGCTGGAACAGGGGTTTTCCTTCCGCGTAGATACGGAAACCCTGTGCCCGATTCGAAGAAGCAACCTTCTCCTGGTACCCACATTTCCTTTCTCTATTAGGGTTTCCTGGTGGGGATATTTTGAAATTCAAACGTTGACGTTTAGTGCGTTTGTCTCTATCATAGGGGTTATCGTGCCGGCGAAGGTCGTCCATGCACTCAACTTGAGTTTTGACGAGACGGCGACTTGTAACGGCCAGGGTCAGTCTCCAGGGTTTAACGCATCCTTCGCCGCTGATTATGGTAAAAAGCAATATTATCCCTCAATCTATTTAAATTTTGACTGTTACCTCTCTCGATAACTTATTGTTTGTCTCTGCCCTGTTTTAAATTTACAGCGACTCTGCTGGCAAGAAGGAACTCGATTTTGCAGCAGCAGCAGAAGAGAGCAATGCAGCCAGAAAGTGGGTTCTTCAGCCATGAAATTGGGAGGCTGCCTCAGGAGTGGACCTATTGATTCATTTCAAAGTGGATGTTCTTTTGTTTTGGGGAGAAGGAAGCAGAGTATAGCAACAAGAAGACGAAGAAGAAGGGTAGTATTAGTAGTAGGGAAAAAGGTTAAAAGGTGGTTTTTTTTTGCCGTTTAAGGTAACAGTAATAAGTTATTGCTTAGTAATAAGAAGGGCATTTTGTTGGGTGGGTTTTAGTTTGAAAAGAGAGGGGCTGAATAAGCAAAAATCAAGTTCCTCTTATCCTTTATTTTGGGGTTTGATTTTGAACCAGGCAGGCAGGATAGTGAAGATGAAGAAGAAAGATGGGTAATTCTGTTTGTAATAAAGTGGGGTATTATGATTAGTAATAAATAGTGGTGAGGGTATTATTTAATTAATTAATATTGGTTTGGGTGTGCTCAAAGAACTAGGGAAGGTTCTTTCTTATCCAAGGGGAAAAGAAAGAACCAGTAGGCTCTGTTTCTGTTCTCACTAGGTTCAAGGCTGCAAACTGTAAAAACCATGGGTTGCAGTTTCTGCAATTTTCTGTTTACTTTTTACTGTGACATTGTAATAGACGGGTGAAAAAGGAAAAAGAGAAAGAAGGGGAATTTCCTTGGGTTTGATATAATGAGTTTTGGCGTGTTTGGGTTATGCTGCTGCTTTTTCACTGCTCTTTGGCTCTCTTTGCTCTTGGCTTTTTCCCAGGCGAAGGTGTATAAAAGAAGAAGGAAGCAGTGGATCTATGTGCTGGGGTTGTAGCTTTTAATGCAGGAGGCTCTTTGACCAATAATAGTTTAATTAAGAGAATGGTTTACTACTGCTGCATGGCGAAGATTAGGAACACAGTGCCACGCTTAACCTAGGACTCTGTGTCGTTACAGTTGTGTTTACATCGGAGTTTGTCTTCGATCTCTGCACCCCAAAGATTAGGGAACTTCCCAATACAACTATTGTCTCAATTACTTTCGCAAGTAAGTTCATAAACACAGTACTTTGGCTCTGTGTCGTTACTGCTTCGATTAGGAATTGAAACCTGAGATTTCGACCTTCAACAATGATGACATCGAACACCGAACGAGGTTAAGATTTAACGAAATCATTGTTCGTTTTTTTGCTATCGAAGAAGGGGGCCGGGTGGGGAGGAAAATTAGAAAAAGGGTGGGCATGGGACGACTGGACGAGTGATGAAATGGATTGGAAATTAAGGTTTGCTTCAGCTTGAAGCATCCCCCACCATTGCGTAAAAGAGAAGTATAATCGAAAACCCTAAATTCCCTCTGCTCAATTTAACTTTATTTAGTTTGTTTACTTTGGATCCCAACAGTTGGAGTACAAGAGGGCTGAGACTGATGTGTTGTGAACAACTGGACGAAGGAAAGGAGCACTTTGCATTTGCGGTTTTGTGAGACGCAATTTCGACGCTGATAAAAGTAGATATTTTCTTATTTACTAAGCAAACGGAACTGCTTCTCTCACGCGCTTTTGTTTACCCGCCGAACTGTGTGGGTCCCACTTCCCTTTGCCTGGGCTTTTTCTTTATCCTTTTGGGCCACTTTGGACCGTTCGATTTGTTCAACCCCCACAGGCCGGCCCGGCCCCATCATCTCCTCCAGCTAAGCAAGCCAAGTTTCCCTTTTCCCGGTTCTTTCATTTTCAAAAACAAATTTATTACCCATCGGCCATCTCGTCACAAACCAAAACCGGAGATAGTCTATTTTTCAATTTTCTTTCATTTTAGTTTCATATATTTTTATTTCCGTTTCAATAAAATTTCGGGCATTTTAAATTAAATAAGCAATATGGGCGGTTTTTAGTATTTCAAAACTGTTGTTTGACCAAGTCAATGTTTCTATTCCATGGTGGGCCCCGGCACCCCTCTCTCCACCAAATCGCAAAACTGGATGAGATTCAGATTCAGATTCACAAGCCACGCCCAGCTCACAATGTCGTGCGACTGCGACGTGGCCTTGATATTTTTTAACTTAAAACTTTAATAAAAAATATTTGCAATTTACTACCAATACTTTCCGGCTTTACAATTTAAGGTACATATGTTCTTTTTAGGAAAAATTCTACATCAACAAATTATATGAAAGATTTCTGGTCGTACAGAGCAATTTGTTGTTTTAAATGAACTCTGAATTAAAAGTGCTAATGATATAGTAATGACTGATGAGACTTAATAAGTCACTCTCTTGGATTCCTAAAAGGAAAATAATGTATGGCAAAACTAATCACAACTTTGTACTCAATTACCTGATCAACACACTTCATAAAAAAAATATATGATCAACACAACTCTTTAAATTTGCATAACTTTTCGAGATAAACAAAGTCGCAAATTACGATCATTTGAAAGTTTTCAATAATTTTGAAACCAGATCGCGTCTGTTGGTACTTGGTATTGTGTAAATCACGTATGTTAGCAACCATCTTGTTCGAATCATGTTGGCAGCGAATCACCACAAGCATCTCCGGACACTGCTACGGACCACTCCGAATTTATATAGTTTGAGAATTTTTAGTGTAAGTGATGCAGAACAATTTTTTTTAGCGAGTTAGATAGTTTGAGGAGAAATCCCCATACCACTAATTTGTACCATATGACTTCTGTGCAGTTTTACACAAAAAATGTTCACTACTTGTACTACAGATAGGGAACTAGCGTGGGCCTCGGCCATTTGGCCGGAGGAAGATGAGGTCTGAAATTTGATAATGTAGAGTGTATAGCTTATTGTTGTATAGTTTATTTTTGATAAACACGTGATAAAAATAATAAATTTTAGTAGGAAAGAGACATGAATGATGCAACGAATCAAAAATCAACCTTGTGAACCAAAATCAAGTACCTGTTACCTTGTGAAATAATATTGCTTCTGGTAATATGATGAGGTGGAGTAAGTTTCATAGAAACCGAATTCCAGAAAATCGAATAAAAAATCGCCTATCCTGCCAGTTTTCGGGAAATGAGTATCTCACAATCGTTGCTAGCTTTTACTCGGCCCGTTGGCCAATTAATTTGCTTTATAAAACTTTCATCTTGTCATCATTGTGCTTTCTATATCCCTAGAAAATGGTGGTAAACACGGACTCACCTGCCAAACTGGTTTGGATTGAGATTTTTATCGGGTATCAAGGAACCATGTGATTATAAATTAGACTTGATCAAAATGGGCCAAAACTTGAAATTCAGCATGTTTGACCCACCCATGCCAAACTCTAATTATTCTTTACTTTTAAACTTTCTATTTGAAAATAAAAAATAATGAAAGAAAAGAGATGACTGCAATTCGCCATTTGCACATCACTGATTCGGGAATAAAAATATAGAATTTCGAAAGAAAGCTGAAAATGTTTAGGATCCTTTTAATGTTAAAAATAACCAAATAGATCTTTCTGTTTAGTTTTTTACTAACAAATACCAAAATATTCCCTATAATATACACTATAATTTAATCATTATGATATCAAATAATTACATAATATATATTTGAAATGATAAAAATTGGATTAATTGAGTTGGTCGAGGTTGAACCATTGAATAACTTTAAAATACATTATATTTTAGCCATTAAGATATAAAATAATAGCATAATATATATTATGCTAGAGAAAATAGCTTGTTTTAGAATGACAAACCCATGATGTTCATTTGTTTTACTTGATGGGCAAATCTCGTGTAGGTCAGACCCATTCAACTTTTTTATTTTATGATTAGCGGTTAACCCATTAGAATCTATGCATTAGTTTATTGTTAAATTTTTTCTTTTTAGCAATAAAAATGAGTATTTTATTTATTTATTTTATGAATGGGTCAAATCTTATTTCATCAAATACAATCTGTACACAATCCCACAAGGTTCAAAACTCGCAACCTAACTTCACACTAGATACAAGCAGAAGAGAGAAAGAAACTCAACAGCTCGAATGCTCAATCAAACATACAACTTCCTCAAGACTGCCCTTTGTACCACAAAAACCGAACCATTGCCAAATCTGCAAACTTAGGGTCTCCTGCTTCTTTTGCCTCCATCACTTCCTGCATTTTTTGACAAGCCCTGCCACTTCTAACTGCTTTTCACCAAAGACTCTCCTGCATCGTTCATGCCAAATCTCGCTCAGCACTAGGCACCAGAGAATCCTGCCCACCAAACATATGTTAAAACGCCTATTAGCCAAATCCACCGCCCCCCGCAAGTCCCTGGAAGTCGGAAGCCGCCATAGGGGAGGGAAAACAGTGCGCCAAACTTCCTACACATAGGAACACTGGAAAAACAGATAAGATTTAGTCTCCAACACTTGACCACATAACGAGCACAACCCTGCCACTTCAGTACTCCAGCGTTGCACAACATCCATAGTGTATATCGGCCCCAACAGAATTAGCCAAGTGATTACAGAGTTCTGGGGGATTCCTCCTTTCCAAACCAACTTTGACCACTCCACAGAATCTCCTTGTGGCCTAAAACTCTCCCTGACTCTACTGACCTTGTATTTATCCATCTGCACACCCTCCCACTCTACTCCTCTGCTGGTTCTGCTTAGTTTCCCCATTACCTCACTTCTCAGTTTTAGAATTTTATTCCACACCCAAGATCCACGAGTGTTCACTTCCCAAATGCTCAAATTTCTAAGGCGATACTCTTTTAACCAAGCTATCCAAAGCGTGTTTGTATCAGAAAGTATCCCCCAAATATGTTGAGTAAGACAGGCTTTGTTCCAGGAGCAAAGGTCCTTGAAACCCATGCCCCCTTCAGCCCTGGGTAAGGCTAATGTCTTCCATGAGACTTTGGCTCTTTTCTTCTTTTCAAAATCACTCCATAGAAACTGTGAGCATAGCCCCTCTATTTGCTTAATCACCTTCTTCGGCATGAGAATAACATTCATCCAGTACTATGTCATGCTTGCCAGCACTGAAATGACAAGCTCAAGCTTTCCTGCATATGTCAACAGCTTTGGCTTCCACCCCTTGATTCTTCCTGCAATTCTGTCAACCAGGTTCTTACAATCAGCAGCATAGAGTTTCCCCACGTTTAGAGGTAGCCCAAGATACCGGACAGGTAAATTACCTTCCTTAAAAACAGAGCACAAAACCAACTCCTCTTTCAAACTCTCAGAAACCCTAGCACTAAAGATTTCACTCTTACTCGGATTACATCTTAACCCTAAAACAAGGAAGAATTTTTCCAGCACCTCTGCAACCACAGAAACCCCTCCCACAGACCCCTTGGTGAAGATCAATAGATCATAAGCAAAACACAAATGTGTTAAGCTGATTCTCTTACACTGTGGATGGTATGGCAAAATGTCACGAGCAACTGTTCTGTTTAGCATACAACTAAGTACTTCCATGCTAACAGTAATCAGATAGGGGGAGAGAGGGCACCCCTGCCTCAGCCCCTTCCTAGCTTTAAACAGACCAGTTAATCCCTCATTAATACAGACAAAGAAACTAGCAGAATCCAAACAACCCTTCACCCATTTCATAAATTTACTTGGAATACCCATAGCAGTCAGAGTACAGAGCAGAAAATCCCAATCAACACTATCGAAAGCCTTCATTATGTCTATTTTTAAAGCACACCGGGGAGAAACATTCTTTCTGTTATACCATTTCACCACCACGGAGTATTGTTTTTGCTTTTTCATATATATATATTTTACCACCACGGAGAAATAAAAGGACTTAAAGAAAAAATTGACACTCCTGGACCCGTTTAAATCCGCATGTGTACGGTAAGTTGGCCCGTTCCACAGAGGAAAAAGAAAAAAAAATTGACACTCTCTATTCTACCCTTCCTACAAACGCTCCTGGAGCAGGGAATTTGAAATGGGGGAAGAGTTTTTTTCTCTCTGCGATTTTATGTTTTTAATTTAGAAAGATACAACAAATGTACTTAGCGTGATTGGTTATGATCTTTGTTTTTCTTTAAAGTGGTCATGGTTCGAATCCTAGTAAGTATTTTTTTAATGAATAAAAAAAAAGTAATTGTGAAGACCAAAATGTCCTTCCTACTTTCACTCTGAATACATAAAATTTGAAATGTGGTTTCAAGTTTTCTCATTTGGTTTTTATTTATTGGGCAGATTTCCTAGCATTTTTTCCCCTTGTTAGATGAGAATGATTATTCAGTCTGTTAAAAACTTGGATTGTCGAAAGATGCAAGAAGCAAATTTGTCAGACAGAAGAGGGTTTGGTCTTTGATTATGCTATATTTCCATCGTTCAAGTAGTGTTGTTATTCGTCATTATGATCTCCAGTATAATAGGTAATTTGCAGTGAGATTAGTTAGTTAAATAATTGGGTTCTAGATAACGTAACTTGCGGGGAAAAATATTATTTATTCGTTTGAAAGGAAGAGGAGTTAGTTAGTTGGATTAGCGACTTAATTAATGGTCTGAGTGAATTTATTAATTAACTAATCAATTACGTTGAAATAAAGAAGACAACAGAGGCAGGCAGGCAGGACCAAATGGATCAGGCTTTTGTGCTGTCTGTCATCAGCACCAGATGGTGGCCAGCCAACACAACAAATCACCAGTCTCTGTCGATCAAGTAGCTGGTCGTCGTACGAAGAATCCCCTAATCAATTGGTTTTTCTTTCCCGCCTTTCACAATCTCAAAACCTCCAACAAAGTTAACATAGGGTGTAAAGATCATGCTTGTTTACAATCATAGTAGTTAGAACAAGGTAAAATGGTTTTTGATTTCTCCCGGCGGACGATAAACCTAATCAGAGTAATTTTTCCAGAGATCGAGAGTCTCATTATACTTGAGCATAACACCTAATAGATCGGTGATTGGAATCGATCAGACGACAATATAACCTATTGACCATACATGCATCTAAGACTCGTAACACTCTCTAGCTTTTGTATATACGAACATGTCATATATCGACACCGTATGATCGCTATTAGTCTTTTAGATACTCAGCCTAAATATTTTTTTAAACTCAACTGACTTAAGTACCGACTAAGTTCGTCAGGTTTTCGAAACGAAAAGGGAAAAGAACCAAAGTTTTTTCAGATGAGAAGTGGGAAAAGAGAGAGTGCAGATTCGGTGATGCACCATTGGGGATCATAATGCGTAAGCAAAATCTCAGATCTCTAAAGATGCAAAGAAAGGCAGATTGAGGAAAAAAGCAATTTGCAGAGGCAAAGGACTAAAAGCAGAGAACGGGTGCATGCTTCCTATTTCAAATTTCATGTTAACTACGGAGGTACAGTATCAGTATGTCGATACAAAATATCGAAATTCTGAATACCGAATTATAATTCAAAATCAATCCCAACCCCTAGCTATTTTGGTATCTTAATCAGTATTATCGAATATCGAATACAAAATTAATTACCTTTACAATTAATAATTAAATATATAAATTAGATTTGATTGTTTAATATAGGACAAAGAGACTAAGCAAAGACTCTTGAGTTTGGCTAGAGCTAGGATATGGATAAGGAGAATGGAGGAGAGGTGGCATCTCAAATTTTTGTCATTGGTAATCTTTAATTTGACGAATTGGAGGCCGAGAGAAGACTAAAACTAGTGTTTGCTTTTTGGTGTTATGAAAATAACAATAGATCGGTGGTTGAGAGTCGTGTAGTAGTGAATGAGAGAGTCTAGTTGAGAGGATAAAATACATACTAGCTTATATTTTGGAATTGTTCGGTATTTCGGTATATACCGATCCCAATCCCGTAGTAACTTCCTATGGTCTGTTGTACCTGTGCTCAAGCTTAAAGCGAAAATGGAATGGAAGTACCTATCTATTCCGAAGAAATAAGGTGGATTGGGACCGAGGGACCTCACTACCTGGAACTATGCTTGTGTCTTTAGGCAGATTTGGGCGATAATACTGTAGCATGGCTCACTGTGGGTAGCTTGGATTCAGGAATATTAGTTGAAAGGTAGGGATTTCTGGGCTGTGATTCTGTGAATGTGAATGGTTCCTGGAATTGGAAGAAGTTGCTGATACTTCGAAGTAAGATCCCTAACCTATTTAGTTTGAACAATGGCTTGCTTCTCTGGAATAACAATGCTATGCCAAGATACTCTATAAAGTTGATCTGGGAAGTTGTTAGGCCAAAGCAAAATACAGTAAGATGGTATAAGCTTCTCTGGAAGGGGACTACTATCCCTAGAAATAGGTTTCTTGTATGGCTTATTATTCGTAACAAGATACAAACAAAGGACAAGATGAAAAAAAGAGGATTTGCAGTTTCAGATCATTGTTTCTTTGTGATCATCCAGATGAGACAAGGGATCACTTGTTTTCTGTCTGTCCCTACTATTATTCTATCCATCAGCTGCTGTTGGGTAAATTTAGTTCTTTCTTGCCGCAAACATGGGAGGAGAACCTTGACTAGGCTATTAAGAAGTTTGGAGCAAATTCGTTGTGCGCAATGACAGGACGATTGATTTGACAGTCTATGGTGAGTCATACTTGGAGGGAGCGCTGTTATAGAGCTTTTGGTATCAGCAAAAAGTCCCCTGAAGCTCTGGTTTCCATGATAAAGAGTGAAATTAGAGTGTTGGTGCAGGACCCAAAGGAGATTGAAAGATTCTGGCCCCCTGATTCTTAGATTGCCCGGTCTCTTACCCGGGATTGCTATGTTTTTTTGGTTCTTCTTTGGTAGTTTTACACTATTGGTTCTTATATATAGAAGTTTTCCCCCTCATGTTTGGTTATTGTTGGTAGTATGTATTGTCGGTTCCTTATATCTTCAGGTTCCATTCCCCCTTGCTGGCAAGGGTGTTGCCAGCAACACTTTTTGATTAAATGAAAGTATACCGATTCATAAAAAAAAGTTTTTTTTATTAACTATCGTCGGTTTGTTATGTAATTTTTATTTCAATGTAGGTGTGACATTTTTATATTTATATAGCATATGTGTTTCCTATTACACTTTCAGAATCTACAAAATTAATTAATCCAAACTGAATGAATTTTCTAATCTATTAATTTTGTTTATCTTAAACAAATGATAATTTGAAAAAAAGGAAATAGAAAAAACATCACGTACACAAACATTAAAAATGCCTTTCATTTTTATCATTTTTTATTAAAAATATAATTTCAAAACTAAGTGGGAAAAAAAACATCAAATGTGGGATGGAGCTCACTCTCCACCCATTTGCTCTTTCATTTGCTATTTCACTAAGACCATTCACATTCATGAAATACTATTTCTATTTCATATGTGGCATCTACTGTCACATGAGCAACCTTTTCAATTCCACTACATACCACTTCATTTTGTCTACATCCATTAAATACTCAATCTATTTCATATGGTGGGTCCAACTTACTTTTTAATATAATTATATATTTTATCTAACCTATATTATTTCAAATCAAATAAACAAATGAAAATAAAAAAAGAGCACAACATGGGAAGAGGGCCCCACTCCCCACCAATTTGCTATTTCATTAGATAGAACTGGTTGTCAACCCGCGGGTCGACCCGCGGGTTGACCCACTTTGACCTTGATCCGGTGAGAAAAACGGGCCGCACGCACCCGCCGGGTCGACCGCCACAAGGTACCGAGTTGGAGGTCAAATTGTGTCATTTTTTTCTTTGTTTTGTGAAATGCGCCTATTTTCCGATTTTTCTTTTCGCCTAACTCAATCTTTGGAATCCTAAGTTGAACATTTGAATATTAATATTATATATGTGTGTGTGAATTTTCACTATATGTTGAATCTAAGTACGAAATGTTATTTTGGTGTAATATTATATGTTATAACTCATATGTTAGATGAGATTTGATATAATTTATCAGGATAAGTACAATATAATTACGCTTTTCATATTTTTGGGCTAAACCGGGTGACCCATTAACCCTTGACCCACTAGCTCAACCGGGTCCGGGTCAACCCGCGGGTTGACAACCTTGGATTTCACTTTGTGAAATGGTCCCCACAACTATGAAATATACTATTTGGGTGCCATGTCATCAGAGAAATGGGTAGATGGCAGACGTTGAGATGTTCTAAGTGAAAGATCCCACTTTGTGAATTAGGCACCACAACCATTGAAGAGGCAAATGAAAATATGAAATGCCACATCAAAATGGAATGGGCCTTTGACAGGCGCAGGGAGAAGCCCAAAAGCCAATTCCCTTAACACTATGTTCATTTGGAAAGGAAAAGGAGAGGAGGGTTCGGTTTAGATAGCGTCACAACCCTCATGGGGGTTGTGATTTTCACTTCCTCCTTCGCAGCCATTAGATCCACCCTCTCTCTTGGTTTTTCAAATTAACGGTTTAGATTAAATGAAGGATATTTTTGGAAGAGAAAAACTTACCACACAGGATCCTTTCTCATTTTCTATATAATCTGATTTCCAAAAAAAAAAAAAAAAAAACTCTTCCTCTCTCCCCTCTCTCTCTTTCCTCTCCCGAGAACCCTAACTACTCTCTGTCTCTCCCTCCCGTTGTCATCGCCGCCGCTGCCGCCTCCCCCTCCCGTTGCCACCGTCGTCGTCTTTCCCTCCCGTCGCCACCGCCACCATCTCTCCCTCCCTCCGCAGCCATCGCGTCCTCCGCCTCCCACCATCGCAGCCGTCGCGTCCTCCGCCTCCCACCATCGCAACCCTCTCTCCTCCCTCCAACTCCTGTCACCGCCATCTCTCTCCCGCCGTCCTCCTCAGCCGCCGCCGCTAGGTAACAACCTCTCCCCTTCCTTCTCCTTTCCTTAATTTTTTTCCAGATCTGGGATTTTCCAGATTCCAGATCTTGTTTTTTTATGTGATTCTCTAGTGGTACTGATTTCTGTCTAGTGGTAGCGTACCAGTACTCAGTGGTAGCGGTACCAGTGAGTAGTGATACTGATTTCTGTCTAGTGGTACGCTACCAGTGGTAGTGGTATCGTACCACTATTCACTGGTAGCGGTACCAGTGGTAGTGGTAGCGGACCACTACTCACTGGTAGCGGTACGAGTGGTATTTGTAGCGTACCACTACCACTAGTACGTACCACAACTACTGGTAGCGTACCACTAGATGAAAATCAGTACCACTAGCACACCGACAGAGTGATTTTTTTGCAGTTGGCCGGAGCGAGTCTGATTGGAGGATTTCACCGGAAAAATTCGTCGGCCAGAGAAACTTTGGTGGTCGGAGTGAAGAGGTTGCTGGAAAAGAAAGAGAGAGATATAAGCGTATTAATTGTAGGATTTGAATTAAAAAAGTATTTGATCTGGGTTTTTAATTCCCAATCTGTAATTAATACAAAAATAAATAAATAATAAATTCTGTTTTTTTTTTCATACCCAAATTGCCCTTGGATGTGAATCTCACATCCCTTAGAGGGATGTGACCGTATCCCACCCCGGGTAGGAATTGGGTGGAAAACAACATTTCCAAGGAGCTTTCCCCGGTTTCTGAGATTGAGAACAGTAAGGGAGAGAGGAAAATCAGACAAAAAAAAATACTGTGCTACTGATCTCTCCAAAATGGAGAGAAAAGGAAGGAAAGGTGTTTTGGTTGCTTATGACTTTTATTTTACATTTTTTTTTCCTATTGACTTGTAAGTTGTTGTAGCAGATTTGCTTTTTTTTTTCTTCATGTAATTAGGTGTGGCTATAACGTGCGAATAATGTTTTAGGAAAGATAATTGTCCTTAATTTTAGAAAAAGATAGTTATGATTATTAAAAAATATCTATATATTTAATGTTTCTTATAAAACTATGGTACCACTATTAAATTACGGTTTTGAGCAAAAATATTAATCTTTGGCTTATTCGGTATATGCAATGGTTCGGTATGGACTACACCAAACTCATGAGAATAGTGGATCATTAGTGAAAGTCGTATTAGAATAGTTGAATAAATTTAATCAATTTAGAATGCTTGATCAATTATATAAATTCTCTATTTTTAAATAATTTATGTGGTTAAATCACGGTTTTAGAATAAAATACCCAACCACTAATTTTTTTCCGGTACAATCTCTAGTGCGATTTAGAAATAAAGTACAAATTTAATTCACAATTCATAAGTTAATAGAATATTAACATACAATCAAATTATTTTATTATTACATAACCAATTAAATAACATATTTATCACAATTCCCAATGCACACTTTCCTTCCCAGTTTTCTTCATAAAACAACATTTTCCTTCCAATTTCCTTCACCTCCAAATCTCCCCTCCCCTCCTAATTTTCCTTCACCTCCCCTCCTTTTCCTCCCTTCCTTCGGAAACATAGTGTTAGTCTAAGCATTTTGATATCAATGGTACCGCTACTTTGAATTCTCGTATTGATGCTACAGTATGAGCTATTTACCTTTTTGTATTGAAATTGACCATAAAATTGAATCATTTTTATGATTACTATCTCACATTCATATTCATATGCATTAATTCAAGAAATTTATAAATGCTATACCAACCCATGAATCCCGCCACCCATCTCTCCGAGTCCCATAATTTGAGCTGCCAAAGTCAATTTATTTTGAGAAAGACATACATAAAAAAAGAAAAAAAAAGTTGGCTTGTCACCACGTACAATCAATCCATGAAGAGTGAGCTATGCTAAAGCTATACCTAACCTAAGAACCTCTTTTCACCCCACCCTTCACAAATTCAAAACCCCCTTTTTTTTCATCCTCAAACTTGAAGCAAACCCTACTTTCTGATTCTGTTATTCAAGGGTTGTTTTAATGGCCCAGCTGATTTGGATATGTATGTGATGCAACTGTTGGGAATTGGAAGGAAGCAACCGCCAATTATGGGATCAAAGCACGAATGAATGTCATTGCACATGGGAATATGGAGGGTGAGAGTCCTCAAATAATATAATGTTTTAGTTAGCTTGCCTTGTAGAACACATGTGATGTGATTACCACTCATGGCTGATGCTTCTTTCTGTAATTTCTTTTCAGTTCCATGTGATCTCCAGAATCTTATTTTCAATCGTCTAGGGTTGAACTTGATTGTGTTCATTGTTCTTGCACAATAAGTCAACACCCTTTTGTTATTGGCTAAGTTAAAAGGAAGGAAAATCTCCTTATCTAGGCTACGAACGAATTCAATGAATAATTTACAAGGTGTTTTGTTGAAAAATAAATAAAAACAAGGGTTAAATGGCAAAATATTATAAATCTATCAAGGCAGATTGAACTAAAATCTAAGTCAATATAGGGGTACATCTTTAGTTTGAATATAGATGCTCGGTCTTCTTGAGTTAGAGCACATACCAAATCGGTCACCAACACACTTATCTGATTGATCGAACAGTTTCTCTACCTCTTTCCCTACCAATCATCAAAATGAAGACTTGCCTGTATTATATGCTCTCCCAAGTCCCAAATGACCAGTTGTTTTGATTGTCTGCTACAGTACTGAACTATGAATGATTATTTGTTGGTGCTCGAAACTCTATTGTTCATAAACAAATGGTTAATATACGTGACCCTAAAAAATTGGGTCTTTTCATTCCTAAAAAATTAAAAATAAAAAAAATTGGCCGATCCCCTCTTTACTCGACATGGAAGAAGTGCAATCCATCGAGCTACATAATTTCATTTCTACAAGTTAATCCATTATTGTACATTAGATTATGTTTACATAATCATGGTGAGCATTACGACTATTTTAAATCCAAATAGAAAATCCTGCAATCCGCAGTACTCAAGACGAAATGATTCCCCTGCATTGAAATTTAAACATTATACCAAACAAGACAATTTGGAGGGCCATTCCATGATCCAAGAATCCTGCAAAGAGTAGTTAGTGGGTTCACTATCATTTTGCCAGAATCATGCTTGCTTGCTTGCTCGCCTTCTCATTTATCTACTCATTGCATTGCTTTTTCTTTTGGCATTCTTTGGTGGGAGCAAAGCAATGCAATGATGTCCTCGATTTTAATCTAGAAGGCGGCCTTGTCCCCGAGAGTTTTGGGCTCCTCGGCCGAAATTGGGTTCGGGGCTTCTATTGTTGAACCAATGGGCTCCTTTGTCCTTTCAAGTCCATTTGGTATCAGTATATTTCGGCAAGGCTCGCCAAACTGCGTGGGAGACGGCGAGACGCCCCCGGCCTTGCTCAAAGTCAACGTGGCTTGGACCAATGAAGCCATGTGTTATGGCCAAACCTAGGGCTGAAAGTTTGATACCGGTATTTGGGATATATCGAAGACCGTACCGAATTTGTCTATATTTGGTATTATCAAATACACGTATTATTTCGTGGGATTGAGATTGAGATTGATTTTCAATTGTTATTCGGTATTAGGGATTACGAGATTGGGATCGGTATACCGAAATATAAGCTAGTGTGTATTTTATCCTCTCAACTAGACTCTCTCATTCACTTCTACGCGACCCTCAACCACCAAGAGTGTCATTTAATTATACATGAATCATTCCATCACTATTTCACACTAGTATTAGTCGTCTCTCAACCTCCAATTCCTCAAATTAAAGATTACCAATTACAAAAACTTGTGGTGTTAGCTCTAGACAACTCAAGACTCTTTGCTCAGTCTATTTACCCTAAATTAAACAATAAAATCTATTTTATATATTTAATTATTAATTAAAAAGGTAATTAATTTTGTATTCAATAATATCGATTGGGATACCAAAATATTTAAGGATTGGGATTGGGATTGATTTTAGGGTGTAATTCGGTATTCGAGATTTCGGTATTTGGTATTAGGATACCTATACCATACCAATTTCCACCCCTAGTCAATACTACGGTGTCGCTGTAAAAAGTGCGGCATCGGATTATCACCTATGCAGTATGGAAAATGGCGGATTGTGCTCTCTCGCAGCCCGGATTGTGTGGAGCACAAAAAATTAGGGATTCGGTTCAACGGATGGACGCTGAGAAGTGTGTGTGGATGAGGCTATGGGGTTTCCCAGCCATAGCTTTATCTCTTCTTGCGGCTTCAATATTTTTTTATGTTTATTATTATTATTATTAGAAAGGAAAAAGAATACAAAAATTATAAAAATTAATTTTATTTCGCTCTGCTCGCTGACGATGGCAAGTGAGCTGGCCTTTGACTAACGATCAACTCCGTTGACTGTCCAATTTTGATGGTCAAACCGGCCTCCGAGCCAAATAAGGAAGTATGGTACATAGTTCAAGTCAGAAGAGCAATTCTCGAAACCACGGATCAAAGTAAAAAGTTTGTGTATAGTTTGGGCCAAACTAAGGTATTAACTCTAAATTAAAACACATAGTTACATTACATAGCATCACACAACTAAATGCATAACTCGATAAATAATCGAACTGCTGATAAAATGTTTTTTTAGCCACTAAATAAACAACCTTGTTGACTATTATACATGCAAGAAGTAAAATTACATAAAAAGGAAGAAAAAGTTGGTATAGCCATCCGAATTTCTTCAAGTGGTGCACCACCAAAACAAGATAGTATTTTCCCCGGTAAATACATGGTTTGTAATCGTAGCAAAATCTGACTAGATAAGCTCGTATGGTATTTTAGTGGTATAATTTTGGTTGTTAAATTAAAATAAAATAATACATTTCAACTAGTATTATATCATTATAGTACCACCAAAATCGATCAACATTATCGAAGATTGTCAATTTAACTATCTTAAATGGAGTGGTATAATACTTTATATTAATTATCTACAATATTAATCTACAAATATATTATAGCAGAGTTGGAGGCAATTTTTAAATATTTTGAATTTTCTGTAACGAGAGCAAAAGTTGAAAGGGTAATTGTGTCTTCACAAACATTTTTTTTTTCATTCATAAGAAGAAAAAAAAACATCAATCTTGGGAAACGAACCATGGTCTTTCTAAAAGAAGACAACAAGCATTACCCGTTACACTAAATAAATGTTTTGCTTCTTTTTAAATACAAAAATTGAAAACCTAAAATCTAAAATTTATATGACTTTTCCACTATTGTTAGCTAGGCCACTAACTCTTTTTTTGTTATTGGATATTTTAATTTTCATATTATGATTATTTTAATTTGAGTTTATAGTAAATTTAATTTATGTCCTCTTATAAATGGAGAATAATTATAAAATTGCAACCCAAATATCATTAATTCGAATATTGCATATTGAATTGCAGTACTGAATGTGTAGATGTGATGTAGAATTCTTAAATTGACATAGATTTTTAGAACTATTAAAGCAACAATATTGCTATGCAAACTGTAAGTGACCAGTTTTTGAAAGTTTTAGTTTGGTTAATCGTTAAATCCTAAATTTCTTGATAATATGGCATGATTAGAAAAATGGACGAGTTTAAAAGAACACAATTTATGAATAACAATTTTTATAGATGTTTTCAATAGGGTAGTTGACTAGATCATTCATAGTTTAATATGAAATAACGCAGTACAAGACAAATCATGAAAGTCGATTGGAGTTTTCATGGACGCGTTGATTGGATCATGTGCATTAGCAAGATAGGTACCACAAGATATGTTTGATTTTTTTTTTGTTGTGTGAATAAAGACTGTCCTTCAACTAAATTTAGAGTATCTTGGTTGATAAATACTTTTTTCATTGCATAGAGTATGGATGGAAAATGTTATTTCTTACTAAATTTGTAATTGTATTGTACATAATACTTTAAGGTTTAGATATTGCTATATACAGGGACAAAGCCAGTTTAGGAGAAGGGGGCCATGGCCCCCCTAGAATTCTGAGAATCAAAGAATAAGTAAGATGTGATTGTTATTGTGATAACTAACTAGCTTGTGGCGAAATGGTTAGAGAAGGAAGTTAGTCTCATTGTTGTTGAAATTGTGCTGGGTTCGATACTCACTCTCATCCTCTATTTTTGTATTTTCCTCATGTAGTTTACTCAGTTTTTATGTCCTTTTAAACGTTTTTCCTAAGTAAATACATATCCCATTCCCAATAACTTTTCTAGGTAAATATTAATTTGTTTAACTTTTTTTGGTAATACTTTTTTATGTTTGCCCCATTTATTTGCAGTTAATAGATATAGTTCTTTGAATATTCATCCTCTATTTTTGTATTTTCCTCATGTAGTTTACTCAGTTTTTATGTCCTTTTTAACGTTTTTCCTAAGTAAATACATATCCCATTCTCAATATTTTTTCTAGGTAAATATTAATTTGTTTAACTTTTTTTGGTAATACTTTTTTATGTTTGCCCCATTTATTTGCAGTTAATAGCTATAGTTCTTTGAATATTAAAAACAAATTCATGCACAATTGATAGTTTATTCATGATAATATTTACACATAATTTGTATTATCTTTCTATACTAGTATAGTGGATATGTAGTTTTCACTGTGAAATATAGTGTCGTTACATGATACAAGATAAATCGTATGTTGAGGTTCACGTGTATAATCAAATCAAATTATTTAATTACATGGAATGAGTTGTGCTGTAATTTTAGATATATTTTATACAAATATTGTGTTGCGAATAGAAGAAAAATCCCGCCCCATGTTTTCACTGTGACGTATAGTGTGGTTATATGATAAGTGATAAATCACATGTTAAGGTTCACGCTTATAATAAATCAAATTATTTACATCGAATGAGTTGTGTTGTAATTTTAGATATCTTTTATACAAATATTGTGTTGTGAAAAGAAAAAATTTCGGCCCCCCTTACCCAAAATTCCTGACTCCGTCCCTGGCTATATATGTATTGTTTCTCAAGCAAAAGAAATAAATATTGATTAAAGGTTATCATCATGAGTTTCCTATTTATGCTTTTTCAGACAAATTCTTTTTTTGTTATGTTAATTTTCTTTTCAATTATAGGCAACTAAGTGACTACATCATTAAATAGACAAGTTATGAATGGTTATTCACAAGTGTTATAACCAAGTTGTGACACCTCTACCGGGCGACTGGTTGGACTAGGTTCGACCAAAGTCGTGCTCCAAAACGGGCTCTACAAAATAATGGGTATGATCTTTAGAGAGGGAGAAGAAGAGTGAGGCAAGGGGGAGGGGGAGAGAGGCAAGGGGATGGTGTGTGGATATTGAGATAAGTATGTTTTTTTAATGGAATTTGAGTATTTGAGTTTTTAATGGATATAAGTTAGTACATTCTATTTCAGTCACTAAATTTCTATCTTATGTAAACTAATTTTTACCCCGACCCATTGGTCGGATTTCTTTAGATTACCCATTCATTGGTTGGGAGTGGAAGTGAGAGTGAAAATGGGAGAACATCTATTTTGAGATAATTGTATATTCAAAATATTGATGCAACATTAAAGTTACTTTAGATTACCCACTCATTCAGTGAACCATGGTGAGTACACGTGCTTCTACATTCTCAGTTAGGGGTGAAAGTTTGGTTTGTGGTTAATCAGCAAACCACACCCAACCTCACATGATTTGGTTAACCACTAACCACAATTTGTGGTTAGCAAAGTGATGATTTTCGTGGTTAGTGGACCACTAACCATAGTGGCTAAACCGCAAAAACCACAAATAACCACACCATCTCATAAACATTTAATTCACAACTTACCAAGCTCAACAATTCTCACAGGCCATGTCTAAAAATAAATGAGCATGTATGTCCATGAGCCCATCCCCATTCCCACCAATGTCTACAAATTATTTTATTATTTTAATTTATAAAAATTTCAAGTATTCCAATTAAATAAGATAGAATAGAATGCATCTTATACTGTAACTAACTTTCTTTTGGAACTTGTTTATGAAAAAAATATTATAATGTAACCATGACTTTTCTTTTGTATATTCTTGTTAAAAAGATGGCACATTTAAATAGAAGGCAAAATTTGTTTTGTTTAGTATATTAAAAAATAAATTTATGTGGTTAACTGCAATTAAACCGCACCGCACAACAGTGATTAATGGTTAACCACTAACCAATGTGGTGTGGTTTGTGGTTAGTGTTATCATTGTTTTATGCTTGTGGTTAACCACAAAATATGGTGCGGTTAATTCCACCCCTACTCTCACTCATTATATGTATGTCTTTTTTCGGTTGAACAATCGGTCTTTTTCTTTCGTCGCATTTGTTAATTCATGAATTTTCGTGCATAATTCGCGCTTCATCTAAAAATTATTGCAAATCTTTTTCGAATTCCTCCAAGTACACATGTTTAACGTCAACTTCACTTTCATATATTTTGTAGATATATAAATAGACAAAAAGCTTGTTTAGTGTTATTAGTTATGACCAAAGTTGTTAACCTGATTACAATCGTTGAATCCTTCAAGCAAATGGATTAAGGGTCGATGGTCGAATTGAATTACCTTCGTTTAGCCAAGCTTTACCGAGATGTATGAAAATTTTTATTTGTTCCACTTGTATGGTGCTTAGATATTTATGATAAACATAGGTCCAATGGCATTTTAATATAATTCATTCATTGGGATGAATTGAATTTATTGGTACTTTTTTATACTTATTTCTCCCTTTAGGAGTGACGCTTTAATTCTCAAACTCTTCCCTCTTTCTTTTCCTTTTATATACGTTCTTTCCTTCTTTACATTTCTAGGTCTCATATTCAAGTCTCAATATTTTTTACATTTTTTCTCCAATTCAGTTTCAATAGCATATACAAATGAGGAACTTGACTTCTGTTGTCACACTCGCACAAAGTATCAGTCCAAACACAAGTTCCTCTTATTTTTATTTTATTTTTTCTTTGCATGAGATGACGTCGATTGGCTCAATGAATGTGCGGCAAGAAGAAAAATGGAATTGACTACGGACAGATTATGAAGTCTTCTGAGATGTTTGAGACTCGTATAGTTTCCCGTCAAACCTAAATGAAATAGAAGAGACGATGAGATTGTCAAACATGGGTTGTTGATCTTCACTGATGTATGGGTATGTGATAAGAAAAAGCACGACATGACGACGAAACTATGTATATAATTTTTGAAAACGACTTCATTTTGAAGTGGCCAGGTGCTCGAACCAATTTATCGAATCAGTTGGATTTATCAATTTGATTGGGGTTTTCTGGGTTTAACTGAGCCCGATTAGATAACCAACTGAGAGTTCAGAGCCAGGTTAGATACTCGGGTTTGAGCATAATTGGTTCAACTGACTGATTCAACTCGGATTGACAATTATGGTTATGACTTAGGTAACTAGATCGTGGAGCAAGAGCGCGAGAACGTCAATTTTTCAAGAATTCTATATTGAAAGTGTTGGGGGAACGAGCATGGGCCAGCCCAGAAAGGAAAAGCCCAAAATGAGTTATTATGGACCGGGGGCACGGGCCCAACCGAAGGGACAGAGAAAGTCCATGAGGGCAGGAATACTGGGCCGAAGGGCGCCCAGACTTGAGCCTGGGCGGCTGAAGACAGCATGAGAGACAGGTGGGACCAGGCCCTTGGCGAAGGGCGTGTAAGACAAAAGCGAACAAAGGTCGGAAGTGTACGAAAAGCTGAAGAGATGATGTCATGCGCCTTCGACCTCTGACCAACGTGCCAGATGGTCGAGGCGCATGAGCCAGGGGTGTACGATGCATTTATGGCGGGTCTGACACAGGGCGAGAGCGACGTGTACCGGTCGATCTCGCCTCAGGTATAAATAGTCGAGTAGGTGAACCTCATTTACTCAGTTTTGCTTCTCTTACTAGAATCGTTCTATCACTTCTCTCTCTAAAAAGTAGTTTCTGACTTGAGCGTTGGAGTGCTAACGGACCAACTAGGTCCGCAAGGCGCTTGGGTGAGTGCAGGAAGGAAGGCCGCGCGGAGAAGGAGAGCATCCGAGGCGTGAAGTACGCGAGGGAGGTTACCAGGCATAAACAATTGGCGCGCCAGGAAGGGGGGTATAACCATCGGGCGCATGGAGACTGCGGGATTAGGAGAGAAGGACGGAGGGGCTGAGCCTCATGAACAGGGGACGGAGGTGACGAAAGAAGCGGAAGAGCATGGGGGGAAAGGGAGCCCGAGAGTTGACGAGAGCGTGCAAGCAGAAGGCGCCGCGCTCACCAAGGAGGAATTGCTTCAGATTATCGAGAGCCAAGATCACGCGCTCGAAATTTTGAAGAAAGAGGTTGAGGCGCTCAAGAGGAGCGGAGGCGACCCACACACGCCTGGATCGAAGAGAAAGGAGCGAGACGAAGAAGGGGAGGGGGCGTCCAGCCTAATGAGGCGCACTGAAGAGATGGGGCACCTGACCAGACACTTGGAATCAGATTATGACGACTACAACGGATGGGCACAGAGACGTGCAGGAAGAGGTTGGGGAATTCGACAGCCCTTGGCCAGGAGCGTTCTCGCTGAGACACCGAGCTCGGTCATACCGGCATTACCAAGTTATGATGGGACGACCGATCCAGAAGACCACTTGAACAATTATTTCACGAAGATGCAGCTGTATAGCAGCTCGGACGCCACGATGTGTCGGGCGTTCCCCTCCACGTTTACAGGGGTGGTGTTGGACTGGTACCACCAACTAGAGGAGGGACGGATCGATTGTTTTGAACACTTCGCTTCCTTGTTCTTGTCAAAGTTCGCTAGTCGGAAGCGCAGGACCCTTACGATAAGCGCCTTGTTCAAGGTACGTCAAAGGGAAAACGAGTCGCTTCGTGATTTTTATGAACGATGGATGTCGGTAGCCATGGCGGTAAAGGATGTCAAGCCTCCCGTCTTGGGGTGTTGCCTGGATGAGTGTACGACTAGTGAAGAGTTGTGCCGGGCGCTTTCCAAGAGGGACGTGACGTCCACTGAGGACCTCGATAGAAGAGTGCAGAAGGTCATTATGTTGGAGGAGACGCTTGCAGCTCGAAGATTTGACAGGCGCAAAAACAAGGCAGAGGAAGGAGAGGGCTACCGACTGCCGGCGCCGCGCCTGCCAATGGCGGCGCCCAGTATGCCGTTCCAAGGGCGCAGGATGGAGATTCAGAGGCCTGTGCTGAAGAGTGCGGGGAGTTTCACCGAGCTAAACGACACGTTGAAAAACGTGTTGCAATATGTGAAGGATAAGGGTTACCACCTGAGGTGGCCTGGCCCCATGAGGGGGCGCCCGAATGAGCAGAATTTAGACAGATACTGCGAGTTCCACAGGGAGCGGGGGCACCACACCGCGGATTGCTATCAGCTGAAGTCCGAGATACAGGGGCTGGTGGATAGGGGCATGCTGAACGACTTTGTGAAAAAGGATGACCGAGCGCAAAGGACGTTCGTTGCGCGAGAGGCACAAGTAAAGGCGCCTGACGAGAAGCCGGAGGCGGAGAACGACCCTCCCAAGGGAGGGGCTACCCTACCCCCGCCCCCATTCAACGTAGAACAAGAGGGGAACCCAAGCCGTGTGAGGTTGACCATTGAGACCATCACTGGCTCCATAGACTTGAGGCAGAAGTTGGAGGAGGGAAGGCGCCTGAAGTCCGCTACCGCGAGCGCGCGTAAGGCCATTCAAATACATTTCAATGAGGTGCCTGAAGAGGCATGCCGAACGCCTTCCACGGAGGCGCTGGAAATCCGGGGCGTAGTGGCGGGTTGCGAGGTTAAAAGGATGTTGGTCGACACTGGAAGTTCCATGGACGTGTTGTTTCTTTCCACGTTTGAGAAAATGCAATTGGCACCCAGCATGGTGACGCCGGCGGACACAATGCTAATTGGGTTCTCTGGGGCGCCTGCCCAGGTTATCGGGCGCGTGCGGCTTCCCGTAACCTTAGGTGATGAGACGCTCTGTGTCACGCACACGGTGGACTTTGGCATAGTCGACTGCCCATCGCCATACAATGCAATCTTGGGGCGTCCCTTGCTGGCACTCTTCAACGGCGTTGCCTCCTCCTGCCACCAAGTCCTAAAATTTGTCACCCTGGAGGGCATCGGGATATCAAGGGGCGAGGCCTCTGCGGAAGCACGCCTCGCCAAAAGGAGCCGAATGTACAACATTGACACGAGGCCCGAGGACTTGCCAAGGGCCGAAGCAGCGGATGAAGAGATACATGTGCCTTTGGATGACCTACGTCCTGACAGATGCGTTCGTGTTTCAACACACACGACGGGAGAAGAATTGGGTCCGTTAGTTGGTCTTTTGAGGGAATTTGCAGATTTGTTCGCATGGAGCGCGAAGGAGATGCCTGGTGTGAAAGCAGAAGTTGCGGAGTATCGGCTTGCCATAGCAAAAGGCGTGCGCCCCATTCAGCAGAAAAGGCGCCCGATCTCGCTGGAGAAGGAGGAAGCGCTGAGAAAGGAAGTAGGGAAGTTGCGAGAAGCAGGGTTTGTGGAAGAAGCTAAGTATATCACTTGGCTGTCCAATGTAGTGCTGGTGCCCAAGGCGTCGGGGGAATGGAGGATGTGCGTAGATTATACCAGCCTAAACCGAGTGTGCCCCTCGGACGCATACCCCATGCCCAGAATTGATCAGTTAGTGGATGCGACGGCATACCACGAGGCGCTCAGCTTCCTGGATATGTTCTCAGGCTACCATCAAATACCCATGTGTGAAGAGGACAGGGACAAGACGGCATTCATGACTCCATTTGGCAACTTCCGCTATAGGGTGATGTCCTTTGGGCTGAGGAATGCCGGGGCCACATACCAGCGCATGGTGAACAAAGTTTTTCAGCATCAGATTGGACGAAATGTGGAGGCGTACGTGGACGACTTGGTGATGAAGAGCAAGCGAAGAGGGGATCACTTGGAAGACTTGCGGGAGACGTTTCAAGCGCTCCGCGCCCATGACCTGCGCCTCAATCCCCTGAAGTGCGTGTTTGGGGCGGAAGCAGGAAAATTCTTGGGATTCATGATCACCAAGCGTGGCATCGAAGCCAACCCCAGGAAAGTGGAGGCAATAAGGCGCCTTCAACCCCCCCGCACACCGAACGAGGTGCAAAGTCTGAACGGACGACTAGCCGCCTTGGGGCGCTTCATACCTCGCTCCGCGGATAAGGGCGCCCCGTTCTTTCGAGTACTAAGGAAGGCCGCCCGGTTCAGGTGGACGGAAGAGTGCGACGAGGCGTTCGAGCAGCTAAAGACCCTTCTAATGGCCCCTACTGTGATGACCGCCCCGAAGAGGGGCGAAATGCTTTACTTGTATATAGCGGTGTCAAAAATGGCGGTCAGTGCGGTGCTTGTCTCCAAGGATGTGGAAAGTGGGGAGGATAGGCCGGTGTACTACGTGAGCAAGGTGATGGCGGGGGCCGAGACCCGTTATGCGCCCATTGAGAAAGCCGGTCTAGCCGTGGTCACTGCGGCGGAAAAGCTGCGGCCCTACTTCCAAGCTCACCCCGTGACGATCCTAACGAATTTGCCGCTGAGGAGCTGATGCTCTAAAACACAACACCTAACAATGGCCAAGTGTAACCAATGAAAGGGACTGCAGTATAGTGGCACAAGTAATAAATATCGAATCCACGGGTCTCTAGAGTTACTATTACTCAGCTTCAGTTCATTATCTAGCAAACTAGATTAAGGATAGATTAACTAAACTACTCTACTAACTAAACTAAGTAAAACTACTAATTACAGTTTGGGAACTCACTTAGGTATGATTCCCCCTAGCTCCTCAATTAGGTCCAAGTTGTAATTCATTTTGGTTGATTTACTGTTGATTAAACTGCGGAAGATCCGACAGTAGCTTGGAATCTCTTAAGCTGACCAAGCCCTCTCAGTCTAACTATCCGGCAGACGACTAGTCTTCACCGGGATAGAAAGCTGAAGCAATAAGCACAGAACTCTACTACTGGAATTGGATTCCAGTACAAAGCAGTAAACTGGCTAACTCTCGTATAGCTAATCTCCTACTACCGAATGATGAGACTCTAGCAACCTAATCAGATTCTATCTATCTCAGATTGCAGCAGAAATCAGGAAAAGTTGATCAGACTTCAATTGACTCAATAAACATGCATCATTCAATTATAATCAAACAATATAGCATCCACAACTTCATACAAGAAAGATCCTAACTCACGGAACTAGGGTTCCTCACAACCTAAGTGAAGGGAAGTTACTCCATAGAGAAGAGAGAGACTGCAGAAATCTGATCTAGATCTTCAATCTCTATCTCCAAGCTTGATTCCCGAGCTCCAATGGCGGAGAAATCCTCCAAAATAGCTCCAAGAATGTTTCCAAGTCGCTCTCTCTCTCTAGGGTTCGTCCCTTGGGTGTTTGGGATCCAAAAACCCAGCTCTCTCTCTCCTTTGGCTCGAATTTGGGTTAAAAACAGCCATTCCCGACTCGCACGGCCAGGGTGCACGGCCGTGCACATCACCATTCTGGCCGTGCACCTCAAAATGCGGCGTATCAATTAGTTGAACCTCAGCCAACTCGCACGGCCATAATTGTATGTTGCACGGCCGTGCGGATTTCACTTGTGCCCGTGCGTGCCCACGCACAATCCCGCACGGCCAAACTGGTCACTTGCACGGCCGTGCGTGGCCACGCACAATCCCGTGCGTGCCCACGCACGATCCCGCACGGCCAAACTGGTCACGTGCACGGCCGTGCGTGTTGTGGGTGTGCCCGTGCGACTTCCTCAGAACCTCGCCATGCGTCCGATCCTCGTCCAATCGACCCCAGACTCGCTCCTAAGCCTTCATTCACGTCCTAGGACCTGAAATATCACAAACAAGCACAACCTACCGTGAAATCGGCCTAAAACACGAGAATCAACACCTCAAACGGTGTAAGAATGGGGGTAAAAACATGTGTAAATGACGGTCTATCAAACTCCCCCACACTTAACCGTTTGCTTGTCCCCAAGCAAACCTAACTCAAACCAATGCAACTCTCCAGACCTCTATAGCAACAAACACCCCAGATCGTAGGTAGAGGACTTCCTAGATCATTTAGCAACTTACGAGGTCAACCGAAACACAAGTCATCTCATAGCTTCTTCGGCGAGAGCACTAGTATCGAGTCGGCATCATGGCAAATAGTGAACAGAGGACAAATGAATTGTGGATGAAGAGATTCTCAAAAACAAAAGATCATGGACTCACATTTTTCAAGGTGCTCTATTTTCTTCTTGAAGATGGTTGGAACCCCTTTTCTTTTCCTGTTTTGCTTGTTTTCTGGTATTTTTCTTTTCTTTTCTTTTTCAAGGGTCCCAACCTGCTCTTACCGGCCATGCCAGGAGCGGATGTCTCGAGCCTCGTGCGGGGGAAAGACATGTAAGGGGGCTGGAGGTAGTAGGTGGAAATTGGGAACGAATTCCCGTCTCCCCTTACACACTTTCGCCCTATTCGCACGGGAGACGTTATTTTGAAGCACATTTTCGAGCACCTGTTAAACTCAAAACATGATACAAGAGTCCATGACAGGTAGAGAATCCACAACACCACACAATTCAAGGGTCCTAAGATCACTAATTCACTCAATCAACCAACACAATATGAAGAAGCAATGAGACTTCTTAAATGCATCAACATCCTCCATAGTGCTACACTACCTCCCTAGGTTGCATATTACTATAAAGACTGTCAATTCAAAGCATACTGAGCAGGCAATTGCAAGGAACACGTACTTGGAGCCCTCAAATTTCAAAATTTGGACAGTGGACTAGGCTCCAAGCACACAAACAACCAAACATTCACCCGCATAAATAATCGAACACCCCCCCACACTTAAGCACGACATTGTCCTCAATGGAGGAAAGATAAGGAGGGTAGAACGAAGTTACCAGATCAAGGGTGAATGATGATGAACGGGTCAGGCGGTGCATCCCAGAAAGAGAGAGTAATCAGAACACAAACACCACACAAAATCTCACAAAGGTTGAGTTATTGACTCTAAAATCAAATAACAAAACTGACTCAACCGAGGATAAATAGAGAAAGAAATGCAAACCGACTGGTTGGGTTGCCTCCCAACAAGCGCTTCTTTCACGTCGTGAGCCGGACGATGGCTCCTAAGTTTCGGTCCATGCTAGAACCTCCTTGAAGTTGAGGTTCTCGTCGATGAGGTGGAGTCTCAAGTCACGAGCATGTGGTGTGGCAGGTGAGGAAGGCTCATGTACTTGATGTAGATGAAGTCTCCACCCTCGAGACCTCTTCTTCTCTTCTCTCGTCTCATTGCCCCAAATCAGATATGACAGCATCGATTGGCCGCCATCGCGTCCACCAAGAGGGACCGATGTCGATGTGGCCTTGGTCTGGCAAAGAGACACTGCAAATGGGTCCTTGCCAAGCAGTTCCTCAAAGTTTGGTGGGGATATTACTTGCAACTCATGGCCGGTGCAGGCCTCTTCCACCTCAACTCCGTCCTCGGCCTGGACGCCAATTGCTTTTTCAACCCCCCTTTCTTCTTCATGTGGTATCACCCCTGAGAAAAGATCAAGAACTCCTTCTGCTTCACTTTTGTCATCCTCCACAACTTCTTTCTGCACCCTTTCTTGCTCTTCTTCTTCCAGCACGAATTGGAGAGCAAGTCTCCATGCAAGGTTCTCGATAAGTTCAGCTTGCATCTCCTCACTCGAGCCCAGCATGTCAGAGCGGAAATGGTGAAAGTTATGATCTACCACCAAAGGATACACTTGATCATGATTATCATGGGAGCTTTCTATGACAACTTCTGTATGCTCCTCAACATCCTCATGATTGCCTTTTTCTTCCTCCTCCTCTACTTGTATGGCAGCATAAAGGTTGTCTTGAGAAAACTGTGAACAAGCTTTCTCAATGACCTCTAGGTGCTTCTTTATGCTCCGGATGGTATCCTCTGTTTCACGGGGGAAGGAAAAGTCAGTTTGGGCAATGGCCTGGATATGAGGATCCATCTCGGGAAAAGATCTCTCAGGTACTCGAGCAATCTGCTCCACGAGAAGCCTCAATTCATAGTTTGGATCTGGCTGTGGAGTGTAGCATGGCTCTGCAGAATGGCCCGTGAAGGCCGCCATGGGTAACTCCAGATCCGATGGCCCTTCTTGTTGTGGGAGGAATTCTTCTTGATAAGGAGATTGTTCTTGATATGCCCAGGGGTCTGGTTGTTCTCCGTAGAAAGGGGGTTGGTACTGGAATCCGAATCCATAGTCTTCTCCTCCTTGATTGCTCCAGGGAGTCTCAGGGTAATACCACTCGGATGGTGGTGGATACCCCCACTGGTTGGAGAAGCCATTAGGATCCATGATTCAGATCTGCACCAACAAAAACAAAAACACCCAAGTGAAAAGCAAGGGTGGAAAAGAAAAGAAAAGAAAAACGCTAAAGTAACAAACTTCTGCCTTTCCTAATACTCTAGAAAGTCCCCGGCAACGGCGCCAAAAACTTGATGCTCTAAAACACAACACCTAACAATGGCCAAGTGTAACCAATGAAAGGGACTGCAGTATAGTGGCACAAGTAATAAATATCGAATCCACGGGTCTCTAGAGTTACTATTACTCAGCTTCAGTTCATTATCTAGCAAACTAGATTAAGGATAGATTAACTAAACTACTCTACTAACTAAACTAAGTAAAACTACTAATTACAGTTTGGGAACTCACTTAGGTATGATTCCCCCTAGCTCCTCAATTAGGTCCAAGTTGTAATTCATTTTGGTTGATTTACTGTTGATTAAAATGCGGAAGATCCGACAGTAGCTTGGAATCTCTTATGCTGACCAAGCCCTCTCAGTCTAACTATCCGGCAGACGACTAGTCTTCACCGGGATAGAAAGCTGAAGCAATAAGCACAGAACTCTACTACTGGAATTGGATTCCAGTACAAAGCAGTAAACTGGCTAACTCTCGTATAGCTAATCTCCTACTACCGAATGATGAGACTCTAGCAACCTAATCAGATTCTATCTATCTCAGATTGCAGCAGAAATCAGGAAAAGTTGATCAGACTTCAATTGACTCAATAAACATGCATCATTCGATTATAATCAAACAATATAGCATCCACAACTTCATACAAGAAAGATCCTAACTCATGGAACTAGGGTTCCTCACAACCTAAGTGAAGGGAAGTTACTCCATAGAGAAGAGAGAGACTGCAGAAATCTGATCTAGATCTTCAATCTCCATCTCCAAGCTTGATTCCCGAGCTCCAATGGCGGAGAAATCCTCCAAAATAGCTCCAAGAATGTTTCCAAGTCGCTCTCTCTCTCTAGGGTTCGTCCCTTGGGTGTTTGGGATCCAAAAACCCAGCTCTCTCTCTCCTTTGGCTCGAATTTGGGTTAAAAACAACCATTCCCGACTCGCACGGCCAGGGTGCACGGCCGTGCACATCACCATTCTGGCCGTGCACCTCAAAACGCGGCGTATCAATTAGTTGAACCTCAGCCAACCCGCACGGCCAGAATTGTATGTTGCACGGCCGTGCGGATTTCACTTGTGCCCGTGCGTGCCCACGCACAATCCCGCACGGCCAAACTGGTCACTTGCACGGCCGTGCGTGGCCACGCACAATCCCGTGCGTGCCCACGCACGATCCCGCACGGCCAAACTGGTCACGTGCACAGCCGTGCGGGTTGTGGGTGTGCCCGTGCGACTTCCTCAGAACCTCGCCATGCGTCCGATCCTCGTCCAATCGACCCCAGACTCGCTCCTAAGCCTTCATTCACGTCCTAGGACCTGAAATATCACAAACAAGCACAACCTACCGTGAAATCGGCCTAAAACACGAGAATCAACACCTCAAACGGTGTAAGAATGGGGGTAAAAACATGTGTAAATGACGGTCTATCAGGAGCACACTGGGGTCCATGGATGTGGCCGGGCGCATGGTTAAGTGGGCAGTACAACTGAGCGAGTACAATATAAGCTATGCGCCCCGCCCGGCGATAAAGGCGCAAGTGTTGGCTGAGTTTGTGGCCGAGGGAGTGATAAGTGCGGGAAACGGGGCGGAAGAAGCCTGGCAGGTCTATGTGGACGGCGCGGCAAGAAAGTCAGGCGCCGGGGCTGGAGTGGTAGTCGTGAGCCCCTTGGGGGCGACGCATGAGTTGGCCCTCCGTTTCGCAACCCTGAAGACCAATAACGCGGCGGAATACGAAGCGGTGATTGCCGGGCTCCACACAGCTCGGGAGCTCGGCGCCCAAAAGGTTCAGCTCCGCTCGGACTCGGCGTTGGTGGTAAATCAGCTGAACGGCGTATACGAAGTTAAGGAGGAGGCCCTGAGTACCTACGTTACCATGGTGAAGGCAAAAGGGGCATGGTTTAAGGAGGTGGAATTCATACATGTGCCAAGGGAGGAGAACGCCCACGCGGACGCTCTATCCAAGCTTGCCACGGCGACCGACTTCGAGGAGGATCGGCAAGTCATCATCACCAAAGAGCACTCAGTGCGTGAATCCGTTATAGGAGCAATCACCGAGTCCGAAGAGAGTGAGAGCTGGATGTCACCTATCAGGGCATACTTAGTGCAAGGGGTCCTTCCGGAAAACGACAGGGACGCATGGCAGGTACGGCGCAAGGCCGCGCGTTGCACGCTAATTGATGGCCAGATGTACAAGCGGTCACACTCCGGTGTCTACCTAAGGTGCCTCACTGAGGTAGAAGGGAAGCTGGCAATTGAAGAAGTCCATCAGGGGGCGTGCGGCATGCATGCAGGAGCGCGCAGTCTCGAGAAGGTACTGTTGAGACAAGGGTATTACTTGCCAACCATCAGGGCGGATGCAACAAAACACGTGGCCAGCTGCCATCAATGCCAGATACATGCCAATGACATCCACGTTCCCGCAGCGCCTATGCGTGGAAATGTGGGCGCATAGCCGTTCTCCCAATGGGGCATGGACTTGTTAGGACCGTTCCCCAAGGCACCCGGGCAGATGAGATACCTGATAGTGGCGGTTGACTACTTCTCCAAATGGATCGAAGCCGAACCTCTGGCATCCATTACCCAGGCGCAGGTCCGTAAGTTCACAAACAGGAACATCTTTACGCGGTTTGGGTTGCCCGAGGCCATAGTGACCGACCATGGGAAGCAATTTGATTGCAAGCAGTTCGTGGACTTCTGTGACGAGAAGGGGGTGATCTTGCGCTTCTCATCCGTGGCTTATCCTCAAGCGAACGGGCAAGCAGAGGCTGCTAACAAAAGCATTCTTCACGGGCTGCATACGAGGCTCCTGGAGGCAAAAGGCAGATGGGTTGAGGAGCTCCCGAGCGTGCTATGGGCGCACAGGACAACATACAAGGTGGCAACAGGAGAATCTCCATTCGCACTCACGTATGGAAGCGAGGCAGTCATCCCGGTGGAGTTGCGCATCCCAACCTTCAGAATGGCAAGCTACGAGGCGCTGGCTAACGAGGGAGAGCGCGTGCACGACCTTGACATGCTAGAAGAGCGGCGCGATGTCGCTTCCCTCCGCCTAGAGGCTATGAAGCAGCAAGTGGCAAGGTATTATAATAGGAAGATGCACCCTCACCAAATACGGCAGGGGAGCATGGTGTTGAAAAGGGATTTCAGCCCCAAGGCCAGTGAGGGGAAGTTAGCACCAAAGTGGAAGGGGCCCTACCGGGTTCGCGAGGTGGTGGGACCGGCAACGTTCAAATTGGAGCGCATGAGTGGGAAGAGCATCAAACGCACGTGGAATCCGCAGAACCTACGGGTATATCACAACAAGGAAGGGGAAGAGTTAGTGGGGTAAGGCCGAGTAGCGAGGATGGGTAGAAGGGGGCAGATTTTGCGGAGGAGGCAGCCAGGACGGCCGAGTGTGTGAAGCGCCCCAATCCAGTTGCGCCCGTAATTATCCAAGCAATTATCTAAGTAATTCCAAAAGCGCCCTTCCAATTGCGCCCTAAGTTGTAAGTAGTTTTTGTGGACAAGTACGAAGTTCATGAGTAGTTCTTATCGAAGTAATTCCAAAAGCGCCCTCTTAATTGCGCCCTGTGTTTGCCAAGTGGTACCTACAAAAGCGCCCTTTCTATTGCGCCCTGTGATTTTCTTTCAAGTAATTCCAAAAGCGCCCTCTTAATTGCGCCCTGTGCTTGCTAAGTGGTACCTACAAAAGCGCCCTTCCTATTGCGCCCTATGTTATGAGTAGTTTTTATGAAGTAATTCTCGAAGCGCCCTCTAATTGCGCCCCATAAGTTATTACTGCTCATACAAGTGTGAAGCGCCCCCCCTAATGCGCCCAGGCACGAGTAGAAATCACTAAACCACGCCCACCTAATGCGCCTTAGGTAGCGTTAGCGGCAAAAACCGAAGGCAAAGGTAATGCGCCTTGGGAGGAAAAAATGACAGAAAGCCAACTGCTGGTTCGTTAACTGAAAGAGGAAAACAAAACACTTGTTCAAAAAAAAAAAAAAAAAACTACTCGGCGCTGATCTCCTCCTCATCCTCATCCTCCTCCGCCTCCACGGCCACACCGCCTCTCCCACCATCAGGCGCATCATCACCCTCCGGTGGAGCGTTAGCAGCACCCGAGGCGCCTGCCTGCTGGATTTCCATGGCCTTAACAACATGCTCGATGAGAGCGATACTGTCAAAGGCCAACTCTGGATGGTCAGCCTGGAACTTGGCCTGGAGAATCTCAACAGTGCTAATCACGACGTTGGCTTGGAGATCTTTGCCAGCATCTGATTCGGGAAAGTCAGCTAAGTCCTGGTTCAGGCGCCCCACCTCGGTCTGAGACTTTTTCAGCTCACGCTTATAATGCGCCCGAGACTTCTTGGTCTTCTTATGCGCCTCTCCAGGTCATCGACAGCCTGTTGCAGCACGATCTTCTCGTCCAGCAACGCGTCCCGCTCCCGAACGAGCGCAGCGCCCCTTTCTCGGAGTTCATAGGTCGTCTTCTCCCATTCGGCCTTGTCCGCCTCGGCCTGGGCCTTGATCTCTCCTTCCAGCTCAGTTCGTGCCTTGAGGCGCTCAGCCGCCAACTTGGCATCCAGGTCAGACTTCGCAGCATCCAAGTCCTTCTGCAGGCGCTCGGCGGAGATGGCTGCGTCTGTGCCCTCTCGCGCTATCGAAGCAATCTCACGTGTGGTGGCCTCGCAGAGGAGCATCATCTGAGGCGCATCAACGAAATATGAGAAGTTAGTTGCACACAAATATTCAAATAGTAAAGAGGCCCTCAATTGGTAAAGGGAAGTATTATGCGCCTCATTACCTGGACGCTCATGTTCGTCAGCTTCGTCCAAGGCTTGTCGGAAATCAGGCCACCCGGATGCTCAATCACGTCATAGTGCGCCTTGGCCATGGCCATGGCCGCCGGTACATCTTTGGCCGCCCGGACGGGCACGTCCACTGGCACCTTGACGAGAGGGCGCTAGACTGAAGGTATGGAGGAATCACCTCCCCGGTGTGTGGCCCAATGGAGGGCTCCACAAAGCTGCGGGGCAAACCCGGCTCACGCACGGCGGCGGACTTGCCTTTTTTTCCCGGGCCTTGCAAGGTGACGCCCGCTCTTTTGCGAGAACCAGCAGAGGAAGGCGAGGGAGGCGTGCTCACCCCGCCGGTGTCCCAAGGCGTGGAGAGAGAAGGCGAGGCCGAGGCGGACGAGGCCTGATGATCCGATGCAGGAGAGTCACGAACAGCCGCCTCCCCTTCGGGAGCGGCCGGAGAAGGCGAGGCAGTGCGCCCCCTTGAAGAAGTGCCCTCAGCGGCGGGTCTTTTCACCCTTAGCCGCGTAGGATGCGTCTTGGCCGGACGAGGCGCCTGGGACGCGGGAGCGCCTTGGCCAATGTTGGCGTTGCGGAGGCGGTCGAGCTTTGACTTTATCAGGTTCGTCACCGAGGTGAAGTCAGTCCCTGTACCAAGAAAAGAAACGAGTTAGTCCAAATACATCAAAGGCGCATAGCTGACGAAGAGACGCATAGCCTCTGAGAAGGCGCATGGTCAGTACCGTCGCCGTAGAAGTCGGCGAGAAGATAAGCGTAATCATCCCCGGCATCGAGATCAATGGGGTGGGCCGATATACTCCTCGCCATGTCTGGCTCAGCCTGGCTTAGAGTCTCCACTTTGTTGAATTCAAAGAGGTTCCCCAACGACCACTCCGAACTCACAGGGCGCCCGCTCTCGAAGAACGGCACCTCACGAGGTTTGACGAAGAAAAACGAGTCAAACCACGAGCGCCCCATGTTCCGGCAGCTGCTGATGAACCCGTACCCTAACTTGCGCCTTTGTAAGATCAGACAGTTGGCACTTCTGATCATTTTAAAAAAGTGTTTGAAAAGTCTAAAGGTGGGGGGCACATTGTGTCTTCGACACTGATAGCGGAAGGCAATGGTGGACAAAATAATGGAAGGAGAAAGGCGTGCAAGGGGACACGCACAAGCAACCATGACGCCCTCAAGGACGGGCTCGATGGGGAAGCGTAGGCCAAATCGGATGAATTCTTGATATAAGCCCACCCATCCCTCTCCGCACAACCCGATCCGCGCCTCGGGAGGCGCATGGATGTATCTCCAGGGCGCAGGTAGTTGCGCGCATACGACCAATTTTTCTAGGCGCACCCCTATTTGTTTTGAGGCGTGATGTGGGCCGGCCTCTTCTAGGGGCAACAGGTAACTGTTTCGAGGCGCATAGCCGGGAGGCCACATCGAGTCCCAGGGCCGAAACATGTAATCTTGGGACACGGGAGCGCCTGAGTAAGAGGAAGGGGCAAGGTGTAAGGTGACGGAGTGTGTAGGGGGCGCTTTAGCTCTATGCTAAAAAAAGGGGGCGCCTGAATCCTATGATTGGCGGTGAGAAACATGTTGAAGGAATTGAGTGCAAAGGATCCAAGCATAACAAGGAAGGCGCATGAAGAAAGACTTACTCGATGTAGCCGGGGTTGCAGGGGCATTCGTGGCGTCGCGAACAACGGGCGCCTGGGGTTGCGGTGGTGCAGAGGAAGTGGGAGGCGCCTCGGGAGAAGGGGGAGAAGATCCGCGATTAGGGGCAGACGCCTCGGTAGAAGGCGCATTCGTGCTGATGGGGATTTGACGGGAGGAAGCCATAGCGAGGCGAGGCGTGTGGGGAAGGAAAAGTTGCGAGCGAAGGAGAAGAGGGAAAACTAGAGAGAGGAGGTAGAGAGAGGAAATCTGTGAATTATGTTGAAGGAGAGGGGGAAGAAAGAAATTTATAGGGCGAAGAGGGGCGAGCGAAGGAGAGAGAGGAAGGGGAGGCGAACAGACTTCTCCAATCCACTCCCGATTTTCGAAATTTGAATTTCAAAACGCGAGCGGATTGGAGGGAGGGAAGAGAGTGGAATCGCAAGGGACGCAGGGCACGGAAAAAGAGGCGGAAACCGGTCAAAAAGCATGGATAAATAATAAAGAATAAAAAATGTATATATATATATATATATAGATAAATAAGCAAGGAATAACGAGGAAAGGAACGCGTGCGCACATGGGCACAGGCGGATGGTGGAGCAGGCGCAGGTCCGAGGAGGCGCAGGTCCAAGTAGGGGTGAAGAAAAAGAAGGGACACAGTCAGGCTCCTAACTTGGGGTGTTAGGCGCCTGACTGGGGGGCAATTGTTGGGGGAACGAGCATGGGCCAGCCCAGAAAGGAAAAGCCCAAAATGAGTTATTATGGACCGGGGGCACGGGCCCAACCAAAGGGACAGAGAAAGCCCATGAGGGCAGGAATACTGGGCCGAAGGGCGCCCAGACTTGAGCCTGGGCGGCTGAAGACAGCATGAGAGACAGGTGGGACCAGGCCCTTGGCGAAGGGCGTGTAAGACAAAAGCGAACAACGGTCGGAAGTGTACGAAAAGCTGAAGAGATGATGTCATGCGCCTTCGACCTCTGACCAACGTGCCAGATGGTCGAGGCGCATGAGCCAGGGGTGTACGATGCATTTATGGCGGGTCTGACACAGGGCGAGAGCGACGTGTACCGGTCGATCTCGCCTCAGGTATAAATAGTCGAGTAGGTGAACCTCATTTACTCAGTTTTGCTTCTCTTACTAGAATCGTTCTATCACTTCTCTCTCTAAAAAGTAGTTTCTGACTTGAGCGTTGGAGTGCTAACGGACCAACTAGGTCCGCAAGGCGCTTGGGTGAGTGCAGGAAGGAAGGCCGCGCGGAGAAGGAGAGCATCCGAGGCGTGAAGTACGCGAGGGAGGTTACCAGGCATAAACAATTGGCGCGCCAGGAAGGGGGGTATAACCATCGGGCGCATGGAGACTGTGGGATTAGGAGAGAAGGACGGAGGGGCTGAGCCTCATGAACAGGGGACGGAGGTGACGAAAGAAGCGGAAGAGCATGGGGGGAAAGGGAGCCCGAGAGTTGACGAGAGCGTGCAAGCAGAAGGCGCCGCGCTCACCAAGGAGGAATTGCTTCAGATTATCGAGAGCCAAGATCACGCGCTCGAAATTTTGAAGAAAGAGGTTGACTAAATATTGATGGGATTGGAGATCAATTAGGGCAAAATTATCGGTTGCGGCGGTGATTAGAGTAGCTGTCCTCCTCTCACCACCGAAACCAAAGTCACCGAAGCAGAGGGCGGCGACAACAACACCCCGTCGTTCGTCTTGAAACTGATCCCCTGCTCCAATTACATCAGCAACACATCCGTCACTCTGCCGACGAGCTGCTGCATCTAATCTTTCACTCCGGTGGAATCTTAGAATGGGGACGCAGAATTGAGCCGTGGGTTCTGAATTTCTGTGTGTGCTGGATATGGAATCGAAGAGGGAAGGTCGGAAGGTTGGGAAGAAGGGGTATGAAGGCGATCGCTGAGCAGGTTAATTGGAGTCGCGTTTTTCCAAATAAAATTCGCGCTCTCAACAAATGTAATTCGCGAAATTTTTGCGCTCCTCTCCAAATTCGCGGATTGCCGCTCCAAAGCGGGAATGCTGGGCCCAAGCCCACGAATTATGTGACCTAAGTTATGACTCTTGTCTTTGTTTGAAGATAAATTAGTTTAATCCAATACTTGCCTATTTTCTAATAAATAATAAAGATAAATAATTGTGAAGCAATAAAATTATTCCTACTTTCGCTCTCGTTGTAGAAAATTTGAAATGAGAGAATTATTTTCTCATTCCAGTATTATATACTTTGTAGAGTGTGTATGTAGACATTTCCTTGTCCTACAAATTCATTAACACATTAATTTTTTTGAAATAAACCAATTTATTAAACTCAATTGATTGCCGGGTCCAATCATGTAAGAATAGGAAGAGGTTTACAATTTAGCGGTTTGCCAAACCAAAATGTTCAAAGAACCAATCCCATATTGTTTAGACAAAGATATGAATATGATTATTTCATAATAGTTTCAAAAATAAATACTAATTTAATAATTCTATATAACTTCTACATATTCAGTACTC
The DNA here is from genome assembly GCA_964030455.1 of Linum trigynum. Classification (NCBI taxonomy): domain Eukaryota; kingdom Viridiplantae; phylum Streptophyta; class Magnoliopsida; order Malpighiales; family Linaceae; genus Linum; species Linum trigynum. The sequence continues at coordinate 7,875,687 of OZ034818.1, forward strand.
CAAGAATTAAGTTGTATGATTTACATTTTACTCATTCTTTCAGAATGACACATTTACATTGCTATTTTCACTCGTCGCGAAGCGCAGCGAGCTTATCTAGTTTTCAATTAACAACTCGATCATGAAGTAGGCAATGAGAGTAATCAAACAAACAAAATCAATTTAACGCCGATACGAAAGTTGATGTGACTTGTAAACCATCAAGCAAGTTGGAGAGTGCTCAATATGAGAAATTGAGTTGCTAGATTAATGTGGTTATAATCTACCAAAATAGTCAATACAACTTTTAATATAAAGTTCACTTTTCCAAGAGTTCGATATTGTTCTTGCCTGATACAATTTTACGAAATGTTAGAGATGACACCTCTTTCCAAGATTCTGCAGAAATAATATCAACCTTCCTTGATTCATAAACTACACAGAATTACACTTCGAAATTATGCTTCCTAAACATGGATAAAAAGATCATGGAAGAAAGGGATGCAATCCATCTAGACTCTCAATGGGAATAAAGCAAGCCATTAATGAATGCCTCCCAACCAATAGTCCTTAAACACATCAATGATTAAACTCCCACCACTAATTACATTCTCTTTATCTACCTATCTCTCCCTATATCCTAACCCAATATCTTAAAGAGCTTGCTAGTTCAAATTCGACGAGACATCTAAAATTCTACATTAACTTGCTAAAGTGGCAATTTCTTCTAAGGTCTCTGTCTCCTGAGCATCCACCATTTGTAGAGATAATAAGCAAAACGAACGTAGCTTCATGATACTAAATGTTTAGCCTAAAAAGAATACATTTGTTTGGTTGAATTAGAGCATACAGTTGGATTTGACAACCCTTACTTCTTTGATTTCTCATGAGTAACTCAATATGGAATCATATCATTGAAATGTAAAGTCGAATAATGCACAATCAATCTCGATCAACCTATACAGTGGAGTGATGTTATGACATTGGACAACAATAATCTTGACTCATTCCTTAGCAGCCACTGCCATAGCTTGCAATTCGTTGGTGAACCATTCAAGCTCTAATTTTTGGAATTCACTCTTCTTTTTCAAGTACCTGCAGATTAGAATCCAAATGCATCAGAAACACATCAATGGAATAATGAATTCAACGTGCTACCCCAGTTAAACACTTGACAGAGAATTCTTGGAATTCACTCATATGTCTCAAGAACATGCAGACATGAACTCAAATGAAACAGAAACACTTCATAACAAATTCGGAATTCAACGCGATACCTCAGTTAAACACTTTTTTCTAATGGGGATATCATTTTATTAAACCAAAAATTAGAAAAGGACAAAGTAAATCATGAAACATAAGCAGGCACCCCAAACATACAAGCCAAAAAAGAAGACAAGCGCTGAAGAGTGCAAAGTGCCCCTTTTCAAAACAAACCATCTTCTATGAATTCAAAATAATTCTCGGCCTAGCTCCCATATAACTGCTCCCTAAGAGTATGCGAATCGTAGGCAAACCACAAAAGATCTGAGGTGATTAATGGCAGAATGACCACAACTGTTTTCAAGCAAACACATTTTGACGGGAAAAATATACAACAAAAAATCAATTGCTCTTTCAAGGCAGTAAAGCATACTATAGGTCTAATAAGCTCTTTCCAATTGAAGGTTCCTTTTTTCAGCCCTATTTTTCTAAACGCTCATAACAAAGCTATTGCCAATAATAAATTTTACTGTGAAAAACGTCAAATAACAAACACACAAAGTATTAAAAAGGTTCGTCACTCTGATATCTCAGGTTCATGGTTCCTTTTATCTAATCCATTGATGAATCACTTTATCTATAATATCAATCAATTTGGATCTAAATTCACTATCATATATGAGCAGGCTTATTCGTTCAACCTTATGTCAATGACAACCCATATTTCCCATTCCAACAATTGATATGATATAAGTTAAAGGTTGATGACATTCCAATTTTCTCCTCAAACCCTCAAAAGTTGGCAGATATGAAAAGCAACCTAATCATATACATTCTAGGAAGGACAACAAAAAAAAAACCACTTGCAGATGAGCAAAAGGGATAAGCTCAAGTAATGGGGGTTTTCTTCAAATACCCGCCTATGCATATTTTTGTAATTCAAAGAGAAGAAACTTCATACCAGTAAACTACATGAATGCCAATCAGCTAGATAAATTCCACTTGAATAGTAATCAAGTAACCAAACTATGTATTGTGTCAAATGTTCACACTATTTCTAAGCAAAAAAATAGATTACAGTTGAAAAATAATAATATTGAACTGACGGAGAGTTACTATAACCCACTTCTGTATGAACAGCCAGAGGGCGCAGCCTGATGAGCTAGGAGCCAACAACTAAACTGAAGGATTTGAAGAAGGGAGTAGAACCCTATATTTAACTACAATCAAGCACAAATCAGCAAGATACTTTTATTTTTCTGAGAATCAACTATACAAAGAGAACAATTGAAGCATATATGAAATGCTCCAAACAAGTTGAAGAAAAACCATAACTTTAAGATTTGGTAACATCATACACGCCCCTGTACTTCGGAAAAATTATCAAACATGCCCTTCTATTGAAAATTTCATTGGAAAAAATATCAATCATGCTTGAACCGACATTTAGACGACCCGTCATCAACAAATAGGAGGAAAATGTTAGTTTTGACCCCTGTTTTATTTCTTTGGGTCTTGTCAAAGTAAAATTATTAGATTATTTGGCTATACAAAAGAACCAAAAAAAATTTCTAAAGTGAAATTATTAGGGATATTTTAGACATTTGTGTCACCCAAACCAAAATTTGGTCTTGGTTAACGATTTTTGGATGAAAATTTTAACAAAAGGGCATGGTTGATCATTTTTCCAAAGTACATGGGGCATGTTTGATATAAAAAATAGTAGAGGAGCATATTTGATAAAACGACATAGTAGAAGGACATATTATACATATAACTCTATTTTGAAAGATAATTAAGCATTAAACTACAATTAAAACAATGAAAATATGAAAATAAAAGGATCAAAACTCCCAATAAGTTCTTAAGGGAGATTCAGTGGCAATCTAATCGTTGAAAAAGTCATATGGAATTTTCTCTCGTCTAGCGAGAGTTGCGGAGTGGCGGTACCTAGGTTTCCTAGGTTTTCCGAGGCCAGTTTGGTGATTGATTTCCAATTGACAAAGGATTACTTCTTCGAAAAGGACTAGAGATCCTTTTAGCGGAGTTACATCTCAATAGCGGTGCAGTTTAGATCTATATAAAGATGATTTGGTGGAGTTATCATGGAGATAGAAATGCAATGATAGCAAATACTAAACCCTAAGTTTCAACTACTGCAAATCAATTGGTTTGCTACTTGAGTATCAAGTGAAACAATGGAGGTGATGCTGCCTGCTGGAAACGGGAAGGAGGGTTCCAACTTGGAACCTGAGGAGCTACGAAGTACGGCTGAGAGCTTGGAAAGAGATCTGGATAAAATCACTGTTACACCCCGTTCTTCCCAAAAGTCAAAATGACTATTTTACCCTTGGGTCAAGTTCACCGTATTATCGATGAGGATTAAAAATGTGAACTATCGATTTAAGCGGTGTCAAATTTCGACATAAAATGAGAAAGTTACGGGCATTAATTGAGTTTAGGATTAAACTCACCCACAAGTGTGAATTTCCACTAATAACCTTGGACTAACTAAAACCCTGAGCACTTCTACTGTGCTATATAGTATTGGTGCTTTAATGTATAATTTAAAGTTGTACCATAACATTAAATATATAAGTTTAGGTTGTACCATAAAGCAATTTGTACCATTATGTTATGGTACAACTTTACAACTCGAAGTTGTACCATCACATAAAAGTACAAGTTCAAGTTGTACCATAAAAGAATTTGTACAAAAAGTATAGGTACAATCTGAAGTTGTACCATAATGTAAATGTAAAATTTTAAGTTGTACCAGAAAGGCAAAATCCTATAGCACCAACACTATATAGCATTGTAAAATTTCTCCTAAAACCCTAGACTTTTATCCTACCTCACTCGGGCTCACCCCAATGGAAAAACCCTCGCGGCATTTGTGATCGAGGAAGGGCCAAGAATTAGAAACGGCCGCACCCCACCGCCACCGAGTCCAATCTGCAATCAATGAGAATCCATCAAGACGCTTCTTCTCATCTTCTTCCTGTCTAGTGTGGACTCTCACAAACCACATGAGTAACAACGTTTTGAGAGTGGGCAAAAGGGCATCAGTAGAAACGAGTCTGGTTTGTTATCTAATATGGTTTGGTAAAATTGAACCAACATTGGGGTAGTTATCATAAATGGTCACAATTTTATTAACTTTGTACAAAACGGTCACAATCTTTTAATTTTGCACGTTTCGGTAAGAAAGGTTTGAACGAATAACGAAATGGTCAATCCATCCAAAACTCCGTCCCAAATCGCCACATCAACATGCCACGTCATTGTAAATAATAATTAAAAATGAATTAGTCAGTCCACTTAACCAGAAACTCCAACCGGTCGAAACCATCCTTTACCCATCACAAACCCGGATCATATCTTCAGTTTGTCATTCTTCATCCCAAAATCGCGAGTTGGAGGCGCCCTAAGAGACAGAACGTCGCCACTCGTGGGAGCGATTTGGCGCCGTCTCCAAGTCCTCCTCGCCGGCATCATCCTCTTTGCAAATCGTGGGAGACGTTCTCCTCGCCAAGTCCTCCTCGCCATCACCAACCCCCAAATCCTCTCGTCATAATCCTCTTCGCCGGCCGAACTGTAGAGATTGGTCGCGATTCTTCTGTCGTCGCCAAGTCATCCCGCCAGCCCAGAAGTCCACGACGGCGCTCTTGCTCTCTCTCGTCTTCTCCACCTATCAAAATTTTCAGCTCATACAACAAGATCGAGAGAGAGAGAGAGAAAAGAAAAAGCTCTAAACTAGTAAACTTTAGCAGTTTCAGCTCAAATTTTCTGTCACCCAACTCCCATCCAGACTCCACTCACTCTTTTCCGACGGCTTTTTCCATAGTTCGCCACTAACTTAGCTCGAAGAAGCAAAACTCAATCGCCCTGAGCTTGCAATCAGGGAAGTTCTAGGAGAAAGGGGGAGAATTTTAGGGTTTTGCTGAGTAGAAGGAAATGGCGAATCAGGGAGCTAAGAAGCGCAAGGAAGAGAACGCCCACCACATGGCTAATCTCCTCCGCATCATCATCGCCTGCAATGTAAGCAACACACGATAAAGCACCCATCTTTGAAATGGGATTTGTTTAATTTACTCAATTGCAGTCGCTGAATTGTGGAATTGGGGAATTTCTCGTGGTGTGTTTTATCAGGCCATATAGGTAGTGGTGAGGCTGCTTATTTTCCATTCGAGCTTCACATGGAAGAACTGGATTGGTCTGGCCTTGCCATCTCTTGCGTATTACTTGCCTTACCAACAACTGGCTTCAATGGCGAAGCCTAGTTATGGAGAATGGCCGATCAGAGGTTGCGATTTTGGGGATGAAGAATGACAAACTGAAGATATGATCCGGGTTTGTGATGGGTAAAGGATGGTTTCGACCGGTTGGAGTTTCTGGTTAAGTGGACTGACTAATTCATTTTTAATTATTATTTACAATGATGTGGCATGCTGATGTGGCGATTTGGGATGGAGTTTTGGGCGGAATTGGACGGATTGACCATTTCGTTATTCGCTCAAACCTTTCTTACCGAAACGTGCAAAATTAAAGGATTGTGACCGTTTTGTACAAAGTTAATAGAATTGTGACCATTTATGATAACTACCCACCAACATTGCTCCACTTAGACCCAGAAAACCCTTCATTATCCCGACGGCAGTGCCGCTGTACTGACGGAAATTCCTGGCGGAGGTGACAACGTTGGCGGTGTTGAAGAAGCTCTGAGTGTGCGCGGCCAAGATCATGAACAGACACATCACAGGCACCGGCGGCGGAGGGATCTCGACGGCCCACATGAGGAAGTACCCGGCGAAGTTCTGCAGGGCGCCGGCCAACAGAATCATCCACGAACCAGAGGTAAGTGAATTACCTTGGTCTACATAATTCTAGATTTGGCTGGGCAGGGGAAAATAGGGTTCACAATAGTTGCGTATTGGATCAAGGGCATAGCTTTGTAGTCGTTGGTAAATTCATAATTTCATGATGGTGGAATGTTAACTCTTCATGGCAATCGAATCTTCTGGAGGAGAAAGTGATTATATAAACTTGGGTGCGTGTTTAGGTGGCACACGTACTGATCATGGATGAGTGCACAATTCAGCTTGTTAAAGCAATTGTAAACATAGGTGTCCAACTAGGTAAACGAGGTGGCATGGAGGTTTGAGGAAGCTAAGTGGGGGACCTAGGTAATAGACACGTTGAGGAATGTGTCTCATCATATAAAACGGAAGAAATGAAACACAGTAGGGAAATTAGTTCATGGGACCATATATTTTGGCAGCCATATAGGAACTGAGATTGTTACGATCTACTTTTGTGCTCACTTTTAATTGGAGGATACGGTAATGTATAAGGAAATGGGGAGTACGAGACCACGCTACCGGGGGAGGAACGAACCTTGAGAAGCATTCTTAATTAATCGTGAAGCCAAGTGGATCAACTTGAACGATCAGGTGAGTGTAAAGGGGTAAATTCTACGCCTTATGTGTTCTTTCAAGTATTTTGAGCCTTAAGTGTTTTGATGAAGTGATTGTCGTGGTTGATTGTGCTTATGGTTGATGGTATGTGATTTTGTTTGAGCTATGCGTGAAGTGAATGTTTATTATTTACTTTGAAACTTTACGAGTATGAGTTATTGTTGAAGTTTAAGAACAAGTTCTTTTTAAGGAGTAACTCACCTTCAAGAAGGTGAAGTTATTTTAAGTGTTTTTAGTCACTAGCGCCAGTCCGTTGCCATTTGAGATTTTCAGATAGAGCAGCACTTATGCTCTTGAGATCTTGGAGGCAGAGCAGCAGTTATGCTCTTGAGACATTTAAGATGGGCAGCAGTTATTCCCTTGAGAATCGTGGTGAAGAGCCACCACGATAAGTTTAAGATGTTAGGGGGATGAATCGTTACGACTTCCCTAACTAAGTTTAAGTTTAAGGAAAGCCTTGATGGCTTCTCATACGTATGAGTTGGCAATCGAACTAACTAGTGAGGGATCCCAGTGTCGGTCAAGTATTTGAGTCAAGCTTTGAGATTTAAAAGTGGAGTAACAGTAACTCTCATTCAGTTTTAAGAGTTAAGCTTTTTAATAGTGGAAGTACAAAACAACTTCCACTCAGTTAAGTAAAGTGATCAAGCATTAATAAGATGTTAACGTAAGGGCGTAGACTGATCCCATCTCACTCACCAGTTTGAAGAGCTAGAGGAAGAGCTAGAGGAACATTTAGTGGGCAGCGAGTTCGAGGACAGCCAGCTAGAGGAGAGCAGTATAAGCGTCACGGAGGGTGCCTAGTTAAGATTTTCAGTAGCAGCAACGACAGAGACTACCTAGTTGTTTGCATTTTATGATTATGAGTATAGACTGGAGATCAGATTGAGAATTTAAAGTTTGAGTTTAATTTGCCCACATGTTAGGGCTTTTCTAGTAAAAGTGTGTTTTCGGTATTTTATTTATGAAAATTTTTCCCAGTTGCAATTTAAGATTTTAGTATTTTATTTATCAATGACATTTTAGTAAAAGTAGTACCCGGCCGGGTTAGGGTGTTTCAATCACCCGGGAGGATGAGGGTGACACACCCCTGGACGTCGAGGATGGTGATGTAGATGTTGTTCGAATGGAAGCTGTTAGGCACCTGGGCCTGATTGGTCGATTGCTCGCTGACAAGCAACCAAACACCAAATCATTGAAAATAGCCTTGGCTAAGACATGGAATATGAAAAAAGGCTTCCAGATTACTAACCTGGGAGATATGTTGTTTGCTGATAAACCGTTAATTGCACATGTTTTTACCCCTATTCTGGAGCCGTTTGAGGTGTTGATTCTCGTGTTTTAGGCCGATTTCACGCTAGGTTGTGTTTGTTTGAGATATTTCAGGTCCTAGCAAGTGAATGAAGGTTTAGGAGCGAGTTCGGGGTCGATTGGACGAAGATCGGGCGTGAGGCAAGTCACAAAGGAAGCCACACGGGCACACTCACAACTCACACGGCCGTGCAAGTGACCAAGGAGGCCGTGTGGGATTGTGCGAGCCTTCACACGGGCACAAGTAAAATCCACACGGCCATGTGAAGTTGCAGTTTGGCCGTGTGGAATTCTGCGAGGCTTCACACGGCCAGGCTGGGTGAGCTACTGATAACGATGTAATTGCACGTATTTGCGCCCCAAGTTCTTATCCGTTTGAGGGGCATAGTCGTGTATTTTTGGCCAATATTACGCCGGGTTGTGCTATTTTGTCATATTTCAGGTCCCAGGCGTCAAAGGAAAGGCTAGGCACGAGTTTCGGGGCATTCAGAAGTCATTTCGTCGAGCTGGAGCCAAAACACGGGCACACCTAAAACAGAACACGACCGTGTTCTGTGGCCGTGCTTTTACTGCCGAGAGCTAATTCGAGTTGGCAGACATGAGCTGATTACACGGGCTGAAAGCACGACCGTGTCCACCCAAAGCACGGCCGTATCCTCCCAAAAGCACGACCGTGTTTCTCCCAACACAATGGCCGTGTAATTAACCCTAGCCAAAGCACGTGCGGGCTGAGGCAAAGCACGGCCGTGCCCTCGACCGTGCTTTGGCCACTGATGCCCTTTTAAGCAGATTTCAGCCAAAACAGAAGGGGATTCGAGTTTTAGAGAGACAGAGTGATTCCTAGAGAGAGAAAGTGACGAACAAGAGTCTCCAAGTGCCCTAGTTTGATCTTAAACACCATTGGAGGCCAGTTTGAGCTTGGAGAAGTGCCGATCAACGTCCAGGAGCAGGAATCCATCCTTCACAGTATGAATTCCGCATCTGATTCTGCTTTTGCTTCTTTCTCCATTGAGTAGTTCTCCCATTCATCTGGGTATGGAGAACCCTAGATTTGTATGTTAGGCTTTGATTGTATGAACCCAAGTACTGATTCTATGATTTGATTATATTCGATTGAGGTTTGAATGATTGAATGACTTGAATCCTGATCAAACAACCTGTTGTTTCTGCTTTAACCTAGAATGAGAATATCTGCCTAGGTTGATAGAGCATCCTTGATTGAAGGTAGGGAGTTGGTGACTTTAGTCGAGGAGCCAACTCACTATTCTGTACCGGATTTACTCCGGTAGTGGAGGTTTTGTTTGTTAAGGCCTCAATCTGTTTACTCCGGTGGAGGTTAGTCGCCCGCTAGAGACTCATATTGAGAGGGTCTGAAGACCTTTAGTCGAGACTTCAGGCTGTTTAAGAACCTTCCGCAGTATAACTATCATAGAAACTGAACTTGGTAATTACAATCCGGCTTAACTGCAGTCTAGGGGGAACCATATCCGGGTGACCTCTCTTAACTAGAATACAACCGTTTAGTTGCTTTGTTTGTTTGTTAGTTTAGACCTGCATTATAGTTTCATTGCTAGATAACAAGAATTCACCGAGTAGTCATCAAATCTAGGACCCGGGTTGACATTTAAAACCAAACCCGCTATACTACGCTTTAGGAAGTGGTTTCACTTGGCCAATTCCTGGAGTGACAGTAGAAGTGAGTCAAGTTTTTGGCGCCATTGCCGGGGACGGCTAGGTTGTTGAAGAAAAGTGATTTCTGTTAATTTAGCTTTTCTTTTTGCTTTGTTTGCTTTGTCCCACTTGTGCCTTCACGGGTTTGCTTGCTTGAGTGTGTGAAGGTAGTGCATGACCCGTAGCCAGTCAGGAGGTTTACTGCCGTTGAATCCAGAGATTGATCGCACCTGTCGCCAGCTCAGGAGACAACAGCGAGCTAGACTGGCTACGGAAGAGCGCATAGACGGCCACCTGAGTAGCGATTCTGAAGAAGAGCACGGGATGGACGGAGACTATAATCAACACCAGGGGAATCAGCAGCAGGTTCCCCCGGTGAATCAGGTTCTGGGGAACAACCCCATACCCCAGGATCATGGGGTTCATCATCCACCGCAGCCGGGTCCCACCTTGGAGTACTACTACACTCCTCGGATTGCTGACATCCGCCTGGTCATCCTCTACCCGCCTATTCCAGCAAATAACTTCGAGATCAAGCCATGCTGGATTCAGCTCATTACATCCTCTATCCAATTCCATGGCTTGAAGGATGAGGAGGCCAGGGTGCATCTTTCCCGTTTTCTGCAGCTGACGAACGGGTTCAAGCTGAATGGTGTCCCGGATGATGCAATCCGCCTTCATCTCTTCCACCATTCTCTGGCGGGGAATGCTAAGAGGTGGTTGGAGACCCAGCCCCCATTGTCCATCACCTCTTGGGACGATCTGGCTGACAAATTCGTGCACAGGTACTATCCGGCATCGAAGACTACAGAGATCCAGCGGGAGATCACTCACTTCCGCCAAGAGCCAGATGAGTCACTTCGTGATGCATGGGAGCGGTACATGGGATATTTCTGGCAGTGTCCCCATCATGGCTTTAGTGATGCATTCACAGTGGGGAACTTCTACAGTGCTCTCTCTCCAGACAGCCAGAGGGTGATTGAGTCTCTATGCCCAGGAGGGGATGTTCTCACTAAGACTCCACCCGAGCTGAACCAGATGATCAATACTTTGGCTACCAGAGATCATTCCTGGGGGCAGAGCAGCCGAGGCAGACATTCCCGGGACTGTGGTGTGCACGCCATGGAGACCAGATCCGGGCTCGAGCAGCAGGTGGCTGAGCTAGTGCAGACATTGAAGCAGCCCAACAGTCTTATTCCGGGCAGAGGTTTGGCTACACCTCCAGTTGCTCAGTGTCAGTGGTGTGAGAGCTCGAATCACTTAGTGGAAGACTGCCACGCTATGAGGGAGTCTACCACTCCCCAAGAGCAGTTGGACTTCATCGCCAATGCTCGGCGCCTCGACCCGTACAGCAACACATATAATGAGGGGTGGCGCCAGCATCCCAACTTCGCCTGGAGCAGCAACACCACTAAACCACCTGGTTTCCCAGCACCAGCAGGTGGTTTTCAGCAGAGGAGCCCTTCTAGGCTCGACAGGGGCCAGCCCCACAGCAGCAGCCCTACCAGCCTAGGCAGGGGCAACCATTCCAACAACCCCAGCGTCAGTTTGTCGAGCCAGCAGCAGCCCCTGCCCCAGATTACCGGATGGCAAAGCTGGAAAATATTCTAGCTTCATTCATGACTAGCACTCAGGCTGCTATCACGTCATTGTAGGCAGGTCAGCGGAACCAGGGTGCCATTTTGCAAGATCTGCAGACCTAGGTGGGCATCTTGGCCCGCCAAAACACTACCAGGGCACCGGGGACTCTGCCTGCCACCACTATCCCGAATCCTCGGGATCCTCACCAGCTCCAGCAGCTGGATGCCATTTTTACCAGGAGCAGTAAGACCATATCTGCTGATCCTGTCCCGGCCAGACAGGAGGAACCACTACCTACTTCAGCACTTCCAGCCGACGATGCAGAAGTGAGGGTGGAGAAGGAAGCCCCTGCTCCCAAGCCACAACCAGTGGTTAAGGAGCATGTACCCCAGCTTCCCTTCCCCACTCGCCTACACAAAGACAAGTTGGAGACTGAGTTTGCCAAGTTTATGGCAATGTTGAAGCAACTCAACATCAGCATACCGTTCGTGGAGGCACTGTCGAAGATGCCCAAGTATGCCAAGTTCATGAAACATCTCCTCACCAATAAGAAGAAACTTGGGAATCTCTCGACAGTGTTGCTGAGCGAGGAGTGTTCTGCTATCCTGCAGAACAAGCTGCCCGAAAAGCGCAAGGATCCAGGGAGTTTTACTATCCCTCTTACTATTGGCAACATGCATGTAGGCAAGTCCTTGACGGACCTAAGCGCTAGCATAAATGTCATGCCATATAAGTTGTATAAAAAGCTAGACCTAGGTGAACTTAGCCCTACTAGGATGAGCATTCAGCTAGCTGATCGTTCCATTGTGCATCCTAGGGGGATCATAGAGGATCTGCTTATTAAAGTAGGTGCATTCACATATCCTGTTGATTTTGTTATTCTTGATATACATGAGGATGTGGATGTGCTTTGATTCTGGGTAGACCATTTCTTGCCACCGCCAAGGCACTTATTGATGTGCATGATGGTAAACTGATCCTGCGTGCTGGGAATGAACAGGCTACTTTTTCTGTGACTGAATTTGATCACTATGCTATGATTGCTGTCACACCTGTGCATGCCCTTTCTGATCAGGTACACGAGCCTGTCGTGTATCCTTATGCACCTCTCATTTTGCAGGACCCTCCTATCATTCCTTCGCCACCACTCCATCCAGCCTCGCCTCCGAACAAAAAGCTCAAGGAGGAATGGCGGCCGAAGCAGCAGGTTGCCAAGCCTGCACGGAAGAAGGGTGGAGACCACTATGAGCTGGTCCCACCTCCTACACCACCACCACCCTGGCCGTCCGGGTACTCACTCGCCTGCATCTTGCCGGATGGCCAGGTCGGCTGACCGATGATGGTGGTCGCATCCGTCGGGTGCATGGCCACAACCTGAAGCTGTACCTCAAGAGCGACGTGGATCCGCTCTTGGAGGCACCTGTTCCTTCACTTCCCTGAGTATCCACCATGGGCGTCCAGCTAAAAGACGGTAAAGAAGCGCTTGTGGGGAGGCAACCCCACCGCGGTTTGACTTTCTTTCTTGTGTTTTGAGTCGGATTGTAAACCAGTTTGGTTTTGGTTTGTTTTCTTTTGTTTTGGATGATGTATTATTGGGCTGACCATTGGACCTAACATATTGTGTTTGAGCTCTTTGGTTTCCTTTAGCTGTGCTTGTCTTGACTGGTCCTCTATCCAGTCCGGTTCACTCCGACTGGTCCGCTTCCCGCCTCCTGCAGTCCGTGCACACCGGTAACATCGTTCCCCTTTCCCTTCACTCTTCTCCATTGAGGGCAATGTCGATCTTAAGTGTGGGGAGATGTTTATCTTTTGACTGCATTAGATCTGTTTGTGTGCTTGGAGCCTAGTCCACTGTCCAAATTTTTAAAATTTGAGGGCTCCAAGTACGTGTTTCCGTGCAATTGCCTGCTCAGTATGCTTTGAATTGACAGTCTTTATAGTAATATGCAACCTAGGGAGGTAGTGTAGCACTATGGAGGATGTTGATGCATTTAAGAAGTCTCATTTCTTCTTCATATTGTGTTGGTTGATTGAGTGAATTAGTGATCTTAGGACCCTTGAATTGTGTGGTGTTGTGGACTCTCTACCTGTCATGGACTCTTGTTTCATGTTTTGAGTTTAAGAGGTGCTCGAAAATGTGCTTCAAAATAACGTCTCCCGTGCGAATAGGGCGAAAGTGTGTAAGGGGAGACAGGAATCCGTTCCCAATTTCCACCTACTACCTCCAGCCCCCTTACATGTCTTTCCCCCTCACGAGGCTCGAGACATCCGCTCCTGGCATGGCCGGTAAGAGCAGGTTGGGACCCTTGAAAGAAAAAAAAAGAAAAGAAAATAATAGAAAACAAGCAAAACAGAAAGAAAAGGGGTTCCAACCATCCTCAAAGAAAATAGAGCACCTTGAAAAATGTGAGTCCATGATCCCTTGTTTTTGATAATCTCTTCATCCACGATTCATTTGTCCTCTGTTCACTATTTGCCATGATGCCGACTCGATACTAGTGCTCTCGCCGAAGAAGCTATGAGATAACTTGTGCGTCGGTTGACCTCGTAAGCTGCTAAATGATCTGGGTTGTTTGTTGCTATAGGGGTCTGGAGAGCTGCATTGGTTTGAGTTAGGTTTGCTTGGGACAAGCAAACGGTTAAGTGTGGGGGAATTTGATAACGATGAAATTGCACGTATTTGCGCCCCTAGTTCTTATCCGTTTGAGGGGCATAGTCGTGTATTTTTGGCCTATATTACGCCGGGTTGTGCTATTTTGTCATATTTCAGGTCCCAGGTGTCAAAGGAAAGGCTAAGCACGAGTTTCGGGAATTCGGAAGTCATTTCGTCGAGCTGGAGCCAAAACACGGACACACCTAAAACAGAACACGGCCGTGTTCTGTGGCCGTGCTTTTACTACCGAGAGCTAATTCGAGTTGGCAAAAATGAGCTGATTACACGGGCTGAAAGCACTGCTGTGTCGTCCCAAAAGCACGGCCGTGTTTCTCCCAACACAATGGCCGTGTAATTAACCCTAGCCAAAGCACGGGCGGGCTGAGGCAAAGCACGGCCTTGCCCTCGACCGTGCTTTGGCCACTGATGCCCTTTTAAGCAGATTTCAGCCAAAACAGAAGGGGATTCGAGTTTTAGAGAGACAGAGCGATTCCTAGAGAGAGAAAGTGACGAACAAGAGTCTCTAAGTGCCCTAGCTTGATCTTCAACACCATTGGAGGCCAGTTTGAGCTTGGAGAAGTGCCGATCAACGTCCAGGAGCAGGAATCCATCCTTCACAGTATGAATTCCGCGTGCCCTCGACCGTGCTTTGGCCACTGATGCCCTTTTAAGCAGATTTCAGCCAAAACAGAAGGGGATTCGAGTTTTAGAGAGAGAGAGCGATTCCTAGAGAGAGAAAGTGACGAACAAGAGTCTCCAAGTGCCCTAGCTTGATCTTCAACACCATTGGAGGCCAGTTTGAGCTTGGAGAAGTGCCGATCAACGTCCAGGAGCAGGAATCCATCCTTCACAGTATGAATTCCGCGTCTGATTCTGCTTTTGCTTCTTTCTCCATGGAGTAGTTCTCCCATTCATCTGGGTATGGAGAACTCTAGATTTGTATGTTAGGCTTTGATTGTATGAACCCAAGTACTGATTATATGATTTGATTATATTCATTTGAGGTTTGAATGATTGAATGACTAGAATCCTGATCAAATTCCTATTGTTTCTGCTTTAACCTAGAATGAGAATATCTGCCTAGGTTGATAGAGCATCCTTGATTGAAGGTAGGGAGTTGATGACTTTAGTCGAGGAGCCAACTCACTATTCTGTACCGGATTTACTCCGGTAGTGGAGGTTTTGTTTGTTAAGGCCTCAATCTGTTTACTCCGGTGGAGGTCAGTCGCCCGCTAGAGACTCAGATTGAGAGGGTCTGAAGACCTTTAGTCGAGACTTCAGGCTGTTTAAGAACCTTCCACAGTATAACTATCATAGAAACTGAACTTGGTAATTACAATCCGGCTTAACTGCAGTCTAGGGGGAACCATATCCGGGTGACCTCTCTTAACCTGAATACAACCCTTTAGTGGCTTTGTTTGTTTGTTAGTTTAGACCTGCATTAAAGTTTCATTGCTAGATAACAAGAATTCACCGAGTAGTCATCAAATCTAGGACCCGGGTTGACATTTAAAACCAAACCCGCTATATTACGCTTTAGGAAGTGGTTTCACTTGGCCAATTCCTGGAGTGACAATAGAAGTGAGTCAGCTACACGGCCGTGTGACCCTGGCCGTGTAAGAAGCCTGAAATCCAATTACTCGGAACGCGGCGTTTTGACCTCACACGGGCAACTGGGTATGCCACACGGCCGTGTGGCCTGCCCGTGTGAGTCGGGAATTTCTGGTTTTTACCCAATTTCGGGCTGCAAGTGAGAGAATCAGATTTTGAGAGCAAAAACAGAGCCCTAGAGAGAGAAAGTACGAAGAACACATCCTAGAAGCTATATTGGAGCTGGGTTTCATCAAATCGAGCTTGGAGATCTTCATAGGAGTGGAAATCATCATCCCAGAGCAGATTTTCCTCATCTTTATGAGTATGACTACTCTGTATTCTGTTTCCCTCTCTCTCTCTATGGAGTAGAACCCTTCTCTCACTTGGGTATGAAGAACCCTAGTTCCATGTGTTAGGGATTTGATTGTAATGACTTGGGATGATATTACTGCTTGGTTATAATCGAATGATGCATGTTTATTGAATTGATTGAAGTCTGATCAGCTTTTCTTGATTTCTGCTGCAACCTGAGATAGATAGAATCTGATTAGGTTGTTAGAGCCTCATCATTCGGTAGTAGGAGATTGGCTATACGAGAGTTGGCCAGTTTACTGCTTTGTACTGGAATCCAATTCCAGTAGTGGAGTTCTGTGCTTATTGCTTCAGATTTCTATTCCGGTGAAGACTAGTCGTCTGCCGGATAGTTAGACTGAGAGGGCTTGGTTAGCTTAAGAGATTCCAAGCTACTGTCGGATCTTCCGCAGTCTAATCAACAGTAAATCAACTCAAGGTAAATACAATTGAAACCTAACTAAGGAGCTAGGGGGACTCATTCCCGAGTGACTCTTCTTTGCTTGAGAAAACATACCAATTCCTGCTTTCTTTCTGCTTTTGCTTAAAACAACAATCACTTAACTTACGGAGTAAGCAGTAGATCTAGACCCCGGGTTGATAATAGAACTTGCCATTTTACTGCATTCCCGGACTGCGATTACACTTGGTCGCAGTTTGGTGTTGTGTTTTGGCGTGTCATTTGCGTTCCAGTTCTTGGATCTTGATGACAGGAACAAGGTCTGTTTTGGAGGTCCCTGGCATTATGAGAACAACATCATGGTTTTCATGTCTAGTTTGCTCATCAAGAAACCTACCCCTGAAGCACTACACATGATCGACATATGGATTCAAATAAAATAGTTTCCTGCAGAACTAAGGACTATCACTCTAGGTTGACATGTGAATTTCACAAATCCAACACCACACCCACCCTTTCCTCCCCATTATCGGCCTATCCCTCGATTTTGAGGTGATTTGGCTTGATTTTGAGTCGCCGGAGGCGATTTCCGGTGAGACTCCGGCGAGGCTCCGACGAGCACTTCCAGGCAGTTTTTCGGCCTTTCGTCGCTTCCATTGCATTCCCCTCATCATCCCCTACACCTCTACTTGAGCCTCCAGGTTTGATTTTGACCTTAACTATGTTTTTTATGGAGAATTGGGTGTTAGGGTGCATGTTTAGAGAACCTCTTTGAATCATGTGAATTGTGTGCAATTTATTGAGGGGAATGCTTGGATTATGTATGAATTGTGCTGGGCATTGTCCCCCTTGCTTGTTTGAGCCCTTGTGTGCAAGAATTTTGTCAATTCCATGTTTATCTTAATAATGCACACAAGGTGTTCGATAAAATGCCTGTTTTTGTACCATTTTGTGGGAGTCGGTTGGAGCCCTTAATGCTGTGCTTTGCGAGTGTGTTTGGTATGGATGTGAACCTTGATTTGCGTACTTTCCCATGGATGTGCACCCCCACCCCGATTATGCTTTTTTGATCGAGTTTTTGACCCCCGAACTATGGATGAAACCATGGTTCAGCTGTTTTCTGTTCTTAAGTGTGGGGGTGTGATTAACTTTTTCCTTGGCTCTTTTGGTTCCACTTTGGGTTGTTCTTTTGCAGGACCATGACGAAGCCCAACCTTCGGCACCAGTTTGTTCAAGATTTGAGAAGGGGGCCCCACCAGGATCGTTTTAAGAACGTCCTGGCCTGCAAGTTTGGGCAGCATCATTGCTGGTCCAAGCGAGAGTTGGAGAAGCTGAACTGCTACGAGCACTTCTCCTCCATTGTCACCAACCGCCCCTGGCGCCGCCTACTCAGCATAAGGTTTACCACGAGCTCGTGCTTGAGTTCTACACTACCTTCAAGCACGCAGCCACGGAGGATTTGAAGGACGGTGAAGCCGTCCAATTCCGGCTCGTCGGTGAACCCCGATCCATGAGCTACAACGAGCTGGCGACCGCCCTCGGCCTCGGCCTGGTCGATGACAGGGACTACATCACCGAGCTTCTCGAGCCAGAGGGGGTTAACTTCGGGACACTGTACACCCGCCTCGCTCGGCCAGGTAGCTTCCCTTCAAGGCGGGAAAGACGAAGGCCAGCACATTGCAGCTCAACAACCGCATCCTCCATCACATGCTGGCCAAGTCTTACACTCCAGCCTCGGACAGTGCCAGCGCCATCACCAAGAGAGCCATGTACTTCATCCAGTATATGCGCCAGAGGGATCATCCCCTCTACTTGGGCTCGGTGGTGGCGAGGACCTTCGACAAGAGTGCTTCTGAGCTGAAGAAACTCCACTGCACTCCCCTCATCACCCTCCTGGCCACTTACTTCCAGATATCACTGTAGGGGTGCACAGAGCAGGGAGACACCAGTGCCTTTGGCCGGTTTACGATCAGTAAAATGCACCTGCTTCGAGAAGAGCGTGGTGTTATGTGGATCGAGGGGTTTCCTCAACCTCAGATCCCAGAGGAGGTCCAGCCGGAGGTTCCCGAGGGTACGGCTAATGAGGAGGTCCATCCCGAGGATGTGGATGATACTGCTGCAGCCCGCCCCACCACCTTCGAGTACGGGGGTGGCAGTTCCACCTTCCCCGGCAAGGACTACTTCACTCAGCAGTTCGAGCAGCTGCGTCTCCAGAATCAGCAGCTCTACGACTATTAGCTCCAGTTTCAGCAGCAGTATTCGGCTCACCATGCCGAGTACCAGACCCGGATGGCTGCGTATGATGAGCGCCTTGATAGGATGGAGACCCAGCAGGGGGTAACCCTGGCGCGCATCGAGAGGGAGCAGGCCCGAGCTAGGCGCATGCAGGAGGTCCAGGGGCATCTGCTCCAGCTGCTACCGGGCGAGCAGCCAGTCTGGAGGACTCCCTGGGAGGACTCTCCACTTCCACCTCCACCAGATGATGATGATGCCTTCATGAATGACATCGATCTGGAAAACCTTGGCGACGAGTAGGCTGTACTTGTCGCCCCTCAGTGTGTGTTTTTGTCTTCGAATTTTTCTGTTTGCTCCATGTGTTTGAGGAGCTTGAACTGAGTTTGTCGTGTGTTTTGTTTCTTTTCTTTTGTGGATTGTTTCTTTTGTGGCCATCTGGGCCAACTCTGATCCCTAACGAACATGTGCTAGTGTGTTCTTGATGTTCCCTTAGTGCAGAACTGTCCGTTCGTTCCATATGTCCCCCGTTGACTGGTCCACTTCCAGTCTCCCGCAACATTTCAATCCGGTAACATCGTTCCCCTTCTCTATATCTCTGCTCAATTGAGGGCAATGTCGTGCTTAAGTGTGTGTGTGTGTGTGGGGGGGGGGGTGCTTTGTATCGGTTGGAATGTATATACGTGTGCTTGGAGCCTAGTCCGCTGTCCAAATCTCGAGATTTGATGGCTCCAAGTACGGCTGTTTGATCATATTGGCACTGTGTTTTGATTGGTGAATTGAATGGTTTTCGGATTAATGCATGACAACTGGATGATGACTAGGACAACCTATAATGATGACTGAGACGTGCAGTAGAGTTGTGTAGGGGTTCAGTTTTTCAACTGTTTGCTTACCAACTGTGACTTGGATTGATTACTTGTTTTTGACAGTCTCTTATGCATCTAGTTCAGGGAATCAGAATGAGAGATAGAGCATATAGGTAGCCATGTGAGATTTGAGCCTGCTCGTTTCTTTCTTGTGCGATAGTTCCCTCTTCCATGATGTGTAGCATTCACGTTGTCATTAGCTAAGATGATAGAGGCATAGGATTAGCCCACGACCAAATTGACTGTCCTGGTGTGTCATACCCCCTAGTCAGCCCCTTTGAGCCGTGTGTTATCCTTTCTTTCGGTCTTCAATGGAAAGTCACCCTTTTGCATCTTTTAGAAGGTTCCACAGAGTGATTTTTACATGTTCTCTGCTGTTTCTGCTAAATATAATGTGAGAGTTGGAGGTAGTTCTTAAAAAGTTGGGCAGGTGTTTGAAAATGTGCAGAGGTGGTGGTTCTCTTAAGAAATGAAAAAAAAAATTGAAAGAAAAACAAAGAAAAAATGAAAGCAAAAGTGAGCCACCACAAAAAACTGAATAGTGCCCATTAAGTAGTGTTTCTTAGCAGTCTGGCTTAGAAATATTGGTATTTATATGACCTCCTTCGCTCTTGTGCTCTGAATTTGAGTAATGCAGAATAGCAAGGAGAAAGTTCTGTTTTGATTGACTGTGAGTTTGTTGGGTTTGGAATTGTGGAACCTTGTGCTATGAATACTTCCACCACCTAAAAGGCCTTTTCCCCATTTCCAAGACCCTAGCCAGTCACTTGAACCTGTGTCTAAGACCTCCTGATTAGTTAGTGATGACAACCATTTATGTGAGCTCTAACATTTAGAGGCTGCCGTCATGGTCCAGAGATGTTAGGAGTTGAGAGAATAAGTATGCGCATTTTTCGCATCAAATTGTCCTGACCCCACTGGTCGAGAGTGAGCGATTCATTTCCTTGTTCTTTACACTCTTTACCCGGTGAGGACCTAGATGGCTCGGTCTTGATTCTGATGTCTTGAGTTTTATGCATGAGTTGACTGTCTTGAGTGAATGATTGAGCCAAGTCTAGGTTGGTTGATGAACAGAAGGGAGACTCCTCCTTTACTCGATTTTGCTGCACTCGAATGTCTTCTGTGGTGGTTGTCCAGGTTGCTATTGAGGTTGTTCAGGTGTTGATGTTTGAAAACCAATTTGATTCACGTGTTCTGTGCCTATATGATTTGTCCCCAATGTTGGTATGATTGAAATATGTGAGCTGACCTTGTGTCTGACTTGGTTTGCTTGGGGACAAGCAAACGGTTAAGTGTGGGGGAGTTTGATAAGCCGTTAATTGCACATGTTTTTACCCCTATTCTAGAGCCGTTTGAGGTGTTGATTCTCGTGTTTTAGGCCGATTTCACGCTAGGTTGTGTTTGTTTGTGATATTTCAGGTCCTAGCAAGTGAATGAAGGTTTAGGAGCGAGTTCGGGGTCGATTGGACGAAGATCGGGCGCGAGGCAAGTCACAAAGGAAGCCACACGGGCACACTCACAACTCACATGGCCGTGCAAGTGACCAAGGAGGTCGTGTGGGATTGTGCGAGCCTTCACACGGGCACAAGTAAAATCCACACGGCCGTGTGAAATTGCAGTTTGGCCATGTGGAATTCTGTGAGGCTTCACACGGCCAGGCTGGGTGAGCTACACGGCCGTGTGACCCTGGCCGTGTAAGAAGCCTGAAATCCAATTACTCGGAACGCGGCATTTTGACCTCACACGGGCAACAGGGTATGCCACACGGCCGTGTGGCCTGCCCGTGTGAGTCGGGAATTTCTGGTTTTTACCCAATTTCGGGCTGCAAGTGAGAGAATCGGATTTTGAGAGCAAAAACAGAGCCCTAGAGAGAGAAAGTACAAAGAACACATCCTAGAAGCTATCTTGGAGCTGGGTTTCATCAAATCGAGCTTGGAGATCATCATAGGAGTGGAAATCATCATCCCAGAGCAGATTTTCCTCATCTTTATGAGTATGACTACTCTGTATTCTGTTTCCCTCTCTCTCTCTCTATGGAGTAGAACCCTTCTCTCACTTGGGTATGAAGAATCCTAGTTCCATGTGTTAGGGATTTGATTGTAATGACTTGGGATGATATTACTGCTTGGTTATAATCGAATGATGCATGTTTATTGAATTGATTGAAGTCTGATCAGCTTTTCTTGATTTCTGCTGCAACCTGAGATAGGTAGAATATGATTAGGTTGGTAGAGCCTCATCATTCGGTAGTAGGAGATTGGCTATACGAGAGTTAGCCAGTTTACTGCTTTGTACTGGAATCCAATTCCAGTAATGGAGTTTTGTGCTTATTGCTTCAGCTTTCTATTCCGGTGAAGACTAGTCGTCTGCCGGATAGTTAGACTGAGAGGGCTTGGTCAGCTTAAGAGATTCCAAGCTATTGTCGGATCTTCCGCAGTCTAATCAACAGTAAATCAACCCAGGGTAAATACAATTGAAACCTAACTAAGGAGCTAGGGGGACTCATTCCCGAGTGACTCTTCTTTGCTTGAGAAAACGTACCAATTCCTGCTTTCTTTCTGCTTTTGCTTAAAACAACAATCACTTAACTTACGGAGTAAGCAGTAGATCTAGACCCCGGGTTGATAATAGAACTTGCCATTTTACTGCATTCCCGGACTGCGATTACACTTGGTCGCAGTTTGGTGTTGTGTTTTGGCGTGTCATTTGCGTTCCAGTTCTTGGATCTTGATGACAGGAACAAGGTCTGTTTTGGAGGTCCCTGGCATTATGAGAACAACATCATGGTTTTCATGTCTAGTTTGCTCATCAAGAAACCTACCCCTGAAGCACTACACATGATCGACATATGGATTCAAATAAAATAGTTTCCTGCAGAACTAAGGACTCAGAACATGGCTGAGAAGATTGCAAATCGATTTGGTTCTCTAGTGTTGTTTGTTGATAATTCTGGAACCATGTGGGATACATATATGCGCATGCGAGTCAGCATCTCCATCAACAACCCTCTGAAGAAAAAAAATCAAACTGAACATAGGAGGGAGGCTGATGAATTACCTGGTGAAATATGAAAAAATCCCAATTTTTTTTTACTCTTGTGGATGTATAGGACACCCAAAGCTGAGGCGTCCTAAGCCATCTGGACTGAAACCGGACCCTTTTGGTATGGACCTAAGAACCAGCCCTCCTGGACCTCGCAATTGGTTATCACACTCCTCAAAGAAGGAGGATGTTGCGTTATGGGCGTCCCTGACGAAAAATTTGACATGGAAAGTATCAGTTCCAATTCATGTGGTGAAAGCACACCTTCTGAAGAAATGGCAGAGCTTGAACCTTTATCTAAAAGTATGAAGGTGATGCCAACTGACCAGGAAATAGAGACTAAAGGGAAACAGAAAGATACAAAAGAAGGAGAAAGGGGAACAGTAAGCCATCCTCCTGTAGGGAAGGCTACTGGAGGCAGCTTGAAGGACATTCAAACAACCAAGGAGAATGAACAGAGAGCAATGGGGACTGGATTCCAACTACAGAAACAAGTGGAAGGGGGAATGCTGTTAATCCTACCCTAGGCAAGATGGGGCTTGGTGGCGCATTACAACAGTTTGTGATAGGCACAAACAACACTTGGCCAATGAAAAAGAGCACGAATAGAGTGTGGAGACGCCAGGAGCAGTCTGCACCAAGAAATCAAGCAAAAATTCAGATCACACCTAAGAAGAGGGTGGATAATGAATGCACTGAGGCAGAGTTGAGAGACGGAGAAGTCAAAACCCAGAACAAGAAGGCCAAAGTGCTCACATTTGAAGAAAGTGAGATTTTGATTCTAGACGAGCAAAAAACAACAAACATGGATGGTGAAATGGAGGACTCTGCTAAAGAGTAGGGTCACCCAGCTCAATGAGTATTATCAGTTACAACTATCGTGGGCTGGGGAAAACCACGATAGTTGCTCGAGTAGCTGAGCTACTAAAAGAACAGGACCCCAACATAGTGTTCCTCATGGAAACAAAGAAGAAAGAACATGAGTGGGAGGAAACTATAAAGAAATTGGGATGGACTAAAGGCAGAGGAGTCGGATCAAGAAACAGAGCAGGGGGATTAATAATGATGTGGAAGGAAGATATGCAAGTTGAAGTTAAGTACGCTACCCATAATCATATTGATGTCTGGATTACTGAGGGAACGGAAGGAAAGAAATGGAGGTTGACAGAATTTATGGTTGGCCAGAGCAAGAGAATAAATCCCAAACTTGGGAAATGATAAGGCGGCTCATGGTTAAACTAACCTACCATGGATGTTGTGTGGAGATTTCAACCAGGTTCTAAGTTATGAGGAAAAGAATGGTAGGAACCCTCCTGATGTTTAGAAAACGGAGGAGTTCCAAGCCACACTGGATGAATGTCATTTGGAGGATCTAGGCTATTATGGAAACATGTTCACATGGGATAATGGAAAAATAAATGAATATTTTCTCGAACAGCGGCTCAACAGAGTGATGACTCGATATTTGCACATGTTTTCCCCTTTGTTTCTTGATCGTTTAAGCTTTCATTATCACTTCTTTGGCCTATTTTATGCTAGGTTGTGTTCCTTTGTCACATTTCAGGTCCTAGCATGTAAATTGAAGCATAGGTTTGGCCTATTTTATGCTAGGTTTAACACGAGCATGACCTGAGGAATAATGGACTTCTACCTCATATTATGGACAAATAATCATGTAATTTTGTCATGAAAAGAAATAGGACGAGACTACGAGCGTCTGGGATCAAACGGCGACTGATTCGGAGTCCGGACGAGGGAGAAACGAAGCATTAAACAGAGGCTGAGCAAGCCACACGGGCACGACCCACACGGCCGTGTGTACTGGCCAAGTGGCCGTGTGGAAATCACCGAGCCCTCACACGGGCATCTGGGAAAGTCACACGGCCGTGTGGCCTGGCCGTGTGATCGGGAATTTCTGGTTAAAACCCGATTTTCAACAAAAGGAAAGGGGGAGCTGGGTTTTGGTGCCCAAACAATCAAGGGACGAATCTAGAGAGTGAGAGCGACTTGGGAACATTCTTGGAGCTATTTTGGAGGATTTCTTTGCCATTGGAGCTCGGGAATTAAGCTTGGAGATGGAGATTGAAGATCAAGATCAGATTTCTGCAGTCTCTCTCTTCTCTATGGAGTAACTTCCCTTCACTTAGGTTTTGAGGAACCCTAGTTCCATGTGTTAGGATCTTTCTTGTATGAAGTTTTGGATGCTATATTGTTTGATTATAATTGATTGAGGCATGATTTATAGAGTCAATTGAAGCCTGATCATCTTCTCTTGATTTCTGCTTTAACCTATGATAGATATAATTTGATTAGGTTAAGAGAGCTCCCTTGATTGATAGTGGTGAATTGGTTGTGCGAGAGTCAATCAATTCAATGCTTTGTACTGGAATTCATTCCAGTAGTGGAGATCTGTGTGAATCGCCTTAGTAGTCTATCCCGGTGAAGGCTAGTTGCCTGCCGGGTATTCTGTCTAAGAGGGCTTGGTCAGCTTAAGAGATTCCAAGCTAATTTAGGATCTTCCGCAGTTTAATCAACAGTAGATCAACCAAAGGTAATTGTAACTTGAACCTAATTGAGGAGCTAGGGGGAATCATACCTAAGTGAGTTCCCAACTTGTAATTAGTAGAGTACTTAGTAGAGTAGTTTAGTAAATCAACCCTTAATCTAGTTTGCTAGATAATGAACTGAAGCTGAGTAATAGTAACTCTAGAGACCCGTGGATTCGATATTTATTACTTGTGCCACTATACTGCAGTCCCTTTCATTGGTTACACTTGGTCATTGTTAGGTGTTGTGTCGTAGCCTGTCATAGAGCAGTGGCCAACACAGAGTGGAAGGCTGAGTTCCCAGAAGCCCGTGTCTATCATCTGGATCGATGGGTGTCAGATCATATACCCATTAAGATAGAACTAAATCTACAAGAGAAACAAGTTAAGTGGGGATGACACTTCAAATTTGAAGCCTATTGGCAAAAGCACGAAGAGTGCGCCTCTATTATTGAGGCTGAGTGGCAAAGGAATCCAGACTTACCTTTGGAGGACAGAATCAAAAACTGTGAGAAAGTACTCCTAGAGTGGGGAAGGAAAACTTTTGGTAGTTTGAAGGCAAGAAAGAAGAAAATTGAGCGAGCCTTGGCAAAACTCTCAAAAGCCAAGAAGAACAAGGCTGTGCTCATTCAACGTCGAGCCTTAGAAAGAGAGTTGAATGAAGTGCTGGATTTGGAGGAAATACGGTGTAAACAGAGATCAAGATCAGACTAGCTAAAGGAAGGGGATAAAAATACTGGCTTCCTCCATGAAAAGGCTTCAAACACAAAGCGTAGAAATACGATCAAGGAAATACAGGGTGAAGATGTGACGATTTTCAGGGGCTAGGAAGAAGTAATGGGCTGCTTTACTGGACACATTCAACAGATCTTCACAGCAGAACCAACTCCTAGCATTAATGAGGTTCTGGAAGTGGTGGAACCTAAAGTTACACATAAAATGAACCAAGAATTGATGCGTCCGTTTACAAGAGAGGAAATCTATGATGCACTATCCAAAATGGCACCAACCAAAGTACCTGGCTCGGATGGAATGCCAACCCTCTTTTTTCAAAAGAACTGGGCCACAGTAGGGGACACAGTCTGTTTGGAACTGCAAAGAATTCTCCTAACAGGTGAGGTTCCTCCTACTTTGAACCACACGCTGTTAGCGATGATACCAAAGACTAAAAAGCCAATTTCGCCGAAGGAGTTTCGACCTATTGCACTATGCAAGGTCCTCTACAAAATACTGTCAAAGGTTCTTGCAAATCGGCTAAAAACAATTATGGATGAGGTCATCACTGATACTCAAAGTGCCTTTGTGCCAGACAAGAACATCACTGACAATATCATGATTGGTTTCGAATGTTTCCACGCAATGAAAAACAGGAAGAATGGAAAGAAAGGTTTTGTAGCGGCTAAGCTCGACATAGCAAAAGCTTATGATCGAGTGGAGTGGAATTTTCTAGAGGGTATAATGTTGAAGTTGGGGTTTCATGAAGACTAGGTAAGACTGATCATGAGTTGTGTCACTAGTGTAAGCTATGCAGTTTTGATTAATGGACACCAAACCGGAAAAAATCCCAAAATACTCTAATTATTAAAAAAAATTCCCAAAATACAGTACTTATAAACTTATTTCCCAAAATACAGCAGTTTGAACATCACCGCTGCAAACCAAAACAGTGATGGCAATCACCGTTTTTGACCAAAACGGTGATAGCATCATCGCTTTGAACCAAAACAGTGATGCTATCACTGTTTTGGACAAAAGCGATGATGCTATCACCGTTTTTGACCAAAACGGTGATTGCATCACTGTTTTGGTTCAAAGCAATGATAGCATCATCGCTGTCAACCAAAACGATGATAGCATCCCCACGTTTTTGCAAAACGGTGATAGTCGACCTTATCATCGCTGTTGACAAAAGCGGTCATATCATCGCCATGGACCAAAACGGTGATAATTGACACGTTTTAGAGCCCTGGTAGGTGGAAATTAGGTCACAGCTACCAAGCAATCACCGCTGAGGACAATGGCAGTGAACACATCACTGTTTTTGTCCAAAGCGGTGATTGCTAAATAATTTTCCTATAAATACTGACCTCCACTTCCCCTATTGCTACCTTACAGAAAATTAGTACAAAAATTAGTGTTTTATTAGTCGTTTTCTCAGCTGGTTTCGAGTTGGTTTACTGCTCAAGAAACTCGTCGGGATTCGGTATGTTATAATTATGTAATGTTTACATGTTGATGTGTTAGTAATTTATATGTCTGTATTTAGTGAATTGCGGTTATTGGAAAATATGTTATGATATATTTAGATTAATTATGATATGATAGATGTTAGTTAATTAGTTATGAATTTAGATGAATTTGTTTAGTTTTCTCATGATAGATCGGGAGTCGGTATGTTATAATTATGTATTGTTTACATGTTGATGTGTTAGTAATTATATGTCTGTATTTAGTGAATTGCGGTTATTGAAAAATATATTATGATATATTTATATTAATTATGATATGATAGATGTTAGTTAATTAGTTATGAATTTAGATGAATTTATTTAGTTTTCTCATGATAGATCGGGCTTCGGTATGTTATAATTATGTATTGTTTACATGTTGATGTGTTAGTAATTATATGTCTGTATTTAGTGAATTGCGGTTATTGGAAAAAATGTTATGATATAAATAGATTAATTATGATATGATAGATGTTAATTAGTTAGTTATGAAGTTAGATGAATTTGCTTAGTTTTCTCGTGATAGATCAATTACATGCGTTTGTTTATGGGTTTGGATGATATTGTTTTTGGATCCCTAATGTACTAATTATATACTATACTTAATTATTATAAATTGCAGACATGGTTAAATTTAAGAAGTTTCGGCTTATTATTCGGTGGAATGGTCGGGTGACAAACTCGAACATTGGCATCGACTATGAAAATGGCGAATCCACTATGCTAAAAATTGAGTCGAGATTCTCGTGGCAAGAACTCCATGACATTTGTGCAGAAAGGACTTGTACGGGCGGGCAAAGGAGAGTTGGTCAAATTGCCTACCGCTATCCAAACATGAGTGCTGGCGGAGTCATGTACGAAAAAGTTGTCATAAATGATGATGACTCGGTGAACATGAGGATACAGTTCCTATCTGACAACGGGTTGCGGCTTGCAGAGGTGTATGTCGAGACCGAGCCGGTCGGTGAAACTCATTCTCACCAGTATTCTTGTGATGATGGTTTTGCAGGAGGGTATGGCTGGGGTGGTACTTCAAGCAACTACGGAGGAGGTAGTTATGAAGGAGGTGTTGGGTGTGAAGAATACCCGCAACATGCTGAGACTACCGTCAATACCGTTCAGCCCGACGGTGATCAATGGCCTGCATCTTTGAGGGTGATCGTCATTTCACCCTCGGGAAAGTGGAAGGTATGCAGCTCGGGGCGCCATCGCTCTGCCATTGCCGTTAGCAGATCGTTGTCAATATCAAGCCTCGTAAAGTGCCTCAGCATGTGCAATCCCGTCCTCTCTATATAGGGCTGCAGTCGATCATGCCAACGGGGCAATCGACATGTCCCTCGATGAGCGATGGGAATAAGTGATTCCTACAAAACAAAAAACACAATATTGTCAGTCAATAGAAAGCAAAATAAAAACTTTAAAACTATTGAAATAATTTTAGTGTGTCTACCGGATTATTGTTCCAAATTGAACGGGAGCGATGTTGATCTTGCCCGGTTAAATACCTTCGATCCCTTGGGCCAGGATCGATATACAATCGAGGGTCGTATATCTCAGCACCCATCTATAAAAAAATATAAAATCAAATCAATTTAAATTTTAGCACCCATGTAAAAAAAATCACAAAAGAATAAAATTAATTTACGTACTCTCAAAGCCTCTTCGTCCATTTTTTGCCGAAAAGCTAGCGAGAGTATTGACAAAACAAAAACTCTAGTAATTCTTTCTGATGCGGAAGATCGGACTTAGCCGCAACCACAGAGCATACTTAGAACGAAACTAGAGTAAAGTAAAGGAGGGAGAAAGAAGTATAAGATTTTGGTGTGGTTTGGAATGAGGGGGGGGGGGGGGGGGAGTGGTATTTATAGGGGAAAGGGGCGCTGGAAATCTCACCAGGAACCAATCACCGCGTCGGATGAAAGCAGTGAAGTCACCGCGTTAAACGAACGCGGTGAAGGCTTGGATTGCTGACGTGGCGCGGCGTGAGGCGTCGGATCGTGGAGAAAAACCACAATCCGCGCCTCACTGCATCTAACGGCAGCGGTGAAGGCGCGGGTGGCGCGGATCGCTGACGTGGAAAGCGGGGCCATCACCGCTTTGGTCATCAGCGGTGAAGTGCCCGCGCGTGTCCACGTCAGCGATCCGCGCCACTTCACCGCTTTTTATTTCAACGGTGAAGATCTCTTCATCGCGTCAAAAATCAACGGTCATTTAATCCCCGTCATTAACCACAACGATGTGGCATCACTGTTGTTCTCCACAACGATGATAGCATCACCGTTTTGGACAAAAACGGTGATAGCATCATCGTTTTGAACCAAAGCGATGATGCTATCACCATTTTTGTCCAAAACGGTGATTGCCTTCACTGTCTTGGTTTGCAGCGGTGATGTTCAAACTGCTGTATTTTGGGAATTATTTTCATAAGTACTGTATTTTGGAATTTTTTTTAATAATTAGAGTATTTTGGGATTTTTTCCCACCAAACCCAGATTTTCAAACCATCGAGAGGACTAAGGCAGGGTGATCCCATCCCCCCTTACCTCTTCCTGTTATGTGCAGAAGGTTTGTCTGCACTTACAAAGAAAGCGGTAGAAGAAGGAAAGATCCGAGGAATTAAAGTGAGTAGTAGCGGCCCTATGATTACGCATCTTTTCTTTGCTAATGATATCATATTCTTTTTTGAGAATAATAAAGAACAAGGGGAAGCTTTACGAGACTTACTACGAACCTATGAATTAGCCTCTGGCCAGCAGGTAAGTCTAGTTAAATCTGAACTCTCTTTCAGCACAAATGTGCAAGAAGGAGACAGAATAGCCATGGGTGGGATTCTAGGCATGAAAAGGGTCATGTACCATGACAAATACCTAGGCCTCCCAACAGTTATTGGACGAGCAAAAAAGCGGTGTTTGCACAGCTAATTGATCGAGTTCGAGACAAAATTAAAATGTGGAAGGGGAAACTCTTGTTCATGGAAACCAAAGAGGTGCTCATCAAGGAAGTGGCACAAGCTCAGACCCTCTATGCTATGTCAGTTTTTATGGTGCCTCTAGGTGTCATACAAGAAATCCAAAAAATGATTGCTAGCTTCTGGCGGGGTAGAAAGTGGGAAGAACGAAGAATTCATTGGATGAGTTAGGAGAGATTATGTCGCCCTAAATATGAGGGTGGAATGGGATTCCGAGATTTACAAGGATTTAACATTGCATTACTTGGAAGGAAGGCCTAGAACTTACTGAAGAAACCAGAGTCACTTGTGGCAAAAGTGCTAAAGGCTTGATACTATCCACCTTGTGACGTCCTGGAAGCTGATATGGGATATAATCCTAGCTACATTTGGAGAAGCATTATGCAGGCTCAATCCCTTGTGAGAGAAGGCACGAGATGGATGGTGGGAAATGGAGAGAACATTCGTATCTGGTGGGATCGTTGGATTCCAGAGGCAGGAAATTTTAAAATCCAGTCTCAAGCAATAGGGCTGGGGGAATTGCGAAGAAGGTATCAAGTATGATTGATTGGGAAACAAGATCATGAAAAAGCAACATATTGAAGTCCCATTTCCAACCAAATGACAAGGTTCGAATCGAACAGATTCCAATACCTTCTCAACCTAGGCCTGATGTACAGATCTGGGGAAGAGAAAAGACTGGAAAAATCAGGATATAAGGAGTGGAGAAAGAAACAAGCCACAAACCAAATTGAAAGTTATGTTCCTGTGGTTTGGAAGCAACTATGGATGCTTGAATTGCCACCTAAAGTCCGTATCTTTGTATGGAGGTGGGGAAGCAACATACTACCAACAGGTGTGAACCTAAGTCACAGGATTCAAGATGCTTTTGATGATTGTCCTTTTTGTGGACTGCTGGAGACCCAGGAACACATCACGAGGGAATGTGACTAGGCAAGGAGGGTGTGGAGACCTAACAATCTAGCTAATTACTTCAAGATGGGCGAAGGGAAAAACTGTGAAGCTTGGCTATGTGATCTGATCGAGGGAACAAACAAGGAAGAGCTAACAAAGGTGCTAATCACGCTTTGGTTCCTATGGAAAGAGCGCAACAACCATCTATTCAATAACCCTAAACTTGAGGAATGGGAAATCGTGGGCAAAGCCCAGAATTACTTGGAGGAGTACACGGCTCAGCAAGGTCAGGGCAACCCAGGACCTTCGTCTTCAAGACCTCGGGTTAGGCTCAAATGGGAGCCCACTCTAGATGGAATCTTCAAGCTGAACACGGACGGGGCGATCCTAGGAGAAGAAGAAACGGGTTATGGGATGATCTTAAGGGATAGTGATGGTAATTTCTTAATGGGAGCAACTCACCGGATGCGATGGTCGATTGAAATGGCCGAAGCAGGCTCGAGCGCACCATTCCTTGCCACTGTTGTTGGAGTCGGATTGTCAATCCCTGATTCAGAAACTCAATCGGCGGGAGGCTACTGAGATGAAGGTGGCGGTGATTTGCGACGAGATCCAAGATATTGCAGAAGAAGAAGAAGAAGGAAATGTCGATTGGAGGTTTTGGGGGAGCGAAGGAAATGCCTGTGCTCACGAGATGGCACGATTGATAGATGATACTAAAATTTGGCTCTCTCGGCCACCTGTCATTTTAGTCCCTTTACTTCTGAAAGATTGCAATGTAGTCACTGAACTTTAAACTTGGAATGCAGATGAATTATAAAAAACAAGTCATATGGTTTTTAGATTTTAGGTTCGTGTATATTTTAATTTAAAAATGTACAACAAGTATACTTAGTGTGATTGGTCATACTCCTTGCTTTTCTTAAGAGTGACCACGGTTCAAATCCTAGTATGTGCCTTTTTTGTGAATAATAAGAAGGAAATAAGTAATTGTGAAGACCAAAATGTTCTTCCTACTTTCATTCTCGTTGCAGGAAATTTGAAATGGAGGGGAAGAAAAAAAACTTTGGGCTATAAATATACTTAGAGAGAGATATATTTATAAAAGGTGTAAAACGGCTCAAACAGGTTGGACCTCAATCAAACCATTAAACTTTAAACCACTTGCTTGATTGACTCAACGATTTAAACCGATTTGAGAACTTTGGTTATAACCATTAAGATTACAATGTTCACCATTGATGAAAAGTTATAAGAATTTCGGAAATGGAAAAATAATTTTGATGTCACCTTAAATACGAAATTCAACATTTCAATTAATTTAAAAAATTTAAATACACATCATAAATACATTGTGTTCAAATGACATTCCGACCAACGGGTCAGACAACAAGCAAGTTTGGATGGTAGTAGAAGATTTTTGTTGTTCGATTGACGATACCTAATGGTTTAATAACCCTTGGTTAGAAACCGAGCATTGGATGCCTTAATCTTTTTTTTTTTGGTAAAAAAGCATTCATCTTTCTTTTTTTTACGTAAACCTGTAAGAATATTATTACGTTGTGAGGCTATGAAGAGTGTCTTGCTCCAGCTGAGCTACAATAATCCCAGGAGGGCTACCAAACCAAATAAATTCACTATCCCATTCACGAGCTCCTCGAGCCAACACATGTGCTACTGTATTCGACTCCCTTCGTGAATGATTCCAGCTCCCACCAACCGGCCCAGAAAGATACCTGCGTATACTTCTGCAGAGCGTCCCAATTTCGCTCATCACATAGTTCGCTACTTCAAGCTTGCTGACCAACGATTGGCAATCCACCTCTAGGATAATGTTATTGTACCCATGCACACTAGCTAGTCGCGCCCCAAATTCTGCCGCCAACGCCTCGGCCATTTCAGGTTGCCACTGACCTCGGATTTTCTTCACAACAGCCATGAGAAAAGCTCCCTGGTCATTACGAATGACTACACCCATCCTTATTCCTCCGCCCTCCAACATTGCTGCATCTGTGTTCACTTTCACTTTCCCCATCGGCGGCCTTCTCCAGTGTTCCATGGTTCGTGGAATCACATGGGGACTGGCATGACAGTCCTGTTGAGCCTGGTATTCTTCAATATATAATTTGGCTCTCATGAAAATCTCGCCTTCCGGTATTTTGACCCCATTAAACAGCTGAGCATTTCGCTCCTTCCAGAGGTACCACAACAGTACACACCATTGCGTCAAGAACGTCTCATTGACTTCTTCTTGTACAATCTTCAACCAATCCATACAAATTCCGGTCGGCCGCAGGTCAAAGCACTTAACAACCGTGGACGTTCCCCAAATTCTTGTAACCCAGCTACAATCTCCAAATATATGTTGTTGGCTTTCGGGTAGGTTACAAAAAGGGAAGTTTCCACTTTTGCTCGGGATGCGATGACTTACCTTGTCGCCGGTAGGGAGCACGTTGATGACTCGATATTTGCACATGTTTTCCCCTTTGTTTCTTGATCGTTTAAGCTTGCATTATTGCTTCTTTGGCCTATTTTACGCTAGGTTGTGTTCCTTTGTCACATTTCAGGTCCTAGCACATAAAGTGAAGCGTAGGCGCAAGTTTCAAGTCAATCGGAGATCAATTGGCGACTCGGGGGGAGAAACTCGGGTATGACTTGAAGAAGAAGGGATTTCTACCTCAGTTTGTGACCATATAATCATGTAATCTTGTCATGAGAAGAAAGAGGACGAGACTACGAGCGTCTGGGATCAAACGACACCTGATTTGGAGTCCGAACGAGGGAGAAACGAAGAATCAAAGATAGGGGAAAATTGGTTTCGGGCTTCTCTGAGAAACAGAAGGGGGCCCTATCGTGAAGCTAAAATCCCCGGTAGGGGATTTTTGGCCTTGATAGGGGATTTTCCCAAAAATCCCCTATCGTGAACCATAATTCCCCGGTCGTGAACCAAAATCCCCGGTCTTGACCCAAAAATCCCCTATCGTGAACCAAAAAATCCCCTGTCGTGACCTAAAATACCCTACCGGGTATTTTGACCGGGGATCGCGAACACAGGCTGTTAAAAGCCTGTTTTGTGCGTTTTTGCAAAGGGAGAGCTGGGTTTTGGATCCCAAACACCCTAGGGACGAACCAAAGAGAGAGAGGGCGATTTGAGGGCATTCTTGGAGTGGAATTGGAGGATTTCTTTTCCTTGGAAGCTCGAGGAACAAGCCCGGACTTGAAGACTGATCATCTGAAGATTCTTACTGCAGTCTCTCTCTTCTCTATGGAGTAACTTCCCTTCACTTAGGTTTTGAGGAACCCTAGCTATGTTTGTTTGATTGGATGATTGTATGATTACTTTGACTTGATAATCTTGAGTTCATATTCAATCTATGCATGTTTTCATGATTCAATTCTGCTTTAGTCAAGATTATTGATTCTGCTTTGATCCTATGAGAGGGAAGACCTGATTAGGTCAATAGAGCACCATAGATTGATAGTAGTGGATCGATTGCTTTAGTCGAGGGTTGATTCACTGCTTTGTATCGATTGAGAACCTCTTTCGATAGAGGGAGTCTAGTTCAGAACGCCTTGATCAGTTGTTCTATAGAAGGATACGTCCCTCTAGGCAATTGACTCAAGAGGGCCTTGTTCCTTTAGTCAAGACTCAAGGTCTAGTCAAGGATTCTCCGCATTGTGAATGAAAGTGAAACAAGTTAGAAATCATCAATCGTTAGTCTGGCTAGTGGCTAGGGGGAATCATACCTAAGTTAGTTCCCAACCTGTAATTAGATTAACTTTAACTGTAGTTTGCTAGAGTAGTTTTAGTTCTTTCATCTTGATATGGTTTGCTAAATAATAAACTGAAGCTGAGTAATAGTAACTCTAGAGACCCGTGGATTCGATATTTATCACTTGAGCCACTATACTGCAGTCCCTTCCATTGTTACACTTGGCCATTGTTAGGTGTTGTGTCATAGCGAGTCACACGTCTCTAGCAAAGCGCCACATGAAATGTTTGATCTTCGGTGGGATCTTCATGGCCCAAAGACGAGACCATATTTCCGGTTCCCCCTTGTTGCAAGTTCTGATCTTGGCGGAATGTTTCTAGTCATGCATGATAGCCTCCTTTGACAGT
The DNA here is from genome assembly GCA_964030455.1 of Linum trigynum. Classification (NCBI taxonomy): domain Eukaryota; kingdom Viridiplantae; phylum Streptophyta; class Magnoliopsida; order Malpighiales; family Linaceae; genus Linum; species Linum trigynum. Next base: position 7,910,805 of record OZ034818.1, read on the forward strand.
GTACTTCCCATCCACACTAGAAGCCCACACCATTCTATCACTTTCCCCATGGCCACAGATGGGAATCTGGCAAATTGCTTGCACCACTTCCGTAGGGAAACATGTCTCCAATACCCCTTTGTCCCAGCAGGCAATATTGCAGTCTATTAGTTCATTGACCATTGCCGTTAAGTGGAGCCCCGTTGGCGCTGAAGGGAAAAAAAAGTTTGGCAGCGATGGTATCCAACGATCACCCCACACTCTAATGGACGCACCGTTTCCCACTTTCCAGCGCAGTCCGGTGCAGAGAAATTCTTGGACGCTCAATAAACTCCGCCACATGAAACTTGGCCGGTATCCCAAACTCGCTTCCAGCAGCGAACTCCGATGATGGTACTTAGCTTTCAGTACTCGGGGAAATCAAGGAGTTAGGACTCTGCAGAATGCCCCACAGTTGCTTAAATCTTTCTTGTTGATCATAGAGCTGAATAAACTTTCTTCATCGACTAATTTGTAACTTTCAACCCCAATTTAAAGTATAAACAATATCCAATACGTATTTTCATTTACCCCAATTTAATGGCTACGGAACTTATTAAAGGTGAATAGAGCACCAATGGAACCAAAAACAAGAAACAGGGGAAGGGACATATGTACACGAAATGACCATTCAGAACAACGACAGAACAGGTGAGTAAGGCCAAATAACAAAGAGAAATCACAACATAACACAAGCAACGGAAAGCAATGGAAAGCCAAAACTCGCGACTTCATGTTTTGTTGTTTTTCCCTCTCACTGAAATCACCTATCCCTACCTGACACAAGGGAACGAGTGGAGCAGTATATGACACATAACTAGGAGCAATCAACAGGCTGGCAGCCTCAGAACCAGCTGCTGCTCCTCAAACAACCATTATCAGAACATGTTCCTCTGCTCAAACAAGGAAGAAGGCAAATTGCAATAGTATCAGCTGAATTTGTTTATCATTTTTGTCAATGGATCTAACTTGAAAGACGTGGGAGATCTCAAATACATCACAGCCGTATTCTGCCAAATCTCCACCTTTGTCTTGTCTTGTTATGTGAGCAATCCAATGACAAGTGACACTATAACACCAGATAGCAGCCAGCATGGATTAATCAAACAAAGACCTTACTTTGAAACCAATAACTCTTTTCCGTAATCCAATTGGCCTTCCCATCTGATACCTACCGCTTCCACTGCCATACAAAGGGCGCTGAAGAGTGAGAGAAGTAAGCTGCAGCAGTAAAAAGAGAAGTTAAGCTCCATGGAGAATCTGAACCTGCGAGAGTCTCATATGAAGCTGAAGAAAGGCCGCCGGGTCTTGCTCTTTCCATTGCCATTCCAGGGCCACATCAACCCCATGCTTCAACTTGCCAACATCCTCTACTCCAGAGGGTTCTCCATTACCGTAATACACACCGACTTCAACTCTCCCAATTCAACCAACTACCCTGACTTCACCTTCCACTCCATCCGCATTGGCTTATCAGAGGAACAAGCCAATCAGCTTGCCTGGCCGATAGGAGATGTCATAGCACTTCTCACCTCGACCAACATCACTTGCGCCGCGCCATTCCATGGAGCCTTGGTCAAGTTGATATCTGAAAGCTCAGAGGAAGAGCCTGTTGCTTGCCTTATTACTGATGCTGATTGGCACTTCACTCAGGCGGTTGCTGACAGCCTCCATCTCCCCAGGATTGTGCTTAGAACAACCAATGTCTGCTCTTTCCTTGTTTACGAACCCCTTCCGTTGTTCCACCAGAAAGGTTACTTCCCTATTAAAGGTAACAAGCTACGACTTTTACCCAATTTCTGAATTTGAGTAAAAATTTCAGTCAATCATCTAAAGTTGCAAATGAATTCAATTGCTTTTCTGGGTTGTTTGCTTTATAGACTCCAAGGCAGAAGAAGAAATCCCCGAGTTCCCACCTCTGAAAGCTAAGGATCTCCCACAAGTGAAGACGCAGAACCAAGAAGACCTATTTTATCTGGTAGATAGCATGATGAGTTCAATCAAAGCCTCGTCAGGGCTCATCTGGAACACCTGCCGGGACCTGGAACATTCCGACCTAATAAAGAGCTCCGAGCTGTTCAAAGTTCCCAACTTTTCTCTGGGGCCTTTCTACAAACACTTTCCGTGCACCTCGAAAAGCAGCTTGCTCGCGCAGGATCCAACCTCCATCTCCTGGCTGAACAATCAAGCACCCAGATCAGTTCTCTATGTCAGCTTCGGCAGCGTCGCGACCATAACCGAGGCCGAGTTGCTCGAGATCGCTTGTGTCATGAACCAGTTGGTCCCAATAACTCGAGTTGTTGGGAGAAGGTTCTCCTGGATCTTATGTCATTCTCTAACACGCCCTCTCAAACGAAAGCCAACCCATGGGCTTGAAGTTTGCACAGGCCCACCATACCTTGTGCTTTAATCAACTGTTAATATTGGGGGTCGTGGAGATTCGAACACACGACCATTTGGCCAAACCAGCTCTGATACCATGTCAATAACCAGTTGATCCCAATAACTCGAGTTGTTGGGAGAGGTTCAATCGTGGATCATATACCACAACACTAACACGCCCCCTCAAACGAAAGCCACTCACAAGGGCTTGAAGTTTGCACAGGTCTGAAGACAAGAATACCATGTGCTTAACAAATGGGGGTCACCGGGAATCGAACACAAGACCTCTCGTCGTCTCTACTCCGATGGTGGTGGTGAGTTCCAAAAATTGTGTTCCACATTGGTCGATCATGGGATCAGTCATCTGCTCACACCACCTCATACCCCAGAGCATAATGGCTTGGCTAAGCGTAAACATCGCCATCTTGTTGAAACGGGTATCACTCTCCTGCACCATGCTCGTTTGCCTACGTCTTTTTGGTCGTTTGCATTTTCTACTGCTATCTATCTCATTAACCGCCTCCCCTCCTCTGCCTTGCGGGGACTAATTCCATACACTTCCCTCTTCAATCTTGCTCCTAATTATCATAAGCTTCGTGTGTTTGGTTGCTTATGTTATCCTTGGTTACGTCCTTACTCCACACACAAACTTGACCCTCGTTCTCGTCCTTGTATCTTTATTGGTTACTGCCCTCAACGTAGTGCCTACAGGTGCTTTGATCCCGACACTCACCGTATTTTTCTCTCTCGTCATGTGCGTTTTGTCGAACATTCTTTTCCTGGTTACACTTCTAATCCTCCTGCAGATTCTTCTATTGTTGAGTCTTGGCTCACTGATCTCGGCCCACCCATTGTGCGTCTTCCCCTTCATGGGCCTCAACCCATCATGCGACCCAGCCCCCTTCGCCTACTGCCCCTCGCGCGTCTGGTCCTTCGCACGCCACGTCACCGCCTGGGCCTCCTAGGCCCGCGTCTGTCTCTTCAGCCAACCGAGGCTCCCTGTCTGGGCCCGAGCCCTCCTCTTCAGCCGACCGAGGCCCATCGATGGCCACTGGGCCAACCATTGCTCCAAGGCCCGCGCCTGTGGCTTCCGCCGCCAGTGGCCTGCCGTCCAGTTCTGGGCCGCCCCTAGGATCTGGGCTTACACCCTCCTCTTCCGCTGACAGAGGCTCCCTCTCATCTCCTGGGCCGACCCAGCAGGCTGGGCTTGAGATTTCCTCGCCCAGTCCCTCCACCACGCGGCCCACTGAACCTCCTCCGCTCCTTCGGACGCATCGCATGACAACCAGGGCCCAGGATGGTATATACAAACCCAAGAAGTTATTCACAGTGGATCATACCACCCGCTCACCTCCGCTTCAGCCCCGCTCTGTTCGTGAGGCCATGCAGTACTCAGAGTGGGATGCGGCCCTCCGCAAAGAACACACCGCTCTGCTCCAAAATCACACTTGGGATCTTGTTCCTCGGCAGCCGCATTTTAATGTCCTTGGCAACAAATGGGTCTATCGCATCAAACATCACTCTGATGGTTCATTAAATCTCTTCAAATGTCGGCTGGTTGCGAAAGGCTTTCACCAGCGACCCGGTATTGATTTCACGGACACCTTCAGTCCCGTGATCAAACCTGTCACCGTTCGCACGATTTTCACCATTGCCTTGTCTCATCACTGGCCGATTAAGCAGTTTGACGTCAACAATGCATTTCTCCAAGGGCCGCTGGAGGATGAGGTATATATGGTCCAGCCTCCTGGCTTTGTTGACCCAGATCATCCCACTCATGTTTGTCGTCTTCGCCGTGCCATTTACGGCCTTCGCCAGGCTCCACGTGCGTGGTACACAGCCCTCAGTTCCTTTCTTGTTGAGTTTGGGTTCAGGAAATCTCACTCCGATGAATCCTTATTTGTTTATCATCGAGCTGGGGTTACTCTCTACTTCCTGGTCTATGTCGACGATCTCCTGCTCACTGGCAATGATTCAGCTACTCTCTCTGCATTTCAACTGGCGTTGGCAGCCAAATTCTCACTCAAGGAACTCGGTGATGTGAACTATTTTTTGGGCATTGAGATCATTCCCACAGCCTCTGGCTATGTTTTGTCTCAACATCGCTACATGATTGATATACTCACCCGGTTTCGTATGCTGGATGCCACCCCTGTCTCTACCCCTCTGGCCTCATCGGCGCACCTCACACTCTCTGATGGCACTCCTCCCACTGACGCAACTCGGTATCGCCAGGTTCTGGGGGCGCTGCAATATCTTGTCTACACTCGCCCTGACATAGCCTACGCGGTCAACAAACTCTCGCAGTATATGCATGCACCTACAAACAACCATTGGCAATGCCTTAAGCGTCTACTCTGTTACATTTGTGGCACCCTCTCCTATGGTCTGACTATTCAGCGCACTACTCTCCCTCTTCATCTCACTGCCTTTGCTGATTCCGATTGGGCTGGTGACAAGGATGATCGGACTTCTACCTCTGCCTATCTTGTCTTCTTGGGTTCCACCCTCATTTCCTGGAAATCGCAAAAGCAACGGACAGTGGCTCGATCTAGTACTGAGGCTGAATACAGGGCAATTGCCCACGCCACGGCTGAATTGGAATGGGTGCAGAATCTTTTACAGGAACTCCACCATTCGCTCCACTCTTCCCCAACGCTCTTCTCCGACAATTTAGGCGCCACGAGTTTCAGCTCCAATCCTCGCTTTCACTCCCGCATGAAGCACCTTGCGCTCGACTATCACTTCGTCCGCCAATTAGTACAAGCCGGCCGCCTCACCGTCACATATGTTCCCACTGCCCAGCAACTGGCGGACACGCTCACCAAACCGCTGCCTGCCCCACGGTTCACTCTCCTTCGATCCAAGATTGCCGTCGTTGATACCTCCTCCATCTTGCGGGGGCGTATTAGAGAAAAAGAATAACAATTCTTTTTCATTTATTTATTTGCTCCCACTCATCACGTTTCCACTCCTCAACTCCCCTGCACTTTCTCCTTCAATCACTCAACAAACTCCCCTGTATCTTCTGTAACAGTGTATAAATATTGAGGGAAATATAAATACAAATTAGGTCTTTTGATCACAATAATATTCTGTCTACAACTGCAATCGTGGATCATATACCACAATACTAACACGCCCCCTCAAACGAAAGCCACTCACAAGGGCTTGAAATTTGCACAGGTCTGAAGACAAGAATACCATGTGCTTAACAAATGGGGGTCACCGGGAATCGAACACAAGACCTCTCGGTCACAGAAGGCTCTGATACCATGTCAAGAACCAGTTGGTCCCAATAACTCGAGTTGTTGGGAGAAGGTTCTCCTGGATCTTATGTCACTCTCTAACAGGGGACTCGCCAACAGCCAGCAACCATTCCTGTGGGTGGTGCGACCAAACTCAGTCGAGAACTCAGAGTGGATCGAGGTTTTACCAGATGGGTTTCATCAGGCGGTGGCCGGGAAAGGCCATATCGTCAGATGGGCTCCGCAGGAAGAAGTTCTGGCGCACCCGTCGACGGGAGGATTCTGGACTCACTGCGGATTGAACTCGACCCTAGAGAGCATGTCTCAGGGCGTCCACATGATTTGTGCGCCGAGCTTTGGTGACCAATTGGTGAATGCGAGGTACATCAGCGATGTTTGGAGGATAGGGATTCATTTGGAGTGGAAGATGGAGAGAGGGGAAATTGAGAAGGTTGTAAAGGCATTAATGGTGGAGGAAGAGGGTCGGAAAATTAGGGAAAGGGCTGGGGCTCTGAAGGAGAAGATGGAACTCTGCCTGAAACCAGGGGGTTCGTCGTATGAAGATGGTCAAAGCTTGGTTGATCACATTTTGTCATTGTGAATCGTTGATTCATCGAATCTTGTTCAGTTTTGGGCTCCGGAAAATAAATGGCTAAAATTGGCTACTGTATGAGTGGAGTTGAGATTCTTTACAGTGGACTTATCTGCAATTTCAAGCCTATTTGCAGGTTGCTCTTCTAGCTGGTGCCGCTGCCGCAGCTCGAATAAGCTCACCAGTAATTTCTGTTCCTTTAAGTGGTTGCTCTTCTAGCTGGTGCCGCTGCCGCAGCTCGAATAAGCTCACCAGTAATTTCTGTTCCTTTAAGTTAGGACGGTTAATGATTTGAGTCGAGCTGAACTTTGTTGTGGTTCGTGTTTGGTTTGTTAAAATAATTCCAACTTTGGGTTCGGTTTGAATTCGACGCTAATTTTACTTGGCAATTTCGAGTTTGACTCGTTTAAAAAAAATAGAAGTTCGATTTTAGGCTTTCGAAATGAATTTAACAAGCAAAAATCAAGTTCAAAATATTAAATGTTTGTACTTCAACCTCAAGCTCGAACTTAACTCAAAATTACTTTCTAAAGTCTTTCGAGCTTGTTCGCGAGGTTAACGACCTGAATATGACAATGTCAAGCCAGGCTAGTTAATTGACGAGCTTATTCGTGAGTCGATTCAATTATAAATAAATCGAATGTTTAACAAACTTTTATCGAATCGAACGTCGAGTTGTTCATGTGCCGCTTGGTTCATTAACAACCAACGACATTTGTGATCGTTGATTTTTTGTCACATGTTTGAATGGTGGAATTCTGAAAAAGGGTGATTTTATTAGATATGTGTATTGGGAAGAAATATAAATGACCAATGCGTTTGGCACTTCCCACTTGGCACATCACGCTACAATTTGAGCACCAATTTGTTAGTTAGCAAAAACGTAGAGGACCAATTTGTTAGCGAGTTCAAACATAAGTGATGGTTAAGCTATTCACCTTACTCTGTACTAATGTCGGGTTTTGGATCACGGCGGCGAGACTTTTCAGTTTTCACCTTCGCCACAAAAAAGAGAGTACAGATCAGGAAGATCTTTGCACGCGGGACGCGGCTATCCTATCAAAGCAGCCAAAAAGGAAAGCATAAGGAAAAACAACAGAACTCGGGGCCGGAATTTTATGAAGACTCCATCGGTTCGCCGTGCCTCCCAGACTTCAATCGCCGGCGGTTGCCGTTTCCACAACACCTCCTGCCGCTAATCTTCTCCAAAGGCGGGGGCTTCTTATAACGGTATTAAGTGCTTGGATATACTTGTTTACACCGACGCTTTCCTTTTCTATCTGTCGGTTTTATGGCTCTGTATCCACTTCGGCTCTTTCTATACTGAAGAGATTCATTCTTGCGGATTTGATTTTGCACTTTCTAATGTTTAGATTCCGTATTCTGAACAAATCATTAGTGGGATTAATGGGTTTCGAGCATCTAATCCTAGGAATTTGATTATGCTGACGAAAGGGTGTTCCAATTTTCAATCTGTTGCAGGCTTGTTGAGCTAGTTACACGACGAAGGAAGGAACAAGAAGCAGCAGAAGAGAATCATGGATGCCCTTAGAGAATCACACGTTCAGCAAAAGAAGATGCGCCGGTTACTGCTCTTCCCTACTCCACTACAAGGCCATATCAACCCCATGATTCAGCTAGCTCACATCCTCTATTCCAAGGGTTTCTCCATCACCATACTCCACAACAATTTCAACTCACCGGATCCTTCCAAGTACCCATTTTTCACATTCCATCTGATCCCGGAAGGGTTATCCGAAAATGAATCGTCTTCCATGGATGCTACATCTCTCATTGGACTCTTCAACGAGAAGTTGGCCGAGACATTGCAAGAGCACTTGTCAATTTTACTTTCTGAGAACACAGATGAGCCCGTTGCTTCTTTGATTGTGGATGCTAGTTGGCATTTCACTCGGGGGATTGCAGATGCTGCTAAGCTCCCTAGGTTTGTGTTACGCACGAGTAATGCTTGTTCCTTCCTTGTTTACAATTCGTTCCCCCTCCTCCTGCAGAAAGGTTACATGCCTGTCAAAGGTATGTGCAGTAGATGGATTTTAAAAAGGTTCAGTTTTTCATTTGGCTGTTAAACTTTTGGGTATGGTGCTGATGGGTTTTGTGATGGCTTGTTGTTATAGAATCTCGGTTAGAAGAGCTTGTCCCGGAGCTCCCGCCGTTGAAGGTGAAGGACTTACCAGAGATCAAGATGAAAAAGCCTGAGGATTTCTTCTATCTGGTTGCTGGCATGATTAGGACGGTCAATGCTTCCTCGGGTCTCATCTGGAACTCGTCTGAAGACTTGGAACAAGACGCCCTGATGAAGTGTCGCCAAGTGTTTAATGTCCCTATCTTCAACATAGGCCCCTTTCACAACTACTTCCCACCTAGCAGCTCACCAGCAGAATCTCAGGACTCCATTTCCTGGCTAGACACACAAGCTCCAAACTCGGTAATCTATGTGAGCTTTGGCACCATGGCAGTTCTGACTCAAACCGAGTTCCTGGAGATTGCATATGGCCTGGCGAATAGCCAGCAGCCGTTTCTGTGGGTGGTTCGACCTGGATCAGTGCAGGGATCAGAATGGTTGGAACTCTTGTCCGATGAGTTTCTCGAGAAGGTATGTGGAAGGGGAGAAATTGTGAAATGGGCGCCACAGCAGGCTGTGCTTGCTCACCCCGCGGTTGGTGGGTTTTGGACGCACTGTGGATGGAATTCGACGTTTGAGAGCATTTGTGAAGGGGTTCCAATGATCTGCCACCCCTCGTTTGGTGACCAGAAGGTGAACGCAAGGTATGTAAGTGATGTTTGGAGAGTTGGGATTCACTTGGAGGATAAGAGGGATAGAGCTGCGATAGAGAAAGCAATCAGAACGCTAATGGTAGAGGATGAAGGGGTAGAAATAAGACGGAAAAGCCTCGCTTGGAAGGAGAAGATTGATGGTTCTCTTAAGCAAGGCGGATCGTCGTACCAATGTCTGGACAGCCTGATCAGCAGCATATTGTCGTGCTAGGGTATGCCATCTCCACTCATTGACTAGCTAGTAATTGTTGTATGTTCTTGAGTTTCCTCTCCCTGAAACTTAGCTCGGGCTTATGAACTGAAGCTTAATACTTAGGATAAATCATGGGTAAACCAACCATAGCAACTTAGATAGCTGTATACTTTTAGTGACCAGAACAGATTACAGCAAGACTGCAAGAGGCAATGTAGCTGAATTTTAAACTGCTTTTCTCGTTTACACCGAAACATAATGTTGCTTCTACATTAATTCCCAATTTCCCCCAACCCCTGCACTTGAGAACTACTCATCAGCTTGATATCTTCAATCAAAAGCTCCAAATTCCTGTACGACGATCCACCTTCCTCGACACTCTCCTTCGCCATTCTCGCCATCTCCACAGCCTTCCTCCGAAACTCTTCCTTCCTCTCCACCATCAGCTCGTTCACCATCCTCGCAACGACCCTTCTGTCACAGACATCCTTCATATCCAAACCCAACTTCAGAACCTCACTCACAAACCTACTGTTCACTTGCTGGTCCGCAAAAAACGGCCAGCAGATCATCGGAACGCCAGCCACAATGCTCTCCAGGGTCGAGTTCCACCCGCTGTGGGTCAAGAACCCACCAACCGCCTCGTGACCCAGAACCGCTTCCTGAGGCGCCCAACCCACCAGGACCTTCAAATTCCCCTTCTCAACTCCTTCAACTAACTCTTCAGGCATCTGGACATCATCAGCCATCTCTCCTGAACAAACCGAACCGGGCCTGATGACCCACAAAAACCGGTTCTTGCTACCGGTCAGGCCTTCCCAGAACTCGATCACTTGGTCTCTTCTCATCATCGTGATGCTCCCGAAATTGACGTATAGCACGGAGCCAGGTGGCTGAGCATCCAGCCACGTCAGACAGCTCGCTTCTTCCTTCCACAGACTGCTGGACGATGAGGCCGTCCCGAGCCGTGATTGCAGGTGTTCGTGGGCCGGCCCAATTGTGTAGGTTTTGGGGAGGCGTTGGCGGATTCGGGCCAGAATTGGGCCGTCCAAATCGTCGAACGTGTTGAGGATGAGAGGATACGCCGGTGAAGAAGATTCTCTCGTCGCCTTTACGACCTGAATCATGGTCGGGTCGTCGGTACCTGCCCGGCAGTACCCGGGTAGATCCCTGCACCGTAGGAAAGATTCCATTCCTGGCACTTTTGTAATCAGCCTCTCCATATCTTCCTCTCCTTTTCAATCCCAACACATAATAAAAAACCTCAGAATCAATTCATGTTATTTAACTAATAAGTAATAATATATATTTTAATTCCGACATAACAAATTCGGATCAGCTAGGGCCGTGTCTGTTCGGGTCGATTTCAGTCTCCCGAACCGAACACAATGCACTAAAAAATCAAAACTATTATCTTGAAAATCGAATCAGAACCGATAAATTTTTTTTTTTTGTTTCAAACCGAAACAAAAACTTGATTATCGATTTTGAGTTCGGTTAAAGCAAAACCAAAACCCAAAAAATTGAAACCCCTAATAAGGATATGACCCAGGTGCTACACCGTAAGGTTTTTCAGCCGAACCCGAAAACCCAATAAGTAAAACTGAACGTAAAACCCGAAACAAACACGAAGACGAAAACCCGACAATGCAACTAATTGATTTGGTTTCGATTTAAATCGGAAAACCGAACCCAGATGGACACCCCTCTAAAATTCTAGCCGTACCTATGATTGGGAGCTCGCCGGCCTGGATAACTTCCGGCAGCCAGAAGTTAATCCAGAAGAAACAGGGGCTGATGGTGCGGAATCGAATAATCGGAATCCCAATTTCCAATGAAACGTCGCTGATGAACCCCAAAGAGCCATCTCCGATGACGCAGGTGACCGGTGGTTGGATCTGAACCAGTAAATTTTTGAAAACTGGCCGGGTTTTCGAGTCCATTTCTCCGAGCAATTCGGAGACCTTCTCGCCCTTGGTGAGCTGGTCCATGGGAAGACCGTCGTCGAAGGTTTCGAACCGGAACCCGGGGTAGTTTTGGGACCGGGATTCGGCGTCGGAGAACTGGAGGAGGCGCTTGTGGTTGTAGTCGGAGTTGAGGAAGGTGACCCGGATGCCGCCGCCGCCGGCGAGGGAGAGGAGCTCGGCGAGTTTGAGCATGGAGGTGATGTGACCCTGAACTGGGAGTGGGAAGACGAGTACGTGTGGGATTGCAGAGGCTTGTTGATCAATTTTCGCTGCTTCTGCCATTGAATTCAGGTGATGTTGAGTTTGTGCCGGCTATATTTATGGTAGGTGAAGTGAAATAGATGTAAATGATTGTCCACTCTTCTCGATTGGTAGATTTATGGGTCGGATACAATCATTGTTGTAAATTGTATTTTAGCATCTGTATATTTGTTGTTTTTTTAATTTAGTATCTAAACTTTTCGAACTTTTCAGAATGATTCAAAAGTTATATATCTCTTAAATTCACGAATTCAATTCGTTTGTCACCTCCAGTTACTCTACCCGTCAAAACTCAATGCAACATCATTCTTGATTCTTTCAAATCCAAAGCATATTAGGTCGTTGGTTTTCTTAGTTAATGATAGTCTACATGCTTATTACACATGATTTATTTTTATTATGTTTTTTTTTTATCATAGGCAAATATAAATAAGAACGTAACAAGAGTTACAAAGTAGTTCAAAAGTCAAATGTGGTAGTCGATCAAACAATGTTTATGGCTTTGGTAATTCCTTCAACCTATATATAAGCTTACTCTTTTTTTATAAACGTGATATAATTTTGTTTTTACCGTTAGTACTTGTTAAAAAATTCAAACTTTCAGGTTCAACATTAATGATTTTACCACTAAACCAAATGTGTATAAACTTACTATTGAGCCATCTTCGACAATATTTTCCTAGTTCTTCTTACCTTGCTTCTTTTCACAAAAAGAAACAACACAAGTTTAGTATTTCCAATTTATTTTAACTATATATACTTTAGCAACACTCAAATAACTACAAGATTTATATCTATGACAATAAAAACCCTACAAGAGTAATTTCAAACTTCCAAGCCATATGCTTTATATACAATGAACTTATGCCGATGTTACACTTGTGTCTCACTTTATATGGTAGAAATTATAAAAGGGACATACTGGGAAATATTACTAAGACCTTTCCTTTTATATGTAGAAATATTGAGAGTTTAATGCTAAGGCTAAAATAACAAAAACTTGGTGGGTCATCATGGTGATTGCGATGATCGATATTTACACAACTCATACTTCCCATCCAAACAAAAACCAATTCATCACCAATCTTCCTCTTCATCATCATCATTCTCTTCAAGATTATCAGGAACCTCAACATCAATAGCAACTACTTTAGATGCACTGATCTTGGCAGAACCAGATCGAATCTTCGAAGGCAGCTTCTCGCCATTGTTACCTTTACCCATCACCCCAAACCCTTCTTCTTCGTCCTTCTTCAAGTCACCAGGCGGAAGGAAACAGTCCATTGACAGCCCCTTGATGTTGAAATCGACCTCCTCAATCTCCCAAACTTCCTCCATCCTTGTCCTTGAATGGCTTTCTGAATTCTCCCCGAACCTGAACAACGACACCTTCGTCCTCCCTGCATGAGCGATATTGATCCCATCTATCGTTCTGTAATCCTGTATTGTCGACTCCATCGTCGTCTCCCACAACACACTGTTGTTTCCTGGTGCTTTGATTCTCAAGAGATGGGAGTCCTCTAGCTGGACTAAAAGCCCTGTTCTTTGGCTGAAGTATCCCCATACTGTGTGCCTTATGATCTCCACATTGCTGGTGCTTCTTGATAGTAGCGATGAAGGGTTTGCTTCCAGCTTCAGCATGAAACAGTCCTCGCCATTGATCGCCTTTTCGCCCATGCAAGTTGAGTTGGAGAATAGGTTGGCTGTTGATTTTGGATCAAGACCCTGTTCAGAAATCGGAAATTCAGGTTAGTTGTGTGAAGACAATGAGATTTTGTTTGGACTTTGGCTTGAGATAGCTCTCTACTATGGTTGGTGGGCTGCCCTGCATCATGGCATGGCCCATGATTAACTAAGTAACAGCTGATTGAACTTCCTAATTTCTAATGCATTCAAACCATTGTGTTGACATTTCTGAACTGCAATTTTCTATTCCACAAATTTGTTGACTTTATCATGAAGAAGAAGGGAAAATAAACTTAGTGGGCAAAGACTACTATACCAAACGAGAAGAAAAGGCTAACAACCTGATAAAATGTTTTGGTGGGCTAAGGTCCCACCAAAAGGGAGTGTGAGCCTACAAGTGGTGGGACAAAGTTTGATGTTTTACATGTGAACATGAAATTCATGGCTTGGTGGCTGCTAGTTGGTGGTTTCATTCCTTCTTCCAAGAAACCAATCCAAAACAACCACCATAAAGAACAGATTGGAGGCTCAATTGGCTTTTTGCTAAAGAGGGTAGCAATAGCATCATCTGGTTACTACATTCAGCCAGTCAATTGGAAAATCCGCAAACACAACAGGACCATGGAAATCAGAACAGAATCTTATATCAGATGACAAGTCACAGTCCACAAACCAATCATAACAAAGATGAGATAATAAGAACAAGCTCTCAATTGGTCCCAGTTTTGGAGATGAAGTAAGTGTTTTTAGTTACCTGAAGGAAACGCCTGAGCGGCCTAGGGGGACCTCTGGAAGCATGAGAATGGTGCCAAGGAGTCTGCCTCCAAGCCACTTTACCATCACTGCCTGCACTAATCTTGCAGCCTGACACCACCAGCTCCAAACACCAAAGCTCGGGCCTTTTCTGCCACAGGACGAAACCACCCATCTCCCCACTCCCACTTTTCGAATTCTTCACCTTAACCACCTTGTTGTTCGTCGTGCCTTCCCCTGAAGAGAATTCAGAGGCAGCCATTTTCACCTTCCCCATTGCGCACATGCTCTCCACCGAATTCAGAGCCGTTTCTCCACCCACCGCCGCCACGTACTGCTGCACAATGTATTTCGCCATTGATAACTCCTGCACACCCGACACCACGTCATTAACACATTGACCCCCACTTAAAACAACAAAACAAACAACATTCTCAGAGCCATTTGATCAAACACTTAGCGGACAGAAGAAAAAAAAACTTACAATCGGCTGGTTCTTAAAATTCCGGGTAACCAACTGATGATCAGAGCTGATAGGGAAAGGGATTAATGGGGCGCCAGCAACACCCAACAAGAGCTGAATCTCGGTGTTCTTCTCCCCAAATGCCGCCTTCTGGTCATTGTTATAACCGCCGCCGGCGACGGCGGCGTTGGGCCTCGTCATCCAGGCCTTCATACTCTGCCACGAGTAATTCTTGTTGTTCCCCGAGGAGCTGAACATTTCTTCTGGGATGGGTACCTCCAAAACCGTGTCCAGCCCATCTTCCCGATAGAGATTTGGACAGAGCTTCCTCATATGGGTTTTCCTTAGCAGAGAGCAGCCACAACTGGGAGATGAAAAAGAAAAGGAAAATAAGTTATGGTTATAGAGGGCGAGAGAGAGGGAGAGGGGTTGTTTTCTTGGTTGGATTGGAAGAAAAGAAACGATCTTTGGGTTGTGGGAGCGAAAGATTTGGGAAGGGAAGCGCGGAAAGGGAGAGGAGAGCGGAAGGAAAACAACAGAGGGAAGAAAGAAAGAAGGGAGAGTGAGTCTTGGAAGGAAAGAGAGACTGTGTGTGAAGAAAGGAGAGAGTGGTATAATATTTCAATTTTTTTTTTTGGGTTTGTCGGTTTTGGTACCCAAAGAATTAACATATGACCAACCGACCATTGCCCACTACCAACGTGGTGGAAGGGTAGTACTTTTGTCCATGTCGTGTTTGCACGCTCTCTCTCTCCCTCTCTTTGCTTATTGATTTCTTTATTTATAAATTATAATCCTAAATTTTGTTGTTTCCACACCAAAATAAATCTCAAGTATGTTTCCAAGTTTACTCCTAACCATTTTGTTGATCTCCAAGTGAAATACTGCAAGAGATTTCGATGGAAGAAATTTGGTCTTATCGATTATGTTACTTGAGTACTTTATTGGTATGATATTGTCCGCTTTGAGTCAAATTTGTACGGATTTACTTTTGAGTATCCTTTGAGAAGTCCTTGTAGTAATTGGGTTTGGTTAGAGGTGAGCAACAGGAAACGGGTATTTGGGTATACCCGTACTCGTCCCGTTTTTTTAGGGTACGAGTACCCATATTATCTGTAAATATTATCAACGGATGTGACTTGGGATTGTACATTCCTATTTTGAGTACCCACGGGTTACCCACAAATACCCGTTTGGGTAATATGAGTACCCGTTATTTCCATTCAAAGGGAGAATTATTATTCATTATCAGCCTAGCCCAAATCAGAACCCATTTCGGCGGGCATCAAACATATACTAATATACATAAGTTTTGAACTTTACCCTGTCGATTATACTATCCCATTTAGTTAGTTTCTGTTTCAAGTTAAGGATTCCTCTGGTTCGTTGTCCAGCCTGCCCTTAACCCTTTTGCTCATAGCTCTTCTTCCTTTGCAGAACAGCAGCACGACAGCAACTTGTAGAAGGCAGAACCGCAACAGCTTGCAGAAGGCGACCAACAGCAGCTTGTAGAAGACAGAGTAGCAGCAGCTTGCAGAAGCAGAACAGCAGCAGCATGCCTTCCCCATTTGGTTGTGTTGAATGGATCTTCTTATTTGATAGTTTGGTGCTTGGAATGATTTATTTCCGATTCGAGAAAAACTCGTTCGAGACTCGATTTGTCTTAATCGAGCTGGCTCACGAACAAGCTCGTTTACTAAACGAGCCGAACTCGAGCCATACCATCTTCAGCTCAAGAGCTCGCGAACAAGCTCATTTAACAGTTTGACATTAGAAAGGATTGAAATTTATGGATTTTATGTATTGAAATTGGAATAAATATTGTGTTTTGTTTTGCTAGACTTTGATGGAGGTTTGAATGTAATTTTGCGCTTAGTTTTAGCTCAATCTTGAGCTATAATGAATATTTTGTGTGTTGAACTCGATTTTAGGCTCTTAAGGGTTATTTAGCGAGCCAAACTCGAGCTCGAGCTTTTGTTTTCATGAACGAGTCGAGCTTGATCTTGCATATTATAGCTCGTGATGAACTCGAGCCTGGAAATATATTAACGAGCTGAGCTCGAGCTATGGCAAAGTTCGGCTCGGCTTGGCTCATTAACAACCCTAGTTGTGATTGTTCATGAATGTGTAATTTGCAAACCGAATATTTGTTATTGGGATGGATTTTGTGATTGTTAAGCAAGCACAAGTTAAGTTTAAACTTTTGTTAAAATTTTAGTGATTTAAACTTTGGGTATTTATGGGTAGTAGTATGGGTACCCGTTATCCGTCCCGTACGGGTAATGGGTACCCGTTTTCCATACGGATTTTGGACATGGGATGAAGTTTGGTCTCCAAATGAGACTGGGTACCCATTTCAAACGGGACGGATATCCTGTTCCGTTCCGTTGCCCACCCCTAGGTTTGATGGATTCGAATATACAAGAGTTCTTTCTCTTATATATCTTTAATGCGTTAGTTGAATTATACCATAACAGATCCAATTGTTTCACGTTTTATAGGCGATGGAGAGTCTCCTGCAAGCAAAGGATAGCGAGATAAAATATCCATGAACGAGTTTAATCTATTCACATTTCAACTTAAGAAGTAGTTGAAACCAGCAAATTAGATTTTACATTTTTCTGTATGTCTACAAGGTGAACAACTTAACTTACCGCACAAAATAGGGGTGTGCAACGACTCAGTCCGGTTCGGTCCGGACCAAACTTATGAAAATCGTAGTTTATTAGTGAAAGAAATCTTAGAACCAAGGACTAGACCATCATTGTACTTGGTCCATTTAATCCGGTCTGGTCCGATCTAAATATCATCTCGGACCATCATATCTTCAGTAAATGTAAAATTCATGTGGACCAAGGACCGGACTGCATTACACTCCATTCGGTGTGGTCCGGTCCAAACTTCGGTTTGGTCCGGTGCGGTTCGATCCCGGACTGGACCATTGCACACCCCTAACACAAACGGTTTGTCGTCATCAACGAAATTATGGCAAATTATAACAAAGGAGCCAAATATAACAATATCCATAAATGAAAACAACTCAAAGAGAAAGGATTGGATGAATTAATAGTTCAAATTATGGGTCTCATTTGTAAACTTCACATAACAAATATGGCCTAAAATGGGTTGTAAGTTGTAACCCATTTTACTTTAGAAAGACTTCATTTTGATTCAACCCTTTCACCAACCTCAGCTTTGACAATACTTGAAGGAAGAGAATTTGGGGTCTAAATTCTAATAAGTTGTTGCACAATTGTCGCTATGATGGATGGACAAACGGGAATGAGCTGTTGTAATTGGCCAAATTTTTCTTTCATTTCATTTTCCTTTATATTTATACCCTCCAATCGTTCATTTCTCCATTAATTACTTCCTCGTGCATATACGTTGCAAATATAATTTCCGGCGATTTGGATCTCCTGCTCTTACTGACTGACTGGCTGGCTAATGGTTGTGCTATGAATATAATCTGTTATTGTTACTTTAAGAACAAAATCCTCAGCAGAATCATAGTTTGGATCCTAATGCCAGATTTTCCTTTTATATTCTACCCAAATAAGGATATAATCTTATTCTTCTGCCAAAACGAGCAAAAACAAATATCTGATTATTCCACAACTTGCTTGAAGAGAACCAATCCGGTTGGTTATGCTTATACATGTTTACCTCAACTTTTGTGTGCATCAATGGACCATTGGTCTAGCAATACGCATAGTATATTGATTGTGAAACCGTACCGGAAGTTGTACCGAAAAAATTTAGTGATAAAGTATTTTTGTATTAAAATCATGGTTCAATCGTTTCGTAACGCTCAGATTACCTATTATTTGGGGTCCGATATTTCTAGTACGACCATCCGATACGGTAGAGTTTCTAAAACATTAGTTTAGTATATAGCACTACACCAATACCACTAGGTACTGCCACCCACATTCCCAACAATAGAGTAACCAAATTGCAAATAATCTAAAGTTCAAATGTGAGGAGTATCATAAAAACCCATTCCAGATATAGAAGAAGGAAGCATGGTAAGTTTTTTGGTTCCATAAATTACAATGGAACAATTTTGACCATGGGGGAAATAAAACTAACAATATAGAGGTAGATTGTCACCGTAACCTATTCGGTAAAATAGTATAAATCTTTTTCTGAAATGCAGTGTTATTAAAGTCGAGCCGCTCGGCCCGACCGGAACAATCTAAAAGGCGCTTCGGTTTTATGTAGCGGTTGACGAGCGGCCGAAGCGGTTAACCGCTCAAGCCGATCGAGCCGCTCGTCCGGTTTTTGCCATGAGCCATTAAATTTAATTAAAAAATTGCAGAAAATTGAAATAAACCAAAAACGTCGGGCTCTCAAACTGAATCCTTATTTCCATTTCACAATTTCGAAGGAAAGAGACGAGCTCTGATTAAGAAATGTCCACTATTTATACTGATAAGGTTTGTTAGGTACCGGTTCTCTAACGGTTTTTAAACGGTCTAATGCCGGTTGGACCACTTAAGTGCGAGCCGTTCGCATTACCGGGTCATGCTCCGGTTCGGTTCTGACAACATCGCTGAAATGTCATTCGTAGTTAAGTTTCCAAAGCTGGTACTTCACTCCTGAAAAATAATTAGTTGTGGAAGATAAACCGTCTCCAACGGTAAAGGTCGGCGGCCCATCGTTAACACAGGGTCAGGGGGGAATCCCGAAGCCGGAGGAGCAGCACGCGGCCGACATTGTTATTTTCCTTAAACTAACTAGCCAATTTAATTCTACTATGACCCTCTGCAAAACTAATTAACTATTTTCTGAGAGATGTCTAATGGAGTATCCAAGGGATTGATTATTAGTGCTTGTTAGTTCCTAGCTCTCCTTGGAGGCAAATTGAAGACAACACCAATTTAAAAATACATAATGATAACACTATTGACTATCATTATACAAATTAACAGCAATCATCATTATACAATTCCGTTAATTAATAATTAATTAGCAATATTTATGTGATGCACGTTGTGATCATTAGTATCAAGCATTGGATATCTTGAATCACACAATTGTAGCGAGGGAAGCATTGATCTTTCAAATAATTCCTCCATGTTATATGTACATAATAATTAGAAAAGCCCTAATTATCGCAATTTTGTGGGGAATGTTTTTGTGGGTTCGTTTGATCTGAAATCTAAATAGTGTATAATAGCTTAGAATCGTGGTCTTTGTGGTGGCTTTGTTTGGAAGTGAAATGGGGAACATGCATGGGTTGGGAGGAAGAATATAACCGTATTATTTTGTGGACCCAAAATTATAATGTAGGGTAAGATTAAAGAAATTAGGGTTTTGAGTGCATGAACTGTACAAATACATGGAACAAAAATAGATAGATAGAATCGGATACGGCCATCAATTCATTAGGATTTAGGAGGGATGGGTTCTATGTTTCTTATTGTTAAATTGTTCCCCATAAGTGAGCAAATCTTGTAGTCGTCTGTCCCCTCAATGTCTTCTTTCTCTTTCATCTTTCCCTCCTTCCTTGCTGGCTAAAAAGAGAGCCACAAATAATCAAGTTAGGTGAATAATCAATGCCAACTATGGCAATTTCAACCCGCCCCGCGGGTATTACCCGACCTGACCCGCGATGGGGCAAGTATTACTCGACCAGAAGTAGCGTGGGGCGGGGCATGGGTATCTACTTCCGACCCGCACTGGCCCGCCCCGTTATAAACTCATTTTATCTCAATTTCTTACAATATCTATACATATTTTTCCTATTTTGACTTTTCTTCAACTAGTTAGAGTCGAACTTTCAACTTGTTAGGCTCAATTATCCATTATATTATCAATATTTTTCATTCTTAAAGTGTTTTCCATTCTTAAAGTGTAAAAAATAAAATTTACTTGTATTTTTTTTTGAACAACATGTAAGAGTGGGTCGACCTGCCCCGCCCGTACCCGCGCGGGTTTTACCCGCCCCGACCTGTAGTAGCGTGGGGCGGGGCATGGGAATTGAGGTACCCGCCCCGCCTCATTGCCATCACTAATGCCAACTCTAATCTAAAAAAAGAACTTAAGCACATTTTTGTGTAATATAAACTGATCACCGTAAAAACGATCCAGTTATAATTAACACGTTTGAACATTCTAACTCCAATAATCGTTAAGATCATAACCTGTAGGTTTTGATTTGTGGTACCAATAACAACTAATGTATGTAGATCAATGCAAAGTATGAAGAACTCAATGGTTGCAATCTGACGATTTTATTGCTTAAACAAGAAAGGAGTACATATACTTTACTCTCAACCTGAGGATTCGACTCCCCACTAACAACATGTCCCTGAGAATCGGCTAACAACCCACTAAGCAGATTAACTAAGTCAACTAACTACTATGCAACCTTAAACGACAAACCAGTACTCACATGACACAATTTACAGACTCAAGGACTTAAAACATAAATAACCAAACGACACAGTTTGAACTTTATTCAAACTAAGAACAACTTTGGCGCCAAAGCCTTCTTCAACAGCAGCTTCCAAGTTGATCCTCCAGTTCAATCTTCAACATCCTCCCCTGAACTGGAGCATCTCCTTGACCTTCAAACATGATCACTTAACTTCCATGAACACATCAACATCACAGACTCCCATCCTTTCACGCAGAAGCTGAAAGGATTCAGTTTTTAATTCTTTAATCATCACATCGGCAACTTGATCATAGGTTCCCACAGGGACGGAGCCAGGATTTCGAGACCGGAGGGGCCCGAAAATAATTTAAAAAATCTATGAAACCAATATGGATCGGGTTTTTAATCCTTTGACCATCACATCAGCAACTTGATCATAGGTTCCCACAGGGACGGAGCCAGGATTTCGAGACCGGAGGGGGCCGAAAATAATTAAAAAAAATCTATGGAACCAATATGGATCGAACCAGTGTGCTTTAAGACACAAGTCAAGCTTGTCTACCATTAGACCACATAACTATTACATGACACGATTTACTGATCAAACTCTACTTATAAAATTTGTACTAAATATCCTTAAACACCTAGGGGTCGGGACCAAACCCGAGGGGGAGGGGGGGGAGGGGTGGGGGTGGGGGCAGGGCCCACCCTAGCTACAATGTAACTCCGCCCCTGGGTTCCCACATGCCTCCGATTCCACAATTGCATCATTTGCCAGATTCCTCAAGAAATGGAACCTTACATCAATATGCTTGCTCCTTCCATGTAACACTGAGTTCTTTGAAAGCTTAATTGTAGAACTATTGTCACAATAGATCTTGGTTCCTTCCTTCACACTATTGATCCAACCCATCTGCTCCAGGATTCTTCTTAGCCAAACGCATTGAGTGGCACAATAAGATGCAACAACAGATTCAGCTTCAGTAGTGGATAGAGTGACCACATGTTGCTTCTTCGAGGCCTATGAAATTGTTGCACCAGCAAGGAAGAATACATAGCCACTGGTGTTCTTCTTATCATCTACATCACCTGCATAATCACTATCAGTAAACCCTGTTAGATAATCCTCCCCAACATATCTTTTGTACCAGATTCCATGGTTTCTTGTGCCCTTCAAGTATCGTAGCACTCTTTTTGCATCCAACATATGCTGCCTGATTGGAGATTCCATGTACCTACTGAGCATACAAACAACATACATGATATCATGACGAGTTGTTGTGATGTACAGTAAGCTGTCAATCAACTGCTTATACTCAGTAGCATTGATCATAACTCCATCCCCTGCCTTGCTTAACTTGAGACTTGGAGCCACTGGATTTAGGGATGGCAAAAATATCTGGAACCGTGAATATCCATTTGAATCCGACCTACTCGGGTAGGGTAAAACTCGAACCCGAATGACTTTTACTGGGTATGGGCAAAACCCGAACCCGAATATTGTAGGTAATGGGTGGGCATGATTTTCTCAATATCCAACCCGAACCCGCCCGATTATACACATGCATATGTATTTTGTCTCGATATAATCATTATTTTTCTCTAACATATTTTGTATTAAGCATAAAAATATACTATCTTCATGAAATTGTGTTGTTTTAATTAATTTTTTTCATTCTAATGAATTATTGTCGTACTTTTCCTCTTATGCATTGTGAGAATAAGTGTGAATATTAACATACTAGGTGAATTTATAAACAGAAATTATTACCCATGGATAACCGTGGATACCCAAAACCCGAACGGGTATGGGCATGGTTTTGATTTTCTACCCGTTTCTTATGTGGGTATGGGTAATACCCAAACTACTATGGGTAGGGTAACAAATATGTACTATCCGCCTCCGACCCATTCCCATCCCTCACTGGATTTAGCCCATAGTTACAATCAGAGAGTTGTAAATGATACAAAACCTCTTTGATGTACTTTTGATGATTAATAAAGATCCCAACATTGCTTTGAGTGACTTCCACCCCCAGAAAGTACCTCATTCTCCCTAAATCATTCATTTCATACCCAACTTCCATGGGAGCTTTGAACTCTTCAATCATCTCAGAATTGTTGCTTGCATACATCACATCATCAACATACAAGCTTACAAGGAGTATACCTGAACCATTCTTCTTGACAAAGAGAGTATGTTCATATGGACATCTCTCAAAGCCATTGTCAGCAAAGTAGCCCTAGATTTTGCTGTACCAAGCTCGAGTTGCTTACTTTAGGCCATAAGGTGCTTTCTTCGACTTGTATACCATGCTTTCCTCCCCAGCAACCTCAAAGCCTTGAGGTTGCTCAATGTATACCTCTTCATTTAGTGTTCCATGTAGGAAAACACTTTTTACATCAAGCTGATACACAGTCAGACCATGTGAAGCAGCCAGTGCAAGGAAGGTTCTGATGGTATCCCACCGAGCCACTGGAGCAAACACTTATGTGTAATCCACATCATGTTTCTGAGAATACCCTTTTGAAACTAGCCTTGCCTTGAATTTTTCAATTGAGCCATCCTCCTTCAACTTTATTCTGAAAACCCACTCAAATCCAATAGCCTTTGCTCCAGCAGGTAGTGTAGTTAGAATCCAGGTGTCATTGTTGATGATTGACATTTATGATCTTAACTACCATACATCAGGATGGTAGGCCATGGTGGCCATGTCGGATGATCCAGAGACATAGGAAGAAGCTATTCAGGATGCCAAATGGAGGGAAGCCATGAAGAAAGAGATAGCATATGGTACCCAGATCAGAGCTTCTAGGCAGTCCCAACACATTAGTTTCTTTTTCATCTTCATTATTTCTATCACCAGAAGATGAACCAGCATCCTAAGAAGTAATTGGACTAGCAGGTTCTTCTGCAACAGTTTCAGTTGATGCTTCCGTTGAGGATTCTTCAGCAGCCTCTTCCTTAGTATCAGAATCATACCATTCTTCTTCACTTCCTTCCCAAAATATGTTTGTAAGTACTGGTTATATCTCTGAGTTCCATTTCCAGCCATTAAACTCATCAAACACCACATCTCGACTGATAACCATCTTCTTAGTGTTTGGATTGTACAACTCATAGGCTTTTGACTCTGATGAGATTCCTAGAAATATGCAAGGTAAGCTTTTATCATCAAGTTTCTTTTTCTGATGATCTGGTATACAGACATGTGCAACACATCCAAAACACATCTAACCATATTCATTATGGTTCTATTCTTCCTCTCAGCAACACCATTTTTCTGTGGTGTTAAGGCAGCAGTGAGTTGCCTTCTAATGCATGCCTCAATGCACAAATATTTGAACTCAGTTAACATAACCTATCCTGCAACTGACCTAGACTGAGCAGATTAGTCTTTAGACCAGGTACATAGAAAGTGTCTTCAATCTGTAAAGTATTGGATCTGTCTTCTCCTTGATAGTACCCTTGCCATGGACTTCCAGCTTTGTTCCATTTCCCAACTTCACAGATCCAGTGCCAGTGCTAACCAGATCAGTGAACCAACTCTTGATACCTGTTATGTGGTTACTGCAACTTGAATCAAGAAACCACCAGCCCTCATGACAGGTTACTTGCTGCATCTCTTCAGTCACAACCATTAGCAGAACATCTTCTTTCATATCCATGGATTCAGAGAAGTGAGCTTGCTGGTTGTACCAGTCGCCAGTCGGGACATTCACTTCTATAGTGCCCCAGTTTGTGGCACTTAAAACATTCCACAAAATTCCTATTCCATCCTCTTCCACTCCTGCCTCTACCATGACTAGAGTAGAAACCTCTTCCCCCTCTTCCACCTCTATATCCATATTCATGAGTAACCTTACGAGCATGGTCCTCTTCTACAACAGCTTTCTTATGGAATTTTTGTTCATGAACTAATAGTGAACTTAGAAGAACATACACAGAAAGCTCATCAATGTCCTTAGATTCCTCAATTGAGCAAACCACGTAATTGAACCTTTCTATTAAGGTTCTCAGAATCTTTTCCACAATCTTAACATCAAGCATGGATTCTCACAGTTCCTCATAGCATTAACAACAATCATCACTCTACTGAAGTAATTTGTTACAAACTCACCTTCTTTAATTTCCAGAACTTCAAAGTTCCTTCTCAGGGTCTGAAGTTGAGCTTTCTGAACCCTGGCATTCCCTTGATACTTGATCTTCATAGATTCCCAGAGGTCCTTGGCAGTGGCCTTGTTGGTGATGGTTTTGAGAATTGTCTTGTCAATCGAACTGAACAAGTAATTCTTTGCCTTCAAATCCTTCAGCTTCAAGTCCTCCAATGCCTTGGCCTATGCGCAGGGGAAAGCTCTTCCCTCTCACCAGGCTCCTTAAATCCAATTGTCACCACTCCCAAGTATTATTTGGATTGGAGAATATTCTCCATCAGCAAATTCCAATGACCATACTGTAACACCCCACCCGAAAACTCATGGGTCGAACCACTGGTTCACCCGCACAACAACAAGTACTAACGGGGTTTACGTATTAACTCATCATTCAATAAATATACATCTTTCTTTTACTAAACATAACTCGAGATGAACATATATATGTATATAAAATCTAACACATTTATTAATATCCAATCTCGTTTATTAAACATACAACATCCAATTCATGACATCAAATCCAAACACTAGTTCGTTGAAAATCAAATCTCCATCTTACATACTTTGGTACAATCCATAAATCATAATAACTCAGTCGATCAAATTCAATGCAATCAAACTCAAAATGATACATGCTTATGATACTTGTTTTAAAACACAAAGCATAGGTAAAAACTCTCCTCCGACCAATCGTCTGCTACCTCATGATGGAGTAGAAGTTGCACAGCTTCGACGTCCAAACTCAGTTCCTCTACTGCGGATCTGAACACAAAAGGGGAGGGGGTCAGCTAACTAATTTAGCTGAGGTGTTGCGATGTTCCCTCCTACACGGCGAAGTCTATGGATACGTTTTCCACATCAATTGATTAACCACCTAATCATGGCATCTAGGTTGAAGTCTCAACCTAATATAGTTCTCAACCTAACATCCAATATCCAAATAATATGCAAGTGCAATGCATTTCCATTTTATTAATTTGGGCGCCAAGGTCACCATACATCCACCCCCGCTCGAGCCTCATAATCTCAGTGGTTATATCAGAAACCACAATCATATCTCTCTGGCCACTGGCCTCATCGATCCTAATGATCGTCAGTAACGATATCAAATGGTTGGGGGTAAATGTAGGCCCTTTCTAAGTCTATGTGATTAATATGAACATCATATAAAATCATCATTCTCATCATAATATTAATATAATAATCATCCATCTCAATCGATCTTGGTGTAATTACCAAGTCTATGCCTTAGGGTAAATTGTACATATCATGCATACTAAATTCATCAAATTATCCATTCAATCATCGAGTAGAAATTCATTCGCAAACAATATCGTTATCGTACATTCAACGTATAAGGTGACCGGTTTGAATCCTCGTACATGGTTCGTTAACCATTAATCGGTGAAAATCACCAAGTAATTTGAAAGGCGGACCCGCCGTGGTAAAACTCCGAGAAGAGGAATGAGTGCCACTACTCGTAGTACACTTCTTACAACCATATTCCCAAAAGATTTCACCGGGTGAATTCCCAGGTAAGTGGACGAGTACCACGAAGGTCTCGATTAAAAACCACTAGCCTAGACAGAATTCTCCCATGGTAGCTGCCATTATTCAAATTTTCACGAATCCGATTGTGGTTTAACAATTATCCCAAGTAATCGTATTAGGGTAATTATTCAATCGCTGGCGTAATTTCACATAACTCATGGCCTGATATCACGTCATGAATTATTGAAATAATTACAACGAAGTCTCAAGGAATTTCACGATTCGTAGGGATCAATTACAAAATCGTAAATTCCAAATACTCGATCATGAATCATCCAATTCTACTCGAGTACCCAAATCATAATAACGAAATTCTTCATTTTATCTTCGTTAAATCCTCAGCTATGTTTCAATATTAAACATATAGCACGTAGTAAAACACCGCCTATTCACCGCAGGGTCCACACACCTTATTTATGACGTAAATAAACTCTGCACAGATGTTGTAAAAATTCCAATACTCCTTGATAATATTCTCCTCATCTTTACGATCCTGTAGGCGAAAACGGTTCGTCGTTTGGACGTCGAACGAAATACAGCCAAAATACGAAATCTGTCAGTTCTCGAAATTTCAAGTACTGTAAATAAAATTTTCCAGTCAAACGGGTCGTTGACTCTTCCTATGGAAAACTTCTGTCCAGGTCCTCAAACTTTTCGATTTGACATAAACAGTACCTGAGTTTCAGAAACTGACAGTTCTACGTGGCCAACTTGCGAGGCTCGTTTCTCACTCGTCCGACGTCGAAAATTGATTTCGTCGAAACGTGCGTGCTCCTGGGATTGTCCTCTTCGTAACGGTACCAACCACTCACAGAATGGTTGAGGTCGGAGTTGACGCCGTCGCCGTCACGGGATACCGACGAAACTCCGGCGAGGCTCCGACAAGGCTTCAACGACGCCTCTAGCTTCGTGGGGGGGGGGGGGGGCCTCCCCAGAACCTTATGGTGACCTCCCAAACCCAGAACACTCAACACTCTTACTGATCTCTCACTCCCTATTTTCTTCCTTGTGTTGAGCTTCGGTTCTCACTATATATAGCATTCTGGTGGCGTCAGTTGGTCGACAATATGGTTGTTGAATATTAACGTCGCCCAGCTCATGCATCGATTAATCAATTAGAATTATTTGTACAGAAATAATACATGAGTGACATGGTTGTCTTCGTTTCCAAGAGTTGACGACTATATAATTATATACGATGCTGGCGGCTATTATTGCAATGGAATGGACAGCCACGACATGGAGCTCCAGGCTTTGTCCCTTTCTTCATATGTAAATCCCGTTAGATAAGATTCAATTAAACTTAAGAGGAATTTCATTGACACGAACACTTCTTAGTCTAACTGGTGGCGGTGATAGTTTAGTGACTTTAGGTCACTGGGTTGAATCTTGGCCCTGACTTTATTTTATACTCTTCTCATGTTTGAGACGCGTTCGTATTTTCTCCCTCATTATAATTATTTCATGCCATATTTATTCTCTCGATTTTTCACGTCTTTAATTGACGAGTACTCGTAGTTCTTCTAAACCGGCAGAATTCATTTCAACTATTGTTGGTGTTCTTTGTTCCAACGTCGAACCGGTTTGATGTGAGATTTAACCCAGATACGGGATGTTACAACTCTCCCCTCCTTAATTGGATTTCGTCCCCGAAATCAAATAGTATAATAAAAGTCTCTTCTGACTTTTTATTCATAAATTTGATACATTATCGACATTGTCGATTTAATACAACGAGCATTAGTTGGGAGGCATATTCATAGAGTATACTTCGACTAACTCGGGGTATTTCTTCATCATACTTTCTTCATTCTCCCAAGTTGCTGCTTCTCCTTCGTGATTTCTCCAAATGACCTTAAGCATCGGGATGCGCTTGTTCCTTAGCACTCGTATCTGTTGGTCTACGATACTCACTGGCCTCTCTTCGTAAGTCAAATCAGGTTCCAGGATCACATCTTCTTGTTGTATGACATGAGAGGGATCCACATGATACTTCTTCAACATACTCACGTGAAAAACATTGTGAATCTTCTCCAACTCAGTAGGTAAATCCAGTTTGTAAGCTACCGGCCCAATTTTGGCAATAATGTCGTAGGGGCCGATGTAACGAGGTGCCAACTTTCCCTTCTTTCCAAACCTCATTAATCCCTTCCATGGTGATACCTTTAGAAACACCTTTTCTCCCACATCATAACTTACTTCACAAGCTCTCCCGTCGGCATAAAGTTTCTGGCGATCTTGAGCTACTCGCAGTCTCTCTTTGATCACTTTGACCTTATCCGTAGTTTCTTGAATCATTTCCGGTCCGGAAAGAACTCGGGTGCCCTCTATATCCCAGCACAGAGGTGTTTGACACTTCCTGCCATAAAGAGCTTCAAAAGGAGCAGCCTGAATACTACTGTGGTATGAGTTATTGTAAGCAAACTCTACCATCGGTAGTAAATCGGTCCAAGTTCCTTCCACTTCCATCATGCAAGTTCGTAAAATTTCCTCTAGTGTTAGGATCGTCCTTTCCGATTGACCGTCTGTTTGGGGATGGTATGCAGTTGAGAAGTTGAGTTTTGTCCCCATTGCTTCATGCAAGCTCTTCCAGAAGTGGGAGGTGAAACTAGGGTCTCTATCCGGCACAATGGATAAAGGTACTCCATGTAACCGCACCACATGTGCTATGTAGAGTCTCGCTAGTTCCTCCATGCTTGGCTTAAACCGAATTGGGATGAAGTGGCTGACTTTTGTCATCCGATCTACAATTACCCAAACAACATCTTTACCACTCCTGGTGGGTGGAAATCTAGTCACAAAGTCCATTGTTATCTTTTCAAACTTCCATTCTGGTAAGGGCAGTGGTTGCAGGAGTCCAGCCGGGGCACGATGTTCAGCCTTTGTCTTTTGGCATATAAGACATGATTGAACATACTCCGCAACTTCTCGTTTCATTCCTTGCCACCAAAAGTGTGGTTTGATGGTATTATACATTTTTGTCGTCCCCGGGTGCATGGCATAAAGTGAGAAGTGTGCTTCCTCCAAGATATCTCTTTTTAACTCTTTCACTTTCGGTACCCACATTCGTCCATTCATCTTGAGTATGCCATCTTCCAACACATACCCATTTCCATTGCCTGCTTCGATATTCTCCCGTGATTTTATGCACTCTGGATCTTCTAATTGCCCCATCTTGATTCGTTCGTGCAACATCGGTCGAATACTTAGATGTGCAACCAGAGTGGTGATATCTTCAACTTGCATCTCCACACCTAGGGCCCTCATTTCCACCAGAGTTGGTAATCTTTCTCTTCGACTCAAAGCATCAGCAACAACATTCGCCTTACCAGGATGGTAATCGATGGTGCAGTCGTAGTCTTTGAGTAACTCTACCCATCGCCTTTGTCTACCATTCAACTCTTTTTGATCCATGAGGTATTTTAGACTTTTGTGGTCTGTCATAATTTTGAAGGTCTCACCATAAAGATAATGCCTCCATAATTTCAACGCAAACACCACAGCTGCTAATTCCAGATCATGAGTTGGGTAGTTCACTTCATGTGGCCTCAATTGTCTCGAGGCATAGGCAATTACTTTCCCGTTTTGCATCAGAACGCAACCCAAGCCTTGATACGAAGCATCACTATAAACGACATACTCCCCTCCTTCTACTGGCAATGTCAGTATAGGGGCAGAAGTAAGTTTCCGTTTAAGTTCTTCGAAACTCTTCTGGCATTCTTCCGACCAGACATATCGGGTTTCTTTCCTCAACAATTTTGTCAATGGTGAGGCTATTCTGGAGAAACCTTCCACAAATCGGCGATAGTAGCCTGCCAATCCCAGAAAGCTACGTAACTGTGGTACGTCTTTGGGTGGAGACCAGTTTACTACTGCTTCAATCTTCTTGGGGTCAACTTCTACTCCTCTTCCCGATACCACGTGGCCCAAGAATAGAACTTCTTGGATCCAAAATTCACATTTTGAGAGCTTGGCATACAACTTCTTCTCCCGCAGAGTGTGTAATACCAGCCTCAAATGCTCTGCATGTTCTTCCTCACTCTTTGAATAAACGAGGATGTCGTCGATGAATACTATGACGAATTTGTCAAGGTATTCATGGAAAACTTTGTTCATGAGAGCCATGAATACTGCTGGCGCATTTGTGAGTCCAAATGGCATGACAAGGAATTCATAATGCCCATATCTTGTTCGAAAGCCAGTCAACGGTATTGTACTTTCTTCAACTTTTAGTTAATGATACCCAGATCTCAAGTCAATTTTGGAGAAGACTGAGGCCCCTTGTAATTGATCGAAAAGATCATCAATACGAGGTAATGGGTATCGATTCTTGACCGTTGCTTTGTTCAACCTTCTGTAGTCTATGCACATTCGCATAGAGCCATCTTTCTTCTTCACGAACAAGACCGGTTCTCCCCAAGGTGAAGTACTGGGTCGTATGAACCCTTTGTCTAATAGTTCTTGCAACTGTTCTTTGAGTTCTTTTAGTTCTACTGGCGCCATTCTGTATGGTGGAATTGAAATCGTAGCAGTACCAGGTACTAACTCGATGTTAAAATCCACCTCTCGTTCTATGGGGACTCCGGGGAGATCATCAGGAAATACATCCTGAAATTCATTTACGACCTTGACTTCCTCCAGCTTTTCCTCATTCTTTGTCTCCACTTGGACGAGGAATGCTTGACATCCTTCTCTCACCAAAGCGTATGCTTCCATTGCCGAGATCAAGCCCATTGGTTCGGACTCTCTCCTTCTTAAGCCTTGGAACACGATTTGTCTTCCAAGTTCGTCAAATAGACGCACCTCCTTCTTCTGGCAATCCAACACAGCTCCGTGTCGAGATAACCAGTCCATGCCAAGTATGACATCAAATTCGTTGAAAGGCAGGATAATTAATTCTGCCTCCAACTTTACTTCTTCTATCTTAATACAATAATTAGGCAGAATTCGGTCTACCCTCACTGAAGTACCCAGAGGTGTTCGTACACCTAGACTGGTACTCAGTTTTCCCGGCATAATAGGAAATTTTGATGCACACTTCTCCGATATGAAGGAGTGCGAAGATCCAGTATCGAATAATGCATATAAATTCTGGCCCATAAAAGAGATCGTACCGGTGACCACATCTGGAGCGGTCTCAGCAGCACCACGAGTAAGAGCAAAAACTCTGCCCTGTGATTGTGTTCCAACTCCTTGTCCTCCTGTTTGGGACCCTTGTTTTCCCAGCGGATAAGCATTTGCTCCAGTCCCTCTAAAGTTGTTGTTACCACCTTGACTTCCTCTTCTTGTCCCGCTCCCAGACGGAGCTCTTGGTCCTTGCACAGATCCCACTGACTGTGTAGGTGCAGCACAACCGGAAGGACATTGATAACTCTTGTGTCCGGGTTGACCACAAGTGTAGCATACAATACCCATAGATTGGGACGCCATTCTGCACGCCCCCATGTGCATCCTCCCGCAAACTTGGCAAGGCGGGTATCCGGCAGGTCCTGTGTTGGCACGTGTAGTTGAACGTGCAATGTCTTGCCCGCTGTAGGTTTGGTTTAACCTTCGAGCCAGGTTATTTCCAGCTGATTGTGAAGGCTGGGTGTGTGCCTTCCTCTTTTCGCCCTTCTCTTTCCATGCTTGCTTCTTTTCATCCTCTATGCATTCTCTCCTTAGTGCAGCCTGTTTGATACTGGTTAGGCCAGTCATGTCTCTCGAAGATACTCCCGCCTTAATGTTTGGCCGAAGACCATCAAGAAATTGTTCAGCTAGCCTCCTCTCCCGATCTTCCTCGATATCGAACCATTCAGAGAGTTCAAAGAATCGCAAGTAATAAGCCATGACCGTGTTATCTCCTTGCTTCAGGTTGTCAAACTCTCGCCTTTTCTGGTTTAGCCATTGTCGAGGAAAGAAAGCATTTTTGAATAAGACCATGAACTCCTGATATGAGATGGTTGGTGGAAAGATTACTCCAGCCTTTTGAGATTTCCACCAACGCAGTGCATGTCCTTTTAAAAGCATTATCAATACCTCCAGTCTCTGCCTCTCGTTGTAACGGAGGTAGTCAAATTGTACGTCTGTCTCTCTAAGCCAGTCAACAGCTTCTTGGGGATCTGTCGACTCCCCTTTGAATTCGCGTAGACGGTTTTTCCACAATACTTCCATCGTCACTCCCGTCCCTTGTGGATTCCCAGCTGGAGGTGTGTAGCTGTTATGCTCCGATTGGTCACTATGGAGGAGGAAAATCAATTTTTAGTTCTCGTTTTAAAAGGTAGGTTTAAATAAAATCGTAGGAACTCTTTCCCATCTCATTCGAAAAATACATAAATAACTTTTCAAAACGATGTAACTGACTCAGACTATGCACACATCATCATGTTTTAGTCTCAGTCCCCAGCTAGGCTAGTGCAAGTACGGGTATGAAGTATTTCTCCCTGGCTAAGGGTAGCTAGTCCTCAGGGGTGGAAGTAACATACCTATAATGAAGAAGGCTAAGCAGGCTCTGATACCAGTTGTAACACCCCACCCGAAAACTCATGGGTTGAACCACTGGTTCACCCGCACAACAACAAGTACTAACGGGGTTTACGTATTAACTCATCATTCAATAAATATACATCTTTCTTTTACTAAACATAACTCGAGATGAACATATATATGTATATAAAATCTAACACATTTATTAATATCCAATCTCGTTTATTAAACATACAACATCCAATTCATGACATCAAATCCAAACACTAGTTCGTTGAAACTCAAATCTCCATCTTACATACTTTGGTACAATCCATAAATCATAATAACTCAGTCGATCAAATTCAATGCAATCAAACTCAACATGATACATGCTTATGATACTTGTTTTAAAACACAAAGCATAGGTAAAAACTCTCCTCCGACCAATCGTCTGCTACCTCATGATGGAGTAGAAGTTGCACAGCTTCGACGTCCAAACTCAGTTCCTCTGCTGCGGATCTGAACAGAAAATGGGAGGGGGTCAGCTAACTAATTTAGCTGAGGTGTGGCGATGTTCCCTCCTACACGGCGAAGTCTATGGATACGTTTTCCACATCAATTGATTAACCACCTAATCATGGCATCTAGGTTGAAGTCTCAACCTAATATAGTTCTCAACCTAACATCCAATATCCAAATAATATGCAAGTGTAATGCATTTCCATTTTATTAATTTGGGCGCCAAGGTCACCATACATCCACCCCCGCTCGAGCCTCATAATCTCAGTGGTTATATTAGAAACCACAATCATATCTCTCTGGCCACTGGCCTCATCGATCCTAATGATCGTCAGTAACGATATCAAATGGTTGGGGGTAAATGTAGGCCCTTTCTAAGTCTATGTGATTAATATGAACATCATATAAAATCATCATTCTCATCATAATATTAATATAATAATCATCCATCTCAATCGATCTTGGTGTAATTACCAAGTCTATGCCTTAGGGTAAATTGTACATATCATGCATACTAAATTCATCAAATTATCCATTCAATCATCGAGTAGAAATTCATTCGCAAACAATATCGTTATCGTACATTCAACGTATAAGGTGGCCGGTTTGAATCCTCGTACATGGTTCGTTAACCATTAATCGGTGAAAATCACCAAGTAATTTGAAAGGCGGACCCGCCGTGGTAAAACTCTGAGAAGAGGAATGAGTGCCACTACTCGTAGTACACTTCTTACAACCATATTCCCAAAAGATTTCACCGGGTGAATTCCCAGGTAAGTGGACGAGTACCACGAAGGTCTCGATTAAAAACCACTAGCCTAGACAGAATTCTCCCATGGTAGCTTCCATTATTCAAATTTTCACGAATCCGATTGTGGTTTAACAATTATCCCAAGTAATCGTATTAGGGTAATTATTCAATCGCTGGCGTAATTTCACATAACTCATGGCCTAATATCACGTCATGAATTATTGAAATAATTACAACGAAGTCTCAAGGAATTTCACGATTCGTAGGGATCAATTACAAAATCGTAAATTCCAAATACTCGATTATGAATCATCCAATTCTACTCGAGTACCCAAATCATAATAACGAAATTCTTCATTTTATCTTCGTTAAATCCTCAGCTATGTTTCAATATTAAACATATAGCACGTAGTAAAACACCGCCTATTCACCGCAGGGTCCTCACACCTTATTTATGACGTAAATAAACTCTGCACAAATGTTGTAAAAATTCCAATACTCCTTGATAATATTCTCCTCGTCTTTACGATCCTGTAGGCGAAAACGGTTCGTCGTTTGGACGTCGAAAGAAATACAGCCAAAATACGAAATCTGTCAGTTCTCGAAATTTCAAGTACTGTAAATAAAATTTTCCAGTCAAACGGGTCGTTGACTCTTCCTATGGAAAACTTCTGTACAGGTCCTCAAACTTTTCGATTTGACATAAACAGTACCTGAGTTTCAGAAACTGACAGTTCTACGTGGCCAACTTGCGAGGCTCGTTTCTCCCTCGTCCGACGTCGAAAATTGATTTCGTCAAAACGTGCGTGCTCCTGGGATCGTCATCTTCGTAACGGTACCAACCACTCACAGAATGGTTGAGGTCGGAGTTGACGCCGTCGCTGTCACGGGATACCGACGAAACTCCGGCGAGGCTCCGACAAGGCTTCAACGACGCCTCTAGCTTCGTGGGGGGGGGGGGGGGGGGGGGGGGGCCTCCCCAGAACCTTATGGTGACCTCCCAAACCCAGAACACTCAACACTCTTACTGATCTCTCTCTCCCTATTTTCTTCCTTGTGTTGAGCTTCGGGTCTCACTATATATAGCATTCCGGTGGCGTCAGTTGGTCGACAATATGGTTGTTGAATATTAACGTCGCCCAGCTCATGCATCGATTAATCAATTAGAATTATTTGTACAGAAATAATACATGAGTGACGTGTTTGTCTTCGTTTCCAAGAGTTGACGACTATATAATTATATACGATGCTGGCGGCTATTATTGCAATGGAATGGATAACCATGACATGGAGCTCCAGGCTTTGTCCCTTTCTTCATATGTAAATCCCGTTAGATAAGATTCAATTAAACTTAAGAGGAATTTCATTGACACGAACACTTCTTAGTCTAACTGGTGGCGGTGATAGTTTAGTGACTTTAGGTCACTGGGTCGAATCTTGGCCCTGACTTTATTTTATACTCTTCTCATGTTTGAGACGCGTTCGTATTTTCTCCCTCATTATAATTCTTTCATGCCATATTTATTCTCTTGATTTTTCACGTATTTAATTGACGAGTACTCGTAGTTCTTCCAAACCGGTAGAATTCATTTCAACTATTGTTGGTGTTCTTTGTTCCAACGTCGAACCGGTTTGATGTGAGATTTAACCCAGATACGGGATGTTACACATACTCCCCATCAAACTTGGGGATACACACCTATGCAAAGCTACTTTCAGGCATTCTTTGCACCTAAACACTCACCCTGATTCAATGACGTCCTCACTGAAATACTCTCGTGTTTCCCTTAACCCAGTCTGCACTTTACCTTGCAGAAATCACTCTCTACTTCTCACACAGTTTTGCACAAAATTGGTTACAGCTTGCGTGAGCTTTGATACCACAATGAAGAACTCAATGGTTGCAATCTGACGATTTTATTGCTTAAACTTGAAAGGAGTACATATACTTAGACTCTCAGCTTGGGAATTCGGCTCCCCACTAACTACATCACCCTGCGAATCAACTAACAACCCACTAAGCAGATCAACTAAGTCAACTAACTACTCTACAACCTTAAACGATAGACCAGGACTCACATGAGACAATTTACAGACTCAAGGACTTAAAACATAAATAACCAAACGGCATAGTTTGGACTTTATTCAAACTAAGAACAACTTTGGCGCCAAAGCCTTCTTCAACAGCAACTTCCAAGTAGGGATGACAATTTTGACCTGGCCCGATTTACCTGACCTCTTTGGCATGTTTTGGGGCGAGGCGGGCATGGGTACCTCTCATCGACCCGACCTGCCCTGACCCTCCCCATTCTCGACCTGTTCTTGTCTAAATTACTTATACTTAGTCAAATTACTTAGGATTTTCCTCTTATTATATTATATTTTTGCTATAATAAAGTTGCAATTAAGTGAAAATCTCAATTTCTTTAATAATTTAACTAGATTTTATCATATTATGGTTTCTTTCTTGGTCTTTTAATGAAAATAACGAATATTTCTAATGTTTTTCACGTAAATTACATACACATTGGGTCGACCTGCCCCGACTCGCAACGCGTAATATATTACCCGACCTGTACCCGACCTACCATGGGACAGGTATGGGTATCTAGATACCCGCCCCGGACCTGCCCATTGCCATTCTTAATTCCAAGTTATCCTCCTGGCGATGTACAAAGGCAAAGGGGTGATGGATTTGAATAAAAAGGAACAGAATGTTCAAAGGAAAGTGGCGGCAACTCTGCAGATTTCAATTCCAGAAGAAGAACAGTTTGGTTGAAACATTTCGGAGTGGGAGCCGTTTCGTCTTCAACAGAAGTTGTAAAAGAGTGGAACGACGACACTTTGTTTTTATGTTGTTAGTTACTGCTTTTAGTTGTTTGGACGAATAGTGTTTAGCCACGTCACTGTTACCGTTGTGTAAACAGTAAAACTTGAATCTCTATATAAACGAAACCCAACAGTAGTAAACGCTGAGAATTCGAAAACCCTTTCCTCCATTCTTCATTTCTACATGGTATCAGAGCATATCTGAAGCAATGGCGGAAAACCAAGGTCCAAATCGACCTCAACCTCAGACACCACCTCAAACACCACCATTCAATCGCACTTCCCCTCTACAATTTGGTTAGTTTACTGATGGCAACAATCTCAACAACAACACCGCTGTTGCTTCTGGATCTGGGACTACTACTGCTGCTGGTGCTGCTCCAGATCCAAACTTCGGTAACCCACTCTACATTAACCCTAATGAGAATCTAGCTCAATCAGTGATTCCCATAGTCTTGGATGGTCCCAACTATCAAATGTGGTCTAAGGCCGTGAGAGTAGTGTTGAAAATGAAGCATAAACTTGGTTTCATAGATGGTAGCGAACCTGCTCCACCTCAGGGAGACCCATTATTTCCTGTTTGGGACGCTTGCAATACTATTGTCTTGTGATGGATCACGAATTCGTTGCAGAAAGACATAGCTCGCAATGTCTTGAGTCATGACAATGCTCAGGTTCTGTGGACCGAGCTGAAGAATAGGTATGGTCAGGCTAGTGCCCTGAAACTGGCCAACCTGGAAGATGACATCCATGCTTTCAAGCAAGGTAATCGGACGATTACTCAGTACTACACAGAAATGAAGGGTTTCTGGGAGGACTATAGTCAGTTTGACCAATATTTCCATGTGGGTGTGCACCTGGCAACCCAATGCCTTGTGCTGCTGTGGAAGCTTTCAAAAACAAGCAAAATTTGGATTACTTGATCCGTTTTCTGGGTGGTTTGAATCCTCAGTATGACCAAATCAAGACTCAGTTACTGCTCATGAAACCACTGCCCACAGTGGTCATGGCATTTGATGATCTCTTACAACATGAGCAGAAGCTCAAAGCTGAAGGCAATCATAAGCACAAAGGAAGTCAGTCAGTTGCCTTGGCTGTTGGTAAAGGTAATTCCAGTAATACATCCTCAAGGCCCAGCAGGGATACACCACCTGCTAGAGGAGACAAGGAAGAGTTTTTCTGCAACTACTGTAATAAGACAAACCATGTCATCAGGGATTGCTGGAGACTCAAGAAGAAGAGACAGGATCGAGAAGCTGCTGAAAATGCAAGGCGTTTTGAAGGATCTGTTGGACAGAACATTGGATCAGAAGAGGGTAGTCAGTCTGAGGGATTGCAGATTGAGGTGGAAAACAGGTTTATTAATTCAGTTGGAGGTTTCACTGCAGAAGAGATGAGCAGGCTAAGAGGGATGTTGCAGATGTCTAACTCCACTTCTCCCACATCACCTCAGAGTCCACCAATCAACCACAGGGCACACTCAGTGACTACTCATTTGCCAAGCTTCCCTAATTCAGCAGGTAAATATGTTATGTCTTCCACCTGTTCTCACACTGCTACTTCTTTATCATCTACTTGGATTCTTGACACGGGTGCATCAGATCATATAGCATGTTCCCTTCATCTGTTCCATAAATGTCTTCCAATTTTTGATGTTCATGTCTATCTCCCTTACAAAACCAAGGTTCTAGTCAGCCATATAGGTTCAGTCAAGCTCACTCATGGACTGTTCCTTCACAATGTCCTATTAGTTCCCAATTTCACTTTTAATCTGGTTTCTGTCAGCAAGCTGACACATGATTTGCCAATCTCACTCCTTTTCCAATCTAATGTTTGCCATATTCAGGACCTCATCTCGACCAGGATGATTGGTTTGGCTCGAGAAACTAAAGGCTTGTACCACCTCATTCCACCAAACAGCTCAAACACTTCATCATTTCCCTCTCAAGTTGCATCGGTCTACAATTTCGAACCTCATAAGATTGCCTTGTGGCATTGGCACTTAGGATACCCTAGTACTAGTAGGTTTCAGCTTGTCAAGCATTGTAATCCTAGTATTCCTAAAGAGGATGTCAAACATTGTGAACACTGCCATTTGTCCAGGAAGAAACGTTTACCTTTCCCTTCCAGTATCAGTTATGCCACATACATCTTTGACTTAATTCACGTTGATATTTGGGATCCTTTGGTTGTCCAATCTCATGATGGTTTCTCATTTTTCCTTGCCATTGATGATGATCACTCACGAGCAGTTTGGCTCTACCTTATGCATCATAAATCTGAAGCTCGATCTCTCCTAATTGGCTTCTGTAAAATGGTCAGAACACAGTACAACAAATCAGTAAAAAGGGTGAGAAGTGACCAAGGGAAAGAGTTCACTATGTGTGATTTCTACACTGAACAGGGCATTGAACATGAGATGTCCTGTGTTTACATACCTGAACAAAATGGGAGGGTAGAGCGTAAACATCAACATATTCTAAATGTTGCTAGAGCCATCAGATTTCATTCAGGTGTGCCCTTACCATTTTGGAGTGAATGTGTTCTTCATGCAGTCTACATAATCAATAGACTGCCAACTCATTTGCTTCAGAATCAGCCACCCTTTCAAATTCTTTACAAAACCTCTCCTTTCCTAGGACATTTGAAAGTCTTTGGTTGTTTAGCATATGCCACCACTCATTCTCAAGGCAGAAGCAAGCTTGAACCTAGAGCAAGACAGTGTGTCTTCCTATGCTTACCA
This sequence comes from Linum trigynum, assembly GCA_964030455.1. NCBI lineage: Eukaryota > Viridiplantae > Streptophyta > Magnoliopsida > Malpighiales > Linaceae > Linum > Linum trigynum. The sequence continues at coordinate 7,950,544 of OZ034818.1, forward strand.
ACAGGAATCAAAGGCTATAAGCTTTTTGATTTAAATTCACATGAATTCTTTATTTCAAGAGATGTCACTTTCTATGAGGACATCTTCCCATTCAAAAAGGATGCATCATTTACTTACCAGGATGATGTATCTGAAGTTCCACAAGAGTTCTACTTCCCTGCACTAGTGCACTCATCTGATGTCACCAACCCACCTGTTAGAGAATCCAGTCATGTCAGTAGTCACTCTTCTCATAGGAACTCCAGTCATGTCAGTAGTCCTTCCTCTTTACCAAAACAAAACACCCATGTTGCTGATCCTAGTTCTTCACATAGCAGCTCTTCACCTATCAACAATTCCTCTCCTATGTCTGATGCATCTAATGTTTTGAATACTGAGTCTGATGATGATGGTGTAGTGAGTAACATGGAAACTGATGATTGTATGAATGATTTCCATGAGCAAGAGCTTGTACCTCTTGAAAAAAGTGAGGCAGATCCACAAGTTAGAGAGAGGCCTCACAGAAATATTGTTTTACCAACAAGTTGGAAGACTGCTATCTAGGGGCAGTAAGTAGATATCCCATTGATGAATATATTGGTTATGAGATGCTGACTGCAGAAAGAAGAGCATATGCTCTCAGCATGACAACTCACTTAGAACCAAGGACATTTGCATAGGCTCAGCAAGATGAGAACTGGAATAGAGCTACACAAGAAGAACTGGGAGCTCTCATAGCTAACAACACATGGGAAATATGTCGTTTACCACCCAACAAGAAGAAGATAGGTTGCAAATGGGTCTGGAAATTGAAGTTGAGACTAGATGGAAGGATAGAAAGGCACAAGGCCAGATTAGTAGCCAAGGGCTACACACAAGTGTATGGTGTAGATTTTCTTGACACATTTTCTCCAATTGCCAATAACAATACTGTCAAAACATTGTTAGCAGTAGCAGCTATCAAGGATTGGAACCTGGAGCAAATGAATGTTTCAAATGCTTTCTTAAATGGGGACTTAGAAGAAGATGTCTATATGGAGATACCTCCAGGACTGACAGTTGAAGGTGACACTACTGGTCTTGCTTGTAAACTGAAAAAGTCATTATATGGCTTAAAGCAAGCTAGCAGGCAATGGTTTGCCAAGATGACAAGCTCACTGTTGAAAAATGGTTTCACTCAGTCTTCATCAGATTACTCAATGTTTGTTAAATGGGTACAAGGCAGAATTGTAGTTCTGTTAGTATATGTGGATGACATAATTTTGGCAGGTCCAAGGTTAGGAGATCTGGAGGCTGTGAAGCATTACCAGAAAAGGGAGTTTAAAATCAAGGACCTGGGAGCTTTGAAGAACTTCCTAGGACTTGAAATTGCAAGAAATGCATCTGGAATCAGTGTATCACAGAGAAAGTATTGTTTGGACTTGCTTGAAGACACTGGTTTCATGGATGCCAAAAGTTGTAAAAGTCCCATTGATTGCAAAGTCAAGCTGAATGCAAGAGATGGAGAGTTATTGAAGGATCCAGGTATCTACAAAAGACTAGTTGGAAGGTTGCACTACCTTACAATTACAAGACCAGACATAGCCTACCCAGTTCAGCAGCTTAGTCAATACCAGACTCAACCTCGAGAGCCACATTTACAAGCTGCCTACAGAGTTCTCAGATACCTTAAGGGATTGGTAGGGCAGGGCTTACACTTTAAATCCAAAACTGGTTTGATGTTGAAAGGTTTCAGTGATGTGATTGGGCTGCTTGCCCGGACACACGAAGATCTATTACAGGATATTGTACCTACCTGGGAGAATCTCTTCTTACATGGAAATCGAAGAAACAGACCACAGTATCTCGATCGTCCTCTGAGGTAGAATACAGGGCTTTGGCCCATTTGGTGTGTGAAGTGCAGTGGCTCAAGAGGTTAGTTGCAGAACTGGGTGTTACACTACCATCTCCAGTAAATGTTTATTGTGACAACATGTCAGCAATCCAGATTGCTGACAATCCTGTTTATCACGAGAGAACAAAACATATCGAGATCGATGTGCACATCACAAGAGAAAGGGTTAAGTCTGGACTGATCAAGCTGAAGTATTTGCGAAGTGAAGATTAGTTGGCTGATCTTTTTACGAAGGGACTCAGTCGCTACAGGTTACAGTTTTTGCTTGACAAATTGGGCGTAACAAATGTATACGCGCCAATTTGCGAGGGCGTGACGAAGTAGAAAGGCAAAGGGGTGATGGATTTGAATCAGCAGGAACAGAATGTTCAAAGGAAAGTGGCGGCAACTCTGCAGATTTCAATTCCAGAAGAAGAACAGTTTGGTTGAAACGTTTCGGAGTGGGAGTCGTTTCGTCTTCAACAGAAGCTGTAAAAGAGTGGAACGACGACGCTTTGTTTTTATGTTGTTAGTTACTTCTTTTAGTTGTTTGGACGAATGGCGTTTAGCCACGTCACTGTTACCGTTGTGTAAACAGTAAAACTTGAATCTCTATATAAACGAAACCCAGCAGTAGTAAACGTTGAGGATTCCAAAACCCTTTCCTCCATTCTTCATTTTCTACACCTCCAGTTCAATCTTCAACAAAGTAGTACCTTTTCGGACTCGGCTGTTGAAATTGAAAATTTTTCCTGGCAACGCAGAGAGGGTTGGGACTTGGATGATTAGTGTGATTAATTAGTCTTGATTAGTGACATGTAGTCCAAAAGCAAAGTGTATGATTTGCCAATTAAGCAGGAGAGAGGAGAAATAATACAGTACTACAGGTGTCGATATATAGGATTTGGTACAGAAGAAGAAGCAACGGCGGAAACTGCGGGGGTGGCAGTCGGCAAAGGTGGCATCCAACGTTGTAATGACCGAATGGAACATGGCATCCAGTTTTTCTTGTTTTGTCGTCGCCGTCGGTCCACATAGTTTTATTAAAATATTCCTAGGATCATCATCAGTCACAAAATTCGACATTTGGCCTATAAACTGGCGGCTCTCTAACTAAACCAAATAGCAAGCAAGAGAGTCCGATCCCAGCCCAGTTAAGGATTGCTCACAAGTTGGTTAGGTTAGGTGGGAAAACAACGTTGGCAAATGGCAAAGGCAAACCAAGGAAAAGAAGATTATCGTCACTCATCCTTTTTCTCTGCTTGTTTGTTTGTGTGTTTTACGTTGCCAAGCAAGTTGGCTACTTTACAGTTCTGCTTGTAGATTTTCTAGGGTTTACAGAGTCATGATGCGAAGATATGGGAGAGAGTTGGGATGGATGCTTTTCGTGTAATATGTAAAATATTTCTCCAACCATTTTGATATATCCCACACGGTTTTTGATTTTGTATGCATATCATAGTGACTTCTCAAGAAGTCGCGTATCGTTGTATTGTTTCATAGTGAACACATTTAGATTCATGATTCGTATAAAAACTCCTACATTTCACCCCAAAATATATCTTGTATCAGTTAAGATATTAGATGTTCCTATCTCCATATATGTACTCTATTCTTTCATAGAATTCAAGAGTAATTTAATAAGTAGATGAAAAGTTTGTGTTACGACAATAAACTGCAACGATCTATCGTAGTTGTATCCTGCGTTAGTGTAATTTAATCCTTTTATCCATACATGCACTCTCCAACTTAGCTTCCAAGCAACATTTACGTTGGATTGGCATACTTGGATTGGATCCTATCTATCTGCCTTGTAGAGTTGCAGTAATTCCCAACCCTGAGAAGCAGCACATAAGCTAATCCATCCTTGACTTGTTGCTTGATAAAATTCTTAACCTGAGAAATCTGTCTTTCCTAACTCCTAAATGTTTCCGAACAATAATTACATCTTCAACATAGGCCATTAGCCCATCAATATTCAATTACAATCAACTTGTGAGAATGATTCACCATCTTTATTCAAATGTCTTGAGATCGAAATTAACTATCCAAAACGAAAACAAAAAACATTCAAAACAAGCTGAAAGTACGTAGTACATAAGCACAATTACAAAATTGATTACAACCACACTTGGTGCTCCGTGTGTAACTAGACTATCGAAAATGACTTAACCAAAAAAACAAAGCGGAAAATAGGGGTGGCAATTCGGTTACCGGTTAACCGATTGGTTATCCACTAACCGTTAACCGAAGTAATCGAATTTCGGTCGGTTAGGAGGTTGGACGAAATGGTTTTTGGTCTTAAAAGTGATTCGGTTAACCGATAACCGAGATACCAAAGTCTATTCCAGTCGATTTTCGGTAGAGGGGTGGTTATTTCAGTTAACCGATTGTCGCCGCCGATCGGTTACCGATTATAACCAAAATAACCAAACTGCCACCCCTGGCAGAAAAGATAAGTATTTAATTTTAACCCCTTCTCTTCCGGCAAACACACATGGTTGGCTTTAACTTCTCTAGATTTTACCGTGAAAAGGGAAGAAAAAAAGATGAGGACTGGACAAACCCGACCAGACTACCAGTCCTCCTGTTACATCTAAACAAGATGTGGGCCGGGCTTCTATCACCCTAATTCAACAATCGTACTATCATCTCCGGGACAACCCCACCGACTCCGGCAACAGGCTCGGACCCAAACACCACGGACCCAGTCCAGACGGCAGCAAGATCCGATCAAATCGGAACTGGGCCCACGCACGCCTCACTCGTAATTATCCACTACTCGTGGCGCAGGGAAGCATTACTCCAAATCAGATCCAACGGTAGTAATTTATGATCCGCCCGTCTTGAATGTTGCAATTGTACGTGGACACCAGGCCGGGCCGGGCCGTCCACATGTTAGCACGGCACGGCACGGTTATAGCACGACATGAGCACGGGTACAGAATAGATGGGTCAGTTCAACACAAGCACGAATAATTTATAGGTCGTGTCGGGTCTAAACTTCATGGGTATGGGCACGATACAATATATAAGTGGACCGTGTTGGGTCTAATATTTTTGAGATTTTCTTGAGTATAAGAACGAACATGACACAAAAATAACATTTATTTGATAAAAATAAATATAGAAAAAATTATAGATTCAAATATTACAAAATACAAGTCCAAAATTAATTATTTGTTGTTGTTAGATGTGTCATAACGAATATATACGTAATTACTACCATAAGAAAAAAATGGACGAAAAACAAATGGGCTTTCACGGCACGACACAAAAATTGACGGGCCGTGCCAAGCATGACACGAAATAAATGGGCCCGAAGCGTGCCTGTGCCGTGCCGGCCCAAGCACGGCCCAGCGCCCATGTACAGTTGCAATACATAATGTATCTAAGTAGTTGTTTGGATAAATCAATTGAAAAAATGAAATAATTTGATCAATTGTTTTATGTTACAAAATGAGTCATTTAAAAGGAGTCAATTCGAATTGTCTACCCCACCACTGACAATTGTAATTGGCTCAAAACTAGTCAATTTGAAATTCCTCGACCTGAATTGTTTGATCTAAATTTTATGCTAGATTTTATGTTGCCAAACGGATCAATTTAGTCAGATTGTCTCAAAACGGCACAATTGGCTAAATTGACATGTTAAAATTCCTCATCTAAACGACCCCTAACATCCCGTTTTTAAGGAGGAGGGAAAAGAAAGGAACGGAAAACTTTCCTTCCTTTTCACTGTAGAACTCAACTCTCCGAATTGGAGGGAAAGGAGAAGTGACGTGAGTTTACCCTTTTTTTTTTACTAGCACAGGGCTCGGCCTGTTGGCCGGAAGAATTTTGTCGAGGAATATGATATACAATAATGGATATAATAGATTATTTGAAATGCATGAAATGATTGTTTTCTACCTTAGTTATGCACATAACATTTTTGAATGTGATCCAACTATGCATAATATGTTTAGACTTTAGACCTCTATGAAAAGATAGAAAAATATAATATAAGCATTACATATAATTATTGAATAAAAAAAAACTAATTGTCATTCATTACTTAATTAAACCATATAGTTGAATATTAGAGGTGCTTCTCATAATACATACATAATCAACATTTAGGATGAACGAAAATGTCTCATAGAGTTTATTATATCCTTTAAGTTTTTCCAAATAGAGAGCATTCTTTTTTACCACACTGTTGGTAATGATTATGAATATTAAGTTGCTTGATTTGAAATATATAGGATATGATGCTAAACTATTGCTAATAGTTAGTTGGACAATGTGTTGTGTACGGACTTCTCAAATAATTCTCAGATCGCATACATGTCTAGCAACAATGTAGTAATTTTCATGCAACAAATATTTTCTCACGAAATAATTTAATAAATAAAATGTATGAAATAATATTACTTGAAATATATGTTATTCATTAAGTTGATGAATGAGTAAGGTATGAATAGCATACATTTATTTTAAAAAGATAGAAGTTGCAAAGTGTCTTTTGGGTTGAATGAGATCAAATATTCTCATTATCTCTAACTGACTTATGTTTTTTGCAATAGATAGTTCAAAATGTGCCTTAAAACTTTTGTTTCCACCAGTGTAAAAGAATTGTTTGAACCAAAGGATTGTAAAATTGTATCGAAAAAGTTGGTAGTAGAGTATTTTATACTGAAGTCATAATTTAACTGTGGTTCAACCGTTTCATATTGCTAATATCACCTATCGATTTAGCCTATGATGTGAAGTTTTATGGTCTAACCGCCGGTACGTACGATCTTTCAATACAAACTTTAAATAAAAAACCACTAAAGTATTGACATTATCAAATACCCCTTAAATCTCATAAATTACAATAATCATATTAAAAAAAATCTTCAAAATGATAATATTGATTTAGTAATTTAAATTGAAATGGATAAAATATGTCAAAGAAAATATAATCTACTAAAATAAATCAAAACTCAACAGAATAGGGCCAAGAATATCCACTAATCAAAGCAGAAGGGCAATTATTTCACACTACCTAATTTTTCTCATCTTTTAAATGTCCTCTCACTCTCTCTTTTCCTTCCTCTTTATTTTTCCATTTGTTCATCCATCTCTCTCTCAGCTTTGTATCTCACACCTCACCCCCTTTCCCTTCCTCTTTCTTCTCACCGCTTGGAATCGAGAGAAACCTATAAACATCCCAATTAAAGCCTTAAACCATTGTATAGTTAGCTCATCGCTTAAAGCCTTAAACCATTGTATTTATCTAAAGAATCAAAATGCATAATCACGTTCATCTCCACTTTACATGTATTTGTCGTACAAATTCATTACACATAAAAAATGATTTTGAACTGAAGCCATATTAAACTAAATCTCATCTTATGATTATTGGATCCATGTCATATTAGCAAAAGGTCTAAGACTATTGGTCAACCAGACTGAAAATTAATACTAATTTAAGAATTATCTATCGCTTCCAAAATGTCCAATACTCCACTTCAATAGGTAATATTAAATATTCAAACAAATGATATATGAGTTTCAACCCTTGCTCAAACTTTTTTGACAAAAAAAATCCCCCCCCCCCCCCCACACTCGCACATATTTGCAAAGAAATACTAAATCCCAATTTCTTTTTCACTTTACTTGCTTATAAAGTTATTGTTGACATTGTTTGTTATTACTGCAAGCTATAAAAAAGACTTTTCAGCTATGAAGTTAATCAAGAATGATTTTATAAATGAATTTTAGTTGTGTATACATTGAAAAAGGTTTGAGCCTCAAAATAAACAATGAATGTATTTTATAAACCTTTTAGAATATGAGCAGTCACGCGTTGATGTGAGAAACTACTAATTAATTCAAATTTTATATGTTATTTTTAGAATATTTTGTTTTATTTTTATCAAATGACGCATTTCACCATGAAACATGTGTTCACCAATATAAACTGTGTGGTGCTCGCACTTGTGCGAGAGCCCTTGAAGTTTAAGTCTGGTACGACCCATAAAGCATTCATGCTTGTACATGACCGATCCATATACATTGTCTTCGTGGTATGCTCTAACTATGCCCTGCTAGCTCGACCATGTGCCTAGGTATAGTTATATGCATTATAATAATCAAGTTTCTACCTATTCACAACACCAAGATAAAAACAGTCATAAATGCACTCAGTATTCGATTTTGACTACCTGATGAAATACTATATTTGAATAAATTACAACTGATGTCACAAATAATAATTATACCTCTAAATCATACATACAATATTTCAAACATCACAAATATTAAGATTAAATTAATTATTATAAAGAGTAAAAATTGTATAATGAGGTTAATTATAACACATTTATATGTTCATGCTCTATAAATTGATCAACAGATTCGATCCAAAACTGACGAAATGAACATCACATTAAACTCGATATCATCTCATTATTTTCGGGTCCATTCATTCCCGATTAGCAAGAGTTTAACGTTTAACAGTTAACCATACTAAAATTTTAGAGAACCAGTCACCTATAGTTTATAAAAATATTATTGTTTCGTAGTAGTTTTGAAAATTCATATTAATTTAAAGATTTCTACATCGCTTTTGCATATTTAATACTGCAGTTCGATATGCAATATTTCAAGCAATGAAATTTGTGTTTCAATTTTAAGATTACCCGTCATTTTATAGGTTATAAAAATTATAAATAACGTATTAAATTTTACTTTTCAAAAGATTTAATAGGCTAGCTGACCGTGAAAAGCCCTCTGCTTTTTAAATCTTCGCTTAGTGCATGTTTACAATTTATGAAGATAAAAACAAATTTGTATAGTGTAATTGGTTGTGATTATTGTTTTTGTTTGAAGAGACCATGGTTCAAATCTTGATATTGATATTTTTTCATATGAAGTAGATAATAATTATGATGACAAAAATACTCTTCCTACTTTCACTCTCGCTTCACGAAATTTGAAATAGAAAATTTTAAAACATTGAATATATCTTATAGAAAGAGCTTCTTCAACCAAGTAGGATAGGTAGTTTACCTGAAATTATTATATCTTATAGAAAGTGATTAATTGTGAAATCGGACCTCAAGTAACATTGATTCAAACATTAAATAATAAATTGTATGTGTGATTGAGTTTAGATAAAAGGGCTAATACCACTACAACACCCGAACTATCGACAAAATGCCACTTGTATCCTATTTTATTCAATATTCCATTCATGTCCTCAACTATGATACTTTGTGCCATCTGTATCCTATCAATTTCGTTGACCGTTAAAGATAACGGTTGACCAAACGGTGGTCAACGCCAAGTTGACTTTTGTTGACGTGGCAAAAAATGCGACTGCCACATAGATGCCACGTCACTGACCTCAGATTTTTTTAATTCAAATTAAATAAAAATTGAGTTAAAATAAAAAAAATCATTGCATCTGTTCCCCAAAATTTTCCCATAAAAAAAAAAATTTCCCGGATCGAGAAATCCCTTCCACCTAACAAATCTTCGTTTGTGATTACAGATCTGTTCCCAAAGTTTCTTTTCTCTCATCCCTCTCCTTATTCTATTATCCACACTTGCCTTCACCATCTCCACCCAGCAATCAGACAGATTCATCTTCCATGGCTTCAGCAATCGAACCAGCAACCAGCAGCAGCTGCTCAGGCTCGACGGAGCTGGAGAGATTCTCACCAACTTCGCCTTTGCCATGGTCCCGAAATCCCCAAATCTCGGCGGCCACGACCTGGCTTTTTATGCTCACCGGCTGTGGATTTCTCACACGTCGTCGCCAACCAGCACTCGAATAACCAGTTGGCTCCCCTAATTCTCCTCCCTGGAATCGGATCTCTCCGATCTGTAATTTTGATGGAGTTGAGGGTGAGAGAAGAGGAAGAAGTTGGGAGCCTGTGAGGAGATTTGGTTCAGATTTAGGTTTTGGAGCGGGAGAGCGGCGACAAGCCATCCGGGGAGAGGAAGTTGGGGTTTCATCGAGGAAGAGGAATTTGATTTTCTTTCTCTTGGTTTGCTTCTGTTGCTTCTTGCTTGTAGGAACTTCGTTTTTGTTCGTATTTGGTGGATTCAGAATCGCTAGGGCAGATTATTTGGTTGTTTGACTACTTCGTTTTGGCGGATTCAGATTTGGTGAATGAGGGAGATGAATTACCGGAGGAGGTGTCGGCGACGCAGACGTCTTGGAGCATGTCGGGGTTGGAGGCGAAGCAAGCGGCAGAGATGGCGGAGAAGACGAGGAGGTAGGAGAGGAGAGCGGTGGGGGCCATGGCAACGCGGTGGTCGGAGGAGGAAGAGAAGCGACGGAGCTGGCTCTGCTCAGAAGCGGCAGAGAAGTTGCGGAGAGGAAAAAGAGAATTGCTTTAAGTTTTTGTTTTTATTTTTTAAATTTTTTTCTTCTTATTTTAGTAATTTTGGATAGAAAAATAAATAAAATTTTGATTTGAAATTCCACGTCAGATGCCACATCAACGCTGACTAGGATTTCTGTTAAATACTAACGGTCAATGCTGGTCAACACTAACGGAAAAATAGTTCAGGACACAGATGGAATATTGAAAACAGTAGGACACAAGTGGCATTTTTCGGATAGTTCGGGTGTTGTAGTGGTATTAGCCCTAGATAAAATACATATGTGTAGCCAAAACATGGATCTTTGTGACAGATATAGTAATTTTTTGTCACAAATCTATACATAATATAAAGATAAATTGGGCACTATGACGAAAAAGAGTTTCCTAGAATCACTCTCAAGCCACGAAATTTGAAATGAGACTCTCATTTTCCAATTTTATCATTATATTATATGTAGATTTGTCACAAAAAAAAAATGATTATACTCGTCACAAAGGTCCATGTTTTGGTTACACTTCTGTATTTTGTCTAAACTAAATAACACATACAATTTAATATTAATGTTTGAATCAATACTACTTGAGTTCTGATTTCAGAACTAATTTCTTTCTATAAAATATAAATAACTTAAGATAAAATATAAATATAGAAGCATCATCAGCAAACATATTCCTTGAGTTTAATAAAAGAAATAACAATAAATGAAACGTAGCCTAGTTGGTTATTATGCTCTTTCTTTATTCAATGTTCGAACTCTAATGATAACATTTTTAATATATAAACATGAACTGGGTGCAATGACAAAAATAACCTTCCTAGAATCACTCTCAGGCCACGAAATTTGAAATAGAAGAATTCCAACCCATGTGTTGCCATTATATATTTTGTAGACTTCATTGCTTATTTAATTATTTTAATCATTAATTAACTTAATAATCAATTACACCACTCTTTTACGTCACTTTATTTCTATATTGATTTTTTTCCCAAAATAAAATTAATTAGTTTAATAATTAAGTCCACCTATTATGATAGACATCATTGACCAATTTAATTACTAACTTCGCTCATTTTTAATACATGTAATACAAGAATGAAATGTAGCATTGACTTAAAACCCGCATTTTACTATTACATAATAAATTCATAAGTAAAAATATAATATCAACAAATAATCAAATTATTTTACTATTACATAACCAATAAAATAAAATATTCATCACACTTTCCAATACACATTTTCCTTCACAAAACAACATTTTTCTTCTAATTTCCTTCTCCTCCAAATCTCCCTTCCCTTCCTAATTTTCCTTCACCTCCCCTCCTTTTCCTCCCTTCCTTCGGAAACAACGTGTAAGTGATATGACGGATTTCTTATTCAATTACCACTTGCCAAGCACTAGGGATGTCAATCCAACCCGTAACCATGGGTACCCTACCCGACCGTAACTGGTCAACGAGGGTAATTACCCGCTTTGACGAGTTAAGGGGCGGGTACGGATAATACCCGATTTCAAAATAAAGGGTAGGGTACGGATATGGTAATCGATATTACCCGCCCTGTTATACCCGCCCCGCAAACCAAAGCGTCAATTTCCCTAGCCCTCTAACCCTACCCAACAATCGATTTTCCTTGCCACACACAAGTGAGGTGCTTGCTTAGGCTTTTCTTGAAACTTTACTTGCTTGGGATATTGACACAAAGGTATCTACGATTACCTTGGATAGTTGTTCTACTAATGATGCCTTGATGGATGTCATGAAGCATAAGTTAAGCAGTGAGCATTTGATGTGGTCTAGTTCTAATATTGTCTTTGCTGTTTTTGTTTGTGTGGAGTGTTGAAACTAGAACAAATATGATGTATTGTGTTTTTGTTTGTGTGGATTGTAGAAGCAAGAACAATTATTATGTGTTTGCTGTTTTTATTTGTGTAGATTGTTGAAGATAGAACAGTTATAAGTATTGAGAATTTTTAATGGACAACAATATGTATGTCAGTATGTGCATATATGTGTATAAGTTCATATTTTAGGATTTTGTACTCATGGTTACCCGAATACCCGTGGTTACCCGGTGGGTAGGGTATTGTTCATATCATTTTCATACCCGATGGTTATTTGGTCGGGTATTTTAGGAGGCTCTACTCGACGGGTTAGGAGTTGGTATAGGGTAAATCCGCACCCGGCCTACCTATTGCCATCCCTACCAAGCACGCAAAGTTTAATGTAGCTCATAGAACTACGGATGAATATACAAATCTTTATACAACTTATGAGAGCCTTGATTCATTAAGGTATTGTCAACCCTTTTCCTTCTTTGAGGAGGGGGATATGATTTATATAGGTTACATTTATCCAACTATGAAGGGACATTGAAGTGGAAGAGCCAAGAAATCACAAACGCAAACACCATACAAGCCAGGAGGATGTTGAGGAACCGATGCCCCTGCCAGAAATGTCTACCTGCGTCTGCTGCCGGCTGCCCTGCTGCTGCTACTGCTGATGCCGCTACCGCTGCCGCATCAATGCCCTCATTCCATTGCTCCACCATCGTATCCTCCTCCGTCGCTCCGGCCACGTTCCGTGCTACCGATCCACATATCTCGCAGGTTCTGCAATAACACAAGAACCAAATTAGCAAGCAGAGTTCACTTCACAACTTAAGGCTCTTTGGGTACTCCTACAGTTAGATCTGATATTCAAGCACAAATTGAAATTGCAGCACACTTCCTTTTTAATCGCCATAAACCCAAGAACTTACTAGTAAAAGAAATGACAATTTTGTGACAGGTGATCGGAAAGCACATTCCTTTAACACCAAGGATGCAACCACTGGTCAAATTGAATCTATTTGGAGCAAAACCCACTAACCCAAAAGCCAGCCACAAAATTGGGTAAAGTGCTAAAAAGGGTAATTGAAAGTAATAAAGTGGGAGCATGAATTTGCATACTTGTTACCCTTGATCTTGAACCAAGCCTCAGCACAATGCTTGTGTACAGCAGCCAAATCGTCTTTACAAGAGCAACCCAGGTCAATCGGGAAGCCAGAGTCCTCTTCCCCTGCATCCAAACCCAGATGACAAATCCGGCAATCCCTCTCCTCCACATTATCACCCAAATGCAGCTGCTTCCCCTCATCATCAATCTCAAGTCCAAGCTCCAGATCTACATCCTCCGATGACGAAGATGAAGTTCCCCTCCTCCTACCCGCCTTCAAAATCTCATCGCCAGAGTCACTGCTGCAGCTCTTCTCCTGCTCTGTTTCTTCTTCTTCATCTTCCTCCTCGCGGAGAGAATGGTCGCCGCCACTGTTTTCTGTTTGTTGCTGTGGTTGTGGTGGTTCATCGTCGGTGGATGCAATCAGGGGTTTGTGGGAACTGGAAGCAGCATCCATTGGAAGAAGAGTGGGATGGGAGAGACTTCATGTATTGAGGAGAGGGGAAAGGAAGAGGGGGAGATCATAAATCAATGCTCCCCTCTTCTTCTTCTCAAAGAACAGAGGGTTAGTTGTTGTTCTTATAGATGAAACTTAAAAGAAAAATGGGCTGAAGTGAAACGATACCAAGTTATGATTTTCCTTCCTCTGCTACTGTACAGAGACCTGCTACTTACTCTTTCTCTCCCTCTGTGTCAGTGAAGACTGCAGAAAGAGCAGAACTTGGCAGCGGAGGAAGGGAAACGGGGAGAGAGAGATTCGTGAAATGAGAGCCAAATAGTTAATTACAGGGACAAGGAGTGGGGGGAAAGATAATGATATGAGAAATGGAGGTGTTTGTTTTCTTCTTGTTTCGTGACTAGTTTTATTTATACTTTGATTTAGGGGAATTCTGGAGGTTGATTGAACTGAGCTGTTACTTACAGCAGGATCAGATGCATGTTTCATGTGGTCTTAATTACATAAAGATATATACACATACATACTTCCAAAATTTCAAAAAGTGGAGTACACAAAAAAACCTGTTTTAGAAAGTCTGTCCGCGATGCATTCGGATTGTGCATTGATGGTGTCGAAGTGGAGAAAACGAAATCCTGATGAAAACAGAAGACAGGAGGGCATGTAACACCTTCGCGACTCTCTAACTAGCTTGCTTTCAAGAGTATCGGTCGAAAGAAAGTAACCCGACAAGAGAAATTTTACAATGCTATATAGTATTGGTGCTATAGGTTTTTGTCTTTATGATACAACTTGAAATTGTACATTTAACGTTGTGGTACAACTTTAGATTATACCTATACTGTTTGTACAAATTCTTTTATGGTACAACTTGAACTTGTACCTTTATGTAATGGTAGAACTTCAAGTTGTAAAGTTGTACCATAACATAATGGTACAAATTCTTTGGGATTTTTCCAAAAATTGCACCTTTAAAAAAAATTACAAAACTAGCACCCATATGAAAAAATTGACAGAAATATCACCAATTTTTTGGAACGCACCATAGGAGTGCGTTCCAGCTTACGAAACGCACTAGGGCGGTGCGATTTAATGCTGCTGCGGAACGGTCTTCAAGACCGTTGGATGGAGGGGCGATCGGGCGGCTGAACGCTTGCCAGCGGAGCGATGCGCGCCACGGATCGAGGATCGCACGCCCGAGATGCGGTCAACCCTAGGGAAGCGCAAAATGCATCGGGAGGGAGCTGTTTAGCTTTGGGCAAAATTACCCGACCGCCCCTGGAGGGTGCGGTCTGATGGGTATAAATACCCCCCCCCCTTCCCCTCTCATTTCTTCACACCACAACCCATTCTTCCTTCTCTCTCTACAATTTATCTCTCTAAACCCTCCCCTCCCAAAAGCCTAGGAAATAGTGGTATGTTGGTTGCGGCTAAGTCCGATCTGCCATCAGAAAACATTTCTTAGGTTTTTTCATTCAAAACTCGCCGAGCCGAGCCGAAGCTCTGTCCGAATTGCGCCGAAAAAATGGCCGATTGGTGGCAAGGAGAGGGAGTTTATGTTGATGAATTTCAAGCGGTACGTACTCATTATTCTGGTTTAATTTTTGTTGTTGTTATAAGCTTTTTAATTAATCTATGTACTAACCTCGTTGTTATTTTCTCGTAGGTTGGGGAGAACGTGGATATATACAACCAACGGTATTATCTCGAGCAAGGACCGTTGGATCCAACCGACTTGTACGACCAACCCAACCATCGGTCAAGGGATGTTTGGAACGCTCACCCGGTACATACAATTCTTTACCATTTGTCCTTCTTTTATTTTGTTAATGTATTTAGTGGAATATAAAATAAATTTATGTTGAATTTTTAATCGTGTTGGTTGTTTTCAATAATTTAATCGAATACATAGCGACACTTACTTCGACTCTTTATAAAGAGATGCACGTCTAAGGAAATGGGGTTTTAAGCGATTATCATATCCTCCCATTCCCTGGGAAAATCGGGTATTAAGAGATTCTCGGATCCCCCCTTTTTCTGTCAAAAAGAATGTGTTTCTAAGAAGATGTATACCTCTTCTAAGAGTCTAACGAGTGTTGCTTTGTATTCGATTAAATTATTTAAAACAACCAACACGATTAAATTATTTACCAAACAACCAATATGATTTATTTTGATGTGTACAAAATGAATTTTATTAATTTCAAACATTTGAATATGTATGTTTCTCTTTAAATTATTATTCATTAACAATGTCATTTATTTTAGTTAATTTAGTATGTTTGTTTTACGATAATATGTATCTATCTCTTTAAATTATTATTCATTTAGAATGCTATTATGTTAATTATATGAAATGTCTTTTTATGATAATAAAATTCTGCTTGAAGTTAAATAATTTAATTTAATTAATTTAGTTATAAGGAATAAACCCTTACTAATATATAATAATTAACGTGTAAATTTTCCCTAGGAGGCACAAACAATAATCCGCTACAGGGGTACGACCAATCTTCTCGTGCCATCCATGCAAGTAACGTTAGTGCACATTTGATGGAGGTCTTCAAGCAGCGGTCTGGTAGCGACCGTTATCTTCTGAAAATTGCCACCTATGTAGGTGACCCCCTTTCCAGTCTCTTCCGTATAACCATTCCACTGTAAGCCAAGCGTGAACTTTTGGAATGCCATCTGCGATAAAACCGTAGTTCAGTTAATATCATAAAAATCAAAAATAAAAAATAACAATAAAAAGTAATACTAAATAAACTTACGAGTTAACGTTAATCGCAAAACTACTAAAGAAATATAGAGCTACAACAGAAAATTGAAAAGGGAGAAGGAGAGGTGTGAAGAGAAGTGGTTGTCCAGGAGGCCTTTTATAGGCAAAATCACTGATGAAAACCTTAGAGGTTTTCATCTGCCATGCAGGCCCATGCAGACCCACGTCTGTTACGTCTGCATGATATGTCGGAAATTGATTGACCAAAACCGCACCTCCAAGGTGCGGTTTGTATGGCAAAATCGCACCATGAGGGTGCGGTTTTGTTTGGGAGAAACAAACCGCACCTTCATGATGCGGTTTAAATAGGTCAGGCCAAAACCGCACCTCAGCCAAGCGGTTTCTGTAGGTCAGACCTAAAAACGCTTGGCCAAAATGCGGTTTTGGTCCAGAAATAGGGAACGCACCTTAAGTTGTACATTAAAACACCAATATTATATAGCATAGTAGAAATGCTCAACCCGACAATACCACATATGAGATGTTAATGCTGGTCGCATGTCGCAAAATGGTATGGACATCTACAAAACGTGTATCCGACTGTTTAGCTAAACTTAGCTTAGAATTTGTGTATATCTCTTACGTTGCCAACCAATCATAAGTTTAGAGAATAACTCCAATGTGAGAGACGTAATTCTTTGTTATTAAATATTTTTTCCTTCACTCACTAGTTTATGGAACTCTACCGATTGTTTACTAGTTTTCAGCTTTGATACTCCAGGAAAAAGGAAGAAAAATGACGAAGGAATGAAGCCAAATAAAAAGATGAGAAGTAAGCTTCTCATTTTGTAAAGTTGCAAATAATTGCTATCTTCCCACAGACAGCAAAGGTAAAATTTTAGGTATCGAAAGGCAAGTTTCCCATTTGCTCTCTTTTCGCTTTGCTTTTGCAGTTGCTGGCTTGCTGCTGTCCTTTTGTCATTTGCATCACGAACCTATGCGGCTGTACCGTCGCGCTCTTAACTCGGAAACTCGCCCATGATTGTTGACCAAACTCGGTCCACTTTTATGCTCGTCAAAACCCAGTTTTACCCTCTTCAACCTCCGGCAATCCCAATCCCAGTTAATGAATTATGCCTCTCCAGGCAAGGGTAGATTAGACTTTGTGAGAAGATAGAGAATGGGAAAGAAAAAGGTACTGCAGATACATGAGCAGCAGCTGCCTCATCATTGTTCATAAAATGCAATGCTGCTTTCCTGCTTTATTTCTCCTACCAGAGATGGCCTATGTCAGGAAGCTAACTCAGCATCTTTTTAATTCTCTGCAATTTTGTGAATTTGGTGACAGCATTTGCTTAATTATATCTAAAAATCTCTAGAGGTTAAATTTTGAAGCTTCAAAGCTACCAACACAAATCCACACTGCAGATATGACTAAGGCCGTAGAAGTGACCTCGTAAACGTGCACAAAACCACTCGAAATGATGATCAAATGGACTTGCAGAACATCCAAAACGGTCATCCGTGGGAAGTGAATGCAGCCAGGCACCTCGAACACGACTGTGCTCGATCTGCACGACAGCCAACTTGGCTGCAAAGTCGAAGAAGGCGAATGAAAATGGAGCAGCAACAAAGTTTCGTGCGGCTTCAAGCACATCCAAGCACAGGCCTGTGGAACCATCAAGACTGCCAAACACGAACATGTCTCCTGTTGTGCCATCTTACCTGATCCGCATTTGAGACCAACCCCGGATGAAAGATGAACATAAACACATTATTGTGTTTCACAAGGCGGAACAAATTCGCAAAAATAAACATCTCAATCAAACACCGCCCACATCAGGAAAACTGTTAAGGTACAAACAAGATAATCACAATTCCAGTAAGTTTTCTCTGTGCATGGTTATGAAACATCTAACTTATCCGAGTTTTCAAACGTCCCTAACTTGGGAGAAGCTATAGACAAGGTTCACTGCTTAGTAAAAGCCAAAAGCAAACCCCCTTGCAGTTACCATCAGTAACATATCTGGGACTCTATAAGCCAATTTTAGGAAGATACATGTGCCTCTGTTCGAAAAAAATAATCATATGAAGTAAACGGTAGTACCGGCCATGATGAAAGACTCTGTACTTTTCCTCCCCGAGAAGGGATATCTCAGAATACGAACATTTAGCTGCATGGTTTACTAGCTCAAGCTTTCGACTTCAGCTCTCATTGCTAAAGGTCTAGCAGGCATATAGTTCGACATATGATCTGCCATCGTTCCGACAAACTTGGTTTGACCGTCCATATGGCCATGTCTGAAGTTCTGTTCAGGAACTCCCATTTGTGAAGGTGCTTGAGGGGTGATAGGGCTTGCAGCAGCACTGCCTGGTAAGGAACTGTTATTACTGTTCTCAATCCCACTTTTTATCCAAGCTATGTTGTTCAAATCTGTGGCGATCGAGATTAGCTCATGACTTGAGAAAGAGGGGAGTGATGAGTCTTCATAGTCGACAAACTCGGGTCCCAATAGTGAGCTCCCAGACTGGCTACCACCACTTGGTGTTGAGCAGCAACCAAACCCACATTTTGAAGGAACCATCGGCTCGCTGCAAATACCTTCAAGTAACTTTCCAATTCCAGAGTCGGATTTTGAAGCTTGGATTAAAGGTTCTTGGTCTGGAATTTGCCGTGTGCGACAGGCTGGGCTGCTGGCTTTTCGGCCATTGGGAGGAACGTAAACACTGAATGCACTGACTCTTGCCACAGGACGAGGAAGGCTAGGAGGCTGTTCCTGGGATATGACGGCGGCATAGTGAACTACATCCTGCGTTTTACAAATCTCCTCATCCATCTGGGTTCTTTCTTCCATTGCAACATCTCTTTGTTCAATGGGCTTTAGTGAATTACTTTCACCAACTGAAGGAGTCTCTTCTGAAGATGATGTCTTTGCTCTGTCATAGCTACCATTTTCCATCAACATCCCATTGATAGCTGCACGTTTGAATGTTGGTAGCTCAGAATATCTGCGCCTTAGAGTTGAATTCCAGTGGTTCTTAATTGCATTGTCGGTTCTACCAGGGAGTAGTTTTGCGATTACTGCCCACTTGTTTCCGTGGACAGCATGAGCTGAAATGATGATTCTGTCTTCTTCATCTGCAATGTTGTAATACAAAATAGAGTCATAAGCCATATGATAGCATATTAAGCAAAAACAGTTGAGAATGAACAACTGATCAAAGGGGAATTTGTCCTATTATTGTGATAGGGCTCATCAAAGGTTTCCATGTCTTATCACCACAAGCGTAGAGCACTATCAAGAGATTAGAAGCAGCAGAAGGCAATGTGTACATTAATTAGGGCCCATCCAGGGAGAACTTCTCAGTGATGGACAGAATCTAATACATCTTGAAGAGTATAATTATATAAACATACATCTCTGATTTCTTTAAACCAATGAACTGGAATTGCTTAAAGAACCATCTCTCTAATGCTTACTCGCTTGGATCTCTTCAATAACGAGGATGACAATCAGATGCAACACAAGCAGTTGTGCCATCCAGCATGCAGCCACAATGTCACAACAGTACAATGAAGGTAACTAAGCATGACATATGAAGCATTAAGATATGCTCTAAGGTCAGAGATAGCAAACAAACAGTACCATAACACTATCAAAAAAGAAATAAGCTATTTTATCGAAGACACCATGCTTGAACTTGAGAAACATTATTTCGCTTTAAATCTGCCGTTCCCACATCTATAGCACCTTCACAGGTACCTGATCCGTCATCTTCTTCAGTCAATACATTGCTGACTCCACAAGCTAAATATAGGACAAGATGCATAACCTCCAATACGTGCCCCCTTATAAAGGATTTGAAGACTAAAGTCATTATCAGTCACCATGAAAATAACTAACATAAACGTGACTACCGAGTCAGCTTCTGGGTTCTTCTTTCCCGTGAATGAAGCCTAGCGTTTCTCTAGCAGTTCAGCTGGACACACGCTCAAGTCTACACATGGTTGAAACACATTCAATACTAGTCAATGGAAGATAGCCGAAGAGGAATGATGATTGAAGACCACTAAAATAAGCTGATCTTAACTTTGTTATCCGCCTAAAAAAAACTCGGCCTGAGCATCAAACCCACTAAGAAACCCATCTCAACAACACAATTCATGAATGATCTCCAAACAATGGTGATCCAAATCATTTCCGCAAAACTAAGAGGCAAGCTGAAACTATCAAACAGTTCAACACCCCGAAGAAAATTCCCACACAATCAGGAAAAACAAGCGAAAGGGATATCGCACAAGCAAGATCGAAAGAGCAAAAGCCCTTTGAGAAAACCTAAAACCCCTTCTGGCTGGAAAATGCAAGGCAGAGACAGAGAGCGGCAGCGGCAGCGAGATTTAGGCGCAGAAAAAAGCTTACCAGTGAAAGGCTTCCGTTTCAAACAAGGGTCAAGCTGGTTACACCAACGAAGCCTGCAAGATTTACCGGACCGGCCTGGAATCCCCCGAGCGATCAAGCTCCAATTCCTTGCCCCGAACTTGCTCACCAACTTACCTAGCACCTCGTCTTGCTCCGGCGACCAGGGTCCCTTCACCCTACTGTTCACCACCACTCCCCCGCTTCCACCTCCGCCGCCTGAGTCCCCGCCACAACCCGCAACGTCTGACGACCCACCACCTCGACCGTCACCAGTTGCGGGAGACGATTCCACCACGTTCCCGGTCTCCTCCTCATCCTGCGCCGCTGCCATCGCTTCATCACCACCGTCTCGGCTCCCCATTCTCTCTCTCTACTGGTTTTGAATTTTGGTTTTCCTTGTACCTACCTTTCTAACTGCAAATGGGGCAGAGAGAGAGAGTTTATTGGGCTGATGTTTCGGGTTTATGATTCCCCATTTCCAGGTTACTGTAAAGGCGGTTTCGTTAACAAAATTACCTTCCTGCCCATGAAGCCGGCATCGTTTCGCGCCGCTTTTATTTTATGCCTTTGGCCTTTGGGTATCATGATAGCATCGATTTGACCAACCGTTGACTTCGAGCGATGGATTGTGGAGGAGGACGGTGGTGAGTTTACGATTCTGGCCCTGACAGCTGGTGGCTTAGTGCTTAGGAAGGCGAGGTTTTCCGGTAATGTGGCATTACATTCTGTTATTTCGTGGGACCCAGACGCACGGCGGTTTTAGCGTCCCGCTTTCCGACCTGAAAAACAAAATTCAGTTCATCACGGATCTGGTCCAGCCCGCTAGCAGTAGGCCCATCTCCCTTGTCCGGCCCAAATGATTTCTTCCTCTCCTCAATAGGCCCAGTATTCTTCTCTCGTCGTCCACCCGCCTTCAGAATCCAGGCACAGGCAGCCGAGCCAGAAGTGTGACAAAGCCATGATCCTCCGAGCTCAATAAAAAAGGCGGCCCAGCTTCTTACGGGTCTGATCTGTTCGGCCTTTTTTTAATATTTTTTTATATCCTTTGCTCGGTGACGAACGATATGATTTTGTTCAAAGTTTTTTTAGGGGTCGGTCGGAGGTTGTGATTTCAAACAATGTATTTAGCCAATGCATGTAATGTCAAGATTAAGTCGTTTTTTTTGTTAATTTTTTTCTCTCTCGGTAATTAGCAGATTCCATTTTAAGCACTCTCCTGGCCAAAACAACACAAGAGTTTCGAAAAATACAGAGGCCCAAGGCCCACCCTTCTCTTACAAACCAAGAAACTAGAAAGCTATCCAGCAACAAAACACTACAACAACTAGTAGTTAATTGAAGCTGGGTAGTAAAATCTGGATGACCACACACATAAAGGCGAATCTCTTCCCTGATCAGTTCTGTAAACACTTGAATCGGACGAGGAGGCTCTCTGAAGACCCTTCTATATCTTTCCTTCCACACACCACTAATACACCAGCTCCAAATAGAGCTTTCTACTAGTCCACAACTTCTGTGATCTTGATGCGTTTGATCATGAACAGCAACATAGCAGACCATTCTCTATGAGTCTGCATTCTGTACCTCAACACCCCAGCAGCCACATCCTGCATATACTGACATTGACAAAAGAGATGAGTACGGCATTCTTCAGCCAGATCACACAATGGACATACACTGTCAGATATCAGTCCCCAACTTTTGAGCTTGTCTCGAGTATTGATCCTGTCTAACACAATCAACCAAATCAATACACTATTCCTCGGCAACATAAACTTATTCCACACTACCTTCCACCATTCTTCCTTTGGTTATATTTGTAATAGAATACATGTATAATTTTTTTCTGGGCCCATCAACAATCACTCAAAATGAGTGATTATCAGTCTCTACCAAAAGACGAGATTGTGACCAAGGGATTGTCTACCCTCTATTTTTTTCATTTATAACAAAGCACAATGTAAACCTCCAAACAATATATTTTTCAAATTCATACATTTCGTCAATACATCAAATGACAATATACAAATTGATTAAATACTCCAATTTGGAGAATCCCAACCTCCAAACAACCCCTTAGTACCTACCTACACAATGATTCAAGCTTCCAAAATTATTAGGGTTGACTTCATATTGAAATTATGGTGTTTCACTATGATTTCTACTTTTGGTATTTTCATAATTTATAAGGGCCTCCCTCCAGCAATCTATACCCTAAAAGCTTAAATATTAAAGAGATAAATTTTTTAGATTTATCCTATTATCATAGTTGATTCATTTTTTTAGAATTATCCTATTAATTTATCACTTTATATATCATAAAAAATGGAGTAGGATTTAGTCATAACAAGTATTGTTAAAATAGAATATACAAAGGAAAAAAATACAAGATAGAGTACAGATCGACTTAACATAATCAATGAAATAGAACACCAGATACATGAAATCAAGACATATATAGAATCAGGTTCCTGTCATACTCTAGCTAGGAACATTTCCAAGTCAAGTGAGACCAAATTGATCAAAAGGAATCCAAATGCTCCTCTTACTACTTCCAGGAAGTAACAGACACAAAAACACAAGAAGAAAGATGGCTGGAGGAACATTTACTAAGGTTAGGGTGCTCAATGCCATGTGCTTGGACACCAACCCCACCAATCCTCTTTTCGTGAGAGAAAACCTAATGAGTAAAGGTGATGTTGGTTGTGGTCACAGACCCAATTTGGTAACACAAATATGAACTAGACATATTCATACCTACCTTGTCTCACTCATATTTGCCACTCCACTAGCTACCAGATACTGGCTTAGTTTATATCACCAAGGCCTTTCTTCAAAAAGATTGGTGGGAAGATATCGTATTGATTCAAACAAGTCATGGCCGGTGCGTTCTGATTCTCATAAATCTTGTCAGTGTCCCTTTACCTATTTTTCCTCAGAAAGATGCCTAATATCCAGCTAATTTGGTTGCGTTTTGGGTCAAAAAATAGTAACTACCATCCTTTAGCTAAACAAATTTCGGCATCTGACATAGTATTTGAATTGGTTATTGGTCTCATTCATGAGAAAACCTAATCAATTAACAATATATTGTGTCATAAAAAATGGATATCTATCATCATCAGCATTTACAATGTTTATGATATGAAGGCTTTAAATTTTAGGCTAAGTACATAGTAGTTGGATACAAGTAGGACATCACTTCTTAAATTCAATCCAAAAAATCTTCTCCGGCTAGCCTCTTATTTTTAAAAGAACAAAAATCAAGAGCAAATCTTGTCTGCACACATTCATAAAGTAAAATAAAATAAAAAAAATTTGTTGTATGATCAAGAATCGCATACATATATAGGATTATAGGGAGACCATAAAATTGAAGATGAACTTTGAGTAAAACATATTGTCGCAACCGTCCTTTCGGGGTTCGTCGGGGGTCGCGTTCGCTCTATGGGAGTCGCCATCTGTCGCAACCGTCCCTCCAGGGTTTGTCGGAGGTCGCGTTCGCTCTATGGGAGTCGCCATCGATCTTATTTGGGGTGGATCAAACACTCTTCGCGTCGGGTCTACCTTAGGGTCAGAACCGAGATATGGTTTGCGGTTAAGAGATTCGGGTTCGGGAGTACGATTACATGTGGGGAAGTGAAATCACACCTTACAACGCTCTAAATCGGTACTACTTAAATTTGATAAATTTTATATTAGTTGGGTGTATTTTTAGTAATAATTTGTAATTTTAGGGTCCCACTGGACAATTAAATAATTTTATTGTATTAGTTTAAGATTTAATTATACGCCCCGTGATGTAAAATTTAAAGATAAAGTTAGTTGATTAGTTGGACTCAAACCTTGTCGGTTGTCTATGTACCCGTTAGACGGGATCAAAGTCCACGTAGTTTGTTAGAAACTTTGACCATTTTAATTATAACTTTTAGCACGTTCCACTGAACGTAATTCTCGTATTATAATTTTGTTAATAAAACTTCATTTAGATTATTATGAGGTTATGACAATAAATGCAAGGATTTTAGTTATTAGGAAGTATTTTGACGT
The DNA here is from genome assembly GCA_964030455.1 of Linum trigynum. Classification (NCBI taxonomy): domain Eukaryota; kingdom Viridiplantae; phylum Streptophyta; class Magnoliopsida; order Malpighiales; family Linaceae; genus Linum; species Linum trigynum. The sequence continues at coordinate 7,975,347 of OZ034818.1, forward strand.
ATTGGAAAAGAAACGAGATAAACTTAATCCGCATTCAACATTTCGTATTAAGGACTTTAAACAAATAAAAGAAAGCGGGGTGATCATAATAATACATGATGGGTCAGCAGTCCAACCGGTTAAGTTGTTAGGCAGAGACTGCATTTGTTCTTTGGAAGGATATATAAAACGTCTTACACTAAAAAAACGAAACCCTAATCTACTCAAATTCGGCCGCCTCTAGCCCACTCTCTCGCCTCTCTCTTTCTCGATTCTTCCCTCACCCTCGCCTCCCTTCTTCTCTTCCAGAGAAGCAAAACCCAAGCCGCCTCTCGGTCTTTTGGAAGAATATATAAACGTCTTACACTAAAAAAACGAAACCCTAATCTATTCAAATTCGGCCGCCGCTAGCCCACTCTCTCGCCTCTCTCTTTCTCGATTCTTCCCTCACTCTCGCCTCCCTTCTTCTCTTCCAGAGAAGCAAAACCCAAGCCGCCTCTCTTCAAACAGTTGCCATCTTCTTCTCCTCTCACTCTCTCGTCTCTCTTCCACCATAGACCGAAACCCTAGCTCCCAATCGTCTTCCTCTTGTACCCTCTCAATCCGTCGTCGCTCTCGAATCTGGCCAGGAATCCTAATCGACCGTGAAGGGGAAATCGATCCAGGTAAAAAACTCAACATGCATGCTTCCTGGTTTCTAGTTTTTCTGATTTTTTGTAATCACATTGTAAACCTTGTTTTGGGAATTTGCAATTATGATTTTATTTTGAGTTTGAGAATGTAACTCATGGGCATGTATTATGATGTAGAGATTCGTCATTAGATTTGTATGTTCTTATCTTAATTGGTCAAACTTTCCCTCGTCTAACCTTTGTGTAAATCCCCAACGTCAAAACCTTGATCACCATAACCAAAACATTAGCTCTAAAAAAATTTAGTTACTGCCAATCCAAGAATAAAATAAAATAATCCAATCTAAGTATCAAATATGAGTGAACTTGGTATTATTGGTGCTTATTGACCCGCAATTGCTAAGTAGTAAAGGAATTTGGAAATTATTGGTATTTATTGACTTTTCATTGCTAGTTTCAACCAAATTATTTTAAACTTCCTTTCCAAATATCATTGTGATGCTACAATTAGTTTTTTTTAATTAGCATAATTGCCCAGACAAAATGTGGTGTCTACAGTTGCCCCCCTTTGTATAACTTTTTGGATAAAGAGTTATACAAAGTTTCTATAAAGACACCGCATTTTGAAATCTGAAAATCTCATAATTATAATTTGAACTGATCTTTGTTAACAATGACGTATCCAGGTTGTTAAGATGATGGTAGCCGAATTGTATAAGAAAATGGCAGGGATAAAATCAAACAGACCCTTTGGTAGCAATGATATGTTAAGGTTGTTCGTGAGAGAAACAAATTAATCAATTTAAAACATGTCAGCGATGAAATCAAGCTAACTCATATTGTAACAACAATATAACCAGGTCGTCTGTGATAGAAATTGGAATGAACATCTGAATAAGTGCTAGCGATAAAATCAAGTTAACCATTTTGCAACAACGATGTATACAAGTTGTCTGTGGTAGAACTCAAGTTGATCAATTGAGAAAGACGATAGCGATAAGATCAAGCTAATCATTCGGTAATCACAATGTACTCAAATTGCTTGTGATAGAAATCAATTCAAACAATGAGGAAGATGTTAGTGACAAAGATCAAACTAACAATTTTGTATGGACGATTTACTCAAATTGTCTATGATAGAAATCAAATGGAACAATGAGGAAAGTGTCAGCGATAAAGCTCAAGCTAACAATTTTTTAATGATGTACTCAAATTTTTTGAGATAGAAATCAAATCAAACAATGAGAAAATGTTAGCGATAAAGATCAAGTCAACGGGAGGTAAATGCGTAGTGGTATTTCGCATGAAAAGTTTTCATGTACATTTAGAAAGACATTTTAGGAATTTTAGGAAGTGATCGTGATGCATAGCAAGTCACTTTGATGTATGAAGATGTTGTGTACTGAATCTCAAAATGATTTTGAGAATGATTGTATGATGCGTCATGCTAATGTAGTCATGAACGTTGAGTGAAAAGAGGATATGATGCATTCGACAATGCTATGAAAACTATGTTGCTTTATTTTTTGTTTGTTGTTTGGTTTTTTCTCGAGGTTCCTTTAAATTGCTCATCCACTAGGAACTGCCATTTCCTTCTATTCAACTTTATCCTCGGTTTTTGCTTATGTTGGAGAGACCTTCAGCTTGTTGTCTTGAATATATCTTCTTGGTGGTAGTTGTGCGATGATATGCTTTGTAAGGTGAAGTGATGATGTATGCTGCTTCATCCTTCTTCTCGGTCAGGTATGGGCCCACATGTTTCATAGTAGTATAATTCTTGGTCAGTGCGGTATAATAGGACTTCTTTCTTACTATGCATTTGAAGTGTAATCGATTGGCTGGTTGGCTTAATGAGATCTGAATGTTTCAGACTCCCTGAGATTTTTCCATCAACTCATGCGTAAAAAGTTGATTAATCCGATTCTTGGGTACTCAGATTTCCCCTTCTTCCATGGTGGAAAATTTTTGCCCCCGAAGATCTGTTACTCACTTTCTTTTCTTCGAAACAAAGAGTGATTATATCAATCTTGATTTAAGACGAATGAAAAAATGTTTGAAAAACGTTTATTAGAGAAAAAATTGAAAGCCATATCAAGACTTTGCTTTCGAGAAGTGTGTGCAAACTGGAGAAAATCGTATTTGTGTGGTGGTTGTCATGTTGACAAATTTGGTTTTCTTTTTAATAAGAGAAATGTAAGCCAAACCATGAGAATATCAGTAAGCCCTTGCTCTCATTCTTGCTTTTGATTTTGCTCGCTTTCACTCCCGTTTTGGATTTCACTCATCACTCACTCCTATAGGTGTTTTGAGTGTACGGCACTTCAGTTACCATTAAGATTCTGGTCACCTTGAGACATCGCCTTTATGTCGTGGCCAACTGTGTTCCTTGTGAAGATTTAACCAAATATGGAAGCCCTCGGTATGATTGATTTAGGAGACCTCCATATGGCTTCGCCGCAGACGTTTTTAATCTCCCATGAACTGAGGATTTTGTATGGTATGGCTCCGAACATTAGAGTCTTCTCATCTGAAAATATTGTTTACTCAGATGAGTGTTAGATATGCGAAATGTCGACTTTATCATTGTGAAGTTTCTCGTAGAGGGATTTTGGCTTTGCCCACCAAAGTATGAGATTGACTTGATGGGTTAAGAACCATTATTATTCGAATCTTTTTGTTGACGAAGTCTTGTTCGAAAATACTGGTGGATTTTTCTGGGAATGTATCTTCAGCTGGGTTTGCCCCCCCCCCCCACCCAGTACTTTCCACTAGTCGAGGCTATGATGTGAGTGCAATCTGGCTTGGGACTTTTCGAGATCCTTGTTTGGCCGCTAAATGTTGAATGCTGTGGATTTTTAGCTTATGGCTTTCTCTTAAAATGATGAGTACCTTGGATGATGTGGTTTTGGCTATAACAGCTTTTTTATCATGGAAGTTTCTTGTTTGGAGGTCCTCATTGCTGTATCTTGAGGTTGATCGGCAAAGACCCAGATTGTAAGTCCCACGACATTTTGTTTGTTTTTCTCTCGTCTTGTGTGTGTGTGTGTGTGTGTGTGTGTGTGTGACTTACTTGACTTTGTCATGCTCCCATATATGTTTCACATTTTCCCTGATCTAGCACTTGTATTTGGTATGACTATTATCAAAAGGTGGAGAGTCTCCTTGATGACCGATGATGTGAGTGCCATTTCTCAATAACTAAATTAAATTGGCTATTCTTTTTGGTAAAAGCGGGGATGTTGACGCCATGTGTTTTCCGGTATTTTGCAAATATCTCACAATCGGACTTTGACGTGTAAGTTTAGTGGACATTCTTCGCCTGTAAGAATGTAAGCTCCTGAATCGAGGACACGAGTGTTTCCTGCGTGTGATTCCTATATATGATAAATTATATCCTTGATCTTCCCAATCTTCTAGTCATGAGACTCTATGAGAGTTTTCTTGCCATGATACTAATGTTAGGCTCCCTGTGTATCGGGATTTGGCTATTTGACTTCTTGTAAACTGAGTCTTAATTTGTTGGCGAAAGTCGACTATAGTGGTGACGAGATTCTACAGGTAGCATGATGTTGTATACTCATTGCACCTTTTGACTATTAACTCACATAATTTATGGACACCAATAGGATGTTTATCTCTCGATTTTAGCAAAACACATACACTCTCAACACGAGTGGGAGCTAAATTTATCGATAGTAACATGGTGTTTATAATCGTTCGACACCAGTGGGGTGTTCACATTTTCATAGCATGACAATCTCATGGCTTAACTTGAAAATAAAATCGAATTTGGATGGCTTTCATTTTTGTAGAAAATAAATATGTTTTAAAAAGGACATGAAGCGACATTCATTATTTTGATAAAACATTGATGCAAACTCTTAAATCAAGATTGATACCGTTCACACAATGCTCCACAGAGGTCGAAACGTGAGATACCTTTTTATTTATGATGATAAAAGCAAAAGTGATACATATTTTGCTATGACAAATTATCTCGACACTTTATTTACTAGATAGGATCAACATCATCCTTAAATCAAGCTTTGCCTGGTAGTATATGTCTACTAATTCTCGTGAGTTGGCAGTGGGTTATTGTTGACATCTCGACGCTTTGGCTCTTCTTTGAACTTTAACCAGCCAGTATTCATCATTTGTTGGACCTTGATCTTGAGCGATATGAAATCCTCAGTTGAGTGTCCCGCTACTCCCGAGTGGTAAGCACAATGCTGGTCTGATTTGCACCAATTTGGATAAGGAGGTTTCATAGGTTCACATGGTATTGGGGAGATTAGGTTACTTTGAATCAGTTGAGGGAAAATTTCAATGTATGTGATAGGGAAAGGATTGATTTGGATGGGTTTCCTGTATCTCCCATAATTATTATGGTCTAGCTAATTTGGCGGTGGTGTGACTCGTGTCGGGCTCTAGATGGCTCGTTGAGTAGGAAATTCGGACATTGATTAATTATGGCAGCATTCGCAACGCATGGATGGGCTTGATTGGCCTGAGGTTGATGATCCCACCTTCTTCCTCTTGATGATTCTGTTTGAGCATAATGGACGTTTGCTTTACCCCTTCGGGTTGGTGTTGTTTCTTAGAGGTTTCTGGAGTTTCCATTCGACCTTGCTTCAAACCTTTTTCTATTTGTTCTCCGATTACAAGCATATCCGCAAAGTTGGTTGTGGTAATTCCGACCATGTTGTTGTAATATGGAGCCCTTAGTGTTCCGAAGAAAATTGACATCATCTCTTTTTCTGAAAGTGGAGGTTGAACGTCTGTAGCTTTCTCTCTTCACCTCTGAGCATACTCTCTGAAAGTCTCTTTCTCTTTCTTTTCAATATTCCTCAGATCTTCTCGGTCTGGAGCCAGATCCTGGTTATGCTTGTTATGCCTCATGAATGCATCATCTAGGTCTTGCCATCTTCTCATTTTTGTTTTCTCTAGTTGCATATATACCATCGTAAGGCAGAACTACTCAGGTTGTTTTGGAAGCAGTGTACCATTAGCCTTTCATCTCGGATATGGTTGGCCATTTTGTTGCAGTACATGACCAGATGACTTTTTGGGCAAGTGGTGCCATTGTAACTTTCAAATTCTGTCATTTGAAACTTGTGAGGGATCATGACATTTAGGACTAGACATAGTTTTTTTATGCATCCATAGGCTCATACGATTCAACTCCTTCTATGCTTCTTATCCGTTCATTCATGTGCTCTAATTTTTCTTCTAATATAGCTTCGATTTTATGTTCCTCTTGCTTCTCAGGTTCTCCAGATTTGTCATGCTTTGATGACCCAATGCCACCTTTGTCTACTGTGTTCTTCGAAGGTATAAGGATGAATTTACTACCCAAGATGTTTCCCTGAGGTTGTTCATAGTGATCGTCGTCGTCAAATATGATTTCTTCCTCGTTCGTTGCAATCTCCTTCCCTTTTATTGACAATATGCTCAATATTGTGTTGAGCTGGCTTTTCATCTCATCGAAGCTAGTTAGTTTCTCATCGAACCCCACTAGCTTCTCGTCAAACCCTGTCAGCATTCCTTTGATGTCGTTCAACTCTTTGTGAAATGCCTCCATGATGAACTTGGATTTTGATCTCGTTAAATACTTAAAAGGACGACTGTTTCCTCGTAGGCGAGCAATTTGAAGGAACCCTGACCAATTAATTTTGTTAAATTGACTTGAATGAGTAATGTACTGTATATATGATGTTTATGCAATGCATAAATGCACAGATGATTCATTAGATGCACGTGCACTTTGAAAATGTTTTCATTATTTATTTGAAATGCATAAGAGAAAACACAGAGAGAATAATGTTTATGAGTTTTTTTTTTATATTAAAAAAAAACATTGTTCACACAGACAAATTATTTTGCGATTGGAAGAATATAACACAAGTTATCACATCGTTAGAAAACATACATACAGATAATAAAAGAATAACCCTATTTGGGAAAACCTAAGGCTTTCGGAGGGCATCATGACGTGGTTTTAGGTGGCTTCGGGATATATTTATGATGGTTGAAGGTGGTATCTAAGTCGATGATATGTTGGGTAGGAAATCCTAGGAATTGGCTCCCAAGCTGTACCCCTCTATAGCCCTTTCGAGCTTGCCAGATACCTCAAATCAACCTTGGATTTGAGTTCAACTTGGTTGGAAAGTTTTGCGTGCTTTCCACTACTGTGAAAGTCACGGTACTCCTTTTTCCGTTTCTAATAGGATAGCTCCGGTATAGAGCTTTTATGCATGAATGCAGAATTAGATTGCGAAAATATAATTGCGCAAATAAGAAAGTAAACACCCAACACGTAATAGGTAAATAGAAAACTTATTGAACTTAATTATGTAGCTCGACTCTCGAAGTCACCAGCGGAGTCGATATCTATCGAAACCGTCCCTCCGAGGATCATCGGGGGTCGCGTTCTCTCTATGGGAGTCGCCATCTGTCGCAACCGTCCCTCCGGGGTTCGTCGGGGGTCGCGTTCGCTCTATGGGAGTCGCCATCGATCTTACCTGGAGTGGATCGAACACTCTTTGGGTCGAGTCTAACCTAAGGGTCAAAACCGAGATATGGTCTACGGTTAAGAGATTCGGGTTCGGGAGTACGGTTACGTGTGGGGAAGTGAAATCACACCCCACAACGCCATAAATCGGTACTACTTAAATTTGATAAGTTTTATATTAGTTGGGTGTATTTTTAGTAATAATTTTTGTAATTTTAGGGTCCCACTGGACCATTAAATAATTTTATCGTATTAGTTTAAGATTTAATTATACGCCCTTTGACTTAAATTTTAAAGATAAATTGATTAGTTGGACTCAAACCTTGTCGGTTGCCTACGTACTCGTTAGACGGGATCAAAGTCCACGTAGTTCGTTAGGAACTTTGATCATTTTAATTATCACTTTTACCACGTTCCACTGAACATAATTATCGTATTATAATTTTGTTAATAAAACTCCATAGATTATTATGATGTTATGACAATAAATGCAAGGATTTTAGTTATTAGGAAGTATTTTGACGTATTGGAAAAGAAACGAGATAAACTTAATCCGCATTCAACATTTCGTATTAAGGACTTTAAACAAATAAAACAAAGCGGGGTGATTATAATTATACATGATGGGCCAGAAGCCCAACTAGTTAAGTTGTCAAGCAGAGACCGCATTTGTTGTTGAGGACGCCGGTTCGAAATTCTCCACCTACATTTTTTTATTCTCGTTTTGGTGCACTGAAGGGGGAAGGGTATTTTGGTAAGGAGATGGATATCCATTTACTTGAGAGTGTTTTAACTACACATGCAAAAATTGGATCTATTTGTAAAGCTTGGAAAATTTAGGTACAAAAACGTAATTTTCTATTGATATTTTGAGGATTTATATGCAAAAAAAATTAAATTTAGGTACTAAATATGCATATCTATTAAGTTTAGGTTTCCAATTGGGTTGGATAGTAAAAAACTCATGGGTATGGGCAAAATTGTCATCCCTACCAACAAGGACGTTGCAAAGGGAGGGGACGAGGATAACAACTCTCTTGTTCGGGGACCTTCTGCTACTTTGGCCATGATATTGTTCGATTTGAATACAAGGGTTTCACTTCTCTTTTACATCATAAACGTTGGGGGAAATGGTGGGGGGATTTCTATGGAGGCACTAGGTAGAGCCTGGAGATGGGATCAACGGTGGAGAAGTCGCCTGAAGAGCTCTTGCACAGTCTGCTGGAGTGAAAAAGTTAATCTGCTAATTTGAAAATTCGTTAGCATATACTAACTGACATCCAAAATACATGAACTAGTATCCAAGTACTAAAGTATCTAGAGAGCACAAACTAGTATTCAAGATTTGCTAACTGATATCCACCATGAATCAACTATTATCCCAAATTCACAAACTAATATATAGACAACACAGAATAGTATACATACAACACATAATTAGTATCCAGATAACACATAAGAGTATCCATATTGAATACTAGTTGGTTTGATTGTGGATATTAGTTGGTAATTGATTGGCTGAATACTAATTATGTGAGTTGGATACTAGTTTTGTGATGTTTTGAATACTAGTCTGTGCTATCTAGATAGTTTAGTAAAATCAGCAGACTTGGATACTAGTTCATACATTTTGAATATTAGTTAGTAAATACTAACGACTTATGCAGTTAGCAAAATAACTCTTTTGTCGCCGGAGAGGGATGACGTGTTTTTAGATTCGTTTTCTTTTTCCTCTCTTTCGGCCGGAAAACGAAGTTTAGCAGTTATACAAAACTTTAATTAAATAATAAAAAATACAAAACACAAAAGTGCAGAAAACGGGACACGATTCCGTCTGTTTGGGTACTGCGATTTGGTCCCAATTTTATGGGTCATCGAGTTTGAAGTTGGATTTAATCAATCCAGATCATTCCACATCATCATCCATGTGGATCAATCACATACAGCGGCACCGGTACCTCACATTTAATTTTACTGCGACACCATAGCATTGGCAAAAAAAAAAGAGAAAACCCTTATTGATTAGACGGTAGGGATGGCAATAAAACCCGAACCCACGGGTACCCACCCGACCTAACTCGCTCAATGCGGGCAAAACCCTTATTGAGTGGTTTTAGGCCGGGTCCGGGTTTTAACCCAATCACTATTCACCGGGTTGGATGTGGGTTTAGGTAAACCCGCCTCATGGGTACCCGCCCACACCCATATAATTAATTTTCTCGGTAGATTTAATATTCTAAACAACTAATCATATTTACGTTTGGGGAGACATGTCGAATTTTTTCTTTCTAATTGTGTAGAATGAAGTTGATGTTATCGATTGGAGAGTGAATAAACTTAATTGACAAGGAGGAAGAAGCTTTCAATTAATCATGTTATTTATGGATAATTTGTGATTTGTTTAAATTTTCTTGAGTTTTATAGATTTGTGTTAAACCATTTGTATAGTTAATTTGTGATTTGCTTGAATTTTTTAGAATGATGTTTTATATATGGATAATTTGTATTGAGAGACTGATAAGGAGTAAAGGGAATTTGGAAATTATGTTTTGGTGCTTATTGACCCACAATTGCTAAGGAGTAAAGGGAATTTGGAAATTATTGGTACTTATTGACCCAAATTATTTTAAACTTCCTTTCCAAATATCAATGTGATGCTACAATTATTATTTTTTTTAAATTAGCATAATTGCCTAGACAAAATGTGGTGTCTACACATATGGTTGAAGATATAAGTTTTTATATGTAACGCAATTCAGTACTCCGTGATTGTTTGCAGGCGGTGGTTTCAACAGTATTGTGATGTAATTTCAGTACGATTCCTCAAACTACAAATCAAATTGCTCATGCAATGACGGGAAAAGACTGTTTCTTTGTCTAGTTTAGACTCTAGTGTTATCATCTTTAATTTCATTAGTCATTGGACTTGAGTTTTAATTTGCTTAACAAAGAATTTTTTTTTTTTTTAACTGACGCGTTATCGCGTGAGATGATCTCAAACCAACAGTCTTGTTGGCTCCCAACGACCTTAACCGGATAAAAACACCTATCCTAACACATATATAAACTATATAAGCAAAGGAAATTAAGGTCCACTGTCACATTATTTATTTGTTTGGTCATCTATTCAAGAGCACTTCTACTATGCTATATAGTATTGGTGCTTTAATGTACAACTTAAAGTTGTACCATAACATTAAATGTATAAGTTTAGGTTGTACCATAAAGCAATTTGTACCATTATGTTATGGTACAACTTTACAACTTGAAGTTGTACCATCACATAAAGGTACAAGTCCAAGTTGTACCATAAAAGAATTTGTACTAAAAGTATAGGTATAATCTAAAGTTGTACCATAACGTAACTGTACAATTTTAAGTTATACCATAAAAGCAAAATCCTGTAGCACCAATACTATATAGCATTGTAAAATTTCTCATCTATTCAATTGGGCGGTTGGAATCAAAACCTAGGTCGACATTCCAATTTATGATATGGTCTTAATGTTGAGCTTTCTTCTTCTCCTCCCCTCGAATATCACATACATTGGTCCCCCTCCCATTAATTCCCCGACTACAATCGCCATCCATCCATAAATTAGTACTACGTACCCAATTCCCTCTATAATGATGGAAAAGGAGACACATCTCATAGACACATATTGTGTAGATGCCCCAAGTAAATAGAGAGGCAGAGGGAGTAAAAACCAAAACCACTACCACCACCAGCAAGTCCGAGCCACGTTGCTGCTAAAACAGCCTTAGAAAACTGGTGTTAGCAACCCTAACCAAACACCACCAACAGCTAGGTCTGGAATATATCGGTTTAAACCGATAAGAAAATTAACGGATATAAGCTTTCGGTTCCATTCCGTTTTGGTTTAAACCGAAAATCGGTAACAAAACAAAACCGCCATTCTAATAGGTGTGATGCATGGCTTGTAAGGTCTAACTATTTGATGCACTCTCCCTTTGTTCGGTTTCTTCGAACCGAAACCGAACTGTTACAAGACTTATCGAGTTTCATAAACTGTATAATGATGAGAATTAACCGTTTTGATTTTATAGTTCTTACCTTAACGGTTCGGTTAATCAAACTGAACCGAATTGACACTCATACCACCACCAACAACAACCTTTACACAAAAAGAAAAGGGAAAATTAGTTAGCCTATGGGAATGGGATGGATGGTCCCTTTGTTTGTTCTCCTTTCCTTTTGTTTTGGGGGTCATGGAATGGGATGGTGGGTGCATGTTCTTCTTTTTCTTCGCTTTCCCAACCAACTAAAGTGGCTTCTTCTCTCCCCCTATGGACCAAAGATTCGTTCAACTATATTATTGTTCTACCATTTGTTTAGTCATTCATTGATGGAAGCAAGGAATTCCGATTTAAGTGATCCAATATCCTATGTAATGATAAAGGCCAATTCTGAACTTTCTATCGTGGTTGGGTTGGGACGACATGAATGCCCCCGTAGGTCGACCAGACCAGAGTGTTTCCTGTGACCACTTTGCTTGTATTTGAGAGTGGAATAGGATTTGCACAATCCCAACAGAATCACAGGTAAAGCGAAAGCACGAATTATTGTGATTAACCGGTTCTTGACAGAAACTACCAAAAGGGTTTGGAGGAATATTTGTTCTTTGGGTCAAAGTAAATTAATTGATGGAATTTTCGTGAAATGACATATGTGTACATTGCAGTCGTTAAAATTGAGCGGGGTTGGCGTATTAATTCCAATTGCTTAAAGCATGTCATTTTCAATTTTGATAATATGAAAATTAATAATCGGAAAGAGATAGGAGAGAGTTGTCACTCATATATCAACATCCAAATTAAACATTAGTGTCAGTGAGCTACATAAATCTGTGCAGATTGCTTTATTTTTCTCTGTCGGTTGCATTTCCGTTTGGCTATTGGTTCCATAATTTAAACTTGGGGTATATGATGAATTTTTTTCATCCTCACATTACCACCAGGCAACTCCTTGGGATACATTCAGGACCTTGTATCGTCTATCACTTTTTGTAATATTTTCCTCTACGATTTCTCGTTTGATAACTTGAATCCGAATTTGAACAATTTGAACATATACCAACAAAAGAGGAACTGAACTAGCTAGCTAGCACAAACTAAGATGGGGCATACATATGAATTGAATGGTCGAAATCCAGCAGCTGCAGGGGAGCCAGCCTGCAGTGCAGTGCAGAGCTAACAGCTAGCAAAGGCAAAGGCACTGAGGAAACAGGAAAGGTTGGTATCATCCAGAGGAGAAATGAGGTGAGAGGCAGAGCACTACTGATCGATGTTTGCCATACCAGATGGGTAACAAGAAGAACAGCAACTGGGGTTGACATAAAACCCATTGTCTTGCGAATGAGGGACACTGCTTTTCTGGTGTGATAGATACGTACACACTCTCCATAAACCCACCAGTACCCCCAAACCAAATTCTCTACTTTCAATCACTCATTCACGGTGTCACACCCAATATTTAACTTTTTGTGTTTAGGATGACATTTTCAACCTGATCCGTTTTACCCGATTGTTTGGTCTATTTTGGAGTGGGTCCGACCTGTCCCGTAGGTGGGGAGAGCATGGGGGTATTCTCATCGACCCGGACTGTCCTGACCCACCCCAATCTCGACCCGTTCTTACCTAAATTACATGTAATCCTAGTCAAATATTGAGTGTGAGAACGTGAATACAAAATGGTGCTTTGCAAGGTATTAATGGCTTAGAACTTCACCGAACTTGTAACAAACGCGGTGATTCGGGCCCGTGTCATTCTCGTGATGAGGTACAAAATTGTTGATTAGGGATAGAAGAACAAAATTTTGAAAGAACGGTCGAGGGCTTTAGGGAGAGAGAAATGAGATTTAGGAGGATTAGGAAAATAGGGTTTTAGGGAGACTTTCTATACTATTCTTCTTAAGTGATTAGGACAAAAGAATCCGCATACATATTTATATAAAATTCTAGGAAACCCTAATAACACACCTAAGGGCTCGTTTGCTTCATGGATTTGATAAATGAAGGTTTTGGTTAAAACTTGGGTTTTATAAAACCAAGGATTTATGATGGAATTGGTCAATTTGGTTTTTGGATAAAACCATTGTTTGCTTGATGGATTTCATGATGAATTTTGAAAAATTATATTTGTGGTTATATTAAGAAGTTACATATCTACCTTTACTACTCCTTATTTATTGTTAGAAACAAAACAAAATGAAGTTTAAATAGTAAGGGTTAATACCTTAGTTTGGCCTGAACTATGACCATATAATCAACTTTGGCCCATGGTTTCAGAAATTAACATTCTGGCCTCAACTATGTAACATATAGACTCAATTGGCCCGACACCTAGTTTGACCGTCAATTTGGATGGTCAACACGCCATGTCATTGCCTCGTTAGCCTAAAAATTATTAAAAAATTCAAATTCAAACTATTTTTTAATTTTTATTATTTATAATCAAATTAACAAAAAAATAACTTATAAAAAACATAAAATATTTTTTTTATTTTTGTGTAATTTGAAAATGATCAATTTTATAAATTAACCAAAACTTATCAAATTATGTTATATATTTAACATTACACAAAAATAAAATATATAATTTATATCATATTTTTTAAATTTATTAAATTTAATTTGATATTTTTGGTTAATTTATAAAATTAATCATTTTCAAATATAACAAAAAATAAAATATAAATTTTTTTTTTATATTTTTTCATTTTTATTTTTTGTTAATTTGAAAATGATAAATAATAGAAATTACGAAAATAATTTGAATGTGATTTTTTTAGTAATTTTTAGGCTGACGAGGCAATGACATGGCGTGCTGACTAACGGTCAACGGTGTTGACAATTGATAACGATGTAATTGCACATGTTTGTGCCCCTAGTTCTTATCCGTTTGAGGGGCATGGTCGTGTGTTTTGGCCTATTTTACGCCGGGTTGTGCTATTTTGTCATGTTTCAGGTCCCAGGCGTTAAAGGGAAGGCTAACCGCGAGTTTCGGGGCATTCAGAAGTCATTTCGGTGAGCTGGAGCCAAAACACGGGCAGCCTAAAGCATTACACGGCCGTGTACTGCTGGCCGTGCTTTTTATGCCGAGAGCAAATTCGGTTTGGCAATTTCAGTTGCAGGCACGGGCACCGAAGCACGGCCGTGTTCAGTCAAAGCACGGCCGTGTCCATTGCGAAGCACGGCCGTGTTTAACCCACTTGCTGGCCGTGTAATTAAGCCTGGCCGAGGCACGGGCGGAGTCAGGCAAAGCACGGCCGTGCCCTCGACCGTGCTTTGGCCACTGATGCTTTTAAGCAGATTTTCAGCCACAACTCAGGGGGATTCGAGTTTTTGAGAGAGAGATCAGTTCCTAGAGAGAGAAAGTGACGCACAAGAGTTCCCAAGTGCCCTAGATTGATCTTCAACACCATTGGAGGCCAGCTTGAGTTTGGAGAAGTGCCAATCAACGTCCAGAAGCAGGAATCCATCCTTCGCAGTATGAATTCCGTGTCTGATTCTGCTTTTGCTTTCTTCTCCATGGAGTAGTTCTCCCATTCATCTAGGTATGGAGAACCCTAGATTTGTATGTTAGGCTTTGATTGTATGAACCCAAGTACTGATTCTGTGATTGATTATATTCGATTGAGGTTTTAATGATTGAATGACTTGAATCCTGATCAAATTCCTGTTGTTTCTGCTTTAACCTAGAATGAGAATATCTGCCTAGGTTAATAGAGTATCCTTGATTGAAGGTAGGGAGTTGGTGACTTTAGTCGAGGAGCCAACTCACTATTCTGTACCGGATTTACTCCGGTAGTGGAGGTTTTGTTCTTAGGGCCTCAATCTGTCGACTCCGCTGGAGGTTAGTCGCCCGCTAGAGAGTCAGATTGAGAGGGTCTGAAGACCTTTAGTCGAGACTTCAGGCTGTTTAAGAACCTTCCGCAGTATAACTGTCATAGAAACTGAACTTGGTAATTACAATCCGGCTTAACTGCACTCTAGGGGGAACCATATCCGGGTGACCTCTCTTAACTTGAATACAACCGTTTACTTGCTTTGCTTTGTTTGTTTGGTAGTTTAGACTTGCATTCCAGTTTTATTGCTAGATAACAAGAACTCACTGAGTAGTCAGCAAATCTAGGACCCGGGTTGATAATTAAACCCAAACCCGCTATACTACGCTTTAGGAAGTGGTTTCACTTGGCCAATTCCTGGAGTGACAGTAGAGTCGAGTCAAGTTTTTGGCGCCGTTGCCGGGGACGGCTAGGTTGTTGAAGAAAAGTGATTTCTATTAATTTAGCTTTTCTTTTTGCTTTGTTTGCTTTGTCCCACTTGTGCCTTCACGGGTGTGCTTGCTTGAGCGTGTGCAGGTAGTGCATGACCCGTAGCCAGTCGTGAGGTTTACTGCCGTTGAATCCAGAGATTGACCGCACCTGTCGCCAGCTCAGGAGACAACAGCGAGCTAGACTGGCTACGGAAGAGCGCATAGACGGCCACCTGAGCAGCGATTCTGAAGAAGAGCACGGGATGGACGGAGACTACAACCAGCACCAGGGGAATCCACAGCAGGTTCCCCCGGTGAATCAGGTCCTGGGGAACAACCCCATACCCCAGGATCATGGAGTTCATCATCCACGGCAGCCGGGTCCCACCCTGGAGTACTACTACACTCCGCGGATTGCTGACATCCGCCCGGTCATCCTCTACCCGCCGATCCCAGCAAACAACTTTGAGATCAAGCCATGCTGGATTCAGCTCATTACATCTTCTATCCAGTTCCTTGGCTTGAAGAATGAGGAGGCCAGGGTGCATCTTTCCCGTTTTCTGCAGCTGACGAACGGGTTCAAGCTGAATGGTGTCCCCGATGATGCGATCCGCCTTCATCTCTTCCCCCATTCTCTGGCGGGGAATGCTAAGAGGTGGTTGGAGACCCAGCCCCCATTGTCCATCACCTCTTGGGACGATCTGGCTGACAAGTTCGTGCACAGGTACTATCCGGCATCGAAGACTACAGAGATTCAGCGGGAGATCACTCACTTCCGCCAGGAGCCAGAGGAGTCACTTCGTGATGCTTGGGAGCGGTATATGGGCTATTTCTGGCAGTGCCCCCATCATGGCTTCAGCGATGCATTCACAGTGGGGAACTTCTACAGTGCCCTTTCTCCAGATAGCCAGAGGGTGATTGAGTCTCTATGCCCAGGAGGAGATATTCTCACTAAGACTCCACCCGAGCTGAACCAGATGATCAGTACTTTGGCTGCCAGAGATCATTCTTGGGGACAGGGTAGCCGAGGCAGACAGTCCCGGGACCGTGGTGTGCACGCCATGGAGACCAGATCCGGGCTCGAGCAGCAGGTAGCTGAGCTAGTGCAGACATTGAAGCAGCCCAACAGTCTTATTCCGGGCAGAGGTTTGGCTACACCTCCAGTTGCTCAGTGTCAGTGGTGTGAGAGCTCCAGTCACCTAGTGGAGGACTGCCAGGCTATGAGGGAGTCTACCACACCCCAGGAGCAGTTGGCCTTCATCGCCAATGCGATGGCGCCTCGATCCATACAGTAGCACATATAATGAGGGGTGGCGCCAGCATCCCAACTTCGCCTGGAGCAGCAACACCACTAAACCACCTGGTTTCCCAGCACCAGCAGGTGGTTTTCAGTAGAGGCAGCCCTTCCAGGCTCGCCAGGGGCCAGACCCACAGCAGCAGCCCTACCAGCCTAGGCAGGGGCAGCCATTCCAGCAGCCCCAACGCCAGTTTGCCGAGCCAGCAGCAGCTCCAGCCCCAAATGACAGGATGACGAAGCTGGAAAACATTCTAGCTTCATTCATGACGAGCACTCAGGCGACTATCACGAGGTTGGACCAGAGTGTAGCCTCACTGGAGGCAGGTCAGAGGAACTAGGGTGCCATTTTGCAGGATTTGCATATCCAGGTGGGCATCTTGGCCCGCCAGAACACCACCAGAGCACCGGGGACTTTGCCTGCCACCACTGTCCCGAATCCTCGGGAGCCTCACCAGCTCCAGCAGCTTGATGCCATTTTTACCAGGAGCGGTAGGGCCATATCTGCTGATCCTGTTCCGGCCAGACAGGAGGAACCACTACCTACTTCAGCACTTCCAGCAGACGATGCAGAAGTGCGGATGGAGAAAGAAGCCCCTGCTCCCAAGCCACAACCAGTGGTTAAGGAGCATGTGCCCCAGCTTCCCTTTCCCACTCGCCTACACAAAGACAAGCTGGAGACTGAGTTTGCCAAGTTCATGGCAATGTTGAAGCAGCTCAACATCAGCATACCGTTCGTGGAGGCACTGTCGAAGATGCCCAAGTATGCCAAGTTTATGAAAGATCTCTGCACCAACAAGAAGAAACTTGGGGATCTCTCGACAGTAATGCTCAGTGAGGAGTGTTCTGCTATCCTGCAGAACAAGCTGCCCGAGAAGCGCAAGGATCCAGGGAGTTTTACTATCCCTCTTACTATTGGCAGCATGCATGTAGGGAAGTCCTTGGCGGACCTAGGCGCTAGCATAAACGTCATGCCATATAAGTTGTATAAGAAGCTAAACCTAGGTGAACTTAGCCCTACTAGGATGAGCATTCAGCTGGCTGATCGTTCCATAGTGCATCCTAGGGGAATCATAGAGGATCTGTTTGTCAGTGTCGGTGCATTCACATATCCTGTTGATTTCGTTATTCTTGATGTGCATGAGGATGTGGATGTGCCTTTGATTCTAGGTAGGCCATTTCTTGCCACCGCCAAGGCACTTATTGATGTGCATGATGGTAAATTGATCCTGCGTGCTGGGGATGAACAGGCTACTTTTTCTGTTACTGAGTTTGATCACTGTGCTATGATTGCTGTCACGCCTGTGCATGCCATTTCTGATCAGGTACACGAGTCTGTCGTGTACCCTTCTGCACCTCCTATTTTGCAGGACCCTCCTATCACTCCTTCGCCGCCACTCCATCCAGCCTCGCCTCCGAACAAAAAGCTCAAGGAGGAGTGGCGGCCGAAGCAGCAGGTTGCTAAGCCTGCGCGGAAGAAGAGTGGAGACCACTATGAGCTGGTCCCACCTCCTGCACCACGACCACCCTGGCCGTCTGGGTACTCGCTCTCCTGCATCTTGCCAGATGGGCAGGTCGAGCTGACTGATGAGGGTGGTCGCATCCGTCGGGTGCATGGCCACAACCTGAAGCTGTACCTCAAGAGCGACGTGGATCCGCTCTTGGAGGCACCTGTTCCTGCACCGCCCTGAGGATCCACCATGGGCGTCCAGCTAATACGACGGTAAAGAAGCGCTTGTGGGGAGGCAACCCCACCACGGTTTGGTTTTCTTTCTTGAGTTTTTGAGTCGGATTGTAACCCGGTTTGGGTTTGGTTTGTTTTCTTTTGGTTTGGATCATATTTTATTGGGCTGACCATTGAACCTAACATATTGTTTCTGAGCTCTTCTGTTTCCCTTCGGCTGTGCTTGCCCCGACTGGCCCGTTTCCAGTCCCCTGCAGTCCGTGCATACCGGTAACATCGTTCCCCTTTCCCTTCCCTCTTCTCCATTGAGGGCAATGTCGAGCTTAAGTGTGGGGGGGTGTTTATCTTTTGACTGCATTAGATCTGTTTGTGTGCTTGGAGCCTAGTCCACTGTCCAAATTTTTAAATTTGAGGGCTCCAAGTATGTTTTTCCATGCAATTGCCTGCTCAGTATGCTTTGAATTGACAGTCTTTATAGTAATGTGCAACCTAGGGAGGTAGTGTAGCACTATGGAGGATGTTGATGCATTTAAGAAGTCTCATTTCTTCTTCATATTGAGTTGGTTGATTGAGTGAATTAGTGATCTTAGGACCCTTGAATTGTGTGGTGTTGTGGATTCTCTGCTTGTCATGGACTCTTGTATCATGTTTTGAAAATAACAGGTGCTCGAAAATGTGCTTCAAAATAACGTCTCCCGTGCGAATAGGGCGAAAGTGTGTAAGGGGAGACGGGAATTCGTTCCCAATTTCCACCTACTACCTCCAGCCCCCTTACATGTCTTTCCCCCGCACGAGGCTCGAGACATCCGCTCCTGTCATGGCCGGTAAGAGCAGGTTGGGACCCTTGAAAAGAAAAGAAAAATAACAGAAAACAAGCAAAACAGAAAAAAAAAAAGGGGGGGGGGGGGGGTTCCAACCATCTTTAAGCAGAAAATAGAGCACCTTGAAAAATGTGAGTCCATGATCTTTTGTTTTTGAGAATCTCTTCATCCACGATTCATTTGTCCTCTGTTCACTGTTTGCCATGATGCCGACTCGCCGAAGAAGCTATGAGATGACTTGTGCGTCAGTTGACCTCGTAAGTTGCTAATTGACCTAGGAAGTCCTTTATCTACGATCTGGGTTGTTTGTTGCTATAGAGGTCTGGAGAGTTGCATTGGTTTGAGTTAGGTTTGCTTGGGGACAAGCAAACGGTTAAGTGTGGGGGAGTTTGATAACGATGTAATTGCACATGTTTGCGCCCCTAGTTCTTATCCGTTTGAGGGGCATGGTCGTGTGTTTTGGCCTATTTTACGCCGGGTTGTGCTATTTTGTCATGTTTCAGGTCCCAGGCGTTAAAGGGAAGGCTAACCGCGATTTTCGGGGCATTCGGAAGTCATTTCGGTGAGCTGGAGCCAAAACACGGGCAGCCTAAAGCATTACACGGCCGTGTACTGCTGGCCGTGCTTTTTATGCCGAGAGCAAATTCGGTTTGGCAATTTCAGTTGCAGGCACGGGCACCGAAGCACGGCCGTGTTCAGTCAAAGCACGGCCGTGTCCATTGCGAAGCACGGCCGTGTTTAACCCACTTGCTGGCCGTGTAATTAAGTCTGGCCGAGGCACGGGCGGAGTCAGGCAAAGCACGGTCGAGCCCTCGACCGTGCTTTGGCCACTGATACTTTTAAGCAGATTTTCAGCCACAACTCAGGGGGATTTGAGTTTTTGAGAGAGAGATCAGTTCCTAGAGAGAGAAAGTGACGAACAAGAGTTCCCAAGTTCCCTAGATTGATCTTCAACACCATTGGAGGCCAGCTTGAGCTTGGAGAAGTGCCAATCAACGTCCAGAAGCAGGAAACCATCCTTCGCAGTATGAATTCCGTGTCTGATTCTGCTTTTGCTTTCTTCTCCATGGAGTAGTTCTCCCATTCATCTAGGTATGGAGAACCCTAGATTTGTATGTTAGGCTTTGATTGTATGAACCCAAGTACTGATTCTGTGATTTATTATATTCGATTGAGGTTTTAATGATTGAATGACTTGAATCCTGATCAAATTCCTGTTGTTTCTGCTTTAACCTAGAATGAGAATATCTGCCTAGGTTAATAGAGTATCCTTGATTGAAGGTAGGGAGTTGGTGACATTAGTCGAGGAGCCAACTCACTATTCTGTACCGGATTTACTCCGGTAGTGGAGGTTTTGTTCTTAGGGCCTCAATCTGTCGACTCCGCTGGAGGTTAGTCGCCCGCTAGAGAGTCAGATTGAGAGGGTCTGAAGACCTTTAGTCGAGACTTCAGGCTGTTTAAGAACCTTCCGCAGTATAACTGTCATAGAAACTGAACTTGGTAATTACAATCCGGCTTAACTGCACTCTAGGGGGAACCATATCCGGGTGACCTCTCTTAACTTGAATACAACCGTTTACCTGCTTTGCTTTGTTTGTTTGGTAGTTTAGACTTGCATTCCAGTTTTATTGCTAGATAACAAGAACTCACTGAGTAGTCAGCAAATCTAGGACCCGGGTTGATAATTAAACCCAAACCCGCTATACTACGCTTTAGGAAGTGGTTTCACTTGGCCAATTCCTGGAGTGACAGTAGAGTCGAGTCAACAATCCAAATTGACGGTCAAACCATGTTTCGGGCCAATTGAGTCTATATGCTGCATAATTGAGGCGATGATGTTAATTTCTGAAACCACGGACGAAAGTTGATTATATGGTCATAGTTCGGGCCAAAATAAGATATTAACCCAAATAGTAAATAAGCATCATGGACTTGAGACACCAACACAAATCCCACATTTTGAGGTGGAATTTCCAAGTCCGTGGGGTCCACGGATTTGCACCCTAAAAAACTGTGGGCCCTACGAATTTATCCCTACTAAATCCATCAAGCAAACAAAGGATTGTGTATAAAGTCCATGATGATTAGTTTTTATGTATCAAATCCATGATAAAATCCATCAAACAAACAAGCCCTTAAACTTAACAATCAAGTAATTGATATCTCCTAATAATTATTCCTAAGTCGAACAAATGGTAAACATAATAATAGTAGCCGAAACGTGTAGTTTCAAGTGTTCAAAGCGCGACCGTGGCATCATAGTAACTCGCTATATAGTAGGGGTGGCTATTTGGACCGGGACCGGATTAAAAACTGGAAACCGGACCGTATAACCAGGACCGAGACCGGACCGGGACCGGATAGTAAACAATCCAATCCAATCTTTGGGCTTAGATTTGAGGTAAAAAACTGGATAAAGATCGGATAAGAGAGCTCAACATCCAAAACTTAAGGGTAATTTGCATAAACGGTCACAAACCTTTGCACTTAGTACAAAACTTAACCAACTCCTCACCCTTTAAGGCCTTAGGCCACTCAAATCCCACAATATCAATGTAAAATCAAGACTGAATTAGAACCGGGCCGGATCAAAACCGGACCGGATCAAGACCGCACTGTATCCAATCCAATCTTCGGTCCTTATATTTTCAAAAAGACCGAACTGGACCAGATCAATTTGAGCCAATTTAACCGGACCGGACCGTATAGCCACCCCTACTATATAGTATATGTTCGCATTTTAACGACTCTGCGATTGAGAGATATTATTATTGGTGGTACTTGGTAGTGGTTTTGATTTGTGAATTGTCCTTTGAGAGACCTAATGTAAATTCCACTGTGTGTGTGGGGGACTGTGATTGTGGTTGTGCAGTGGTGGGTGAGTGGGTGGTGGTCCATTTATGCTTCACTATTGTGGACAAGATCTTGCACCACACATCATTCTGAATCACATAATAATGCCCTCCCAATAATCCAGTACTGCTTGCATTGCAGCTTATGATCTGACCATTAGTTGAATTTTAGGTACCATAGCTACATAATAATGATAATAATATATCTGGTATAGTGTCAGCACTATTAATCTGGTTGAACATATACATAATGGTCTTTGACGTGAGTTTCACATGCAAATGGGACTAGCTGGCAATGCCATTTCCTAACTAATCCCTTTTGCTATCTGGTCCATTGGCAAATGCTTCCCTATAATAGAGACTTAGGATTCAAGGAGACCAAGCTAATTTCACCTTGAAAGGGACAATGCTGATAATCTGGGTTCAGCGAGACTCCTGTGACTTCAAGTTGGCGGAAGATAATGTGTCTTCAAACTTCAAAGTCACACCAAAATATATACATGGTTTGAATGAGATTATCAAAATCCAGTTGCTCTCAATAACTCGAGTTGTTGGGAGATCATGTTCAATTATGGATCTTACACCATTTACTAACATGACCCATTAAACTCAAGTCACACTCGTATGAGCTTAAAGTTTGCAAAGTCCTGAAACTGAGTCAACATGATTTGAATCGAAAAATCTCTCGATCACAAAAGGGTATGATACCATGTGCTTCACAATACGGGAGTTGATTGATGAGAACTGATAAGTGGTATGCAACTGCAATTATAGTACCGCATCCTACAGTTACTAGTGTGGGAAGGGGGGGGGGGGGTCAAATCGGTTTCGGATTTTTCAATTTCAAACCCCAATATGTGATGTACCGGTTTCAGTTGCCTTGTAACCCGAAATCCGATAAGGACCCGTAAAACCTGATAAGAAAGTATGAGCTCTCAATTTAGACCGGAGAGGAATGTATTGGAGTTTGCTGCAACCAAACCAATCCAATAAGGGAGTTTTAGGGTTGTTTTCGATTTTGTGGGTTTCAGGTTTACTGCAACCGAACCCAACCCGATAAGGGAGTTTTCGAGTTGTTTTCGGTTTTGTGGGTTTCAGGTTCGGTTACCCGAACCGACACCCCTAGTTACCAAAGATGATAGTTAAACTAGTGCGTCATGATAGAGGCTTATGTAAATCAGAAAAAGGCTACTGGTTACTGTTTAGTTTATCCCTTCTTCTGGATCGAAATGAGCTGATATTTTGTACAGCCAATCCATGCACCACACGAAAATATGTCTTTCACTGCAGTGATGATTCATGATGATGATGATCAGCTCAGCAGCAGCAGCAGATGGGGTCGATTTTGCTTCCTCTCCAATCATTCAATATGATTCATCAATTTTAATGAAAGATGGACGTTAACAGATTAGTCAAATCTTGGCAACGAGGATACAGCTAAGACCCCATGCCTGCTCAGTAATCAAAAGGCAAAAGACCCTAAAAACAGCTCCCAAAACCTATCGGCCATGTGCAAATCCTCTTCTAGGAGGCCTAGAAAGGTTTCCATACCACCTAGATTTATGCTCTTCTTCTTATGATGATGGTTATTATTATTTTTTTGGATTAGTAGCCAACAGATCTAATTAACCTTTACAAGTATTCTAACTTCCATGATATACAAGTCTTTGATATCACAGATCAATAATGATGAAGAACTTAATTACCATCTATGTAAAATCTTAATCTCTGACTCACTGTGTCGAACATTGATTCTCCTGGTAGTAGAACGAGGGACCACGATGTAATAGTTGTATAGGTCTAATGCTACTATGATTCCGTGAATATTTAGGAAACTCATCGTAACGAGTGGTTCAAACTGATAACCTATCCGATCAGCATCGAAAATTATTTTTTCAGAGTGACAAACAATATAAATTACCTAAAATAGATCTATATCGCCAATTACTTTTTAGAAGTAATTAATTATGTCAAGATATATCAACGTGAAATTTCCCTGTGCGCATAAATTCATTGAATCAACCACTTTTTTTTTTTGGACAAATTGGGGCACTTTCATTCCAAATCGAAACAGTGGAAGTACAGTTGATTACAACAAAGGAGACAACAGATCGACAATAATGATCCAATCTCGTGGGAGAGCACCTAATCTAGCATTACGAGCAACCCAGTCGGCTAACAGATTGTGACGTCTAGGAACAAACATCACTTTCACCCACGGAGCCGAGACGATAATGGTCGAGACACGAGCAAGTAAAGCCCGACATTGCCAAGACCACTGGGTCGGAACAAGCTTCAGAGCATTCACCAAAATCTGACAATCTGATTTGACACAATCTGATTGAATCAACCACGTTGATGGCCTTAATTCAATACATAATACATTTCACTTTTTTATTTCTTCCGAGACGAAATTCTCTTTTACACAAGAAGAAATCATATATAGTTCAAAATAGCAAGCAAGCATTTGAACGTGAGAATGATTGGCTCTGTGGGCAGGTATTACGAGTGGTGACGATGGATCGAGTGGATGGATTTCTTTTAAATTTTAAATAATTAACAGTGCGTAGCCCTATATTTATAATATGATAAATAACAATTAATTATGGGGGTTGGGCAGATCGAGCAGAGCAGATTAAAATAAATTGCAGGATAAGAGTGCATCTTTGACCACGCCGAAATTGGGGTCTGTCTGATTACCTTAATAAAATACCAAAAATGATACAGCTCTTGGGAGGCGGACGGCTCCTTGGATCTGCTAATCATAATACTAATACGGTTTAATTATCACGGTTGAGGTGTCAAATAATTGAATCTGTTGTATCATATGATTGATCCTCACGTTCATTGTTACTAGTGATTTACTATCTATAATTTGTTCTTAGTTTTTAGGCAAACTTAGTAAAATTGATCACCATATGCCTTAAATATATATGGTTCCAAATTCCAATCTCTCCAATCTTATATATCTCTATTTACATTATCCCCCCATAATTTTGGAGAGATATTTCATTAATTGCACTTATATGCACTTGTTAATTCGATATTCCAACCATCTCAATGATAATACTTAACCATAAATAAATACAGATAATTTCATACAATTGTATGGGAGTTAAAAGTTTCGCACTAAACTATGTGCTAAATATTTTATTTGGGGAAAAGGTTATTCCATGGCATATAGTTAACACAATAGTTTATTGGTACAACATTTTTATAGGTGTAATCATTGATAAAAACTATAATGTTAATGGATGAGGGGAAATAATTGGGCAGGAATGTATTCCTTGTGGAGAAAGCATTGAGAAAAAAAAAAGAAAGGGGTTGGTTTGTGAGTAGGGAATAGGGAATGGAACAATAAATATAATGTGGATTGAGTTGGAGGACCACCATAGCAATACAAGGGCTCATGAAAAATAAGAATAAAATACATGCAATTTATTAATTGATGTCCAATTCCACCTCTTTCAAAAAAAATTGTCCGGACTTTTTTTTAATTATTTTTGACGATTTATTTTTTATTTTTATATAACGAAGTAAAAAAAAAATACGAAGATAGATCATTCTTGTTGAACCAAATTAGGAATCAAATTATGTTGACCGAAAGATTTCATCCTCCTACAGCTACAAGCTGGCTAATTAATTAAATAAATAATGATTTTGGAAAACTAAAAAAAAAAAGATACACTATAGTTTTAATTCCTAAGATTTTTATTTGAACCCCTCTTTTCCCCATGTGAAATGGCTTGTGATGAAACAGAGGGTTACATGGGCTCTCTACCAAAGAACAACCAAATTACCCTACAAAACAATTAAAAAGGGCCCAAAGAAAAAGGGAAGAAAAAAAAATGGAGTATTTTTATTTCCCTCATCATTGGATATCTCCAAGTCCAGAGAGAGAGAGAGAGGGATGTGTGTTCTTATAATGAAGAGAGGCTCCCCCGCCCCACAGCCTCGCTCATATACACAGAAAGATCGAGCGAAGAAAGAAAAAAAAAAAAAAAAAAAAAAGGGAAGAGGTTTAGTTTGAAGAGATCCATCCATGGAAAAGATGGAAGTTAAGAACTGCGACTAGAGGAGGCATCCAAAGGGATCGCATTGATCCTAGAGAAAAAGCTCGTCCGTCTCGGATCATGCTATCCCTTTGGATTCCTCCTTTGGTAGCTAATTATATCTACTTCGCCGTCGGCCGGCCGCGGTGGTTGGTGGCCGGCCGGCCGGCCTCAGTCGCTCGCCGGAGAAACTACAATGCTACCTGCAGCAGATGATGCCACGCATCATAGAGTAACCTCCCTCTCTCTCTCTACTAGTTTTCCATGCACAAAATCGTCTCGTCATCATCGATCGTGAGTTGGGTTGATTTCCAATTTTTCATACTCTCACTTCCTCAATTTTTTCACAAAAACCAATCCGATTCCTTGTTCCCAGGAGAGAAATCTTTTTGTGTGTGTGTTTTTTTTATAATCAGTCTATCGATCCGATGATATCCCTGTTCATGAATATTCGACAAACTTCTCAGAATAAAGATTGAAGCTTTCTGCTCTACTTGTGACCATCAAATATTATTTTATTTAGGCCCGAATTCTAAATTTCCATCAAGCATTCTACTATGTCTGGGTTTTTATTTTTCGATCTGGTCTGTTTCGATTCGAATCTTTTGAGTAGCCTCTCTCTTTGTTAGATCATCTACCTGGTTTGTTTCTCTCGTGTGCATACTTTCAGTCTTCGTATATCATCACTACTCTTTCCATGTTAGAGGTAAGTAGAGTATGTAACGGTAATTTTTTACTCCTTGTCTTTATGCAGTAATACCTTTCTATTGCGGTTAAAACAAGAACAAATATATATATGCCTTCCTATTGTTAACTCATACGGATATTTCTTCATCTTAAAAGCCTAACTTTTTAGTTTTTACTATTTACATGCATGATACGACATGATTTCATTGACCCCAGAGCTTGCGTGAGAACATATTTTTTACCCCACATGAGAGACCATCTTCTTAGCTCTGATCTCTAGCTCTGGTCTGGTGGACCTTTTGCCCTACCATTTACTGCTGCTACATGCTTCCAATGGATTGATTTCACCTTTTCATCGAAAAAAAGGACCAATCTTTCTGTTGTAAAATTCATCATTACTATAGTAATTAATGATTTCAGGGAGGGACACTATGTATCATGGTAATTCTAATTCCATACTTTCTGTCTAGTCTTATGGGGAACACCATACAATAAATAGTCATGCTCTTGACAATCCTTTCTTCATAAATGATTATCATTCATCACTACACCACCACATTGTTTGTTTCATTGATTGTTGGTCCAAAGGTTTGAATTCACGGGGTCCAGGATGTACCACGACATTCTTGGTTTCGAGGTTCTAACTATTTGTTTTTTAAAAAAAAAAAATTATAGATAGTGGTGATATATGTTTGTTTTTATTCTAAGGTGCTACTTAAGGAATTCAAATCTATGATCTTTAGGTTCAAGACTAATGATAGTATCACTCGGCCAAGTCCTTGTGGACCAACATAATGAGTTATTGGATGATTAGGTGATTTAGCAAGTTTTGAGTAGTCAACTCGTACGCCTTGAAGTTTGCACAAGTCTAAATTGAACTTCTTCCTACAAATCGAGCTATTGAGGTCAATTGGTTGTTGACATGGTATTAGAGTCTTTGATGATTGAAAGATCTTGTTTTTGAATCCCGATGATCTCTATTTATCAATGACAGTATCCATACGTATGCAAACTTCTATCCCATATGAGTTGGCTTGGGTTTGTTCTCGACAGTTATGGCCTGACTTTCACTTTGGGGACTTAGATGGAGTGTCGAAAAGGTAATTAAAAAACAAGGCCTAAAGATTAAAGGGTCTCTTTTGGAGATGATCCTACAAATGTGTGGCACATGTGCCCCAACATTCTACTAAGTACTATTTAGTTAACAGGAAAATTGCTTCTTTCTCTTGCTTTTTGTCACATGGCTTCCATTTTGCATGCCCCAATAACCCATCCATCTTTAACTTATATTGATTTACGCCCCCACACTTTGTACTATGAATTTACATGTGTCGAAAAACCTCAAATCCCAACTCAACTAATATGTTGCAACATGCATGTGCTCCAGGGACGGAGCCAGCATTTGAAAATAGGGGGGGCCAGAAATAAAAGATAATAAACAAAAATAAAATAAATTATTAATTGTATTTTAACAGTGCACGACGTTCTTTAAGATCACTGAAATCACTCAAAATAGCGTCTAAACTGAAAGTTTCTGCAATCTCTCGCTCAATAAAGATAACTAAATTATCAGCTAGAAAATCATCATTCATCTTGTTCCGCAGCCTATTCTTCACTATCTTCATAGCTGAAAATGCGCGTTCTCCTGTGGCAGTTGAAACCGGAAGAGTCAAAATAAGACGAATCAACCTATCAACAAGGTTAAATTCCTTGGACTTTCCTGTCACTGCTAAACCATGACACAACTCAGCAAGTGATGATAGATTTTGGAGTTTAGGATGAGTAGGAGCATCAGCATGAAAATGCTTCAATTCGAACTTCAAGTCATCTAAGTCCTTTTCTGAGAAATCAAGAGGGTAGTACTTCTCAGCAAGATCACAAATAGCACCAATGTTGAAAGCTTTATAACCATCCCGAGGATCCAAACTCGAGCTAAGCTTCAGGAGTTCAAGTACTTTGTCATCGAACCTTGCTCGTATTTCTTCTATCTGAACATCAATAGCAGCATTGAACACATCAAAATGATAAAAGTGCTCATTTGTGATACCATCTCGTCTTCGTCGACTTTCGTAATGTGGAGCACTAAGATCAGGAACATTGATATCATGTTTTTGACAAAACATTGTGACTTTTGCCAACAAAGAATCCCAATCTTCATTCCTCATTTGGTTCAGCAACTTTGTAGTAGTCTCCACTGCCCTCATTGCATTTACAATGTCTTGAGACTTACGTTGCAAAGCTTTGCAAAGCAAATCTGTGGTGCTTAGTATATCCTTCATCATATGCAAAATGAAGATGAACTCGAATGATTCCATAGTTCTCAAAGCTGTACTAGCATCCCCCCTTGTTTTGTAGTGAGCACAATCATTACTTATGTTCTCCAAAACACGGCAACTTGGACCATACAAATGGATAAGGCTAGCCACAGAACTCAAATGTGAACTCCATCGAGTATCACAGGCTCTTTGTACATTCCGAATCTGATTGGCACCTTTTCCTGACTCAATTTCACCTGATGCTAGCTTTTGTGCATAATCATCTTCTTGAAACTCTTCTAACTCATCAAGGCGCCTCGTGGAACCAGTAATAGCAGTCACAACTCTCGGTAACTTTGTGAAAAACTCATTTACCCTATCCACTTCTCTAGATGCTGCAACCAAAGATAGTTGAAGACGATGAGCCATACAATGCACATAATACGCCTGGGGAAAATCCTTCAAAAACAGTGCCTGCAATCCCTTCCATTCACCATGCATGTTACTAGCACCATCATATCCTTGTCCACGAAGATTCTGAAGGGAAAACTTATGAGAAGCAAGAGTTGAGCAAATAGCAGAGTGCAAAGTCTTTGATGTTGTGTCTTTGACATGTACCAGATTGAGGAAGCGCTCTTGAATAAGTCCTTTAACATCAACAAAACGAAGAATGATGGCCATTTGTTCATGTCTGCTTTCATCACTTGCTTCATCCACAATGATTGAAAATTTAGAATCTCCAATGTCTTCAAAAACTTGCTTCCTGATTTTCTTGGCTAAAACATGCAAGATTTGCTTTTGAACCTCATGAGATGTGTACTTTGCATTCTTTGGAGCATTCTCCAACACCACACTATTTACTTCTTCACTATAAAAACGTGTGTACTTGAGCAACTGAATAAAGTTCCCTGGATTCTTTGAATCAGCAGTCTCATCCCGACCTCTAAAAGCAACCCCTTGCAATGCCAAATAACGGACAGCATCTATTGAGGTTTTCACTCGAGTAATATTCTTCTTTATTTCTTCAGAACTTTGTTTCTTCATGGCTTTGTCAATGTGCCCCGGTTGATTCATTAAAGCATGACAGTTCCTCACAGCATTGTTGTGATGAGAATTTGGACTATCTCCAATATGTTTCCTGAAAGAACAATCTGCCCCACTCTTTACCTTTTTCCAATTCTGGAAGCCCTCGTTTGCAAATGTGTCTCTGCCAAATTGAGCATTTGGCTTTTCTGTAAAAAGATAGCATGGAAGACAATATGCAGCATCCTGTGCTTCTGAATATTCAAGCCAAGAGAATTCAGAGTACCATGAACTTTGAAAGGGTCGAAGATGTCCTGGAGGCCCAGATTTAGGAAACTTAGGAAGTACAACTTGATAAGGGCCAGCACTCCAATAATCCCTTCTTATCTCATCACGCCTATTAACTGGATATGTCCATATTGGTTGACGTAATCCAGGATCTCGTTCTAGAGAATCAGATGATGAATTGCCAACTCTCAAATTGATAGGAGACTCCTCATTCACATTCTGATTCTCAATAATAATAGGAGACTCCTCCTCAACTGTAGAGTTCAAAGCACCATGTACTCCTTCTAGATCAACATCCCTTTTTGTTAACACACTTCTTTGAAAATATGAAGTAACCCTTTTCTGTTTGTTCTTCATTTTTCCAGAATGGATGAAGCTGAAAACATTCACAATGCAAGTTAGATATCTACGCTATCAAACAAATTGTCAATAACAATAACTCAATTTTAATTATCAAATATCAATCACAATATCACACAACATCAATTTTCTTTAATAAAATAAATATTTGTGTTCTTACTGATCTTAATAGTTAATGGTTAAAGAAATACAAATAAAACACATACTTACATGGGTTCGCAAGAAAAGTTGCTGCCTACCAGAGAAAAGGGAGAGTCGCCGGTGACGGGTCGTTGCAGAAATCGGGAGCAACAATAGAAGCCAGCAGTCCGATCCTCAGGCAGAGTCGCCGCCTGTCGGAGATAAAGCAGTGAAAGGAGAAAGATCAAAACTTTGGATTGGAAAAGGGGTCGTTTCTATTTGGTTTAGGGCTGCAATTTTTGTTCTGCAGCAGCCGCCAGCCAGCAGTGTACCGCCAACTAAAGAAAGAAGCATAAGGGTTTCAATTGGGGAAGAGGAATCGATTTTGTCTGGTGTGGGTGGGGCTGGGATTTTTTGCTTTAGTCTAGGATCCATACAAAAATAAAAAACTTAAGTTAAAAGGGCATAGTCTCACATGGGAGTTATTTATTAAAATTTTATTTGTCAGTTGTCACGTGGTGGAGCTGTCCTGATGTCCAAGTGAATTGATTAACACAAAAAATCAACACAAAAAATATAGTTAATAGGGAATCGAACCACTGATCCTTTTCTTCCTTTGAATTATAGAATCAACACCATCACCACTATGCCACGAGATTTTCCTTGTACATATTTACACATGCCTAATTCTCTATTAATTCTTAAAATTTTAGGGGGGGCCATGGCCCCCCCTTCACCAACGTTGGCTCCGTCCCTGATGTGCTCCAAAACTGAAGTCTTGATATCAGGCCAGCTTGTGGGCTAAGTATTTGCAACTACTTAGGTACTTGTTTGTTCTTTGGAAGACAACTCACGAAACAAGCCATAATCTCCGAGTCTTCCTCTGAAGCAGATCGAGTTCGGTCTGTTGCTCATGTGTATGCTGGTCCTTGAAGAAATGAAGCTTTTGTTATTCGTTTCGCGGAGATGAAAAGACAAATGATGAATTTTTGTGGGCTGTGCATGTTAGAGGTTATAGTACCAAAATGTAATTAACCCATAGGTTTAATAGGCGGCCAATATATATATATATGTTGTGTAGCCGCCATATTGAGGTAATCTGTACCGGAATAGTACTAAAAACTCTCTGCCTTGTGCCACGGACTAGTCTCAACGTTCAACGTTGAGGAAACCACGTAAATTCGGTGTTTGTTCTTGTGATTGATTATGTGTTTATTGTCATGGTATCAGAGACTCTCAATCTC
The DNA here is from genome assembly GCA_964030455.1 of Linum trigynum. Taxonomy (NCBI): domain Eukaryota; kingdom Viridiplantae; phylum Streptophyta; class Magnoliopsida; order Malpighiales; family Linaceae; genus Linum; species Linum trigynum. The sequence continues at coordinate 8,007,427 of OZ034818.1, forward strand.
TAACTTCCGTGGTCTGCGCTTGTGCTCTTGTGGTTGTTGTGCCGATTCTATATTCGTGGGTTTCGCGGGGCTTGGTCACTGTGCCGATTCTGTATTCGTGAGTTTTGTGGGGCTTGTCCGCCGCTTTCTGTGTTATTGGCCTCTTGGGAATTTTGCTTGGATCTTGTACGTGTTTTGTCCGCCGCTTTCTGTGTTATTGGCATCTTGGGAATTTTGCTTGGATTTTGTACGTGCTTTGTTGCGGGAGTTCTTCTTTGGCACTCGACTATGGAGGGACAAAAGGGAGACGTTATTGTCGTTCGATTCAATGGTAAGAATTTCGCGCTTTGGGAATTTCAGTTCCGGATTTATGTTCAGGGTCGTCGTTTGCGTGGAATTCTGGATGGTTCGATCCCGGAGCCTGCGGCGGATGCGTCCGCCAAGGTCAAGGAGGATTGGGCGGTGAACAACGCTTCGGTTATGTCTATATTGTTGAGTTCAATGGATCCAGGTATTTCCTTAAGTCTGCGTGGGTTCTCTACAGCAGCTGATATGTGGCGGCATCTCTCCGCGTTGTATTCGAAGGCTAGCGCATCTCGTAAATTTGATGTGGAACTGGATCTTGCGAATTTGAAACAAGGTGATCGTGATGTGAGCACCTACTACCAGGATGAAATGACACTTTGGACTGAACACGACCTGTTGCTGACTTCCTTGGTGCCAACAGCTGCCTCGACAGATGTCATTCACGAGCGAGCTGCATCCCGGGTTATGCGGTTTTTAATGAACTTGTGTGCTGAGTTTGAGGGCATCCGCGCCTCTCTTCTTCATTGTTCATACGGATATCTGGGGGCCCTCTCATGTGACCTCTCGTCTTGGCTTCAGATATTTCTCTCTATTTGTTGATCATGCTACGAGATATGTGTGGGTATATTTTCTCCGGAAGAAGTCTGATCTTCTCTCTGCAGCCAAGGAGTTCTTTCAGATGGTTTCTACGTAGTTCGGTCGGGAGGTAAAGATTCTTCGGTATGATCCAGGTGGGGAATTCACCTAAAATCCCCTCCAGGTTGTGCTAAAAGAACGCGGTATTCTTGCTCAACCGTCGTGTCCGGGGGTCTCACAGCAGAATGGGGTGGTTGAGCGCAAGAACCGACATGTGCTAGAGCTTACTAGAGCTATTCTATTTCATTCACAGGTGCCGACTGGATTTTGGGTTGAGGCGGTTCATACTATTGTTTATTTGATTAATCGTCAGGTTACACCCATTCTCCAACAGCGAAGTCCCTATCAAGCTCTCTTTTCTCGCATTCCTGAGTATGGTCGGCTGCGTGTCTTCGGCCATATGTGCTATGTTCTATTGAGTCAACGTGAACGGAATAAACTTACTCCCAAGGCTGCAAAGTGTGTATTTCTCGGCTATAGTGAGAAACATAAGGGGCATGTGTGTTATGACGTGGCCAGCCGCCGAGTCTGTATTTCTTGCCATGTTGTTTTCCTAGAGCATCATTTCTACTATGGTTCGGCGGATTTGGCCTCGACTTCATCTTCTCAGCATCTCGATTTCTTACTACCTGTTGAGGACGATCTTGTAGCAGACACCCCAAATGCGAGCTAAGCTTCCTCCTCTAGTGATGATTCTGATTCGAGTGACAGCTCTCCTACACCCGCAAGTTCATCATCCAGTTCCTCCTCATCGCCCTTGGATAATACCAGTCCTCACATCTCCACGTCAACTTCGAGTTTTTCCTCATCCAGCTCCGGACCTTCCTTTGTTGACAATAGTCAGTCAACTCAAGCATCCACCTCGCATGAATCTGTCTCTTTTCAACTTGAGGAAGCTGCAGCTCCCCAACTTCGTCGGTCTGATCGTGCGAATAAAGGGAAGCCTCCAACTCGCCATTCTAATTTTGTGGCATTTTCTACTCCATCTATTATAGTCCCTGCAACATATAAACAAGCTAAAGGACATGCGGAGTGGGAACGTGCTATGATGGTGGAGAGTGAGGCTCTTGATGTTGCCCATACATGAGACTTGGTTCCTCGCCGGCCTGAGTATCCAGTAATTGGCAGTAAATGGGTCTACAACATCAAGATGTTTCCTGACGGCACGATAGAGCGGCATCAGGCTCGGGTGGTAGCACAGAGATTTCGACAAGCGTATGGTATTGATTATGAGGAGACCTTTGCTCGCGTAGCAAAGATGCAGACTGTTCGCAGCTTGCTAGCTGTGGCCGCAATGAAAGGCTGGCCGATAACTCAATTGGATGCGAAGAACGCATTTCTGCACGGTGATCTCAAGGAGGTAATTTATATGGAACGACCGCCGTGATATACTAAAGGTGAAAGCTCTATGGTTTGTCGTCTTCGTCGATCTCTGTATGGTCTTAAGCATGCTCCACGAGCATGGTTTGAAAAGTTTCAGGAAACGATTCTGCAGGCTGGTTTTGTTCAGAGCAACAGTGATCCCTCTCTTTTCCTGCGGACTACAGCTCGAGGGCTCACAGTTCTCTTAGTATATGTGGATGATATGGTTGTCAGTGGTGATGATGTTGAAGAAATTCGTGAGGTAACTCAAGTTCTGCGTTCAACCTTCAACTTGAAAGAACTTGGCAACCTTTCTTACTTCTTGGGCTTAGAAATTCATCGTTCACCGTTGGGTATTTATGTTGGCCAACGTAAGTACGTGTTGGACTTACTCGAGGAGGCGCAAATGGATACATGTACTCCATGTGTCACTCCTATGGAAAAGAATCTCAAGCTGCAATAGGCTGAGGGAGAGGTCTTACCAGATGGGTCGTCGTATCGCAGCATAGTCGCCAGTCTGATATACTTGACTCACACCCGTCCCGATATATCTTATGCAGTACAAATGGTTAGTCAATTTGTGTCAGCTCCGCCGTCCACTCATTGGTCTGCAGTTCAGCGTATTCTCTGATATCTTAAGGGTACCACCGATGTGGGGTTGCTATTTCCGGCAGGGGGCAAACCAGTTCTTGAGGCGTATGCTGATGCAGACTACGCTGCCTGTTTGGATACTCGTCGTTCGACTTCGGGGTAGTGTGTGAAAATAGGTGATTCGTTCATTTCATGGCAGTGCAAGAAACAAGACAGGGTATCAAAATCATCTACTGAGGCTGAGTATCGGTCGATGAGTGAAGTGTCGTTTGAGATTACATGGCTTTGTCGGCTCCTAGCTGAACTCGGGGTAGTGGTGCGCCGTCCAGTGAGATTACATGTTGATAATACTAGCGCGATTCGCATAGCCACTAATCCTGTTCTACATGATAGGACGAAGCACATCGAGGTACACGTTCATTACATTAAGCAATTGGTGACTGAAGGTACTGTTGAGCTTGCATATATTACGTCAGAGGATCAGACGACTGATTTATTGACTAAAGCAGTTTCATCTGCTCGTCATTGGTTTCTAGCACACAAATTGATTTTGCGTAAGCACCATCAATTTGAGGGAGGGTGTTAGAGGTTATAGTACCAAAATGTAATTAACCCATAGGGTTAATAGGCGGCCAGTATATATATGTTGTGTAGAGCTCTCTGGCTTGTGCCGTGGATTAGTCTCAACGTTCAACGTTGAGGAAACCACGTAAATCCGGTGTTCGTTCTTGTGATTGATTGTGTGTTTATTGTCAGTGCAAAATATCATGTGCCCGCGCTGAACATCTCTGAAATAGCAGTTCAATTGTTCCCTCTCGCTGCTGCATTCAGGGCTACATTGGACACACACATTGCTGACATAAATAATAAATAGAAAGACAAAACCATCAACTTTGACATTTTCTCCCCCCACCCATTGAAGACAAGACAAACAAACTACTAATCAACTACAAAGTAATTGTATATGGTCATTTGTGTTTTCATTAAGCTAAACTATCATGAGATATTACAAGTTATTGTCAATACTCAAATTGACGACCACCAATGTTAAAGTGGATCGACAAGGTTTAGAGGAAATTATCATCATCAACGAGTTTAATTAGTTTAATGTTCATGTTTAGTCTAGACTTTCATTTGAGTTGTGTTTTTATCTTTGTTGTTCTCCAAAAGCAAGCTGGTACGATTTGTCTTGTAGTGTCAAGTTTGAGTATGTAAACCAAAGTATAAATGAGAAACACCCAAGCTACTAGGGTTCCATTTCACAACTCATATTTGTTGTTATAAACATTCATATATCATTCAAACACAGATCATGCTTCATTTCCAAAATTCCATAATTAGTACGGGGTGGGGATCAAGTCACATTGTTATAAATACGGAATGGTAGGTTGTGAAAATCTACCAACAAGGGCTTGACCTGATGATAGTACCACTAGGTAAGAATTAACCTATATTACTGTTATGGGACAATCCAAGTACCACATCAGAAATACAAGGGAAGGAACCATTGTATATAAGTGTCAACCAAGCTCATTTGTACGAGGAGTTTTTGGGAGGACAGCCAAGAGTAAAACTGTGCGGGCTTGGCCCAAAGCGGTTAATATCATACTAATGGATCGAGCAGCCCGATTTGTGACAAGTGGCATCAAAGCCTGGTTCGGTTCGGGGCAGTTGACGTCAGCTTGGTGGACCCACATTCGGTGACCTCGGGATTTGAGATCTGCGTTTGTCTGGCGAGTTAAAGATGACTCGCGTCTGTTTGGTGGATCCAGGAGAGATTCACATTTGGGCTTTGACGGATCAAAGAGAGTTCCGCATTTAGGAAGTAGATTAAAGCGAATTATGCGTCTGGTAAAGTCCTTGTACCGAGAAGCCCATCGATACAAGGCGTCTGGTAGGCTTTGGCGGATCAAAGATAGTTCTGCATTTGGGAAGCAGATCAAAGAGAGTTCTGCGTCTGGTAAAGTCCTTGTACCGAGAAGCCCATCGATACAAGGCGTCTGGTAGATCAAGATAATTCCTTAGGTGAGGACATGAAGTTCGTGGTCCTTGTCTTGAGGGCAGGTTTGTTATGGGACAATCCAAGTACCACATCGGTAATACAAGGGAAGGAACCCTTGTATATAAGTGTCCACCTAGTCCAATTAGTACGAGGCCTTTTGGGGAGGACACTCAAGAGTAAAACCGTGCGGGCTTGCCCCAAAGCGCACAATATCGTACTAATTGAGCATCCCAGTTATGACAAGTGGTATCAGAGCCTGGTTCAGTTGGGGGCGCTGGACATCAGTTTGGTGGGACTCTTATTCGGTGACCTTGGGATTTGAGATCTGCGTTTGTCTAGCGGGTCAAAGGTGATTCGCGTATGTTTGGTGGATCCAGGAGAGATCTGCGTCTGGGAAAAATCCTTGTACCGAGAAGCCCATTGATACAAGGTGTCTGGCGGATCAAGATAATCGCTGAGGTGACGACACGAAGTTCGTGGTCCTTGTCTTGAGGGGATAAAGAAAAATTCTTGTATCGAGAAGCCTATCGATACAAGGTGTCTGGCGGATCAAAAAAAATCCTTGTACCCAGGAGCAGAAAAATCCTTAGTACGTGGTGGGATTAAGTCACATTGTTATAAATACGGAATGGTAGGTTGTGAAAATCTACCAATAAGGACTTGGTTTGATGATAGTACCACTAGGTCGGAATTAACCTCTATTACCATTATAAAAAAAATTATTAGACTGAATGATTTTGATTTACCGTTTTATTGGTGGTCACTAAGAAATATTTTTCCAAATGATAGGTTGTGTAAATTAAATTATGAAATTGAATCTCTCTGCTCTCAGTTCCTTTGGAGTGAATTTGCAAAGAAGAAGAAAGCTAAAGTCTCTTGGAAACAGGTTGCTTTGCCCAAAACTGAGGGTGGTATGAGGTTTAAGGATTTGTATTCCTGGAATAAAACTTGTCTAGCTCGTCATATCTGGGGGCTTCTAGCTAATCAAGACACGCTTTGGATTGCTTGGATCAAGGAATATCGGCTTAGGAACCTGAGTATATGGGAAATAAGTACCAGAGGGTCTTGGGGAATAAAATACTCAAACTTAGAGCAGAATTCTCAGGAAAATTGTGCAAGACAGATCAAGGGTGCTTTGGGAGGGTGAGAAGTTGTCTCGGTTCCAGATTAGCAAAATTTGGCACAACATAAGACCAAATGATGAATATGTGAACTGGTCTAAACTAGTGTGGCAGAGTGGCATCCCAAAAAATTTAGTAATCACATGGCTAGTTATGATTGACAGAATAGTAACTCTGAATGTGGTGAAACGTTGGAATCCAAAAGTTGATCTAAAGTGCCCTCTCTGTGGCCAAGAGCCTGAGTCAAGGGGCCATATTTTCTTTTTGTGTAAGTATGTGCAGGAAGTTTGGTCTGTCGTGTTCCCAGAGCCATGGTCTTTCCCAATTTCAAGAACCTTGCAGCAGGCAGTACCAGCAGCATGCCAGAAGTTCAAAAAGTGCTTGGTTGGCAGAATGGTTTGGTGTCTGGTGGTGAGCGAGATCTGGAGAGAACGTTGCAGAAGGCTTTATGGTGGCAAGCAGATGTCTGTTATTGAAATCACAAGGAAAATGCAGAGGGTGATGGAAGCAAAGGAGGCTGGTGATCCCAGAATCTCAGAGTCAGTTTCCATCTCTATGTTGTGGTATAAGTCTTGTACCTAATAGGCTTTTGTAGTTAGGTAGATGGCAATGTCGATTAGTCCTTATACTTGTTTGTTAGCAGTCAACCTATTGTTGTAAGTTCGTGACTTGGTTGATGATCGTATTTTGATGAATAAAATCTCACACATTCATTGGGAAAAAAAATGTTCATCAAAATTGAAAAAGGAAAGTAAGCCCACAAAACAGCGTGCCAACTTCCATATGTCTTGGTAGTTGTGGCATATTAAGTATTTCCGTTCGGTTTTTTAATTTGTTTTTACTTTTTATTGCTAGCACTCATGACTCATGAGATAAGAGATGTACATTATATATAAGCTAGAAAAATGATACTATGATGAATAGACAAAATATATTACGATTAAATAATCAGTCAATTGCTACCAATTTTGATTACAAGTTGACGACACAAATCTTTGATGGAATCTTCGGCTCTTGATTTAATGTCGATTGTGTTCATTAGTTTCCTCTCATCGTCAACTATCTAGGCAAGCCCAACAAGTTAAAAGTGGCTGTATATATTCCTTGCCTTACATCATTGTGCTTCCAGAAAAATCTTCAACCCTATAATCAGAATGATACTTTTACTCCTGTGTTAGGCATGCAACGGCAGCAGTAACCTAGCTTCCCTTTATGAAGCTTCTGATAATAAAAGTATAATTATGGCTAATACATAGCAGTACTAATATTAGGGGTGTTCAAACGGTGTGGTTACCGTCGTAACCGTTTTAACCGGTAGTATTTGGATAATTTGGTTTGGTTAATTTAGATAATTGGTTTGGGTTGGTTAAATTTTTTAGCTTGTTTGGTTGAGGTGATTTGGTTTTATTTCAGACACTTGCTAACCAATGTAACCAAATTAACCAGTTAAGTAATTAGCCATATATATAATATATGGCTAAATTACATCTTTAGTCACTCAAATTACATAAATCTTTCAGGTTTGCCACCCAAATTATTTTTCTTTCTTATTTGCCACTAACTTTACAAAATGTTACACCATTAGTCACCGATCGTTAGTCTCCGTCAGACTCCACTAACTCCGTTAGTTTTTAATGACGTGGCAAACAGAAATGCTGATTGTACGTTAACTTATGACATGTTCATTTAAAAAAATAAAAAATTAATTAGACAAAAATTAGGCGAGTTCCCAATAGATACGTCTGTCGCCTCCTCGCCGGAGCTCGGTGTCTAAGATACATCCGAGCACAATCCTCCGTACCTTTCTCTTGTTTCCAGTTGAAACTCCGATTCTTGACAGAATCTTGAAATTTGTTTATGTTTCTCGTCCAATAGATCGAGTTGCTTGCTCCGTCAATGGCAGATTCACTCAGATTTCTAGGGTTTTTGGATTGAACCAATCTTGCCGAATTTGACGAGCATTGAGCTGATGTGTTCGATTTTGGACCGGAATTGCCGATTTTTAATGGAGTAAGTGAGATTGTCATCTGGATTTTTCCTCTCCCGAAGAAATATCGTAGGTGACGAGCTAGATGGAGTCGTCGGAGAAAGAAACCGACCTGTCTCAAGGCGATACAGGCGCAATGGGGGAGGAGACACACGAGGACGACGATACAATACTCTCCTACCAGACCTTGGTGAATTTCATGCCCTTCGTCGGCCAGCTATTCGTCTCATAGGACGCTGCTTACGAGTTCTACTGCTACTTCGTCACCATCGCACCCACGGAAAAGAGGACATCGGCAGGGGAGTAACCACGCGATCTTTCACCTGGCATCGTGACAGTTATCCTCAAACGAAACACTTAGAGGAGAGTGGCGGTAGCGGAGGCGGAGGGAAAATGCAGCGGAACCACAACCCAGGATTCCTTGCTGCTCTGTTTGTTCCGCCTGAGGATAGGTAAAGGGAAGAAGACGAGGGAGGGGATGGTGGGTCACTCCTCAACTGATTTTTGTTTAATTACATTTTTGTTTAATTTTTAAAATGGATCTGTCATAACTTAACGGTGCAGTCAGCATTTCTGTTTGCCACGTCATCAAATAATTAACGAAGTTAACGAACTCGGACGGAGACTAACGGCCGGTGACTAACGGTGTAATGTTTTGTAAAGTTAGTAGTGAATAAGAAAGAAAAGTAATTCGGGTGGCAAACGTGAAAGATTTATGTAATTTGAGTGACCAAACATGTAATTTAGCATATAATATATTATACACACATACTTAATACTTTGCATAAGAGTCAAATATAATATAATTGTATTAGTTACATGTATTTATGTTAAGGATTAACTATAAATATTTGTTGATTGTTATGTGTTATTCATTATATAAATTGCAAATTGATGCACAAACCAAAATTTTTTCTCACTTAATGATAATGTGGTGGTATATTGGTTATTTTGGTTAACCAATTAACCAAATCGATTAAACTTTAGTTTGGTTAGTTTGGTTGTTGTATTAGTTTGGACGGTTTGGTTATAATATTGTATTCCATAATTAATAGAATTTATGCTTATTTGATTTGGTAATTACCATGGTAACCATTTGAACACCCCTAACTCCTAAATATGCTCTCCACTCTCCACTCAACATACATCATATCAAGATAGGTTTCAATAGCATATCGGAATTCTTTTTTTATCTTACTGGCTAGCCATTTTGATCTTACCATCCTTAATAGGGGGTCTACTTGCAATGAACATATCTCATTAATTACATGCACGTATATCGATCGCTGCCCGAGATCGCGAGACCATATAACTTGAGTTACGAGGTTATGAGTAGAGGTTAGAGTACATGTAATTCTTTTTCTTCACAACGATGCTTAAGTTTTTTTATTTTTTATAATGCACAACGATGATAAAGTTAAATTACATAATCAAAGTACATGTAAACTTAAAGTTTGCCCAGATCCAATCGTACGGTACTGATCATGAACTTTTTTCAGTGCGAATGAAATTCGCCTACTGTTTCGACAGCAAAAGAAAGAGAGTAGTAATGAGTGAGTATGCAGAGGTTTCATTTAGCAGGGAAGCAGTAAGGGGCAAAGTTTGAAGAACAAGGTTTGGCTGAATGAATGAATGAATGGCGCCATTGATAGGTAGAAAGAGTAAGCTTGCTGGCGATCGTAATAGTACCGACATGTAGGGTTTGCTCATCATGCAATGATGTAGTGGTGGGTTTTGTGACTAGTCGAAGGACAGAAATTAAGGAGCCATGGTGGTGCTCATCACAGTGCGCATAACTGCATATACATATAGTACGGTGGACAAGTCGATTCCAGCAATGGCGCCCAGCCCAGGCCATTATTGCATGTCCTTTTGTTTGGATTTGGCTACCAAACCCTAGCAAAAATTGTCACCAAATATTTCCAACGAGAAAGACGGAGAAAATTGGGGAGTAGAGACGAGTAGTACTCACTGCAGCTAGGAATGGTAATTGAAACACGACTTGTAGATACCAATTTGATCCCACTCGGTTCGGGTATAATTCATTTAAAAAAATGGTTCGTGTATAATTCAGTGTTGTAGTATTTTGAGCCAAGTGCAAATTTTACTCGATTTGGAGAATCAATGAATTGGAATGGTGTAGGTTTTGTTAAAATCCAACAACCGTTTTTCATCTTCTATGCACTCATAAAGTAAAACGATCACTGATATATGGTTATAGGAAAGTTTCGATGATATAAGAATGTCAATAACCAGAAAAAAAATTATTTGTGGTTATGTTTACGAACCATACATACCGATTGGATGGGATATTCACCTGTAAAATTCAAAAAATATTTACTGAACTAGCGTGGCCCCGGCCAGTTGGTCGGATGAAGGTGAGGTATGGAATTTGATAATGTAATGGGGTGTATAGCTTATTGTTGTATAGTTTTTTAGGGAAACACGTGATAAAAATAGTGAATTTTAGCAGGAAAGAGACATGAATGATGCAACGAATCAAAAATCGGCCTTATGAACCAAAATCAAGTACATGCTACCTTGTGAAACAATATTGTTTCTGGTAATATAATGAGGTGGAGTAAGTTTTATAGAAAGCGAATTCCAGAAAATCGAATAAAAAATCGCATATCCCGTCGGTTTTCGGGAAATGAGCATCTCACAACCGTTGCTAGCTTTTACTCGGCCCATTGGCCGATTAATTTGTTTTATAAAACTTTCATCTTGTCGTCATTGGGCTTTCTAGTTTTTGTTAGACCATGATAAAATCTAAGGAAATCAAGAACGAACAACACGATTTGGGATAGGAACCGTTGTTGTCGTATCCCTAGAAAATTGTGGTAAACACGGACTTACCTGCCAAACTGGTTTGGTTTGAGATTTTTATCGGGTATCAGAGAACCATGTAATTATAAATTAGACTTGATCAAAACGGGCCAAAACTTGAAATTCAGCCTGTTTGACCGACTCATGCCAAATTCTAATTATTCCTTACTTTTAAACTTTCTATTTGAAAATAAAAAATAAGAAAAGAGATGACTGCAATTCGCCATTTGCACCTCACTTATTTGGGAATAAAACCATAGAAATTCAAAAGGAACTGAAAATATTTAGGATCGTTTTAATGTTTAAAATAACCAAATAGATCTTTCTGTTTAGTTTTTTTACTAACAAATACCAAACGATTCCCTATAAAATACACTATAATTTGATCATTATGGTATTAAATAATTATATAATATATATTTGAAATGATTAAAATTGGACTAATTAGGTTGGTCGAGGTTGAACCATTGAATAACTTTAAAATACATTATACTTTAGCCACTAAGATATAAAATAATAGCATAATATATATTATGCTAGAGAAAATAGCTTGTTTTAGAATGTCAAACCAATGATGTTCATTTGTTTTACTTGATTGCCAAATCTCGTGTAGGTCAGGCGTATTCAACTCTTTTATTTTATGATTAGCGGTTAGCTTATTAAATACGATGCATTAGTGTATTGTTAAATTTTTTATTTTTAGCAATAGAAAGAAGTATTGTTTTGCCTTTTCATATATATTTTATCACCACGGAGAAATAAAAAGGCTTAAAGAAAAAATTGACAATCCTGGACCCGTTTAAATCCGCATGTGTACGGTAAGTTTGCCCGTTCCACAGAGGAAAGAGAAAAAGATTAACACTCTCTATTCTATTTCTACCCTTCCTACAAACGCTCTTGGAGCAGGGAATTTGAAATGGGGGAAGGGTTTTTTTCTCCCTCCTATTATATGTTTTTGATTTAAAAAGATACAATAAATATACTTAGTGTGATTGGTTATAATTCTTACTTTTTTTAAATTGGTCATGGTTCGAAACTCAGTATGTGTAGATTTTTGTTGAGAGTGGGTTGTCCACCGTTGTCATCCCTGCTGGTTGCTCAACTTCAATTTGAGTGGTAGCTCTAAAAATTCGGCCCAATAAAAGAAGAGTCCAATGTGACATATTCAGGCCATATCAGGCCCGACAATTCCCCTTCTCGTCTCTCTGGTCCGAGATTGATTTCGCAGTAATGGCCCAAAATGGAAACACTCCAGGAAAGAGAGTTAATATTGAATGAATTAGGGTTCTATGTATAATATTTCTCTTCAGAGTGCATTTTATCGAACATATCCATTTATTATGTTTTAGAAAAACTATCAAATATTCTCTTCTGTTAAAAAATTAATAACATATTTAAAAAAAATCATCAAAATGTATTTAATTCAATTTATTTTATAATAAACAATAATTTAATTTAGGGTAAATACAATTTAATAGCCAAACCTTTCATTTTAAACAATATAATAGCCAAACCTTTTTTATAACAAATTAATAACCAATCCGTTAACTTTCCGTCCATTTGACTGTTAGTTGACTATGACGTGTCAAAAATTAAGTGAGCTGGATGTTTTTTTCTTATGTGGCTATGATTGAAAGGGACCAACATGCCACATGGAATTTATATTATTTTTACTTAATTGTTTATTTATAAAATCAGAAGAAAAAAAAAGAAAATGGTAAAATCTTATTTGTTCTCTCTATATTCTAACCAGACAAACACCATCCACCCGATCGACTTTCCCTTCTCCGTCAAATCCCTCTTCGGCGAAGCCCGCCAAGACAGAACGAAGGTAAACCTCCCGCCGGCGCCTTCGACCACTGACACCCCGAAGTCGCCGCTCCCATCCTTATGTGAGCGTCGGAGAACTGGAGCGTAGCCCCGGTCGTGCGATTCCAGGCCAGAACTGTTGCGAAGGAGACGACGCCGCACCTACCCAACGCTAGCTAGCGACCGCCTCTGCATCACATTGGCCCAGTATCTTCTTGCAGCTCCTGCCGATCTGAAACACTTCAATTTTTTTATAAAAAAAAAAAGAAGAAACGCTTCAATTTTCTTCCTCCCGGCTCCCGACGAATCTCACCGGAGATTTGGTTTTGACTAGATCCATAAAAGTCAGCGGCTTGCACTGACCGATCTCGTGTGTGATTGGCCCTAATAACCTGTTATGGCTGAAATCGATCTTTGAAGAGGGAAGAGGAGAGACTGAGAGAGTACTAGGGCCCCACCCTCCAGTCGGTCCGTCACCGCCATCCCTTTCCCTGCGGAACCACCACCACCGCCGGCCTCATGAGGCACCAGGGCCCGTACTCTTCCACCGTCGATATCGATGGCGGCACTGAGGTTGAACATGGAGGCAGGATTCGGGATGATGGCGCTGATATTAATGGTGATTGGGAGCGGCGGAGGGTAGGGGAAAGCCCCAATTTCAGAACTTCCTCCAACTCTAATTTTTTCGCCGTAATCCAGGAAGCACAATCCAAGAGCTAAATTAAAATGGTGGAGGAGGGAATAATTTAGGGGTCATGAGAATTCTTGTTCTTAGATGGAGAAGGGGGAAGGGATAAAAGAGTAGGTATTTTAATGTTATTATATTTTTTAATAATAAAATTTATATATATCTATGTGGCAAGTGAAATTATTGACTTTCAGCCATGTCAACATGTATTGGCCACATCACAGTCAACTAACTGTTGACTGGACGGAAATTTGACAATTTGGCTATTAAATTGTTTTTGAAAAGGTTTGACTATTGTTTTGTTTAAAGGCAAAAGGTTTGGCTATTATATTGTACTAGCTTATAACTTGACCCTTTGGCAGGAATGCTCATATTTGATTATTTGTATTTTTATGTTACTTTTAAGTCTATTAACCCGTTTAATCTTATTGATAATCATTCGATCGAAGATGATACATAAAGAAATAATATATAGGTCGAACATTCGGAGAAATATCATAATCATTTAAGAATATAAAATATAAAAATGTATCATTGACCCCATTTTTATAATGCTAATTAAGTCCCTGTTAAAATGCTATTGGTTAGTTTTCTTTAACAGTCAAGAAATATAGAGTATAAAAGCTCACTGAAATTCTCACACAACCCATAGATAGTTTGAAACTAAATCTTAAACCTCACAATCCTATATAAAGGGTTCAATGCTCTCCTTTTAGAAACAATATGTCACTAATCAAAAAGAAATGAAGAGTCGTTGATTCAAGTCATCTATATACTAAAAACTCAGCTAAGAGGGGACCATCACAACTTGAGAGCAAACGAAAAAATCAAGGTTATCTCCAATATACGAATAGACTCGATCAAAGTAATAAGGCGCAAAATTAGACACTCCTTATCTATTAGTTCCAGTAGGTTGAATAAAGAAGCGACCTATTTCAAACAATCAATCAATGATTCCTCGTTTTAAGATAGAAATAAGTTATGACAGTTGCAAAAACCATAAACCTAAAGATCCAATAGCCACCACTCTCCGTTGTACAACCAAATTTCTATCTCAAGAGGCATATATTCAACCAAAAATTCAATTTCTAATCTTCCTTCTACAACTTCAATTATTGATGAACTCCATTCTATTCACCATGAATTGATATCGGAGTTGAAATCTTCCACTCGCCTAGCTTAAAATCCCCAACAATAAAACCGTAGTGCCAAGAGATACTGAAGATTGATTTTCAATGACAGACCTGTACTGGGAAGTGAAAGGCGCAAACTATTGCACGATGGATGAAATTTCGGAGGAAGTTAGAAAGAGAAAAGAACAAAGATAAAAAAACACAAAATTTAAATGGAAAAATGCAAGGATACAATAGTAGTTACATAATTAGTTTCTTCCATGTTGGCCAATTACCCATTTACCTTTAGCAAAAATTAAGGAGAGAGCGAGAATTTGAAATTGAGAAAATTACATGAAACTCTACTATGAAAATAGAAGTATCAAGCTCGATAAAAATACATACGATAGACTTACTGAGCTTGCTAATTATGATGAAAAAGTCCTCTGATTTTCAGATATTAACTTTGTCTATTTTTTGTATAAAAATGGATGCATTAAATTTGTTTAGTATAACTGGTTGTGATTGTTATCTTTGTTTGAAGAGACCCGGGTTCAAATCTTGATATTGCTATTTTTATATGAAATAAATAATAAATGTTTAAAGACAAAAATGACCTTCCTACTTTCACTCTCGTTGCAGGAAATTTGAAATAGAGAAAAATACACAAAACTCTACCATATATTAATGGAGGTTTACCCTTTAATTTATATTATTTTTAAATAATATAAATTAATAATTTGAAATTCTTAAAAACGTAATAAAGATAATCTTAAATTTCCAAAATAATTCATAGACTCTAAATCAATTTTTTTCTTATGTTATAAAATTAATTCTATTTAAAAGTCGAGCTTGTTGAAATATTTTCACCCTTAAAAACTTTTAAAATAGAAAAAATGCATTTCTAAAACAGTAAAACTCCAACCAAATATAGACGAAATTGTTGAAAATCTAGACAGATATTCCCTTTCAAAAAGATGGAAAGGCGGGTCAAACAAGAGTCTCTTTTGTTAGGAAGTCTTTACATATCATGATCACGAAATCTTTAGGCAGATGGACAATATTAGCCTAGGCGACCCATGTCCATGTCCAACGATTGAGAAGAAAATCATTGCCAATAATAATTTAATGATTGATCAATGCTATTGCAGAAAGCCAGAAGCAACAGCTCAGCTAAAACAGAACAAATTGACTCTCGCGAGAAGAAGGAATGAATAAAACGAGCGGTTGTCTTTCTTTCTCGCATTCTTCTTCTTCTTCTCTACTCGTCTCTCTCAGCCCCACTAAATGCGAACAAAAAGATCTCTGCTTTTTCGACCTCCAGACTTTTCTTCCACAACAGGAAAAAAGAAGAATTTTTTAATAAAAAACCAACCAAAAATTCGATAGAGATAGAGGTCAGAGAGAGAGGGGGAAGTGGGAACACTCGCATTGATTCCGCCCGCCTGGCCGAAGAAGTCGCCGACTATATAAACTGAAGTGATAAGCTCTGAATTAAACTCAAGCTGGCTTTCTCTCACAGTTTACCAGTGGGAGACGCCGAGGAGGCCTTTTCTCTATTGCCCCAACTACAAGCCACATTTCTGATCATGGACGGAAATGGCGACGCCGGCGGAGGGGAATTTTCCGGGCCGGCGAGGAAAGTTCACGACGAGGAAAACTTAGCTGTTGCGATCCCGGAGACCGCTCATCAGATTAGCAGCGGTGTGAATTCCTTTTTCTAGTTCAATTTTTATTGATCCCCTTTTTGTTCGGCTATTTTTGGCATCTTGTGGCTGCTGACAGGATCAGCAGTGTGCGGTTGTCGAGTTTTCATAGGATAGTATTTCAGCTGACTCTTGTTCGTGTACTTTTTGAGACCCTTTTTCCCGAAAACAAATTATTGCTTTTGCGTTGGAAAAAGAAAGATAAAAAGGGATTTTTGTTTGAAGGTGGGATTCAAGTTTGATATGGAACACTTTTCTGTCACGCCATTTGTTACTTTTGAGTTTTGAGGTGAAAAGTGAAGCTTTTCTTGATAATTTCTCATTTGAATCTCTTTGGAAGCTTGTTCTGTGTTAAGGAAAGGAATTTCTGGAAATCGGAGTGACAAAAGATTGAGTCTTTTATCTCTAATTTGGGGTTTTGGTGAGTAGGAGAGGACTGGTTTTTGGTTTAGACTTACAGTGATGCTGATAACTTGAATTTGATTTTGGGCAGACTCATGGTTCCAAGTGGGATTTGTTCTTACAACTGGGATCAACAGTGCCTATGTATTAGGCTATTCAGGGACCATAATGGTTCCTTTGGGGTGGGTTTGATTCTGGCCACTGCCATCTCATTGTATGCAAACTCTCTGGTGGCCAAGCTACATGAGTTTGGAGGCAAAAGACATATCAGATACAGAGATTTAGCTGGATTCATATATGGTATGTGAAATGAAATCTGTTACCTTGTAGCTTCTGTTGCAGCATTACTTCAATTAGTTCAAATGTTTTCTCTTGTCCTCTATGTCTGCTGCAGGTAAGAGAGCTTACTCTGTGACATGGGGTCTGCAGTATGTGAATCTTTTCATGATCAACACTGGCTATATCATCTTGGCTGGTCAGGCTCTCAAGGTGAGCCGATCGAGTTGTCTCTCTTGCTTGCAGCTTTTTCTTTATATATATGCTGTGTGTCTATGGCATCAATTTTGGATTATTCTTTGTGTTTCTGACTGAATGTTTCTAACTACAGGCTGCCTATGTGCTTTTCGATGAAGACGGTCCAATGAAGCTTCCCTACTTCATAGCCATTGCAGGGGTTGTGTGTGGCTTGTTTGCCATTTCAACTCCTCATTTATCAGCACTGAGAGTTTGGCTGGGAGTCTCAACAGTCCTTAGCCTGATATACATCATTGTTGCCTTTGTGCTCTCCATTAAAGATGGTACCTTTTTCATGTTCTCTGAACCACTTTTGCTGTTTAGTGAATGCACTTGTTTAAGGTCAATAATGCTTCCTCTAGTTCTTTGTATTCTGCAACTTTCGATGCTGATTTCAGGGGTCAATACACCAGCCAGGGACTACAGCATCCCGGGGACTACAACGAGCAAGATCTTCACTACAATTGGAGCATCTGCCAATCTCGTCTTTGCATTCAATACAGGAATGCTTCCAGAGATACAGGTACTTGAGGCGGGATTTACAAACTCTGCAGCTTTGTGTGAAACTTGAAAAAGAATTCCCTTACAGAAGTTTGTTTGAACTCAATTTGCAAAACAGGCAACAATAAAGCAGCCAGTAGTGAACAACATGATGAAAGCACTCTACTTCCAGTTCACGGCAGGAGTTTTACCAATGTATGCTGTCACTTTCATCGGCTACTGGGCATACGGGTCATCCACATCAACCTATTTGCTCAGCAGCGTCAATGGTCCAGTTTGGGTGAAGGCAATGGCCAACATTGCTGCTTTCTTTCAGTCGGTCATCGCTCTACATATATTCGCGAGTCCAATGTACGAGTACTTGGACACCAAGTACGGGATCAAGGGGAGTCGATTCGCCATTCGAAACTTGTCATTCAGGCTAGGAGTGAGAGGCGGATACCTCACCCTCAACACATTGGTTTCAGCACTTCTGCCATTCTTGGGAGATTTCATGAGCCTCACAGGGGCAATCAGCACCTTCCCCCTAACATTCATTCTGGCAAACCACATGTACCTAGTAGCGAAGAGGAGCAAATTGAGTTCCTTCCAAAAGCTCTGGCACTGGCTCAATGTGATCTTCTTCGGGTTCATTTCCTTTGCAGCGCTCGTCGCTGCTCTAAGGCTTATAGCTGTAGATTCCAAAACTTACCATGTTTTTGCTGACCTGTGATTTAAGATTGGGCAATTTTAGGTGCTGGGTAATACCATTAAGTCTTTGAATGTGAGGATTCCTCTGATGTAGAATGGTAGTAGGGAAATTAGAATCCTTTACTGTCTATTGTGTAGTTTAGGTGAGCATTTGGTTTGTGCCCATGATTTAGTTTATACCATAAGTAACTGTTGTTTTTTACTGAAAGAGGCTTTCATTAATGTGATCATATAAGCATATTATTCATCGAATTCGTAGAGATGGGTAATGTACGCCCTGACACCACACAAGATAGGATAGCCTAGCCGAATCCCATATGGCTCATTTATTCATTTAACTTTTGGGTTAATATCTTATTATGGCCCGAACTATGACCATATCATGGGTAAAATACCTCGGGTACCACTTATCTTTCAGAATAAGAGTAGGCATACCACTTATATTAGAATAGGGCGTCGGGTACCACTATTGTCAAAGAATTGTGCATCCGTCCGTTTTTCCGTCCCACTACTAACGGCAATAATAAAAAAAATATTTTCGCCACATCAGCGCTGACTGTGTGCGGCCATATGTGCTGAGTCACTTTTGGAGGGAAACTTGGCGCCAAAAATCACCATTCCTTCCCTCTTAACTCCATAAAAGAAGCTCTTCTTTTGTCTGGCCGTTCTCCACCCCTGTAAACTCTAAAAACAGAGTCTTCTTCTCCTTCTCTTTTAATATTTCATTCTTTTCATTTGCTTCATCTTTTTCATTTCATTTTGCTTCTCTCATACTCATTGGATTACTATTAAGGCGCATGGCAACCCCTATTTTTTGATGTGGTGAGGCGGCAGTCCTTCGTACCTCTTGGACCGATGGCAATCCGGGTCGTCGATTTTACGGCTGCAACAATTATGGGGTAAGTGAAGTTTAATGTAATGATTTTCGGTTAATAATCAAACGCACAAAGCTTATATCTTTCATAGCTAATTTTTTGTTTGTTTGGTTGTTTTCGATTTATATATAGACTTCGGGAGCATGTAACTTTTTTCGTTGGGTGGATCCGATATTAGATGAACCCATGAAGCAAGCTATTCGTGGTTTACACAGGCGGATCGTGGCATTAGAGAGGAGGAACGATCAGCCCTCTATTTTCGTTGGAAGGATTAAGCTCATATCAATAATGTTGGGACTTTTTGTTATTGTTTACATAATGATGAACGTGTAATATTTTGGAGCTCATGGTAATGTATTGTCATAGGTTTGAATGACTACTATCAAAGTGGTGTAATGTAGTATTGTAGCATGTATGATCAAGTACTTTATGTTGTATGCTTGTGTTTACAGTAGGAAAAACAGCAACCATTTCATTGCCTCAACAAGTTCACAAACGGTTTCTGCAAAAGATCGATCAAAAGCTACCTGATATGCTAGCTTATACATGTTTACACATACGATTTCTGCAAATGATCAATCAAAAGCTCCTGAAATGCTAGCCATTACATGTTTGCTGAAACGGTTTCTCAAAAGATCGATCAAAAGCTAGCTATTACATGTTTACTGAAACTGTTTCTGCAAAAGATCGATCAAAAGCTCCTGAAATGCTAGCTATTACATGTTTACTGAAACTGTTTCTGCAAAAGATCGATCAAAAGTTTCCTTAAATGCTAGCTTAAACTGAACTTGTTGGTACTTCTTCAAACATCTTCTCCTCGTCAAGTTGCACCTGCATGAACCTGTAATAGGAATTTGGTTTTGTCAATAATATACTTCGTTTGTAGGTTCTAACTACTTTTTTTTAAAAGGTTAATACATTATTTTGGCCCGAACTATGACCATATAATCAACTTTGGCACGTGGTTTCAGAAATTAATATCCTGGCCTCAACTATGCAGCATATAGACTCAATTGGCCCGACACATGGTTTGACCGTCAATTTGGACGGTCAACACGCCATGTCATTGCCTTGTCAGCCTAAAAATCATTAAAAAATTCAAATTCAAATTACTCTCCTAATTTCTATTATTTGTCATTTTGAAATTAACAAAAAAGTAAAATTTATAACATATAAAATAAAATATATATTTTATTTTTTGGGATATTTGAAAATGATAAATTTTATAAATTAACCAAAAATTATCAAACTAAATATTACAAATTTAAAAAATATTATATATATATATATATATATATTATTTTTTTGTATATTTTTAAAAATATATAATAATTTGATAATTTTTGGTTAATTTATAAAATTTATCATTTTCAAATTACCCAAAAAATAAAAAATAAAATTTATTTATGTTTTTTATAATTTATTTTTGGTTAATTTGATAATAAATAATTAAAATTACAAAAATTATAATTTGAAATTTTTAATGATTTTTAGGCTGGCGAAGCAATGACATGGCGTGTTGACTAACGGTCAATGGTGTTGACCATTCAAATTGACGGTCAAACCCTGTGTTGGACCAATTGAGTCTATATGTTACATGGTTGAGGCCATGATGTTAATTTTTAAAACCACGGGACAAAGTTAATTATAAGGTCATAGTTTAGACCAAAATAAGATGTTAACTCTTAATTTTTTTCAAGAATATAGTCGTCGTCATCTTTTTTTCACCTTGTGCTCAACTATGCTCTGGAAAGGTTTCAAAATCAGTTATTGTGGCCGGGTGCAGGTGATGTTTTCCTTCATTAGAGGAGGTGGGATTTGGTCAAAACTACCATAAACTTGGGAGAGTTGGGAGTAAATTGATCTTGATTTGCAATTATGAGTGAGACTCTCTTTTATTATTGATCAATGTGTAATATTCCAAATTCTCTTTACTAATGGAATCAAAATGATTTATTGATCAGAAGATTCTTTCAATTGGCTAGAATCCTTTTCTTGAACAAAACTAGATTATATATGGGATGATGATGGATTTTTATCTTAATGATTTTATCAGAATTCATGATTTTGAATCCTTCCATTCGCTTTGAAATATTGTCCTCGTATTTTATCATACTAGCAAAATCCCGCTCGCTATCGCTTCGCGTATCTGAAAAATAAATATTTTAAAGAGTAATAGTTTTAATGTTGACCCAAAAATGAAAGTAGTTTTATTTCATTATTTTCATAGGTTTGTTATTTGCAATAGCATATAGTCGATGAACTTGCATAAGGTAGAAGGATCGTCGAATAGATTATTTATGTTTAAACTTCTTTCATGACGCTATTGTTTCAATTTGTATGGCTAGTGGTTGATCCTGTTGTAATTTTTGTAGAATGAAAGCAAATTCTCTAGATATTTCCAAGAAGTATTAAAAAAACTGTTGAGTGTTCAGCTGAAAAACTATTAGAATTACTTTCTAATATAAAAGAACATGTAAAATGATTAAAAATATTTCTAACACAAAATATACAAATTCTTAAAATAAAAAATTATTTAAAATGAATCGCGTTAGATTTATTTCATATTAAACAATAAAATTTTTTAAAATTATTTTTTATAATGATATAAATAAAAAAATAGGTTTTCTAGAAAAAGAATAATATATGGTATGACAATTTTGTATTTTCAAATTGGAGCTTCTGCTTTCAAGTTATGAAAAACTTCAGCCTTTTAAAAAGCGGAACTTTAGAGGAGTTTGGCTTGCCTCACCTTTTGAAACATAAAACTTCTAAAATTCGGGCAAAATATAGTCGTACTCTTTTGGCTTTTTTTGTGTTTGAGGTTATCGTGGTTCTCTTTTATGGAATTTTGGGACTGATGGGAGGTTTGAGGAGATTCAACTCGCATTGGTCGGGTCAAATTAGGTTGAATGCCCATGGATTTGGGTTCAATTGTCTTTCTCAAACAAAAGGAAAAGGCGAAATGAAAAACACTAAAGGTGAAACTCGTTCCTGAGTCAAAAGTGGTCAACACCAGGTGCAACTCGCTTTGACCTGGTTGACCGTGTTTTAAGCAAATTCACACCTAACACAACCCGCCAATTACAAAAACAGATAAAACTCGCTCCCACCGAAAACTTGTAAACACCAGGTTCAAGTTACTTTGGTCGGGTCGAATTAGGTTGGATACTCATGCATTTGGACTCAATTGTCATTCTCAACCAAAACGAAAAAGATAAAAAAAAAATACTAAAGTGGATAAAACTCAGTCTCGACCCTATACTCTCAACACTGCATTCAACTCGCTTTTGTCGGGTCGAATTAGGTTGAATACTCATGCATTTGGACTCAATTGTCATTCTCAACCAAAACGAAAAAGATTTAAAAAGAAATTCTAAAGTGGATAAAAATCAGTTCCGACCCTAAACTCTAAACACTACATTCAACTCACTTTGACCGGGTCGACCCAGTTTTAACAAATTCACAATTTACCCAACATGTCAATTACAAAAGCGGGTAAAACTCGCTCTCGATGCAAAACTCGTCAACAATGGGTCAGAGTTCAATTGTCATTCTCAACGAACCAGAAAATGAGAAATAAAAAAATATTAAAGCATACAAAACTCGCTTTCGATCTAAAACTGGTCAACAACGTGTTCAACTAGCTTTGACCAATTTTTTAACAAATTAACACTTGGTTCTACTTGCCAACTGCCAAAGCGGATACAACTCTCTCACACTACGACACTCGTTAATACCTTAGATTCGGGTTCAAAAATTAATTAATGTTTGGGTTCAATTGTGATGATGGTCAACAAAAAGGAAAAGGAGAAAAGAAAAAACACTAAAGAGGATGAAACTCGATCTCGATACAAAACTCGTGGTTGCGGTCGTGAGCCACTAATGAATAGTAACTCACTTGGTTCTACCTGCCAACTGCAAAAGCGGATAAAACTCTCTCACACTACGACACTCGTTAATACCTTAGATTCGGATTCAATTGTCTTCTCAACCAAAAGAAAAAAAAGAGAAATTCATAAATTAATTAATGTTTGGGTTCAATTGTGATGATGTTCAACAAAAAGGAAAAGTAGAAAAGAAACAACACTAAAGAGGATGAAACTCGGTCCCGATATAAAACTCGTGGTTGCGGTCGCGAGCCACTAATGAATAGTAACTCACTTGGTTCTACCTGCCAACTGCAAAAGCGGATAAAACTCTCTCACACTACGACACTCGTTAATACCTTAGATTCGGGTTCAATTGTCTTCCCAACCAAAAGAAAAAAAAAAGAGAAATTCATAAATTAATTAATGTTTGGGTTCAATTGTGATGAGTGTGAGAGCCACTAATGTTTGGAACTTGCCAACTTGCACTTGGAGAAGTGTGAGAGCCACTAATGAATAGTAACTCACAACCTAGGCTTTTATATATCAATAAGGCAAAATACAGCTGTATATCCACAACTATCACGTTCGTGACAAATATATCCAGAACTATCGAAATACACGAAATATCCAAAAATTGAAAGGTTGTGTGACAAATCTATCCACTTTCGTCTGAAACTATAATGGTGTTAGTGACGCCGCCAGATCTGTTAGCAATACACTGATTAGGACATCAATTCAGCGCACACATCATCGACAAGTCAGCACCCAAGTGACACGTCATATTTACTTATAAAGATTTACTGATAAAAAATAAATGAAAAATAAAAAATTGCTTCTCTACGGCAAACCCTTCCCCTTCCTCCCACCTCCGCCCCTCGTCTCTCTTCCACCGCCATTCCATCCACCCCCTCAACTTCCTCCCACCTCTGCCCCTCCTCCCTCTTCAAGGACCATTCCACCCACCTCCTCAACTTCCTCCCACCTTCGCCCCTCCTCCCTCTTCCACCGCCATTCACCCCCCGGTGCACTCCGCCATCGATTCATCTATGCCAACTCCCACTGCATCCAAAGAAGGAAAAAAAATTGTAAGCGCTGCGCCATCGATGCATTTGCCGTTGCTGGGTCGCCGTCCAGCCATCGAAGCTCGCACGCATCTCCGTACAGCCAAATCTCTTGCACACGCCGTTGTCGCAGCTACCGCTGCATATTGCCGCCGTATTCCCTGTCTCACCATCGACGGCCAGCCATCGAAACTCGTCGATTCAAAGACGTCTCCCCTGCTCCCTGGTTCGTGTGAATTATGGATTTACAATCGCCACTGTCTTGCGACGAGATCTATTGATTTCACTACAAGAATAAAAAATGGCAGTTGAGCGACGAGAGAAGCTACGACCTTGGGAACTGGACTTGCATCGGTGACCGACGGTGGGAAACGAATAAGAGGAAACAAATGAGAGAATGAGATGGGAGCACTGTAACCTTCAGCGGCGATGAGGGTGGGAGGAGGGATGGAGATAGCATAACAACACTCCTATTGTTGTTACGGTACCAACATGACAGAAAGGTAAATTAACATTAAAATTACCAAATTGAAAAACCTAATTTTCTCCGTCCCATCCCATTCAGATCTCTTTCGATCTTCTTCCTTTCATCCATCGACGAATCTGATGGAAGGCTCCCTGAAACATATGCGGCAGCTGTGCGCCGGGAGAGCATCTTCGACGGCTTGCCTTCCGACCACCGCGCAGTGGCGACGCTTCTCCTCTGCCATGCTTCTTCCTCCGCCGCCTCTGCTTCTTCACCACACACAACTACGAAATCATCATTGTCATCAGCTCCATTGTTCGTCGTCCAGCCTGGAGCAAGAGCTAGCGGTTTCACTGATCGTCAGATTTTCGGCGGGATAGGTTAGAGGATCTTCAACGGGGAAGAAGTAATATGGGCTGGCTCCATCAGTTCTCCTTCTTCAGCCTCAGATGCAGAGTTTTTTTGCACCAATCTCCCTCTGTCATTGCTACCCTTCAGCTCCTAAATCGACTCTCTCCTCTCGTTGGCGGCTTCCGATTTTTCTCCGGAAACCCATCAGAAAATGGAAGAAGCAAGTAGAAATCCGAACGTACACAATAATGGATGGGGGATTTCGTCCATCACTGTTTTACAGATTTTTATCGTCGCGATATGTAATATTTTGGCATCGGGGATCGATCAGTTGGTTGGTTTTCCTTCTTCTTCTTTTTTTCACCCGTTGAAGTGAAGCAAAACGTTGTTTTGTAAAGTAACTAAGCTGGGGATTGCGTGTGGAATCTGCTAGGCTACCACTTATGCTATTACTACGGCTTATTGTGGTAAAAGAGCCAATGATATGTTAAGTGAGATTGAGTAGGGTGGCTCTTGTTGTTGCTGCTGCTTGTTACCTTGTTTATTTTGGTTTTCGTTCCTTATTTGTTGGGTTTCCTTGTCTAACTGTATCTCTTTCGCTGGATTCTTTTCAGCTTTACTTTTACAGATTCTTGGCTCCACTGTTGTTCTTGTACCAAACTCGAATTGCTATTCTCTTGACAATTCTAGTCGCCTTGTGGACTTTGTATCCTTATCCAATGCTTGATATGTCCTCTGAATATATACAGGTCATCCAAGGTTGGGACCTCTTGTTTTTTCTGTCATCAAACTTGTGTATTAAGCCTGCCTCTAGTAGTGAATAATCCCATAAAAAGCACACCAAAAACCTCTTAATGCAAACCACAAATACGATAAAGCAAACCACAAAACAAACCAGAAACGTCCTAATGCAGACAAAAAATATATTAAAACAAACCAGAAACCTCACAAAGCAAACCACATAATTTTCAAAAACACATAAGAAACCTCATAATGCAAACCACAAACACGGTAAAGCAAACCACAATAAAGCAAACAAAAAACGTCCTAATGCAGACCACAAATATATTAAAACAAACCAGAAACCTCGCAAAGGAAACCACAAAAGTTTCGAAAGCACCCCAAAAACTTCTTAATACAAACCAGAAACCTCTTAATACAAACCACAAGTCTCCTAAAACATGCTAGAAACCTCACAAAGCAAACCACAAAATATGTCATAAGCACGCCAGAAATCTCCTAATGCAAACCACAAACACAGTAAATCAAACCACAAACACTGTAACCTTCAGCGGCGATGAGGGTGGGAGGAGGGCAACGAGAGAGGGAGGTTGGGAGGGATAAGATTTTTTATTTTTGTTAATCCACATAGATTGGTGGGGACAAAACATAGCCAACTCAGCTCATTCCGTCAGTACAATCAGACTGTTAATTGACATCGTCAGAATATTGGACGGAAATGAACATTTCGTGTATTTCGATAGTTGTCGATATATTTGTCACAAACCTGATAATTGTGGATATATATATATATATATATATATATATGTATTTGCTTATCAATAATCCCCAATCTACGGACTACTATCGTGCTTCCTTTTCCCAAAATACTGTCGTTTGTATCGGATCCCTTGTAAATTGTAATCCACATACGCGAGTCTATTAAACCAAAGAGCAATAAGTTGTATCTGCATTCCGAATGGGCCGAGAATGAGTGCTCGATTGAGGCCCATGGATATTTCGGGAGATAATAATCTAATGCATTGTCGGGCTGAAACAACTGGGCTTTCTTTTGATGGGCCTAATGGTTAGGAGTTAGGACGGAGGTCTGACCCGCGTTCTCTCTTTAAATCAAGTAAGACTCTGGTTAGGGTTTTAGGAAGCCTTCTCCCGCAGCATAGCTCGTCACTTCAGCCACCTCTGCAACAACCGGGAAAAGGGAGAAGCTCCGCCTCCAACCCACGAAAATGGTGAAAGGTCGCGAAGGAGAGCGCGTCAGGTATTGGGCTTCCCGTTCTTCCCTCTGTTACTTCAAGATCCTTTTCCGATAGATATCTCCAATTCCGGTTGCGATCTCAGACCGCACTGTAAACTGTTTTCTCCAGCTCGGAGTTTAACGTAGTTCGTTAACGGAGAGAGTGGTGAATCGAAGCTAATTTTTTCTTATTTGAACGCGTTGCTTCTTTGCAGACTCTACGTCCGAGGAACTATCCTAGGGTACAAGAGGTAAGGAGACTTGTTCCTTGATTGATTCTCCTATTTCTCTATCGCTGCCCTGTTAAATGTCAGGAAATGGGTTTCTAAAGAAAGGTCTTACAGATCTTCGATATCTTGTATGATGAATTTGATTACCTAGTGTAGGTTTCAGTAATGGTGGAAATCTTTCTAGGGTTTATTTTGCTTGTGTCGAGAGATTGAGTTTTGATTTTGTTTGTGATAATTAGGTCCAAGGCAAACCAGTACCCCAACACTTCTCTGATTCAGATTGAGGGAGTGAATACCAAGGAAGAGGTAGCATGGTATGCGGGAAAGCGCTTGGCTTATATCTACAAGGCTAAGGTGAAGAAGGATGGCTCGCACTATCGCTGCATCTGGGGCAAGGTATCAAGGCCTCATGGAAACAGTGGTGTCATTAGAGCAAAGTTCACGTCCAACCTCCCTCCCAAGTCCATGGTACATCAAGTGCTACATTTTTCAGTGTTTCGAGTTTCCATGTTTGCTGTGTTTTTATGGCTTACCGAAGTTTTGGCTAATTTTGCAGGGAGACAGAGTAAGAGTCTTCATGTACCCCAGCAATATCTAAGGTACATTCAATTGTCAATGTCGGGATTAAGTTGTTTAGTATAATGTGGAATTCAGATATGTAACTGTGTCGTCTGAATTGTTATTTCAAGAGTAACTCTGCTATCAACTGTGTGGCTGTGTTTGGTGAAGTGGTTGTCTCACTGAGTCGCAGTTGTCAATACTGTAATTGTTTTAACTTGCCTTGGAAATTGCTGCTTCAGTTGCACTTGGATGCATACCTGATTTCCTTGTACCTTGTTGTCTGAAGTCTTTCTTTTTGCTGTTCCTCAGGTTTTGAAGAAGTTTGCTTGTCTCAGAGGAAACTGCTGTGTACTTGGGTTCTTCGATCTAAGTTGAGCTTTGATTTGTCTTGTGCCTTTCTCTTTTTGTTAGAGACAGTTTTGTTCTGTTTAGCATGGTGGATATACGTTGTACACCATTCCCATCAATTCCAGTTTCAGTAAATCCCCAATCAGATGTTCTTGTTTGAATGCTCGAGTAATCAAATCCTCCTTTGAACTCTGTTTATTTATATGTTATTATTGTAAATTCTTTGTTTCGTTCGTCTGATTTACAACAATCCTGTAGCTATTATTGTGCTCATGTCATGGTGGCCTTGAGCTGGATAATCTACAGATTGACATGACTAGGCTCATAGCTAAACGCGTTTCTGCTCCAGATTCCGATTCCTAGGATCGAATTAGTTTGTAGGTTTCCCTGGGTTCTATCTTGCATCTCATTGTGGCTTGACCCTGAAGTATGATCTTACCATAAGAAGCTCGAGAAGTAATTCACGGCCTGTACCACGATGATTGAGAAATCATCGTTGTTTGGATTATACTCGTCGTTTGGTTCTGTATTACATGAGAGTTACAGGTGCAAATTGAAGGTTGAGAATCTGTACATTGAACTGTAAAACAGAATTGTCATCGCCCATAGGTAGTTGTTATGACGAATGCGTTGAAAAGTATATTTGCTTTCAGTTCAATGCCGCCATTTGAATGTAATCAAGATAGGCACTTTGATTCATTTCCAAATGTCGCCTGACGTGATCCGGCTGCTGCTCCCTTCCTGCTCTCGATAACATTCATGTATTTGACGGTTTCCATTCTTGAAGAATGGTTATATTGTTTGATTACATTTCATGCTGCAACGTGGAGTGCATAATACCGTTTCTGGGCAAACCCTTGCTTCATTACAGAACTGATTCTTGACTGTTTCTTGTTTGCCACTTGGTGCACTCTCATCTCATTCATAACATGACAGCAGCTATTGACATTTGACGCTTTTGCACCACTTGTAGAATCGTTCTTGAATTTATTAATAAAAGATTCAAGGCAGTGGGTGTTTGTGGTCGTTTGAAAATGGGCTACTTACTTGGGCCCACCTCTTTATTTGGGCCTTCGGGCTCAGATTGATCGGCATCGTACGGGCTTAAGGATTTCTTTATTATCTTTTGTTTAGGCTAAATTACACGTTTGGTCACTCAAATTACATAAATCTTTCACGCTTGCCACCCGAATTACTTTTCTTTCTTATTAGCCACCAACTTTACTATTTGTTTCATCATTAGTCACCGACCGTTAGAATCCGTTAACGCCGTCAAGTTTTTGATGACGTGGCAAACGGATGTGTTGACTGGACCATTAACTTAATTATATTTCAATTAAATAATAATAAAAAGACAAAAAGAGGCAGAGGAGTGGCTCCTTCCCCTCCCTAATCTTCTTCGCCTCTCCATCTTCACCCAAAACAACAGAGCATCAACTCCTCCTCCATATCAAACAAAGCTAAGAAGATCCGAGGTGTGAAAAAGGTAGGGGTGAAACCAATGCTTCCTCCCTCTATGATTCTTCTTTCCAAAGCTACATCACCTACGACAACCGCCATTCGATTCGTCGCCATTCAATTTGCTCTTCTCCTGCCTCCTCCAATTCGTCCGCCCGACCAATTTGGCCTTGGTCACGTCCAACCCCAGCCAGTACGCGCTAGTCTGTGAGCAGAACCCGATGATGTCGGAATTAGAGAGAGGAGCTTCGGCGGTTTCGAAGGCGTCGTGGATATTCTGCTCGTCGCAATTGAGGATGAGGAGAGAGCCGGGGGCGACGGCGACAATAGGAAGAGGAAGCTCTGATCGGCGCATTGGATCTCTGTCAAATTCGGCTAACGATGTGCACACGGAGGTTGCCGTCGCGCTTCCAGATCTTGGATTTATCAGAAAGCATGATACAGCCGACGAAGAGGATGACGGAGCTCTCGAAGTCGAAGGCGGAGTGCCGCCACCAGGCGAGGGAGCCTCCAGTGCCATTTCGCCCAGGCCGAGTGTAGAAATCTATATAGACTGATTTCTATTGTACAGATAGTTTCTCTTTTGGTTTGATTACAAGAGAATCATGTTACATTTATACATGATCTGTAAAGGGAAATGAAAAGAAAGAATTGAAGATGGCAGCTAGCACATGGACACAAAAATAAGGAGATGGGGAGAATTAAAGAGGAAGATGAGTGTGCTCTGTTCCGTTGTTCTTGGTGAAGATGGGAAGGCGAAGAAGATGAGGGAGGGGAAGGGGTCACTCCTCTGCCTCTTTTTGTCTTTATTTTAATTTTTTAATTGAAATATAATTAAGTTAACGGTTTAGTCAGCACTTTCGTTTGCCACGTCATCAAAAACTTGACGCTGTTAACGGACTCTAACGGAGACTAACGGCTAGTGACTAATGATGAAACAAATCTTAAAGTTAGTGGCTAATAAGAAAGAAAAGTAATTCGGATGGCAAACGTGAAATATTTAGTTTGAGTGACCAAATATGTAATTTAGCCCTTTTGTTTATGATTTGGGATGTAGGGTCAAGAAATTTCAACAACTACAAATCTACACTATATTATACATTACAATTAGAAAGGCCCACACATACATACACCAAATGCAGAAATAAACACCTTGATTGGGTATGCTTTCAGTTAATGCTCCAACTTCAACGATGCGATTCCTTTTCCCCAATTCCGGAAATAAGTTGGGGTTCTTATAACAAACTTTTCACATTATTCATTAGCATTTAATTTGGTATATCTCCAAATTTCCTTTTCATTTATTTAAGCTATAAGGTTTTTATCTATAATCAACGAATTTTTATATTTATTTATGCCCTTGAAAGCACAACCAAGTTGAATCTTGATAAATACCAATTCGCATTTGACTCAAATCAAAATAACATCGTCCTTTTGAAGACATCCCAGAAAATTTGTATAATAGGCTAAAATTCAGTTGATGTTGATGTATTGTATAGAATTTCTCATAATTTACACAACTAGATTCCAATCGAAATGAATATAAAGGACCTAAAGAGTAAAAAAAAAATTCCAATTCGCATTTAGCACCCTAAAGAAACCAGTACACAACCAATTACCCCAATTGATTAATTAATTAAAATAAATAAATCCCCCACGTTAACCTGCAGAGGTTATAAACCTACAGAAAAAGAAAGAAACAGAAACCGGAGGAAATACGCCCCACGTTAACCAAAATTCTTCCCCCTTCTTCAACGCGCTTTAGCACCACCGCCACCTCATTTACCTCCGCCGCCGCCGCCGAATTCCCTCCCTCTTAAATCCCAAAAATCCCCCCCTCTTCCTTCTCCGTCGCACGTCCCTTCCATTTGACCAATTTCTCCTTCTTTCCCACTACCCTTCTCTCCTTCTCTCTCTCCGTCACCTATCCCTCTCCGCCCGTCGAATTTCCCTTCTCCTTTTGCTCGTTTTTGTTTCCACCCCCTTTTCCTCCATTGTTATGACACAGATCCATGGCGCGTCAGGAATCATAGCAATCTAGGGAACTTTCACGCCACTGAAAACATCCCTTCTTTGCAGGCTAATCCGGGCGAAGAAGGGAAAAACCCAATCCCCCAACCCCACGGCTCTGGATTCACTCAGATCTCCATAGGTGGAAGCTTGAAGCGAGATGGAGAAGTCGGTGAAGGGGAACATTACGGTGCCGGCGACCACGCTGCTGTTCACGATCGGCCTGGTCGCCTGCTGGTACTCTTCCAACATCGGGGTCCTGCTGATGAACAAGTTCTTGCTCAGCATTTACGAGTTCAAGTTCCCAATCTTCCTCACCATGTGCCACATGACGGCTTGCAGTCTCTTCAGCTACATCTCCATTGTTTGGATGAAGGTCGTCCCCTTGCAGACCATTCGATCCCGCACCCAATTCTTCAAGATCTCAGCTTTGAGCTTGGTCTTCTGCGTGTCGGTGGTGTTTGGTAACATCTCCCTCCGCTTCCTTCCAGTGTCGTTTAATCAGGCTGTCGGCGCCACTACCCCGTTCTTTACCGCCGTATTTGCTTATGTGATGACGTTCAAGAGGGAGACTTGGCTCACTTACCTGACTTTGGTTCCTGTGGTTACTGGAGTCATCATTGCCACTGGGGTAAGGCCCGATTTCTCTCAATTTTCCAGTATGAGGTTAGATTTTATCTGGCTGAGTTTCTGCAATGGATTTTGGTGTTCTAATCATTTGATTGCTGAACGGGGGGTTAAAATTGGACTCTGTCAGTGAATTTCTTTTGAACCAGCCCTTTTCTCTGACAAATGGCTATGCGTTCATCATTGCTTCTTAAATGATTGCTTTTTGAATGTTGATTCTGGAGATGACAAATGCTCAACAGCTCTGCAGGCTACCCAATTGAATCGTTCAACTGGACTGCTTTTCTCTGTTATTTACATGTAGATGGAGTTTCTAGCATCTGGGTTTGTTCTGATCTATGTCGTTTTTGTGCCTATTGCAATAGGGTGAACCAAGCTTCCATCTCTTTGGGTTTATAATGTGCATTGCTGCTACAGCAGCAAGAGCTCTTAAGTCAGTCCTCCAGGGTATATTGCTTTCTTCTGAGGGGTAAGGTTTTCTTGTGGCACAAGTACTTTCGAAATGATTTGGATATTGGATATTGGAAAATGGAAAGTTTGAAAGTAGGATTATATACTGAAAAATGGTTCTGTTATTTA
The DNA here is from genome assembly GCA_964030455.1 of Linum trigynum. Taxonomy (NCBI): domain Eukaryota; kingdom Viridiplantae; phylum Streptophyta; class Magnoliopsida; order Malpighiales; family Linaceae; genus Linum; species Linum trigynum. The sequence continues at coordinate 8,040,071 of OZ034818.1, forward strand.
TGTCTCTAGGGAGAAGCTGAATTCTATGAATCTGCTCCTATATATGGCTCCAATTGCTGTTGTGTTCTTGCTGCCTGCAACCCTGACAATGGAAGGGAATGTGGTTGGTATTACTCTGGCTCTCGCAAGAGATGATCCCAAGTTCATGTGGCTGCTATTCTCCAACTCCGTATTAGCCTTCTTTGTGAATTTGACCAACTTCTTGGTCACTAAACATACAAGTGCTCTCACTCTCCAGGTATGCCTCCTTCCATGAACTCCTAAGCTACATTAACAAAATGCAATTGGTATGTAGTCATGCTTGGCCAAGAAAGAACTATGAACTGATTCTAGATAAAGTTGGTCTCATGTAGAGTTAGGTTGCTGAATCTTAATCCGATGCAAAAGTCTGTCCTAGGTTCGACCATTTTGGTTCTCTAGTTCTAACTTAACAACTGTAAGACTAGGTCAGAACTGAGTCTCTTACAAAACCAGATAACAATCTTTTTACTGCTGTTATTTGCAGGTTTTGGGGAATGCAAAAGGAGCTGTGGCAGTTGTCGTCTCGATTCTAATCTTTAAGAACCCAGTATCTGTTACGGGGATGCTTGGCTACTCTCTAACAGTCTTTGGAGTCATCCTCTACAGTGAAGTAAAGAAAAGAAGCAAGTGATGATGAAATGCCAGCATAGTCAGCATATAAGAAAGACGACTGTGTATTCTGTTATTTTGTCAAGAAACCACGACGTAAGCGGCAGCAGCAGCAATCCTTTCCAGAGAGCAGGTTTGGTCAGTGGAGCAATGGTGCAGTGAAAAGATTGTATCACTATTTTGGCCTCTGGAAGGAATACATAAATTTTCTTCTTTTGAAGCCTGGGGAGGGTTAGGGTTTTCCACTTTGTATCAGCAACAACTCCAGGTGATTAGCTTAGATGGAAAATGAAAGTAACAAAAAAAGAGGTAGTAGAAAACAAAGTACTCAATCAGAGACTTTGAGTTATCTCTCTATTTACTCCCTGCTTGGGTTTTGTAGAGGAAGAACATCATTTTACTCTTGTTCTTTTTATTCTTTTAGGAAAGATTGTAGAATTCAATCATCCCCCACATACAATCAGATTTTGTTATTAACATTTGTCATATTGATTAAATTCATGAGGGAAAACCTACTCGGGATTTCACTGTTCAATCGATATGAACTTATTAAGCATCTCTCTTTAGCTAGTTCAAAGATTTCAAAATCTATCTCTTATTCAATCGGATATTTCAAAATGAGTTTAATGTATGTGTACATTCGATCTACAGAAGGTGAATGATTACATTTACATTAACCCTAGCATTTGAATTTACTCCATCTTTAATCCCTTTGATGAAGAAAGAACAAATCCCATTCTCCAGGCACTTATCGGCTAGTTAGCAGTTGCAGGCAGTTCAGTGGGCTGTCAATATCATTCTTCAAGGCGTCGCTTGTTGAACTCTCCTCGTCGATGGAGATTTCAGTTAAAGAGAAGCACAAAGCTGCTAGATTCGAGTCGTTCCGGTGCTTTTCCCAGGCCGCCAGGAACTGCTGCCCCTTGCCATCTTCGGTTCATTTACAGGATTACAAAGAGAGAAGGATACAGAGTGAAGTCAAGTAAGCTTAACATATTTCAAAAGGTGAAATCAGGGTAACTAACAGGCTAGAACGAATGAAATTTGTGGTTTGGGAAGAAGAAGCCCTTACTGCTTGAGCAAGACCAGGACCTCGATTATTTATACTCGACCTAATTTGCTCACGACAACTCTTTATGCTGCTTCCTTGTGCAACACAACAAGCTCATCCACCAATCTATAACCGAAAAAAGTGAAAATGCCCAGCTTTATGAGCTTATGGTGAACAGCTGAAGACATTAAACAGGTTTTAGACGATCAACCTTATGATATATGGTGTGTTTCTTATCCATGTTCACTTCAAGACTGTAAGAACCCGTTTCAGAACCTGCACCAGAAAGAGTCTGACTTTTAATGTGCCCTAAGCCCTTTAATTGAATTTCTCTACTGATGAAACAGAAAAGAGTTTCTCACCAGAAGAACAGTTTGATCATCATCAGCATTTATCCACTTGAAAGATAGAGGACAGACGAATTCAGGGGAGCAAATCATCATCTTCATGAGAAGCAACCGTGCTCTAGTTACAAGATGGATCTACCTTCAAAGAAAAAGTTACAGGAGGGATCTACAATCTGATTCGATCACCATCATCTACTAACAACAAGAATTAACCATTGGACTGTTCAATTACAGAGGAAAAGCAGATGGTTGATCAACATCAAAATCTACTGAGCCCCATTAAACTGTAGAGTAGAGTGCCCCAACCAAACCGCCATCCAAGCACAGGATCCCAACCAAATTGCCAAACAATCCACCTCCCCAGCCTTTCAGGTACAATCACACGAACACAGACGACGAGTTGCTTCCTGACAAACACATATATCAAAACTAAGCAACCAAGCTTCCAGAAGCTAGCAAACCACGGTCCTTCATCTGACGGCGGATAAGGGTTGACATTATCGAATGGTGACCCGAAAACACTGTACTTACTTGCTACTCAAATTTGAGTCGAGTATACCCCACAGTTGAGTTCCCCGCTGCAGCTTCTGCTTGGACTCCAACTGAGCATCCATTAATTCATCGATGTAAACCTCGTCCAAGTTACAGCCACCCCTTTGCTGTCAAGAACCAGTTGATCCCAATAACTCATCGATGTAAACCTCGTCCAAGTTACAGCCACCCCTTTGCTGTCAAGAACCAGTTGATCCCAATAACTCGAGCTGTTAGGAGAGGTTCAATCGTGGATCATATACCACAACACTAACATGCCCCCTCAAACGAAAGCCACTCACAAAGGCTTGAAGTTTGCACATGTCTGAAGACAAGAATACCATGTGCTTAACAAATGGAGGTCACCGGGAATCGAACACAAGACCTCTCGGTCACAGAAGGCTCTGATACCATGTTAAGAACCAGTTGATCCCAATAACTCGAGTTGTTGGGAGAGGTTCAATCGTGGATCATATACCACAACACTAACAGGCGAGACTCGCCTGGTAACGACTTCGAGGAAGGAGAAAGTTGTTGAGACCGGGATATCTTTGATCCCTAAATCTTGCAGCGCCAAGGGAGGACGTGCACGCGGATCCAGTGGATGCCGAGGCTGCGATCGCAAGCTAGCGAAGGGAGGAGGCTGTTTGGAATTGAGAGGAAGAGGGACGCGTTGGTGAAGGCCAAGGCTCTGATGAGATCCGGAACCGGGAACGGGAGTCGGACCGCGCCGAATCCGAGAGCGGATGCGGCGTACGCGATGGCCTCTGGCTGCAGCGGAGGAGTCGGAAGCGAAGAGTTGCCGCCGGTTGAGGATAGTGGCGAGGGGGGCTTAGGATAGGGTGAGTAACCCTTTGTTACTCACCCGTGAGTAACCACCTAGGAACCGTTGATCTGGGGCGGACGGATCGTGTGGCTGTCATTGAAGCGGGATGGTCAGGGGCATTTTTGTCCGTTATTTGAATTAATGAGTTTCCCCTTTTGTCCGTTGCGAATCTTTCTGTGCGCGAGTTGGATTCGGATTTTGGAGAGTCTCAACTACGAGCAGGGGAGCAGCAGCTGAGAAACAAGGACGGCAATTCTCCATGGTTGATCGACGGTGATAGAAACTGCGAGCAGCAGCTTCGAATCGAGCTTTCTGATTCTCGGTCTCCATAATTGATCGACGTGTGCGCGAGTTGGATTCGGATTTTGGAGAGAGAAATTGCGAGCAGGGGAGCAGCAGCTGAGAAACAAGGACGGCGATTCTCCATGGTTGATCGACGGCGATAGAAACTGCGAACAGCAGCTTCGAATCGAGCTTTCTGATTCTCCATAATCGATCGACGTGTGCGCGAGTTGGATTCGGTTTTTGTAGAGAGAAACTGCGAGCAGCTGCTGTGAAACAGGGGACGGCGAATCTTTTGTGATTCTCCATAATTGATCGACGACGAGGTTAGATATTAGTTTTTTTGATTCTTCCTGTTTAGCTAATCGAGTTTTCTGTTGATCTCTGGTTTCGTTGGAGGTTTTTCATTGCTGCTAGTCGAGCTTGTTTATGTTTAGCTAATCGAGCTTGTTCATGTGTTATGTTCTTTGTGTTTTGGTGTTTTTGTAGTATTCTGGTGAGATGAATTACGTAAATTGTGGCGATGTTGTTCCAATTGATAGATCTGGTTCTTCAACCAGCGTTGTAGGATCTGGTTCTTCATCTAGTGCTGTTGGAATTGCTTCTTCATCTATTGATCTTGGATTTGATCATTCAGCTAACTCTGGTGAATCAGGAGGTAAGATATACAAATTTGTTTGTTTATTGAAGTTTGTATAGTGTTGTAATTTGATTTTACCATGCCTTATCATGTGGTAATTGATTTTACAGTACATTACCATGTGGTAAAATGTGGTAATTAGGAAGTTAAATGTGATGGTTCTGTGTGATAATTGATTTTACCATGCCATACCATATGGTATAGTGTGGTAATTTGATTTTACCATGCCTTATCATGTGGTAATTGATTTTACAGTACATTACCATGTGGTAAAATGTGGTAATTAGGAAGTTAAATGTGAGGATCCTGTGTGATAATTGATTTTACCATGCCATACCATATGGTATAGTGTGGTAATTTGATTTTACCATGCCTTATCATGTGGTAATTGATTTTACAGTACATTACCATGTGGTAAAATGTGGTAATTAGGAAGTTAAATGTGAGGATCCTGTGTGATAATTGATTTTACCATGCCATACCATATGGTATAGTGTGGTAATTTGATTTTACCATGCCTTATCATGTGGTAATTGATTTTACAGTACATTACCATGTGGTAAAATGTGGTAATTAGGAAGTTAAATGTGAGGGTTCTGTGTGATAATTGATTTTCCCATGCCATAGCATATGGTATAGTGTGGTAATTTGATTTTACCATGCCATACCATATGGTATAGTGTGGTAATTTGATTTTACCATGCCTTATCATGTGGTAATTGATTTTACAGTACATTACCATGTGGTAAAATGTGGTAATTAGGAAGTTAAATGTGAGGGTTCTGTGTGATAATTGATTTTCCCATGCCATAGCATATGGTATAGTGTGGTAATTTGATTTTACCATGCCATACCATGGTGGTAACTCTTGTATCATGGCTGTAATTATTGGTATACATTGAGATTTCATACTGTTGTGGTGTGGAATCCATTTAATATGTTGTTTCATAATGTTTGTAGGTTTCAATGGTATAGATCCTACTGTTCGTGATTCTTGGAAGGACTTAGAGTTCAATACACCAGATGATGCATATAATTTTTATGTTGATTATGGGAATCATGAAGGTTTTGGTGTGAGGATTTATAACCAATCAGCGTGTCCGAAGCTCAATGGTGGTTCTTCAGCTGTATATTATATCAAGTATTGTTGCAATAAGGAAGGTTGGAAAAGAGGTAGCGAGAATAACCCTGATAATGCAGGTGTTGTTGATACGACAGTTCGTGTTCGTAATGTTCCAGAACTCAGGGGTGGATGTAATGGTGCTTATATACGACTGAGGTGGTTTAAAGAGTTTAAATGCTACAAGATCTATCGTTGGTGTAATGTGCACAACCATGACATGATTCCTGAGTCTCTGCGTCACTATGTGAGATCCAGCAGACGAATGGCTCCTGTGTATAAGATGTTGGCAGAGGTGAATGATGCTGCTGGTATTGGTGTGACTTCTTCGTATAATGCAATTAGTAGGGCTGGTGGTGGTCGGAAGTTTGTTGGGTTCACAAAGAATGATATGAAGAATCATCTGCGAACGGTTAGGACGTTATCAATGGAATATGGTGATGCGACTGCATTGCTTGAATACTTTAGACGTCAAGCACAGCTGGATCCTGGGTTCTTTCATGAGGTGGAGGTTGATGTTGAAGAGAACATTGCTAGTATTTTTTGGGCAGATGGGAAGATGAGGATGGATTATCATTATTTTGGTGATTCAATTAGTTTTGATACTACTTACCGGACTAACAAAGAGTATCGGCCACTAGGTATGTTTTCTAGTTTGTTGTTTATTATTGTCTTTGTTAGTTTGTATGATTATTATTATTATCATTATGTATCATGTTTTTTTTTTTGTTCTTACAAGTCTGTACCATATGGTATGGGTTGGTATGGATTGCTTTTTTGTTCTTAAAAGTATTTTACCATATGGTATGTGTTGGTAACAAGGTTATTTTTGAGGTGGTTTTTGGGTTGTTAGAAGTTTGTACAATATGGTATGGGCTGGTATGCATTGTGTTTTTGTTCTTAAAAGTCTTTTACCATATGGTATGGGTTGGTAACAAGGTTATTTTGTTCTTAAAAGTGTTTTACCATATGGTATGGGTTGGTAACAAGGTTTTTTTTGTTTTTAGAAGTCTTTACCACATGGTATGAGTCTTTAGCATATGGTATGGGTTGGTATTATTGTTATTCGTACCTTTTACCACATGGTATGTGTTGGTAGAATTGTTTTTACTCACATTTTTGTTATGTTTTTGTAGCTTTGTTTGTTGGTTTCAACAATCATCACCAACTGACTGTCTTTGCGGCTGCTCTTCTATATGATGAAACAACGGCAACATTTGAATGGCTTTTCGATCAGTTTTTGAAATGCATGGGAGGTGTGAGACCGTTATCAATGTTTACTGACCAGGCTGCTGCAATTGCTGCTGGTATAAGGTCTGTTTTCCCAGATTGTTTTCATGGGTTGTGTACATGGCATATTGCTCAGAATGCAGTTGTTAATCTGGGAAGTTTGTGTGACTCTGACTTCCTTCGTGAGCTTAGTTATTTGATGTATAATGCTGATGATGAGGATGATTTTGAGTATAATTGGAAGAAGATGATTGAGAAGTGTTTTCCTGGGAAGGGACCTTTGGGACACAGTTGGTTACAGGGCATTTACAAAGTCAGGACGAAGTGGTCTTCAGCCTGGGTGAATTGTCATTTTGGTGCGGGAATGAAGAGTACCCAGCTAAGTGAGTGCTGCAATAGTAATATTCGACATTGCTTGCAGTCAGAGTTTAGCGTTAGTAGGTTCTTTGTGCACTTTGAGAGGATGCTTGATAATAAGAGGGATGCTGAAGAACAAGAAGAGTACTACGCCTTATCTAGGTTGGCTGATTCTCGGTTTTCTACTAGCCCTATTGTGAAGCAAGTTGCCAATGTGTATACGCCGAAGATATTCAAGTTTTTTCTGGATCAGTACAAGGAATCTCTTGCGTATAATATTTTTTCCAATACGGAGATAGAACCAGAAGGACATGTAGGACTGTTTGATGTCTTCATATTGGAGGATGACCTTACAAGGTTGGATAGTAGGGTGTTGAAGGTTGATTTTGAAACCGGTGAAATCAAGTGTTCGTGCCGTAAGTGGGAGTCAAGTGGTATGATCTGTAAGCATCAAATTAAGGGATATGATATGTTGTGGTCTACGACATGCAATCTGAAGTTCCAGCACATTCCTAGCAGTTTGATTTTGAAGCGGTGGACAAGGGCAGCGAAAACTGGAGGGAACTTTTCTTTTGAAGTTCCGTCTACTGATAGTCCATCGAAATACCGTTCTCGTCTTTTCAATCTGTCAGCTGTTTCTGCATCAATGATCAGCAGGGTTGCATTGGATGATGATTTGTATAAATCAGCCATGGCCTTCATGACTGATTTGATCAAAAAGTGTGAAGCCCTATCGATTACTGAACCTGCTGGAACAAGCACGTCTTCTAACGGTGACAGTAAGTTTTTAATTGTTTAGAGTTTTGTGTTTTGATATATGCATTTTTTTTACGAGAATGATTTTACATATATCTGTCATTGATTGTAGTTTGTTTTTGTTATCTTGGTATAGATGATGTACCGGTCCAAAAAGTGAAGGGGTTTAAGCCTAAAAAAGATTCATTCAAGCCTTCGAAACGACCAATTCCAGTTGCGGAGGCTGCAAGGGCTGTAAGTAAGAAGAAGAGAAAAACTAGCAGGCTTGAGGAGGAGAATTTGAAGGCTGTTGAAGAAAGTTTAAGGCTGAAGCTGTAATAGTTTTCTTAAGAGGATTATTTGAATGAATGGTTGGTTGAGTTGTTGAAGCTATTTTGTTCTTTTGGATTGGTTTTTGGTTTGTTGGATTAATTTTACAATGTCATACCATGTGGTATAATGTGTTAATTTGATTTTATCATGTCAAACCAGGTGGTAAAATGTGCTATTTTGGAAGTTGAATGTGAAAGTTCTGTTTTATAATTGATTTTACCATGCTATACCATGTGGTATAGTGTGGTAGTTTGGAAGTTCTGTGTGATAATTGAGTTTACATTTGCCATACCACATGGTAAAATATGATATTTTGGAAATGGCATGTGTGGTAATTGATTTTACAGTGAATTACCATGTGGTAAAATGTGGTAATTTGGAAGTTAAATGTGAGGGTTCTGTGTGATAATTGATTTTACCATGCCATACCATATGGTATAGTGTGGTAATTTGATTTTACCATGCCATACCATATGGTATAGTGTTGTAATTTATTTTTACCATGCCATACCATGTGGTAAAATATGGTATTTTGGAAGTGGCATGTGTGGTAATTGATTTTACAGTGCATTACCATGTGGTAAAATATGGTATTTTGGAAGTGGCATGTGTGGTAATTGATTTTACAGTGCATTACCATATGGTATGTGGTAATTTGATTTTTACCATGCCATACCATGTGGTAAAATGTGGTAATTTGGAAATTCTGTGTGGTTAACTGATTTTACATTGCATACCATGTGGTAAAATGTGGTAATTTGATTTTTACCATGCCATACCATGTGGTAAAATATGGTATTTTGGAAGTGGCATGTGTGGTAATTTGATTTTACCATGCCATACCATATGGTCTAGTGTGGTAATTTGATTTTTACCATGCCATACCATGTGGTAAAATGTGGTAATTTGGGAATTAAGAACACATGTTAAGTATTTGCTAACATAATAAAAAACAGAACATTTCATTTAGTCATAATACAAACCATAATAAGTTGTTTCATACCATCCTACTAATTAAAATGAAGTGGCTACTGAACATTGTGAGTTTGTTCTCAAAAGCTTACTTATACCCTCCTACTACTTAACACAAACGATAATAGAATTTTCATCTCCTTCCTTTCAACTCTTTCTTCTTGTTCTTCATGTTGCAGTACTTTGTTGCTTCTTTCATGATTCTTTCCCGTTCAAGATTTTCTTCATCAAGAATGATGTCCAACATCAGGCACTCCCTTTCTTCATTTATGAGATCAATCCTCTTCCAATCTTTGGTCAGGGCACTGTTGTACTTACCTTCCCAGTGTCTCATCCACCTGATGATGTACATCCCACATGAAATTTGATCTGGTTGTGTAACCTTCTCGAGGTTGAACCAGGTAAACCTCTCCCACCTTACTGTCTTGTCTGCAAACTGTGTCTTCATGTAGTTGATTGCGTACTGGACAACCCTCTCTGCCATTGGTTTGTAGTGTTCATTAAAATCTTTGTGACGGAGACTGTCGAGTACTTCAAATCTCTCTGCTTTGATGTTGACACAAATCATGATGTAGTGCTTGTTATTACAGTAAGGGAAGAACCACTGCAAAATAATTTTACCACAGTATACCATATGGTAAGCAGTTGCCATATAAGTGATGAACAGTAAGTTAAGAACCATTGAAAACTAATTTTACCACTATATACCATATGGTAACCACTGCAAAAATTGGGGTGAGATACTTACAAGGTTACATTCTGTGAAGCTGAGGTTTTTTGCCCATTCTTTGTTGGTGATGTCCAAGTCCACTTTGTTGTAGTAATCGTCTGGAGATAGTACAGGATTGCCGCTATCAATGTCCAGTTGGCAGTCACCCTGAAAGGTTGTGGTTGTTATTATGTATTTTATATATGTGTTGTCTAAGAACTATTGACAGAATATGGGTGGGTTTACTTACTGCCAAAGATGTATCGAAGAACCACCTTTTGAATTTTCCTTTTTTTGCTTCATTCCTGTTCATTACATCTCCATACCAGTCGACGACATCAGTTGTGATTTCACAGCCAATGTCAATCAACTGTACTGACTCCCTTTTCAGCAAGAATGTTCCATCCTTCCTTTTAAACATTATCTCATCACTGTATAAAAGCACATCACAACAGGACGGATGGTTTACTTTAATTTATGACATCAAACAATAGGTTACCACAACAAAACCATAGCTTACCACATCTTACCATATGGTAATAAGTAAAACACACCAGCTTACCACATCTTACCATATGGTAATAAGTAAAATAGAACAGGAGTTATGGTTTAATCCATTCTTTAACAACAAACCTTAGCTTACCACATCATACCATATGGTATTAAACTAAAACAAAACAGGACTTGTGCATTACTACATTTTGTAACATTAAACCATAGATTTATCTAATTTTACCATATCTTACCACATTTTACCATATGGTAACAAACTAGATCACTACAGTAAAATCATATAACAGTAGAAGTTTTAAGATGATGACTTACCTCTTGACAAATTTCTTGTTCTTGCATCTTATGTACTCCAAGATGTTGGTGAACATATCATCAGGTGTTGTTTGTGTTGGTGTTGACCATTCAACTGGTGTTTTTTTGTGATTGTGGAGCAATTGGATCAACAGTTGGAGAATTCAGGTCCTCAAGGTAAGCATCTATGCATTCACGGACTTCCTTGAGCTTCTCTTGGCTGTTTGTGTACAGATTTGACCATATAGATATGACGCCGTCTGTGACTGGGTGCTTTGTGGGTGTGCTGGTGGTGGTGTTGTTCTTGCCTTCTTTTCATATACATTCAAATTCTTCACCACGATTCTTCTTTTGCGAGGCTCTCCTGGTTGATCGGTTGCCGTGTTGGTAGTCAACTTCGTTGGTGTTGTTGGTGTTTGACGGTTGAGAGGGCTGAGATCAAAGGATGGAATGTCGTCTTCCCTTGTCACTTTAGGCTTCCCAGCATCTTTGGTTGTCAGTTTTGGAGCCTCTTTTCGAACAACATCATCTGACACCATTTTCTCGCTGTCAGTTTCTGGAGTCTTTTGCGCAGCTTGCCCTGTATTTCCTTCTTCTGTTGTTTCCTTATCAACTTCCATTGGATCTGCTGTTTTGGTAGCTCCTTTTTCTCCTGTTTCTTTTGCAGATGTCTGTTCTGGAACTGCTTTCGGGGTGTCCTCTTGTTGTGGTGTTCCCTGATTCAGACCTTCTTGAACAGATTGTTCTGGTGGTTCTGTTGCAACTTCCCCCAGTGGACCTCCTTCTTTTGGGATGCTTTCCCTATTCACGGCTCCTGGATCAGAAACATCTTGCTCCTTTTCTTTTGGCTTCGGTGTAGATGCAGCAAGATCGACTGTAGATGGTTGTGAATCATCTTCTTTCTGTGTTTGCTCCTCCTTCTCCTCTTTGTTCTGGTCTATCTTTGCCTGTTTGAATATTTCATTGAGTGTTTTATTCAAACTGGCATTCATTTCTTCATCATTCTCTTCTTCATCATCTTCACACTGAAATTTTTCTCCTTCTGTTGGCTGAACATTTTCATCACAGCTTCCTTTCGCAAGATTCTCCTTGTGTCTGATCAGATTGTCAATTTGGCTTTTGTACTGGTCTTTGATTGCTTTCATCATTGCCTTCATTGATGCTGCAAGCAGTTTGATTGCATTCTCAGCCTGCATAATGGGAGTTTTTGTAAGATACCATGGTGGTAATACATGGTATTGGCAATTATTATCACTATTCTGCATTTTTTATAACATGAAACTATATCTTACCACACCTTACCATATGGTAACAAAGTAAAACAGAACAAGAATTATGGTTTCCTCCATTTTTATAACATGAAACCATTGCTTACTACACATTACCATATGGTAACGTATTAAAACACAACAGGACTTATGTTTTCCTCCATTTTTATAACATGAAACCATAGCATACCACACCTTACCATATGGTAACAAACTAAAACACAGCAGTACTTGTTGTTTTTTTGCTATTTTTAAAACATGAAAGCATAGCTTACCACACATTACCATATGGTAACAAAGTAAAACAGAACAAGAATTATGGTTTCCTCCATTTTTATAACATGAAACCATTTGCTTACCACACATTACCATATGGTAACGAAGTAAACCACAACAGGGGCTTATGTTTTGCTCCATTTTTATAACATGAAACCATAGCTTACCACACCTTACCATATGGTAACAAACTAAAACACAAAAGGACTTACGCTTAGTATTAATTGGACAACTGTAATATAGATAATTTGTACTTACTTGGTTGACTGTTCTGATATTCTTCAAATCAAAGTTCAGTGATGATGACTGGTCTGGACTTTTGTTTCTTTGTCTTTTCGGTGATTCATAGACTGGCTCATTCTCCTCTTCCTCATCAGCTGCACCATCAGCCTCATCGTCATTAATGTTGGCAAGCTTTTCGATCTCGTTCAACTCTTTTCCATTGTAGTAGCTCTTAATGTTCTCAAAGTTGCTATCAACATTGTTATCATCATAGTAGCTTACTGTTGGTGTTCGAAGCTGGGTTGAGAATGCCATTTCGTCCAGTTTGTACATGAAGCATACCTTTTTATGCAGATAGTTGTATTAGTTTTTTTCAAAGAGTATCATTTATATATAAAATATATGAGTAACAAGGTTGAAATGGCCAAGGGAATGGAGACTTACTGTAAGGAAGTGAAGATCTGCATTGACATAGAGCTTTGGTGATTTCAATCCTTCATTCATGTGTTTGAAGAAGTATTTGCACCAGTTGTAGCTGGTGAAATGTTTCAGTTCTTCGGTCTTCAAGTACTCAAGCATGTTGAGTTCAGCCATAGGTGCTGAAGTTGGACACAGCAAGCCTCCGGTGACCAGCAGAAAGAACAATTGCATCCATCTCTTAGTCAGTTTGGTTGTAGGAAGATCTTTTTCTACCTGACTTAGCTTTACCCTTGGAGTGGATGTTCCATCTACTTCGAGTAGGGTTTCTACTGCATAATCTGCTGCGTCATCCCAAGAAATCGTGGGAGGTACAACTTCCCTATCCCCCATCGGCAGACCATATACCCTATGAAAGTCGATTGGTGATATCTTCATGTGTGTCCCGTCAGGTAACTTGAACGATTCTTTCTCTTGATCGTATTTGTTCATTACGAACAGTGCAAAATGGTTGTTTATCTTTGTCTGCTTGATTGATATTAAGCCTGCTAGGCCTAATATGTCAAGTTGCTCTTTCCGCTCATCTGTTATTGACCTTGCAATTGCAGATATTCTTGTTGGGCTGCACCTTGTGCGAAAACTGTGTCTTGGTTTTACCATAGTGTACCTGAATGTAGAAATTAGTAATAGTCTGTTAGTATGCTTTTTACCATAATATACCATATGGTACGATAATGGTTTCCTACCATACGAAATCAAACCATATATTTATCTCATTTTACCATATGGTAATTACATCAAACCATGTCTTATAACATATTACCATATGGTAACGAAGTAAAACACAACAGGACGTATGTTTTCCTCCATTTTTATAGCATGAAACCATAGGTTACCACACATTACCATATGGTAACAAACTAAAACACAGCAGGACTTATTGTTTTTTTGCTATTTTACAACATGAAACCATAGCTTACCAGACATTACCATATGGTAACAAACTAAAACACAGCAGCACTTATGGTTTTTTTGCTTTTTTACAACATGAAACCATATCTTACCACACATTATCATATGGTAACAAACTAAAACACAGCAGCACTTATTGTTTTTTAGCTTTTTTACAACATGAAACCATAGCTTACCACACATTATCATATGGTAACAAAGTAAAACACAGCAGGACTTATGTTTTTTTGCTTTTTTACAACATGAAACCATATCTTACCACACATTACCATATGGTAACAAACTAAAACACAGCAGCACTTATGGTTTTTTTGCTTTTTTACAACATGAAACCATATCTTACCACACATTACCATATGGTAACAAACTAAAACACAGCAGCACTTATTGTTTTTTAGCTTTTTTACAACATGAAACCATAGCTTACCACACATTACCATATGGTAACAAAGTAAAACACAGCAGGACTTATGTTTTTTTGCTTTTTTACAACATGAAACCATATCTTACCACACATTACCATATGGTAATAAACTAAAACACAGCAGCACTTATGGTTTTTTAGTTTTTTTACAACATGAAACCATAGCTTACCACACATTACCATATGGTAAAAAAGTAAAACACAGCAGGACTTATGGTTTTTTGCTTTTTTACAACATGAAACCATAGCTTACCACACATTACCATATGGTAACAAACTAAAACACAGCAGGACTTATGGTTTTTTGCTATTTTACAACATGAAACCATAGGTTACCACACATTACCATATGGTAACAAACTAAAACATAGAAGAACTTATGGTTTTTTGCTATTTTACAACATGAAACCATAGGTTACCACACATTACCATATGGTAACAAACTAAAACACATAAGGAGTTACCGTTTCTTGCCTTTTTATAACGTGCAATCATAGTTTACCACGCCATACCATGTGGTAACGAAGCAAAACACAACAGATTCTACACCAGTTCAGCAATGCATGCTAACGATTCGGTAATGTAGCAAGTTTTACTACAATTTTCACATGAAGAGTGACTAAAATACTGTTTCTATTGTTCTATGGATGGATTTCGAAGAAAGAAGTGAGGTTTTACCTTGATATTTTGTGCGAAAACGATTTTTGAGACTCGTTGAAGTTGGAAACCCTTCATTTTTCGACGAAGAGTTTCGTTGAATGATTCTTCGAAAAGCTTTGCGAAAATCGTTCGATTTGAAGTTTTTTCTGGAAGTTTTTGCTGCGATTTTGGTGAGAGAATAGAGGAACGGGAGGAAGAATGGAGAGAAGGCGGGACGGTTGTCGCGGTCACGTCTGCAATTCAAATTGTCAGAAGGAGAGAAGGCGTGATTACCTTTTTGCCCCCGCGTGTATTTAATTGCCATGATCTGACGGTTGGGAAGATGGCGCGATGGACGGTCAGATGGACGGTTACTGACCGTTACTGATAGGTCGGTTACTGATAGGATCCGGACCCGGCGAGGGGAGAGGTGACCTGTATGTGACGCCGATAACGGCGGAGGAGGCAGTAATCGGAGTAGACATGATTGATGAAAGGGAGAGGAGGAGGAGCGGAAGGAAAAAAGCTCGGGAAGGGAGCTTCAGCAGAGCATCCATGGCGGTTCTTGGTTTGCACTGTGAAGAGAGAGAGAGAGAGAGAGAGAGTTTGTTATGACTTGTGAGTAGAGCGATTGTGTGGTGAGCGATTGAAAGTGCAGGGGAATTGGGCGGGAAAAATGAAGTTGGATTCTAGGCGAGATTTTAGGCTTCCTATTTACATTTTACAGAGATGGGAAAGAGGACGAATAAATGGCTTGAGGAAGAAGATGAAGTTAAGGAGGAGACATTTGCTACTTTTTTACTCCTCTTATGGGCTTAAAATACAGACGAAGCCCACAATCAAAATTATAATAAAGGCCTGCTGAAGAGATGGGCTTGTATTCGTTACAGCTAACTAAGAAACCCATACATTTTAAGGCCTGGACGATTGTTTTGGAAACCATTCCAGAGACAGTTGTGAAGATTGAAGATAGTATTATAATGTACAAATCGTTTATTGATGAATCCAGCGAAAGAGATGAACAATGGGGAAATGGAGGATTTACAAGGAAGTACTCAAGAAGAGAAGCCTGGTTTCTATAGACTATAGCTAACACGGAGAAAGGGAAAGTAACTAGCTGTTTACACAATTGGCCACAAATACTCCTCGCCTAATAGCTGTAGCTATTGATATTTGTCTATCTACACGCGTCAACATGCCAGCAGCTCGGGTTGTTACAAACCCTCTCCCTTCAGAGACGGCTTGTCCTCAAGTTGTGTTCAAGATGGAAAAGTGGCGTACTGCGCCTTGAAGGAGAGCAAGTCTTCCCAGGTAGCATTAACAGGAGATAATGACCAACATGTCCCAAATCTGTAGATGCCCCTCGAGAGGAGTATTGAACCACAACAAAGACCTTTGCTTGCCCAATATGGAGCTGTAGACAAACAAGAATACTCTCTAATTTGCTAACAAGGACAAGTAGCTGTAGCAACCTGCACCCCAACAAAACAACACAACCACAGTTGCTACCAACCTGTCCACAGTCTGTTGACAGGCTCCTAATTAAACCAAAAACTGCTTGAACGCCAACGCTTCGAAAAGCTAAGCTTTGTAGGGTCCTTTTCAAGCTAAGAACAGGGCCTCTCCATTACAAACCCAAGAGTGACACAGACAGGTTACAACACCACAATTTGAGGCCTCCCTTGAGTTCATAGTGACATCCCAAGACATACAAGCAATTGATCGATAATCACAATCTTTATAAGGGCCTTTGGAATCTGCCCAAGTGCACCCCTTATGAGAACTCAGGCGAAGCCCATAATATGTTGGGAAAATCTAAAACCCAAAATACTGTGTAACCTTTGCTAAGTGTTCATGAGTGAACCCACCATCAACAGAAGTTTTGAAGTTGTAATTATCATCTGAGTCACTAATAACCATGTCAATGGTTTGCAACTTCTAATGGTAATGTGAAACAGAGGAAACAAACATGACCCAGTCATATGGATAAGAAAACTGATTCGACAACGATTGGAAGCAGTCCAGGAGAAGGCTTTAGGAACGGAATTCATGAGAAGACGTTGGGACTTCAAGAGAAGAAAATCCTAGGAAAGGGAAGATATCCAACGGAATTGAGGATTCAGAAGTCGATGAACCAACAGGGGATAAGTACAAGAATTGATTGGATATACAGCAGCTGATGAAGCAGTAGGCAACTGAGCAACAGCTGGTGGGGAAGAAAGACTGAAAGGCATGAGACCGTAAGCGGCACAAACCCAAACCAGTGAATCGATTTATATCAACATATCCATCAGGTTGTTCAAAGAGATGCCTTCAGTGGCCTCCAACATCAACCTCGTCCAAGATGTTCAAAAGGCAGTCGCGATCCAAACATGATCGTCCCCTTTACCGTTCTTCACATTTTCTTTTCAAGGTTGACATTCTTGTCATTCATGTCTACGCTTGAGCGGGAGTGTTGAATATCATATATGCCCATACAACTCCAGCAACAACCCATGATGTCCCAAACTCCATGTGTTCCAGTTATCATCATCAATCACCTACTTCAATCACCAAAAGGACCACTGTTGTTAAAGCCGAGCCGATCGATCGAACCGGTAAAACAGGCACCCGGACTCCAGCCCGGCTCGGAACCATTCAATAGCCACAACGGTAAGGAAGGACGGTTTTTGAGCGACCAAAATGGTTAGCCATTCGAGTCGCTCGAACCGTCCAACCGATTTTTGGTTTCTGACCGTTTGGAAATAAATAAAAAAATCAACAACAAATTTCTGGGTTCAATTTCTTCGAGTGGGGGGATTTCCAACAACACAGCCACTGTAGCCGAACCCATCGTCTTCTAGGCTTTCGGCGGCGCCATCGAACCCTCCTCTCATCCAACATCTCTGACAATCGGAGTGTGGCGGTCGCTCCTGATGGTGGCGGCGCTGTTGGGTTCCACCCATCCAGAGCTCCCTCGCAAGTAGAGAAGATGTGCCGCCACCTTTGTCCTCCATCCTCGTTCTTTCATCGCCGTCACTGTAGGGCTAGAGTCCGATCTAGCATTTGAGATTAAGAGAAAAGAGCGATGGAAATATTTTCTTAAAAAGAGATGGGATAGGGGGAGAGCGGCGTTGCCGCTGGGGTGGGTGATTGAATTAGGGTTTGTTATTTTTAGTTTATATACTTGGTAAAATTACTAAGTGGTACCTGAAAACTATATTTTATTTTAATTATTAAATTATTCAATTGTTACCTTATGTGTCTTTTATTTAACGGTTAAATACTGGTTGGACCACTAAAGTGCAAGTCGTTCACGTTACCGGCTCATGCTCCGGCTCGGTTCTGACAACATTGAAAAGGATCTTCCTTTTAAGTTTTCATCTAATGTACTGTATGAGTTTTTATCTAAATTGAGCGTTCATATATCATGGTCTACACTCTACAAGTACAAATATATATATATATATATATATAGTAATAGTAATACAGTATAGAACAATATTCCACTTAATTGTTGATGAGCCTAAAAGGAATGAATGTTTAGCTCTAGAGTGGTTATACCAAGTATTAAGTATGTGTATATAATATATATTAGATATATGGATAATTGCTTAATTGGTTAATTTGGTTTGATTGGTTAGGAGTGTCTGAAACCAAACCAAACCACTGAAACCAAACAAGTTATTTTTTAACCAAACCAAACCAAACCAATTATCCAAATACTACCGGTTAAAAAGGTTACCACGGTAACCACACCGTTTGAACACCCTTGAATCGACGGCCGAAGCGGTGGCGGACTGAACTACTGTGGATCGGGAACTGATTGTGATTCGCATGCCATGGAGAACGGACCGGAGAATCCTTTCGTCGTCACTCCAACGAAGTAGTAAGAGTGTTAATGTTGGCCTTCGTCGAAGCCGCAAGAGCAGCAATGTCGACCTACAGATCCCAGTGTTGTGAGTCCATCTTCTGAATGATGGCCGTCATTTGATTTTCCAAAACAATGATTTGTGTGGTGTGGGTCGCCATTGCTAGATTACAGACTTCTGATACCACTTGTAAGGATCGTTTATTGATGAATCTGGCGAAAGAGATGAACAATGGGAAATGGAGGATTTACAGGGAAGTACTGAAGAAGAGAAGTCTGGTTTCTATAGACTACAGCTAACGCGAAGAAAGGGAAAGTAACTAGCAGTTTACACAATTGGCCAAAGATACCCCTCGCCTAACAGCTGTAGCTATTTATACTTGTCTATCTACACACGTCATCACTCCAGCAGATCGGGTTGTTACATATAAAGACTAAGAGTGCTCAATTTGATCGTCTAACTCAGTTTTGTTTGCCATTAGCGGTGCATATTTTAATAATTGGCGATTTTAATTCAATTTTAGCAGAGGAAGATAAGGAAGGGGTAACCCTTTCACTCTTTCTCAATATGTTCCTTTCTATACTTTTATCAATGACCTTGGGCTAATGGATGTGGGTTGTGAGGGATAAGTTAGAGTGCTAACCATTGTTATTAACTTACAGATATATCTGTCGGTTGATTCTTTTTGATCCTTCGATCCGTCGGTGGAGAACGGTTAATAGATCTGGGTTGTTATCTACTGAATCCAACGACGACGACTCCAAAAAGCGCTATCCGATCCGCTTCGGTCGATGTTATCGTGTCAGAGGAACAAAGACAACCATGTAAGGTTGTTAAGGGGATTCGAAGCTATTAAGGAGGCTAGCGAGTGCGAGACATAATTTGCAGGGTTAATTGGATCGACGACGACAACAAAAGAAGAAGAATTGCAGTGGAAAAAAGGTGAAGGTTTGATTGGAGCGGAGAAAACAAGAATAGAGGAAGATGAAAAAAAGATGTATATTTTTAATGAAAATTTATTCAATATTTTTAATGAAACAAGGTTATGGCCTTTTATTTATATTATATTATTAATTTAATAAAATTATGAGTTTTTATCTCTGAGAATATATATTAGTTAGGTCATAGGAATTAATAGTGCAATTGAATTAGAAATTGTTGTCTTGGTAAAAACACAGTTAGAAGTTATTCTCCCAAAAGAGTAATTGAATTTTTATTTATGTTGAATTTGATTTGTTGTTGAAGTTTTACTATAGTGGGGTGGATTTAAGTAGGCTTGAGTTCTAGTCCTTAAGGCTCATTTTTTAAGGAAAATCTTAAAGCCTTCCTATTGGCTGAAAGTGGATTAGGTAGTTAATAATAATTGATCATAAAACGTTAATAATGTCATTAGAAATTATTGGAAGAGGCCATGACTAGATAGTTATAAACATGATGTGAAAATGTGAATCATTAGTATTAAAGATGTTGTAAATCAATGATATAGTTATTCAAACTATTAATGACTATGTTACATAACTTAAAGATTCATTCATAGGCGTTGATGGGCTTGAGTTCTAGTCCTTAAGGCTCATTTTTTAAGGAAAATCTTAAAGGCTTCCTATTGGCTGAAAGTGGATTAGGTAGTTAATGAGGGTTAGTAGTTAAAAAGTAGTTAAGGGTAATTAGGGTTTATGCAAATATAATTAAAATTAATATAATTAATTAATGATTATCTTTCTCTCTCCTCCCATGATTTTCTCCATAACCCTCTCTCTACATTATAATTAAAAAGAAACATGAAATTAATTTTATTTAATATTTATTAAAATCCAAATTTAATAATTTTCGTTTTCTAAAATGGAAATTTGAAATTTAAAATATATGCCTCTCTCACATCTTGGCAACTTCCGATTAGTATTAAGTATTAACATTTTGTAATGACATTATCAATATTTATAAATTGAATCATCATTAAGGCTTTTTATTGCATGGGTTTGAGATTTTTCGTTGTTAGGTATTCGTTTTTTTATTATTAATGTTGTTCGACATGTTTTTTAATAATTTTATATGACATTATTAACCTTTTATGTTATGTTTTGTTTGTAATATTAGGAAAAGTGAAATTGTGTTTTCAATTTGTTGGTACTTGAAGTTTATTTACTATTACATCGTATTATCAATTTGGTTCGCAATGATTTATAATCATTTGAAGTGCTATTATCAATATTTTTTTCCAAGCACAATACAACTATTAGCAAAAATTTAATTCATTTGTAAGATTGGTTATGTTTAGTGATTTGAATTATTAAAATTTTCCGTTTATGTTTGTAACTTTGTTAAATGTCATTATCAACAAGCATACTTGTTAGATATTCGTTTGTATATGACATTATCAAAAGTGAATTTACGTTTAATGATATAACTATGGTTATTAATCTTTCAGTCTAAGTTAGTAACGTAGTTGGTGTCATTATTAATAGGCGTGTATAAGCATTATCAATGTTTGAAAATAAGATATTAATAATATCTAATAAGATACTTGACAATCATTAGTTGCTATCATTATCAAAGTTTTTGGATGCATTATATATTAAATACATGTTACTTATTAATGCGTTTTTAATGCTATTTGACATTAAACATTGCATCGGAATATTATTAATATTTTTATATTACAAAAATCTATTTCCTTATCAGTGACTTGATTTGATATTAATGGTTTTTAGTATCTTTATTAAAAGTTTGATGTCATTTATAATGTTGAAGTCGGACATTTTTACATTGATGTTTTGTGTTTATTTTCAACGAAATACTTTTCGTTATCAATGATTTATTGTATTGTTATTAATAGTTTGGTGTTGAGGCGTGAATGTTGGTTTGCTTGAGCTAATATTTTTCTGGACAATGTTTGTTTGACTGAATCACACAGGTGGACTATGTCACAAGTACCCAAGATGTTGAAAATTAGTATTGTGCTTTATGATCATTGAGAATGATAATGTAAAGCAATATTAATTGATCATAAAACGTTAATAATGTCATTAGAAATTATTGGAAGAGGCCATGACTAGATAGTTATAAACATGATGTGAAAATGTGAATCATTAGTATTAAAGATGTTGTAAATCAATGATATAGTTATTCAAACTATTAATGACTATGTTACATAACTTAATGATTCATTCATAGGCGTTGATGACGAAACTATAAAACAGTAACAATTGATCCAAAATTGTTAATAATGTAATTGTAAGGAATTGATAAGTATATTGAAGTCGTTAATAATGATGAGGTATAATAATAACGATTCATTTAATAAATGTTGATAACGTCATTGCAAAATGTTAATACTGTATTGCAAGTTGCCACGAAGTGAGAGAGAGCACATATTTTTTATTTTCATTTAAAAATATAAAAAATATTAAGTTTGAATTTATTAAATATTAAATAATAATATTTAATTAAATTAATTTCGAATTTCCTTTTAATTGTAGTGGAGAGAGAGGGTTATGGAGAAGATCAAGAGGGAGAGAGAAAGAGAATCATTAATGAATAATATTAATTATATTTTTATAATATCTTATTTATTCCAACTAATTATTAACTACTAACCCCTCATTAACTACCTAATCTAGTATCAGCCAATAAAAATGGTTTAAGAACCTCCTTAAACAATGAGGCTTAAGGACCGGATCCAACCCGATTTAAGTATGAATCAATATTTTGGTTTAATGTTATACATTATTATTTATATAAAAAATTTGGTATACATATTATTTATATGTTAGTTGAATTTGATACAATTTATATGTGTATGTAACATAACATATTTTTTTTATCTATCTGGACTAAATCGGACTAAACCCAACTAAAATGACCAACCTATCAATCCTTGAATCACTAACTTGATCGGGACAACGGACCAAATCAGGTTGACATGCTTAATTATAATCAAAACGACTTAAAATGAAAATGCAAAGAACAAAGAAATGTTTATAATAAAAACGGCTTGATAAAATGTAAAGAACAAAGAAATCCCGCTTTCAAAATCAAAGCAAGTCGCGAAGTCTGGACTCTAGTCTTCCCTTCTTGCCAGCTGTCCACCTCTCTATTCTCTCTCTCTCTCTCTGTTTCCCGCCCACTCCTAGCCGTGATGCTGGCGTCATCATCAAATCGAACGGATGTTTGGCATTGATGAAGAGGAAATCGAACGGCTCAGCGCATCCTCCGTTCCAGCTTATAAAAACAGGTTGTAAGACTGGCTCCAACCCAAGGAGCTAAAATGCTATAATGTCATATTTGGCTCTTTTTCATCCTCCAACCCACAAAAAAAAAAAAAAAGAGGAGCTAAAAATTGGTATTTGATGTTTAGGAGCCAAATTTGGCTGGATTTGGAGAAGGGAAGTCATATTTGGCTTGGCAAAAGTGTAGGCGCTGCGGCGGGACCGCCTCTCACTTTTCTTTTTCTTCTTTTCTTCTTCAATTTTTGATTGGTTGGCTGGCAAAAGTAGGGCCCTGCGGCGGGACCACCCCTTCCTTTTTCTTTTCCTTCTTTTCTTCTCCAATTTCAATTGGTTATTATTTTTTTTTCTTCTCCAACTATTTGAATGAGAAATAAATAGTGACGAAATAACGACTAATTTTCTGAACTTTTATTTTTCTCAGAATTAAAAAAAAAGTTACATAAAAAAATTTAGTTTCAAAAGTAATAAATAACTATTAAAAATTAATAAGTGAAATATAAAAATTAGACCCAAATAAGTGTGGTTTATTGAAATAAATTGAAAAAAAAGGTGGCAAGCTAAATTTAGCTTTTTGTAGGGTTGGAATGAAAATGGGATTTGGGGAGCTAAAAAGCCATATTTGGCTATTTGGGAGCCAAATTTGACTTTTATGGGTTGGAGTTGGTCTAAGCGTCGTCCCCAGCTGCGCATAACAAACTGTCCTTTCTCACAGAAACCAAGAAACGTCATGGATACTCTGCTGCTCAAGCTTTCCTTTCACGCATTTTTCTTTCTTTTCCTCCTCACGGCTACAACCTTCACCACCGTCCTCGGCGTCACGTACGCTTCTCCTCTCACGCCTCCATCTTCCTCCACCGCCGTGATCGGCGTTTGTCCCATCACCTCGCTTCCATCCTCCTCCGCCTCCTTCGTCGGCGTTTCTTCTCTCACCTGGCCTCCGTCCTCCTCAATCGACGGCAATACTTCCGTGCTTCCTCCTCCACCGCAAATTTCTCATCCCGAGGCCATTGCCTACGCTGTATCCGCCCTTTGATTCCGTGCATTGCGTCTCTCCCATCCAGAACCCGGCATCATCCGAGCCCTAGCCTTCACCAATGTCTCCCTGCTCATCTCAATCGAGAATGAGCTGCTCATCCCGCTGGCTTCCAATCGCTCTGTGGCCGACGACTGGCTTCGAGTCCACGTGCTCCTTTTCTTCCCGCGCTCCACGATCGCCGTAATCTCTGTCGGAGACGGCACCGTCCCCATCTTGCAATCGGAACTACTGTTGCCGGCAATCCGTAACGTAGTCTTGGCGCTGCAAGATGTCGGGATCAAGGACATTTCCGTCACTGCGACTCTCTCTTTCCTCGACGTCGTCACCGGCATAATTCCGCCGTCTCTGGCCACTTTCCGAGAGCCGATGGGAGAATAGGTGATCCGGCCGCTGCTCCAGTTCTTGGAAGATCACAGTTCGGTATTGTTGGTGGATCTGTCCCCGTACAAGATCAGCCGGATGTACTCGCAGATCCCGCTGGAATTTTCTCTGTTTTAGGGAGGAGAACATAGCTTCTATCGTGATTTTAGCACCGGATTGACGTATCTGTTTCGTTGGGAAACTCGCGTGTTCAATGTGCACTGTTTTCAAATAAGCACAAACACAAAGTCAGCAAAACCGTCAAATATCCGCCGCCGAATGTCGGCGCCGTTGATTTGTTCGATTAAATAGAAACCAAGACGACCGTCAAATATCCACCGCCGGCGTCGGCGATGTTGATTTGATCGATACACCTTTGACTTCTAATCAAACGATTGTTATTCGGTTCACCACATCTCCAAACTACGTTCGAACGAGGGTGTTCGGCGAATAACCAGAAAATCGAACCAGGAGTGTTCTAAGTTACGTTACCTCTACTCTTATGGAGGTTCCTCTGGAGAGCTCCGCAACTACGACTACAAGCTACGATCTACGACTCTGCAAAGGAGGTATTTGACAGAGCGGTTCTACGAACTAGAGAGAAAAAGATAAATTTGCGACGGTGCAGTTTGTGATTTGATTTTGCCGTCTCGAGCTTCTCTCTCTTCCCAATCTTTATACTTCGCGCTTCTCCCCGTCGTAGTAACTGCCTTCGCGCCTTTGTCTCCCACGTCTTCATTCCTGTCAACCGTGCAGGTAACTTCCTCCTTGTTGCGTGATAATCACGTGCCCTCGAAACCGTTCTTGCTTTGCAGAAACTTGGCGAAACGACCTACAACCCTGTCCATGTAACGATGTCGTTTCACCAATACCACGACATCGCCTTTCACCAACCGATGCCGTTTTATAATCCAACTCAACTGCACCGACCCGGTTTAACCAACGACATTGCTAGTCCATCAAACAACGTCGTTCTCTACTCTTGCGCCGTCGTTGGGCTTGGCGGGCCACCTTTGGCCAAACTCTTACCCACTACCGAGGTGTCGTTTTACTTTTTCCGCGGCATCGCTTTTCCTTAAACGACACCGTCTAAAGTAATCACAAATACTAATTAATTAAACCATCCCACATTGTTAACTCGCCGTCAAACTCTCACCCCGCGGCACCGTTCTTAGTTAAACAACATCGTTTCCTTGTCCCACGATGTCGTTGAGTTTTTGAGCTTTGCGACATTGTTTTAATTTTAACATTGTCATTTGCTTGTACAACGGCACCGTTGGCCCTACTCGCGGTACTGTTTTGAATTTAAACGACACCGCTGATATAGCCGAAAATATTCCATGGAACCACCGCCAATCGGCGCTCGCATTGGACTAGGTGAATTTTGGTTTAATTAATCGGTACCGCTTACCAGGCTCTCGCGGCATCGTTTTTAAATCCGCGGTACCGTTTTAACTCTTCGCGATACCGCTTGTCTCCATGCGGTACCGATTTTCCCCTTCCGACAAGGAATAAAGATAATAATAATCAAAACTCCTTTTCCAACACCAATACCAAACGCGCATCCCACATCTTGCTTCCCGGTAAACGGTGTCGTTTCCAGTGCCGCGGTTCCGCTGAGCCTCCTTGCGGTACCGTTTTAACTCTCTGCGGTGCCGCTTGTCTCCATGCAGTACCGCTTCTCCCCTTCTCACAAGGAATAATAATAATAATAACTCATATTCCAACACCAATGCTACGCGCGCGGACCCATCCTGTTTTCTGGTAAACATTGTCGTTTCCAGTGCTGTGGTATCAGTGAGCTTCTTTGCGGTACCGGTTTTCTGTTTCGCGGTACCGTTTTAACTCTCCGCGACGCCGCTCAACTCCAAACGACACCGTTTTTTACCCGCGGTATCTAATTAAATGCCGAAACTAATTAATTCGGCATTTAATTCCGACCCAATTAATTTTAGGTGTCAACAGTATCATAACATGTTCGATTTAATGGTGGATGTTGTGGCTAATTCGTTGGAGATTTTTGGCTACGAAGATATGCCTCTGGTGGTGGCCGCAGCTGGCTGGCCAAGCTCCGCCGTGGGCGAAGACGGCAGCGCCGATCCGGACGCCACTCCGGCCAATGCTGAGGCGTACCTCAGCTCCCTCGTTGCACATCTTAAAGTGACGTGACGCCGGAGAGGAATCAAGTGATGAAGCAGGTCTACTTGGAGCACTTAATCGACGCCGAGACCGAGCAGGGGACTCAGATTTGGGGGATTCTTGACCGCAACCTCAGCAACAAGTATCCTCGCACCGACTTCTCGTCCTCTGCCACTGCCAGCATTCAAGGTATGACGAAAACTCCGAAGAAGCGAATGATACCACGAGATCCAGTCACGGTTTCGGATTATTTCCAAGGCCGACCTGCAAATTGGACGTGGATGGCTATCTGGCTGTATGATAGCCTATTGGTGCTGGCGATCATTTGTGTGTTGTTCTTTGTTTCAGCGGTTCTGTTTCTTGGGTTGGAGGTGGGGATTGTAGTGGCTATCCGTGGCCTCTTCAATTGAGTGATACCGGGGATGGGGAATTTCGATTGTACTTGGTCTTTACTTTCTCACCGTCCGTGGATGAATTGTAGTCTCCTGTAGGGCTGAAAATTGACCCGACCCGCCCCTGAAGGGTCAAGATGTATAACTGACCCGCCCCGACCCTGTTTCTTTCATGACCCTGTCTGACCCTTTAGGGTCGGGGCGGGTCAGGAAGGGTCGGGTCAGTGGGTCGACCCTAATAAATAGACTACTTTTCTAAAAATTACAATTTGGTACCCGAATTTATTTTTTCTTACATTTTAGTACCTAAATTTTATTTTTTTTACAAATAAGTCCCTAATTTGATGGTAAAATTACGTTTTGGTACCCAAAATTTTTAATTTTTAGAATTTAGTACCTAAACTTATAAAATATTACAAATAGGTCCAACATGTTTGTATGATGCTAAGGGTCATAGGGTCAAAAAGTGACCCGACCCTAAATTGACCCGACCCTATCTAACCCTGACCCGACCCTAAGCCGACCCGACCCTAAATTGACCCTATAGACAAACTGACCCAGCCCGACCCTGAGGGTCGGGGCGGGTCGGAGCGGGTCAGTGGGTTTTAAGGATCAAACTTACACCCCTAGTCTCCTGCACAGTAGTTTGGTGGATAACATTTTCTCAACTTCATGTCCTGTGTTTTGTAAGTGTAACTACGAAGTTTGACTATTAATTACTTCAACTTGAGTTGAAGATCAAGGTCGGTTCGTATTTTGGGTGTTTGAATTTGAATGGGAATGACAAATGAATTTTAAAGTTTGGGTATTACTCAAATCTAACTTATTATGAGTCAAATCAAATTTGAGTAAATTTCCTTTTGGAACATATAATCAATTGTTTAGTTCCGAGTCTAAATTGGACTCATAATATTTAAAGTCCATAAGAAAATGGCGGTATCTAATTATAATGCAATTTTTGCCTTATTTTTTATTATGAATAAAATTGAAAGGTGAAAACACATACATTAAAGGTGTACAATTGGATTGCAAGTAGTTAACGAAATAGTTGATATTATTTTTGTGTTACAATTATCTGGACCCAATAGACCCATTTGGGTATAACAAATGTATTGACCTAATAAGACACAATTCAAACTCAGCACAAACCCAAAATCATTATAAGTGCATATTGGTCCATTTGGGTCCGACCCAGTACCCATATGGATCATGTCATTTGGGTCAAATAACTTAAAGGGTCTACCCATTGCCATATCTAGTTTGAATTGAGGAAGTCAGAAATAGAGAGTACAAAAAGTGGCGCAAAGAAAGCCCTTTCGGCCGAAGAAATTTGTCGGACCGGACCAATAAGTTAGCAATTTGAGTTGTGGTATGCTTTTAAAGTGGTTTGTGTGACAATCAATTTGAACTCACGCGGTTAGGGTTTAATTTCGTTCGTAGTCACTAAAATTAATTAAAATGTTCAAGTTTAGTCACTCTCTGTTAACTTCCGTTAGTTTTTTACTGACGTGGCTAACAGAATAGCTTAATTAGCCTAATTTAACCCGGAAAAAATTTAACCTGACCCGCCATGTCATCATAACCCGCCACATCATGAAAAATAAAACAAATCGTGACCCGACCCAACCCTATCCCACCTGACCCACTCCCTTTTCTTCTCCACCTCCCGCTGAACAAAAGGCAGGCCACCGCCTTACCACAGCCACGAGCCTACCGTCGCTCTCAATCGAAAACTCCGTCTATCTTCTCTTTCTATCCTCCGCCGATCTACCCTTCCCTCCTGTCTTCCTAGAATTTTAATATGAAACCCTCTAAATCAATCTCACTGTTTCACCCTCTCCCTCACCGAAAACCCTAGAACAATAACCCACATAAAACTTCATCTTCGTTGCCTAAAGGTCGCCGCCTCAATCGCCTTCTCATCGTTCCTTCCTTGGAGACCAAATCCCCCAGAATTTCCGCCTAGTTTGGAATCGTTGTTGGCCAAGTCTGGTCGTCGGCGACCGACCCGGCGAGTGCGACGAGGCCGACGACTCGCCTTCTCCCCCTAGAGTCCTTGGAACACTCGCCATAATCATTAATCCAGATGGAGGAGACCGGTGAGAGGAAATCGGAACATAGGAGGTATGCGATGAAGAGGATGAAGGGGTTTGCCGTGAAAAGCCTTTGTCTCCTTCTTCGTCTTCTCAAGAGAGAGAAGCAATTCTTCCTCTTTGGTCAGCCAATACTCACGCACGGAGCAGCAAATCTCAACTCGCCCTCCAGTGCAGGAGGGAGGTATTCACCATGGAACCAAAGCTATTTATTGGATGGTGGGGCCTAAAGTTGCAAGGTCTTTATAGAGTTAGAGAATGATAATATGGCAAGGTAATCTCAGGGAGTGTTTGCTGATTGACGGTGTACGTTTTTATCAATTCTCGGAAGCAATTGTGTCGCTGTTCTCTGGGATGGCAGGGTTTGCATCCTCTATGCGCTCTTGAAGATTGGTTTAACTAGATCCAAGCCTTACCTTTCATCGCCTTTGGCGAAGGAAAGATGACGATTGAGGACGACGGGGAAGGAAGAGATCCAGAAACACTATTTAGTTTTCTTTCAATTTAATTGTATTGTGTTGTTGTTTTAATGACGTGGCAAGTACTGATGACATGGCGGGTTGACTTAGGCTGATTAGGCTATTCTGTTAGCCACGTCATAAAAAACTGACGCCATTAACGGAGACTAACGGAAGTTAACGGGGAGTGACTAAACTTGAACGTTTTAATTAATTTTAGTTTACTACGAACGTAATTAAATATTTTTAGTGACCAAACATGAACATTTTTAGTAATTTCAGTGACCAACCTTGCAATTAACCCAATAAGTATTCCACACAAATGAACACGTATTCATAGTCGTCGAGCAAATACTCAAAGGTGTCCGAGAAGTATTCAAAGTTGACAAACATGCATTTAAAACGGTGTAAGGTTTTCAAATCGGTTTATGAAATACAATTGACCTTATTGCCCTTGTTTAAATAAAATACTACGTTACAAATAAAATAAAAAATCATTATACTTAAATACATCAACATTCAAATGTTTATAGTTTATTCGAACAAATAACATATATTTAAATAAAATGCGACATTACAAACAAAATGATGAACTCATATTTAAATAAAATACGATATTACATACTCATATAAATAAAATAGGAGGATAAATTAGTAATTAAAAAAATAATCCATCACAAAATTAATCCATTAAAGTCTCCATTTTCCATAAGAAAAATGATATGAATCTATTAATGGGTATGCCTACTATGAAATGCATGTCACGGTGACATGCACTTTTCGGTCGACCTATTGCTGAAGGCGGTCGACCGAATCGACTAATTTGGGCAGCACGAGAAAGCATTGCGGTCGACCTCAACGACCACCTGGTCGACCGCACTTAGTTTAAGTTGATATTTTTGGTCGACCAGAATAAAACCTGGGTCGGCCATTTCGTTGGCGTCAGAAACAACATGGTCGACCACCTAAGGTATATAGGTCGACCACTTGATTGCAGTCATTAACAAAATGGTCGACCGGATGATGAAAGAGGTCGACCATATAGAAGATAAGTGTTCTATCAAAGTGTCCAATTAATTGACGTAAAATCAAGATCAAGTGTTGGTTTCGCGGTCGACCTAATCCGTTACGAGGTCGACCGAATACAAGAAAGTCACCCTATGCCCCGTGTCTTTTTTGCTTATGTATGTCGATTTGTGTGGTTCTTTTAATCGTATAAATTATGTTTCAAACCATCATAATTAGTCATAATTATAACAAGGACTCATCAATTCATAGCATAACAACTAAAAATAAAACAGAAATCATAATTGTTCACACATAAAAATAAAACTAAAAAAACAACAGAATAACACTCAACAATCGTTTTGACCACTAAAACACACAATATAAAAACTCATTTCTCCTACTCATCTCCCCCCTCTCTCTCATCCACATTTTCTTCATTGGTGGTGCTAGCATGATGGTGGTCGGATGTGGTGGGATGCATGTATCTTCCGCTGAAAGATCGCCACTCATCTCGCATCTCATTCACGGTCACCTACATTGTGCTCATCTGGGCGGTCATTTGCCCCATGTAGTCGTGCATGCCACTCATCTGGGTGGACATCTGGCCCATGTACTCGTACATGCCATCCATGCGCTCCCACACACGCTGTAAGGTGATCGGTGGAGTTGAACTCTGTGCCTCCCCCATTGGCTCGTCTCGAGCTCCTTCATCACCCTCATCATCATTATCATCATCATCATCATCATCATCACCACCATGAGCATTGTTTACTCTGACATACTCACCATTATGCAGCTCAAAGCCCATCTTTTTCAGAGATGAAACAGTATAGAACTCCTGCCTTGAGATTCTTAACCCCACCTCTTCACTTAAATTCACATTAAAATGCTCAAATAGCACAGTGAGGATCATCCCATAGGGAAGATTCCTATTTGAACTCTCTGCAGCAGTAAGCATGTGGTTAAAGATTAAGTATGACAAGTTCACCTTCTCGCTTAACAGTAGGTTGGTGAGGAGCTCCATGTCGAAGTAGGTGACTGTCTCCCGATGTCCACCCTTTGGCAGAATGTTGTAGGAAAGCATGTGGTGAAGAACACTGGCTTGAACTGTCAGGTGGTTACTCGATGGCCTATTGCGCCCCTGAGCATCTTCCTCTTCATCAAGACCACATACCGTCTGGATTTGCTTGGCTCTCGTGAAATGCGTTTCATTCCAAGCACCGTAAGAATTGATTCTCTTCCCCTCGTTTGGAGCCTGAAGTACTTGCGCCAACACATTCTTGCTGATGCGCATCGCCACCCCATTCACATAGGATTTGAATGCGTGAATGGATCCATTTGCATTGCGCTCGTAGACGATGTTGTTGTAGAAGTACTGTACCAGTTTTGGGTAGTATGGTACATTGAGAGATATCACCTTCAGCCACTCTTGCTCGATGAAGGGTCCCAGAAACCCGTAATTCTCGAAATGAGAATATGCATCCGTCGTCAATGGCCTTCCCGGAGCCACCCTGCGGTTGTGCATTCTCTTCTCTTCATAGTTCTCACTTTGCTCCTTGGTCTGGAACAGATTGGGATTGAACTCTTCCCATTCCGAACTTGAGGCAGCAGCTTTTTGTGCCTTTCTTTTCTTTTTGCCGCCAAACATCCTGCGATCAAACAAGCAAGAATACACGTTAGTCACATTTTCGAAATGAACAA
Source organism: Linum trigynum (assembly GCA_964030455.1). NCBI lineage: Eukaryota > Viridiplantae > Streptophyta > Magnoliopsida > Malpighiales > Linaceae > Linum > Linum trigynum. The sequence goes on from OZ034818.1 coordinate 8,072,117, forward strand.
TACGCGGTCGACCACTCCATAAAGCGGTCGACCTCAGTTAGTTTAAAACGAGAATGGGTCGACCTCAGAAGAATCATAGGTCGACCTCAGTTAATTTAAAACGGGAATGGGTCGACATACACGAATTTTTGCCTTTATCGGTCGACCTCAGAAGCATCATAGGTCGACCTCGGCTAAATTGAAACGAGTCTAAAATGGCCCAAATCCTCGTACCAATTGAGTGCAAAACAGATCCGGTCGACCTCATAATTAGAAGAGGTCGACCAGTGTTAGTTTCGAACAATTAATTCAAAGACAATTGCACAACTCAAACTTTTGCCTTCATCGGTCGACCTCAGAAGCATCATAGGTCGACCTCGGCTAAATTGAAACGAGTCTAAAATGGCCCAAATCCTCGTACCAATTGAGTGCAAAACAGATCCGGTCGACCTCATAATTAGAAGAGGTCGACCAGTGTTAGTTTCGCACAATTAATTCAAAGACAATTGCACAACTCAAACTTTTGCCTTCATCGGTCGACCTCAGAAGCATCATAGGTCGACCTCGGCTAAATTGAAACGAGTCTAAAATGGGCCAAATCCTCGTACCAACTGAGTGCAAAACAGATCCGGTCGACCTCATAATTAGAAGAGGTTGACCAGTGTTAGTTTTGCACAAATAATTCAAAGAATTGCACAACTCCAACTTTTGCCTTCATAGGTCGACCTCAGAAGCATCATAGGTCGACCTCGGCTAAATTGAAACGAGTCTAAAATGGGCCAAATCCTCGTACCAATTGAGTGCAAAACAGATCCGGTCGACCTCAGAAAAAACATAAATCGACCTCGGAAAATTTAAATCGATTCAAAGCCAATTGTGCTTTCAAAAGCCGTGCAGTTCAGGACATTAGACCACCTTGTAATGCACTCGAAGACACAATCGTTTATGTCTTCGAGTGCATTGCAAGATGGCCTAATCTCCTGCACTGCGCGGCTTCTGAAAGTCACAATTGCCTTTCAATCGATTTAAATGGCCCGAGGTCGACCTCAATATCATCACAGGTCGACCTCAATAAGTTTAGCACAAATAAATCAAACTTTTGCCTTCATAGGTCGACCTCAGAATCATCACAGGTCGACCTCGGCTAAATTAAAACGAAAAGAAATGGCCCAAATGCTCGTATCAATTGAGTGCAAAACAAATTCGGCCGACCTCATAAATAGAAGAGGTCGACCAGTGTTAGTTTTGCACAAATAAATCAAAGACAAAGGCACAACTCGAACTTTTGCCTTCATAGGTCGACCTCAGAAGCATCACAGGTCGACCTCGGCTAAATTAAAATGAAAAGAAATGGCCCAAATGCTCGTATTAATTGAGTGCAAAACAGATTCGGTCGACTGCATAAATAGAAGCGGTCGACCTGTGTTAGTTTCGCACAAAAAAAAAAAACAGAAATAAGATCGCTTGAATAATAAGTGCAGAAATCTCAACTCGAACTTCACAGGTCGACCTCAATATCATCATAGGTCGACCTCAGTCCATAAAACAGAAATAAAAATCGATTTAAGGCCAGATGCGGTCGACCATGATTATGAAAAGGTCGACCGCATCTGGCGAACAGAAGGACAAAGTCCATATTTTCAAGCTACAGATCTAAATAATAAGGCCAGAAATCTCAACTCGAACTTCACAGGTCGACCTCAATATCATCATAGGTCGACCTCAGTCCATAAAACAGAAATAAAAATCGATTTAAGGCCAGACGCGGTCGACCACGATGATGAACAGGTCGACCGCTTCTGACGAACAGAAGGAAAAATCCCTCTTTTACATCTTTAGATTTTTTGAAAACAGAAAGAAGAAGACAAGAATCGACTCAAATGAAAGAGAGGAGTGAAAGCTATACCTTGTTCTTCTTCTAAGTGATGAGGATGAAGCTTTCTTTGAGTTTTTGGAAAATGGAGTTTTTGGAAAATGGAGAAGAAGATGAAGAAGGAAAAGGAGAGGAAGAATGAGTGGATGTGGTGGGATAGGGTTCTGATTGTGGTGTAGAATGAGTGGGGGAGGGTTTCTTAAATAGAGGATTGGGGGAGGTTTGGGTGGATGTTGCAAACAAACCGGTTTGGTCGGCCGAATTAAATACGCGGTCGACCTCACTAACATGTTCGGTCGATCGTGTATGTTCAGGTCGACCGTTATTTGTATGAGGTCGACCGTTTTATTGCTATTTGCCGCCAGCCTGGCCGTGTAGCTCACCCAGCCTGGCCGTGTGAGGCCTCGCATTATTCCACACGGCCAAATTGCAACATCACACGGCCGTGTGGGTTGTGTGTGTGCCCGTGTGGCTTTCTTTTTGACTTGCCTCGCGCCCGATCTTCGTCCAATCAACCAAAAATCAATTAACTCATAAATTATTAAGATAATTCGAAGAAATTACAATGCAATCACAGTTATTAAAATATAAATAAACTCCTAAACAACAATAGAAGAAATTTAAGATCCTTTTTTGGGACTTTGTTTCGGGCACTTAGGGCGAAAATGACCATATTTCCCACATTTCGAACACTTTCTTAAACTTTTACCCGATGCAGTTCGTGCTGACTTGAATGTCCCCTTGGTCTTCCCAATTTTTGGATCTTTCACACTTCGAAGGGGTGCTGGAGGGTTTGCCGGTGTGGTGTTGTCCGTTCTCTCCCTCGCGAACTCAATTGCCCATTGAGTAAGGTCGTCCAACGTCTTAGAGACATGATTAAAAGCAGATTCACTACCACACGCGATGTCACATAAACGGTTACACTTTAGAGCCAATCCTCCATGTCTTATCAGTCGACCAACTTTCTCTCCCACATCACCTCCAACTCCAGGATGACGATTTAGTATCTTCGCATTTTGGGTCCATCGTAGCTTGAACCACTACGAGGGTAGTGCGGTGTACCCCATATTTTTTATTACTGTAAGCATGTGTCTGCATGGAAACCCCTTAGATTCAAGTAATGCACACTCGCATTTTAGATCTTGATTGGACGTAGTAAATGTTAACCGCCTTATCCGATCTGGGTTCATGTAGTTCTTCAGTATGAATGTCTCTGTCCCATCTGATTCAGTTCTTCTCTCCGCTAATACATAAGAAGCCTCATTCTCTAGTTCAGACTTGAAGATAGCAAATGTACGATGAGTGTAGATACTTTCAGCTTGCATTTCCCAAGTGCGAAGGGCATGCTTGCAGACCAACCTCGTGTGCCTAGAAGTATAATCATCCTGCACCTCCGTGAAACGCATCCCCTCCAGTGCTTCATCAATGCCCTGAACAAAACGTTGCAAGCTGTATTGAGTTCCCACATACCCATTTATCCAATGGTTACATGACTCACATCGCGAGGTTGATTGGAGTCCACCGAAATACATATCCTTCAAGTATGCCTCTGCCCACAGTAATTTGTCAGCGTACAAATCCTGCAACCACTTATTTGCAGACAAACCATGCTGACTAATCAAATGCTCCCAACGCCTCTCAAACTCCTCAATCGATATTCGTGCTTTCGCAAAGTAAGTGAATGCGCTAACAAACTCCTTATTATGAACAGCCGTTGTCGCATTTGTCTCAATATGCCAAATACAAAGACGGTGAGGCACTCCAACCAGAACAGTAGCAATGGCACCACGCATAGACTTTTCTCCGTCTGTGATCACTGAAGTGGGCATCTTAGAGTTCATACACTCCAGAAAAGTATTCAACAACCAAACATAGTTGGGGATTGTCTCGTTATCCAACTGGGCAAAACCATATATGATGTTACGGTGGTGGTGATTTACACCAACCATCATAACAAATGGTCGATTGTACCTGTTGCTCTTGTAGCATGCATCGAACGCCAAGACATCCCCAAAAAAATGGTAATCTGCTCTAGATGTGGAGTCCGACCAGAAGAGATTGCCTAATTCACCTTCATCGTTGGTTGTGTACTTGAAGAAGCTGCCTGCATCAGAGGTATGTTTACTTTGCAAGTAACCCAATGTTCGGTTAACATCTCCTATTAGATCGTCGTCAACTGTTCGGGATTGCTGAACAGCATTGTCCAAATCTTTTGGAGTGTACCCCAGATTCTCATATCCTCCAACTTTATTCTTCATGAACTGAACAATGTTGCGTTGTTTTATTCCTGACTGTCGCATCCCTATCGCCAGAGCCTTGTCTCCTTCACTCACATTTCGATGAGACCGAAGGAATTGACTTTCTTCTTCATTGCAGCAACGATGTGAGTGCTTCCTCTCAAACTTAGAAACAACCCACATTTTCTTATTCCGATCAAAGCGTACAGTATACGATGCCTTGCAATAATGTCTTGTCATCTTACGATGTTGTCGAGTCCGACCTTCTTTATCTATATGCATCTTATCTCTAGTCCCCTCTCTCGAACATACCATTGTCCTCCCAATTGCTACTCCTCGACGATTCCTCCGAAGATCTCTACGTCGAACGCTAAATCCTTTCGCTTTAGCATAGGAATCGTAAAATTTCTCTGCATCTTCTAATGTTTGGAACTCCATGGAAGGAATTTGTTGTTCATATTCAGTAGCTTCATCATCATCCATAAATTCTTCTTCAGCACCTTCGGTTTCATTATCATCCCCAACCACTTCATCATCTGTATTATCTGTATCATCTGAATTATCCATAGCTCCTTCTTGAGCATCCTTAGGTTCCTCATCGAAGTTAACCTCATCATCATCTCTATCATCTGTATCATCTCTGTTATCCATCCTGAAACGATCGGAATACGAACTTAATGTCAAAAACATACACAATTAGCGCTCGTCAGGTCGACCTGAATAAACTGTACGGTCGACCTTATTACTAAATAACAAACATGCGGTCGACCAGAATTTACTGAAAGGTCGACCTAATCATATAATTACAAAAGCGCGGTCGACCGGATGGTGAGGGTGGTCGATCGGATGGTAGGAAAAATTTAACCACATACAAGCATTAACAAGCACATACGAGACATACCTTAGCAAAGAGGTCGACCACTTATTGTTACGGTCTACCGGAATAAAAATAAACCGCCACCAACACCCGATCACAGTAAGAGCGATGATATTACAACTTCACTCCAACAAATTGCATAAATCGAAGTACGATTAAAGTCTTCAGACTCCCATCTATTTATGGATAATGTAGACGAATTCCTTATCCAATTGGTGAAAGATATATAAAATCATAATTCGACAAGGACAAGTACACAAAATCCTAATTGTACAAGGACATGATTCATTAAGGTCGACCTCTTTGCACAAATGGTCGACCGTTTTGGGTAAATGTGAAACAGGTCGACCTCTTTACTGAAATGGTCGACCATTGTTTATAAATGTGAAACAGGTCGACCTCTTTACTGAAATGGTCGACCATTGTTTATAAATGTGAAACAGGTCGACCTCTTAACAAGAATGGTCGACCGTATTTTATTAAGGCCAAACTGACGAGATTCCATACATGTTCTACATAGTTTTTGACTTTGCTACGATATCATAGGTCGACCTTTTGCGTCACGAGGTCGACCTGTGCTCTGCCTTTGGGTATGCCCGCTTTGAGTATGTGGTCGACCACTTGTTCTAGACGATTGAAATCGTAAATTCAGTCACATCCATAATTGTATAACAAATCTAATAAACGATAAACATTCAAAATCCAAAATGAAACGATCTCGCAAATACAAATTCAATGTATGGTCCAAATAATGCAACATTGTAACTTAACGACTTCATTTCTTTGCTTTTTTGTTTGAACTCTGTCTCTCTTTGCCTCGTTCCATGCATTCATCTACTACATGCTTGAAAATATTTTCTCGTGCAAGGTTTTCAAAATGTGTAGCCAGATACCATAGAATCTCTTTTCGCGCCGGTAATTTGTGTTCTTCTCCTATCTGCATTATGCCATGTAAGATTTCGTTACAACTAAAAAAAAGTGTAAATTAAACAAGTTATTTGTTTGACGATATACTCACCACTCTATCAAGATCCTTGGATCCATAGCGCATCCACTGCATGACGTGCACACCACACTCAGTACTATTCCTTTGCCGTTGAACTCGTAGCTCATCAAAATTGAAATCTCCAAAATTTGGTACTCCTACATTGCTCATCGCTCCGGTTTGAAAATATCATCCAAATTGGACAATTACACACAAATAATGAATATTTTAAGTTCCTAGCATCATACGTAACGCTTAACAGTCAGAAAATTATAGAAAACACTTACCAATTTCTTGCATAGTGCTGATTTACGCCTACGATTCGCCTCACTAGTTGAAGGTAGACTGTCAAGCAAAAATGCAGTTTTTTGCTGGACATTGACGAGATACAGAAACCAATGACGTGCTTCATCGTCAAGAACTGCCATAAATATCTAGCAACGAAACACTCACTATATGTTATAAACAGCGAATACAAACAAATGCACTTTCGAAATTTAATGATATAATGACATTGACTAGACTAACCTTCTGGCATGCACCGACATTCGGCATAAAGACCACGCCATCATTCATCAACTTGTTACGAATTTGTCTGGTCTTCATGTTAGCGCGTACCATTTTCTGCAGCATGTTTTAGTTGAGATGAATTGACATGGTACAATATAAATAACTAGGTTATGACAAATAATTTGACATTACGGCTCTTACCGAAAACATATTTGGCAAATACCACACATTTGGCTCTTTCACATCATGTTTTTCAGACATTGTTAGTGCCCTTGCACACAAATCCACTACCTACCATCCAACAATCAAACACAAAATCATCGTAAATCGTAACATAAATAGTGCACAATTCATACGAAAGTCGTAGTAGTATAGTACTTACTGATGAGCAAACCCAGCTATTCTCGCTAATGACCGAACTCAAATAATGTCGTTGCACGTTTTCAGAAAAAAAGTCCACAACGGTCAAACTGCAAAAATCAAAATAACAAAAATGTCAATTGTGATTTGCAACGTACAGGTCGACCTGTTCACAGTCACGGTCGACCTTATTGGAAAAGCGGTCGACCTCATAACCGATCCGGTCGACCACACGTACTAAAAAACGTCTTACTTGTCCCAATTCTTGTCCCCAGCCTTCTCTTTAGTAGCAACATAATACAAGTCTTCAACTGGATTTTGAAGATTTTTGGTGAATCCTTCTAGACCCTCCACTTTCATGACCTACAAATCATAGTTAAAATTAAAGTAACATATGAACACAAACACACATTATAGATGAATATGTAACGTAAACTTACCCCGTGCTTTTCGAAAGGACTCTTAGATTCTTCTTCATCGCTATCATCACTAAATAATCCTTTTCTTACAAATTGATCCTTCTGTGGAGTGGTGTAGGAGTCACTTTCATATCGAGGTCTCTTGTACTTAGGAGAGGAACCCTTGCTGCCATTCGTTGTTTCACTCTGTCAAACATATAAACAAAACAAATTAGCACTAATGATAGTAATACTAATATCTTCAATCACCTATGAATATACTTGGATACCTTTAAAATGTGCTCTTTCAATAAATCGTCTATGCTCTGGTAGCAATTTTCAGAGTCATCATGGTATTCTTCCTCTTTACCAAAGTCAAAATTAGGTCCTTTACCATTTCTTCCGCCATTCTCCATTCGTTCTGCACTTATATCTTTGATAGCACCTTCTAGCCTCTCAAACCCGTCATGCATCATCCCAGTCATATCTGTCAGTCGAACTGACAATTGCTCTACTCTATCACACATGGACTTCTGAAAGTCATTGACTTGTGTTTGACACACCACCAGCTTCTCTTGTGTGGCTTTCAACAATTTCATGATTTCACCCAAATCTTGATGCAGTTTCTCATCATGCGTCATTGTCTAAAAAATTTCAAGAAAAATTTAAATCATAATTCAACTTCAAATTTCTACAATTGACCAAAAAACAAATACGTGGTCGACCTGACATAGTATTAGGTCGACCTGGAAGACAAATAGTGACTACCACAACCATTAAGGTCGACCTCTGTTATTCCTAGGTCGACCTATCCAGCAGGAAAATAACAATTAACAACAAAAAGTAAGTTCTAAATTAAACCGAAAAAAGGATAGGTCGACCAGATATTTGGCGCGGTCGACCTTTTCAAGCACAACATAGTCATACAATCAAAGCCAAAGTCGACATTCAGGTTGAATAACCAAAAAAACAGGAACGGTCGACCTTGAAACCCATTAGGTCGACCAATTGGGTTACCTCGCAAGTAATGAAATCCAAGTGTTGTGGCCTAAATTCAAATACGCAGAATTGTCTCGTCAGGTCAACCTGATTGACGTCACGGTCGACCGAATGGAATTCTGCACCCAACAATATATCAAATTAGCCGGTAGAAATCACGCATTAGAAAAGAAGACGACGATACATTAGGTCGACCTCACCTTAGACCTGGTCGACCACTTCCAACGCGTACAACAGCAACCGCGAACGATCTTCTTCACAAAGGCTCTTAATCGGAAAAAAATCTAATTCAGACTTGGAGGCGTTGAAGGGGACTTATATTCGTATTTATAGAGATTTAGGACGTCAATGGGTCGACCCAATTCGTTTCCTTGTCCAATTGTGGAACCTTTCTGGTGTTGGAATCCATATCCAATACGGATACGGTGTGAAGGCGGTCGACCTCTTCATAATGCGGTCGACCTGTTAGGTGCACAAGGGTCGGCCTATGAGATATTTGGGTCGACCTTTCATTCTGTTAGACCACCAAAGCGGTCGACCGTATTATGTAAGAGGTCGACCGCGTTTTGGAACCCCACATACATGAATTGGTCCATTCGGTCGACCACATGTTGGATTAGGTCGACCGAAAAGTCTATGTCACGGTGACATGCATGTCACCGTAGCAAAATCCTAAAAATTAATAGAAGAAATAGTCCCTGATAAGTTCCTGTGACTAGCTAGTATAAGTAAGGATTTGGCGGGTACCAAACCCTAGCAGCTAATTAATTTCTTCTCGCCCGCATAACTCCCAGAACATGGATCGGAGGTATTGTTCGTTGCAGTCTCCGCTCTTTGTGTTCACGTCGGCGACTAGCATCCTCACGCTCCGCCTCATCGTGATCAGCACCGCGCTCTCGTCGGGATCTTCCATTCACGACCCTGCCGATTTGGAGGACACAAGGCGGCGCGTGTACTGGCAACTGCTCGTATGTTTCCCGGCAGCCTTGTATTTTCTGCACAGGAGGATCGAGCAGAGAAGAAGATCTCCGCCGCCAACTCCGGCCGACAACCCTCGCTATAATAATCATATCTCTCGTCGCCCGGGTTTCTCCCTGACCATCGAGCACAGGTGTCTTTCGTGGCCGTCTCCGTTCTTTGTGTTCGCGTCGGCGACTGTAGCCCTCACGCTCCGCCTCGTCGCGATCGGTACCGCGCTCTCGTCGGAGTCTTCCATCCACGACCCTGCCGATTTGGAGGCCACGAGGCGGCGCGTGTACTGGCAACTGCTTGTGTGTTTTCCGGCAGCCTTGTATTTTCTGCGCAAGAAGATCAAGCAGAGAATCGACCCTCGCTATACCGGTTTAGCTCATTATGTCTGGTAATTGATATTTGTGGTTTATGAATGGATGCGTATATATATGGTTGTATTTTACATAGCGTTTAATTAATATATGTATGCGCGTTGACATATATGAGATGTATTACCACCACGGTTCTTACATTTTAATTAAATTTATTTTATGATTTTAGTACAAAGAATTAAAGACTGAGATTATCCATTAATGGTTAGGGATATAGTATTATGTCGTAAAGTTTGGTTAATTCATGATCTAGTATAGCAAAACTTACTAGGTGTACGATTCGGTTAGCATATGCTACCAGGACTCATATTCTATAGATAGAATAGTAAGAACAGGTATGTATTTTGCAATTGCATGTGGGGATAATTTCTTGATATCGACCTACTTTGAACCCTAGGAAAAAAATAAATATTAGATTAAACATATAATAAATTTTACAAATTAGGGGTTAGCCTACAATTCACTCTCAGCAAGCAACCTCTGAAAATTTCGATTCTTTTAACCGGTGTATAAGTTATAGTATAATTCTTACCTAATGTTCTTTTTGGGTCTAATACCTCATGTTCTTCCTCAACAACTTTTTACGAGTTAGAATGTGCTCCGGTTTTTTAAATTAGGAACAAAAACTTGATTTAGTGGTAGTGTCGCTAATATTGAACATGGATATCTCAAGTTCGAATTTCTTAGAATTAACTTCTGTATAGTGGTATGTTTCATTAAGGTGGTTCCACAAAAAAAAAATGTTTCATTAAGGTGAAATTATAGATTAATATGTCTCGACAATAAAAATAAAAATAGTTCAAAATTGGAGGAATTTGAGATTTCCCAAAGGTTGAATAAATAGCTGGATAATTATACCCCGAGGCTCAGCGCTCCTCTGACCTCAAAATACATGTTCCAATCCAGTTATGCAAACAATGGACAAAATCACCAACACGATGCCTCAAGTTGAATATAGATGTTGGTCTTCTTGGTGAAAATGATTGATAGGATCAGATTGGGTGGTGTGTTTTGTGTGGTAGTATTATTTTTGTGATTGTTTTTTGACGAGTTGTGCAATGTGTATTTCTTTTCATTAGTATGGAAGAATTTGAGCATTTGTTAATTGACATGTGCTAGGCAAACTATTTGTTAATTATGAGAATACTCATAACCCGAAATGACCCAAAACGTTATTGGAAACTCGATGGATTGGGTTAATATTTGACCAAAAATCAACCAACCCAACATGATCCTACCCATGACGATTCGTAATCCGAGTTTCTCAGCACGAGATTACCCAACCCGACCTGATTGTCAGGTCTAATGAAAATTATTTTTGCAAAGGGAATGATGACGTTAGAGGGTTTCGCAAGCCACATACCCATTAGAGGGTTCAGGAATCAAGACGTGCAATAGATCATTGTTCATATAAGGCCTACATTAGTGTCTTAACTACACTAGAACCATTTCTCTCTATATAAATAAGGCGAAAGAAATCATCTTAAGTTGTGCATAAAGTCCTGTCATTGTCTCTTCTTGAGTTATTTTTCTTCAACTTTGTAGGGTGATTTCACTGACACTGAGGTGTTGCTTTTGGAGGTTTCCTGAAGAGATTGTAAGATTTTCTTTCTATATATTGTCATCACTTGGAAAAGAAGAAAAAACTGAAACAAATCCATAGGAAGCGCAGCTTAGAAATAATGGCAGAAATATCTTTATATCCTTACCCAGAATTCTCTCTGGTATGCATACTTTCCTCCAAACTCAAGAACATGCCACTGTAGTTTGTATTACGTGTCCTAGTTCTTGTCGGTCTCGTATTCTTACGTTGGAGTCCTGTTGCTTGTGTCCCACGTATTGTTCATCGTGGCTTAGGAGTCTTTATCTTCTATATAATGGCCGGTTCATGGTTGTAGGCCATAACTAATTATTCAAACACAGAATAAATAAAAGTATAGTTGTGAGCTCATTCGAGCTCACCGTGGATTAGTCTCGTTCAATCAAGAACGAGGATACCACGTAAAACTCCTGTGTTATTCTATTCTACCTATTCCGCATATCAAAATTCTATAGGGTAATAGAGCTAATCGCAACCTAGGGTTAAGGTTTTTTCGTTGTTGGGTTGGGTTTGAGTTTTTCAAACCCAGTGGGTTTTACCTCGAGTTTTTTTCACGGATAAACCCATGGGTTTGAGTTTGGCAAAACCTGACCCATTGCCATCCCTAAATTCAACTACGACTTTTTCCTATAAATAGGGAGCACCCCTCCCCCTTTCTCATAACAACAAGTCACACACACAACATAAGTCGCTTACGACTACTTCACACAACACAACTCACACACAATACACACTCTCTCTGCTTTCTCTCTCTAAAAACGTTTTCTCTCTCCTCCCGATCTCCCAAAACGTGTTAAATCTCTAAACACTCAACACGCCTTCAATTTGGCGGACTAAGCCATGAAATCGTGGATAGTCTCCACCGAGCGGCATTAAATAGCCGACGACGCTCAATTACGACCGTGGGACCGAACTAGGTCTAACGTCATCTTGTTTATTTTATTCCATTCAGGTTACTAATTTGAGCGTCGGAGGAGGTTCCAACCAGGACTCCCCCGGTGGGACCTATTTTTTCAGGTATTCGCACGGAGCTGGAGGTGGTTAAAGGCTCTGGGACAACGCTCTCCGGACCTTCAACATATTGAAGCAGACTGCTCTAAGTTTGGCACCAACAACTGCATTACTTGAAGAAGTCAAGTTGTTCTAGGGGTTTCATTTTGCTTCTATACGTTTGAATAGTAGTGACTAATTACTGACAAAACAAGTCTTTGTATTTTTGCATGCCTTTTCACATAAATCTATGATAATATTCAAAAAATAAGATCCCAATAAACTTTAATCTTAAGTCTTAACGACCCCACTGCCAGCTTTTATATATTGAACATATAAGAAGAAAAAAACTCATTTTATTTCATGTAGATGATGGACGTACAACTTTTATTCATTAGTGCTTTATAGTACTAAGAGCAGGCAAAATCCTACTCAGTACATGCACATTTTAGAGACCGGATTTAATTAGGTATCTTAATCCCACCAAAAAAAAAATTTAGGTATCTTAATACCGTTTCCTTTTACTCTTCGTGTAATCATCATCTTCTTGTATATAGATCGAGTTTCACTCTCTTCTTGGTGATGGCGGAGAATGGCCGCCGCCTTGGCAACCATTTTGACAACCATCGCCACAATAATCAACAGTTGTCCCGCAGAAGCCAAACGGACTGCAGCAATACCCAGGGTCGCACGTCGCGCCGCCGCCCTGCGAGCCGCAGTGAGGGTCGTTGTAGGAGCCGTCGTCGTCGCCACCCTTCACCGTGACGCCGCCCCGCCTGAAGGCTGCAAAAGAGTTACCCTTATCGGGAGGAGGCGGCGACTTCTTGTCTCCGTCGCAGTTGCTCAGGCAGCCTTCGCCGCAGTGCTTGTCGGTGTTGCCGCACCACCCGAACTCACTGCAGCAGCCGCCGTCCTTGCACTTCTTGCCGGGGCCGCAGTCCTGAGCATTAGCCACGAATGCAGCAGGGTTCGTCGCCAATAATATTAATGCCGCTATGATCAGCAGAGGGAGAGCCATGTTCATGTTGATCTTCATTTTTTTTCCCTTGTATCCTCACCACCTTTGATTGTGTGTTTTCCTGACTGCTTTGATTGTGTGATTAGAAAAGTGGTGATTTGGGATCGTATTTATACACTCGTGATTATGGTTGTGGACAGAATTATACAAGGGTGTTATTCTATTATGTTTGAGTTTTGTGGAGATCTGCTATTCTATGTACGATGAGTTGGTTAAGAAAAGGGAACCCAACAGAGGATTCTTTCCCGTTAAAAGGAGTCGGTCGTTGCCTGCCAGTGCCATCTTCTTTTCCGGTGTGAAGTTAAGGTCCCGATTATGGTTAGTGGAGTTTGCGGACTTCATAATTTCTTCTTGGGGAAAACAACATTCAACATACACACACTCGATCGGCGGAGCCAGCTCCAGCAAGGTTATCCTTTTGGCCAAACAAATACAAAAAAGGGCAAAATTTGGCAGCAGACTAGGTTGCCGCTCCTAGCAGCATCCCGCCCACGTGTAGCCTACCTATTGGGCTTTTTTCAGTTAATCCTTTTACTGTTAAACCAATTCAATTATTTGAAGTAGATGGAGACGGAACGGATACATCATACCTGTACTTACCATTATTTCCTTTTCCTTTTTTTTTTTTAAATTAACAATTGACGATTAAAGTGGAACGGATACAAATTCTCCCTTTAGGTTTTCTCCCCTTCATATAAATGTCATCTTCTTTTTGCTTTTCCATTTACGCCAAGCGGCAGCAGCAGTATATCTCCCCTCCCAAACTTTCTCTGTGTTATCATTTACTCCAAGCCGTAGCATTAACACATCTCACCTCCAAACAGAAGAAGCCTCCACTTTCTATGTGCTGAGGCTTGAGTTTATTTTGAACGATGTCTTCGACAACAGGTTCTTTTTCTAATTATGACTACTCTATCTTTTACCTATTTGAGCCTCGTAAAGTTATTGATATTGGAAGTTGAGTATGTTTGGCTGCATCTTCTCATGTATTAGTGGAAACGCTTGATAACAAATTGTGGGAACGAGGTTGGGGTAAAAACATGGACACTTTTTTTTAAGTGTGACCATGTTGTTGTAACCTGCCTTCTTATTTGTATCTTAACATGCCTCACATTGATAGACACAATAGATATTGTCTCCTACTTGTTTATTTCTTTTGCTGGACACGCCCTCTTTTTCTTTTAATTTCCTTTGTAAATTTTATTTCTCATTATTTAATGAATATAATCTTTACATAAAAAATTTTGCTATTGCATAATGATTTATTTGATTTTTTGTTAAGCTTAATTTTTTTGGAAACCCACCGTATGCTTTCAATTTTGATATAAAAAGTGAGAAGCTATTTTGGTTGGGTACATTTTCATGTACTATGGGTTGCTCTAATATGGGTGATCATTCTATATATATATATATATATGGATTCGACTCGTATGGTCCAGACGCATAGCATGCTCCAGGTGCTTTGCACCGTAGATCTAATCTAACGGCCATTATAAATTTTGTTAAAATTAATAATTATAATTACCACTTGCACCTTTTAAATAATTATACCTGCTATAAAGTCCCCCCACAAAAATTACCGTTATGTTTTCGCGTATGGTACAATATTTCGTAAACTTTTTTAATTGAACACCCAAAAATCTATAATTGATAAAAAAAAGAGGTCAATTAAAATTTGCTCCAAGTAATGGATCGTCATCATCTCACATTCCAATTGAACCTCCATCGTCATCATCTGTTCATCATAACTGCCGCAATAGCTAACCACATCATCATCAAAACCAAACAACAATCAAAACCTAAACCCCAAACACCGCCATCTCCATCGATTTCGTCTTGGCCGTCAACCCTTCCCCATCTGTGGCCGTGTCTCCGCACCGCCATCTCCATCGATTTCGTCGTTGTCGTCAACCCTTCCCCCAGTTCTCCAGCCCTTTCCCCAGCTTCCCCATGTGTGTTTGCGTCTTCGCACCGCCATCTCCGTCGATGGCAGGGATAGCGATGAGAATGAGAAAGAATAGAATTATAGACGATGGGCGAAGTCTGGGGAATTTTGATGGTGTTCAAGGAAGAGAGGAAAGGGATCGTCAAATGAAATTGGGGCTGGATAAATAACAGGGAAAGAAACACAAAAGTGAAAGGTGTTTTGTGTAATGCAAGAGATAATATAAAAGGATATGTAAATTTTTGGGTGTTTAAATCATGATTGGAAGATATTAGGTATGGTATTATAAAAAGATATGAAAATTACTTATGAGGATTAAAGAGCACGTTTATAAATATAAAGGGTCCAATTAGTCATATTTAAATCATAATTAATAAATCAGTTAATTATTATTAATATTAGCCGTTAGATCAGATCAACGGTGTAAGAAGACTGGAGCATGCTATGCGTCTGGACCATACGAGTGTTACCCATATATATATATATATATATTTTTATTTTTTTTTATGGTATTATTAGCTCTCATAGTCTTACACAGTTGATATTATGTTCTTTCTTGCAGGCACGGATCACATGAGTCCCAAAACATTTGGTGTGAATAATATGATTGGAAAAAGCGAAGTGCCATGTATGGGCATGAAATTCGACGGTGATGATAGTGCATATGAATTTTATAAAGCATATGCCCACATCATTGGTTTTAGTGTAAAGAAGCGCTATATCAAGCGAACAAAAGTAGGTGAGGTGAAAAGAAGAACATTTTGTTGTTCTAAAGAAGGCAAAAAAGGTTTCGATAAAAGGCGCAAGAATGTGGCTTTTCAGCGACCAATTACAATAATCGGTTGTAAAGCACAAATGATTTGCCTACTAAAAAAGGACGGCTTGCTGGAGATTGTTTCTTTTGAAGCAAATCATAATCATGAACTTGCCCCCACTCCAATGAAGCACATGTTGAGGTCCAACGAAAAGATAAGTTCTGCTCAAAAGGCTATTGCAAACGATGCTGAGAGAGCTGGGTTGCCAATTAAGGCAACTATTGATCTGCTAGCAATACAGAATGGAGGCCGTCAAAATAATGGGTTTTTGGATTTAGACTACAAAAACTATATCCCTGCACAGAGACGAGCTGCAATGATTAAAGGAGATGGTCAAGAAATTATGGATTATTTTCGTAAAGCACAATCAGAGGATCCGTCATTTTTTTACTCAGTGCAACTTGATGATGATGATTTTGTTCTGAATATGTTCTGGGCTGATGGCAGGTCAATAATTGATTACAAGTACTTCGGCGATGTTCTATGTTTTGATACAACTTATAGAACCAATGAGTATGGTCGACCTTTTGCTCCATTTGTGGGAGTCAATCATCTGAAGCAGACTGTAATCTTTGGGGCGGCATTACTTTATGACGAAACAATATCATCCTTTAAGTGGTTATTTGAAGCATTTTTGGGTGCAATGGCTGGAAAACAACCTAATACCATATTGACGGATCAATCAGCTGCTATGGCCAAAGCAATTGAAGAGGTATTTACTGAAACTCATCATCGTTTATGCGTTTCGCATATTTATCAGAATGCTGCTAAACACTTAAGCCATGTGTTTCATGCATCCGACCAATTTGCTAGTGATTTTAGTTCATGCATATATGACTATGAAGATGAAGATGAATGGTTTAGAGCTTGGGATGTTATGCTTCAAAAGTATGGTCTGGAGAATAATGAATGGTTGGATGGAATATTTTCAGTAAAAGAAAAGTGGGCTATGGTTATGGGCGTCATATGTTTACTGCTGATATGAAGAGTACACAACGCAGTGAATCAATGAATAGTGTGTTAAAAAGTACCTAAAGCCGAAACATCATATGGTATACTTTTTTGAGCATTATGATCAGTTGGTAGAAGATAGAAGGTATCAGGAACTACTTGCAGAGTTCAAAATGAGGGATACAAGCCCACCATTAAAAGCCGATGTTGAGATGTTAAGGCATGCATCAGTTGTGTACACTCCTAAAGTGTTTAAAATGTTCGAAGAAGAATATTTGAAAGTTTGGGATTGCACGATTGAAAAGATCAGCAAAATTGAAGGTCAAGCAGAATATAAAGTGAGAAATGCTGGTAGAGGTACATGGCATCGTGTCCCATTTGAGTATTTGCCTCAAAGGGTTGAATGTAGTTGCAAAAAGTTTGAGTTTGTGGGGATTTTATGTTCTCATGCTTTGAAAGTTCTTGACAAGAAAAATATAAAGCAAATTCCAAGGCAATATATATAAAAAAGATGGACAAAGGATGCAAAAGATGGATGCATCAGAAGTTCAACTCGAGTACAGGGAAGTTCCGAGAAACTCGCTGGGAAGCGTTACTTCAATATGCATTATAATTTTCGAGAAATATCAACACTAGCAGCTGAAAGCGACATAATGTATGAGCATGCAAGTGAAGTTTTTTCAAATTTGCTGAAGAATTTGCAGGAAATGAAAAAAAGTTCACATGCTGGAACTTCTGATGAGGTATTGGGCTCTAATCCTGAACTAGATTATCCAAGTGTAGCTGGAGTAAAGTCAAAAGCTACGGTTGGACGGCCGAAAGGAAGAATTAAAGGTGCATTGGATAAAGGAAAAAGTCACAAAGTTCAATCAAAATCAAAGGTATTTTCCCCTTCTCCTTACTGATTATTATATAAGATAAAACTATTATACTATCTTCTTATATTATTTATTTTTAAAATATTATTATACACAGGGTAAGAAGATGAAAGCTAGTTCTTCTCAACAAGGTGGAAGTAATTCTGAAGTGCAAATACAAAATAATCAGGTTTATTTTGCATATCCAACATCCAAATAAAAATGCTAGTTTTTTTTCTCTCATATCAAAGTTTAAGTGAAATTATCTTATCAATTATATAGTAACAACTATTATAATTTTCAGATGGTGATTGGGCACCAATCTCAAAGTTCAATTACCAGACCAAGCGAAGAAAACTTTGATTCTACAATTTCTGTAAACAATATATCATTCACACAATTGTTACAGGTATGGAGACAATCCAATTATTTTTTTTCACTTTAAAAAAATAGATAAAATATCATTCTTGTATTTGTTTAATTTGCAAGAAGCCATAGCAAATCCTCATCTAGACGGTGCAGAACAATGACAACATTTGTTTTTTCTTAAGTATTGATTATTGCATTTCAAGAGATTATATTATTAGAATAAGATTTGTTATTATTGAGAATGAATACACAAGACAAATTTTAATTGATACTATTAATTTTGAATGATTTATTTATATGAGAATTAGTTTATTTAAAATTATGGTGATAAACATCAAATCTACTATGCAAAGTTGTCACTTTTTCTTAGAACTAATAAAGAGCTACATCTATCTAAAAGTGAAGTGAATAAAAATTAAGCAGACTGTATTATAAATTTGATACCTGTTCATTGAAGTTAATACCAATTGAAAAAAGGAAAAGCAAGTAACGGAAAGTACATATCCATTCCGTCTCCATCTGCTTCTAGTAAATTGAATTGGTTTAACAGTAAAAAGATTAACTGAAAAAAGCCCAATAAGTAGGCTACACATGGGCAGGATGCTGCTTGGAGCGGCAACCTAGTCTGCTGTGAAATTTTGCCCTAAAAAATATATATAATTAGGACTCCCAAATACTATCATTCAACGTTAAGATAAAATCAAGCCCCAATTCCTCAATTCTATCATATATTTGATTGAGTAACACAACTTCGTAACAAAATCCCATGTTAAACGATCCTTTTATAATCTCTTATTTTCCGCAATCGAATTGTATCTTCACTTTAGTTCAAATTGAAATAACTACAAAATAATATGTGATATTCACAATGATATTTATTTTGATACATATAAAAATATTTTTTCAAATTGCAGTAAGTGTAATACGAGGTCGTATCAATAAATTGTAGGTGTACTATGATAGTCGTACTGCACTTTCCAGGGTCATAGGTGATAGGACTGTGCAATCTACACAATAAATAAAAGACAAATGAGAAAACTTGAAGCCTCATTACAAATTTCCTGCATCCAGAGTGAAAGTAGGAAAGGTAGATTCGTCTTCACAGTTATTTATTAACTTCTTATTTGCAGAAAAAAATACATAAGTAATGAGATTTGAATCGTGGTCTCTTCAAACAAAGATAAGAAACATAACCATTTACAATATAAACACATTTGTGTGACCTTTTCCAATTAAAAACATATAGGAAGCTTAAATTTAAAAAATCATAGGACTTTTCCACCATGGTTAGCAACCGAAATGTCATTGATTCAAATATTGCATACCGAATTGCACTCTTGAATGTCTAGAAGCGATGTAGAATTCTTAACATAAACTTACTTGTTATAACTTCCATAAAGTAACAATATTTTTAAACATAGAACTTTTGAGTGAATATGGGGCACATGTGTCTTTAAGAGGGGTAAATATGGAAAGGTTAAGTGATGTTGGTTAGCCGAATGCGGATGAAAAAGACACAACTAATGTAAACGAGCCCAATTAGTGCCCCGACCCACTAAACGCTCAACCATCGTCGTCTTTCCAAACTTTCCATCAGACTCAACAGCCGACTAACCTCCTCTGCCTCTATTGTTACGCTAGAGCAATTTAGATGGGTAAATATGGAAAGATTGAGTGTTGTTGGTTTGCCCAACGCGGATGGAAAAGGCGCTACTAATGTAAACGGGCCCAAATAGTATCCGGCCCACGCGGATAAAAGAGAACGCTTATAAAGCTAAATAAAGAGGTTTTATCCCATACAACTACCTTATCATGTGTGGCACCAAAAGCTCAACCATCCGGGTTACTTTCGCTAAACCTAATATAATATTGAAATGGGAAAGGTGTTTCCCCCATTAGAAAATCCTTGCATCCATAGCAAAATTAGGAAGGGTAGATTCGTCTTCACGGTCATTTATTATTTTCTTATTTTCAGGAAAAATACATTGGTGATCAGGTCGACCCATATTTGACAATTGCTCGAAATTGAATATAGGGCACCCACATCGACATACATAAGCAAAAAAGACGCAGGGCATAGGTTGATTTTCCTGTATTTGGTCGACCTCGTACCGGATTAGGTCGACCGCGAAACCAACCCTTTTCATCTTCATTTTACGTCAAATTGTGATGGATATATGGATACAACACTTCTCTTCTATCTGGTCAACCTCTTTATGTAAATGGTCGACCATTTTGTTAATGACCGCCATCAAGTGTTCGACCTATATACCTTTACGGTCGACCGATGTTTTATTTGGTTGACCAAAAATGACGACTTAAATTACAAACGGTCGACCACTACATTTTAAAGGTCGACCACGATAAGTCATCAGGGTGCCCACATTATTGTATTCGGTCGACATGCATGTCACCATAAGCATACCCTTTTTTTTTAATATGGGTGATATAGATTTATCCTTTGTAGTCTAGTTGCTTATAAACTTATAATACTTTTTCTTCATTTGAGTAACATGATTTCAAATCTCAATAATCAAAATTTTATTATATAAACAAATGATGTACAATTACTAAATGGAGCTTCTTGAAATCGCTCCCCGTCCACGAAATTTGAAATGGGGTTGTAGTTTTTTTATTCAACTATAAAGCAATGGGTTGTGTGATTAGGGTTCAAATCCTACTAATGCACTTTTTAAATATATAAACAAATGAGGTGCAATTACTAAATAGACCATACTAGAATCACTCTCATGCCACGAAATTTGAAATGGGGGTGACATTTTTACTTTTCAACTATTATAAACTAGCTTATAAGTTATAACCGACCCGTTGGCCGGAATATTCATGTTGATTATTTTTATTTTTATTTTACATTTAAGTCTATCATCCTGTTTAATTTTATTGACAATCCTTCGATCAATTTTATATATAAAGAAAAATTATATACGTCAAACATTAAGAGAAACATCACAATCATTTAAGAATATGAAATATAAAATGTATCATTGATCTCATTTTCATAGTGATAATTAAGCCCCTTTAAAATGCTATTGGTTAGTTGATGGTCAAGAAAGATAGAGTATAAAAGCTCACTGGAATTCCCACACGACACATAGAAATCAACCTCACAATCCTATATAAAGGGTAAATGCTCTCCTTTTAGGAAAAATATGTCACCACTAATAAAAAAGAAATGGAGAGTTGTTGATTCAATTCAACTATATACTAACAATTCAACTAATAGTGGACCATAAAAACTTGAGAGCAAACAAAAAATTAGGGTTGTTTCCAATATACTAATAGACTCGATCAAAGTAATAAGACACAAAATTAGACACTCCTTATCTATAAATTCCAGTAGGTTGAATAAAGAATCGACATCCTTCAATGATTCCTCATTTTAAGATATAAATAGGTTGTGATAGCTGCAAAAACCATAAACCTAAAGATCCAATAGCCACCACTCTTTGTCATACAACAAAAATTTTATCCACTCTAACGTCAATTTCAAGAGGCATATGTTTCAACTTTCAACCAAAAATTCAATTTCTAATCCTCATTCTCCAACTCCATCTATTGAACTCGATTCTATTCGCCATGGATTGATATCGGACTTGAAATCATCTACTTGCCCCAACTTAAATCCCCAACATTAAAACCGTAGTTCCCAGAGATACCAGAAGATTGATCTTCAAAGACGACCTTGTATTGGGAAGTAAAAGGGGCGCAAACTATTGCATGATGTAGAGAATTTCGGAGGAAGTTAGAAAAAGATAAGAACAAAGATAAAAAAACACAAATTTTATATTTTAATTGAAAAATACATAAGGTAGACTTAGTGGGCTTGTAAATTAATTATATGGATGTGGGCGGGTACCCATGGGGCGGGTTACCTAAATCCAAACCCAACCCGACCCGGTGAATAGTGAACAGGTTTAAACTCAAACCCGACCCAAAATCCATCAACACGGGTTTTACCCACGTTGACCGGGTTGGGTCGGGTGGGTACCCGTGGGTTCGGGTTTTATTGTCATCCCTAAGCAGAATGCAAAGTTATCTATGGATAATGGAGTGATCATAAGTTAAATGGCCCTTCAACTAAGTGGAGCTTCGAATTGGTTTGTGAAATAACTGTATTTTGTCGATTAAAAGCTCTCATGGTGCCTATAGCTTTTGGTGCGTTGTATTTCTGTTAAATGGCCCATCAACTAAGTGGAGCTTCGAATTGCCTATAGCTTAGTTAAAAAAAAATACTATGGTGTGATTGAGAGGAAGAGGAGGCAAGCTTGATGGATTAGTACTAACAAACCGCCATACATATGTATGTTTATATATGTCGCAACCGCCCCTCGGGAATCGGGGAACCCGTCGCGATTTGCTCAGAGTCGCCATCGATCTTACTTGCAATGTAGTCAAAATCGAGATTTTGATCGTAAAATCGTAGGATTTTTTTTGGATTTTACTTAGGGATTCCGATCCTGATTTTACTATAAAATCAGTGGACCTTAAAATCGTTCAAAATCGGGATTAAAATCATTAATTTCGTAAAATCGTACCAAAATCGAGATTTTGATCCTCGTGAACAAAATAGGGAGCTTGAGCCAATTCAAAAGAAGTTGAACTGTTTCGGTGGAAAGGGCAATGACGGGGATCTTCTCATATATTTTTTCTATTAAAAGAACATTTGAAATGAAAAGAAAAAACTAATTAGGGTTCGGTCAACCCCTTTCCCTTCTTCTTGTTTAATTCATCGGTAAAACAATTGTCAGAATATTGTAAGTGAGTAAGAATTAACCTCATTATTAACAAATTATTTGATTAATGAATATATTTGTACCAAACCAATGACATTAATTATTTTATTGGATTTCAGTTATTCTTAGTTTTAAATCATGCTTAGTAGACGATGTCAGAATACTACTTTGAGTTAAACTACTTATACACAACATGAAAAACAAGAGCCAAACGTCATGAGCTCTATCCCTTCCTCATAAATTATTTCGAGTTACGCATTAAATAACAATTAAAATGATGATTTTGGAACATTAATCTTGAAAATTATCATTTTAAATGTTACGAGTCTTTGTGTTATTAATTTACCTTATTAATATTATTATATGTTAATTTCTATATAGTACTTAAAATCCTACGATTCTACGATTCGATTTTACGGATTGTTTTTACCCCAGTTTTTTATTTTAGGTAAAATCTCGATTTTAACTGCTTTGCTTACTTGGAGTGGATCGAACACTCATTTGGTCTGGTTCCAACCTTAGGGTCAGAACCGGGATTTGGTCGCCGAAATTTAAGATTATAGGTTCGGGAGTACGGTTATGTGTGGGGAAGTGTATTCACACCCCACAATGCCCCAAATGGGTACTACTTATTTTCAATAAGTTTTTAAGAGTTGGGTGTATTATTATTTGCGGCTTTTATTGATGTAGTCTCACACATTAAACGTGGAGAAATTTTTTTTGATTAGTTGGACTTGAAACCTATTGGTTGCCTACGTACCCGAGTAGTCGGGATCAAAGTCCACGTAGTTCACTTAAAAAGGGTGATTTGAAATGTTAACGTTAGCACGTTAAATTGTTAAGAAAATTTGTTAGTTGGACTTGAAACCTATTGGTTGCCTACATACCCGAGTAGTTGGGAATCAAAGTCCATGTAGTTCGGTTTAAAATAATAGGATTTTTTATGAAGTGATCTTAAACACGTTCTATTGATCCTGATTAAGATGATTTGAGTTGTTAGGAAATGGATTTATGATTTTTCAATTTAGTGATATAATGTTATATCGCCTTTTGGAAGAATTTCATCGGGAACGACTATCACGGCCTACTGACCATGATTAAATATTCGAAAAATCTCTAAGTAAAATAAATATGTGTATGTAAAATTAAAGCCAAATTTAATCAAAGTTTTAACATTTTGAGATACCGAGAAGTAATCGTAACTTAGCTAATGCAAAAGTCTTGACACGATTAGTCGATATAAATTTTGCGTATTAAACTTACTGTAAAATAATTAGTAGCGGGTCTCGGGTTCGAGTAACCCTAGAAGTGTTTTTTAATTTATAGTTTCTTGCAGAGATCAAAGCGGGGGCATTTTAGTAAAATGAGGGGTACGGGTATAAAAACCTCTCTTAAGCTGAAACCGAAACCCTAATCTCAATTCCTCTAAACCCTAAGCGCCGCTCACCTCTCAAGTGTAAAGCTTATTTACTCTAGCTATTATATGTTTGTAATATTCGGTATTTGTAATTGTCTATTGGCAATGTTTATTGTGATTTCACTTTCTTTTAATAAGATATTAATAAAATTTGTTTTTTTCTTTTATTGTTCCAAAGTCAAGCCCAATGTTTGCTAAAGTCGAAGGATTCGGAAACGATATTCAACAAGTCGACTCAAAGGCCACCAAACTAAGCTATTGCCTAATCTGTTTGCCAAAATTGAAACGCAACAACCATCGTCGGTATTGCTAATCTCATTGATCCAAAGCAAATACGACATATCCAAAGTCCAAACACTTAAATACGACTTCAGCTAGAAGATTTGTAAAAATCGATACTGCGGAATAGAAAGATGACACGAGACAACGGTTTACGTGGTTTCCCCACTCGATGTGAGTGGGACTAGTCCACGGAGAGCTTGAATCTCTCGGAGAGAATTTTATTATTCTACTGTTCTTGGCTTAGGGTCCGGTCGCCATTCTTCTAGCTATTTATACAAAAGCAATTAATCTAACTCTATCAACTGGCTACGTACATGAGAAAGGCAAATAACAAAATGACCCCTATATAATTAACAAGTGTCATAGGGAGTCACAACACTCCCCCTCAAGCGAAGGAGTGAATGTCAAGAAGTCCAAACTTGACAAAGAGGTGGTGAAACTGATCCACACCTAGCCCCTTGGTGAACAAATCCGCTGGTTGATTGGAGGTGGCTATCTTCGCCGGAGCAACGTCCCCAAACTGAACACGTTCCCTAACAAAGTAGCACTCCATCTCGACGTGTTTGGTACGTTCGTGGAAAACAGGATTCACAGCGATATGCAGAGCAGCCTGATTATCATAGAACAGAAGAGTAGGAACAGAAGAAGGAACCCCCAAATCGCAAAGTAGCCAATGAAGCCAGAGAACCTCACTTACAGTTAGGGCTGTCAATCTGGTTTGGTTTGGTTAACCAAACCATTAAGTATGAAAAACCAAAAATCAAAAACCAGATCCCAAAAATAAAAACCAAAACCATTAAGGCCCTTATTGGTATTCGGTTGCCGAAAACCAATAAGGGCTTTAATGGTTTTGGTTTTGGTTTGGATAACCAAAAAACCAACATGTACTCATACACTCATATTTATTCTCATTTTCCTCCTTTTTATCGAATAAATGTCATAATAATGATAAATGGCCATTACAAATTATTGGTTGGCATGCGTGTAAAAAAAAACAAAAATATTTGTTGATAAATAATTTTGTTCTTAATGGTTTCTATTGGTTTTTCGGTTTTAACCAAACCAAAACCATTAAGTTGCTTATTGATTTAAAACCAAAAAACTGAAACCATTAGCTTTCCAATTGGTTTGGTTTCGGTTAAAACCAAAAAACCAAAACCATATGGACAGCCCTACTTACAGTGCTAGCCATCGCCAGGTACTCTGCCTCAGCAGAAGAGCGAGCAACCACAGTCTGCTTCTTCGTACGCCAAGAGATAGGAGAGGTCCCGAGGGTCACGAAGTAACCAGTCGTGGAGCATCAAGTAGTAGGACAATCGCCCCAGTCAGCATCACAGAAGGCAGTCAAAACAACAGAAGCATCCTTCGCAAAGAAAAGACCACGACCCGGAGAGGATTTTAGATACCTTAGAATGCGCACGACAGCAACCTCGTGCGCTTGCGTCGGGGCCTGCATAGACTAACTAAGAAGATCAACCGCATACACGATATCAGGACGTGTAATGGTAAGATAAAGAAGGCGACCAACCAACTGTCTATAAGCACCAGGGTTAGTGGCGGGAGGAGACGGCGCGCGGCCTAAGTGATGTTGCTGCTCAATGAGCGTTGAGCAAGGCTTAGCAGCCTCAAGACCAGTATCAGCAAGAATATTGAGGACATATTTCCGCTAGTTAAGCACAAGACCGCGCGGACATCAAGCCACCTCAATCCCAAGGAAAAACTTGAGAGGACCCAGATCTTTGATAGTAAAACGATCAAGGAGAAAACCCTTAACTCGAACAATAAAAGCCAGATCAGTGCCGGCCAAGATAACGTCGTCAACATATATTAGAGCAGTGACGAACGTAGCCCCACGCCGATAAGTGAAGAGAGCATGATCGGCGCGGCTAGGAGTGAAACCCAGCTCAACCAGGGCCTGGGTGAATTTTTTATACCAATTTCGAGATGCCTGATGTAGACCATAGATAGACTTATGAAGTCTACAAACCCGACGGTCACCAGGACTAGCTAAACCCTAGGGAATAGCCATATAAACCTCCTTGTGGAGATCGCCATGCAGGAAGGCGTTGTTTATGTCCAACTGGTGAATATGCTAGTCGCGAGCAACAGCAACAACAAGGAGAACGTACCGTGACTAGTTTAGCAACAGGAGCAAAAGTGTCATGGAAATCGATGCCCTCAACCTGTGTGAAGCCCTTGGCTACTAAACGTGCCTTGTATCGCTCAACAGACCCATTCGGTTTAAATTTTATTTTATAAACCCACTTGCAAGCAATACGCTTCTTACCACGGGGTAGATCGACAAGGGACCAAGTGCCATAAGCGCATTGATTTCGCGCGTCATTGCCTCACGCCAATGGGGAAAACGAACAACATCATAGAAGGAGGTCGGCTCATATGTCGCACTAACTGCCGCAACAAAAGCATGATGGGCAGTAGACAGGCGATGATATGAAAGGTAATCATCAAGAGGATATGTCACCATCCCCGAGTGTGCTGCCCCCGACAGCTGAACATCAAAACCACGAAGTCTCATGGAAGGGAAACGAACACGATCACCACGCCGAACCGCAGGAACAGGAGGTTCAGCTGGAGTATCTGGCTCGGCCAAAATAGAAATGTCTGGAGAAGAGGCACCGACCGAGGTCTCACCAGGCGAAGCAGGAGAGACGGGAGAGTCGTCATCAGTGGACGAAACAGCCGGGTCTCGAGGTGGCGAAGCAACCGGGTCTCGAGGTGGCGAAGTGCTAGTGGCAACGTGCTGAGCATCATCATGCTCAAGCTCACGAGCGCCAGGGGAGGAACCCATCCAAACATCATCGTCAGGTGCGGAAACTGCAGTAGGTGCAACGCCAAAGGAAGGCTGCGAGACTATGGCAGGTGTGAGTGAACTCGGATCGGTGAGATCACGATAGGGAAAAACAGTCTTGAGGAACTGGACATCTCGAGAGGTATAGATGGTCCGAGTCTCAAGATCATAAACTCGGTAGCCACGCTGAGAAGACGGATAATGAGAAAAATGTCAGCCCGACCGCGATCACCAAATTTATGCAGTCCATGATGATTATCCCGAGCATAAACCAAGCAACCAAAACTACGGAGATGCTCATAAGTGGGATCTTTGCCGAACAAGAGCTGAAATGGAGAGCGATGCCCAATAGAAACGAGGGGCATTCGATTAATCAGGTAAGCGGCGGTCAAAACGCATTCTCCCCAGAACCGCAGAGGCAGATTAGCACAAAAACAGAGGGCACGAGCAGTCTCCAACAAGTGTCTGTGCTTACACTCGACCACTCCATTTTGCTGTGGAGTGTCGGTGCAAGAAGTCTCTAAGACAATCCCTTCATCTTCATAATAAGCAGTCAAGGCTGTGGTCGCAAATTCTGGACCATTGTCAGCCTGAATCCGTCTGGCCTGTTTGCCGAACTACGTCTTGACCAAGTTGCAAAAATAGATTAAATGGCGAGCAACATCGGATTTGTCGTGCCAATACTATGAACTCGAACACCCGTTACCATTTGGAATTTTAACCTGTAACGATGGACTCGGATCCAACTCGGAATCCAACAATGAAGCAGAGTTAACGATATGCTCATTATAACCGAAATCAATAACCCATGAAGAAGAGTTTAAGAAAAAGTACCTTCCATGTTGGACGTTAGATCAATCGAAGCCCGCGCAGACTGCAAGAGATCGCCATTCAAGAGCGCCTTGAGCTGCTCGATTTGACGACTTGACAGCCCTGGAATTTGGCTCTCCGCGGCGTACACCTGTGCGGCCTGTGGGGGAAAACGTGGAGCTCGGTCAGATCGCCGCTTATAAGGCTCCCCCTTATCACCATTTCGAGATGGGAACCTAATCAACCGATATCATGTTTCTTTGAGAACGCAGCCGCTACAGGCCTTGGGCGCCTACTATTGGTGATTTTTCGCTGTTGTTCATCATTAGTCACCAATGATAAGCCTCCGTGAGGGTGGGAGTCGGCTTCATGGCTAAGATTTTAGATTTGACCGTAGTAAAGGCGTCATCCAAGCCCATGAGAAAGTCGAATAATTGCTCCCCCTCTCGGATGTCCCGCTGCTGCCTTTTGACGTCACAACTGCAACCTGAGCATGTGCACTCTAAAGACGGCGTTAGCGACTGAATCTCGTCCCAGAAGCCCCTCAACTTCGTATAAAACATCGAGACTGACGACTTCTCCTGCTGCAGGCAGCTGATGCTGCGTTTCAGCTAATATAAACGACTAATACTGCCTCGGCCGAATCTGGACTGCAAATCAACCCAGATTTCGCGCGCGGTAGAAGCAAAACGTACGCTACTACGAACTTCCTTCGTCATCGAAGTCTTCAACCAGCCTTTGACCATCGCGTTGCAACGATGCAAGGCCTCTCTTTCAACTTAATTCTTCGCGATGGGTAAGCTCCCATCAATGAAACAGATTTTATTTTTAGCGATGAGCGAACCAGTGATATCCATGGCCCACTCTCCATAATTAACATCTGTTAACAACTCCCCAACAAACAGGTTGGATGGACTATCGGATTGATGAAGCTGGAGATGTGAAGGGAGGACTACCTGATCGTCGACGCCGCCATCCATTGGCGATTTCTGAGTCTTGCTCGACTTCTGAGTCTTGCTTGACTCCTCGTCCGAACTCATGATGAATGTCGTGGATCAAAAGCACAGCTCTGATACCATGTAAAAATCAATACTGCATAATAGAAAGATGACACGAGACAACGATTTACGTGGTTTCCCCACTCGATGTGAGTGGGACTACTCCACGGAGAGCTGAAAGCTCTATGAGAGAATTTTATTATTCTGCTGTTCTTGGCTTAGGGTTCGGCCGCCATTCTCCTAGCTATTTATACAAAAGCAATTAACCTAACTCTATCAACTGGCTACGTACATGAGAAAGGCAAATAACAAAATGACCCCTATCTAATTAACAAGTGTCATAGGGAGTCACAACAAGATTGTTTAAGATTTGCTATTGCCAACCTTAAACAAAAACTAAAATTTATTTAATTTGTTATGTTTTAACCCGGACAAAAAGTGGTGTCTACAATATAGGTAGGAAACTAAGGATGATTTTGTTTGTTTTGAGGTTATTATGCTCTGGTGGATACCTTTCCTTATCTTCTAATCTAAACTTACAGAATTTCCCTACTTCCTTTCTGTTTTAGAGGTGAAGAGTGTCCATATACTGATTTTATTGTTCTTCGATTCATTGGGTGATACCAACCAATCTTGAGCAGGTACGCAACTTTCTTTGCTTACTAGATAAACAATAGGCTCAGAACTTAGAAATTGATTAGATTAGTGTGCAATATATGCCGTTGAGATTTTAAGTGTTATTTTGCTTCTTATATATAAGGTTTGCATCATTGGTAGTAGTTTGGATGAACTATTTTCGCACATACTTTGACAGGAGCTTAAATATTTTGCATCTCGCAATTGAAATATTGGACAAGAGTTGGGTTTCGAAACCACGGGAAAGTATTGCATATCGCAACGGAGTAGAGAACTTTTTGAACTTTGCATTTGCTAATTCAGCTGAGGGAGATCAGATTGTGTGTCCTTGTGTGGACTGTATAAATCTGTTGTGGAAAACAAGAGATATCGTTCGTACGCATTTGGTTGTACGTGGATTTGTTCCGAAATACAATCACTAGACTGAACATGGAGAGAATGTTGTCGAGGATATAGGAGATGCCGAAGGGATTGGTGATGATATGCATGGTATGTTGAATGATGCCTATGCTACAGAGAGTGGTGAAGAATCAAATGACAAGGTTAAGGAATTTTTTGCTCTCATACAAGATGCTGATCAAGAATTGTACCCAGGTTGCAAGAAATTTTCAAAACTATGCTTTTCTTACTCGTTGGTTAAAGCTGGATCTAAGTTGACGTATAAAGAGATGAGTTGTTTTGTCTTGGGAAAGGCTCTCACTTAGAGTAGTAGGAGGAGTAGAAGAAGAGGGAAAGATAAGTCTATGTTGAGGGCAGAGATAGAAGCAGAGGTGCAACAACAATATGATGCTAAGTTAGTCGAAGAAAAGAAAAAGTTTGAGGAGACAATAGCTCGTCTACAAGCAGAAAAAACCATGAGGAAAAGATGAGAGAAATGTGATCGACATGAGAGACAATTTTCTTTTCAACATAAACAATAACCTATTAGTACATTTTTCTACTATATTTAGTTTATATCATTGTTGAGATTGAAGTTAAAGATATTTCTTACATATGGATTGGGTTAAACGAAATCTATTCTATTTTTATAATGAATTATTTTTATTATTAACAAAATCTTGTTGCAATTTGGTATTTGTGACTAGCAATTTGTCACAAAATCATTACAATTATGTCAAAACAAGTCATAGTTCTTGTCAATAAATGTGATATATGTGACAAATTTGATATAAAAATTTGTATTTATGTTGAGTCAAATCATTACCATCGTTGTATTTTCTTATGACAATAGTTGCCACATAAATCATTTTTGGTGACATATCAAATTGACACTAATGTATACTATTTGCTACAATGTACAATCATCACAATAGTTGTCATATGCGACACAAAAAGTATGTCACTAAAATATTATTTCAGTTTAATTTTGTTACCGAAAAATATAATCGTGACAACACGATTTTCACTAACTATACAAAATTATGATGGCTAAAGTTCTCACTATTAATTATATTTGTGACGACAATATGTCTTACATAAAATGTTTTTGACCATGTATCAGATCGTCACTAATGTATACTTCTCTTACAACACACCAGCGTCACAAATGCTATCATAAGTGACAAAAACCACTTATCATAAAAGTATGCTTTCGTGACAAATTTTATTTCTTGTCACTAATGTCGTCACAACCGTACCATAAACTATGTCACAAAATCCGACTTTTACGACAATATCCCTGTCACAAAAACCTTCTTTTGTGATAAATGTGTATCTGAAAAGACGCATCATTTGTGACAACTAAAATTTTTACGAGTGGAAAACATATGGTGACTATACAAACTCGTCACAAATGCAAAGCATTTGTTACACTTAGAAGGTTGTCACAATTGAGCACATCTTATGTGACAGAAAAAACCCGTCACGATAAAGCTTATACATATTAGGTATACATTTCAAAAGGTGTTACGTAAACTTTTTGAAGTGTTGCCTAAAATAGTGTTGCATATGTAAAATAGTGTTGCATATAGTGTACTTATGCGACACATTTTTGTTGTTGCGAAAATTGCCAAAAGTGTTACCTATTGCTTTATACAACACCATCTATAGAGGACACTACTAAAAGTGTCGCATATTGCATCGCAACATTTTCGGCACCTTTTGCAACACATTTCAAGTGTTGCCAAAGGCCACTTTTCCCGTAGTGCGTTGAAGATGCTCGTCGCGGAGGGGCGTTCTCCCGGGTCCTTCATCGTTTGTCGCCAGTGGGTCGGACGCCTTGAATGGTGTTCATCCGCGGCCATGGACGCTGGTAGCGGCTCAATGACAGCTTTCCTCCTCGGGTTTGGCTCTATGGCTGATGCAGGTCCTTCATTTGCCGCCTCTTCGTCGTGGATAGGAGGTGTGGTGACTTTGGGAATTTGAATGATGAGATCGCTTTTCCCAAAACCAACGCTATATTTAGGAATGTTGTGGATTGCTCTGAATCTAATTTGCTTTTTGAAGCAAATCCACCTTTGACAATCAGCCAACAATCGTTGTCCCGTTATTACTAGCACATCGAATCCAATCACATGAACGTTTACGTGCTCCTTTTCAAACCCAGGTAAGGTGAGGAACACGATAACATGATGTCGCAGTTCCAACTTCATGTTGTCAGGTTTGAGGTCTTCATGTACCCGTTCATCCCTAGTTGAGAGTTATGACGAACTCATATTTTTTACCATGGCTCTGATACCAAATGATAGAAACCTATTTCTAGGGTTCTATCGATCAGGTTAGTAAGATTGGGAATCAATAGATATTTAGAGATTTAGGATAGAATTGAGGATTGAGATTTGGCGAAGAAGAAGAGAAGAATCGGTCTAGGCCTTTAGAAAGATTGAGGTCGAGAATTGAGAGGATAAGGAGATTAGGGTTTAGGAGATGATACGATATCGACTAGCACAATATTTAATTTCCGTAGTCAAAAAATAAAAATTCAAGTTCAATAATTTAAGTATCAATTAGGATGCCATTGGGTCACGTTTGCATTCATGGACTTAAAGTGACATGATCAATTTTTGCGTGGAAATTGATGGACAATAAGTGGTGGCGTGGAATTAGTTGGTTGGTAGTTTGCATGGGTTAATTTTGCATACGTGGGCTCATTATTCAATTAAGGTGGTCATTATTCAATTAAGTGGATTATAGTTTGGTTTGGTACTTTGGTCATATAAAAAATGCTTCTAATTGATCCTTAAATCGTTGAACTTGAATCTTTATTATTGGACCACGGAAATTAAATATCGTGCTTGTCTATATCGCATCAGTAGAGTTTTTTTAATATCCTTCTTATTGATTCTTAAACGAATAACAAAGCAATTATATAGAAAAAGAACTGAAAATCTAACAATAATCTTAAACTTAGCAGCCAAGTAATTAGTTATTCTAATAATTATCTCTAATATGAATATGGTAATTATAGTAATTATTTATGTTATATTTTATTTAAATACAAATGTAATTTTGTGAGTAGATTGTCTTGAAACATGTTTTATATATGTTTAAATTCATTTGCTATTATAGTTTTTCACATTTCTATATATTTTGTTATACCGTCATAAACTAGTTGTAAAGCGGTTGAATTATACAACTTTCTAAATCAGCGCAACGGTAGTGTTAATTGCCCTAAAACATGTACAGGCTTAATACTTACAGAGCATGCTCTCAAGCAAAAAATAAAGGGCTAATACCACTACAACACCCGAACTATGAGCAAAATACCACTTGTGTCCTATTTTTTTCAATATTCCATTTGTATTATGAACTATTATTCTGTTAGTGTTGACCAATAGTTTTTAACAGAAAGTTCAGTCAGAATCTACGTAGGATTTGACATGGAATTTTTAATTATATTTTCATAGAATTTTATAAAATAAAAACAAAACCCCTATCTCATCCAGAAAATTCTTCCCAAGCTGTATTACCTCCCACCTGGACATCCGCTCCACAATCGAAACCACCAAGGCCATCCCCATCACCGCCATTAGATAAAATTCAACCCCCAACCCTAATAATCCAAATAGTCCACCCAAATTCTACAGCTCGCCTCAGTTTCCAGCCACAATACAAGATCTCTTCTATGCAGGCATCTCTCTCTTGCAGATCTGTACCGACGCTGCACTGTGATTGGAGCAACGACGAAAGAAGCTGAATCGCCCAACCATTGGAGCGACTCGAGGAGGGACGTCGGCGATGGATCTGGACCGAGAGAGAGAAAGCAATGGCGGGCGACAACGGTGGTAGGAAAGACGATCTACAGGAGTTAGAGTCGGATCTACTTCCCCGCCCTTCTCTCTCCCTCCCTCGCGCGCGGCGGATCACCTCGTTAGCGTCGTTTAGGTTTCTTGTTCTTGTTCGAATACGAGCAGGGGAATCGGCTTGGAGATTTTTTATAGTAAGAGAGGGCGAATCGGTAGGGAATAAGAATAATGAGATTTTGTTAATTTTGGCTTAATAATATAATTGGATTTACAGTTTTTTTAATTTTAACTCAATTTTTATGTAATTTGAATTAAAAAACATGAGATAAGTGACTTGACATCTATGTGGCAGCCACATTCTTTGCCACGTCAACAAAAGTCAACTTCGCGTTGACCATCTTTTCGTCAATCGTTATCTTTACGGTAACGAAATTGACAAGATACAAATGATACAAAGTATCATGGTTGAGGACATGAATGGAGTATCAACTTTGCGATAGGTAGAGTATTGTAGTGCTATTAGCCCAAAAATAAATTCTCAAAAAGATAGGTACAGTATTGTAGTGCTATTAACCCAAAAATAAATTCTCAAAAAGGTTCTCGGAGTGGATCCTCTATACCAACACGTATGCTTTTGTACTATCTTTTCTTGGGACTCAAGCAAATAGTTAGGCTCAGAGTAGAGGAACCGATTTGATTTTTGCTGCAATCAAAGTGTTGGGAGATTCGTCACAGCTCCATTTGCATGCTACTGGTAGTGTTATACA
The DNA here is from genome assembly GCA_964030455.1 of Linum trigynum. Taxonomy (NCBI): domain Eukaryota; kingdom Viridiplantae; phylum Streptophyta; class Magnoliopsida; order Malpighiales; family Linaceae; genus Linum; species Linum trigynum. The sequence continues at coordinate 8,106,880 of OZ034818.1, forward strand.
ATGCACCAAATGGTCTCGATAAAATTCGACAATTGACCTAGTTATTCAAGTAGAGCTAACAGCAAAAGGAGCCTCTAAAAACCAAACTCTACCATCTCTCTGAACCAATAATAATCTTCCGATCATGACAAACCGGCTATTTTGAAAGGGCATTCATCTTTACTCTCAGATAGTAAAGCTTGGCACTTCTTACTTTCTTCTTGTTGGGGGCATAGCTCGGGCCCTAGCGCATCCGCCAATGTATCAGAGGCCGCGTAATACCCCATGGGTCATACCGCGCCCACTCACAGCCGCCGACCCCGTCCACGTAGACACGCCATCACGGTATTCACTACGCGGACTAAGATGCCCGTCCCGTGAACTCCACGGAAAGAGAAGACCAAGACGACATCGTAGAGCATATCTCTGTGGTCAACTCGCAGGAAGCCTCCGCGGACCGAATCCGCGCGACCCAATGTACTCGCGGAATGTGAAGACCAAGACAATGTCGTATCCCTGACATGCAGTCGCTTCTCACTTGTAAACCTAATTATACCCTAGTTATGTGTCTTGTCAGAATGTCTTGTCACTTGAGATATCCACCCACCAAGGGGGCCTATAAATAGAGCATTTACCCCGATAGGTGAGGTATCCATTTTTCCTTTCTCGCTCTAAGAATTCAAGGAACTTCTCTCTCTAAAACTCTCTCCTTGTCTCACTTGATTGTCTCCAAGTGTTCTAGTTAGACATAAACACTTCTTGTACAGCACCTTAACCTCCTTTTTGTTAGGCGAGTATCTGCAATCCACCCACCACAGTTTCCACATCACTAATACAGTAATTAACAGGTAAATTCTGAAGGAAACAATGCTGACAGTAATAAAGATAGGTTAACATGAAATGCCTAAGATCAACAACTTTTGATACTGGAAGAGATGATTCACTCTGCATTCCCTTCCTCTTAAAACTGCTGCTACGCAAACTTGCCATTGAGAAAGAGACCAAGCTTAAGATAGCTCCTTTTCGAGTACTTTCCCAACAAAGGAGTCCGCAAAATGTACAGAGTGTCGGAACACATTGAATCAACTTAAGAATACTTCTAAGACACAAACATGTTGCCATTTGATTCGAGTGGGAGTTGTCTTAGGTTCACTAAACATTGGGAAACAACTGAAGATATTACCTACATCCGACATAATATAATGGAAAATGGTCAATTTGTAAGGAATTGAGTAACTGCTTAGGAGCAAGAGAAGGAAAAAGAAGTGCAAGTTGGAATAAAAAGACCCAAGGATACTTACAACATGATGAGAGACTCAACTCCAACTCCTGCTACCTGCCTTCGGATCCTAAATGTGATGTTTATGCCAGCATTGCGTCTTGCTATAACAATGCCCTTAACGGTTGAAAGACGCATCTTATTTTCAGGCACTTCCTGCTCATTATACAAGGACCAGTGTTCCAACACTTAAACAGTTAAGTTGATTGCGTCGAACTTGAGCAAAAAAGATGGGACTTTGGCACTTTGCACAAAATCAGTACCACTTTGAGTTGCACAATGTAACCAGGACGTATATAAGGTATTTTCTCTCTGTGTCGTCACTTCCTCTACTGCTTCCCGATTGAGAATTTGCAAGACAATAATAATGTCATCAATGTCCTGGTAAGAATACATGGCATCAATGTGAAACTGGAAAATGAGCTTTTACTGAAACTCAACCTCCATTAACAAGTATATACCTGCATTATGCTCCTTGCTGTTTTATCCATCCTCTTAAATTTGATTCGAGGTGAAGGTATTGAAGAATCTTGTGAAGCCGGTGCATCAGAAGAACCCTAAGTTGAAATGTTCCTACTTGGGAAAGCAGTCCCAAGAACAGACCAAGGCGTTAAATTTAGACTAGAGCTTATCCCACTGCTACTAAACTTGGCGAAACTCCCACTTTTGAACTCTGATGTCTGCACGAGAGAAGAGCCAAAGTCAAGAAGGCAAACAAAATTCCTCAAGACATCTAATGCTAATCTGGGTGATCACTTCCATTGAACTTCTAATGTCATAAACCAAAATAAAGCAAGTTCTTTCCACGACATTGAAGTCGTTCTCATGCAGTAAGAGACCGTACCAATAGCGGAGGAGAGCCGGAAGGGAAACGGTGAAACGAGCAGAGAAAGTGATTCGAAGTTCATTGCCACGATTGACGAAAGAAGCACCTACGTCTCCGCTTCGCTGCAAGCGCGCAGTTATGGAGCTGCTGCTGCCAAGGGTCTTTTCATATTCCAGAGCCGAGCTTCCCTCCCCCTTTGCTGCTATATGCTGGCTGCTATTATCCTCTTGATTTTTCAGATGATGACATTGATACATTGAAGTTCAATTTGAAGATGTTTCAGGTTAATATTCCTAATTATCCTTCTTTGGAGAATCTATCATCTATTGCTGATCTATGTAAGGAGTTAGCAAGTATAAGGTTGGGAAAGGAATACAGCCTTATTGATAGACTGATTCGTCTATTATTGACTCTTCCAGTTTCTACTGTTACAGGCGAACGTGCATTTTCAGCTATGAAGATAGTGAAGAATAGACTGCGAAACAAAATGAATGATGATTTTCTTGCTGACAGCTTAGTTGTTTTCATTGAACGAATGATAGCTAAGAATTTCAGATTAGATGATATATTGAGTGATTTTGTAGATCTCAAAGAACGTCGTGTACTTTTCAAATAATTATTTTTATACATTAATTTTTATTTTTTAATTTCGGCCCCCCGACCTTGAAATCCGAGCTCCGCCCCTGCAAAGGCCGTCGCCTCCGCCTCCTCCGATCTCCAATTCAAGGCCCTTCGCCTGCGGCATCAAGTTTCCGGCGTCGCGTTCACCAAAAGCTCCCTGCTGCTTTCGATTCCGAACGACCTCCTCGCTCCTCTGGCTTCCAATCCCAGAGTCGCCGTCGAGTTGCTCCACGCCAACATCCCGGCTTTCTTTCCGCCCTCCAAGACTGCCGTAATCTCCATCGGCGACGGCGCCCTCGGTCCTTCCCAGCTGCAATTTCTGATGCCTGCCATGGGCAACCTCCACATCGCACTCCGATACATCGGAATCAGGCCGATCCCCGTCCGCACAACCTTTTCTTTGATCAGCGTCGTTACGCCTCTCTCGGCGGCGGCGTTCCAGGAGTCGATCGGCGAGACTGCGATCCGCCCATTTCACAAAGACGGCAATCGTTCTTTCTTGGTGGATCTCCAGCCGTACAACGTCTACAGATTGCACTTTGAGATCCCGGTCCTCTGCCAGCCCAATTTCTCCGACGACATCAACGGGTGCCGCGATCTGTTCGATAGGATGGTGTATGGTGTCGTCACGTTGGCCGGTAACGGAAAGATACTCTGGGTCGACGGCGAGACGGGCTCCGCCGTACCTGATTCCCAGCCTACTCCGGCGCACGCTGAGTTGTACCTGAAGCCCAGAAGGCCGCTGAGGAAAGAAGCTGTAGCAGAGGTCTACGCGTTCGAGCTCCTTGAAGCCGATGCCCAGCACCAGCAGCCGATGTTTGCTCTCCAGTCCTCCTCCGCGGCTACTGCCGCCCGCCGTGGGTTCACTTTCCTTTTGGTGTTCGCGATGGTGGCCTTCCCACTCTGGATGTTTGCTCCGCAGGAAGCTGTCGACGCACTGCTAATCATTTTGGTAGCGGCAGTGATGCGCAGAAGGAACTTCTCTGTGCTTGTTGTGGTGGCGGTCCTCACCATTCTCTTCTTTTCTCGTCCGGTGAATGCACCGGTGCTAGACGGCTAATCTGATCACATCACATTCAGGGGGGATTAGAGGCGTTCTGTGGTTTAATCCTCCCCAGCTGTTCTCCTTGCTACACAGTCCATTGTGCTCTGTTTTCTGTAGATTCAATCTAGGAATGGCGGCGTCTGAACTAAGCTTGAAATCCAATTGGGGGATGATTTTGTTGTAGTGCATATTGTTCTGGGTATGATTCTAATCTTGATCCAATGTTGATTGATTTCATCCGATTCGGGAATTCCCTCCTTCTGTAACTACTACTGTTTTGTAATGATAGTGACACTTCTCCTGAATCCTTTCCTTTCATTTTCTTTTCTGATTCCTCGGTACCATACTACAGAGAATTAGTCAAAAGTCTAAAACAATCAAGTTGATTTAATTACGACAATTTGGATCACCGGGGGAGGGGATTGGGCTTCTGGACACGATGGGCTGCTTGTTTTGGGCCTTTGAAACAATCTTCCACCTGCCACGCAGATACATGCCTCGCTCATCAACAACCAATTTCAAGGCCAATACTATGGTACAATACTATGGTACCTCGATAAAAGTGCGGCAATGGTGATGCAATCTCTGATTTGTCCACGTGGAACTGATGTGGCGGGCTGGGTTGGTTTAATGAACAATTTCAAATTCGGAGGCCATTAGAAATGGCCAACCAGCCTCTCCCAAATTAAATGAGAGCATTAATGTTGTGTAGTTTTTTTCTTTGGGTCGTTTGGATGAGTTATTCGTATGAGTTATTTGCACCCAAATAACTCATTTTGAGTTATTTTGGTGCAATAACCCGTTTGTCTACAAAAGTTGGTGATGAGTTATTTGTACTTTAGTTAATTTGAAATAACTCATTAATGAGTTATTGTCAATACCTCATAGGGGGTAGTTATTGTGAAATAACTCACAAATACCACATTCTCATTTTGTGAGCAATTCCACTTTTATACTAACTCGTTACACAACAACTCATCCATACGACCTCTTTTTTTTCTCGACATTTCAAAATCGCAGTTCACAATCCGTAAATTTTGCTCCATATCGGCCTCTTCTCGTCGTAGCTTCTCCGGTTGCAGCAAGCAGCTCCTCCAGCCCTCAAGCGGAAGATCGTCTCCTTTAATGACCTTCGCATCATCGATCTCACCACTCGTTCCTGCGTCGTCATGTTGCCCCGTTTTCATGTCGCTCTGTCGCACGCCACATGATCGTCGTTGTCAATTGCAAAGCAGTAGGATGAGCGCAATGCCCAATTCTTTGTGTCTGAATCTCTGGTCCCACCGTCTAACAACTCAATGGGAGTAATAGTTAGGGGTGAAATGAAATATTGACCCTCAAAATCCTGAGACCGGACCCGTCCCGACACATTTAGGGACAAGTTTGAGACGGGTCTTGTCCTTGTCCCTGTATGGGACGGGTCAAACTGATATCTGACCCTAAAAATTAAAAAACCCGCTTGACACTGATGACCCGGAACCCACTTCAGACCCTCTGATCCGTGTCCCGTGAAATATCGCCCTCGGTTCTCATCGTCATTATAGGTGTCAATCGGGCGGGTTCGGGCTGGGTTCAATCGGGTTGCGGGTTAGTCAGGTTTTGGGTTCGTCGAGTTGCGCGTTCATTGATTCGGGTTCAATCGAGTTTGGGTTCAATTGGATTGCGGGTTAGTCGGGTTGCGGATTTATCGGTTCGCAATCGGGTTGCGGGCAAATCGGATTGCGGTGTCATCGGGTTTCGGATCGGGCGGGTTGCGGACGGATCGGGTTGCGGGTAGTTCGCGTGAGCGGCTCAGGTTACTTACTCCTTACTTCCCCTGAATCCTTTCTTTCCTTTTCTTTTATGATTCCTCAGTAGTCAGTACCATACCACAGAGAATTAGTCAAAACAATCAAGTTGATTCAACAGTATAATTTATAGCTGAAAAGTAAAACTGCACCCCCCATTCAAAATTTCCTGCCCATAGAGTGATTTTAGGAAGCTGATGTGACAGAGTGTTAAGCGGGAAAAAAAAAGGAGTCCCGCCTGATTTCAGAACCAAAAAACTGTCCACTACCCACCTTTTCTCCTTCCAGGCCCACGTTCTCATTTAATTTGTATTTATTTTTTATTTCCCAGGAAGGAAATGGTCCACTGAAGAAGCGTGCAAAACAACAAAATCCAGAGGCAAAGCTCCTTCCTCTTCCCCTTCGCATCAGTTCCTTTGTTTTTTTCTACTGTTATTAAGAGAGAATCGGAGGTGAGAAGAAGAAGAAGTTGCTGTCTGTCTGTGCTATTCCCTTATCGATTGCGCCCGACCATCGCGTTTGATGGTCCTTATCTGTTAAATTGCTCGAGTTCGAGGTCTAAGTCGGTTCCTCGAAACTGGTGATTGGAGATGACGTAACAGAGCCCATCTTCGCCGAGCTTGAGTTGAGCCGGCTGGTCGACGGGTTGAGGCTGTGCGGAAACCTGGGGGTTGTCTTCAGATCTTCGAGTTTGGAGTATTTGGATCTCCGATCAAGTATCACCGGGCGGAGACGGCGTCCCCACAGGCCTGAAATTGCTCCTGGTATTTCGGGGCGGCGACATTCGGGTCGATTCAGCGGTATTGAAGCATCAGGCGCGACGGATTTCATCCTCGACTCCCCGCAGCGAGCGCCGCTGCTTCGAGTATTCACTCACTGGGATAAGCGGAGCTCTGTGGGAAGGCGGTGATTGGAGATCCCAAAGACAAGATATGTGAAGTTGTGGAGAGTCTTAATGCGGATTTGCTGGTGATGGGCTCCCGAGACTTTGGTGCTATCAAAAGGTGCTGTACTTGAAAACTAAGCCGTTCATTATTGGTTGATGGTGTTTGGTGATTGGGGATGCCATATACTGGTGTCCTTTTGAGCTCTAGATGTTGATGGGTTTCCTTGGGATAGATTCTGTTCTGGGGACTGTGAAATTTTTGGGTAAAGAGAAGATTCAAGATAAGCTTGGCCGGTTTGATGAGCTCGCCAATGCTTCTCTTTGTCTCTTCTTACTGTTAGCATTCTTTGGTCATCAGGAGATACTATGCTAAGTGAGTCTATGATAGCATTGCTCTTCAAGACCTTCATAGTGCTCATTTAATTTTTAGTGGAAAATGATTTCCATTTTAGATGTTCAGAAAATTTTCGCCTAAAGTCAAAGCTGTGTAATTTAATCTGTTCTTTGTTGTCTGCATTGGAATAGATGGCATTGTCTAAGAGAATGTTGGAAACATATGAGTTGTTTAGTTGGTTCGAATGATTGATGGAACTAGGGGTAGGTCGTAGGAGTCAATGTTTCTTGGTCCTAATACTTTGTTGTTGTCCTTCCTACTTTTTGTAACTTGGTTTCATACTGCTTTCATATTCAACCTACTCAAGTCTGGCTTTTATGTTTTTGTTAGTTTTTCTACAATTAATGATCTTAGCTTTCATGATGTTCTCTTAAACTTTGGTAAAGCATTATGTTACCAAAATGGCCATCATCTCAGCTTAGAAGAGATACAACTAGGGGAGGGCACAATGGTCATCAATCATCATCGTAACTTTCAAGTTCGTAAGTCATAATATATCTGCAAACGATTTCGGGAAGAGATGGTGTTTGGTTGGTTGGGGTTCAAGTATGTTTTCTTTATGTTGGAGCTTCATTTAGATTCTTAGAATCAAGCTATGACAAATTCTTTACAAACCAATACAACATGATCCAAATAGAAAGTGTGGAACAAACTTTTGATTAGGTCATCGTCAAGATTGAACTTAGGAACTATTAATCAGGTTAGTAATATTTATGTGATGCTGTAATTTTGGTTGATGTAGGTGGCCAAATAGCTTTATGATTATCATTTATCACTACTAGCTGTGTTTTGTTTTTAAACAGAGAGGTTACTAAGCTGTGGCATTTTAATGTTTCTCATTCTCAATCAACATAAATATTTAATTCTGCATGGGTAGTTAGTTTTAGTTGATGCAATGATGCCTGAGTAGATGTTGCTCTGACATTATTGCTATCTGCCACTGTTAATCTGTAATAGATATCCTTTTTAGACAATGAATACGAACATACTTTGAAAATGGTATAAACATACTAATAGCTTTCTTAATCTTAAAGCAAACAATAAAATAAACTACTGTGTGTTTGAAAATAAGGAATTTTTGAATCTCAAGCCTAGACCGAACACCATTAGTTCATTTTGTATCGGGATAGTACAGTGCAGGTCCTACCTATTAATTTATACATGTATATATGTGTTGGTATGGCAAATTACAATCGATTTGTGCATTGGGCGTTGGAGGCATGGAGCTTTGACGAAAGAGATTTTGAGTGGGGCGGCTAGCTCTTGCAAGAACTGGGCTAGCCATGTCTAATGTCTTTGAATCGAATATGCAATCTCCATCTCGACTGCGCATGGGATGGCCGTTGAGTTGATGTAGCTGCAAGCCCGCAACAGTGATCCCAAACTCGCGGATAGGGCATCCAGAAGCTCCCTTGCAGCTTGCTAGCTAGCTAGGCATTCTTTGATTTTGTTGTAGTCCTAATATATATAATTTGATTGGTTTCTCTTACAACTTATCTATTTATTTACTACTCATCGAGCCAGCTACAAGAGCGAGGGGAAGATAATACTATTAGACCATGCTTTACAATGTGCTGATTAGTACGGTTTATTGTGAAAGCTTGTCCCGGAAGACTAACTGATCCGTCCCGTCTCTAAGGGTCGGGACGGGTCAGTTTGTCTACAGGGACAGATTAGGGACAGGTCATTTGTTGACCCTCTAAGGGCCGGGACAACTTAGGGACGGGTAACGTTTTGACCCTCTGACACTTAGCAACAACAAATATCTCATACTTCATTGGACCTTTTTGTAAAGTTTTAAAAGTTTAGGTACTAATTTGTAAAAATAAAAAAATTTGGGTACCAAAACGTAGTTTTACCATCAAATTTTATGGACTTATTTGCAAAAAAAATATATTTAGGTACTAAATTGTAACAAAAAATAATTTTGGGTACCAAAACGTAATTTGTAAAAAAGTAGTGTGTTGATTAGGGTCGACCCACTGACCCGTCCCGTCCCAACCCTTGAGGGTCAGACAGGGTCAAGAAGGAGACAGGAACGGGACGGGACGGTTATAAATCTTGACCCTTCAGGGACGGTTCAGACAGGGACGGGACAGGCAAATTTTTAGCCTATTTACATGTGCTGATTAGTACGGTTTATTGTGAATCTTTTTTGTTTTGAAGGACTGTTGAATGTAGAGCACTTCTACTATGCTATATAGTATTGGTGCTTTAATGTACAACTTGAAGTTATACCATAACATTAAATGTATAAGTTTAGGTTATACCATAAAGGAATTTGTATCATTATGTTATGGTACAACTTTACAACTTGAAGTTGTACCATCATATAAGATACAAGTTTAAGTTGTACCATAAAAGAATTTGTACAATAAGTATAGGTACAATATGAAGTTGTACCATAACGTTAAATGTACAATTTCAAATTGTACCATAAAAGCAAAAACCTATAGAACCAATGTTATATAGCATTGTGAAATTCCTCTTGAATGTAAAGGTTAATTCTATATATAACAATTGCACTAAAACACTATAAATTCTGTCTCGAAACCTAATTAGATTTTTTAGTCCTTCAAAATTAGAGAATGGAATACTTATGAGTTGTTATGATGAGTCTCAAGTTTTTGTTGGACTCGATTTTATTTTATAAGGGTGATAATTTATTGAAATCCTGTTAGCCACGTGAGGTTAAGTTGAACCCTTTGTGATTTTGCTTTCCGACAACAGGTATAGTAGAGCTTTGTTTTCAAGAACATGAAAAAAAATATAAAAGATCAAATGACTAATTTACCTAACAATTAAGAACAAAAATATTTCATATGATAATGAACACAAAAATATAATTAATCAACACAAAACCAAACTCATCCGGTCAAAGAGCCGGGTGGCAGTAATTAGCGCAAAAATGTCACTTGGTTTTACTCCATATGGTTCTACTCTTTTAAGTCCTACCAATTCTAAATGACAATATATTTTCTTCTAACTCTAAATTCATATCCGACAATAAGAAGTACAAAAATTTCTTCTAAAATATGGAAAAGCATATAAACAACATTAAACTAGAACGTTTTTATCAACACATATAAATATTAACTAATTATCGCTAATGTCATAATAAAAAAATATGATAAAAATTACTTTGAAATAATGAATTAAATATTTTAGAGGATTCCAAATTATTTAAAAATATGAAGAAATTGATCAACATAAAATAAAGCAAAATTCATCCGACCAACGGGTCGGGTAAAAACTAGTTAATTACGACCGTCAAAACAATTTGGATCACCGGGGGAGAGGCTTGGGCTTCTGGACACGATGGGCTGCTTGTTTTGGGCCTTTGAAACAATCTTCCACCTGCCACGCAGATACATGCCTCGCTCATCATTATAAGGATGGCAACGGGGCGGGTTTGTCTAAACCATCTCCATCCCCATCTTCAAATACTCAAACCCATACCCGCCTCATACCCATGCGGGGAATGTTTTGCAAATCCATCTCATACCTGTGAGTTTTGGGTACCCATGGGTAATACCCGTACTCATACATCCAACATTATTATACTTAAAATTTACAAGAAAAGTTTTAATTATTGGTCTAAACGAACCTATTATATCATGAAGTCCACAAAACACGATCATTTTCTTAATACGGTTCAAAGTATATGATCCTAAAACATCCATTAATACATAATATAGAGTATAATATTTTTCAAATTATTATCTTCTAACTCTTATACATCTTCTAAGTAATAATTAACTAACATAATCTTGTAGACAAGGGGATAAGTGAAAGAATGAAAGGAGAATTGAGGGAAATGAATTAGATTTTGATTAAAATGGTCACTCAATTGCATTTCTACTATTTATTTCCTTGAGTTATCCTTATCACCATTGATAGATTACAATTTAATCCACATATTTTTTTATATGTGAAGAAATTCTCTTGGTGGGGCGGGTATGGGTATGGGGCGGGGGAGGTTAAAACCATACCCGCCCCATACCCATCAAACTTTTTGCGGGTTTTACCCATACCCGCCCCATATCCGGTCAAAGCGAGATTCCCCACGTTGATTGGGTCGGGGGCGGTCGGATACTCGCAGTCGCGGCCATGGGTTTTATTGCCATCCCTACTCATCAACAACCAATTTCAATACCTTGGCTCATTCCAATTTCATGGTGTTACATGGATTTCCTCTTTAAACCATGACCACTTTTAAGAGAAGGAAGGGCTTCAACCAATCAAGCTACATATTTTTGTTGTTTCTTTTAAAATAAAAACATACACAAAACTAAAATCTCAAAAATCAGAAGACCTTTTCAGCGGTTAGTTAGCAACTAAATCTCTCAAGTACTTATTTGGTGATTTGATACTTCAACTTTCATATTTTTTATTATTTTAGTTGTATTTTAATACTTAATTTATATTTCAATGTATATTATAAATAGAGAATAACTTTAAAATTGCAACCCATATATCACTTGGTTGAATATTGCATATAAAATTAGAGTATTAAATAGGTCGAAGCAATGTCAAAATTTTAAATTAGTATTAATTTTTAGAATTAACTATGAAGAAATCATATCTTTATGCAAACTATATGAGACTGGTTTTTTTAACGTTATAGCCGGGTCAACTGCTAAGCTTTCAACATGTTTCTAATCTGGCATGATTAGATCCAATGATCATTGTACGAGAATGAGCTTAATTATTGGTTCATTTCACCATTTTTTTACATGTTAATGAATTTCTAGGGCAATGACATATGTCTACGTCTAAACACAATACAATATATAAGACTGGAATGAGAAAAGTATTTTCTCGTTTCAATCCAAATATATGTTCGTCTAATCTTGTGGCTTATTCTTTGTTTGAGATGTGGTTGATTGGCGATGTGACCTTGCTGCTGGAAGGAAAATGGAATTGACTACTGAGGAACCGTGTTGGCTTTTGAGATGATTAGCACTTGTGTTGTTGCCTGCAGATACTAAAGGAGGAAAATATATTATGGGATAACCAAACACGGGTGGTTGATGTATGTTGCTACATGGGTCTTTGATAAGGAAAAGGACGACATGTCAATAGAGATAGTGATTAGATTTGTTGAAACTGATGTCGGTTTAAAGTGACTCAGTGCTTAGATGAGTCAGTTGAATCAACTGTTTTTCTTAGTTTGACCAAGTTTGGGTTGATAACCAACTGGGCCTCCAACATTTTAACAAATACTCGGGTTTGGGCAAAACTGATTCGCCCAACCATATCAAACTTGGGTCGACAATCAGGCTTATGATTTTTGTCTTTTTTAGAAGATACATTGGTTCAAATTCCAATACTTGTTTATTTTCTACAAATAAATAAGTTTAATAATTGTGAAGGCAAATATATCATTCATACTTTCGCGGAAATCAGATTCGAAGGCGATGTCAAAGTGATCATCGAAAAAATCAATCGGGCCGACACAAGAGATAACCGGATGGGTGCTGTTCTTGAAGAAATCGTGCATTATTTTAACATCCATTATGGGTTTAGAGTTCAATTTGTAGGTCAGCGTAGCAATAGGGTAGCCCATACTGTGGCTAGAAAGGCCCTTTCATTGTACCCGACTATGAGTTGTTTCTTTGATTTCCAGACCTGGCTGAATTCCAGGATGAAACTATCTATTCGTTGAATCAATATATTATTATCTTTTGTAACAAAAAAAAAAAAAATCTTAGTGGCGTGTGAACTTTACTAGTAATTCTAGTGACCGAACTTGCAATTTAGCCCTTTAGGGATTTGTTCAATTCTGAGGGCATCTCCATCTTCTCAATTATTTCCTTCCCTGTGCGGCTAATATCTTCTCCTACTATGTCTCAATATGACCTGAAGAAAGCAACTGAAAGTCCGTCTGGACTGGGTTTCTTCCTCCTTCCCATCTGCTTCAACGCACTATAGACCTCCTCCTTTTCCACCGCCCTTGTCAGGTTATCGTTGTCCGCCTAGGTCACTGTCATCGGAATAGCGTCCATGACCGGATTAGAGCTCGGTTGCTCCCATGCCAAAAAGAGCTCTCCAAAATAGATATTAAAAGCAATCAAACAGTTAGTCGAGACCCACGTACCACTTTCCCGAAGCATCCCTCAGTTTACGTACGGTATTCCGTTGGCGGCGGGGTATTTTTTTTGCCGTCCTTGAGCCAGTCTGATCTCGAGTGCTGCTTCCAATAGCTCTCTTTGTCATCTTCAAGTTTGGCCAATTCTTCCTCTAGTTTCCACCTTTGCTCCAGGGTCGTAGGCAAGTGGTGCATTCTTTCAAGCTTTCTCAATGCTCTTTGTATTTTCATATTCCACAATGCAAAATTTGGAAACGTTTTGGTGCTCCATCCATCAAGTTTTTCTCGGCAATTATTTATCTTCCACATCACTCCCAGAACCTCCGAATCCTTCCACGCCTCGTCCACCACCTTTGCACTCTCTTCGTGTTTTGCCCAATATGGGTCAAAACGGAAACTAAAAATTAATTTATAATTTATTTTACGAGTTTAAAAATTAAATGTTGATGTTATCTGATGAATTAAAGTATAAATGTTTAGGTATTGCGGCTAAATATTGTATATTTGTTATTTTGTTTGGAAAAGGTCGTCATCCCCGAAGCTCCCGTCATCGATCTTGTGCCGCTACCCGACGATACCTGCTGCTTCAGCCAGAGATGTGAAAGAAATCAGCATCTTAGTCGATTCTGAACAAAGCCAAATCACACCCGCTATACTTCCAATTTTCTTTTTCCCCTTATTTGTTACTTTTTTCAAACATTCTCGGTTAATACTATCTTTTTTCATCCAATTTTCACATTCTTTTTCATTCTTTTCCTTTTCATTAGATACGAATACAAGCACGGCACGAGCACGAATAGGCACGACACAATTCCAACCGGGCTCGGGCTTGGGCCGGACCTAGCAAAGTTAATAAATGGGCATTCACGGCACGAAATAAATGGGCCTGAAGCGTGCCCGTGCCGTGCCGGCCCAAGCACGGCCCAGCGCCCATGTACAGTCACCAACCGTAGGGCGCACCAGGACAGCATGATATGTTGTTGGGTCGAGTCAGTTGGGCCAGTGAACTTGAAGGACTGAAGGAGGCCGGTCGTGGTTGGATGGGCCTCGGGCCGCAACTAAGTATGGAGTGGGCCACAAGAGGGCTGGGTGGTAGGCTGACGGAAAATCAGTCGAATGGGCTGAAGCAAGGAGCAGTGCAGTCAAAATCACGCGTTAAAACATAAAAACTTACGTTTTTACGTATCTAGGCCACCAAAACGTTTCAGTTTCTATCTAAATTCGCATAGTCACAAAAACTGGTAAAAACATGGGTAAAATCGGTAAAATCGCTTAAAATCGGTAAAATCGTGATTCTCAAGCGTTTTATACGATTTTGATCAACTCATAAAAGTGTGCTAATTGGCCCAAACTGATGTAATTTTTTAGACATATCAGCAAAAAATAAAAAAAGGAAAACATGATTCATCACTCGTTCTACAACTAGTGTCGAGATAGTGGCTTCATATTAGGTTGAAAAGACACATAATGGTATTGTCAACAGCCGCTGACCTTCTATCAGCCTTCTCCCTTAATCTTCACTTGTGGCTCTTACCTGGGTTACGATAAAAAGTTTATGGGTAATTGATCGTATGTAATTATATAAACTCAAACCAGCTTATGAGAATTTGGATTCTCTAGCTCGTTTACGGGTTACGATTTACGCTTATGAGCTTATTATTAAGATGTTATGAGTTTTCTTTACTTTTGAGTCAACACAAATTAGTTTATGTGTTAGATATTACATTTCAATTATGAATTTCATGTAGTTATTCACTTATATAAAATCTACACACTCACATTTTACATGCTATATGTTGTACTTAACATATTTTAGCTATTTTAGAGGGTGCGTAAAAAACTTACGATTTTACGCTTTGATTCTACGTTTTACAATTTTACCTATTTTCCTTTTCTAGGTAGAATCACCCTTTTAACTGCATTGGCAAGGAGAAAGTTAGCCTCAGTTGGGCTGTCAGATTAAATCTCTCTTATATTGTCAATTGTCATGGGCCGAGACTAGAAGAAAGTAGGATGCGTCTACAAAGAGGGAAAGAGCCAACATGAGTTCTGTTTCAAGGAAGGTGGGCTTGGAGGAAAATGAGTTTAGGGGTCGATAACAAGATTTCGATCGTGGATTTATTGAATCCACCTAACTAGCGAAATGTTTTTTTTGTTACATTTTGTATTACGGATTGTAGTTTTAGAGATTTTAAATCTCTGAAATCTAGAGATATCAAATCTCTCATAATTAGAGAGATTTTACATTTTGATTTTGAAGATTTTCTCTCTCATACTATATCTTTTTTTCCATTTATCCCACTACATACCCTTACCAATAAATTCTCAATATTTTTCGAGCCAATCTAATTATTTTGGTTAAGGATGAACATATCATTTAATAAAAAATAGATTTTTTATTCATTGGATGTTAACAATCTTAGTTACCAAACAACGAAAAAATTTCAAATCTTTTTTCAACAATTCAGAGAGTTAAAATATTTGAATTGTCTATAATCTATAGATTTAGACTCCAATTCTCCAAACGAGCCCTTAATGAATTGGTAGGTGGGTTTTCAAGTGAGCATGGGCCAAATGCAATTGGAGAAGTTTATTGGGTAGCTCCAAAAAAAGATTTTTGAAGGCTTAGATGAGTTAATTGCATATTGGTCACTGAGATTACAAAAACTTTCATGTTTGGTCACTCAAAATATTTAAATACATCGGGTCCCTTAGTTTAGTGAAACCGTTCACGTTTGGTCACTCTCCGTTAGTCGTCGTTCATCTCTGTTAAGAGAGTACGTTAAGTGATGAAGTGGCGGACAGAATTGTCTAATCAGCCCTATTTAACCCAAAAAATAGTGAGGCCCGACCCGCTACGACACTAAGACCTGCATTGTCATTTAGACCAACCCAGCCCTCTAACCAGACCAGACCCGATCTTTGAACTGACCAACCCACACAAATTATATCTCTAAAATCGAAAACAAATCTCCACTATCCCTTTTTCGATCGTTCACCTCCTTCCTTCCTCCCCACTTTCTTCCTCTTCCCCTCAATTTGATATTTCACCAGCGACGAAGTGCTTGTTGGGAGGGTTACAGACTTACAGTGTCCCCCTCCGTCGGAAGAATCCGTTATTAGGACGGCAGAAGTTTTTCACCGCGACGATATGAAGACACATTGATAAATTACACCAATTATGTATGTTATTTATTTGATTATTGATAAATATCAAAAGAGATGATTAAGAAAGTGAACATGACAACAATCATCTATCAACATCTATCTCATCCAGGTTTTTCATTTCTTGCAATATATATGTTCCGATAGGCAATAGAGTCCATGACTCACTCCTACTGTCACTCTAGGAATTGGCCAAGTGTAACCACTTCCTAAAGCGTAGTATAGCGGGTTTGGGTTTTAATGTCAACACGGGTCCTAGATTCGATGACTACTTGGTGAATTCTTGTTATCTAGCAATGAAACTTTAGTGCAAGTCTAAACTAACAAACAAGCAAAGCAACTAAACGGTTGTTTTCAGGTTAAGAGAGGTCACCCGGATATGGTTCCCCCTAGAATGCAGTTAAGCCGGATTGCAATTACCAAGTTCAGTTTCTATGATAGTTATACTGCGGAAGGTTCTTAAGCAGTCTGAAGTCTCGACTAAAGGTCTCCAGACCCTCTCAATCTGAGTCTCTAGCCGGCGAGTAACCTCCACCGGAGTAAACAGATTGAGGCCCTAACGAACAAAACCTCCACTACCGAAGTGAATTCGGTACAGAATAGTGAGTTGGCTCCTCGACTAAAGTCACCAACTCCCTACCTTCAATCAAGGATGCTCTATCAACCTAGGCAGATATTCTCATTCTAGGTTAAAGCAGAAACAACAGGAATTTGATCAGGATTCAAGCCATTCAATCATTCAAACCTCAATTGAATATAATCAAATCATAGAATCAGTACTTGGGTTCATACAATCAAACCTAACATACAAATCTAGGGTTCTCCATACCCAGATGAATGGGAGAACTACTCCATGGAGAAAGAAGCAAAAGCAGAATCAGACGCGGAAATCATACTGTGAAGGATGGATTTCTGCTTCTGGACGTTGATCGGCACTCCTCCAAGCTCAAGCCAAGCTCCAATGGTGATGAAGATCAAACTAGGGCACTTGGGAACTCTTGTTCGTCGCTTTCTCTCTCTAGGAATCGCTCTGTCTCTCTAAAACTCGAATCCCCTTCTGTTTTGGCTGAAATCTGCCTAAAAGGGCATCACTGGGCAAAACACGGTCGAGGGCACGGCCGTGCTTTGCTCCAGCCCGCCCGTGCTTTGCCCCGGGTTAAAAACACGCCCGCGCGCGTCGGCCAAAACACGGTCGTGCCTAAATCTGGGCACGGCCGTGTTTTGATTTAGGCGCGCCCGTGTTTTTACTGACGAACTTGTGCCCCTATATTCAATGCTTCGTTTCTCCCTTGTCCGGACTCCGAATCAATCGCCGTTTGATCCCAGACGCTTGTAGTCTCGTCCTCTTTATTTTCATGACAAGCTTGCATGATTCTTTGTCCATAAATTGAGGTAGAAATCCATTCTTCTTCAGGTCATGCCCGAGTTTCTTCTCCCGAATCGCCAATTGATCTCTGATTGACTTGAAACTTGCGCCTATGCTTCACTTTATGTGCTAGGACCTGAAATGTGACAAAGGAACACAACCTAGCGTAAATAGGCCAAAGACGCGATAATTAAATCTCAAACGATCAAGAAACGAAGGGGAAAACATGTGCAAATATTGAGTCATCAGTCCATCATCGATCTTCACGAATTACGACCATTCACTCTTACATCTCTACACACTCTACCAACCAATAACTAAACTTCTTGCTCGTTTTTTTTTTCTTCGTATGTGAAAGTATCGTGTCTCCAAGATCACGTTTTCTCACAAATACTGATCTGAAAAATCCAATCACCATAGATGTGAGCATGATTGTCATTTTGGTGGCATTCGGGCCAGTTGAATAACCTGGTTTAACCAGTGTTGATTATAAACATTACCGTATGTCCGGCATGATCAATTTACAATCTCTAAGCAAAATGACGTAGTTTTTAGTGACTTTAATTATTAAAAATTTAATTTATAATTTATTTTACGAGTTTAAAAGTTAAATATTGATATTATCTGTTGGATTAAAGTATAAATTTTTAGGTATTGCGGCTAAATATTGTATATTTGTTATTTTATTGGGAAAAGGTCGCATTTTATTTAGATATGAGTTATAAGTGAAAGTGTCTTCAAAGATGATTTATACATGATAAAATTCAGCTGATGTTAATGGAATTTCACATTTCTACATATTTTGTTAAACCGAGATGAACCATCACAAAGCGATTGCATCCCCGATCGAACCATTTCACCTGCTAAATCGGATCGCAACGGTATAAACGGGTTTCCATAACCTTGTATATCGTATCACCCGTTGTCTTAGTTAACCCAGGCCGGTTGTCTTAGTTAACCCAGGGCGGGGAAGTAATCAAGTTTGGAAACCATTCCGAGAAAGAAAGGGACAATGAAAAGAATTCTGTATCATATATTTTGGGTAGGAGAGAAGTACGTACGTAGTACTCCTCAATTCCGAAAAAGAAAAGGACAAAATTCTGTATCATATATTCTATATATATAGTAGAGAAAGAACGTCTCTATGCATATTCCTGTCCCAGAACTGCTCGGCTCCTGCAATATACGTTACATTATGGAGATATTGATGGCGATCATGTGGATCTTCGTCCGCTCTCTAATCCCTTTGGCTGTCAGTTGCATCGCCGACAAAATCATCCGAAACGAGCTCCCCGACGAGTCGCACCCGTACTACTATTTGGCAAGATACGTCTCCCTCGGCTGCTGGTCGGTATGTGTCCCGGCCAGCATGTGTTGGCGGCAGATTATGATAATCCGAGAGATCGCCAGGAAAATAGACGAACTCGAGGATCCAGCTATCAAACGCAGAATCCATGAGCTGGAGCCACCATCCTCCTCCTCCTCCTCCAAGCTTACTCTTACCGTAGACGACTCAATTGTGTCGTGGAAGACGTGGACCGCCGCTCTGTTCATCCCCTTCGTTGCCTGCCTCATCCGCATCGCGATCTTGCCCGACAATGTTGACAAGTGGGAGGCAGCAAAATGGCTGAGTGGACGGTATATCTGGGGATGCTGTTTCATCTCGTTGATTGTGCAGAGTGATCCAATTATTCGCTTCATGTGGACGGGCAAGTTTTGGGAACTTACCCGCTTACATAGAGATCCAGTCATCAAAAGAAGAATTCTCGAGCTGAACAAGACCTCCTCCTCAGTTTCGATCCAGCCAGAGCACCACGATTAATTAGCTAGCTAGTCGTCAACCCAAGCCAGCCAGCCAGCCAGCTTGGATTTGTTTAATTTGTTGATGATTTCCTTCCTCTGTTATTGTTATCGTTGTTGTAGTTGCCAGTTCGTTAGACTTCGTTAGGCCGGCGTGGCCCTTACTTTGTTTATTTCTTTCTTTGATGGGGTTTTACGGTTTAGTTTAGCATATTTAGTTTAACTTGATGTGCGTGAAAAAGAGAGACCAAATTAACGCAACAGAGATCACAGATCACTCAACAGGAAGTAGTCTCGAGAACCAAATATCATTCACACTTCCTCAGCTAACTTGATTACAATAGCCAGGAAAGAATGGGCCAAGATAACAATGCTTCTTCTGCAACGCACACACTGCATCCCATCCCATCCCACGAAAGCACAATGCACAACAAACAAATTGATCAACGCAGCTGTCAGCTGAACGAAACCCTCATGTTAAAAAGACACAATGCAGGGACCGAATCAAGTTTTTTTCTCGGCTCCCTTGTGAGGAAAATGGGAAAGCACACCGGGAGGGGGGAAAAATACACAAGAATGCCACACCGATTAGATATAGAGAATGCCTTTAGGACTCTGGCTCTGGCACAGAAGCAGTAGCAGCTGCGGCGGCGGCGGCTGCTGCTGCTGAACGCCTGATGGATCCGGATTTGAGGACATGATTGTAGCTGCCCTTCTCCTTGAAGAGTTGGGAAAAATGATGCTTGCAGTACAGTACTCCTTCCAATGCAGCATAGTTTGAGGGCGAGATGGAGCATCCCCCGTGAGAGCACTTGAAACATGACTTGTGATATGCCTGACTCTCCACTGTTACCTGCCCATTTTCCACCTTATGTTACTACAAACTTGGTCTTTCCAATCCACAGCGTTGTGAAACATCCAAATAACCCCTTATGTAAATAACAACTTCCACTCATGTACTTCTCACATACTATAGTATTGGCTTGAAAGGGATCTATGTGAAGTATTAGTAACCGGCAACAGATGAAACTTGGTCGAATACTGTGGTTACATACGTTAGGATCACTAAAGCTATATCTCAACTGCCTAAGAAAAGGATCAAAGTATGTACCTTTTCGAGAGGATATGCAGTTTTACCACAAGTAGCACACTTTTCCTGTGTCCCTGAAAACATGCCGGCAGCTTTGCTGGGGGACTTCATCTGAAACCATTAAGTAAGATGATAAGGATTAGAGGGGGGAAAGCTAGATCAAAAGGTAAAAACACATAGCTGATAGCACCAGAGGGATTGTTACCAGTTGCGGGCTTAACTTATCAGCAGCCTTTGCAGCTGTAAAAGAAGGGAGTTATAGATTTTTAAAAGCTGAATCAAACAGGATGCACGGAGAATTGAACCAACAGGTGATATGCTGTAAAAAAAAAAAGAGACAGGAGAACCAGTAGAGACATACGTGATTGGAAGTTCTTGTTGTAGTTACCACTCTCCTTGAAGAGCTGCTCAAAGTGTGGCCTACAATAGAGCACCCCTTCCATAGAGGAATAATTCCCCAGCTGCAAAAGAAACATAAACAAGAAAATCAGACTACACGAGAAAAGCAAACTAACACAACCTTCGTGTTAATATTTACTACTTTACAAACTGCAATCCATCTATATGAAATGTTTCCTTGTTTCACAAATGTAGCCCTTATAAATCGTCTTTAAATGAACCTTGCTTTCTACGGGATGCACAAAATTCGTTCATCATGAAAGGAAGCAATCCATAAACTGTGACCTCCTAGACCAGGAAACAAAAAAACTTTTAAGATAAGATTCCAAAGCCAGTTCCTCCCCTCTTTAATCTAAAGCTATATCAACGGGTTATTTGAGACTCGAAACAGGCAAACAAACAAAATGCCAGTAAGAAAAGGGAAATGCAGAATGGAAAGAAGGAAAAGAGAAGGTAAGGGGTACCATCACCTACCTTCAATGTGCCTTTGCAGTGATAGCATTTGAAGCAAGATTTATGGTAAGGAACGCCATCGGCAGAGACAAGCTCCATTGGGTACACAGTTTTCTCGCAGGCCTTGCATTTGTCCTGAGTGCCAATGAACGACATGGCTAACTCTCTTTATGTATAGATCTGATTGTTCTTCTCTTCACCGCACTACAAAAAAATTGACAAACGAACCCAGATCAAATTAAAGCCAACCCATCCATCAACCACAATACATCAGCTCAAATGCGAAACAAAGAAACTAGCTTTGTAGCTCGCGAACATTGGAATCCATCTATGTATAACCCCAAACCACCCAATCCATCATCTAAGCTAAACCCAGATCATATCTTCCATTGAACACGCGACAAAAAGGAAACTTTTTTAAGCGATCATAAGAGATCAGTGGAGATCCTCAATACCTTGATCGGGAGGAAGAACCTGGCGATCTGGGAGTCAACAGAGGGAAAAGGGGGAAAGGGAGAGAGGGAGTGGAGGAGGGGTTCTTAAGAGCGCTTTTTGCAGCGAGCGGATGCTGCGAAGTGGATAGTGAGAGAGAGAGAGATGATTATGATACGAATACGATGCACAGAGACAGTAGGGTAGAGACAAGAAAGAAATATCTGCTTCTGCGCTGGAATGCGGTGAGGCACCCCACTATCGACTCCGTTCTCTGGTTTTCCCCCTTTCTCTTTTCCCGTTTCCCTTTTCCCTTTTCCTTTCCATTTCCCTCATTCCTTAATTTATATGCACATGATTAACAGAAAAAATATCAAAAATAGCCCACTCTGTTTTATAACTACGCGATATCTGATTTATCTCCATCCAAGGATTCTCAAACTAACTAATCTATTCCAAAGAAACATCGTTTACTTTTTGTTTATGGATGGTGGACATATTTTCTACAATGGCCAGCACTAAGTGGGGTTAGCAACGAGAAACGGATATTTGGGTATATCCGTTTTCATCTCGTTTTTTTAAGGTTATAAGTATCCAAATACTCGTCATTTTTTTTTACAGGATGAGACTTGGGATCAAGTATCACTTTGGGTACCCGCGGGTTACCCGTTAATACCCGTTTGGGTATTACAGGTACCCGTTATACCCATTAATCCAAAAAACCCAAAACTCAAACCCACTCCAACCCCCTAGCCCGTCTCCTACTGCACCATTCGATTTCCCAAACAGCCAAATCCCATGCTGAGCAGATTTCATTCTGTGATATAAACCCTCATGTTCCTGCCGATGAAACTCAATTCCTGTCTTCTGTTCCTGTAGGTGGCAAAGTCCCCGCCATGCCATTGTGTCTTGGCCAAATTCAAACCTAGTCACTGTTTTTGAGAAACCACTAAAAGGGATTCATTAGGCTACAACATCAGGTACCATATGTGGTAGACCATCACTTTCAAAACGAATTTCCTCAGAAACAGAAACAAAATGAGCTAACAGATGTGCTACATTATTTGCCTCTCTAAACGCAAACAGCCAGTCTAGAACTTTCAGCTCCTCCACCTCCTTCAGGATATCCAGAAAATGGCCCCCAGTTCTGTTATGCATATTTCCTTTTGTTTCAACAGCTCGATCACCTATGGAGGATCAGTGAGAGCTCCAAACTAGGACTATGGCTACTTACAGAGAAAAAGGATAAAGTTTGATGTAAGCGTCAATTGTTTGGTTGTGGAACCCCTATCTTTGTCGACCCTTCCTCATATTTATAGCCATTGGGAGATAACTGTCATAGAAAATCGCCTCTTAGATAACTCCCAAAAAGAAACGCTCTTTGCTTCCTCGGACATGGTGGTTACTCCCTCAACCGCCTTTGTGCCTCTCTTGGAACTATCGTGAGTCTTGGAGTGTGTCTTGCCTCGTATTCTCTTGTTCTAGATCTCGTGACATGCTAGTCATTTGATGAGCATGTGGTGTCTCGCAAAGGGGACGTGAGCCTCTTGTCTCATGGCCATGGACTTCTTACTCATGTACATGGCCCTCTTGGGACTTAGTCGCTAGTGATATTATGCTCCACCATCACGCACTTCTCATTCGTGTCCATGGTCACTCTCGTGAGGTGGCAGAGACCTCTCGATCATGCACATGGCCCCTCTCATGAGGCGGCATGGCCTTCTCAGACTTATAATATTTTTCAGTCATGCCTAAGTCTATTGTCTCGCGTCTATGACCCTTCCCGTGAAGCAGCATGGACCGCCCATACTTAGAATATTTTGGATCATTCGGTCTTGGTCATGAGGCGGCATAACCTCTTCATTCACGACCATGGACTTCTCAGTAATATTTTTTTTAGTTACGAGAGAAATCCATTAAAGACGACAAATTTCGATATCTGTAAATACTTGATATATCACTAGAAGTAATTAAGTTGGATATATAGTCCTGTGAGTGGTTGCAAAGGAAGTAATGCAAAAAATGGTAACTGCCAAAGTTTGAACCCAAAACCTTATGAATTCAAAATCACATCTTTACCATTTAAATCGATGATATTTTGTAGTTAAAATTTGTTTGTTTACGCAATTGGTCCTACTTTTAAAGGTTATGATTACTTAAATTAATGTCTTCTTAAGTAAAATCAGATGATCAGTTGAATTTGATAATTCCCTGACATGTTACTTACTTACTTTAAATATTTTCCTATTGAGTTTTATACTATTTGCAATCGTGAAAGTAGTTTGTTTTTCAATTTGAGTAAACAAAAAGCCAAACAAGTTTTACCTAACTAATTGAACTATTGAAGTTTTTTCCTAAACACAGAAGATGGAAAAGAAAAGAACGAGGGGAAAACAAATCCTCCAGCAAACATTATGGGCCAGAAGTGGCAACATGCACCATATTCGAGTTGGGCTTTATTATTGGGCCAGCAAAATGAATTACCAACGCGCCTCGCAAACCCACAGCATGACTGATCCGACCCGATCCATCCATCGCCTCGACCCGGCCCTAACCAACTCACTCTCCGGTCTCCCGCCCCTCTCCTTTTTCCCGCCCAATTCCCTTCCAGCGACGCTGAGTCAGCATCCCCCATCGCCGCCTTAACATCACGCTCAAAATCACGCTCTCGACTGCGCATAACAGAATCCCATCGCTCACAACAAACTCTCTCCCTCTCGATTTCCGCTCCCTCTCTCTACACAGATTCACCAAAGAACCGCCATGGAAGCTCTATTGAAGCTTTCCGTCCTCCTCCTGCTCTCTCTTTCCTCCATCCTCTCCGCTCCGATCGCCACCGCCGCCGCCGTCATCGGCGTCACGTACACCTCTCCTCTCACCTCGCCGCCACCGACCTCAACCGGCGGCAACTCCTCGCTGCCGACTCCACCTCCGCCACAGCGCGCGCGACCGGAGGCCATCGCCGCCGTCGTCTGCGATCTCCGATTCGGCGCCGTCCGCCTCCCGCAGCCGGATCCCAATCTCATCAGAGCATTCACCTTCACCAACACCTCCCTGCTCCTCTCAATTCCGAACGCGCTCCTCGCTCCCCTGGCCTCCAATCGCACTCTGGCGGTCCACTGGCTGCACGTCCACGTCCTCCCTTTCTATCCGCGCTCCAAGATCGCCGCCATCTCCGTCGGCGAGGACGCCGTCGCCGCCTCCGAGCTCCCGTTCCTGCTGCCTGCCATCCGCAACGTCCACCTCGCGCTCAGGGACATCGGAATCAGGTCGATCTCCGTCTCCACGACGTTTTCCTTCATCAACATCGTCACGACGGCGTTCCCTCCATCGGCGGCGACTTTCAAGGAGCCGATCGGCGAGGCGGTGATCAAGCCGCTGCTCCAGTTCCTGGAAGACACCAACTCTTCCTTCTTGGTGAATCTCTATCCGTACAACATGTACCGGCTCCACTTCCAGATCCCGCTCGGTTTGGCTCTGTTTCAGGAAGGAAGTTTCAATTTCCGCGACGACTTCGCGACTGGAGTCCGGTACCGCAATCTGTTCGATATGATGGTGGATTCCGTCGTCGCTTCCTTGGCGGTCGCCGGCCACGAGAGCATCCCCTTGGTCGTCGTCGAGACTGGCTGGCCGAGCTCTGCCGCAGACGGCAACGCCGAGTCCGACGCTAATCCGGCGTACGCGGAGCTGTACCTGAAGTCGTTGGTCGCGCACTTGAACTCCGGCAAGGGAACGCCGCTGAGGAAGGAAGGGGTGGCGCAGGCCTACATCTACGAGCTGGTTGAAGAAGCCGATCCGAAGCAGCAGCTGCAGCAGCAGGGGGCGCACAATTGGGGTATTCTGTACCCTAACATGAGCAAGAAGTACCACTTTGACCTGTCCTCTGCCTCTAAGAACGGTACCATTGCTTCAGGGAGATTGCTTCTTCTATTCTCCATTGCGCTCTCCTATTTGTTGTTCCTGTAGATCTAGCAATGGCGTCTGAACTACCCTAAAATCCAATTGGGGGCTTGATTTGGTGATCTTCGTTGGAGTGCATTTTTGTTAATTGATCTGAGAATAGTGGTTGTCATAGCTTGATTCCAATTTCGATTGAACTGTTCATTGGTTTTGAGATGGAATCAGATTGAGGAATTCCCTTCTGTAACTACAGTTTTGTGATGAGGAATAATAATGACGACTGGAATTTGTTCCCCTGAATTCGTTTCTTTTTCCTGAATTCCGATTTCTCAGTAGCAGATAATTAGTGATAATGCAAGATTAATTGGGTTACGGAAGATGGTGATTTTACATAAAATGGTCGAACAGTAGAAATTATCATGATAATGATGAACTCAAGTTGAATTAATTAAGAATAAGAACTGTTTGGATTAGTGGATTCATAAGCCTGGAGGGGATTGGGCTTCTGGGCAGGTGGGCTGCTTGTTTTGGGCCCTCAAAACAATCTTCCACTTGCCAGCGCTTGTACTTCGCCTTGCTTTGCGAATCATTACACTAAAAACTCTGTGGCCAAAAGCAGAGTTCTTCGCTCAAATGGGGCTCCGCCGGATCGTATTTGCAGGTTGGTCTACGGCTGCTTTCTGCAATTACCCTCTACGAAGTCCTCAGTTACCATATAGCGTTCGATGTTGGTTGTTGTGGCTTGAAACTAACTAGGATTTGCTCAAGTTGCATTCTGTCTTAACTAGTTTCTTTGGGTGAATCACTTACTGCTGTTTCATTTCTCATTTCATTTCCTGGTTTGCCGCTGGACGTCTGTTATTGAATCACTTATTACAGTAGTGGTGGACTGGTGGTAATGTGATGTGAGCCAAGGTGAATGAAAAGCACACTGGACTCCTGCAGTCCATAAAGTATTCGCGGATGCTTGTTTGGATCAGACTTTGAAGGGTAATAGACCCTTTACGTGTTTCACCAAGTATGGATGGGACAATATCTTAAACAGGCAATGACCGGAATAGATGGGTTGCATATTGACAAGAAGCAGTTGACAAACCACTGGGATATCACAAAGGAGCATTGGAAGATCTGGTGCAAGTTAGCTACTACTAGAATGAAGAAATGGAACCTGTAACTGGGTCATTTGGGGCAACTGATGCAGAATTGCAGATTGGAGCAAGTATTTGAGGGTATGTTTAGTATTACTGTTAGTGGTTGGTTGCTGTTTTGAGTTAGTGAGCATTTCTCTATTGAATGTCTGTAAGAGCACCCTGAAGCTGGAATATTTTGGTTCATAACGCTTCAGCATTGGGACAAGCTCGAAATCGTCTTTGATTTTATGAACCTGGAAGATGGGAGTGAAATTGTCTCTATAATGTTCTGAGGATGTGAAAATCAGCAACCTCTTTGAAGATGCTTCTGGTAATGGTTGGTATTGGTTGTTACTATAACGATGGAAGAGAAACTGTAGCTAGTGAGCAGAGCATGTCTGGCAGTATCTCAGTTAGATTAGGAAAGCCGCACTTCTCCTCGACTTTTTCAGAGGAATCCTACGAAACTTCGATTGATCTGTGTTTGGAGCAAGTTCCAGTTGGTAATAAACCTGGATCTCATTTGTCCAAAGAGGGATGGATAAACCTTATTGATTCATTCTACACAAGAACTGGTGTCATGTTAAACACGGTCCAGTTCAAAAACCATTGGGATTCTGTGAATAAGCAGTGGAGGATTTGGTCTAAGTTGGTTACCACTGGTTACATGAAATGGGATCCAGTTGCCAAAAAATTTGGAGCCACTGCAAGGGAATTGAATTACTACATCCATGTCTGTCATTTGTAGCATCAATCACCTTGGCATGCGTCCTTGGTTGATAATAATATCGTCATTGCTTGCTCTCTGTTGTAGGAATACCCAGAACTGCCCCGTTTCGGCTGAAGGGACTCCAGTTTGTTGACAAATTAGACCTACTCGTTGATGGAACAGCAGTTGTCGACAACTATGGTGCTGAACCTCTTATTCAGTGCAGAAGGCTCGACCATGATGATCCAACTAGAAAAAGCTGGTGAATCAAGGAGTTCACTGATAATGCAGCAATACGATGCAGGTTTGTTAAACACTCAGACTGCAGAGAAGTGAACTCTATTTATTTGCATTGGACATATTCATGATTCCTCGAGTTGAAAAACCCTAGTATTTGGATTGCATGGTTGAAGAGGCTGATGCGATCAGCTGGTTCTCTTAACCATTAGACTCAATCTGTGTGTTTATCAGCAAGCAGTTACTGCATTGTCAATTAACTTCTCTTCGTATTAAATATATACAGCATTTCTCTCATTTACAACAGATTTTTCAAGCTAGGAACTACAACAATTCACAATGCACGTTGGTAAATGGTAACGAAGCTAGGAAGCTGTTAATAGGGAATCAGACACTGTGTGAAATGGTCTCTTTGGGCAGATTTGTTGAGATCCTGAAATCTTTAAAGTAGTCATGGTAGTAGTATTCTGGGTTTGGTAGCTTGAAGACACGCGTTCCTGAACTTGGAGGACCTGTAGTAAGAGCATCCATCTGGCTGCTGATTACTGCTGCTACCCGAATGCCCCGCGTCTCCACCAAAACTCTTTCTCTTGAAAAGTATTCAATTGCAGAATGCTCCATTTCGTCATCTGATCTGGAAAAATGAGGGATGATCCATCATCCGATCGCGAGCCAGAGGTGCATGCTAAGTATCAGAATTCAAATTCTAGGAAGACATTTTTTTCAAATGCTGAACATTGTTTGATAGAGATAAAAACACATTCTGTAGTCAGCGTACCTCAGAACCAGTGAGGACCAGCCTCCGTATCCTGCAGAAACGAGTTGCTGCACAGTGGCATTTCGTTCCTTCTCTTGATTTCTTGATATCAAAACTAGCGACCATCCACTAGCTTGAAGTTTCTTGTACACTCTCAGAAGCAGCACTTGTTGCTGAAACTGTCTGGAAAACAAGGAAAAGACATTTCGCCTTATCGAATGAATTGAGATCAAAGATAAACCTACTTCTTGCTTATATTAAATCAAGGGTTGAAGACAGATATCAGGATGGGTTTTACTTGGAGTTGAAGATAATGCTGTTGTCTATGTCAATCAACACTGCAGCATCTAGACCATTATCATCAGAAGGTTTGACTCCATCGAAGTATCCCTCGACAACCCAGAGACCAGCGGCCAGGTCTCTCTCGTATTCACCACCTGCAGCCACCTGATTGTGGTAATCAGCAATATGATCCCAGCACATTGGAGGCAGTAAGTCTGGTGTTTTCAGGTTGTTGAGCTCTGCAAAGCTCTTGCATTGATGGTAACTCATCAGAAAACCAGCAGTGTGAATTTGTTGTGGCGTCGTCTCTTCCATAACTCCTTTGCTCCTGTTCTCACAGGATTGGAGCATTACTGTCAGCAGAATGAGCAAGCTGATCATCAACACTCCTGCTGTGACAAGGAGAGCAATGAACATCGTTGCAGCGAATGATGTCATGTAGAATCCCGACTCCATCACATATCGGCTTCTCATCTCTTCTGGATCAAGAACACCCAACAACAAGAAAACTCATGAATCTGTATAATGTTTGCAGATAGAAAATGGTGATCAATTTCCATGTCACTTTGAAGAAGGGTGGGTTTTCTACCAGAATCTTCTCCGCTAGATAGGCTACCAGCAGAGAACTCCCTCTCCATTTGGTGGGCATATGCTGACATTTTTCTATAACTAAGAGGATCGTTCAATATCCTTCCAGAGGACTGAAAAGCATCCTATAAGAACACGACACAACATTTCAAACACAGAAAAAGCAGGGGATTGAGAAGTGAGAAGAAACAGAGCAGCTTACAAGCAGAAGAAGAAGAAGATGATGATTCAGCCATGGTGCCACCACCAGCTACAGGAAAAGGCCCTTCTGCATCTGTCTACTTGTTTCCTCACTGATTTAATCATGTTCCCCAGCAGCAAAAGAGGAAGACGGTAAAACAAAGCCAAAAGATTGAATCTTTTTTACTCTTAAAAACACATGGAAGGAAGATCTACCAGATGCAATGATGATCCGCTCCACCTGTGAGAATCTAACAGCAAAATCGCAGAACTGGGTTGGCGGAGATGCCCAAAACAGCCCAAATTAAGGAAAGCAAATATTTGCAGAGAGAGAGGTGGAGTTAATAATTGCTGCCTGGGCTGGGGATGCAAATGCCTGCTTAAATTTATGGAACTAGGATTGCAATTATGAAGATGAAAGAGATGCCGGGAGACACTGAGACTCTGAGATCGAGCATGTGACCATGGGTGGTTTGTGGAGAAAGAGACAGGTTGATTTGTTGTACTCTCATGGAGGAAGAACGTGGCTCCACAGGGAGGTGACTTTTCGGTGTATGGCATGGTTTAGTATTTTACTTAAATTATCTTCTGATGGTGATTAAGCCGTTAAACATTATTGGCAAGGATGGTCATTGGATAAAGAGTAGAGACTAATAAGGGTTAATTGCACCGGTGCCATTTAACTTTTATAATTGTTGCACGTTAACCATTATGATTAGTTTCGTTGCAACTAAAGCATTTAAGTCGCATTATGGTTTCACCGTTACCAGTTCCGTCTCCCAAAGTAACGGTAGGTACCTGGGTTGTAATTCGCCATGCCACTCGGGCAGTACACATCAGCAAATTTGCTGAGTCACTAGTGGGCCGCATCAAACCCTTGGCCCAAGAACTCATGAAGACTCCAATTAATTAAACTCTTCTTCCCAAGAACTCACCAGAATCAAAACTCTTCTTCCCAAAACAATTTGTTCTTCACGAACTGGATATCTTCCTCCACAAAACTTCCCACCTCCACAAAACTTCCCCTTCTTCTCCCAGTCTCCAATCGTAGGTTAGCTGTACTGGATCTCTCTCTTTATCGTCCCTTCCTCCAAGTTGGAAATGGCGGCAACAGCTCCAATGTGCCGCTACGCTGTACCGGCGGTTCTGCGCACCTCGTGGACCGATGCTAACCCCGGACGACGCTTCTTTGGGTGCCCCAATTATGGGGTACGCTGAAAACATATATCTTGAATTTCATTTGACATTCAGCACATATTTCAGAACTTCCTCATTTTCAATCTAGGGATTTTGTTCTTCTCTTGTTTGATACGCAGGTGCAAACGCATGCAACTATTTCCGTTGGATCGATCCACCACTTGAGGATAATGTTAAATGCCTTAGTCTTGCATTACACAAGAGGATCCAAAAGGTGGAGCAGCGGAACAATCGCAAATCATTTGTCAGAGAAATCATCAAAGGTTCTACAATTGTGGTTGGAGTTCTTTTGGCAAGGAGTGTGATGAATTCCTTGTCTGGAAACATGTAATGTAGTGGGAACATGTAATGGATTCTTGTTCTGGATTATGTATTGTTTTGGAAGTATTAATGTATGCTGCAGATGATTAAATGCATAGTTCTGTTTAGGATGATGTAATGGATTTGGAACAAGTTTTGTTTCATTTAATGGATTTTGGAACTAGCACATCTAATGTGATTAAATTTGTTGATTTGTCAATGAATGCTCTCGTGGGAAGTCTTGAAACCATGTCAAAGTGCAATTCATCAATCAAGCAACTACATTTAGACAACAATACAGTTTATGCGATTGAAACATATAACAAAAAAACCAGCTCATGAATCTCATTAAGTTCGAGGTGCTGGACAACAGTCAAACAAAAAAACCAGCTTAGCATGTATTAGTTGCTGGACTGCAGTCACCAAAAAACCAGCTTACAATGAACCATATAACAGATGGTAAGTTGCTGGTCTACCATAAACCAAAAAAACCAGCTCACACATGGTAAGTTGCTGGACCACAATAAACCAGAAAAACAATAAGATTGCTGCATCACATATTCTCCTTCCCCTTTGACTCTTTTCCTCCATTTTCTGCATTGGGACGTGGTCTTGGTACAACAGGAAGCTTGCTTGGCTGCCCTTGCCCTTGTCCTTGAACACCATGATACAACCTTCATGCTGCAGAAAACATGACCTTATTTGAACAGCCTTTCCGTCGTCTGTTGGAGCTACCCATATGTTCCAAGGGCATCCTGTTTGACAAACAACCTGAACTCTTTTCTTGTCACTATGTTGGAACTTGAGAGGCTGTTTGCTGTTGATGGAGTAATTTTTGATGGCATCCTTAAATGTGTCAAAATCCCTGAACACTTGGTGTAGACAGAATTGAGGATCACTCATGTCTTTCTCTGGGTTGAACTCAGGATATCTTGAACGATTTGGTACTCTTTGTGCTTCATCATCCGAGTGGACACTGCCCAGATAATCTGAATCATACACGACATCCTCAGTATCTCCATCAAACGCATCATCAATAAAAATGTGATGGTTGTCACCATCACCATTATTATCAAAACCTGGTTCCTGATCACTACATTCATCATTATCATTCAAACCTGGTTCTTGATCACTATCTAGCCTGCCATCAACATGAATCTCATTTGATTTCCTAGTGTCACCTTCTCTGCCAGTCTCCCAAACATTAATTTGCCAATCCATATCAGTCTCCCTGCTTTCATTATATAGCCTGCCATCAACATGAATCAAATTTGATTCATCCTTATCATATAAACTTGGTCCCTGATCATTCTCACTTGTTCCCATTCTGCAACCTTCTCTTTCATTGGTCATGTTGATCTGCAGAATGTCTTGGTCACTTTCTCTGTCATTTTCTTCTCCATCTGCTTCTAGTCTAGCTTTACTTAGTTCTTCTTTATTGATTAGGTACACCTCCACAAATTTGGTATCTTGAATAACCTTGGTAGCCATATCTAGAATGTCCTTGTCACAGGTCAGTTCATGTAACCCTTCCTTTAGCTGCTCACCTGGAATTCTCCAATAATATGTCCAACCATGAACTGTCCTATATTCCTCCATCAATCTGACACTTTCAATATAACCGAAATCTACAAGATATCCATCCAGCTCCATCAAAGATAAACAATCTGGATCAATCCAATCCAAATATTTCAGTTCACCGCCGAAATAACATAGGTCTTTGTCGACTATATACACCATTTCTCCTTTATAATGGAGCTCGATTGTGAAATTGTCATCATTGACTCCTAAGATAAACATAATAATTGTCAATGTAACTGTAGCAACTGAAGGAATTTGCAGTAACAACATGTGCACCAACTGAAGAAATTTGCAGCAACAAATATGCAGCAACTGAAGAAATTTGCAGCAATCAAACATCAAAACTCACCATATGTCGGAATGAGCTCACTGTCTCCTACTTCCCTGATCGTTGGACTCATTTTTCAAACTAAAACAGAAGGAAACAGCAGCTTGCAGTGCTATAATCTGTTACAATAATAAATTGAAAGTTCAAACAATAGAAAACTTAAATATTCACCAAACAGGAACAAACTCAGAATTTAACTCACGAACAGAGCATCACATGATCAGGTAAAAATCTCTTTATTCACTCACCTATTTTAAGCCATCAACAAACTATATCCTTCAGCCTCTCGTTCTAAATCCCTAAGAACAAGTCGAACAACAAACATAATCTGAAGTTAGAGGAAGAAAGAAAGAATGGCATGCTGCAGGGGTCTTATTCAGTTACCAGAAACAATGGCAACCGGAAATTTTTTGTTTACCTTTCTTCTGTCCGCCGTCTTTCTAAATCGACCGCCGCCAATCTTCTCAATATTGTCTTCGCTGAATCTGTTTCTTCTCTCTGCCGTCTTTCTCAGCCGACCTTGCTTTTTTAGTTTCTGAA
The DNA here is from genome assembly GCA_964030455.1 of Linum trigynum. Taxonomy (NCBI): domain Eukaryota; kingdom Viridiplantae; phylum Streptophyta; class Magnoliopsida; order Malpighiales; family Linaceae; genus Linum; species Linum trigynum. The sequence continues at coordinate 8,140,222 of OZ034818.1, forward strand.
TTTCTGTTTGAATAGAGAGCAGGGAGACGAGAAGTCGGACGATCAGCTTGTGTTTTTTGCATCTTCGTGGGCCCAGGGTTTGATGTGGAAATGACTCAGCACGTTTGCTGACATGGATTGCCAGCCCGTCATGGGAAAGTGCCATTTAGCGCTTGCCGTTACGTATCGTGACGGATATGCTGACGTTGCTACCGAAGTTTGACTTAAATGCTTTAGTTGCAACGAAACTAATCATAGTGGTCAACGTGCAACAATTATAAAAGTTAAATGGCACCCGGTGCAATTAACCCGACTAATAACATCCACCTCACCCTCTGGCCTCTGGGAGATGATAACATTTGGGATTAAGGAAAAGCCCAATTCCAGCAAAAATTAGACGAACTGGACATAACTACCGACGTCGATAGCCCAGCCCACTACCCAATCGTAGCCCATACTTTTAATCATAGTGGGACCACCACGGGAAAACAAGTTAGGTTTTTTTAGCACGACGGAAGAGCAGACTCCGCGCCGCCGGGAGAAAAGAAGGAAAAAGAAGTGGCAGACAAATCGTTCTACGCTCTCTACAGCATATATACTTTTGATCTTGAACTCGAGCTATCTATCCCTTTCTTTTCGATCTTCCGTCAATGGTGGTCGGCGCTTCTTCTAGGGTTCTCAACGGCGGCAGCCATTTCTCATCGTTGGCTTGGCTCCACCGTCAGCCCCCGGACTTCGAAAGCCAAGTTTGGTTTTCCCTTCGAATGCCTCCCTCCCTCCTCTCTTCTTCTTATTCGCCTGTATAGCTCATGCAAGCATCTCTGCGCCGAAGATGAGGAAACCCAAAAGTTTGCTATGGAAATTGATGGCCTGGTTAGATGATATCATACCGTGGTACCAAGATCCCTGGCAAAATTGTCACAGACATTGCTCTTGCATGATGTTTGGTGCAATTGAATTGAGTTAGTTTGGTGATATAGGTTAAGAGGGTAAGTTTATAAGGAAAGGATGCTCATCCAGCCAATTCAGATCCAATTATGTGCAGAGCCAAGTGCGAAGACTCGGGTGCTAAACCTAAATTTTGATTCTTTATTTGCATTCAAGTGTAGAAAATAGAAGCATTACTGCTATGTTAGTGTTGTTAATACTGGGTTGCATTATCTCCATGGGAAAGTGGTAAAAGCAGAGCCACAAATACATTGAGCGATGGCAATCTAAGCTGCCCGCGCTATCCATTCATATCAGCAGCCCCCATCCATCATCCACGTGTCATTACACTGTTAACTGCTTATCTATCTCCCCACTCCCGCAACAAACCAACTTGCAAAGCAACTGGAAGACGCCAGCCATCAACAGATTAAGTTTCCTTCCAGTTCTGTTTTTGGGATCTAGACACAAGTTTTTGGGGGAAGATCATCTAGCTATCTATCATGGAGACTGGTATAGCCTACTGTGGTCGTGGGGCATTCATGCCTTCACAGCATTCAAAATCTTTGGTGTCCCCTTCATCCATCTCTCCTTCCTTCAGCTCCAGGGTACTTTTTACTTACCTTTAATCAACTAGGCTCTTTCATGGTGTGGAACATCATTAGCTGCTTTTTGAAGTCATTAGTTGCCAACTTCAGGGTCTTAACAGGCTGTGCTGTAATTTTCATGCAGAGCCTGAAGTCAAGCTCATTGTTTGGAGAAGCTTTGAGGCTGGTTCCAAGATCTTCATCGTCATTTAAGGTTTCCAAGGCAAAGAGCACTGCTCTCATCACCAGAAGTGAGATTGGTGACAGTCTGGTAAGCCAAAAAGACCAGCTAATTGGGGTTAAAGTTTCTTGTTGTTTTTTAATTAAGGAACCTGAAAAACATCTCTTGTTTGTGTGAATAGGAAGAGTTTTTGAAAAAGGCAACCACAGACAAGGGACTGATCAGGGTGCTGACTTGCATGGGAGAGGCAATGAGGACAATCGGGTTCAAAGTAAGGACAGCATCTTGTGGAGGAACTGCGTGTGTCAACTCCTTTGGAGATGAGCAGCTTGCTGTTGATATGCTTGCTAACAAGGTGCTCTTTGAGGTAACTACTTCTTCTGAACAAAAGTTTTATCAATTTTGGACTGCTGAGACTTCCAAGCTCCTACCTTTCCCTTTTGCTTCTCATTATTAGTTATCTATAGGCCTTGGAGCACTCTCACTTCTGTAAATATGCTTGCTCTGAGGAAGTACCTGAGCTTCAAGACATGGGAGGACCAGTTGAAGGTATATAACCTCTGCATTAATAAGGGTTTCTTCTAAACTACAATCTAGACTGATTTGATTTTCGGGGGTATCGATCAGGTGGATTCAGTGTTGCCTTTGATCCACTGGATGGATCGAGCATTGTGGACACAAATTTTGCAGTTGGCACCATCTTTGGAGTGTGGCCAGGAGATAAACTAACTGGGATTACAGGTGGGGATCAAGTGGCTGCTGCCATGGGGGTTTATGGTCCTCGGACTACTTATGTTCTTGCAATCAAGGGCTACCCTGGCACTCATGAGTTCCTCCTTCTGGATGAAGGTTTGCTTTTTTGGGCCTTCTTCTCAATGTTTTTATTCACAAAATCAATGGTGACTCTCTCAAAGTTTATAATCACTGTTACAGGAAAATGGCAGCATGTGAAGGAAACCACTGAAATCGGCGAAGGAAAACTATTCTCACCTGGCAACTTGAGAGCAACATTTGACAATCCTGATTATGACAAGGTTTCTCCTCCTTTTCCTCCACATCCATGAAATCACATTTCTGGATTTGTCTCTTTCACTAAAAACTTTGTTCTGTCTCATTTGAACATTTGCAGCTGATCAACTACTATGTCAAGGAGAAGTACACCTTGAGATACACAGGAGGAATGGTGCCGGATGTGAACCAGATCATTGTGAAAGAGAAAGGTGTCTTCACCAACGTCATATCGCCAACTACCAAGGCGAAGCTGAGGTTGCTGTTCGAGGTAGCTCCACTGGGGCTCTTAATTGAGAATGCCGGAGGTTACAGCAGCGATGGCCACCAATCTATTCTAGACAAGGAGATCATTGGACTCGACGACAGAACTCAAGTTGCTTACGGGTCCAAACAGGAGATCATTCGGTTTGAAGAAACTCTATACGGGAAGTCAAGGCTCAAGGAGGCTGGTGGTGTTCCTGTTGGTGCTGCTGCTTAAGACATCTCCAATACAACTACAAGCTACTCCTGCTTTGTTGGGCAAGAAACTTTAAACTATCATGTACACAGCCTGCCTCAATAACTAGCATATCAGCCAGATCACATATTGCGAATGGAACTGAAATGGTTTCACATATGATGGAAGTGTAATGCAAATGATCTGGTATTTTGTCCCTCTGTTATGTTTTGTTGGCTTAAAACATACAGAATTATATGCCAAGGGCAAGCCTTCACACCTAGCTGACTAAGTAAGAACTGACCAGGGAGGCAAATGTGTGGTGTTGTGTCTTGTTGACTAACTTCAACCCGTAAAGTCAAATTTGGCTACCCAAATAGTCAAATATGGCTTTTTAGCTCCCCAAACCCCATTTTCACTCCAACCCTACACAATGCTAAATTTAGCTTCCTACTTACCTTTTTCCAATTTATTACAATAAAGCATACTTATTTGACCTCTAATTTTCATATTTCACTTTAATTTTCTATAGTTAGTTATTACTTTTGAAAACAAAATTTTCGATGTAATTTTTTTTTATTCCAAGACAAAAAAAGTTTCGGAAAATTAATCATTATTTTGTTACCGTTAACTTCGGGACCAATGAAAAAATACCAATTAAACATATAACATTTCATATCTTCTTTCAAACAATTAAACAAACAACATACACAATCAACCAATGACAAAATACCACACAAAAAAAGCAAAAAGAAAAAACAACACAATCAACCAATGAGAAAATCCCACAGAAAAAACAAAAAATAAAAAGAATAAAAGAGGACCCACCGCGGGTCCACCATTTTCTCTAGCCAAATTTGGCTTTTTCACCTTTTTGAAAACTAAATTTGGTTTCCAATTCACCAATACCCATTTTTAGCTCCCAAAATAATGTGGGTTGGAGCACAAAAAAAGAGCTAAAAATGGGTAAATGGCTTTTTAGCTCTAAGGTTGGAGTTAGTTACGATGATGAGAAGCTGGATTCATGGAGCAGCAGAAACTTAGTTTCCAAGGCAAGAAAACAATTATCCTACTACATGAATCATGTACAAATCCAAATGGTACTCTATGATACAAGATCCGCATAGCCATTCATGCAAATGTCCAAAGTGGGTTTTTTGCCTTGGATCTTCCATCATTTCCCATCGTTTTTGTCCTTTTGGACATTTACCAACCCATATGCTGCTTTTATCAGCATAAACTATGTATTTCTTTGTGCATATCAATTTTTTTCTGTCTTCTAGCTACCTAGTTTCCAACATCAATAAGGATTACCTACCAAGTCCAGGACATTACTCAGGCCAACACAGAGATAAAAGTTGCAAGCTAGGTATCAGATAAGGACCAAGACAACCATGGTAATGTTCTTTTTGCTTGACAAACTAATGATGAACCAATGATAGTGCAAACAATTTTCTCTTATCCATTTCCCTGATCACAGGAACTCGAATCCGGACACTTGAAATGGCACGGAAATGTGAGTGCAATCGTGGATGCAACTATAGACAAAGTCTGGGCCATGGTTTCACAGACCAAGAGACTGCCAGAGTGGATGCCAATGGTTGAAAGGTGCACAGACCTTGCTGGGGAAGAAGGTCAGGTGGGTTATGTCCGGTTAGTGTCTGGATTCATGTTCCCTCAAGAAGATGGTGAAAGGTCATGGATCAAGGAGAAGTTGATCTCCATTGATCCATCATCCCACAGCTATGCTTACAAGAAGGAAGCCAGCAATGTTGGGTTGGACGGTTCTGTGAACAAGCTCAAGCTTGTCGATTATGGGAACCATGGATCAAGTACACTAGTTGTGTGGTCATTTGAGATAGATCCTCTGGAAGGTGTATCTCAAGATGACATTATAGACTTCTTGGGGTTTGTTTACAAATCTTCCATTGCTAGGATTGGTAATGCCATTCAATCTGGAGCAGACATAGTCTGAGCAATAGCCAAACAAGAAATCACATCTTCCTTGTGCTTTTTACTGGTTTACTCATCATTCGAGTCGCTCTGCACACATGTCAGACTTCTGGGTTCGTGTTTCAAACAGGCCGAGCACAATACATTAATGAGAATTATGTTCTGTATATATTTCCATAAACAGTGATATCTCATGACAACAGGTGCATGTTGTTTCATGAACTTGTGTTTGTTGGATGTCCTGGGAAAAAAAGGCAAAGCCCTTGGAGGAGAAAACGTGTTAGAAGGTGCAGAGAAGTGTATAAAGTTTATAAGCCAAAAACAGTGGATCCTGAAAGCCATTTCCTAACCACAACATCTGTATTTTTGGCACCTTTTAATTTCTTTTTCTGTTTTCTTTTCCTCACTACCCCTTATGGATCATTACTTGCCACCTCAATCCCCATCTAATGTCTGCTTTCAATTCATAGGCTTCTGGAAGTGTAGGTTTCTTTTCCAGAATTTTGCACTCAGGCAAATGAAAACATACACATGTGTACAAATAAATAGAATGAAATAGACTTTTGAGTTCTGTTTTCAAGAAATGTCTCCATCAATAACCGAGATTTCATTGGTAGGAATAAAGCTCGATACGTATTTAACTTGTTCCTTCAACGATATATCTCTTCAAATTTCTGGTTAATAATATCTATTAGTCAAGAGAATAGAAGGCACCAAACAAGTACTTGAAATCCAAGCAACCCAATTATCAACTTCTGAAGAACTACAGTTAACTTCGAACTCTTCCCAAAAAGAAAAAAAATTCCATCCAGCAAATGATCAACTCAGATAGCTACATGTACATACACCATGACTTTACAAGCAACTAAGTCACACTCAGATGACAATATGAAGAACAAGAAGAACGAAAAAACAAAAAGAAATTGCAGGTGGGCTGTAAGTTTCAGGCAAATTGATCCATACACAAGAAAAGAACAGAACATGTTGTGTAGTATGCAAGGAAACCCTAACAGAGAGCATTATTATAGGACAGAACTGTAAATGGGGAGAACCGCCTAGGATTGCTTCATAGGGCTGGCTCTCTACAATAAGAGCTGAAGGCTGCTGTCATTCACCTAACAAGTTGAAAAGACATTCCATCAAAGCACATCCCAATTCCCATAACCATATACATATTATAAGGTGGTCAATCACACTTGCACTTCCTCCTAAACAGGCAGAAACATTTACACTTCCTTTTCGTTGCAGTAGAAAACTCCAGAGCAGCCTGCAGGGGAAGAGCCAGAGCGAAAAACAACGAGATCGAAACGATGGGTGATTCGGGGTTTCGATCAATGCTGCTGTTAGTGATTGTCGTCCTTCTTCCAGCATCGGTCCATTCTACGGTTCGAAAGTACACATTCAACGTAAGTACAACTTACTTCTGGTTTGGTTTCTGCATGAATAGATAGTCCATCTATGGCTGGCTTTGAGATGCTGTGAGTTAATAATGCAGGTGGTGTCGACAAACACTACGAGGCTTTGTTCAAGCAAGTCAGTGGTGTCCATTAATGGGAAGGTGCCAGGGCCAACCCTTTACGCTAGGGAAGGTGACAATGTCCTTGTTAGGGTTCATAACCATGTCCCTAACAACATCACCATTCACTGGTAACGTCGTAACGAAACAACTTTCGCTTGCGCAGTAACTTACACTAAGAGTGTCGAGTTATTGAGACGATCTGGTCGATGAGATGATTTGCAGGCATGGGGTCAGGCAGCTTCGGACCGGGTGGTCTGACGGGCCGGCTTATGTGACCCAATGTCCAATCCAAAGTGGCAAGAGCTTCTTGTACAACTTCACGCTGACAGGGCAGAGAGGCACATTGCTTTGGCATGCACATATTTCGTGGCTAAGGGCAACTGTGTATGGAGCCATTGTCATACTTCCTAAGAAAAATGTTCCTTATCCTTTCCCAAAACCTGATGGCGAAAAGGTCATTGTACTTGGTGAGAGCTTTTTCTTCTTCTTAACCTTGTTATGTATATGCTTGAATGTTCTTTTTTTTACCGATTGTGTAAAATTAATCATGAAAGTAATTAGGAGAATGGTGGAAAGCGGATGTTGAAAGTGTAGTGAAGCAGGCCACAACGACTGGGATGCCACCCAACATTTCGGATTCTCATACCATCAATGGTGATCCTGGTCCTGTCTTTGGTTGCTCTTCCTCCGGTATGAATTAAGTTCAACATAATTCGATACTCATATAGACTCATTTAATTTCATATTTAATTTCATATAGACTATAGTTGAAACTTGAAACATTAAGAAAAATATATCATGGGTAACAAACTCGCAATTTATCATTTGAACATTCCTAATTCTCACATCCAAATCTGACGATTGATGCATTAACAGGAAAGAGTGGTACTTGGTTACTATGTTCTTTAGTTTGATGACCGTTTGAGTGGAAAGTATGAAGTACAGTGATGCGATTGTAGGAATTTCTTAGTTAGGGTATCATTTCTGTAATTTACCTTCCAAAGGTTCCTCACGGCGCGTGCAGGGTACAGTCTCCACGTCGCAAATGGAAAAACCTACCTGCTCCGGATAGTAAACGCGGCGGTCAACGACGAGCTCTTCCTCAAAATCGCCGGCCACAAACTCACCGTCGTCGAAACCGACGCCGCCTACACGAAGCCCTTCACCACCGACACAATCTTCCTCGGGCCGGGGCAAACCACAAACGCCCTCCTCACCGCCGACCAAACCGCCGGAAAATACACAATCGCCGTTTCCCCCTTCATGGACACGGTCGTCCCCGTCGACAACGCCACCGCCGTCGGATTCCTCCGCTACAAGGGGATCCAACCCTTTTCCCCACCGCACCTCACCGCCACTCCACCAATCAACGCCACCGCCGTCACCGCCGCCTTCGCCGGCGGACTCAGGAGCCTCAATTCCCCAAATTACCCCGCCGCCGTGCCCCAAACCGTCGACCACTCCCTCCTCTTCGCAATCGGCGTCGGAATCAACCCTTGCCCGACCTGCGTGAACGGGACCAAGACCGTCGCCAACATCAACAACGTCTCCTTCGTCCTCCCCACCGTGGCTCTGCTCCAGGCCCATTACTTCAAATTACAGGGGATCTTCACCTACGATTTCCCGGCGAACCCGCCGTCGCCTTACAATTACACGGGGAACCCGCCGGCGAATTTGCAGACCACGAACGGGACGAAGGTGTATCGGCTAGGGTTTAACGACACCGTGGAGGTCGTCCTTCAGGGGACTAGCTTGATCGCGCCGGAGAGCCATCCAATTCATCTCCACGGATTCAATTTCTTCGTGGTGGGAAAAGGCTTGGGGAATTTCGACAAGGGTAAAGATCCGAGCAGCTTCAATTTGGTTGATCCGGTGGAGAGGAACACAATGAGTGTCCCCACCGCAGGATGGACCGCGATCCGATTCCGAGCTGATAATCCAGGTAAAACAATGTAGGCATTCATCAATCGCACTTTGAAATATACGATCGAAATGTATGGATTTCATGATCAATGTGTAATTTCTTGGTATCAAGTAGAATTTACGAACTTAGGAGTTAATCGTGTTTTGTTTTGTTGTGATGTGGGTTTAGGGGTATGGTTTTTGCACTGCCATTTGGAGGTGCATACGACATGGGGATTGAAGATGGCATTCGTGGTGGAGAATGGGAAAGGTCCTAATGAGTCGATACTCCCACCTCCTCCTGACCTCCCACAATGCTAAAAAGAATTAATAAGACTTCAAAAGGAAAGAGTTGAACAGTGGATTTCAGGAATCCATGGAATCACTCTCGAGACAATTGGGGTAGGGTTTGTAGACAGACAGACAGGGGAGATTTGTTGTACTTTGTAAGTAGAGGGTGAGAAGCAATGTTGTCAGAATCGAACCGGAGCATGATCTGGTAATGCGAACGGCTCGCACTTTAACGGTCCAACCGGCATTAGACCGTTTAAAAATCGTTAGAGAACCGGTATCTAATAAACGTTATCACTATAAATAGTGGACATTTCTTAATCAGAGCTCATCTCTTTCTTTCGAAATTGTGAAATGGAAATAAGGATTCAATTTGAGAGCCCGACGTTTTTGGTTTATTTCAATTTTCAATTTTCTACAATTTTTTTAATTAAATTTAGTGGCTGAATGGCAAAAACCGGACGACCGGCTCGATCAGCTCGAACGACTAACCGCCTCGGCCGCTCGCCAACCACTACATAAAACCGGAGCGATTTTTAGACTATTCCGAGCCGGTTTTGTGATCGGGTGGCGGTTTTACCGGTCGGACCGAGCGGCTCGGCTCGGCTTTAATAACACTGGTGAGAAGTGAGAACAGAAACCCATATTTATTTTAATTTTTCATTATAATTGTACTATTGTTATGTAAGAGTTGAGATTTTTCTTTTGAGTGAGATGGGTAAAAAAGAGAGGGCTTACAATGATTGGACATAAGGAAAGAAAAAGAAGGAAAGAAGCCCAATAATAACCTTTTGTTTTTTGTCCCCCTTTTTGCCTTTCACTAATCTTTCCCTGCTTTCTGTTTTTGGAGTTGTACCACCAAAGGGAAAAGTTGGACTGCTTTAATCATCTTCACTTATGGTTAAAGTTTTTTCCTGGAATTGCAGGGGTGCTAAACACCCTAAGTTCTTGCCTACCTTTAATTTGTACAAGGAGAATCACAAACCTGATATTGTATGTATTCTGGAACCCAGAATCAGTGGGAGAGATGCTCTTTCAATGATCAAGTCCATGGGATATGATACTTGGGCCATCTCAGCTGCTGCTGGGTTCAGTGGGGGAATATGGGTGCTTTGGAACAGGAGTGAGATCCTGACAAGGGAAGTTGATAACCACAAACAGTACATCAACTTGAAGTGCTCCTCCCTCAATGCTGATGTGTTCCAGATCACTGTAGTGTATGCCATCCCTAATGAACATGACAGAGTAGAGTTGTGGGATGCTATGAGAAGAATGGAGAGATGTACTGATCTCCCATGGATTCTCACAGGAGACTTCAACTCCATTTCTAGAGCATGTGAGAAGCAAGGAGGGGCTGGGTTTAATTTTGCCAAAGTTAAAGCCTTCAATGAGTGTATGGAGGACTGTGGACTGATGGACCTTGGGTTCTCTGGTCCAAAGTTTACTTGGTTTACAAGGCATTCAGGTATAAAGGAGAGACTTGATCGAAGTATTTGCAACCTGAGATGGCACCACAAGTTTCCAAGCACTTCCACCTTGCACCTACCCAAGATCAAGTCTGACCACAGGCCTATATTGACCTGCACAGAGACTCAAAAAACTAAGAAGAGGTTGGAAAGGAGGTTTCAGTTTCTTGCCTCGTGGCTGGCTCATGAAAACTTCCCTGATTTCCTGTGCTCCACATGGAAGAGTTATGAAGACTTCCCCTCCTCGCTTAAATGGCTCTCAATCCATCTCCAGAAATGGAATAAAGAGATCTATGGGAACATTTTTCAGAGGAAAAGAATACTACTGAATGAGCTCAAATCCCTGGAAGCTCTTAATGAGAGAAAAGCTACCACTAACTCTCTCAATCAGGAACAAAAGACCAGGGAAGAGCTGGAGGACACCCTTTGGCAAGAAGAGATGTTGTGGATCCAGAAATCCAGAACTAACTGGGTAGTTTTTGGAGACCTGAAATCTAAATTCTTCCACTCCAGTACACTTAGCAGGAGGAAGAGGAACATAATCACATGCCTGAAGAACGACCAAGGAGACTGGATCACTAATGCTGACACCCTCCTCACCATGGCCAGGGAGTATTTTCTTCACTTGTTCACTAAGCCTTCTTCCTTTGGGGTGTTCCACTCCTGCTGATTTTCCACACTTTGATGATAACCTGCTTGTTACTCTTTCTTCCCTGCCTACTGTTGAGGATGTCAGACTTGTCATTAAGGAAATGAATGGTTTAAAAGCACCTGGTAAGGATGGGTTCCAGGCCATCTTCTACCAGAAATGCTGGGATGTGGTTGGGAAGGACTTTGCTGGGTTCATTATCTCCTGCTTCCAATGCCCTAGCAAAATTAGAGTTCTCAATGACACCCTGATTACCCTGATACCCAAAGTGGATCACCCTACCTCTATGAACCAGTTTAGACCCATTAGCCTTTGTAATGTAGGGTATAAAGTCATAGCTAAACTGATTGCCAATAGAATTAAACCCCTCATGGCCAAACTGGTTAACAAAAACCAGTCCAGTTTCATTCCTAAGAGACATATAACTGACAATATCATTATCATGCAGGAAACCATCCACTCTTTGGCAAGGAAAAGTGGCAAAAAGGGCTATATGGTGCTCAAGGTGGACTTGGCCAAAGCATATGACAGGATTGGGTGGGAGTTTCTCCATGAAACTCTGCAGGCTGCCAGATTACCTGACTTGTGTATCAAGTGGATTATGGAGTGTGTGACCTCCACAAGCTACCAGGTGCTGTGGAATGGAGGGGAAACTGACAGCTTTACTCCATCCAGAGGCCTCAGACAGGGATGCCCTCTCTCTCCCTACCTCTTTACTCTTTGTATTGAAAGACTGAGCCACTATATTGGTAGTGAAGTTAAGAAGCACAAATGGAAACCAGTTAGGCTTTCCCCTGGGGGTCCTGCCCTCTCCCACCTTTTCTTTGCTGATGACCTGGTCTTTTTTGCTGAAGCCAGTATTATTCAAGCTGACATTGTGATGGAATGTCTGAATAATTTCTGCCTGGCCTTTGGGGAAATGATCAGTAAAGAGAAATCTAGGGTCTTTTTCTCTAGAAATGTTAAGAACAAGGATAGGAATGATATCTGTAATAGAATGGGAATCCAAGCCACTACAGACTTAGGCAGATACCTGGGGGTCCCTGTGTTACATGGTAGAATTACTAAGAGTACCTATAAGTTCATCCTGGATAGGATTGACCAAAAGCTCACTAGCTGGAAAGCAAGAACCCTCTCCTTGGCTGGCAGGGTTACCCTTGCTGTTTCAGTGCTCAATGCACTCCCAACCTATGCTATGCAAACCACTTGCCTCCCTTTATCCATCTGTGATGCTATTGATAGGAAGGTCAGATCTTTTGTTTGGGGTTCCATTGAGGGCAAAAGGAAAACTCATCTTGTTGCCTGGGACAATATCTGTAAGCCTAAGAGTCAAGGGGGTTTAGGTCTTAAATCTGCTAGGCATATGAACATGGCTTATATGATCAAGCTTGGGTGGCATATGCTTAATAATGCCTCTGATTTGTGGGTTCAGGTCCGGCAGGGGAAATATTTTAAGCACCAGGGGGGAGACATTACCACTATGAAAAAAAGCAATCACTCTAATCTATGGAAAGCCATAGTTAGAGGAATGAGGCTGATGAGAGAGGCCACATGCTGGAGCATCAGGGATGGGAGGAACACCCTTTTCTGGAAGCAACCTTGGATTGATCACAGCACGATCCTTGCTGATTTTGCCACCACTGACATCAATGAAGAGGATCTGGACTCGACTGTTGCTGACTGAGTGACTGAGGAGGGTAAGTGGGACTGGAATAAACTAGGACAATATCTCCCTAATGAAGTTATCTTGACTATTGCAAGAGTTGATGCTTGATGACTCGGTATTTGCACATGTTTTCCCCTTTGTTTCTTGATTGTTTGAGCTTGAATTATTGCGTCTTTGGCCTATTTTATGCTAGGTTGTATTCCTTTGTCCCATTTCAGGTCCTAGCACATAAAGTGAAGCATAGGCGCAAGTTTCAAGTCAATCAGAGATCAATTGACGATTCGAGAGAAGAAACTCGGGCATGACCTGAAGAAGAATGGATTTATACCTCACTTTATGGACAAAGAATCATGCAAGCTTGTTATGAAACGAAAGAGGACGAGACTACGAGCGTCTGGGATCAAACGGCGATTGATTCGGAGTCCGGACGAGGGAGAAACGAAGCATTAAACAGAGGCTGAGCAAGCTGCACGGGCAGACCAGGGAGGCTGCACGGCCGTGCACGTGAGCAATATGGCCGTGCGCCTTATGCCGAGGACACGCACGGGCAACCCCTGAAGCTCGCACGGCCGTGCACCCTGGCCGTGCGAGAGGGCTGAAGTTCGACTAAATGACACGCTGCGTTTTGTGTTGCACGGCCAGAATGGTGATATGCACGGCCGTGCACCCTGGCCGTGCGAGTCGGGATTTCCTGGTTTTAAGCCAAATTCCGAACCAAAGAAGGGGGATTCGAGTTTTTGAGAGAGAGATCAGTTCCTAGAGAGAGAAAGTGACGAGCAAGAGTTCCCAAGTGCCCTAGATTGATCTTCAACACCATTGGAGGCCAGCTTGAGCTTGGAGAAGTGCCAATCAACGTCCGGAAGCAGGAATCCATCCTTTGCAGTATGAATTCCGTGTCTGATTCTGCTTTTGCTTTCTTCTCTATGGAGTAGTTCTCCCATTCATCTGGGTATGGAGAACCCTAGATTTGTATGTTAGGCTTTGATTGTATGAACCCAAGTACTGATTCTGTGATTGATTATATTCGATTGAGGTTTTAATGATTGAATGACTTGAATCCTGATCAAATTCCTGTTGTTTCTGCTTTAACTTAGAATGAGAATATCTGCCTAGGTTAATAGAGTATCCTTGATTGAAGGTAGGGAGTTAGTGACTTTAGTCGAGGAACCAACTCACTATTCTGTACCGGATTTACTCCGGTAGTGGAGGTTTTGTTCTTAGGGCCTCAATCTGTCGACTCCGGTGGAGGTTAGTCGCCCGCTAGAGAGTCAGATTGAGAGGGTCTGAAGACCTTTAGTCGAGACTTCAGGCTGTTTAAGAACCTTCCGCAGTATAACTGTCATAGAAACTGAACTTGGTAATTACAATCCGGCTTAACTGCAGTCTAGGGGGAACCATATCCGGGTGACCTCTCTTAACCTGAATACAACCAGTTTACTTGCTTTGTTTGTTTGGTAGTTTAGACTTGCACTCCAGTTTTATTGCTAGATAACAAGAACTCACTGAGTAGTCAGCAAATCTAGGACCCGGGTTGATAATTAAACCTAAACCCGCTATACTACGCTTTAGGAAGTGGTTACACTTGGCCAATTCCTGGAGTGACAGTAGAGTCGAGTCAAGTTTTTTGCGCCGTTGCCGGGGACGGCTAGGTTGTTGAAGAAAAGTGATTTCTGTTAATTTAGCTTTTCTTTTTGCTTTGTTTTCTTTGTCCCACTTGTGCCTTCACGGGTTTGTTGCTTGAGTGTGTGCAGGTAGTGCATGACCCGTAGCCAGTCGGGAGGTTTACTGCCGTTGAATCCAGAGATTGACCGCACCTGTCGCCAGCTCAGGAGACAACAGCGAGCTAGACTGGCTACGGAAGAGCGCATAGACGGCCACCTGAGCAGCGATTCTGAAGAAGAGCACGGAATGGACGGAGACTACAATCAGCACCAGGGGAATCCACAGCAGGTTCCCCCGGTGAATCAGGTCCTGGGGAACAACCCCATACCCCAGGATCATGGAGCTCATCATCCACCGCAGCCGGGTCCCACCCTGGAGTACTACTACACTCCGCGGATTGCTGACATCCGCCCGGTCATCCTCTACCCGCCGATCCCAGCAAACAACTTTGAGATCAAGCCATGCTGGATTCAGCTCATCACATCTTCTATCCAGTTCCATGGCTTGAAGAATGAGGAGGCCAGGGTGCATCTTTCCCGTTTTCTGTAGCTGACAAACGGGTTCAAGCTGAACGGTGTCCCGGATGATGCGATCCGCCTTCATCTCTTCCCCCATTCTCTGGCGGGGAATGCTAAGAGGTGGTTGGAGACCCAGCCCTCATTGTCCATCACCTCTTGGGACGATCTGGCTGACAAGTTCGTGCACAGGTACTATCCGGCATCGAAGACTACAGAGATTCAGCGGGAGATCACTCATTTCCGCCAGGAGCCAGATGAGTCACTCCGTGATGCTTGGGAGCGGTACATGGGCTACTTCTGGCAGTGCCCCCACCATGGCTTTAGTGATGCTTTCACCGTGGGGAACTTCTACAGCGCTCTCTCCCCAGATAGCCAGAGGGTGATTGAGTCTTTATGCCCAGGAGGGGATATTCTTACCAAGACTCCACCCGAGCTGAACCAGATGATCAGTACTTTGGCTGCCAGAGATCATTCTTGGGGACAGGGTAGCCGAGGCAGACAGTCCCGGGACCGTGGTGTGCACGCCATGGAGACCAGATCCGGGCTCGAGCAGCAGGTAGCTGAGCTAGTGCAGACATTGAAGCAGCCTAACAGTCTGATTCCGGGCAGAGGTTTGGCTACACCTCCAGTTGCTCAGTGTCAGTGGTGTGAGAGCTCCAATCACCTAGTGGAGGACTGCCAGGCTATGAGGGAGTCTACCACACCCCAGGAGCAGTTGGCCTTCATCGCCAATGCGAGGCGCCTCGATCCATACAGTAGCACATATAATGAGGGGTGGCGCCAGCATCCCAACTTTGCCTGGAGCAGCAACACCACTAAACCACCTGGTTTCCCAGCACCAGCAGGTGGTTTTCAGCAGAGGCAGCCCTACCAGACTCGACAGGGGCTAGTTCCACAGCAGCCATTCCAGCAGCCCCAGCGCCAGTTTGCCGAGCCAGCAGCAGCTCCAGCCCCAGATGACAGGATGACGAAGCTGGAAAACATTCTAGCTTCATTCATGACGAGCACTCAGGCGACTATCACGAGGTTGGACCAGAGTGTAGCCTCACTGGAGGCAGGTCAGCTGAACCAGGGTGCCATTTTGCAGGATCTGCAGACCCATGTGGGCATCTTGGCCCGCCAAAACACCACCAGGGCACCGGGGACTTTGCCTGCCACCACTGTTCCGAATCCGCGAGATCCCCACCAGCATCAGCAGCTGGATGCCATTTTTACCAGGAGCGGTAAGGTCATATCTGCTGATCCTGTCCCGGCCAGACAGGAGGAACCACTACCTGCTTCAGCACTTCCAGCCGACTATGCAGAAGTGCGGGTGGAGAAGGAAGCCCCTGCTCCCAAGCCACAACCAGTGGTTAAGGAGCATGTGCCCCAGCTTCCCTTCCCCACTCGCCTACACAAGGACAAGCTGGAGACTGAGTTTGCCAAGTTCATGGCAATGTTGAAGCAGCTCAACATCAGCATACCGTTCATGGAGGCACTGTCGAAGATGCCCAAGTATGCCAAGTTCATGAAAGATATCTGCACCAACAAGAAGAAACTTGGGGATCTCTCGACAGTGATGCTGAGCGAGGAGTGTTCTGCTATCCTGCAGAACAAGCTGCCCGAGAAGCGCAAGGATCCAGGGAGTTTTACTATCCCTCTTACTATTGGCAGCATGCATGTAGGCAAGTCCTTGGCGGACCTAGGTGCTAGCATAAACATCATGCCATATAAGTTGTTTAAGAAGCTAGACTTAGGTGAACTTAGCCCTACTAGGATGAGCATTCAGCTCGCTGACCGTTCCATTGTGCATCCTAGGGGTGTTATAGAGGATCTGCTTGTTCATGTTGGTGCATTCACATATCCTGTTGATTTTGTTATTCTGGATGTAAATGAGGATGTGGATGTACCTTTGATTCTAGGTAGGCCATTTCTTGCCACCGCCAAGGCACTTATTGATGTGCATGAAGGAAAACTGATCTTGCGTGCTGGGAATGAACAGGCTACTTTTTCTGTGACTGAGTTTGATCACTGTGCTATTGTTGATGTCACGCCTGTGCATGCTATGTCTGATCAGGTACACGAGTCTGTCGTGTATCCTGCTGCTCCTCTCATTTTGCAGGACCCTCCTATCAGTCCTTCGCCGCCACTCCATCCAGCCACACCTCCGAACAAAAAGCTCAAGGAGGAGTGGCGGCCGAAGCAGCAGGTTGCTAAGCCTGCACGGAAGAAGAGTGGAGACCACTCTGAGCTGGTCCCACCTCCTGCACCACGACCACCCTGGCCGTCTGGGTACTTGCTCGCCTGCATCCTGCCAGATGGGCAGGTCGAGCTGACTGATGATAGTGGTCGCATCCGTTGGGTGCATGGCCACAACCTCAAGCTGTACCTCAAGAGCGACGTGGATCCGCTCTTGGAGGCACCTGTTCCTGCACCGCCCTGAGTATCCACCATGGGCGTCCAGCTAATACGACGGTAAAGAAGCGCTTGTGGGGAGGCAACCCCACCACGGTTTGATTTTCTTTCTTGTGTTTTGAGTCGGATTGTAACCCGGTTTGGGTTTGGTTTGTTTTCTTTTAGTTTGGATGATATTTTATTGGGCTGACCATTGAACCTAACATACTGTGTTTGAGCTCTTCTGTTCCCCTTTGGCTGTGCTTGCCCCGACTGGCCCGTTTCCAGTCCCCTGCAGTCCGTGCATACCGGTAACATCGTTCCCCTTATCCTTCCCTCTTCTCCATTGAGGGCAATGTCGAGCTTAAGTGTGGGGGGATGTTTATCTTTCGACTGCATTAGATCTGTTTGTGTGCTTGGAGCCTAGTCCACTGTCCAAATTTTTAAAATTTGAGGGCTCCAAGTACGTGTTTCCGTGCAATTGCCTGCTCAGTATGCTTTGAATTGACAGTCTTTATAGTAATATGCAACCTAGGGAGGTAGTGTAGCACTATGGAGGATGTTGATGCATTTAAGAAGTCTCATGTCTTCTTCATATTGAGTTGGTTGATTGAGTGAATTAGTGATCTTAGGACCCTTGAATTGTGTGGTGTTGTGGATTCTCTACCTGTCATGGACTCTTGTATCATGTTTTGAAAGTAACAGGCGCTCGAAAATGTGCTTCAAAATAACGTCTCCCGTGCGAATAGGGCGAAAGTGTGTAAGGGGAGACGGGAATTCGTTCCCAATTTCCACCTACTACCTCCAGCCCCCTTACATGTCTTTCCCCCGCACGAGGCTCGAGACATCCGCTCCTGGCATGGCCGGTAAGAGCAGGTTGGGACCCTTGAAAGAAAAAAAAAAGGGAAAAAATAACAGAAAACAAGCAAAACAGAAAGAAAAGGGGTTCCAACCATCTTCAAGAAGAAAATAGAGCACCTTGAAAAATGTGAGTCCATGATCCTTTGTTTTTGAGAATCTCTGCATCCACAATTCATTTGTCCTCTGTTCACTATTTGCCATGATGCCGACTCGATACTAGTGCTCTCGCCGAAGAAGCTATGAGATGACTTGTGTGTCGGTTGACCTCATAAGTTGCTAAATGATCTAGGAAGTCCTCTACCTACGATCTGGGGTGTTTGTTGCTATAGAGGTCTGAAGAGTTGCATTGGTTTGAGTTAGGTTTGCTTGGGGACAAGCAAACAGTTAAGTGTGGGGGGATTTGATGACTCGGTATTTGCACATGTTTTCCCCTTTGTTTCTTGATTGTTTGAGCTTGAATTATTGCGTCTTTGGCCTATTTTATGCTAGGTTGTATTCCTTTGTCCCATTTCAGGTCCTAGCACATAAAGTGAAGCATAGGCGCAAGTTTTAAGTCAATCAGAGATCAATTGACGATTCGAGAGAAGAAACTCGGGCATGACCTGAAGAAGAATGGATTTCTACCTCACTTTATGGACAAAGAATCATGCAAGCTTGTTATGAAACGAAAGAGGACGAGACTACGAGCGTCTGGGATCAAACGGCGATTGATTCGGAGTTCGGACGAGGGAGAAACGAAGCATTAAACAGAGGCTGAGCAAGCTGCACGGGCAGACCAGGGAGGCTGCACGGCCGTGCACGTGAGCAATATGGCCGTGCGCCTTATGCCGAGGACACGCACGGGCAACCCCTGAAGCTCGCACGGCCGTGCACCCTGGCCGTGCGAGAGGGCTGAAGTTCGACTAAATGACACGCTGCGTTTTGTGTTGCACGGCCAGAATGGTGATATGCACGGCCGTGCACCCTGGCCGTGCGAGTCGGGATTTCCTGGTTTTAAGCCAAATTCCGAACCAAAGAAGGGGGATTCGAGTTTTTGAGAGAGAGATCAGTTCCTAGAGAGAGAAAGTGACGAGCAAGAGTTCCCAAGTGCCCTAGATTGATCTTCAACACCATTGGAGGCCAGCTTGAGCTTGGAGAAGTGCCAATCAACGTCCAGAAGCAGGAATCCATCCTTTGCAGTATGAATTCCGTGTCTGATTCTGCTTTTGCTTTCTTCTCTATGGAGTAGTTCTCCCATTCATCTGGGTATGGAGAACCCTAGATTTGTATGTTAGGCTTTGATTGTATGAACCCAAGTACTGATTCTGTGATTGATTATATTCGATTGAGGTTTTAATGATTGAATGACTTGAATCCTGATCAAATTCCTGTTGTTTCTGCTTTAACCTAGAATGAGAATATCTGCCTAGGTTAATAGAGTATCCTTGATTGAAGGTAGGGAGTTAGTGACTTTAGTCGAGGAACCAACTCACTATTCTGTACCGGATTTACTCCGGTAGTGGAGGTTTTGTTCTTAGGGCCTCAATCTGTCGACTCCGGTGGAGGTTAGTCGCCCGCTAGAGAGTCAGATTGAGAGGGTCTGAAGACCTTTAGTCGAGACTTCAGGCTGTTTAAGAACCTTCCGCAGTATAACTGTCATAGAAACTGAACTTGGTAATTACAATCCGGCTTAACTGCAGTCTAGGGGGAACCATATCCGGGTGACCTCTCTTAACCTGAATACAACCAGTTTACTTGCTTTGTTTGTTTGGTAGTTTAGACTTGCACTCCAGTTTTATTGCTAGATAACAAGAACTCACTGAGTAGTCAGCAAATCTAGGACCCGGGTTGATAATTAAACCTAAACCCGCTATACTACGCTTTAGGAAGTGGTTACACTTGGCCAATTCCTGGAGTGACAGTAGAGTCGAGTCAATGCTCCTGACCCTGAGTTGGGAGAGGATGTCACCATTTGGGGCTTGGAGAAGGATGGAAGGTTCAGCCTGAAGTCAGCATACAGGCTGGTTGCTGACATAGAGGAACAGAAGGATGATGGAAGATGGAAAGCTGTTTGGAAGTGGAGAGGGCCAAGCAGGATCAAACACTTCCTTTGGATGGCAACCCATGAGCGCCTCCTCACCAACAAAGAGAGGGAGAAAAGGAAGCTGACAACTTGCAACTTGTGCAACCACTGTAATGAAGAAGAAGAAACAATAGAGCACATTCTCAGGAAGTGCAAAAAAGCTAAGAGCATTTGGGAAACGTTTCAGAACAAGGAGTCTACTGTGAGTAGAAGCCTAAACTTCACTGATTGGCTGCTACACAACATCAAGTGTGATGAAACTGCCACAGAGTTTGGGATCATCTGTTGGCAACTTTGGAAGCAAAGAAATGAAGAGGTGATGGAAGGGTGTGCATTCATGAAAGAGAGTGTCACAGCTAAAATCAAAGCATGGTTCAATATAGTGAATCAAGCTCAAGCCAACCAGCAGAAGACAGCAGGTTTTGTCCCAAAGAAGAGAACCCCCTGTGATGTTGGATGGGAACCGCCAGAGGAAGGATGGATTCAACTACAATCTGATGGCTCCTTTCATGCTCAGAGTGGGAAAGCAGCAGCAGGAGGTTTGTTCAGGGATCACCTAGGTAGATGTTTGGGCGCCTATGTGTGTAACTTTGGACGATGCTCAATCACTGCTGCTGAGCTGCGAGGAAGCTTGGAGGGTTTGAGGATTGCTTGGAAGGCAGGCTACAGGAAGATCGTTCTGCACAGCGACTCTACCACTGCCATTAATATCATTAAACACAGAAATGATGATGTGCATCGCCATGGTTCAACTGCCAGGCATTTGAGCTTTATTTTGGATCGACAATGGGAGGTTAGAGTGTCCCATGTATATAGAGAAGCGAACTATGCGGCTGATTACTTGGCCAACAAGGCTCATGATTTTGATTTTGGCACACATCATTTCAATGTGTGTGATAGGGACTTGATTAGGTGGATCAACCATGATGTAATGGGAATCTCCCATGAAAGAGCTATTATTAATATGAATTAGACGCTCGACGTCTGTCGTTTTACCAAAAAAAAAAAAGTTGGACAAAAAAGAGTGTGAAATAAAAAGGGTTTGCACCAAAATTAGGGTTTTGTCACTTTCAGCAATTGGGAGGTGTTTGTAGTTTGTACTGTAAAACATTGATGGATGAATGAATCCATCAATTTGCAAGTGTATGGGAAAATGGTTGTAACTGTTTGTAAATTGCGTTTATGGGTCCCTCCATTTTGGAGGGTTTTTTTTTGCATCTCTTTGTCGTTTCCCTATTTTATTTGCACAACAAAGTAAGAGGTTGAGGAGGAGATTAGTCCCTCCATTTTTGTGGTTTTCGTTTTCTTTTCCTCCTTGTCGTTCTGCCCGTTTTATGTGCATGATAACAAAGTAGAGGAGATTTAAAGCAAGGTAGGTATGGACGGGAAAAAGGTTAACAACAAATTTAAGCATATGGGACAGAATCAAATGAAAAGATTAAATAGATCATATCTAACCAAGAGTTGAATTGTATAGCCTTTACCAAAAGCGTATTTATTAGAATCACTCGTTTATATAGAATTTTGAATGATAAGTTCAAGGTGTGAATAAGGCTAGCAGAGCTCACTAAATAGGCTTGAAGGAGATGTGTATGGACGGAACACTTTAGGGTTTTAGTAGTTCATATTATTGTAAGACTAAGGGCAGGCACCAAACTTCCAAGCATAACCCCTTTACCAACATTCAACTCCGGTTGTTCTTCATATTCATGAAAACACTTTTAAGTAAAACGGTCCAAGCCAATCAAGGGCGAGATCGTATTCAAGATTATCGTATGTATTTTGACCTACATAGACACATAGGTCACAAGACAATATGTATCATAAAGAGAAAGTGAAATGCTACCCTTTGCTGATGGTTGTGGGCTTGGTGGCCAACTTCCTGGCCTTCTTTTACGTTTCAGCATGTATTGTTACTTTCTTCATTGTTGTCTTCGAAATGTTAGTCTTTTTTTGACACTTCACTGTTTGCTCATCCTCTTTCACTGTTATATAGTCATCTTATCATGCCAGCCACAAATATTTCTCGGTGAGCATTTCATCAACTCTTACAGGGTAAATTGACTAGGAGAGCTAGAAGAAGATTTGGCAAAGAGAGAGTGAACTGATCATCTCAGAGGCAAAGGCAAATGATAGAGCGATGACAACAATTGTGAAGACAAAGATGACGTTTCCGACGATAATAACGATAATACCTCTTTACCACTAATTTGCACAAACACTTAACTCGTGAAAAGTTGAATACATGACTTGAAATTGTAGGTAGGAGCAACCTCTTGTGGATGTTGTCTTCTTTCCGTTACAAGAAAAACAACCCTAACCCACTAAAAACTTTCTATTCACGAACCGAGTAAAAACCTTGTTGAAATGACCCATCACCTAAACAAAAAGACAACGATGAAGTGAAAATGATGGAACCCTTTTTGTCTTCATGTAAATGTGTTCCTGTGGTGCAACAAAAACTAAGGAGCTCAGCAGTATTGAAACTTTCAAACTCAGGGATCGCCCAAGATCGATAGTCACTTTCATCTCCTCCATTGAAGAGGTCGACTGGCCACAACTCCCCAAATCGAAAGGAACAAAACAGAGGAAAAATAAAAACGTCACGAACCAAGATTTGCACAATGCCACAGAGAAAACATTCACTTAACCCAGCTCAGCTGCCGCCTTGGCGAATCATAGTAGCCAAGCCCGGCATGTGTGGTCTTAGATTTTGTCTTCCTTTGACCGTATAGGGGAAAAATTCTTTGAGAGATGTTGTATAAGAACAATTATAATTTCTATCAAGTAACATACTCTTTCTGTCTTAATTAAAATGAACACAAATCTCTCATTTCATAAGGGATCGTTATGATATTAAATAAAAATATATAATGAGAGAGTATATATCCAGCTTTATAACTCGGTCGGGACATCTTCGACATTTCCTGATAAATATGAGGTATGACATATTCTTTCTGAAGTGGTGATGGCAACAAAACCCGAACCCACGGGTACCCACCCGACCCAACCAGGTCAACATGGGTAAAATTCGTGTTGACGGGTTTTGGGCCGGGTTCGGGTTTAAACCCGCTACATTATTCACCGGATCGGGTTGGGTTTGGGTTTAGATAAACCCGCCCCATGGGTACCCGCCCACACACATATAATTACTTTCCCTGTATATTTAATATTCTAAATAATATATCTTCTTTAAACAACTAATATTCTATATGTTTGTGGAGACATGTATAATTTGTTCTTTCTAATTGTTTAGAATGAAGTTGATATTATGAAGTGGAGAGTGAAGAAACTTAGTTGACGAGGAAGAAGCTTTCAATTAATCTTATTGTTTATATATGTTTATCTTTAATTTTGAACAATTTGTATTGATCATTTGCGGTTTGCTTGTATGCTCTAGATTGGTGTTTTTTGTATGATTAATTTGTATGAGAAAATTTATGAAACTTTTATTTTGAAAGAAACTTGTTATTGTAAATTTTTTCCATATAAACCCACGGGTACCCATGAACCCGCGGATACCCATCGGGTTGGGTTGGGTTTGAGTTTTTCAAACCCAATGGGTTTTACCCCGGGTTTTTTTGACCGATAAACCCATGGGTTTGGGTTTGACAAAACCCGCCCCAACCCGACCCATTATCATCCCTAGCTATCTGTGTACTAGAAACTCTATTGAATTAGAATAAATAATCTACAATTTTGTATTCTTCAAAATATAAGGTTACGGAACGATAGTTATTTCTTACGTAACAGTTAAATCGGAAGCATTACGTAAGGCTTCCGTAATGATTTAACACTTTACGTAACACGAGGTTAATACTCATTACGTAAAAAGACCTTCCATTACGTAAAGGTTATGGAACGACAGTTATTTCTTACGTAACAGTTAAATCAGTAGCGTTACGTAAGGCTTCCGTAATGACTTAGAATTTTACGTAGCGCGAGGTTAATACTCATTACGTAAAGTCACATTCTATTACGTAAGACTTCCGTAATGATCTTTTACAACTATTACGTAAGATTACCATATGTTACGTAACCATTACGTAATGCCTATCGTATTTTACGTAATGCGACCTGTGAAACCTGCTATAGCAGGTAAAAAAATTCAAGTTACCTTACTTCAAGTTATTGTAGGAAATCTCAATTATTAATTAATATAATATAATAATAATATATAAAAGCATAGGTTGTGAGTTACTATTTATTAGTGGCTCGCACACTCCTTCAAGTGCAAGTGGGGAAGTTCCAAGCCCTTCTTTTGTCCCACTCTCCATTCTACAACATTTGTGTTAAGTTATTGTTCGTTAGGTTTTCGTCTATAGCTTTTTGCACAAATCATCGCCTTTGTGTTTTATTATTGTTTGTTAGGTTTTCGTCTATGACTTTTTGCACAAATCATCGCATTTGTGTTTAGTTATTGTTCGCTAGGTTTTCGTCTATGCCTTTTTGCACACAAATCATCGCCTTTGCCCACCATTTTGCAGCCCGTTTCCCACTTTGCACACAAATCATCGCTTTTTTGCACAAATTAATATATAAAAGCATAGGTTGTGAGTTACTACTCATTAATGCCTTTCACACTGCTCCAAGTGCAAGTGGGGAAGTTCCAAACCCTTCTTTTGTCTCACTCTTCATTCTATAATCTTTGTGTTTAGTTATTGTTCGCTAGGTTTTCGTCTATAGCTTTTTGCACAAATCATCGCCTTTGTGTTTTATTATTGTTTGTTAGGTTTTCGTCTATAATTTTTTGCACAAATCATAGCATTTGTGTTTAGTTATTGTTCGCTAGGTTTTCGTTTATGCCTTTTTGCACACAGATCATCGCCTTTGCCCACCATTGTGCAACCCGTTTCCCATTTTGCACACAAATCATCGCTTTTTTGCACAAATCTCGAAATACTGGTGGTGGAATCCTAAGTTGTTCCTCACCATCGTGTCCCAAGGCCGCTGCCACGATTTTTGTATCGGGACTGAGTTTCAGCCTCTTTAGTTTTTTTTTTCTTTCTTTGTTTTTTCTTTTTGTTGAGCATAATCACAATTAAAAGCATAAGTTGTGAGTTACTATTCATTAGTGGCTCTCACACTCCTCCAAGTGCAAGTGAGGAAGTTCCAAGCCCTTCTTTTGTCACACTCTCCATTCTACAACCTTTGTGTTTATTTATTGTTCGCTAGGTTTTCGTCTATAGCTTTTTGCACAAATCATCGCCTTTGTGTTTTATTATTGTTTGTTAGGTTTTCGTCTATGATTTTTTGCACAAATCATCACATTTGTGTTTAGTTATTGTTCGCTAGGTTTTCGTCTATGCCTTTTTGCACACAAATCATCGCCTTTGCCCACCATTTTGCAGCCCGTTTCCCATTTTGCACAAAAATCATCGCTTTTTTGCACAAATTTCGAAATACTGATGGCGGAATCCTAAATTGTTTCTCACCACCGTGTCCCAAGGCCGTTGCCACGATTTTTGTATCGGGACTGAGTTTCATCCTCTTTAGGTGTTTTTTCTTTCTTTTTTTCCTTTTTGTTGAGCATAATCACAATTGAACCCAAACACATGAGTATGCTAACTTGAACACAAATCATCGCCTTTGCCCACCATTTTGCAGCCCATCTCGAAATATGGTCGGCAGAGTCCTAAGTTGTTCCCCATTATCGTTTCCCAAGGCCGCTACCAAGAGTTTTGTATCTCGAGCGAGTTTCATCCTCTTTAGTGTTTTGGTATTGGTCGCTAGATTTTCGTCTATGGTTTTTTGCACAAATCATCACCTTTGCGGCCTTGCCCACCATTTTGCAGCTCATTTCGAAATACTGTCGGCGGAATCCTAAGTTGTTCCCCACCATCGTTTTCCAAGGCCACTACCACGAGTTTTGTATCAGGATCGAGTTTTATCCTCTTTAGTGTTTTTTTTCCTTTTTGTTGAGCATGATCACAATTGAACCCAAATCCATGGGTATCCAACCTAATTCAATCCAGTCAAAGCGACTTGAAACCGACTTTAGCATTTGTAAATTTCTTTTTTTTTTCTTTTTTATTGTTGGAAGACAATTGATCCCGAATCTAAGGTTTTGACGACATGTTGTATTGTGAGCGAGCTTTCTCCGCTTTTGTAGTTGGCAGGTTGCACCAAGTGTTAATTTGTTAAAAAATTGTTCAAAGCGAGTTGAACACGTTGTTGACCAGTTTTAGATCGAAAGCGAGTTTTGTACGTTTTAATTTTTTTTTTTATTTCTCATTTTCCTTTTCGTTGAGAATGACAATTGAACTCTGACTCATTTACGCTTTTTGTATCGAGAGCGAGTTTTATCCGCTTTTGTAATTGACAGGTTGGGTAAATTGTAAATGTGTTAAAACTGGGTCGACCCGGTCAAAGTGAGTTGAACGCAGTGTTGAGAGTTTGGGGTCATGGGCGAGTTTTATCTGCTTTAGTTTTTTTTTATCTTTTTCCTTTTGGTTGAGAATGACAATTAACTCCAAACGCATGGGTACAAAACCTAATTCGAACCGACCAAAGCGACTTGAACCCGATTTTACAGGTTTTCGGCGGGAGCGAGTTTTATTTATTTTTGTAGTTGGCGTGTTGTGTCAGGTGTGAATTTGTTCAAAACTCGGTCCAACCAGGTCAAAGCGAGTTGAACCCGGTGTTGACGAGTTTTAGCTTTAGTGTTTTTCATTTAGCTTTTTCCTTTTGTTTGAGGAAGACAATTGAACCCAAATCCATGGGTATCCAACCTAATTTGACCCGATCAGTGCGAGTTGAACCTCCTCAAACCTGCAATCAGTCCAAAATTTTCATAAAGGAGAACCACGATTACCTCAAACCCAAAAAAAAACCATAAAAATTGAAACATTAGCGTCATGAAAGAAGTTTAAACATAAATAATCTATTCGACGACCCCTCTACCTTATGCAAGTTCATCGACCATATGCTATTGTAAATAATATGAAAAAATGATTAAGAATGAAATAAGATTACTTTCACTTTTGGGTCAACATTAAAACTATTACTATTTAAAATATTTATCTTTGTTATACGCGAAGCAATAGCGAACGGACTTCTATTAATATAATATAATACAAGTAACCAGCTTGATCTTGACAAACGCAACAAAAATCTTGATAACATCGACTCAAGGTATACCTTGAAGTTTCCTATGTTATGTAATGGGCTTACACAATAAACTATGAACTTGTGTATTTTGTGAGTGTTTACCGAAGTATTCACGTCAATCGAAAGAGATCTCCATTCTTCATAAACAAACACTAGAATGGAAAATTCAGTTGTCGTCTTCCTCAACAAAATTAAAAGAGAGCAAAAGGGGAACAGCGAGTGCTTTCAACAGAGGGGTTATATAGTGGCAAAACACTCCCTGCTTGCTCCAATGTCCAGCAGCCACCTTTTCCCCTTGCCAAAAACCTCTGCTTTCCTTTCCTCTCCTTCCTTCTTCCCAACCTTCCGACCTTCCCTCTTCGATCTCATCTCCCCCACACGCAGAACTCCAAAACCTACATCTCAATTCTTCAGTCCCCTATTCAAGATTCCTCTGAAAAACCGCCCAAATCAGAGACTCTGTTTTTTCCCCAGATTCTTCCTCCCCCACAAAATCTCACCTCAATTCCCCATCTGGGTTCCTTCCTAAGGTTGAAATTGAAACGAAGAGATAGAGATTTGTATTCTCCTTTTGAAATTCCCCACTCTCGATTCCCCCTTTTCCCCCAGATTCTCCATATAAGAAGAAAAAGCAGATTCTTCAGTAGCCCTCCTCTGTTTTTCTGCCGACCCAGAAATTGATAAAAATCCCCATCTCCCTCCCCCCCTTCTCAAACTTCACCATGAAGACTTTGTTCCTTCTCTGAACCCACACAAAAAGAAGAAAAAAACACAATTATAAAACGGAATCAGTAGCCATGGAAGCTCTTTACCCGCATTTCTACATGTCGAGCCACCACCCACAAAACGACAGCAGCAGCAGCAGCAGCTGCCAGAGCTCGGAGTGGACCAGAGAAGAGAACAAGGCCTTCGAGAGCGCTTTGGCCATCTACGGCGAGCACGATCCCCACCGCTGGCTTAAAGTCGCCGCCATGATCCCCGGGAAATCCGTCTCTGATGTGATCAAACAGTATCGGGAACTGGAAGAAGACCTGTGCGAGATCGAAGCTGGAAGGGTTCCAATTCCCGGTTACTTCGCCGCCGCCGACGATGAGGACGCGGCTTTCAGCCTGGACCTAATCGACGGGCCCGACTTCGTCGATTCGTACCGAAAGCGGCCCATGGGCTCCACCAAGACCTCCGATCAGGGCCGCAAAAAGGGCGTCCCTTGGACCGAAGACGAGCACAGGTTTTAGTTCCTCTTCACTTCCCCAATTTCAATATATTCAACATTAAATTGCTATTTCCATGTGTATTTATTCAGTCAAATTTACAAATTTCTCAAATTCAAACTATAGTCCTTAGTCCTTACATGTGTGACTAATTTCATATCTTTGTAGCAAATAAAACTCAAGATTATTTCATGCCAATTGTCACAGAGGAACATATTAGTGTCGATTTCTATTGTGGACTGATACTCAAAACGTTACTTGTTCATCGATTTCATTGTACGCGATCGAATTTCGGGTGTGTGTCGTGCAGGCGATTCTTGAAAGGGCTACTGAAGTACGGGAAAGGGGATTGGAGGAACATATCTCGCAACTTCGTGGTGTCGAAGACGCCAACTCAAGTGGCGAGTCATGCACAAAAGTACTTCATCAGGCAGCAGCTCTCCGGCGTGAAGGACAAGAGGAGGCCGAGCATCCACGACATCACCACCGTCAGCCTCTCCTCCTCCGTCGCCGCCGACAACAAGAGATCATCGCCGTCCATCGACCATCAGCTCACCGCCGCCCTGCTTTCGCCGCCGCACAAGCTGGCCTGGATGGATTGGAACAACCATCACCACCATCCCAATGCCAACTTGTTCATGATGGGTTCGTCGCCGTACGACCAGAGTCTCTATGCGGCAGCCGCTCGCCACACCACGGCGGCGGCGTTCCAGTTTTCGGCGGCTCGGAGAATCCGCAGCTAAGGAGGACTCTGGAGTGGTTCAATGGACTGTCCTCATCTGTCTCTGGTTTTGTTAATAATTAGGATGTGGGGAAACAAACAAGCTGTCAAATATGATACGAATGTTCTAGCTCTGTATTGGCATGATATGATCATCGATGCTCTGTGCAATCAACTCTGAGGTGGATTGTAATACCTTCTTCTTCCTCTTCCTTTGTCGACGTGAAATTAGGGCCCAAGATTTGGGTCATGAAGATCCAAATTTACCTATTATTGATACTCGTATATAAAAGTCGAGTTTCAAATTGAAACGCGTTGTGGTCTTCACATCTTTCTAAAAAGTCACAAAATACTCTTGTTATTTTTGTCTCGACATAATAATCTGCCATCATGGTCTCATGTTCTCGGTTTATTTCGTTTCTAGATTTGGCCCTTCGTTGGAATCCTTCAATAACAAATCACCCTTCGCTGATCATCTATTTTACTCTGTAGATCCCAACAATCAGTTCGTTGTTGCTGTCGTGATTCTCGCCGTGGGCTCTCCACCGTAGCCCGCCACTCCCACTCCACATAACTTTGTCCAAGTAAAAAAATCGCATGCTATGGTAAAAATGATCATCATTGTATTAGGGTGAAAAAAGCAGGGTTTTTACATGCTTTTAATCTGCCACGTCATAAGCCTGATGTGGGCAAGCAAAGCAGACTCATCAATGGCAACTTTTCATTAGATATCTCTAATCTCTTTATCTAATTAGTAATTACATTTTTTCCATCAGTCTATAAGCTAGTAGTGTTGATGACTAGCCAGAGTCTAACCTTAATCAAAATACATATTCTGTACACGTGTGTAGTGAAGTTGATTAGGGTTGTTGTGAGTTGAATAATTATGGAGTCGGAGGCAAGGTGGGCAAGTTGACCCGTAAAGGAATTGAAAAGACAAGGCATTTGAAAGAAAGGTGACCATATAAATGACTAATCATTCATCATTTCTTAGTCGCAGCTGAGTTTGCATTCCACTCGTGAGAGAGAGCATCACATGCTTCAGCTTCAGCCCATAATATGGAAACGACCGATCCACGTAGGAATGCCAAATGCGATTCTTTCTAGATTTTATTTTCACTATTTTATTCCCCCTTCCTCTAGCCAATCCAAATTTATGTAGTTGGTTTTTTTTATAAGGATGATTATCCTTCCAAAACTTTAATCAAGTGTGATAAACATTTTGTCATAATAATTCGAATTTTGAGGAAAATGTTAATTATGGATTTTATGCAACGAAAGCCAATTCACAAGTTTGAAGTTTGCAGGCCGACCGTACTTTGTGATCTTATCAACCGTTAATGTTGGCGTCTTGAAGATTCAAACACACTATCATTTGGTCAAACCAATTTCCACCGGCAAAATTCACGTAACAACAAGATACTGTCTGCTTTGGGTGTAGACCATTACGGATCTTGTCTTGGGGTGCATATCAAGGTGACTTCCTGACACGCTAAAACACAACACCTAACAATGGCCAAGTGTAACCAATGAAAGGGACTGCAGTATAGTGGCGCAAGTAATAAATATCGAATCCACGGGTCTCTAGAGTTACTATTACTCAGCTTCAGTTCATTATCTAGCAAACTAGATTAAGGATTGATTTACTAAACTACTCTACTAATTACAAGGTGGGAACTCACTTAGGTATGATTCCCCCTAGCACCTCAATTAGGTCCAAGTTGCAATTACCTTTGGTTGATCTACTGTTGATTAAACTGCAGAAGATCCTAAATTAGCTTGGAATCTCTTAAGCTGACCAAGCCCTCTTAGACAGAATACTCGGCAGGCGACTAGCCTTCACCAAGATAGACTGCTAAGGCAATTCACACAGATCTCCACTACTAGAATGAATTTCAGTACAAAGCAGTGAATTGATTGACTCTCGCACAACCAATTCACCACTATCAATCAAGGAAGCTCTGTTAACCTAATCAGATTCTATCTATCATAGGTTAAAGCAGAAATCAAGAGAATTTGATCAAGATTCAATTGATTCAATAAGTCATACCTCAATCGATTATAATCAAACAATATAACATCCAAAACTTCATGCAAGAAAGCACCTAACACATGGAACTAGGGTTCCTCAAAATCTAAGTGAAGGGAAGTTACTCCATAGAGAAGAGAGGGACTGCAGAAATCTCCATCTCCAAGCTTGATTCCCGAGCTCCAATGGCGAAGAAATCCTCCAAAATAGCTCCAAGAATGTTCCCAAGTCGCTCTCTCTCTCTCTCTCTCTCTCTCTCTCTCTCTCTATAGGGTTCGTCCCTTGGGTGTTTGGGAACCAAACCCCAGCTCTCCCTTTCCTTTGCCTTGAATCTGCCTCAAAAACCCGATTCTAGGTAAAACACGGTCGAGGACACGGCCGTGTTTTACTTTTGTCCGCCCGTATTTTTCCCCCAGCAGCCATCACGGCACGCCCTCGGCAGTTAAAACACGACCTTGGTTTTAGGGTAGTCTGCCCGTGTTTTTACTGCCGAACCTGTTCCCCTATATTCAATGCTTCCTTTCTCCCTCGTCCGGACTCCGAATCAGTCGTCGTTTGATCCTAGACGCTCGTAGTCTCGTCCTCTTTCTTTTCATGACAAGCTTGCATGATTCTTTGTCCATAAATGAGGTAAGAATCCATTCTTCTTCAGGTCATGCTCGAGTTTCTTCTCCCGAATCGCCAATTGGTATCCGATTGACTTGAAACTTGCGCCTAGCCTTTCCTTCGACGCTTGGGACCTGAATTGTGACAAAGAAATACAA
Source organism: Linum trigynum (assembly GCA_964030455.1). Lineage (NCBI taxonomy): Eukaryota > Viridiplantae > Streptophyta > Magnoliopsida > Malpighiales > Linaceae > Linum > Linum trigynum. Next base: position 8,172,100 of record OZ034818.1, read on the forward strand.
CCTAGCGTAAAATAGGCCAAAGAAGTGATAATGCAAGCTTAAACGATCAAGAAACAAAGGAAAACATGTGCAAATATCGAGCCATCACTTCCCATAAGATCACAACATTCTTGTAGTGCTCCACGGTGAGCACGTTTAGTCATAAGAAACCAGTTTGTCACTATAACTCAAGTTGTTGGGAGATGTTCAATAATGGATCTTATTCCATTTACTAAAACGTTTAATTTCGAAATTCTCACAAGAATTCTCCCATTTCACTCCAAAACGCTTTTCGTCAGTTAAGGTCGGTTTAAGAAGATCTGATACTACTTGTAAAATTCCAAACCTTTTCCCGACAAGATATTGTCGCTTTGGGCCTGGTTCGGTTTTTTTTTTCTTTTTTTTTTGTCTTAGGATGCATATCAAGTTGACTTTCCATAAAATGACTCATCATTGTAGTGCTCAAAAGTCAGCACGTTTAATTTCGAAATTCTCACAAAACCCCCCTTCATGTCATCCAAAACTCTAATCAGTTAATATCGGTTTCGTAATTATGAACCTTGAATTTTTCACTGATTTCGTCAATATAAGATTTGTAAGTGCTTAGAGTTGGTGTCCATGTGGGTGAAATTGGTGGATATTTGTGTTTGCACCGGCCAAGACAAATGCAAGTGTGTCTGGATGGTGGGCGAACTGTTTGATGAGCAGCAACCCCTCACCGTGGAAGAGAGACAAGGCATCATTTCAAAGGGCTGGCCTCCTTTTAGTGATTCTTTTTCTCCCCTTTGGGTTTTTTCAATGGACAATTTCCCTCTATTGTCCTTTCTTTTTCAGTACTAATTTGCGGGAATAAAGAATCTTATAGCTACTAGCTTTCAGAATATTGTTATTAATTAATAAGGGAGCTTAATAAAAGAAAAGAAAAAAGGACCAAGAGATTGCATACACACAACTTTTCATCATTCCTTTTTCTTGACCTAGCTAGGCTCTATGGGAGATAAGAATTTGAATGTGCTTCAATTGTTCTATCAATGGATTTGCTACGGAATCTAGATTGTGGTGGTGTAGCTTTATAGTTGAAAACAAGTGAGGATTTAAGTAGCGGTAAGTAATCAAATTTATGTTATTTTGAAAATTGTGTGATTCAAAAATACACAAATCACAATCATTCAATTTATCATCATTGTTTCCCCTAAAAGAAAAAATTTTATCATCATTGTTGGAAACAACGTTGTTTGGATGGAGATTGAGTCTTGTTTATTATTATTATTATTATTATTATTTTGTTTAAAGGACATGATCTCATATTCCTAGCAACCCCACTAGCAATTTTGTTGAAGCGACGATTAACAAAGGATCGAGTCTTATTGAATTGCAGCAACTCATACGATACTCAATGATAAAGTATATATTTCTTGTTCTGTAACGCACGAATAGTTCGATGCTCATAGATAATGGATACTACTGCTAGGATGAACAAAGTTACAAATCAATAAAAACATAGTAATTCGATGATCCGGAAAAGAATGGATACTACTGCTTGTGCGAACAAAATTACAAATCAATGAAACATAGATGTTTAAGAATCTCCACCGAAACTTGTGTGTCAAGTTGAGGCAATACATGAAAGGAATATTCTAACATATTTTTGTTGCAAATTGTTTCATGGGAATAGGTATATACACACACTCTGATAGTGATAGCAAGCAGCTGGTTGTTCGGATCAGTAGAAACGGTAATTTGAATTCAATCTATTAATTCAATTCATCAATAAAAAATTTCAATCAATTTACTTCAAATTTAAATGGATTGGTGAATTCATAAATTATTGGAAAATCACTATTTTTATCTCTATTTTATATCTTACCATTTGATATCTAAATCTTATTTTTGTAACTAAAATATAATTGGGAATTAATGGTGCCTGGATTTTTTTATTAATGATAATTTAGTATCTAAACTTTTCAAAAAAATTGTATTGGCTCAAAGTTTAGCTACTACTTGATTCTACGAATACAATCCAGATCCATTTAATCAATTAATAAATTTGTCAAATTATCAATCCATGAATACTTTGATTACGTTAACATGGATTCGTAGAGAAACACCTCATTCATGAGAGGTCGGCAACAAATTAAACACTGCTCTGAATTTTAGTTCATTATTATTTTGGTAATGATAATCAAGAATGCCAACGAAGTTCATTAAAAAAGGAGATAAAAACAACAGCACATAATGGTGTAGCGTCACTAGTTTGTCACTTTTTTATTTTTTAATTTGTAACCTGCTTTTGGGCACTTTGTGGGCTTCCTTTCTTTCTTGATGCACCAATACTTCCTGCTACCTAGCTAATAAAAGTATAAAACCATCATCATCAATTCATCATCATTCATCAATATTAATATTATTATTATTGGAAAATCGTTCTTTTACCATATAACAACGACGAGCTACACATACGTCTAAAACTATTTCAATTTCGTAGAAATTCAAAATGAAAAAATTTGGTTACTTATCGATCTATGCATATATGTACGTAATGAATATGTCCACAATTAACCAACAAATCTTTGATTGATTGATGCGTCAGTCTTTGTCTCTCTTTTAACTATATTTTTTACCGATTGGCGAAAAGGAAAGTTATTAAGAATATGCTAACACGGATATGCTTTATTTCTCTAAACCTTTTGCATACTCTTTATTTTACACGTATGTTCATCATATTTAATGAAATGGAAAATTTTGAAAATATTTCACGTCCATCATTTATTTTGTAAATGCATAATGTTTTGTTTTGCTTTTTACAAAAACTTATGAAAATCTTTGTTAATAATCACCAGTTCCATTCCATCGAATGTTAACTTATCAACCGTATAAAAGACAGATCTTTAATTTCAAGCCATATATACTTTACAAATTCGTTTTTGAAGATATTGATATATCAAAGCCGAAGATTTATTTAATTTTAACTAAAACTAAGTATTTGTAAGTTTTCGTAAGCAGAGCTAACTTATTGAAATCAAGTTTATTTCTTAACAAAGATTTAATTTAGTGATATTACCACTGATATTCAATTTGAAGGTCTCTAACTTTGAAAATCTTAAGTAGCAGCTAACATTTAAACAAACTTTTTTCGCTTTATTTGAGTTAAATCTATTTGGTATTTAATGATAATATTGCTTATTGGTATGCAAAGGAGCAGCAGCCGCCAGCCGGACTCCAAGTTGCATGGCATACGTCATGGAGAATGGGAAAAGAAGGGCATTATAATTATTATTGACGTCACCCAAACTTTATTTTCTGCCTTATCTTTCACGTCCATAAACGTTTTTGTTTTCGAATATTGTGTCTGAACAATTACCAATATATAGTGCGTTGCTTTATCAATACTTGAACTTTGAAGTAGTGACAAGTTTGCACTACATTGCACGATACCAGGGGGAGTTACATGCATGTACAACATGACATATCTAAATTTGGAGTAGTTACGATATTGTAGTGTAGTCAAGTTATATACGTTAATGGTATGTGTAACATGATAAATCCATATTCAACTTATACAATTACTGGAAAGATGTTCGTTTGTTAACGACTGCAAAGACGATGTGACTAATTATAACATGACGATCATGATTACGCATGAAGTTCTCTCATAATGCAGAGAACAAGAGGCAATTTGTAGAATAATCTATTCAACGTAAAAAAACACATCGTTTGATTCCTTATTTTTGGCCTTAACCACCCAATAAAACAGTGTTTGTTTGAGCATGAAGCCTTGTACCTATCTACCTATCATCCACCTTTTATTCCCATCCCCATTTCCTTTTTTCTCTTGTTGAAAAAGAACCCACAAATTAAACCCCAAGATTAAAAAGCATTTAATAGTACACATTGAACTTGGATATAGCAAGGACAAGATCTTAATGATATTTTTGTTAATTGCAAAAAAAAGGCGATCTGTTCGTTGATCCTTCGCAATCGTAGCTCCTGTTTTCAGCCCAGACAAGATAATCTCGATTGTGTAAAGGTGGCCTCAATAAGCAGGGTGAAAAAGCAAAGAGATGAACACAAAAGAAAAGGAATCAAAACCTTACGTCCAAATTAAAAATCATCCGATACAACAAAAAGCGGCCCGCGGGTCGGGCCTTTTGGGTTTCGGAGTTCCTTCTTTCTCTGTTCAATAATAAAAATCAACTTTCTAGTTCCAAAATCAGCTGCCAATTCAGTTTGGGCTTTGTATCGAAGGCCCAGCCCAATTGCATATGACATTTCCGCCCATTAGATGAAATTGAGATTAAAAATGAAGAACAGATTCAAGGGTAGCGTACTTTTTTTGACTGGTTGCTAATGGCCCTCGGCAATAGTAGAATAAGGTCGGGGTGATATGGAAAATTGTTTTTTAAGTTTTTTTTTCCTGCAATTATTTTTCAAAATCAATAAATGACGTGGAAACCAATTCGTAGCCACTTCAGTATTGAGTGATGAGTTACACAGTAGAGAAACGATTCACCGTCAATACTAACGATCAACACAAATTTCAATAAATGACGGCGTCAATACTAACGATCAACACAAAATTCAAAGTCAAATTTGTGCATTTTATTCGGAATTCGGACTGATAGTATTATTCGAAAGTTCAGGCAAAAACACGTATTTTACATGAAAGTTCATGTCATTGTCAAAATACGGCACAAAAAATAAAAAACAAGTGGAACCAGAAGCAAGCCCCATGGCATCATATCTTATATAATTTCATCAAGCTCCAGATTCTGATCTTTTGTCTCAGTAACAACTATGAAATACAATTTAAAGTGCTCGTTTACTCCCACAATTACACACAAACTCCATAAAGAGCAAGGCCTTATTAGTACAGACAGAAGGGTGTGTCTCCACACAAACCCAGAGCAGCTAAAGTTCTAAAACCAGACAGACAAGAAAAAAAGGATGATAAACAACTGATCAAAATAGAAACAGGAAAGTAGGATGAAACTATAGACACTGGATGCTGACTCATATCTCTAATATACAACAACTTGAAAACCAAAGCTAGCTTCCTGGGTCCAAGGGGATAACGGTATCAGGAAAATCCAATCTCGGTCCCGCAAGAGAGTAGTAAGCAAGTATTTGTGCAGGATGCATGATCACAGTTTCTCCATCCTGACTCGGGACAACTATTTTCCTCGGAGGAATCAGCTCGATGTTCCAGAAAGGGCGAGTCATTGCTAAAAGGTCCCTTCCGGTCAGTGATGCTCGGTAACCCTGCACCCACAAGTACCTAAGGGAACCCAGTTGGAGTACAGCTCTAGCCAGTGCACCCTCACTGAAGCAGCATCCCCTCATCTCAAGCTTCTGTAGGCTAGGGCATCCACGGGAGAAAGCCAGAAGACCCTCATCACTATTCCCGACGTAACCCAAAAGCATCCACGTCACGTTTGTGCTGTACTGCCCAACATAGCTCATCCCCAAATCGGTCAACCCACCTTGTCTGAGATATAGACCGAATCTCCTTAGCTTGTCACAGCCTCTCAATAGTGCCCGAACTCCGTTGTCGAGTGGCAAATCAGCTATTCTCTCCTCTCTATCCAGAAGAACCAGGCGGAAGTCATTGAGGTTCTTTGAGTAGGTGCCAAGTGACTCGAGAGCTTCATTTGAGATGTCAGAGACATAGACAGCCAAGTACTCGAGTTCTAGGCAGCCCTGGGAGAGAGCAATCAGTCCCCTTTGTGAAACCACACCTTCTTCATCCGCTGGTCCTTGGTCATCTGCACCACGCTCGATTCTGAGCCTCTTTAGTTTCTTACAACTCCTTGCAAGAACTTCCAACCCTCTATCTCCAATCACATTTCTTGTCTGCGCACAGACAAATAGCAGCTGTATTGATTAAGAGCCATCTTCTTTGGCACCCAAATCGCAAAACCTTATCTTTAGTTCAAGAATATTTCTAGTTTCTAGCATGGACGACGAAATCATACTGGATATCAAATCAGTGAGGCTAGTGGTTCAAAGTATATTACAGATTTAAAACAAAACCGTATAAAAAGCATAACAAGCTGTCATAAAACCACATTGTACAGGTATGTAAGTTGATGGGTAAAACTGAACACAATTTGACACACTGATTTCTAGGCACTTACTCAGGAGAAAAGAAAGTGATGTTTCTTGGCATTTAAAAAGTTTTTGCTCATCTATAACCTAAGCCCTTTGGTCCATGTGAGATTAACAGAGACAAGAAAGAATAAAGGACAAATCACTAGTACAGAGTATATGGAACAAATTGAACGAGTAGACAAGGTTAAGAAAACTGTCTGAAGAAACAAACACACACATACAAGATGCACTGGTATGAGAAAAACATGATGAAAGTCATTAGCAACAATTGAGGGATATACAAGAGTGGCCATACCTCAAGGATTTCTAGATTGGTGCACTTTTGAATCAAAAGACAGTGATCCTCTGTGTCAAGCAATGCGTAGAGGAGATCCAACCTTTTGAGAATGGGAGCAAATGGAAAAACTATGGCCATTTCTTTCTTTCCCATGTAGGTTAGACCTAACCGGCATAGTTTAGGGGGGAAAGTTACAGCAGAGTACCTGTCTGGTACATCATCTTCAGGTAAATCAGAAAAGGAGCCACCACAAAATTCTTCCAAAGAAGTTGCAGCTCGAAAGAAGCCAATGAGATCTAGAATCTCACAATCATTCATCTTTATAGAGATCAAGGATCTACAGTTTTTGGCTATGAGTTCAAGGTCTTCAACCCTTAGTTTGGTGAGGTCTATCATGTAGAAGTTAAGAGTCTCAAGAACAGTATTTTGTGTAGCAAGCTCATGTAGCCAGTCACCATCTTTCTCCAAGATAATACTCTCTTCCAAAAACAAAGTCCTCAATTGCCTGTAAGCGACAGAGAACCCCCATGAATGAGAATATGACACTTAACATACTATACACAGTGTCAAAACCATGAAAGTAGAGCAACTCAAGAAATAAGAGTGTCAAAACCGATATGCTTCAGTTCAAAATGAGAACAGAAACAAGATGCTCTAATTTACTGTCGTACTAAGCACATACTTGTGTGCCACCATTGGCAAATAAAAGAATTTGAAGGAGAAGAAAGATTCTATAGAAAATACAGTAATGATCAATCACCTTACAAATTCTGAATCACTAAACTGAATTTCCTGTTAGAACCAGCAACCTGATTGCGATCAAACAGAGAAATCGTACTAAAGATGTAACAGACAGACTAGCTACTTCATTGACAACCAAACTACGATTGCTCAGTTTCCAACTAAAGGCAAAAGGTCAGAATACAGCCTAAAACTTCTAGCTGAGAGACCCTATAAGACCCAAAAACACGTCAGAATTAATCTGCAATCTGGTATTCAATTATGTAAGGCAGTTCCACTGCATTTTTTCTCAAAAGTAAATCTAATCTTTCCCTGCAACATGGCAAATGTACAAAGTTTTGACTGCTATCTAGGGAAACAACCATAACCAACAAGGGCACAAAAGGCAGATCTCTTTCTGCAACAGCACATAGCTCATTTTGCTGATGAAATCCATGAGAGCTTCTTACCAACCCCAAAGGCCACCACATCAAACTAGCAAAGAATAAACCCAGATTCTAAATGGTCAAAACAACTAGAAAACAAAGCAGAGGTTTCCATTTACATAAGCGTTCCCAGCCATAAATATGCATACGGAGACTTATATCCCATTAAGGAAAAGAAACGAATACACACATAAAAATGAAGCACAGCAGCAGAACTTACATTCCCAAAAAGCGTAAATGAAAGCGAAAAACATTCCTCTGTGTTGCAATGAACTGTACCAAACACCCAACGGAAAATGGAAAAGGGGAAAAAATCCCACTTACTTGCACAATCGAGTCACCTGAAGAAGCCCATCGGTAGAGAAATCAGAGCACTTGTCGAGCTTCAAGTGCTGCAAGGCCTTCCCACGAGACCTGGCGAGAAGCTCCAGATCCGAATCCTTAACAATCATCCGCCTGAAGTGAACCGATTTCAAGCAGGTAAACGACTCTGCGATTTCTTTCACCCATGGGGTAACATACCCGCCCCAATTCTCCGGTATCAAATTGAACATGGCCGCCCGGGGCTTCCCCTTGAGCTTCAGGGACTCGAGGTGCTTGAACCGCCGGCGGAGCCGATCTGGGCTCGTCGTGTAGCAGAGGGCAATCGTGACGTGTTTACGGGTCTGAGCGTCCAGCTCGTACCACCGCCGGCAGACCAGCGACACCGCGTCCCTGTCACGCGCGTCGTGGATGTACGGCATCACGCAGCCTAGAACGGCGTCGGCCATATACACGCCGCCACCGCCGCCGCCGCTGGGGCTGCAGCTGCTCCCTCTGTTGACTTTCCCGTCGTTCCTATTATCCTCCATCTCAGAAGAGAAGAAAAAGATGGGCTGTTTCTTTTTTTTTTTTTTTTACAGTTTTTCTGCAAGATCAAAACCGATACTCTGTCTCTGGACACAGATGCGAGTAGTGAATGGGATAGATGCCTATTTATTTTAATCTTGGTCACTCAAGAGAAATGAATATTTTCGAAAACAGACAGACATGGAAATCCAGCAAAATCCGAACTTTCTATAAAAGCGAGCCTGAGCTGCTCCATCGAATCCCAATCGAATTGGGGAAATTGAGAAAGAACCCAATCCGAATCTCCCAAAACCCACAAATTTCCACAGCTGAACGAGCTCAGAACTACCAAAACCAAAACAAGATTTAGAAAAGAAGACCAACCCCCAAAGAAGAAAAAGAAAGGTAGCCTTTCTCCGGTGGAACAATCGAGAAGGCGAGAAATAGGGGAACCCTTATCGATTATTCGCCGGCGAGAAACAATTAATTGAAACCAGCAGGAAACCCATATCCAGATCGATGAATTAGGGTCAACCGAGTGAAGTGATGGGAAAAAGGGAAGAGATGTCGGAAGGAAGACGGCGGGGGCGGGGGCTGCGGCTGCGGCGGAGAAGAAGAAAGAAAAACAGACGGCGACAGTTGGGTAACAGTTTATAGTGGATGAAACTAGGCAGGGATTGATGGAGGTCAGCCGCACAAGCGGAAGGGACGGGGACCCTAGTTATGGCAATGGCCAAGGAAGGAAACTAAATTTCAGTTTTCAAGGCAATAAACTAAAATAAAATTATTATGCAACAAATGGGAAATGTAGCTGAAGTAGTAGGTGCCTCGAAAAATAAAAATAAAAATAAAATTAAAAGTTATTTTCAACAAACAAAAAATATTAAAGAGGGAGGGAAGACGACAAATGGACTTTGATGCCCCTGGGTTTGAACTTTGAATAACATAAGATTCCTACGTGGCGTGATTTAATTGGCGAATGCTTGTTAATCGATCGCAGTAAGTTTCACTCTACGGTTAAGTAAGCCACTTGTAATTTTTATTTATTTATATTTCTGTCTCCCAGAAAAATAAAATCAGTAGAGAAGACAATAGAGGATACAAATATTTTGAACAACTACAGACAGCATATGCTTCCCAACACACAGATAATTATCGTACTTGCAAATATATTTATCGATAGTTAATGTGCTCCAAAACTTGACTAGTCTCATATAATCAAAGCCTATATATCGTTGATAATAATATCTATGTTTTGTTTTTAGTTGATGTATTCTTAAGATTGATGGATGAAGACTTTTGATTTCATCAAATTGGAGTGATGGTTGGTTTACTGTGCTTGACGGCGTGTCAAATTATTGCTTTTAGTGTTAGTTTGGTTCAGTCTTCGTGTCCATACATTATGATATAGTGGTGAAGTGTAGATGATGAGTTGTGTGGTTTATTTTCTGGGATGTGTGTAATTGAGGCATTATGATTTTTCGTCCTCCCTAACTATTTGTTCAAACTAGCTATGAGACATTGTTAACAGGGTTGTCAATTGTCATGGAGAACATCTCTCTTGTATCACTAGTCACGGGCCCGACCAGTTGGCTGGATTCAATCATCTATTACATAAATAATATTATCTAATTGTACGTGAATTACGCGGGTTTTTGATAGTATAAGCAAATCTAAAATATTCAAATAGTTGAAACATTCAAATTGTTTGATAGAATAAGAGAATCCAAATTATTAAAGCACTTCAACAATTTAAAATATTTAAATAGTGTTTTTCGACATTGTACACAACTAACTCATCGACTAAAATCCTTTTACGAAAATGAAAGAAATATCTGGACTGACTCCTAAACACATTTTAAAATCACCCTTCTATTTACTCCCCCATCGTCAAAGATTACTGCACATTTTTATTTTGACTTGTTTGCACTTCCTCCGACATGAGCAACATCACCATGTGCTGCTGTGCATCAATATTAATGTCTTCATCTCCATTAGTTATACATTTATCTCCATTATTAATTTCCTCTTCTTATTCTCTCTTGTATTGTATTCTAAGTATACATGTATCATGAGAATACAACATTTTTTGACTTGATGTAATAACAAAATGCATGTTTGTTGAATAGCTGAATCATGCAAAAGGATTTGAAATTGGATCTATGAAGGAATAATCTAACCGGTTTTAGAGTTTAATATATTGTCATATATGTAGAGTTGAGAAAATTTGGTATCTTCTCTTCAATAGGTTTTAGGCTATTAACTCGATGATATACTTCACCTCCAATCGAATAAACGTATACTTCCCGTCCATCATTTATAGATTGTCCAATTTATCTAAAACAGAAGTTAATGCAAATACCTCATTATAGCCTTAGACCTGTTCCAAAAATGACGTGCCATTGAAGTATTTGCTTGTAGTAGCATATTCAAATTTTCTGGAGGCTACCTTCGTGAAGGGAGGTTCACTTTGCCTTGTCTGTTGTACAATGAAAACTTTGGTTATTGAAATTCCTCGTGGTTTTGGACTTTTGGCACTCTCACCTTTTCACCTCATCGATCCACAATATCAACAATATTTATACGAATAGTTTCCATTATCAAACACTCCAACAATTGCAATAAAATTAGAATTCCTATTTAAAAAATACATTTGATAAAATTCTAACATCAAAATAAATGAAGAAATGTCAAATCAGGTAAATAAAAATAAACATTGTAAGTCTCCAAAACGCATCACTTGAAGATGATTATAACAATATTCAGCAAGTTTGATGGACCTTAACAATCTATTCCTCTTAGTTTGTAAGTTATTCGATCTCATTTGAAGTCCTTATCGGAATTAGTAAAGTAAGCAATCTTAGCATCAACACAAAATTTGATGACATATAAATAAAAACCAAACATGAAGTAAACGGACTACCAGTAGGAATGTTGACAATTTTTCTATATATACGCTTTTTCTTTATATAAAAAGCATATTTTTTCTAGCTAATTTCTAAAATATATAGTATGGAGTAATAGTTTTGCAAGACATATTTAATTATGCTAATAAAACTATATGTACTTACATTCAATTTTTGACAATCGAATTGAAGCACTGTATAAGCAATGTAAATTAACTTTAGTCTAAATAATATATAGCAAAATAGTTGACGATAGAGGGGTTCTAACATGAGCATGAAATCCTTAACTAATTACTTAAATCTGGTTTAGGCTTTATAATATAAATGCAATAAGAATCATTCATACTCCAAGATGGACCTTCCCAAGCTTATACAGAGCTCCAAATCCAAGAGACTTTTACCTAGAAGCACTGCTACTGGTACCCTCCAAAGAGAAGCAATAATGGAACTAATTTCAAGAAGAAAAAAATCAAAGAGAAAATAATTCAATTTCGTAGTATTTTGGCAGAGAAAGAAGAAGCGAGTCTATCGTTTGTGCCGATTAACATGTTAGAGAGCCATGAAACGAACTTTATCTTTGATTAACCTACCATTCCTAAGTATTGTTTTAATTTTATTTCGTAGTCTATTAAAATGTAAGAGAAACCCTGGAATGAAGAGAATTTTAGATCCATCTGTTATCTGGATGAATTATATCGTAGCCTTTCATAACCAACCATCTCTAACCGTATGTTGTTTTTATCAAGGATTATAAAACCATATCGGAGGTTGTAATGGAAAGTCTGCGACAGTGTATAGCACACCCTATACCGGGACAAAATAAATTTTAAACTCGTAATTCAATTTTCTCAATACACAACAATTATTATATAATTCATACTAAGATAACATATTATCAATGCCGGTGAAGGGGCGGGATGCGTTAGAAAATTCACACCAATGAATTACAAAATCAATTGCATATGTTGTGTCTATTGTCATCTGACAATTTATGTAATTCAATTCAAATTAATTTCATTGTATCTACATCAATATAGTTTACTCACAATTCTCTTTACAATTAATATCGTTCATAAATTTTGTTCCGATATATGACTCAACATATGACCCTGTTTTTATTTGAAACTAAAGCAAGTATTATTTTATCTTTTTTTGCTGCCAAAAAATTGCATATACATACAGCCGTTCCTTGAAAGCAACCCACTAAAGAAAATATTGAGAATTCAGGCCCATACATATACATTACAGCCGCCCGTGCATATCAAATATACACACAAAAATAAACCCAAGACCGGCTACTAAATTGACCATAAAGGCCTTCCATACTCTGCGCAGGAATAAGGAAAAAGAGAATGAGGACGGTGCAGGAGGAGAACCTCCATATAGTAGTGTGTAGAAGATAGATAATTCTAACTTATCCTCGTGGCTGTCTGATTGGGCCCTAAGTGATTCTACTGTGCTCTCTAACTATTTCATCATACTATGCAATCTGTGCTCACCAAAGAGCAACTCTTTTGAGTTAAAATGATTCTTGTGGTTCTGGATGATCCACCTTCAGAAAAATCAGAAATGAAGAGCTTTCCCCGCCCCTTTTTACACCCCAGTGGTCTTAAAGAATACCGGTTTTAAGAATCAGTAATTGTCCTACTCTGCCCCTTAGTGTCCAACTCGAGAGCGGACAGTTAATGCGCCCTGCTTATTTATTGGACATGGTTGTCGCGTGAACAAGTATTTTTCTTGATCAATTTTACTGTAATCGGCTTGGCCTTACTCATGGCAACAATTTATCATGTTACTTTTAATTAGGGGTGGAAATCGGTACGGTATCGGTATCCCAATACCAAAATCTCGAATACCGAATTACACCCTAAAATCAATCCCAATCCCAATCCCTAAATAATTTTGGTATCCCAATCAGTACCTCGGTATCCCAATCGGTATTATCGAATACATAATTAATTACCTTTACAATTAATAATTAATATATATATATTATATTATATTGTTTAATTTAGGGCAAAGAGACTAAGCAAATAGTCTTGAGTTGCCTAGAGCTAACATCTCAAGTTCTTGTAATTGATAATCTGTAATTTGACGAATTTGAGGTTGAGAGACGACTAATACTAGTGTGAAATAGTGATGTAATGATCTATGTATAATTAAATGACACTTTTGGTGGTTGATGGTCGCGTAGTAGTGAATGAGAGAGTCTAGTTGAGAGGATAAAATACACGCTAGCTTATATTCGGTATTGATCGGTATTTCGGTATATACCGATCCCAATCCCGTAATTCCTAATACCGAATAACAATTGAAATTCAATTTCAATCCCACAAAATAATACGTGTATTCGGTAATACAAAATATAGACAAATTTGGTACGGTATTCGGTATATCCCAAATACCAGTACCAAACTTCCGACCCTAATTTTAATAGTTAGTACCAATTTTGAATGGGTACTCTTTTCATCCTCGTAGTCATATAAAACAACTATGCAATGATTTAACGAGTTGCATAATGTCATTTTTTCAGAGATTCTACGTGCTCCGTTATTTTCAAAATATAAAATAATTTGAAGGATAAAAGCTAAGGGCACAAAAACTAATTATCTTATTATATTAAAAAATAATAATCTTTTTGTAAAAAAAAAAAGTATTCCTAGTGGTAGAGGAGAAACGATCCAATTAAGTAATTAACCGATTGCTGTTAAAGTAGATGCGTTTGGACCCTTGAGCAGTACTCTATATACATGGATTAATAGATACCAATAGAATAAATAAATAAATAAATAAATACCTGTATATCAATTTATCTCTAGGATTCTAGCATTGAGATTAAAGAATTATAGACACGTAGTACAACCTAGAAAAGGATTAGAGGGCAGATTGCAGTATTATCCTCCAGCTGTAGGCTTAAAGTTGTCATTATGTGAACTTTTCACTCTGTTATAATTAGCATTTTTTCATTTAAATACTGTTTTTTGGCTATCAGAAATTAGAAAGAGAGGCTGCGTAAGGTATTTGTTAATTGGACCGGAACATAGTATAAGGGTAGCATAGGGTGTGTTACAACTTGCAACAACATATAATATGGAAAAATTTTACAATGCTATATAGTATTGGTGCTATAGGTTTTTGCCTTTATGGTACAACTTAAAATTGTACATTTACGTTATGGAACAACTTTAGATTGTACCTATACTTTTTGTACAAATTCTTTTGCGGTACAACTTGAACTTGTACCTTTATGTGATGGTACAACTTCAAGTTGTAAAGTTGTACCATAACATAATGGTACAAATTGTTTTATGGTACAACCTAAACTTATACATTTAATGTTATGGTACAACTTTGAATTGTACATTAAAGCACCAATGCTATATAGCATAGTAGAAGCGCTCATATAATATGATGATGACTTCTTTTAAAAGTAGGGACTTCAAAGATCCTAATTAAACTTATTTGCTCCATCAATTATCCAGTGAAAATATGTGTCACAAACACAAAAAAAGATGGAGCGTTTTGCTAGATCTCTTCTTTCATATAAGTCAAGAGTTTATCTCGTTATCTTTCTCTTGTTTATTATTAATTCAAATTATTAAATATTAAAGTTCATTGATATGTTTTCAAAAGACAAAATACACTCACATAGCCACAACTTTCCACTTTGTGCCAACAATAGCCAAATTTTGAAAAATACAGAGAAATAGCCAATCCGTCTAATACTTTAACGGACGAACTTGAACTGCTGACTAGGCTAACGGTTCTCGCTGATGTGGCACGTCTCCAACGCTATTGTTTTCAGATGGAATTGATGATTTTTAATTATTTTTAGTTAAAAAATATAAAAACGAAAAGGCCCCTCCCTTTTCGCCCAGCCCCTTTTCGTCGATCTCTAACCCTACCAATTTCACTTTCCACCAGACGAAACCCTTTCCATTTTTTCCGATCCCATTCTTTCCAATCGACGGCCCACTGGCGTTGACGGAGACGATTTGGTGCGGCCTCCGCCGACTGCTGCCTGTCGCGACTCGCTTATTGCGCGTCCTTTCCACTTCCTCTCATCTGGGCGTCTTTGTTCCCAAATCCAACATGCATCCCGACGGCAGGATAAAACCAACGCCGCCGACCCGACTTCTCTTTTATACGCCTAAAGAACGAGTGGGTGAGGGGGAGAGACTTCGACAACGGCCAATCCCTACTAGCAGCGGTGAAGAAGACGATTGGCGGAAAACCCTAGCTCAGATTCGGCAGCTCGAGAAGAAGGGAAACTCGATTATCGTCGGACTGGTTCATTCTCACCCTCTTATATGGTATGTTTTCAATTTATAGGGCTGAGTTTGGTGAGAAGAAGGGAAACTCGATTAACCTTGAGATGTTTGCAATTTATAGGGCTGAGTTTGGTGAGAAAGCGACACTGCAATTACTTCCAGGGACCACAACTTCTGTTTGTCACGAGATTACCCTTAAAGCGTGAGGTAAAGAACTGAAACTTGTGGATGAAATGGTCAATTCACAGTGAATGAACTCATTCAAGTAGAAGTAGTGAACTGAATCACATTGTTTATTGTTGTTTGTTGTCTGTTTGTGCTTTGTGTATTGTTTATTATTTGTTGTTTTGTTTTTTAATTAGCAGATAATCACTTAATTGACCCATTTGTGTACAGATGTCAAATTCATGGGAAGAGTTGATTGGGGAGAATGACCTAGACAGGGCTGTTGATGAAGAAGATTACCTGTCACCAGAAGATGATGTCAATGCATCTGTTGCACGAGATATCTACCACGTGGAGGATTCTGATGATGCACTTACCTCTGATGATGAATACTTGGAGGCAAGGGCCAACTTAAGAGCATATGGAGAGTCAAGAAAAAGGAAAGTTAAGGCCAGACAGCTTGCTAATGGTGAGGAGGTGGAGCAGTTAGATGATTTTGAGGAATTGTCTTCTGAAAGAAGAGGAAGGAGGCGATGAGGCAGCCAATGTGAATGAAGGGAATGTGAATGAGGAGGAAGAAGGGATTGATGCAGGGAATGATGCAACAAATCCCTCCCTTTCTAACCAGCATCCATCTCGGCCTGAGCAAGATAGACTAGAGGGTTCGAATCATTCAAGTTATAGGTTGTCCGAGAATTCTGATCATGTGCGTCCCAACTTGTCTGAGGAGAACGGTGGTGAACCTTATGATGATGCTCCACATTATGACCCTAACTGTGACCACAAATCCCTACAATTCGTGGTGAAACAGAAGTTTGAGAGTCCGGAGCAGTTCAAGGATGCCGTAATCCAGCATTCTATTGCAGCCGGTGCAATTATTAGGTGGTTGAGGAGTAATCCAACAAGGAGGGAGGTCAAGTGCAAGGCACCCAACTGCAAGTGGGGGATGTATGCCAGCTGGTTTAGGAATGATCGAAGTTTCATGGTGAGTAAAGTTGGGGCACCACACTCGTGTTCAAGGCAGCTTCGAGTTAACCAATTAACTGCAAAGTGGATAGCAAAAGATATGCTTGAGCGATTCAGGATTAATCCTGAATGGGCACCGGACCAGATCGTTGCTGAGGTCAAGTTAAAACACAACATGGAGGTTAAGAGGAGAACCTGTTACAGGGCAAAGGTGGAGGCTATAGGGCTCTTGAGTGGTTCTTTGGTCGAAGAATATAAGAAGTTGAGGAGCTACGTCGCTGAGTTAAAGAAACGTGATGAATGGGTTGTTTCCATTTAGAAGTCGAGTCTCATCCAAGTGGTGACAAGTGTTATTTTCAGCGATTCTATGTTGGTTTTTCTGGATTGAGGAAGGGTTTTCTGGAGGGCTGTCGACCAATGTTTGGTTTGGATGGTTGTTTTCTGAAAGGGGAGGTTAAGGGCATGCTCCTCACAGCTGTGGGTAAAGATGGGAATAATTAGATGTTTCCGATTGCTTGAGCCGTGGTTGAGGGGGAGAACCGCGATTCTTGGTCATGGTTTGTGCGAACTCTAGCTCAAGATCTTTATATTTTGGATGGCAGAGGGTGGACAGTTATATCAGACCAGCAGAAGGTATGTAAACTGTGGTTCTTTACCTTCAGTTAAGTTATTCTTTCTGTCATAACATGTGTGGTGAAAACTGATAAATTTGTTCTATTGCAGGGTTTAGTTGAGACCATTCATGAAATATTGCCTGAAGCTGAACATCGTAAATGTGCTCGCCATGTATTTGCCAACTGGAAGGCGAAGCACAAAACCGATCGAGTTCGAAAGCTGTTTTGGAGGGCTGTATATGCGTGCAACGAAGTGGAGTGGAAGAAGGCCACTTCTGAAATGCAGTCCATTGAAGGTACGGGTGAGTCTACTACCCCATATACGGATTTCATGGCGGCTGAACCAACTACATTCTGTCGTGCATTCTTGTCAAGTGTTCCGAAATGTGACTCTGTTGAGAGCAATATATGCGAGAGGTGGAACGGAAGCATTGTCAAGTATAGGGGGTTTCGGATAGTAGATATGTTGGAAGGCATTAGGGGATATATGATGGACAGAGTATTGATCAAGTACAGGATGTTGGGCGAGAACGCTGATGTATTGTGTCCGAGAATCAGGAAACGTGTGGAGAAAGAGAAGGAATTTGCCAGGTTATGTGTTGCCAGACAGACCATGTTTGCTAAGTGTGAAGTCAAAATGGGAGCTGATGGGTACATTGTTGATCTTCTGGGATGCATCTGCACTTGTGGTTATTGGGCACTAAGTGGTTTACCTTGCTGCCATGCCATTTCTGCCATCACACATTGTAGGCTAGAAGTGGAGGATTACGTCCACCCCTTTTACCACAGCAGTACGGTAACCAGAGCATATAAGCATGGAATACCTTGTTTGGACGGAAGACAAGCGTGGCCCGAGGCTTCAGGATATCCTGTTCACCCTCCTAAGAGCATATCCATGCCTGGTCGACCAAAGAAGAACAGAAGGAAGGCAGCAATTGAGTTTGAAACAAGAGCCACCGGAAATGGACAAGAATTGACTAAGAAAGGTACCATAATCCATTGAGGCAAATGTGGTGGGGAGGGCCACAATGCAAGGTCGTGCAAAGAACCCGTTGCTGCCCGACAAGTGGCGAGAGAGCCCGTTGCTGCCCGACAAGTGGTGAGAGAGCCGGCAGCTGCACAACCAATGGTGAGTTTGCTTTTGCATTGTCTAATTCTTGGTGTAAACTATTGCTTCTAATTCATGGTTATATCTGTTTCTTGCATATCAATACAAGATCTAGAGGAAAACGAGCTGCACCACAAGATGCTGGAAACGCTCAAGGGCAGAAGAGAGGATCTCATTGTTCAAAATGTGGCTCACCTACCCACAATGCGAGGACTTGTCCTCTAAACAGAGCAAATGGGATACAGGTAATTGAACTTAATCTTGTGGATGTCGAGTTTTGCCCAATATATTGAACCAACTAGATTAATGCATGTAGGATGTGAGACTGAATGTTGCTGATAGAAGGACAATAGAAAGGGAGTTGCGTGTTGCAACGACTGGGGTGGGTGTTTACGTGGATGAGAGAACCGACAACTAGTATGTACGGGTTAGTATAAGATCTCTACTTGTAACCACTTCTACCCCTTATTGTATTCCTTTTTAACGTCCGACAATTTAATTGCCTTCGACTTGTCTATTGCAGCTTAATGGAGCACGTGGTAGAGCTTTTGATTCGGGTCCATCTCAACAACCTAGAGCTGTCGAAGCAAATGTGGTGGAGCTGGGAGGAAGTCAGCCCCCACCATCTCAGCATTAGACGACAATGTTGTTACATGAGCCATATTTTTTGTGTAATGGTGTTTGGGTTGTATTTTGGATGGCTCATGTAATGGCGTGAGAGAGTGGATTGTAACCCCCTCCACTTCTCGGTTATTTAGGTGTAATCAGGACCCCCTCTAGAATCGGTTATTTAGGTGTAATCAGGAACATCGTGAAGACATGGTTTTCACTTGGTAGTATGCTTCTGAAAACTCAAGTTTGCATTTGTTCTTTCTTTAGGTGTAATCAGGAACATGCTCTTTAGGTACAATGTTAGGTCCAAGGAGATTTTGATTCTGTCAAAATTAGGTGTAATTAGGAACATGTACCACTTTATCAATGTTGGTTTCAAGGAATGCTAAATTATGATAACATTGATCTTGCATTCAAAGTCTTCCATTCCTTTAGGGCGAGTGTTACAAATCACAACCTGAAAGGTCTTACTACTACTTCATACTACAGATGACTACAAGCACCATTACATTCACTATGAATAAAATGGTCAACATATATCTATTCAGTTTAACATCATATTTGATACTCCTTGACTCAGCTAACAGAGCATCGTGAACCGCCATTACATTGATTAGTTCTTCAGCCACCAGTTGTTTTTCCTTCTTCCTCCTCTCGGCCTTGCACTGTGCTCGCTTAATACTCTCTTCCAACTTGAGAATTGTAGCCTCCACTTCATGTCCGTTAAAATCATCACCATTAGTTCCAACCCACCTAAAATAATCGCAGTTCTTCTTCGGATCCTGCATTGTCAAACCATCTGTAATCATCACACATATGATTCGAACCAAATGAGTAATCCAAATATGCTTCTGTTACCTTCCAATAAGGACAGCCGTAGAATTTCCGGCTTGGATTCAGATCAGTTCCGGAGGTTTGAACGACACAAGGTTTTTTATGCAAGCACTGGACAAGCCTTGAATTGTTTACGCTTGTTGAACCCGAATCACCCACCTTGACCGATTTGCCACTCCCAATCCTCTGTGACATGATTGCAATTTTTGTCGAAAGGGAAGGGCGTCGACGGGGAGGGAAACGTCTGGGGAGAAAGGTCGAGGGAGAAGGCGTCGTCGGGGAAGAGACGTCGGGGGAGAGGTCGAGGAAGAGGGGCGTCGTCAGGGGGAGAGAAGTCGGGGGAGTGAGGCGTTTTCTGGGGAGAAAGGTCGAGGGAGAAGGCGTCGTCGGGGGAGAGACGTCGGGGGAGAGGTTGAGGAAGAGGGGCGTTGTCGGGGGAAGAGACGTCGGGGGAGAGGTCGAGGAAGAGGAGCGTCGTCGGGGGAAGAGAAATCGCGGAGCAGCGGCGGAAACCTAGCGAGGAAGAAGGGAAATTAGAATCGTGAAAAGGGGTTCGCAGCAGGGGTGAGGTTAGGGATTTTTATAGGGAAAATGTTTTTTTTAAATTTTAGATAATGACGTGTTAAATAGGTGGCAATAGTTTGGCTACGTGGCAAATAGGTGTAGGACATGTGGCGGCCACGTAAGCATACCATCGACTAAACTGACGGAGAGGTTAAAGGCGTTAAATAATTTAACGGTAATGGCTAGATTGTGCAAATAAGTTTCAAAAACGCGACTTTCTCAAAATTTGGCTATTGTTGGCACAAAGTGAAAAGTTGTGGCTATGCGGGTGTCTTTTGCCTTTTCAAAATAGCTTTAAAAATGTATGTTAATTCAACTTTATCTCATATGCGGTTATTTTAGTTAGAATTGAAAGCTCAAGGACTATGCTAAGGATGGCAAACAAGACCCAAAATTTGGTATTGTTCAAAGTTCAATTTATTATGGACCAAATTAAATTATTTTTGGGTAGAAATAAGATCCATGATATTGGGTATCCGATTCTCGTGTAATTGTTTTTTATTAAGAAACAATAACAAATGTGAAAACACAAACATTTTATGTGTGAATTGAGTTGAAACATTTGATTAGATAGTCGATATATTATTTCTGTGTATACAATCGTTTGTACTCAAATAGATCCATTTGCTTACCTAGTTCGCCCAAATTGAAACAAATCGAAACCTGTATCAAACTCGAAATAATTAAGTGTGCATATGAATTAAGTGTGTCAAATAACACAATTAGTCGACCCATTGGTAAAAGCCCGCATACTTGAATGGTGAATAACTTATTTTTCTTTTTTGCTCGAATTTATCATAGACTTGTACAAGCTATGGTAAAAGGACAAACTCTATTGATACTTGATAGAAGACAATTACATAACCTACGACTAAATCAACTACTTTTTTGTTTCTTAAAAGAAAAAATAAATGATAGATGGAAGGTTGTGCTTATGTTGACGAGCCACCATAACCAATACAGCCAAGATTCTAGTATAGGTGACATTGTTTATAGTATTTCGTGTTCCTCGTGGGATAAATTGTTTTATTACAAGATGTTAGGTTGAATAATTAAAGAGACAATATATTTGCCTAAATTGCTCGATTTTTTTCAAAACGTCAATACAAAGTTTATATTTGTGTAAATTCAACCAAAAGTAAAGGTCAAAGGTCACATAGTCTAACGGTGAAACCTTTAGTTGGCACTCACTTTTGCGAAGTGGCAGATCCCGTGTTCGACACTCGCCGAGACTCGTTATAGTGATCCCAAAGGCATTTAATGAAGATCCTCGTGGAGGGCCCAAAGAGCTAAAGCAGTTGAACCTCCATGTTTGGTCCCGCTCAGCAGTTGAAGTCTCATAACAACGTAGGTTATTCATATGATTCATTAAACACCATGGTGATAAATTATGGTTAGCTTATAAACAAAGTTACTTGACACTCCGAGTGCAAGTTGTGTTTGAATGGATGAATTTTTGGCAAACCTGATTGCTTCCAAATATCGTATTTTTGCCATCATACAAATTCCGTCCATCTCACTCGTAAAATTACATAGATCTTCTTATAAAATAGCGTATTCTACCATTACAAGTGCAGTCAACCAGACTAATGATGCCGCGCACACAGGGTGCTTGAGAAAACCAATTCACAAGTGTGTTCAGTCGCGTTGATCGTGCACTCGAACCGACGAGCTAGTGAACACCTTCCTATAGATTGTGTTGTGAAGAAAAAACAAAACTGATGTGTGCCTGAGAAATCTTTCATTTTTTTTTTTTTTTTTTTTGTGGTGGGGTTAATACTTAATATCAGTATATGTTGTCCAGCTTAGTGAAACCGACTCGTCAGTTGGCAGGCACGAGAGGAGCTAGGGCACAAACTGGCAGTTTTTTTTTTTGTTTTTTTTTGTCGCCAAGCGAGACAAACCAGTATTTGTTTGGGACAGCAGCACAGAAGTTGATGGATGGAGAGATCACATTCATGACTCATGGCTCGGTGGCCCTTTCTTCATTCAAGAGCGGGACAACTAAACGGTCGAGTGGCCAGCTGAAATTCTCCTGAACCTCTCCAACAGGACCAACTTGCCACCCCCACTTTCATATCTCATTATCCCACCATAAAAACAGAGTGCGATCGAAACTCAACAAGATATCTCCATTAATATATGGTAGAGTTTTGTGTACTTTTTTCCATTTCAAATTTCCTGCAACGAGAGTGAAAGTAGGAATGTCATTTTTGTCTTTACACATTTATTATTTATTTCATATAAAAATAGCAATATCAAGGTTTGAACCTGGGTCTCTTCAAACAAAGATAACAATTACAACCAGTTACACTAAACAAATTTATTGCATTCTTTTTGATAAAAAAAATAGACAAAGTTAATCTCTGAAAACCAGAGGACTTTTTATCATAATTAGCAAGCTCACTAAGTCTACCGTATTTATTTTTATCGAGCTTGATACTTCTATTTTCACAGTAGAGTTTCATGTAATTTTCACAAATTTAAATTCTCGCTCTCTCCTTAATTTTTGCTAAAGGTAAATGGGTAATTGGCCAACATGGAAGAAACTAATTATGTAACTACTGTTATATCCTTGCATTTTTCAATTTAAATTTAAATTTTGTGTTTTTTTTATCTTTGTTCTTTTCTCTTTATAACTTCCTCCGAAATTTCATCCATCGTGCAATAGTTTGCGCCTTTCACTTCCCAGTACAAGACTGTCATTGAAAATCAATCTTCAGGTATCTCTTGGCACTACGGTTTTATTGTTGGGGATTTTAAGCTGGGCGAGTAGAAGATTTCAACTCCGATATCAATTCATGGCGAATAGAATGGAGTTCATCAATGACTGAAGTTGTAGAAGGAAGATTAGAAATTGAATTTTTGGTTGAATATATGCCTCTTGAGATAGAAATTTGGTTGTACAACGGAGAGTGGTGGCTATTGGATCTTTATGTTTATGATTTTTGCAACTGTCATAACCTATTTCTATCTTAAAACGAGGAATCATTGATTGATTGTTTGAAATAGGTCGCTTCTTTATTCAACCTACTGGAACTAATATATAAGGAGTGTCTAATTTTGCGCCTTATTACTTTGATCGAGTCTATTCGTATATTGGAGATAACCCTGATTTTTTCGTTTGCTCTCAAGTTGTGATGGTCCCCTCTTAGCTGAGTTTTTACTATATAGATGACTTGAATCAACAACTCTCCATTTCTTTTTGATTAGTGACATATTGTTTCTAAAAGGAGAGCATTGAACCCTTTATATAGGATTGTGAGGTTTAAGATTTAGTTTCAAACTATCTATGGGTTGTGTGAGAATTTCAGTGAGCTTTTATACTCTATATTTCTTGACTGTAAAAGAAAACTAACCAATAGCATTTTAACAGAGACTTAATTAGCATTATGAAAATGGGGTCAATGAAACATTTTTATATTTTATATTCTTAAATGATTATGATATTTCTCCGAATCTTCGACATATATATTATTTCTTTATGTATCATCTCGATCGAATGATTATCAATAAGATTAAACGGGTTAATAGACTTAAAAGTAACATAAAAATACAAATAATCAAATATGAGCATTCCGGCCAAAGGGCCGAGTTATAAGCTAGTTTACAAATACACAAAACCACAAACCCACCTCGGACCGGGGCCCTAGCAACCAGGTGTCTCCTTGTCTCTCGTTATAAATTCTTCGTCTAAATTGCAAGGTAGGTTACTAAGATTATAAAAAAACTTTCATGTTTGGTCATTGAAAATATTTAATTTCATTCGTGGTCACTAGATTTAGTAAAATATTTCAAGTTTGGTCACTCTCCGTCCAACTCCGTTAACTTTGGTTGATGTGACAGTCAACACTCAAAGTTGACCGTTAAATGTGTGACGTGGCAATTAAAAAAAATAAAATTTAATCTTTTAAATTTGCAGCTCATTTTCACTACAATGAGAAAGAAAACAATTCTCAGGCTCCACTAAATACCCAAACCTTCTCCTGCATCTTCTTATATAACAAAAAACTTCTCCTACTTCCTTTAGGCATTTCCAGTGGCGGCGATCTTCTATTGCGATGAGGACGTCTTTAGGGTGGACGCGGTGCGGGCGCCGGTCCTCAATTCCCGAATAGAATATTGGAATCTCACCTGCTTTCGTCGGGGAACTTGATGTAATTTCTTCAGCTGAATGACAACAAAAAAAGAACCAGCTAACGACGGATTCAACTAACGCCAGGGAAAATTAGCTCTCCGCCAACCTACGATGTTAGTTTATGATAATTAATGTACCTTTATGTAAATATTCCCTTAGCCGAGTAGAGTAGGGTTTCAAGAGAAGCCTATATATATGCCTTGTATGCAGGGTTCAAGAAGGCGCGCCTAGACGCACGCCTAGGCTCAATTAAGCGCAAGGCGGTGGAGGATCACCTTGACTTGGCCATAGGCGTTGTAAAAGGCGTTGGTAGCGCTTAGTAGGTAGGAATAGCGCTTAGTTTGCGCCTAGTGGAGAGAAGGCGTGCCTGGGCGTTCGTGGGCGAGCTTAGGTGGTTAAACCCAATACTCTTCGTTTTGTCCTATAAAATCAGAAACTTGCCTCTTGCCCTAGAAAATAAGAAACACGGGAAGTAGCATCTGTTGCCGCCTGCCGTCCTATCTCTCGCCCCATCTGCTACCGCCTGCCGCCCTAGCTCTCGCCCCATTTGCTGCTCTCTGCCGCCGCAGGAGAAAGTCATCGATCACTCTTCTCGCCTTCACACCGCTCCACTGCTATAGTGGGAAATAAAGTCGAAACTCATCAATTGCTACTCCTTCCTTCTCCTCGGTACGTAGCACAAGCTTCTTGCCTCTATAAGCACCTATTAGCAGATGATTGGTCACTATTTGCTTGTTATTTGTTATGTTAAGTGTTTACTGTTAATAACTAGGCATTGCTAATTTTATATGCACTTGGATTATATGAATTATTCCAGAAAACAGGAAATATTTGAGAAATTTTCCATTTATGCTCTGAACGCCTAGGCGCGCCTAGGCTACGCCTAATCGGGCAAGGCGCAAGTCAGGAGCCGAGCGCCTGCCTTACGCCTAGCGCCTTTTAGAACCTTGCTTGTATGTTTGGTGAAAGGCAACGTGAATAATATAAAAAAACCTGAGAGGGAGATCCTCTCCGTGAACTAGTGTCATATTGACGATACCACGTTAAAAAAACCTCGGTGTTCTTGCTTGTTCTTTGATTATTTGACATGGTATCAGAGCCTGCGATCTGAGATTTTTAATCGTATTTCGCTGGTAAATGTATATACATCGGTGCGGCTAGGGCTCTACTTTGGTTCCTGATCAGGTGGTTCTTCTTCGCTTCTGGTCGGCCTAGGGTTCTTTTTCAGGATCCTTCATCAGGTGATTCTTCCGACCCTGTTTGCTCCTTTTGGTTCTTGTCCCAGCAACTTCGTTCCCAAAGCCCTCTCGGCTTTCTTGGCTTTGCTTGGTGCTGGCCTGGCACTAGTATTTGTGTTCGGCAAACAGGTGGATTCCTTTCTTTTGGAGCTCTCGTCCCAATAGAGTTCTCCCCAAGCCTGGCCATTCTTTTTGGCTCTTATCCCAGGAGATTTGTTTCCCAGCCTTCTCAGTTTACTTGGAGTTCCTTAGTGCTAGCCTAGCGCTTCCTTTTATTTCAACGAACAGGTGTTTTGTTTTGTTTTTTTTTTTTTTGTTTCCTTCGTTGCTTGCTGCCCGCCTTGTGGATTCTGGAAAGATGGATGGTTTCCCGGCTAAGTTTGATGGGAAAAATTTCCCACTGTGGGAGTTTCAAATCCGTAATTTCGTGGAAGGGAAGCACTTGCTTCCGATCTTGACTGGCAAGTTGAAGCGCCCTGCGGCAGGTTCTCCGACGGCCGAGGTCGTTGATTGGGCTGCAGATAACGCTCAGGTTGTCACATGGCTTTCTTCGACAGTGGACGTAGCTACGACTCTTAGCCTTCGTCGTTTCACCGATGTTAGTGACATGTGGAACCATATTCGTTCAACTTACACACAGAATGATGCCTCTCGTCAGTTTGAGCTTGAAACTCAGATTGCATCGCTTAAACAGGGAGATATGGATATTCGCTCTTATTTCCAGGCCATCACCAGTCTCTGGACGGAGTATGATTTGCTTGCTGCCTCCCTAGTTCCCACTGCTGCCTCGGCAGAGATGATGGCTGAACGAGCTAGGTCTCGTCTCATGCAGTTTCTCATGAAGCTTCGCCCTGACTTTGAGCCGATTCGAGCTTCACTTCTTCATCGGCAGGTTACTTTATTGATGCAGCGTTTGCTGAGCTCATTCGGGAGGAGACACGTCTCCGTAGCCAACATCAACTTGATCAGTCACCTTCCTCTGGGGAGTCAGCATTTGCGGTTGGTCGAGGTGGTTCTGGCCGCCCTCAGTTTCAGTCTGGGGATACCAGTCAGCTCACGTGCCATTTTTGTTATGAACTTGGTCACATCCAGCCCCACTGCAAGAAACGTAACATTTGCATTTACTGCAAACGTTCTGAGCATATTATTCTGGAGTGCAAGTTGTTGGCTCATCGCAACCGCTCAGGTGGCTCTACCTCAAGTCAACCTCGCGGTGCTGGCTCTTCCGATCGTCGTTCTGGGCCTGGGTATGCCGTTGAGGCTGCTCCTTCTCGCCCGACTGTAGCTGCTGGTGGATTCGGGTCCGCCTCTTCTCCTCCGTTGACGGCTGAGATCGTGCGCCGCTTGGTGGCAGATGTGCTCCAGGAGACTCTTCCTGTGACCCTCAATTCTGCTTTCGCCACTGGTGGTGCCTCAGATAAATCTCGTTGGTTACTAGACTCTACAGCATTTAATCATATGACAAATGCCCGTTCTAGTTTTACCTCTTTGCAACCCTCATATGTTGTCTCTTTACAAGTGGCTAATGGTGCTCATATTCCTGTGCATGGTATTGATACGACCACGACTGGTCGTGTGAGCTTGGATAATACTCTATATGTTCCTAAGTTGGTTCCCAACTTAGTCTCGGTTGGGCAATTAACAGACGATGGCTGCAAGGTTCGGTTTGACAGTTCAGGGTGTGTTGTGCAGGATCCGAAAACAGGGAGGGTGATCGGGAAGGGTAAGAAGACGGGTCGTGTTTTCGTTCTGGAAAGTCATGGTGCACTGGAGTCTACTTTGGCGTCGCACCAGCAGTCTGGGATGGATACACGAGTTGATGGTGCTGCTCGTTCTTGTCTTTTGCAGTCTAGTAGTGGGTTGGCAGTTTCTTCCACTCAGTCGGATTTTTCTAGTTCTTTGGTGAACCGTTCGGTTTTTGCTGTAAAGCCTAAGGGCTCTTTGGATTTTCAGAAGCAAAATACTCTATGGAATTTATGGCATTGTCGCCTTGGACATCCCCATAAGGCTCGTTTATTGGATATGTTTCATCGTCACTTACTTCCTGATCATTTGGTTTCTCCGGCTGATATAACTGATGCATGTATTAGTTGCATGAAGAAAAAACTTCCCAAACACCCTTCTCATCCAGCGAGACAGTCTATGCCGAACCCTTTGACCTTGTTCACACGGATCTATGGGGTCCATCCCCTGTGGTGTCCCGCATGGGCTATCGATACTTTGCTCTGTTCATTGATCACACTACTAGATTTGCTTGGATCTATTTCCTGCGTCGTAAGTCGGAGTTGATCACGCATGCCAAGCATTTTGTTCAGATGGTTCTCACTCAGTTTGGTAAGACGGTCAAGGCCATTCGATCGGATCCTGGTGGGGAATTCAGCTCGACCCCACTACTCGATTTTTAACGGGAGCACGATATCTTGCCTCAACAGTCGTGTCCAGGAGTTTCACAGCAAAACAGACTTGTTGAACGCAAGCATCGTCACGTTCTGGAGCTGACACGGGCATTGCTGTTTCACTCTCGGATTCCGCGTTCATTTTGGGTCGAAGCTGTGAGTACGCTCGTTTATTTGATCAATTGTCAGGTCACTCCGGTCCTTGGTCATCGTTCTCCGTATCGCCAGCTCTACGATACGGAACCTGATAACACTCGACTGCGAGTGTTTGGCTGCCACTATGTTGTTCTTCTTCCCAAGAAAGCACGTGACAAGTTATCTCCAAAGACAGCTAGATGTGTTTTTATTGGTTACAGTAGCTAGCACAAAGGCTACTTGTGTTATGATCCGGTCGCCCGTCATATGCATATCTCATGTCACGTTGTATTTCTCGAATAAGTCATGTACTACCCGGTGGATTCTCAAAAAGATACAGATGATCTTGATTTCTTACGTGCTCTCCCTGATTTTGAAGATTCTTTTCCGCCTCCTAGTAATGATTTTCAGGGAGGGAATCTATTGGAAAATCATTCCTTGGATTCTTCTGGTCCCTCGGCGTCCGGCAGTGCATCCTCAGCTCCTGGGTACTCGACTTCAAGTGACAACAGCGGGAGCGGGAATTCAACATCTTCAAGTTCCCCTGGTCTCTCGACACGCACTGCAGCAGCGGAGGATATAAGAGCCTCATCTCCCTCGTCGCCTATCATAGAGACGACAACTACTTGCTCGTCATCAACGAGCCCTTCTTCATCGAGAGCACTCAGCAATGCAAGTTCCTCGCATGATCTGGGCCTTGAGCTAGGAACACCGCCTCCTCTACCGCAACCAAGACGGTCCAATCGGACCACGTTGGGACAGCCACCGAAGCGCTTGGTAGATTATGATGTTTGTTTTTCGACGGAACCAATACCGATACCCATCCATTATTGATTTGCTTAAGGGAATGTTTTTTGGGACACAACGATGAAGGAAGAGCTGCGTGCTCTAGAAGAAAATAATACGTGGGATTTGGTTCCTCGTATTCTGGGAACTTCTGTGATAGGCTGTCGATGGGTGTATACAGTCAAGATGAAACCTGACGGCACACTGGAGAGGTACAAGGCAAGATTAGTGGCACAGGGATTTAGACAGGAACATGGTATAGACTATGATGAGACGTTCGCTCCGGTAGTCAAGATGCAGACAGTTTGCAGTGTGTTAGCTGTCGCAGTAATGAAGAAGTGGAAGATAATTCAGTTCGATGTTAAGAATGCCTTCCTTCATGGAGATTTGAAGGAAACGATATATATGGAATGTCCAGAAGGGTATACAAAAGGAGGACCAGGGATGGTGTGCAGGTTACGACGATCTTTGTATGGCTTGAAGCAGGCACCGCGAGCTTGATTTGAAAATTTTCATGGTACCATACTTCAAGTGGGATTTGTGCAAAGTCATAATGATCCCTCGATGTTTACTCGTCAGACCATTCATGGTAACACAGTTCTCCTTCTGTATGTGGATGACATGATTGTGACAGGCAGTGACACGAAAGGTATACATGAGTTAACTCAGTCATTACGTGAAGCATTCAATCTCAAGGAACTAGGTGAAGCATCCTATTTCTTGGGATTAGATATACAAAGGAATGAAGCAGGTTTGTTTTTAAGCCAACGAAAGTATATTAATGATTTGTTGGAAGCTGCACAGTACGCGGACTGCATGCCGTGTTCGACTCCCATGTCAAGTTAAGTCGTGGCAGTGGAGTATTGTTGGAAGATCAGACTTTTTACAGAAGTATAGTAGGAAGCTTGATTTATCTAACGCATACTCGACCAGATATAGCTTATGTTGTTCAGGTTGTAAGTCAGTACATGGGAGTCGCATGCACAACCCACATGGATGCAGTGCATCGGTTGCTGAGGTATTTGTAGCGGACTAAGGATGTCGGGCTATTCTTTCCAGCAGATGGTGATTCGAATATTGAGGCTTTTGCTGATGCAGATTTTGCGGGGTGTTTGGATACCAGAAGTTCCACATCAGGATGGTGCATCAAGATTGGACGGTCTTTCGTCTCATGGAGGTGTCGGAAACAGGATAAAGTATTAAAGTCATCCATAGAGGCAGAGTACAGGTCGATGTCAGAAGTTAGTTCAGAAATGGTTTGACTTCAAAGACTGTTTGAAGAATTGGGTGTAGGTTGTCAGCTACCTATGAGGATCTATGGGGATAATACGAGCGCTATTCAAATTCCAGTTAATCCAGTACTGCATGATTGGACTAAACACAAAGAGGTATATGTTCATTATATTAGAAAACTAGTAGCAGAAGGAGTGGTGCAACTTAGCTACTAGTCTATGGAAGATCAGACTGCAGATATTCTGACAAAGGCAGTAGGATCGAGTAGACACTGGTATCTTTCATCCAAATTGATGTTAAGGACCCAACATCAATTTGAGGTAGGGTGTTAGTTTATGATAATTAATGTACCTTTATGTAAATATTCCCTTAGCCGAGTAGAGTAGGGTTTCAAGAGAAGCCTATATATATGCCTTGTATGTTTGGTGAAAGGCAACGTGAATAATATAAAAAAACCTGAGAGGGAGATCCTCTTCGTGAACTAGTGTCATATTGACGATACCACGTTAAAAAAAACCTCCGTGTTCTTGCTTGTTCTTTGATTATTTGACAGATTCCGACGAATGGGACAAAATCCGTCCCAAAAAATTATCCTTCCACCGCCGCTCCCCTCCAACGACCTTGTGGTCACTGTTAATTGGGATCGAAAGTTTGAAACTCACAAACCCTTCTCCGGCAACCTTGTTTGCCTCCATCGCCCGCCAGAAAAACGCTGATCTCAAATCCCGAGGTCACCGAATGAGGGTTCCACCAAACTGAAGTCCACCGCCTCGGATCCGCGAAACCAGACTCTAATACCACTTGTCATAACCGGGGGTGCCTCAATTAGTACGATATTGTTCGCTTTGGGCCAAACCTGCACGATTTTACTCTTGGGCTTCCTTCCCAAAAGGCCTCGTACTAATGAATTTGGTGGACACTAATATACAAGAATTCATTCCCTTGTATTTCCGATGTGGTACTTGGATTGTCCCATAACAATAGTCTCTCCGCTTCTTTGCTTCATCAATTAATCAGATATTTGTCACCGGTAGCGGAATCATTGAATGGAAATGGCGATGGTTGTGGTCGTGGCACCGGAATGAGGGTTACACCAAACTGAAGTCCACCGCCTCGGATCCGCCAAACCAGACTCTAATACCACTTGTCATAACCGGGGGTGCCTCAATTAGTACGATATTGTTCGCTTTGGGCCAAACCTGCACGATTTTACTCTTGGGCTTCCTTCCCAAAAGGCCTCGTACTAATAAATTTGGTGGACACTAATATACAAGAATTCATTCCCTTGTATTTCCGATGTGGTACTTGGATTGTCCCATAACAATATTCTCTCCGCTTCTTTGCTTCATCAATTAATCAGATATTTGTAACCGGTAGCGGAATCATTGAATGGAAATGGCGATGGTTGTGGTCGTGGCACCGGAAAGGCCATCATCGATAATCGTTGTCGTTGCACCACCAAACCATCGCTGTCCCACTATTCCTTGCTGCTCGGTTCGCCGTGGAAGTAGTAGATGGGAGGGATGTCGCAGCGTTGGGACAGAAGAAAGGGGAAGGGAAAAGATTTCCAGATATGATAATTAGATTTCATTTTATTTATTTATGGTAACCTGCGGTGATAATTACATTTCCAGTCGAAAGAGAAAATAACTACTAAAAGAATTATGTTTTTATTTTTTATTTTATTTTTTTATTTCACATTTCTTTATTTAATAATTATATATACTAGCTTTTTACCCGGCCCGTTGGCCGGTGAGTTTCATTTTATTATTTACATTAATCAATTTATATATATATATATTTAAACTATTTTGGATCTTCTAAATTTTTTACATTTGCATTCATATGTGAGTATGCAGTGCGTCTATAAATTAAAAATTCTCAATACTTAGCACATTCACTTATGATGCTTCGATTCTCTGATCATAAATCATGTCACAAAGATATATCACGTCCCATGTAGAATTTTATGTCAAGATTTGTCAACAACGATACTCAATTTTTTTATCTTGTACAATATATGTCATTCAATGAATCTCGAGTTTGGATGAACTCTCAACCAATGATGTTGCTCAGATGACGACAACTTAGTTAGAATTTTTTTATAAAGGTACTTCAATATTAGATAAATTTGGTCATCCCAATTGAAAGTTTACTGTCTTAGTGTAAGATCATATTTGTAGATCAAGACACTCAATTTAATATCTTATACAATATGTACCAATTGTTAATACCTAAAGTTTAATTTTGACTCACCCTCAACTCATGGTTGTTGTTTAGATGTTGGTTTAGAATCTCGGTCCAAGATACTCACACACTGTCGAGGGTTCTAATCTTAACATGGTCCATTAGTGTATAATTTTCTAACTTATCAAATATGCATTTGCTAAAATTTATTTATCTTTGGTGTTTGTTTTGGGATAAAAATTCCATTACTTATACTAATATCTTCATTTTGTTGGTGTAATGCCACATCCCTTGTCAATATCTAAGCATGATACTATACTCTAAGTAAGAAAACGCATTCAGAACCACGAATTAACCAGATTTGTGGGCATGATACTATACCTAACCATTGATAAGTGAACCCTAGGTCTTAGTTATATAAATCATAGAGCTTAACCCCTAAGATTGTGCAGGTAATTTGTTGCATATTTTTTGACGAATCATGACCGTTGATTTTTGTTTATAATTAAACTGATCTTAGTGTATGAGATTTATAAATTTAAGACCTAGATTTTAATCTTTAAGAGTTTGAGAATAATACCATATGCCAAACTCCAATCAATTCAAGGTCTATACATCATTTTCTTACTTAAGGTATGTCATAATATACATATATAAATATAAAGAGTTTAATATATTTTTAAGTGTAATTAACACCTTTGTTTGACCGAAATATGTAAATTGTTAAGAAAAATAAGGGGAAATATGAACAAATGTAAGAGAAAATAAAGTATGCAAGCATGCATTATAAGAGAGAAGAAAAGTTTTCTTTCTTTATCGCCATCATTTGTACAATCAGGTACTATATTATGGCTTCGTCATGTTTCTATTAAAATGAAGACAAAAAAACAACTTTTGAAGTATTTTTCTATTTAATATTTGTTTTCGTTGATAGATACAAATATTAGAAAAAGATAGTGTTTGATAACCAAAACATAAAATTATATAGTTGGTTTTTCAAATTCAATTGATTATTAAATGTTGATTAGCTAAACTTCACTATATTAAGTTCTAATAAAAATTAATTGATCAGATTTAATCAAATATATTTTTTAAAGAATTACAATATATGTCACTTTCCAAACGTAAGTATATAGCTGCTACACATATATATTGCAAAAATAATTATTGAATAAAAAAAGAAAACGTTAAAGAAGATAGAGATAGCTACTTAAATGATCATTAAAATAAAAAGAAAATATTAAAAGAAGATAGATATAGCTACACTAATTGATCATTAACTAACTTTTTTGTTTATAAAAAAAAGTGTCCACCATGGCACCTTGTAAATTCTCCAAATGCTTATGTGGCAACAAACTACTTTTGAATTGCCATAATATTATGTATAGATAGATAGATAGATAGATAGAAGATAGATAGATAGATAGATGTAGGTATTTTTGTAATTAATTATTTTAAATTTAATTTTTTATTATTTTCTATGATGACATGGCTCGTTGACCGTTCAAATTGACGGTCAAAATACACGTCCGGCCAAACTAGTTTATATGGTGTTTAGTTAAGGCAGGATAACAATTTTTGGAACCATTAGCCAAATTTGATTATTAGGGTATAGTTTGGGCCAGAATAAGGTATTAACCCAATATTTAAAAGATGAAATTTTAATTTTTTATTATTTAACTGTCACATCACATATTTAACGGTCAACTTTGAGAGTTGACTGCCACCAGTGTAGTCAAAATCGCGCATTAAAACGTAAAAACTTACGTTTTTACGTATCCAGGCCACCAAAACGTTTCAGTTTCTACCTAAAGTTGCTTAGTCACAAAAAGTGGTAAAAACATGGGTAAAATGGTAAAATCGCTTAAAATCGGTAAAATCGCGATTTTGAAGTATTTTTATACAATTTTGATCGTATGTAATTATGTAAACTCAAACTAGCTTATGCGAATTTGTATTCTCAAGCTCGTTTACGGGTTACGATCTACATTTATGAGCTTATTATTAAGATATTATGAGTTTTCTCTACTTTTAAGTCTAACACAAATTAGTTTATGTGTTAGATATTACGTTTTATTTATGAATTTCATGTAGTTATTCACTTATCTAAAATCTACACACTCATATTTTACATACTATATGTTGTACTTAACATATTTTAGCTATTTTAGAGGGTGCGTAAAAAACTTACACTTTTACGCTTTGATTCTACGTTTTACGATTTTACCCATTTTTCACTTCTGGGTAGAATCACACTTTTAACTACATTGACTGCCACATCAACTAAAGTTAACGTAGTTGGACGAAGTGTGACCAAACTTGAAATGTTTCACTAATTTTAGTGCTCATGAATGGAATTAAATATTTTTATTGACTAAATGTAACATTTTTCATAATACTAGTGACTAACCTTGCAATTTACCTCTTAGTGACTACCAAGTCTTCGTAATAGAAATTATACCAAAAGTTAGTAGTAAAATATTTTGAAATGAAATCATGTTCAATAGTTGTTCAACTATTCCATGGCATACCGCTTCTGCTTCAGTGGCAATGTGAAACCTCATAATAAATTGGAGGTAGGAGGCCTGCTGGGTATGCGGATAGTTGAGAAACATGAGAAGTATTTGGGATTAGCTACTGTTGCCGGAAGATCGAAGAAGGACCTTTTCATTGACCTGAGAGAGCGGGTTAGGAAAAAGGTGAAGGGTTGGAAAGAGAAATCGTTGTCTATTGCAGCAAGAGAAGTGTTGATTAAATCAGTAGCACAAGCACAGTTTACTTATGCCATGTCGATATTCCGGGTGCCAGAAGGAATCATCGACGAAGTTCACAGTCTAATCTCAAATTTCTGGTGGGGACGAAAGGGTGAAGAAAGGCGAGCACATTGGGTGAAGAGGGAAGAGTTGATTTGTCCGAAAGAGGCAGGCGATATGGGTTTTCGGGACGTAAGGGGTTTTAATACAGCTCTCTTAGCAAAACAGTTGTGGAATCTCTATCGTAGACCGGACTCTTTAATCGCCAGAATCTTTCGAGCAAAGTACCATAAGCACTCCTCGGTTTTAGATGCGCGATTGGGGTACAGACCCAGCTTTATATGGAGAAGCATTCTCTCGGCCTAGGACCTGTTAGGCAGCGGACTTCGTTGGCGAATTGGAAACGGTACGGGAGTAAGAATCTGGGGCGACCGATGGGTGCCCACTCTGGCCGAACACTTCATTCCTTCGGCGCCCATGGGCCTCCCGGTGGACTCGTTAGTGCGCGAGTTGATAAACGATGAGGAGGAAGCCTGGGACCACAACCTGCTAGAGAGCATTTTCCCGTCAGAAGTTGTGAGCGCCATTGAATAGATTCCCTTACGTGGGAATGGCGTAGCGGATCAGATAATATGGTCAAGGAGCAAAAATGGACTGTACTCGGTGAAAGAAGGGTATAAATTATGGCTGCAGGGTTTCTGTGAGGAAGAAGAAATTACAGCAGTGGGGACTGCCGGTACCGCCAAAAGTGAAGACGTTCCTCTGGCGTTTTGCCCGCGAAGCACTACCCACGGGAGACAAGATGAGTAACCGAAGCCAGAAGTGGGGGGACATGTGCCCGTTTTGCAATCTACGGGAATCCCAGGTTCACTTGTTTGGCGAGTGTAGCTGGAGCTCCAGGATTTGGCGCGTTTCGCAATCTGTGAGCTGTTTTGAACTGTCAACCAAGTGAAGAAATGGTGCTGCAGAGAAGTCCTGATGCTGTTAGGATTGCTACGAAGGAGAAGAAGTTTCATTTCCAGAAACGTTTCTATTTCAGTTTCATTATGTTTAGTTGCTTGTTACAAACGCTGCCGTTTTGCTTCAGTTTGTTAGCCGTTATTAAGCACTGTTATGTTTTGTAATAGCCAATGGCTTTCTGCCAGTTGGCAAACTCTGGAATATTTTGATTAGCAGTACACTCTGCTATATAATGGAAGCAGAGGCAACTCTCCAAGCTTGAGGGTTTGCTAATTCTCCAAACCTAGAATTGTTATGGTATCAGAGCGGTCAAGCAACTAGGGCAAACCATGAACACGCCGCCGAGTTCAACACCGCCGCCGCCAGGTCCTGGAAATCGCCCAGCTTCTTCAGGAGGAAATGGATCTCAAGGATCTCAGGCAGCACAAGGAGCTCAAGCAGCAGAAGGCACTGGTCCCCATGCTTTCCAGTTCGGATCGTTTGATGAGCAGCAGCAACAACAACTCTTTGCTGGAGCTAGAAATGATGTCATAACCTTCGGTAATCCCTACTACCTGAATCCCAATGAAGCACTGAATCAATCCATAGGGTCAGAGGTCTTCGATGGTAGTAATTACACCATGTGGAGTCGTTCAATGATTATGGGTCTAAAGATGAAACACAAACTGGGTTTCATAGACGGTTCCATTCCTATGCCTCCTAGAACAAGTTCAAATTTCATACTGTGGGATGGTTGCAACACTGCTGTACTGTCTTGGATTCTTAACTCCTTGAACAAAGATCTAAGGAGATCTGTAATGAGTCATGTGAATGCTAGGGTTTTATGGGAGGAATTGAAGAGAAGGTATGCAAAACCAAATGCAATTAGGATTATTAACCTGGAGGATGATATTCACAAATGCAAGCAGGGAACTCAGACCATAAATCAATATTACACTGAGATTAAAGGATTATGGGAAGAGTACTCACAGTTCAGTCCCATAGTGCCTTGCAATTGTGCTCCAGGAAACCCAAATCCATGTGATGCAGTGGTTGCTTACACTGAGAGGCAGGAAGCAGACTATTTGATCCGATTTCTGAGGGTTTAAACCCTGATTTTGAGATAATCAAAACACAGCTGCTCTCACAAAAACCTTTGCCTACTGTCTCAGAAGCTGTTGATGACCTATTACTGTATGAGCAGAAGCTGAAAGGTGAGAAAGGGAACACTGGAAAGAAAGCACAGAGTGTTGCTCTAGCAGTAGGAGGACCAACTCAGGAATCAGGACAGAGAGGTCAAGGAAGAAAATACTGCATCTATTGTAAGAGGCATGGACATGTTGTTGATGAGTGTTGGAGAGCTAAGAGGAAGAAGGAAGCTGATTCAAACAGTAGTTCTGGAGGGTCTCAAACAGGTGCACAAAGGTTTGCAGGGTCAGTTTCTCAGGCAAGTTCAGGGGATTCTTCCACTGAGGTAGGCTATAACAGTGATACACCAGATGGCAGTCCTGTTAGCCAGGCAAAAACAGTTGCTGCTTTTACTCCTGAGGAAATGAACAGGTTAAGGTTAATGATGCAAGCTGGTGCTAATCTAAGTCCCTCTCCTCCTCTTTCACCCTCCATCACACACAATGCCTACTCTGTGTCTCAATAGCTGCCTCCTTTCCCAAACCACTCAGGTAAATTCATTCTTTCCTCCCACACTAGACAAAACCACTTAGATCCCATTACCTTCTGGATCCTTGACACAGGAGCCTCAGATCACATATCATGTTCTTTATCACTGTTCACTGACCATAGAGCAGTGCATGATATGTTTGTTTATCTACCTAATACCACAAAAGTTCTAGTGACTCATATAGGAACTGTTAAATTACCCTCAGGACTTCTGCTATATAATGTTCTATTTGTTCCTAGCTTCTCCTTTAACCTTGTGTCAGTGAGCAAGCTCACTCATGATCATCCATTAGCCTTACATTTCCAATCTGATTTCTGCCAAATCCAGGACCTGCTAAGCATGAGGATGATTGGTTTAGCAAAAGAGAATAGAGGACTGTACCAGCTCACCTTTTCCAAACCAGACAAATACCTATCACTTCCATCACAACCTCAAGCAGCCAGTTCCAGTTCTTTCAATTTCTGTCCACAACAACTAGATCTATGGCATTGGCGTTTAGGACATCCTAGTAGAGATAGGATTTCTTTGTTGCAACAAACAAATTCTTCTGTAACTAGTCCTAAGCTCAAACATTGTGATGTCTGCCATTTTTCAAAACACAAGAAACTTCCCTTTCCTGTTAGCACCAGTGTTGCACATGATTTATTCCAGCTTGTTCATGTGGACATCTGGGGGCCTTTATCTGTTGTTTCTTATGATGGATATGCATATTTCTTAACTGTTGTGGATGATTGTTCAAGGGCTGTATGGGTTTTCTTGATGAGACACAAAAGTGAGGCCAGACCTCTTCTTAAAGGTTTCTGCACTTTGGTACAAAACCAGTTTGGCAAAAATGTTAAGGTGATCAGAAGTGACCAAGGTCAGGAGTTTAACATGTGTGATTTTTACATGGAACATGGGATAGAACATCAGATGTCCTGTATTGAGACTCCAGAACAGAATGCACGAGTTGAAAGGAAACACCAGCACATTTTAAATGTTGCTAGGTCACTTAGATTTCAGTCAGGACTACCCCTAATCTATTGGAGTGATTGCATTCTGCATGCAACCTACCTCATTAACAGATTGCCCACTCCAGTCCTTGACAACAAGTCTCCATATGAGATTTTGTACCAAAACCAACCTCCCCTTGCTCACCTTCGTGTATTTGGATGTTTGTGCTATGCTAGCACTTTGATCAGTGGTAGAACTAAGTTTGCACCTCGTGCTAGACAGTGTGTGTTGCTGGGTTTACCAGTGGGAATTAAGGGTTACAAGTTACTTGACCTGCAAACCAGGGAGGTGTTTGTCTCAAGGAATGTTGTTTTTCATGAATCTATACTACCCTTTAGAGTATCTTCAGAAACAGATTCCTCATCTTCTCCTGCAGAAGACTTGTCTTCCTCTTCTTCTCCCATTATTTCTCCTGCACCACCTGTCTCAGTTCCCATTGCCAATACACCTGCTGTTGTTGACTCAGCCTGTGATTCAAGGGGGGATTGTAGTAATAGTAGTTCTGAGCCTTCACCTTATAATTTTTCGTCTGGAAATAGAAGTGATGAGTTTACTCCTGGCACAGAACTTGAACCTGAAATAGAACCACAGGCAGATTACCAGGAACCCACTGGTAGGCCTACAAGAAGAATTGCTCTCCCACAGAGGTATCAAGATTGTGAACTTGACCCTCAATTGCAGTTTGGAGCTTTTGGAGCTGGTGTGACTAGGCATCCAGCCACTTTCAATTTAGATCATCTCAATGCAGCAGACAAAACCTATGCATTGAGTATTCTAACTTGTGTGGAACCTAGAACTTACAGAGAAGCTATCCAAATTCTGGAATGGAGGAGAGCAATCAATGAAGAACTTGCAGCACTGGAGGCCAATCAAACATGGGAAATTGTGCCATTACCCCCCAGATAAACATGTTGTGGGGAGTAAATGGGTTTTTAAACTCAAACTGAAGCCAGATGGAACAATAGAGAGGTATAAGGCCAGGCTGGTTGCTAAAGGCTTTACTCAGGTATATGGAATCGATTTTCTTGATACATATTCACCTGTTGCAAAAATTAACTCAGTGAAAGCCTTATTAGCAATTGCAGCAGTAAAAAACTGGACACTTGAACAGTTAGATGTTTCCAATGCTTTCTTGCATGGAGACTTAACTGAGGAAGTTTACATGGAAATCCCTAAAGGAGTGGAAATACCAGGATCAAGCAATGTGAGAATGGCCTGTAGATTAAAGAAGTCATTGTATGGTTTAAAGCAGGCTTCAAGGCAGTGGTTTTCCAAGTTGACAGGATTCCTACTGAAGAAT
The DNA here is from genome assembly GCA_964030455.1 of Linum trigynum. Classification (NCBI taxonomy): domain Eukaryota; kingdom Viridiplantae; phylum Streptophyta; class Magnoliopsida; order Malpighiales; family Linaceae; genus Linum; species Linum trigynum. Next base: position 8,212,274 of record OZ034818.1, read on the forward strand.
AGTTTTTCACAGTCAAAGTCCGATTACTCTTTGTTTACTAAATGGATCCATGACAGAATTGTGGTGGTGCTAGTCTATGTGGATGACATTATTGTTGGAGGTAATGCACAGAAGGATATAGATCAGATCAAGAGGTCTTTATGTGGTGAGTTCAAAGTTAAGTTGCTTGGTCCACTGAAATACTTCCTGGGATTGGAAGTGACAAGAACAGCAGAAGGATTGGCAGTATGTCAGAGGAAATATTGTATGGAGTTGTTGAATGATACTGGTTTTCTGGAGGCTAAAGGTTGCTCATCTCCATCTGATCCTAATGTGAAACTTGCAGCAGGACAAGGTAACAAGATGGAAGATCCAGAGTTGTATAGGAGGTTGGTTGGAAGGTTACACTACATTACTATAACCAGACCTGATCTAACATTCTCAGTTCAACAGCTTTGCCAATTTCAGAAGGACCCTTACAGTGATCATTTACAAGCAGCTCATAGAGTGCTTAGATACCTCAAGACATCTCCAGGACAAGGAATTTATTTCAGTAGCAAAGCAGAATTGAAACTCACTGGCTTCTGTGATTCTGATTGGGCCAGCTGCCCTGACACGAGGAGATCCACTACAGGCTATTGCACCTTCATTGGTAGATCCTTACTCACCTGGAAATCCAAGAAACAAACTACAGTCTCTAGATCTTCATCTGAAGCAGAGTACATGGATCTTGCCTTGCTTGTCTGTGAGATTGAATGGCTAAGGAGTTTGTTAGCCGAGTTAAGTGTTAAGATACCATTACCTGTGACTGTTTATTGTGATAACAGGTCTGCCATTCATATTGCTGAGAACCCGGTATTTCATGAAAGGACAAAGCATATCGAAATCGATATGCATGTCACCAGAGAAAGGATCAAGGATGGATTAGTTCAACTGCAGCATGTCAGCACAATCAATCAACTTGCTGACATCTTCACAAAGAGTCTTCATAGAGTGCGAGTTCAGGAGCTACTTGGCAAGTTGGGAGTCTTGACAGAAGCCACAACTTGAAGGGGGGTGTCAACCAAGTGAAGAAATGGTGCTGCAGAGAAGTCCTGATGCTGTTAGGATTGCTACGAAGGAGAAGTTTCATTTCCAGAAACGTTTCTATTTCAGTTTCATTATGTTTAGTTGCTTGTTACAAACGCTGCCGTTTTGCTTCAGTTTGTTAGCCGTTATTAAGCACTGTTATGTTTTGTAATAGCCAATGGCTTTCTGCCAGTTGGCAAACTCTGGAATGTTTTGATTAGCAGTACACTCTGCTATATAATGGAAGCAGAGGCAACTCTCCAAGCTTGAGGGTTTGCTAATTCTCCAAACCTAGAATTGTTATGAACTCCGAAAACAGGGGGACTGCTGGGATTGGATGAAGGAGGTGATGACAAAGAAAGATGATGCCGATATTGTTGTTTGGGACGTATTATTATGGTTTCTGTGGAAAGAAAGGAATGCCCAACTATTCAATGGACATAAGCTACCTGAGGGTGAAATTGCAACTAGAGCAAACCTATTCCTGGAGGATTTTAATAGACACCAAGAGAGGGATGAAATTGAGCAGATAAATGGGGTCCGGAAGAAATGGCAGAAGCCGGCGGAGGGGTTTGTTTCGATCACGACTGATGCAGCAATTTTAGAAGGAGGGGGAGCTGGTTTGGGTGTGGTGGCTCGAGATAGCAGGGGCGACTTCATCTTGGCGGCGGTTAAGCGGGTTCGAGGTATATGGGAAGCTGAACAGGCTGAGGCTCTCACGATGGAACTAGGAATACAAACGGCGACATTGATCCAGGCTCCTCGTTTGGTAGTGGAAAGTGACTGTCAAACTCTGGTGCTAAGACTGCAGAACTCGGTGGAGGATGTTACAGAAATGGGAATCATCTGCGGTAGCATCCAACGAGGGATCAGAAACATGGGAGAAGTTCGTATGACCCACATTGGTAGAGAAGCGAATGTTGCAACACATCTTATGGCTCGAGTGAATACTAGGTGGGATGAAAGGCAGGTGTGGTTCGACATACCACCATTGATGTTATTGGATCAATTACGGTTAGACAATGTAATCGATTCGCTTAATTAATAAAAGCACACAGGTTCCCGTCAAAAAAAAAAAAAATTCCATGGCATACCGCTGAAAACCACATACAATGATGCGAGGTTTTTCCTGCAGACTCACAAACACTAGTACCGCTAGGGGTGGTAATCGGTCGGTAACCGGTTAAACCGGTTACCGTTTGATCGGGTACCGGTATACCGACCCTCCTATTGCCTGTGTCGTTTACCGCTACCGAATATACTTTGATACACCGTTCACCGATTGGGACGGTTTCGGCATTTGCACCGGTTTCCCGTTTAACCGAAAGGTGACTGGCTGCAGAAATTTTGTGCTACGGACAGAGAAACTATTGCGGCAACCGGCAAGACTGTACCCTGCTTTTCGATGGGGCACGATGGTTGCTTTCACTGACAGTGAAACAAAAGCAATTGCGCCTACTGTATTGTCTTCCTTTCGTTTCTTGTTTGGGGAATTGGGTCCAAACTTCAATGTCCAGCTGTCCCTCTCTGAGACTCTGATAAGTGATAACTGATAAGAAAATGCCAAACAAAAACACAAAGAATCATATGGTTCTGCTTCCACCTGGCTATGTATCCATCTCTAGCTCTGATAAGAAAATGCGAAAAATTGAATTATGAAAGAACGGGAATATGAAAATTGAAACGATCATGAAAGAATCAAACTCAGCTATACAAGTTAGTAAGTTACCTACCTCAAATCAAATCGACGGTGAGACACTGAGACTTAGGACGAACTGCTGAACTGGAACTGTTGTTTGCTGGGCTGTGGGGTCATGGGAATTAGCTCCGACGGGATGGCGACGGGGTTCGACGGGAACAGGGCAATGACGAAGGGCTTTACGGAAACAGAGCTTGGCAGAGAGGATGAGGCACCCTGGGTTGCTGAGTCGCGTCTCTTGGATGGAGTTTGCACGGGCAACGAGCAGACGACGAAGATACCGCCGGTTTCGGTCGTCGGAGTTTGGTTGGATGAACGGAGGAGGGATTGGCGGTGTGATTCGTCGAGCTCGTGCAGCGGGCAGGGGAGATACTTAGGTGTTGCTAGCTAGGGCGGCCCGTGGCCGAAGTTGTTGATGTTTGATGGCTTCAAGCCTTTTCCAATCGGTATCGGAATACTGGTATGCCGACGGTGTTTTACCGTACCTATCTCGGTACACCGCCATCCAAATTTCCATCTCCGAATACCGTTTGAAACGGTTAACGATTTAACCGGTAACCACGATTATCGGTACGATTATCGGTTAAACCGTTAACCAGAATACCGTTAACCACCCCTAAGTACCGCTGATAGACGGAGCGGGTGCCTTCGCGTTTAGGACAACACCCACCCCTCAATCTCAGTCATTACATCGTAACAAAACAACCAAATACAAGCTTTAATTTGCATATCGTTGAATTTCTCTGTAAATGGAACTTCCTACTGAAATCGGAAGATCTCACCTGCTTGAAATCATCCATCAAAGATCCACCTTCAAAGTTCAAACCAGAAGCTAGACTACACTGGAATACGTATACTATGAAATGAAATAATATAAACCTTCCAGAAATGTCCATTACTAACAACAAAAAATTGCAACAATCGACAATGGCAAACCAAAAGCTCAGGAGGAGCTAATTACACTTGGGATACGCCAACGCAGCTACAGACATATACCATATACATGCATCTATAACTTTTCATTTTCCAGAAGCAAAAGCTCAACTACAAAACCACAACAACAAAAGAGGCTGAACAAACGCGTGATGTATCATGAACATGATGATTCGTCCATACCATTCGACTCTCTCTGCAAAACGTCGATGTTCTCGCATGCATCATCCGGTTCACTTGCCACGCCATCTCCCATTGCGCTCTGTGACAAGGAGATGAAGCCCAGGGTGGCCATATTACTAGCGATTGCATCAATGTCCCTGGCCCCGGAGTAGAGTCCTCGGCTGCCAGCCACAAGTATTCCAGGTTTCTTGACATCATCAGCACTGGCGGTGTACAGATCAGGCAACACACTCATTAGCTGCTGATTAGTGCTGGTCGAGCCGCTAATGAGCAAGCGAAGTGTCTCCCTCGCCCCAGTTTCCAGAGCTGCCTCTGTTTCACGCGAAGTCATTCTTGGGTTCGCAAATGCTGAGATGGTGGTAGGACCAGCACTCACAAGGTAGGCCGGACCAGAGGAACAAATGTCCATGGCTGGAATGTGAACAATTGGGTCGCATATCAAAGGGGTGAAGGTAGGGATATGTTGAGAAGCAGGAATAGGAAGCCGAACAAATGGCTCAGGGAACAAGGATGGGAAATCAAGTGATGGAGCATCCGGTAAGCCAAGATGCGGGAGTGGTGATAACAAGCTGGAGGAGGCAGATAACAAGGAAGAAAGAGGTGGAATCAAAGGTGTCTGTATTGATGAGAAGGGTACTTCTCCAGACTCTGTTGAAGGGTATTGGGATCCACTTAGGGGATGCCAGCAATAGTATGGTGAGAGGGCGGGTGAGTTTAGAGAAGGTAGTGGCCGTGTTGAGCTTTGAAGTGATGCAGCAAGACTTGAAGGCCCCACAAGAGGAGTTTCAATTTCGGCGGGCGACTTGCCATTTTCAGGTTTTGAATTTGCGGAATCAATGGACGATGGCAATCGTACTACCAGATTGTCGAGTGCTGACAAGCTGCTATCTACATGGCGTCTTAGCTTCTCCCGTCTCAAAGAAGAAGACAAGCAGCTTCTGTTTGGACCATCCTTGAAGGAACCTGACCGCGGACTGAGGCTACCTTGATAATGGCTGTTGCTGGACTTTGGTGGCTGCCCACTACTAAGGTGTCTGGAACGCTGCTGGGGTTTCAATGACTGGGAACTTGTAGAAACTGAAGATGAGTCACCCATAGTGCAGGTGAACAGGGCAGCAGCCGTACATTCTTTGCTGCTATGCCCCATGAGATATGACCGAATGTGGTTTGCGAAGCAATCGAGGCGCCAGTTGCTAATTCCAGTTAATTCTGCTATGGAAGGCTTCCTCTTCAGAATATCTTTCATCTGTTAATCAGAAAAGCAAACACAAAATTTGTTGTTAGCAGCTAGCATCATAACAAAACAACAGCAGTATTTACAAGTTTACCAACAATGTTGATATATCGAGTCTGAAATCTATACTAACATCTCTTGACTAAAACTCTACAAGCTTAAGGCAAGATTGTTCATTAATAGGAGTCATTCAGCTGAGAATTGGTACATCCATCTGCATACCTTGGCAATTAATTCGACTCCCAACAGTTTTGATTTTTCAGCGCACCAATAGTGAAAATCTGTACCACCAGCAACTTTTATTTGGAAAGACCGGCCTGAACTGTCTGCTGGGATTTCTTCAACCAAGATAGCTGAAGCATGGGATTCACCACTTAGGGTAAATATTCTTTCAGTGCTACCATCATCCCCAATGAACAAGAGTCGCAAATAAGACGTTGGCAAGACTGCAAGACTCAAATTCCCTCTGGAAATGAGGGGGAAAATAGAAGAATGTATCAAACAGTGAAATTACAAGCGAAAAATAAATACAGCAAGAGTAACAGGGGCAAGGCCACTCCTAGAACACACAGAAGACAGCTGTCTTGGGCCTAAAGGACTATAAGAGAGTGGTGTGCACCATTATGGTACACCTGAAACGCCAAGATACCTTAAGAAAAGCAAATCCAGCCTTTTTCCTCTTTTACTCTCACCAAAAAAAGAACAGATGAAATAGTGAATTGCCGGTAGAAGAAAGCTTTTATGGAGAAAAAAATTCCCAAATCAGAACACTATTTTGTGGTCTAGGCTCAAATCCATGATTCACATACACGACTGTATAGAAGCCGGAGATTATGATCTCCAAGATGAAGTTTTAAAATTTCAACATCCGGCAGGAAGCACATATAGATTAATAAGCTCACCAACAATCCTGGAAGAGAGCCAAAGCCATAAAATTCCATTTTTGTTTCCGCAAAGTACTTTTGCATTATTTTGGAAAGAACGAAAAAAAGATTCCATTACGAAGAACGTAAATGTACGGATTGCACTTGAGACTATCCACTGAATTCGTGCACAGACTAAAACATGTTAATCAACAAACAGAAATTACACTAAATCAAATCACAGCAGAACAATCCAAGAAAAGAAAACAACCAACCATCAGAGACAGTTCTCTATGAAAATAATGAATTTCAAATTCACATTCAATTCACTCATATTGTTTTGTTAACAATCAGTAAGGCAGGAAAGGCCACATAATTATTTAACATAGGAGATGAAACTACCTTTACTTCCTCATTATTCAGAGATCATTAACACGCCCACTTTACCTACAAGTGAAAAGATATTTTACTTGGAAGCATGAACAATTTCACCACATATAACATTAAACAGACAGTCCTGAAATTGCTACAGTTGATATGAGTTAGAATGCATAAATTTCACACTACTTCCAACAGTAACATCAAGTTAAGGCAAACAAAAGTAAACCCTCACATCACTTCTGCAAAGCGTCTGTTAAAGAAAAAATATCGACAGATAGGATATAGGAAATAACGCAATAGCAATTCTATAGAAAAACAGCACAGTAAGGCAATGGGAGGCATGCGCTGACAGAAAATTTCAAGGCATCTTTATCAAATATCAAAACCATAAATGAAAATTCTAGATAAGCCATCAACACTTGAAATCAACATTTACAAATGAGACACAATAAGCCATGCTAGGCTATCAAGTGGCTATGGCAGTATCTCTTATCTACAAACAATAAACAACTAGAAGATGCACTGATTTATAAGAATAAAATCTAGTCATAGCAGGATCCAATCACTCCGCACATCACACAAGTAATGAACCTCATGACTGCCAAGCATCACAAACTTATGAGGTGCAAATACAAAGGCCAGGTTTCAATTAATGACCTGTATTGGAAGTTGGAACTACTAAGAAATGCAGTATGAAAAAACAAATCCCTGTTATATGTTTGTACGTCAAGAAATGCATATATACATATGAACTTATAGGTTAACTGTTAACAAAATTGATATTCTCCTTAAGACCAGAACAATAGTATACCGAATGGTCTAAATTGGGGGCCTGCAGATGAATATTGAAGGCACGTTTGATGTAAATCAATACAAGTAACGCACTTCATAATATATGATACACTAACAAACAATTCGATAGAGTAACACATCAATATAGCTCAATTAACATATAAAAAGAATCCAACGTATAGAATTAATAATCGGACGATTAACCTGATAACAGACTACAGAATCAGAGCTAATAAGGAAGCAGCGCCAAACTTGGCGTTAGACCTAAACTGCTTCATTATATAACCATAATGGCAATGGACACGGTAAGCACAACCGAAAATGAATGGAATGGATCGTCATCCCAGACAGAGGTGCCGAAAGAACAGCTTCAGCTTATAATCACAGCCTCTCTATAACCCTAAGCATCAAATAATATCCGATATGCATACACCACATCCGCATTTAGCATCACGCAAGCAAGCAGACATCCATGGGAATAAAATTACCTTGCAGCTGTAGGGTAGAATAGGTTCCCCTGCTTGTCAATCTTCCCAACCCTGATCGAAACAAGGGGTATGCAAAAGCACCTCGCAAGCATGCCGACCTCCATGGCGTCAAAGTGCTGTCACGTAGGTAAAATCAAATCGTCAATTCCCAATTCCAACACATCGAAACCGCGAAATGGCATCCTTCCGCTGTTGTCAAATTCCAATCAATACTACCTGACTCAGATGCGCCAGAAGCCTATCCTCGGCAACGCCACTCGAAGCATTTGATTTCAACAGCGGCTTCAACCTCTCATCAGCGCGACAAGCGCCCACAACCTGCATATCGAGGGCCTGTAGCCACCGCAGTACCCCATCCTCACGATCACTTCGTTGAAGCAGCAAATCCCCGTCCCCTTCGTCCACGAGAATCTCCGTCAACCGCTCCGTCAGGCCAACCTCGCTTCTCCCCTGCGAAACAGCATCAGATCCAGCTGCAGATGCCTCGACGCCGCTGGAAATGGACGAAGACGAGTTTGATGACTCGTCGAACTCGTCTCCGGCGGAAAGGTCATCATCGCATTCTCGACTCCTCGAATTAGACATCTCGTGGAGTGGATTTGTTACAATTGAACCAATCGAAGACGGAATTCGAAATCGAAACCCTAGGAATCGAACACAATTCTCGGTCCCAGGGGCTATAAACCCAAAAGAAGTAGCAGTTTCAGATGGGAAGGCGGAGGATCGATTTGACAGCGGCCGGAGAGGACGACGATGAGCGCAAATCTGCAAACGGAGGGATACGCAGATGCCTTTCAAAAAAAAAATGAAATGAAACAAGAGACGATGGGATGCGAAATCTGCTTATATAGTAGTCCTGATGGACGCGAAGGCAATTATGAATTTAAGTTTTCGTCTAAAAATGGTTTCGAGTCCGCAGGCACCAATTTGCTTGCATATTCCACGTCAACGGGGCGAGCTGGTGGTGTGGGCCCCATCACCACGTCACGGGAAGAGCCGACTTTTCCTCCGGATTGGGCCGTGGACCGAACGCCGGCCCCAGTTGGGCAGGATGGGCTAACGTACGCTGAGGAGAGCCAGGGTGCACCATGAATGGAAGTGGATAAAGAAAAGGTAGGTAAAAAGCATCCATCCATATGGAGCAATCATAGAGCGGTACCATTTCATTTCTAGGGTTCGTTACGTTTGGCAGATTTGATGAGGTCACGCATAGCATTGTTGAAATCTCCCTCTTAGATGGTCATAATCGATTCTTGTTTTTAAACATTGTTTGTAAAATCGTATTCTATCGGTAATCAAAACGAAAAAAAATCTTCAATGAATATACTGTTTTTAATAGTATTATTAATAATTGAATTAGAGTTAAGCAGCGAATCAGCGTAGAATACCCTACGACTAACTTTTTCAGTACAAATGATTGTTTTTACCACTCGAATTACCATAATTAACCGTTAGACTAGGTTTTACCATATATAGGCAACAAAGTCCTTTACGTCTCTTGATTAATCATGCCACTCCACCGGCAGGAATGAATTTCTGACCATATATAGTAAGCGAGAGCGACAGGCGCTGCAAGTGAATAGAATTATTGGTGTGAGGAGATGCTCACTCTGTGAGACGGCGACAGTGAGGGCCGGGACTGATTAACGGGACCGATAGGGACAGACGGGCCCAGCATTGGGCCCGCCAATTCAGCGACACAAATATTTTCCTTAATGTGGGCCCTTTCCACAACGACTCGATATCATGGCGCTGACTTCTTGTAGTTGGATTACACCTGTCATCACTCATGAGTCCTGAGTCATGACACAGTACTGAGAAGTTGGGCTAGCTCATAATATAAAAACATAAAAGATCCACATCACTTACATAAGTTGAAGGCCCAAGCCCAACACAAAAGAACTCCGACAATTGAGCTCAAATGTTAGGAGCAGAGTTTTCACCTACAAGGCTGCAACTGCAAGCAACCAAAACGACTACCAATTTGGATCATGTAGCACTAAAGAGGGCATTCATTCGAGATGGCAGAAAACGATTCTCAAGACAGAACTGCTTCAGCTGAGAGTAACAATGGATGGTCCAAACAGATAATTCAAAGTCTATTTCCTCCTCTAGGCTGGAAAGTTGTAGTTCTAAAGCAGAGCATGATACCACTGGAGCTAATGTATGCTTTTTCACCTAGGTCATCAAAGTAATCGGATTTTAAATAGATCACTTGCTCTTCTTTGCTTCCCCCGAGTACTGGTCTAATAGGGAGTTAACATCCTTCCAGAATAGGCCTTCCACCAGAACTCCATCCTTTGTGAACCTGCAAAATGAGGGTCAGATACTACATTATGATTGTGCACTGTGCTTCCCGAAGATCCAAAGCTATGGCCTATGAGGCAGAGTACATAGGTGCAAAGGTTAGAGAGAGAGAGAGAGAGAGCAGAGACGTGCCATTTTGTAACACTTTTAGTCAGGTCCACTGTCTTCCCAGCAGAAATCGACTTTGGATCAGCACTTGCTATAGTAAGTGTGTAGTCGTCAGCGAATCTTGGTAATTTGGAAGTGATCATCAAACCAGTACTTGTGTAAGATCCCTACACAAAGAGAAGTAGCATCAGCTTCCATCTAAGTTCAATTTCGTATCATATAGTGTCTAAGATTACTACACTTTCGGGTTGCATTCCAAACATTCAAATCAGCAACCTAATATACATTGTCAGTCCAATGTGCATGTTTCTTTCCACAACAACAATGTTTAAGCGATCTTGTCTAGCCAACCTACGACTGCAGTTTTCTATAACAACGCAGTTTGAAGTTAATTGTCTGAAAGATAAACACACTAAAATTAAGTTTAATTCAAGTTACTGCTTCAAAGGACTCACTTTACCTAGTAAAGTGCAGAACGAAAGCAAAACTATTGGTTAAAGGATGTATAGCTAAACCCAAGAAAGATGTCCACATCGGGCGTAATTTTCACAAAGAATCATATATCTAATCCAACACTGTATTGATCCATAAGAACTTTGGCAAACAGCAAGACGCAGAATCCTACCACAGGGAAATCAATCACCAGCCTCGACCAACTGCCAATAACAAAAGTACAACAAAAGGGCACAAGATACCAAACTACCTATAGAATCCTAAGTAACACAAGACAATTAAGCAATGAGAAACTAGGTTGACTACGTACTTCAAGGAGTACAAAAAGAAGAGCTAAAAACACAATAACCGTTCACAGAAACGCAGCAGATGGGGAAAGAGCTAAAGGATAGCTCCACAGAGAGGTAAAGCTAGATGTAGAATTGTAAAAGTGTTGTGTGCATCTACTAATACATGGAAGACAACAAAATACAGAAGCATAAAGGCCAGCTAAACATTTCAAAGCCATCTAATGCAATCAACCAAACCATACTTCGGAACATAAGCTCTGATTGCAAACAATTCAACACGAGTACCAATCTCTAGTACCAGAAAGAAGAAAGATTTACCTGAGGAGGGTAAGTGAACAAGATGGCGTTCTTTTCCTTCACGAATATGATCAGCTGCAACACCACGTTGAGGACTACATACTTGCCCTAGTCAAGGATCCAACAACTTAGCCATCCAAAACAAACCCGGAATTCAATTCCCAAGACTCAAGAGAGTTGGAACATATAGACAGGAATGACACATGAAGTACAATTCTAGGATTAGAATCAGACGAAACAAAATTTTGAGGCGAAATCAGCTACTGAATCTTTAGATCAAACGAAGAAAGGATATAATACGATGCAACCGATCAAAAAGTCTCTGTTCTCGGGGAACTTCTTCTTGTAAAACTGAGCCACGAGAGCGACGGCAATAATGACAGTCCCCAGCAACAACCTGACATTGCTCATCCTGACATCTTCAGCGTATCCACGACTCGCAACGATCTACAGAATTCACCCCCAACGGGGACGAGAACGGAAGAATAACATCGGGTCAGGAATTCAGGAGCAATGGAAATCCAACTGAGCGGATTGTTAGGGTTTTGTTTCTCACCTCGGAGACGGATTCGTCGAGAATATGCTTGATCGAGTGGTGATCTAGAAGATTGGCCTTCTTCTGGTTCTTGTTCGCCGTCGGCTCTGAATTCTTCTCCATGATCGCCGCCGGTTGTTCTAAGTTCTAACTGAGGGTTTTTCGTTTGGAGGATTTGGGAGCAGCCTTCTCACCGCTGTTGTTTTGTTACTCTTAGTCGAATGGTAAAATGGTGGTCAATGATCCGGCATCCGGAATCCGCTGTTGTTGTCCGGTGTTCTAACGGAAGCGACGTCGTTTGCCGCGAGCAAAACTTTTTTCTCTTATATCCGGCTATTGTATTGGCAATACTCGTCACTGAAAAAAATTAAACGGTAAAAAACAACAAGCTAAATGCAATTGATAGCTCAGTGTTTTTTTAAATATAATTTAATATCCAAACCTTCTATTTTTTACAATATAATAGCCAAATCTTTTCGAAAACAATCTAATATCCAAATCGTCAACTTTCTGTCTGTTTGACTGTTAGTTGACACTTCAAAAAAGTTCGAAGTACGACACTTCATCAATATCCATTGATATCTTCTCTGAAAAACCACCAACATATCGTAGTTCCAAACCCGAGAAGTCCATGACTCCACCATGATGGTATAGAATATCTAAATATTCAGTCATCTGAAATGCCAAAACAAGAAACAAAGTTGTATTGTGACAATTTCCCCTAAACAAAGCTTTTTTGAAGTGTCAACTAACGGTCAAACGAACGGAAAGTTGACGATTTGGATATTAGATTGTTTTCGAAAAAGTTTGGCCATTATATTGTTTAAAATGAAAGATTTGGATATTAAATTGTATTTATTTTTTTATCCTAAGTTCTAACTGAATCATATAAAAGTAAGCATCTCGACTATCAAGGAATGATGATCCTTGTCAACTTGAAAATCAGTTACCAAATTGTTCAGCGTGATAAATATATGTCAAAAAGAGCATCAAGTAGCACATCGGCAACTCATTGGACCTGCCATGTAATGAATCAACGTTTGATCTCAAACATGTAAACAGTAAACAAGAATGAAGATTTTGTGTTTTTTAGAAAACTCAATTATTGTTTTGATTTACAAAATGGATTGGACATGGAATAAAATAAAAGTTAATAATTTATGGTTCAATGTTTAACAACTAATAGAATCGCTCATGTGTCATCTCATAAAATGATTCAACCTATTTCATTAAAAAAATCATAAAAGGTTATTAAATTCAAGTTAGTATTGAATGACGATCGAGAGTAGACAACGTAAAGAAGAGGAAGAATAACAAGTTTTTTGTGTGGTTAAAATAGTGACCAGTCAATAAGAATTCATTGCAAATGAACATAATAACTACTGTAACTGATTTGCCTGTTTTACTAGCCAACCGCTAGTTCAGTTCAATTGGGATTATTAAAGATACACAAGTTATAATTAATACCAAACCGCTTGCAGATTACAGCACTTTTAAACCATGGCAGCCAAGCTGTCTGAGCGTCAACAGTAATGACAAATAAAACAATCGTAAGGTAAATCTTTATTATCAAATTTCGAAAGCCTAACAATTGGCTGTATGGATTTTGATTCAGGAAAACCATAACATGAAGAGATTGCAGGAGGGAATGTAACAAACTGGAGCTGTTAAGGATGCTTTGATTTCAGTGCTTTACTTGCAGCACCTCCGGTGAGTACGAAACGGGCCCCCTTGACGAGTTCTTCCTTCACCATGAACAACACAGCAGCCGCTAACACGCTCTGACAGATCTTCGTGCTCATACCTTTGTAAAAACCATGGAAACCTTCATAGCGGATCATCTTCAGGATAGCATCTACCGTACCTGAATTCGAGAGTAGGGCAGAACAAAGATTCAATCAAGTTAGAACGTTCTTTGCTTGCAGAGGGTTTCAACTGCTAAAACAATATGACTCATGCAAACTTCAGAAAATAACTCAAGCAATGCAGAATCCTTCAAACCTTTATAGTGATGCTTTTTATCTCCGGTGGTAACTTGTTTAGCTTGAAGACGTGACTGCAAAAAACAATCAATTCCCAACTTAGAAGAGGTCCGAAGATGAAAATAAATTAAACATATATATTTCTCGATACAACAATGGATTATGCCGTTGCAACATATTACGAGGGTTGATCTTCGCTGCCTAATACTCCAGTAAATAGTTCTTTCCTGACTTCTTAATATTTCGAACCATGGATCTTGTCCAAAAAGAATATATTCAAACACAGAAACACTGGTGTCAGATGAAATGTGCATACACGGAGTTAGCTCATTTCATTTTTACCTTAACAACAAGAAGAGGATAGGTTACGACAGTAGCTCCCAGTTTAGCCAATGCTCCGAAAAGAAATGTCTATGAAAATCAGACAGAAGCAGAGGTACTGTTACTATGCTGTCCATGCAATCAATACAAAGCAGGTGAGGGGAAAAGCAACCCGAGAAAGACATCAAAGCCTCAAGCTATATATGCAATGCAAACCTCCGCAGCAGTTACTCCATTTCCACCCTTGTTAAGCAACACACGTCGTTGTTTCAACTTCTTTAGCAGGGTTTCATATATCATGAATTGTATTGCAGGATTGCTCACCTGATAAACAAGACATAGGATAATCATTGATAATCCATCCCGATCAGATTCAAGAGTGTACAGTAACGTACCATGATTAGTGTTGGTAATACACCTTTCCAGAAACCTGGAATACCAGCTTCATCAATGATTTCTTGAATCTGCAGGAATGAGAAAAACTACTAAAGGCCACAAAGAACACAAGAACCACAGCACGTACAAACTTTTCTTTTATTCAAATAGCAACAAGGCTGATGATGAGCAAAATAAATGTACAAACCGCATTAAAAGTTCCAAATGGAGGAGGATCAGTTGGAACTATAAGCTTAGCTGAAGCATCTGATGAGCTACTAGGTTCTGATTTCTTTGCAGCCTTTCTGTGAGTCTGTAGAACAGAAGTGATTCAGACTATAGAAGTAACAAGAGTAACAAAGTATAATCACTAGGCGGGCGACAATTCAATATAGGGCAAAATAAACAAGCATTCATGGATCTGGGTGTAACAGGATGGCTTCTCGGTACACGTAAGATAAGAATGCAAGTCAAGTAAGAATTCGAGAAGTTGAATGAAACATTGCAACATTTCATAAAAGATAAATAAAGCTAAGATGTAAGACTAGAGAGTTTATTAGATTTCATAGATAAACTAGAAACTCTTGTGTAGTTGTGTTTACCTGCATTCGTGTAACAACCACCCAGATAGGGTTGGTCATCAACACATTAACGGACCTGCACATAATGATCAAACCCAAAGGATTAAATTGCATATAACAGTGAGAAAATAAAACTCAACAAGAATATTGTTTTTAAGGTATAAAAGCTGAAATGTCCATAAAAACATTACAATGACTTGAAGCCAGTTGAACCGACAAACAAAAGCAAATTACCCAGCTAATGCAGCCACCACAAGTGATGAAAACATCCCAATGGATCCATCACCAAAACCTTTCCTCTGACGTTTAAGTGCCTTAGCTTGAGCTCTGTCCCTAAATATTTGATAGAAATAATAATATACACCCTGTAGCATGAAACACACGCATATAAGCAATCCCAACTGAAGAAGCAACAGCAAGTTAATGGATTAAATAACAAGTTATATTGAAACAAAAATTATCCAATATTCAAACCACTAACTAAGCAAGAATCAGAAAAGATAATTTTAGTTTTGGGAACCACTGAGCAAAATGCACCAGGACAGTCTATATTAAGATTTTTACAATGAATATAAGACATCATGGGCATGCTACCGTCTGCAATAATAGACGACAGTGAACACCAAGTGCCATTGGAAACAATATTAACGGCAAATATGAAACGGGATCAGCATCAGCCACTCCAAACACAGTCAATTGCACTGTTGACAGCACCAGCATAAAATTTGAGGTAGAAAGCGAGACATCAGTTCACACTTATCAACTACTTGTACGACAACAACTCATGCATCATGAAACATAATCAGCATCAGCCACTCCAAACACTGTCAATTGTACTGTTGACAGCACCAGCATAAAATTCGATGCAGAAAGCACGGCATCAGTTCACACTTATCAACTGCTTGTACCACAACAACTCATGCATCATGAAACGTAATCAGCATCGGCCAATCCAAACACATTCAATTGCACTATTGACAGCACCCGCATAAATTCGATGTAGAAAGCACGACATCAGTTCACACTTATCAACTATTTGTACCACAACAACTCATGCATCATTTTCACTGGAACTTTCAAGCTCCTTATCAACGACTCATCTGCATAACTAAACAATACAATGGCGTAAAACAGAACAACTAATGAATTGCTTCCCTATCACTAGTAAGCTGGAAAGCAGAATTCTCACCTGGGATGCAGCAGTTCCTACAATTGATGGAGTTAATCCTCCGTACAGTCGCCCCCATCCTTCATGCCTCACAACCTACATAATCCTCCAAACAGACCAAAATAAGACTAAAGAGACTAATACATGGCCACTTTATCTTCCTATTCCAGTCAACGCCGGATCCAAATTCACAACACGAAAACAGAAACCACGAACGAGTCCAAACCCTAAAATTCTCCGGAAATCAGAAGGAAAGGAATTGAATTAACAAAAATGACTTAGAATTGAGAAGGAATTCCAACCTGGCACATTTGCTGTATGGTGCCGACAGTCTTCTTCTGTTGTTCCTTCTGCACGCCCCGCTCCGTTTGCTGCCGAGTATTTACCTGGAGAAGAGACATTTTACCATTAACCGATTAAACTGGCAATTCCGGCCGAACAGGGATGGATGGCGGAGGAGGAAAAGGAGTAATCAGGATGGCGTACGGTTTGAAGAGGATAAGTGATGAGCTGAGCGATGATTCCACCGCCGGCCCCGGCGAGGCCATTGATCAGAGCGTCAGACATGGCCGGAATATCGCTGAACCCAACTCTTTCGATTTTGTAACCGAAACCTTTGTATAATTGATGTTTGCCCGTTTGGGGACCTTCTTCCCGGGAAAGCGGAAGAATGACAGAGATGCAGGAGCAAGGAAGGAAGGAAGAAGGAGAGAAGAGGGATGGAGTCCTGGATAGAAGTGAGACTAATCTCTGACTTTACCTACATCACACATGCCGAAGTGATCGGAAGGGAAGGGGGGCGCATTCTTTGTACCGCTAGCCAGATTCGCCATTTTCTCAATCTGATATTTTTGTTTTCCATTCGGAAAATTTTCTTCCTCTATCTGTGTTGGCCGTTGAGAAAGTCCAATTAGCATTTCTAAAAAATCTCACATATGAAGAATACAAGCCTACGTAGATAAACTCAGGGGCCGCAGCCCATTAAAAAGGAGACTATTGTATGAGCCCAGCCCAAAAGAGAATGGAAACCAGAAGGCAACTTTCCTTCATCACAAACAATTCAAGGAGGATTAGGTTTTGTATCATGCCCAAAGAAACATGTAACTTTTAACAGAAGCATGGTTGGTGCCTCATTGTTTAATTACGAAATCAGGATTCACTCCATTCATGTTTATGGAAATAGAGTATATTATGCTGCTAGACATTTACTATGTTGCTCTACTATTTGTTGCAAGAAATTGATCACTTTTATAGGAGATAGTATGATACATCGATAATATTAATGTTAAAGAAGGCGCAGTGACAAATCGTCTCACCTAGATCTTAGACAGACAATTAGTCATTTGTAATGCCTATACAACTACTATACGAAGTTAGGCACGATTAATTGGCAGGTAGGAGTGGCGGTTCGGTTATAACTGGTAACTGATCAGCTGGTTATCGGTTAACCAAAATAACCACCCCTCCTACCGAAAACTCATCGAAATAGGTTTCGGTTTCTCCGTTATCTCGGTTATCGGTTAATCGAACCACTATTAAGTCCACAAACCATTTCGTCCAGCCTCTGATAACCAGCCGAAGTTCGGTTACTTCAGTTACCGGTTAGTGAATAATCGATTGGTTATCGGTTTAACCGTCCGGTTAACCAGTAACCGATAACCAAACTGCCACCCCTATTGGCAGGAGTTGTGGTTAATCGAAGTGAGATACTCTAAAACATGCTGACAGGCCAATGATTAAGAAAATTTGTATTTAATTTTCTGAAATGACTTCTTCGGTTATTCTCGAGCTCCGTCGACCCCATCCTCTACGCTACTCTTCACCATCGTAAATATAGGAAATCATAACATATTTTGCTTGTTGGTGAGTGTTAGCTAAGTTACTTATCATTTTACATTTAACTAAATTAAAAAATCTTACAAAGTTGATATTTCAACTAAAATCGATATTTTTACTTAAAACGCCTAGGGGCCTTATAGGCAGAGTCCCAACACCTGCCTAGCGCCTTCTTAAATCTCGAATAATATGCAAAATCATGATAACGAAAATAATCATGAAATTGAAAATATATTACTACACAAGATACAAAGTTTGCAACAAAAAAAAAACATGCACAATTACTAGATGCAAGGTTCCTTATATAAGATATTTTACCACTTCCTTATTGATTGAATCTGGATTATTTCCCTAAATACAGTAAAAATTAAAAGTAATTCCCATAATACATCACTTTTATAAATATTTCCCAAACTACCAAAGTTTGAATCGGTTCGAGTTTAACAAACTCAAACTAGGATCAGATCGATTGCCAAGGGATCAATCCACGTGCATCGAGCGAAACAGCCACGATTGGCAGGAATGGGACGACGCGGATCGAGTGTGTTAAACTCGATTTATGTGGATCGAGTACAAAACACTCAAACAAGGTGACATGGATCGCTGATATATGCAGCGCTCCACCCTAGATTGAGGTAAAGGGGATCGATCTACACCGTTCGATGGCCACATCCGCGATGAAGTGGTGACGCGGATCGAGCGGGGATAACTCGATGCAGGTGGATCAAGCGCTTGGAAATCGATTTGCTTGACGCGGATCGATGACGTCAGACCTGCTCCGCCATAGATCGAGTTTGCATAACTCGATCTGGTCGTTCGATTTGCCTACACTCGAACTCCTTTTGACGCGGATCGAAGGCGGAAAAATCGATGTTGTGGTTCGAGTCCCCTAAACTCGATCCACCTCCTCCCACTGCACCTATAAATTCCCTCTTCCATTCCACCAAATCCCACACCACTCCATTCTTCTTCCTCTATTACTCTCACCACTCTTGAAGAAAAAAATATGCTATGTGGTTGCGGCTAAGCCCGATCTTCCGCATCATATTTTTTTCTTTAGTTTGGTACTTCTATCACTCAAAATTGTCCAGATGGATCCGAGTATTTACGATCTAGATTATACATTCAAGGCGGACCGCGAGAAACCGATTTGTTGGATGAGCAACCTTACCATCGGTCTGAAAGTGTTTGGGCGGCAGATCCGGTAAGCACTTCCTCGTGTACTTTTCTTTTTTTAAATTCGACCATTCCACCCAATCTTTAAGTCGAATTTTCGAAATTTTCTACCCATGTCTGCAGTTTATAGAAGCAGCTCATTACTTACTGTACAAACAATACTAAATTAATCCAAAATTCTAATATGCTCATTCAAACAACGTAAGCAGAACTTACCTCCAAAATTTTTCTTCTTTGCTCAGCTATGGTGCTCCAGCAGCTGCAGTTTGTGTTTGGAAGAAAGAAGATAGAAAGGAAGAGAGCTGCCAGAATGTGCTAAGTGATGGCTTTTTATCCTCGTAAACTGATGGAGTGGTTTGAGTCCAAAAAACTCGAACTACATTAGTTCGAGTCCATTAAACTCGATCTAGGGCAACCAATAATTTTACCCCTGCACCCTATTCCGGAGCATGTCGGACCGAAAGCGACTAGACAGAATGATTGAGTAGTAGTTCGAGTTCAGTGTAATCGAACTACACTAGTTCGAGTCCCTAAAACTCGATCTATGACAACAAAGAATCTTATCCCTGCAACCCTATCCTGAAGCATGTCGCTGGACCAGTGGTTCGAGCCCATTGGAAATCGATTTAGGTTGTTCGAGTCTTAAGGCATCGATCTTGTGCAGATATGGATCGAGTGCTTTAAAGTCGTTGTACTACAACGAGGTTTTTGGCATCGATCTAACTAGATCGAGTTGTCCATACTCGATCTACTATGATCGAGTCTTTTGTCATCGTTCTACTTTGATAGATTTCTCCAAAATCGAACTAATGTTGATCGAGTTTTAGGAACTCGATTTAATTTCAGTTCGAGTTCTTCATCGTCGAACTGGAGTGTAGTTCGAGTTTATGGGACTCGAACCCTCTGAAACTTAGGTAATTTGGGAAAATTTTATAAAACTTATGTATTCCGGGAATTATGTTTAATTTTTACTGTTTGGGAATTCAATCTCAACTCATCAACAAATATTGACCCAAGAGGCCTCCTCTCCACCACGCGCGCTTCCACGATCTCAACATTTTCAATCTTTTATAAGCTTGGTCTCCTGGTCTTTTCGAATTGTGGGGTAGTCGCTCTCGCTCTTGTGGGGGCACCGGCGGCCCGCCATTGGCAACCGGAAATAGAAGAAGCTCCGTCCGTCTTTTCAACTCCGACAGGGTGGAGACTGGAGAGATTCCCCTCACCCGCTGGCGTGGACGGCAGTCAACTGCGGAGGACCCTTGGTCATGGGTTGATTCTTCTTTCTTTCCCATGACGGGGAACAGAACGGATAATAAATAAATAAATAAATAAGTCAATTGTCCACAAAAGCGGCGGGTTGTGGTTACTGATTAGTTTCGCTGTATAGCCGTCCCTCCATTAATTAATTGGGGTTAGTGATATTTAATTAGTAATTACAGTTGCAACTTACTCTGCCAAACAGAGCCCTCAAGTTGTGTGCTTACGTGAGGCCAATTCTTCCCAAATTCAACATGAGCAAAACGAACGTCTGTCTTGGTAACGAGAAACCAAAATTCACCATTTAGAATTCTGAAATCATCAGTAACAAAAGAACAAAACTGTATATCACATAGAAGGTTACAAAAGTAAAAATATCATATTAGATAAAACACCCCCGCCCGGACCAGTTTTCCCAGCCCAAGCCCACTGAACTCAGTCTCCTCTCTTTCTAAAAACTAATCAGCTCGAAACATATTGCATGAACTCGCGGTCCGCTTCAATCGCGGCCATCGTCTCCGGCGCCAAAACAATCTCCAGATCGACGGTCCCGCCGCCTTCCCTCCCAGGAAAAGCCGACATCTTCCCGTCGAACTTGTTCGCCCTCCCGCTCCTCACCGCCAGCGGCCGGCCCCACCCGAAATCATTATCGTACATCGGGAACCGCGGCGAGCTCCCCATCGTCATCGACGCCCCGTCCAGATTCCCCAGCGGGAAGCACCTTGGGCTCGCCTCCCAATCCTTCACCACGCTCCTCACCTTCGCGTCGTCGTACGCGCTCACGCTCTCGTTCAGCCTCTCCGCCAGCCACCGCATCCCCCGCGACGCTACTTTCCCCGCCGTCGCGTGGCAAGGGATGCTCTGGATCGCGTTCCTGAAGTACAAGGGGTCCATCTTGGGCTCCACCCTGTGACGGCAGTTCACCGCCATCCGAAACGTCGTCGTTTTGGTCAGACTCAAATTCCTCGCACGTGCCACCGCGCGCCACACCAGCGCGCACAAAGACTGAAACGACGAGATCTCCATCTCCTTTTCCTCCAATACGACGCCGTTCGACAGCAGCTTATTCTGCTGGTTTGAATTTTTTGAATAATAAAACGGGTCGTTCCTCTGCTTCCCCATCATCTCCACCGGGTCGAACTCGTACCCGACCCCAACCCCGATCCACCCGGCGCTGTCCTTCTTCTCGTTGACAACCGCTTTCAGCTTCAGAACGGCTTCACGACTGAATCTAAAAATCCGCTCGCTAAAAGGCGCCGTTTTGTCAAAGGTGACACATGGCCAGCCGCGAGGGAGTCGGAGGACGGCGGAGGACATGAGAGGATTGTCGCCGTAGCGGGTGAAGTCGGGTAAGCAGGGGATCCGCTTCACCCCGCGTGCGACCCGGGCGAATGCGTTGTAGAAATTCCAGAAGGAAGTGCCGTCGCAGACGGCGTGATTGACGGAGCAGCCGATGAAGACGGCGCCGTCGGTGAGCTCGGTGACCTGTACGGCGAGGAGGGGGAGGTTGTGGCCGTGGTAGCTGACGGTGCGGTCGTGGGAGAAGAACCCGTTGACGAAATCGGGCGCCCGACCCGACCCGAGGATGTGGGCGGCGGAAAGTCCGGGGGCAGAGGCGTGGATGAAATCGGTGCCGGCGTCGTTAGAGGTGATGTAGACGTGGCCGGTGGCGGGGTCGGTGGAGAGGCGGCCGGCGAGGGGAGGGAAGAGGGAGAGGGTATGGGCGAGGGAGGATTGGAGGAGGAGGAGGGAGGCGGAGGAAGGGGAGGAGGCGGGGCGGGAGAAGAGGGCGCCCTTTTGGATGTAGTGGCAGGAGAGCATGGGGAGGTCGGAGGCGGAGAGCTTGAGGTCGGCCATGGTGGAGGGCTGGTCGGGGACGACGTTGCGTTTGGAGAGGAGAGTGACGGGTGGGGTTGATGATGAATTGAGTGGAGCGGCAGGCATTTTTGGATAATGGTGGAATGAATTGGATTGTTTTTGTTTTGGGGTTTGTTTCTCTCTCTCGGTGTGGAATTTTGGGACAGAGTAGAGAGAGAGAAGTGAGGATGATGATGAGAGAGCTGAGGAAATTGGGACAAGTGGAGAGGGGTATTTTTATAGGGTGGGGAAATTGGGATTCATGAACCCTTGCTGAGGTGGCAATTTATTGTTTTCTTTCTGTTCTTTCTTTAATGAGATGATGAAGTCGTGTGAGGGTTTTTATTTATTTATTTTGTCAATTATTATTATTACTTGTTATTTCCAATAATTGGGGTTTTCTTTTTTGTATATTATGTGGATATTATTTATAAAAAAACTCCAACTGTTATAATGGTTCTCTTTTGGCGACTTGGGTAAAAGAAACCGGTGATTGTCCTTCTTGGAATGATCGATGAAATCGTATTGGAGACCATATTGAAAAAGTCAGCAATAAGGTATTAATTCATGATTTAATCATAATTTAATTGTTATTATCATTAAATATCGCTTATCGATTTAGGCTCCGATATTATTATATTGTGGTTGAGTCGTCGATACGATACGATTTCAAGGATCATGCTTCTAGGCTCTAGGGGATTTGTGGTAACTCGCACACACATTCAAACCACGCTCCCGGGCAAATGAGTCTATTGCTGCAAAGTTCGGGTCAAAATGTTAATTTCTCAAACCACGGGCCAAAGTTGATTATATGATCATAGTTGGGGCCAGAAT
This sequence comes from Linum trigynum, assembly GCA_964030455.1. Classification (NCBI taxonomy): domain Eukaryota; kingdom Viridiplantae; phylum Streptophyta; class Magnoliopsida; order Malpighiales; family Linaceae; genus Linum; species Linum trigynum. Next base: position 8,235,271 of record OZ034818.1, read on the forward strand.
AAGGTATTAACCCTAACAAATAAGTGATGTTCTTCTTTCCAAGCCGAAGTGTTATAAGTGCCGACGAACTGAATTTGCACACCTGTACATTGATTTCACATTTATTGTTCTATATAGCTGTATTTTCCGGGTAACTCATCATATGGTGATGTTTGTAAACAGAGCTCAAAGTTTGATATAAGTGTTTGGGATATACAAATGTAATATGAAATTTATTCACATATTACCGAATACTGAGTTATTTTGTAGAGTTGAGATTGGTATTATATCAAAATATCAAGAAATATTTAAATTTACAACTAATAAATATATGCAACAACCTTTAGTATGTCCTCACTCTTTGACAACTCGCAAATCCCCCATCAAACCCGAGTTTGCCTTTCCCCTTTTCCTTTTCCTAGCTAGCTCATTCTCGTATCTCACTCGACTTACTATTTTCAGGACACAAAAAACTCGCACTCTCATTAGTTGTCTCTCAACATTCAATTCATCAAATAAAAAATGATTAGTGATAAAATATAGAAATATCACCATCTCCTCCCTTCTTACATATGCCTTCACTCGCCTCTAGGCGAACTCAATATCATTTGCCTAGTTTTTTAGCCCAGAGAAGAACTTGTAATGAATCCAATCGATAAAGACTTGACCAAATCCATTCAAAAAGGGGGACTTTGTTTAGTTTTTATTATACTTTTCTCACCTCAATTTCTAATCGCCAAAATTCTCAATCATAAAATTAACCTACAAGCCTGCAACAAATAATAATCGTCGATATTATGAGTGTTCTAACCATTTTTTATTTATATGCTCAATTATCAGTTGCAAAAGTAAATATTTGATATTCGAGAATATCAATTCCATGCCAAAATTATACTTTGAAGTTGGGAGACCAAACTTATTATCGGAATTGGTATGTTTTTCATCGGAATATGTTAGCCTCGTGTTCGAACTTGGAATTTCTCTCTAGAAAATTTCCACCATGCCATCCCAAATATATTAGGCAGCCATGGTGGTTATTAAATAAAATCAGATGCAGCCTATAAAGCGAGAAACCCAAAATATATACTGGTCCATAGCTTATGATATGCATTATTATTAATTGACTAGGCTTTAAGCAAACAGATCTTATTCAATCTGATTGCCATATCTGAGTTAATCCTGAAATCTTATTACCATATCTTACCTTCGTATCTCTGGAAAATCAAATCAAACTTGGTCGTGGGTGATCTACTATAATCCACCTTGAACTATTACAGAATGCCCTAATACGCGAGATTTGCATCCCCCTCCAAATTTTGGTAACCACCAGATTTTGTGTCGACACAATCCCCATGGACTTTATAACGAACAACTATAACTAATAACTCATAGCTACCTTCAAGTCATACAATGATCCGGAGTAGTAAAATGTGTACTAAATCATATATCGTTATCCGTCGAAGTTGATCAAACTAAACTTTTAGGAAGGGCGCTCATACCATGTAACTACAACAATATGTTTTTTTGTTAGTTGTTCTAGCGTATGAATCAGAGCTATCTCGAGGGAGGAGTAATCCCAAAACACAAATTGCCCTCTCCTTCAATTGAACTCGATCTCTTGTTATTTGGACTCCATTTGTGCCCCTCCACTGCTCGAACATATGCATTTCCGACTAACCATCAATATGATCTGGTTTCGATCTACCATGGCCTGCCCCGGTATCGTTACCATAATATTGATGTAGGCAACAATTAATAAGCTAATATCTTATAGGGTCTCACACATTATCTACAGTCAATTCCTCGCAGTTAATAAATAAACTCAAAATGTTGAGAAACAATTATAGTAAAATTAATAATGCATCATCATCTTCATGCATCAATCACGAATTCCTTAAACATGCATTTAGATGTGTACATAAGTGAGATTCTACAAGATTCCATGCATGTCTAATACAATAATAATAACCTTCTGTTTGTTGGCTGTCATTCTTGCCGATCCCCAACAAAGGTCGGCGGTTCCCAAGAATCTTACAAGCGTACTTAAACCCCAGTGTTTAATTTTAGCTAGCTAATACTGAACTGTCTTCCCCCCTTACAAAAAAAAAAAAAAAACCATTGATTAATTACGGCTACTTGCTCGCTAATTATTAACATGCTCTTCTGTCTCAGATTTATGGGGGGAAAGGTCGGTTATCCTTACAAACCGCCATTTCTGATTTGTCGGCGCCTGGAAAACAATATTAAATTCCCTAATGGCCAAGAGGATCCCTCGATCTCTACTCTATTTTAGGGGTGGGCAACGGGAAACGGGTATTTGGGTATACCCGTACCCGTCCCGTTTTTTAAGGGTTACGGGTACCCATATTACCCGTAATATTTTAAACGGATGGGACTTGGGATTGTACAGTCCTAATATGGGTAGCCGCGGGTTACCCGCGAATACCCGTTTGGGTAATATGGGTACCCGTTGTACCCATTCAAATTACAAAAACATATAATTCAGCCCAGCGCCCAGGCCCAACCCAATTCAAAATCCATTAAAATTACAAAATCCATTTAATTCAGCCCGTGAGAGTTGAGACGCTGACGCACCCCTAGGCCCTAGAAGACGCGAGACACGCGACGGCAGGCGGCAACTTCTCTGGAATTTGGAAAGGTCTGTCTCTGTCTTGTGTCTTTAGGTTGTAGGAATTGGTGTAAGTTGCTACTTGTGCAGCCATTTTGTGTTTTGAAATGAATGCTTTGGATGTAATTGACTAATTGTCTTTAGGTAAAATGTCATTTAAACTTTGGGTATTTATGTAATACGCCCCTGGGGGTGTATGTTTATCAAAGTAACGCAGTATACGACTCAATCGAAGAATCGATTGAGCTCGAATCAAGAACGAAGCGCTCTTAATACGAACTTGGGATAAAACGGAACCAAAAGGACAAATCCACACCTGGGGATAGCTCGATTGGTATAAAAGGGTAGTTGCTCGACCACGATTGAAGTGACTATTCAATCGATACACAAGCTCAGCAAGTTTGGAATCCACCAAACCCAAAACAAGTCGCAACTTGCACAAACCAAACGGTTTCTTTTCTATTCAACAAAGTCTGCCTTTTACAACGAAATAGAACGGTATTTAAAGGCAAATAAAACCTAATACAAACCTAGATTAACAAGGAAACAAATAAGGTAAAAGTCTACTCTAAAAAGGTTACGAAATTCGGGTTTAAACTCCTTTTCTTCAAGCGCAAGTAAGCTGCCAGCAAACAGTCAAAAGGCAGCTTTCGTACTAACTTCGCGCCTTTCGTTCGAGGCCTTCCCGAACTCCAATCTTTCATCCGATTCCTTCCCTTGGTAGATAAACATGCCTAGTTTCATGTTGTGGAAGCCTTTGGACTTGAATCAGCTCCATGCTCCTTGAACTGAGCTCCAAAGTAGGCTTCACAAAACAGTTTCCAGACTTAACCATTTTCTGGCAGTTTTCCAGTTTTGAGGTAGCAACTTTGAGGACTTGGAAAACAACCTTAATGACATCTTCTGGATCCATAAAGCATACCATTGGAAAGATGGTAACTTTATCTGCAACACAAACCCTTAAAATTGAATTTCCACCAAGCCAATTGAGAGAACTATGCCTCCAAAGTATGTACCCTGAACACGGATTTTGACTTAGCCAAATTCTGCCTTTCTTCTTCCCAACTTTGATAGCTTCTTTGTCAAGTAATTTTGATGTGAATGATGGGCAATTTGGGATCATATCAGGCCCTCCCTCTTGAAAAAGTGTTGCCCTCAACACTTTAGCCTTTCGTTGCTCAAACTGTTCACAGAATTGATCCCAAATTGGATCAAAAGAAGCCTGGTCCAACACAATTTTCTGTAGAATTTTAACACCATCAATGGCAGCTTCAATCCGTTCCAGCAGGTTTGGAACTTGAAACGAGGTTAAGCACACTTCTTGACATTGATTAGAACCTGTATCAATGACCAATTTCACTGAAAATCGATCGTCGAAATTCCCAGGTCGTCGGATGTCACTTTCATACATGTTCTTGCTCGAAGGAATTGGGGGTTTTATATGGAGGCATCCCCAATCCAATTCACCTTCTCCAAGCTCTTCGCAAGGCTTCCAATTGAAGCTTGGATTATCTCTCCAGCTTCGACTAATCACCAGCGCCTGTAAATCGTCGATTTTGAAGTTCCCGCCTTTGCCGAGTTTCAAATGCCCAGGACTCCGAAAGTGCAATCTCGATTTGGGGCTTTTTGATTCCGTCATCTCCGAATCAAATTGATTGATTCTAAAGCATCCAGGGAGTGAATGTGATGATTCTGAAGCATTGATTCGGCTCGAATGGAGCTGGTTTGCTCGACCCAATAGAGGGTCCTTGTCCTCGTTTTCCGTCAAAAACAGAGGCGTTTTCTGGGGGATTGGATCGTCAATTCCAGGTGCATTCGACTCCAACGAGGCTTCTTCTAACGTTTCTGGGGTCGGAGGAAATTTGCCTGCGCCGGCGGTGAGTCTCGACGCATTCCCCAGTGTCCCGACCAATCCGTTCTCTCTCCTGTCCTGTTTCTCCATTGACAGAGGCGCTGCAACTCGAAGTCGATTCCTCACTTCAGCTTGAATCGAGCTGATTCCTTCCAGCGACTGCATTCCTGTTGTGTTGACAAGCGTTTCGGCATAGTGAGTTTTGCTCGAAGCTTCCCAGAGGTCTCTACCCACTTCAGCCTCTCGCCTGCTCTGCTTACTAGAAGAAGTATATGGTCTGCCGTGGCCTGTGCAGTTCATCGAAGAGCCAACTCCCTCGATTTCCTGTTGACCTGGAGCGCTTGGTGATGTAAAAATATTTCCTTGAGCGTTCAGAGGCGTTCCAGAAGTAGTGACGTCCTTCATATCACCCTTCAGCTTGACGTCGTTGTCTTGAGAAATTAAAATTTGTTTCGCCAACGAAAAGCAGAGGTTCCCTGCTGCAGAACACGTACTCTTCCCTTTGGCAACGAACTTGGGCTCGAGCCTAGCTCCCCCAGCTATGTGGGCTTCTACTTGACTTTTCGTCATTCTTTCAGGCCCTGGGAACTTGTTTGATGGCTCATCGTGCGCCGATTCTCTTTCATCGTCGTCGACAGCAGTGCTTGCGTCGGTGCTCTGTTTTTGCGGCAAAAAACAGAGGTCGTTGCGGTTGGCCTGAGTCCTTGCTGAAATGCTCCTCAACGTCAACGGTGTCGTCAACAGTGTCGTCTTATACTCTTCCTGGAGTCGTCTGACCTTCTTCAAATCGTCAGCAGCTTGTTCCCGCGACAAAGGAATCAAAACAAACGTTTTGTTTTGTTTGCGAAGTCTGAATTTTCTGCTTCTTCTGCTAACAAATTCAACCTGTCGATTTCGAAACCAAGGCTATCCCAACACGATATGGCTGGGCATATTGTAAACCACGTCACAAGGAATCTGGTCTTCGTACTGGCCAATCGAGAATTTCACATCCACCTGCGAAATCACAAAACTTGGGTATTTCTCGTACGGTAATTGAACGGTGTAGGGAGCTGGATGTAAACGTGATTGCAGCCTTAACTTGCTCACGACCGTGGAGGAAATCAAATTCCTCTCTCTGTCTCCATCAACGAGAACTAAACACAGCTGCTCCTCGATTAAACAACGCGTGAAGATCATAGATGGTAACCACTCTACTGCTGCCATTGTAACTCTGTTTTGCAATTCTGTTTGCGCTGAATCTTCACACGAACACAGCCTTGATCAATCCTTCCTTGCCCTGACTTGAACCAGGCTCTGATACCACTTAATACGCCCCTGGGGGTGTATGTTTATCAAAGTAACGCAGTAAACGACTCGATCGAAGAATCGATTGAGCTCGAATCAAGAACGAAGCGCTCTTAATACGAACTTGGGATAAAACGGAACCAAAAGGACAAATCCACACCTGGGGATAGCTCGATTGGTATAAAAGGGTAGTTGCTCGACCACGATTGAAGTGACTATTCAATCGATACACAAGCTCAGCAAGTTTGGAATCCACCAAACCCAAAACAAGTCGCAACTTGCACAAACCAAACGGTTTCTTTTCTATTCAACAAAGTCTGCCTTTTACAACGAAATAGAACGGTATTTAAAGGCAAATAAAACCTAATACAAACCTAGATTAACAAGGAAACAAATAAGGTAAAAGTCTACTCTAAAAAGGTTACAAAATTCGGGTTTAAACTCCTTTTCTTCAAGCGCAAGTAAGCTGCCAGCAAACAGTCAAAAGGCAGCTTTCGTACTAACTTCGCGCCTTTCGTTTCGAGGCCTTCCCGAACTCCAATCTTTCATCCGATTCCTTCCCTTGGTAGATAAACATGTCTAGTTTCATGTTGTGGAAGCCTTTGGACTTGAATCAGCTCCATGCTCCTTCAACTGAGCTCCAAAGTAGGCTTCACAAAACAGTTTCCAGACTTAACCATTTTCTGGCAGTTTTCCAGTTTTGAGGTAGCAACTTTGAGGACTTGGAAAACAACCTTAATGACATCTTCTGGATCCATAAAGCATACCATTGGAAAGATGGTAACTTTATCTGCAACACAAACCCTTAAAATTGAATTTCCACCAAGCCAATTGAGAGAACTATGCCTCCAAAGTATGTACCCTGAACACGGATTTTGACTTAGCCAAATTCTGCCTTTCTTCTTCCCAACTTTGATAGCTTCTTTGTCAAGTAATTTTGATGTGAATGATGGGCAATTTGGGATCATATCATTATGGGTAGTATGGGTACCCATTATCCGTCTCGTACGGGTAATGGGTACCCGTTTCCCATATGGGTTTGGGATATGGGATGGACTTTGGTCTCCAAATGGGACTGGGTACCCATTTAAAACGGGACGGGTATCCGTCCCGTCCCGTTGCCCACCCCTACTCTATTTCAATAGCTTTTACCACGAGCTATTCACCAGCAGGAATGAACAGGCGAATATGGAACTGCTGGCATGTTTTCCTTGCCTTGTTACAGATGATATGAACCTTAGCCTTAGTGCCCCTATTGAGAGAAATGAAATTCGGAGGGCTGTGTTTCAACTTGGGGCCAATAAAGCACCAGGACCGGATGGATTCCCAGGGCTGTTCTTCAGGAAGTTTTGGAATTCTATTGGAGATGTGTTTTGCCAGGAAGTCTCTGGTTTCTTCCAGACAAGTGTTATGCCAACTGGCTGGAATGACACTTTTATCACAATTATTCCTAAGGTTGATGCTCCAGAAGTGATCGGCCAATTCAGGCCAATCAGTTGTTGCAACTTCAGGTATAAGGTGATCACAAAAATCTTGTCCAACAGACTACAACCCTGGTTGCCGAACCTGGTGAATGAGCTCCAGTCAGCCTTCACAGGAGGGAGGCATATCCAAGATAATATCATAATTGTACACGAGGTGCTCACTCATTTCAAAAATCACAAGACTGGGAACAAGAAGGAGATGATGATGAAGCTGGACATGAAGAAGGCTTATGACCTGGTCGAGTGGAACTTACTGATCAATCTCCTTCGGGCCTATGGCTTCAATGAAGTCTGGTGTAGGTGGATCCAGACCTGCATTTCCACTGTTAACTTCAGTCTCCTCTTCAATGGTGAACCTTCGAAAGCTTTCAAACCCTCTCGAGGCATCCGACAAGGAGACCCGATCTCCCCACTTCTGTTCATTCTTATGTCTAATGCCCTCTCCTTCCTCATCGAGAAAGCAGTTCTGACAAAAGACATCAAAGGGATCAAGATCAATCGATATTGTCCCACCCTCACTCACTGTTTGTTTGCAGACGACACTGTTATTTTTGGGGAAGCCTCCACTGAAGAAACTGGGAAGATCCTTGATATCATTAGGATTTATGGGTCATTGACTGGACAAGAGGTTAACAAGGACAAGTCCTCAATGTTTTTCAGCTTCAATGTCCCCAACCCTGAGCAAGTTAGAATTATTCAAGAAGCTGGGTTTGTCTCCACCAACTGCCACTCCAATTACCTTGGAATCCCGACTGAGTGGGGGAGATCCAAAAGGGAAACCTTCAGGTTCCTCCTTCAAAGAATGGAGAAAAGAGGTGATTCATGGAAAAGCTTGTTGTTATCGCCAGGGGGGAAAGAGGTGCTCCTCAAAGCGGTCTTCCAGGCTATTCCCGCCTACATTATGTGTCTTTTCCTTTTACCTAAAACAACAACTAAGAAGATGGACTCTATGCTTAGAAACTTCTTCTGGGGAGGAACGATGAACAAAAGAGCCATTCACTAGAGGGCAGGCGAGGTTCTTTAGGCACCTAAAGAAGAGGGGGCCCTGGGTTTCAGACCCTTCCATACGTTCAATTTGGCTTTGCTTGCCAAGCAAGCTTGGCCAGTCCTTACCAACAAAGAAGCTCTTTGGGTCAAGGTACTTAAGAGCATTTATTTCCCCAACTCAGACTTCTTGAGCTCCAAAAAAGGAGGAAAGGCATCCTGGATTTGGTCCAGCCTGTGCGAAGCAAAGAAGTGGATGGAAATTGGGATTATTAAGGTCATTGGTAATGGTAAGTCTACCAAGATCTTTCATGACCCCTGGAGAAGAGATCGGGCAGGACCCCTTCTGGAATTTCACTAGCCTGACCAAGCCACAACAGATTCTTGGATTGATGGCATTACTAGAGAGTGGAAGTTTGATCTTCTGCAGGACTTCCTGAGCCCCCACGACCTAAAACAAATCATGGCCATCCCTATTGGCCCGGATTCCTTGAAAGACTTCTGGGCATGGAGATTCACAGAACAAGGTTCCTTCTCCGTGAAGTCAGCTTTCCACCTGTTTCATAACCAATCCAGAGCACCTCAAGGAACGAATGAAGGAGTTTCTGAGGCCTGCAAGAGTAGATGGAAATGGCTGTGGAGCCTTTCCATCCCTCCGAAGCTCAAATTTTTCTTGTGGAGGATCTCGAAGGGAGTGCTGACCTCGAAGGAAAACCTACATGCGAGGAAGTGCTCACCATCCATGACGTGTCCTCTTTGTGCTAATCCAACAGAGACTATCCATCATTGCCTCTTCACCTGTCATCATGCAGCAGAAGGATGGAGACAGGAATGGCCCTCGACCCCTTTTCCTACTCCTGGAACCCCTTTTCTGGAATGGTTATCGTCGCTGGTGCCGCGTTTCTCTATCCTCGCTGTCCAGAAGATCATCTTCTACCTGTGGCAGACGTGGAAAGCAAAAATGAGAAGATTTTCAAGAACTCCCCACTCTGGCCCCCAGCTACGATTGCAAAGGCATCTCTTTGCATTGTTTCTCCCCACTTGAAGCTGAAGCTAAGGCCCTGCTGGTTGGTTTTCGTTTGGCTGCTGATCTTCACTCCACCTGTCTTGTTCGTTCAGACTGCCTGCCTCTTGTTAATGCACTGCAGGACCACCTAAAAGAATGGCCATGGAGAGCTGCTGCATGGATCAGCACAGTCAAGCAGCTAATGTTTAGAAATCCTCTTGTACGGATCTCGCATATTGGTCGTAAGAACAATATCAAAGCAAACTGGGTTGCTCGATCTTGTGCCAGGAAATCTCTACCCAATGAATGGGTTCAGATTCTGGATGTGATCTCCCCCCTCTTGTAACTCTTGGCCTCTATTCAAGTAATGGAATTTCAGTGTCCTTTTGTAAAAAAAAAGCACGTATGTATATATATATATTATATTATTATTTAATTACGTTGACTTGATTCCTGCATTGCTCTCTAGCTAAGACACTGCGAATTGCCATACCGATAACAAAGCTCCAGGGCCTGATGGCTTCCCAAAACACTTCTTCAGACAGTATTGGAACCTAATAGGTGACATGTTCTGCGATGAGATCATCAACTTCTTCAATACAAACGTGATGCCACCCAGCTGGAATGATACTTACATCACTCTCATCCCTAAAGTTGAAGCCCCTGAGACCATTGGACAGTTCAGACCTATCAGCTGCTGTAACTTCCGGTACAAGGTAATCACCAAGATCATGTCTAACAGGCTTCAGCCATACCTGCCGAGTCTGGTGAATGAACTCCAATCAGCCTTTACAGGGGGGGGGGGGACAAATACAAGACAATATAGTGATTGTTCATGAAGTTCTCAACCACTTCAAAAAGCATAATAGTGGACAACATAAGAATATGATGATGAAACTCGACATGAGGAAGGCTTATGATATGGTGGAATGGGATTTCCTCATTGAGTTACTGAAAGCGTATGGATTCAGTGAGACTTGGTGTGGATGTGTCAGGACTTGCATTGCTTCGGTGAAGTTCAGACTCCTCATCAATGGGAGACCTTTTGAGGAATTCACACCCTCAAGGGGCATCCGTCAAGGAGACCCTCTCTCCCCTCTTCTGTTTATCTTGATGTCCAATGCTATTTCCTTCCTCATCGAAAAAGCTGTTCAAAGAAGAGATATTAGAGGATTGAAGCTCAACAGATCATGCCCCATTCTCACACACTGTCTTTTTGCAGATGATACTGTCATCTTTGGAGAAGCTTCAGCCGGTGAAGCTGGCAAAATTCTAAACGTTCTCAATGACTATGGAGCGATAACAGGTCAGGAAGTTAACAAGGAAAAGTCCTCGATTTTCTTCTGTCACTCAGTCCCAGATGATGAACAAGGGATGATCATTCACACGGTTGGGTTTGAGGTTTCGAACTGCCACTCGAAGTACCTCGGAGTCCCAACAGAATGGGGAAGATCTAAAAAAGAAATCTTCCAATTTCTAATCCAAAGAATGGAAAACAAAGGGGAATCATGGAAAAGTCTACTTCTCTCACCAGGAGGTAAAGAAACACTACTAAAAGCAGTCTTCCAAGCATTACCATATTTCATTATGTGCCTCTTCATCCTCCCACGCTCCATCACCAATAAAATGGATTCCATACTCAAGAACTTCTTCTGGGGAGGGAACATGGCAAAAAGATCTATTCACTGGCGAGCTGGGCACGTTCTATATGCTCCCAAGGAGGAAGGGGGTTTGGGGTTCAGACCCTTCCACATCTTCAATATGGCCCTACTGGCAAAACAAGCACAGAGAATTCTCAATAGCGCTGAAGCACTGTGGGTGAATTTATTAAAAAAAAACATCTATTTCCCTAGAGTGGATTTCCTTTCAGCTAAGAAGGGAAGCAAAGCATCCTGGATCTGGGCAAGTATTTGGGAAGCAAAAAATTGGATGGAACAGGGAGTGATCAGGGTCATTGGTAACGGGGAGACAACGAAGATGTTTCAGGATCCGTGGCATTTTGATCGATTAGGCCCTCTCATCCTTAGCAGAGTCACAGACTCATCCTCAGCTGACTTCTACATTGATGCTATATCTAGAGAATGGAAGTTTGATCTTCTGGAACAATTTCTGGATCCATAGGAGCTCCTCCTCACGACTGCCACACCCATTGGACCCACTTCCATGACTGATTTCTGGGCATGGAGATTCTCGGAGCAAGGTTCTTTCTTGGTTAGGTCAGCGTTTCACCTTTCCCATAACCAAACTCGTGGTCCCCAAGGAAATGTGAACCCTTTCCCAGAAGCGGCAAAGGAAAAATGGAAATGGTTGTGGAGCTTGTCTCTCCCTCCGAAATTGAAATTCTTCATATGGAGATGTGCTAAGAATGCGTTGGCATCGAAGGAGAACCTTTTCGCAAGAAAATGCTCCCCTTCCAAAGCATGCCCTCTATGCAACTCACCAACCGAATCTCTTCACCACTGCCTTTTCCTCTGTCCCCATGCTGCGGCAGGATGGAATCGGGAATGGCCAGATCTGTGTAGCCCGCCCCCACTCACGAACATCCTGGAATGGCTTGCCTCCTTACAAACAAGGTTCTCAGCCAGCACCATTCAGCGTGTGATCTTCCTTATGTGGCAGACCTGGAAGACCAGGAATGATCGGATCTTCTCAGGGATTCTACCATGGCCACCTATCACCACCTCTAGAGCACAGATTGCTCACCATCAATGGAACACCTACCCTAGAAAGACAAGTGCTCTGCCACCCCAAGCTCAACACATCCCACCCCCTGCTCTCTCCTCACCACCGCCGAGTACTCATGACTTTGAGATACACTATGACGGATCCTACTTTAGCGATTCCCAGGAGGCGGCATATGGCGTCGTTGTTACGAATAGCCATGGGCAGGTTTTTGATGGGAGAGCTGAGTCTCTGCATTGTTTTTCCCCACTTGAAGCAGAAGCGAAGGCCCTTTGGGAGGGAGCACACATGGCGGTGGCGCTTTCAGCACCATGCCTGATCCTGACTGACTGCCTATCCCTCACTAAAGCTCTCTCGAATCCAATGGATTTTTGGCCATGGCGGGCAGCAGGGTGGATCAACCGCATCAAGAATCTCTCAATCAACCACCCAGACATCAGGTTTGACTTCATCAGCAGAAAAGAAACTCCAAATCAAATTGGGCGGCTCGATCCTGTGCAAAGGGACAATTACCTAATGAATGGATTCATGTACTAGATGTTGTTGCTCATCTTTTGTAACCGCTGGCTTCTGCCACAAGTAATGGAATTTCTGTGCCCTTTGTAAAAAAAAAAAGATAAAAGATATATTTTGAAGAGAAAAAAATATCAGAAGAATGTATGGAGAAATATACAGTTGAATTTATATACAACATAACAAGTTGAATATTTAGTTTACATAATAATATTGTTTAATTATTGGAACATAAAGGTCAGGAACTATTTTAAAACTCCATCTAATGAAAAATATATAGATATGCCATATGTTTACTGCAATGTGTTAAGAAATAATATGCATGACAAGGTTAACCAAAGTTATGTCGTTGATTATAAACTTGAAGTGAAAGCCCACCATGTAATTAGGAATTTTGACAAACTTATATGAAGGGGAAAAAAGAGTTAAGTCGAATTAAGAGAATTAGGCAGAACAAGGGATAACGTAACTAAGGAATGAGGTTGCGTCCAAAATACCGAGAATGTTATAAGAAGAAAGAGAGAAGTTAATATGGTTGCGCTTGACATGTACATGTACAATTGCCACTTGTGTGACAGTTTATATGTGGGGTTGATAATCGATCGGATTACTGTTATAATGTAAACTGGTAGTGAATAGTTACTAGGTCTGATTACAGTTATAACAATGTAAATTGACAGCTAACAGTTATTCGCAGGGTTCGTAGCCGGCAATCGAAACTAACCAGTTAGGCTTACTAAGCTAATTACATTTAGAGAGTCAAAAATATCCGTAACCGTGGATATTAGCCCGAATCCGACCTAATCGGGTAGAGTAAAACCCGAACCCGAAGAACTTTTAGTGGGTACGGGTAAAACCCGAATCCGAATATTGCGGGTAATGGGTGGGCATGGGTTTCTCACTATCCAACCTGAACCCGCCCGATTATACACATTCATATATATATTTTGTCTAGAAATAATCATTATTTTTCTTTAACATATTTAATATTTAGCATATAAATATAGTATTTTCATGAAATTGTATTGTTTTAATTAATTTTCTTCATTCTAGTGAATTATTGTTGTATTTTTCCTCTTACATAATGTGAGAATACGCGGGAATGTTAACATATTGGTTGGAGACTTGGAGTTATGAAGAAAAATTATTACCCATGGATAACCGTGGATACCCGAAACCCGAGTGGGTATGGGCATGATTTTGATTTTCTACCCGTTTCTTATGTGGGTATGGGTAAAACCCAAACTACTTTGAGTAGGGTAACAGATATGCACTATCCGCACCCGACCCGACCATTGCGATCCCTAATTACATTACCATTTGTCGGAGATGACCACTCGATTTACAGGGCCGGTCCTGAGAATGTAGAGGTCCTATTCTATAAACAAAATGAGGCCCAATTTTTCCTTTAAAATCTAATAAATTCTAAATAAATTACTAAATAAAATGATAATATTTTTAAAATAAAGAGTGATAATGGTTCAAATAGAAAGATGAAATAAAAGATCAGAATCCAAATAAATACTAAATTGACAATTAATCAATTAACTGGACTCATCTGAATAGGTGATGAGAACTTAATGAGTAAAAGAGGAGAATAATGTTAGATGAATCAAAGAGCATGAAAAAATATTTGAGAAAAAATATTTGAGAAAAATTATTAGATATGTGAAGTTTATAATTTTTAAAACTAAAGTTAAGTCCGGTACAAACTAATTACAACTGATACTTCGTTTCCCCCCTTTTTACCGTTACTGACTTTTACTGTTACCTCCTCTTTTATTCTCTCTAGAAAATATATGACAAGTAATGCACTTTGTTAATATGGTTTTAAAAAATTATAATAAGAAAACGAGTATTCGACTCATGCGCTCTATTTGTTTCTTTAGCATAATTATAATAAGGAATAACTTTTTACTATTATATTTGGAGTTAAAATGAAAGAATAAATGAGTTTGTAGTCTAATGAAAAATATATTTACTAATAGTAGCAGTGATCCAAGTTCAAATCACATAGGATACCACTTAAATGTTTATATTCAGTATTCACACATAAGCAAACTACTTTAAGACAAAATTTAGAAGTGTCATGCTAGCACTTAAATATTTTCCCACCGATACGCAAATTACTTTTGAAGATTGAATAATCATTTTTTTTTAATTTTAATGATAGTCCCGAAATTGGATTAATGACACAAATATTGTTTTTTTTAATTTACCACTAATATTGCAAATTAAAAAGTATTGACACAGATATTGTGTTTTTTAGTAACGTTTGGGGCGGTACCACCTGAGACTTAGGCGGGGCTGATGTTTTACCCAGTTCTGGGCGCTGACGCCCCAGTCTCAAGCGGCCCCGCCTCAGTCACTTTTTTGACTCAGTCCTAGGCGCTGGCGCCCGAGTCTCCAGCGGCAGCGCCCCACCCTCTTTTTTTTTAAAATACCGACCTCGGCCCCCCCCCCCCCACCTTATCTCCTCTTCTTCTTCCTCTTCCTCTTCTTCACTCCTCCACACCACATACACACCCCCCAACCCCGAACCAGAGAACCCTCCCTATCAGCCTCCCGCCGCAACCGCTGCCGCCCAAGAGTGAGGCGCCGCCGCCGCAGAGTCGGGCGCCACCGCTGCCGAGTGGAGCGCCGCCGCCAAAGACTGAAGCGCCGCCGCCCGAGATGTCCTCCGACGAAGAACCAGTCGCCGGCATACGCAGATGGAGAGGCCGGCGAGGTCGTGGTGGAGTCGGCGGCCGTTTGCGCGGGGAGACTCTCGTCGGCGGCTTGATTTTTTTTTTAATGTTTTGTGTTTTTTTTTAATGTTTTGTTGCTTTGTTTTTGCAGTTCCTAGGCTTATGGATCCTTATTCGATGAGATTACCGACGATAATTGATCCAAGTCCGGTCGATCCGACACTTCTTTGGGGACATGGCCAACATCGTATCGACTCTGTTTGGACAAACGAGGTACGTATTTGATAATTATTCATGTAAAGTTAATTAGCTAATTAGATTATTTTAGGTTTTGAACTGAACTGTTAGGTGAAATTAGTATAATTTGAAAGTAGTATAATTTTATGTTAGATAAGACAGATTAGAATTTATTAGGTGAAATTAGAATTATTACGAATGAAAATGAATTAATATAAGTTTTGTGCATTATAGGCTGGTGATCGATCTTACCATGTTCGAGGTACGACCATTTTAGTACCTTACCATGAGCTTTATCGGCCATATCTCGAAGAGGCAGGCTTGTTAAGTGTCATGCCCCTAGTCCCTATGAACCCCGATGCGAGTTTGATTACTGCGCTCGTAGAGCGATGGCGCCCCGAGACGTCGAACTTCCATCTACCGTGTGGTGAGATCACGATCACGTTAGAGGACGTTGTTACACTGTCCGGTCTGTTTGAGACCGTTAGGACGGGTTCCGGCTGATCTTGTAGGCGGTGTCGCTGTTGTTAGGATTGTTTGGCTGAGGGTTGAATTCAATCATCTGCCGGAGAATGCATCACAGGAGGTTATAGAGCAGTTTGCACGAGCTTATGCTCTATCTCTGCTTGGAGGTGTGCTTTTCCCGGATCGGTCTGGAGGTACGGTGCACCTACAGTACCTACTTCTGAATGAGGATTGGGAGAGAGCTGGACGGTTCGCCTGGGGAGCTGCTGTTTTATCCTACCTGTACCGTGAGATGGGTTGGTCGACTTTGCACATTACGCATACCGGCACTTCTCTTAGCGGTGACCTTGGTGGATGGGTCGCCCTACTGCAGTTTTGGGCGTGGGAGCGATTCCCACATCTGACACCTCGAGATTCCGAGACGAGGGCACAGGCCACCGAGGATGCATCCCCACGTGGTCTTCGATGGATTTAGGCCAACAGTCGTCAGTATGGTGACCAGCTATTCCAGTACAAGCTGTGGTTTGACGCGATGGACACCGTGGTGGTTAGTATATAACATTTCATTTTATAGAATAGTTTTCATTTGTTTTATTTTTTTAGATTTAGGGATAATAACGTTAATTTTTTTTTATTGTAGTGGCAACCTTACCTTGAGAGAGCACTTCATCTCAGAGGTAGTGTGATATAGTCTGAGACATTTCGAGCAGTAGTGCCACTTATATGCTTTTCATCGGTGATGTGGCATCATCCAGACCGCGTGCTCCGGCAGTTTGGCATGAGGCAGCATGAGCCTCATCCGCCACATCCTGAGGCTGAGGTTAGGTTTTTTCTTCGCCAGGCTACTCGTGGGCCATCGCGTGGGCAGCAGTTGGTACACGCCTCCAGAGAGTCGATTGCTTTCCGGAACCGTCGACACGAGTTTGTAGCGACGGCTCCATACACCGATGAGGAGTTAGCCTACCACTCGGAGCATATGGAGCTGCAGCAGAGACATTGGTTAGTTATTTGATTTGTTTGCTTAATTTGTTGTTAACTGTGTGAAATATCTGACATTTTGTTGGTGTTTTTTAGTACGACACTATCGAGCATGCTAAGGTGAGTTTGCGTGACGGTGTACGGGCTGGAGGGCTGACCCCCGACCAGTGTGAGGACTTGGCCAACTTTATGGCATCCGGGGTTGCTACTCTAGGGTTTGAGCAGCGTAGATACCCTGATCTCACAGTACCTGTACAGCGCCATTATGAGGAGCCCGTCATGACTGCCTGGCCAGAGCGTACTGATCCGACACTAGGCTGGGTCGTCCCAGAGCCACAGTTCAGACAGGAGCATAGGCCACATAGACAGCGACGTGAGCATCGTGATGCACCTAACCCATTTCTGGTTTCAGATCGACAGCGAGCATAGCCCATCCGGCCTACATCGAGGAACTTCCAGTTTAATCCGCTTCGGTCGCAGTTTCAGTCAGATCCTTCCTCGAGCTTTCAGCCGCCGCGACGGCAGCAGTTTCAGTCAGATCCGTCTTCGAGCTTTCAGCCGCCGTGACGACAGCAGTTTCAGTCAGATCCGTCTTTGAGCTTCTATCAGCCAGAGGATAGCTTCCATACACCGCAGCATGCTACAATGGGAAACATGGCCTCAGGTGGTGATACTAGAGCAGCCTCGTCTCGCGACCTGTGGGGAAACCTAGATGAGCATGAGGCGTTTCGGGAGACGATGTGGAATTATGAGCAGCATGTTCAGTCTCAGCAGCATGGTGGCGGTCAGCCTGAGGAGCATCTTCAGTCTCAGCAGTATGATATGTTCGGTACACAGGATCAGGATGGTGGTGTTGAGGAAGATGAGCCCCAGGAGTATGATGGTAGACCAGTGCGTAACAGGGTGCCTGCTAGGTGTGGTACTGGCGGCCATCTAGCGGTGGAGCATGGTGGTCGTCGTGCTGATCGTCAGTGAGACTATTATTATTATGTACTTCCTTATTTTTGGATTTTTATTATTATGTACTTCCTTTAGACTATTATTTTTGGATTGTTATTATTATGTACTTCATTTAGACTATTATTTTTGGATTATTATTATTATGTACTTCATTGAGACTATTATTTTTTGGATTATTATTATTATTAACTATAAAAAAGATAACAACAACATACCAAACAACAACATCTCAAACAAACAACAACTTTTACATGGTAAATCTGTAACATCATGTTTCGGCTAAAATCGTATTACTGTCGCTAGAAAAATTACGCGATTAAAATCGGGGGTTTTAATAGTATTTCGACGAAAATCGGATTATCGATCGATAGGATAAGTATACGGATTAATTATATATTTATATATATAATAATTGGTGTGTACGTGTGTGCTGTGGGTTATAGGTGTCATGTGTGTATTAAAAAGAGAAAGCTAAGTAAAAGAAAATGAAATTTAAAAGGACAAAGAAGCGGTCTGGGATAAGGTAGCCCACCATTCCATTTTTTACGAGACATCTCCTTTCCAATCGTCCCCATTATTTCATTTTCTTGACCCGGGAGACAGAGTAGAGGGAGGGGCATTCGGAGAAAATTGGCGAGCATGATTCTCCGGTTCTCGTGATACCAAAATTCGAGCTATGGTTAGGTAATCCTTTAATACAAGATAGCTTATTGATTTCAAAGGTTGTAACTAAGTTCTGGGCCAATGATTTCTTGAATTTCTAACGGTAGGAATTAGGGTTTTGGAGAATCCGGACGCCGGATTGAGCCCAAATTTCATATACGAGCTTCCTGCAGCGAGGTAATTAATCTTCTAGTTCTAATCCATGAATTTCGGCTATTATTTAGGTCGGAGCCGGGATCGCTGAATTTTGCTCCGGCCAGGGTTTGATGTGTTTTTATCAAGAATTTGACCCGGAGCCTAGAACTAATATTGACGGGGATACTGCAGGGAATACTAGGACGGTCTCGGATTTTAATTCGGGGTTCGTTGGTGAAATTGATGTTTTAGTACGGGAGGCTAAACCCGGTGTTTGAACGACCAAAACTGGTGAGGCATTAGCACGGCATACTGGGTTTGTCATATCACGATAATTATATTGATGCTTAGAATTGACCTAGGTGAACTAGAATGGCATGATTAAGGGTGTATGAACTTTTGTGCTATATGATGAATCATGGACTACTGTATGATATTATTGACTTGCTCTAATCGTGATGGACTTTGTTTATGCTGATGATTTTGTATGTTGCAAATTGTGGGCTTGACTGTTGATATGCCTTATGATGGTTCGAGAAGGTGATTGGATATGATTTTTCATGATTATTGTATTTGGATGCACAAGTGGGAATATATATATTCCCCTGGTGATATTATGATGTTTTAAGGAGGATGACTTGCACGAGGGTTTATCCCGAGGAAGTGCAATTATACGACTCCTGATTTACCTATGTTGAGCCAATTATGGCCAGGTCAAGTACATGTGCAAGTAATGAATTATGATTAAGGAAGATGAGATATGAATCATGTTCAAGGATACCAAATATGAGTGTTGTGGTCTCACGGTCAACTACATAGTAATTAGGGCTCCCTATGCTATTACTCTATTATGATATGTATGATAGTCACACCTCTCATGTGGTGGTGACTGAAGGATTCTCACGAGATATGACCACACCCAGAGTGGTGTCGGGGTATGACTACACCCATAGTGGTGTGGGGTATGTATGACCACATTCGACGGGATGTTGGGGTATGTATGACTACATCCGACGGGATGTGGGGTATGTTTCCCGGGAGAGTTATTAGCATGGGAGTAGCCAGGCGCCTATGATTAAAACATGATAAGATGCATATTCATAAGTCAAGGTGGTTGAGTCTTTTGCCTATTGGGACATGAGGATGGCTGAGGTCCGATCCTAGTGTTTTGGCTTGTTTGCTAAATGTATGGTAGGGGTATGCTCTGTTATGAACTCACGATGCAATGATTGTCTCACTCAGCCATGAGCTGACCCTCTTTTATTCTTCTTCTCTGCTTATGCTATGTGTAAGCATATCATCAGCAGCAGCAGTAAATAAGTGTTAGGTGGGAGAGGAGCTAGAGTTGAAGCCAGGATGAGGTATGGTCTTCAACTATTCTATGCTTGGACTACTACTCGGGATTTTGGCCAGTGATCCACACCTTTTTGTAAAAATATTTTGAGAACGTTTTTCATGTGCATACTAGCTTCTGATGTAGTGTGAGATATCTACAAGTGTGGAAAATTGATGATATGTGTATATTTTTGTAATTATGTAAGTTGTGACGATTATGGCTTGTATCAGTATAGTATGCAGTTGTGTAGTATGAAACTGTGACTATGGCTATGAAAGCCAATGCTTATGGTTGTGAGTATATATGTTTGTGATGAATTATTTTGCAGGATAAGTTGCAAGAACTGTTAGCCCATTACGCGAGTAATTCATGTCGAAATTTTATTTAGGTAAATTTTGATAATTAATGTAACACCCGAGATTAATTCCGCTGCAATTGTATGAACAATATGATTAGGCAAAACGTATAGGGTAGGGTGTTACAAAATCAGCGTAGATAACAACAACATACCAAACAACAACATCTCAAACAAACAACAACTTTTACATGGTAAATCAAAAGAAATACAACAACTTCTACCACCTCTCAGCCACGTCTATTACCTCTACTTCCTCTTCTACCACCTCTCGCACTTCGTTGGCCACCACTCCCTCCTCGGTTGCACCCACTCCCACTAGCTTGGCCACCGCAGGTTGATGCATTATGTCCCGCTTGGTTACAGTTGCTACACACTTGGTGTGATGCACCCTCCCTTGGCCAGTCCATCTCGCTGTGAATCCTTGTAACTCGTGGCCTCCCCGGCTTCCTAATCATGTGCACATTAGGATGGAGAATAGGACCATTATGCTTCTTCCAACCCTTAGGTTCATCAAGAGGTGCGGAACTTGTCCCATAACAAGCCATCACTGTTTCCAGCTTGTAGACATCGTTGACAAACCTATACGCATTAGCCCCCATTCAGTTGCAAGCTGCAATGGCATGAGAGCAAGGAATTTTATTTCCTTGAAATTTACCACAAGTGCAAAATCCTGCCCGGTTTTGATCGTCAAAGTGAACTGTGAGTGTGTTTGACCCCGTCATGTTGAAATTGTTGGGAGGAGTCTGAACTACATAGATGCCTTGACTTCGATCAAGAGCTGTCACAGAATGTCCAATTGCCTTTTGTGACCTGTACTTCATCAGCTCTTCGCACTTGGTGGAGTACTGTGAACCGCCACTTCTAATTTCTGCTCCTGTCTCCAACCTATACTTATCGAATTTCTCCACCAATCTCCAATAGGTATGCTGCACAAGAAAAGCTATAGGAACTGCACGAATACCTTTGAAAATACCATTGACTCTTTCTGCCATGTTGGATGTCAGGATAGACCAACGACCCCCACCATTGTAGTTATCATGTGCTAAACTCCAACGAATCTGATGTTGATCCACCCAGTTATCACATGAAATATTTCTATCAGCGGCCACCTTCTTAAATTGCTCAACTTGACGATCAAACTTCTCCAACCGTTTTTCTCCGGCTAACAAAATAAACCACAACACGGGTTAGATAAATTCATGAAAAAATTACATGAAAACAAATAACAAAATTAAATGAAGAAAGCTTACCGACTCGAAATAGTTAATTATACATAATTTTGCTTTTAGTCTTCCTTTGCAAATTGCTTGCATAGTGTCGCATGCACCACCTCCACTCCCAACCTCTTCCGATGTTATTCATGGCTTCATAGAGTCCTGCATGTCTATCTGAGATGATGCATACATAATTTCGATCAGTCAAACCCAGAACCTTCCTCATGAACCATGGCCAACTCTCAGTATTCTCGCTCTCCACTATGGCAAATGCAATTGGAAAAATCTTCTTCCGGCCATCAAATGAGCTCGCCATGAGTAGCACTCCTTTATACTTCCCAGTAAGAAATGTTCCATCCACAACCATGACGCCTAGACAATTCTTGAATCCATCTATACAAGGTCCATAAGCCTAGAATACTCGTTGAATATTGAATGACCTTGTTGAGTCGAAGGAACTCTTACCCAATCAATCACCGATGTTGGCATTTTTCTCTTGACCACCCGCAAGAATGTTTGCAAAAAATCGTAGGATTCTTCCCAATTTCCATGCAACTTCTCCAATGCTCTTTGTTTCCCATACCAAGCCTTCTTGTAAGTAACTTGCAGGGTTTCCATGGATGATAGGTGGGGACTTTAATGCCATTCTTAGTCCTGCTGAAGCATCAAACCCTATCTCTATTAACACCAGTATGACAGACTTCAGAGAATGGGTTGATCAGATGGAAGTAATTGACCACAAGGCTACTGGACCTGTCTTTACTTGGGCTAATCAGCAGCAACTCAATCCAATTGCCAGGAAGCTTGACAGATTAATGGTGAATGAAGACTGGTGTGAACAATTTGCAGATTGTGTGGTAGAGTTCATTCCCCCATATTTCTCTGATCACTGTGGGATAATGATCACTCCTCATGTTCCAACTAAGAGCTATCCCAAGCCTTTCAGATTTTTTAATATGTGGCTTGATCATCCATCATTCTCAGAAATTCTGCATAACTGTTGGCAAGTTCCAGCCCAGCAAGGTTTATTTGGAGTTAGGAAGAAGTTGACTTCACTCAAATTGGAATTGAGAAAGCTTAATAAGGAGGCATTCTCAGATATTTCTGCTCGAGTCAAGGAGAAAGAAGGAGAGCTCAAGAATAAGCAATTGCAAGCTCTTGAACACCCTACACAGACCAGGTTTGAAGAGGTCAATGTAACTAGGAAGGAATACCTTCTTTTAGCCACAGCTGAAGAAGCTTTTTATAAACAAAAATCTTGTGTCAGCTGGCTGGAGTTAGGGGATTCAAACACTGCTCACTTCCACTCCTCTGTCAAAATCAGAACAGCTAAGAAGCAAATAAGAAAGCTAGTTGCAACCAGTGGAGAAGAATTAACAGATGTCCAGGACATAGCAAATGAAGCTGTGGATTTTTATGGTAAACTATTTGGGGTGGTTAACTCTGATGTGAGGGTGGATGATATCTTTCTGGAAGATTGTATTCGAAATAGGTTATCTGCTGGAGATCAGAAACTCTTGTGTGAGACAGTTACGGCTCAGGAGATTAAAGCAGCCTTATTTGAAATGAATCCAGCCAAAGCTCCAGGGCCAGATGGCTGGAATACTGAATTTTTTCAGCGTTGTTGGGGAGTGGTAGGGCCAGAAATTACTCAGGGGATTCAGAACTTCTTCACATCAGGACAACTTCCAAGAGGTATGAACTCAGCTTCCCTAACACTTATCCCTAAGGTGCCTAATGCTGATAACCTCTCTGCCTATCGACCTATAGCCTGCATAAATGTGATTTATAAAATCATCTCTAAAGTGATTGCCAACAGACTCAAAAAAGTATTGCCTTCTATTATAAGTAGAAATCAGTCTGCCTTTATCCAGGGGAGAAGCATTGTTGAAAACATTCTTATGGCCCAGGAAATAGTACAAAATTACAATAGGATTAACATATCATCTAGAGGAGCTGTGAAGGTTGACCTCAAGAAGGCTTTTGATTCAGTAAGCTGGGAATTCTTGTTGTGTGTAATGAGGAAGATGGGATTCCCTACAGTATTTTGTCAGTGGATTCAGACTTGTCTTTCATCAGCTTACTTTAGTATTACAGTTCATGGGAGTCTGTTTGGATTTTTTCAAGCTGCTAAAGGGGTGAGGCAGGGGGATCCTATCTCCCCCTATCTCTTTACCATTGCCATGGAACCTCTCTCAAGCATGTTGGATAAAGCTGCAAGAGATAATGACTTACCCTTCCATCCTCAGTGCAAAAACATTGGCTTGACTCACCTGGTATTTGCAGATGATCTCATGATCTTCACTGAAGGCTCTGCAATGGCCCTAAGCAGAGTTCGTCGTATTTTAGATGACTTCTATACACTTTCTGGGCTGCAATGCAACCCAGAGAAGTGTGAAGTTTTCTTTGGGGGCCAAGCAAACAAGTTTAAGCAAAATGCAACTAGTGTTTCTGGATTTAAAGAAGGTCACTTACCTGTACGATATCTAGGACTCCCACTGATTGCAGGTAAGCTGACCAGTAGAGAATGCTCAATTTTGGTTGACAAGCTCACCAGTCGAATTAGAGGATGGCGAGCTAAGAAACTGTCTTATGCAGGCAAACTCCAGTTGGTTGATTCTGTTTTGTATGCTGTTATCAATTACTGGATGAATATCTTTGTGTTTCCAAAGAAAATGATCAAGGCAATTCAGAAAGTGTGTGCAGACTTCTTGTGGCATGGAGATGGGACTGGTAGAGCAAAGGTGGCATGGGAGAAGCTGGCGCTGCCCAAGCAGGAAGGAGGGCTAGGTATGAAAGATTTATTAACTTGGAACGTGGCTTGTGTTTCCAGATTACTATGGCTGATTCTCATTAAAAGTGGTAGTTTTTGGGTAGCTTGGGTTCACAGGTATAGAATGAAGGAGAGATCTATTTGGCAGGTTACTAATAATGTGACAGGTTCTTGGATCTGGAGACAGTTATTGAAAATTAGATCATGGATGCAATTTAGGTTAGATGTTGATTCTTGTGGACAAGTGACTTGGCAGGGGAAGAAGATGAACAAGTTCTCAGTGTCAACAATTTGGAAGACCATTAGACCAAAGTATCCTGTAGTTGATTAGTGGAAGGTTATCTGGAATAAGTATGTCTTACCAAAAAATAGAGTAGTGGCTTGGTTGATTATTTTGAATCGGATAGCTACTAAAGACAAATTAAAGCTTTGGGGGACCTCACAGGATGAGCAGTGTGTTTTGTGTGATTCTGAAGTGGAGAATCGTGAGCATCTCTTCTGTCAATGTAGTTATACTGTGGATTTTGTGAGTTGCTTGTTGCAGAGAAGGGTTACTTTGACTGGCAGATGGGAGGAGCAGTTGCAGCTGATGTGCAAGATAGCTAGTTCTGGAAGTGACAAAGGCTGTGTGGAAGTGGTATTTTGGTGTTGGTGCGTGACCTCAATCTGGAAAGAGAGATGTAGAAGGTGTTTTGGAGGGCAAGTTAAGACAGCCTCTCAGTTAGCAGAGCAGTTAAGGGAAGAGATCAGTCTGTACTATTCTGGAAAGTTAGATTTTGAGCTTAAAGTCAGGGGATCAGACTACTCAAGCTGTATTAGTTAGCTTTTTCCTCTTTTTCTACTGTTGTATTGGTCTCGGGCCACACTGTATTTTCGACTCTTAGCTGGGTTTTCAGCTAGAGAGAGAGCTTAATGAAAGTTACTAATTACCGGAAAAAAAAATAATGAATATTTTTATTATTTAAAATTAAATATGTTAATATAATAATGACGTTCTCATTACGCTATTGATTTCAACTATTTGAAATCTAGACGCTTTTTTGCTCTCGCTTCACGAACTGATCACCTCAGTTTAGTGTGCTTGAAAAGTGTGAAATACTTATAATATTCTTATTTGCTAGGCACCGTTTCATTATTATATTTTAACTGTCCATTGTCAGTTAAACTACTAAATTGTGAATTGTTGACTACACCGATTCAAACTCCAGTTTAGTTTTCACACCATCGGAATTAATAGATTAATGAATTTATGTTTTTGATGTTTTTATCGATATAGACTATGGCAAATTTGCTTTTGGTGTTGAATATGTTTTATTGGCGAGCTAACTTTGTGCTGACAAAAAGAACGAAATTATAGATGCATGCAAAGGAAAGGGAAATATTCTTTGCATGTTATTATCTATATCATGGAAGTAGAGATTGAAGTTTTCTCCTTATTCTATTGCCATTTTCTTATTTAGTCGAGGGTATCGATTGGGATCGAAATCAAGTACTAATTGGGTTAGGCCTCATTCCAAATCGCTCCTATGGCCTGTAATCAAACTATCACTACCGTCATGCCCTCATGAAGTAGTTGAACTAAAGTTCGTCGTTCAACGAGGCAATGTACTTTCACACAATAAAGGCTGCCCCTTTCTCAACTCCATGGCTATCTTAGTTGATAATATTCTTTTTCAATACTTCACTGATTTCTTATGTTTGCTCTTTCTCGAGGAATGAGGCGAGCTATTTTCACATAGCCTAAGGATCCTACTCAAGAGCAAATTATCAACGAGAGGGAGCACCGTAATTAAAGTATTCTTACATTCATATTGACCTTTTCGATCCATTGAATTCTTTTGGATTGGACTTTTATTTAACGTGAGATATGTGATGTTACTATGCAAAGATTGATTCCTTGAATCCGTAACTTGGGGAAATTTATTAAGTGCTCTCCTAACTTTCCCGCCAGCAACGATGCATCGTTTCAAGCCACCGCCTCATACAGACATCTGCAATGGCTTGAGTTAGTACAATTAGTCACTTTTTTATGTTGATAAAAATGATATAATTACTACCCGAATTGGAATTCGTATAGCTTTTTCTATCTTTCTAAACAGGGTATTACACTATTCTTAATTGGTCGTTATTGTCCTTTACCAATGCTTTATAGTTTAATTGATTAATATGCATCTAATTTCTCGGAGCATTACGTTCTATATTGTTCTCTGTAAATGGATTTTCCACCTTCATGTAACTTTGTTGAATCAATTTACATAAGTTAGTGGCTTTTTGTGTTGAGAGACAACCACAAATCGCTTTTCACTATGAAACTTTATATTGGATTGTTGTGTTGTTTTTTTGGCTTAGGAATTGAAGAATGAGTGTTATTGAATTAAGAATTATGAAATTGACTGACTGGCTTGGTGACTTACATTTAGTATTCACTGAGTTGATAGATTCATGGAAATTGAATCATTCGAAACTTAAACTGGAAACAGGAACAAAAGGTATTAACAAGAGAATTAGTAGTTCTTATATGGTTCTTAAGCTGCCAAGTAACAGAAGTTTAAATGAACAGCTCATAATTATATACTACTGATTGATATTTGTAGCATTACGTCGGTCACAGTATCAACTAACCTTTATGTTAATCATATTATCAACTAAAGTTTAGCGCCCCTGTTGTTTTTTGGCTACGTTTTGTGTGTATTTTGTCAGGTTTAAGCTCCCAAGCTCCATTAATGATCATCCATAACTGAGAATCGATATTTCATAGTGGATTATACCAATCAATTTGTGAATAACCAAATATGTTTCATTTCTTTGTACAAAGGGATTTGGTGATGACGACTATTGTTAATTTTTTACTCGACATAATTATCGAAAGGCTTGAATTACTGCATCTAAGGAGCATAAATGCACTTAAAGAATTTGAAGTCCTTAAATGTTCACGATTGTCTTTCTAAAAAAAGTTTTCTTTTGCTTGTGTTGCTTTTGCAGGACCGGGATGGCGTTGTAATGACTCCAATCAATATCGCATAACCCTCCAGAGAGTTTCTTTAACAAAACATTTTGTGCTGGGTACACGAATTAATTTTGCTTTATTAGTTTTGAATGGTTCAGCCGATATATCTCTTCTTTTAACATAAACAAACAATGTGTTTGCTTGCATTACATTAATTTGACTTTATCTTAATATGATATAGAGAAATCCTTTCAATTATTATTCGATTGAGAAAAAGTTAACACCACCTCTTCACATTTCAACTATAAAATATTTCAACTCTGCTCATATTTTGGAAGAGTATTTTAGGATTATCTTATTTTTTTATTATATTCTCTAATGTCGTTGTCTCTTCATTTTTTCCCATAAATTTAATCACAAAACTGCAAAAGGATCTTCATGACGGAAATCCAAAATGGAATAAAAATATGGAAATGGAAAGTAGCATGAAACAAATCAAAATGCATATAATGTGTTTGCTTAGTTTTGTATGAGGATATCCTTCTCCAAAAAAATTAATTGTGATAACCAAAAAATTAATAAACGATGGTTATGATAATATTTCATTAGAAGTAAAAAATAATCATTATCAGGGCGACGACTTCTTTAAGTTGGTTGTCCAAGCTCCTAATGAACCTAAAATAGGTCATGGTCTTGAATCTACATTTCTTTTGAAATGAAAACAAATTCACACTAAGTTGTCACTTTATGTCATCATATCTCAAACTTATACCAACAACAAATACATCGTATTAACCTCATCCGGCCAACGGGCCGTGCTCTGTGCTAGTAATATATAGAATAAATCAATCAAGGAATAGATGGAGGAGAAAGGACGTGTGTTTTATGAATGCAACTAGTTTTATGCCCGCCCGTTGGGCGTTGCGTTTTATTTTGTTGTTTTATTTTGCGGTCATTTTATCATACTAGCTTGTAACCCGACCCGTTGGTCGGAGGAGCTGAGCCGAATATTGAATTATTGGGATAACCCGTAGATTCAACCATTAAGCTAAATTGGTCTAATGGTGAGTACCGCCTAGCATATCCCTAATAATCATACCAAAGTGAATATATTGGAACATAAACAGTACATCAAAAGTTGGTACAACCATGAAGTTAGACCATTAAAAACATACCAATGAAATTGAATAGCATCGAAAAACTTCAACTTCATTATATAATTACATGAGATAAGAAAGAGAACACCATTAATTTGATTTATAAAACTTTCATCTTGTCGTCATTGTGCTTTCTGGTTTTTGTCAGGCCATGATAAAATCTAAGGAAATCAAGAACGAACAACACGATTTGGGATAGGAACCACCGTTGTCGTATTCCTAGAGAATGGTGGTAAACACGGACTCACCTGCCAAAGTGGTTTGGATTGAGATTTTTATCGGGTATCAGGGAACCATGTGATTATAAATTAGACTTGATCAAAACGGGCCAAAACTTAAAATTCAGCCTGTTTGACCGACCCATGCAAAATTCTAATTATTCGTTACTTTTAAACTTTCTATTTGAAAATAAAAAATAGTGAAAGAAAATAGATGACTGCAATTCGCCATTTGCACATCACTTATTCGGGAATAAAACCATAGAAATTCAAAAGAAACTGAAAATGTTTAGGATCGTTTTAATGTTTAAAATAACCAAATAGATCTTTCTGTTTAGTTTTTTACTAACAAATACCAAACGATTCCCTATAAAATACACTATAATTTTATCATTATGATATCAAATAATTATATAATATATATTTGAAATGATAAAAATTGGACTAATTGGGTTGGTCGAGATTGAACCATTGAATAACTTTAAACTACATTATATTTTAGCCACTAAAATATAAAATAATATAATAATATATATTATGCTAGAGAAAATAGCTTGATTTAGAATGTCAAACCAATGATGTTCATTTGTTTTACTTGATGGCCAAATCCGGTGTAGGTCAGGCCCATTCAACTCTTTTATTTTATGGTTAGCGGTTAGCCCTTTAGATACCATGCATTAGTTTATTGTTAATTTTTTTTTATTTTTAGCATAAAAAGAAGTATTTTTTTTGTCTTTTCATATATATTTTATCACCACGGAGAAATACAAGGGGTTAAAGAAAAAAATTGACACTCCTGAACCCGTTTAAATCCGCATGTGTACGGTAAGTTGGCCCGTTCCACAGAGGAAAGAGAAAAAAATTAACACTACCTATTCTACCCTTCCTACAAACGCTCATGGAGCAGGGAATTTGAAATGGGGGAAGGGGTTTTTCCTCCCTGCTATTATATGTTTTTGATTTAAAAGGATGCAACAAATGTACTTAGTGTGATTGGTTATGTTCCTTGCTTTTCTTTAAAATGGACATGGTTCGAATCCCAGTACGTGTCTTTTTAATGAATAAAAAAAAGTAATTGTGAAGACCAAAATGTCCTTCCTACTTTCACTCTCGTTGCAAGAAATTTGAAATGGGGCTCCCGTTTTTCCCTTCGGTGTATTATATTACTAGCTTTGTACTCGGCCCGTTGGCCGAATGAGTTTCGTTTATCATTTATATTTATTAATTATTGTAATAGTTAAACTATATTTTGGATTTTTTAGTTTTTATGTTGTCGGCCCGTTGGCCAAATGAGGTTCGTTTATCATTTATATTTATTAATTATTGAAATAGTTAAACTATATTTTGGATTTTTTAGTTTTTATGTTGTAATGATTTATTTGATAAATATTTTGAACTCTGGTGTGCGATCAAATGCATGGGTTGTTGTACAATGTGTGGATTTGTATTGTATAATTATGACCTTTATTATGCCATGTTTGTATAGGATGTAGTGGGAAGACAAATAGATGATTGTTATAAGATGAAGGAAGATGGTTTATTGTTTCAGGCAAGCTTAGTAGTAAAGGACATTAAATAGGATGTGTTTAATATTAGAAGTACTTTTTAATATAAGATGTCATGAAAAATTACTAAAAAGGATTTCTAATACAAAATATGAATATAAAAAATAAAAAATAAAAGGTAGTCAAAATGGATCTTGTTAAATTTCTTATATATTAATAATATTATATAGTAATTTATTTTATTTTTTAAAATGATATAAATTTAAAGAAAATTATATTTTCATAATAAAATTAAATATGGTAAGGATAATCTTGTATTTTCAAAACAACTTCTCGTAGAAGCTTCAAATCGGAGTTTCAGCTTTTATTTTATGCAAAAACACTTTTCAATTTTTCAAAAACCGAGTTTTCAGAAGTGTTTGACTCAACTTCAACTTTTGGATAAGAAAAGCACTTCTAAAAGTTGGGCCAAACATAGGCATTGGCCGCAACACTACATAAAGTGAAATGAAAAATTACTAATCAATGACAAATTTTGATACCATACATGATGTGATGTGACGTAGAACATGAGCGTCTACACACAAAGTCATTATTTAATTGATACATCTATCTATTGTTCTATATAAGATCAACTGCTAATGCAAATAAAAAATAGCTATAATTAAGAAGAAAATGATTACATAAAGTTTGATAAATTCAATCACTACTTGACCAAAATACAAAGATTAAAATCGTACAGATGAATGAAGAGCGTCTTATCATCCATAAGATTTGTGGAAAAGAAGCATATGGTTATCAAGTTATTAATAGAGGATCTCAAAGCACGTGAATTATTATAATAAATATATTTTTAGTAACCTATAGAATGGTATCAGTATTATGTCTAGAACAAAATGCTCGTAGCTAACCAATAAAAGTTATCATTTCAGTTAAACAACTTTAAAAAAGTTGGGTTTACTGCCAAGGAGGATCGATAAATTCTATAATTTTTGGATCGTGAATTACGAAGACCTAAATCACACTCTTTCTATGAGGTATGCGTTCCACACTACACTACACTCTGTTCATTTTTCCTTTTTCTCACCCATTAACCTGCTTTATTTCTACTCTGCAGCCTTGTCCGGTCCGAGGTTGTGACTTGTGACGCATTAGAGTTCGGATGACGAACAGACCACCTACTTGCTAAGAAACGCCACCTGCTACCATAACAAACCTAGTGTTAGTGATGAAACAACAAAATTACGATACTTTCGAATAGAGTTTATTTTATACAATTTAGACATACATACAGGTCATATCAATTAATAAAATATATTAACGATTTCTGAATGAGAAGTAACTTGCCTATGCAGAAGCTGCAGCAATTGCTGAACTATGGTATCTCATGACATGTAGATAAAAGAGCAAAATCATTGAAACAGAGGGTTTAAAGCATAATCAATAAGGCTAATCAAAGTATTTATTTTTAAGAAGGAAAACTTTTTCTTTTGTGTTTGCCTTAACTATCTGAGCGTGGAAATCTCTGAGAAACTCCGGGTTATGGCGGACCAGCCATTCTGCCACTATCTATCAAGATCCTGATGCAAAGACGTTCTATAATATTCCTGCACATTCAAATGTTTTCTGCCTGGCATAAACAACTGAAAAGTAACAAATAAGCAATTCAAGTGAGACTCAACTACTTTAAACACCATTCGATTTAACAGGCTGAACTTCCAGAAGTCCAGTTCTTTGGATGACTGTCGTGCACTATAAGAATATGGAAACATGGACTTTATAAGGCTGCAGTAAAAGGAATGAATGCTAAAACCAAACAACAACAGTGATATCAAACATGTAGGGGGTACAATATTTAAGAGAATGAAGATAAAAGAGTCGACATTAAGGATGTACATAAATCATAACAGAACTGGCTAAGATAGAGGCATGAAGATTATAGGAGAGCTAGCAACAAATGTAGGTATACATGAACAATCAAAAACAACAAATGCCATAACAGTCTAGCTCGACAAACACAGGACTTCACTGGAGTCCTAGTGCAACTTATATACATTGACATCATGTTGCGAAGGAAATGACCAATTAGATAGGAAAATGAGTAACGCAGTAGGAAAAACTAAAGGCTATTCAAATCTTTGCACTGCTAAATTGGAAGCAGAATACCTGTAAAAAAAGTACTCTATAGGAGTATTGGGAGCTACCCCAATTAACATTCTCTAGGGGTTGGCCGAGCAATCACGATAGGGTAGATAGAAGAATTCCTAAGTTTAAGTGGAAAGACATTAAGAGCATGTCCTTGAAGAGCTTCTGCCAATCTGCTTCATCATAGAGTGATAAAATTTACTCCAAAATGGTGAATACCAAGATGAATGAGAAAGTTGGAAACCTTTGAAAATATGACTGCAGAAGTATCAAAAGTTTCATTAGCGATAACTAACATTAGCAAAAAATTTACCACTACTTTCATCTCATGATACACAACGACACTAAGTGAACATGCATTAACTAATAACACCAGGTGCAATAACTCAACACAAATGTTAGCAGAACTCATAATAATCCATTTACCAATAAAAGAGAACAATATCTTCCAGTGAGCCTATCAAGAATCAACCCACCTTAACGAACAAAATGAATGGCATATTGATAGTGTGTTGTGATTACTTCGCCAACAATCATGAAGGAACAACAATAGAAATGGACATGAGAAAGGATAAACAACCGCAATACAAAATTTATGTAAAAAGCACATTATGAATTCCTCCAGGGTCCGACTCAAAATACTCTTTTCCAACCATCACTAATGAAGAATCCATGAATCAGTTGGTAAGAGGTAGGAGATGTTATCTGCAGGAGTCATAACTGATGCTGCACCATAATCATCAAATGGTCTTCTACTGGTCTTTATGGCACCGGGCTATGCTGTGAACCTGAAGACAAAATTTCATGAAAAAGTCAGACCAACCACACAGACAATGCATGCACACATAAAACAAACATGGGGCCAAAACACATTTTGTTCAGAAAAAGAAGAGGAACAAATTGTAATTGATAGAGAAGGTCAAGACCAACACGACCCAGCTTCCATCCATGGAACTTCTTCCATTTATACAACCATTCGCTCATTTAATTATACAACATTGCACCTGGTAAAGAAACAAAAATCACACCAAACTAAGATATGAAAATGTATTCGTAGTTACATGGTTATCATCTTCAAAGGGAAACCATTAACAAATCCATTGGCATTCCCATCTTTTTCGTAGAAAGATTCAACAACTCGACTCTTATTCAACCTGCTATCTGTATGATATTCTTCTCCCTAGTCATCATCTTGTGAAACCCAATAGTATATGAATCACCAGATGAGGAGGCAAGTCTACGATTGAAATACAAAAGCGTACAACGAAGGAAAATATGATTAGAGGTGCCAAGCCAATGAATATAAACTGCCGATATCTATTGGGTGATTTTCACCCGGGAGAAAAGGATAAGTAAAGTAGTCGAAACTCTTGAACAGTGAAAAAGTAAGTTGAACGAACACAATACAGAATCATAATAGAGCTCATGATCTAATTAGACTTATTTTATCGAGAGGGAGGCATTTAGCCAGAGATCACAAAAGAAAAGAGCAAGAATAAAAAACGTAGGTCTGCACACCAGCAGCAGCCTACTAACTAACTACGAACTAAGAAACAGTCACAGAAAACCTCAAGAAGCAGGCCATCAAAACATAATTACAGAAACCTCATGACTCTTATTAGAAAAAGCACATACTAAAACAAATGAGATTGCCAAAAATCCAAAGCATTAAACTTAACGAAAAAAATGGTATGGTTCCAATTGGGGAAATTTTTTTGGGAAGCTGACAATTTGAAAAAAACAACAAACTAACGCCAATCAAAACTACATGAATGCATAATGTTGATTTCAGAGTCTTGTAAAAAGCTATGAAATCAATCTCTACCTATAATCCAATCAATTGGAACGAACAAAGCAAACATGGTCCGAGCTCCATTGTCAATAAATGTTGTCTAGCTGCAGGAAAGTGAGACTTCTCACCTGCAGTGACTTGCGGCCTTGTCGTTCTTCTTCTTCTTGGTTCAATTTCAAAAGAGAGAGACATCTGAAAAGGAAAGAGCTAATAAATGGGAATCAGAAATGGCTATTAAATCTGAAAAATAAAAAATATATAAGATTGAACAAAACCCAAAGACCTCTTCCTCTTTCTTTTTTCTGTCGGTTAAGAGAGGGAGAGAAGAAGCACCAACCCCACGCCAGGTCCATTCCGAACCAAAATCCTCCGCCATTTCCCAACTGGAATCCGTCTTCGAGAAGTCCAGGAACGACATCTCCGATTCAGGGGAAGAAGAGGAAGAGGAATTGAACAGGCTAAAAAGCATCTGGAGATTAATAACGACTTACACAGGACAAATCAGCATAGTAAGCAACTTGAATATTGAGGAAAGGGGATAACAGAGGCAGCGTTAGCTTCGAATAGAACAAAGTGAATCCATCACCTGCAGAAGAAGTGGCCGAATTGAAATCTAACCCCAGGTGGTCATGAGTGAAAATTGAAGAATACATCGAAGACAACAAACCTATAACTGATTGGCAGAGCAGAGAGGTCCTCGCACCCAACAAACCAATCCAGAAATCCCTGCTGCAAACCGACACAAACCTATAACTGAAATTCTCGGATAAGAGAATACATTAATTCAAAAAAATTAGAGATCAAGAGGGACTGCAAAATGAGAGTGAATTGAAATTGAAAATATGCACATAGAGGGATCAAAGATCAGTGCCTATGGGTATCAACCCATTTTACAAATTCAACAAAATACAGCAATGATATGCTTACAAAGGACCTCCAAATCCAGTACATGAAACGCATGGGCTATGTATCACACCACGGTGGCATTATTTGGCTAATGCAAATACAATATTGATCAAAGAAGAAGATAAATTAGTGTCCAATTGTAGGAGGGACGGAATAGAGCTTACATGCTACTCTTTTAATCGGTATCCTGTCAACTATCCCAGGGTTTGGCTTTGCTAACTTAATGTAAAGCCAATTTGCAGCAAAACACTCCATAACGATGATGATGCACAGGGGTGATTCTACATAGATAGGGATCGTGAGGTTAAAAGTGAGATGATTTTCATAACAATAAATGAACAAAGATAGACAGAAGCATCAGTTTTGGGTTTGTTTGGGGAGATGACTGAAAGGGCGAGAGAACACAATGTCCACATAATTATATGATTCAATTCTAGAATAATTTGCATCATGTACATGAACCAATTCCTTGAGATAAATTGAGTTATAGGGTTGCGGTTGATTTCTAGACTCAATCTTCTTTTAAACACTTAGTGCTAGAATTGTGAGATTGTCAACAGAAACCCTATCCATCAAAGTAGGAGAGCTTAGCTGCGTATAGTGCAGCTTGCTATGAATTTTACTGCTGTGTGCAGTTTACAGAAGAAGAGCAAAAGCAACCAAGGCAGTTCCAAAAACAAAACAAAATCGACCAGGAAAACTCACACACAAAGGCAAGAAGGAAAGAAAATGATGGAGGTTTCAGAAGATGTGGAAAAACCGCCCCTAGGCGCAGACAAAGACGGAAAAAATTCCCAGACACAGCAAAAGGTGTAGTTACAGGAATGCCATCAATAGTAAATGAAATAGGTAAGATAAGACCCAAACTTTCAATTGATTATAATTGCAAGATGAAGGAAGGACGATAAGTAAAGATGAACCCACCAATTTCAAGGGCGCCCTCGAAGAGAACTGGGAATCGATGTGGGTGAAACCAGGGAATGGATGAACGGCGGTCGATTGAGGAGACCTAGTGGTGAAGGCAGTTATCGGTGAGGAATCGTTGGACAGACGTCGACGGAATGGAACCTGGAGGGCACGACGGTGGAAGTTTAGAGATCGTGCCATAGCTGTGAAACGATTCGGAGAGCAAGCTGCTAAGGCAGCGAATGCGAACAAAATTGGCAGACTCTCTGGACATACGTTGACGGAATGGAACCCGGGCCCAAGACGGTGGTTATGGCGGAACAACGATGGTGGACGGCGGGACCTTTTCCTTTGGTGAATGTTGTCAGAATGCAGGGAGGAGTTCAGCCGCTGGAAGAAATAACCACCCCGAGCAAGACGAGAAGAGAAGTACTCCCGCACAAAGCTGATACACAGAAGATTTTTCCCGTAATAAAATAAGGAGATCCAGCAGCGACATGTAGTTTCCATAATTGCCCCTAGCGAGAATGAAGGAGAAGCCAGGGATTTCAAAATGGAGAAAATCAGCCAAAGAACGGCTATATATTATAGGAGGATGTGTAGATGTATCTTCTTCTACTTGGCAGGCGGCAGCTATATATAAATAAAAATATATAAAACACCCTTGACCTTTATTGGAAGGAAGAGTAGTACATCTGCATGGAAACGAAAGGGGACAATTTCAATTAGATTCCTAAGTCAGCTACTAATTGACGTTCTTTGAATACTGTATGAATTTTTGGATCGCCCCGTCTAAAAAACATTGTTATAAGAACCGAATCCTATAACGGCCGGGCCAGTAGAATCGTCAAACCAGTTACAATATCGGTCTGGTTCATTGCTTGAACGGTTATTGATGAACCTAACGATTTTTCACGGTTCAACATAAAATCAGATGAACCGGCATGGTTTAACTGATCCCCAGGTTCACTATTTTAACAAAAAATGCTTTAACATAAAGGATTAATGACACAAATATTGTTTTTTTTAATTTACCACTAATATGACAAATTAAAAACTATTGACACAAATATTGTGTTTTTTAGTAAGGATTGGGGCGGGACCACCTGAGACTCAGGCGGGACTGATATTTTACCCAGTCCTGGGCGCTGGCGCCCCAGTCTCAAGCGGCCCCCCCTCAGACAAATTTTTTAATTAGTCCTAGGCGCTGGCGCCCGAGACTCAGGCGGGAGCGCCCCGGACCCTTTTTTTTTTAAAATTCGGACGGTCCCCCCTTCCCTCCCACCTTATCCCCTCCCACACCACACACCACACATCCTCCTCCTCCTTTCTTCTTCCTCCCCAACCCGCGAACCTTTCTTCTTCCTCCCCCCAACACCCCTGCGAACCAGAGACCCACCGCAACTGCTACCGCCCCAGACCTCGGCGCCGCCGCCCCAGACATCGGCGCCGCCGCCCCAGACCTCGGCGCCGCCGCCTTTGACCGTAGCGCCACCGCCTTTGACTGACCCGCCGCCGCCCGAGATGTCCTCCGACGAAGAACCACTCGCCGCCGGCAGAGGCAGAGGGAGAAGAGGTCGGCGAGGTCGTGGTGGAGGCGGCCGTTTGCGCGGTGAGACTCTCGTCGGCAGTTTGATTTTTTTTTAATGTTTTGTGTTTTTTTTAATGTTTTGTTTCTTTGTTTTTGCAGTTCCGAGGCTTATGGATCCTTATTCGATGAGATTACCGCCGGCGACAATTGATCCAAGTCTGGTCGATCCGACACTTCTTTGGGGACACGGCCTACATCGTATCGACTCTGTTTGGACAAACGAGGTAAGTATTTGATAATTATTCATGTAAAGTTAATTAGCTAATTAGATTATTTTAGGTAGTGAACTGAACTGTTAGGTGAAATTAGTATAATTTCAAATTAGTATAATTTTATGTTAGATAAGACAGATTAGAATTTATTAGGTGAAATTAGAATTATTACGAATGAAAATGAATTAATATAAGTTTTGTGCACTATAGGCTGGTGATCGACCGTACCATGTTCGAGGTACGACCATTTTAGTACCTTACCATGAGCTTTATCGGCCATATCTCGAAGCGGCAGGCTTGTTTAGTGTCGTGCCCCTAGTCCCTATGAACCCCGATGCTAGTTTAATTACTGCGCTCGTAGAGCGGTGGCGCCCCGAGACGTCGACCTTCCATCTACCGTGTGGTGAGATGACGATCACGTTAGAGGACGTTGTTACACTGTCCGGTCTGGCGATCGACGGTGATGCCGTCGTAGTTGATATACCGGATGAGGAGTGGTCGGCGATCTGTTTGAGACTGTTGGGACGAGTTCCGGCCGATCTTGTAGGCAGTGTCGCTGTTGTTAGGATTGTTTGGCTGAGGGTTGAATTCAGTCATCTGCCGGAGAATGCATCACAGGAGGTTATAGAGCAGTTTGCACGAGCTTATGCTCTATCTCTGCTTGGAGGTGTACTTTTCTCGGACCGGTCTGGAAGTACGGTGCACCTACAGTACCTACTTCTGATTGAGGATTGGGAGAGAGCTGGACGGTTTGCCTGGGGAGCTGCTGTTTTATCCTACCTGTACCGTGGATAGGTAGGTCGACTTTGCACATTACGCATACCGGCACTTCTCTTAGCGGTGACCTTGGTGGATGGGTCGCCCTACTGCAGTTTTGGGCGTGGGAGCGATTCCCACTTCTGGCACCTCGAGACGAGGAGACGAGGGCACAGGCCACCGAGGATGCATTCCCACGTGGTCTTCGATGGGAAACATGGCATCAGGTGGTGATACTAGAGCAGCGACGACTCCCGACCTGTGGGCCGAGGGTGATGAGGTGTTTAGGGAGACGATGTGGATCCATGAGCAGCATGTTCAGTCTCAGCGTAGTGGTGGCGGTCAGCCTGATGAGCATCTTCAGTCTCAGCAGGATGAGATGTTCGGTACACAGGATCAGGATGGTGGAGTTGAGGAAGATGAGCCCCAGGAGTATGATGGTAGACCAGTGCGCATCAGGGTGCCTGCTAGGTGTGGTACTGGCGAGAATCGAAGTGGGGGACCTCTCTACCGCCTGTGTCTATCTCCTGTCAAGTATGCTCCCCAGACATAGAGTACGTACAGGGTAGTACCTTTTAAATCACCGCGTGAACATTAAGTTACGAATGTAATTCCCGAGGGCCATCTAGCGGTGGAGCATGGTGGTCGTCGTGGTGGTCGTCGTGGTGGTCGTCGTGGTGATCGTCAGTGAGACTATTATTATTATGTACTTCCTTCAGACGTTTATTTTTGGATTGTTATTATTATGTACTTCCTTCAGACGTTTATTTTTGGATTGTTATTATTATGTACTTCATTTAGACTATTATTTTTGGATTGTTATTATTATGTACTATAAACAAACAACAACATCTCAAACAAACAACATCTCAAACAAACAACTTTTACATGGTAAATCAAAAGATAACAACAACATACCAAACAACAACATCTCAAACAAACAACAACTTTTACATGGTAAATCAAAAGAAATATAACAACTTCTACCACCTCTCAGCCACGTCTATTACCTCTACTTCCTCTTCTACCACCTCTCGTACTTCGTTGGCCACCACTCCCTCCTCGGTTGCTCCCACTCCTACTAGCTTGGCCACCGCAAGTTGATGCATTATG
This sequence comes from Linum trigynum, assembly GCA_964030455.1. Classification (NCBI taxonomy): domain Eukaryota; kingdom Viridiplantae; phylum Streptophyta; class Magnoliopsida; order Malpighiales; family Linaceae; genus Linum; species Linum trigynum. The sequence continues at coordinate 8,274,741 of OZ034818.1, forward strand.
TCCCGCTTGGTTACAGTTGCTGCACACTTGGTGTGATGCACCCTCCCTTGGCCAGTCCATCTCGTTGTGAATCCTTGTAACTCGTGGCCTCCCCGGCTTCCTAATCATGTGCACATTAGGATGGAGAATAGGACCATTATGTTTCTTCCAACCCTTAGGTTCACCAAGAGGTGCGAAACTTGTCCCATAACAAGCCATCACTGTTTCCAGCTTGTAGACATTGTTGACAAACCTATACGCATTAGCCCCCATTCGGTTGCAAGCTGCAATGGCATGAGAGCAAGGAATTTTATTTCCTTGAAATTTACCACAAGTGCAAAATCCTGCCCGGTTTTGATCGTCAAAGTGAATTGTGAGTGTGTTTGACCCTGTCATGTTGAAATTGTTGGGAGGAGTCTGAACTACATAGATGCCTTGACCTCGATCAAGAGCTGTCACAGAATGTCCAATTGCCTTTTGTGACCTGTACTTCATCAGCTCTTCGCACTTGGTGGAGTACTGTGAACCGCCACTTCTAATTTCTGCTCCTGTCTCCAACCTATACTTATCGAATTTCTCCACCAATCGCCAATAGGTATGCTGCACAAGAGAAGGTATCGAAAGTGCACGAATACCTTTGAAAATACCATTGACGCTTTCTGCCATGTTGGATGTCAGGATAGACCAACGACCCCCACCATTGTAGTTATCATGTGCTAAACTCCAACGAATCTGATGTTGATCCACCCAGTTATCACATGAAATATTTCTATCAGCGGCCACCTTCTTAAATTGTTCAACTTGACGATCAAACTTCTCCAACCGTTTTTCTCCGGCTAACAAAATAAACCACAACACGTGTTAGATAAATTCATGACAAAATTACATGAAAACAAATAACAAAATTAAATGAAGAAAGCTTACCGACTCGAAATAGTTGATTATACATAATTTTGCTTCATAGAGTCCTGCATGTCTATCTGAGATGATGCATACATCATTTCGATCAGTCAAACCCTGAACCTTCCTCATGAACCATGGCCAACTCTCAGTATTCTCGCTCTCAACTATGGCAAATGCAATTGGAAAAATCTTCATCCGGCCATCAAATGAGCTCGCCATGAGTAGCACTCCTTTATACTTCCCAGTAAGAAATGTTCCATCCACAACCATGACGCCTGGACAATTCTTGAATCCATCTATACAAGGTCCATAAGCCCAGAATACTCGCTGAAATATTAAATGACCGGGTTGAGTCGAAGGAACTGTTACCCAATCAATCACCGATGTTGGCATTTTTCTCTTGACCACCCGCAAGAATGTTTGCAAAAAATCGTAGGATTCTTCCCAATTTCCATGCAACTTTTCCAATGCTCTTTGTTTCCCATACCAAGCCTTCTTGTAAGTAACTTGCATATTAAACTTATCTTTCAACTCGGCTTGAACAGTTAGAACACTCAGATTTGGTTGGGCACGTACCAAATGTTTGACGGCCTCAGATATCATGTCGACATCAAGATGGTGATGATCCGTCGGTTGAGTCGTACTGCTACAAGAATGCACCAACTCAGCTTTTCTCACAGTCCATTCGCCCCCAACATCTCGACATCCAAACCGCACCATCCAAGGACAATTTTCATCCTTGTGCCTCAAGCATCTGACCTTCCAGATTGAAGGTGACGACTCCACCACGCCATATTGAAAGTTGCGTTGTAGTGCGTGGTGTTTAATCGCCATCTGTGCAGCTTGTTTCGAGTGAAATATCTGCCCCTTGTAGAATTCTCCTTCAAAACTATCAACAATAGGCATTGGAATTACGCCATATGAATCAGCAAGTGCAAATTCTTCGTCCTCTTCATTGCCCTGCAAGTAAAAATATGGAGGATAATTAAGCTGCTCCTCCTCCTCCTCCTCCTCCTCCTCCTCCTCCTCCTCATCTTCCTCCTCTCCGTCATCACCGTGATCATAGTCATGATCGGATGGCACGCTCCATGTATCATCTTCTTCCTCTCCACCCTGATCATCACTGAGCTCAACATGTATCTCAGCACCCAAACAATAAGGATTTTGTGCCATAAAATTCCAAAGCACATCCAAGCTATCATCATCCACAATAGGTAACGCATAATGAAATAAAACATCATTCTGCCATTCTGGAAGACGGTAAGTGGTCCTGTGATCACATCACTATCTTTTACTGCTTCGTCTCTGCGCCGTATTCTCGGAATTAGAGTCTCACAAAGTTTGTGATATGTGACTCTAGATGGAACCGTCAACTGAAAACTACTACCACCAACGAATTTGACGCCCAAATTATCCTCTACTTTCTCCGATTTCCACCGAACAACTAGTTCAAATCTTCTAAAATCACTACAAAAAAACAAACTCACTAATTAAAAACTAAACACAATCATAATAGCATTTGAATAATATAAATACAAAAATAAATCTGTCTCTTACCTATTAGCCATTTTTGCAGCAGCAACCAGAGCTCTCTCCTCTATTTTGGACGATTTTTTTTGTGGTGTGAATCTGAAACGAAAAGTCTGTATGGGTTTTATAGGGTGGGTGGCCAATCCACCTACTCGCCTCAGTCTCGGGCGCCACCGCCGGAGTCTTGATTTCCCACCTACTCGCTTCAGTCTCGGGCGCCGCCGCCTGAGTCTCGGGCGCCACCGCCTGAGTCTAACAAAACGGTCCAAAAACCAAGTCTTAAGCGGCAGCGCCTGAGTCTCAGGTGTACCCGCCGATTCTTATCTCTAAAACACAATATCTTTGTCAATAGTTTTTAATTGGCCATATTCGTGGTAAATTAAAAAAAAAACAATATTTCTGTCATTAACCCTAACATAAACTCATACCATCAAATCATAATTATTAATTTTATATATGCTTTCTCAACCTTATTGTCGACTTTACTTTGTCTACTACCGAATAGAACTGTAATTTTTAATTTGAATTAAAAATATGTGGTTTCTTTTGTGAGATTGTTGGAATGATTTATTCGATATTTTGGTTATGATATGATATTGAACTTGTTTATGGTCAATGATAATTTCATTCTTAAATTAGTGTAATATGCAAGTCTTATATGTTATATATTATGAACGGTTCTATCAACGGTTCACCAACGATTTTGTAATGGTTAACCGTTGAACACTAAACCACTAACTTTTTCGGTTCAGCCTCCGGTCCGCGCGGTTATGAAAACAGAGCTAAAAACATACGTATCCCTAGGTCATTACTCAGTGCAGTGGTATTGTAAGTTGCAACCTCTCTAAACCCAGGTCGCCGCCGAGGAAGAAGCTGATGGACAGGGAGGCGAGAGAGGGCGGTGGCCCTCAGCCTCTAGCAAACCCTAAGCCATCGTCGGGGAGGGTGAGAGCTTGCGGCTACGGAGGGTTTGGCTGTAGAAGTAGGGTTAGGGTAAAATATATAGAATAATCAAGTGTGATCTTTTTTTTTCTTCCAAAATTATCCTGAGGCAATCTTAACCGTAAGATTAAAAAAAGAGGAAAGAGAAGAAAGTAAATGACGGATACAGATGTAGCCACGGTGGCTACTAGAAATCCATTTACCACCGTAACGCATTCCGCCACTTTTACAATGGGTACACACGATCCAATGGGATGAGATAGCGTGTCTACCCTTAAAAGGGTTGGAAAAATAACACCCCTATTAAATATAGGTTTTTAAGATAATTAATTTGTGTTGCATTTAATAATCTGTATGAATTAAAAACACATATTAAGTACTTTCCTTTTTTCAGTGCACTGGTAGTTGTATCAGTGCAATGGTATTAGTGTACAAGTGCAATGGTAGATGTATCAGTGCAATGGTAGTTCCAAAAAAGGAACGTAATTAATATGAGTTCAGTATACAGGTGCAATTGTAGTTGTATTAGTGCAATGGTAGTTAGAAAAAAGGAACGTAATTAGTGTACAAGTGCAATGATAGATGTATCAGTGCAATGGTAGTTCCAAAAAAGGAACGTAATTAATATGAGTTTAGTATACAGGTGCAATAGTAGTTGTATCAGTGCAATGGTAGTTATAAAAAAGGAATGTAATTAAGATGAGTTTTTAATTTACAAAGATTATTAAATGCAACATGAATTTAATACAAAAAATAACTATAATTAATAGGGATGTCATTTTTCCAACCCTTAAAAGGGTTAGCATGCTAACCGATCCCCGATCCAATACTATTACTAGCTAACCAATCAAGGAAATTAATTAAAGAAGGTTAAGATAACATTGTTTACTACAAAAACGATTAAGCATTATAACCACAAGAGTATAGACTAGCTACATTAATGTTTTTTTACGAATAATTCCATGGGATTAGACCTATTCCGATATTTTTAAGAATGAGCCGACTTGTTACGCCTTGTACACACGTGGGTATTGCCCTACCTGATCTGCGCTTAGTACGTGGCAAATATGGGTAGTAAGGTAACCACCCCGCTCCCGCCTCATTGGCATAACTAGTTGTTTCTCTCAAGAACCCGTTAATAACTCAGCTGTTTGATGAATGTTTAGTTATGAATATTATATCATTACTAACGGTTCCGGTGAAATGTGATATAATAAACAAATAGCTTTGTCAATCAAGTTGAATTGGCTCAAGATGAAATGTATGTATAAAAGGCATGAGGTTTTTGGGAAACTTCCAAGTTAGATGAATCTAATTATCGATTTACAATCAAAAGTTTGTGTCACGTTTGAGTGAAGCTCCCAACTCCAACTTCCAATTCCAAGTTGCATTATCTTAACCTCCTTCTTACATCTAGGGGTGTGCAACCGTTCGGTTCGGTCCGGACCGGACCAAATTCATGAGAACCGCGGTCCATTAGTGAAAGACATGTTAGGACCAAGGACCGGACCATTCTTGCATTTGGTCCGGTTCGGTCCAGTCCAAATATGAGCTCGGTCCACCATTTCTTCAGTAATTATAAAATTAATGAGGACCAAGGACCGGACCGCATTTTACTCGGTCTGATCCGGTCCGGTCTTAACAATGGTTTGGTCCGTTGTGGTCCTGTACGGACCGGACCATTGCACTTAAAAGGCATGATCAAAGAAGTATATTACCTTTGTTAGTCAACAGTAACGAAAATTCACGTTTATATATACTAATAATAACTAACTAATATGTATGCTTTATTAAATGTTTCGATATCTCCATTCCATTTTTTTTATGGTAAACGTTTCGGCCAAATTAATACCGGCAATCATAGATTCTCGTCCTCTTCACTATCAGAAACCCCATTTCGATCCCTTAGGATAAGGTATGCAGTAGCTAGGTGTACATGTTAAATCCTCTGCCCTTGAAAAATAAAACAAAACGTCGTTACTGTTAGCCTAACCAAAAAGGCATCATAATTTGTTGAGACAACCGCTAACGAACGGCTGCGCAGGGAACTTGCATATTCCTATTAATGATATATATGTTAAAAAAATGTGATTATAAAAAGAAATCTCGCCCCAACAGAGAATATCTAAACTGAATTATTGAGTTGATGATGGTCTCTCTACAACGTATTTGCACACATATTAGCAGAATATAAAAACAATATAATTTTGTTCAGAACCAAAAAAAAAAAAAAAAGAAGAATGATGTAATTTAAGGGTAAATAATTTGGGATTTTGGAAATTAATAAGCAACCAAACCCTATTATTTTAGATATTGATGATTGATAGAAGGAGGTTCATATATAACCAAGGTTGTCAACCCGCGGGTTGACCCGGACCCGATCGAGCTAGTGGGTCAAGGGTTAATGGGTCAACCATTTTAGCTCGGTTTGGCCTGGAAATATGGAAAGAGTCATTATATTGTACTTTTCTTTATAAATTATATCAAAACTTATATAACATATGAGTTATAACATATAATATTACACCAAAATAACATATCGTACTTAGATCTAGCATAAAGTGAAAATTCACATACACTTATATACATCAATATTCAAATATTCAACTTAGGATTCCAAAGATTGAGTTAGGCGAAAAGAAAAATCGAAAAATATGCGCATTTCGCAAACCAAAGAAAAAAATGACACAATTTGACCTTCAACCCGGTACCGTATAACGGTCGACCCGACGGGTGTGTGCGGCCCGTTTTTCTCACCGGGTCAAGGTCAAAGTGGGTTGACCCGCGGGTTGACAACCTTGTATATAACATAACCCATTTGGTAGTTGGTTTATCCTTAATTTTAAGATTCATATCAGGGAAGAACAGTGGTTCTTCGCGGCAACCAGTTCAAACAGAGGAAGCAGAGTCGACCGTTGCTCCCAACGATGTCGTTCCAATCACCAACCGAAGAAAGTCCCGTTGTCCTCAACGCTGTCGTTCCAAGGAGCCAAGCTAGGAGCTGGAGTGATGTCGTTTCTGGCATATTTCCATTTAATCACTAATCTTTTCATTTCTGTTGCTTCCTGTTTTGGTATTGTACTTGCTTAAGACACAAGTCTTGTCTTCTTCCCCAAACTGTCTGTAAACCAAAGCTATCAGCTATATAAGCTGGAAACCAATGAATATCAATCAAGCTCTTTTCTCTTCAACCCTAAAAGGTTGTCATGGTATCAGAGCCTCGACCCTAGCCGCCACCTTCATCAACAATGGCTGACAATCAACCTGAACCAGCCAACCCAACAGATCCATCACCCTCCACCCCACTCAATGTTGACCCAATGTCTGACCCCTTCTACCTCCATGGATCTGAACAACCTGGCACCCAGCTCGTTGCAGAGAAGCTCACTCCCACAAACTACGTAGAATGGAGCAAAGCTTTTCACAACGCCCTTGGAGCCAAGAACAAACTAGGATTTGTGGATGGCTCCATCCTAGATCCAGGGCCAGGTCATGCTACTTCTTGGGCATGGACCAGAAACAACATCATAGTCCTTTCATGGATCCAACAAGCAGTGGATCCTGGCATTCGCAAGACAATCATGTCTTCTAAGATAGCCCTTGAAGCCTGGAGAAGCCTACGTGACAGGTATGGCCAAGGGGACATGGTTCGGATTGCAGAACTGATTAAGTCCATCTGTACTCTGAAGCAAGGTACTCTCTCTGTCACTGAATACTATGGCAATCTCATAGCATTAAGAGACAAACTTGATAACTATCAACCCCTCGAGCCTGTTCCACCACTAGCCACAACACTTGTCGAGCTATGTTGCTAGTCTTAGGCTATAGGGACACCAACTATGTTATCCAGTTCTTGAGAGGTCCCAATGACAACTTCTCAACTGTGAGGTCCCAAGTTCTATTTGGTGATGCTTTACCACCAATAGATCGTGTTTTCCAGCGCATGCTTCAACATGGGAGGCAACTCACCAGTTCTTCCTCAAGAAAAACCCTTACCACAGAAGGCATGGCCTTTGCTGCTCATGGTAACCCCAACTATCTTTGCAAGAATCCCAGACCCTATTGCACCTTTTGCAAATTCACAGGCCACACAGAAGACACCTGTTACCATAAACATGGGTGGCCACCAGGCATGACCAACCCCAAGACCTCAACTTCATCAAACAGATCTCTCGAATGCTCTCACTGCAAGAAGCAAGGACACACTGAGGATAAATGCTTTCAAAAGCATGGTTATCCAACCAGGCCAAACTCCAAAGCCAGAGTCTCTGCCAATGCCACTACCACATCTGCAGACAATGATGAGGTCAAACTCACAAAGGCTGAATATGAGAAGTTCTTGAGCCTTATGAAAGAGAAGGACATGAACAAGAAGAATCTCACCTCCAGCTCTTCCTTTTCTGCTGCCACTTGAGTCAACCAGTCTCCTCCCACACCAGGTAAATAAGGTTTCACTGTCCCCCCTGGTACAACATCTCAACATGCTTGGATATTAGACACAGGTGCCTCAGATCACATTCTGTGCTCTCTGACTTATCTGGTTCAACCCAAACCTATATCAAACATCCCCATTACCCTACCAACACGAGATCAGGTTCATGCTACTCACATTGGCACAGTTACTTGTGTTGCCAACCTTGTTCTTGAAAATGTTTTATTTGTCCCACAATTCAACTTCAACCTCATATCAGTGAGCAAACTAACAACCAACCCTTCACTCCACTTAACCTTCTTTTCTACTGTCTGTCTCATACAGAATTTGCAGTTGAGGAGGATGATTGGTTTTGCTAAGCTCACCCATGGCCTTTACCTTTTTTTATAGAAACCTCATAGATGAACCTCCCACTCCTTTTGCTGCCACTTATGCACAGTCTTTTGACCTATGGCACTATAGATTAGGTCATGTTTCACATTCCAAAGTACCTCCTTTGAGGAAAATCTGTACATCTATAGAGACAGATGCTTCTCTACCTTGTGATACTTGTCATTTTGCTAGGCAGAAAATGCTTCCTTTCCCTTGTAGCAACACTGTTTGCACAAGAGCCTTTGAACTCATACATGTTGATCTCTAGGGTCCAAACTCAGTCCCAAGTCATGATGGTTTCAGATATTTTTTAACAATTGTTGATGATTTCACTCGTATGACTTGGATTATTCTCTTGCAAACCAAATCTGAAACCAGACTCAAACTTCAACACTTTTGTAACCATGTTGCAAAACAGTTCCAACTCTCAATCCCGAAAATTGAGAGTGACCAGGGCCAAGAATTTCAAATGCATGACTTCTTTAACACAACTGGTATCCTTCATGAGCAATCCTGTGTAGAGACACCCCAGCAAAACAGTAAGGTGGAAAGAAAACACCAACATATACTGAATGTTGCTAGGGCTCTCAAATTCCAAGCAAACCTTCCTTCTGGTTTTTGGTCTAACTGTGTCAAACATGCAGTCCATCTCATCAACAGAGTTCCCACCCTTGTTTTAGGCAACCTGACTCCCTACCAAAAACTATTTCAAAAGGCTCTGATCTCACAGAATTGAGAGTGTTTGGCTGTCTTTGCTATGCCAATACACTGAACAGACATAGAACAAAGTTTGATTCTAGGGCTAGGAAATGTGTCTTCCTAGGTTTCACTACTGGAATAAAGGGCTACAAACTCTATGACTTAACCTCCAATGAGGTTTTCACATCCAGGGATGTCCACTTCTATGAAGACAATTTCCCCTTCCACACCACCACATCTTCTTCCTCCCTTCACAGCCCCTATTCCCCTTCTCCAAACCCAGCAATCTTTGATGACTTCAGCCCCACATACCCACCTATCAGCAACTCCACCCCTAACCCAGAATAGTTTCTCAATGACCTGCATTTTGAAATTGGCACTGATGATGCCTCTGAAACACAATCTCCAACCCCACCTTCTCCTCCACAACCTCCACCACCACCTGCCCCCCAACAGCTACCCCAACCTCCTCCCAGGAAATCAACAAGAACTGTCAAACCCCCAAAACACCTCCAATCTTACCATTGTAACCTGCTTCAGCAGACTTCTTCCACCAATCATCCTCCAATGCAGCAACATCCAGGTATAACCTATCCTCTATCTTGTGTGATTGATTACTCTAATCTTTCACCTTCACACAAACATTTTGCTCTGAGCATTTCTACTCTCAAGGAACCAGAAACCTACCAAGAGGCCTCCCTATCAGATGAATGGAATGATGCCATGAAATCTGAGACTCAAGCATTGGAGCCAACCACACATGGGACATCGTTGAAAGACCTCCCAACACAAGAATTATTGGAAACAAATGGGTCTACAAATTTACATTCCATTATGATGGATCACTTGAGAGAAGGAAAGCCAGGCTTGTTGCCAAAGGCTACATCCAACAAGAAGGTGTTGATTACCAGGACACATTTTCTCCTGTTGTCAAGATGACCACTATCAGACTGTTCCTGGCTCTTGCTGCATCCCAATCCTGGTTTATTCACCACCTCGATGTAAACAATGTTTTTTTACATGATGACTTAGACCAGGATGGCTACATGAAGCTCCCCCCAGGCTATTCTCCCCCGCCTGGCTTCAAGCACCCAGTCTGCAAACTCAACAAATCCCTCTATGGATTAAAGCAAGCATCTCAACAGTAGTTCTCTAAGCTAGCAGATAAACTTCACAGTCAAGGCTACCAATCCAGCAAAGTTGATCACTCACTCTTCTTCAAAACAAATGGCAGTTCTTACACAAGCATCCTATTCTATGTCGATGACTTGGTTGTTGGCGGCAATGATTTACAAGAGATCACCAATATCAAATCCTTTCTGCACCAGGCCTTCAGCATCAAAGATCTTGGGAACTTGAAGTTCTTCCTGGGAATTGAGGTTGCTCGAACTAGCTCCTGCATCCACATTTCCCAGAGGAAATACACTCTTGAAATCCTGGAAGATGCTGACCTCCTGCTTTCCAAACCTGCCTCAACACCAATCGACTACAAGACTCACCTCTCTGCTTCACACAATGACCCATTTCCAGACCCAGAATCATACAGGCGCCTTGTTGGCAAGTTGATTTATCTCACCACCACTCGCCCTGACATCAGTTATGCCACACAACAAGTCAACCAATATATGACTAATCCCAGCAATGCTCACCACAAGGCTGTTCTTCGCATACTGCGTTATCTCAAGACTGCCCCTTCCAGTGGCATCTTCTTTTCATCCAAATCCAATCTTCATCTTAAAGCTTTCAGCTATTCGGATTGGGCTGCCTACATTGACACCCGTCGCTCTGTAACTGGCTACTGCATCTATTTGGGTGACTCCCTCATTTCTTGGAAAAGCAAGAAACAAACTACTATTTCTCGGTCCTCCTGTGAGGCAGAGTACAGGGCGCTTGCCTTCACCACCTGTGAGATAAAATGGATTCTCTATCTTCTTCGGGACATTAACATTTCACACCCCCAACCTGCAACTCTCTTTTGTGACAATCAATCGGCGATATACATAGCCGAAAACCCAACATTTCACGAGCGAACTAAGCATATCGAACTCGATTGCCACTTCGTTCGTGAAAAGCTTCTTGCAGGGACGATCAAGATTCTCCACGTATCCTCCACCCACCAGCTGGGCGACATCCTCACCAAACCACTTCCACCGGCCACCTTTGCTGCCCTTTTCTCCAAGCTTGGAGTCCACAATCTCTGCCCTCGAGCTTGCCGGGGGGGGGGGGGGGGGGGGGGGGGGGGGGGGGGGGGGGGTAATCAGGGAAGAACAGTGGTTCTTCGCGGCAACCAGTTCAAACAGAGGAAGCAGAGTCGACCGTTGCTCCCAACGATGTCGTTCCAATCACCAACCGAAGAAGTCCCGCTGTCCTCAACGCTGTCGTTCCAAGGAGCCAAGATAGGAGCTGGAGTGATGCCGTTTCTGGCATATTTCCATTTAATCACTGATCTTTTCATTTCTGTTGCTTCCTGTTTTGGTATTGTACTTGCTTAAGGCACAAGTCTTGTCTTCTTCCCCAAACTGTCTGTAAACCAAAACTATCAGCTATATAAGCTGGAAACCAATGAATATCAATCAAGCTTTTTCTCTTCAACCCTAAAAGGTTGTCAATTCAACTACTAAAACTGTACCCATAGATAGGGGTTGAATTGAACTACTGAATCATTGAACCTTGAACATATCCAATTATTCAAATAAATAAAAGAAACTCATACTAAAAGTCATTGTTTATGAAACCATACTAAAAGTCATATCGGATAACTATATATAATTGTACAGCAATATTCATGGTTACATTAGTAGCATATCGTTAATAATAAAATTATGAAAATAGAACGGTATATTCAACCGACATCGTACAAGTTCAATATCAAAAGATATTACTGGTATTATTAATTTAATTGTATGTCGTCACATTTTTTTATATTACTCAGGAACCTCAGCCTCACGTGCCACTTTGTGACAATGAGTCCTACTAAATCTGGGGGCCACCTGCAATCAAATTCGACGCCAACAGGGCTTCACCCCCAGCAGCCTTGTATTATTAATTTAATTGTACGTCGTCACATTTTTTTATATTACTCAGGAACCTCAGCCTCACGTGCCACTTTGTGACAATGAGTCCTACTAAATCTGGGGGGCCACCTGCAATCAAATTCGACGCCAACAGGGCTTCACCCCCAGCAGCCTTGTACCTCCGGGAACACCAACGGGCCTCGCTTGGATTCGAACCTTGGATATGCAACTCCCAAACCTTCACTGTCGCGACAGTTTTACCGTTAGACTATCTTACCTTTGGTCACATTTTTTTTATAATATCTACACATTTTAGTCTATTACATGCAATTTTAACCGGCTAAACCAAACAATACTATAAAGTAAGATTAATCAAACCCCGACAAACTGGTCGGGTATAAACCTAGCTAATACTCTAACGAAGTATTTCTCCGTTTCATTCTTTCATATATATTTCGTTTGGATGGTTGCAAGAATAGAAGCTTAATAAAGAATAGTACTGTATTAATATTTCAGCCGTAAAATGAAAGGAGGAAAAAAAAAATAGCGGTAGGGAATGAAATTTTCAAAATTTTAGACGACAGTAGCAAAAGCAAAGCCAACAATGAGGTCTTTGAATTTTACAGAAAGGAAGAAGGCGTCACGTCGCGTCGATAGATTCGGATTCATCACCAGAAGGATAAACCGTGCATGCATGCATGCTTGTAAGCCGTAAACCGGCCACCACCACCACCACTTGAATGCGGTGCCCACCGGCCGTCACCGTCGGCTTTATAGACTTATGTGGTGCACTCTACCGAATTCACCACTGATTGTACATGGAGTTTCGTTACGTAGTTCACTAATACAACCTATGCCTAGCTGCATCAATGAATACGAGAAAATAGCCAAATCTTTTACCTATAAAACAAATAGGTAAAAGTCTCCATAGTCAAATGTAGATGCGGAAGGGTCAAGGGTTTAGTGGTTGGCAGGGGTACTGGGCATCGGTCAACCTGGTGCAAAATCGGTTTGAATCGCGACAGAACCGTATCAAAAGAAAAAATAAAAGAAAAATGACGACCAAAACCGGAGCAAGTGTTGAGAGATTGTAACGTGCATGGACTGCATGGTAATGGGGTAGTGGTGGATCCAGAAATTTTACATAGGGGTGTCCCCTTTTAAAAAATAAAGTAAACAAAATAATGATTAATTAATAAAAATTATATTATTCTTTAGTAACAAAATATCCAACTCGTACTAGTTAAAAAAGTCAATGATGTATTTTCATATTCTAAAAAAATTATAAAAAATACTTGGTGTCTACACTGCTCAACAAATTTGTCTCGGTATAACCTACTAGACAATATATCATTCACGAACTGACGCATATTTGACTTCTAAATTTGTTCATGATGTAACTCAATGCTGAAAAAACACTTTCAACACTTGTCGTACAACCATAAAATCAATACAAATTAAGGGTAGCTTGTAATTAGATTAATTGTTAGGTTTTATAATAATTAAAGATAGAGAATAGGGTTTTGCTATTAGTAATAGTAATGTCTCGGGTTTGAATTACTCAAACTACTACTTACATTCTCATACACAAACTAAAAACGAGAGTAGTATAATCGTTTTCAAATTTTAGGGTGTCCCAGGGCCTCCGAATATATTAGGGGCCTCCATATATATTTGTTAGTTAAACCGTCATATATTGTAGGTTGTATTTTTAGTATATTATTAATTGATTATGAGTATGGTTATGATTTTATTTATATTAATTAATATTAGTGTCAATTATTGGTTAATATTCTCATGTATATATTCACTAGACATTATATTGATTGTTTTGTATTAAAAAATAATACAAAAAACTTGAAAAAATAACAATAGAAAATGATCTCATGAAGAATAAGAAAATTAGAGAGATAATAGATTATTTTATTTTAAACAATATAATTATACTTCAAATAATAATATTATAATTATTTTAAGTTTATTATACTTAAAAGTCAATCTGAACCACATCTCGATTTTGGAACAGGGCCTTCACGATCCATGGGACGATACTGAATGGCCCATGTCCATGTATGAGTGATTAAGGGCCCAAAGTTAATTAGGGTTATTAATGGTACTCGGCTAGGGTTAATGGTACTCGGGTAGGGTTAGTTGTGCGGAATAAGAAGACGAGTAGAACCCTTTCCCACAGACTAGTCTTGTTCATAACGAACAAGGAAATCACGTAAATCGTGCCCCGTTTTGATTACCTTCTGTTTCGTTTCAATTAACTTCTGTGTCGATTATCATGGTATCAGAGCCTGGACTAATGGAGACTGGCGGTATCAATGCGAAGCTGAATTCAAAGAACTTTGCGTTATGGGTTCAGTTTCGAATGTTTGTTGAAGGCCAGGGTTTCGCTGGTCATCTCGATGAGTCGACGAAGAAGCCAACGGTTCCACCGACATCCAATCAGGAGTTGGCCAAGTGCGTGCAATCGGATGCTGAGTTACGGTCTTGGATTTTGAAGTCTGTGGATCCCTCTATTGTCCTGGGCTTTCATCTTCTTCCTATTGCCACTGTTATATGGAAGTTGTTGTGTGATACGTATGATACTACAAGTGTGACGAGGCAATTTGAGCTCGAGATCGAGCTTGGGAATCTTCATCAGGGCAATCAGGATGTCACAACGTACTTTAATTCGGCTAGGTTGTTGTGGACGGAGCAAGACCTTCTGGGCGCCGCATTGTCCTCCCAGCAGTCTGCCGAGCTTCAAGCATAGAGAAACCGCACAAGGCTACTGCATTTTTTAGCCAGGTTATGACCTGATTTTGAGAATGTGTGTGCCACTCTTTTCAATTGAGAAGATCTTCAACTGAAGCAGGTCCTGGGTGCTCTCATTCGGTAGGAAACGAGACTGTGGGCGCAAGAAGCTATTGATGCGCGCCTAGGGAATGGTGAAGGTACAATTTTTGCCGCTACAGTTAAAGGAAATCAGCCTATAGGAGCTGGGCCTGCGCAAGGCGAGTGGAGGATATGGCGGTCGAATTAGTCAAAATCCAGCTAGGAGCGACAACTAAGATGATTTCAGTGATGCAGCTTTTGCAGCATATCGGGGAGCTACCTTTCATTGTCACGAGAAAGGCGACACAAAGAAATAATATCGTCGTCGTAATTTTGTGTGTTTATTGTAAAACTAAAGGCCATATTATTCCTGATTATCCAGTTATCCAGCAGCGTGCGACTGATGGTCTGTCGCGTGGCGGAGGAGACTTCCAGAAGCGACGCGACAGTGGTGATTCGTATGCCAATGATCTAGTGGTGATTATCCTAGACCTAACTCACGTGCTAGACCTCGTCCCACTTATGCAACTCAACCAACAACGGGGCATGAAGGGATTTTGGTCACTCCCACTACTTTGGAGCGATTGGTAAACAAGGCAATAACTTCCGCCTTTGCTAGGCTTCAAGCATATGGTAAGCTTCCTGATTGGATTCTTGATTTAGCTTGCTTTAATCACATGACAAATAAGAAATCTCTATTGACTGATGTTCAATCAGTTGAGAATCTTCCCCTTCAAGTTGCAAATGGTTCTCACTTACCTGTGACGGGCGGGATCGGTCCATCATCATTCTCTGCATCTCCCTAACACGTTATATGTGCCGAAACTTGTTTCTAAATTGGTTTCTGTGGGTCAATTGACTGACCAGAGTTGTGTCGTGTTGTGTTTGCACCTTCTTGGTGTTCTGTGCAGGATCTGAAGACGGGGCGGGAGATAGGCAGGGGTAGCAAGCAGTGACATATTTTCTATCTCGAGGAGCTTGAAGACTTGCCATCATCATCGTCGTCTGCGTCTAATCCTTTGGTGTCTAGGGTATCACCATCTTTTCCAGTTTTTTTGAGTCTTGGTGATAAGAACTTTCAGTTGTGGCACTACAGATTGGGTCACCCAAACTCTAGTCGGCTAAGTACCATGTTTAAACAAAATTTATTCGGTAATAAGGTGGCACATCCTAGTGATTTTTTGTGCACCAGTTGTGTTGAGGCAAAGACTACACACAGTTCTTTTCCGTCTAGCCTTATTGTTATATATTACTGAAACTTTCCATTTGATTCATACGGATCTATGGGAGCCGAGTTCAGTCACTTCTCGCCATGGTTACAAATATTTTGCCCTTTTTGTTGACTATGCCACTAGATATACTTGGGTGTATTTCTTACGACTTAAATCTTACCTTCTATCTGTTGCCACAGAATTTCTGAAAATGATCTAGACTCAGTTTGATAGAACAATTCGTGTAGTTCGCTCTGATCCTTGTAGTGAGTTTAGTTCGACTCGTTTGCTCAACCTGTATAAATCTCTTGGGATTCTTGCTCAAAATTTTTGTCCTGGTGTCTTTCAACAAAATGGCCTAGTTTAATGGGGGAAAACATATATGGCTCATTTAGCTAGATTTAGTACGGTCCAAATTCAATTTTGGTCCATTTTTTTCATACTTTAAAATAGTCCATAAGTTCAAAATCAAAAAGAAATATATTCAACCCGATAGGATTAGTACGGTGTGGACCGGATCATTGCCCATCTCTAGTGATTAGTCGAGGCCAAAACTACAGGACAAACCTTCGTATCTAGCGTTCTAATCGTTCGTTCGATATATTTTTTATCAGTTTGCCCTCAAATCGTGTTAACACGAAGTCGAACGGCGAGACCCTAGTAACGATGCTAATCATAACACTGGATAAGTGAACATATTCAACGTATGGATTCCTAATATATATATATACCAAAGTTGAAAGGGTTGATCAACTAGAGGCATTCGATCGTAACTGTTGGCGTCAAAATCACAAACCGGGGCCACTAGGCCATCTTGGATGATCGAGCATAACTACTAGCTAGCTCTGACATTATTATTATTATTATTATTATTATTGAAGGTGGTTTCTTGGTCAAAGGGTGGGCAATCTGACCAAGATACATAGTTTTTTTATGGATGATGGAGAATTTTATAAGAAACTAAGCAATCCAGAAAACAAACAGTACAAAGGATAAAAACAAAAAGCCAGCAACTCAACTAGCAGTAGAGCAAGCAAGCAACGGAAGAAAAAAACAAGAACAAAACAAAATTAAGCAATGGAAAAACAACCAACTCGAGAATAAAGTTAAGAAAGAAAGTGAGAATCAAATGAGGTGCTTCGTCCGAAATTAAGATACATAGGGATTTTAATTTATGTATATACATATTCCGAAATTATTGAAAGAGATGAAATTAAACGACTTATTGAGTGTATGAGCCCAATATATAGAATTACGTACGTGCACTACTTGGTTTGGATTTATAATTTCTCATAAGCTAGCTGCGTCGTCGTCTTCTTCTTCTTCTTCTCAAGCAGTCTGATATCACACACGACATGCCCTATTGCACATGCAATATTATGATGTCCGGTAATGGAGATCAGCAGCCAAGTTGGTGAAAACTCCTCCAATGAATAGTTCCCACGAATCATCTCATCCCATGACCATTGATTCTTCCATAAAATTTACATTGGCGTAGCGAAAAATCACAACTTCTTTTCCCGTTTCTCGTGTCCATCTTACTATAGTACTTAGTAGTCGTTATATGTTTCCTTGGCAAAATTGTTCACTACGATCGAGTAGTAGGTAGTACTTCCTCTTGTTCTTCTCCAATTGGAGGAGCTCGTCGACTCGTGTTTTGTTATGTGAAACCCACGACACGTAGCTTTGAACCGGGAACGTGGAAACGGGAAAATTTGGACTGAATAAGGGGAAATTCAGCCAATATTATGGTGCCGCTATAAAAAGTACTGCACCGGTGAAGCAGAATATAATTGGACCACGTGGAATTGATGTGACGCTGGTTTAATTTGATTAAATCTGTCCAAACTCGGGGGGCCATTAGAAGTAGCAAAACCCAACTTCAAACTAACAGTGCAGTCTGTCTTCCCAAGGCTGCTTGATTTATTTTCTTTTTCCATTAGTCAATTTTAAAATTGTTTAACATTTAACCCGGGGAAAAAAATTGAACAAAAAATGTCTGCCTCTATCTCTCGCTCGTCTGATTCTAGAAAAGCGAACTGCTATGGCGAACTCCACAGTCACCAATCTAAACTCCATCATTCGGGGATTTAATTATACCATCAACGAAGCTGAAGTCAATCGATGCATCTTCGTCGCCAATGATCTAAGGTTGTGCGTCTCTCCTTTTCCATTATAAACAACTGCTACCTCGCCGCCAATGATCAGAGGGTTTGGACGACTTATAATAAGCCATCGAGGTTGGGTTGGCATTTAATGGACTTGGCTCGTGCCATAGCACAATCTATGTGGACCAATTAAAAGTAGCGTCACAGACTCACAGGTGCCACAATTTTAACAGCAGCACTATAGCATTTGCCTTTCATTTTATGGTCCATGAATGGGCCAAAAGAATCGAAATCCTAGAATAATTAAGGGTTAATAGCATTTTCTGCCCCTGTACTATGGCGATGTAACAAACGTGCCCCTGTACTATTTTTTTGTACAAAGATACCCTTGTACTATTTAGTCGTAACAAACGTGCCCTTCCGTTGTTATTTCTGTTTACTCGCCGTTAAATAGGCCTGGAAATTACCCAATTAACCTTGTTTAATGCCCTCTTACCCGTTTGAAACTCTATTACGCCAAATTTAGGGTTGCAATTCCCGTAACACACGAAGCGAAGGGAAATTGCGAAACCCGCCGACCCCGTTCATCTTCCTCCTTCGACCAGGGCGACGACCATCGACGGCGCTTCTTCCCGGCGCGTCGCTTCTTTCCGTCCGTCCGGCGCGCGCTTCTTCCCGTCCATCCGGCGCTTAGAAGGTTATAGCCAATTCGCTCAAGTCCTGGGAAATCTTTCTTCGATCTTACCCTGTTTATGTGCAATGTGCTTCAAGATATGAAAAGTTGGTCGTGTTAAGAAACTGAGGGTTCAGTTCCTTTTCTCATTTGACATTGATGGACTGAAGCTTGATTAAGCCCCTGTTCAAGTTGTTTGTATCCTGATCTGCTCAGCGTAATTGTCGAAAAAAATGGGTCAGTTTGAAAAAATGGTTTTTTTTGTAGTTTAGCTGTAATTATTTGGTGGAAATAATATGCTGAATACTTAAATTTATGTTGTAGTTTAGCCTGTTATTTGTAATTTCCCGTCCATCCGGCGCTTCTTCTTGTCCGACGCTGCGCTCTCTGCTGCTTGCTGCTTCACGGCGAGAACTCCACCAGGCCGGCGCTGTCTGCTGCAGCAAGAGCACTCCACAGTGGATTGCAAGCATAATCCCCTTATTTAAACTCACTTCACTAGGTAAAATTCTCTTCACCATAACCCCCTTATTTAAACCCCAACTTAGATGAATACGACAAAAATAGGAGTTGAATATTGGTTCTTTTCAGGACCACTTACACAAAGTAGATGGATAGTGGAATTAATAATGAAGGTTCTGCAGCGGCTGTTAACGTACATCATGCTGAACAGGTATGATTTTTATGCTTTCATTCATGGTTGGCCGGGTGTGAATGACGTATCAATGATTTCTTTGATGTGAAGTTCTTTCTTTCTTGCAATCGTCCAGGTGAGATTTGCTGGCAACATTCTGAATGAGGCAACAATTGAGGTTGATCAAGAAGAGAACGGAGACTCTGACGATGAGTTTGAGCTGAACGCAGATTGGGTCTCAGATGAAGATATTGCAGATAGGGAAGAGATAATATCGATGGTGAAAAAGGCAAAAGAGAAACTGAAGATCGGAATTCCTGTTATTTATCACTCAGATGATGAGGTTGATAGAAGACATGACCAAGTGGATGGGCAAGAGGGTTTCAGCTCTAGTGATGATGGGAGTTATGATGGAACCGATGAGGAGGATGAAGTTGCTGATCATGCAATACGCAGAAGAAGCCGTTTTCCACAATTTGATCCAAATTTGGAAACACCATTCTTTGAGCTTGGCA
This sequence comes from Linum trigynum, assembly GCA_964030455.1. NCBI lineage: Eukaryota > Viridiplantae > Streptophyta > Magnoliopsida > Malpighiales > Linaceae > Linum > Linum trigynum. The sequence goes on from OZ034818.1 coordinate 8,294,576, forward strand.
TGATTTTCACTAGCATGCCTCAGGCAAAGGAGGTTGTTCGAAAGTATGCTTTGGCTGCCAGAAAAGGTGTGTTGGTGAAGAAAAGTGATCCATCGAGGCTAAGGGTGATTTGTAGGTACCCGGGATGCCCTTTTACATTGTTCGTTTCATGGTGTAAACGGGCCGAAGCATTTCGCATCAAAACACTGAAGGTGCATAGATGCGGACTTCATTTCAAGAACAAATACTGCAGTCCAGCCGTTATTGCAAAGAAGTATCATAGGAGGATAAGAGCACATCCACAGTGGAAGCTCAAGGACATGAAAGAGACGATTAAAGAAGAGATGGGATATGATGTGCATAGGATGACATGTTCACGTGCAAAGAAGATAGTGATGCACTTGACCGAAGGATGCTATAAGGACGAGTATGCACTACTGTGGACTTATGCGGAAGAACTGAAGAGAGCTAATTCGGACACAACTGTCCGTATCATGGTGAACCGAGACAATCCGGAGGGGCTGCCCAAGTTTCAGCGTATGCATATCTGTTTCGGTTCCATGAAAAAAGGTTTTAAAGCTGGATGTAGGAAGATTGTCGCTTTGGATGGTTGCTTTCTTAAGGGTTTGTGCAAAGGAGAGCTACTTGCTGCAGTTGGGAGGGATGCAAATGATCAAATGTACTGAAGTTGAGTCTAGAAGTTCATGGGACTGGTTTCTAAAGGAGTTGAGGGATGATTTAGACATTGATGAAGGTGCTGGTTGGTCCTTCAGTTCAGACCAAATGAAGGTATAATGATGATTTTTTTATTGGTAATAGTTTGTTTTTGTTAGTAAAGTGTTGCTAACATAAATTGCATGCTTATATAGGGACTAGTACCTGCAATAGCCGAACTCTTCCCACACGCGGAGCATCGCCTATGTGCACGACATATATACAGCAATTGGAGAAAGAAATTCAGGAACCGAGCATGGCAAAAGTTGTTCTGGGCGTGTGCCAAGGCGACGACACCAATATTCTTTGATCGGGCCTTACAAAGGGTGGCAGCAGAGAATAAGGAAGCTGCAGCTGCATTGCTATTAATTGACCCAAGACACTGGTGTCGCAGCTACTTCTCAACGGAGGTTAAGTGTGATTCGGTTGACAATAACATGTCTGAGTCTTTCAATGCCTCCATCTTAGAAGCTAGATTTAAAGCCATATACAGCATGCTGGATGAACTCCGTGTTATGGTTGTAGAGATGGTCGCGAGAAAGATGTCCTTGGGACAAAAGTGGGAGGGTCTGTATTGCCCAAAGATCATGCAGAAGTTCAATGCGCATTCTGCAGAAGCTGCTTTTTGCCATATATTATCAAATGGCCAGCATGGGTACGAGGTGAGGCATAAAGAGGAAAGATTCACAGTGCATCTTCTGCAACATAACTGTTCCTGTAGAACTTGGCAATTGTCAGGGATTCCGTGCCCTCATGCTATTGCCTGCTTGGTCTATGAAGATAAAGACCCTGTCATGTACATTTCCGATTGCTTCTCAACTGAAAACTTCCGGAATACATACAAGCATGTGTTACAGCCAATGGATGGTCCAAAATCATGGGTGCGAAGCGAGTATGAGCCCATACTCCCTCCAGATTTCAGAGTTATGCCGGGGAGACCAAAGAAAAAGAGAGTGAGAAGCGTTGAAGAAAATGAGGATCGACAAAGACAGAAGAAGAAAAAGGCTTACACTTCTCAAGAGTTGATGGCACCCGACAAGAACGATCCTTCAAAACTAGGTAAGACCGGGAGATTGATGATATGCAAGAGGTGTAAAACCGAGGGACACTACTCTCGCACTTGCAAAGCTCAGATTCCCACAGAGGTTAGTTCTCCACCTTATATTTCCTTTATAGAATTAGATTGTTTGCAGATTGTATATAATTGAATTCTTCTTGTTAGGCTAATATTAGGGGAGCCATTAACTCAAATCAATCGCAAACACGTGATGGAACATCTGCAGTTGGGCAGGTGAGACATTTATGATTTTCCTAGGGTGATTTCAATTATGCATGATAAACAACTTAGAATATTGTTTCATTACAGGGAAGAATACCAGCTAAGAAGAAGAAAAGCCCCTTTGTAGGGGTTGGTGTGCATCACGCTGAAAATGGTTTCATGGTGCTTGATGTATGTACTACACATGTCGTCTATACATTAGTGTTTTATTCTTTTGATTCTTCCTCCTTATGATTTTCATTATCATATACAGCTGGGATTGAGAACTAGAAGGGTGATTGAAGTCCCTCGGAAGCCAAGAAGCAAACATGGAGGACATGGAAGTGGTGAAGCTGGAGTGAGTTCAAGGCAAGATGGTGGTTGCGGCACTCAAGAGAGCACGACTACTTTTCGTTAGATTTAATACTTGATATAGTAGTCGATAGTTAGTAGTGCATCTTGAACATAGATTTTGGTATTATGTGTAGTGCAGGCAGCAAACATGAACTTTAAGCTGCCTATTTTGGTATTATTAGCAGAACAGGCAGCAGACATGAACCTAGATTTTGCACTACATATGACAATATTATGGATGGATTATGAGACAATTCATAAGCATTTTTAACAACCTGCTGTTTTCTGGCTTTTTTTGTATTCTGTGACACGATTATTGACTAAAGAAGTAGGTCATTAAGAGACAAAGAGACATTAACATAACAAGGAACCCCTTATATCCATTTCACAGAAAGTGATTACAAAGATAGGGAAAATGCATCTAAATCCATTCTACCTCAGCCATTAACTATGACTGCAAATAACAAGCAAATTAAAACCAACAAACTCACAATCACAATATACAACATATGCAATTTCTTCACTGAGGTCACACCATTCATTTGCCGCATAATGTCAGTGTGTTCTTCCGCTAAGATTTTGCTTCTTGTACGTAGAATATCTCTTTCAGCTTCAACTTCTTTCACTCTTTCTCGAAGAGAAACAATCAGTCCTTTGTAATGTGGAATGTTCAATTCAGGGTCTTGAAACCTGAAAAACTTACAGCCTCCTTCTTCCAAACTCTTCCTACAACGGTAAAACCTTCTCCCCGGATTCGTTTTAGTCCATGAATGCAACCTGATAGCTCTCATTCCACACCAGCAAAACACATCTGCATTGTCGATTCCAGTGCTACCAAATGATGATTGTTGAGAAGAAGCCATGACCTACAATTCAATCAATTAGACGAATTCACCTAAACAAAGTAGTTGGGAAATTGAAATCAACCCAAGCCATTACAAAAAGAACATTTTTTGCAGTGCTACTAAACTGCTACTCTACCCTCTGCCTGCTGCTACTGTTCTACTCCATTCTGCAATGCTACTATGGCTCGAAAGTCCATTGATTCAAGTCTGTTGCTACTGTTCTACTCCATTCTGCAGTGCTACTATGGCTCGAAAGAGTCCATTGATTAAATGCTGCTGCTACTGTTCTACTTCATCGAGTCCATTGATTTAATTCAATCAGACCCTATCATGTACTCTTATCTTAGGGTTTGAAAGAGTTTCAAAAAAAATCAGTAGGTGAGAATGGAAAGGAAGATGTACCTCGATGACAGATTTAGGAGCAGGCGGAACGAGGATGCTTTTGGCTGGCTCGGTGACAGATTGCAGCGGAACGAGGACGCTGTTGGCTGGCTCGGTTGGAACGAGGCTGCGGGTGGAACGAGGCGCTCAGGAGGAGGGAGACGGCTTTCCAGGAGGGTTCGTTGGTTCCCTCGCCGTCGTCGGAAGGAAGACTCGAGGGTTCGCTGGTTCCTTGGTTCCCTCGCCGTCGTCGGAAGGAAGAGTCGAGGGTCTGCTGGTTCCTCTCTGGTCGACAAGAGAGGTAGTCTCTCTGGTGGAAGAATCGATGGGTGGGAAGGAATGGGAGGGCATTAAACAGGGTTAATTGGGTAATTTCCAGGCCTATTTAACGGCGAGTAAACAGAAATAACAACGGAAGGGCACGTTTGTTACGACTAAATAGTACAAGGGTATCTTTGTGCAAAAAAATAGTACAGGGGCACGTTTGTTACATCGCCATAGTACAGGGGCAGAAAATGCTATTAACCCAATAATTAAATGGCTCTAGCTAGCTAGATTGTCCTTCCTTCTTTCAACCAGAAATAATCATTGTTGTGAAATTCCAAAAAATGAATGATTACTCACTAGAGTACACCTAACGGAGACATAATCATATTCCCCACCTCAATTGGTTGATTCTACAAATCCCATTAAGCCAAGTGAAAAAGAACAAAAAAAATTCCATTTATGGATTTTGGGGAATATGGGCATATGATATTAATGGAAAACGATTGAAATATATAGTACTACAAGATTATGTATAAATTTAGTGGCCACTATATATCCTCCAGACAGTTGCAAATCTTGAATTCCACTATACTATGATGGTAGTCATTGTTCATATACTATATCCTTGAAATCCTCTTATTTCATCAATCTCCTGTAATTTCATCAATCTTGTTGTCTGTTGATTACGGGCCGGCGGAAAAAAAAACACATAATAATTTTGTAGGCAAACATGAATTCCTCTAACTTGGATGAGTATTTCAACGAAGTGGTCATCGGTGTGGCAAATTTTTTCAAAAAAAAAGAAGTGAGAAAGTACATTTTTATCCTTACTGGTACTATATATATCATCCTATTCGAGTTGAAATTTATGAAGATAAATAGTCATGAAATCGTTCAAAAGTAGAGAGCTTTTGGCAAAAAATTTCAAAAAAAAAAGTGAGAAAAATACATTTTTATCCTTACTGATATATATATCATTCTATTCGAGTTGAAATTTATGAAGATAAATAGTCATGAAATCGTTCAAAAGTAGAGAGCTTTTAAAATACACATCAACTGATATTTTGGAATCAACCTATGCCTAAATTTATTACACCACCAACATATGATGGCAAAAAACGTGTTTTGAGCTATTCACCTCGTTGATAAATTTGCGGTAACAATTCACTATGAAAATCAATAAATTTATTATGATGACACAAAAATATTCAACACGTGTTTCTATAGTTAAATTATCGCGAGCTTCCAACACAGACATTATTTTAAAATTACTATCCAGTATCAGCAACAAGCACCATAATAACACAATTTAGTTAACACGCGTCATTGTTCATCCACTCCTCGCGAAGGGGAGCCCGGAGCAGTGTCGACAATTCTGATTAGGACACGATATCTGGCTCATCTGTAAAGAGTGGATTTTGGAACAATGAACAAATCAAATAAAATGGAACAAAGAACAAAGAGGGAAGAAAGTAACCTTGTTGGACCAGATGAAATCAACCCAACAAAGTGGGATGATAGAACTTTTTGTTTGTTCTTTTGCTCAGTGCCAGTGGTGCAGATGACTGGAGTGCTAGCTGAATGATGATCATCCATTTCCAAGATTTGTTTTCATCGTATATAATAATAATAAAAGATAATGTTTTCTTCAGAAGTGATAACCGACTGGAAATGCTAGTCGGAAGCATGTACTTGTTGTCGACTGCAGCTAAAATCAAGGACAAAATTAGAGGTTAAATAACAATTTTTGAGGCTTTTGTACGGTCATGCTACTAATTAACGGTAACACATTATATAACTTCTAAATCATGCATGAACAAATTAGGGGAGGAATATATGAATCATTAGCAACAATCCAAATTTAATTGAAAATATGTATTTTAATATTTTTGATGAAATGAGAGACTACGTACTTAATGTGAAGGAGTGTGTATAGATGGATGACCTCTTGAAAATCACCATAAAATTACTACCAAAAAAAAGAAAATCACCATAATGCATAAAAACCAAAACTGTTCGAGTCCATACCTAAAGCAGAAAATATATTTCAGAAAAAAGTGAGATATTACATTAATCTTCCAAAAAAGGTTAATTGGACTCGAAACGGCATGAAACTAACAAAACAGGGACAAGATAGCTAGAGTTCTAACACCCTTTGGTGTTAGTATCGACACTAATTATAATTGTATTATAGTAACTATTAATTAGAAGTTGTAACAGCTCCTTCTCCTCCGGTCCCATTAATTGTGTTTCATACTCAAATTACATTATAATAACTAAAGTTAATATGTTATAAAATTTAGCGTGTAAAATTAATATTTTTTAAGATAAAATTACCCAGATAATGTAGTCTTGATACAATCATGCAAAAATACTAGTTCATCTAACTATCTTCATAATAATAGATCGGTATCTGAAAGTCTTACAAACTCTTTTCTTTATGAGAGCTTTTGTGCTAGGCTCATGGATTGTTGTTGCACTGAGAAACAACACCCTGTTCAGAATGCAATCCTGGAGGCTGGAGTTACCAAGACAATGTTGCAGTCCCCATGCAAAAGAAAATAGGCTGCAATCCGCCATTTGGGCTGGACCAAGAACTTCAGTTCGAAAGGCCCTAAGCCCCATGGGCCTCATTGTTAGCTTGTAAAACTCACATGAAAGCTAGTAACGATGGGTCAGCACAAGACCTTCACCAACCTGAAGTGTTTCCCAGCGACGAGAAGCACGGCAAGTTCGGCGAGATGATGGTGGGGATGCTGCCGGAAGACCTTCCTTTCACGGTGTTCATGCCTTCAGCAAGGGCATTCGAGCGTGACATCAGGCTACAAGCTGCAGATGGTGATACCAACTCGACAAGGAATGATTCGTACGCTGTGGTTTGTCGAATTCTGGGGTTCTCGGCAGTACCTCGAGCTCTACATTCGACAATACTTGCTCCTGGAGAGGAGGTTTAAGTACAATTCATTGTCCGGATTGACACTGTTTGTGTCCAAGGATTCGGATGGAGCACTGGTCGTGAACTGGATTCCAGCTCAGAGAGTGGATATCAGGAGGAAGGAGAATAGGAGATCGTTGTTCATGTGATGGATGGAGTTATCATGGATGCTGAATTCGAGCAGTCGGTTCAGCCTGATTCGGATAGCACTACTGATTGATGATTGAATGTAAACTAATCTAATGTACTACCATGTAGTAGGAAGAGGTTAAGAGTCCGTTTTGGTTCAGCCTGATAATCTTTTTTTGCCAACAGTAAGTTTGATCGTTAAAATGGTTAATAGAAGCCAAAACACCCTACTACAATTGTTTAAAAAGGAAACTCAGGGACATAAAGTCTGTGGTGGATTGATCTATTCTGAGGACCCTCCCTTGATGGACATACGCAATCCATCATCCAACCATCGCAAAAAGCTTCGAAACGTTCAATGTTCTACTCCGGCGATCACAAAGACAATGGATGAAGATCAAATATTACGTCGAAATTCAACAGCAAACTTGATCGTCTGTATCTAGCTTCCGGTGGCAGTTGGTACGGTCACTGGTTTTGAGTCTTCAGCTTTCTCATGTTCTTTGTTGAGCAACTGGATATTCAATAACATGCGTGGGTTAGGTGTTTTAAGTTGTAGTGACTAATAATGATATTACCGCAACTATAACAGCGGGTAGTAAGAGCATATAATCTAAATATTCTGACCTTGTTATTGATCAAGTTGTGGAGTGCTATGACGCTTCGAATGACGGACGAGAGGTAGATTACCAACATCATGTCGTTTGTTTTCACTGCCAACATAATTGCGAGAGTGTGAACACTGAACAGAGAGCAGAAACTTTACTGCATAACCGAGCTATGTTCGTATCTTACCAGCAAAAGCCTTGATCAACTCAGAAACGTTGAGGTTTGGAAGTAGGTTGAATACGTCCTTTGATAGGAAGACAAGAAAAACATAATCAGTAAAAGGGAGGTGAATTCATATGGCTTCACACGAAATTATATCGACCAACACTAACACCAAGCTAAGAATACAAGGACAGGGAAATCACATTATAACCTCCACATGAAAGGAACTATTCAGGAAAGATGCAACAAAAATCAGTTACTATCAGAGGAATTCAATTCTCAGTGAATATTTCACGGAGAGAACTTTCAGCTCGACAAGTCAGATTATCAGTTAAAACATGGAAAACAAGCAATACAAATCCCTCCCTAAGATTAAAGCTTCAGTAACTCCAGCAAATTAAGATGAGCGCCAATTATAATAATGGAAGTATAAGACTATCATTCATGCGCATCCAGATAACTAGCATAAAGAAGAGGGATCTAAAGAGGAGTGAAACCTGCAAATGGTACAGAATCTCATGATTCAAAGGAAGCTTCCCATCAATAACAAGGTCAAGATAACCTCTTATTTCTTTGAGCCTTGCATCTAACCCTTTCAAGGCAGTAAGTTTGCCAGTGACCTGTGTGGAACACGCCAATCGAGATAAGTGCTCACCGCTCAGCAGAAAATTTCAAAGAAACAAAAACATATGAGCTTTGTCCAGATAAGTTACCTCGGTTGCAAGAGTGCTTATAGTTGTGTCCTTGACATCCCGAAGCAGGTGTTCCACACCTATGATGGAGAGGGCAAAAGAAAAAGAAAAAAGATAAGGAAGTTCAGTATCAACAGCAAAGTTCCACGTTTGCAAGCACAAAGCAATCTGTAAAAGTGATTCGACTAGGAATTACAAAACTCTGGATTGGAAATGCCATACCAATTTCCTCAACCTCGTGAGCTGCAATTTCGGATTGCACATGCACAAATACCTTCTGACTTTTCTGTGTCGCATTCTGCAATTAGTAACAAACATTGGCTAAGCATCTCAATCTTCGACTCATTCCTTATAGCAGCATACAAACAGTTCAAAGCCGTGAAGAAAAAAGAGCAACCGACAAATCATAGTCTTAATCAGTTAATCTAGCACTTTGCCCTTACCTCTTTAACTTCTTCAACAGCATAGTAAGCTTTGGTGGGAATACCAAGCTCTACTGGCTGGACATCAATTATGACTAGGACAGGATTTGGAACGTAGCTGCAAGATCACAGAAATGACAATGAGAATCCTAAGAAAAAATTCCTCTTAGCAAAGAGGAATCTTCGAGTTAAACCTACAACTACGATTCGATCTGAAGAAACTGCAACAAACTCAGCACAATGTATTCTTGCTTTACACAAACAAAATGTAGCACATGTACACTTCAACGCAAAAAAACTAGGAAGTCGGAGTTGGCAGTCTTACTCAGAGAACAAGCCATGAATGTCAAGATCATTTTCTTTCAATTTTGGACCTGTACTATACCACCCAACAACATGCTCCTTTGCTGAAAAAGTAACAAAAGAGTTTCTCAACACTGTGTTCCCTCCAAAAAGCAACAAAGAGTAATCAACATTGCAATAGCTGATACCATTAATTCTCTTGAACATGGAAAACATCGATTCATGGTAGTTGTGGTCTAAAAACCAGATGCTGGGATCCTTCTCATCTTCCTCAAATGGCACTGAAAAGTCACAATTCAAATATTTGTACAAACGATCAGAATGGCATAAAACCTCCAGAAACACGGGCTAATGAAGCGAGCAGGAGACAGTTGAAGTTCAAACGAAGAACAAAACATATTTTACCTGATCCAGTCCCCATATCGGACTTATTTGCATCAAAATCGTTTCTTTGAGCTTAATAATTATAGTTTCCTACGCATCACATAGTTATCCTAACCATCCCTTAATCGGTATTGCCGATATCTAACCTTGTGCCTCTACTCACATTCCCCCACAACCCTAATTGTGAATAGCTACCCAGTACCAAAATGTTACAGAGGTACCACCTGTAATCCCTAGATTCTCAGCAAAATTCGACTAAACAGATGAGCAAAAGATCCTTTACAGCTCAATGCTCTTAGGACCGAAACTAAGCTAATGCAAATTTGAATCCTACGAACACAAGCACCTACGGAAGCTAGCAACAGATCTAGAAACAAGGGAACCAATACTACGACGAAGAGAAAAGAGCAGAGAAACAGTGAGCGGGGCCAGCGGAAGAAAATTACTGACCAGCGTAGCTGTTGCTGACGTCGACGATTCCTTTAGAAGCACTCCCGAGCAAGACTCCGACGACGCGTTTACGAGTGTCCTTGGCAACTCTGTTGTAGTTGTCGACGATGCTGAGCAGAACCAGCGGGTGAACGACAACCTTCTCGATCGGCCTCGCCGAGATTTGCTGGGTTTTTATCACGTCCATCGCCGCCGGCGAACCCTTTGCTCCGATTAAGTTCTTCGGAGACTGATTTCGGCTTCGATTTTGAGTGCTGGTGGTGGTGTTGCTGAGTATTGACCTTATTTTTCTTCCGTTTGGTTTGATTTTCCTTTCTGAATTCTTATTTTAATTCGGCTTGCTTGTTCAACAGGAAACACCTCAAGTGCGGTGGAGACATCAGACAAGGATAAAGACGATTGGGCTTTAAAGCCAGATGCCCGTGGGCCCATCTGTAGTGGGTTTTCAGTGACAAGGCCTGGGCTATTCCTAAGTACTAAGGAGGAACGACCCAATCCAGATTGAGGTAGCTTTCATTTTAGGCCAATACTATGGTACCACTGTAAAAACTGCGGCACCGGTGACGCTGATTCTTATTGGGCCACGTGGAGCTGATGTGTCACTGACTAGGTTAATTAAACCCAAGCCCAAATATCAACCAAGCAAGCTGGCCTAACCCTACCGGCTACCATCGTCAAACTAACAGAGTGTATTCCTTTGATCGATTTCTCTTTACATTTAATTGCATTCATTTTTCTCCTGAAAAAAAAGATCAAAAACTCAAAAGCAAACCCAATAATGTCTCATCCATCTCTTGCTCGTCTGATTCTGAAAAGAGTGCAGTGTCCGGCGAACTCCACAGATGTCGATCCTAACTCCACACCCTGCACTTAGGCCTTCACTGTATCCTCCTCCCCCATTGATCGTGTAAAACAAAACACGACCTTGGTTCCGATCGACCCTATGTCTTCGTCGAAGAAATCTGTCGATTCCGACGATCCCCAGGCAAAGAAAGTGTCAATCACCCTCCCTCTGCAGCGTCCCCTCTTTCTACACAGTTGCTGTTGGGAATGTCGAAGCCGATTGCGAAGTTCCTTGGTGCCTAGAGACATTGCCCAACAAATCCTGGTAATTCAATTCGTTTGTTATTTTATGAAGTATGATAATGATTGGTATGAATACTCATCATGAACGGAATCCAAAATAGCTAGCTGCTGGCATTGTTTAATAAGAGGTTACAAAGTTGCAACTTACGGAAGAAAGAAGTTCACAACACGAATCTGATCAAGATTACAGTACTAAGCAAAGGGGACTTTTTAATGAAACTTGGCTGGCTATAAAAATAGCAGACTTGTTTGTGAAAATAAAGGAAGAAGAAGTATCCAATCTTTATTTGCACAATCTTTATTAAACTGCTCATGGGTTGCATGTTTGTTGTTATATTCTAGCATTTGATGCTTGCTTAAATACAAAGCTCTTTAATGGCTTCTTGATCTCATATTGTGTTGGTTTGAATAATTGGTCATGGTCATGGCCATGGGTTACTGTTTCTATGAATGGACCTGGCTCTGGCTTTTGTCTTTGTTCAAATGTCAGCTAGTTAATTAGGGAGGAAAGCTTAAGATGGTAGAGAATAATGGATTTATGCTAATTTGTTACTGGGATTGAATGTTATAGGTGTTGATATCAGTATGAACACACATTTGAAGACGATGAAATTGTCGCTCAAGGGCAAGAATCCGGTAAGCAGTTCATCTATTACATTTTCCTTTTCCTTTCTTATTTTGCAGTTGGATGTTTCATGTTAGCTTTAATTGTATGATTATATTGCAGGGAGGGGAGTGGGATGTGGCTGAGGAAGGGATCGTGGAAAAGGACATGCACGTTGACGTTAAATTGTCTTTGATATAGCTGTGCATCAAGTTTTCGGGATTAGTTAGGGAATTGAGAGAAGTGAGAACTCTTTGTAAGTTTTGAATCGCGCTTGGAGAATCTGAACTTGAAGTTGGTACTGTGTTTAGGTCTGACGTGCGTTATGTCGTGAGAATGAGATACAGGTTGTTTATATGCTTACGGGTGTAGACGTGGTAGCTAATAGTGTAAGTTTGGAGGAAGTGATGAGATGGTGTGAAAATTGCAGCTTTCTAGAGCCTTCATTTCTTGATTTATTGATGCTGCTTTTTCATCTGAAGAACGGATGATCATGTATTATGCTTAAAGGCTTATTTTCGATGAAATTTAACAAGCATTTGTGCTGCCTATGTTCTAGATCGAATTGACCTTGAGCCATATAATTATCCCTTGCATCTGGTTTAGAATGTGGACTGCCAAAATAGAGTATGAATTGTGATTCTTGACTCAAGAAAACTTGTTCAGAACTTCAGCTTTGGGAGTTTCAACCTCACTCCCTTGATTTGGCAAGTCCGAGTTGACCTGTGAGCAATGAATTTGTGTCTAATTCTTTGAATAACATGGCATATTGTGTCTGCCTAAATTGACCCGTGTCTTGAGCAGAAGTATCTGATCTGATCAACGGCCAATATTGGCACTAGGCATCTGTGAAAATGTAATGCATTTGGAATCCTTTTCTGAAGAAGATAATTTCAAATTCACATTGGTTAGATTTATTCAACTATTTCACTAGTATACGGCTTTGAAATGCCCAATTCTAAGCTTACAGCAAGATTCACGTAGAGTAACAAAACAACATTGCTATAGAGACTAAGAAGAGTTAAAAAGATCCAAAGATACATAAAGCTCCTGAATTTAGCCGCAACAGGGTTCTCCTTGAGTAGCTGAGCCACTTCCGGTAGATGGTCCAGACTGTCCTCCATAGCCAAACTTGATCCCACGTGACTGCAGAACCGACAACAGAAGAACAATGTTATCACGAGGCCTTGCGAAAATGACAAGTGAACCGATCTTCCAATAAGAGCAGCATACCTCCTCGATATGCTTCCTTGCGTCCTCCAACCAGCTGGCCAAGTGGTTGAATGTTTCCCTTAAGAAAAACTATTAGCATAAATGAGTGCATAACAGAAAGGTTTGGACAAGTAAAATCATCATCTAGCAGCTCGTAATCGAGATTCGTTCTGTAAGATACTGCTGGTAAAATCATCATATGCTAAATGCATTCCAAGCATCTTTTGCAATATGAATTTCACTGCCAAAGGCATTCCAAGCATTGACAGGTTAGTCTCAATTGCAAGAATTCATGACAAAAGAAATAAGCACTCAAAAGTTAAGACACCAAACAACATCAGCAGCTGCCCCTCCCTCAACTGCTTGGTCTTCTCATTCCACTCCACAACATTTTGTAGATAGCTGACCTGGGACTTGATAGATTTTAGGAAGGGCAACACTATTGGAGTTTTTAACAGTAGAACCTTAAAGATTCGAGCTGATTATAGCTTCTGTTAGTCATCTATGAAATAAATTAACTAATGCTAGTTTTATTGAAATTGACATTTAAAAGTATAACTAAGTCTAGCATCTCCATTTTCACACTCAACTCATCCCATCATTTGGGTAAGGATTTGATGCCACCCCAATAGAAGCAACTCAAAGTACCATTTTGTTTTATACACAAAGGAAAACCAGGAAAAGAGAGGCCAAACGATGGGACTCCTAATCAAGAAAACAAATCTAACCTTTAACGGTGTTGGATTATGCGGACATGGTCTCGAGATATGCTTGCCAAGAACAAAATTTTGAAGCCTCCATATATGTGTCCAACATTGCACCAATCACCCTCCCTAATTTCAACTACATTATAGTGAATGGCAGAACATATATAATGAGATACACAATAAAACAAATAAATCAGTCACCTTACCACAATCGAATGGAATAACAGGCTTCAACTTGAGCTCCTCTTCCTGAGGGAGAAACAATCTGATACGTTAGTAAAATAACAAGAGAAGCGCAATGACTTGTTTGAAGCATAATTGGGTAATTAAGGGGAACAAAAGTCAGATCATTGAATAGTTGTACCAGTTGGTTATCTCGGATGGTCACCCCGAATACCTCGAGCTCGTTGAACTGTGTCGTCCCCAGCACTGCCCGACAAAGAGGGGGAAGGTGAACAACAATAGGGGTTAGAGGATGGTGAAAGCTAGAGTACTCAGCATGATCATCTCGGACACGTTCGGATCCCCCATGTATTCATATACATAAATGTATGGATACGCCTGGTAAGTCTGGATGAACTGCGTGTCAGAATTCAATGGAAGGGAAATAATGGTGGTTGTCTCAAAATAGCGAAATTAAGGCGCCGGAATGACGGGGACGGTTTACAGCGATGGGGACGACGCAGCGGGAGTTAGCTGTCATATTCAATGACTAGGGGTCATCTGGTATCGTGGCAACGTTGCAGCTCGACGGAGACAGAATGACGATGACGAAGCAGGAATCGATGGCTATGTTATGCAGAATAAATGGAGGAATTAGCCAGGTTCGGACCTTGGGATTTGATCTACAACAGAGTCCTCAAAAGTGATTTTGATAGGTCACCTGAGAGGGAGATTGAGAAGACGACGATTCACTTTTCTAGTTCGTTTTTATCCTTGCCTTTTACTGTTAACGGTCTTCTTCTAGTCTCCTATTTAAATGAGAAGAAGGTTTGGAGTTTGGATGGACTTTTGTGGAGTTTGCCGGACCAGTTTGTGCGCTTCACAGTCGGAAGGCGAGAGATCGAGGAAGACACCAAGAAATGACCTTGTTTTCTTGTTTATTGCAGTAGAAAAGTAAATGCAATTAAATGAAAATCAAATAGAAAAGAAAATCAAAGGAAGACACCCCGTTAGTTTGATGGTGGTTACCGGTTGGGTTCGGCCAGCTTGCTCGGTTAATATTTGAGCATGGGTTAAATTGATCTAGTCAGTGCCACATCAGCTCCACATGACCCAATAAAAATTAGCGTCACCGGTGCCGCAATTTTTATAGCGGCACCGTAGCATTGGCCTTCATTTTAACACTTGTTTGGGTTGGATAGTACTCCCCTATTCATATTATGTTGGAGTTTGTGGGTTAAAGAGCCTAGCCTAAATTGCTAGTGGGTTCTTTTTAACACTTGTTTGGTGAGGTTCTAAGTGAATTCGATTCGGTTGAACCAATTGACTAATGCACACCCCTGATCACTATACAAAGAAGTGTTTGAGCAGTCGAGCTTCATCTCTACCAAAGCCTTTACATTAGCCTTCTCTAAAGATGTTGTTTCATCATCACTACACATACAAGTAGTTGAGCAGTCGAGTTTCACCTCTGGAAAATTTTCAGGAATACCAAACAAAATTTTTTTCAAAAATACCATATGTTTTCGAAAAAATTCAAAAATACCATAATTTCCCATAAATCGCCACCCCACCCTGCGGTAAGGCGAAAACTGCCACCCCACTCTCGCGATTTTCGTTCGTTCCAATAAATCGCGGAGGGGGGGGGGGGGTACCGGCGGTTAAGGTGAAAACCGTCTGCCTCCCCGCGGTTATAACAAAAAAATTTTTGATTAAAGCCTAATCTAGGCCGAAACTTCAAACAAACGTAACTTTTCCATAATTTTGGAATGTACGTGGATTTGTGAAAAGTAAAGGTAAAGTTATTCCCAAGACTAGGGCTAGGAAACAGTGCAGTCTGGTCCATACTAGACCATATATACGGTCTATGGTCCAGACCGAGAGGCTGAAGTATAGACCACAGACTATACGGTCCGGTCCAAACTACGCCTGTGCGGTTTGGTTCGGTCTTGTCTGGTCCAGATAGATCACAATCAATGAAAAATGAACAATTTGTTTAGCACCACACAAAAAATTGAACCAATAACCAAGAAAAATAATTTTTATTTTCCTTAAAACATTAATCCTAACATGCATGAATAATTTTGATACCCTAATTCTTAGCACATAACAAAGACTTAAAGTAAAAGCATCCCAACTTGCACCATAACGTCATAAAACATTAACATAATGTCATATTGCGACACAATTATCTCTACTCTCTGGTTAAATGTGGTTGTGAATGAAGGAGAGACGAGATTCACAAAATTAAGGTTGACACTTGGATGGCGTTGTGGGAGTTGGGAGAATGGTCAAATGGGCTGTTAACACGTATTGACAAGTCGGTTGGGTCCATGGTTTGGTTCGGTAAACCACGATCTAGACCAGACCAGACCAAGAGATCAAAACATAAAATAATACAGACCATTGACCAGACCAGACCATACTTAACAGTCTACGGTCCAGATCAAACTGTACGGTACGGTTTGGATCATGGGTTTTCTAACGGTCTGGTCTATTTTCCCAGCCCTACCCAAGACCCCGTATATCCAAAAATAAATCATGTTTTGAAAATTTCTTCTGGTGGTCCTTAAAAAGTTATGCAGAATGAAAAAAAAGTTTGTGACGTTCGAATTATCAAAATGCCGCGACACTATGCAGTTTTTTGGCGACAGGAACGAAAACCACGCGGTGAGGTGACGGTTTATGGGAAAGGGTGGTATTTTTGCAATTTTTTTGGAAATGAGTGGTATTTTTGGAAATATTTTTTCTTACGATATTTTTGGAAAAATTCTCTTTACCTCTACCTTGGTCTTTACATTAGCCTACTTTGAAGATATTGCTTCATCACCGCCAGTCACAGAAGTGCTTGAGCAGTTGTCAGGAACAACGGGTCGTGACTTTGGATCAACATAAAAGCGTTTGAACTTCCTCGGGCCTTTAGAAACGATGTACCATCATTAGGGTAATCATGATATCCACTTCTATGCGGATGAAGTTGTATGGTGGTAAGTTCAAATAGCATGAATGTCAAATTCCAACAGCATGGATGCTGGGAGAAAGCTCTGATACCAAGTTGTTGTTGAGACTTTTTGGAACGAGGGTACACGTACGATAGCTCGAGACTGGGTGACTAGGATTATGATAGAGTCGTGAACTATGTTCACTTTTCGTAAAGAATATTTCCACCCTCCACCAAGCCTTGGATTACAGGGAATTTATTCGTAGGATAAAACTATCACCACTTTAGGTTCTAGGCTCAAGAACACTGAACTATATTTAGAAGTTTTAGTAGGAAGAAGAATCACTTTTTGAGTCTCTAATTCGACATCTCACCTGCTAAATTTATAGAGCTTGGAAGATGGACGGTTCCACCATGAAAGGTTACACCTCTTCATGAAAAGTTGGCTTCTGTGTGTTTCCAACTTGTGATTTGTATGATTGGTATCTGCACTTTGTCAAAGGTTGCATTGTTTAGTATGTTGCAACCGCCCTCGGAAAATCGGGGTATCGCTCGCGAATCGGTTTGGAGTCGCCATCGACCATATTCGGGGTGGGCCGAACACCCTTTTTCGGTTTTAATTTTTAGGTTAAAACCAGAAATCTGGTCCCGGTTCGACCTAACGGTCTAAACCAGGATTTGGTCTGCGAAATTTTAGAGTTCTGGGTTCGGGAGTACGGTTACGTGTGGGGAAGTGTATTCACACCCCACAACGCCCCAAATGGGTACTACTTAAATCGATAAGGGTTGGATGTATTATTATTTGCGGCTTTATTGATGTATTTAAATGTGGTTTTTAATCATTTTTAAATTAAATGTAAATTTTAGACTCCCATAGGACGATGTGATTAGTGTAAATTTGAATTTAAAGTTACTGATTTTCACGTCTATTGACGTAAAAAAATGTTTTTTTGATTGGTTGGACTCGAACCTATCGGTTGCCTATGTACCCGGGTTAACCGAGATCAAAGTCCACGTAGTTCGATAAGGTGACTTTGATGATTTAAAATGTAATTATAACCACGTTCCACCGATCGTGGTATTTGACTTTGATCGCTTTGTGTGTAATTTTTATCACTTTCCACCGAAAGTAATTTTCGTATTATAAAATTTAAATTGATTATTGCAAGGATTTTAGTATTTAGGAAGTATTTTGGTGTATTAGAAAAGAAGCAAGATAAACTTAATTTGTGTTCAACATTTCATATTAAAGACTTTAAACAAATAAAATTAAGCAGGATGATTATAATTACGCATTATGTGCCAGCAGTCCAACTGGCTAACCTGCTAGCCCTAAGGTGTGTTCGACCCCAAGGACGAGGGTTCGATACACGTCAACCCCAAGGACGAGGGTTTGATACACGGCAACTACAAAATTATTGGATTCTCGTTTTAGTGCAGAGAAGGGGGAATGGCAGGTTGGTAAATGCTCACAAGGACGGTGGCAAGGCCACGTTATTGCTTAGAAACCCTAGGAGCAAAACCATCATTTGGGGAATGGCAGGTTGGTAAATGCTCACAAGGACGGTGGCAAGGCCACGTTATTGCTTAGAAACCCTAGGAGCAAAACCATCATTTACGGGTGAGTATAAATACCTCTCCTAAGGCAAAAAAAAAAAAAAAAACCCTAATCTATCCTACTCTAATCGGCCGCCGCTCATCCTCTTTTCCTCTCCCCTCTCGTTTTTCGTTTTTAGTGCAGAGAAGGGGGAATGGCAGGTTGGTAAATGCTCACAAGGACGGTGGCAAGGCCACGTTATTGCTTAGAAACCCTAGGAGCAAAACCATCATTTACGGGTGAGTATAAATACCTCTCCTAAGGCAAAAAAAAAAGAAAAAAACCCTAATCTATCCTACTCTAATCGGCCGCCGCTCATCCTCTTTTCCTCTCCCCTCTCGTTTTTCTTCCTCCCTCTTCTTCACTCTTCTTCTCTTCCATAGAAGAAACTCAACTAACCCTACTCATCATCAAACACCGCCGCCGCTCTCCCTCTCTACCCTCTTTGCAAAACCCTAACCGCCACCGCTCTTTCTCTATCTCGCCTCTCTCTTCTCTCTCTCTTGTCTCTACCGAGAAATCAAAAACCTAAACTAAACCCATCTCAAGCCGCCGCCATCCTCTAATCCTCTCGCCCTCTTCTCTACTCTCCCATGAGAAATCAAAAGCCCTAGTTCTCTTTCTGCTTCCTCCGCCTCCTTTCATACGAGAAGAAACGAGAGAAAACTCTCCCTCTGACACGCCGACGACATGGGGCGGCGGCGGTGACGATACGACATACACTACCGACGGCGACAACGATGGTGATGAGAAGGGAGTTTGAAGGTTCGCTTTTTTATTTTGCATGTTCGATTTTTGTTCGATTTAAAGACTTAAATCGAGATTTGACTTGTTTTATTTTTGTTTCGCTTTTGTTTTTTTTTTTTTTTGTTTGGGCCTCTGCCAAGAGAAGGAAGGGAGAGGCGGCGTGGATTACACCTAAGCCGACGGCGAAGGTTTTAGGTAGGTTTTGCTTTAGTTTTTTTTTTGTTGCTATTTTGATTTCTCTGATTTTTGCAGATTTAGGGTGAAAACTCACAGGTGAAATCCTTCCAAATTTTTGCTTGAACACATGACTTAGCAAAAACAGATTTTTATGCGATTTAAATTATCATAAGAAACAAAATGGGTTTAGCAAAAGCTACAGTTCTTGCTAAACTGGTTATTAATACCTAAGTGTTAAGTTACAGATAAAGTATTGAGTTTAAGATAGAGGGGGAGCCCTTAAACAAAAACAAGGTATTTTAAAATACCTTTCCAGAATTGTTCTTGCTTGTATGGTGTCAAGTTCTTGTTTCTGGTTGTTTCTTTAAAGGTTCAAAGCTTTAGTTATTTTAGCTTAATAAAAAACGAGAACTTCCTCTTAAGATTGGCAGATACTAAAATTACCTAATCAATGATTAGCAAGTTTTGGTAAGATATAGTATTTAAAAGTCTGTTATGTTTAAATATGTTAGTGGTAAAAGTAGTGTATAAACTA
Source organism: Linum trigynum (assembly GCA_964030455.1). Lineage (NCBI taxonomy): Eukaryota > Viridiplantae > Streptophyta > Magnoliopsida > Malpighiales > Linaceae > Linum > Linum trigynum. Next base: position 8,314,228 of record OZ034818.1, read on the forward strand.
AACAACAAAGGTTGGTTGATGTCAACAGCCACATATGTTTGAGTTTACTGGTTTTTCTTATTTTGATTGAAAAGCTTGGAAGCTTCTTTAAGATGAGTTACTTGAGTTAATATACTTGGGGGGAAAAAAGCAGTAGCAGAAAGTAGAAGAAACAAACTTGGGAAACAAAGAAAACCAAACATAGAAAGCATTATTAGACATGTATTTGTGTTTTTTAAAGCATGGATGACATGAAGTGGTGATGATGATGGTTATTTTAGTGATGAGAGTGACCTACCTTGGTCTGTGATTGGGATGGTGGTGGCCTTTCTTTGGTTGGTCGTTTGTTTCCTTCTTTTGGCCTCTCCAGGTCCTGGCTTTCCTTGCTCCAGTCGCTTTCTACTGCTCCACTTTGATTGGAAACTTTGTATGAGGACGGAAATAGAAAAGGGGAAAGATGGAAGATGGAAGTTTGGCCTTTTTTACTTTTTACATGCTTCTGGGTCTTTTACTCAAGTTCTGTGTATGATCTTGGGGGAGGTTTGAGCGGAGGTGAATGGTTGTTTGGGTGCTTTTCTTTACTGCTTTTGCTTTTGGGATAAGGATGGGAATATGTGGAACGGCTGCCTCTTCCATCTGCTGCCCAGGCATGTTGTATTTATACTGGGAATTTACTGTATCATAGGGGGAAGTTTGTTCCAATCTGATTGGCCATGGGTTTAGACTCCCTCTTTGCTTGATTCTCATTGGTGGCTACAGTAACCGACTTGGTTCAGGTCGAACCAGGGTTCGAGTCAAATGGACGAACCGATCTGGGATGGATACAGACTTGACCGGGTCGATCTATTGATCGGGCCTTGACCAAACTGATGGGCCTGACTGGGTCTTGACCAATCTGACGGGCCTGATTGGGTTTGGGTTGGACTTTGATATGGGCCTGACCCAAATTAGACTTTTAATTATCTTTAATTATTTATTTATTTATTTTATTTTTTGCAGACCTATTTTCTAGACTTTTAGGGCCCAAAATGATGACCTGAGAAAACCAAATCCAAAGAGGACGGTTCTCAAAATCTGATTGCGCCCTTAAGTTTAAAACGAAAGAAAAGTTTTCAAAACCATTGGCCTTGTTAGTTTCTCTTATCTTTCTATTATTGTAATTAGTTAGATGTAATCCTTATGACGTTTGTGATTATGCGATGTTGTACATTAATTTCAATTGATGTAATGGCTATGTATGTTTATCATAGATGTAATTTATTTATTAATAAGATAATACTATTTCATTATTTAGTTTGTCCTTTATAAAGCGATAGTCCAACTTGATACTCCAAATTCGAAAGCCCAACGTCCAAAGACCACAAACCAATCAAAGCGATCTCAAACCACGAATATAACGAAAATAAGGCAATTGCCTTACGAATTTTATCCCAACAATCGGCCTAGAATCAAAGGAGATGAGATTTCAGTTGTAATAACCTCTATTTAAATTGGAATCTTAAGACTTGCTATTGCTAATTCCAAAGATCCAAATTACATATTCTTATATCCTTATGCTAAATATTTTGAGAATATTTAATAGTTCATCCAATATTAGCAATTTCCTATCTTAAATTAGTTAAATTCTTTGAAATTCAGAATATTTTAGCCCGGACAAAATGGAGTGTCTACATAGTCATGCAACACTTCGTTTCGTGCAAACCCACCATCCCTCTATGCCATCCAACAAAACCATCAATGCCACGTAAAGATGGATTATTTACCAATCCAAATTCCATGCAATTTATTAATGAAAGGCATGTTGATAGAAACCTATTTCTAGGGTTCTATCGATTGGATTGGAAATTTGGGAATTAGAAGAAGAATTTAGGAGTTGAGGAAGAACAGCCGAAGCCTTTGAAGAGAGATAGAGAGAGAATTGGGGGAGAAAGATAGACTAGGGTTGGGATAATTTCATATTAACTTTTCTTGATTCCCTCTGACGTAAACCCAAAAGTACACATTTATAGCGAAAGACTGGAAAAACCTAATAGGCTTTCCTAATACGACTCAATGATTACTAGCCTTATCTAATATTATCCTAATAATAATAATAAATGATAATTATGATAATTATGATAGAACCGAAAATTAGGTTTCTATCACATGTGGCATCACACAACTCATAATCGAATTAATGGATGAGATGGATTTCCATGAATTCACACCTTTCCACAAAATGAACTATGTTCATCTGGTTGGGTCGGTTGGCTTTGACCCAAATTGGTCTGGTCCGATTAGTTCAAATCCATACCAGATCCACCAAATTCCAACATTCCTCCCCCATTTTAGTGTATTCCAAGAATCCACTAAAATCACAACAGTCTTCTAAAAAATCTTAAGCATAAACGAAAATGTCGTGACGATTGAATTTTCATCTTAGTATATTACACTTGATGAATATCCGAATATAAGGGTGACAATAACGATTGAACCCATCTACTCAAATGGATGTACGAAGACAATATACACTCGCGTTTTCAAAACTTCTAAACGCCTTGACACTATTACCCGTCATATGTCCAATCCTTCTCGTAAGCATACACGAAACCAAAGTTCGGGTTTCTTGAAGCGGTTGCACTTCATGTTTACATAGGTTGAATCTTTTATTTGTGTACCCGCATAATACACTTTGTCAAAGATTCAATTAAGAAGTTTTAAACTTCATCCTCTTATCTCATGAAGGATAACAAGCACATCCTTTGGGATGATAAATTGTGTGCTTTAATTTATGATAATGACCTTTCCACATTGAATTCAGCCTCTAACGTTGTATTAGAGGGGAATTGGGTATCCCATGATCAGAAATTATATGAACTTTTAATCCATCCCATTCACGGACTAGACCACCAAGTCACTATGTAATCATTTCGTCAAATGATCAAGTAAATTATTTCAAGCCCGGTCACATTACATAGACACAACTCCATGAATGATCAATTCACATATTTGACAGTGTCTAACTCCCACATGACCATACTTGTCATTTTCACTTGGCTACATGCCTTAGCCAAATTAGCATTACTATCACTAAGAATAGTAATGGATGAGATTGGTTTGGGCCACTCAACAATAATGACTTTTCTAAGAGAAATCACTGTCCCAACTTTGACTCCATATTGGACTAGTGATGCAAGTTTGTTTTCTAGAGGCCTAAGATATGGCACCTCCCCCAAGCAAGAGGACCCATCTCGATGTTATAGTGTCACCTTTAACATGAGAAATCCAACTAACATCAACAAATCCTTCCAAAATGGAGGAAAATCCAATGTAAGTCAATACAATGTGCCTTTGAGATATCCTTGTACACGCCTCATTTCATTTCAAAGGACGAGAACTAGGATTCATCATGTACCTACTTAATTGTACTATCTCATATGTGATATCTAGCATCATTCAAGTGTACATGGGCGTTGGCCCGTGCTTGGGCCGGAACGACACGGGCACGCTTCATGCCCATTTATTTCGTGTCGTGCTTGGCATGACCCTTCAATTTTCGTGTCGTGCCGTGAAAGCCCATTCGTTAACTTTGCTAGGCCCAGCCTAGGCCCGAGCACGGTTGGAATCGTGTCGTTCCTATTCGTGCTCGTGTTGTGCTCGTATTCCTGTCTAATAAATAGGAAGAAAAATAAAAGAGAGAATGAAAAAAGGTGAAAATTGGATGAAAAAGATAGTATTAACCGAGAATATTTGAGAAAAATAACAAATAAGGAGAAAAAGAAAATTGGAAGTATAGCGGGTGTGATTTGACTTTGTTTAATTCTTCGTCCATTTTTACTTGTGGTAGTAATTACGTATATATCTTTATGACACTTCTATTAACAACAAATAATAATTTATTATTATTATTATTATTTTGTAATATTTGAATATATAATTCTTTCTATATCTATTTTCTATTAAATAAATGTTATTTTTGTTCCATGTCCGTTCTTATACTCGATAAAATCTCAAAAATATTAGGTCCGACACGGCCCACTTATATACCGTGTCGTGCCCGTGCCCATGGAGTTTAGGCCCGACACGGCCCATAAATTATTTGTACTCGTTGACTCGCAAGAAACCACACCACAAATTAATCCCAACTAGAGTCCAAGTTTTTAAACTCTAGCCAGGTGCAGTATAGAGCAAGTATTTAAATTGTCAACCCAAGCCGATCCATGTACCCCTACTTCAATCGCTTAGGTTGTTATCTAGCAAGCAACTTTTAGGTTTATAGCTAATGAAACTACAAACTAAACTAGCAAGGAAAAGTAAATAGAGGAAAACTCTAACTAAGAGAGCTTCACCCAGGAGTTGCTTCCCCCTAACTAGCTACCATGACTTGTTGGATTGAATGAAGTCGTGAGGCGTAGGTGGTTGTGAACCTCGGGGGTGAGCAACTAGTGATCAATATGTCACGACATCAATTCACTAGCAATCGATTTGTCACGAGATCGATTTACTCACCAAGTCTAGGGGAACCACTAGGAGGAGCAACTAGCGATCCATTTGTCACGGGATGGATTCGCTAGGGATTGATTTGTCACGGGATCGATTCTCTCACTCAGGCTCTAGTGGTTTCCTAGGTCTCTCCCTCAAACCATAGTTTGAGCGGCTTAATCACAGCCAACCTAGATGCAACTGGTAACCGCGAACCGCAGATTGATGCATATATGATCGAAGACCACAATCTCAATTGCTAACCTGAGGTAAGCATGAAAGGCTGTGTCACTCGACCCTCTCGGTTTAGACAATCGGTAGTTGACTTACTCCCTCACTCAACTCTAAGGTCGGACGTCTTAATTGCGATTAACCGACTTGCTTAACTCAATATTAAGGGTTGCCCTAACTTAACCTAGTTTAGGTGGCTTAGAAAGCAGAAGGAAAACCAACTCGATTGAGTCTCCCTTGGAAGGGGGATTTTCTTCTCTAAGCTAGGCTAAGATGGCTAATTAGATTGCTAGCACCAACATGCACAAACCTAAGGGTTATAAGCACAAAACATGCACAACCCTTAGATTGCTAAGCACGAGCTTGCACAATCACCATGAAAACACCTCTAATACTCAAATTGATGCAAACCCACGCTTAATCATTCAATCTAAACAATTAACTACAAAGTATTAGTTAGGGATCTTCAACACCCAAGAGAAAAGTGAGTTTCTAGAGAGAGAGAGAGAGAGAGAGGGATTACAATTTTGAGCTCATGATCTTCTTCTTCTAGGCTTGAATCTTCTACCCAAACCTCCAATGATGCTCCAAGATCACTCTAGCACTCTCTCTCTCTCTCTCTCACTAGAACTCCCCTTTGGTGTTTTAGGTTGAAACCCTAGAGAAATAAAGTGTTTCTTCTCCAAAAACCATCTCCCCCTCTCTCTCTCCCCCCGCTGCTGTCTTCATATTTGCCCGAAAGCGATCAGTTCACGGACGCGTTGGCCAGTTCACGGCTGTGAACACCTAAACGCGTCCGTGAACTCAGCGTCGTTCAAAACGCGCCGCTTCACTCGCTTGGGTTCACGGTCTTAGAGACCGTGAATTGCCTTGTCGTCAGTAACTTCACGAACCCCGCTGGACTGCTCGATGTTCACGGTTTGTGGTCCATGTTCACGGTCTTAGGAGACTGTGAACTGCCTCGTCCGGCCGTGAACTGCGGTTGTTTCTTGGACGCCTTCAATTCACTACTACGGGGCAATTGTCACAGACTTCAGACTTTTCTTCGGTTTTTGCACTTTTGGACCTCCAAATATCCCAAAACTCGTCCTCGACCCTTTCACACGTGCTAGGACCTGAAATGTATCAAAACAAGCACAACCTAGCGTGAAATATGTCGAGGATCGATGAAATACTAAGCTAAAAGAATAAGAAGTAAGGGGTAAAATGTGTACATTTGAGCCTGAACCACTCGTGCCGGGCTGGCCCATTTGTTTCGTGTCCGACCCGGTGCTAGCCCGTGGGCGGCCCGACCCGGTGCTAGCCCGTGGGCGGCCCGACCCGGTGCTAGCCCGTGGGCGGCCCGACCCGGTGCTAGCCCGTGGGCGGCCCGACCCGGTGCTAGCCCGTGGGCGGCCCGACCCGGTGCTAGCCCGTGGGCGGGCCGACCCGGTGCTAGCCCGTGGGCGGCCTGACCCGGTGGTAGCCCATGGGCCGCCCGACCCGGTGCCCACGTACACATGCAAGTCATGCATACATCAAGCACCCAATTTAACATGAAATACTCCAGTTGCAAAACCAGTTTCCTGTATTAACCATAAATTCCATACTTGATCCATTGGGGTCTTTTACTCACAACAATTCTTACTATGAAAATTTTGCAAGTACTTTCACGATGCAGAAAAATTGAGAGAATGATACTTATTTTTCGTTCTGCTTGACATGATACAATCACAATTTCCTCCCCGTGTCCTACATGGAGAATTTAAATAACAACTTTTTATCAAAGTTCGCTTATCTTTTATTGGAACCAAAGATAAGCATGTCATATACATACAAATGTATGATGACTCCATTACCAGAATTATCATAAATTGTGTATATATTTTGTCTCCTTGGTTTAAAATAACATAAACCAATAGAAAAATCACACCATCAAACCACTTAGACAAATCAAAATTTGTCTAAGACTTAGTAAATGAAGAAATAGAGAATCAGACAAATTACACCATTGAGTATGAAACCTACACAAAGGTATTGTCAGTCTCTTATTTCTTCATTTTACTAAGCATCATTCTTCTTCCTCACCTTCGAATCATCCCTCTTCCAAGTTACCTTCCGAATATGGTATACTTAGAAGTTTTAGTAGGAAAAAGAATCACTTTTGGTGTCTCTCATTCAACATCTGTCCTGCTAAATTTATAAAGCTTGAAAGATGGAAGATTCCACCATGAAAGGTAACACCTCTTCATGAAAAGTTGGCTTGTGTGTATTTCCAACTTGTGAACGGTATGATTGGTAACTGCACTTTGTCAAAGGTTGCATTGTTTAGTCATGCAACACTTCGTTTCGTGCAAAACCACCATCCCTCTATGCCATCCATCAAAACCATCATTGCCACGTAAAGATGGATTATTTACCAATTCAAATTCCATGCAATTTATTAATGCAAGGCATGTGGCATCACACAACTCAGAACTAAATTAATGGATGAGATGGATTTCCATGACATTACGCCTTTCCACAAAATGAACCATGTTCATCTAGTTGGGTAGGTTGACTTTGTCTTCGGTTTTGGTCCGATTAGTTCAAATCCATACCGGCTCCACCAAATTGGCCAAATTACAATGTTTATTCTAAGTGGTTTATGTTAAACCAAAGAGACACCAAAAGTGATTCTTCTTCCTACTAAAAATTCTAAGTATACTTTAGTATTCTTGAGCTTAGAACCTAGAGTGGTGATAGTTTTATCCTACGAATAAATTTCCTGTAACCCAAGCCTTTCTAGAGGGTGGAAATATTCTTCATGGAAAGTGAACGTAGTTCACGACTCTATCATAATCCTACTCACCCGGTTTCGGGCTATCGTACGTGCACCCTCGTTCCAAAAAGTTCCAACAGTTGTCATGATTAGGATTGACCTAAATCGATTCTTAGCGAGTAATGAGTCTCAAGCTGGGATTGGAGAGAAGAATTTACGGTTTTGAGAAAAGAGACGAATAGGGGAAGAAGAAGAAGAGAAAAGAGGTAGAAGAGTTAGAAATCGGTTTCCATTTTTCGAGGATCTCTAGTTACAACAAAATGTAACTTTTGCAGGCATATCCCTTTTCTCCTTCCATCCCATAAGATCGGTCGAACACTAGTTTGAAGGAGGAAGAGGCGCATGGAAAGTGGAAAGTACTGGTTCTTGATTTGGGGACGGGAGAATTGCAGAGGAGGTGTACGAGAGTGGTAGGGAAGAAGATGGATCTATTAATTTTCCCGCCAACGATTTTGGAGTAGGAAGACTAATGAATCTTAGCTTTATGCTGCGAAGTTCAGAAGTGAATTTGTGTTGAATGTGAAGAAGTGGCTGAGCAGTCGAGCTTCAGATTAACCTCGGTATTTACATTAGCTTTCCCTGAAGATGTTGCTTCATCATCGCCAGACACAGAAGTGCTTGAGCAGTCGTCGGGAACAATGGCTCGTGACTTTGGATCAACTTAAAAGCGTTTGAACTTCCTCGTACCCTTAGCAATATACGTACCATCCTTGAGGTAACCCTGACAACCACATCTGTGTGGATGGTATGTGGATAAAGTTGTATGGTGGTAAGTTTGAATAGCTGAATGTCAAATTCTAGCGACATAGATGCTGAGAGAAAGTTCTGATACCAAGTTGCAAACGAGATTGACATGAATCGATTCTTGGTGAGTTATGAGTCTCAATTTGGGATTGGAGAAAATAATTGACGATTTTGAGAAGAGAGAAGAACCTGGGAAGGAGAAGAAGAAAGAGAGAACATGAGTAGGAGAGTTAGAATTCAGTTTTTATTATTCGGTAATTTCTACAGTACAAAATGTAGCTTTTCAAAATATCCAAACTAGTCCCTCTAATTATGCTACTTACTACTATATCTATATTCATATTGTGGGACCTTTAAGACCTGGACCATCAGAATAACTTTTTACATCATTAAATCCCCCAACCAAAGCAACAACTTTGATATTCTTTATAAATTCAAGATGAAGACCTTTAAGATCTGAACCATCATAATACTTTTTCCTTGAATATTAGCTACATCATTAAATCCCCCAACCAAAGCAACAACTTTGATATTCTTAATAAATTCAAGATGAAGATCTATAATCAAGATTCTCGTATCTCAGGCCGAAAATTAAGTTCATGCAAATGCTCTACCATTTCATAAAAATTAAGAGCATGATGAATAAATCCAATACTATTCTTTTAAAAAAATAGAGTTTTCTAAATATTCCTTTAATGAACCTGGCGCAAGGCAAGAGAAAATAAAGATGAAAAAATCAAACACATTTCTTTGATATTTCTTTAATGGTTATGGCGAAGGCAAGTGAAGTAAGTGCAGAATGAATAAATCAAATACAAGCTTTACGAACATAGCTCAAATAATCCTTTTGGAATTTTCTCTATTCTACAACAACCAAAAAAGATTTAGTTTCCATCAAAATCTTAATTATAGTTTATTTCAATCTTTATTATAGTTAATGGAAAGAAGAAGTATTTTTCCAAAGACAATAAACCATGTTAAAATAGTAGACTCAACAAACTTCAATATATGATTAAAAATGAAAATAAAAGAAATAAACTTCTTCACAAATAACTTATTGGTAAAATCATCATGTGTTTAATATTTTTAAAGTATCATGTGTGTTTGATGATTCAACAAATTTTTTACTATGTGTTCAATGAATTTCACTCAGGCAAGTGAACTAAGAACGTGATTTTTATGGTCTTTTTGAAGATTTTTCCTAAGGTCCCGAATAATCTTAATGTATCTCGTTATAAGATCGGCGACGACTATAAGTTTTTTAACATGTGTATATGTTTTTTTTAAATATTTTTATCATTGATTTGGGTTTGATTTATTGTTCCTATATGACATAGAGAAGAAAGCTAAGAGAAGGCGAAAAGTGATGATGCGAAATGAGTGAGGGAGATCATTAATGAAAAAGGTTGAGGCGAGGTCTTTGCTATCGTTCCTCTAGCATAAGTCAACTGATTTTGCCAATCCAATCTTGATGCCTACATCGCAATCGCTAAAGTTACGGTGCTCTTTGCCTCTTTCAATTTTAGAGTTCATACTGGGAGGAAATTGGGGAAAGAAGAAGAGGATCAATTGAGGGGAGGAGGTTATTTTTTCTAAGTTCGAGAGTTTTTTTAGATGAACATTTTCATTTTAGGGGAGAAAAACATAGATATTTAGATTCTAATAGTTGTCGGTTAATTGTTGTAGACACCACATTTTGTCCGGGATAATCGTTTTATTGAAAATAATTATTGTAACATCGTACTGCGATTATATTTAAAAGGGAGACTGAAGATAGTTTGGTGGAGACTAGCAGTTGCAAGTCAATATGAACCAACAATTATCAATTTGCTCCTAGTCGATTTTAGGGCATAATTAGTTAAGATAGGATTGGTTTAAGTTAAGATTAACAGTAGCAAATCTTAAAAATAAATTCTCAATTGGATGGAAGAAATGACTATAGTGCAAATTTTGTTGCTCGAGTTTGGATTGGGATTTGGTATTTGAAATAGAACAAATTGAATAGTGGAATGAGCTATATAATCAAATATGCAAAGTCGATACATCGTGAATCTAAATCAAGCAGAAATTATAATTAATTACAATGACTAACAGTAACTCTGCAAAATTAGGCACCAATCAGATCAAGACTAGGCCTTTTTGCTATTTTCTTTGGGCCCAAAGCCAAACCAACCTGCAAAAGAAAAGAAAAAAACCAGTCAGTTCACAAGCCCACAACTACAGGCCCAATTCGGCCCACAAGCTGAAGCTTGCGGATTTGGCCCAAACACAACTAGCCCAACTCTGCCTTATCCAAACCCATCACTTCCTATCTTATCTCCAAATTTCACATTTCAAGGAAGGGCAGAGTTTGCAGACACAGCCTCAAAATCGGCCAACACCCAAGTGACACATGGCGCTTCATTTTGGTATAAATGACCTCTTTGGGTTCTTAGGAGGAGGAGGAACGAATTGGAAGGAAAAAAACACTATAGAGATAGAAATACATACAATTTCTTCTATGGAAGAAGGCGCTGAAGATCATAGAAGAAAGAGTGGTATTCTTGAATCACACCAGGTTAGCTTTTCAAATTTTTGACTCTTTTCATAATGAAATTTTACCCTTGTGCTCAGGTTCTTTTGGTTCAAATTTCATCGCTTCTATTATTCTACTAAACTAGTTAATATGTTCACTCATTTCCCTTGAAGTGGTTTATGTTTTGAGCAATAATTATTATTGTCTTCCCTCTATTAGTATTGATTATGCACACTACATAGTAGTATTTAGTTTAAATTTAGCCGCTCACTTTCTATTTTATTTTACTCGCCATCCATTTATAGTGATTAATTACTTTCCAAGTTTCCATAGATCTACTATTTGCGTCATATATTTTCCTTTTTGCCAAGAAACACAGTCAACATTCCAAACACCATAGACACATAGAAATTCCTTATACATCATACCATAACAAAATCCGAATAGAACACCACCAAAATCGATAGGTTCATTGAAATAACCTAAAGCCTTTTTTTCATTTTTGAATCGTATAGTTTATTTTGGATTCAGATCCAACAAAAACCACAAATCAACCACCAATCATAGTTCAATAAGAATCGCAAGCAGTGGCGGCGATTCATAGAGGCTAAAAGTAGACATCTATATTTTCATTTTGCAAATATCCATTTTACTACTTAGATTAGGTAGAAGCAAATTCTTGAATTTTAAGCTTTAAACCAAAACGCAATGAAAACCATACATATCATCACAAGCTCAATCTGATTTAACCTTATTTTCTATCAAAAACTCATAATCTAATTTTGTTTTGAAACCCGTTAGATCAGAAACTTCATGATAATCATATAGATTCATACCTTCCAACTTTTACCCTCCAGCCATTACCATACTAAGTCAAGTTCGTAAAAATGACTTAAGAAGCATTCCAACTCATACATAACCAGTTTTATTGGGAATCAGACCCGATAGTTATGTTAAAAATCTCATAAGTCCATTTAATTTCAGTTCAAACTCTCTAATCACACTAAGCTGAGTTTCGGAGACCCTTACCCAGATCCGGCCTTTTCCTCAAATCTTCAAAAATAAGTTAGAGAAGGATCAGATCTGTCCCAGATCGAAATAAACAAAAAAAAGGATTGAAAAATACTTAACTGTCGTTGCCAGAGATCCCTACCGACGGCCACTCTTCCTCCCCCATGACCCCGCTGCTCCCTTCTCCTCAGGGCCGGCCAAGAGGGTGTGTCGGTCCGCCCTCCGGCACAGGGCCTCCGAATATTAGAGGCCTCCACTTAGATTCGTTAGTTACCGATCGAATATTACATGTTGTTTTTTAGTGTATGATTGATAGATTATGAATATGATGACGAATTTAATAGATAATTTTAGCTATAATAACAATTGAAAAAGATCTCATGGAGAATACGAAAATCAGAGAGATAATAGATAATTTTAATTTAAACAATAAAGAAAGATTTTACATTTAAATAATGGTATTATAATCATTTTAGTTTTATTATAGTTAAAAGTCAATTTGGATCATGTCTCAATTTTGGAATAGGGTCTACACGATCCATTAGATAGACCCGCACCCACCTCTCGATCAATTTATATTATTTTCATTTCTCCATTCAATTTTTGCTATATATCCATTTTCTGTTCCCTCCAGATTTACTTTTCTCCCTTCCTGGCCTTGCTAGGAGTGAGAATTTGGTCTTGGTTTCTTGGTCAAAGAGGAAGTGAGATTGTTTATTCATTTTGAAATCATTTTCTGAACTTATGTACTTTATAATTATTTAATAAATTTTATTTTTAATGAATTTATTGAGAAAAAAATTAGGGGCCACATGTTAAATTTTCGAACAGTCCAAATATCATGGGACGGCTCTGCTTCTCCTCCTCGTCCAAATCTGAAACCCAAAAACAAAATATAATCAGAATCCGATTTTTGAAATTGAAATATAAGAACCTAATGCAAACCAAAACTCACACGCCACTGCCATCGTCAAACCATCGCCGGCGGAGACCTTAGCCGCCAAAAATTTCCTTATCCTACACTAGACAGAAACAAAAAATATAAGAACCCAGAAACCAGAAAATCAGCCGAAACAAAAAAAAAATAGAACTAAGCCTACCATAATCGTCCATCGGTTTGATCGTCGCTGGCGACTCGAGTTTCTTCTCCCCTCGTCCGAAACCAAACCGCCAAAACAGAAAACTAGAGCAAAAGGTCTTGCATGTCGGTATTTTACCCGGATCAGAGCCTTCACGGTCAGGTTGACCCGATCTGGGTCGTTGTTTAGCCAAGACAAGGAAGAAGAGTGTGAATTTCATCGGTTTTAGGAGAGGGGGAGAAGAAGAGCGGCGTCGGTAGAGAGGTAAGAGGGGAGAAGACGGCGATTGAAGGCTAGGGTATTGGTTTGGAGGAGAGGCGAGAGAGGTTGAGAAGGCAGAAAGAGGATGGCAGCGGCGGTGTTAGATGATGGCTAGGGTTTCGTTCTTCTGGAGAAGATGAGAGAAGAGAGGGTCGAAAGGAGTGAGGCGGCCGGTTTGGCTTTAGGGTTAGAATGGTTAGGGTTCATTGAGATGAATATGTACCTCCTCTTTTAAAACGACGAAATTACCCTTAGGGTTTCTAATTATTTACGTGGCCTTGCCACCGCGTTTAGGTGGATTTACGAAACCACCCTTCCCCCTTCTCTGAAGTAAAACGAGGAATCTATAAAAAATTGTGGCGAGAGGGTTTTGAACCCGGGTCCTCGCGTTCGATCAGGCGATTACGATTGGCGTTTTGGCCAGTTGGGCTACTAGCCCATCATGCGGAAATATAGTCATCCCATTTTATTTGTTTTAAATCCCTAATACGAAATGTTGAATGCGTATTAAGTTTATCTTGTTTCTTTTCTAATACGTCATATCATCTCTCGCTAACTAAAATCACTTTTTTCCACGTCATAACCTCATAATAATCTATGTAAATTTTATTAACAAAATCTTAATACCAAAATTACATTTAGTGGAACGTGGTAAAAGTTATAATTAAAACGATCAAATTCCAAACGAACTACGTGGACTTTGATCCCGTGTTACGGGTACATAGGCAACCGATAAGGTTCGAGTCCAACTAATCAACTAACTTTATCTTTAAATTTTTACGTCAGTGGGCGTATAATTAAATTACAACTAATACGATTAAATCATTAAATGGTCTAGTGGGACCCCAAAAATACAAAATCATTATTAAAATACACCCAACTCGTATAAAACTTATCAACATAAGTAGTACCGATTTAGGGCGTTGTGGGGGTGTTGCTTAACTTCCCCACACGTAACCGTACTCTCGAACCCATATCTCTTAACCGCAGACCATATATCGGTTCTGACCTAAGGTTAGAGCCGACCGAAGAGTGTTCAATCCACTCCAAGTAAGATCGATGGCGACTCCCAAAAATGCCAACGTGACGACATCGGACCCCCGGAGGGACGGTTACGACAACTGTTAACCAATCATTCGGGCCGAAAATTATTTCAACCTACCGATAACCGAATCGTTAACATATAATCGTCGTTAGAGTTAGTACGGCGACCGGCGAGCTACTAATTCGAACTCGTTAGACGGCGGTGATGATTGATATTCAAGGATTGGAGGTTTCTGTTACTCTATATGGTTAACGTATTGCTATCCCGAGATTGGATGTCATACTGGGGATTCCATGGTTGGAAGTGTTGCCTCTCGTTGAAAGCAAACTTACCAATTCATTCAATAAGAAAAAGAAACAATAAATACATAGCTTCAATCCCTCAATCACGCTCACACTATCAGTTACTAACCCCATGTCCATGGAAAAACGTTAACTCTAAAAGCTGCTAACTCTTTCTGTTCTCTTTTACTTAAACAAACTCACCCACAATATACACACGACTCAAATAGACTTAGACCTAGACCAACTAATTTAATGACTCGGCCAAGACCGAGGCCTAGCCCGACTCAACAGACAGCCCAACAATAGCAACTAGTGTAGTTCTGATCCAACATAGTCTCCCCTAAACTAAAGCCTTCAGTTTATTCTTCAACCAGAAAACAACCATTTGCTTGCAATGCATCAACAACTTTTCTTGAGCAACACCAACAACAACTTCTTCAATCCATTATCAGGTTCTTTAGTTTACAGAACCATCAGCAGCAGAGCACTCAAGTCCACCACACAGCCTTTAAAACCTGTCAAACCCATCAAGCTTCACAACCTTGGTCTTTATATTAGCTATCTGATAATTAGTCCCAAATTGCTCCAGTGTTACCATTCTTCCCTTCACCAAGTCTCATTATGGTAAAGTATAAAACCCAACTGCTAGAAATGCTACTCTTGTGATGAGAACATTAACCATCAGATGCTTATTGGAAATCTTGAGCAAAACTCCTCTTGCTCCTTGAAATACAAGGCCATTTCTGCCTCCCCAATTCTTCATAATCACATAATAGTGATTATCAGTGTAGCCCACCAAACATATTTCGTGAGTACATTTGTAAATGATGCCACAGTCAAGAGTGTCCTTTAAATATGACAAGGTCATAGTCAATTGCTCATACTGAGAATTCACTTACAGTCTTTCTTCAGTTTTGCATTTATCAATCATGATCTTAGTGTTGTTGACCTTTATCATATCAAAACAAGCTGCAATGCCAGTTGCAAAGTTGACAAAATCAGCTACCAAACTACTAGCAGCCAAAATTACCAAACCAGCAACTAAAACAACTGCAAAACAAATCAAATCCACAACAAAAGAATACTGCTTAGCTCTTGATGGCTGCAACAACCCAACCAAAGCCTTTTTGAACTTGTAAGCCTTATCCATAAACCCTTGTGACTGCTCCACAGAAGCTAAAAAATTCCAAAATCTCAGGCTTAACAAGTAGTTGCTTACACTGAATTGCATTCACTTCCACTATAACTCCATCCCCTTTCAACATAAGCATAGCTCCTGGTAAAATCGGTTGACTAACTGACTTCCTCTGCATAAGCTTTAACATATCAAGTAACTTATCTGACCCTTGTGTTTTGACAAACAGACTATGTCCATAAGAACATCCAAAAAACTCAAAAGTTAGAGAATACCTCACAATCTTGTCGTTCCATGCACTTGAAATTTGCTTACGGCCATTCAAAGCTTTCCAAACTTTGTACAGTGTAACTCCCTCCCCTGCAAGTGGTTGGTTTACATAGAAATCACATTGTTGTTTCAGTTTAGTTCTGAATGGCTTATCAATCCCACATATATTAGTGTGTCAGGTTCCAAGTACGATTCTTAGAGATATATTGGCGCTTCAGTTTTGCAATTTCTCTCCACTTTGCTTTCCTAACTTGCCACTCTAGCCTCATTATCTCTTTCCATTTAGCTTCCTTTACTCTTCCCACGCTGTACAAAAAATCTTCAGCATACTAGATCATTGCACACACATTAAGCAACCCATCTTCCACTTCATACATATCCAGATAGGGTGGTCGCCTTTTATATCTTAATCTCAACTCAGTTGGAAGAAGTCCTGAATGATCTGTTGAATCACAAACTTCTTCTTGAGGATATGAATTTTTTGAAGAGGGAGTTTGGTACCCATCAATTCTTTTTGTTGCTGTTGCATCAACAGCTATGATTATTGTAGTTCTAGTTGTTGATGATGCACCTGTAGGTGCGAGCTCTCCATCTGATACTTCAACTTCTTCATCTACTTTGGACCTTGATAACTCATCATCATCACAACTAACCAACAAAGATTCTTCTGCCACTTTTGAATCCCATGAGCATCCATATTTCTCATCCTTCCCACCTACTGCTAGCACTACTGCTGTTGTGAATCTATCTTTAGAGTTTCTTGGTTGGAAGTTCCTTCCCCCATATAAGAACCATCCATTTGCACACACAAACACTGCATATGAGTGGATGCTTGTGATACAGATAGCTTAGGGTGTAATACAAACATCCTGTTGTTTTTCATTTTTGTCTGAAATAGAAAACCTTTCTCATCATGAAAAACCTTACACACCCCTCCCTTGATGAGGAAGGTCAAACCCTTCTCTTGCATCTGGCCTATACTCAACAAATTTGACTGTAGACCTAGCACATAGAACACATTCTGAACTAGCAGAGACAGATTTTCTACCTTCAAACGAATTGTGTTTTTCCCTTGCACTTGAAGCCTAGTACCACTTCCTGAAGTAACGATGCATGTAAAAGAGGTGTCAATAGAATTAAACAATTGTCTATTACCAGTCATATGGTTGTTGCATCTCGAGTCCAACATCCACCAACTCTCATTCCGATGATCCTCCATAGTCACCATATGACCATGAGTCTCTTTTTCATCTTCATTTTCAGTATAAGCCATCAAAAACATATTTTCTTTCATATCTTCCCGAGTAGCATTTCGCTGACTCTCTTCTACAGAATCTGCCACGACCCCTTCTTCTGCCATGGTATTCACCTCGATATCTTTCACTATCATCGATCACTTTCAAAACATGTTCTTCTTCAACCCTTCTCTTGTTAAACTTTTGTTCATGAACCAACAACGAGCTCTGCAATGCATCTACAGTCAAAGTATCTATGTCCTTTGATTCGTCGATAGAACAAACAACATAATTGAACTTTTCTGTTAAAGTTCTTAATTTTCTGTAATCTTCACACCATTCATCTGCTCTCCACAGTTTCTCATAGTATTGACTACTACCATAACTCTACCAAAGTAGTCGTTGATTGATTCTCCATTCTCCATCTCTAGAATCTCAAAGTCTCTCCCGAGAGCCTGCAAACAAGCACGTTTAACCCTCTCATCACCATGATACTTTATCCTCATGGAATCCCACAATTCCTTTGATGTAGATTTTCGGCTAATGGTCTTCAAAATTGGCTTGTCAACTCTGCTGAATAGATAGTTTTTAGCCTTCAAGTTATTTAGCCTCAGATTCTCCAAGGCTTTAGCCTCAGTTGCAGAGAGCTCGACCCCAACAGACGGTTCCTTGACGCAATCACACACCACGCCCTAATACTCCTTCAATCTCAACAGGTTCTCCATCAACAAGCTCTAGTGATTGATAAACCGTTAATTGCACATGTTTTCACCCCTATTCTTGAGCCGTTTGAGATGTTGATTCTCGTGTTTTAGGCCGATTTCACGCTAGGTTGTGCTTGTTTGTGATATTTCAGGTCCTAGTACGTGAATGAAGGTTTGGGAGCGAGTTCGGGGTCGATTGGACGAAGATCGGGCGCGAGGCAAGTCGCTGAGGAAGCCACACGGGCACACACAAAACCCACATGGCCGTGCAAGTAACCAATGTGGTCATGTGGGATTATGCGAGGCTTCACACGGGCAGATTGGGTGAGCTACACGGCCGTGTGTCCCTGGCCGTGTAGGTTGCCTGAAGTGCAATTATTGGAAACGCGGCGTTTTGTATCTCACACGGGCATCTGGGTATGCCACACGGCCGTGTGGCCTGCCAGTGTGATTGGGATTTTCTGGTTTTTACCCAATTTAGGGCCACAAGTGAGGGAATCGACTTTTGAGAGCAAAAACATAGCCCTAGAGAGAGAAAGTGCAAAGAACACATCCTAGAAGCAATCTTGGAGCTGGGTTTCATCAAATCGAGCTTGGAGATCGTCATAGGAGTGGAAATCATCATCCCAGAGCAGATTCTTCCCATTGTTATGAGTATGACTGCTTTGTATTCTGTTTTCCTCTCTCTCTCTATGGAGTAGAACCCTTCTCTCTCTTGGGTATAAAGAACCCTAGTTCCATGTGTTAGGGGTTTGATTGTAATGACTTGGGATGATTATACTGTTTGGTTTTAATCGAATGATGCATGTTTTATTGAATTGATTGAAGTCTGATCAGCTTTTCTTGATTTCTGCTGCAACCTGAGATAGATAGAATATGATTAGGTTGTTAGAGCCTCATCATTCGGTAGTAGGAGATTGGCTATACGAGAGTTAGCCAGTTTACTGCTTTGTATTGGAATCCAATTCCAGTAGTGGAGTTCTGTGCTTATTGCTTCAGCTTTCTATCCCGGTGAAGACTAGTCGTTTGCTGGGTAGTTAGACTGAGAGGGCTTGGTCAGCTTAAGAGATTCCAAGCTACTGTCGGATCTTCCGCAGTCTAATCAACAGTAAATCAACCCAGGGTAATTACAATTGACACCTAACTAAGGAGCTAGGGGGACTCATTCCCGAGTGACTCTTCTTTGCTTGAGAAAACCGAACCAATTCCTGCTTTCTTACTGCTTTTGCTTAAAACAACAATCACTTGACTTAGTTGGCTAGATAATAGATAATCACGGAGTAAGCAGTAGATCTAGACCCCGGGTTGATAATAAAACTTGCCACTTTACTGCATTCCCGGACTGCGATTACACTTGGTCGCAGTTTGGTGTTGTGTTTTGGCGTGTCAAGTTTTTGGTGCCGTTGCCGGGGACCCCTCTAGGTTATTGGGGAAACGTGAAAATTTGTTACTCTAGCTTTTTCTTTACTGCATTTTATCTCTTCCACCTGTGTGCCTTCACGGGTTGCTTCTGCTGATTGTGTGCAGGTAGTGCATGACCCGTAGCCAGTCGGGAGATCTACTACCATTAGACCAGGAGCTTGAACGAACCTGCAGGAACTTCAAGCGGGCTCTAAAGGCGCGACTGGCTGCGGAGGAGGAGCTAGCACAGTTGCAGATCGGTGAAGAAGAAGAGATGGGGGATCCACAGGACCATGATGTGGTCCTTCCCGAGGAGCAGACCATGGGCTATTACTGGATCGCCAGGGCCGCGGACATGAGGTCGCCCATTCAACACCCTCATGTCCCAGCCAATAATTTTGAGGTGATCACCTCCGTCATCACCATGCTGCGTGGTTCAGTGGTGTTCCGTGGCAAAGAGGGGGAGTGCCCCCGATCACATCTCAGGCGATTCCACAAGCTCATCGATGGAATCAAGATAAATGGGGTCCCAGCAGATGCCATCCAGCTGAGGTACTTCCCATTCACCCTGGAGGGGCAGGCCAAGGAGTGGCTAGATACTCGACCTCCAGCATCTATCACCACGTTCGCCAACCTGGCGGACAAGTTCCTCACCCGCTATCATCCTCCGTCAAAAACGGCGGACTTGCAGAAGCAGATCACCCACTTTATCTAGGATGAAGATGAGACCATCCGGGACGCATGGGAGAGATACAACAGCCTCTTCCTGCGGTGTCCCAATCATGGTTTCAATGATGCTTTCAAGGTGGGAACCTTCTACCATGCCCTCTTCCCAGAAGACAAGCAGCTAATTGACTCGGTTTGTGGCGGGAACATGCTGACCAAAACACCGCCTCAACTGAATCAACTCTTTGAGGAGATGGCAGAGAACAGGTATGATTGGGGAACTACAAGGAGATCAAGACGAGCACCCGGGTGGGGTGTGCATTCTGTAGCCACCCAGTCATCTGATTTGGTGCAGGTGGTGTCGAAGCTGGTGTCAGCCATCGATCGCTCTGGGATGATTCCAGGGACCGGACAGTAGCAGGCGATGCTCTGCCAGTGGTGCGAGAGCACCCATCACACGGTGGAAGACTGCCAGGCGATGAAGGAATCGACCACACCCCAGGAGCAGGTGAACTTCATCAATAATGTTAGGCGAAATGACCCCTACAGTAACACTTACAACGATAGGTTGCACCAGCATCACAACTTCTCCTGAGGTGGGGCAAATTCCAGACCACCAGTCCCCCAGGGACCACCTGGCTTCTAGAGGCCTCCGTACCAGCCCATACTGGGTCAATTACAGCAGCAGCAGCAACAGTCTCTCTACCAGCCCATGCAGGGGCAGGCTGCTCAATCACAGCCGCGACCTTTCCAGCAGCCAGGTGCAGCCCCTGCCACCCCAGTGCAGACTGATCCGATGGCGGAATTGCGGGACTTGGTGGGTTCTCTCAAATGCCTCAGTATGCGAAGTTCCTGAAAGATCTTCTCTCAAAGAAGTAGAAGCTGAGCGAGCTGGCCACTGTGGAGCTCAGCGAGGAGTGCTCGGCCATTCTACAGAACAAGCTTCCGCCGAAGCAGAAGGACCCAGGTAGTTTTACTATCCCTTGCTTTATAGATAAATTGCATGTAGAGAGGTCCTTGGGGGATCTAGGTGCTAGTATCAATGTTATGCCGTATACATTGTTCAAGAAACTAGGCCTAGGTGAACCCCGTGCTACTAGGACGAGCCTTCAATTAGCTGACTGATCTATAGTACATCCTAGGGGCATAGTGGAAGACCTTCTGGTTAAGGTGGGCAAATTCCTTTATCCTGTGGATTTTGTTGTCTTGGATATCAATGAGGACACAGAAGTGCCCCTTATACTGGGAAGGCCTTTCCTAGCCACGGCCAAGGCTCTCATAGATTTGCATGATGGGACCTTAGTTTTGAGGGATGGCGAGGAGCGAACAACGTTTCCAATTTCTAATACTCTCCCTGCTTCGTCACCTCTGCATGTTGTATCTCACCAGGAGCACGAGTCTGTCGTGTATCCTTCTGTGCTTCCTATTTTGCAGGATCCGCCTCCCATACCTTCGCCCCCACTCTTGTCCACTCCGTCACCAAAATAACAGATCAAGGAGGAGTGGAGGGCCGAAACTGCAGGAAGCTAAGCCTTCCCGAAAGAAAGCCGGAGACCACTATGAGCTGGTCCCGCCCCCACCTTGGCCATCCGAGTATTCACTCGCTTGCATCCTGCCGGATGGCCAAGTTGAGTTGACGAATGCTGGTGGCCACATTCGTCGTGTGCATGGCCACCATCTGAAGCTGCACCTCAAGAGCGAGGTGGATCCGCTCTTGAAGGCACCTGCTCCTTCACCTCATTGAGCATCCACTCTACTGGCGTCCAACTAAAAGACGGTAAAGAAGCGCTTGTGGGGAGGCAAACCCACCTAGGTTTGCATTTTCTTACCTTTTTCCTTTTGATTTTTTGTGTTTTTGAGTCTTGAGGTGTTGTTCACGAGTTGTATGTCGTTCTGGAGTGAAAACAGGTCAAATTCGGAGTTCTGGCAGCCCACACGGCCAACCTGACATTCACACGGCCGTGTGCAAATGGGTTTTGGCTGTGTGGATTCCCTGGACTTTTCACACGGGCAAGAGGGGTCCCTCACACGGCCGTGTGGAGTTGGCCCCTGCCCGTGTGAGCTCTCGACATTTTTCACACGGCCAAGTGTGCTTTGCACACGGCCGTGTGGATTTCCTTGGCCTGTCCGTGTCGGCCGACACGGCACATGTGCACCTCACACGGCCGTGTGAGCCTGCCCGTGTGGCCGAGCCACGGGCTATAAATTCGGCCGACACGGCCGAGTGGTCAGAAATTCAAACTTCACTCGCCGGAATCCTCTCCCCCTCGCCGGAAAACCGCAACTTTTCGCCCTCTTTGTCGATTTTCGGCCATTTTTGGTCGGTTTTTCACAAATCCAACACCACACCCACCCTTTCCTCCCCATTATCGGCCTATCCCTCGATTTTGAGGTGATTTGGACTGATTTTGAGTCGCCGGAGGCGATTTCCGGCGGGACTCCGACGAGCACTTCCGGGCAGTTTTTGGGCCTTTCGTCGCTTCCATTGCTTTCCCCTCATCATCCCCTACACCTCTACTTGAGTTTCCAGGTTTGATTTTGACCTTAACTATGTTATTTATGGAGAATTGGGTGTTAGGGTGCATGTTTAGAGAACCACTTTGAATCATGTGCAATTGAGTGAGGGGAATGCTTGGATTATGTATGAATTGTGTTGGGCTTTGTCCCCCTTGCTTGTTTGAGCCCTTGTGTGCAAGAATTTTGTCAATTCCATGTTTACCTTAATAGTGCACACAAGGTGTTCGATGAAATGCCAGTTTTCGTACCATTTTGTGGGAGTCTGTTGGGGCCCTTAATGATTTGCTTTGAGGGTGTGTTTGCTATGGATATGAACCTTGAGTTGCCTACTTTTTCATGGATGTGCACCCCCCCCCCCCCCCCCCCCCGATTATGCTTGTTTGATCGAGTTTTTGACCCCCGAACTATGGATGAAACCATGGTTCGCCTGTTTTCTGTTCTTAAGTGTGGGGGTGTGATTAACATTTTCCTTGGCTCTTTTGGTTCCACTTTGGGTTGTTCTTTTGCAGGAGCATGACGAAGCCCGACCTCAAGCACCAGTTTATTCGAGATTTGAGGAGGGGTCCCCACCAGAATCATTTTAAGAGCGTCCTGGCCTGCAAGTTTGGGCAGCATCATTGCTGGTCCAAGCGGGAGTTTGAGAAGCTGAACTGCTACGAGCACTTCTCCGCCATTGTCACCAACCGCCCCTGGCGCCGCCTACTCTGCATTCGCGAGAAGGTTTACCACGAGCTCGTGCTTGAGTTCTACACGACCTTCCAGCACGCCGACACGGAGAATTCGAAGGACGGAGAAGCCGTCAAGTTCAGGCTCGGCAGTGCACCCCGATCCATGAGCTACCACGAGCTGGCGACCGCCCTCGACCCCGGCCTGGTCGATGACAGGGACTACGTCACCGAGCTTCTTGAGCCAGAGGGGGTGAACTTCAAGACACTGTACACCCGCCTCGCTCGGCCAGGCCAGCTTCCCTTCTCGGCGGGGAGGACGAAGGCCAGCACATTGCAGCTCGACAACCGCATTTTCCATCACTTGCTGGCCAAGTCTTACACTCCAGTCTCGGACAGTGTCATCGCCATCACCAAGAGAGCCATGTACTTCATCCACTCTATGCGCCAGAGGGATCATCCCCTCCACTTGGGTTCGGTGGTGGCGAGGACCTTCGACAAGAGTGCTTCCGAGCTGAAGAAACTCCACTGCACTCCCCTCATCACCCGCCTGGCCGCCTACTTCCAGATATCACTGCAGGGGTACACAGAGCAGGGAGACACCAGTGTCTTTGCCTCATTTACGATAGGCCGCATGCACCTGCTTCGTGAAGAGCGAGGAGTCCATTGGATCGAGGGGTTTCCTCAACCTCAGATCCCAGAGGAGGACCAGCCGGAGGTTCCTGCAGATGCGACTGATGAGGAGGTCCATCACGAGGATGTGGATGATACTGCTACCGCCCGCCCCACCACCTTCGAGTACGGGGGTGGCAGCTCCACTTTCCCCGGCCAGGACTACTTCACTCAGCAGTTCGAGCAGCTGCGTCTCCAGAAGCAGCAGCTCTACGACCATCAGCTCCAGTTTCAGCAGCAGTTTCGGCTCACCATGCCGAGTACCAGACCCGGATGGCCGCTTATGATGAGCATCTGGATCGGATGGAGACCCAGCAGGGGGTGACCCTGGCTCGCATCGAGAGAGAGCAGGCCCGATCTCGGCGCATGTAGGAGGTCCAGCAGCACCTGCTCCAGCTGCTACTAGGCGAGCAGCCAGTCTGGAGGACTCCCTGGTAGGACTCTCCACTTCCACCTCCACCAGCTGATGATGATGATGCATTCATGTATGACATCGATCTGGACAACCTTGGCGACGAGTAGGCTGTACTTGTCGCCCCTCAGTGTGTGTTTTTGTTTTAGACTTTTTATGGTTGCTCCATGTGTTTGAGGAGCTTGAACTGCTGTCGTTGATTTTATCCTTTTTCTTTCTTTTGTGGATTGTTTATTTTGTGGCCATCTGGGCCAACTCTGATCCCTAACACATGGTGTGCTAGTGTGTTCTTGATGTTCCTTTAGCGCAGAAATGCCCATTCGTTCCATATGTCCCCCGCTGACTGGTCCACTTCCAGTCTTCTGCAGTATTTCAATCCGGTAACATCGTTCTCCTTATCTCTCCCTCTGCTCCATTGAGGGCAATGTCGTGCTTAAGTGTGGGGGGGTGCTTTGTATCGGTTGGAATTTATATACGTGTGTTTGGAGCCTAGTCCGCTGTCCAAATCTCGAGATTTGAGGGCTCCAAGTATGGCTGTTTGATCATATTGGCACTGTGTTTTGAATGGTGAATTGAATGGTTTTTGGATTAATGCATGACAACTGGATGGTGACTAGGACAACCTATTATGATGACTGAGACGTGCAGTAGAGTTGTGTAGGGGTTCATTTTTTCAACTGTTTGATTACCAACTGTGACTTGGATTGATTACTTGTCTTTTACAGTCTCTTATGCATCTAGTTCAAGGATCAGAATGAGAGATAGAGCATATAGGTAGCCATGTGAGATTTGAGCCTGCTCGTTTCTTTCTTGTGCGATAGATCCCTCTTCCATGATGGTAGCATTCACGTTGTCATTAGCTAAGATGATGGAGGCATATGATTAGCCCACGACCAAATTGACTGTCCTGGACTGTCGTACCCCCTAGTCAGCCCCTTTGAGCCGTGTGTTCTCCTTTCTTTCGGTCTACAATGAAAAATCACCCTTTTGCATCTTTTAGAAGGTTCCACAGAGTGATTTTTACATGTTCTCTGCTGTTTCTGCTAAATGTAATGTGAGAGTTGGAGGCAGTTCTTAAAAAGTTGGGCAGGTGTTTGAAAATGTGCAGAGGTGGTGGTTCTCTTAAGAAATGGAAAAAAATGAAAGAAAAACAAAGAAAAAATGAAAGCAAAAGAGAGCCACCACCAAAAATCTAAATAGTGTCCATTAAGTAGTGGTTCTTAGCAGTCTGGCTTAGAAATACTAGCATTTTTGTTACCTCCTTCGCTCTTGTGCTTTGAAGAATTTGAGTAATGCAGAATAGCAGAAAGAAAGTACTGGTTTGATTGACTGTGAGTTATTGGGTTTGGAAATGTGGAACCTTGTGCTATGAATACTTCCACCACCTAAAAGGCCTTTTCCCCATGTCCAAGACCCTAGCCAGTCACTTGAACCTGTGTCTAAGACCTCCGGATTAGTTAGTGATGACAACCATTTATGTGAACTCTAACATTTAGAGGTTGCCGTCATGGTGAAGAGATGTTAGGAATTGAGAGAATAAGTATGCGCATTTTTCGCATCGTCCTGACCCCACTGGTCGAGAGTGAGCGATTCATTTCCTTGTTCTTTACACTCTTTACCCGTTGAGGACCTAGATGGCTCGTTCTTGATTCTGATGTCTTGAGTTTTATGCATGAGTTGACTGTCTTGAGTAAGTGGTTGAGTCAAGTCTAGGTTGGTTGATGAACAGAAGGGAGACTTCTCCTTTACTCGACTTTGCTGCACTCAAATGTCTTCTGGGGTGGTTGTCCAGGTTGCTATTGAGGTTGTTCATGTGTTGATGTTTGAAAGCCAGTACGATTCACGTGTTTCTGTGCCTATATGATTTGTCCCCAATGTTGGTATGTTTGAAATATGTAAGCTTACCTTGTGTCTGACTTGGTTTGCTTGGGGACAAGCAAACGGTTAAGTGTGGGGGAGTTTGATAAACTGTTAATTGCACATATTTTCACCCCTATTCTTGAGCCGTTTGAGATGTTGATTCTCGTGTTTTAGGCCGATTTCACGCTATGTTGTGCTTGTTTGTGATATTTCAGGTCCTAGTACGTGAATGAAAGGTTTGGGAGCGAGTTCGGGGTCGATTGGACGAAGATCGGGCGCGAGGCAAGTCGCTGAGGAAGCCACACGGGCACACACCAAACCCACACGGCCGTGCAAGTAACCAATGTGGCCGTGTGGGATTATGCAAGGCTTCACACGGGCAGACTGGGTGAGCTACATGGCTGTGTGTCCCTGGCCGTGTAGGTTGCCTGAAGTGCAATTATTGGAAACGCGGCGTTTTGTATCTCACACGGGCATCTAGGTATGCCACACGGTCGTATGGCCTGCCCGTGTGATGGGGATTTTCTTGTTTTTACCCAATTTCGGGCCACAAGTGAGGGAATCGACTTTTGAGAGCAAAAATAGAGCCCTAGAGAGAGAAAGTGCGAAGAACACATCCTAGAAGCAATCTTGGAGCTGGGTTTCATCAAATCGAGCTTGGAGATCATCATAGGAGTGGAAATCATCATCCCAGAGCAGATTCTTCCCATTGTTATGAGTATGACTGCTTTGTATTCTGTTTTCCTCTCTCTCTATGGAGTAGAACCCTTCTCTCACTTGGGTATGAAGAACCCTAGTTTCATGTGTTAGGGATTTGATTGTAATGACTTGGGATGATTATACTGTTTGGTTTTAATCGAATGATGCATGTTTTATTGAATTGATTGAAGTCTGATCAGCTTTTCTTGATTTCTGCTGCAACCTGAGATAGATAGAATCTGATTAGGTTGTTAGAGCCTCATCATTCGGTAGTAGGAGATTGGCTATACGAGAGTTAGCCAGTTTACTACTTTGTACTGGAATCCAATTCCAGTAGTGGAGTTCTATGCTTATTGCTTCAGCTTTCTATCCCTGTGAAGACTAGTCGTCTGTCGGGTAGTTAGACTGAGAGGGCTTGGTCAGCTTAAGAGATTCCAAGCTACTGTCGGATCTTCCGCAGTCTAATCAACAGTAAATCAACCCAGGGTAATTACAATTGACACCTAACTAAGGAGCTAGGGGGACTCATTCCCGAGTGACTCTTCTTTGCTTGAGAAAACCGAACCAATTCCTGCTTTCTTACTGCTTTTGCTTAAAACAACAATCACTTGACTTAGTTGGCTAGATAATAGATAATCACGGAGTAAGCAGTAGATCTAGACCCCGGGTTGATAATAGAACTTGCCACTTTACTGCATTCCCGGACTGCGATTACACTTGGTCGCAGTTTGGTGTTGTGTTTTGGCGTGTCAGTGATCGTAGTCACCGTCAAATCTTGGAATACACACTTGTGCAAAGCTATCAAACTCGAGCACTACTACTATGCTATATAGTATTGGTGCTTTAATGTACAACTTAAAGTTGTACCATAACATTAAATGTATAAGTTTAGGTTGTACCAGAAAGGAATTTGTATCATTATGTTATGGTACAACTTTACAACTTGAAGTTGTACCATCACATAAAGGCACAAGTTCAAGCTGTATCATAAAAGAATTTGTACAAATAGTATAGGTACAATCTAAAGTTGTACCGTAACGTTAAAGGTACAATTTCAAACTGTACCATAAAGACAAAAACCTATAGCACCAATACTATATAACATTGTAAAATTCCTCATCAAACTCTGCCATTTTCACTGCAGTGTGATTTCTGCACAAAGCTCTCGTGTTTCGAAGTCCAGTATGGAAAAAGAAATGCTCACTATCACACAATGACCTGAGGTTTCACTCACCTCCCCTTTTGTGTTTCTCACCTATAGCACTTTGTATTTCCCAAATATCAGTTCTGCAATCAGACTTGCAGAAACTTTCTCTCAACAATACTCAAAATCTGGTTACAGTTTGCAAGAGGGTTCTGATACCACAATGTTGCTTTTCGTTGAAAGTAAACTGACCAATTCATTCAATAAGAAAAAGAAACAATAAATACATAGCTTCAACCCCTCAATCACGCTCCCACTATAAGTTACTAACCCCATGTCCCTGGAAAAACGCTTACTCTAACAACTGCTAACTCTTTCTGTTCTCTCTTACTTAAACAAATTCACCCACAATATACACACGACATGCATACCAACTAATTTAATGACTCGGCCAAGACCGAGGTCAAGTCCAACTCAACAGACAACCCAACAAATTTGAATACCATTTGGAATATATTTTTTATTATAAGGGTGCCACAATTTGTCTTTATCGTATTTGAAAATGAGACATTTAATCAAATATACCATTTCAATTACAATTATTAGTACTTGTAGGTAAGGATTGTAAAACTGTAAGCAAAGGTTGTACTAAATAAGTCAATGGTAGAATATTTTGTGTTTAATCTAATATTTTAGAAACCCTAACCTATCGATCGGATATTAAATAGGATATACAGGACCCAAACCAAACATTAATATGTTGCTCGTTTCCGGTGTGGTGTGGGGATGGAACTTGACAGCATCACCAACAAACTAAAACAGAGAGCGAAACACAACTAGTGGGTTAATTGCATAGTTGGTCACCGGGTTTACTAAAAAGGTTCACGTTTGGTCAATAAATATTAATTTCATTCGTGGTCACTAAAATTACTTAAACATTTCAAATTTGGTCACTCTCCGTCCAACTCCGTTAACTTTGTCTGATGTGGTAGTCAACTATTAGAATTGACCGTTAAGTGTGTGACGTGGCTGTCGCAACCGCCCCTCCGAGATCAGGGGATCCGTCGCGAATCGCTCGGAGTCGCCATTGATCTTAGGTGTGGTGGGTCGAACACCTTTTGGCCCGGTCTCGACTTTAGGGTCGAAACCAGGTTCTGGTCTGCGAATTTTTAGAGATTTTGGGTTCGGGAGTACGGTTACGTGTGGGGAAGTGTATTCACACCCCACAACGCCCAAAAATTGGTACTACTTAAATCGATAAGTTTTAAAAGGTTGTGTGTTTTATTATTTGCGCCTTGTTTGTGTATTTAATCGTAAAATTGAATTATTTTTAATTATTCTGGGTGTATTTATTTTAGAGTCCAATTGGACGTAAATTTTGAATTGTTGTAGTTAATTGATAATTTTCACGTCTATTGATGTAAAAATATTTTTTTAGATTGGTTGGACTCGAACCTATTGGTTGCCTACGTACCCGACTTAGTCGGGATCAAAGTCCACGTAGTTCGTTTAAATTGTGAGATTTATGAAGTGATCCTAAATACGTTCTATTGATCGCGATTAAGATAATTTGAGTTGTTAGGAAAATGATTTATGATTTTTCAATTTAGTGATTGAATGTTAGATTGTCTTTGGAAGAATTTCATCAAGAATGACTATCACGGGCCTTTCACCATGATTTTGTATTAAGGAAATCTCTAAGTAAAATAAATATGTGTATGTAAAATTTAATCAAGGTTTTAGCATTTTGAAATACATAGAAGTAATCTTAACTCGGCCAATGCAAAAAGTCTCAACTCGATTGGTCGTTGTAAGTTTTGCGTATTAAGTTACTCTACAATAAAAATGTAACGAACAATTTGAGTGATAAGAAATGGTACGTAGCCCGAGTGGTCATGCGCTTTACTATGAGTATGAAATCAAGGTTGTCAACCCGCGGGTCGACCCACTTTGACCCTGACCCAGTTAGAAAAACGGGTCATACGCACTCGCCGGGCCGACCGCTACAAGGTACCGGGTTGGAGGTCAAATTATGTCATTTTTTTCATTGGTTTGCGAAATGCGCCTACTTTCCGATTTTTCTTTTTGCCTAACTCAACCTTTGGAATCCTAAGTTGAACATTTGAATATTTATGTTATATAAGTGTGTGTGAATTTTCACTATATGTTGGATCTAAGTACGATATGTTATTTTGGTGTAATATTATATGTTATAAGTCATATGCTAGATAAGATTTGATATAACTTAGGAAGATAAGTACAATATAATGATTTTTTCTATATTTCCGGGCCAAACCGGGCTAAAACGGTTGACCCATTAACCATTGACCCACTAGCTCGACCGGGTCCGGGTCAACCCGCGGGTTGACAACCTTGGTCCCGGGGCGGGTTCGAGTTTCCTATGAGTTTTTTTCTAATATTTCGCAGAGGGAGATGGCAAGGGCGGATATATTAAGAACCCTAGGGGTACTAAGGTCATTTTAACCAAACATGTATATAAATCAACTCTAGAAAACCCTAGCCGCCCTCTCTTCTTGTCCCTTTACTCCTCTCACACGATCTCTTTTCTTTCACCTCTACTTCTCTCTGAAACACGAACAAAACAGAGAAACAAAAAACAAAGCAATCCCAATCACCCCCTTCTCGATTTCCCTCTCTTTCTCTCGCGATGAACAAAATGAAACCAGCCTTCATTCCTAAAAAACGACCCTTTCTTTCTCCATCTCTCGCTCTCTATAACGATGAGATGTAAGTGCTCCCTTCCTCTCCGACGAAGGCGACGGCGGAAACAAGATCAGCGAGGTTCGGCGGCAGAGAAATTGACGACATCGATTATGATGGCCGGAGGTAAGTGCCTGACCGTTGCATGTCGATTTTTTAGGGTTTTGTTTGGGATTTCGAGTTTGGGATTCTGACCACTTTTCTCTTCCTTCTATGGATGTTTCTGGGTTTTGATGGAGGCAAGAAGGAGATGAAGAGACGGAGGAATCGCCGTCGGTTTCGAGTCTTGACTGCGGCGGTGGCGCCAAGGTCTCACCGGCGAGAAAGGCAAGATCCCTAGACCTTTTTTTTGTTCTCTTTGAATTTCTGGGTTTCGATTTCTGATAAGCTTTTTGATTGATTTTTGTGTTTTTTAGATGCGAAGGTTTGATTGGGAAGGAGGAAAGAAAGAAACAGCCGGCCGGCGAGGACTTCCGACGATGGCGGGGAAGGAGGAGAAACCGTTGGTGGCTCCTGGTCTCTCCGACGGCGAGGGAGCTAACTCACTGGAGCGGATTCTATAGTAAGTATTTTGGGGGGTTTTTATTCGATTTTCCCTTTGAAAGTTTTAAATTGGTTTCTTCAATTTCTGGATTTGAATGGCAGAGTTGAAGACAGTGGGGAACTGCTGGAAAGAAAGAGAATTACCGACGGCGAGAGTAGGCAAAGTCGCCGGCAGTTACCATGACAGGTGATTGAGAATTTGTTTTCTGGGCTCGTATGGCAACTGGAATTTTCTGTAGTGATGATGGGTTTGAAACTGAAGTTTGTTTCAGTTTAGCTATGGGGTTGGTTATGGCCTATGGGTAATACTTAGCTGCAACCTAGGGAGCAGCCCGCCTCTGCTATCCGTCCACACGTTATCTCCTCATTGGCGTTTTTTTATTTTATTTTTCACTGTCCAAAAGCTTGAGAACCCATTTGAATTTTCGTTTAATTTTCATTTTTAAAGGTTAATGCTAGTAGCTACTAGCTAGTAAGATGAAAGAGTCCCGCAGCGCTGAACATAATCACCCACGTCCACCCAATGAAGAAACAAAATTTTGACAAATTAGTGTGTTAGATAGTGATATAACATTTATAATTAATTTTTTTTCAATAATTCGAGTTAGTGAGATCAACTGGTTTATGATATGGTATCAAAGTAAGTTTGGCCAAGTGGTTGTGTGTTCGAATTTTCATGACCTTCAACATTAACCCTTGATTAAAGTACAATATATGGTGAGTCTATGTAAACTTAGCTCATGAGTTAGCTTTCGTTGGTGTCACCGTGTTAGATAATGGTATAAGATCCATAATTAACATTCTCCCGACTTTTGTTTGAGGGGACATGTTAGAAAGTGGTATAAGATCTATAATTAACTTTTTCTAATAATTTGAATTATTGGTACCAATTGATTTATAAAATAATGAATAAGTAAAGGGAGCAGGTCATCGGGACAAACCTAAATGTTCTCTAACAAATCTATCCCAATTCCCACACATTTGGTCCCCATCCATTAATCCATACGTAGATAATAATGTTGTTTCTTCACACTACATATCTATCACGACACAGAAGAACCACATTTGCTTACAAACTACTTTACATAGGATGTAAAAATAAATTATTCATAATTAAGTAAATGAATCATCATGGATCAATAGCGTTACCCTTTAATAAGAATATTAAATGGGTTCTAATTTCTAAAGCTTTTTGACGGTGAAAGAAAACAAAAGAAAATGACCAATGAGGAGATAACACGTGGAGGGGTAGCAGGAGTTGGCTGCTACCTAGGTTGCAGCCAAGTATTTCCTGTTGGTTATTGTGTATGTTCATGGTTAGTTCGAATCTAGAAATTGGTTGGTGTTTATGACGGGTTTGATTTTGGAAAGTTTCTCCTTTCTGGTTTTGTCGAAAAGAAAAGGGGTGGGTTTAATGACCCAAATGTGAAAGTCGTGTGTGTATTTGGCCTTTAGGCCTAATTAATAATCAATTACCTTATTTAATGGCTTAAGCAATCTGCTTAACCAACCTGTCATATTCTTCGTCAAAACCCGCTCGAAAAAAATGGTGATCACCTCAACTTTGCCAAAATTGGCGCCGATTCAATTGGCCTCCCGTTCCACCTCCGGCCGGTCGTCCATACCTCCTTCGGTCAAACTCCGATTCAATCAGTCTTCTCTTCTTCTCCTACCCTCATTAACTTGTGGAGCTATTGGTCAAACAAATCATAATTCGTAAAGCTACCCACAGAGGCACACTTCTCGGGGGCATCTTCTTTCTTGTCATGCTAAGTCCTCCCTCATCTCAGGCAGACTCCCATTACGAGGAAGAGAGAAAGAGAACCAGAGATACAAGACACTGCCGACTCCTTCTTTCCTCCGGAGAAGAAGAAGAAGAAGAAGAGGAGGAAAGAGCAGGTCTTTTGTTTAGTTAACTCTTCCAGGAGTATGGATCTGGGGGAGTTCTGGAACGTGGAGAATGAAGAAAGGCTACTGAGGGAGGTAGTTGATTTTCGCAGCGGCGAAGGAGCTTACTATCCTCGTCCGTATAAGAGGTGGTGTGATGGGGCCTGGAAGCTCATTCTCAAGCGATTGGCGACGATGTATAGATTAGTCGCCTTACCTGGTTGGAAATTGCTAAAATAGAAGGTCAGACTGTTTCAAGTTCAAGCTGGTGACGTAGACATGCAGAGGATTGTAAATTCATCCTCATTTTTTGAATGTTGATATTGCTATCTGCATTTTCTACTTTGAATGGTGTCTTTGTTGAGAAAATGATTTCCCAAAAGTCCTTATTGGAATGCAAAAATGTTGAAACTTGTGTTTTCCCTTATTGGGATGCAAATTCAGGACATGAAGGGGCTACTATTTAAAGCATTCACAGCCAAAACAAGAATAGGAACGCCACCGCCGTTTGACGACGACAGGGAACTCTTCGAGCCAACCTCACCTGGGGAGCCAACCTCACCCAGGGGGACAATCGCAAGCAGGGCCAGGCTGAGTGTTTTCAATGTTAACTATATCAGTGGGATTAATAATGCTGGCTCATTCTCAGCCAGTGTTAGTCACACGGCAACTGAATAGGATTCTGCAGAATTCTTAAGACGATATGAGAGTCAGCTCAGGCGTGATGAATTCATAGCATTACTTAAGAGTGGAAACATATGAATTCTTATTCCTCTTGCTAAAGACAGAAGTGAAGCAGACTTCGTTGTGTTGTTGAAAAAATTTGCTGGCACTTGTTTGGGTGAAACATGAGTGTTGGTAGCTGTCTTGAATTTGAACAAACTGCAATTTGGTTTTATGCTTTGGTTTCTTTCTTTATGTTACTTTGAAAACTTTTATGTTGTGGTTTGAAGCTCTGTTTTAGATACTTATTTCGCTGTTTTGCTTCTGTGAATGAGGGACTTCAGTTGGATTGAATTAATTTTATTCTGCATCACATTGAGGTCGTGGAGCAAAGCCAAGAAATTCACAGGTGGATTAAGGACTGAAACTCCAACTAAATCAGTTGCAGATAGGGGTGGTAAACGGTAATCCGGTAACGGTTTACCGTTTTACCGAACCGGTAACCGGCAGTAAACGGTTACCGGCGGTATCGGCAGCCGAGCGGGAAGTTTGGGGAGTCGGTTTACCGGACACGGTATTGGTAAATATCGACGGTAAATCGGTAATACCGATACCGAAATCCCCTCCCTAATTATCCCGATATCCAGCACCTGAGACACCAATCTCTGCTTCGCCTTCAACATCAATTCCTCCTCCTCATCCTCCCTCTTCCCCCTCGTTCATCCTCCTCCTCCTCCCCCAATTCCATCCTCAGCAGCCCCCTCGATTGCTTCCCCAATTCGCCGGCGACAGGCTCGTACTCGTGTTCTCCCGCTCCTCCATGGTCGTGGCTGACGTGCTCGGTGGCGGTGATGTCGACGAAGAGAGCGAGGAGGCAGCCAATCAGCGTCACGAGCCCCGCGAACGGGAAGTCCTTCCACGGATGCCGCGACGAGACGGTTCAATCGACGAGGGAAGCGTAGGCGGCTGGGAGGACGTGGACCAAGGAGGTGGAGAGGATGACTCGCTGCAAAGCACTTGATTACGAGGACGGCTTTGTCGTAGAGCGGCTTCCCGCGGAAGAGCTGCGCGAGGAGGACGGGGTCGGTGATTCCCACCGTGCTTGTGAGGAAGATGACGAAGATTGAGGCCAACATGAGGTGAGCTGCGGCGGAGGTGTCCCGGAAGATGAGGTTCCTCGCCACTGCGGCGGCGTCCACGCCTGGAGCATGGAGGCAAGAATTGCAGAATTGCCGAATTGGTTCCCCTGCCCTGCGTCCTCATGGTATTTCGGTAAATACCGGTTTGTAACCGTTTACCGGTAATTCAGTAAACCGGTTACAAACCGGTATCGGTAATCGGTAACCAATTTGGCCAACTTCGGTATCGGTAATCGGTATACCGAAACCGGTAAATTCGGTAAACGGTGAATTGTTTACCGCCCGAATCCCACCCCTAGTTGCAGAATAAGGTTAATCCAATCCACTGAAGTCCCCCATTCACAAAAGCAGAACGGCGAAATAAGATTCTAAAACAGAGCTCCAAACCACAACATAAAAGTCTTCAAAGAAAGAAACCAAAGCATAAAACCTAATTGCAGTTTGTTCAAATTGAAGACAGCTACTAGCACTCATGTTCCACCCAAACAAATGCCAGCAAATTCCTTCAACAATTCGACGA
This sequence comes from Linum trigynum, assembly GCA_964030455.1. Taxonomy (NCBI): domain Eukaryota; kingdom Viridiplantae; phylum Streptophyta; class Magnoliopsida; order Malpighiales; family Linaceae; genus Linum; species Linum trigynum. The sequence goes on from OZ034818.1 coordinate 8,349,491, forward strand.
AGTCTGTTTCACTTCTGTCTTTAGCAAGAGGAATAAGAATTCCTATATTTCCACTCTTAAGTAATGCTATGAATTCATCACGCCTGAGCTGACTCTCATACCGTCTTAAGAATTTTGCAGAATCATCTTCAGTTGCCGTGCGACTAGCACTGGCTGAGAATGAGCCAGCATTATTGGTCCTACTAATATAGTTAACATTGGAAACACTCAGCCTGACCCTGCTTGTGGTTGTCCCCCTGGGCGAAGTTGGCTCCCCGGGTGAGGTTGGCTCGGGGAGTTTCCCGTCGTCGTCAAACGGCGGTGGCGGTCCTATTCTTGTTTTGGCTGTGAATGCTTGAAACAGCAGCCCCTCCCTATCCTGAATTTGCATTCCAATAAGGGAAAACGCAAGTTTCAGCATTTTTGCATTCCAATAAGGACTGTTGGGAAATCGGTTTCTCAAAAAGGACACCATTCAAAGCAGAAAATGCAGATAGCAATATCAGCAAACAAAAAATGAGGATAAACTTACAATCCTCTGCATGTCTACGTCACCACCTTGAGCTTGAAGCAGTCTGACCATGTATTTTAGCAATTTCCAACCAGGTAAGGCGGCTAGTCTATACCTCGTCGCTAATCGCTTGCGAATGAGCTTTCAGGCCCCATCACACCATCTCTTATATGGACGAGGATAATAAGCTCTTCCGCCGCTGCGAAAATCAATCACCTTCCTCAAATAGCCTTTCTTCATTCTCCACGGTCCAGAACTCCCTCAGATCCATACTCCTAGAAGAGTTAACCAGACAAGAGACCTGCTCTTTCTTCTTCTTCTTCTTCTTCTTCTTCTTCTTCTTCTTCTTCTTCTCCGGAGGAAAGAAGTCGGCAGTGTCTTGTATCTCCGGTTCTCTTTCTCTCTTCCTCATAATGGGAGTCCGCCTGAGATGAGAGGTGACAAGAAAGAAGATGCCCCCGAGAAGTGTGCCTCTGTGGGTAGTTTTACGAATTATGGTTTGTTTGACCAATAGCTCTACAAGTTAATGAGGGTAGGAGAAGAAGAGAAGACTGATTGAATCGAAGCTTGACCAGAGGAGGGATGGACGACCGGCCGGAGGTGGAACGGGAGGCCGATTGAATCCGCGCCGATTTTGGTAAAGTGAGGTGATCGCCATTTTTTTCGAGCGGGTTTTGGTGAAGAATATAACAGATTGGTTAAGCAGATTGCTCAAGCCATTAAATAAGGTAATTGATTATTGAATCACTGACAGCCTGATGTGATTGACAGAAAGTGCATGGAGGATATAAGAAATCTTTTGCCATAAATCTCCCCCTCTTCAAATTAAGTACAGTCTCTTCCCCTACCATTTCCATAGACCAGGCTAGTAATAATAATCATTTGTATTGCATTTATGTTCAACGGAATTATGTCCTCTCTACATCGGAGCACTTTCCCTCATAAGAACAACTTCCCACCCTAATGCTCTTTGGAATGCAAAATGTGTAGCTTCAATCATTATATATTTTTTCATTAATGAATTATATTTCCTTCGTTTTAATTTAGATGGTATAATAATAATCCACTTAATTAGTTTTTCATTAAATGATCTATATTATAATCAATTTTTAAACTAATTAAGAAAAATAGGAAATGAAAATTTAGGATAGATTTTAGACATGCAAGAATCAACTTCAATACATATTCAATAAACAGCGCGAAGATGACAAATTCACTAGCTTACTGTTCTAACAAATGTACGAGTAGCTGGTTGGATTTAAAATAACAGGATTCTAAGTAGTTTACTTTAGACCCATATGTTATTTGTCGGGTATGAATTTGGCTCAAATGAAACTAGCACAAGGCCCGGCTTTTTGGCCGGCAAAGTTCGTTGATTATATAATTTGTATGTGTTGAATATGTATCAAATTTTGAATGCCCAGTTAGGCCATGTAAGTATCTACGAATGTCTAAAATGGAGCTATGACTCAACTCAGCAAAAGCCCCACATTCACAACACGTACACCATGTATCTTTAACATACATTCCCTGTTCAACCGCCTAAGAACCATTTCACTGATACTGAATCAGAGCAACCCTAAAATGCATTACTTAAGCAAGACAATTTAACACATCACACAAGCACGGTTCAAGTGGCACTTCATGATGCAAATAATCCAGCTTTAACATACATTCCCTGTTCATGGGATCAATCAAACAACCAGGAGCATTTATAAAATCAAATGAGATAACCTGTAATAGAATTTACCTACCCTTGAAAATGAACTGTAATGCAAAGAAAGCCCAGTTGACAGTGTCGAGGAAATGGAGGTTATTATAGGGACAAAATGAACCAAGTATGAATGAACGCCTAGTTGCAAGCAACACTACAACTGACAGTTCAGAATCAAATCAAGACCCAATTCACAAATAAGATCCAAAACAGGATGGCAACAAAACGTTCTATAAGATGAAAACTAACTACCAAATTCATTCATTTGTTCCTACAGATATCTTTCCAAAAAAAGCTCCCTAAGAAGAATTCATCCCAAACGTCAACCTAGATTTAAAATGAGTCAAAATAAGAGAAATATGTATAGATATTGTAATAAATTGAGATAAAATGAGTCAAGATCGGGGCGGCGTTTAACAAGTTTGGTCACTAAGTTTATCAATTTTTTTCACGTTTGATCACTTCATAAATTTTCTTACATTTTTAGTCACTCACTTTAAGATTTGTTTCACCATTCATCACTGACCGTCTAATCTAACGGGCAACTATAAAATTTGACCGTTAGTTGATGTTGTCGTAATAAAAATTTAAAAAATAATAATCTTTAATCCATAAAATTAAAAAAAACAATAAAAATAGTTTATTTTCACCCAATAATAATTTTTAAATAAAATTTCCACCACCACCACCACGTCTCACTCTGTTTTCTCCTCCTGCTTCAAACCCACACTTCTCCAAATTCAAACCAAACCCCTTTCCACAAATTTTCTCACATTCTTCACTCACTCTTATAAACTTCCTTTCTACCCATTCACCGATTCACGCAATCGCCATGAGTAACTCGATCATGACGGCCAAGACCCGCCACGACTCCTCCTTCTCCAGGCGCTACTTCAACTGGAAGCGGCAATTCGTCGAACACCTTGATGGTAATACTGACCACGAAAAATCCTCGTTGTATGAAAGCTTCAATTATCTTTGATGGGAGATTGCACTTGGAGGCAGCTAAAGCTTTGGAGTATCTGCAAGGGAAAGTACTGTCGGTATGTCTCTCGTGGCAGAAAATAAGGTGCCAGCAGTTGTTTCATAGCTCATTGACCTATACTGCACCAGTTTATTCTGCAATCAGGAAGCAAGTGGATTCGGTGCTTGAAAGCTTCATAGATAATGATAATGGTATGCTTTATGTACATTTCATCTGTGTTAATGATGGATATGCAGAGAATTTACTTAAACTTTGAATTTGTTTATCACTCTCAGGTGTGGAATACAAGCTGGAGGAAGTTGCCAATGGTTCCTGGAGAGTAGACCTATTTGCTAATGCTACCAAGACAGTTGTGGAGCTGAGAAGACCACTGGAAAAGCTTATGAGAGGAAGGACTATAAATCATGAAAGCCTCACTCAGTCTGTCTTAAGGCATCTATTCTCCCCACCTGGTATCAACTTGATGCGATCCATACAGCAGCAGACACAAACCTACGTCCTCTTCGACAAGCGTAACTTCAATGTCAGAGTTTTCGGTTCTTCGAGTAACACTGCTGCAACTAAGAAGAAATTGATCCAATCCCTTCTGACGTACCACGAAAGCTAGCAGCTCAAAGTCCACATGAAAGGTGAAGGTCTTCCTCCAGACTTGATGAAGAAAGTGGTAAACAAGTTCGGTCCTTACCTGAAAGGGTTCAAAGAAGAGTTCAGGGAAGTAGAATGTTCACTGGACACACGGCATCACGTCATTTCTGTTTCCGGCAACAAGGTAGAGGTGAGGAATAGAGTGGAAGAGATGGTTAGAGAGATAGCAAGCAATGTTGGTGGCGGCCAATCCTCCACGGCCATACTTACAGCGAACTCTGCTGCCCAATTTGCTTGTGTGAAGTTGAGAATGGCGGGTACAGACTCGAAGGCTGCTCGCATTTATTCTGCCAGTCATGTTTGGTGGAGCAGTTTGAGGCAGCAATGAGAAACATGGACAGCTTCCCGGGAGGGATGCAAGGTGCCTATACTGGTCACAGATTTGAGAGCCCTATTATCGGTGGAGAAGCTGGAAGAACTTTTCAGAGCTTCACTGAGGTCGTTTGTAGCATCGAGTGGTGGGACATACAGGTTCTGCCCATCGCCAGACTGCCTTTCGATTTACCAAGCATTGGAAGCTGCAAATGCCAATCCTGCTGAGCCGGCTGCCATTGACGACGAGCCTGTACTACCATTCATATGCAAGGTGTGCTTTGCCGAGACGTGCAGAAGGTGCCACTTGGAGAGTCATCTAGAGGTGTCGTGTAAGAAGTACAAGGAGGACCCTGACTTGTCGCTCAAGGAATGGCGCAAGGGGAAGCAGGAGGATGTCAAGAACTGCCCTGTATGTTGTACGATTGAGAAGGTCGATGGGTGTCATCACGTAGAGTGCCCGTGCGGGAGGCACATCTACTGGGCGTGCTTAAAGCATTTCAGGTGTAGTCAAGATTGTTATGCCCATATCCAGGAGTTTCACATTGAAAGTGTGTGATTGATTATCGATCAGCTGTACTGATCCTCTGTTAATTGATCCAGTTTATAGGGACTAAGAATGTGCGTAGATTTGTGTTATTTGTGTCATCTCTCCCTGGAACAAATAAAATGCCACATCAGTAGCTGGCTGAGAAAGGGAGTCGACGTCAGGGTATAAAAAAGGAAGCAGGACCTGCCTTGCAAATCATGATCCTTCACTGAAGAAAGAACAAGTTAATAATAAAATCTAATTATCCAACAAGGAAAAAAAAAACAAGTTAACTAATATAATAATAAAACATAATTATCTCAATAATAAATATTATCTTACCCCAAGTTATACTTATTTATAATTCGCTTATTATTTTTAACGACCCACTCTACAGTACCGTATTACAGAAATTGAATGAAAACCTTAAGTTGAAATGAAATGTTTCTTTCCAATACCCTCATTATATGCTTTCTTCCATCTTTGATATCAACATATTCTGATACAAATCCATTTAGTGGATTAATAAGCGAGAGAATGAAGAAATCGCAATTACAATATTCTTTGATATCAACACATCAACCTCACCAATTACAATATGAGAAATTGCAATATATAGCGACTTAACAGTCCTCAACATAGACAACGATGACGAGGAGTCAATCTCCAACCACGTCACTGACGAGAATGAGGTAATTCGATATCTATAATGAACTATTGCAACTGCTGATCAAGTGATCTATTGCTTCTATAATATGTTGTACTTTCAAATAATACTAGGTGATTAATTCTAATTCATTATAAATTTTGCTTATCAAATGTTGTACTTTCAAATAATACTAGGTCATTATAATATGTTGCTTATTATAAATTTTGCTTAGGGAAGAATCCACCACTAAAATCTATGAGCCAAACGACCCCTTAGATAAAATACACGGTCGAAGGCCAGACTTGGGATTGTACATGGGCACCGGCCGTGCCGCCCATTGGCCGGCATGACACGGCACGGTAATGGCACCGGCACGAAATTTATGGGCCGGCACGGCACGAGTACGAAAACTTCACGGGCCGTGCCGGGCTTTGATTTTGTGAGCACGGCACGAGCACGACACGACATATAAGTGGGTCGTGTCGGGCCTAAGATTTTTGGGACCCCAGTAGATATAAGCATGACACAAGCACGACACTTTATAAAAATTACACATAAATTACATACGATTAAAAAATATCAAATATAATTAATCAATAATTTTATTTTTGGGTATTTAAACTATTGTAATAGAAAGTTTGAGATATTATCATAAAAAATATAGTGTGAGTTACTTTTTATTATTCAAATTAGTATATAGTTTGTGATTTCAGGAAAATTTAAACAAGCAGAAAGGAGCAAGCAGAGTCAGAAACTTACATTTTTGGTCTGTTTCTGTTTTTGAGCCTTTTTTGCAGACGATAAGAGCTGGATTAAAGGCATCTGGTCACTAGCAGTATCATTAGAAACAGTTCCTTCTTTTCCTTTCTCGCTATCTTCTTCTGCCATCTCTATGTTTTCTTCTTCACCATCTTCCTTCCTAGGCGGGATAACGGAATCAGACAAGGGTTCTTCATTCTCGGTTCCTACTTCTTCATCAATTTCTTCTTGCGCATCTGTTTGTTCATGATTTGCCGAACTGATGAATTACCGAACCTTTTCCAAGGCTACATCAATTGCACCAAGTGCATCAAGACAGTTAGCATGGCTTTCCATTAGTTGCTTCTCCAACAAGATAGCCTGCAAAACAGGTTACTACTAATTGCTCCAAGTAACTTGTCAAAAACCAACAAGACGGGGGAGGGGGGGGGGGGGGGGGGGGGGGGAGATTACCTCTTTATGACTCTTAACTTCAGAAATCACAATCTCAGGCATTGGAATTGTGATCTTCTTCCACAGAGTAGCAAAATCAAGCTCCATCCGGGCACCAACATTGTCACATGTTGTAGAACCCTTGGCTTTGTTACCCTTTTTAGCCTCCTTTTTTCGCACAGTCATGTTCGAGACGAATTTCCTCAGTGTCAATACCCCTACGAAGGCAGTCCTGCTCTATTGCCTCATTCAGTTTCTCTTTCACAAAATCTCGATTGAAGCCACTCAGCAAGGTTTCTGAATTTTCGATCTCTAGTGATTTAACAAGATACAGAACCTTCAATAATAAAAACAAACAAAACAAAACACGGTTAATACAAAAAAGAAAACCAATATAATCATGGCCAATGAACTAGTGAAGTGGTACAGGAGGAAAAATATATCTCCTAGATGTGCTTTCAAGATAGATATAATGAAGGCCTTTGACAGTGTGGATTGGGACTACTTATATTGTGTGCTTCTTGCAATGGGGATCCCAGATAGGTTTGTTAACTGGATTAAGGGTTGCCTTGAGTCCACTAGCTTCACTGTTTGTATAAATGGGGGGCTTACAGACCATTTCCCAACTCAAAAAGGATTGAGGCAGGGGTGTCCCCTATCTCCCTATCTTTTTGCAGCCAGCATGGAAGTTCTTAGTTGCATGTTCAACAGAGCAGCCTCTAGGTCAGTACTACCCTACCATCCTCAATGCAGTCTAGTAGGCCTCACTCACTTATGTTTTGCATACGATTTACTGGTGTTTACTAAGGATACAGTGGAAAGTGTGACTGTGATTGCAGATATCCTTCAGAAATTCTACTTAATTTCTGGTTTGCAGTGTAATCCTAACAAAAGCGAGATTTTTAGTGCTGGGGTGACAGAGGATTTGAAGAGTGCCCTGGTGCAACACTCGGGCTTTAAAGAAGGAGCAATGCCAGTCAGATACCTCGGATTGCCACTGAATGCAGAAAAGTTGACTGTTGTAGACTGTAAAACCTTAGTCAACAGAATAGCTGGGAGAATCCAGGGGTGGCAGCCAAAGCTTTTATCTTATGCAGGTAAGATTGAACTCGTGATCTCTGTATTAGCTAGTATGACCCAATACTGGATGCAAGTGATTCTATTGCCTAAAAAGGTTGTTAAGGAGATAGAGAGCCTATGCTCACAGTTTCTTTGGAGTGAGTTGGAGAGAAAGAAGAGAGCTAAGGTTGCCTGGAAAATAGTAGCTCTTCCCCGAGTTGAGGGTGGTATGGGATTCAAGGATCTGCATTCATGGAATAAAGCCTGCCTTGTTAGACATTTCTGGGGGATTCTGTCTATGCAGGAGACTCTGTGGATTGCCTGGCTAAATGCATATCGACTTCGACATCAGAGCATATGGGAAATTCAAACGCGAGGATCCTGGATATGGAACAAGATTCTGAAAATTAGAGACATGGTGGCTGGAAGATTATGTCAGACTGATAGGGGTATTGAATGGGATGGAGAACTCATGCAGAAATTTAAAATCAGTAGAGTATGGCACAGCTTGAGACCCAGAGGTAGTCTAGTGCAGTGGTCAGGTCTGGTTTGGAAGGGGGGTATCCCAAAGAATTCAGTGTTGACTTGGCTTGTTCTGCTCAATAGAGTTAATACACTTGATAAGATAAGACGTTGGAACCCTAATGTCTGTACCCTCTGTCCCATGTGTAGAAGTTCAGATGAAACTAGAGAACATATCTTCTTCTTGTGTGATTTTGTGCAGGCAGTTTGGCGTACAGTATTTCCTAGCTCCTGGCAATTTCCATTAGCAGGCTCTCTAGACCAGGTAGTGCTGCAAGCAGTGCAGAAGCTTGGGAAGTGCAGTGTAGGCAGAATTCTATGGTGTCTGGTAATAAGCGAGGTCTGGAGGGAGCGCTGCCGAAGACTATATGGTCAGAGAAGTCTCACTTTAGAGGAATTGGTTCGTAAAATGCAGATGGTGGTGGAAGCTAAGGTGCAGGGAGATCCGGTTTTTGCAAGCTCCCCTGCCATCCAGAAGCTATGGTATATAGAGAGACGATAGGTGGTAGTTGATAGTGAGTGTGTAGCCTCTTTACTTGTTACAATTAGTTGGTTGAAAACTGTTAGGGATATGTGAGTTGTTTGTAAAACTATTTGATCGTATTTGATGAATAAAGCCACCCATTCATCGAAAAAAAAACACCAATATATGCAAACCCATTGATATATGAATAATAATAAAAAATGAAACTTACCACAAGGAAATAATAATCAGCACGACGATTTGCTCTAGGTTCAGAAGCAATAGTATCTTTCAATAGCGGGAGGAAGTACTTGCACCAGTTGAAGTTGTTGAAACTCAACAACATTTTATCATTAACAAGATTCGCAAACTTTTCTCAACATCATGATTCGAACCAACAAAGAGAGAGTTGCATAAGTATACAAAAAACAACTTGAACTTGCTCTCGGGATCATGAACTGTATTCATTGCAACTGCCAAGTCGGACAGTTGTGCAGGAAAAAATTGATCAGTGTCGGTTTCCATGGTAGAGACTTCCAGATCACCTCTGGGCAGCCCATACACAAACTCAATATCTTCTTCCACGACATGATGCACAGTTCCATTTGGAAGTGTGAGGGTATGATCAGTGGGGTTATACTGGTTTATGATCCATGAACCCATATATATATATCAAGTTGGTCCATAACAATCCAAAGGAACTTCCCAAATCCCTTTTGCAGCAAGAAATCTTTCTGATTATTTTTAATATCACTTAAAGCATCACATACCCGATTTGGAGCACACCAAATTCGTGTTTCCCGCTTCGTCCAACGTTTAGAATACAAATAAGGATATATGCGTATACAGTAACAATTAAAAGGATGCAGCTGTATCTCTTTAATTGTAAATGTTAACCGAGAAAAAGAATATTACTTGTTCACATTGGGGCGACCATTCAGCGGAAAATGATGGCGACGATCAAGGAGCCGAGCAGGGACTGAGAGGAAGTCGCAGCAAAAAGAGGGCTGCAAACAACAATTCGACAGCAGAAGAGGAAATTGACGATTTGGTGACGAGGAAGAAGAGGAATTCGCCACAAACAACAATTCGACGGCAGAAGAGGAAATTGACGATTTGGTGACGAGGAAGAAGAGGAATTCGCCGCAAAACAGGGACGCGTAGGCGACGGCAGCTGGGACGAGTCGACGACGGCAGTTGCTGCTTGCAGCGGTGAAGAATCTAGGAAGGAGAAAGGTCGATTAGTGTTTAACTTGTTATAAATTTCCAATGGAGGAAAAGTTTCAAAAATGAAAGAGGAACGATAATGTGGCTCAGTTGGGCGGGAAACTTGGTTGGGCTGAGGTTGGCCTCCAAGGAACAAGCTGGGCTTGGAAAACTTGATGTTTAGTTGGGGCCTTAGCCCAAATATATTTATAGTCTGTATGAGAATAGCATGTTAATGGTGTGGATGCGAATTACTCGTGTTTCCCCTCTGAGGACTTCCCTCTTCAGTCTTCACACTTCCCCCCAAACTCCGTCGATCCGTAGATATCTTCTCCGGTCGATCCCAGAATCTGCTTTACTTTCCCGAAAAAGGATCTTCACTCCTCCACTCTTCTTCTCATTCTTCGTCTGATTCTTCTTAACTCACACTCGTCATTGACTTCTCCACCTTCGGCTGAGGTTGGACCGAATCAGCCGCCACACTCGTCATCGACTTCTCCACCTTCTCACTCACCACCTGCTCGATGAAATTCCCCACAGATCCCCTGTCGTCGCAAATGCTGTCTCCAGCTGCGGCACCAGCTGCTTAATCCCATCCTTGCCGACGAATCACCCTTCCCAGGAACCAACGACGTCATTTGATTAGACCACTAGAGGCGAGTGCAATTCTGGTGTTTGTTCTTTCTTGTTTTGTTTTCACTTCAGTTCCCATTAGTGAGAGAGTTTGGTTCCGGGAGAGAAGGGGATAGGGTGATGGGGTGGTAGGGAGGAAGGTATTTGGGGGAGTCGGCACCTCAAACCTGCCAAACCTGCCAAATGCCTTAGAATATTTTCTGGGCAGTTTCTGCCTTGATTTCGTAGCAACTTCACGAGCTCAGTTCGAGCTCTCCGGAACTCCGATTCCTGCGAGTCGAACTCTCGGTTTCCCCATATCTGCTCCCGCGAGCCCGGAATAAATTCACAAAGTTGGTACGAAAACATCTTCATCACATTTTGTGCCCTATTAATTTCTTCGCGAAGGTTTCTCGTAACGAGTTGCGACTTGGCTTCGAGGCTTCGAATTGAGATTGCATCAAGTATACACCATACCAGGGAAGGTTTTATTTATATGATTGAAAAAATATTTTAAAGTGTTTTTATATGTTTAAATAAATGATACCATTAACTTTTGGCAAAATACATTTGTATAGCCAAAACTTTCGCGTTTGTGACAATAATAGCCAAATTTGGAGAAATACCACTTATAGCCACTTCCGTCCAATACTTTAATGGTGTCATCTAACAGGCTGACTGGACTAACGGAAATGCTGATTTGGCGACATTTCATCAAACACTGCCATGTAGATTAATAAAAATAAATAAAAATTAAATTTAATGAAAATAAAAATTAAATTTTTTGAAAACAAAAATAATTAAAAAACCATTTAATAAAAAAAACTCCTCATTCTCCACCTACTGTTTCTCATCCTTTTTCCCTTTACCAATCGTCTTTTACTTATTTCCTTCAAATCCACCGTAGCCACTCCTTTTCTTCCCAATCTAATCCTCCTCCCACATTAACGATTTCTCGTTTCCTTCTCGATCCAATCGTCCCCCCAGTCCCCCACCGTAGCCACTTCTCCTTCCTTCTCAATCCAACCGTCCACGTCGTCGCATCAGCGCCGGCGAGCCCCAGATCGCTTTCGGTCTCCCCCTTATCTCATCTACCATTGTAACGCTTCCACCGCCACCAGGGTTACCGATGCACGGGTGAGAAGCCAGAGTCGAAGCCAGAGTACCCGAAGGCTGTCATGGTGGTTGCGAATATGACGAGGATGAGCTCCACCAACTTCGACTTTGATCCCGACCCTCCTCTACCTTCCTCCTCCACCCACTCTAGCAATCCCGTTTCCAATCCTCAATCTCACGAACCCAGCCCACAAAGACGACGAAACGAAGCTCTGCGGTAGTGGTGGTGGACAGGATTGGAGGTTTCACCATCAAGATTCAGATTCGAAGATGGGTAGAGCCGAGAGAGAACCCAGAGTGGAATCGATGTAGTCAGCGAGATCCTAGGGTTGGATTCCAGGTTTTGAATCGGGATTTTGGAGAGGTGACGTTTTGTCGTCGGCTCCCAATCGGAGTCCATATATGTTCTTGTGGTTTTAATCTTCTCCTTTGCTCCTCAGGCGAACGCGGCTGAGGGTTTGGTTCAAATGCAGCCATTAACATGGGTTTGATGGTCATTGGGGGATTGTCGATTGGAGGACTGTTGCGAGGATGAGGATTGTCGATTGGAAGTATGCTGCGATGATGGAGATTTGTCGAATCTGGTTCGACACCTAGGGGTTGTAGGGACTATGAAATAGGACATGAGACTTTCGATTGGAAGGAGTGGAGGGAGAGAAAAGCAAAGAGGGATTCTTCTTCTGTTAACGGCACGGGCATAACGATGACGACGATTGGCGAAGAAATCCTCCACCGTAGCAGATGAAGCTAAAGCGAAAGAGCAGGGAAGAACGATCAAGAAGCCAAAGCTATCGGTGGTCGGGTAGATGAAATCCAGCATGGTCCTCAGCCGGATGTTCCTCGATTTTTTAGGGTTTTTTTTGTTTTGTTTTCAAACATTTGGGGATTATGATATAAAAAATATTTTTTAAATTAAATTATGATATGGTGACTATGTGGCAAATTTGGTCGAGTGGTCGCTGACGTGTGCGCTGTGGTGGCATTCTATTCAGCATAATGTTAACCTAACTGACGGAAATTCTAACACCGTTAAAGTTTGTAACGGAAATGGCTATATTTGTCTTGGAACTTTTAAAATTCTGGCTATAAGTGGTATTTCTCCAAATTTGGCTATTATTGGCACAAACGCGAAAGTTTTGGCTATACAAGTGTATTTTGCCTTAACTTTTTTATTGATTACAAATATCATCATAAGTTATATTTGTAGCAACATTTAAATGATTTTATATAGTATATAAATATTTATTTTATGATATTTAAATGGTTAATATGAAAGTGATAGTTGTCTCAACTTCATTAATTACATTTTTGACAAATATAAACACGCTGACTTGACATTTTAAGATCAAAGAAAGTCGTAGCAATTGATGTTTGCAATTGAGGGCAAAATTTTGAGCATCAGTTTCCTACACCACTTACTCTAGATCTATGCTTGGAAGTATTATATGGATATTTGTATTCTCGACAGCCCCCCAGCTGTTGGAGCAACATCCCGCACTAATGTGTAGAAATCATCACTCAATTATGTTGTACATTCTTCTTCAAGTTCTTCTCTTCTCCTTTTTTTTTCCATCGACCTCTGTTTTTCCTAGAGAGAAATGAGGAAGGAAAAAATGGAGAAAGTGTGGTTTCCAAGGGCTTTCCCCTCGTTTTTATGAGAAGAAAATTGAAGGAGAGGGAAAAAATGAGTGGTGGTTTTATATAGTATATAAATATTTATTTCATGATATTTAAATGATTACATTTTAGGAAGCGTCTAATATGTACCCCATTTTTTGGGTGCGTCGTATGTGCCACTTGTTAATAGCCGTAGATCGTACGGGAGTAATTATAACCGTTGATTTTAATTACTTTTATTTAAAATAATAATTACAATTTCCTTGTCCCTTTCTTTCTCAAATTTCTCATTTTATGAACGACCATGGACCTGTTTTGCTTCCATGCTATTCAAAATTTTCTGCAAGCCATTGATGCTGTAGAAGCTTGTATAGCTATTCCATTTTAATTCTGCACTAATTGCATAATTACTGTATTGATTGCATAATGTTGACTGGGCATTTGTTAGGTTAACCGGTGCATCCGAGATACTATGTCCACTTGACATTTTGTTGGGTTATAACGTCGAGGAGGGTTGCAATATGATCATCATACTGAATTAATACAGTGATGAGGAAAGCTAACATAACTATAAGCTAGTTATCCCCGGTCCTCACCGGGCAGCCAACGTTTGTAACTTTACAAATCATGTGTGTAAAGTAATAAATTACAGACTTGAAAAAAAATTTCTTATTTTTAAAAGTCATTACTCAACAGCATCCTAATTTGAAACTGATTGTAGTCCTTACAAATCAAGCGTAACAAAATATTATTAAGTTTGTAACCAATATCGAAAATTTTGTAACTTATTAACATTATCTCCAACCTTAATTAGCAACTTTCACAATGTATGGTAATGTATCTTGTTTTTACATTAAAAATGTGTAACTCTTACAAATTATTAAGTACATTGTAGGGATGTGAATTGAACCGGGTCTGCGAGTACCCAACCAGGTCAGACAATATAAAATAGGGTAAAATCTGTCAGTTTTATGGTCATGTTTGGATAAAACCTAGGGTTAATACCCTGGTTTAGCCCGAAGTTTGACGTAAGTGACAGTTCTGGCCTAATTTTTTAAATAAGACACTTATGGCCTACTTTTGAAACTATTGGACAAATTTGGCCTAAAATTTTCTTTGACCGTTAATATTGACGGTGAAACACTATTCCGTTAGTGACTCAACAAAACTCGCTGATATGGCATGCCATGTCACTAAATAATATTATTTTAATTTTATAATTCAATTAACATAAAATTTAACAAATTAAAAAAAATCCCCTCTTATGTAATAATTTAGTAATTTTCTGAAAGAAAAAATTCAATAATTTCCTCCCCTTCTCTTATCGAGAATGCCTCACCACCACAAATCCACCCCATTCTCTCGATCCCCTAGCAAATTAACAAGTCAATTATTATGGAAAGAAGGAAATAGAAAGATGATTACAAGAATGATATCAAAGCCGTAGGAAATGTCGGGGAGAGAAGCCCGATGCCAAAGCAAACTAGATCCCAATCTGTAGAATCCTCATTGGCAGGATGAATCTAAAGGGTTTCACGACGAGACGAGCAGTTTCAGAGTCTTTCCACAGGAGGAATTGTTCGGACCTGAGAGGAAGGGACGATCCAGCAAGCCGAAGGAATCTCAAAAGATTAAATGATTTCAAGTAGAAGGAGCCTGCCCATATCACAGATCGGGCTTTGGGGCAACCCTTCTTCCGAGTTGAGACAGAGCAGACTCGTGACTCAGACATCAACCATCGAGTCAGCATCGTTTCCAGCTGGTATCACCAATCAAAGTCGACAACATCGAGAACGCCGGAGTTGCAGAAGAGTTTCGTGACTTAAACCCCAGCCGGAGAAGTGCTTTTCGAGGGCTCCCAAGACTGGCGATGAAGTTAGGCGCTTGCGAGGATGCCGGAGTTCGTTGGGATGAGCTTTCCTCTCGAGAGGCTGGCGGATCTAAAATTGCTTGGACAGAGAAGAGGGAGGGGAAGGGATAAGATTGTAGATTTTTTAATGTTATTATCTTTTTAATAATAAAATTTATTTAAAATTAAGTGAAGCAAGAGGACAGGTTTGGGGTTTTTGGATGATAAGTTTGGTTTTTTTTTTAATTTGTTAATTTTTATTTTAATTGAATTGTAAAATTAAAATGATATTATTTAATGATGTGGCGCCACATCAGCAGTTTTTGCTGAGTCACTAACGGAATAGTGTTTGACCGTCAATATTAACGGTCAAACAAAATTTTGGGCTAAATTTGTCCAATAGTTTCAAAAGTAGACTATAAATGTCTTATTTGAAAAATGGGAACAGAACTGTCACTTACGTCAAACTTCGGACCAAACTAGGGTATTAATCCTAAAACCTAAGTTTGTTATGTGCGAGTTTGGTCGGTCGCTCGTTTGGCCATAGCCGACCATCACCGAATGACATAAAACAATGTCATTTGTTTCTTGTGAAATCTAAACTTAACAGCTCGTGACCTTCTTATGTCATTCCTGCAATCCCTATTCCCTCGTCCATCCATTTGATTATGGCGACCGTCTCTGGTCATCTCTCGTCTTTTTCTTGTACCAGGTCCACCTCCATAACCGCAATTTGTTTATTCCCCGCCCTCTCCCTACCCTCCGACCGATGTCCACTTTCTCTTCTTTTTCTCGTAGAACTCGATATCACCTTATTGTAAAAAAAATGTGGGGAGATGCTCTCGCCTCTCTCCTGGAATTCTACCGCTCCGTCGAGCACCGCCTCCTTTCGTTCTTCATAGGGATAGTGCAGGCAGCCATTGCTGATCATGGGGGGAAAGGGGGATACAGATCTACCGCAACCCGTCACACCGGCAGCCACTTCGACGACAAGAAAGCGACGTTGACAACAGTCCCGATACCCTTGCCTCAAATTCACGCGAGGTCTTGTGACCGGGCCAAGAAAAGCAGGACGGATGGGGCGCTGAAACGAGGCCGCTCGTCCTCCTGCGTTGGCGAGTCAGAATCCGAACAACTGCAATCAAAGAAAAAAAGAAAAATCACCTTACATTCGCCAACATGGAGGTTCAAATTGCCTTCGTCAAGCGAAATGGAGTGGATTGAAGGAGACTTCATCCAGACCCCTGAGAAGAAGGAGATGGCCCCAGATGATGTCAACGATTCCTGGGCCAATCATACCACATCTGATCTCAGACCTCGATGTGAGGCGAGATCGAGTTCTAGTTCAGCCTCTACGGCGGTGCCAAGAGCACCTTGTCATCTCCCGCCGATGCCGCTTGACCCACCGCCGCGGCTGCCGGCCTCTTTGCTGGCCGTTGCTATCGCTTTCAAGCTATTGTCATCGGGCAAATTAGCTACTTCAGAAAATAAAAAAAAAGGAAGAAATTGAACTCAGACCCCATTGTGGGGCGATTTCGAACAATGGTTCTTTGGAGACCATGGTGCATGGCGGGTTTGCCCAACTCCGACCAACAACTTGTGCTTTGCCGTCGGGGAAGGTAGTTGGCCTGAGGTTTCCGACGACCGCCAAATCCTCTAGCTTCCCGGATTTTCCTCGATCTTCGGATAAAGGAAATGGTTTCAGAATTTTGAATTTCATTCGGTTACGTAGCCTGAGGGGGAAATTCTCAGAATCTACAAGTACAAAATTGAAACAGAAAACGGGAATATCTGAGAGAATTAGTATCCCGCTGGGCCTGGGACTCCTGATGCCTTTAGGCCACTGCGACACGGCTTCCTACTTAAGGAAGGAAATTTCCCGAGCTGCTTCCGCATCTTCACAGAAGCACGACTAGCCCTCAGCGAATAAGCAGTTGGAGCTCCCAGGCAAACATGTGGAGATCTCAGGTACGTTGGCATTCAAGGGCGGCGGGCTCGAACTAATTTTTGGGCATGATTTAGCCGTTACCCATTGTCTGCATTTTTCTTCTCTTGCTACCCGTGGACCTTGAGCGATTCCCCTCTCCTGTACGTGGGTGATGGTAACATTGGTGTGTTTTCACCCTTGCAGAGTATCACCATGTCGCACGTCGCCAAAGACCAGATTGTCGAATTCTCCTTGGAGGAGGTCCAATCGGAGAAGACGCTCAGGTCCCGCACTGTGCTGGGCCGCCTTTTCTCGGAGAACAGGTTCTCCATTGACGAACTAAGAGAATCGGTGAATAACCCATGGCAAGGAAGGGGACGAATCCGGATTAGAATGGTATCACATGACCTATATGAGTTTTTGCTCCCGTCGAAGACTGCTAAGAGCTGGATTCTCAGGCAATCTCCATGGGTGGTTAAAGATAGGATCGTCCATTTGCGGCCTTGGACTCCACCATCACTAAACAAATCTTTGATGGGCTCGCTACTGCTCCTTTCAAAGTGCAGCTATGGGGAGTGCAAGAAGACTGCTTTACTACGCAGTTCGGCCGCAAGGTAGCTGATGCCACGCTTGGCAGGGTTCTGGAAGTCGGTCTCTACTCCTGTCCAGAGACGGCTCAGAACTTCATCAAAGTCAAAGTCTTGATTGACTTCTCCAAGCCGCTCCGATCTCAAATCTTGGCGGCCAATGACGAAACTGGGTGTTTTTGGATCAACCTCAAATACGAGCATCTTCCAAGTTTCTGCTTCCATTGCGGGAGGGTGGGTCATGCGCGGCAGGGCTGCTCTTTTGATCCCCCTCGGGAAAAGAAAGATTTGGTCCGCATATGGTGACCAAAAAAATGGGCCGCAAAATGTTTGATACAGAAGAGGGCAACCGGACCTACCCCCCTCGAACGGTTTGGATTAATAATGAACACCGGGAGCTAAGAGACAAGAACAAAATCCGCTCGTATGCTGCTGCCCATGGGGAGGATAGGATGGGGAGACAGCCTGCGATGGCAGCCAAGGAGAGGCCAGGTAACAAGGACAGTCCGCTTTGGATGGGCACCTCTTCGCGCCCCTTCATGGAAGTGGAACCACAAGGAGGCCACGGGAGATCTCCTCTCCGGTTCCCTATGACCAAAGCGCCTAAGATCGTGCTTGGGGGATCCGGCCGAAAGGACCCCATTTCCAGGGATCATAATTCCGACCTGAGCACTGTGGAAATGGGGCGGAGGAGCGGCAAGAAGGAGGGCTTGCGTACCTCGCGATGGGGGGTAATGTAGGAGGGTCGAGAGAGGCGTACGAGAAAGAAAATGCATTTTAATGCCCCACAGCCCCTTCCTGGCTCCCCGGTCATGGCTGCGTCCCTCGATCAGGATCGACGGAGGAGGCTTATCCTGCGAGAAGAATCGGAAGACGAGTTTGTGGTTCATGAAGTTCCCATGCCATCCTGCGAAGGAGAAACTAAGGCCAAGGGGGATTCCCAGCAACCTGAACGACGGAAGAGTCACGTTCGGGAGAACCTGTAAGGGTACCTTGAAAACAATCGAATTGAGGCGTGAACCTCCTCCGGCTCGGGCAGTGTCGAAGAAAGGCCGAGGTGGCGTACCAAAGAATCCTACACCAGCGGCGAAGAACCCTAGGCAGAGGGTAATTATTGATGATGTGCCTTTGCGGATGTGTGCCCCCTCGCTTAGCTTTCCCTCTCCGGGGAATGCAGTACCCGATACTGGGATTGATGTGGATACTCCCACTTCAGGTAACCCGAAAGGGATGCCCATGGACACTGAATGGGCTGATCTGGGTGGCTCGGAGGAGACGATATCGGAGGAGATTTCACCCTTTTTGAGCTCAAGCGGAGGCCCCTGGAGAAAAAGAAAGCGGGGCGCCATACCCAGGCAGGTCGAGTTCACAAGGTGGTTCAGGCTCTTGAGAAAGGGCTATCTATGAATAATGGGGAAAGCGGGCCAGAGAGAGGTGACCTGCACTCGCTGGGTGGTGGGAAGCAATGGGATGTGACTGAGGAAGGAGTGGAGCAATTTGGCCTAAATGAATATGGCTCAAATTTTCTGGTTTCCTCGGGTGGTGGTGTGAAGCGTACTTTTGATGATATCGATGGTACTTCTGAGGAGGCCCCGCACCCGAAGAAATAGTTTGTGGAGGAGAATGCTGAACTGGAAACGGTGGAGAAAGCCATCCTAAAATGGCCCCAAGCAGATAAATGAGGCTTCTTGCCTGGAATGTGAGAGGAATTGGACCATCCATCACATTCCAAACTGCTGTCGGTTTAGTTCGTTCAAATAAACCGGATCTCGTGTTTTTTTTCAGAAACACGATCGAGCCGGAGAGTAGTGTCCCGTCGTATGCGCGGGTTAGGGTTTGATCTTTCTTGTTGTTTCTTTGTGGATGCGATTGATGCATCAGGTGGTTTAGTTGTTTCTTGGTCCCCCGAAGTTGAGGCTTTGGTGTTTTTCCATTCCAATTTCTGTATTTGCACCCAAATTAATTAAAGTGATTTTTCTTATGTGGTGGTTTCTGTTTACATTAGCTGTAATTCCACAATAAGAGCTACTCAGCTAGCTCAGCTGCAACAAATTTTTGCTACATTCCGGCTCCCTTACGTGGTCATAGGAGATTTTAACACTACTTTTCATGAGAGTGAAAAGGATGGGGGGAATGCCTGGAATTCTTCATAAGCTCTTAGCCTTCGTGATTTCATTCAGGACCTTGGTCTCCACGACCCTGGGTACCAGAGGGATCAATTCACCTGGACCAACAAGCGGATGGGCGTGGCTTGTATTCGTGAAAGGCTGGACCAGGCGTTATGCTCTCATAATTGGATTGATCGGTACCCGGATACGCTGGTCAAGCACTTCACAGATCAAGGGTCTGATCATCGAGCCATTCTTCTTGCTGATAAACCATACACCCAACACTCTCGCCCTTTGTTCCGATTTGATGCTCGATGGGCAGAGAATCCGGAGGTAAGGGCGATGGTGAACTATGTCTGGCAAGAAGAAATTTATGGGTCGCCGATGTTCCAGCTATGGGAACGTTTGAAGAAGCTCCGACATCTTCTGTATGATTGGAGTAGGGCGGGTACTACGAACTCCCTGCGTAACATTCATACGCTCCAAGCTAAAATTGAGAGGATTAAGCTGATACATCCTATTGACTGGGATGAAGTTCGCACTCTAGAGCTGGAGATGACTAGACAATGGGAGGCAGAGGAGATATATTGGCAACAAAAGTCTAGAGTTCATTGGCTCAAAAAGGGTGATAAGAACACTTCTTATTTCCATACTGTTACAAGAACTCGGAGAAAAAGAAACTTTGTGGAAGGCCTTCGCAATGATAATGGGGACTGGTTCACGGAGGAGGCTGGGAAGGCGGACATTCCTTGTGGTTTTTACAAAACCCTAATTACCTCTGAGACCCAGGTTGGGAATATGAGGGATAGAGTTGCAAGATTTCCCATTGCCCAGAGTATTACGCCTGAAATGAATGCTAGCCTCACGACGGAGGTACGGAAAGTGGTGTTCTCTATGGGTTCGAAACAATCCCCGGGTTCTGATGGGTTCACGGGCAAGTTCTTCAAAGCCTACTGGGATATTTTCGGCACCTCGGTGGTTGAAGCGGTCTGCTCGTTCTTTCAGACGAGTAGGATGCTCCGTAGCTTCAATCATACCTGGTTGACGTTGATTCCCAAAGTAGATAATGTGGAGACCATGAAACAGCTGCGTCCGATAAACCTCAGCCAGTTTGTGTACAAGATTTATAAAAGCTTATGGCTGAGAGGTTGGCTAGTCTCCTCCCACAGGTTATCTCCTGGGGCCAAAACGCTTTTATCAGGGAAAGTCAAATAGTGGAAAA
Organism: Linum trigynum; assembly: GCA_964030455.1. Lineage (NCBI taxonomy): Eukaryota > Viridiplantae > Streptophyta > Magnoliopsida > Malpighiales > Linaceae > Linum > Linum trigynum. The sequence continues at coordinate 8,370,294 of OZ034818.1, forward strand.
CATTCTCCTCGGGCACGAACTAATGCATTATCTGAAAATCAAAACGAAAGGCAAGAAAGGGTACATGGCTCTGAAGGTTGACATGGAAAAGGCCTATGGTATAGTCGACTGGCCATTTCTCCTTGCAGTTTTGGAGAAGATGGGATTTAGTTCAACTTGGCAAGGATGGATTCTGGAGTGCCTCAAATCCACTTCATTCTCAGTTATGATGAATGGCACGCCAGCGGGCTACTTTACCCCATCTAGGGGTCTGCGGCAGGGAGATCCTCTCTCTCCTCTTCGTTTTGTGCTTTGCACAGAGGGCTTCGCGACACTCCTAAATAAGGCAATTTCGGAACATAAACTTCAAGGGGGTTAAAGTGGCTCCTCGGGCACCTCGAATCACACACCTGTTTTTTGCAGACGATTCATATCTATTCCTCTGTGGTTCTCTGTAGGAATGTGAGAATCTGATTGAAGTGTTGAATGAATATGAGAAACTAAGTGGCCAGAGGGTTAACTTAGACAAATCCGCGGTGTGCTTTAGCAAAAACATTGCAATGTCTGATAAGGAGTTCTTGGCCCAGATATTGGAGGTGGGGGCTGTTGGCGTCCATGATAAATACCTGGGGCTACCTACGTTGATAGCCCGGTCTAAAATGGATACTTTTCGGTACCTCGAAGAAAAGCTCATAGAGCGCCTACAAGGGTGGAAGCAAATGACTTTGTCTTGGGCGGCTAAGGAGGTTCTGATCAAATCCGTAGCCTTGGCGCTCTCGTTACATGTCATGTCCTGTTTCAAACTTCCTCTTTCCCTGTGTAGACTGTTGGATAAACATGTGGCTAGGTTTTGGTGGAATGTGGTGGAGGGCCAACCTAAAATTCGGTGGTTATCGTGGAGAAATATGTGCCGAAGCAAACATGATGGGGGCATGGGGTTCCGACGTTTTGAACTATTCAATCAAGCCCTGCTAGCCAAGATTGGGTGGCAGATCATTACTGAACCCCTATCCCTTTTAGCTCAAGTCTATTAAGGAAAGTATTTCCCCTCAGGGTCGTTCCTAACGGCTACTGCTCGGTCCCGGCCATCCTGGGGCTGGCAGAGTATTCTGTATGGCAAGCAATTGCTGGAGCAAGGGTTACGGTGGCAGATCGGTAACCCCTTGGTGCTTCCGGATGAGGGAGACCTTCGGGTGGAGGCAGTGCTCTGTCCTGGGGAAGGGCGGTGGAATGAGTCAATGCTCAGGCAGTGGTTTGACCCCCCTACCCGTCGTGCCATAAAGAGTATTCCGCTCCCGCAGCAAAGCGTAAATGATCGTCTTGTGTGGAATGACACAGCTGATGGGGGTTTTACGGTAAAGTTGGCATACCACCTTGCGGTTAGGTTGGATCAGCAGAAGCACGTTGTAAAGCTACGGTTAGTTGGATGGATAGACCAAGCTGGATCCGATTATGGGATGCCAACATACCACCCAAACTTAAGGTGTTTGTCTGGCAAATTTTTAATCGGATTCTCCCCACGACTGAGGCACTGCGGAATAAAGATGTGTTCGTCCACCTTAGATGTCCGGTCTGTTGGGATGCAGAGGAAACCATGGAGCATTTGTTTCTGGATTGCCCGGTGGCTCGGGCGCTTTGGGATTACTCTGGGCTTGAATATCTGGGTCAGGAGTTGCCTCGCCATACTTTCCCGCTCTTTCTTAAGCGCGTGTTGGCTCTCATTCGCCAACCGGAGCTGGTTATGACTGTGATTGCTGTACTTTGGAGGATCTGGCGCTCTTGAAATTGGGTTGTTTTTGAAGGCAAACAATTCGGGATCCCGGCCTTGCTGCGACAGTTAAATCAGCAGGTTGATGAGTGGTTGCGGGTGCCGGTTGAGCGGGGAAACCCCGTTTATGCTCCTGGGCCCCCTTCTTCTAACACAGGGACTGGTAGCCAGGTTATTTTCATGTGGGATGGAGCGACGAGGCAGGGATCACACTCGGAGGGAGGAGTAGTGGTGATGACTCCTTCTAGAGATATTTTGGTGGCTCGAGGGTTCCAATTCCAGTGCATTGATGACCCTATAGTGGTGGAAGTGCTGGCCTTGCGCAAGGCTTTATGTTGGTGTCTTGCGAATGGGGTCTCGGAGGTTTGTTTTGAAGGGGACGCCAAGGTGGTCATAGATAAGATCAATCGTGCGGAGATTGGAGATACTCGGATGGGTGCGGTTTTGGAAGAGGTGGTTTTGTGTTTTGCCTTGCATCCGGGTTTTAGTGTTCGATTTGTAGGTCACTATAACAATAGGGTAGCCCATTTGGTGGCTAGAAAGGCCCTTTCATTGTTTCCGACTGCGAGTCGTTTGTTTGATTTTCAGACCTGGCTATGCTCCAGAATGTAATTATCTTTTTGTTCATTTTATATATATGAATATCTTTCGTAAAAAAAGTTTTTGTAAAACTTGCACATCATACGAACATTTGTAACTTACTTTTTAAGAATTTTGTTGGGGTTAGAACCGAGAAAGGTTTCTACCAAAAAATAACGGAGAAAGAAGAAATCATGGTGATTACGAAATAGATTTTTAATTAAAGACATACTTATCTTAATTTGTATGGTTTTGAAGAAAAAAAAAAGGAAGGGTAATTCTACCTATGGTGGAGGTGTACTCTTGCTTTTACTCTAGAATTAATTATCCTTCTTTATTTTTTTTTTCCTTTAAGCACTTAAAAATTAGAAGATATTTTGTATTTAAAAACCTAAAATTAATAATCATCTAAAGGTTTCCAACTCCAATACAATTCTTAAAAAAGTAAAATTACCAAATCTTCATATAATTTGTAAGTTTATCAAAACCATTAAGAGTTACACTAATTTTTTTTGTGTAATCACAAGTTGTGGCTAAATTGCAAGTTTGGTCACTTGAATTATTAGTAAAATTCACGTTAGCCACTAGAATTACTTTATTCCATCCGTAGTCACTTAAATTAGGTTAACAGTCCAAGTTTGGTCACTGGCTGTTAGTCTCTGTTAACTTTTGTTGATGTGACGGTTAACTCAAATAGTTGATGTGACGGTTAACTCAAATAGTTGACCGTTAAATGAGTGATGTGGCAATTAAAAAATAATTATTTTTTATTTTCCAGTTAATTATTTTAAATTAAAAAGGAAAATCCTAATTCTTTTAATTTCCACCGCCACACCATTCCTCTCCACCGATGCCGCTCGTAAAACCCCCGGTACGCCGGGCCGATTTTCCTCGCCACCGAGATCTTGATCTGTTCTCTCAACCTCGAGCCCGCCACCACCCACGACAACGCTTCATGTACGCCTCCTCGTACAATTGGAGGCGAGTGGTCGCCGTTTATCGGGAGAACGCGTTCGGAACCGATTCCTCCGGCGAGTTGACTCTTCTCTTCGACGCATTGCACGAAGTCGGGACTGAAATAGAGCACCGAGTAGTACTTCCTCTGTTTCTGCCGTCGAAATCTTCAAACGCCGTCGTTCAATATGAGCTGATAAAGGTTATCGATTCGGTTCAATCTCGGGTGTTCATCGTCCTTCTATCTTCCCTTCCCGTGGCGGTTGATTTGTTCCCGGAAGCGAAGAAGTTGGGACTCAACGGAATGGACACGACGTGGATTTTGACGGCGAGAGTGGTAGAGTATCTTGACTCTGTCGATCCCTCTGTTCTCTACTCCATCGAAGGAGCTCTAGGAATCAGAACTCATCGTACAGAATCTTCCACCTTGTTTCGTGAATTCAAACCTCAATTCGGGAGGAAATTCAGGCTCAATTACCCAGATGATCATTACTCCGAGCCCAGCTTCCACGCTCTGCAAGCTCACGACAGGATTTCAATGATAGGACGAGCTCTAGAAAAGAAGACGGCAAGCCAGATCAAATTGTTGGAGAACATATTGGAAAGCAAATTCACTGGTTTAACCGGCCGGATTGAGTTCAGGGATGGCGGGCTGGTGTCGCCGGAGGAAAATGCTCTGGGGATTGTCAATGTCGTGGGAAATGGGTACAAGAAGCTGAACTTTTGTGTGCCGCCGGAGATGAATTCCGGTAAACTGAAGCCAGGAGGTCACGTGGCCAGGGGACCCACTGAATCTTAATAGTGATTTGAAAACCGACTAAGGATTCAAGTGACCAAACTTGCAATTTAGCCCACAAGTTGCAGTAGGGTAAGTTGTCAAAGTAACTAAGGTGGGTGATAATATGAAGAAGTTACAAAAGTTTCTATGTTCGTTACAAATTAAACTTGGAAATGTTTATAACAGCTTACAAATAGTTACACAAAAACAAATGACATCGTTTTACGACACCGGGTGCCGATCGGCTTTGTCCAAACGACCAACCCACCAAACCCGCACATAATAAAATTGGGTTATGATTGGGTACTCACAGAGCCGATTCAATTCACATCCCTACAATGTCCTTAATAATTTGTAAGAGTTACACATTTTTAATGTAATCACAAAATACGGTAGCATAGGTTGTGAAAGTTACTGATTAAGGTTGGACTTAATGTTAATAAGTTACAAAAATTTTAATGTTGGTTACAAACTTAGGAATATTTTGTTATGCTTGACTTGTAAGGACTACAAATCAGTTATAAATTAGGATGCCGGTGAGTAATAATTAAAAAAAAAAATAAGAAATTTTGTTACAAGTTTGTAATTTGTTACTTTACACACAGGATTCGTAAAGTTACAAACGTGGGCTGGCTGGCAGGAAGGGTCGGGGAGGTGATATTCTTAAATTAATAAATTTTGTTATAAATTTGTAATTTGTAAATTTACAAATTAGATTTGTAAAGTTATTGTCAGAACACAAGCGTGCAAACGACAATCCAAACCAACACAAACGAACACAAATTTAACGTGGTTTACTAACACAATATGTGCTAGCTAATCCACGGGCAGGGGAGAACAAATTTCACTAATTTGAGGAGAGTACAGGTTACAAACCAAATTCCAAACGGACAAACCAAACAAACTAACCTGACTGACCTTACTACAGACTAGGGTGATGAAGAGTATTTATAGAACTCTTCTCCTAATCTCAAACAGAAAACCAAACACCTTTTCCCAAACATACAAGAAAAAGGTCAAACAAAGCCCAAACACAAACCCAAACTAAATAGACCCAAACACAAAACAAACCCAAATCAAATTCAAGTCATATTCTAACAATCTCCACCTTGACTTGAATTCTCTTTCAAATACCAGATGTACCAGACGCAACCAAAGTTGCCAGATGTACCAAACGCAACCAAAGTTGCCAGATGTACCCAGACGCGATACATATCGCCAGACGTATCCAAATGCGATCGAAAACGCCAAACTCAAACGCAATCAAGATTGCCAGACATATCCAAATGCGATTCATATCGCCAGACCAAACGCGATGCAAATCGCCAAACTCACTTGCAATCAAAATTGTCAGACGTACCAAACTTCTCCAAATCAGCTGTACCAGAATCTCCCCTGCCTCCAAATGACACTAAGGGCGGTCAACAACTCAAACCATTCGGCAAGTCCAATCCATATTGAGACTTGCCATTCAGAACCAACTTGCTGAACTTATCACCAACAGAACATGTCAAAACAGAACCTTGTGGACTATACAAGGCACCCCGCTTAACACCTTTCAAAATCACCTTAGAACCCTTGTAGACAGACAACACTCCACCTTCACCTTTGAAGCTGAAACCCTTGCTGTCAAGTAGACTCAAAGATATCAGATTCTTAGTCATTTCTGGAATATGCCTAACATTGTTCAAGGTGCGAAAAGAACCATCATGTGTCCTCATCCTGACGGAGCCTCTTCCAACAATCTTACAGATAGCACCATTGGCCATAGAAACATGTTCTCCATCTATCTGCTCATAAGTTGAAAATCACTCCCTGCTTGGACACATATGATAATCAGCTGCAGTATCTAAATACCACACATCCTGATGATGTACCTGTTCATTCACTGCTAAGGCTAAACCATCTTCAGAATCAGAGTTAGTTTCTTCCGCCATAGCAGCAGATGATTCCTTCTTCTCCTGATATTTCTTCAGTTTAGGACAATCAAATTTCCAATGTCCTTTCTCCTTGCAGTAATGACAGATATCATCCTTCAAACCAGCAGAATTCGAATTTGTATTCGCCTTCCTATTACCAGATTGTTGTCTCCTACTACTAGTAGCAGCCAACCCAGATGCTTGATTTTCTGAAACTGAACCAGATGCCTTATGTCGAACCTCTCTAGGATGTAGAGCAGATCTGACATCTTCCAAAGACAAACTATCTTTCCCAGCAATAAAAGAATCCACAAAATTCTCATATGAATGTGGCAAAGATACTAACAGAATTAAGGCAGCATCCTCATCATCTATTTTAACATCAATATTCCACAGATCTAGCAAGATAGTATTGAGTTGATCTAGATGATTCCTGAGAGACGTACCTTCCTCCATACGCAAACTGAACAAACGTTGCTTCATATGCAACTTGTTGGTTAAAGACTTTGTCATGTATAGACTTTCAAGCTTCAACCACAAACCTGCAACAGTCTTCTCAGCAGCAACCTCAGTGATGATGTCATCAGCCAAACAAAGCAAGATTGTTGAGTGAGCTTTCTCCTCCAAAGTAATCCACTCTTCTTCATCTACGCTTTTCTTCTTCGATTTTTCAGACAACGGAGCCAACAAACCCTGTTGTTTCAACAGTGCTTGCATCTTGATATGCCACAAACTGAAACTGTTTCTTCCGGTAAACTTCTCAATCTTCATACTGATAGCAGCCATTCTTACTATCAAACAAACTCCAACCAAACTTCTCACCAAAAAATCGAGACCAAAACACAACTACCCAAAGTCAACTTCAAAGCGATTCCTCCACCGAACCAAGCTGAAGAATTGAAAGCTACCTCCACAAAGCAAAACTTCAGTCCAGCGCCTAATTCCCAAAACCGCAACCAAAGGCTCTGATACCACTTGTCAGAACAGAAGCGTGCAAACGACAATCCAAACCAACACAAACGAACACAAATTTAACGTGGTTTACTAACACAATGTGTGCTAGCTAATCCACGGGCAGGGGAGAACAAATTTCACTAATTTGAGGAGAGTACAGGTTACAAACCAAATTCCAAACGGACAAACCAAACAAACTAACTTGACTGACCTTACTACAGACTAGGGTGATGAAGAGTATTTATAGAACTCTTCTCCTAATCTCAAACAGAAAACCAAACACATTTTCCCAAACATACAACGAAAAGGTCAAACAAAGCCCAAACACAAACCCAAACTAAATAGGCCCAAACACAAAACAAAGCTAAATCAAATTCAAGTCATATTCTAACAGTTACAAACGTCGAGCTTGTCGGCAGGAGGGTTGGTGTGATGTCAAGAAGTTAAGAAATTTTGTTAAACATTTGTGATTTGTAACTTTACAAATAGGATTTGTAAAGTTACAAATCGTAGAGGCTGCTGGCGGGAGGGCCAGACGAGGTGATATTTTTTAGCTGCGAAATTTTGTTATAACTTTGTAATTTGTAAATTTACAAATAAAGTTTGTAAAGTTACAAATCTTATTGGTTTGCCGACGGGAGGGTCGGATGAGGTGATATTTGTAAAAAGTTAAAAAAATTTGTTAAGAATTTGTAATTTGTAGCTTTACAAAATGGATTTGTAAACTTACAAATCTGGAAGGTTGCCGGTGGAGAGGGAGTCCTAATGCCTACATGTAACAGAGTTATGTTGGGGACTAAATGGAAATTGTTTAAATTTTGGGTATTAATAAATTGTAATTATTATTTTAAATAAAAAAATTAAATTAACGGTCATAATTACTCCGCGTACGATCTACGTATATTAACAAGTGGCACATACGACGCGTCCAAAAACTGGGGTGCGTATTAGACAAGTCCTACATTTTATATACAGTATATAAATATTTCCCCTCATAAAGCCAACGTGTTTAAAGACAAATAACTGGTTATTTTCATCGACACCAATAACAGGTAATCTCTGCAACGCCAATAACAGGTTATTGTCATCCACACCTATAAGAGGTTATCTCATCGACAACAATAACAGGTTTTTTCTTCCACGCCTATCACAGGTTATCTCTGCGACGACAATACAGGTTATAGTCATCCACAAACCGTAAGGGTCTTGACATTAAGGACTATCTACAACATGTGACAATGTTAATGCTGATATAGAAGTTGATTCTGCTAGTCTGGGGAAGAAGCATATCACAATTCCAATACCATGAAGGGGTAATCTTGATTTCTGAAATTAAGGGACGTGAAGGGTAATCTTCCCCCCCCCCCCCCCCCCCCCCCCCCCCCCCCCCCCCCCCCCCTCTTGTTGGTTTTTGACAAGTTACTTGGAGCAATAAATAGTAACATGTTTTGCAGGCCATCGTTCTAGAGAGCAGCTAATGAAAACCCATGATATCTGTCTTGAAGCACTTAATGCATATGATGACTCCTTGAAAACTGTTCGGGAGTTCCTCAGTTCAGCAAATGCTGAAGACCAAACAGCTACAGAAAAAGAAACCAATGAAGATGAAGAAAAGAATGGAGAAGAAGAAGCCCTGCTTCCTCCCGTTATCCCCCCTGCTGATAGTGCTGATGTCACAACGAAGGAGAAAAACAGGCCAAAACGGATGAAAAAATAGCTAAGCAAGATGCAAACACAGCAAAGCGGGGTGAAAACACGTTCAAACGAGTATTTTAATGTTAAGCAATTGCAAAGGGTCTTAGCTTTTGCTTTGAAGCAACAGCCCATCCTAACTTCTAAATCTGCATAATCAAGGAGTGAAGAGTACTGTTAGATAACAAATCTTAGCATCTCGAGTCTTTCAGAGAGTGAACTGGTTTAGAACAAACTGGCTTTGAGATAACAAATCTTAACATATTAAGACAGTCTCAGAGGATATGCCTACTGAGTCAGAACGATCGCCCTTTAGAATCACTTTTTTTTTGCTAAAATATTTTCTCTGCTAACATATAAATTGGACCATTTCACTTAATTCCCCCAGTGGTAACGGTGAGGAGGAGGCTCGTGCATTCCCTGCTGCAGAACGCTTTCTTTCCCCTGCAAAACCATTGTAATCCAATGAGGACCCATTTGACTTCACCTCCAAAGGCGAGTCAGCCATTATCTACTGCGACCTCCAGAAGTTCTACTTTTAAGTGCAAAAAATTCAAAACATAGTTATATCTCTCAACCAGGTTATCACTTATGACATTTTATGCTTCTACTTTGGGCTTCAGAAATTACATAATCCATTGTTGTTGTACATGTATAGTCTCTTGGTACAAAGGAAGAAGGAAGAAACCGACTAACTAACCTGTAGCTTAAGAAGCTCGCAGTAGTTGAAGACGCCGTAGCAGGTGTCGACGATTGCATCGTCGAAGATGCGAGTGATTATGGGAACAGGACCGCGGGAGATGATGCAGGAGTAGTCTTCAGATAGCTCCATTTTGCCGGCAGTGAAGACCCGCGACAGTGGTGGTGAATTCAGTATCCACCATCGTTGTTGATAGCTCGGCTCAATGGTGGAGCTCAGCAAGCTACTCACCCAGCGCCACTCCAACCTCGTCGCCTCCGTCCTCCTCATCACCTCCTCCTCTGCCACCCCGCTGATCAACCTCCTCCACTTCCCCATCAGCAATGACAACCCTTCACTTCCATCCGGCAATGTCATCTTCAACAAGTGCTCCTGCAACATGTAGGGCGTTAATAGCTCAACAAGTAGCAGCAACATAACTACTCAGCAAAGAAACGCTAGTAAGTATATACAAAGAGTTCAAGGAGGAAGCAGAAGATGACAGAGTCCAAGACAGATAACTGTGGCAGTAAGCATGAAATGCAAACTAGAACTATATTGAGCACACAAACTAGAATATACAAATAAGAAAAAAGTATCTCTTGAACTTACTAGTCCATCACAAACCCGCATCAAGACACTAGAGAACAAGCATGTAGTTTTAACTGCATAAACTAGATTTCTTTGACGGTTTCAGACCATAGATTCTTGGTTGAAGTAAGTTCTTACTGCGACTTAGTAGCTTACCCATAGCATGATAGGTGTTTGTAGAAGCTGGTAAACTATATCAAGACCACTGTGTTCTCGAGTCCTCTTGATACATCATCTAGCATTACTAAATTTCTTTGACGATTCCAGACCATAGAATCTCGGTTGAAGTCAGTTTCTTACTGTTGTGACTTCCTTGCTCACCCTTAGCCTGATAGGTGTTTGTGGAAGCTGGTAAACTATATCAGGGCCACGTTGTTCCGTGGTCCTCTAATATCATTGCCACTCAATCTCGATTACACAAAAAAAAAAAAAAAACTCGAGCCACTATTTTCTTGGCATGATTTTGACCTAAATTCGAGCAAGAAGAAAATCCAAGAGGAAGCACGAGAATCAGCTGTCACCATGGTTGAAGATTGATCAGCAACGTCGGCAGAGGAAGGCAGAGTTGTCTCTGCCGCTTCACAAAGATCGGAAGCACGAGAATGCCAAGAGTCCATAGTGAGCGCCTGGTACCAACATCGAGCAAAAAACCCTAACCCGAATTAGAAAAAGAGAACTTTCCAAGGAAAAATGAATTACTATGAAGACACTGAGAAGTGGAGATCGATCTTAGCTTTACCTCAGAGTCGACAACTGATTGGAAAGTCTCTTTGCCGCAACAGAAGAAAGGAAGCGAAGCGAAAGAGAAAGAAGAAAAAGCGTTTGTAGAAAAGGAAGAAACATTTGAATCGCCTAAAACCAAGGGAACTGACGTGATTGGATGGAAAGCCAATGGGGAACTAGCGTGTCTCTCCAAATAGCAGAAAAACCAGAAACAAAAGTTGAAAATCACGATTATTTGTGTGTTTTTTTAATTTCGTTCTCTTCAAATTGGGCTTGCTGTTATGGGCTTCTCTCATTACAACCCACGGGCGGGTCGACCCACTTTGACTCTGACCCGGTGAGAAAAACGGATCATACGCACCCATCGGGTCGACCGCTACAAAGTACCGGGTTGGATGTCAAATTGTGTCATTTTTTTCTTTGGTTTGCGAAATGCGCCTATTTTCCGATTTTTCTTTTCGCCTAACTCAATCTTTGGAATCCTAAGTTGAACATTTGAATATTTATGTTATATAAGTGTGTGTGAATTTTCACTATATGTTGGATCTAAGTACGATATGTTATTTTGGTGCAATATTATATGTTATAAGTCATATGCTAGACAAGATTTGATATAATTTATGAGGATAAGTACAATATAATGATTTTTACTATATTTCCGGGCCAAACCAGGCTAAAACGGTTGACCCATTAACCCTTCACCCATTAGCTCGACCGGGTCCGGGTCAACCCGCGGGTTGACAACCTTGTTCATTATTGACTGTGGGCAATGTTGTTAATTTTGTAAGTTAGACTGTGGACAGGCCTATTAGAATTCAACAATAAGTATTCATGTTATTAACACAATGGTTTGTAGTGCAAGTGGTCAGTGGCGGACCCAGGATTGTCGGAGAGGTGTGTCGCCGATAAAATAAAATAATGATAAAATAAAAAATTAAGTTAAAATTAAAAGCAATTAATTCATAAAGTTCATAATGTCATGTTTACAACGAGCCACGACGACTTTTCATCTGCTGAAATGTCTCTAAAATACACTGCAAAGCAAATCTTTTTCAATATACACAACTAAACAATCATTCATAAATTGGTCACTCAACCGATTTCGAAGATCGTTCTTGATTATCTTCATAGCCGAAAATGCTCTTTCGCAGCTTGCAGTTGCCACAGGTAAGGTCAACACCAACTTTAAGAGCAAGTAAAACTAAAGGATAAAGAGTGTCCTTTCCCCTTTCCACCAATTTCCTAGCTAGCTCGTCGATTCCTGGAAATCCATCAAAGCTCTTATCCTCCTTGACATGAGAAATGTAGCCCCCCAATTGTTGATGAAGTCGTCAGAGCACATTGGATGGAAACTCCTCGGGATAAAACTCAGTAAGACTTATCAACTTTGCTTTATCAAAAGAAGCAAAAGATTTAGCTGGACTAAAACAAGAAATGCAGTCCAACAATCGAGTGTTCACCTCACCAAATCGAGTATTCAATTCTTGCAGCTGCAAATCTATAACTGCATAGAATAAATCGACTTGATAGTAATGTATATTGTATGGGCTAAGAGTGTTTTTTTAATAGGAAGGATAGGATTATGCTTTATGAGTTATTTTAAACAAAATTAAAAAGGATTATGATTAAAATTGATTCATTTGGATAATAATTTCTTCGAGTATAATGAAGGTGTGTCGGCTATAATTATTGAGGGTGTGTCGGCTATCCCAAAATAAAAAATTTTGTACAAAAAATATGTAGGTCCTTCGTAAAATTCTCGAGCGAGGGTGTGTCGGACGACACACCCTGGCATGCCTTAGGTCCGCCACTGCAAGTGGTAGTGATGCCTTCATCGTTTCATGAAGGATGAAGGTTCAAATCCCAACCCTTCCACTTCGGAGATCATTTTGCGCAGCAGCAGTTTTCTGACTGGACCATTGGTTCGTCGGTTCTGGCGCCTATCGAGCTTTGGATCCGGTCGGCGGTTTTCTCGGTTCGGTTATGACAGCACTGGTATGGATCCTTTTTCCCCTTCTGTTTAACTTTTTTCTCAGTAGCTTTATGCATAGACTCTTGGTTAAAATTTGAACTAAATGTCCATTGAAATAGACTTATGCATAGACTTCTGAGTAAAATACAGGGCCAGAAGGCCAGCCAACTGCTCGGCTTCCATTGCAGTTGAATGGCTAGCTCTAGCGGAGCAAGATGCACCAAAAGCACCCAAAACATTGGTTGTTCTGCGACTATTAGTGTTACTCCCACTCTCTGTTGAATTCGTCCTCGGTTTAGGAGGAGCCGCAAGAGCTGGGGTTAGCAGCCAAAAGAGGTTTAAACTGTACGCACGGTGAAGGAGCTGGAAAATCCCGGAAAAAACAGTAGGAAAGCTAAGGTTTCCATGTTTAATTAGGATTTTTACCTTGTTTTAGTAGTATTCCTTATTAGTTTTTTTTATTTTTTGGTTCTTGTGCGAATTCGAGAAAGCATGACGACGAGTAGTTGCTGGTAGGTGTGGAAGTTATCGTACCACACACGGTTTGGTTAACCACAACCACACTTTGTGGTTAGTGGTTAGTGAAATTTTGAGTTTTGTGGTTAGTGGTTAACCACTAACCACGGTGATTAAACCACAAATAACCACAAAAACCACCCTCACACTTTAAAACTTATTCTTTTTACCGTTTAGTAGTTAATAGTTAATATTAATAATTATGCTTATAAATTTTTAGGGACTTTTGTAAAGTTTGATAGTTAGTATTTTAGTAATTTATCTCTTATATTGTTTATTCACATTGTACTAACCATTGAATTATAGGTGTCTTGATTAATAAAGATGATAATGTAAAATTGTTACTAATGTCATATTTTGTCATGTATATATCTTCCTTTCGACTGTTATTTTCTTATTTTGTATCTTTTTTTATTTGACTGCAACACATAATCAATCAATGTGGAGAATTTGCAATATACAATAATTGTTGATTATAAATTGAATCAACTATATGTCACTATGTATTTCGAAATTCACTGCATTTAGAATGTGGGATGTCACCGCAAAGAGCGGAGAATGCTTCTGAAATTCTGAGAAAAGAGGTTATGGTTTGGAAGTTTGTTGTAAGCCGACTGGGGAAGGAATCAAACATGTTCACAGTGGTGTAAGGGGTTTCAGGAACGGGGAATTAGGAAAGATGATAGTGTTGTTGTTTTTTGAAAACTGACACTAACTTGTTTCCTGTTGATACATTGTTGTTGAAGACCGTCGGAAAACTGTGGGTTATGTTATGTATGGTTGGCTTGGAAGTCGTTTTGTTGTTTAACTCGACCGAAACTATCTAGATAAGATTAACATGTTATGATGGGAGAATAACCTGTTATCCTTTGGATGAGACTAACCTATTATTCACATCCAGACATATACACATGTTATGCTCTCATCGTGACAAATAACAGGTTATTCTCACTTCCCTGGACTACGATACTGTACTAGGACCGAATATAATAAGGTTCGGTCCTTGGTCCAATGAATTTTATGATTACTGAAGAAAAGATGGACGCAATTGATTTTTGGAGCAGACCGAATCGGACCAAATGCATTGAAGGTCCGGTACATGGTCCTCACATTTCTTTTACCCTCTGTTTCGTTTTTAGGGGGTGTAAATTTGATGGTCCGGTACAGGTGTTGAATATTGACGACCATGCTTGTTTTGAAGGAAAACGAGTTTCGGGATGGTCGAACGAAGTTCATAAATTTAATATGAAATCATAGAAACTGCGTAGGAAATTGGCTAAGGCATTTGGCAGTTTTAAAGATTGGCAATTCCCGTAAAGTTAATACGACCAAACACAGGTTATTCTCGTCCAGACAGATAACAGGTTATGCTCTCATCGTGACAAATAACAGGTCATTGTGACTTCTGGGAACAAAACAAGCTTTCCACCGCGTTGAAAACTCGTCGAAAACGGGAATCGAAGGACAACTTCACACCTGGGAAGAGGCTCCACGATTAAAGGGTAGATACTCGCCACAATCAAGCGCATTCCTTGACTGATAAGAGACAATTCGAGTTCGTAATCCACCAAACTCTCAGCAACAAAATTCAACACACGTGAAATTTGCAAAATTAGGGGTTTTCTCAAAATTATTCTCTACTTTATCTTATACGTACAATAGCCTTTAAATAGGCTAAAATAAAGGCAAAATACACTTGTATAGCCAAAACTTTCGCGTTTGTGACAATAATACCAATTTTAGAGAAATACCACTTATAACCAGAATTTTGAAAGTTTCATGACAAATATAGCCATTTCCGTTACAAACTTTGACGGGGTTAGAAACTCCGTGAGTTAGGTTAATATTAGGCTGACTAGGATGCCAAATCATCACACACGTCAGCGACAACTCATCCGTTGATGACACCTAGACGCCACGTGTTATTTTAATTAAAAATTGAAATGAATTTTTTTTTATTTTTATTTAATCACAAAATTGAATTAAAAAAATCTGGCAATCCTTTTACAAATCTCGCTGGTTTTGAAGCTTCCAAAATCAAAACAAAAATCGATTTTTCCTCAAATCCCCTTCATAATTGAAGACTTCCTGCCACACAATCATCGCCAGCTTCAACCCGCATCATCATCATCTTGATTCTTGTCTTCATCTTCGTGCACTTTCACCAACTCTTGAACTATTTGGTGCTCTGAATCCAGATCGATTGAAGGAAAAACTTGCATATTAGGTTGATCCCATGTCTCTAACAAACGAGGGGGGAATAGAAGCAGAGATCAGGAAGACTCGGGCCGGCGAGGGATTCGGGATTTCCGCCCCATAACAGATTTGTTTAGATCTGCTAGTCTGTTGTCGGTATGCTGCTCTCCAATAGCAGACGCCAACAACTGGATATAGAGAGGTGGAGTTCACCGACCGCAATCCACCGACGTTGCTGCTTCCGTCCACTGCGAACTGCATTCCTCTTCTCCACTTTTCCAAATCTACCGAAAAGCAGTGTCGCCGCCACACCTGCTACCCTTACTCTGCCTCTATGCTTCACTGCCACGATTAGACGAAATTGAGAGGAGAAAGTAGTCTTGGCACGCTTCCATTTTTGGTCAGGCGACTTTGATGTGTGGCTTCTGCGGATACTAGATCTGCACCTGATTGTTTCGTTCCCGATCTTGAAACGGCTGGAATCCAGTCATTCCTCAAAGCTCGAACGAAGCGCCGCTGGGAACCCTGGTTCTGGGTTTCGATTCATGTATTGAAGGCCCGGCTGATGGCGGATTGAACGAAGTCGTCGCAGTGGAGGAGAGAAGAAGAATTAGAAGCCGACACCGCCACAAATGCTAGCTTCTTGCTTTTTCGCCCTTGTCGCCGATTCCGCAGTCGGCAGTAACGATGCTGAAACTCTTCCTCAACCCGATCACGGGCCCCTGATCTTCCCCTGCTCTCGTCTCCTGTGAACACCGCCAAGCTGCAGTGTGATTCCCCATCCAGTCCGGTAAGCTTATCATCAGAGTAGATGTTTAGATCCATCTGCTGGCCGGGAACTCCGTCGTGGGTGAGAGTTTTGGATTTCTCGGAGCTCTGGCGCATTTGAGTGATTGTGGGCTGTAGTGTCGGCAAGAGTGGTTTGCGGTAGGGATTGAGACTTGGGGGCACGGGTGAGGGAGGTGATTTTGGAAGAGAGAGAAGGGGACGCATAGATTGATCCTGAAAAAATTCATTAGTTAATGTATGATCATTTTTTTATTTTTTTTCTCATCCACGTGGTAAGGGGTTTTTGTATTCATACTGAGATTATAGTTTGTATTTTTTATATTTAATTTACTTAAAACTTAAAGGATAAAATTTAATGATTTTCCACCTGGCATTAAAATTGAATAAAATATGCCACGTCAATGGTTGTTGTTAGTCCAATCAGACTGTTAGACGACACCGTTAAAGTATTGGACGGAAGTGGTTATATTTGGTATTTTTCCAAAAGTGGCTATTATTGTCACAAACGCGAAAGTTATGTCTATGAAAGTGTATTTTGCCTAAAAGAAACCTAGGGTGTGTTTGTTTGTACTTTTTCTAAAATTTTAGGAACTTTTTCTAAAATTGTAGGAAAAGTATGTTTGGTAAAGGTTTGAAAAAAGTAAATTTGATAGAAAGTTTGTATTTGTTTATTAATAGATTGGTAGTTGATGGGATGGTGAATAGTGTGTTTAATAATAAAGTAATAAGTGAATTTTGTGAAATGACTATTATGGGTATAACTTTAGGAATATTTTTTTGAGCTAATACCACTACAACACCCGAACTATGACAAAAATGTCACTTGTGTCCTATTCTTTTCAATATTCCATTTTTGTCCTAAACTATGATACTTTGTGTCATTTGTATCCTAGCGATTTTGTTGACCGTTAGATTTAACGGTTGACCAGACGGTTTTGAAAATGACATCAGATTGGGGTCGATGTGGCAGCAACGTGGCAGCCACGTCATATTTTAATTAAATAATAATTGAAATTTATAAAAATAATCTCAAAATTAAAAAATTCCACTAGCCTCTCCGTTCTTTGTCCCCGACCATTCGCCAACAAAAACCCAAACCCTGGCCTCTCCGTTCTTTGTCCCCAAATCGACGCCACCAGACCTCCTTGTTCCGGATCCAAGACGAACATCACCAGCCGCCACTATGAAGGTGCCATTGACGATGATGTATATGAGGTCAAGTTTTGGCCCGGCCTCAAGGCTCGCTAGCAAGATTGATGTTGACGAATTCGATGAGGCAGCGACTTCTCACAGTGGCGACGCGGCGGAGTGGGGTCTCAACCCAGATCTGGTGATAGATCTTGATTCTCATGGATTCGATTTTGCGACGAAAGAGAACCGATGTCGGAGGAGGAAGGAGAAAGATTGATTCGCTCCAATTGAAATAAGAAACCCGCCTCCACCGATAAAGTTCCGCGAGTCTTCTCGGCTGAACGATGGCTTTGCTGAATCTCTAAATCGGGGGAAGGATGGGGATTGGGGAGAGACAGATCTAAGATGGAGACGGATTGGTGGAGGAGGCGAAACAGTGGTGATGGAGAAGGAAAGGGAGGATTGCTCGAAGGAGGTTCTGGGTGGTGGCGGAGCGATGACGAACTGGTGGTGGATGGTAGTGTATCGGACGGGAGGGTTATTCGTGGTGGGGGAGGCGAAGGCAAAACTGGTTGCGGCGGATTGGTTCAGGTAAGTGGAAGAGGCGGATTGGGTCAAACTAGTGTATCAGAGGGATGATTGCTGTGGTGGCGGATTGTGTCGGTAAGAGGAAGAGGCGGAGCAAGCTCGGGATTGAGATTGGGAAGATAGATTAGGAATTTTTAATTTTTTGCTTTTTTTAATTGTTATTTAATTATTTAAAAATAACACATCAGATGCCACGTCAACGCTGACTGAATTTTCTGTTAAATACTAACAGTCAACGCTGGTCAACATTAACGGAATAATAGTTCAGGACATAAATGGAATATTGAAAAGAATAGGACACAAGTAGCATTTTTGTCATAGTTCGGGTGTTGTAGTGGTATTAGCTTCTTTTTTTTGTTGAAGGGGTAAAGTTGTAAAGTTAAATGTTTTTGGTGAGATGGATTTTTTATTTAATTAATTTGTAGGTTTTATAATGAATAGTAGTTTTTTCTAAAACTTTAGGATAATATGAAAAAGTGTGTTTGTTTTGACTTAAACTTAAATTTTAGGAAACTTTTAAGGAAGAAAGTAGGGGAAACAAACACACCCATAATAATAATAATAATCCTAATAGAATAAGGTAAATACTATCTAGGAATCTTACAAAATAAGAAACAAAATCCTACACAAACAAGGAAACAGTTACTTTCTACAAAAGTCAAAATCTGTGGCCAGATAACCACTTTGGACGACTCGTACACAGCTCAAATGATCTCCGATCTGTCATCCGATTCCACGTCGTTGTTTATCGTAACTCCAGTTTTGTATATTGCTCAGTTTAAGGATTAAAATTTATTAAGTAAATGTTAAGAGTTTGGTTGATAAATTAGCTTATACTTAGTCAATGGGTACATTGAAATTGTATGGAAATAACTACAAATATTTTCTTGAAGATTAACTTACAAGAACATAAAAACTTAGAAAACCCTGATAATTTTAAATATAAAAGTAAGTGACTCGTCAATTAATTAAAAGTGCAAGTTTAGTGCACTGTTCATTACGAAAAAATCTCCCCATTATCATTGTTCACTAAGGACATTATTCCATACGGCAACACCCACCCCAACTTCCAAACCTCCTAGAACGCCAAAATTCCTCATTTTTTTATACTTCTTGCTGCATTTTTTTATTATATCTACTATTATCATAAGCATCAGTCCATACCAGCACAGAGTCAAAGTCCATTTTTCGAATATTCCTAATAATTAAAACACTACATAAAGTTTGTTATCTTTTATATAACAATAAGATGCGATACTTTTCATAACTTGGTTTTATTATTAAACCACACATTACATAACATTTACGTAATACCATTCTATAAAAAATTTGTGAATTAATATAAGTTTGAACGAAAAATTCTTTTACTATTATTGATCATTACATCAATTTGCATTGCATAAAATTTTTGAAAGGTAAACTATTTCTACATGATAATTTAATCAAATGGAAGGTAAGTTAATTTACAAATGCGATACTTTTTTCAACTTGATTTTATTATTAAACCACACATTAAATAACATCATTATATAAAAATTACATAAATTACAAATAAATAAATATTTAGTTGAAATTTTATAAATAAATTACGTAAAACCTATAGAGATATAGTTATTTCTTATATATTAGTTAAAAAATATTTTATGTTAGTCTTCCGCAGTGGCAAGGATGCTCTTTAGCATTCTATTCACCAAAAGAATTCTTTTGAAATTTTTATGATACTACATAAAGGTTACAAAAAGTAATTATTTATTATTTATCAATTACACTGGGGATGCAAATCAAAACCACAATCATGGGTACCCGACCGCTCCCAGTCCAGTCAACGCAGCGAATTCCCGCATTGACTGAGTATGAGGCTGGTTTATGAGGGCAAGTATTGTTATAGCCTCCCGGACCCATATTTATAAGTCATATCTATACCATACCTGCCACACAAAGAGAAGTTTTTTATATATAAACACTAGAGAGATCACATTTTAACATGTCACTGAAAAGAAGGGTAATTTAGAAAATGAGTTGAAATGTAATCGAGTGGTCACCCAAACCAAACTTTAATTTCTTTCCTTGCAATTCTCGCTTTACTTTTTTCTTTCTTTTAACAAGACTATGGTAGTCAGTTATTACTTATAAGTACTTGTGTCAAAGTCGTATATTAATGATTTGGATAGTTTTCTAATTTTCTGCTATAGTGACATGTTGAAAGATTTATGTAACAACATCTATAACAGTTATATAGATTACAAATTCAATAAAACGTTACTTTCTATAACTTGATTTTATTATTAGACCACATATTATAAAAGATTTATATATAAAAATTCTATATCAACAACATTCTATAACGATTAAATAAAATAAAAATTCATTTTTAAAATTTATAGACACTAGATGAAGTGAAATTTATAAAGTGATAGCTATTATGTAAGCAAAGATATTACATGAGTCTTTCTTACCAATTAACACATTATGTAAAGTTTTTGAACATATTATCATTTTGTATGTATCAATTAACAAAATATTATGCAAGTCTTCCATAATAATGAAACACTACGTAAACCGTATGTAAGGATAGTTATATATTATGTATCACGTACACAAACAAATGGCATATGTTATTCGCAATGATTAATACAATACGTGAAATTTAGGTAGGTATCTTAATCGAATAATTTTGTGAATGATTTGATTTCAAATAAATCATTAGTTTCTTACCGCGGCAGAGCGCGGGCCAAAAAACTAGTAAATACTAATACAAGACTCTAACTGTCTAACTCTACCGGCAACAGTTACCGGAAGAAACCTCTTCGTCTCTTCGGTTTCACTGTGTTGGAAGTTACGGTTGGCGAGTTTCAGCCTTTCGTGCCTTGCTGAATATAACCCTTGGTGCGCGGTAAAGGTAATTACTAATCCATGCACTAGCTAGTTGCTGCTGACATGACCAAGCTAATTCATGTTCAAGATTTACAAAGCTATGTTTCTTCATGATGGGCCAATAACAAAGTTTGTGCTTTCGGTTCCTGGATTGAGTCCCTGCCACGGGAACGAGATTGCTGAAATCATTCTCTATCTTTTACAGAGATCGAGGTCTCCGGCCGGGATTTGAAGTTTTCATGTCCTTCTCGTGACCGGCAGAAATACAAGTTACATTCTGCCTTGTTTTCTTGTCTTGTCTTCACCTGGAGTGCCTGTATCTTGTTAATTGCGAATTCAGACAACCATCATGGTTTGAGGGTTTTAGTAAGCTTACCAGTCTTGGGTTGGCATTTGTAACCCTGCCCTCTGATTTCAGTGAGAATTTCCTTCTCAAGTGCCCGATGCTTAAACAGTTGGGCGCGGGCTTGCAGGTTGTGATGGTCGGTCCAAGTAATCGTCGCTAGCTCCATGTCTTGAATATCTCTGCTTCAATTCTTCTGCTTGGGCTTACAGAAAATCTGCTTGAAGCGTACGTACTCCTCGCTTACGTTCGCTTGGATACATCGATAAGCCTGCAGATTTTGTAGTTATGTTTGCTTCTCTCCCAGCACTCCGGTTACTGAAGATTGAATTTGGCCATCCACGAGTAAGTTTCCTGCTTAATTATAACCTTTTCCCATTCTTGGTTTCTTTCTGGAACAGGAACTCACCTGGGTTTGTCTCTGAGTTAAGACCTTGCTGCAGGTAATAGTCATGATATTCCCAGCAAGGGAACTCCTCTTTACAAGTTAAGAACCCTCGACTTTATGAATCTCCACTTTGGGAGGTTGGAGATGGTGCGTTTTTCTGTTTATCTGATCCTGAGTTCCCCCACGTTGCGTAAACTCAACATTAAGGTTCGTTTTGTGTTGCCGGCTACTGAAGATCGAGTTCTATATACGAGTAACTGTGGTCTCTGGCCTAACTTGCGTCTTTGACAAATGCTCTTGTAGCCAACCAAGTCAGCCTGCGAATAATGATGCGGCAACAAGCATAGGAAGCCTTTTGGAATTAAGGAGAGTACCGCCAAGGATCCAGCAACCGTTGTTTGCAGCAGCTTAGAGTGTTAAAATTTGAGGAATGCCTTGCTACACAGGGTGAGCTTGATCTTCTCAAGTTTGTCCTATCCACTGCTTCACAACTGCAGAGGATTCACATTTCGCTTTCTCCTAATTTGTGCTCCGAAAAGGTTAGCGAATTCATGAAGGACGTGGTGAGTTATAAACGTGCTTCTAACATGGCAAAGATATTAATCAAATTGCCAAAGTAACACTTCCCTTGCTTTACCTACTACGTACTATCACGCACCACTCTTGGAGAAGGAATGCTATCAGGAGGCTTTTTTAGTGTATGTTCGAGCTTAATTTAGTTTGGATGAAAGAATATTGAACTATAGTGAATGTCGAAATTAGTGGAATTTATGTCGATGGAATTATTAAATTCTTGTTGTTTGGATTGTTAATTGTAGATAAGAAACTTTGTTAGTTTGTGATTTGAAGCGTGATAAATCTTGCCTCTTTGGGTGATATATATATATATATAAACTCGGTTACGAGTTAAGTTGCTAGGTTCAGAATTGCGCAGCAGGGCTCGATTAACTCGGTGTGAATTAACCAAGCAATTACATTCAAACTAGCTCGAAGAACTCGTTAGAACGCGGTTTCGATGGAAACAAAAGAGTAATCTCTCACACGGGAGAAGGCGCGATCGATATAATGAAGCTTTTGATGCGATCAAGTGCTGTTCTTGGTCAATAAGCAGGATTCAGCAAGTTTCAACCTTCGTCAAAACCCAAGCAAAATTCACAAGTACGCAAACTCGAGAATTAGGGCAAATAATTCGATAATCCAACTCCCTCCTCTTACAGACGACCCCAAGCCTTTAATAGGCATTACAAGCGGTAAAACTAATCTAAACAAGGAAAGGAAAAATAAACAAAGCACAATTCAGAAACCTAAACGAACAAGGGAACTTATAGTTGCATTGATGCGGGTCGCAGTGGAAATGTGGCCAGCTCCAGCAACCATAGTTGCACTCCAAATATGTTTGTCCAGTGTGTGTTGAGCTCACACCAAGACATCTGGCTTGCCCGCATAGTCATGTTCGCAGCTGACAACATCCCTTCACTGCCACTGGTATGCATTCCCCACTTGGATTGGATGTACCTGAAAACAAGATCACTTAATTAAACATACATATAATTAGAAAACAATATCGATCATCAGTCGATTACCCCTGCTTTCCTATATGTAGCTATAATTTCTTGGTGGTGTTCTCAGTCTAGGCTTGATTTCATCATCCATGCCTAATAACTGTTCCCTTTCTGTACCATTCGCTCGTCGTGGTCGGTCCGTAGTCCAAAAATCATATCGTCAGCCAGGCACACACAGACACCAACAGTATTCAATACAATGGTTGATAGGAAATGGTACCTCTCTTCTCCTTCTTAGGCTGTTTCGAGGTGGTTGTCATTGGTTGGGATAGAGGAGGCGGCAAGTCATCTATCACAATGTCGTATATGCTAAGCTCCTCTGCTTTCTCGCTCTTGATTGGAGGAGGAAGAGATGATGAGTCAGATTCTGGCTGTGGTGGTTCGCGAGATGTCGAGTCTGGCGATGCGGGCGGTTTGGCAAACAAACCCTCAAGATGGGAGAAATTGTAGGTATGACACATCTGAGATGAGAAGCATCCAGGTTCTGGTAAGGTTTACAGCCTTTGAAGCTTTTGGCAAGACAGCGAAGGATTCCTGGTTTAGTAGTATCCTGCATGTGACCATGCATAAGCTACATGGCCGAAAATTCATCGTCTAGCTTGGGATAAGTTAAGAGGTTATATGACTATGAGAACCTGCTTTTTCTTCTGATTGAAGGAGACCTTAAATGTAGCAGCTGCAAGAACCTTATCATGAGAGAAGGAAGTGATTGCGGTATCCTGGGAAGTTAAGGTGTACTGCGTCATTTCATTAGAAGATGAAAAGTAAAATTACCTTTGCATTACCAGGCATGAATGGAGATGTCATGAATTTACCTGAAACAATTTTCACCTGAAAATAGCGATACGAATGCCATTTCGCTTCCGTTTGCCTATAGATCCGTTAAGCATAGCCAAGTTTCATTGGAGACCTCAGAACAATGTGAAAGAACCCGTGAAATTCATACTTGACTGGAGATGAGTAAAGTAAATTATACTAATGCAATGTGCCCACTATCGCAGCTCATAATCTTCTCCATCTTGTCCTTGAAGTTCCACCTTAGAGTTTTTGGAACGAATATGCCAGCCTGATGAATGATGTAGTAGCAGACATGGTTTATCTTGCCAGAAAACTTAGTTGGTTTTCATATTGAGATGAGCTTTCAACTCACTTTATATTGAGGTTAGATTTTAACTTACTTTCACGTGTACGTACTTTCTGTAACAAACCAAAAGCTGGCTTCATTCGAGCTCTCATTCAAATTATAAACATGAACATGCAATTCCAATAGGTACCAAGAGGTCACATAACACAATTGCCATCTAATATTAGCATGCAGAACTATGCCTATATTCCATACTCTTTCAAAATCATCAGATACTTCTCAATTCTTACCAGACCATGGTCAGTTCCTACAGCCAATAGCAACGTGTCCAAGCAGAAGTCCAAGGATCGATGTTACTGGAGCACCGAAAGCCACAAGCTCTAATCCTTGCATCGATCTGTGAAAGATATAGCAAGGTAATGAGGCCTCATACAACCGAGCATAATTAAGCTATCGAGAACAAACATTGAGAATACTTGCTAACCTTCCCCTCTATAAGGAAAATAAGTGATAGGACAGGCCATGTTCCATTCCACATTCACACAGATCCATCTTGATATCCTGCTATGTACACTCTCTCAACATCAATGCTTTCAGTAGAATGACTCAGCGTCCCTATTGACCTCTCCTTTGGGCTAGCAGCCACTGAGTTGGAGCTTCGCTTCTTAGCTAAACCAACCTAAGAAGTCAACATATTTAGAAGAAAAGAAACCAAAAATGAAATCAAAGGTAAGTTGCACACGTTAGATAATTGTACCCCGGATGAAAGTTTTAGAGAGTTCGTATGCATTGGCAATGCAATGAATCTTGCTGCAGTCATGGGCGGACCAACTGTTGGCACTATAGCTGGGAATACCAGAGAGATAGCCATTGCTTTCCTATCTTGATGAGACAGTAAGGAAGATAAGCTAGCACCATCAAAACGATGCAATTGGCCAGGGCTGGTCAATACAGTAAGAGCAGCTTTGTGCTGATTATCCATGGCACTTGAGCCCCCATTTGGCAGCACAATCATGTCAGCGAAGGAGCCAGTAAGCGTGATGAGGTCCATATGACCAGCACATTTTAATCTCTCAGCTTTAGACGAGGACCATTCTAGTGTCACAATCTGTGGTTGGAAGAGGGGAAATAAATGAGATATAACCACAATTCAAAAAATAAATCTTGTCTGTCAAACATTTCCACAACTCACTGTTAAAACTTTGTCAGATCCCGTTTCAACACCACCGTAGATAAAAAGTTGGCCACCATTGCAAGAGTCGCTGGATTTACTGGTTGAGGACCAATGTAAGACAATCACGATATCTGCAGACATCACCAGTAACTTCTTTGTTACTACATGACTCTATACCATAACATTAAATGATGCTGCAGGCTACTTCTGTGATGGCCATAAAAGTGACTTAAGCCAAAATTAAATTGGAATTCACTCGAGCGCTTGCTGATGGCCATAGATGATGGAATAGAGACTGAGTTTGCTTCTTTGTACTCATGAGTCTACTGTTGTTGCTGCTGCCCTATCCAAGGAGAAGGCTATATCATTGCCCAATTGCTCATTTTCCTAGTAATTACATATATATGGTACCATTTCTTGAAAACATGGACTATATAATATCGTAATGCAATGGGATGAAAAGACATCCATAGCTACTTGTGCGTGTGTGTGTGTGTGTCTATATATAATAAAACTGAAGTGCTTTCTCTTTCGTTGTTACTTGGTACTTACTTCCAAGGGAGAGCAGCAGTGAGGATAACTAGCTTATAGTTATGTTAGCTTTCCTCATCAGTGTATTCATTCAGTATGATGATCATAGTGCAACCCTCCTCGACGTTATAACCCAACAAAATGTCAAGTGGACATAGTATCTCGGATCCACCGGTTAACCTAACAAATGTCCCGTCAACATTATGCAATTAATACAGTAATTATGCAATTAGTACAGAATTAAAATTGAATAGCCATACAAGCTGCTACAACATCAATGGCTTGCAGATTAAAATTTTGAATAGCATGAAAGCAAAATAGGTCCATGGTCGTTCATAAAATGAGAAATTTGAGAAAGAAAGGGACAGAGAAACGTTGGTCGTCATCACCATATCTGATGAACAGAAGCAGATTATGAAGAGTCTACGGCGTAAATAACTTCAGAAGCAGCACTCAGAAATTTGAGGACTTGTTATCGGTGTGGAGCAGATAACCTATTATTGCATTTATAGGTTATGTAGTTTTAACTGCATAACCTATAACTGTAATCTCTTTTAGAAATTTTTCTATGTACTCTTAATTGTCGTAAATTTTAAAAGTTGTTCTAGCCAACTCTTACAAAGTTTCATTGCTTTGAAAAATGTGTCACTTTACAGAATGTTAAACATATTTTTAACTACTTTAAATTATATAACATTTTAAGCAACATTATTATCTTTTTAAAAACCTTTCAATTTCAATTGATAAGACATTTGTAAATTTTACTATTATGAACTTTGCGTACCCTTTTTATAGTACGGTGATATGTAATTATTTGAAATGTTTGTAATTCTTACCAGTGGACCCCACTTGATAAAGAAGCTCATGTAATTCTTACCAGTGGCGGAGCCACGTTGCTTGATGTGGGGTCAGTGGACCCCACTTGATAATGAAGCTCATGTTATAAAAAAAAAGCAATACCAAGGCAGGGGACTAGGGGATTCGAGCTTTGTACCCCAGCTCTCCATAGAGATAACTAAACTGCCAGGACTTCCTAGTTATTTGTAATCTTTGGACCCCACCAAGGCATTTAGCTGGCTACGCCAATGATTCTTACAAATTATTAACATAATATATCATAATCCTCTTAATGGTTTTGATAAACTTACAAATTATATGAAGATTTGGTAATTTTACTTTTTTAAGAATTGTATTGGAGTTGGAAACCGTGTAGATGATTATTAATTTTAGGTTTTTAAATACAAAATATCTTCTAATTTTTAAGTGCTTAAAGGAAAAAAAATAAAGAAGGATAATTAATTCTAGAGTAAAAGCAAGAGTACACCTCCACCATAGGTAGAATTATCCTTCATTTTTTTTTTGGTAGAAACCTTTCTCGGTTCTAACCCCAACAAAATTCTTAAAATGTAAGTTACAAATGTTCGTATGATTTGGTAGTTTTACAAAACCACTACGAGAAAAATAAGAGAAAGTGGACATCGGTCGGAGGGTAGGGAGAGGGCGGGGAATAAACAAATTGCAGTTATGGAGGTGGACCTGGTACAAGAAAAAGACGAGAGATGACCAGAGACGGTCGCCATAATCAAATGGATGGACGAGGGAATAGGGATTGCAGGAATGATAGAAGAAGGTCACGAGTTGTTAAGTTTAGGTTTCACAAGAAACAAATGACATTGTTTTATGTCATTCTGTGCTGGTCGGCTATGGCCGAACAAGCGACCAACCAAACCCGCACATAACAAATTTAGGTTTTATCCAAACATGACCATAAAACTGACAGATTTTACCCTATTTTACATTGTTTGACCTGGTTGGGTACTCGTAGACCCGGTTCAATTTCCATCCCTACAATGTCCTTAATAATTTGTAAGAGTTACACATTTTTAATGTAAAAACAAGATACAGTACCATACATTGTGAAAGTTGCTAATTAAGGTTGGAGATAATGTTAATAAGTTACAAAATTTTCGATATTGGTTACAAACTTAGAAATATTTTGTTACGCTTGATTTGTAAGGACTACAATCAGTTTCAAATTAGGATGCCGTTGAGTAATGATTTTTAAAATTAAGAAATTTTGTTTCAAGTTTGTAATTTATTACTTTACACACATGATTCGTAAAGTTACAAACGTTGGCTGCCCGGTGAGGACCGGGGATAACTAGCTTATAGTTATGTTAGCTTTCCTCATCACTGTATTCATTTAGTATGATGATCGTACTGCAACCCTCCTCGACGTTATAACCCAACAAAATGTCAAGTGGACATAGTATCTCGGATCCACCGGTTAACCTAACAAATGTACAGTCAACATAATGCAATTAATACAATAATTATGCAATTAGTGCAGAATTAAAATTGAATAGCTATACAAGCTGCTATAACATCAATGGCTTGCAGAATTAAAATTTTGAATAGCATGGAAGCAAAACAGGTCCATGGTCGTTCATAAAATGAGAAATTTGAGAAAGAAAGGGACAGGGAAATTGTAATTATTATTTTAAATAAAAATAATTAAAATCAACGGTTATAATTACTCCACGTACGATCTACGGCTATTAACAAGTGGCACATACGACGCACCCAAAAAATGGGGTGCGTATTAGACGCTTCCTAAAATGTAATCATTTAAATATCATGAAATAAATATTTATATACTATATAAAACCACCACTCATTTTTTCCCCTCTCCTTCAATTTTCTTCTCATAAAAACGAGGGGAAAGCCCTTGGAAACAATACTTTCTCCATTTTTTCCTTCCTCATTTCTCTCTAGGAAAAACAGAGGTCGTTGGAAAGAAAAAAAAGGAGACGAGAAGAACTTGAAGAAGAATGTACAACAAAATTGAGTGATGATTTCTACTGTTTTCCCGGCGAGAAAAACTAGATGAACATAATTGGATTTTACACCTTTGACTTCCAAACAAACGATCAAACAACACAGTTCACACCTCTTTGAACAGAGTTCAAACAAGGGTGTTCAATGTTTTGATGAACTACTAGGCAAATCTACATTAAATTAGCCCTACTCCTATGGAGGTTCAGTGAGAGCTCCAAAAACTATGACTATGGCTAAAATCTTCAGAGGAAAAGATAAAATGATAAAACTTGACAAGTGGTGTCGCATTGTGATTTTTGCAAACCATTTCTCTGTCATCTTCACCTCCTATTTATAGCCACCAGAAGTAACTGCCCCAAGAAACTGCTCTGCTGACGTGGAGTGACGGTTACCCTCTCAACTGCTATGACGGTTACCCTGATGTTGGATGTGAAATCCTCTTCAGTCTTGACTTCCTCCTCGTGAGACCTCAACCTCTGCTCTTGGCATCTCCTTCGTAGTTTTGCTTATCCATTGAGTAAAAATGTGCTCACATGACCCCCTTGCCTTGGCCATACCATTGTATGATGCCCACCCCCCTTACCACGTCCTGGGGGTAGTGTGATGGTGGCCACCCCCCTTGGTACCTCTTGGGGGTGGCTGTATGATGCCCACCCCCTTACCACGTCCTGGGGGTGATGTGATGGTGGCCACCCCCCTTGCGTGTCATGGGGTGGCTCCCATACTTAGCCAAATTTGAAGATACATGGCGCGCGTGGTGGCACAGAGTAATAGGCCCAAAAATCCAATCTTCATGGCTCACTCAACTAATTTAAACTGATATGATTAAGTTGGCCTTATAAAGTCATTTAATTCCTTGTTTTTAACTGATGTGGTACAATGTTAATTTTTATGGGTAAACAAATGCCTCCTAATTACTTAGTGCATAAGAATTATGTACTAAGTAGTTAACATGTGCTACAGAACTATCATCGTCCACGCCAAATTCAGATCCGCCACTATCTCCCTTGGCCACAAACCAGTGTTGGTCTCGAACCACAAAACCATATGTATACAAATAAATAAAAGCCCCTCTCCTCTACGGCTACTGCTAGCAAAATGCAGTGCATGCAAACTTCAATTATTGTTTCCATTGAACAAAAACATTGTCATGTAATTAATTTGGCCTATGGACAATCAAGCCTTGCAATTCAATTTCTTAAACCCTCGTGAATTACCAAGAAAAATAAGGACCAAATGCACCCACGAATCACAGCTTGGCTAGAGGAAGAAACCAATCATGCTGCTCTAATTGTTCTCTAGACTTCGCACCTTGAACTTCGGCACCAAGGCCAGAAAATATTGGATTTTTTTATTATTGATTTTAGATTATCAAAGTAAGAATAGGTACTTGCCATGTTTGGCAAGGACACTTAATTTCCTTCTCCTTGTAACACTCTAAATCAAATTTTTTCCTTAACTGAAAAGATTTACTAGCTCCATCTTCTAGCTCTATAAATAAAGACTAGTATCAACCTCCATTTTTCACCGTTCATCAACAACCCACACTCCAGTGAACAACTCCTTCAAACCCGTGTGGCACACAAGTTTTTCCAAGTAAACAATCCTTGCTTTTGCTCTTTTATGGCCTACGACTAATTTATCTTTTGGCCATGCGTTTACATTGTTGTTGGGTTTTTTTTATGGCCGCCAATGCATACATTATAGATTGTTATGATTTCTTTTTATGCTTGGTCGTCCATCATACATGTTTTTTTTTTGCTTGGTCGTCCATCATACATGTTTTTTTTTAATATACATATGGCCATTCATGCGCATATATTTGTATATCATTATTATTGGCCTTTTTTAATGGCCGCCAAAAATTATATATATATTATTTTTGTTGGCCTTTTTTTTTCGTACA
Source organism: Linum trigynum (assembly GCA_964030455.1). Lineage (NCBI taxonomy): Eukaryota > Viridiplantae > Streptophyta > Magnoliopsida > Malpighiales > Linaceae > Linum > Linum trigynum. The sequence continues at coordinate 8,400,802 of OZ034818.1, forward strand.
CCCATACTCGTAGTACCACCCCCTAACTCCGAGCTCGTAATGCTGCAGGATGGCTAACTCCGAGCCAAACAAGAAAGAGATACAAAAAGCAACTAGCAAATACCAGAAGGAGTACGTGGCGTTATGTAAGAAACCAGGGTTGAAGATGGACTTCTTGGAAGTGAAAGAAAATGGGGAGGGTTGGCTTGGCCCTTACCTCATTGATGAGAATACCCTCTCTGCTGCTACACTTGACCGGTATCCACTTGGGGGTAGCTTCACTCTCTACCTGGAAGAAGAAATACCGCCTACCATGTTCTTTCGCCCCACCAAAAGCAAGAAACCAGTGTCCTCGTGGCCAAATAGTGATCCCATCTTCCTCAAGTGGTATAAGAGGTTGAAGGTTGACACGACCACTAAGGCACAATGGATGGCATCTGGCATTACTAGTCTATTGGCCCTTTGTGCTGCGATTCCGGATCAAGATGTTCAGCTATTCAAAGCTGCCTTGTGCTTCTGGTCTGTAGGCTCCAACTGTTTTGTCCTCCCCCCGGGTGCGATGACTATCACCCTAATGGACTTAGCCGCCCTCACTGGTTTGTCCTTAGGGGCCAAAGCACCAACAGACCCCACTCCCCTTGCTGAGCAAACTCCTATTTTGCCGCAATCCTTCACGAGTTTGCACCAGCAATACTTGCCCGCTGATGTAGGGGCAGCTATCACCCAGAAGGAGAGGGTGGCTTTCACCCACTACTGGTTATACATGATCATTATCTGCCCGACTCATGGATGTCCCCGCAGGTCTCTATCTCATATCTCGTACCAACTTTCTGATGGGATTCCTCGTGCTGATTTTCTGAAAATCATCTTGGCACATCTCTACCATGGCATGCACACCCTCATTCATCAAGTCAAGAAGGGCGTCACTCCTAATGGCAGCGGTCCCCTATGGTTAGTGCTCCTTTGGATTTATGCTTATTTTCCAACAACACGGGGTGACCTTCCCCTCTTGGACCAAATGGACCCCAAGACACATTCTTATGGCTTGTATTATGCGAAGGTCCCCCTTTGATGCACAGTTTTGACAGCTACTTTGCTCAATTCTACAACTTAAAAAAGGGCTTCATATTTACCCCCTTTGCTAGTCGAGTTATGGGTCCTTCCTCTTTCTCCATAACTTTCTCCGCATTCCCTGCTAAAGGAGAGCCTAAGACAAACTATGAGAGATTTGCTAGTCAATGGGTCAACTCGGTGGTAGCACGAGACCTCCTTCTCAACCCAACCAATGGAAAGAATGCAACTTATGTGGAGCCTTACAACCCTCACTATGTTGTAAGACAATTTGGCTTGATTCAAGGGTGGCCTTTGTCGAACCCATTCTCACGCCAACTTGACACCCCGGTGAGAGAAATCCGTTACAAGACAAGGAAGTGAAGAAACTTGAGGCATGGCATGCCTCTTTACTCACTTCGTTCCATTCACCCCTTTCCAGTTAAGTCCATACCCCACTCCTCTTTTCAAGAGAGTGCTCTCAAAAACATTGGATGATCTAAAGTTTTTCACTGGTAATCCTCAAACCATTGTTAATGGCCTCCTTACCAATGTGCCCCAAGGAGAGGGCCCCAATGGCCAAACCTCGAGTAATGGTCGCAAGGGAAAAACTGGTCACACCCAAACATCCAACACATCATCGGCCAAACGCCCTGCATGTAAGCCTTCTTCCCATTGTATATTTATATGGCCTGCCTTTTGTTTTTCTTTCTTTTCTCTAACCATGAATATATTTTCTTTGTCATATAGCTTCCAAAAAATCTCATGGTCATATTCGACCAACCAAGCAATCTTGTCCCCCACATAAACCCCAAACCAGTGCACATGTAAGTCTTCCCATTCTCCTTAGCTAGTATTCCTTATTTGTGATGACACCCACTAATCACCTGTCTCATTGTGTAGTCAGAGACCATGATGTCAGATGAGGATGAAGAAGAGCCCCCCTCTGACCCAGAGGAGGAGAAGGAGGAGGAAGAGAAGGAGGAGAACTTTGTTCTCAAGGGTGCTCGTACCCCTACCGGTACAGAGTTAGAGAGTGGTGACGACAAATCCGCCGACGAAGTTTCGGAAGAAGAGGAGGTCGAGATCATAGAACACACGGGAAAAAACAAATGGGGTCTCCATTCATCTTCGTCTTCACCCCAGGCTCGTGATTCTCAGGCCTCGACCAAATTGGTGCCACACCCCCCTCGTCCTCCCACCTTGGGGGCTGGTTCTACCACCCCCCTCCTCACACCCAGGGGTCCAAGGATGACTACAGGGGAAACTCCACCTACCACCACCCCCTCTGGTCTCTTGGGATTTAATCAGTTCCCCTCCGGGCCTACCATATTTGGACACTCCTTACACACAAGTGGTACTTCTTTTCAAGTTCCATCAACCAACTTGTTCTCAGGTATCCAAATAATTTCTTCATCAAATGCCAACCTTTAACTTCCATTTATACATACAGTTTGAGTAACACATTTCTCTCAGGTCCCCACAACGACTCTTTTCATGGAGGTGAAGGAGTGATAGTGGATTCCACCACCCACCAAATGACCCCTTTAATGGAGGCAGCCGAGGAGGAGCAATACCCACATCCTACTAGCATCATGGGTAATCTTTCAACACTTGAGCGAGTAGAGACCCCCCTGGGCATGGTAAGAACCACGTCCAAACCAAAGTCTCCTCTCTATTATTTTTTATGATGAAGACACCAATATCTCATATGTACACAACTTGCAGGGTGCCACCACTCTTAATGATGACCTCCAATTCTTACGAGACTTGGAGAGCCAATATCAGGTGGCTGCCACCAACCCTTTTGCCAACCCGCCTTCTTCATCCATTCATGAAGCCCTGGATGTCGTTGACAACTTCCTATCTTACACTTTGGATGAAGTCATAGGGGCTTTTGACTCTGCCTGGCCTAAACAAGCCCTTGCTCTTTTGTCCAAGCTCGAGCTTCACATCCCACTGCCAGGTTTGAGCATGGACCACATGCTATCTATGCACACTGCTTCAGACACCATCAAATCATGTCTTGGGGCTATCAAGCAAGCTACAAAGTTGAAGGATACCATGCTCCACAAAGAAAATGCTAGAGCCACCACTTCCACCTCCTTGCAAGGGAAAGTATCACAAGGCAAGGCCATGTCAAGTCAGGTTACCACCCTTAAAGCCAGGAAAAATGCTCGCTCTTCTAGGATAGCTGTGTTGGAGGTCGAACTCAGTAGGCTTTGAGCAGAGGAGGCACAAGAGCAAACCCAGTCAGAGTCTCTAATTCAAAACTTCAACGTGTTGATGGGTGAAATTCGTGCTCTTGCTGACCAGGAGAAGACTCTTACTCCCATGAAGGAAATAGCCTTTCACCGAGCAAAAGCCGACTAGGAGGAGCGTGAAAACAAGGCCAAGCTTGTTAAACTAAGGGCCACCTTTGATGAGATCAAGAAGATCCTCCATCTTTGAAACTCGATTTTCATTTATGCTTCATGTTTGCTTTTTTCCCCCTTTCCATTATGAACAGGCGGCTTAGCCACTTTGTTGGCCTTTGTTTGATTTCCTTTCTTTCGATCGAATAAGTATGATTTGGATTTTTTCATTCGTTCCCCTATGCATACGTGCCCTCTCATGTCTTTTTCCTTCTCACACAAAGATCATGCCCCCTATGCCAATATGACCACCAACCCTCATGGTCAATCTTAAATCACGTGGCATGGTATATGTTGAAACTATTGGGGCCAAAACAACACCATGCCCCCCTAGTTAATCCCACTTACTACTAATCACCCCCATGCCAATAACCATACCCCATATCTTGTCATGGGGTATGGTTCACATCTTAGCACCATTTTAAGGTTTGGCATGGGGTTAGGCCACCTTAGTGGCCTAGCAGTCTCAAAACTTACAACAACCCACGTCCCAAAGAGAAGGGACGTAAGGTTTCAAGTATTTTCCATTGATTAAACGTTCATGGAACACTCCATCAAGATCCTTTAGTAAATAAGCTCCATTGGGACGAGTAGAATAAACAATGAAGGGTCCACGCCAATTAGGAGACCATTTACCAAACTTGGGGATCCTTATCTCCAATGGGCAAATGAAGCTTCCATACCAACTCACCTTCCTCAAATGACTTGTGCTTGACTCTCTTATTGTAAGCACGAGCCACCTTGTCCTTTTGTACCCGGATATTATTGAGAGCTTTGAGTTGGAGTTCATCAATATCACACAATTCCAACATCATGGACTCATAGCACTCAGATGGTGCTAGCTCATGTTGGCGCATGTATCTTAATGACTTAACAGTCACCTCCACCAGCAAGAATGCTTAATGGCCATAAGTTGGCATAAAAGGGGTCACCTTTGTACTACTACGTGGAGACATCCGATAAGCCCATAAAGCTTCAGCTAAGACTTCATGCCAATTCTTCGGGTTATCCTCTATCATTTTAGACAGAATACTGACTCACTCCTACTGTCACCCTAGAAAATGGCCAAGTGAAACCACTTCCTAAAGCGTAGTATAGCGGGTTTGGGTTTTAATGTCAACCCGGGTCCTAGATTTGATGACTACTCGGTGAATTCTTGTTATCTAGCAATGAAACTTTAGTGCAGGTCCAAATTAACAAACAAACAAAAACAATTAACGGTTATTTTCAAGTCGAGAGAGGTCACCCGGATATGGTTTCCCCTAGACTGCAGTTAAGTCAGATTGCAAGTTACCAAGTTCAGTTTCCATGAAAGTTATACTGCGGAAAGTTCTTAAACAGTCTGAAGTCTCGACTAAAGGTCTCCAGACCCTCTCAATCTGAGTCTCCAGCGGGCGACTAACCTCCACCGGAGTAAACAGATTGAGGCCCTAACAAACCAAACCTCCACTACCGAAGCAAATTCGGTACAGAATAGTGAATTGGCTCCTCGACTAAAGTCACCAATTCACCACCTTCGATTAAGGGTGCTCTATCAACCTAGGCAGATATTCTCATTCTAGGTTAAAGCAGAAACAACAGGAATTTGATCAGGATTCAAGTCATTCAATCATTCAAGCCTCACTGGAATATAATCAACTCATGAAATCTGTACTTGGGTTCATACAATCAGACCTAACATACAAATCTAGGGTTTCCCATACCTAGATGAATGGGAGAATTACTCCATGGAGAAAGAAGCAAAAGCAGATTCAGACGCGGAAATCATACTGTGAAGGATGAGTTTCTGCTCCTGGTTGTCAATCGGCACTCCTCCAAGCTCAAGCCAAGCTCCAATGGTGATGAAGATCAAGCTAGGGCACTTGGGAACTCTTGTTTGTCGCTTTCTCTCTCTAGGAATCGATCTGTCTCTCTAAAACTCGAATCCCCCTCACTTGCGGCTGGAAATTGGCTTAAAACCAGAAAATCCCGACTCACACGGCCCTGTCACACGGCCGTGTGACTTTCCCAGATGCCCGTGTGGCTTCGCAAAACGCGGCGTTTCGATTAGTGACTTCACCCATCCCACGCGGCCAGGACCCACACGGCCGTGTGAGTGTTCAGGCTGCCTGTGTGGCTTTTGCCGAGCCTTCACACGGCCATATGGCCAGTTCACACGGCCGTGTGGGTCGTGCCCGTGTGGCTTGCTCAGCCTCTGTTTAATGCTTCGTTTCTCCCTCGTCCGGACTCCGAATCAGTCGCCGTTTGATCCCAGACGCTCGTAGTCTCGTCCTATTTCTTTTCATGACAAAGTTCCATGATTATTTGTCCATAATATGAGCTAGAAGTCCATTATTCCTCGGGTCATGCTCGTGTTTCTTCTCCCGAATTGCCGAATGATCTCCGATTGACTTCAAACTTGCGCCTATGCTTCAATTTACATGCTAGGACCTGAAATGTGACAAATGAACACAACCTAGCATAAAATAGGCCAAAGAAGCGATAATGCAAGCTTAAACGATCAAGAAACAAAGGGGAAAACATGTGCAAATATCGAGCCATCAAATTCCCCCACACTTAACCGTTTGCTTGTCCCCAAGCAAACCAAGTCAGATACAAGATAAGCTCACATATTTCAATAATACCAACATTGGTGAAAAATCATAGAGGCACAGAACACGTGAATCGTACTGGCTTTCAAACATCAACACATGAACAACTTCAATAGCAACCTGGACAACCACCACAGAGGACATTCGAGTGCAGCAAAATCGAGTAAAGGAGGAGTCTCCCTTCTGTTCATCAACCAACATAGACTTGACTCAAACACTTACCCAAAACAGTCACCTCATGCACAAAACTCAAGAGATCAGAATCAAGACCGAGCAATCTAGGTCCTCACCGGGATAAAGAGTATTGAGAATATGAGAAAATGAATCGCTCACTCTCGACCAGTGGGGTCAGGACAATTGGATGCGAAAAATGCGCATGCTTATTCTCTCAATCCCTAACGTCTCTTCACCATGAATGCAGCCTCTAAATGCTAGAGTTCATATATGGGGTGTCCCCACTAACTAATCCGGAGGTCTTAGAAACAGGTTCAGATGACTGGCTAGGGTCTTGGACATGGGGAAAAGGCCTTTTAGGTGGTGGAAGTATTCATAGCACAAGGTTCCACATTTCCAAACCCAACAAACTCACAGTCAATCAAACCAATAACTTTCTTTCTGCTATTCTGCATTACTCAAATTCTTCAAAGCACAAGAGCGAAGGAGGTCACATAAATGTCAGTATTTCTAAGCCAGACTGCTAAGAAATACTACTAAACTGGCACTATTTAGATTTTTGGTGGTGGCTCTCTTTTGCTTTCATTTTTATTTGTTCTTTCATTTTTTTTCATTTCTTAAGAGAACCCCCACCTCTGCACATTTTTCAACCACATGCCCAGTTTTTAAACACTACCTCCAACCCTCACATTATAGTTAGCAGAAAAAGCAAAGAACATGCAAAAACCACTCTGTGGAACCTTCTAAGAGATGCAAAAGGGTGATTTTTCATTGCAGACCGAAAGAAAGGAGAACACACGGCTCAAAGGGGCTGACTAGGGGGGCATGACACACCAGGACAGTCAATTTGGTCGTGGGCTAATCCTATGCATCCATCATCTTAGCTAATGACAACGTGAATGCTGCACATCATGGAAGAGGAAACTATCGCACAAGAAAGAAACGAGCAGGCTCAAGTCTCACATGGCTACCTATATGCTCTATCTCTCGTTCTGATTCCCTGAACTAGATGCATAAATGACTCTCAAAAGCAAGTGATCAATCCAAGTCACAGTTGGTAAGCAAACAATTGAAAAACTGAACCCCTACACAGTTCTACTGCACATCTCAGTCATCATAATAAGTTGTCTTAGTCACACTCAGGTTGTCATGCAATAAGTCAAAAGCCATTCAATTCACTAATCACATCCACAGTGCCAATACGATCAAACATCAAGCAAACAGCAGTGCTTGGAGCCCTCAAATCTCAAGATTTGGACTGTGGACTAGGCTCCAAGCACACAAACAGATCTAACGCAGTCAAAAGAGAAACATCCCCCCCCCCACACTTAAGATCGACATTGCCCTCAATGGAGAAGAGGGAAGGATAAGGGGAACGATGTTACCGGTGTTCACGGACTGCATGAGACTAGAAGCGGACCCGTCGAGTGAAGCGGACTGGAGAGGGACCAATCTGGAACAAAGCACAGCTAAAGGGGGACAGAAGAGCTAAAACACAACATGTTAGGTCCAATGGTTAGCCCAATAATACATCAACTAAAATAAAAGAAAACAAACCAAAACCAAACCGGTTTACAATCCGACTCAAAACAAAAGAAAGAGATTAAAACCGTGGTGGGGTTGCCTCCCCACAAGCGCTTCTTTACCGTTTTTTAGCTGGACGCCCATAGTGGATACTCAGGGAGGTGCAGGAACAGGTGCCTCCAAGAGCGGATCCACGTTGTTCATGAGGTATAGCTTCAGATGGTGGCCATGCACTCGAAGGGTGCAACCACCAGCATTGGTCAGCTCGACCTGGCCATCCGGCAAGATGCAAGCGAGTGAGTACTCGGATGGCCAGGGTGGTCGTGGTGCAGGAGGTGGGACCAGCTCGTAGTGGTCTCCACCCTTCTTCCGTGCAGGCTTAGCAACCTGCTGCTTCGGCCGCCACTCCTCCTTGATCTTTTTGTTCGGAGGCGAGACTGGATGGAGTGGCGGCGAAGGAATGATAGGAGGGTCCTGCAAAATGAGAGGTGCATAAGGATACACGACAGGCTCGTGTACCTGATCAGAAATGGCATGCACAGATGTGACAGCAATCACAACACAATGATCGAATTCAGTCACAGAAAAAGTAGCTTGTTCATTCCCAGCACGCATGATCAGTTTACCATCATGCACATCAATAAGTGCCTTGGCGGTGGCAAGAAATGGTCTACCCAGAATTAAAGGCACATCCACATCCTCATGTATATCAAGAATAACAAAATCAACAGGATATGTGAATGCACCTACACTAACAAGCAGATCCTCTATGATCCCCCTAGGATGCACAATGGAACGGTCAGCGAGCTGGATGCTCATCCTAGTAGGGCTAAGTTCACCTAAGTCTAGCTTCTTAAACAACCTATATGGCATGACATTTATGCTAGCGCCTAGGTCCACCAAGGACTTGCCTACATGCATGCTGCCAATAGTAAGAGGGATAGTAAAACTCCCTGGGTCCTTGCGCTTTTCGAGCAGCTTGTTCTGCAGGATAGCAGAACACTCCTCGCTCAGCAACACTGTCGAGAGATCCCCAAGTTTCTTCTTGTTGGTGAGGAGATCTTTCATGAACTTTGCGTACTTGGGAATCTTCGACAGTGCCTCCACAAACGGTATGCTGATTTTGAGCTGCTTCAACATTGCCATAAACTTGGCAAACTCAGTCTCCAGCTTGTCTTTGTGTAGGCGAGTGGGGAAGGGAAGCTGGGGTACATGCTCCTTAACCACTGGTTGTGGCTTGGGAGCAGGGGCTTTCTTCTTCACCCGCACTTCTGCATCGTCGGCTGGAAGTGCTGAAGCATGTAGTGGTTCCTCCTACCTGGCCGGGGCAGGATCAGCGGATATGGTCTTACCGCTCCTGGTAAAAATGGCATCCAGCTGCTGGGGCGGCTCCCGTGGATTGGGGATGGTAGTGGCAGGTAGAGTTCCCGAGGCCCGGGTATTAATTTGGCGAGCCATGCTATCCATCTGGTGCTGTAGATCTTGCAAAATGGCACATTGGTTCCTCCGGCCTGCCTCCAGTGAGGCTATACTCTGGTCCAGCCTTGTGACAGTTGCTTGAGTGGTAGTCATGAATGTCGCTAGAATATTTTCCAGCTTTTTCATCTGATTATCTGGAGCCGGAGCTGCTGCTGGCTTGACATACTACGCTGGGGCTGCTGGTATGGTTGCCCCTGCCTAGGCTGGTAGGGCTGCTGCTGTGGGGATGGCCCCTGTCTAGCCTGGAAAGGCTGCCTCTGCTGAAAACCACCAGCTGGTGCTGGGAAACCAGGTGGTTTAGTGGTGTTGCTGCTCCAAGAGAAGTTGGGATGCTGGCGCCACCCCTCATTGTATGTGTTACTGTATGGATCGAGGCGCCGCGCATTGGCGATGAAGGCCAACTGCTCCTGGGGTGTAGAGGACTCCCGCATAGCCTGTCAGTCCTCCACCAGATGATTCGAGCTCTCACACCACTGACATTGAGCTACTCGAGGTGTAGCCAATCCTCTTCCCGGAATAAGACTGTTGGGCTGCTTCAATGTCTGCACTAACTCGGCCACCTGCTGCTCAAGCCCGGATCTGGTCTCCATGGTGTGCACACCACGGTCCCGGGAATGTCTGCCTCTGCTGCTCTGCCCCCAGGAATGATCTCTGGCAGCCAAGGTACTGATCATCTGGTTCAGTTCGGGTGGAGTCTTAGTAAGAATATCCCCTCCTGGGCATAGAGACTCAATCACCCTCTGGCTGTCCAGAGAGAGACCACTGTAGAAGTTCCCCACTGTGAATGCATCACTGAAGCCATGATGGAGACACTGCCAGAAATATCCCATGTACCGCTCCCATGCATCACGAAGTGACTCGTCTGGCTCTTGGCGGAAGTGAGTGATCTCCCGCTTGATCTCTGTGGTCTTCGATGCTGGGTAGTACCTGTGCACGAACTTGTCAGCCAGATCATCCCAAGAAGTGATGGACAATGGGGGCTGGGTCTCCAACCACCTTTTGGCATTCCCCGCCAGAGAATGGGGGAAGAGGTGAAGGCAGATTGCATCATCAGGGACACCGTTCAGCTTGAACCCGTTCGTCAGCTGCAGAAAATGGGAAAGATGTACCCTTGCCTCCTCATCCTTCAAGCCATGGAACTGGATAGAGGATATAATGAGTTGAATCCAGCATGGCTTGATCTCGAAGTTGTTCACTGGAATAGGTGGGTAGAGGATGACCGGGCGGATGTCAGCAATCCGTGGAGTGTAGTAGTACTCCAAGGTGGGACCCGGCGGCGGTGGATGATGATGAACCCCATCTGCCTGGGGTATGGGGTTGTTCCCCAAGACCTGATTTACCGGGGGAGCCTGGTGAGGATTCCCGTGGTGTGGATTGTAATCTCCTTCCATCTCGTACTCGTTCTCGGACTCGCTGCTCAAATGGCCGTCTACGCGCTCCTCCGTAGCCAGTCTAGCTCGTTGTTGTCTCCTGAGTTGGCGACAGGTGCGTTCAATCTCTGGATTCAAAGGCAGTAAACCTCCCGACTGGCTACGGGTCATGCACTACCTACACACACTCAAGCAAGCAAACCCGTGAAGGCACAAGTGGGGCAAAGCAAACAATGCGAAAAGAAAAGCTAAATTAACAAAAATCACTTTTCTTCAACAACCTAGCCGTCCCCGGCAACGGCGCCAAAAACTTGACTCACTCCTATTGTCACCCTAGAAAATGGCCAAGTGAAACCACTTCCTAAAGCGTAGTATAGCGGGTTTGGGTTTTAATGTCAACCCGGGTCCTAGATTTGATGACTACTCGATGAATTCTTGTTATCTAGCAATGAAACTTTAGTGCAGGTCCAACTTAACAAACAAACAAAAACAGGTAACGGTTGTTTTCAAGTCGAGAGAGGTCACCCGGATATGGTTCCCCCTAGACTGCAGTTAAGCCGGATTGCAAGTTACCAAGTTCAGTTTCCATGAAAGTTATACTATGGAAGGTTCTTAAACAGTCTGAAGTCTCGACTAAAGGTCTCCAGACCCTCTCAATCTGAGTCTCCAGCGGGCGACTAACCTCCACCGGAGTAAACAGATTGAGGCCCTAACGAACCAAACCTCCACTACCAAAGCAAATTCGGTACAGAATAGTGAATTGGCTCCTCGACTAAAGTCACCAATTCACCACCTTCGATTAAGGGTGCTCTATCAACCTAGGCAAATATTCTCATTCTAGGTTAAAGCAGAAACAACAGGAATTTGATCAGGATTCAAGTCATTCAATCATTCAAGCCTCACTCGAATATAATCAACTCATGAAATCTGTACTTGGGTTCATACAATCAGACCTAACATACAAATCTAGGGTTTCCCATACCCAGATGAATGGGAGAACTACTCCATGGAGAAAGAAGCAAAAGCAGATTCAGACGCGGAAATCATACTGTGAAGGATGAGTTTCTGCTCCTGGTTGTCAATCGGCACTCCTCCAAGCTCAAGCCAAGCTCCAATGGTAATGAAGATCAAGCTAGGGCACTTGGGAACTCTTGTTCGTCACTTTCTCTCTCTAGGAATCGCTCTGTCTCTCTAAAACTCGAATCCCCCTCACTTGTGGCTGGAAATTGGCTTAAAACCAGAAAATCCCGACTCACACGGCCATGTCACACGACCGTGTGACTTTCCCAGATGCCCGTGTGGCTTTGCAAAATGCGGCGTTTCGATTAGTGACTTCAGCCATCCCACGCGGCCAGGACCCACACGACCGTGTGAGTGTTCAGGCTGCCCGTGTGGCTTTTGTCGAGCCTTCACACGGCCATATGGCCAGTTCACACGGCCGTGTGGGTCGTGCCCGTGTGGCTTGCTCAGCCTCTGATTAGTGCTTCGTTTCTCCCTCGTCCGGACTCCGAATCAGTCGCCGTTTGATCCCAGACGCTCGTAGTCTCGTCCTATTTCTTTTCATGACAAAATTCCATGATTATTTGTCCATAATATGAGGTAGAAGTCCATTATTCCTCGGGTCATGCTCGTGTTTCTTCTCCCGAATTTCCGAATGATCTCCGATTGACTTCAAACTTGCGCCTATGCTTCAATTTACATGATAGGACCTGAAATGTGACAAAGGAACACAACCTATCATAAAATAGGCCAAAGAAGCGATAATGCAAGCTTAAACGATCAAGAAACAGAGGGGAAAACATGTGCAAATATCGAGTCATCAAATACCCTTCACCACTTTGTTAGAAGCCTCTGCTTGACCATTGGCCTGGGCATAGTATGGTGTGGACTGTATGATCTTGATACCATACTCCTCAGCAAAAGCCATCACCTCTCCTCCGGTGAACACAGTACCCTGGTGAGCTGTTATGGTGGCTGGCAAGCCGAACCTATGTATTATATTCTCTTTGATGAACTTGATGATTTCTCCTTGATTGACCACTGTCATTGGCTTGGCCTCTACCCACTTGGTGAAGTAATTAGTTGCCAAGATGACAAAGGTATGTCTATTAGAAGATGGTGGATAAATCTTTCCAATCAAGTCCATGGCCCATCCCATGAAAGGTCGAGGCTTGATGATAGACTTCAAGTCGATGGCCGGAGCTCTTTGCACCGAGCCATGTCGTTGACAAGCCTCACACCCCTTAGCAAAAGCGACACAATCTTCCCCGATGGATGGCCAGTAGTACCCATATCGGTGGAGTACCCATCTCATAGAAGGTCCTGCTTGATGACCCCCACATATCCCTTCATGAACCTCACCCATGGCTTGTAGGGCCTCCTTGCCCCCCAAGCACTTCAATAGTAAATCGTCTGGTTTCCTTTTGAATAAGACCTCATCCAACAAGACATAGTTCCTTGCCTTGAATTTGATGGCTCGATCCACATCCCATGTTGGATTCTTCAAGTATGCTACCAAGATGGTACGCCAGTCACTGGCCTCCTCTTCAATTGTAAACACATCCACCCTTTGCTTCAATCTCTCATGCAATGGGTTGAGCCTTCGCACAAAAATTTGCTCTCCCCCTTCATGAGCAAACTCTTCGAACCCCGAGGCTAGTTGTGCTAAGTAGTTAGCCTTGCCATTGTCCTGGCGAGGAACATATTTGATGGAGACATTATCAAAGTGGGTAATTAATATTTGGACATAATCAAGATATATCTCTATGCATCAAAATTCCCCAAGTACTTGGTAGACTACCAGTTGGGAGTCCCCTTGGATATTAACACTTTTGACTTTTAAGTCAACAAGCATCTCCAGCCCCACCACTAAAGCCTCATACTCGGCTTGATTGTTAGTGCATGGGAGATCAAGTGTAAAGGCAAAGTGCATGGCATGCCCTGATGGGGAAGTGAGGACCACGCCAGCACCCGCTCCAGACCGTGTCTTTGATCCATCAAATTACAAGGTCCAAGAGGCTTCCTCCACCATGTCTATTTCTACCAACTCAGCTGGCACATCCACACATGGGTGGTCAGCTAAGAAGTCAGCCAATGCTTGGCCCTTTATGGCCTTTTGAGGCACATATTGCAAGTTGAACTCAGATAGTGCAAGTGTCCACTTACCAATCCTCCCATGGATGATTGGTCGGGACAACATGTACTTTATTATATCGGTCTTACATATGAGTTGCACTTGAACACGCATCAAGTAGTACCTTAGCTTCATACATGAAAAATATAAGGCTAAACATAACTTCTCTACAGGGGAGTACTTTTGTTCTGCCTCGTTTAATAGTCTACTTAAGTAGTACACGGCCTGTTCATGGCCAGAGTCATTATCTTGAGCTAATAGACACGCTACAGAGGTGTTAGTGGGCTGAAAGGTACAACTTCAATGGCCGATGTGGGATTGGAGAGTTGAATACCGGCGGGGTTGCCAGGTACTTCTTGATGTCATCAAAGGCTTATTGATGCTCTTGACGCCATACAAACTCATCTTCCTGCTTCAACTTCAACAAAGGAGAGAAGACTTGGGTTCGGCCAGCACAGTTCAAGATGAAACGTTGAATGTAGTTAACTTGGCCGTGGAACCTTAAAAGCTCTTTCTTATTACTTGGTGGCATGGACTCAATGATCGCCTTGGTTTTGCTCTTATCAACCTCAATGCCACGTTGGCTCACAATGAACCCTAAGAAGTCACCTGCAGACACACCAAATGCACACTTAAGTGGATTTAGCTTCAACTTATGGCCTCTCGTACGTAAAAAGGCCATACGAAGATGAGATAAGTGTTGACTTGTTACCTTAGACTTGACAACAATGTCATCCACATAGACCTCAACCAACTCACCAATCAAGTCATGAAAGATAGCATTCATGGCTCGTTGGTAAGTGGCACCAGCATTCTTCAACCCGAAGGGCATGACGAGCCACTCATAGCACCCTAGGGCTCCTGGACATCTGAATGTGGTCTTGTGGATGTCTTCCTCGGCTAAGTAGATCTGATTATAGCCTGAGTAACAATCCATGAAGGAAAAAAATATTCTGCCTAGTTACTGCATCAAGCAACATGTCTGCTACTGGCATTGGGTATTCATCTTTAGGGGTGGCTAAGTTTAAATTTCTAAAATCTACACATACATGTATCTTGCCATTTTTCTTTCTGACTGGCACTACGTTGGATAGCCACTCCACATACCTCGCTGTCCTGATGAAGCCAGCCTTCAACAATGTTGAATATATAAAGTTTGAGATTGACTCTGAAGGATTGCAGAATCAAAGCTGACACTTAAGGAAACAGGTTGATTCCAAGGAAAGTTGCCTTTCCTGTGTGCAACGGCTAGCTTGCGCTTGCCTCACTCTATATATTCCTGCTATTGATTTCGAGCAGAGGCACTTTTGTATGCTCTCAGCGGTACAGAGCTGAAGCTTGGAAATTACAAAAGGGGTTTGACATACTCAGGGGTAGAGGTTCTGAGTTTGTCAAGGCATATTAGATCAAAGTTGATCTGGGGGGTTGTTTGCTTTTTTCTGTTATTTCGTTGGGAGTTCTTGTCTTTTGTTTTGAAAAACTGAAAAATAATCAAAGGTTTCCCAGACCATATTCTGGGATGTGGAAGTAGACCATTGCACTCGGGTGAACCACATTAAAAATATCGTGTGTTATTTCTTTTCTTGTTCTTCTTTAGTGTTCTTAATCGTTTCCTTCAGTTCTCTGTTCTTCCCCTGTATCCCTATGCTCTGTTCCTGTGTTGTGTTCCTTCGACAAGGAAACGATTCTGGTTACCTAGCCAAAGCAGAGACTGGGCTTGATCTTTGCCCTTCAGTCTCTTTCTCTTTTTGGCCCGCGTACCTTAGAGGTTGGAAAGTGGGCTTGGAATATTTTGGGCCCAGACATAAAGAGAAGGAACGTAAAGTGTCTCAGACACTCTTCTTCATCGTTCCCTTCTCTTGTAGTCCGGTCCCATTCTTCCTCCTGAACCCTAAAATTCCAAATCCTCAGAACCAATTTCAATTGGTATCAAAGCTGCTCCTTCATGAAGCTCATTACTGCCAAGGTCAACGATCCTATGGCATTGAGTTCTTTTGGCCATGCCGCGCTAAATCATCCTCCCATTTTCACCGGGTCTAACTATACCGCGTGGAAGAAGAGAATGAAACAGTTCATGTGGGGAATCGATGAAGAACTGTGGCTAGTAGTTCAAACTGGTCCCATCAAGATGAAGGATGAAGAACAAATGTTTTGGTCGGCTGCTCAGAAAAAGAGCGCTCAATTAAATCAGCGAGCAATGCATGTCTTGCAATCGGCGATGAGTCCCGATGAAGCCGATCAAGTGGAAAACTGTGCGACAACCCTGGAAAGCACATATGAAGGTACTTCAAATATCAGAGAATCTCGCATAGATCTTCTTGTTCATGAATATAAAGCGTTCAATATGAATAAAAATGAAGGGATTCATGAAATGTATGCTAGGTTTACTGTGTTAATAAATAAGTTAAAAGGTCTGGGAAAAACGTTTCTAATCAAGGATATTAATAGGAAAATTCTGAGATCTCTACCAAGAGAATGGTTACCTAAAAGAAAAACAATTGAAGAAGCAAAAAACTTGAATATTCTTCCTACTAGTGATTTGATAGGATCTCTTCTAAGTCACAAAAATGCGTTAAAACAAGTAGTTGAAGAAGATGATAAGAGGAACAAGAATTTAGCATTCAAAACCAGGGCCATGGACTATGATTAGGATAGTGATTTAGTGTAACATCTCGTTCCGGAAAAATCCATATTTCGATCGCAAGAAAGTTCGCGATTTAAAATCGAGCGTTTTGATAATATTTCGGCAAAAATCGGATTATCGATCAATCAGATAAGTGTGTGTATATATATATATGAGAGTCGGTGGGGACGCGGACATATAAATTCCCCCACCCCGTCCATTTTCTTTTCCCCACCAATATCACTTCTTCCTTCTTTTCCCTTTTCCTGGACCGAAAGTAGAGCGAGCAGGGGAGCTCGACAGTGAATTTCCAAAGCTCAAAATCTTGAGTTACAGTGATCCAAAAATCCCGTAAGTAATGCCTAATTCATCCATACATCGTGATTTATCGATTTAGAGCTTTAAAACGAGTTTTTGGTTCAGGAATTTCTTGAATTCCCGATAAGCCAAATTAGGGTTTCGGAGTATCCGGAAGCCGGATTGAGCCCAAATTTCATATACGAGCTTCCTGCAGCGAGGTAATCAATCGTCTAGTTCTAATCCCTGAATTTCGGCAATTATTTAGGTCGGGGTCCAAACCGCTGAATTTAGCTCCGGCCAGGGTTTGATGTGTTTTTATCAAGAATTTGACCCGGAGCCTAGAGCTAATATTGACGGGGATACTGCAGGGGATATAAGGACGGTCTCGGATTTTAATTCGGGGTTCGTTCGTGAAATTGACGTTTTAGTACGGGAGGCTAAAATCGGTGTTTGAACGACCAGAACTAGTGAGGGATTAGCACGGCATACCGCGTTTGTCGTATCACGATAATTATATTGATGCTTAGAATTGACCTAGGTGAATTAGAATGGCATGATTAGGGGTGTATGGACTTTTATGCTATATGATGAATCATGGATTGTTGTATGATATTATTGACTTGCCCTAGCCGATATGGACCTTGTTTATGTTGATGATTGCATACATGTTGCCATTTGTGGCTTAACCATTGATATGACTTCATGGTTGTTCGATCAGGTGTTTTGACATGATGTGATATTGTGGTTGTATTTGGATTCCCAAGTGGGGGAAATAAACTTCCCAGGGTGATATTATGATGTTTAAGGAGGATGACTTGCACGAGGGTTTATCCCGAGGAAGTGCAATTATACGACTCCTTATTTACCTATGTTGAGCCAATTATGGCCAGGTCAAGTACATGTGCAAGTAATAAATTATGATTAAGCAAGATGAGATATGAATCATGTATAAGGATACCAAATATGAGTGTTGTGGTCTCACGGTCAACTACATAGTTATTAGGGCTCCCTATGCTATTACTCTATTATGATATGTATGATAGTCACACCTCTCATGTGGTGGTGACTGAAGAATTCTTATGAGATATGACCACACCCAGAGCGGTGTCGGGGTATGACTACACCCATAGTGGTGTGGGGTATGTATGACCACATCCGACGGGATGTTGGGGTATGTATGACTACATCCGACGGGATGTGGGTATGTTTCCCGGGAGAGTTATTAACATGGGAGTAGCCAGGCGCCTATAAGTAAAACATGATAAGATGCATATGCATAAGTCAAGGTGGTTGAGTCTTTTGCCTATTAGGATGTCGGAGGGCTGAGATCTGATCCCAGTGCTTTGGCTTGTTTGCTAGATGTATGGTAGGGGTATGCTCTGTTATGAACTCACGATGCTATGATTATCTCACTCAGCTATGAGCTGACCCTCTTTATCCTTTTTCTCTGCTTATGCCATGTGTAAGCAGATCATCAGCATCAGTAGCAGTAGATAGGTGTATAAGTGGAAGCTGAGCAAGAGTTGAAGGAAAGATGAGGTATGGTCTTCAACTATTCTGTGCTTGGACTACTACTCGGGATTTTGGCCAGTGATCCACACCTTTTTGTAAAAAATGTTTTCAGAACGTTTTTCATGTGCATACTAGCTTCTGATGTAGTGTGAGATATCCATAGGTGTGGAAAGTTGATGATATGTGTATATTTGTGTAACTGTGTAAGTTGTGACGATTATGGTATGTATAAGTATGGTATGCAGTTGTGTAGTATGAAACTGTGACTATGGCTATGAAAAGCCAATGCATATGGTTGTGAGTATATGTGTTTGTCTATGAATGCATGGATTCAGATGAATAATTTTGCAGGATCATATGGAAGAACTGTTAGCCCATTACGCGAGTAATTCATGTCAAAATTTTATTTGGGTAAATTTTGATAATTATGGTAACACCCAAGATTAATTTCGCTGCAATTGTATGAGCAATATGATTAGGAAAAACGTATAGGGTAGAGTGTTACATTTAGAGAGTGACTTTGACAAAGAATTTGCCCTAGTCAGCAAACGTTTCCATAGAATGCTGAAATTTAAGAATGAACAGAAGCAAAGATATGATGACACTAGAAAGGGAAGTTATGATCGTACTAAAAATGTTTCTCAAGCAAGGATGCTACCCCAGCATACCAGAAAATCTGAAACAGGTCAGCAAGAGAAAGAGTCACAAGCTTGCTACAAATGTGGGAAGTTTGGACATATCAAGGCTCACTGCCCTTTGACTTTGAGAGCCAAGGAGAAGGAAATGAAGGCGTGCTGGAGTGATTATGAGACAGATCAGGAAGACCTCGAATCTGATAATGAAGCCTTCATGGCAAAAACTGAATCTGAAGAAGATGAACAAGACTCCAACACAAATGATCATCAATGGTATCTCGACAGTGGTTGTTCACACCACATGTCTGGTAAGAAGTTCCTTTTCTCATCTTTAACCTTGATAAATGGAGGTAAGGTGTGGTTTGGTGACAATGGGTGTGGGAAGGTTATTGGATCTGGAACTGTTGGTAAAAAAACCCTTACCATAATTCAAGAATGTCTTGCTGGTGGAAGGGCTAAAACACAATCTATTGTCTATAAGTCAGTTGTGTAGTAATGGTTATCATGTCCTGTTTGAAACTGATGGTTGCGTTGTCAAGAGAAATAAGGATGAAAAGGTGATGTTTGTAGGAAAACATTTAAACAACATGTATGTTATTGACTTGAGTAACCTGAATGCCTTCAATGAGTTGTGCTTTGTGTCATCTTTCCAACATGAATTGATGTGGCATCGAAAAATGGGTCATGTTAGTCTTAAAAAACTGGTCAGTTTAGCTAAGTTAAGCATGGTCAGAGGTGAACCTGTGTTGAAAGATAAATTTGATTTCTTCTGTGATACTTGTGTTAGTGGTAAACATACCAAAAAAAACTTTCAAACCCAAGAAGGACATACCACTCATGAGATGTTTGAACTTGTACACATGGATCTTTTTGGTCCATGTAATGTTACAAGTCTAGGTGGAAAGAACTATGTCTTTTTCCTTGTCGATGACTTCTCTCGGTATACTTGGATTTACTTTCTTGCTCATAAAGATGATACTCTTACTAAGTTCAAGAACTTCGTGTCACTGTTTTCTAATAAACTCAAAACTGTTAAAAGTGACAACGGTGGAGAATTTGTTTCTGAAGAGTTTGAGTCAGTTTGCAGTGAGTCTGGCATTGCTCATATCTTCTCAGCTCCATGCACTCCACAACAAAATGGAGTCGTGGAACGGAAGAACAGAACTCTTATTGAGTGTGCCCGAACTATGCTGTTAGAGTTTAACCTTCCTAAGTTCTTTTGGGCTGAGGCTGTCAGCACAGCATGTTACTTGATAAATCGTGTGATGGTTAGAAAAGGGATAAACAAAACGCCTTATGAAATTTTCAAAAACAAGACTCCTAATCTGGCATATCTTCATCCCTTTGGCTGTCCCTGTCATGTTCTGAACACAAAAGATTGACTGGGAAAATTCGATGCTAAATCTGATCAAGCCATATTTCTTGGGTATTCTGTTAAAGGACAAGCATATCGTGTGTTCAATAAACGTACAAAAAAGGTGGAAGAATCTGTGCATGTTATTTTCAATGATTCTCAACCTGGTTGCAAGCAATATGTGCAGGAAAATCAGGAGTATGACTTGCTGGAAATGACCCACAAGATATCAGATGAGCTTCAGCATCCAGAGGAAGCTGATGGAACGGAAGGGCAAACCCAGACAACATTAACGCTGAACCTACTTCAACTATTGAGGATGAATCACTCATCACCCCACCTTCTGCACCACCTCATATATAGAAATGCCATCCAGCAGAACAAATCATTGGCAACATCAACGATGGACTTCGCACCAGAGGTAAGTACATTCCTGGACAGTATGCTTATGTATCACAATTTGAACCAAAAAATTACAAGGAAGCACTTAAAAATGATAATTGGTTCTTTGCTATGGTAGATGAACTGGCTCAGTTCAAAACTTTGCATGTTTGGGATCTTGTTCCACGTCCTTTAAACCAATCTGTCATAGGAACTAAATGGATTTTTAGAAATAAATCGGATGAAGAGGGTGTTATCACTAGAAACAAAGCTAGACTTGTAGCCCAAGGGTACACACAGGAGGAAGGGGTTGACTACGATGAAACCTTTGGCCCTGTTGCAAGATTAGAATTTATACGTCTCCTGTGTGCTTATGCTTGCTATATGGGTTTTCCTCTTTTTCAAATGGATGTCAAAAGTGCATTTCTGAATGCAGACATTCAGGAGGAAGTTTATGTCTCACAACCTCCGGGTTTTGAGGATCATCAGTATCCAAATCATGTTTATAAACTTAGAAAAGCTCTGTATGGGTTAAAACAAGCTCCTCGAGCTTGGTATGATAGACTTACATCTTTTCTCTGTCAACATGGTTTTACTCAAGGATCTGTTGATAAAACCATTTTCATAAAACACAAGTCAAATGATATTCTCCTTGTTCAAATCTATGTTGATGATATTGTGTTTGGTGCTACCAACACTGATATGTGTTCAGAGTTTTGTAATTCAATGAAAGACAACTTTGAAATGAGTATGATGGGGGAACTTCAGTATTTCCTTGGTCTTCAAATTAAGCAAACCAGTAATGGTACCTTCATTAGTCAGACCAAATACATAGCCTCTATGTTAAGTAAATTTGATCTGATGAGCCTCAATTCCAGTCCAACTCCCATGGCTGTCAATTTAAAACTTGACAAAGACGAAACTGGTACTTCAGTTGATGAGTCTAAGTTCAGGGGTATGATTGGATCCTTATTATACTTAACTGCCAGTAGACCTGACATACAACACAATGTATGTTTATGTGCTCGCTTTCAGTCTAATCCTAAAGAGAGTCATATGTCTGCTGTCAAAAGAATTTTCAGATATCTAAAGGGTACCATGGATGTAGGGCTATGGTATTCTAAGTACGACCTGTTTGATCTAGTTGGTTATAGTGACTCTGACTTTGCTGGTAGTCTAACTGATAGAAGGAGCACTTCAGGGAGTTGTCAGTTTGTAGGTACCTCTTTGGTTTCCTGATCCTGTAAGAAACAAGGGGCAGTTGCCCTTTCCACAGAAGAAGCTGAATATATAGCTGCAGGGAGTACATGTACTCAGCTGCTCTGGCTAAAAAATCAATTACAGGACTATGGATTTACCTTATCGAGCATACCTTTACCATTTGATAACACCAGTGCTATTTGTATGTCAAAAAATCATGTTCAGCATTCCAGAACTAAGCACATAGAAATCAAATACATTTTATTCGGGATCTCGTTAGTGATGGCATAATAAATTTACAGTATGTTAACACTGAATTCCAACTTGCTGATTTGTTCACTAAGCCTCTTTCCTTTGAACTATTTTCATTTCTTTGCTGGGAAATCGGCTTAAGATCTTTTGCCTCTATCTTGTCTGAAATAGGAAACTAGCTTGGGCTAAGTTACCTATTATGTGTGTTGTAATTGCTTGATTATGATTTGACTTGCCTTTTACTATTTTGTTTGATTTCTTGCTCTGGTTCATCTTTGGCTTTCCTTGTCTGTTTGATTCCGATTCTGCTTGTTTAAGTTCTTTCCTTTCAGTGAGAGCTTAGGTCTAGTCTATTTATACCTGTTTCTGTTCTGTCTTTCTCGTTGCTCTTTTGTGTCTTCTTCTTGTCTTTCCCCCAAAGTTTCAGCTATGGTGTATGCTTTTGCCTTGACTTACTCCGGCTCCTTTTTCCATGACCCTGTTTTACCAAACTACCACCGCCACACTCAGCCCTTTGCCAACCGTCCCATCAATCCTTCCACCATCCTAAGCTTTCCAGATTTCTTACCTCTAGGATTGGATGTGATGCCTTTTATTCAGAACCTAGGTTGGGAATTCCTGTTGTCTCCTGAAGCTTCATCTACCCTTGTCTGTCCTGAGGCTGTTAGATTTTTCTACTCCAATCTGCGCTATTTTGGTCTTCAAACTCGTACCTTGTCTTCTCTTGTGCATGGGCACATGATTACACTTCCCTTGCATGATATCAGTCGTCTTTTGCATATCCCTGCCTTTGGGGAGGCTCTTGCCCATCCTGCTGAACTACCATTATTCAATTTTGATGTGGTCTCTGAGGCAGTTCACCTCATTGGTCATGAACCTTACCAAGATTTGTCCTTCTCTGCGGATCTACTCTATCCTTCCCTGAAAGGTTTTCACTACATATTGACCAGGGTATTCCTTCCTCGCTCGATTTTCCTCAATCTGTCCCATGCAGTTGCTGCTGTCCCTCTGGACTTCTCTCATCTTCTGTTTGGAGCTCTTCTTCCCTTCATAGAACATAATTTTCATGCTCCTCTCCCTTTTGGCGCTATGATTACGCGTCTTTTGCTTGCCTTGCCTCTGAATCTATCCCCCTATCGTACTGAAAATCCATCTCTGTGGCTTACCGCGGATGATGTGCTGAATGAAATTGGGATTGCGATTGAGGGGGAGGATGACCTCTTCCACTGGATTAGCAGCGACTCCGAGGCTGAAAATGAAGGTGACGATGCTGTGGAAGCTCCAGAAATTGCTGCCCCTGCTCCTGACCCCCGCTTGCATCCTTTGCAGTTGATCTCCAAGAGCTCTATGGCTCTGACTCTGATGAGAGCTAGCTCAGTTTGATACCTGTTTAGTAGGGGTGGGCATACGGTTCGGTAAAACCGAACCGAACCTAACCGAACCGAATATAAATCGAACCGAAACCGAATTAATGTTATTCGGTTCGGAATTCGGAAGAGAAAAGGGCATATTTCGGAAACCATGGTCCTTTCGACCGAACCGAATTTCCGAATTCCGAACCGAAAAACCGAATTATTATAATTGCATGCTCTAAATGGTGGATTTTTATGTTTCTACTTATTATGAGACTTAAATATTTGAATCATGTTAGTGTTTTATGACTTATGTGTTGAAATGTTTGATTTTATCATTGATGATACATATTTATTATTTACATTAGGGTGAAAAATAATTTAAAAAAGAGAAGATACAAGCTAACCTCACTATTTCGGTTTTGTATGAAAAACCGAACCGAATTATAATTCGGTTTGAACCGACCGAACCGAATTATAATTCGGTTCGAATTCGGTTAGAGGTTTGATAGAATTCGGGGACCCGGTATGTATAATTTCGGTTCGGTTTAAACCGAACCGACCGAATGCCCACCCCTACTGTTTAGGGTAGAATCTGCATTTCATTGAGAGAATGTTTGTGTGAGGAACTTTGTTGTCTTCTGGAAACTTTGTTGTTCTTTGGAACTCAGGGAAGTTCCTAGTTTGCTTGTTGGACTTGCTTTGTGTTCTACTCAGGGGGAGCTTCGGATTGTGGATGTGTTTTTGATTATCAATTGATGTTATCCTCTTTAGTCTCTTGCTTCCTGATCCGTGGAAGAAAGGTGGTTGTTAATTGTTTGCAGGTTTGAAGCAATCTGCAATCTCCAACTTAGGGGGAGATTGCTGAATATATAAAGTTTGAGATTGACTCTGAAGGATTGCATAATCAAAGCTGACACTTAAGGAAACAGGTTGATTCCAAGGAAAGTTGCCTTTCCTGTGTGGAATGGCTAGCTTGCCTCACTCTATATATTCCTGCTATTGATTTCGAGCAGAGGCACTTTTGTATGCTCTCAGCGGTACAGGGCTGAAGCTTGGAAATTACAAAAGGGGTTTGACATACTCAGGGGTAGAGGTTCTGAGTTTGTCAAGGCAGATTAGATCAAAGTTGATCTGGGGGTTGTTTGCTTTTGTTCTGTTATTTTTTTGTGAGTTCTTGTTCTTTTGTTTTGAAAAACTGAAAAATAATCAAAGGTTTCCCAGACCATATTCTGGGACGTGGAAGTAGACCATTGCACTCGGGTGAACCACGTTAAAAATATCGTGTGTTATTTCTTTTCTTGTTCTTCTTTAGTGTTCTTAATCGTTTCCTTCCGTTCTCTGTTCTTCCCCTGTATCCCTCTACTCTGTTCCTGTGTTGTGTTCCTTAAACAAAGAAACGTTTCTGGTTACCTGGCCAAAGCAGAGACTGGGCTTGATCTTTGCCCTTCAGTCTCTTTCTCTTTTTGACCCGCATACCTTAGAGGTTGGAAAGTGGGCTTGGAATATTTTGGGCCCAGACATAAAGAGAAGGAACGTAAAGTGTCTCAGACACTCTTCTTCATCGTTCCCTTCTCTTGTAGTCCGATCCCATTCTTCCTCCTGAACCCTAAAATTCCAAATCCTCATAACCAATTTCAAACAATCTCTCAATTTCTTTCTTAATCTCTGGCAAGACTTCATAAGCAAACCGTCTAGGCGGCTGTTTAAAGGGTTTGAAATCATCACTAATTGGTAATCTATGCTCTACTAACTTTTTATCTAGACCAGGCATCTCGTGATAATCCCATGCAAAACAAACCTTAAATTCTTTTAACATATTGATTAACTCATACCTCTCGGCTTCGGGGAGCATGGCACTTATGAAAGTAGGACGTGGGTCGTCCTCGGTGCCAAGATTGATCTCCTCCAACACATCACGTGACGTCATAGGCCTCTGGTCTTCTTCAGCCATACCCAGTACCTCGCCTTCTTCAGGCAAGTCATCTTCAGGCACACAGTCAGCCATCAACACCTCTTCCTCACAAGCTAACCTATGCTTGCATTGATAGATGGCTAACTTCTCCAACAAGGCCGTCACTTCGGCCTTGCCCACTACCTCGTCTCGAATTGATACTTGTTTCGGCTTTAGGTGGACCATCCAAAATAATCATAGATGGTCTCACAATGTCGGCAAGGGGGTCGAGGCATGCCATGCTCAATATCTTAGCACTTGACATCACCACTGTGCACGACCCTCCATCCATACCCTCACTTGTAGAGGCCCGAAGTCTCCATGATAGAGTGGAGCCTCGGCCAAGTTAGCACCAACTACAAAGTGGTTGGTGTCTTCTTGTACTACCTCCACCATTCCTTCTTTATTCCAAAACATCAAACACTGATGAAGTGAGGATGGGACACACTTGTTGGCATGGATCCAATCCCTTCCCAAAAAGGCATTGTAGCTTATCGCCCCATCCACCACAAAGAAGGCAGACATCTTCTCCTGATTACCAACTCCAATTAAGACTGGTAGTATCCCTCTTGCTGATGTTGATCCCCCATTGAAGCTAGTAACGAAGATATCAGTGGGAATCAAATCGCTTGTAGTCTTTCCCAGTTTTCTTAACAGCCTAGTGGGCATCACATTGACAGCAGCTCCATTGTCAATAAGGATTCTTGACCTCGGCATACCATTCAACCTAGCCTTGATATAGAGGGGCCTCAAATGCCTTAGCATAGTTGGCTCTGGTTCCTTGAAAACCACTAAGTGACTTAACTCATCACTTGTGTTTTCCTCCTTCATGACCTCTTTCCCTTTCAAGGTGGCTACTTGCAAGACTTCCTCTTCTCTCGGCGAACTTTCTTCCTTTGCTGCCGAACCCTCGGCCTCACCATCAAACTCCCAACCCCAAAAAGGGTTGTGGATGGGTGAGGACGAGGAAGCTTCAGGACCCTAGTATAACACATAAAAAGGGTATCTCCCATCATCTTCACCAAGCAAACCAACACTATTATGGCCTGCCTCATGGAGTTCCTTCAAGAGTTGCTGGGAACTCTTGCTTTGTCTTGCCACCTCAGTAGCTAGATCAATCCTACTCCCCAATCGAGCCATCCTAACACCCCATGGCTCATCACTTGCTTCCAAACGAGCAAATGCCTCGGTTAACTCCGCAACCGACCCGTCTGTATATTCAGCCTCTTCTACTACCTCTTCTTCCTCCACATACCTATCCCAGTCTTCCACATTGAATTGGAAGACCATAGGTAGTATGTAGTTTGTGACCACCACTGGCGGCAAACTTCCAAACTGGATTGTCAAAGGGGGTCCTTGGTCATCCCCTTCATTATCCTTGTTGCCTCTATCAAATTTGGGATTGGGATGCTCATCTTCTAGCATGTCATCTTCAGCATACTCATCTTCATATTCACCTCCTTCTTGGAAGTCATCCTCAACCCCTTCACGAACTTTGACATCACCCTGTACTTGGACCTGCTTCGCTTTGTCAGTCATTGTCACCTTGAGCCCGGTAGTCACTGAGTTGTCCACCTCTATATTTGGTGGAACAACATCATTGTGTTGTGATGGTTTGATCCTCGCACCAAGTATTACAGGATACCTCCCCTGCCGTGCTGCGGCATTCTTACGTAGGAATCTCCTCTTTTGAGTCCTTGTCATCCCCCCAATGGGTATTGGTTGTTGACGACGCATGTCATAAGTATGCCACCCTCCTTGTGGCACATTGGGAATCTTAAAAGTTCTGATCACGGGAGGGCCTCTTACGGGAGGACTACGCATGGAAGGAATGCCATGTGCTATTCACTGCGTTCGTTGCCCCCAAGCCGGCTGGACGACTCCCTCCACTTGTCTCTGATAAGAAGGGTATCTTGGCCTGTTGGCTGGGCCAAGTATTTGGTGGGCGGAAGGGCTCGCCCCATCAAGTTTGAGGCTCTTCTTGCACTGAGCACACAACTTCTCAATTTCATTCGTCATCATTGTGGTCGAGCTAGCCTGCTTTGTACCTGACAAGCTCCCTTGTTCATGAGTTGCATTGGAGCTCCCATCTAGAGGCGGCGTTGTATCCAACACCAACTTGAAATGGGGAAACTCAATTTTGGAGAGGTCCGGGTCAACCATGTTGATGCCTACCACGTTGGGAAATGGCTCAGTATCCACCAACATGGCATCCTTCTTTGGTTCCGGGAATTTGATACGCCCCTTCTCAATAGCATCCTGCAAGATATTACAGAAAACCACACATGAGTCAGTGGCATGTGACATGTTGTTATGCCACTTACAATACTTCTTTCCTTTTAATTTCTCGGGTGGTGGGATGTTATGCCCCCTGTCAACTTGATTTGACCATCCTTGTAGAGTTGGTCAAAAATCAAGTCAGCTTTGGAGATATCGAAGGAATACCTCCGTGGCTGGATAGGGGCACGATTTGGTCTACCCCCTTGTGGTTCATTGTCCATCTTAGCCAAAGGAGCACATACATATGGCTTCCCTAGAGTTAACTCAGCCAGGTCTACCTCCACCTCATTGGCCTCTTGGCCAATATGGTTAACAGGGTAGCCGATGTTGGGGAAGTATTGCCCCCTTGAGGCACTCCTCCTATTCTCCTCTTCTTGAAGAAGAGATTCATATCTCACCGCACAAGACATGAGTTGGAACAAGTCAGAGAATTCTGTATCTCGGAATTTTTTCCTTAACTTAAAACTTAACCCCCCTTGTGCTAACTTGACAAACTCTCTCTGTCAAGTTGACAAAACAACGGTTACGAGCATTCTTGAAGTTTGTCAAGAAGTGCTCTATTGACTCCCCTAGATCTTGGCGCATTCGTGCCAAATCAGCCATGGAAACCTCACGCTCAGAAGATTTGCCCCATCTGCTGCCATGTTTGGATGGAGTTGGATGGCAAGTTGACATACCAGGCAAAGCAGGTTCTGTCAATGAGTTTCCAAATACTCTTAACTTAATAAAATCTCCCACATCCCCACACTGGACAGTAAAACGTCCAATGTGCTCCACATTAGACTGGTCCCCTGTCCCAGTGAATGTGGCAAACTCGGGCCCTCTAAACCCCCTTGGGAATGGGTAGAGTCTATCCACCCACTCAGGGTGTGGTTTTCGATAAACAGGTGGCATGGTGGGTCTCACTCCCATGCCAAATTGCTCGGCAAGAAGTTGAGCCACCTGATCCCTTAGAGTGTTGGGATTATGCCCCCATGTTGCCCCCCCTTGGGGTACAAAACCCATGTGGTCCATGCCATGCCCATTGAAATGGGGTGGCATGGGTGTTGGGTATGCTCTGGGAGGAACTTGATCTCCCCCACCTAAGCCTACTCCCCCTCCCATGTGAGCAGGCACCATATAGGGCCTTGCCACTGGTATGGGTATGGGTGGCGGTTCCACTGGAGCAGAATGTGTAACTCCCAAATTCTCACCACGTGGGGGAATTTCTCCAACTCCCACATTGAGTATCCCTTCCACTTGAGAAGTGGCAGGAATCCCGCCGCGATTCATGCGGTGAGGAGTTGGTTGGTTTGTCATCGGCGGAAAGAGGTTATCTTGCCGTGGCTGACCATTTCCGCCGCCGACGGGAGATGAACTAGAATTTACAGAATTGTTAATGGGGTTTGGATTCCCGCCATCTAATGGCAGAGCTCTAGATTGCATTATTGGTGTGGTTAAAAACCTTCTGAACTCATCAAAATTACTTTTATTCGTATTAACCACTTCAAACAATTGACTTAGACGTCTATCAACTCTAGAATTAAGACAGTCCATTTGAGAATTTACCTGATGAGAAGCAGCTCTAGCCTCCTCCATCATGCGACGGTTCTCCACCATCATTTGGCGGTTCTCCTCTGTGGCTTGACGGTTCTCTGCCACCAGCTTGCGGTTCTCCTCCATCATTTGACGAAGGACCCCCACTGCTTCACCAATATCTCCACTAAGCGTCGCCGTTGGTAGGATCTCCGCCCCACCATTGTTTCCGGCCACCGCCTCTGACACTTGGCCATGTTCAATGTTGGCCACTTGCTCCTCCACAAAACCAGCCGGAGTGTCACCTTCTTGATTCCTCCGCCTCGGAGCCATCAAATCGAACACACGTGTCCCACCAGGTGTGCCAATTTGTTTTCCCGGCGAGAAAAACTAGATGAACAGAATTGGATTTTGCACCTTTGACTTCCAAACAAACGATTAAACAACACAGTTCACACCTCTTTGAACAAATTTCAAACAAGGGTGTTCAATGTTTTGATGAACTACTAGGCAAATCTACATTAAATTATCCCTACTCCTATGGAGGTTCAGTGAGAGCTCCAAAAACTACGACTATGGCTAATATCTGCCAGGACCAACTCCTGCTGAATGAAATTTTTGCGTCTGTTTCCGAGGGCGTGCTTCCCTTCATTAGCTCGGCGGCCAACTCTCCTCGATCGGCTGGTCTCCCTAGAAGCTGATCTCCGCGCCACAAAACCTTCCGCCGATTCGCCAGCCATCGCCTTTGCCACTCAACGTGGTCGAGGCCGTCGCGGCGGTTTTGCTGGGTGCGGCTCGGGTCGCTCGGCCTCCTCATCCCGCTCTACCTCGCCTGGTGCGTGGGACTCCTCTCGCAGTGATGACGAACGCCGCCCTGCTCGAGTTATTTGCTAATTCTGCGAGAAGCCCGGACACTCGGTTCGGCAGCGTTTTCAGCTTTTTCCTCACAAACGGCCGCAAGCTAAGTCTACAAGCACTGCCGCCAGTTCTTCTCGTGCTTCTGCTCCGCCTGCTGAATCATGGCTTGTTGACTCAGCGGCCACTCATCATGTCACTCATGATCTTGGGAACTTAGCTCTCTATTCGACCTACAACGGTCCTGATGAAGTCTATCTTGGCGACGGTACAGGTTTGGCAATCACACATATTGGTTCCTCTTCTCTTCTCTTCTTCGTGTTCATTCCATTCCTGTTATTAAGTCGGCTCTTTCTTCGTGTGATTCATGTCTTTGTTCTAAAAGTCACAAACTTCCTTTTAGTATGTCGAGTCTTACCAGTTCTCGTCCTTTGGACTTGCTGTTTTCGGATGTTTGGGGTCCTACCCCTGGTAATTCAGTCGATGGTTATTCTTATTATCTTGTTCTCGTCGATCATTTCACTCGTTACACGTGGATATATCCACTTCTCCGCAAGTCTGATGTCCTCTCTGTTTTTGTTGCCTTCAAACGTCTTGTTGAAAACTATTTTTCCACTACTATTCGGCGGCTTTACACTGATGGGGGAGGCGAGTTTCAAAAACTACGCCATGAATTGACCGCTCATGGAATAACACATTTTTTAACCCCTCCCTACACTCCTGAGCATAACGGTCTCTTTGAGCGTAAGCATCGCCATATTGTCGAAACTGGTCTCACCTTGCTGCAGCGTGCCCATCTTCCCCTCACTTACTGGTCCTATGCCTTTTCCACTGCTGTGTATCTCATTAATCATCTTCCTTCGTCTTCTTTGCGTGGTCAAGTTCCTTTCACTGTTCTCTTTAATGAATCTCCTAATTACTCTAAATTACTTGTGTTTGGCTATCGATGTTACCCTTGTCTTCGACCTTATTCAGATCACAAACTCGAGTCTCGGTCCCGTCCCTGCGTTTTCCTCGGCTACTCTCATCAACAGAGTGCCTACCGCTGTCTTCACCCGTCCAGTTAGCGTCTGTTCCTGTCTCGTCATGTTGTTTTCGTTGAAACAGAATTCCCTGGTGTCACTTCCTCCTCGGTGTCGAGTTTAGCCTCCTCAGCTTCGTCTCCTTCCTCCTGGCTCGCAGCATTTCTTCCCGCCGTCTCTATAGTGCCCTCCACGCCAACACCACCACCTGCCTCTTCCTCCTCGGCACAGCAGCCCACCTCGCCTGATATGATATCGAACCCATCATTCTTTGCGTCCCAAATAATTGTTCGAAGAATGAGTCAAGCCAACAAGAACAAGGCTGGAATTTTTCTAAGTGTGGAAACAGTTTTGGGAAGCCCTCTTTGGAGCGTTGTATCTCTCGATTGGCTCAGTAGAAATCCGAGAATGAGCACTTGTTATGAGGCTCGGATGTTGCTGTATATGTTGATGCATTTGGATTGTGGAAGACAGGCCATGAGAGTTGTCTTTCAAGGCTATGAAAATCCTATCCTGCATTCTGGAAATTGTCAGTTTTTTACTAAGGCAGAAAGGCAGTTTGGGTCGCCACTTTGGGATCAAATTCACGACGATTGGGGCATGATCAGCTAGAGTTCGAAGTTGGAATTGAGAGAGTGAAACTTTCTAAGCCTAGGGAAGGAATTGGTTGAGCTCGACTCAACCCAGAAGGCCATTTTTCAGGAGCTAGAAGTTAGTACGAAGGCTGATCTCCTGGACACTTGCTTGGCCGAAGGAGGTTGCTTAGCTTGCAAGTTTTTGTGTTTTACGTATTTTTCCTTTCCTTGTTTTGTTTGCACTTAGTTTCATTGTTCAATTAGGATAGTGTTAAGTCGTTCTCTGTTATAAATAGCTTCTTTCTTTGATTGTAAGGACACGTTGAAGTTTAATTCGAAATTACTCCGAGGAGTTTTCCAACTTGCGAGCTTTTGGTTCTTGGTTGTTTGGCCGGGAATTGCAGACCTAGAGATCAGGATATGCACCCTTGATCTCGTGGTAGTTCTACCTAGATTAGCCTCTTCCCTTTCGTGTTGAAGTTGCTGATTTAGTTCGCTTGGTTCCATCGATTTTCCGATCAAATTCATTCATCGTTGTTCCATCGCTGCGTTATTCTGAGTTAAGCCAATTGAGGGCGTATCAAGTGGCATCAGAGCATGTGTTCAAACACAGTGGACACCACAACGCGTTGGACGAGGTCCAAAGGACCTGTCTCTTGGGATCCTACCGTTCGACGGAAGCCAGAGGAAGAAGTTGATTCCGACGAGTCAATTGACGATGGGGCTCCATTGGCGGGTCAGTTCAACACCACCGAGTTTCTACAGTCTGTTATGGCGCAGCTCGGACTGGTATTTCAAGCCCAGTTTGAGAAGATCGAGCGGCAGCTCGTACAGCAGGGACAGAGGCTCGACACTCTATCTCAAGCGTTGCGAGAGGCGGGCCGAGCAAAGGAAGCTCCTCGCGGCAGAGAAGCAGAGTACGACCAGGAGCTAGGGAATCTGGAGCTACTAGCTCGGATTGCGTTGCTAGAGCAGCAGTTGATAGTCCACAACCCCGAGCCCGGACGCCGTAATCGCGAAGTTCACGATTTTCAGAGAAGAGAGCAAGAAACAGAGGTCGTGATTCCTCATGGAATCAAATTGGCAATCCCAGCTTTTCAGGGAACATTGAACGCATCTACATACCTTGATTGGGAACGGAAAATCATTCTGTTCTTCCAGTGTGGTCAATTTAGTGAACAACAAAAGTTAGCCATGATTACCTACGAGTTTTCAGACTATGCTGCGCAATGGTGGGAGCGACTGCAACTACGTCGTCGTCAAAATCAGCAACCTCCAGTGGCGACTTGGGACGAGCTCCGAGGGCTGATGAGGGAACGTTTTGTTCCAAGCTATTATCACCGCGAGATCCATGAAGCGTTACAAGGAATTCGTCAAGGTGCGAGGACGGTTGAGGAGTACTTCCGAGAGCTCGAACTGCTCTTAATGCGCGCAGACGTACGCGAGGACAAAGAGGCAACTCTGTCACGGTTTCTACATGGCTTGAATCGTGATGTTCGACAGGAAGTTGAGCTCAGGTCTTTTGTTGATCTTGAGGAGACAGTTCACCTCGCCACCAAGATTGAGAAGCAATTGAAGCTCCAAGGTACGGGCAGAAGGTTTTCTACCGCAACCAGCACACCAAAACAGGTTTCTGAACCTCAATTGAAGCCCGAAGTGGCGAACAAGCCCGCAAGGCAGAGTGTGACACCATCCCAGGAGAGACAAGGATCCTCTAGTGGGAGTATTCGATGCTTCAAATGCCACGAATACGGCCACAAATCACATCAGTGCGCCAATCAAAAGGTACTGGTACTTCGGGACGGCCATTACTACTCTGAGGATGAAGCGGAGGATGAGAAGAAACGTGAAAGTGACTCGGAGACTAAAGAAGAGATGAAGGCAGCTGATGGACCTTTTCTGGTAGTTCAGCGAGCCCTGACAAGCAAGTAAGAAGACACACCCATTGACGACCAGCGGGGCAATCTGTTCCATACAAGATGTCAAGTTTGCGACAAGCTTCTAACGGTCATCGTGGACGGGGGCAGTTGTGCGAACGTTTTAAGCCTCTACGCTGTCAAGAAATTGGGCTTAGTGATAATTCCTCGACCAGAATCGTACTCGCTTCACTGGCTTAGCGATCACGACGTCATCAAAGTGAATAAGCAAGTGCGCCTGCCGTTTTCAATTGGGAATTATCAGGATGAGGTGCTTTTCGATGTAATTCCAATGCAGGCTGCACACATGGTGCTTGGGAGGCCTTGGCAATTTGATCGTCGAGTTTCGCACGACGGGAGAACAAACTGTTACTCGTTCAAACTGTCAAGGCAGAAAAGTGGTGCTTAAACCATTGTCACCAGAAGATGCTCGTGCCGATCAGCAGCACATGGCGCGACGTTGGGCACCAACGAAGAGCGATTCTCAAACATCTTCTTCGAGTGACGAGACGGGCTCCCAATTGGCAGCTCGACGTTTTTTTCTGACTGCCCTCGCTGGCAGAACCGTGTCGCGGCGAAGCAGAGTACGGCAAATCTGTTTCTCGGTTGCCCTGAAGAGCACTGAATCGGGTGGAACAGCTAGCGACGAACCGAAACGAACAGCTAGCTCCAACACGTTGGAAATCCACCCAGTAACCTGTTAAAATGGTAAAAACTCAACGAATCAAGCCGCCTCGACGAATCTCAAATTCGAAATTTGGCCTCCACACAAGACGGTCGACAAACAAAAATTTGTCGAATCGGTTATGGCGTTTGAGGATGATTCGGACCAATCTGCGGCTTGGAGTAGCTTCCTAGGATTCCTAGGATTCCAGTAGAAGAAAGCCCTGAATGTCAGAACAGCTCGCCGGATTCTGGGGAAGCGTTGCCGGATTCTGGAAATTTAAGAATTTCCGATGGCGGGAAAGACCGATGAAGCACTTGGAGTCAAATGAGAACGAGTCGCGGGTTAGGAAAGGATGCAGGAGGGTCTTGGGAGTCAGACGAAACCCTTTCAAGTGGTGAATTAGAACGGGAAGTCCTCGAACGGAAAGCCCCAATTTCCAAGGGCTCGCCGGAAAATCGTGGTTCGCCGGAAAATCGTGTTTTGACCTTGACGTTTGACGACCCTGTTTGGGATGATTTTGTCGACCATTTTGAGCGCAGGTCGATTCAAGCTTTGAGGGCAAAGCTTTTTAAAGAAGGGGGGCTTGATATGATATCGAACCCATCATTCTTTGCGTCCCAAATAATTGTTCGAAGATTGAGTCAAGCCAACAAGAACAAGGCTGGAATTTTTCTAAGTGTGGAACAGTTTTGGGAAGCCCTCTTTGGAGCGTTGTATCTCTCGATTGGCTCAGTACCAGGAGAGTTGTCTTTCAAGGCTATCAAAATCCTATCCTGCATTCTGGAAATTGTCATTTTTTTACTAAGGCAGAAAGACAGTTTGGGGTCGCCACTATGGGCTCGAATTCACGACGATTGGGAATTGATCAGCTGGAGTTTGGAGTTGGAATTGAGGGAGTGAAACTTTCTAAGCCTAGGGAAGGAATTGGTTGAGCTCGACTCAACCCAGAAGGCCATTTTTAGGAGCTAGAAGTTGGTACGAAGGCTGATCTCCTGGACACTTGCTTGGCCGAGAAGGAGGTTGCTTAGCTTGCAAGTTTTTGTGTTTTACGTATTTTTCCTTTCCTTGTTTTTTTCACTTAGTTTCATTGTTCAATTAGGATAGTGTTAAGTCAATCTCTGTTATAAATCACTTCTTTCTTTGATTGTAAGGACACGTTGAAGTTTAATTCGAAATTACTCCGAGGAGTTTTCCAGCTTGCAAGCTTTTGGTTTTTCGTTGTTTGGCCGAGAATTGCAGACCTAGAGATCAGGATATTCACCCTTGATCTCGTGGTAGTTGTACCTAGATTAGCCTCTTCCCTTTCGTGTTGAAGTTGGTGATTTAGTTCGTTTGGTTCCATCGATTTTCCGATCAAATTCAATCATCGTTGTTCCATCGCTGCGTTATTCTGAGTTAAGCCAATTGAGGGCGTATCATCACCTTCACACACAGTCACCGACACAGGCACGACCACTGGGTCTTCTTTGTCACCTCCTTTGACCACCTCCACTCGGCCCGATACTGTCACTCAGCCCGACCCGCCGCCGCATCATATGGTCACTCGCGGTAAGAATAATATAAGGAAGCATAATCCTAAATATGCTAATGTGACACTAGGGGTGGCAGTTCGGTTTTTTCGGTTATAACCGGTAACCGATCGGCCGGTTATCGGTTAACCCAAATAAGCACCTTCTCTACCAAAAACCGACCGAAATAGGCTTCGGTTTCTCGGTTATCTCGGTTATCGGTTAACCGAACCACTTTTAAGACCAAAAACCATTTTGTCCAGCCTCCGATAACCGACCAAAGTTCGGTTACTTTGGTTACCGGTTAGTGGATAACCGACCGATTATCGGTTTAACCGGTTGGTTAACCAGTAACCGGTAACCAAACAGCCACCCCTATGTGACACAGTTGTAGGATTCCTCTCACCCTCCCCTGGAGCCTAAATTTGTGAAGGAAGCACTTTGATTTATTGAGTGGCGACGGGCCATGGCCTCTGAGAACTCGGCCCTTTGTGCGAATTATACTTGGGATCTTGTCCTGCGCCAGCCTCATTTCAACGTGGTTGGGTGTCGCTGGGTGTTTCGTGTTAAATTTCGTCCCAATGGGTCTATTGAGCGATTCTGAGCTTGCCTCGTGGCTAAAGGTTTTCATCAACGTCCGGGAGTTGAGTTTCATGAAACCTACAGCCCTGTTCTAAAGCTAGTGACAATTCGGACAGTCTTCACTATTGCTCTCTCTCACTCCTGGCCTATATTTCAGTTTGATGTTAATAATGCGTTCCTTCAAGGACCGCTACAGGAGGAGGTTTATATGTCTCAGCCACCAGGTTTTCAGGATCCGAAGTTCCCTAACCATGTATGTCGTTGTAACACCCTACCCTATATGTTTTGCCTAATCATATTTTTATACAATTGCAGCGGAATTAATCTCGGGTGTTACATTAATTATCAAAATTTACCTAAATAAAATTTCGACATGAATTACTTGCGTAATGGGCTAACAGTTCTTGTAACTAAAACCTGCAAAATAATTTATCTGAATCCATGCATTCAATGACAAACATATACTAACAACCATATACATGGACTTTCATAACCATAGTCACAGTTTCATACTACCCAACTGCATACCAAACTTATACATAACATAATCGTCACAACTTACACAGTTACACAACATATACACATATCATCAACTTTCCACACCTGTGGATATCTCACACTACATCAGAAGCTAGTATGCACATGAAAAACGTTCTGAAAACATTCTTTTACAAAAAGGTGTGGATCACTGGCCAAAATCCCGAGTAGTAGTCCAAGCACAGAATAGTTGAAGACCATACCTCATCCTGGCTTCAACTCTAGCTCCTCTCCCACCTAACACTTATCTACTGCTGCTGCTAATGATCTGCTTACACATAGCATAAGCAGAGAAGAAGAATAAAAGAGGGTCAGCTCATAGCTGAGTGAGATAATCATAGCATCGTGAGTTCATAACAGAGCATACCCCTACCATACATCTAGCAAACAAGCCAAAGCACTGGGATCAGATCTCAGCTCTCCGACATCCCAATAGGCAAAAGACTCAACCACCTTGACTTATGCATATGCATCTTATCATGTTTTACTCATAGGCGCCTGGCTACTCCCATGCTAATAACTCTCCCGGGAAACATACCCCACATCCCGTCGGATGTAGTCATACATACCCCAACATCCCGTCGGATGTGGTCATACATACCCCACACCACTATGGGTGTAGTCATACCCCGACACCGCTTTAGGTGTGGTCATATCTCATAAGAATTCTTCAGTCACCACCACATGAGAGGTGTGACTATCATACATATCATAATAGAGTAATAGCATAGGGAGCCCTAATTACTATGTAGTTGACCGTGAGACCACCACACTCATATTTGGTATCCTTATACATGATTCATATCTCATCTTGCTTAATCATAATTCATTACTTACACATGTACTTGACCTGGCCATAATTGGCTCAACATAGGTAAATCAGGAGTCTTATAATTGCACTTCCTCGGGATAAACCCTCATGCAAGTCATCCTCCCTAAACATTATAATATCACCAGGGAATATATATTTTCCCACTTGTGCATCCAAATACAACAATCATGAAAAATCATACCTAATCACCTTCTCGAACCATCGGAAAGCATATTAATAGTCAAGCCCACAATTTGCAACATATAC
This sequence comes from Linum trigynum, assembly GCA_964030455.1. Classification (NCBI taxonomy): domain Eukaryota; kingdom Viridiplantae; phylum Streptophyta; class Magnoliopsida; order Malpighiales; family Linaceae; genus Linum; species Linum trigynum. Next base: position 8,438,614 of record OZ034818.1, read on the forward strand.
ATAATCATCAACATAAACAAGGTTCATATCGATTAGGGCAAGTCAATAATATCATACAACAATCCAGTGTTCAACATATAGCACAAAAGTTCATACACCCCTAATCATGCCATTCTAGTTCACCTAGATCAATTCTAAGCATCAATATAATTATCGTGATACGACAAACCCGGTATGTCGTGCTAATCCCTCACCAGTTCTGGTCGTTCAAACACCGGTTCTAGCCTCCCGTACTAAAACATCAATTTCACGAACGAACCCCGAATTAAAATCCGAGACCGTCCTAATATCCCCTGCAGTATCCCCGTCAATATTAGTTCTAGGCTTCGGGTCAAATTCTCGATAAAAACACATCAAACCCTGGCCGGAGCTAAATTCAGCGGTTTGGACCCCGGCCTAAATAATTGCCGAAATTCAGGGATTAGAACTAGAGGATTGATTACCTCGCTGCAGGAAGCTCGTATATGAAATTTGGGCTCAATCCGGCTTCCGGATACTCCGAAACCCTAATTTGGCAGATCGGGAATTCAAGAAATTCCTGAACCAAAAACTCGTTTTAAAGCTCTAAATCGATAAATCACGATGTATGGATGAACTAGGCATTATTTACGGGATTTTTGGATCACTAGGGCTCAAGAATTTGAGCTTTGGAATTTCTCCCGAGCTCCCCTGTTCGCTCTGCTCGGCTCGCTGTGCTCTCGGTTTCCTCTCGGTGGGGAAATGGAAAAGTTGATGATGATGAGAATTAAAAGGGACGGGGGAAGGGTTTATATATATATATATGTACGGCCGCTTAATTAATATATATATATATATAATTAATACGTATACTTATCCGATCGATAATCCGATTTTCGCCGAAATAGTGTCGAAATGCTCGATTTTAAATCGTGAAACTTTCTAGCGATCGAAATATGGGTTTTGCCGTAACGGGATGTTACAATTCTCCTCTCCTTAAAAGATTTCGTCCCCGAAATCTTACCTTGAGTCAAACTCTAACTCCTCTTACTTACCCTTAACTTGGTCTATCATACATAAAGTCATTACCTAACTCTTAGGTTAGGCAATTCATAACCAAGAAAGTAACACATAACACCTCAAGTTCCCATGTTTAGGTTTCAAAAACCTATACTGGGCTATCACAACAAAATCACATCAACAAGTTCAAAACATAACTTACTAAGCAAGATTGTTAACCTGTAAAGTAGATTGCTACTAACTCAGGGTACTTCTCCCGCATACTTGCTTCAGTTTCCCATGTAGCACTCTCACTATCTTGATTTCTCCACACCACTTTCAACATTGGAATTTCTTTCCTGCGAAGAGTCTTAATCTGAGAATCAACAATCTCAATTGGAACCTCCTCAAAAGTTAAATCTGGACCCAACTCGATCTCTTCTGGTTGTATAACATGGGAAGGATCCACTTTGTACCTCTTCAACATACTAACATGAAATACATTGTGGATTTGAGATAGCTCTGGAGGCAATGCTAGTTTATATGCCACTGGTCCAATCTTCTCTATGATTTCATATGGTCCAATATACCGAGGTGCAAGCTTTCCTTTCTTACCAAATCTCATCACCCCTTTCCATGGTGACACTTTGAGAAATACTTTCTCACCCACTTCGAAATTAACTTCACGCCTATTCGTGTCAACATAAACTTTCTGTCGATCTTGAGCCACCCTCAAACGCTCCCTGATTTCCTTGACCTTGTCAACTGTGATCTGAACTATCTCTGGCCCTGAGATTTGCCTTGCTCCTTCTACATCCAAACATAATGGTGTCCTGCATTTGCACCCATAAAGAGCTTCATATGGTGGAACACCCAAGCTACTATGGTACTGGTTGTTGTAAGCAAACTCAATCAAGGGCAAATGGTCAATGCATGATTCCTCCCATTGCATTACACATGATCGAAGTAATTCCTCCAAAGTTAGGATGGTTCGTTCACTCTGCCCATCTGTTTGAGGATGATAAGCTGAAGTAAAATGCAGTTTAGTTCCCAAGGCATCATGTAAACTTTGCCAAAACCGAGATGTGAAGCTCGGGTCTCGATCAGAGACAATAGAAATTGGCACACCATGCAATCTGACGATCTCCTTAATATATAGTTGAGACAAAGTCTCCAGTGATGGTTTCCATCTAATGGGTAAAAAGTGAGCCGATTTGGTCAGTCAGTCCACAATAACCCATACTGCATCTTTTCCCCTTGATGATGGGAGACCGTATACAAAATCCATTGTGATTCTTTCCCACTTCCATTCTGGAATTGGAAGTGGTTGCAGTTTTCCCACAGGAGCTTGATGTTCTGCCTTAACTTTCTGACATACCAGACATGTGAAAACATGTTCAGCCGCTTCCTTTTTCATCCCACGCCACCAAAAATATGGTTTGATCGTGTGATACATTTTAGTTGCTCCTGGGTGCATAGCATAAGCAGAAGAATGAGCTTCATCTAGGATCTCTTTCCTCAAGTTATCAACATTAGGAACACATGCTCTTCCATTCATCTTCAACATGCCATCTACCATTTCAAATGGGCTTTCTTTTCCTTCCCCAATGTCTTGAATGATTTTTGCCAACTCTGAGTCCTCCTTCTGCTTCTCACGAATTTTGTTGTGTAACATAGGTCGAATGTTTAACCGAGCTAGTAACCCTGTCACACCATCCACTTCCAAATCCACATTCATTGCCCTCAAATCAACCAGATCATTTATATTCTTCTTCCCCTTTCTGCTTAGGGCATCAGCAACTACATTAGCTTTACCTGGATGGTAATCAATTGTACAATCATAATATTTTAGAAGTTCAATCCATCTCCTCTGGCGACTATTTAAATCCTTCTGATCCATAATATACTTCAAGCTTTTGTGATCAGTTAGGATTTTAAAAGTCTCACCATACAAATAATGTCGCCAAATCTTGAGAGCAAATACCACCGCTGCCAACTCCAAATCATGAGTGGGATAATTTACTTCATGAGGACGCAATTGCCTAGAGGCATATGCGATAACTCTTCCATCTTGCATTAACACACAGCCCAATCCTTGATACGAGGCATCACTATACACCACAAACTCTCCCTGACTTGAAGGTAGTGCAAGTACTGGTGCTGTGGTCAATCTCTTTTTCAGTTCATCAAAACTCTTTTGACATGATTCATCCCAAACATACTTGGTATTCTTCCTCAACAGTTTAGTCAATGGTGCAGCAATTTTAGAAAATCCTTCTACGAACCGCCGATAGTAACCCGCCATGCCAAGAAAACTTCTCAACTCGGACACATCTTTTGGTGGAGCCCAACTCACCACTGCTTCCACCTTTTTCGGATCCACCTCGACACCTCTTCCAGAAATTACATGTCCCAGAAATATTACCTCCTTCAACCAAAACTCACATTTTGAGAATTTTGCATATAATTGTTTCTCCCTTAGAATTTGCAACACAATTCTAAGGTGAGTTTTGTGCTCCTCCTCACTTTTAGAATAGATGAGAATATCATCTATGAACACAATCACAAACTTATCAAGATATTCATGGAAAACTCTGTTCATAAGAGCCATAAATACCGCTGGTGCATTAGTGAGTCCAAAAGGCATTACCAGGAACTCATAATGCCCATATCTTGTTCTAAAAGCTGTCTTTGAGGTTGCTCCATCTGCCACTTTCAATTGATGGTATCCAGACCTCAAATCAATCTTAGAAAAGACCGATGCACCCTGCAATTGATCAAACAAGTCATCTATTCTTGGGAGTGGATAACGGTTTTTCACTGTTGCTTTATTCAACCTCCGGTTGTCAATGCACATTCTCATGGAGCCATCTTTCTTCTTGACAAACAAAACCGGTGCACCCCATGGAGAGATGCTAGGTCGAATAAACCCCTTGTCTAACAATTCTTGCAATTGTTCTTTAAGCTCCTTCAGCTCAATTGGTGCCATTCTATATGGTGCCATTGAAATTGGTGTTGTGCCAGGTACCAATTCAATATCAAACTCTACTTCCCTTTCTGGTGGAAGGCCGGGAAGTTCTTCGGGGAATACATCAGGGAACTCCCTTACCACCTCTACATCCTCAACCTTCTTATCATTTACTACAGTAACTTGAGCAAGAAAGGCTTCACAACCTTCCTTCACTAATCGAAAAGCTTCCAAGGCAGAAAGAAAACCATGAGTCTCCTTTTTCTTAATGCCTCGAAATACAATAGGACCTTTATCTGGTGTGTTGAATAACACTTCTTTCTTTTGACAATCCACAACAGCTCCATGTGTTGCCAGAAAGTCCATTCCAAGGATGACATCAAATTCATCAAAAGGTAGCAGAATTAAATCTGCTGCTAGGAAAGCTCCTTCCACACAAATGAAGGAACTTCTAATAACTGAGTCTACCTTCAAGGTATCTCCCACAGGTGTTTTAACACATAAGCTATAACCTAGCTTATCTGGAACTAAGCGTAGCATATGTGCAAACGTATATGACATGAATGAGTGAGAGGAACCAGTATCAATCAAAGCATATAATTGCTTGCCAAGGATAGAAAGCATACCAGTCACAACTTCTGGTGCCACTTCTGCCTCACCTCGAGTCATTGCATAGACCCTCGGTGCTCCCTGTGCTCTGGTACCCTGCGTACCACTTCCTGATGGCTGATTTCGACCACCACCTCTACCACCCTGTGAACCACCACGACCACTCTGAAATCCACTACGCCCTCCCTGGTAACCACCCCTGAATGGGGCTCTACTAAATTGCACTGAAGGCTCGGACTGTGTAGCTCTTACTTCTCTCGAATGCGGGCAATCCCTCATGATGTGCCAGGTTGGCCACAGTGAAAGCATACACCAGAAAATCTCCTACACTCTCCAAGATGCCTCTTCTGACAAACTTGACAAAATGGAAATTGTGTGGCTGAGGAAACTGATGCCTTATATGATGTTCCTGACATAGATTGACTCGGTGTTCTCCCAAAACTGCTAGGACCTCTCCTGGGTGGGTAACGAGGTCCAGCATAATTTACTCCAAACTTCCTCTTCTTCTCCTCTTCTTTGGCCTTGTGTTCCTCTCGGCTCTCAACTTCATAGGCTTCATACTTAAGTGCTGCCTCCTTGATTGTGGCCATGCTCTCTTCATCAACCCTGTGGATCTTTTCTTTCAATCCTATGCGCAGACCATGCAAGTATCTCATCTTCTTCTTATGCTCAGTATCCGCTAACCCATCCTCAAAATAGAGTAGTCGAACAAACTTGATGGTGTACTCAGTAACTGTCATGTTCTCCTGCTTAAGGTTGGCGAATTCATTATTCTTTGCCCTGATAAAAGCTTCGGGAAGAAACTCTGTCTTAAAGGCCTTCACGAACTCCTCCCAGGTGAACTAAACTCGTTCACCATTAACTCTAGAGACTGAGGACCACCAGCTCCTCGCATACCCCTTTAGGAGAAAAACAACATATTGCACTTTTTCCTCTGGGGTTACATAAAGATATTCAAACACATCTTCCATCTCCCTCAACCACTCTACCACAGCATCCGGACTCACATCTCCTTTAAAGTCCCTACCACCCAAACTCTTCATCTTTGCATAGTCTCATACTGGCGGCCTTGCATCAACCGCCCCCACTCCTCTCGACTGGTCAGTAGGAACATTATGACAACTTCCGTGCGAGCTACAAGGAAATATTGGCCTTAGATTGATCCACCCAAAATTCATTCTTCACCAAATCTCTCACTTGGTTAAAACAAAAATTTTCCCAAAATAAATACTTGAAAACAAATAAGTTCAAAACTCAATTTTGAAAACCATGATGCAGGTAATTTCATCCAATATACCAATACACATAATCATGTCAAACTCAATTCCCAGTTTAAGTCATTGTGGGGTACTCCCCTCCTTAGGAGTATTTAACCTCCCATAGGGTATAGTACGCCATAACAGCAAAAAGAGGGAACCGGGCTCTGATACCAAACTGTAACACCCTACCCTATATGTTTTGCCTAATCATATTTTTCATACAATTGCAGCAGAATTAATCTCAGGTGTTATATTAATTATCAAAATTTACCTAAATAAAATTTCGACATGAATTACTTGCGTAATGGGCTAACAGTTCTTGTAACTAAAACCTGCAAAATAATTTATCTGAATCCATGCATTCAATGACAAACATATACTAACAACCATATACATGGACTTTCATAACCATAGTCACAGTTTCATACTACCCAACTGCATACCAAACTTATACATACCATAATCATCACAACTTACACAGTTACACAACATATACACATATCATCAACTTTCCACACCTGTGGATATCTCGCACTACATCAGAAGCTAGTATGCACATGAAAAACGTTCTGAAAACATTCTTTTACAAAAAGGTGTGGATCACTGGCCAAAATCCCGAGTAGTAGTCCAAGCACAGAATAGTTGAAGACCATACCTCATCCTGGCTTCAACTCTAGCTCCTCTCCCACCTAACACTTATCTACTGCTGCTGCTGATGATCTGCTTACACATAGCATAGCAGAGAAGAAGAATAAAAGAGGGTCAGCTCATAGCTGAGTAAGATAATCATAGCATCGTGAGTTCATAACAGAGCATACCCCTACCATACATCTAGCAAACAAGCCAAAGCACTGGGATCAGATCTCAGCTCTCCGACATCCCAATAGGCAAAAGACTCAACCACCTTGACTTATGCATATGCATCTTATCATGTTTTACTCATAGGCGCCTGGCTACTCCCATGCTAATAACTCTCCCGGGAAACATACCCCACATCCCGTCGGATGTAGTCATACATACCCCAACATCCCGTCAGATGTGGTCATACATACCCCACACCACTATGGGTGTAGTCATACCCCGACACCGCTCTGGGTGTGGTCATATCTCATAAGAATTCTTTAGTCACCACCACATGAGAGGTGTAACTATCATACATATCATAATAGAGTAATAGCATAGGGAGCCCTAATTACTATGTAGTTGACCGTGAGACCACCACACTCATATTTGGTATCCTTATACATGATTCATATCTCATCTTGCTTAATCATAATTCATTACTTACACATGTACTTGACCTGGCCATAATTGGCTCAACATAGGTAAATCAGGAGTCTTATAATTGCACTTCCTCGGGATAAACCCTCGTGCAAGTCATCCTCCCTAAACATTATAATATCACCAGGGAATATATATTTTCCCACTTGTGCATCCAAATACAACAATCATGAAAAATCATACCTAATCACCTTCTCGAACCATCGTAAAGCATATTAATAGTCAAGCCCACAATTTGCAACATATACATAATCATCAACATAAACAAGGTTCATATCGATTAGGGCATGTCAATAATATCATACAACAATCCAGGGTTCAACATATAGCACAAAAGTTCATACACCCCTAATCATGCCATTCTAGTTCACCTAGATCAATTCTAAGCATCAATATAATTATCGTGATACGACAAACCCGGTATGCCGTGCTAACCCCTCACCAGTTCTGGTCGTTCAAACACCGGTTCTAGCCTCCCGTACTAAAACATCAATTTCACGAACGAACCCCGAATTAAAATCCGAGACCGTCCTAATATCCCCTGCAGTATCCCCGTCAATATTAGTTCTAGGCTTCGGGTCAAATTCTCGATAAAAACACATCAAACCCTGGCCGGAGCTAAATTCAGCGGTTTGGACCCCGGCCTAAATAATTGCCGAAATTCAGGGATTAGAACTAGAGGATTGATTACCTCGCTGCAGGAAGCTCGTATATGAAATTTGGGCTCAATCCGGCTTCCGGATACTCCGAAACCCTAATTTGGCAGATCAGGAATTCAAGAAATTCCTGAACCAAAAACTCGTTTTAAAGCTCTAAATCGATAAATCACGATGTATGGATGAATTAGGCATTACTTACGGGATTTTTGGATCACTAGGGCTCAAGAATTTGAGCTTTGGAATTTCTCCCGAGCTCCCCTGTTCGCTCTGCTCGGCTCGCTGTGCTCTCGGTTTCCTCTCGGTGGGGAAATGGAAAAGTTGATGATGATGAGAATTAAAAGGGACCGGGGAAGGGTTTATATATATATGTACGACTGCTTAATTAATATATATATAATTAATACGTATACTTATCCGATCGATCGATAATCCGATTTTCGCCGAAATAGTGTCGAAATGCTCGATTTTAAATCGTGAAACTTTCTAGCGATCGAAATATGGGTTTTGCCGTAACAGGATGTTACAGTCGTCATCGTAAAGCCATTTATGGTCTGCGACAAGCTCCGCTGGCATGGTATGATGCGTTGAGCTCCTTTCTCATTTCGTGTGGCTTTGTGAAGACTAGCTCCGATGCGTCCTTATTTGTCTATTGTCACGGTGGTGTTCTTGCTTATTTCCTGATGTATATTGATGATCTGCTTCTCACCAGCAATGACTCCCGCTTCCTTTCGTCGCCAGCTAGCTGATCGGTTCTCTCTTAAGCATCTTGGCCACGTCAATTTTTTCCTTGGGATCGAGGTGCTTCCCACGGCGACAGGCTTTGTTCTGTCTCAGCACAAGTATGTTGTTGACTTGCTCACTTGTTTTCAGATGCATGAGGCCAATCCGTGTTCCACTCCACTGTCCTCCACTGCTCGACTCAGTCTCTCTGATGGGTCATCTTCGGCCGATGCTACTCTATACCGTCAGGTTGTTGGTGCCTTGCAGTACCTCGTCACCACTCGACCTGATGTAGCCTTTGCCGTAAATCGGATGTCTCAGTTTATGCATGCACCCACGACTATGCATTGGCAGTATGTCAAGCGCTTACTCCGGTATGTTGCTGGTACTCGCACACTTGGTCTAAGTATTACTCGAACTCGGCTGCCATTCTCTCTTCGTGTGTTTACGGATTCTGACTGGGCTGGTGACCCTAATGATCGCACATCGACATCTGGCTTCTTGATCTACCTTGGTGATACTCTCGTTTCCTGGAAGTCCAAGAAGCAGCGGACGGTTGCACGTTCCAGTACTGAAGTTGAGTACCGTGCGCTGGCCCTGGCCACTTCAGAGGTTCAGTGGCTCCGTAATCTGCTCATCAAGCTTCACCAGCCTCTCACCGCGCCTCCGACCGTATTTTGTGACAACTTGGGTGCTGTCCATTTCATCTCAAACCCGGTGTTCCACTCGCGCATGAAACACCTTGCCTTGGATTTTCATTTCGTGCGTCAGTTGGTCCAGTCTAAGCAGTTGGTTGTTCGGCATCTTCCCATGTCTTCTCAACTTGCTGATTTGCTCACCAAACCGCTTCCGCGTACTCGTTTTCTTCTACTTCGGTCCAAGATTGGGCTTGCTGGCGCCGCCTCCATCTTGCGGGGCTTATTAGGGATAAATAACTGTGTGTTTACTTGTACCTTAAGTTACATACTCCTAGTTCTTGTGCTATAGTATCTCTTGTACTCACGGGTATAAATACCCTTCTCTCAATAATATTACACACACGATTTACCCAAACCTTACATTACCCAAACCTTACAATCTAGAGTAAGTGGTGTAGGAAACTGATGCTCGAAATTCTGCCCTCGATTGCAAACATCAATTGATAACGACTTTCTTTGATCTTAAAATGCCAAGCCAACGTGTTTATAATTGTCAAAAATGTAATTAATGAAGTTGAGACAACTATCACTTTCATATTAACCATTTAAATATCATAAAATAAATATTTATATAATATATAAAATCATTTAAATTTTGCTACAAACATAACTTATGATGATATTTGTAATCAATAAAAAAGTTACTGGTATCATTTATTTAAACATATAAAAACACTTTAAAATATTTTTTCAATCATATAAATAAAACCTTCCCTGGTATGGTGTATACTTGATGCAATCTCAATTCGAAGCCTCGAAGCCAAGTCACAACTCGTTACGAGAAACCTTCGCGAAGAAATTAATACGGCACAAAATGTGACGAATATGTTTTCGTACCAACTTTGTGAATTTATTTCGGGCTCGTGGGAGCAGATATGGGGAAACCGAGAGTTTGACATCGCAGGAATCGGAGTTCGGAAGAGCTCAAATCGAGCTCGCGAAGTTGCTACGAAATCAAGGCAGAAACTGTGATTCTTAACATTCAATTAAAATAAAAATAAAAATTTTATATTAAATAAATTGTTTATCCTTAATAAAAAAATTAGAGTGGTTCAATAAATATTAAAAAATATGTCGATAAATATATTTCATGTGATAAATAAATAAAAGTAAGAGAAAACCTAGTAGAAAAAAATCTCACGAATCAAGATATAGAATCTCTCTTATTATGAGAGATTTGATATCCGCAGATTTTAGAGATTTGAAATCTCTTAAGCTAGAATCCACAGTACAAATAGCAACAAAAAAACATAACTTTCTACAAAATCTATGGATTCAGTGAATCTACGTCCTGAATCTTGTTCTCCAAACGACCCCTAAGGCAATTGGCAGTTTTGGCAGGTTTGAGGTGCCGACTTTGATCTTTGTAATTAAGTGTGATGAGTTCTGATTGTAATTGCTTGTGTGTTTTAGTTATTGTAATTATACTTTAATAAGATATTGCTCTTTATGTACTTTTTTCTTTTATCATTTCAAAGTCGAGACCCGTTCTTGCAAAATCCGAAATGAGTTGAGAACAAATCAACCATCAACCTACTAAGCAATTGCTTAATTTGTCTATAAAAAACAAAATAATCAACATGTTAATATTAAGTTAACTTTATCGAGATTTGCTATTTCTAATGTCAATTGGCTAAGGCAAACATGATTAATCCCAAGCATTACAAATACGCTTTAACTAGAAAGTTGTTTAAGATTCGCTATTGCCAATCCTTATACAAAAATTAAAACTTGTTTATTTAAATATATTAACCCGGACCGGACAATACAAAAATTAAAACTTGTTTATTTAAATGTATTAACCCGGACAAAAAGTGGTGTCTACAGTGGCAATTAAAAAAATAAAAAAAATTAATCTTTTAAATTTCCACCTCATTATCATAATTATTAAAAAAATAAAATATTAAACCTAATTTCTTCTAATCCCCATATCCTACCGACCAAACCCCACTGCCGTCGCAATTGCCGCCGTCTCCCCCGCCATTATCGCAGAGGGATTGGCGACGGATGGATCGGCGGTTGGTGGTGGAGTTTATGTACGACTCCTTATCACCTCACACGCCATTATCTGCATCTACTTCATATCCCGAAAATCGAACAGGTGACCCCATTCTCGACGTCTTTGGCCAATCAACACTGAAGGGCCCTTCAATAACATCAATTTCGGACAAAGAGGTAACCAAAGGAGTAGAAGGTGAAGGTGAGAAAAATACAATAAAAAGACAATCGCCAGAACTTGGAAATTAAAATACGCTCCTTCCGATTCTCGAAGAGCGAAGGATAAGGTGATTGTCGTTCGGCCAGTGACGTAGTATATCTGTCGTCTCCACCTTGCGGCTTTGAATCGTCTGAAGCCATTTTTGGTGATGAACTTCTGGAATCAGCTAACTAAAATCCACTGCAATTGTTCTGAACTGAGCGACGACGGCACAGGGAGGACTGGAGGAAGGCAAGGGGGGAGGGGAGGGGGGGGGGGGGGGGGGGGGGTTATGTTGATGGGATCTCGTTGGAGGTGGCCGACGGGAATTGAGATGAGATTTTGGGTTGTCTTTGATTTTGGGAATTTCTATTGATGGGGATCTCTTGGGAGAGGTGGTCGGCGTGAGTGAAGCGGCAGATGGAGGGTTGAGGTTCAGTCAAGTATGGGGATTAGAAGAAAAGAAATTAGGTATTTTGTAATTTTTATTTTATTAAAGTTGGAATAATGATTTAGAAATTTTAAAAATGATTTTTTATTAATTTTTTAATTGCTACGTGGCACATTTAACAGTCAATTGTAAGAGTTGACTGTCACATAAGCAAAAGTTAACGGAAATGGATAGAGAGTGACCAAACTTGAACTCTTTAACTAATTTTAGTGACCACTAATGGAATTAAATATTTCAAATGACCAAAAATGAAATTTTTTTGTAATCTCAGTGACCAACCATGCAATTAATCCCACAACTAGTTCTACAATTATTCCCCTAGTGATAATACTACCAGTATTGAACTTGGAAGTATCAAATCCAAATCTCTTTAATAGCTCCTAAAACAACCTATATCATCTTTTGTTAGAAGAACGATGAATATATGAACTATTACCAAGTTTAGGACTCTCGGGCTGTTCAAAGAAGTGAAAATTAGGACTCGAGGAACCCAGAAATCAAGACCAGCCAGGGACGAATACACACCAACAATCTCGACACCAATGCAACGATCTACGCTTCCACCATACCGTGATACAGTTTACATAAATCTATTTCAGGCAAGAATAGAGCTGTTGAACCAAGATCATTGAGATAAAACTTAAAACGACGAGAGATAATAACAGCAATCAAAATTGCTACGGCTTCATATATTTGGATTCGCAACTCTGACAATGCTGTCGTCCACAGAAACCAAAGTAATCAAAAACCCTAAGAATAGCACTTCAGATAATCTGGGCAGCTGTGTTCAGTTTCTCCGCTATACTGAGCTGTGTCCTTGTTATGCTCGACAAATACAGCAAGAGCAAATGGTCCTGTGAAGAAGGGGAACCGAGGTCAGGAACAAGAACCGCTACATGATTTAAGAGTTGACACACAAGTTATTATCGAATGAACAGAAGGGGATTTACCTGCATGTTGTCATTGACTAACTTATCCAATACAGCAGGAGACAGTTTGGGAAGTGAGGCAACAACTTCAGATATAAATCTTCCTACGATGTTATCTGGAGCAGTCTCGCCTTGCTGAGAAGATTGAAGAAAGCAGATAGTAGGATTCCATCAGGAGGCTGAAACCAGATGATGAAATGAATGGAACTAACTCAACTCACCACCACACTGTCAACATATTTGTAGACATCATCGATCAGTGCAAGTAGCCGCTGCATTGAGGCTTCCATTCCCTCCAAATCACTCGGTAGCTTGTCCACCATTGTTGTCTTCAGGATGTCAACTGCATAACATCATATGGGAGAGAAGCGGAAAAAACAAATCAAGATTAGCTGGTATTGCCAAGAAACCAAAAATCAACTCTGTTTATTTCATTTACTCAAAGCCACAACATGGGATTCGGATCATCAGTGAGATCAGGTATACTTGGGGAAATACATACATCCAATCCGTTCTGCTTCAATCATGCGAAGGTCGAGCGGGATTTCTTGAAATTGTGCAGCTAGCTGAAGGTCTCCAAGGGACAAATTGAATGAAACATAAGCTTTAATTGCAGGCTCCCCCATTCTGAATCCAGTGTCAACAGTTAGATGAACAGGGTTGGGAACTTCTCTAGCGTAGAACTCATGGATGAGTGCGCTCCCACCACTGACTCCCAGACCGGTTGAATACCTACCACAATAATAATTAGATTTAGATATAAGTGCAAGAATTGAGGAGCAAAACATTAACGTACTTGTACCTCATTCTATATAAAGTGCAAAACATGTCACTATGAGGCCCAGGTTTCATATAGGAAAAGAAAGAGAGCAATGATATCAACAGGAAAAGATTTCCAAGGGTAAATTCTTCGAAGTTCTGGAAACACATGTCAATTAAATAACCACTAATGCTCATATACGGACTCTATTGCCCCCATATCAATAAGCAGAGGAAATATATAAATAAGATTTTACCAGCCAACAATGACTTCCTTTGGATTAACTTTTTGATGGGATAACAGCATGTTATGATGGTAATCAATATCCAATGCAACCTGCATATTGAAATAAAAGCTCAGAAAATCATCCAAAGAATCATAGAGCTAGAATCAGAAACGCATCACAGCTGGCAAACCAAACCAAGAAAGCAAATATATCAATCGCAATGTCTGACGACAAACATTTTCCATCTAGCAACAAACCCAAAAAAACAAATGCACTCTTGTGAAGCCTTCTCCACCCCCTAAGGTATAGTCCATTCCAAACAGCCCCTCGAAATGCCAACGCAACACTCCCAATCCATACCGGTAGGAAACTGAAGCTAGCACAAACCCAGAAAAAAATGCAGTGTTGTGAAGCATTCTTCCACCCCCTAAGTTACAGTCTATTCGAAACAGCTCCTCGAAATGCCAACGCAAGACTTCCAATCCACACCGATAGGAAACTGTAGCTATCACAAAATAGCTACCATAAATTCCTCTAATAAGATAGTACATTAAGCTCCACAAATTCTTTGCCCAATTAATCTCCAGAAATTCCTCTATCCAACAACACTACACTTAGTCTCAAAAGTCAAAACAATCATTTCTCGTGCCACTCTATAATTCCACCATATCCAAACATTCACCGCCGACTATTGACCGTGTGTTACATCCCACGGTCTGCCAAATCCACTACTCTCAGAATATCAAATTCAATTGACCTAAGTCCTACACCGATTACCAGCCGCCATTAGTTTCGAAAAGTTTTAAGGAAGCTGTGATAACCTGATCGGACGACTCATTGTGAGGAACGGCGTAAGAGTTACGGATATCAACAGTGCCGTCGGGCAATACGGACCCCAGCAACGTGCCAATGACCCGCTCGGCTTGGTCCGGCCGCCTCACGTAGCAATCACATATATTGAAGACGACCAGCGGGTGAACCTTCGCCGACAAAGTAACCGAAGTCGCCGTCGGCGCGAACTGGAGTACTGTCTGCTCGCTCGTCGCCATTTTTCGATCTCGAATGAAGCAGAGAGGGGCAGAAAGGAGAAGGAAAGCGGAAAAGCCAGCAAGCGATTAGCTAGGGTTTTTGGCGCTGAGCACAGTTTGCAGTTGCTGCGTTACAGCTTGCCCAAGGGCTAAGGTCTAGGAAATATGGAAACCCAAACATAGTGATTTGGGCTTAGAGTTTTACTTGTTCATGTTGGTCGTTCAACCAATTACTGTTCTGGGCTTTTGTTCTAGCCCAAGCGCTGAGTCCTTCAGTTTTCCTTGCACCTTGGGAGGATTGACAACCATGTATTTACTATTTAGCCATTCATTTTCATACTACATGATTTTTACATTCACATAGAGGTGGCAATTTCAATCCAATCCACTAATCCAATCCATCAATCCATTCAAAATATCCATCTAATCCAATCCATTTAAATTCAATCCATTTAATCCAAATTCAATTGGATTGGTGGATTCATGGATTGGATCCATAGATCATTGGCAAATTACGGTTTAGTACCTATAATTTTTATTTTTTACATTTTGGTACCTAAAATTTAATTTTTTATACGAAAAATATCATTGGAAAATTACGTTTTGGTATCTAAAATTTTTCATTATGACATTTTAGTACCTAAACTTTTTACATTTTACATATTGGTCCTTGGTTGAGGATGCCATTTGGATTCATGGATAATCCACCAATCCACTTGATCCAATCCATGAATCCACCAATCCATTAGATCCAATCCATTTGATCCATGGATCCACCAATCCAATCCATCAATCCACCAATCCAATCCATTTGCCATCTCTACTGATTCACATATTGTTCTTCTCCATTATATATTTTTACCGTATATAATGTCACAATATACGACCACGTATATTCTACAAAGAGTTGGCTAGAGTTGGAACTTTCGAAAAATCATCTAATTACTACGATAAATTATATTAATCAAATATTCTTTGTCAAAAGAAATTATCAAAATTAAATTTAACATTAGATGAATTCCTACCGCCTCATTTTCAAAATTAGAAATTTGTTGAAACTCAATTATTCTATAATGGTGACTACTTCGGTGCACTCACGAAAATGAGTGTGTACAATGCACCCAACTCAAAAACTAGTCTTAAGGTGTCAGATTTTGAATTTTAATTTGTAGAATTAGTGTAATAGATGATATAGCATATGATAACAACTAATTAACGATTACCCTAAGACCTAGACCTCCAATTTTGAATTCTATCACTAAAACCCAAATTGTAAACCCTAACCCTAAATCTCTAAACCCTTCAAATTAAAGTAAATCATGAATGGTTTTTGTGCAAATTCGTGTGCTTTATTGTTTATCACATCATAAGTGATGATTGACATCATTTTGACATGAATCACATGTTTAAAATGACGGTTATGAAATGAGTGTACTGAATGCACCCAAAAAAGTGAGTGCGTTGAAGACGCCACCTCCTATAATATATGTTTGTAAACAAACCATAAGTTTGTGTTGGCTTGTAAATAGTGATCATAAACAAGGTTACTAAAGTTGTTGTATATGTGTAAGGCTGGAACCCTATTTGTTATTTGATTGAAAGAAATTCGTTATGAGATTTAGATGAAATCATATTACTGTATTAGTATAGAAGCAACGTACGTTGAGATAATGAGATTGATTAGTAGATCGCTTATTATGTCTAATCTGAACGATTTAATAAATCCATATATGACGATTTTCTACAAAATCTAATAAAATGGAAATATAGAGATTTTATTAGTGGTCTCAAGCTAAGCTCCCAATTAGCCTATTATAACATGCTGACCACCGCTTCCCAAAACTGCCCTATTTGCTATGCCATTATACAATTGGCACTCGTTGATGTCACATGTATATGTGTTGCTCTACACGTCTCACATGACTTGCTTCCCTCTAACAACTCAAAGAGTCCCTAGCTAGCTAGTACAAGTTGAACAAAATCGTTTCTTCACTATATAAAAACAAAAACAAAAAACCCCTACTGGTGACCATAACAATCACCATTCCGATCGAACTTCCACATTGTTCTGTCTCCCTTCTACAAACCCAGAAGCTCCTTCCTCCAATATTCCTAAATCCTAATGGCTGCCGCAATCCATTTCTCAAAGGGCTCATTTGCCCTTGCGTTGGCCCTGTTATTAGTAGCCATTGCCTCTGCGGAAAACTACAACCCTACTGCTTCTACTTCAGTAATCAAGCCTGATCATGATCACGAACCCGCTTATCACAACAGTTATGTTTCGACGACAGATTCGGAGAAACTGGACTCGAAGATGCACCGGTACGAGCAAGAAGAAGTCGAACGCATGTCTGGATCAGGAAATGTGTACGATACGAAATCGCAAACCAGCGACATCAAGGCATTGGCCCCTGAAGCAGAGAAGCCAGAGGTTCGCTTCGGGAAGAAATCGACCTACGACGGGGCGTTTGGTTCAAAACCGGAAGACGTGTTTGCTAATGGTGTGGAAGGCGTCGTAGCTTGCAAATCAGGATCCGACTACTACCCTCTTCACGGTAACCAAAATTTGAATTACTGTTCACAAACAGAGTGGGAATGGATGATATCATCCATCCACCACATATCAAAATTCTTCGATTTTAATCAACCGAAAATTAGTTGTTATGGAACATCTCTAGGGGAAGAAATGTTGTGGGAACTAACTGCATAGAAAAAACTTGGCAATTCAGAGACCAAATTGTTCATGTTTTATAATAATCTAGAGTTGTCAAAATGCTAGCTGTTGCAATTTTTGCAGGAGCTGTGGTGAGAATAACTTGCTCGGGAGTGGAAGAAGAGTCGCGGTGCTCAACAGACGCGAGGGGCTATTTCTTCGAGAGGCTGCCGTACTATGGTAAACTGAAACCAGAGCTGTGCAGGGCCTTCCTGGAGAAATCTCCGTCGGAGAAATGCAGTGTGCCTACGGATGTGAACAAGGGCATCAACGGCGCCAAACTCTCTTCGTACAGAATCCTCCACGACAAGCGGGTCAAGCTTTACCCTCTCGGCCCGTTCTTTTACTCTTCCTCCCCTTCTTATGGTCAGCAGCAACAGCTTAGTGCCCGGCAGCAACAAGTTTCCAAATCTCCCGCCGGCTACTGATATAATGATGTGACCTCTGTTTCTCTAGCTCTTTCTTTCCATGTGGTTCATTGTTTTCTCTTTGGTTTAATTTGTTGCCACCGATAATGATCAACTTAAATGATGGCCCTTTGATAAGATGTAACATTATCACAACCCAATTATCATCAACGGAAACGAGCCACCTAATCCCCAAGTATCCATCATCAAACCTAATCCCAGCAAAGCACAGAACAAAGACAAATTGCAATTAACAAAAGTCAAATAATCGACGTCGTCTCATTACATAACGACACAGTAGTAGGTTTACTTTTTTCTGGTCGGCAAAGACAGAAAACGACATTTCAATTATCTCATAATAATTACCATAGCCCAGCCCACATAACAGTTACATACACAGGGGGCCCACCTTTCCAATTAAGCTGTGGGCCCACCATCCATCACCCCCACCACTCAGCACACATTATTCCCCCTCACAGCTGAAAATAAAAAATACATAAGGGGGGAAATAAAATGCTCACTTCAATCGCAGATTAAAAAAAAAGGGAGATTTTTTATTAAATATTACATGACAGTGACACAGCTCAGAACAGAGCAAAGAGAAAAACGCTGCAAATCGTGGCCGTCGATCTTCCATCCTCACTTCTTGAAAGGAATGGCCCTGATCACGACTGTGTGGTACAGAGCTGCCAGCGCCGCTCCGATGAATGGGCCCACCCAGAAGATCCACTGCAATTGCGTTAAAAACATTTTAATTTACCGCCTTAATTGTGTTACTTATCACCACTGTAAAAAAAAAAAAAAATGTTAAAAATGAAGGTAATGGAAACTAACGTGATCATCCCAGCCCTTGTCCTGGTTGAAGACGATGGCCGCGCCGAGGCTCCGAGCCGGGTTGATTCCCGTTCCGGTGATCGGAATTGTGGCCAAGTGGACCAAGAACACCGCGAACCCAATTGGCAGTGGCGCCAAAATCTGGGTAATCGGATAAAAAACACCATTAGTTTCAATCCAAACGAAAACAGAGCACATGCGATTGAGCGAATTAGTTAGTTCATTACGGGGACGTGGGAGTCTCTGGCGCTACGCTTGGCGTCGGTGGCAGAGAAGACGGTGTAGACAAGAACAAAAGTGCCGACGATTTCAGCACCGAGCCCATCTCCCTTGGTGTATCCACCGGCGACGGAGTTAGCACCGCCGCCGAGAAGCTGAAACTGCTGCTTCCCTTCGAAACCTTTCACAACTCCGGCACCGCAGATCGCGCCGAGGCACTGCATCACCATGTAGAACACCGCCCTCGTCAGCGACAGCTTCCTCGCCAGGAACAGCCCGAACGTCACCGCAGGGTTTATGTGTCCCCCTGTTTAAAAAAATTGTCAGTCAAATTTGAATTCCTGGAACTGAATTTGAATTTGAAATTTGAATTTGGGGGACCTGAGATTCCGGCGGTGCAGTAAACGAGGGCGAAGATCATTCCTCCGAAGGCCCAGGCGATGCCCTGGATGCCGACGGTGGAGCATTTTGAGGGGCTCTTGACGACGCCCATGACGGTGAGGACGCTGATGTAGAGGAAGAGGAAAGTGGCGATGAACTCGGCGATTCCGGCCCGGTAGAAGGACCAGGAGGTGAGCTCCCCTGGCTCGAACAGGGGAGCCGGCGGCGGCTCCCTGTAGTCCTTGTCGTCGTGGGTTTGAGCCGCCGTTCCGATCGGCTGCCGCTCGTTGAACTTGTTGGCTCCCAGTCTGACATCTTCTTCCTTTCCCTCCATCTCTCTCTGTCTCTGTGAATCTGCCGGGAAAGCTCTGTTTTTTTTTTTGTTGGTGGGGAGGCTGTTGCTGGTTTGGATGAGGAGGTGAAGGAGTGTGATGAGGTGGGTTTTATAGGATGGGGGATCGTGTGGTGGAGGAGTGTGAGGGTTTATTGACGAAACTATGTTGAGTGAGATTTAACAATGAATTTTATACGGTATATTAGCATGTATCGAATGAAAATAATTTATATGGGTTTGAAATTTGTACAAATTATAAATTTTACGTGTTAAATAAATAATGAAAGCTCTACGAGAAAAGGTCTATTCGATGTTCAATTTTCGGATTAGAATACAAAGTAGGCTAAATAAATCAATGGATAGTGTTGGTCCTCTTAAAAAAAACGGTGGAAGTTAAAACCGGATTTTAAATGATACATGTAAGAATATCTATAGTTTGAATTCATCATTACTCGAATATAAAAACATCTTAATCATGAAAACTCTAATATTATAAAAATAGTCACTTACTTTCTATAACTTAAATTGTTAAAAGAGATTAATAACATATGCTATACCACCTATATTATATAACATTATTTTGAGCTCTCCTACGACCGACCATTACCAATCATGGATCATTTTTGTGGGGAGGGCGGGAAAAGAAAATGGGAGGAAAATGGGGGTTTTGTTTTTTCGTTAGGTGAAGATGTATTGTCGTTTTTTGGATGGAAAACGCCATTGTGGATGAGTGCTTTTCATAGTTGTCACAAAAAATTGGCCATAAAATGATGACGATGATGGCTCGCAAAAACCCACCGCCCATGTTAGAATAATGGATCCCCGGCGGCCACTGTTGGAGTGGAGTGAAGAAGAATTTGGCTTGGCTATAGAATTTTACATGGACTAGCGCTCGCTCATTTTCTAATGTATGAATATCGAATGTGATTTTCATAATCTGTACTCACCGTGATTAGGTGTCTGAATGTTAATCATGTTACAATTATTACATGAATGATGTTGATCGAAGATACATCACTTGACAAATTATATAATTGTACAATAATAAATAACGATAATAATTAAGTAAATTTGACAAATTCAAAAGTTCATCTATAAAAGGTTAAAAGACTTAACTATCTCTTTCCCAACAACTCGAGTTATTGGGAGCAATTGGTTCTTGACATGGTAACCACTTGGCTCCAATAACTCAAGTTGTTGGGAGAGGTTCAATCGTAGATCATATACCACAACACTAACACGCCCCCTCAAACGAAAACCACTCACAAGGGCTTGAAGTTTGCACAGGTTTGAAGACAAGAATACCATGTGCTTAACAAATGGGGGTCACCGGGAATCGAACACGAGACCTCTCGGTCACGGAAGGCTCTGATTGTCTGATACCATGTCATAAACCAGTTGGTCCCAATAACTCGAGTTATTGGGGCCAAGTGGTTAGTTCGCTAACATGGTATCAGAGCCTAGAACCGAAAGGTCATGGTTTCGAATCCTCATGACGACCCCATTTTCAGCCATTTGTTTAGCACAAGGGATGGTATGTTCAACCTGTGCAAACTAAAGCCTCGTGGTTTGGCAGCACAAGGGTTCAACCTGTGCAAACCGTAAAAAAAAATTCCACAATTCGGCATCGGCTTTCGTTTGAAGGGACGTATAAAAGGTTAAAAGGGTTAATTATCCCTTTTCCAACAACTCGAATTATTGGGAGCAACGAATTCTTGACATCAAACAAAGCTGAAAAAGATCACGTTTTTATACCATTTTACTCTCTTAATATCTTCTACATCGATCTCATTTTAACTAGAATCGAAGTGAGAGAAAAGGTAAATCAATGTTGAATAAGTAAACTGTTCCACTGTTGTTAGTACAATTACAGTACTACGTACATATCATGCAAAGCCGGTAATAGAATGATAGCTAGCCTGGATCAAGTGAAGTGAATAGACATCATGCCCATTGAATAACTTTGACATCTTTGCGGAATGCAACAGCCGACCGGGCCGCCCCCTTCCTCCGCTGTCGGGCCTTATTACGCACATGTGCTCCTCGTGCCACTTTCACGACACGTGGCGGTAGAGTAGTGGGGATGTGCTACATGAGCCAAAAACTTGATGCCACGTCCGTAAGGATCTTCTTTAACCACAGTCTACAGCTGTACTCTGACAATGAATGGTTCACCGTATCTTGCAGTAATCACTTCTGTTCTGTTCTGTCCCTCTCTTTCTGCAGCCCTTTTTTGACTGCTCAAACTTCGCAAGTCCTCCTCTCAGTCGACTATACCGATCGTGAAAGCCGGGTAACGATTTTCAATATAGACGTTAAGGCTGGGCTTGTTAGAGAAATGAATGGGGCTTGTTCTCAATATGTACGTTGTTATGGTTGAGTGAGTCACATTTCCTGTTGTGTTTCGCGCATGATCTCAATGTGGCATGTATTCCCTCACTCGTATAATATATGTCGATTTTGTGACGTCGACTCTTTAACTCTTCGTTCAGTAATATTTATAGACAAACGAATGATGGATTATCTCAGCTTCCATTTTCTCGTCAAATGTAGACCACATTCTATAATGCAGACGATCAATGTGACAGTTTAATATAATATTTTCAATAACGTTTAAGTTGATTGTAACGTCCCGGACTTTTTCTTGAGCAAGATATTCAAGGTGACTTCCCATGAGGTCACTCATCCTTGTTATACTCCACACTTAGTACGCTTAACTTGAACTCCTCCATTTTACCCCAAAACGCTTCTTGTCAGTTAATGCCGGTTTTTTTACTTATGAACCATGAATCTCTCCTGTGCTTTGTCGACGTGGGATTCGCCTAAAGTGTTACAAACTTACAATACCTTTATGTATCTTTAAACTACAATTAAAAAAAAACGGAGTTGATTCTAAGCAGCTGATCGAAATTAAGAGCATACAATTATTATTTAATATGGTAACGTTGTGATTTATATGGCCAGCCCTTATCGACGTGATCATGAGCAAATTAAGAGCATACAATTATTATAATCGACCTTGCCCAGCTGGGGGTTTGGAAAGATAGGATTGATTAAGCTAGAAACGGAGAGGTTCAAGAATTAATATGATTATTATTATTATCCGGGATAATCTTAATTATGTCACTTTATTATCGGATTAGGTAAAGCCCTTGTGGTCATTATATAACGTTAGAGTTCGTATTATGTGTATAGCTAGCTGGAGTGACTTGGGGAGATAATATAGAAAATATTATGCCACGTCTTTTGCGGTTGTGCGAGAATCTTTTAAACCAGCTCCTCGCCTGGTCTGGATAGTAATAAGCACTCTCTACATTCATTCATCCGCTGGGTTTCAGCCTTTCAGGTTTGTAGGAGTGATATTTAAATCATTAACCTAAATGGTAATCCATGTTTATGAGTCAAGTGGTATGGTTATTGGTGGAGTAAAATGGGTTTGGGTATAACCGGAGAAAAACTTCAGTGAGACTGGTGCATTGCACCGCCCCAATTAAAAGCTGCCATGTGTCCATTTAATTAAAGAAAGTAATTATCATTTTAATCGGTAACTAATTAGGAAAATAATTGAACAAAACCCTTTCCATGGAGAAAATGCAGAATCGCCGGCCAGAAAGTTCAATAGGGCAACGGATTCTGAATTCATATTCCTTCCATCCGCGTGACCCATGAGAGATTGAGAGTTGCCCATCTTCTATTATCTTCCATGTTTTATTTTTTGATTTTTATTGATTAATTAGACTATAATAAAAGAAAATTATATTTCATTAATTTCAATTTAACACACGACAAGATTTAATTCGGATGGTGCAATGCACCCGTCCCACTGAAGTTTTTCTCAGTATAACCGATAATCGAATAATCAATTAACAATTAAACCAACAATTAAACGAGTGTAAGTACATATGTTTATCTCTCCAAAACGATCACATTTCTTTCAAATAAAATCTCGAATTTAAAACAAACAAACTCTCGCCACCCCCGATCTTCTTTGTCTTTCCCAAAATTTCCTCCTGCAGTGAACCCTAAAATGAAAAGAGACAAAGAGCACCGCCGACTCTGCGATTGAAATATAGATATCAATATTGAATTGGGAAAATCATATGACTTCTGCCGAATGAAAAAGACTACATAGATCACACATCAATTTTTTCAACAATAGCTTCTCTCATCCAGTTCAAACTCATTGCTCTTTTCCTTCATCTCTTCACTTTCTTCTCACTGTCCCAACATGAACAACAAACTGAACTTAGAGCACTAATCCTACCGCTTTCTAAAAATTGTTCCACCAATTAAAAATCCTAACCCACCTCCACATTAAACCAATGATTGAAAAATCGTACCATACCAGTGGTTCGACCAGAAAAACCTCTTACCCAATGCAACAACGATATGCGGTATTTAGCGATATGAAATGGTTAAACCACGATTTCAGCTTAAATTACCATACAAGTCACTTTTCCGGTACGACCTTCAGTACGGTATTTCAATCCTTACATTAAACCCTCTACCACCACCAAAACCTTCATCGTTAACCTCGCCATGCCGATCAAATCTCATGGCTCAACTATTACACAATGGTCGGTTCCTCATCCTCCATTCACCGCCTCACTAAATTTGGATCTATTTGTCAAGAACCAGTTGATCCCAATAACTCGAGTTGTTGGGAGAGCTAGGTTCGATCGTAGATCATATACCATTTACTAACACACCCCCTCAAACGAAAGCCACCATATATGGGCTTGAAGTTTGCACAAGCATCAGACACCATGTGCTTAATAGAAACAAATGGGGGTCACCGAGATTCGAACAGAATACCTCTCAGTCACAGAAGGCTCTGATACCATATTAAGAACCAATTGATCCCAATAATTCGAGTTGTTAAGAGAGATTCTATAGTAAATCATATAGCATTTACTAACCTTATTGCATACCTTGTCACCATTTTTCTTGTCCTTTATGTACTAAAGCATCTCCTCATTTGAACTCGTCTTCATTATCCTACATCTATATCTATCTATCTATCTATCTATCTATCTATATCTATCTATCTATACTATATATTATGGCAATTCAAAAGTAACTTCTTGCCACATAAGCACTTGGAGAATTCACAAGATGCCAAGGTGGACAACTTTTTTGAAAACAAAAAATTCATTATTGATCTATTTATGGAGCTATCTCTCTTCTTTTAATATTTCTACTCATTTTTACTAAAAAATAATAATAAATTACATTTTTTTGAGAATGTAAACAAACACACAAAAGTATAATATTTTTGTCAATTAAAACAAATATAAAAATGGAAATAGATAGTGACTATATCGAATTTGTTAAAATGAAAAGTATATGATTAAATCTTATCAAGTAAAATTTTCT
The DNA here is from genome assembly GCA_964030455.1 of Linum trigynum. Classification (NCBI taxonomy): domain Eukaryota; kingdom Viridiplantae; phylum Streptophyta; class Magnoliopsida; order Malpighiales; family Linaceae; genus Linum; species Linum trigynum. Next base: position 8,463,620 of record OZ034818.1, read on the forward strand.
ACTCATTTTCACCAAAACTTAATAATAAGTTACATTTTGACAAAAAGTTAACAAGTACACATATATAATAATATTTGTATTAATTAAACAAAATATTACAATAGAAACATTGAAAACAAATTATTAAAAAAGTACATATATATATATAATAATATTTGTATCAATTGAAAAAAATTTACAATAGAAACATTGAAAACAAATGATTAAAAAAGTACACATATATAGTAATATTTTTATCAATCGACTTTGAAAATGAAATATATGAATTTAGATTTTTTGTATTAAAAACTCTCTTATTTCTAATGTATTTTTTCGTTGAATTATTTCTAATATATATTTCTATCAAATAAAACAAGTCTTATATAGCAAAAGGTCTGAATATAAACTTGACTAAGCAATAATAGTTATTTCTTTAAAAAACTTCTTATTCATCATGATTAAGTGAAAACATATATTCATGTTCTACCTTCAGTTTTTCAAACTAAGAAGAATCAGGTATGCAATACTTTATAATTTGTCCTAGGGTTATTAAAATATTCACTCTAGATCATATTAATTGAACAATCTCTATTGAAGTCATAAGTCGAATGCTAAGTAATTTCTTTTCATATTTGGAGATATTGTCAAAATTATTACATCAAAGTTTTCAAAATGACTTAAGTATGATTTTTGACGAGTTTTGACTTTATACCTAGGATGAGACACAACATCACTTAAAAAACAACACGTGTGAAGGTTAAGAAAATCTTCGTTGAGGATATACGATAAACATCACGTTTTATCAACCTAACCTTAGCATTGATCAAATAAGGGTTGAACAAATTTATTTAATAGTTGATGTCTTGGTAGACAAATCTAGATTCGAGGATTTAGGCAATAAGTAAACATAAGTGTGTTAGTTGAGATATCTAAACAAAAAAAACTTTTGTAGCTACAAGAATCTAAATTGAGATATTGTGTTAAAATAAAGAATCTTTAATAAGGATGAGTTTAGTAAGGCGATTGTAAGAAAACATTGGGGTCGTTTGCTTAGTGGATTTGAAAACTGAAGGTTTTAAGAAAACTTGGATTTTGTAAAAGCATGGATATATGAGGGTTTTTGGTTCATTATGGATTTGAAAATACCATATTTCGTTTTATAGATTTCATGATGCATTTGGTTAATTGATTTTGTATGTTGGAAGTGAAAATGACATATATTACCCTCATTGGTATGAGAAAGGAAATGAAATATGAGGGGTAGGTTGGTCATAAATAATAGACTTCAAAGTCCATGATCAATTTCCATCTAAAGAGGTGAAATTATCAAGTCCGTTGGGCCCACGAATTTGGAACCTTAAAATACATGAGACCCACATATTGGTTGCCTCTAAATACATGAAGCAAGCAATGGTTGGACAAAGTTCATGATAGCTCCAAATTAATCAAGCAAACAACCCCAGCTATATGGTTGTGAGTCTGTGACTCCATACCAAATTTTGGCAATAACAAAAACTTTTTCAATATCGAAGTCTCAAAATGGAAATCTTTTGGTTTGTAACAGTAAGCCATTTGTATTTAGATGGAGTTATCCTAGCCACAAAATTTCGTTTTCATATTTCAGTCGATGAGCTGACTTCAAAGGTATTAATTAGGATTAAAAATTAAAATAAAATAGTTATACATATTCTTAGATATTAATAGATATGTCTACAATACATTCAAGAATTCAAATGTATGTAAAATGTCACAATGTTTCTACGAGTTATTACATTTTATAAAAAAAATTCCAACAAATCATAAATAATCATTACTTAATATTGTAGGAATCTAAAACTAATTTAGTGCCACATCAGTACTTAGCTAGCTCTCACCCTTCCACGCTGGACAAGGTCTAATTGGTGTGCTTTTTTGCTTACCCTTTAAATTGTCATCATTATCAATAAAAAGTAAATTAAGTTAATAAAAATGAATGCAACATTTTGATTTGTTCCTATTCCTTTTCCCATACAACATTGAAAATAAAACACAGCATTGATAATAAAGAAACTAGATCAAGCCCCACAAAAACAAATAAAGCTCTCTTCTTATTTGCTTAAATTTTGAGTTTCTAGAATTTGTATTCTCTACTTTTTTGTATATAGATATAGGAAAGGAAATGGTAAGGCATATTGAGTTTTTTTTCCTCTTTGTAGGAAAATAGGAGGCGGGAGTTACATGATGCAATGATTTGTTGGAAAAGAATTGAACAACTCTAACATATTTTTGCCTATTGCCGAAGAAAAGTCCAGCCTATCATTTCTCCCTCTTCCCTTTTGATCCGCAGCGGGCAATTGATCTTTCTTCCTCAGAGATATCTGACTGCTAGCGGTTGACTGGCCGAGTTATAGTCTTCTTCCCATTCTTTTCTTAATTTCTTCCAAATTACGGCGACTGGGTAGTAAATTTCCCTTTTTGATTCAATGGTTGTATTTCTTCTTCGTTATTCTGGTAGTTGTTTTATGGTTCTCTGTTATCCTATATACTTTGATGTAAACATGTAACATATAATTTAAAGGGTTTGTTGCTTGGACTTGGAGCATCTCTCCTTTGGTTGAATAATTGATCGTTTTCCTTGAAGGCCTATTGCAACTCGATTCCTTGGATGTTAAAATGGAAAGTAGAGTTGTGAGGATTGTTCATTATGTTTATTATATTCATGAGTGACATGCTACTAGCTAGCTATACGACGATGATCTGATCAAGTAAATAATATGTAGCAGGGGCTTATAAGTAGGAGGGAACATATTTGGGGTTTTATAAAGGGCGTGAAGAAGAAATAAAATGATAGTAAATGTCGATGTTTTCCCCAATTTCTAGATGTTTGTAATGACATTGGTTTGTTTCCTTAGCGTGAATTTTGCCTAATTAAATCCCTAACTAAAATTGATTTTGGCCTGATTGTTTTCATAACAACTACTATTTGGATTGATGCATCAATCCGATTCACAATGGGGACTCTGCAAGATGTAATAACTTGAGTTTTATTGACGTATACAACTCTTACTGTTCATCTATGTTGTTATTAGGTAGAAAAACATGATCCTTTTGGTAGTAATCTATCTCATTCTTCCAAAAATACACGAGTAACTGATACTGCACGATATTTGTGGGATCTAGATCGCGATATTCTCTATTATCGTATACCAACGTACGAGAAGGGTGAGAAAATGAAAGCTCTTCACTCTTTTTTATTAATTGAAATATATTTGCAAATTTTAACTTCTTCTTTTGTGTCCTTCAAAATTTTAACTTCTTTGTCACTTTGTGTGTGCTAATAAATTAATAATCTCTTAGTTTATATCTTAAATGGTGGATTCGATACACAATTATAAATCAATAAAGAAAGTACTATAGAGAGCTCATTTAATAAAATTAAATTTTCGTAAATAAATGAAAGATATAAAAATGTGAAACAATATATGAAATTTGGTAAGTAATATTAACAATTCAATGTATAATAGTTTAACATAATGAATCATAAATAAAATTATAATACTATGACGAAAAATATAATAACCAATCAAAATTTGCCGCTCAACGGGCGGGTATAAAGCTAGTTAGTACTTTAAGCTTGTGCTAAATCCCTAACGAATTTGATGTACATCTCAAAAGGTTGGGAGTGTAGAGACACTTGGCAATCTTGGAGCCATGGATACATAAAATGATAAAATACTAAACTCATCATCTATGAGCATATAGGGATTACGTATTATCAAATTAATAAAAGGGGGAAAAGTCAATAATACTGCGTTAGAGAACCGCCTACTCGCTTATGGCCATTCGAATTTTCTGCTTAACTTGTTTTGGACATGTATTAGGTTGTTGATAATTATTATTTTTCTCTTTGTTTAGTGATGATTAAGATAATGGTACTTTACATCAAAACAACACTCTCAATCACTAAATAATGGAGCCAAATTGGTTATTGATATAGGAATAGAATAAATTAAGTAATATTGAAAATAATTTAAATACAAAACATAATATATATATATATATATATATATATATATATATATATATATATATATATATATATATATATATATGGGCTTGTGTAAAAGAGTGTATACTAACGAAATTGACTTGTACAAAAATTGATGTTGGAACCTATACAGCGATTAGAGATAGTAATTAAGATAAATTGGTTACTTGACATATAGGCCGTTACGTAAACATTCATATATTACAATTACTTTATGAACAAGAAATTCCAAGAACGTATCAACTCAAGTCTCGACGAATATGCTCTTGTTAAGGTTTGATGAGAGATATGTATTATATGGATGTTTGGAAAACCTAATTGAAAGTTTATAAACAATGATATCATTTCATTAGTCGATTTGCCTCCATAGTATACTTCTCGCTCGTTTGGTTTTGGTGATAGTTAAATTGATGCATTGTCATTAATGCATGTATAATAATATAAACTAGTGTGGGCCCCGGCCATTTGACCGGAACAAGGTGAGGTATGAAATTTGATAACGTAATGGGGTGTATAGCTTATTGTTGTATAGTTTTTTTTGGGAAACACATGATAAAAATAGTGAATTTTAGCAGGAAAGAGACATGAATGATGCAACGAATAAAAAATCAGCCTTATTAACCAAAATCAAGTACCTGTTACCTTGTGAAACAATATTGTTTCTGGTAATATGATGAGGTGGAGTAAGTTTTATAGAAACCGAATTCCAGAAAATTGAATAAAAAATCGCCTATCCCGCCGGTTTTCGGGAAATGAGCATCTCACAATCGTTGCTAGCTTTTACTCGGCCCGTTGGCCGATTAATTTACTTTATAAAACTTTCATCTTGTCATCATTGTGCTTTCTGGTGTTTTGCCAAGCCATGCTAAAATCTAAAGAAATCAAGAATGAACAACACGATTTGGGATAGGAACCATCTTTCCTGTACCCCTAGAAAATGGTGGTAAACACGGACTCACCTGCCAAACTGGTTTGGATTGAGATTTTTATCGGGTATCAGGGAACCATGTGATTATAAATTGACTTGATCAAAACGGGCCAAAACTTGAAATTCAGCCTGTTTGACCGACCCATGCCACTCTAATTATTCATTACTTTTAAACTTTCTATTTGAAAATAAAAAATAATGAAGAAAAGAGATGACTGCAATTCGCCATTTGAACATCACTGATTCGGGAATAAAACTATATAATTTTGAAAGGAAACGGAAAATGTTTAGGATCGTTTTAATGTTAAAAATAACCAAATAGATCTTTCCGTTTAGTTTTTTACTAACAAATACCAAACGATTTGTAATATACACTATAATTTAATCATTATGATATCAAATAATTACATAATATATATTTGAAATGATAAATATTGGAATAATTGGGTTGGTCGAGGTTGAACCATTGAATAACTTTAAAATACATTGTATTTTAGCCACTAAGATATAAAATAATAGCATAATATATATTATGCTAGAGAAAATAACTTGTTTTAGAATGGCAAACCCATGATGTTCATTTGTTTTACTTGATGGGCAAATCCCGTGTAGGTCAGGGCCATTCAACTCTTTTACTTTATAATTAGCGGTTAGCCCATTAGAATCCATGCATTAGTTTATTGTTAAATTTTTTTCTTTTTAGCAATAAAAAGGAGTAATATTTTTGCCTTTTCATATATATTTTACCACCACGGAGAAATAAAAGGACTTAAAGAAAAAAAATCGACACTCCTGGACCCGTTAAATCCGCATGTGTACGGTAAGTTGGCTCGTTCCACAAAGGAAAAAGAAAAAAATTGACACTCCCTATTCTACCCTTCCTACAAACGCTCTTGAAGCACGGAATTTGAAATGGGGGAAGAGTTTTTTCCTCTCTCCGATTATATTTTTTTAATTTAAAAAGATACAACAAATATACTTAGTGTGATTGGTTATGGTCTTTGATTTTCTTTAAAGTGGTCATGGTTCGAATCTTAGTAAGTGTCTTTTTAATGAATAAAAAAAAGTAATTGTGAAGACCAAAATGTCCTTCCTACTTTCACTCTGGATGAAGAAAATTTGAAAAGGGGCTTCAAGTTTTTTCATTTGGCTTTTATTTATTGTGTAGATAGATGTGTTATATAGGTAAAAAGGTGTATATGTGTATCGTTGTTTACATCGTTTGGTTTCTGTGATAGTTATTGTAGTTTAAATAAGTTAGATTACTTTTTGAGTGAAATGTCACTTTTATCCTTTGTTTTTAATATAAAAAAAACAACACTCATAAGAAAGTAGAGTCATAATTGTAACAAAACAAAACCCAACAATCTCAACCAAACAATCTCAACAAAAACTTGAGATTTGCAATCACTCAAAATGAGTGATAGTTTGTGTCAAGCAAGCAAACAAGACATGTATTGTTTGTGCAGAAAATTCAGAAAAACGACGCATTGTAACTATCACAACCAAACTATCACCAAAACCAAACGGCATTTCATTGAAGTATTTCCCTCAAATCATATATGAAAAATTAACAGTCAGAATCTAAAAGAAGTTTTGTCCCTGAAATTTTAATGTTCATTGTTCTATTTTTGTGGCTTTTATTTTTATATATTGTCTTTACATTTTGTTTTATGTAATATAATGTTTTGGAACCTTTGGTCGTTCAGCCAGGGTCAAATGTGTAATGGAAGAGGCGACTCTAGGGATTGGAAATTCGAGAAGAATGGGGAGGGAGAAGAAAGGAGAAGAACGAAATGAAGGAGAAGTCCTTCTGTGTTTTTCGTTTGTTTTCTCCCCTCAGTCTGGGCCCGTAGCTTCACAAAGCCCACACGAATTCTAAGAATAGAAAACTAACATGGAGATGGGCTTAGGACTGTTAAGCCCGTCCAAGAAAGCCAAAATGGAAGAACACTTCAGTTTGTCTTCTTTCTTGGACTAGTGTCCTTGAAAAACAGAGTATTGGTGTGGAGGACAGAGCAAGAAAAGAAAGTTGCAGAAATCTAAAGAACACACGATATATTTAACGTGGTTCACCCTAGTTCAATGTGCTACGTCCACCCCTACGATTAATTATTATTTTATGTATGATCCAATTCACATGTACAATCGACAACTCTAAATGCAAAAGGAAAAACAAGAAATCAAAGAGAATGATGAGAAACAACCCAAATTCATAACCCATGAATTTCTATTAGCCACTAGCAAAGAACCTCTTCCTATTTGCTAAAACCCTTTGTTTACCGCTCTCTCACAAAGTTGCTTTGAGTAGAGTTGGCAGATGCAGTCCCTTTTATAGTTGTTGATGGTGAATCGAAGGTGATCTCAGCATGAGTTGGAAACAACTCACTCTTTCGTTTGTAACAGTGCTTGATTGAAGAAATTTATGCTATGATTGAGTAATCAATCAATCAAGACAGATTGATTTTAACTTGATCCGCAAGCTACTTGAACTCCAAGCAAAATTGATTTTCCTCCAACAATCTCCCCCTAAATTCGATATTGCGATTTGAACTGTATACCTGCATGTCAACACTTGCGACACAAACACACAGATAAGCGTAATCCCATTCTAGAAATAGCTTAATGAAATTAACCAGTAGTTTCATCCAAACAATCAATCAGCTTAATGAAATCAACTAACGGTTTCATCCAACACAAATAATCGGTTCACATCCAGACAAAGTTCGAAACATAAAGTGCAAAAAGGCAGATTCCAAAGAGTTCAAAAGCTGCAAACGAAAAGATTGTTTTTCAAACTGATCCTAGATATTGTTTCCCCTAGGTCTGCTCGAGTGACAGTGTTGCCTTGCCCTTCAACCGCATTGTCAACAGATGATTCCTCGTCATAGTCAAAGTTAGATAGATATGCAGTTTCGAAAACTAACCCCCCCCCCCCCCCCCCCCCCCCCCCCCCCCCCCCCCCCCCCCAATCGCAAGAGCCATCTCGCGAATGACATCAGCAGCAAGGATAGATGTTACTAGCTAAATCTAAATCGTGACAATATAATAGAGGCGAATCCCGAGGCGTTCAAGAAAGCGGAAGATGATGTTGCCGAATGGGAGAGCCCCCTGAAGATCAGGATCGCTGTATGGGTGGAAGGCACCAAATAAAAGATGTGGAAAGCTTAGGGGCATACCATCGACAGTGTGACCAATGACATAGGCATCGAGAGGCAGAATGCGATCCAGATCAGTATCTTGTGGAAGGAAGCAATGGGCGAAAATGTGGTGAAAGATGCGCAAGCGAGGTGGAAGATGCAGAACATGATCGAATATGGGAAGGATGGGAGTCTGGCCTGTAAGATGCCCGATTTCATTATTGACTGAAAATCCGAGTGGCAGAAGTTCTGCTTCATCACAAGTTGTTGGGCCATGTGTTGGAAATTCCAGAACTCGACCAAAATCATTGACATGGCAGGTAAACATGGTGCCAAAGACTAGGGAGGTAAAACGACGAGATTGAGTACCCGAAGTTTGAAGATTGGAGTAGAAAAACTTGATAGCATCTTTTGACAGCACATGAGTTTGGTTTTCATTGAGCAGGAGATAGTCCCAGACAAGATTGGTGATGTAGCCACTGATGGCGTGTCTCCAATCATCCAAAGGCAGAATTGCAAAAGGAGCAACCTTGCGATCTTGAAAATAAACAGCATGGCAATGTTGATTTGGGAGGATTGATTCGACAAAGAAAGTGCCTGTTTGGGTTATGATGAGGGAGTCTGATATGGTGAGGTTGGCTGGAGGGGAAAAGGCGATGGTGAGTATTGTCACAAAACATTTGAATAGTTGAGATTTGCTGACCATAGAGTAGTAGCTGACTTTTAAGCCAAAGAAGCTGAGTACATGTGTTGCCGGCAGCTATATACTCAGCCTCGGCAGTTGATAAGGCTACGGCCCCTTGTTTTTTACAAAACCAGGAGGCAAGAGAAGTACCAACAAATTGGCAACTTCCAGTTGTGTTTTTCCTATCGTTTCCAGCAAAGTCAGAATCACTATACCCTAGAAGATCAAAGTGATTTTGCTTAGAATACCATAGTCCTACATCAATAGTACCTTTTAGATAGCGAAAATGAATTTAACGGGTGCCATATGATTTTCTTAGGTTGAGATTGAAATCTAGCGCGGAAACACACACTATATTGTATATCAGGGCGACTAGCACTAAGATATAGAAGAGACCCTATCATACTTCTTTATTTTGATTCCTCTACTGCCACACCGGATTCATCTTTCTCAAGCTTAAGATTTGTAGCCATGGGAGTGACACTAGTATTTAGGTTTGTCATATTAAATTTGGTGAGCATGTTGGAGATATATTTGGATTGATAAATAAATGTCCCATGTTTAGTTTGTTGGATTTGAAGACCAAGAAAAATTTTTAGTTCCCCCATCATGCTCATTTCAAAAACAGTTTTCATTGAGTCACAGAATTCGGTGCACATTGATGGACTAATAGAGCCAAAAACAATATCATCAACATATATTTGAACTAGAATTAGATCACTTGAAGTTCTTTTTATAAAGAGAGTTTTTATCAACCGAGCCCTTATTTAACTTTTGATCTCGTAGAAAAAATGTAAGACGATCATACCAAGCCCGAGGAGCTTGTTTGAGACCATAAAGAGCTTTTCGAAGTTTAAAAACATGATAAGGAAATTCTGAATCAATGAATCCTGGGGGTTGCTCTACATAAACATTTTCTTGAATAATGTCGTCCAAGAAAGCACTTTTAACGTCATTGGGACACCAAAGCAAATTGGCCAGGGATATACTTACCTCGAGTACAAAGTCCATCATTAATGTTACCAATGATTTGAGTAGAAGGATGGCTCTTCTGAATGTGTGCTGGAGCTGTCCAAGTGGCTGCTGGATCTATGATCTCAGTCTCGGATTTTGGTTCACCCGAGTCTTCTTCAGGAGAGTTTTCATAGCCAGGAAGAACGGTAGGAGTGTAGAGTTGGGAAGTAGTCTCCTTATTTGTTTCAACTGCAGGTGTTGGAATAGTTGAAGGAGGCTCCATTTGAGAGTTTTCATCAGAGGCTGCAGCGATGGTTGTTTCGCGGGGAAGGTTTGTCATCTCTGCAAAATAAAAAAAAACTCTACATCTGGTTCACCAGACTGGAGAGCTGAATTAGTGTTATTAAATACTACGTGCACGGTTTCCTTAACTCGTTGGGTTCTTTTGTTAAAGACCCTGAAGGCTTGGCCTTTGATAGAGTATCCTAGGAAAATACCTTCATCGAGCTTGGCATCAAATTTGCCTAATTGGTCCTTAATATTAAGGCAGTAGCATTTACAGCCAAAAGGATGAAAATAGGAAACACTAGGTTTCCTTCCTTTAAAGATTTCATAGGGTGTCTTGTTTAGATGTTTTCGAATTAAAACTCAATTACCAATATAGCAAGCAGTGCTAACGGCCTCGGCCCAAAAATACTTAGGGAGACTATACTCAAGTAGCATAGTCCTAGCACACTCAATCGAGGTCCTATTTTTTTCTTTCCACAACCCCATTTTGTTGGTGTGTACGAGGGGCAGAGAAAGTATGATTGATTCCTAAGGAATCACATAACTTCTCAAACTCGTCAGAGATGAATTCGCCACCATTATCACTCTTAATAGTAAGGATTTTCTTATCGAAAGTAAGAGTAAATTTTTGGAAGGCTTCACTCTTATGCGCAAGAAAAACCCAAGTGTATCGAGAAAAGTCATCAACCAGTACAAATGCATAATTCTTGCCTCCTAGACTGGAAACATTGCACGGACCAAAGAGATCCATATGAATCAGTTCGAAGACTGAGGATGTAATAATGCCAGACTTAGGTTTGAAAGATCATATAGAATGTTTGCCTTAAACAGATATGGCAGAAAAAATCAGACTTGTCATTTAGGGAAGGAATGCCACGAAGCAACTCAGATTTAGATAATCGGTACATAATAGATAGACTAACATGCCCTTACTTTCTATGCCATAGGAGTTCCAATTGTGATGCAGCTATGAAGCATATTTTACTAGACTGATCTAATGTATGGAAATTTATAACATACATATTGCTTTGACGTTTGCCAACAAAGAAAATTTTGTGATATTGTGAGCTTTCAACTGCACAACGAGAAGCTTCAAAAACTACCTTATAGCCGCTGCTACACAGTTGACTTATGAAGAGAAGGTTATGTTTAAGACCCTCGACCAACAAAACATTTTGAATGACAGGAAAAGGTTCTTGCCCTATAGTACCACTACCAATAATGTTTCCAGAGGTATCATCACCAAAGATGACCTTACCAGTTACCACCATTCCGAGGAGTGAGTGGTGAATAAATGTTCTGCCAGTCATGTGATGGGAGCAACCACTATCCATATATCAATGGTGCTCGTCATTCATGTCTAAATCAAATGTGGCTGTTTTGAAGACAAGTTCAGCAGTAGAGTTAGTAGAATTACTTTCTACATTCATGGCATAGGCCATAAATGCAAGGACCAGGAAACCGGATTGTATCGGCTGGTTCAACCGGGAATTGGACCAAAAATAGAACGACATGCATTTAGTGGCAGAATTATCGTATCGACCGATTTTTTTTGTTTAATCAGCCTGAAACGAAATACCGCCCGGTTTTGTTCCAACCGGCGATAGGCTATTCACAATGAAACACAGCTTTTTTTGCAACAAAAATGAAGAAAATAAAAAATAAAAACCCCACTGCCAAACCCTAATCCCTAATCGAACTGTCGAAGCGGCCAGTTCTTCTCCAGTTTCACGCCCCGCCTTGCCGCTTTTTTTCTATTCTCTAGTTGACCCCTGGCTCTAGCTACGAGCTCGACTTCTCAAGAACGCTGCCGCATTGAGTTCCATACCCTGCTCGAGTTTCCTTCTCCTGTCGAGTCTCCTCCCTTGCTCGAGATCGACCATATCTGTGAGATCGATAGAGAATCCGGAGAAATCTCCGGCGACGGCGAAGGAAAAAGGGAGGATTCGGTAAGATTTGTGAGATCTACCAAGGATCTGAGGCTCGAGCTATCCCCTTCCTCTCCGTCCTCCGGCGGTCCCTTTCCGCGCAGTCACTCTTGAGCCTCCATTCTTATTATTGATTTGACGCTCCATTTGTTTGAAAGGCAGAGGATGGTGAATTGGTGATGAAGGGGGGTATGGAATTGATTTTGATAGTGAGAGCGTGCAGGGAGAAGGAGCCGAGAGAGGGAGATAGAATGGGTGTGTGAAATTGATTGATGGTGAGTGCGGTGGGAGAAAGAAGGAGAGAGAGGAGGTAGAATATGGGAAATCGATGTCAATTTGGGGCATGGGGATTTCTTTTCTTTTTTTTAGAAGGGGCATGGGGATTTCTGGTGAGTTTGGATAGTGGGATTATCTATTTTGGGAAATTTATATAATGTTTTGTTTGGTAATAATTTAGGAAAATTATATTTTGATATTTTATGATTTTCTATTCGCCATTTTGTATATTTCGATTTTATTACGGTATTACTCCGAGACGGTACTATGTTTTGGTCGGTACGGTTTTTCGACAAAAAAATATATTTTATTATTACAAAAACGGTATTTACCGGTACAAAAAGGTTGAACCACGATCGTACCACAAAATACCATACCAGAAAGGAATCTGGTGTGATGTCCGGTACGATTTCCTGAACCATGCATAAATGCTTCATCGTCTACTTGATCATCATCTGACTCGGATTCGTAGTCACTCCAAGAAGCCATTGACTCACTTCTACTGTCACTCCAGGAATTGGCCAAGTGAAACCACTTCCTAAAGCGTAGTATAGCGGGTTTGAGTTTAATTATCAACCCGGGTCCTAGATCTGATCTGATGACTACTCAGTGAGTTCTTGTTATCTAGCAATGAAACTGGAATGAAAGTCTAAACTACCAAACAAACAAAGCAAGTAAACTGTTGTATTCAGGTTAAAGAGGTCACCCGGATATGGTTCCCCCTAGACTGCAGTTAAGCCGGATTGTAATTACCAAGTTCAGTTTCTATGATAGTTATACTGCGGAAGGTTCTTAAACAGCCTGAAGTCTCGACTAAAGGTCTTCAGACCCTCTCAATCTGAGTCTCTAGCGGGCGACTAACCTCCACTGGAGTAAACAGATTGAGGCCCTATGAACAAAACCTCCACTACCGAAGTAGATTCGGTACAGAATAGTGAGTTGGCTCCTCGACTAAAGTCACCAACTCCCTACCTTCAATCAAGGATGCTCTATCAACCTAGGCAGATATTCTCATTCTAGGTTAAAGCAGAAACAACAGGAATTTGATCAGGATTCATGCCATTCAATCATTCAAACCTCAATCGAATATAATCAAATCATAGAATCAGTACTTGGGTTCATACAATCAAAGCCTAACATACAAATCTAGGGTTCTCCATACCCAGATGAATGGGAGAACTACTCCATGGAGAAAGAAGCAAAAGCAGAATCAGACGTTGATCGGATTCCTGCTCCTGGACGTTGATCGACACTTCTCCAAGCTCAAACTGGCCTCCAATGGTGTTGAAGATCAATCTAGGGCACTTGGAGACTCTTGTTCGTCGCTTTCTCTCTCTAGGAATCGCTCTCTCTCTAAAACTCGAATCCCCTTCTCTTTGGCTGAAAATCTGCTTAAAAAGGCATCAGTGGCCAAAGCACGGTCGAGGACACGGCCGTGCTTTGCCTGAGTCCGCCCGTGCCTCGGCCAGGGTTAATTACACGGCCAGCAGTTGGGAGAAACACGACCGTGTTTCGCGGTGGGCACGGCCGTGCTTTGCCTGAACACGGCCGTGCTTTTAGCCCGTGTTTGCAGCTGAATTTGCCAAATCAATTAGCTCTCGGCATAAAAAGCACGGCCACCAGTACACAGCCGTGTAATGCTTTAGGTCTGCCCGTGTTTTGGCTCCAGCTCACCGAAATGACTTCCGAATGCCCCAAAACTCGTGCTTAGCCTTTCCTTTGACGCCTGGGACCTGAAATATGACAAAATAGCACAACCCGGCGTAAAATAGGCCAAAAGTACACGACTATGCCCCTCAAACGGATAAGAACTAGGGGCGCAAATATGTGCAATTACATCGTTATCAAACTCCCCCACACTTAACCGTTTGCTTTTTCCCAAGCAAACCTAACTCAAACCAATGCAACTCTCCAGACCTCTATAGCAACAAACAACCCAGATCGTAGGTAGAGGACTTCCTAGATCATTTAGCAGCTTACGAGGTCAACCGACGCACAAGTCATCTCATAGCTCCTTCGGCGAGAGCACTAGTATCGAGTCGGCATCCTGGCGAACAGTGAACAGAGGACAAATGAATCGTGGATGAAGAAATTCTCAAAAACAAAGGATCATGGACTCACATTTTTCAAGGTGCTCTATTTTCTTTTTGAAGATGGTTGGAACCCCTTTTCTTTCTGTTTTGCTTGTTTTCAGTTATTTTTTTTCTTTCAAGGGTCCCAACCTGCTCTTACCGGCCATGCCAGGAGCGGATGTCTCGAGCCTCGTGCGGGGGAAAGACATGTAAGGGGGCTGGAGGTAGTAGGTGGAAATTGGGAACGGATTCCCGTCTCCCCTTACACACTTTCGCCCTATTTGCACGGGAGACGTTATTTTGAAGCACATTTTCGAGCACCTGTTAAACTCAAAACATGATACAAGAGTCCATGACAGGTAGAAAATCCACAACACCACACAATTCAAGGGTCCTAAGATCACTAATTCACTCAATCAACCAACACAATATGAAGAAGAAATGAGACTTCTTAAATGCATCAACATCCTCCATAGTGCTACACTACCTCCCTAGGTTGCACATTACTATAAAGACTGTCAATTCAAAGCATACGGAGCAGGCAATTGCAAGGAACACGTACTTGGAGCCCTCAAATTTAAAAATTTGGACAGTGGACTAGGCTCCAAGCACACAAACAGATCTAATGCAGTCAAAGATAAACACCCCCCACACTTAAGATCGACATTGCCCTCAATGGAGAAGAGGGAAGGAAAAGGGGAACGATGTTACCCGTATGCACGGACTGCAGGGGACTGGAAGCGGACTGGAGAGAGTACCAGTCAAGACAAGCACACCCAAAGGAAACCAAAAAGCTCAAACACAATATGTTAGGTCCAATGGTCAGCCCAATAAAACATCATCTGGCAAGATGCAGGCGAGTGAGTACCCAGACGGCCAGGGCGGTCGTGGTGCAGGAGGTGGGACCAGCTCATAGTGGTCTCCACTCTTCTTCCGTGCAGGCTTAGCAACCTGCTGCTTCGGCCGCCACTCCTCCTTGAGCTTTTTGTTCGGAGGTGAGGCTGGATGGAGTGGCGGCGAAGGAATAATAGGAGGGTCATGCAAAATAAGAGGTGCAGAAGGATACACGACAGGCTCGTGTATCCGATCAGAAATGGCATGTACAGGCGTGACAGCAATCATAGCACAGTGATCAAATTCAGTCACAGAAAAAGTAGCATGTTCATTCCCAGCACGCAAGATCAGTTTACCATCATGCACATCAATAAGTGCCTTGGCGGTGGCAAGAAATGGTCTACCCAGAATCAAAGGCACATCCACATCCTCATTTACATCCAGAATAACAAAATCAACAGGATATGTGAATGCACCAACATTAACAAGCAGATCCTCTATGACACCCCTAGGATGCACAATGGAACGTTCAGCGAGCTGAATGCTCATCCTAGTAGGGCTAAGTTCACCTAAGTCTAGCTTCTTAAACAACTTATATGGCATGACGTTTATGCTAGCGCCTAGGTCCGCCAAGGACTTGCCTACATGCATGCTGCCAATAGTAAGAGGGATAGTAAAACTCTCTGGATCCTTGCGCTTTTCGGGCAGCTTGTTCTGCAGGATAGCAGAACACTCCTCGCTCAGCAACACTGTCGAGAGATCCCCAAGTTTCTTCTTGTTGGTGCAGAGATCTTTCATGAACTTCGCGTACTTGGGCATCTTCGACAGTGCCTCCACAAACGGCATGCTGATGTTGAGCTGCTTCAACATTGCCATAAACTTGGCAAACTCAGTCTCCAGCTTGTCTTTGTGTAGGCGAGTGGGGAAGGGAAGCTGAGGTACATGCTCCTTAACCACTGGTTGTGGCTTGGGAGCAGGGGCTTCCTTCTCCACCCGCACTTCTGCATCGTCGGCTGGAAGTGCTGAAGTAGGTAGTGGTTCCTCCTGTCTGGCCGGGACAGGATCAGCAGATATGGTCTTACCGCTCCTGGTAAAAATGGCATCCAGCTGCTGATGCTGGTGAGGATCTCGAGGATTCGGAACAGTGGTGGCCGGCAGAGTCCCCGGTGCCCTGGTAGTGTTTTGGCGGGCCAAGATGCCCACCTGGGTCTGCAGATCCTGCAAAATGGCACCTTGGTTCCGCTGACCTGCCTCCAGTGATGTGATAGCAGCCTGAGTGCTAGTCATGAACGAAGCTAGAATGTTTTCCAGCTTCGTCATCCTGTCATCTGGGGCCGGGGCTGCTGGTGGCTCGGCAAACTGGCGCTGGGGCTGCTGGAATGGCTGCCCCTGCCTAGGCTGGTAGGACTGCTGCTGTGGGTCTGGCCCCTGGCGAGCCTGGAAGGGCTGCCTCTGCTGAAAACCACCTGCTGGTGCTGGGAAACCAGGTGGTTTAGTGGTGTTGCTGCTCTAGGCGAAATTGGGATGCTGGCGCCACCCCTCATTATATGTGTTACTGTATGGATCGAGGCGCCGCACATTGGCGACGAAGGCCAACTGCTCGTGGGGTGTGGTAGACTCCCTCATAGCCTGGCAGTCCTCCACTAGGTGATTGAAGCTCTCGCACCACTGACATTGAGCTACTGGAGGTGTAGCCAAACCTCTGCCCGGAATAAGACTGTTGGGCTGCTTCAATGTCTGCACTAGCTCAGCTACCTGCTGCTCGAGCCCGGATCTGGTCTCCATGGCGTGCACACCACGGTCCCGGGACTGTCTGCCTCGGCTACCCTGTCCCCAAGAATGATCTCTGGCAGCCAAAGTACTGATCATCTGTTTCAGCTCGGGTGGAGTCTTAGTGAGAATATCCCCTCCTGGGCATAGAGACTCAATCACCCTCTGGCTATCTGGAGAGAGGGCCCTGTAGAAGTTCCCCACTGTGAATGCATCACTGAAGCCATGATGGGGACACTGCCAGAAATAGCCCATGTACCGCTCCCAAGCATCACGAAGTGACTCATCTGGCTCTTGGCGGAAGTGAGTGATCTCCCGCTGGATCTCTGTAGTCTTCGATGCCGGATAGTACCTGTGCACGAATTTGTCAGCCAGATCGTCCCAAGAGGTGATGGACAATGAGGGCTGGGTCTCCAACCACCTCTTAGCATTCCCCGCCAGAGAATGGGGGAAGAGATGAAGGCGGATTGTATCATCCGGGACACCATTCAGCTTGAATCCGTTCGTCAGCTGCAGAAAACGGGACAGATGTACCCTGGCCTCCTCATCCTTCAAGCCATGAAACTGGATGGAGGATGTGATGAGCTGAACCCAGCATGGCTTGATCTCGAAGTTGTTTGCTGGAATAGGCGGGTAGAGGATGACCGGGCGGATGTCAGCAATCCGAGGAGTGTAGTAGTACTCCAAGGTGAGACCCGGCTGCGGTGGATGATGAACTCCATGATCCTGGGGTATGGGGTTGTTCCCCAGGACCTGATTCACCGGGGGAGCCTGCTGAGGATTCCCTTGGTGTTGATTGTACTCTCCGTCCATCCTGTACTCTTCCTCAGAATCGCTGCTCAGGTGGCCGTCTATGCGCTCTTCCGTAGCCAGTCTAGCTCTCTGTTGTCTCCTGAGTTGGCGACAGGTGCGGTCAATCTCTGGATTCAACGGCAGTAAACCTCATGACTGGCTACGGGTCATGCACTACCTGCACACACTCAAGCAAGCAAACCCGTGAAGGCACAAGTGGGACAAAGCAAACAAAGCAAAAAGAAAAGCTAAATTAACAGAAATCACTTTTCTTCAACAACCTAGTCGTCCCCGGCAACGGCGCCAAAAACTTGACTCACTTCTACTGTCACTCCAGGAATTGTCCAAGTGAAACCACTTCCTAAAGCGTAGTATAGCGGGTTTGAGTTTAATTATCAACCCGGGTCCTAGATCTGATGACTACTCAGTGAGTTCTTGTTATCTAGCAATGAAACTGGAATGCAAGTCTAAACTACCAAACAAACAAAGCAAGTAAACTGTTGTATTCAGGTTAAAGAGGTCACCCGGATATGGTTCCCCCTAGACTGCAGTTAAGCCGGATTGTAATTACCAAGTTCAGTTTCTATGATAGTTATACTGCGGAAGGTTCTTAAACAGCCTGAAGTCTTGACTAAAGGTCTTCAGACCCTCTCAATCTGAGTCTCTAGCGGGCGACTAACCTCCACCGGAGTAAACAGATTGAGGCCCTATGAACAAAACCTCCACTACCGAAGTAGATTCGGTACAGAATAGTGAGTTGGCTCCTCGACTAAAGTCACCAACTCCCTACCTTCAATCAAGGATGCTCTATCAACCTAGGCAGATATTCTCATTCTAGGTTAAAGCAGAAACAACAGGAATTTGATCAGGATTCATGCCATTCAATCATTCAAACCTCAATCAAATATAATCAAATCATAGAATCAGTACTTGGGTTCATACAATCAAAGCCTAACATACAAATCTAGGGTTCTCCATACCCAGATGAATGGGAGAACTACTCCATGGAGAAAGAAGCAAAAGCAGAATCAGACGCGGAATTCATACTGTGAAGGATGGATTCCTGCTCCTGGACGTTGATCGACACTTCTCCAAGCTCAAACTGGCCTCCAATGGTGTTGAAGATCAATCTAGGGCACTTGGAGACTCTTGTTCGTCGCTTTCTCTCTCTAGGAATCGCTCTCTCTCTCTAAAACTCGAATCCCCTTCTCTTT
Organism: Linum trigynum; assembly: GCA_964030455.1. Taxonomy (NCBI): domain Eukaryota; kingdom Viridiplantae; phylum Streptophyta; class Magnoliopsida; order Malpighiales; family Linaceae; genus Linum; species Linum trigynum. The sequence goes on from OZ034818.1 coordinate 8,482,507, forward strand.
GGCTGGAAATCTGCTTAAAAAGGCATCAGTGGCTAAAGCACGGTCGAGGACACGGCCGTGCTTTGCCTGAGCCCGCCCGTGCCTCGGCCAGGGTTAATTACACGGCCAGCAGTTGGGAGAAACACGATCGTGTTTCGCGGTGGGCACGGCCATGCTTTGCCTGAACATGGCCGTGCTTTCAGCCCGTGTTTGCAGCTGAATTTGCCAAATCAATTAGCTCTCGGCATAAAAAGCACGGCCACCAGTACACGGCCGTGTAATGCTTTGGGTCTGCCCGTGTTTTGGCTCCAGCTCACCGAAATGACTTCCGAATGCCCCAAAACTCGTGCTTAGCCTTTCCTTTGACGCCTGGGACCTGAAATATGACAAAATAGCACAACCCGGCGTAAAATAGGCCAAAAGTACACGACTATGCCCCTCAAACGGATAAGAACTAGGGGCGCAAATATGTGCAATTATATCGTTATCAGCCATCATGGCTTTTTCTTTGGCTTTGAGGGTGAGAGGACAGTGAGCATGAATGTGCCCTGGTGATAGACCGTTAATTACACATGTTTTCACCCCTGTTCTTACACCGTTTGAGATGTGGTTTCTCGTGTTTTAGACCGATTTCACGCTAGGTTGTGCTTGTTTGTGATATTTCAGGTCCAGGCAAGTGAATGAAGGTTTAGGAGCGAGTTCGGGGTCGATTGGGCGAAGATCGGGCGCAAGGCAAGTCACAAAGGAAGTCGCACGGGCACACCCACAACCCACACGGCCGTGCAAGGGACCAGTTTGGCCGTGTGGGATTGTGTGAGAGCAAACACGGGCAGAGCAGAAAATCCATACGGCCGTGCAAGGTGAGCTGCACGGCCGTGCGACTCTGGCCGTGTAAGAAGCCTGGAATTCAACTAATCGATACGCTGCGTTTTGACTCGCACGGGCAACTGGGTGAACTGCACGGCCGTGCGGCCTGCCCGTGTGAGTCGGGAATTGCTGGTTAAAACCCGATTTTCAGCCAAAGGAAAGGAGAGAGCTGGGTTTTGGATCCCAAACACTCAAGGGACGAACCAAAGAGAGAGAGAGAGGGCGATCTGAGGGCATTCTAAGAGTGGAATTGGAGGATTTCTTCGCTTTGGAAGCTCGAGGAACAAGCCCGGACTTGAAGACTGATCATCTGAAGATTCTTACTGCAGTCTCTTTCTTCTCTATGGAGTAACTTCCCTTCACTTAGGTTTTGAGGAACCCTAGCTATGTTTGTTTGATTGAATGATTGTATGAGTACTCTGACTTGATAATCTTGAGTTCATATTCAATCTATGCATGTTTTCATGATTCAATTCTGCTTTAGTCGAGATTATTGATTCTGCTTTGATTCTATGAGAGGGAATACCTGATTAGGTCAATAGAGCACCATAGATTGATAGTAGTGGATCGATTGCTTTAGTCGAGGGTTGATTCACTGCTTTGTATCGATTGAGAACCTCTTCCGATAGAGGGAGTCTAGTTCAGAACGCCTTGATCAGTTGTTCTAGAGAAGGATACGTCCCTCTAGGCAATTGACTCAAGAGGGCCTTGTTCCTTTAGTCGAGACTCAAGGTCTAGTCAAGGATTCTCCGCATTGTGAATGAAAGTGAAACAAGTTAGAAATCATCAATCGTTAGTCTGGCTAGTGGCTAGGGGGAATCATACCTAAGTGAGTTCTCAACCTGTAATTAGATTAACTTTAACTGTAGTTTGCTAGAGTAGTTTTAGTTCTTTCACTTAATCTGGTTTGCTAAATAATAAACTGAAGCTGAGTAATAGTAACTCTAGAGACCTGTGGATTCGATATTTATCACTTGAGCCACTATACTGCAGTCCCTTCCATTGGTTACACTTGGCCATTGTTAGGTGTTGTATCATAGCGAGTCAAGTTTTTGGCGCCGTTGCCGGGGACTTTCTAGAGTATTAGGAAAGGCAGAAGTTTGTTACTTTAGTGTTTTTCTTTTCTTTTCCACCCTTGCTTTTCACTTGGGTGTTTTTGTTTTTGTTGGTGCAGATCTGAATCATGGATCCTAATGGCTTCTCCAATCATTGGGGGTATCCACCACCATCCGGGTGGTATTACCCCGAGACTCCCTGGAGCAATCAAGGAGGAGAAGACTATGGATTCGGGTTCCAGTACCAACCCCCTTACTACGGAGAACAACCGGACCCCTGGGCATATCAAGAACAACCTCATTACCAAGAAGAATTTCTCCCACAACCAGAAGGGCCATTGGAGCTGGAGTTACCCATGGCGGCCTTCACGGGCCATTCTGCAGAGCCATGCTACACTCCACAGCCAGATCCACTCTACGAATTGAGGCTTCTCATGGAGAGATCATGCTCCAGGATGGATCATTGTGTCCAGGCCTTTCGTGAAACAGAGGAGATCCTCCTGAGCCTTAAGAAGAGTGTCGATGATCTTGAGCGATCTTTGGCACAACCTGCTCCAGATCACCATTCTGCTACCATACAAGAAGAGGAGGAGGACGAAGAAGGCTACAAGGACATTGTGGAGCACACTGAAGTTGTCACGGAGAGCTCCCGTGATGATCATGATCAGGAGTGTCATGTCGTAGCCGACCACACCTTCCCACACCCCAAACTGAGCTTTGAAGAGGCGAGCATGAGTGAGGAGATGCAAGAAGATCTCATGAAAGAAATTTCTTGGCAACTTGCTCTCCAATCCGTTCTAGAAGAAGAAGAGCAAGAAAGGGTGCAGAAAGAAGTTGTGGAGGATGACGAAAGTGAAGCTGGAGGAGTTCTTGATCATTTCCCAGGGGTGATACCACATGAAGAAGGAAGGGAGGTTGAAGAAGCAATTGGCATCCAGGCTGAGGACGAAGTTGAGGTGGAAGAGGCTTGCACCGGCCATGAGTTACATTTGGTATCTCCACCAAACTTCGAGGAACTACTTAGCAAGGACCCATTTGCAGTGTCTCTTTGCCAGACCAAGGCCACATCAACATCGGTCCCTCTTGGTGGACGCGATGGTGGCCAATCGATGCTGTCATATCTGGTTTGGGGCAATGAGACGAGAGAAGAGAAGAAGAGGTCTCGAGGGTGGAGACTTCATCTGCATCAAGTACATGAGCCTTCATCACCTGCCACACCACATGCTCGTGACTTGAGACTCCACCTCATCGACGAGAACCTCAACTTCAAGGAGGTTCTAGCATGGACCGAAACTTAGGAGCCATCGTCCGGCTCACGACGTGAAAGAAGCGCTTGTTGGGAGGTAACCCAACCAGTCGGTTTGCATTTCTTTCTCTATTTCTCCTCGGTTGAGTCAGTTTTGCTATTTGATTTTAGAGTCAATAACTCAACCTTTGTGAGATTTTGTGTGGTGTTTGTGTTCTGCTTACTCTCTCTTTCTGGAATGCACCGCCTGACCCGTTCATCATAATTCACCCTTGATCTGGTAACTTCGTTCTACCCTCCTTATCTTTCCTCCATTGAGGACAATGTCGTGCTTAAGTGTGGGGGGATGTTCGATTATGTATGCGGGTGAACGTTTGCCTGTTTGTGTGCTTGGAGCCTAGTCCACTGTCCAAATTTTTAAATTTGAGGGCTTCAAGTACGTGTTTCCGTGCAATTGCCTGCTCAGTATGCTTTGAATTGACAGTCTTTATAGTAATATGCAACCTAGGGAGGTAGTGTAGCACTATGGAGGATGTTGATGCATTTAAGAAGTCTCATTTCTTCTTCATATTGTGTTGGTTGATTGAGTGAATTAGTGATCTTAGGACCTTTGAATTGTGTGGTGTTGTGGACTCTCTCGCTGTCATGGACTCTTGTATCATGTTTTGAAAATAACAGGTGCTCGAAAATGTGTTGAAAAATAAGGTCTCCCGTGCGAATAGGGCGAAAGTGTGTAAGGGGAGACGGGAATCCGTTTCCAATTTCCACCTACTACCTCCAGCCCCCTTACATGTCTTTCCCCCACACGAGGCTCGAGACATCCGCTCCTGGCATGGCCGGTAAGAGTAGGTTGGGACCCTTGAAAAAAGAAAAAAAATAACAGAAAACAAGCAAAACAGAAAGAAAAGGGGTTCCAACCATCTTTAAGAAGAAAATAGAGCACCTTGAAAAATGTGAGTCCATGATCCTTTGTTTTTTAGAATCTCTTCATCCACAATTCATTTGTCCTCTGTTCACTATTTTCCATGATTCCGACTCGATACTAGTGCTCTCGCCGAAGAAGCTATGAGATGACTGATGCGTCGGTTGACATCGTAAGCTGCTAAATGATCTAGGAAGTCCTCTACCTACGATCTGGGGTGTTTGTTGCTATAGAGGTCTGGAGAGTTGCATTGGTTTGAGTTAGGTTTGCTTGGGGACAAGCAAACGGTTAAGTGTGGGGGAGTTTGATAGACCGTTAATTACACATGTTTTCACCCCTGTTCTTACACGGTTTGAGATGTGGTTTCTCGTGTTTTAGACCGATTTCACGCTAGGTTGTGCTTGTTTGTGATATTTCAGGTCCTGGCAAGTGAATGAAGGTTTAGGAGCGAGTTCGGGGTCGATTGGGCGAAGATCGGGCGCGAGGCAAGTCACAAAGGAAGTCGCACGGGCACACCCACAACCCACACGGCCGTGCAAGGGACCAGTTTGGCCGTGTGGGATTGTGCGAGAGCAAACACGGGCAGAGCAGAAAATCCACACGGCCGTGCAAGGTGAGCTGCACGGCCGTGCAAGGTGAGCTGCACGGCCGTGCAAGGTGAGCTGCACGGCCGTGCAAGGTGAGCTGCACGGCCGTGCGACTCTGGCCGTGTAAGAAGCCTGGAATTCAACTAATCGATACGCTGCGTTTTGACTCGCACGGGGAACTGGGTGAGCTGCACGGCCGTGCGGCCTGCCCGTGTGAGTCAGGAATTGATGGTTAAAACCCGATTTTCAGCCAAAGGAAAGGAGAGAGCTGGGTTTTGGATCCCAAACACCCAAGGGACGAACCAAAGAGAGAGAGGGCGATCTGAGGGCATTCTAAGAGTGAAATTGGAGGATTTCTTCGCTTTGGAAGCTCGAGGAACAAGCCCGGACTTGAAGACTGATCATCTGAAGATTCTTACTGCAGTCTCTTTCTTCTCTATGGAGTAACTTCCCTTCACTTAGGTTTTGAGGAACCCTAGCTATGTTTGTTTGATTGGATGATTGTATGAGTACTCTGACTTGATAATCTTGAGTTCATATTCAATCTATGCATGTTTTCATGATTCAATTCTGCTTTAGTCGAGATTATTGATTGTGCTTTGATTCTATGAGAGGGAATACCTGATTAGGTCAATAGAGCACCATAGATTGATAGTAGTGGATCGATTGCTTTAGTCGAGGGTTGATTCACTGCTTTGTATCGATTGAGAACCTCTTTCGATAGAGGGAGTCTAGTTCAGAACGCCTTGATCAGTTGTTCTAGAGAAGGATACGTCCCTCTAGGCAATTGACTCAAGAGGGCCTTGTTCCTTTAGTCGAGAGTCAAGGTCTAGTCAAGGATTCTCCGCATTGTGAATGAAAGTGAAACAAGTTAGAAATCATCAATCGTTAGTCTGGCTAGTGGCTAGGGGGAATCATACCTAAGTGAGTTCCCAACCTGTAATTAGATTAACTTTAACTGTAGTTTGCTAGAGTAGTTTTAGTTCTTTCATCTTAATCTGGTTTGCTAAATAATAAACTGAAGCTGAGTAATAGTAACTCTAGAGACCCGTGGATTCGATATTTATCACTTGAGCCACTATACTGCAGTCCCTTCCATTGGTTACACTTGGCCATTGTTAGGTGTTGTGTCATAGCGAGTCATGGCTGACCACACTTATAGTAGCCTTGAGGTTCCTTATTCGAAGTACTTGCATCCACATCTCTGGTCTGCCTATAGGGCAGCCTATCTTTGAAACTTGAGTGAGTTCTATCATTATTGTTGGATTTTCAAGAAGTGTTTCCAAACCTTTTTGCTCATTCTTATGTTCAATTATTTGTTGAAGACGCTTACTAAGAAAAGCAATTTCCCTATCAAGATCAAGAGGTGAATCATATTCAGATTCATCTTGGTACACTCTAGTGCGAAATGCTAGATTCTTCTGCCTCTTATCTTCACCATGAACTTGCCTAACAACGTGCTCATGGCTTAACAATGAACCAATTAATTCATCTACTGGTAAGATATTTAGATTTTTAGCCTCTTCAACTGCAGTTCTTTTAGATAACCATTCCTTAGGAAAGGAACGAAGGATCTTTCTATTTACATCCTTACTCACAAAATTTTTTCCTAAACCCTTTAATTTATTTAAGATTATAGTAAAGCGAGAATACATGGACTGAATGTCCTCACCTGGGTTCATGACGAATGTTTTGTATTCGTGGATTAGGAGATCGATCTGTGTCTCCGTGATGTTCGAGGTTCCTTCGTACGTCTTCTCAAGCGCAATCCAGATCTCTTGAGTAGTGTCGCAGTGCTCGATCTTGTCCACCTCGGTCGCCGCCATGGTAGAGTGGAGGATGTGCGATGCTCTTTTGTTGAGTTGGGCGCTCCATTTATGGGCATCATTCTAGGTGGATCGTTGGGCAATATCCATTTCGAGAGGAACATACTGACCACTGTCCAGAGAGCTTCATCGACTCCGGAGAAGCAAGTGAATCAGAAAAAATGCCCTATGAAAAGTGAACACTTTGAGTTCGAAGCCGATGTTATTCTAGGAATCCCGATTGGAAGGAATACATAAAATAAAACCATAAAGTCAAGGTTTCCATTCGTCGCTTCCAGGATGTATAATTAATTCCTGTGAACAAATGAGGGTGATTGTATGCATGACCAAAGACAGACGACCCCATGATCGATTCCCTTGGAAGTATGTAGCTCAATCAAGGGATCGTCTCTGATACCAATTGTAAATGAAGAGGCGACTCTAGGGATTGGAAATTCGGGAAGAATGGGGAGGGAGAAGAAAGGAGAAGAACGAAATGAAGGAGAAGTCCTTCTGTGTTTTCCATTTGTTTTCTCCCCCTCAGTCTGGGCTCGTAGCTTCACAAAGCCCACACGAATTCTAAGAATAGAAAACTAAAATGGAGATGGGCTTAGGACTGTTAAGCCCAGTCGAGAAAGCCAAAATGGAAGAACACTTCGTATGTCTTCTTCCTTGGACCAATGTCCTTGGAAAACAGAGTATTGGTGTGGAGGACGGAGCAAGAAAAGAAAGTTGCAGAAATCTAAAGAACACACGATATTTTTAACGTGGTTCACCCCGGTGCAATGGGCTACGTCCACCCTTACGACTCTATTTATTATTTTCTGTATGATCCAACTCACAGGTACAATTGACGACTCTAAATCAAAAGGAAAAACAAGAAATAAAAAAGAATGATGAGAAACAACCCAAATTCCAAACCCAGGAATTTGTATCAGCCACTAGCAAAAAACCTCTTCCTCTTCTCTAAAACTCTTTGTTTAGAAGCCCTTTACCGCTCTCTCACAAAGTTGCTTTGAGTTGTGCATATGCAGCCCCTTTTATAGTTGTTGATGGTGAATCGAAGGTGATCTCGGCATGAGTTGCAAACAACTCACTCTTCCATTTTTGGCAGTGCTCGATTGAAGAAATTTAGGCTATGATCGAGTAATCAATCAATCAAGACAAATTGATTGTAACTTGATCTGCAAGCTACTTGATCTCCAAGCAATATTAATTTTCCTCCAACATAATGGGCTGCCTGTTGGTAATGGTTCGTAATGGAGCTGAACTCTATTGTGGCAGCCGTTTATTTGGGCCTGACCTTGGAGAAGAAGTGTTGGACTCGGGCATCTGACAACTGACTGCAATATTGCTTGTGCTAGCTCGGGCCCAGTCTAGATTCATAAGCCGCAACCACACATCTCCTCCGACTCGGATGTGAATCATGTGATCAACTAGGAGATGAGCATTGGGTGGTTGAACCAACAAATGTATCCGCGATCGAGTCACCCATCATCATGTGGGTGGTTTCTATGGGTGCGTGCGTATTATAAAATAGGTGACCCACAAAAGACTGGGTGGGTGTGGGTGGACTGTGGTTTACCAACGACCCACCCAACTTTTTAACCTCAAACCATCGAAGCTCTAACACATATTTTACAGAAAAATGAAACTCTTAAAATCACAAAAGTACATCTCAATTTTGATCAAAAGATTGTGTTTTGAGGTGTGCTTAGGCAATTACAGGTAGGCTTAAGCATAACTAGTAGACAAATGGCACTCAAAAAGATAGTTGTCTTCACCAAAATGACATCATATCAAACTACCATCGATTCATCCTTCATTCCATCCATCAATTTGGAATTGTAATTTGCAACTATAGGTGAAAAGGCTATTTACGCTCACAGCGCCTAGGCAACGAGGCGCTAGGCAAGACCAAAACGTTTGTGTTATGCCTAGTGCCTTCTTGAACCTTGGTTATTATCAGGCTTAGACCATGTTTATCAATTGAATATTTTGTAATTTGTGGACAATTACAAATATCAATATTGTAAAATAAATGATTCACCTGATTTATGGACTAAACGTTATTTAGTTTGAAAATTTCTTTCATTTTAAGTTTAAAACTATTAAAATTATGTGATCATATGGAATATATGTTGTAAATCCACCGAATCCACCCAACCACCCATAATCTGCAATCCCCCAATCCAACCCATCCACATGTAATGTTGGGTGGGTCATTTTCTCCTTCACGTAGTGGGTGGTTCCAAATCCGCATAAAACCACCCACCGCTCACCCCCTATCAATAGATCAAGTGACTAAGAGGTAGGAATGGCAGAGTGGGGTCAGTATTTTGATAGCCATACCTGTTTCGTAACAAGTCGGGTCCAGTTTGAATAATTTATTATGATGCGTGAATTGAGAGATGTCGAATTATATGATTCATGAGTATGCAAATTAAAAGGAAAACATTATAAGTATTCATTTGTTATATCTGAAACACAAAAACAAACTATAATATGATAAATGTGATTATATTATTAAAAAAAATTAGGACTTTTCTGCGGTTACCTCACATAGGATTAGGTCGACCTAATCTGTTGTTTCAGTTTTGTGAGGCTCAACGACGCGGTTGACCTTTTACAGTAAATGGTCCACCTCTATGGGAAGCGAACAGTATAACAGGTTGACCCAAATATCTCAAAGGCCGGCCATTTTGCTTTTAAAAGGTCGACATTTGTTTCATTAACAAATCATCATCAAAGTCGGGATTATTTAGGAAAATAGTATAAACGGTCGACCTGACAAGTACGAGGTCGACCGTGTGCACACTATATTCGTATTGGATAAGGATTCCAACACCAGAAAGGTAACCCTAACTTGTCTACCACTTAATTCAACCCAATCTCGTCCTAAATATGTATAAATAGGAATATATGTCACCTTCACCGCCATTGAAACTCTGAATTTGTTTTTTTCTACAGTTAGAGCTTTTGTGAAGAAGAAGATCCTTTAAAGTTGTTGTTGTAAGTGTTTCAAGATGTCGACCACGTGAAAGATGAGGTCGACCTATTTTAGCTATCGCCGTCATCTTGTCTAATTCATGATTTGCACCATTTATTTGTTTTTTTTTTTTGCGTGCAGAAGACCATTCGGTCGACCCTTATTTCAATCAGGTCGGACTCTGTTTGACAATTGCGAGAAATTGAATTTAGGACATAGCACTCGGACTTCTGTACTTGCGAGGTAGGAAGATCAAACCGAATAGGTCGACCTAATTCTTATCATGGTCGACCGTTTCTGTTTGTTTTGCTTGTTTATCCAGAATGTCGACTTTGGCTTTGTTTATAAGACTATGGTGTGCTTAAAAGGTCGGTCGGTCAATGTGTCTGGTCGACCTATCAATTGTTCATCGTAGTATTACACATATTTTTGTTGGTAAATTGGTATTATTCTGCTAGATAGGTCGACCTAGGAAGAGCAAAGTTCGCCCTAATTGGTTATGGTAGTGACAACTTACGTATTTAAGGTGGACCTAATAATATTTCAGGTCGACCACTTCTCTATTGTTGGTCATTTGTACAAAATTAGAGTGACCACCTTAGGGGATTCGGTCGACCACAGTTAGGAATAGGTCGACCTAATTGTGCAAGTTACGGTGACTTGCAAGTCACAATAGACGCACCCAAAAAATTAACTCTTACATATTTACAATTTCATTATAGCTAAAATATGAGGTAATAAAAATAAAATCCGAATTAAAATTACATGTAATTATGCAAAAATGGGTCGAGAATTGAGATGGTTAGGTCGAGGAGAATACTCAACCCCGCCCCACTTTGCCTACTACCTCTACCCCCACCAAAATAAGTAAAACACATCAACTGAAACTAGATTAGGGCCCGACCTCTTGGCCGGGAGAGTTTGGTTTTCATGTGTATGTGTAGTAAACATTGAGGTCTATATTTTTTTATGGTTCATGTTGTTGGGGATTGAAGTAACTATTTAATTTGGTAAGTTCTCCATGAATAATATAGGAAAGTATTTAATGTATTTGACTAATGAAGTTTAAAAAATGAAAAACAACGTCCAACTACACTAACATAAATACATATTTTAAAACAAAGTCTTATCTATATAAAAATGTTTGAGAAGAACAATGATAAGAGTTGTTTTACATCACATATACATAATCAATCTTCAGTATACGATAAATTTTTTGGCCGTTTCCATTAACTTTCGTGTATTCAATGATATAATGAAACAAACTATATGTTTAGAGTGTCCTTAAAAAGAAACAAACTATATGTTTAGAGTGTCCTTAAAAAGAAACAAACTAACTGACACAGTCATGGTTCCATTGACTTTTGTGTATTCAATGATATAATGAAACAAAGCATGCAGTTGTCCAGCTGACAAGTTCAACTAATAGAGCAACACATAAAAAGCTAAATCAAAGCGAAAAGAAGGCAAAAACTAAAAGCAACATACCTAACATTTTGGGGGAAATCCACAACAATAAAAGTCATTGTATGAACACTTGATAATGATTTGAACACTTGTGATAAATGAGTAGTGAAAGTTAATAAAAGTCATTGTAGCTCTTACTCAAGTTAGAAAGACTTTGATTTAATGGTAAGTAAACAATGATATGTAGTGCTTAAGAGGGAAGATGAGACCTTACATTGTTTATTAATATGCATCTTAGTTTCATAAATTTTACATCATTAAAAATTTATGTGTTGAATAGAAACTCATCCGAGTTTGGAGCCATTGTAAAATATATGTTATGAAGCAAATGAAAAGTCTCAAGCATCCACATGCTTGAAAAATAAATATATATTATCAAACATAAAATCATATCTTGCGTAAGAAAAAAGAACAAAAAAGTAGTAATTGGATAATCAATATAGGAATAAATATGGACACAATATCTAATCAAGAGAAGAGGAAGCGGAAAAACACAAATTGTTGTGTATAGATTCCGCTCACGATATTTCAAAGTGAAAAATATCATAAAAATTATTAACCAATAAAAGGGAACGGTAAAGGGGGAAATCCATCAATTTGAACCTAAAATGAGAGGAATTAATATCCTACACCATCATATATAATGATATATTACATCCCAGAACATCCTCAAAAAATCTATCTAAATGAAAAAGTATACTAAATTGAATCTAATGTAAAAGTAATTATGAAGATAGATATTATATCCACCTAAGGAATAATAAAGTAAGCCATGTTTCTTAGAGACCTCTCTCTAGTGATGGCAATGGGTCGGGCGGGGCGGGTACCTCAATACCCATGCCCTGTCCCATGCTACTACGGGTCGGGGCGGGTAATACCCGCGTGGGTACGGGGAGGGGCGGGTCGACCCACTCTTGTATGCTATTTGAAAAAAATACAAGCAAAATTTTACTTTTTACAATAAAACGAAGGGGAAAGACTTAATGGATGAATAATAGTGATAATATAATGGGTAATTGAGTCTATTTAATTGAAAGATCAAGTCTAACTAGTTGAAGAAAAGCCAAAATAGGAGATATATGAATGGATGGTGTAAGAAATTGACCTAGAACGAGCTAAGAATGGGGCAGGGCGGGTCAGAAGTTGATACCCATGCCCCGCCCCATACTACTGCGGGTCGGGTAATACCCGCCCCATCGCGGGTCAGGTCGGGTAATACCCGGCGGGGCGGGTTCAAATTGCCATCCCTACCTCTCTCGATAGAACCACTCTATTATAGAACCCATTTCGTCAAACAATTGCATCATATAGAGTTTTAACTTAAATTTGAAGTGCTTATAATTAGCTATTTCAGCTCACGAATGAATTGATTATATCATTTTGTAAAAGAAAATAATTTATAAACTTGAGAGTTATTTCGTTTGTTGTTAAATCATTTGAACTAAAGTATGAAAGTGCTTTAGAACCGTTATTTTATTCATTATTATTAAAATTGCTATTTTTATTATAATGTCTAAGCATGTCTAGGCGAGCTAGGAGATAGACAAATGCCCAATGACCGTCGTACGCCTAATGTGCTGCTGAACATCAATAATTATAGAAAACTTTGAGTGCATCTTATAAATTTGATCACTTCTATTTTGGTATAATTGATTACATCATGAAAGCGATCAATCAAAGAGTCTTTCTTTAAGATTTTGATAAGATGTCCCCTACTGCACAATTAGTATGACTAAATTCTAATAAGATAATCATATATTGAATTTGGAATCGATAGCGCAAAAGATTGTACTAACTCAAGTAGAGTTTTAGCTACTCAGTACTTCATATTCGCATGTAGATAGCTATTTCGAAGAGTTCGAATATTGATTGAGTTTGAACTTTACCTAACGAAACTATGATATCAATCGCAAGATATTATGCTTTTTGGAGAAATTGGGAGAATATGTTGGTGATTTCAAACCTAACATGGATAGCATTGAATTTAAGTGATAAGCAACATTTATGTTTAATAGATTAGACATGAAAAATATATTTAGTATTCCCATAAGTTGGTATGAAGAAGTGAATAATTAGGAATTGAAAGTTAGAAACAAAGTTGATTTAATAAATAACTACAAATGATATTGTGAAAAAGAAAACAAATGCTTAGAGCATAGCTGGGCATGAGAGTGCTACATTAAACTCTCTAAGAGAAAGCAAGTAACCATTAATAGTTAGTTGTGGATATTGAAATAGTTAACTATGATGAATACTATACTGGTGATTAATACTTGGACCTTAGCTTGAACATTGCATCATGCTGATAAAAATTATTTCATTAATTACATTATTGAAATAAGGGGTCGTATGGAAGTTTTGATTGTTTTTTTTAGATTGTTAAAATAAATACATTTTTCATAAGACAATAATATGTTTTTATTTTTTTTTCATACACAATCGTGAATTATTTGTTTGATTTGACTAAACTATCATTCAAATTGAATGATTAAACAATTTGAATTTTAGCATAGACTGTCGAGATAATTGGTATTGGTGTTTGTCATGTTTATATTTCTTGAAATGTATGGTACCAGTGTTCTTATGTCGTCATTGAACACTTCAATTCAATGCCCAATATTCAAACCAATGATATTTGTGTTGAGATTTAAGATTATCCTTCATTTATAAGTTAGAAAAAATTCTAAATTAATTATTAAAATATGAAAATAGAAGTATCAAACACCACAAAATACTTACAGTAGACTTAGCGGGCTAACTAACCGTGATGGAAAAGTACTTTGTTTTTCATAATTTTAATAAAGTACAACAAATGTGTCTAGTCTAATTTGTTACAATTCTTGTCTCTGGTGGAAGAGACCATGGTTCAAATCCTAGCATTGATATCTTTTTATATGAAATAAAAAATTGATTGTGTAGACGAAAATACCCTTCCTACTTTTACTCTCGTTGCAGGAAATTTGAAATGGAGCAAAACAAACTCTTTAAAATGTATTATAAGTAGTGTAGATGTAGATAGATGAATTATATCCAAATTATAATTCCTACTAAAGGATACCCTAGTTTTTTTTTTTTTTTTTGCGACGTGAAACCAAGATGAGATACCGTCACAACCCACTTTGTAGCCATTGATTGTGTAGACGAAAATACCCTTCCTACTTTCACTCTCGTTGCAGGAAATTTGAAAGGGAGCAAATCAAACTCTTTAAAATGTATTATATGTAGTGTAGATGAATTATATCCAAATCATCATTCCTACTAAAGGATCCAATAGTTTTTTTTTTTTTTTTTTGCGACGTGAAACCGGGATGAGATACCGTCACAACCCCTAAGGGGGTTGTGAGATTCACAACTATAGGGGTCAAAGTGAGCCCGTCGGGTTGAATCGGGTTGCACTTTTTCGTAATTTACTATTTGAGTATATATTTTAATGTTTTTTTAATTTAAATGGATTAATTTCTTTCATTTGATGAGTTTGCCTTGAAGACTCTGATATAAAAAAAATGACAAAGGAAACATCCTTTCACCAATTCATTTTCTTTGTTTTCTTTTCTTTTCATGAAAGGGCCCAAACAAAGATGGTCGAAAAACATCCCTTCAATGTTTACAAAAAATCTTTCGTAATTTCATTTTCTTCTATGAGTATGAGTTCTAAAGTCATTTTGTTGTACTTGGTTTTATCTATTTTCTAGTTTCTTTTTTATTTTGTTTAGACTAGTTATTATATCGGTGATTAATTCAGTTTTAGATACGACTTCTTACAATGTTTCCGAATTTCCGATACACATATGTTCTTCTACAATATCTGATACGAAGTGGGATAATTCTAATGAAACCGTATTAATGTCGTTTACTGATGTAAAGTCTATTGCATCTATTCCGTCTATCAATTTATTTATGTAATGAGTGTTAGGCATCTTTTACAATTTTTCACTCATTTCTACGATTAGTTCTTCTAGCTTTTTTATTTCACTAGTATTATCATTTTGATGAAGTATAGTTATGTTTTTTATTTCCTTGTTTTCTTCTTTCTCCTTCTCCTTCTGCTTATCGGTTAGTCTCATGGAAGAGACTCTCTCATCTACACTTATTCTTGGATGTTCATAATTTGATTTTATTACTTTTAGAGGGGATTCTAATTGAATTAATGGTTTGAATAAATCTTCTATGGTGATGGTTTCCTTGTCCCTAAATGCTAGACTATGATGACTATTGGTTAGTGCATAGTTTATCTGGTATGTTACAGAAAAAGGTTTATTGTTTTCTTTCATGAAATTTTTTCTTTTCAATTCATACTTTATAATAATGGAAGAGTCGAGATCGCCATCTGTTAAACTAATTCCTTGTTGTAAATTAATATCGAATTTGATTATTCCTACTCCTAGATTTCCCTTTCCTTTTGCAATAATACTCTCTTCTCTATTAATGAGCCAATCATCTCTTATTTCTAGTTCTATAGGTGCACTTATTCCTGTTTTCATAGTAGATTTTAGAATGATTTGTATCGTGCTAATGTGAATATAAGCTATTTTACTTCTTTCTTCCTGTTGTAACTTGGATAATTTATTTCTAATTTGTTCTCTATTTATTATTTGAATTAGGAAATCTCCATTAGTTTTCTCTATTGTGGATTCGGACCTATAGAAGAAACAGATTTTGAACTATCAGACATAGAAATTATTGAATATCTTACAGATTTAGAACTATCTTCAGATGAGTCAGAAGAAGATTCTAGCTAAGAATAACCCAAACGCAACATTCATAAAAGTCACTATTGAAAATAAGAATCTTCTGGCATATATAGGCACAGGAGCAACACTTTGCTTTGCAAAAAGATCAACCATTAGAGATTGAGATAAATTAGATAAACCATTAAAAATCGTTGTTGCAGATAAATCTATCCATGAAATCTGGTATGTAAAACATTATGTGCCTATCATTATAGAACACAATGTCTTTACTGCCAAAACAATATATCTGCATGAATCAGGATTAGATATAATAATAGGAAGAGCAGATACGTGACCTCGAAGTCCAGCTTTCTCAGCGGCGGGGGGAATTGGATCAGATAAGAACCACCATCACCATTCTGCAAACACAACTTAAAAGCACTACTCAAACACAAACTGTTCTGCAACAACAAGCTATTCAGTCACCACCTAAAGAAAAAAGTATACAACCAGAGAAGAACATGTCATTATCATCTACAAAATGGTCAGACATGGTAGAAGAAGATGAGAAAAATGAAGAAGGCGAAAGAAAATCAAAGAAAGGAAAATGGTACGTTATTTACGACGGACCTTTTCAAGGACTCTATAACAACTGGGCAATAGTATCTCACCATGTTACAGGATACAACATCAAACACCAATCATTTTCAACGAAAGAGGAAGCAGAGCGGGCATTAAGAGAATCATACAAAGCAATTGCTATGAAACAGAAGACAGAGTCGGTCACTCCACAACAAAGATTAGTGATGAAGATACCAAGCATCAACATTACGGATATTCCAACCAGAGATGAATTAGAGACAGCCAGGATACCAGAGGACTATCAAGTCAGATCATTATATTCAGTAAGTCAGGCCCTATATTATCTTAATCCAACAGATAATATTAAAGTCAATTATACCAGCACCAACAAGATCATCATCAGCAATTCTAAAAATCAGATCACAGCGGAAGAATGGGGATTCATCACAGATCTAGCCAAGGATTTTATCAATCTAGAAGGAACGTTAGCCCTGATAACGACAGAACAAAAACAATAACTTTGCGAATTATTGCAGCTACACGAGGATCACATATGCACCCACTGTGCAGCAGATATGACTACCTCCACTAGTAGCAGTAATGGTATCAAAGAAATGTAATCCACCATGGGAGACAAAAATGAGCGGACAACTCGTCTATCAAACTACTACACCTATGACCCACCAAGGAAAAGAAGGCAAAGCACCAAGAATCAAACAAAGAAAATAAAAGGCAACATCAACCAAGGAGAAGAAGACAATGAATCAGGAGTCAAACAAAGAAAATGACTAAAGATTCTTCTTTCTTTTTCTGATCAATAATGTAGTCCATAAGGCAAAAATGTGTGTTTGCTTTCTCTTTTGAGTGAAGAATGATGAAAGTACTTATGTAAGCAGGCAAAGCCCTGCGCCTATAAGTATGTACGTCTGAACCTCATAAAGGGGCAGAGTAGAATAAAAGTTTGAGATTTCTCTCTCAAAATACTAAGTGTAGTCTTGGTGCTTCAACATAGAGCGGTTGAGGTAATACTCTGGAGTCGCTCGTATCCATTATCACCTATCCATAAAAACCATACACCAACCATTAAATATTACAAAAAAATCTCCAAAAACCATCTCAACGATCAACCAGTAATCAGCCTCCTTCGCACTACACCACCATGGAGACTTTCAACAGCAAGAAGTTGCATCATTCAACCTAAGCAACAATCAGGTATGTCAAATAACCCCAGTAGCAGTAACAGTTACTTTGATTATTTAAGTAAAAATGAGGAAGAAAATTATTTTCTAGATGGAATATTAGATGTCAAGAAAATTAAGGAACAAACTAATTTTACATTATCAGAAACGCAAAATTTTATTACTAAGTCTTTTTTATCCAAGTTACAACAGGAAGAAAGAAGTAAAATAGCTTATATTTACATTAGCACGATACAAATCATTCTAAAATCTACTATGAAAACAGGAATAAGTGCACCTATAGAACTAGAAATAAGAGATGATCGACTCACTAATAGAGAAGAGAGTATTATTGCAAAAGGAAAGGGAAATCTAGGAGTAGGAATAATCAAATTCGATATTAATTTACAACAAGGAATTAGTTTAACAGATGGGAATCTCGACTCTTCCATTATTATAAAGTATGAATTGAAAAGAAAAAATTTCATGAAAGAAAACAGTAAACCTTTTTCAGTAACATACCAGATAAACTATGCACTAACCAATAGTCATCATAGTCTAGCATTTAGGGACAAGGAAGCCATCACCATAGAAGATTTATTCAAACCATTAATTCAATTAGAATCCCCTCTAAAAGTAATAAAATCAAATTATGAACATCCAAGAATAAGTGTAGATGAGAGAGTCTCTTCCATGAGACTAACCGATAAGCAGAAGGAGAAGGAGAAAGAAGAAAACAAGGAAATAAAAAACATAACTATACTTCATCAAAATGATAATACTAGTGAAATAAAAAAGCTACAAGAACTAATTGTAGAAATGAGTGAAAAATTGTAAAAGATGTCTAACACTCATTACATAAATAAATTGATAGAAGGAATAGATGCAATAGACCTTACATCAGTAAACGACATTAATACGGTTACATTAGAATTATCCCACTTCGTATCAGATATTGTAGAAGAACAAATGTGTATCAGAAATTCGGAAACATTGGAAGAAGTCATATCTAAAACTGAATTAATCACCGATATAATAATTAGTCTAAACAAAATAAAGCAGAAACTAGAAAATAGATATAACCAAGTACAACAAAATGACTTTAGAACTCATACTCATAGAAGAAAATGAAATTACGAAAGATTTTTTGTAAACATTGAAGGGATGTTTTTGGACCATCTTTGTTTGGACCCTTTCATGAAAAGAAAAGAAAACAAAGAAAATGAATTGGTGAAAGGATGTTTTCTTTGTCATTTTTTTGGTATCAGAGCCTTCAAGGCAAGCTCATCAAATGAAAGAGACTAATCAATTTAAATTGAAAAACTTTAAAATAATTAGCTAAATAGTAAATTACGAAAAAGTGCAACCCGATTCAACCCGACGGGCTCACTTTGACACCTATATTCACAACCCACTTTGTAGCCATTGGATACATTCTCTCTCCTGACTCTTTCTTCTTTTTTTAAATCGATGGTTAGGATTACAAGAAGGGTATTTTTGGAATGGAAAAAACTAGCCACATAGGACTATCACTATTAATTTCCATATCCTTTACTTTCTCTAAAACCCTAATCAGATCCCCCCTCTCTGCAGCCACCACCGCTAGTTCTCCCTTCTTCTTCCTCTTCTTCTTCATCACATCTGCCCCTACCGTCGGAGACACCACCATCCAGCCCTCCCACCGCCCTCCGTCGCCACCCCCTGCCATCGGCGCCACCCCCATCACAGCCTCTCCTGGTCGCAGCCCTCCTGCTGCCCTCTGCCGCTGCAACCGCCTTCCACCACCATCACCAAAGTTGCCTCTGCCTCCCCCTTCCATTCTTCCTCCGCCTCCCACCACCACCTGTCTTCACACCGCCGTCGCCGCCACCACGAGGTAACCACCTCTCCTCTGCCTTCCCCTTCCCTCATTCCCTATTTATTTCAGATCTGGGATTTTCCAGATTTCAAATCTGATTTTTCTGTCTTAGTCTCTAGTGGTACACTACCAGTGCTATTGGTACGCAATCAGTGCTAGCGGTACGCTACCAGTGGTACTGGTACCTATCAGAGTTAGTGGTACGCTACCACTACTCACTAGTAGCGCTAACAGTAGTAGTGGTACACACCAGTGGTACTGGTACGCTACCAGTGGTACTGGTACGCTACCACTACTCAATGGTATCGTACCAGTACCACTAGTAGAGTACCAGTAGCACTGGTAGCTTACCAGTACTACTGTACGCTATATGAAAATCACTACCACTAGCGCACTCACAAAATTGTACTTTTTTGCAGGTGGCCGGAGTGAGTCTGACTGAAGGTTGTCATCAGAAAAAAGTCTCCCGGTCGGAGTAAGTTTGGCGGTAGGAGCAAAGAGGTTGCTGGAAAAGTAGAGAGAGATAGAGAGAGATATAAGTGTATTAATTGTAGGACTTTTTTAAAAAGCATGTATTTAATATGGGTTTTTAATTCCCAATATGTAATTAATAAAAAAAATTAATTAATAATTTTTTTATTATACCCAAATTACTCTTGGTTGTGAATCTCACAACCCTCTAACGGGAAGTGACCGTATCCCATCCCCGTGAAACCCCTTCCCTATCACTAGGGGTGGATTCGGTTCGGTTATAACCGATACCCGATTGGTCGGTTACCGGTTAACCGAACCACCATCTCCCCCTACCGAACACCGACCGACGCCAATGCCTCAGCTAACCAATAACCGATCGATTGGTTATCGGTTAGTTGGTCGGTTAACCAAGATAACCGAAAAAATGATGGTGGTTCGGTTTTAACCGGGTAAAATTATTAGAATCGCCTAAAACGAAAGGTTCTAACTTACATTTCTACATCTAAATCACACCCAAAGTAAAGTCTCAATCACTTTTGCATAGAAAATACATCTAAATCACCAAATTAATGTCTCAAATTCAACAACATAAAGTTATAAACTTCATAACCGGGTATTTTCACGTCGTTTTGGTGAGGGGGTGGTCGCTCGGTTATTGTCGGTTACTCGGTTAACCGAATTACCTATTAGGAGCTCCGACCACCGACCGAAGCATATAATTTTCGGTTATCGGTTAACCGGTAATCGCCGGTTATCGGTTTAACCGGTCGGTTAACCGACAACCGATAACCGAACCTCCAGCCCTACCTATCACCACTTGAGTGATGTCGGAGTCGCGCTAAACCACGTGACTGCCTACCCGTTTACACACTCGAAGCCGAAACAGTCTACATGCAGGAACACCCGAAAGGCCAAACGATGGCTCGAACTCGTGACCTCGTCATCACAAACCGAACACTGCCCAATCAAGTGGGCTATCTTACCTTTGGTCCCCAAGTTATCTTCCTAATCCAATCAAAATTTAGGATATTTAGGGCATATTTGCAAGTTGAGATTCTCCAAATAGATGCATTTAATCAATTCATGTATTATTATTTGATGTATTGATTCAATGCATGTATTAGAAAAATACCTTGTTTGGAAAGATAATGATTGAGCAAAAAGTTGGGTAGACAATTCCTTATTAACAATCTCTACTTTTTATAGAGATTGACAATCATTCATTTTGAGTGATTGTGGGTGGACCAGGAAAAAGGTAATACATGCATTCTAACTCAAATTGAACAAAAAAAAAACGACTTAATCTTATCATTACATGTATTGGCTAAATACCTCACTTGAAATCTCAACTTCCAAACGACCCCTTAAATTAATATCTAGAGTTTTAATTGATGAGTGAGTGGTAAAATATGTTTTAGGGTTCGTTTGTAAGTTGTGATTGTTAAATAGATGTATTGTTGAGAATGCATGTATAATATTATACATGTATTGTCGAATTTGATGCATTGTAGAATACAACGTTTGGTATGTGTGATTGTGTATGTCGCATCAGCTAAAAGCTGAGACAAAACAATCTCAACTCAACTATCTCAATTCTCAACTCAACTATCTCAACAATCACAACTAAAAGTTGAGATATAACAATCACTCAAAATGAGTGATAATTTCTGTCACATCATAGAAACAATACATGAATTGTTTCTACTAAAAAAATAAAAAAAAACGAATTTGAAAACAATACATGTATAATGAAAATCTCAACAAAACAATGGCAACTTCCCGGCCTTTAATTAATGTGAGAGAATAAGCAAATCGAGGTGAAGTAGAACTAGTAGGAGAATAGGAGACGAGCTGAAGGAAGAGGAGAAGAACGACCGCAATACAGTTTCACAATTTCCGCGCGCGGTCGTTCGGACAGTGAATCGAGCCACGTGGCCGCTCCAGTTTCCGCCGCATTCTCATCGGGTTTTCCACTCCTCTGCCGGCGGCGAGGAGCTCTCTCCTCCCGTTTCAACTCGAAACGGACGAATCTGTCGCGCGGTGGCTCGGTCCGGATCGGCCGCGCGGCGAGTCATTGACTTTCGGTGTCCTTTCTTGGATCTGGACGGGGATAATTGTGCGAATTTGGCGAGATTTGAAGCCGATAAACGCTGGCGTCGACGAGAGGCAGCTTGCTGATGAACCGTCGCGGAGTACAGAGATTCCGGCAACTGGCCGTTACAGCCACCGGATCGGCGAAGATCAAGATTCTGCTCTTCTGCTGCATCGCTTTCACGCTGCTGGCGCTCCCAGGCTGGGCGTCCAAGTTTATGGGATGGAGCAATCTCGCTGCTCCCGATGATCGGCTCCAAGCTCAAGGGTGAGTGCGCGATTAGTTGCCTGGTTTCTTATGGTTCTTTCTTTCATCTTTAGAAAGTTTATTTAACGCTACTTTTGGAAGTTATTGACTCCACTCGCTCCAGGTTTGGTGAACTAATCCATTAGCTCGATTTTAATATCCGAGTTTAGGGACAATTATTGCATGAATTAGGAAAGACTTGTTGTAAATCGTTCAAAAAGGGAAATTAAGTATTTCTTTGCTTTTTAATTAGCAGGAAAGTGCCTTGCTAGTCCGTCTTAAGTTTTGCTGTTAGTGGATTGAAAAGGGAGTCCTTCCCTGTCGGGGGGTTCCACCAGTTCTATGAGCTGAGTTAAAGATTTTTAGTGGAATGGCAGTAGTAGTTTGGATTGAATGGAAGCATAGTGCCAAGTGGTCGAGCTTGTTGAACTTTTGACTAGTTTGATTGAGTAGAAATGGAATCCTTTATGAAAAATCTGGGTGAATGTTTGCTTCCTCAACGTTTTGAGTTGAATATGTGAGCAATTTCATATGGAGATTTTGCCTTGGGTGTCTTATGTTTACTCCATTTTAGACAAGAGCAAATTAACAAGGGAAATGGGAAATGACAGGTATCCTTGTTACTGGTTACCAGAAACACATTTTACTTTCATTCTGCCAGAGAAAAAGTCTGCCCTTTGTGTGGTAATGCTGAGGCCAAAAGATTAGTGCTGACAAATGATTGTACGATGGCGTGCTGCCTGCTGGTTGAGTTTGGTTAGGTTTGTTGGTTTCACAGAGTAGTTTAGGAGTATCCTTTGCCTACCTTTCTAGTTGAATGTACGAAACCCTGGTATGGAGACCTGGCTTTGAGTATCTTATTTCATCCTTTGTGCTGTTTTTACTATTTTAGTGAAACAAGCTCATTTGATCAGTATGTTTGGTCTACTTTGAATTGTTCCCCATAAACAAAGGATGAAGCAAGAGAAAAATCATGGTTTTCCGATACCCGAGGCACATTTGAAATAATTGGTGTGGATTTTTTCAAAAAAGAAGGGAAAATCGTTCGCTGCTATGGTGTTGCTAGTTTGTTTGTTGTGTTTCTTGTATAGAACTGTTTGTTGGTTACTTTGGGATTTTTGCCGGAGGAAATGTCCTTTTTGTTCTTATGGTGCTTAGGAATCTAAAATACTTTTGAACGGTTTGATTAGGCTATAGTTTAACTGTGTTCTTCATCTGGTAATTATGATGCCTTGAGCTGTGGGAGCACATAAAACATTTGAAGATCAACAGAATATTAACATATCTATGAAATTGTTAAGAGTTTTTATCACCTTGCTCTGAGTTTTAGCTTAGATGGCTTTTAATAATTAAAATATTGGTTTCCATTTTGTATGCAGGAAAGGTTATGCCATTGTAATGAATACTTGGAAAAGATATGATCTGTTGAAGCAATCAATTGCTCACTATGCATCATGTTCCGAACTCGATTCAATACACATTGTATGGAGTGAACCTGATCCTCCTTCTGATCCTCTTGTTTCACATCTAAACCGCATCCTTCAGTCAAAGTCGAGAGGCCCGAGGCAAGTTGAACTGAAATTTGACATCAATAAGGAAGACAGTTTGAACAATAGATTCAAAGAGATCAAAGATTTGAAGACAGATGCTGTCTTCTCAATTGATGATGATGTCGTATTTCCATGCTCATCCGTGGAGTTTGCTTTCCATGTATGGCAAAGTGCTCCAGATAACATGGTGGGCTTTGTGCCACGTGCCCATTGGCTGGAGCAATCGGTATGACATTTCCGGCTGAAGTCAATGAGTGATGCTTAACTTGCTTGATTAATATTCTTGTGGGAGTCAAATGTGTATTTTTCACCTGCATGGAAAAAGTTGCTTGGTTTAAGCTAGAAAATTGGTCAAACTCCTAACAATTTCTCCAGAGGAACTAGTTGGGCATCCCACATCCTTAATATTTTTCTTCAATGTTGTACTTGACTAATATGCATATTGCATGGTGCCTTGATGTTGTCGTACATTCTTCCATCTAGAATATGAACCAACAATTTTCCATAAAAAGTATCTTCAAGTGTGATGGGGCTGTAATGCATTATGTATGAAGTATGAAAATAGCTGAAATGTGGGGTGGGGATTTTGCTGTTTGGTTATTTCTCTTGCACATATAAAATCTGGTAGTAGATGTAATCATTCTAAAGCTCTGTAAATCTTTGATCTTGATGCAGCGCGACAATAATAAATACTATAGCTACGGTGGATGGTGGTCTGTTTGGTGGACGGGTACTTATAGCATGGTTCTCTCAAAGGCTGCATTTTTCCACAAAAAGTATCTCAGGTTGTACACAAATGAGATGCCAGCATCACTGAAGGACTATATAACCAAGAACAGGTGCTTCCCAATTAGTTTGTGTGATGACTTTTCTCTATGCATTTTGCTAAAAGTGTTCCCCACTGATCATGAAATGGAATTTGACAGGAATTGTGAAGATATCGCTATGTCGTTCCTAGTTGCAAATGCAACTGATGCACCACCTGTATGGGTGAAGGGTATGTCATTTGTCTGACATTGATGAACTTATATGCTATCCCTTTTCTTAATGTTCTTGAATTTGATTTTGTTGTTTGAGAACCTTAGATCAACTCTAATTGATGCAATAGGTTGGTGCCTCCAATTTATCTAATAACCAGCTTCTGTATTAAATACATCTTTCCAATTTCCAACTTCAACAGTTAAAATCGAAATTTGAACCACTTAAGCATTTCACACTCATGATCTTATTACGGTTGTTTCACGCACACTTTCATTTTTACTATTTGCTCCTGTTATTCTACTACTTGCACAAGTTGACTACTTCTCCAATAAAATTCCACCCGATTGAATGAATCGGAACTAATTCAGCCTGATACTTTTGGAGGGGTGATGACTTTTTTTTTTGGGTAATAAATAACAAAGACGAAGTGTAATTGCCTGAAAGCGGATAATAGGCTTAACACAAGTCTTAGATTATGCTTTTGGGGTACGTAATGACTTCCTGTAATTTGGATCATGCAGACAATTGAAACAGCTTCTAATCTAAACATGTTGGATGAATATTTGTTTGTTATTCCTCACACTCATGGGTTTGTGTTTATTGTAGGCAAAATATTTGAGATCGGCTCGACTGGGATCAGTAGCTTGGGTGGTCATAAGGATAGAAGAAGTCTGTGTATCAACAGATTTGTTGCCGAATTTGGACGAATGCCCTTGGTATCCACAACAGTCAAGGCAGTTGATAGCCGCAGTAGCTGGTTCTGGTGATGCTAGCTAGGTCTCACACCACCACGCAATCTATTGTTTCAATTTGGTAGAAAAGTTCACCTCTTCGGTAATTTGAGTGTCTCTGATTCATTCTTCCTAGTTAACTTTCACATCCCTCGAGCTGTATAATAGTGTAGTTTCCTCGTTTCTTGTATCATTCATTTCTTTGTTCAGATAGAATACATGTTTAGCAATCTGCTTGGACAGATTGTTTGTACCATTACCAAGCAACTTCAACGGCAGTTTGCCACTCTATGATAGATTTAGTCTTGGAAACCATATACGTGAAGCTACTTTCTGAAAACAGAAAACCTGTCCCTTTCGAATGTCCATATTTTGGTCTTACATTTACAGCAGTTGGGAACAGACAGCAACAAATGGTTCTTACTCTCATCTGTTTGGCTGTCAACATGGTAAGAATTGAATTTTCTTAACTTATATCTGAACAGGCTTTTCACTGTATTGTTTATTGCTAACCTTTACTCAGGCTGGGAGCTCCAACTCGGTTGTGGAGTTCTGTGACATTGGGAGATCGCGTCCAGAACTGAGTGGACTGACCAGTTGATCCAAGGGATAGAGCTGATTGCTGAACCTAATACAATCCCACAGGTTAGTTTCTGGTCTGGGACTTATCTACTAGCCTTCTCATACATGTACCCTGTTGTTGAGTGGGACTTCTCTGCCGCTCAATCGACGCGTCCTTGTAGAAACTACGATAACATACAAACCTAATCAATTCGCAGCAAAATGGAATAAACTTGCCTCTGCCTCCCTGCTTCTTGATGGCTTCTGTTCTGCTAACACCCAAAGCCACTAAGAGAGAAGCAGTTACCAAGACCGGAATATAACGTTCAAGGAACAAGAAACATATGGAGAGATCAGAATGTTCTCGCAGTGGCAGTAGGTTTGAAATTACTGACCATGATTATTAAGGAGTTGGCCGTGAGATAGGTTCCTGTTAATATCTTTGCTAGGATAACTTGGAAAGTGTTTTCTTGGTTGCTTCATCAATCTCAAGCATAGTTCTAATGCCAGAGCTCCTCGACTGTCAATTTCTTTTAGCGAGTAGCAAACTTTTGGTTCCCTTCTTCACGAATCCTTGTCAAATTGACCGGTGCCAATTACGCTGCTTGCATAGCGTTTCTAGAATTCTAGTTCTATTCCTTCCTCTTCGTGGGGGTTGCTTAGGCAACAAGTAAGTATGGCCTATTGATCACACCTCATTGGTTGTCCAAAATAAGCTTAGGCGTCACACTATCCTCGCCTCAGCTCATGAGACCGTCCTTAGCACACCATCTCAGCACTGCTAGGCTTGTTCTTGGAGTACCGTAGTGGTCCTTCTCGTTGATGGTTTTGCCGGCATTCGCTCTCCTGATGGTGAGGCAGCGGCGGATCCAAAACACAGAAGTGCACTGGGCCGTATTTTATTAGAAAATTAGAATAATAAAAAAATATAATAATTATAATTTTTTTACAATGTAAAATTGTACACGACGGTATTTTAATTTAGCGAATGCATTAATAATGGAGTCCACATCCATACCAATAGTACACTGTTTCAAATAAAATACTTGAGCAATCGACTAGAAATCCATAGCTCATTTTTTTGCGCAAATCAATTTTCACATGTTTCATTGTTGAAAAGGTTCTATTCGTATTAGCTGTTGAAACGAGCAGCATCAACACTAGACAAATCAATCTACTCATCTATTTGAATTGTGTTTTCATCCCTATATCCACCAGCTGCTCTAGTAAATTTTCCAAGGTAACAAACCTCATATATGTTTTAGTCTTTTACGTTTTAAACTTTTTGAATTTTTAGGTTTCATTGTTTTTTAGACGAATAACCTTTGGGGTTAGAATTTATAAGCTAAATTTAGAGTAGTGATTCTGAATATGTTCATCTGAATTATTTTTCTAATTATACCCAATCTTATTTTAAAATAACAACGACCCGAATATCTAAAATCGAAAAATTCATAAGGCCTATACTAACGATGAATCCAGAGGAGGGCTGGGCCGGGGCCCGGGGTGGCCACCCCCTGGATCCGCCACTGTGGTGAGGTTCTTCTACTACTCGGTCCTCACCTTCAGGTTTCGAAATACAAAGAAGTCAGGTCGCCCTATACTACACTCCCGTTGGATGCATAATCTACACTTATTTGAGTCTTCCAACACATTTGATCATAGTGGACGAATTTGTCATTACGAAAAAGTAAGAGAGAAGGAATAGAGAAAGAGAAAGGATCTGGAAAGAGATTGAAAAAAGGAAGAGAGAAGGAAGAAAGTTGAGTTGCAGAGAAAAGTCAATTCTCTCTCTCATTGAAAAGTCAGCCATTGAAATGCGGAATAAATAAAAAAAAATTAAAAATACAAAAACGGACAAAAATGCCCCTTCCCACTCCGCATCCGGCCCAGCCACACGATTGCTATATCCCCAGATCTACGGCTCTCGTGTGGTTACTGACCATATCTTGGACCCTACACTCCCATTGGATGCATAATCTACACTTATTTGAGTCTTCAACACACATTTGATCAGACGAAATTGTCATTTCGAAAGCAACAAAGGCTGGTCTTTCCCGACCAGTCTGTCAATTGGGCTAGACTTGTCAGCCCACCATTGTGGTAACGATGGACTGATGGGCTGCAACAAACATCGATGGCATCCAGGAAGCAAAAAGAGTTCTATTAGTTGGGCCACTATCGGATGCTGAATCCTAGAGGGATACGGATTGCGCGAAGGAAGATGTTCCAAGTCTTGTTTTCCTTTTTCATATTAGCATTAAGTTTCCTTCTTAAATATAGAAGTTGGTTTTCCTTATTTCCCTAAGGTTAGATTCATGGCTATGTTGCCTCTACAAATAGAGACACTCCGCCTTAATCTCTTCCAAAGCTTCTCAAGAGTTTTGGTTCGTTACAGAAGGGCGATTTATGTTATCAGCTAGATCATTACCTCAATCGTAGGTTACATCACATCACATTCGCGCTTGTTGCTTTCTCTTTGTTCGTTCTCATTGCTGTGTATTTTGATTATATTATGTTCGACAATTTGAACCTCGACTCGTATTGAGAAGACAAACGCAAAAGAAGAAGTACCAGAATGGATACAATGCAGCAATTCGTCGGCGGCGGCGGCATGGTCCGTAAAACGGAAGCCAGGAAAGCAAAATTCATTCGGAAGATTATGGAAGGGAACGAGCTCACCAGAAGAACGAGCCTCCAGAAGCGGCTGCCGACCCTGAAGACCAAAGCTTACCAGCTCCAAACGCTATCCGGCGTCTCCGTCTGCGTGGCATCCAGCGGAGTCGACGGCAGGGTGAAATTCCTGTGGCCGGAGGACCCCAAGCAAGCCCGGGAGGCGATCGAAGCTTACAGGAGGGCTGACAAAGAGAAAAAGGGCGAGATGACGGTTCTGGGCTGCCTGGAGCGGAGGAAAAGGGACGGCGAGAAGAATAGGAGGAGGGCCCGAATTCGGAGCCTGGCGGACCCGCTTTCCGACTGGATCGACGGGATTTCGTCGGAAAAGGACGCTCTGGCGAACGCGGCAGGGTTGTTGGGGTCCAAGATTGCTGAATTGGAGGAGAAATTGAGATTGCAGGGGAAGGAGCAAAAGGGGGAAACAGAGAGTGGTGATGAATCAAGTGACGACGACGACGGCAGCGAGGGAGAGAGTAATGAGGAGGAAATTGAGAGGCGGATCTCGTCGGAGCAAGCTTCACCGCCGTCTGCAACCCACCAGCCGGTTGCCGTGTCTTGGAATGATAATGGCGGCCTTGCCGATCCTGTACAGAGCCATCCGCAACCCATTGGTGGTGGAGATGGTGGTGAGCATTGTAATTCTATCCCGGTGTGGCAATCCGGTGGAAGATTCGCCGACGGCGGGAAATCGATGATGCACGACGACACTCTGCCGCCGCCGTTGTTTACTGATAGTCTGGGGATTCAATTTCAGAATTGCAGCGGCCGTGTTTTTGGAATGTATCCAAACGTGTCTCCCCTTCACGAAGCGCTGCCGTTTAATGTTTGGGCTCCTCAATACTATTGATTAATGATGATTAACTGCTCCTAATGGTGTTCTTAATCTCTGTTTATATTAATAATTAATTTAAATTCCCAACCTATTTGTTCTTTTGTTGTCCCGACTCTCGAGGAAAACAATCGTGTATGGATCGATTTCGCAAAAGGGTATGCAATTACAATTACACAATAATTAAATATATTGTTTACATATAAACCGGTAAACAAAAAAGAACTTTCCACAATACAACGGAATGCCGCTAACGTTTCGAAACGCTTCAGTGTGGGGGAAAATTGACTTCTGTGGAAATAAAATTACCCGATTAGTGTTTTTTTACCGTCGCTTTTTTACTGCCTCGTATTCCTCCTTTCGTGGAACTTCCCAAGAAACGTCTTGGCAGCGTCCAAGCTGGGGAAATAAGTCGGCTCCAGAAACAACCGAGTCAACGAGTCGCACGAGTCGGAGCTCGCGACGACCACCGCCGCTCCGGCGGAGTTCGCCTTCGCCTCCAGGCTCCCCATCACCGCCACGAGGACCTGCTTGTACGCGTAGAAGAATTTCTTCAGCGCCGTCTCCACCGCCTGCAAGGCCTGCAGCAGGTGAATCCTCTCGGAATCGGACTTTTCCCTGTAGAGCCGCATCGCCGCCTCCTGAATCCTCGGCCCGCCCTTTGGATCCACCTCCACAGCGAGAATCTCCGGCACCTTGTGCCTCAGCTCCCTGCAGGATCTAGTGATCTCCACCAGCGACCGCGAGCGGAAGCAGAACGGCTCCGTCTCCGCCGACGACGATCGGATCGACAGCTGGTTCTTCAGTTTGAGGAAATCGTCCGGGTCCATTAGGAGGTGGAGATCTTCGATCTCCGCGAGAAGCTTCCAGATCTGTTCTAAAAAGTAGCAATCGTTCGCCGCCGCCTCGAATTCCTCCGCCGCGATTCTCTCCGTGAGCCGAGTAATCACCTGTTTGGCGACCTGGATCCAGGATTCGAGGATCTGGTGCGCCGTGTAGAGAGTCTGGTTCTCTTGGTTCTCGATTTGATGGTCGTACGGATTCCGCTTGAGGGAAGAGGAGTGGAGCTCGGCCGGCTTGCAAACGGCGTCGTAGTCGAGGTTCGGCTTCCCGGCGAGATTCGGCTCGCCGAGGCCTAGCGTGTAGGGACACCGCCTCATCTCGCACTCGATCGAGTACATGATCTTCTGCGCGACGTCCTCCGACGTCTGCCACGTGGACAGCGGAGGGAGAAGGCTCGCCTCGCTGACTCGGCTCACCGCCACGGCGGAGGCGGAGGAAGAATCTTCCTCGCCGCCACCGGGGATCGTCCACACCTCCGCGTAGCTGCTCTCCCTCGCCAAAACCCCGCTCCCGGAGCTGAGTCCGACGACCGGCGCACCGCCGCCGTCGTCCTCGCACAGGGCGGCGATGAGCTGGATCTGAGCCGTGGCCAGCGACTCCAGCCGCCGCTTCCACTGCCTCTTGTTCGCGTACGGTCTCGGGTCGGATAAAACCGTGGAGACGAACCGGAAAGTGATTTCCAGCGCGTGGAGAGCCGGTTTGAGTACCGGTTCATTACTCCACTCGGGGAAGTCCCGGTCGGACCAGAGCTGCCTCAGCTCCGGGAGGCGGAGGTACGACTCGTAGGCTGAGCAGGCGGAGTCGGAAGCCGAGACCGGCGAAACACTGGTGACGCCGCGGAAGGCCGGCGACGCCGGCGCCGGGATCTGTACTTGGAGGGAGTTGGGGAGATTGGAGGAGACCATCTTGGCTTTCCAGTGTAGATCAACCATTGTCTGATTCTAAAAGTTCGGGTATCGTCGGAGGTTGAAACGGTAACCGGCAATCGTCGTTTTTTTGTGTGGAGAAGAATAGGCTTTTTGGGTTTTCTGACAGAGAGAAATGGGGTGGGGGAGGGTATTTATACGTGGAGGAAAGGCGCGTGGAATGGAAGGCTCGTGGAATTTGAAATTGAAAGTCGTGGGAAATATGGTGAGGAAATTAAATAATATATGCGGGTGGAAAAACTTTTTTTAAGTAAAATGGGAAAATGTGTGCGGCGTTAAATATAAATTTTAATTTATAAATTGGATTTTGGTGGGTGGAAAAGGAACAGGCGCGTAGAAATGGATAGAGGAGGTGGGCAGGGGAACTTTTGAAGCTTATCCGGATGGAATAAACCTAACGTGGAAGGAAACGGGGCGCGTGATGTGGGAACCTATTGAAAATCTTCTTCCTTTTTTTGTAGGAAAAAATCTTTTTTAATTAATTTGAGAGGATTTGGAAAATCTGGAGGCAGTAGTATTCCAAGTTGGACTGTGGTCGTTTGTTCTTCATCCTTGCCTTTCCTTCCATCTTTCCTTTCGACCGTTCAACTGAATACCGGAGAAGTTAAATCTGAGTTTTTTTTTTACTGAAGTTAAATCTGAGTTAGTTAGCTATCTCTTATAATTCATGTATAATTGAAATTTCGTTGGGAATTATGCCATGTTTTAGGGAATGGGTAGGGAATGAGGAATTTTACAATGCTATATAGTATTGGTGCTATAGGTTTTTGCCTTTATGGTACAACTTAAAATTGTACATTTATGTTATGGTACAATTTCAGATTGTACCTATACTGTTTGTACAAATTCTTTTATGGTACAACTTAAACTTGTACTTTTATGTGATGGTACAACTTCAAGTTGTAAAGTTGTACCATAACATAATGGTACAAATTCTTTTATGGTACAATCTAAACTTATACATTTCATGTTATGGTACAACTTTAAGTTGTACATTAAAGCACCAATACTATATAGCATAGTAGAAATGCCCGTAGGGAATGGGTTAGGGTGATTACTTGTTTTTTAGTAATCACGGTGGCAACCTCTTTATATACCATTTGATTAATTATTTTCCCTTCTTTTTGAATCTTACGGTCAAGATTCTTTTAGGGTAATTTTGGAAATTAAAAAGTGACAACACCTGATTATTCTATATAATCTACCTAAACCTAGTTCTATCTTCCTTCGAGCCAAACCCGTCGCAGCCGCCTTCACGTAACACTCTCGTCGCTGATGTCGCCGCCGATGCCGCTCCTCTGTCTACTCAAACGCCGGCGAGATGGCAGACGATGGAGAATGAGGGGAAGAATGCGGTGGTTCACGAAGAGGTTAAGAGTATGAATAAACTTCCTGCTAACAGCAGTTACGCCACCCATCGTTTGCGAGTGCTCAACAAGATTTTGCAGCTTCTATCTGCACAGGTACGGTTTTCAGAGCGTTGCAGTAACCATCTTCCTTTTTGGGGAAATATGTGCTTGCTTCTATTGAACAGGGCATCTCTTATTGGGGATATATGTATAATAATTGATTATCTTGCTTCGTTCTCCCCATGGTTTCAGAGGACTATCTCGGATGAGGAACTGGAACTGCTCTTTGTTTTGGTAGTTTTCTCTTTGTTTATATTGGTAGTTTTCGTGTAATGGTATAGATTTATTTCTGTAATGGTATTGATTGTTTATATTGATAGTTTTCGTGTAATGGTATAGATTTATTTCTACAATGGTATTGATTGTTTATGGTATAGATTGTTTATATTGGTAGTTTTCGTGTAATTGTATAGATTTATTTCTGCAATGGTAGTTTTCGTGTAATGGTATAGATTTATTTCTGCAATGGTATTGATGTTTTTCAAAGTGGTAGTGTTTGTCTAATGGATTGGTATTAATTCCCCATATTTTAGAAATTGTATAGTATTAGTCATGAATTTTGAGTAAGAATCTCAAATTGATAGGCAGTTTTAGCTATGAGAAATGGTTAAATCATGATTTTAATACAAAATAATTTAGCACTGCCTTTTTCTGTATAACATTGGATATGATTTCACAATCTTTGGAATCAAGAGTATAAGTCGCGGGACAATTCAATTCACACAGTACCATATACTGACATTTAATTCGTACTAGATCAATTCCTTTATTTTAATGGAATTCATAAACGAGTTCTTTCTCGAGGTTTTTTTTTTTAAATGCTGGAAATTTATAAATAAACAGATTGATCCATTTAGAGGAAAATAGTAATAAGTTAACTATAATTTTTCTACCTACTCTGGCTCTTATTTTTTCGTGTTCTTTGTTTGATTGGAACTTATGACGATTTTATCATGGATCGATTCGACATCATTCTCTTCGCAAGAAGCGAGGTTTCTCGGTTTAATAGGAGTAGCTGAAATTTTGTTATTATTCGATCAAGCATCTTCTTTTCGCTCATAAGTAGTTAATAATATGTCTTTAATATCTTTGAAGCTGTATTGGATTGCGATAGTTTAAATTGCACCCAAAATAGTTTAAATTTGGACGATAATCTCATGAAAATCCCATTTTCAGCTTTGAGGAATAGATCCAAATATCAAATCATTATAAAAATAGAAATAAAAATCAGCCAATAAACTCATGGAACAGCATATAGACGCAAACCAACTGTAGGTAGGTTGTATAGTTTCTCCATCCCTTATCGGTATGAACATGAGGCTAAGAACAAGTGGGGAGAAATTGACTGACTTAATCCAACTGCCAAAATCACACCCCCATTATTCAATGACCCGAATTCGGACGACATCAATCTAATCTCCATCTGCTAATTAAAGTAAACATCAAATCCAGATAATCTTACATTCTTTCTCCGTCTTATGTTGACCGCTGACTCGGTGGTCTGGCCCCCAACGGCCAATTCCATTCCAGTTCCAGCCAGGCCAGCTAGCTGCCTTTGAACTTTGAGGGCTGGGCTGGGCTGGGCTGGCTCATGGTCTCACTGCTAAATTGTCAATTTTGTGTATCCAGCGAATCGAAAGCTGGGGGAGCCGTGTGAGTTTATTTATTGTTTTAACATTACTATTATTATTATTCACAAGGTTGCTTCATTTATTTATTATGGAATATTATATTAAGTAGTCGTCGATCCTCATCCACAACAAGAAAGAAGAAGCAGTAGTTCCAAAGTTTCCAGTCTACCAGCTGTGTCGGTAATTCCACAAATCCCAATCTCAGCCCCATCATCGTCAACCCACGCCATTGGACATTTATTCACTTGCTCCGCGATTTTAGGTCTCATCCATAAAAAAAATGTGATTGTAAAACTATTATTTTCATTTTAATTTATGCAATCCAACTCACTTTTATTTCATTGCTCCTACATCAATGTAATTTATTTGAAAATTGCATATATGAGATTTAAATGACTTTATAATTATAAAATAAATAAATCAAGAAAGAGAATTTTTATTTTTTTATTTTTCCTATGTGGCTTGCACCTTAAATTTCATTTAATACAAACTTGCATATTTGCAATTGACCACTACATTGGTGCAATCCCATTTGAAATTGCACATTGACTGCCACGTAGGATTTGCAATTGAGCAAATACCATTGACGTGGATACTCTAACAGTCAAACACAAGGGATTCCAATAAACTCCAACTGTTGGGAGAGATTCATATTCTATGGTACCAAATTACTTATTTACATCCTTCCTTTAAATGAAAGTCAGCCAGTTTGTGTGGTTGAAATTTGTACAGACCCGTTATTATCATGTGGACAACGGTCAATATTAGGGGTCATGTGGACTTGAACGCTCGATCTTAAATGACAAACTAGCTCTGATAACGTGACATAAACCAACTACTTCCTCGTCTTAGATGCATGAATGAGTTTCAACACAATTTTTGATTCTCGTTCTAGCTCTCACAGAGTAGTAGAAAAAATAACTACTGTCGAGATACATGTAGCCCAATCACAATTCACTGGTTTCGAGATTTTTTATTAACACACGATTGTGTGTATCTCTCCTGTATATATAAAGAATGCAACAAAGTATTTATAAATGCCTCTACTACAACTTGAATTTTAAGAATAAAAAAAGAAAAATTCACCCAATGTCTACAATCTAGCAAGAAATGTGATCATCACGAAGGAGGAGGAGCGGCTCTCTCTTCTCTTTAGCCGGTGCCTAGTAAATTGAAGCGGTGGCTGAGCGGCTGAGAAGTATGGCGTGGGAATGCATGAGATCGATCAAAAGTAGAACAAGAGTCCTCCGCCGATTTTCAATATTTGAAACAATAGATTTGCGGCTTCTCAGTTCCTTGGAAATCCAATCTGTCTGCCTAATTCATGCATGAGACTTACTTGGTCCCATTTTTTCGGTTACTCTGCCTCTCCACGTTCTGTTTGGTTTATTAACATCCAAAATTTCCGGAAATGGGTTGTCCATGTTTCAAACTGTCCTTATCTCATCTGTTGTGGATATATATATTCAATATCATGAAAAGGGTTAAAACAGGAGCATTTCTACTATGCTTTAAGTTGTACCACAACGATAAATGTACAAGTTAGAGTTGTACTATAAGAGAATTTGACCTTTATATTGTGGTACAATTTCAACTCTTTAAGTCCTGCCCAAAACAAGCTACAATTCAATATTTATAAGTGACAAATTTAAAAAGAACAACATTTCCTTTTGGATCGATCTTTTTGGTTTGGTTTCCGTATAATTGGCCACCTATAAATGTGAGGATGTGTAGTGTACCCGTAATGGATCGAACCTTTACCCACCAATTTTCATTTGATTAGTTCATCAGCCTAACACATGACCATCCATCCCACCTCCTCTTGTGTACATTGAATTAAATAGCAAATACCAAAAGCTAGGTTTCACACCCAAACTAATTAGTACGTACTTTTCATACAACACATCCATTTGTTTTCTATGTTCAACCACATCTCAATTCTCATCCATTTGTTTACTATAATTGCAAGTTCCAAAAGATGGATTTTATGTTTGTACTATCATAAACCAATTGGTCCCAATAACTCGAGTTGTTGGAA
The DNA here is from genome assembly GCA_964030455.1 of Linum trigynum. Lineage (NCBI taxonomy): Eukaryota > Viridiplantae > Streptophyta > Magnoliopsida > Malpighiales > Linaceae > Linum > Linum trigynum. The sequence goes on from OZ034818.1 coordinate 8,518,699, forward strand.
GAAGGTTATACTGAATCTTATACCACTCTCTAACACGACATCTCAAACGAAAGCCAACCCATGAGTTTGAAGTTTGCTCAGGCCCACCATACAATGTGCTTTAATCAACTGTTTAATATTGGGAGTCGTGGAGATTCGAACACATGACCACTTGACAAACCAGCTCTGTACCATGTCATAAACCAGTTGGTCTCAATAACTCGAGTTGTTGGGAGAAGGTTATACTTGATCTTATACCACTCTCTAACATTTTCTTGTTTTGATATTTAAATATTTAAATCAAGTGTGTGTTTGGATAAAATGATTTTGATTTGGTATTTGATCATGGATTTGGTACTTAAAAACCAAGCATCATGGATTTTGTACACAATCCGTCGTTTGCTTGATGGTTTAGGGGGAATAAATCCGTGGGGCTCATGGACTTAGAGGGTCCAAATCTGTGGACCCCACAGACTTGAGAATTCCACCCCAAGAGGTGGGATTTGTGTTGGGGTACAAATTCCATTATGACTTTTTACAATTTTAACCCTACTTATTTCACTAATCATCTACTCATCTTCTTTCATTTACTAATTACCAACTTGAAGTGCATATTAATTTTGCATTCAATATTAATTATTATTCTTTGCACGAAAGCACTATATGATTAATCGCAAAGCATACTTTGTAATATTGAAAACCTTAAGGAATTGTCTAATATAATTGTGTGTATAATATGATGTTGTTATTGATTAATGATGTTCATTTATTCCGATTGTGGTAGTGGGACGAACCTATTGTATGAAACTTGTTTTAAACAAAAATTATAATGTAAATATAAATAATACTCAATAAGGGCACTAAGGTAAATTACTAATACAAGCACAAATATAATAATGTCAAATCCATCATGAAATCCAATAAGCAAACGATGGTTTGTACCAAAAACCAAATGGGGCAATTCCATCATATATCCATGGTTTTGTAAAACCCAGGTTTTCACCAAAACCTTCATTTTTCAAATTCATGAAGCAAACGAGCCCTAAATGTCAAATCATGTATTTTTTTTTGTCAAAGACGATCAAATCATGTATTTGGATGTTAATTACATTTAGTATTTGGATGTTAATTACATTTAGTATTTGGATTTGTGTCAAATTCATGAGGTGATTTCCAAATGTGAGGCAAAACATATAGAGGTACCAAAATGTAATCTTACAATCAAAATTTTGTGGACCTTTTTGTGATCTTTTTGAAGTTTAGGTACTAAGTGGTAAGAAAAAATAAGTTTGATACTAAGTGGCAAGGAAAAATAATTTTGGGTACCAAATTGCAATTTACCAAAATTTGTAGGGAGTGAGTAGAAAATTTAAAATTAAAATCCAAAATTATAAAATTTAAAATACAAATAAATTACCAATTAGTATTCAATTTGAATTGCACGTATTTCAAATACATGCATTTCAAATGCTAGTATTTTAAATACCTTACATTTGATATACATTATCCAAACACACCCTTAGTATTTTATGACTTATGTGTTGAAATGTTTGATTTTATGATTAATAATGCATATAATTGCATATTTATTATTAAATTAGGGGTGAAAAATAATTTAAAATGGAAAAGATACAAGTATTCTCATAAATTCAGTTTTGTGTGAAATTTCGAGCCGAACCAAATTATAATTCAGCTTAAATTGACTGAACCGAATTATAATTTGGTTCGAATTCTGTTTAAATTTTGGTGGAATTCGAGGATCCGGTATGCACAATTTCAGTTCGATCGAAACTGAACCAACCGAATGCCAACCACTACCTCAACAGCAAAAGAATCCCATATAAAAGCACATAGAAGTCTAATTCTTGTTTGGGGGGCTTAAGTGCATATCAATCACCAAGGCTAAAGACTATAAATGGGATGGGCGTCAATATGGCTGCTAGCTAGTTGATTCAGTTCGGTTATAATAGTAATAATTTATTCAATTATCGGTTAAGCGCGTTACTTAATTTTTTGCTTACTGTTAACCGCATTGTTTCTGTATTAGTCAGTTGACCATAACAGTATAATAAGTGACCTCCAATATAAATCATGTGATATTATCGATCCAATGTCAATAGCTATATTTCAATAGCAAAATCAACGATGCTTTCAGTTTAATTTTCGATTATAGTTTACTTTATTAATGTAACTTTATTAATGTAACCGCTAACCGACTAACCTGATATTGTTACAGTTTTTTTACTATTATTCTTTTATTAATTAATTTTATATGATCACAAAATCACAATTCCTTTTTAGGGGTCGTTTGGAGAATGAGATTTAGGGCGTGGATTCATTGAATTCGTAGATTTTGTAGATAGTTATGTTTTTTTGTTGTTTTTTGTATTGTGGATTTGAACTTTAGAGATTTCAAATCTCTAAAATCTACGGATATCAAATCTCTCATAATCAAAGAGATTCTATATCTTGATTCGTGAGAATTTTTTCCTCCTACTTTTTCTCTTTGTTTTATTTATTTATCATATTAAATATATTTATCAACAAAGTTTTTAATATTTCTCAAACACTCTATTTTTTATTAAGGATAAACACGTTATTTAATATAAACATAATTTTCTTATTTTCATTGAATGTTAACAATCACAGTTACCAAACAATAAACATTTTAAAATCTATTTTCAACAATCCGAAGAGTTATAATCTTTAGATTATTGACAATCTATAAATTTAAACTCATATTCTCCAAACGACCCCTTAGTGTTTACTATTGTTAATATCCGCTATCAAGTATCATGGCAGGATCTTGGCCGACAAGCTTTTACCAGCGGCTAGAAACGGTTAAGTTTCCATACAAAAATATCCGACCCGGCATGGGCCACGAGGGATTTGGCCGAGTTGATTGATTGCGGCGACTTAATCGATGCCGCGTGGCCACTGCCGATTGATCCAAAAAAGACGTGCGAGGAAGTAGTACTGCGTACTAGTGGCATCCGAGTCGGCACCGTTTTCCCCATTTGCTAACTAATGACGCGGAGGGGGGAAGCACGTGATTTGGGCCTTTCAGGGACCGACACGTGGCGTGGGTGTCACGTGCTTGTGCGTCCACGTGGCGTGGGCAAAGGTGGAATTTTGGTGAGGAATCGCCGTTGGAACTCGGACGGCGGCCACGTGGCCATTCGCAGTTGGGGTTTCGACTCCCTTTGAAAAAAAGACTGGAGTGGTAGGGGAAGATGGTTGTTCACGGTTGTAATGTTGCATGTCATGATCCAATAAGTGTGACATATCTTCAAAGTAAACCCAAAAAAGAATCCCATGTCTTGGAAATAAATGTTTTAACCTCAAACCAACCAAACTAAGCATAACCCTCAAAAGGCATCCATCACTTTCAATCAATTTGTTTAACTAAAAACCAACTCCGTATTTGATGGTTCATATAGCCCAACTTAAGGTTACAGACTGTCTACAATAACCTTACAGAAAGAGAGTTGAATTCACCAAACTCGTAATCAATAGTCTTGATAGTACGTATTAGAATGATAACAAATTGACTCGTCTAATAATACACGAGACTAAAGACACACAATTTCAAGAATTAAACTGCAATTTCCGTGATCAATTTATCTCATTTTAAGCAGTGTTTGTGGAGTATTGTACTTTACCGGCAACCCGATCGGGAAAAAAAAATCACCTTCTGAAGGCTAAAAGGATAGACAATTTTCAGCTGTACAAAATGGTTAAACTACCATTAAACCACAATTTCAACATAAAATACTCAAACGCTAACTATTCTAATATAACCTTCAGTACAATTTACTGTCCTTTCCTTTTAACTTTTAAGTAATTTTCTTCCTCCCCATTCTGCTGTAATGCTTGTTGCCTCAAACTGCTACGTCCATATCAAAAGAAAATACCAACCCTTGGTAAGTAGCATAGTCATACATCTACCTTTATCTTATTGCTTCATCTTCTTCCTACATCTAGCTACTCCATTTTCTCATTGTGTTAGGTGATTGGATGGACTTGATCCAATCGGCTTCAGACATTTAGTTCTCTTTGTATGAGTTGACTTTGAAGCATGACAATTTTGGAGATGAAGCATGTTTTTATGCCCCCATTATTGGGCAGTTTGTGGTACCATTCTCCACGTTCACAAAGTTGGTTCCAATCCGTTTCTTCCATCTGTAAATTACTATCCAGCTGTGTTTCTTCTATCTCAAGCCAGATGTTGTATAAAGGAGAAAGAAAATTCAATTCAGTATGTGGAAAGGGCAACTGATGAACAAAAAAGAATGATGGATATAATGGACAGGTGAAGGGGTTCAATTCGATGCGCTGCGCTGAGATTTCGTGCCTCCCAACTACTCGATCGATACCATTCTTTACATAATATCAAAACCCTGCTATGCATATGCCTCGTGTGTATATATTAAACATATTACATATATATGGCAATATTTACTCTACATCTGATGTATGATTTAAGCAAAAATTATGTACAATATGAGCAAGTGTATGTGGAATAATATAGTGTGTTTGAGTTATGCGAAAAAAATTAATGTTTGACATTAACCTGATATTAGTGTCTTCAATCTACAAGTCTCGTGTTCGAATGATGACGATATCTAATATTAACTGTTGATTTATATTATATACAAAATCTGTACATGCATGTTAATTGTTACATGAGCCTTTTGTACAGTTTGAAACGGGGTGTGTGTGATTATATCCTTCTTAATCATCAAACATTAGTTAGTTCTAGCTAGCTAGAAGTACATGCGGTGCAAACGAGAAACATGCAACGGGAGACATTGGGCTAGTTTGGTCTGGTTGTAGTTTTTGAAGAAACGAGAAACATGCAACGGGAGACATTGGGCTAGTTTGGTCTGGTTGTAGTTTTTGAAAAAACAGTTTCTGGTTGAAGCTTTTAGAGAAGTACTTTTCAAAAAAAGTAGTCACTACAACAGAACTGTGATTTAGCGACGGTTTTCGGGAATGTTAGCGACGGTCAAAACCGTCGCTAAATAATTTAATGACGATCTGCTAACCGTCGTTGACCCAGCAGTCCTTAAATGCTTTCGCGACGCTTCTGGTGGACCGTCACAGAAACCGTCGGCAAAACTTAACGACGGCGAAGACTGTCGTTACTATTGTGAAAATCGTCCTTATTTTATTTCCATGAAAAAACAAAATTAAATAGTTAGTTACAGTATTGACCGTCGCTAAATCAACCAAACGTCACAAGATTACATGCTGTTGTTTTTGTGCTCACCTGCTCCAATGATGACACCCCACAAGATTACATGCTGTTGTTTTTGGTAATTCTGACTTTGAATTACCAATCAACATTCCTTCAAGTGTAATACCATCAAATTAACAAGATAAACCATCAATCAGCATTCATTGAATTCAAAATCTATGAAGTTTCAAGCTTGACATTCAACAATATAAACAAGCTGCTAATGCCTCTTGTTATACATCAGAAGTTTCATGTTACACCCAGCAAATCAAAATCTAAAGTTCACATTCACCAAAAATTCAAAATTCCCACTTACAGCCCCTGTTAGCTCCTTATGCCACCAAATCCAGTTAGAACCCTTTGAAGCAGCAAAGACAAATCTCCAGCTTTGTTCAGGCTAGTAGATCAACTTCTTTCATTAACAAATAGCCCTGTAGGAACACCCATACAAACTATTTAATTATTTAAATACCACATATAATGCACTAAAAGAAATTGGTACCCATTCAAACCATTCCTACTCTTGTTAGAACACTCATAATTAAGTTACATGCTCGAAGAGAGACAATTGAAACTCAAAATTTCAAGTCCAATAAGAGTCAAAAACCAATCAAACAATCACTAGTTCGGACTACCAAATTAGCAGCAACCTAAAATAAAAAGAACAGCCTGGTATTGAGCATACATGAGAGCACATAGATCAACTCCAGAATAGAAAAACCATGTTGTCATATTCTATGCGCCGAATAGATAGCTTGGTAAACCAACAACTATTACTGTCACAAGAGCTATATCAGCTGTAAAATCTTTACTGACCTCTTTGAGATTAGATTAATTAGTGGGTTTGACTGGAATTCCTTGTAAAGAGGCTGGAGTACTTCAATCTGGAATCTTCATGGTGATATTCTTCTAAGAGAAGTACTGACTCTTTATTAGGCTCTCCATAAAGATAGGTATGCCATGAAAATGAAACAATCATGATTATCATCTAGAGCTCGAAACCAATGAAGTTGAAAGCAAAAGTGAAGCCTAGAAGAGAATTAAGAGTTCACCTCTCTATCATCTAGATGCCTGAGAGGACTGAGATCCTCCTGTAGCTTGCACTAGAAAACACACCCTTGTATTCCTGCTATGTTCAATCGAAAACAACGGAGTTAGTATGTTTAGTATTAGATACCATGAACTCAGTGAACAAACCAAAACCCAGGTAAAGATGACTCATGGCTTTATTTAGTGAAGTAAGAGCTTTTCTGTAGGCTGACATTCATTAAAAGAGGAAGGCGATTCAGTTTACCTTCATGTGTTGGCATGAAGCAGAGGAAGCACTCCGAGTTGATAAATATGTAGAAAGACCCTGTAATGTATAACAAATGGAAAGTTAAGAGTAACTTGTGGTACTGAGTTGATAAACTGAAACATATTAGCATATAAGCAGTCACAAACTTGCCATTTTCCACTGCTAAAATGAGAGCTCATTCAGAATTAGGACAGAAAATAATGAGGCTGCAAAATGATTCTTCTTCCTCTCTCTCTCTTAAAAAATGCATGTACTCTCTCATCTTCTCCTGTTTATTATTTATTGTTATGCCTACTCCACGCACCTGATTTTGAGTTTGGCTTCTTCTGCTTCTCCCTCAATAAATAGGGTGGATCTAGCATTTGGCTATTACTAAGTTGGTACTGTTCGACTATCAAACTTCCCGAAAATAACCATCATAGAGATGCATACCCAGAATCAGACAAATGGTTGCCTGCAAAATTATTCTCAGATCGGAGAAGGTGTGGTTCTCACCTGAAAATGGTAGCCTGCAAAAGGGACACAGCTTCTACTCATCTTTCAGCGTAGATCTACAGAAGGTGACAGAGATGAACTACGTAACTAACTTCCATTCGAAGTTGAGAGAGAACTAACCATAGGAAAAATTACTACTGAGCATATCCCTCTCCACCATCATAGGAATACCTCAACTCCCGTAATTATAAAATCGCTGCAAGGGAATTGCATAAGTGAACACTACATAGTGGCTAAGAAGGCAAAGTTGAAAAAGGTGCTATTAAATAGAACAAAGAACCAGCTTATTGGTATCAATTTTCTGAAAATAGATCAGCAAGAGACTAACATTGAATGCTTTAGGTACTTAGATTCCCTGCTGAGGAGAAGAATAGTAGCACAAAGTCAACCTTTCATCCATCTGCCAAACAAAACAGTAACAATAACCAGTCGAAAGTTCCAATGTTTATGCATGGAACTGAGCTGTCGTCCAAAATATCACATATACAGTAAATCACGCTTAACCTTTCAATGTCCCAATGAACTCCATAGACTAGTATGTTGCACCAGACACAGAGATTTCACCAATAATCTGCAAAATCAAATCCTTGGCCAGTACATAATGAGGGAGCTCACCATCCATGATGAATCTCAGAGTAAGAGGCACCTGCAATTTCAATCAACCATAACAAGTCAGTATTAATTCACATACTGTAGGAGTCAAGTCACTCTATATATGATCAGCTAGGGGGGAAAGGTTCAAATTTTTAAATGCATACGGTGAGCAGAACTTTCTCAGTGCGTAACACGAAACTAGCATCAGTGTTGTTAATGTCAGTAGCTAATTGGCCGAATGCACCAACAGTACATGTGTGTTAATCTGTACCCAACAGTACCTGGAGAGAAAAAAGCAGGATTCGAAAGAGCCAGTCAAACCCAATGCCCTTCCTTGATAAGCAAGTATCCTGCAAAATCAAGATGATCCTAACATAAGGCCAAATTAACTAAAGCTTCACCAGACATTTTCTCAAATAAAGCAGGATATTAGGAAGCAACAAAATGGCTCAATAGGTTCCCAATCACGAAAATGCAGCACATCAGCAGCAGCTAGCACTACTGCTTCAGATCAAACCCAGTCAGTAGTCCCACTTCACCTACAGCAAGCAACAAGAGGACACTTGCTTTTAGGAGCAACCAATCAAATTAAACAACAAAGAATGTATCTCTAAAATCGAAGAGGTAGAGTAAGTAACATGGCGAAACATATACTTCTCACTCTGCCAATTTATATAATACAACTATACAAGACGACTACTAAACCACACATAATTACCAAAACAAGTAAAACCAAATCAAAAGTACTTAAGGCTTTCAGTTATATCACTGATACCATATTAAAAGCAGAAGATGCATGTAACACATAGCAATCCATTTCTCATAAGTGTTCCCATATTCTTATGCCTCACATACAAAACTTACCCACATAAACAGTATAGCAGTAGAAGCCTCAAATAGAATTTGTGTGTCATTATGTCAAAAGGAGCAACCACTGAACATTTCTCCCAACATCCATGATAGCAGGTGATAAGTCATTTGCAGTAGTAGCCATCATCCATGCTCAACACAAATTTCAATAGGATTCGTAACTATACACAAGATATAACCCAAACCCGAAACATTAACGGATTGAGAGGGAGGAGAAAGGGGGAATTGGAAAGAGAACGACATAAGGATGAAGCGGACGAATAAGAGGAGCAAGAGGAGACCAGGGCTTCACCTGAGCAGTTAATTAACGGTGACGAAGGAGACGATGGTGGTGATTTCAAGCTGAGCGAAGAGGATGCCATAAACCACTAGATCAAACCTCATAGGAGCTAGTTCTCGCCAAGATCAAGATCTGGATACAGAGTCTTGTTGTTTCCAGCCTCGAGATCCGGCTTCTCCCTTTGATCCCTCCATAACAGAGGAAGATCGCTTTCCAGTCAGCAATTCCACCGGAGATTAATTGAAACCATATAGATTGAAAAATCAATTTAATTGTAGAGGAGTGACTCACCAAGAACGTAGAGAATTCGAAAGTGTTGAGGATCTCAATCGTGCTCCGAGCTCCTATTCCGACCTGCACAATCCCGACGGCGCTGCTAAACAGACCTCGGTCATGCGACTCGCTCCATCCTCTTCCTCTCGAGAAATCATTCTTATTACGATTAGTTGTCGCCGTCCTCTTCTTTCACGAGTTCTGGTTTCATTGGATCTTCTGAGAAGGAAGGGAGAACTGAGGTCGTGCTGCTCATTGAGGCGGAGAAGACGAAGCTCGATCAGTGGTCAAAGCCCTAAGGCGCTCGATTCAGGACAAAGAGCAAGCAGATTTGTGTTTTCCGTTTGAGTTTTTACTTTTCCGCTCGATCAGTGGTCAAAGCCCTAAGGCGCTCGATTCAGGACAAAGAGCAAGCAACTGGGTATGCCACACGGCCGTGTGGGTCGGGATTTCCTGGTTTTAACCCAATTCCGGGCTGCAAGAGAGAGAATCGGACTTTTTGAGCAAAAACAGAGCCCTAGAGAGAGAAAGGACGAAGAACACATCCTAGAAGCCATCTTGGAGCTGGGTTTCATCAAATCAAGCTTGGAGATCGACATAGGAGTGGAAATCATCATCCCAGAGCAGATTTTCCTCATCTTTATGAGTATGACTACTTTGTATCTTGTTTTCCTCTCTCTCTCTATATGGAGTAGAACCCCTCTCTCACTTGGGGATGAAGAACCCTAGTTCTATGTGTTAGGGATTGATTGTAATGACTTGGGATGATATTACTGTTTGATTTTAATCGAATGATGCATGTTTATTGAGTCAATTGAAGTCTGATCAACTTTTCCTGATTCCTGCTGCAATCTGAGATAGATAGAATCTGATTAGGTTGCTAGAGTCTCATCATTCGATATTAGGAGATTGGCTATACGAGAGTTAGCCATTTTACTGCTTTGTACTGGAATCCAATTCCAGTAGTGGAGTTCTGTTCTTACTGCTTCAGCTTTCTATCCCGGTGAAGACTAGTCGTCTGCCGGGTAGTTAGACTGAGAGGGCTTGGTCAGCTTAAGAGATTCCAAGCTACTGTCGGATCTTCCGCAGTCTAATCAACAGTAAATCAACCCAGGGAAATACAATTGAAACCTAACTAAGGAGCTAGGGGGACTCATTCCCGAGTGACTCTTTCCTGCTTGAGAAAACCGTATCAATTCCTGCTTTATTTCTGCTTTTGCTTTTAAACAACAATCACTTACTTTAGTTGGCTAGATAACAGAGAATCACTGAGTAAGCAGTAGATCTAGACCCCGGGTTGATAATATAACTTGCCTGTTACTGCATTCCCGGTCTGCGATTACACTTGGTCGCAGATTGGTGTTGTGTTTTGGCGTGTCATTATTCAATTTTTTTTTTGTCAAAAGAGTTTGTCTCATATATAAAATATATTATCAGAGTCACGGTCTCAACTCTAACGGATCCCGACGGTCAGCTGACGGGCAGAGTCCTCCGTTGAAACTACAGCATTTAGCAACAGCCAGACAGCCTGTCACTAAAAGGGCGTCGCTAAGTCATGCTTTTCTTGTAGTGAGTTGAGTGTTTGGTTGAAAAACTATTAAAAGTGTTTTTTAATATGAGAGGTTGTGTAAAATGACTATAAAGGACTTATAATATAAACTATGAATAAAAATTCTAAACAATAAAGAGTAGTCAAAATGGATCTTGTTAGATTTCTTTTATATTAAATAATATGAATTCATAATTTATTTTTAAAATGATATAAATGAAAGAAAAATATATTTTTTGAAATAAAATTAAAATATGGTCACGATTATCTTGTATTTTTAAAACAGTTTTTCGCAGAAGCTCCAAATCGGGGCTTCTGCTTTTATGTCATACAAAAGCGCTTTTCGGCTTTTCAAAACCCAAGCTTTTAGAGGTGTTTGGCGCTGCTTCAGATTTTGAAACTGAAAAACACTTCTAAAAGTCGGGCCAAACATAGGATTGGCATGGATCAGTATTGGCTTTAATATATGCAAATAATTAATTAACTAACTAATAGGAAAGCGGGCAAAGACTATATCTAGCGGCTTAAAGATAGAATTTAGTTAAGGAGACAAGAGGTAGCAACCTCCTTTTACCCATTAATAACTAAATCTGGACCATTAATTCAGAATTCCAGATCTACTGGTGGAGAATTAAAGACATTTTTATTTTCTCTTGTTTTCTTAATCGGCTCATATCTTCTTCGTTTTAACTCGGATTTCAATTTTTTTTCATAGATGGAACGAGTTCGTTGTGCTATACAAAATGAGATCCATTTTCAATATTTTTTTGGAAAGAAAAATTGCATACCATATGGTATCTTCTTCGTTTTTAAGTCGTTTTTGAAAATTTTTGCATAAAAGGAACAAGTTCATCATGATCTATTAGATCTACGAATTTCTAGGTGATAAAATACAGGATAAAAAATACCACACAATACCACCCTGGTACGCAGTGGTATCTTGTGGTACACAATATTAAAAATCGTAAATGACAGTTAATATACTTCTACTATAATGTATTCAACCATCTTACAGTCTTTGTTTGTTCATACCACCATGGTACGCTTTTCATATCATAGATATGCTCTTATTTCAATACTAGTCAATATCATATGGTATACACTGGTAAAAAATGGCTCAATTTTTATTGTACAAAAAAATATATAAAAATGTATATCATTTTTAAGAGCACAATTAATCTGATCTAACTGTGCAAAAAAATTAAATTTCAAATTAAAACGTGTGAGAAATTATTCATTAAACATTAAAGGGAGAAAAATTAAAGACTTTTCAAGAGAGACAATTTTTTTGCTTTCTCTTTGCTTGCGTTTATTTAATCTCTCGCACTGTGTTACACGAGATTTTCCACAATCCCCAAACTTGAGTTTTTGGTTTATTACTTTCTACCTTCACATGGTCTTTATTTATATGTAATCTTAGCAAAGAAACGTTCACACTTTATGAAGGAATCCATGTACACCTTGCAGAAAATATCATGTGGAATTGGACAAGTAGGATTTCAATTCAAATTATCGGTTAAGATTGTTATGTGGTAGTCATGATTCATGAAGTTATTGGCTTAAGAGATTTCCTCGATGGTGTGCTTCTGCAGTTTGGCCTACAATCTAGACAGTGGCCGACTGAAAAATGTAATCAAGGGTATTCAACCATAGATCAAAATCATTAAGAGTTGTCAAATAATCTTATATTTGAATACTATAATCACTAAAACAAAATTTTACAGTGGTTTTGGTTTCCCAAATTGGATACAAGGCTTGTCAATTGACAACGCTTTCACCCACTTGGGTTTGCCCCTGAATCTAGGTGCTCTGCTATGCAGATTTGCTACTGTTATTTTTGTATGCCATCAATTCTTTTTTTGCTGCTTTAACGTTATACTAGGTGGAGATGTCACGTCTCGTCGCAGGACGGAGATGATATATAGGCATGTATTATGTGGTCTGGTATGATATTTTGTTAGTACTATACTATTATTAGTCTAAAATCAAGTTTTCGTTAGCAGTTTTGTTAGTAATATTGACTTGACAATATAATATTTAATAAGAAGAGATATATGGCGGTCAACATCCACTTTAATTTACTATTATTTTTTGAAAATTTTGGCTAGTAAATGATATTTACCTAAACCCAAATAGACCCATTGATTATGGGTAGATTATGGATGACGTATATATGAGTTTGGAAGTTTGTATTCCTTTTGCTTCTCTCTAGAGTTTTTCTTTTTTCACTCGGGCTAGAATTTTCAACAAATACACATGGAATGTTTAGTTAGATATTTACACATATCAAATCCCATAGTGGAAAATGAAGACTTTCTAATAAGTAATACCATATATATTTATTTTTAATTGGGCTCGACATTGAGCTGAAAAAGTTAGTGGTTCATAGTTCAATTATGATTTTATATTAAAATTAAATTTGTGGTACCAAAATATAAAATTTATATTATAGTGACTATGTTGTGAATTAATTAAATTTGGGGTATGAAAATGTAAAATGTTAGGCAACAGTAACCTAACTTCAGTTTTATATATATTAATATGGTGGATTGGATTCATGGATTGGTCCAAAAGGATTGGTGGATTGGATTCATGGATTTAAGTGAAATCTAAACGTAGGACCAATATGTAAATTTAAAAAATTGTAGGTATGAGATTTTTAGATACCAAAACTTAATTGTTCAATCATTTTATATTAAAATTAAATTTGTGGTATCAAAATGTGAAATTTACATTATAGTGACTAAGTTGTAATTTAATTAAATTTGAGGTATGAAAATATAAAATGTTAGACAAAACCTAACTTGAACTGGATAACCTACCAAAGGAGCCATTGATGTCTGGAAGTTGAAAAATGACAATTGGCCATTCATTTTATAGTGGAAAGAAATGGAAATGAGTCGTTTTGTGTCCTCTCATCTCAATAGTTAATATATATAAAACGTTTTGCCTAACATTTGGCATTTTGATATTCTAAATTTAATTAAATAACAATTTAGTCACTATAATATAAAGGAATTTGCTACGATGACACATGTCACCGTAACTTGTACTTTTAGGTTGACCTCATATAGAATTAGGTCGACCTAATCTGTCGTTTCAATCTTGTGCTAGAAGGCAACTTACTTCGTAGCAACTTCGAGCCTTTTATTTGAAGCCTTCCAAATATCCAATATTTCATCCAATGCCTTGACTTTGTAGACAAACACACCTACTTTCATGTGGTAGAGGCCCCTGGACTCGAATATCATCCATGCTTCTCGAATTGAGCTCCAAAGTAGGCTTCACAAACACTTTCCCAGACTGGGCCTTTTTCAAGCAATTTCCTAGTTTTGGCATATCCTTTTGATTAAGTTCAAAAATGGTCTTCTGGACTTCTTATCGAGCTCCCAAGCACTTTAATGTGTAGAGGTACACTTCAGCTTCAAAACAAGCCATTAATCTCCAATTTCCATCGAGCCAATTGTAAGATATGAATCTCCAAATTATGCACCATGAAACTGTTTGTACACTGAAACAACATATTAGGTCGACCGAATCCTAATTGAGGTCGACCGAAAAGTGCAAGTTACGGTGACATGCATGTCACCATAGGCGCACCCTAATATAAATTTTACATTTTGATATCTCAAGTTTAATTTTAATATAAAATTACTGAACAATTATGTTTTAGTATCTAAAATTTATGAGATTTTCGTACCTGCAATTTTTAAAATTTACATATTGGTCCTATGATTAGATTTCACTTGAATCCATGAATCCAATCCACCAATCCTTTTGAACGAATCCATGAATCCAATCCATTATAACATAAAAGTATAAATCATGTTTGTACAATGTGTTGTATCCCTCAATATCACTCAACTGTAGGAGAAGATTCGGCCATTTTATATTTGCTCATTACGTGAAACATTAAATAAATGATAAAAGACATACGACTCTAAAATATTGCAAGAGAAAATTTATAAACTCAAGTAGAACATTTATGGGGTGCTAAACAAACTGCTACTAACTACATGTAACAAAATATGCGGCATCTACATAAGCCAGTGTCAATAAATTGCTACGGTGAAAAGGGTTAATTGTTTTATTGACAGCCAACTAAAAAGAATTGTTCAAAACCTTTCCATCATCTACTTCCTTTTCATTTTATTTTTCACTCGCCTTCCATAACCCTTTCTTTATTTCATTCTTTGCCATCTTCGTCTAACCCTAATTAGTATACTAGTTTTATCTATTCTAATCACAAGTATGAATACACGACTCACCAACAGTTTAGAGAACTAATAATTGAACTATGAACCACTAACTTTTTTTCAACTAAATATAGAGCTCAATTAAAAATAAAAATATATGGTATTACTTATTAGAAAGTTTTCATTTTCCACTTTGGGATTTTATATGTACGTGTAGATATCTAGGTAAACATTTCCATGTATATTTGTTGAAAATTCTAGCCCAGGAGAAAAAGAAAAACTTTAGAGAGAAGCAAAAGGGATACAAACTTCTAAACTCATATATACGTCATCCATACCCTAATCCATAATCAATGGGTCTACTTGGTTTAGGCAAATATACTAGCAAAAATAAAATAAAAAAATTAAATTAGATATTGACCGCCATATATATCTTCTCATTCAATATTATATTGTCAAGTTAATATTACTAACAAAACGGCTAACGAAAAATTAATTTTAGACTAATAATACTAACAAAACACCATAACGAGCCACATAATACATGTCTATAAACCATCTCCGCCCCACGACAAGGCGCAACATCTCCAACTAGTAATATATAGTAGTGAGCTCCTACCAAATTAGGAATCAATCCAAATCTTCATAGGGCTAGCTTGAATGTATTTCAGCCCACAAAGCCAAAGAAGAAAGGTGAGAAGATGATCGTTGGACACTATTGCCTCTTGGAAGGTGTCGCAACCGCACCTCGGAATAAGGGGACCGTCGCGAAATGCTCAGAGTCCCCATGAATCTTATTTGGACTGGATAGAACACTCATTTGGTCCGGTCTAGACTTTAGGTTCTAAACCGGGATTTGGTCTGCGAAATTTTAGAGATTTGGGTTCGGGAGTACGACTACGTCTGGGGAAGTCTATTCACACCTCACAACGCCCAAAGTTGGTACTACTTAAATCGATAATTTTTTAAAGGGTTGAGTGTATATTATTTGCGGCTTTATTGATGTATTTAATTTTATGATTAAGTTAATTAGGTGTTTAGTATTACAATTTGATCATACGTCTATTGACGTAAATCTCGAACATAAAGAAAGAGTATTTAAATTAGTTGGACTCGAACCTATTGGTTGCCTACGTACCCGAGTAGTCGGGATCAAAGTCCACGTAGTTCGTTTGAGTTGAAGGATTTTAAAAGAGGAAACTTCACACGTTCTATTGATCGTGTTGAAGGGTTACAATGGAGCTTTCATGAGAAAATCTATTTTGATTATTTAATTGTGATGGAGTGATTCACAATTTTTAAAGTAATTTCAATTTAAGAGATTATCATGGTCTATTGACGATGATCTTGTATTAGGAAATTTCTATTAAAATATGGAGATTGCTAAATGTCGCCTTAATCGCCCTAATTTATAAATTAAAATTATAGTTTGGTCTTGTTTATTTAATTAAAATATTTTATTCCAACAAACCCTTAGACATCCGCTGATCCCACTGCCATAACCACTGCCCCCGCCATGTCTTATACTTTCCTGGAGTTTTATCTTCATTTAACAAAACTAACTTTTTCAAGTGTGTTAAACAAGAAGGAAAAAGACAAAACAACTTAATTGTGATTTCATATAGAATGAAAATGAAACGAACGCTGGCGGGAGTGTAGGGATAATCGTAGACTCGCAGACACACGCACTGCGGGAGAAGGGAGTAGGCGGTGGCGGCCGGCGGGAAGAAGGAACGACGTATGGGAGTGTAGGGCCGTCGGCAGTGGAAAAGTGTTGGAAATTTGGTTGAACCGGATTAACCAAGTCAAATCGGCCAACTGGTTTGAGATTAGACCGACCGAACCGATATTCTAATTCCATGAAGGACACAGCCCTTTGGCCTAGTGGCGGTTGCATTATTTTATGGATAAGGATAACCTTATGGATAAATGCAACCCTTCATATGGATAAGGATAACCTTTCATATGAATAGAGGCAGTACCTCCAGTTTACTCGGCCGAACATCTCACAGGCTGTCAATTACACTGCCTAGCATATGCACAATCCCCTCCAACATCACTGCATGGGCTCTTCTTCAGCAACAATTCACCATTGATTCTCTCCGGCTACTCCGACGTGGCGTGGGCTAACTCCGTAGCTGATCGCCGCTCCACCACTAGCTATGCTGTCTATATCGGTTCCCATCTCATCTCCTGGTCTTCTCGCAAACAACGCACGGTAGCCCGCTCCTCAACCGAAGTAGAATACAAGGCCTTGGCAACTCTGGTCGCCGAGATCGTTTGGATTGAGTCGCTACTTTCTGAAATTGAACAGCCTCTTCCGTGTGCTCCCAAAATCTGGTGTGATAATCTTGGTGCGACATACCTCACAGCCAACCCAGTCTTTCATTCTCGCAACAAACACATGGAAATTGACTTCCATTTCGTTCTTGAAAGGATTGCTGTTGGCAAATTGCTCATCCGTTACATCTCCACCGAAGACCATATCGCCGACCTGCTCACCAAGCCGCTACCCGCCAACGTTTTTTGCATTTCCGTAACAAGTTGAAGGTTCTTCCCATCAACTTGCGGGGGCGTGTTAAGGAATACCGAGTCTACCACCACTCTTTCCACTACCCACACTCAACAACCTTCTGTTTTTCTGTTCCTATTAATTCTCCTTCTCTAACGTATCAACATTGCTCTTGTAAATCTCCTGTATAAATTAGCTACCTACTTCATTAATGAGAATATCAGAGAATTATAGCTCTACAGGGTGGATAAATTAGCTACCTTCTTCTTGTGCCCTTTTACTTTGTACCATTGCTGATTATAATTAACTGTAACTAATAATGAAGTTAATAGAAGGTTATTTTATTTTTTCTTTCTTTGCCACTCCAAAACCGAGACCCAAATTCCCAAAAGCCCTTTGTCGATCATAATCAACTCATTGGCAGCGAGATTAAGTAATTGCCTAATTCGTTTTACCGGTTCAACCAAATCAATATTGACATCTAAGATTTGTTATTGCTAATCTCGATGGTCCACGATAAATATGTTTGCCCTAACCACTTTGAGTATCACTTTAGATGTTTAAAATTCGAGATTGCGAGACTTATGTAATCAAGTTTATTTAATTAAATTATGTTTTAATCCAGAAAAAATTGGTGTCTACAGAAGGTATTGCAAGAAATGATGGTTTTGAATGAGTACAAAAAGAATCATTCGATCTAATTAGAGTCGTAATATAGGAAGAGTCATACTATTAATTAGAAGCATTATATCAAAGTTTTCATCGATGCCCAGCCTTTCGCAATGATAGGGGAACTCATACATTCTCTCATACATTCTCTCATATAAGCCGTTGAGCCGATCAAACAAATAATTTTAAACTCAATGGGTGTTCCAACCAATTTAAACCATTTTCTCCGTATTATAAAAATATATGCATATTATATTGTAATAATTTAAGATTTAAAAATCCAAAAGTAATTCGATAGGTTTCATACAATGATTTAACAATAAATATATCATTAAGAGAAATTTTACAATGCTATATAGTATTGGTGCTATAGGTTTTTGCCTTTATGGTACAACTTAAAATTGTACATTTATGTTATGATACAACTTCATATTGTACCTATACTTTTGATACAAATCCTTTTATGGTACAACTTAAACTTGTACCTTTAGGTGATGGTACAACTTCACGTTGTAAAGTTGTACCATAACATAATGATACAAATTGCTTTATGGTACAAGCTAAACCTATACATTTAATGTTATGGTACAACTTTAAGTTGTACGTTAAAGCACCAATGCTATATAGCATAGTAGAAGTGCTCATATCATCAAACCCTAAAAGCTCCACATATAGGCTTCATTTTTTCGAGAATAGGGTTTCAGGCAGGACCAAAACGGCAACATTCTGTATAGGAGCCGCCGAGCCGGCCGGAAACCAAACAATCTGATTAAACCAGTGATTTTTGCGATTTTGATCGGCTACCAGTTTGGAGGCAACCTGAATTTTTGGGACCTATTTCAGTATCGATACCGTCGGGCCTGTTGACCTGTTCCAACCGGATTGCCTTGACAGCTTTTATTATTAAGTTCCTTATCATTCGTGTGCAGATAAGCAGCTTCCCTTATGGGTGGTGTAAAAGTAATTAGTTTCCCTAACGTGTATAAGACAACGTGTGTAAAAGTAATTAGTCTTCTGAATGACCTGGTGCATGCTTCTAAGGTCAGCAGTAGTGTGATCGGTGGGAAGAATTTTGCGAGACTACAGACAATTATGGACAGATTTGGGCTTTTGGATGAGAGCAATTCGTTCGAAAAAAGACTATGGTTGATTTCGTATTACTCGGCGTAGAGTTTTGGAGCACTGATTGTTTATCGTTACCCTCCGTCATCACCCATCCAACCCATAGACACCAGAGGCGAATTTGATTGTTTTACTCCCGGTTCCGGTCTTAAACGGTTCGGTTTTCGATTAAATTGAAAAACCCCGGACTAAATAGCCAGCCCTATCTAGCCACACCAGATCTAGTAAAAAATATGCGGCGAGATACCTGCCCTACTCAATCAACAAATGCCAACAAATTATTCATCGGTTAAAAGAACGACAATCATATTTGTATATCAACCGCGACCTATGCAACTAAACTAAACTAAACAGAAAACCCATCGAAGAAGAAACAAACTAATTAAGGGCCATGCGGGCCTAACGAATCCAGTACTAGCAACAACGATAACAATAACGTCGAAAGGAAATCAACGAATTAAACTAATCCAAGCTGGCTGGCTGGCTAGGGTTTGACAACTGGCTTAATCCTGGTGGTTTGACCCATCACATCATTAGGCTCGATTGAAATGGAGGAGTATGAGGAGGTCTTCAACTCGAGAATTCTTTTTTTGATGACTGGATCTCTATGTAAGCGGATGAGTTCATCCAACTTCCCCGTCCACGTGAAGCAAATGATTGGATAAACCTGCATAACCAGCGAGATGAAAATGCATCCCAATATATACTGTCCACTCACCCATTCTGCGGCCTCTAACTTGTCAGCACCTTCGGCGGGCAAGATCGCGATGCCGATCAGGAAGGGAAGAAAGGGGATGAACAGAGCGATGGTCCACGACACAACCGAGTCGTCGTCTACGGTAAGAGTAAGCTCAGAGGAGCTGGATGCCTTCAGCTCATGGATTCTGCGTTCGATAGCTGGATCCTTGAGTTCTTCTATTTTTCTGGCGATCTCTCGGATTATCATAATGTACCGCCAACACGTGCTGGCCGGTACGCATACCGAATAGCATCCGAGGGAGAGGTATCTTGCCAAGTAGTAGTACGGGTGCGACTCGTCGGGGAGCTCGTTATTGATGACTCTGTGGGCGATGGCGATGACGGCCAGGGGGATTAGAGAACGAACGGCGATCCAAATCGTCGCCATCAATATCTTCATTGTAGGAGCAGTATTGGGACGAATATGCATACAGACGGTTCTTTCTACTATATTATATAGAAAATATCATCCAAGTAGCGTTTTGTCCTTTTCTTTTTCGGAATTGAAGAGTTATACGTATGTAGTTCTGTCATATACAAAATATATAGAATTCTTTTCATTGTCCCTTTCTTTCTATGAACGTTTTCCAAACTGAATTAGGTTAACTTAAAGAAAGGGTGATATTCGAACCGGTTTATACCATTGCACCGCGGTATAGCAAGTGGAATGATTAGACCGGTTGTGAGATCAGTTTATGTCATCGGTTTATGTCGATTTAACTAAATATGTAGTGCCTTCTCGGTTGACGATTCTGAGTTAGTGAAGGCCTAGGAGTTGTGATTGTGGTTGGCTGCTTCCCTAACTTGACCTGCTTCCTGTTCTGTCGGCAGGTCCTCTCGATCTCGGGATCTAGTGGCAGTAAATTGCCAGCCGTCCTCCTTGGCATGCACGAGGAGGATAAACCTGAAAAATTCACCTGCACACTAACACCCAGATCAAAATAGTTCACTCACAAAAATCAACAAATATAAGGTATGGTCATAGTAACTTATCGAAGCGGCAGTGGATTAAATAAGGTACTATGCGGTCTTGATTGGGATATCGTTCTTCAGGCTAAATAATTAACTCATAGTGGGGTGATTTTCATGATTTCATTCAAGCACAAACTCATTTTCAAAGCATCACGGTCATGTAGAATTATGAAATTCCATTAACATCAATTGAATTTAACCATATATAAATCATATATGAAGACAATTTACTTACAATTCATATTTAAATAACATGCTATATTTCATATAAAGTAACAAATATACAATATTTAACGACAAGAATACCTAAACATTTATACTTGAATCCAACAAATAACATCAACAATTAACTTTTTTAACTCATAAAATAATTTATAAATTTATTTTCTATTAATTAAAATTACTAAAACTACAGCGTTTTGCTTAGAGAATTGTAAATTGATCATTGGGGACATACCGGTAGGGTTCATGACAGATACTGATTGAACTAGATTCAACCGGCCAAAATCATATTCATGTTGCTTATATAATAATAATAATTAATATCTTAATCCCCAAAGGATTTGGGTCCACTATCATATTCACTTTGCTTTCCCTGCAATTGAATACTTGTAATCTTTCATGCGCCAACTCGAAGGTGTTGAGTACGAATAAGGCTTTGTCTAGTGGTAATACACTAGCCTAGAACTTGGAGATCCCAGGTTTAAATCCCTTAAGTAGTACCTTAATCACAAAAAAGAAATCTATATCACCTTTATAAAAAAAACTCGAAGGTGTTGTACCCAAAGAAAGATCACCCAATCTAGTTAGAGTTTTCATATTGGAAGACTCCTAGTCTCCTACTAAAAGAAAATTTGTAACTTCTACCCTCATTCAAATTTTCCTACAACGAGAGTGAAAGTAGGAAGGGTATTTGTGTCTTCTCAATGATCTATTTGTTTCTCATTTGTACCTAAAAGAAAGAACCACATACTAGAATTCAAACCGTGGTCATTTTCAATAATGACAAGAACATTAACCAATCGAACTATATAGATAAATTGTATCATTTTAAATAAAAAAACATATATGAAGCTAAAATTAAAATTCAACAAACTTTTCAACGGTTAGCTAAGGTCACTAAATTTTCGCTCGGTACTTATTGGTATTTTGATACTTCAATTTTCATATTTAATTATCATAAACCAAATATCATTGGTTCAATATTACTTATCGAATTGCAATATCGAATATGTAGAAGCGATGTTGAACTCTTACATTAGTATTAGTTTATCGAAACTATGAGACAATCATATTCATATCTTTCTGCAAACTATATAGGACGGGTTCTTTGAACGTTTTAGCTCGGCTAACCGTTAAGTTTTAAATCTTCCTAATTCGACAAGCATGATAGGATCCAACAATCATTAGACGAGGTTGAGTTTAATATGTTTGTTTATTTCATCTTTTTTTATGTATTTAAATGAATTTGTAGAGCAAGGACATGTCTACATATAGGGGTGGTATTCGGTCGGTAATCGGTAAACCGGTTACCGACTTACCGGTTTTCGGTATGCCGAGTGTGGGTAAGTGGGAATCGATTACCGATACCGGTTTGTAACCGGTTTACAGGTTACCGAATTACCGGTAAACAATTACAAATCGTTTTTACCGACTTACCGTAAGGAGTAGTTGCGGACGGTTTTTCGGTTCATTTAACCGGAAAATTACCGAACCGAATTTCTGGGCAATGGGGTGATGTTGCAATATTTTGATTTTCTGAGTTTTTTCTTTATTTTCGTAATTAATAATTATTTTTAACTCTTATTTATAATATTTTTGAGGTCTATACTTACTTACTTCCATTCATGTATGTAATATTTGTGAATAATGAAGTATATGTTATTAGTTAATGCCGTAACTGGTCCGGTATCGGTATTACCGAATTACCGTTGGTATTTACTGATACTGGGGCCGGTAAACCGAGCTTCCCCATTTGACCCTCGGCTGCCGATACCGCCGGTAAACGGTTTACCGTTTACCGCCGGTTACCGATTCGGTAAAACGGTAAACCGTTTACCGACTTACCGTTTGTCACCCCTATCTACATATACACTCTTCACAATATATACTACTGGCATTATAATATTGTCGTCCCATTTCTTATTTCCTACAACGAGAGCAAAAGTATGAATAAATTTTTTGTCTTTGCCATTACTTATCTTTATTTTGTATAGAAAATAGATAAATATTGAGATTTGAACTAATGTATCTTCAAACACAGACAAGAGTCATAACCATTATTGTCAATTCGAGTATGACTCTGCTGGTTGAACCAATTCTACCTAAACCTGAGTATCTCAGCGGGTGGCGAAGGCCCAGTTGGTTGTCTAATCGGTCGAAGTCAAGTTTGTCTATCTCAGCGGAAAATCCGACCAATATAACCAACTGATTCGAGCATCGGGGTCACTTCAAAATGATATTGTTTTCAGCAATTTATATACGTAGATACGTTGTCATATCATTCTTTTACTTTTCACAGAACCCTACAACATGAAACATCACAGACCATGTTCGACTATCTCATCGTCTCTTCTTCTTGTTTTAGATTCGAGAGCCTACAATACTAGACCCATTCATCTCAAAAGCCATCATAATCCTGCAAAAGTAAATTTCATTTTTCTCCAGGTGCACAGTCATAGAGGCAGTCGACCTCATCTCATACAAATAAGAAGCAAAAAATATTAGAGAAACATGCATTTGAGTTGAAACTTTGTGTGACTAACAGAGGCCAAATTCCTCATTTTAATTATTGTTTAATATTTAATTAAATTATTATATATCTTATAAATAGAGGATACCTTTAAAATTGCGGGCCAAATATCATTAGTTCGAATATTCCATATCGAATTGAGGTATTGAATATGTAAAAGTGATGTATAATTCTTAAATTAGTATTAATTTTAGACCCACTATGACACAATCGTATTCATATCTTTGTGCAAACTATATGAGACTGGTTCTTTGAAAATTTTAGTTCAACTAACCGTCAAATTTGAAACCTCTTCCTATTCTGACATGATGGATCCAACAATCATTAGGAGTTTAATAAGTTGGTTCATTTCACCCTTTTTTAATGTGCTAATGAATTTGTAGGGAAATCACATGTCTCTATATACACTCTACATAATATGTAATAATGAAATGAGAAAATTGTTGTCTCGTTTCAAATTTCCTACAACGAGAGCGAAAGTAGGAATGATATTTTTTCTTCATAATTATTTTACAGAAACTACAAACTTTCAAAACCCAGAAATTGTAGCTCAAACTAAAAATCAGAGCATCGGAAATCAAAGTTCACATATTTTATTTCATATATCACTTATTTGAGAGATTTCTCTTTCTATAAACAAAATAAAATGAAACAAGTTATAGCCAAATCAACAACATTGTCTCGAAGACGATGATCCGCTTCTTCGTGGGAGAAAGTATACGTGCGTTGCCGCTTGAGATCTGGAGAGCAAAGACGAAAAGGATACACCACGAGTTCGTGAATGGGGACTATGAAATTGATCATCAAATCACGGGCTTGAGGCTAAATAAAAGGATATGAGGTTAGTTAGATGGCTGATGATATAAAATTTACCAATTTGGTACATATACACGAGATCTCCAGCGTCGGCTTAGGAAACAAGAATCGAAGGGGGAGTAGAAGATAAAGACTCTTTTATTAACAATTAATTGAGTGCATGGGGGTGGATAAATGATGCATTCATTTCTCTTTTTCTTAAAAAAATAAAACTAAAGACTTCAATAAAAAATGAAAAACAGTATCATAAAATTTGGTGGATTTATATTCAACTTTTGAAGTTTGTTCCGTTTTCGGGCCTAATCAGATTATTTAAAGCTATTATCCTAATAAAATTGATTTATTTTTATTGTTCCGCTGCTTTTTTGTAATACTTTGACCAAAAAATGTTAGTAAGTTAAATAATATATTAATTAAAATAATATAATAGTAACGCTCTATGAGAACACTCAAATTATAATTCTCGAAGAATATACGCTATTTCGCTCCCGTTCTAGCTCCTGCGAATTGGTAAGCTAAATACGTCGAGTCAATTTTTAGACAAAAAGACTACTGGCAGTCTCGCCTTCCATCACATATTGCCTTCCCTGGCAAACGCCCCCACTCTCAATTCCCACTTGGACGTTCCTCATTAATTTCACATCTGACACACAATGCAGTTAAAAGCGCGATTCTACCTAGAAGCGGGAAATGAGTAAAATCGTAAAACGTAGAATCAAAGCGTAAAAGCTTAAGTTTTTGACGCACCCTCTAAAATAACTAAAATATGTTAAGTACAACATATAATATGTAAAATGTGAGTGTGTAGATTTTAGATAAGTGAATAACTACATGAAATTCATTATTAAAATGTAATATCTAACACATAAACTAATTTGTGTTGACTCAAAAGTAGAGAAAATAATAAGCTCATAAACGTAGATATCATAACCCGTGAACGAGCTTGAGAATCCAAATTCTCATAAGCTGGTTTGAGTTTACATAATTACCCGTAAACGAGTTTGATCAATTACCCATAAACTTTTATCATAACCCAGGTAAGAGCCACAGGTAAAGATTAAGGGAGAAGACTTATAGAAGGTCAGGGGCTGTTGAGAATACCATTAGGTGTCTTTTCAACCTAATGTGAAGCCCCCTATCTCGACACTAGTTGTAGAACGAGTGATGAATCATGTTTTTATTTTTTTTACTTTTTCCTGATATAACTCAAAAATTACATCATTTTGGGCCAATTAGCACATTTTTATGAGATGATCAAAATCGTATAAAAACGCTTCAGAATCGCGATTATACAAATTTTAAGTGATTTTATCGATTTTACCCATGTTTTTACCAGTTTTTGTGACTAAGCGACTTTAGGTAGAAACTGAAACGTTTTGGTGGCCTGGATACGTAAAAACATAAGTTTTTACGTTTTAATACGCGATTTTGACTGCACTGCTGACACACACCGCCGCCATACGAGTGCGGCCTTCATCGCGTGATGAATACATGTTGTTGGAGTGCTTTTTAGGAGCTCGGAGGAGGATAGCGGAAAGTAGAAGATGGAGAAACAAATGTAGACAGTCCGGGTGAGTAAGAATATTATCCATATGTAGATGAGATTTTACATAATTTATAAATATAAGAACAATATATTGATTTTTTCATATATCTGGGAAAAAGTGAACTAAACGATTGGACTATTAATTCTCAAACCACTTAATCGAGCGGGCCAACAGGCTAAACCGGGTTGACAACCTTTTATACTTTGAAATTTATATATTCTAAAAATTTTGGGTTCCAATTCTTATGATTAAGTCAAATCGATCAATTTTTATTATTCAAACAAATCTATACACTAAATTATAATAATTTATACAATAAGCATTATTTTTTCGTGTTCTTCCATATTTGAGATTTGAAGGCATAATCTTTTCGTTATTCTATTGATTTCTTTATATACCTTTAATTCCTACCAATTCTAGATGACATATATTTCCTTCAAACTCCATTCATTTGTATAATAAAAAGTCCACAAATTTCTTCTAAGATATGAAAAAAATACACAACAGTAAATTAGTATGACTTGATAAAAAAAATAACTATTAACTAATTATCGCTAATGTCATAATCAATACATAGCATAAAAATTACTTTGAAATAATGAATGAACTATTTTAGATAACTTAAATTATTTAACAACATGAAGAAATTGATCAACATAAAATAAAATAAATTCATCCGACTAACGGGTCGGGAATTTTTTTTAAATATAATTATAAATTAACCAATGTAAAGGATAAAACAAAACTCCTTCGACCAAGGGGTCGAGTAAAAGCCAGTTCCTTTCCATCGTGTGTAGGATAAGCACCTTCCCTAATCGATGGTGTAAAAATTAATTAGTTTCCCTAATACCATTTTACCCTAAGAATTACAATTGGCCAACGAGCCGGACTTTGCTCTAGTTTTAGTGTTTATTTTTCGAGGAACCATGTTTCTGTAACATCCCGTACTCGACAAGATAATGTCCGCTTTGGGCCTCTACATCCGCACGGATTTCGTCTTGGGGTGCAATTTAGGGTGACTTCCATAAGGTCACCCATCCTTGTTGTACTCCACACTGAGCACGTTTAACTTTGGAGTTCTCACGAGAACTCCTCCATTTTAACCCAAAACGCGTCTTATCAGTTAAGGTCGGTTTCCTACTTATGAACCATGGATCTCTCCCGTGCTTTGTCGATGTGGGATTTGCCTAAGGTGTTACATACACTCCCCCCTGGGGCTCAAGGTTCTCATTGAGGTTTGCCCCACCATCGTGTAAGAGTGACGCAAAGATGCTCTGATACCACTTGTAATATCCCGAACCTTTACCCGACAAGATACTGTCCGCTTTGGGCCTCTACACCTGCACGGATTTCGACTTGGGGTGCAATTCAGGGTGATTTCCCATAAGGTCACTCATCCTTGTTGTCCTCCACACTGAACACGTTAAACTTTGGAGTTCTCGTCTATATCACCTCAAAACGCGTCTTATCAGTTAAGGTTGGTTTCCTACTTATGAACCATGGATCTCTCCCATGTTACAAACTTACAGTTTAAGTGTTTTACATAGAGGGTCCAACAGAAAAAAATGAACTCTCGTTGAATTAACTAATAATCAAACTTGGGCTTGTGGGCACTGGGCAGGGTGGGCTGCTTATTATGGGCCTATAAAACAGACTTATACCTGCCAGCGTATGAAAGGGACGATCTTCCATGGATAATCTTCTTCCCAGTTCCTACCAAAGCCCCATCGTGAGATTAAGTTTTGCCAACCACTTTATAATCTTGGGATTTCCTATGGTAATTTGAAGTAAGATAATTTGAATTTTTTTACATGCTATAGCAAGTTTAATAGGTTGCATTACGTAAAAACAATAGGTATTACGTAATAGTTACGTAACGTATGGTAACCTTATGTAATAGTCGTGAAGCACCATTACGGAGCCTTACGTAATAGACGGTTATTTTACATAATGAACACTAGCATTGGATTACGTAAAGTGTAAAGTCATTATGGAAGCCTTATGTTACGATGCTGATTTAACTATTACGTAAGAAATAACTGTCGTATGTAACCCTTACATAATGGAAGGTCCCTTTACGCAGGGCCGACCCATTGTATTCGGAGGCCCTATTCGAAAATAAAAAATGTGACCCTAAAATGTTTTCTCTATAAATTTATTATAAACAATAAATAAGTTCATAAAATGATTACAATAGGAATAACTTATAAATCATTGTTTGAAAAGTAATCAAATTCAAATTTTCTAGTTGCCATAATAAAAAATTGTTACAAAAATTAATGATTCCACTCGGCAGTCTAACTAATCCAAATTTCGAATCAAAATCCCCGCAAAAGAAAAAAAAGGCTCAAGATAGGGTGCATAACAATGGGTTATGCACCCATCAATAACCAAATCTGGACCCTTCATTTAGAAAATCCAGATCTAAGGATGGAGAATTAAAGACCATTTTTATTTTCCCTAGCTTTCTTAATCGGTTCATATCTTTTTCATTTCAACTCAGAGAATTAAAGACCATTTTTAATTTTTTTTTACACAGATGGAACGAGTTCATCGTGCTCTACAAAATGAAATCAATTTTCAATATTTTTTTAGAAAAAAAATTCTAGCCTCTCGGTACCAACTGCTTACCATATGGTATTTTCTTCGTTTTTAATTCGATTTTGAAAATGTTTACACAGAAGGGACGAGTTCATCATGATCTATTGGATCTACAAATTTTTGGGTGAACAAATTACAGGACCAAAAAATACCACACAATACCATACAATACCACCCTAGTATGGGGTGGTATCTTGTGGTACACAATGTTAAAAGTCGTAAATGATAGTTAATATACTTCTACTATCATGTATTCAACCATCCTACAGTCTTGGTTTGTTCATACCACCATGATACGCTTTTCAAACCATATGTATGCTCTTATTTCAATACCAGTCAATACCATATGGTATAGACTGGTAAAAAATGGCTCAATTTTTTTTTGTTCGAAAAATATATCAAAGTGGATATCATTTTGAAGAGTACAATTAATATGATCTAACTGTGCAAAAAAAATTAAATTTCAACTTAAAACGAGTGAGAAATCGTCCGTCAAAGATTAAGGAGGGGAAAATTAAAGGCTTTGCAGGAAAGAGAGGGATGCTGATGTGGACGGGTTAGTTATGGTTACTCACCATAAGGTTACTGACATGATTCGTTAAAAAAAAAAAAATACAAAAAAAATTCGGCCAGCCATTTCAATTTCCATTTCAAAACAAATTAGGCAGAAACTTCCTCCCCAATTTCGGCCCAAAACAAATTAGGCAACTAGGCAGCCCATTCCAATTTCATCTAGCCCATAACCCATTCCAATTTCACTATTTCGGCCATCTCCAACTCCAAGCAGCAAGCTTAGCTGTAGCAAAGTATGAAGAAGAACAGAGTCTCCAGACTCTAGCAGACAACAAGCAAGAAATACACAAATTCAAGTACGGTCACGAAATTCTTACCGATTAGGAGATTACCGAACCACGGCGGAGAGACAGCAGTCGCCAAGTCAAAAACAGGGTTAGAAGGCGAGCGCCGAGCGGGACTGCGAGAGCGCCGAAGCGGAACCACCGTCCACCAAATCAGTCAGAATAAGGGATTGCTGGATTGATTTCTTCTGCTGCTTCAGCTAGGAGGGGATTATTTCGTCGGTAGAATGAAAAAAGAGGAGATGCTTTGCTTCACCTAAAAAATGGCCGTGTATTTAATGGGGGGAAGGATTGACTAAAGACATTAGACGTTGATTATGATTTATGAAGAGTCGAAAAGTAATGCTGGCTAGAGACGTTGGCTTCTTTGGGAATGTGAGAATTTGGGGAAAGGAATTAATCAATGAATGATTTTGGGAAGGGGAGAAGAGAAAAAAGAGGCATAGGCGGCTGGGTGAGCAGAGGTCTCTCTGCTAGGGGTGGGCATTGGTGCGGTTCGAACCGCACCGCACCACATTAACACAAACCGCACTGCACTGCATGTTATTTGGACCGCACCGCATACTAGACCGCAATTAATTGGTGCGTTCAAACCGAACTGCTTAGATAAGAAATTTGGTGCGATCCAAACCGCACCGCGTATTCAAACCACAATGTAATGTGGACTATGCATAATTGAATTAACAAGTTTGAATTGACTTTCTACACTCGTCATTTGTAACTCTAACAAAAATGAATATCTAAGATCTTACTGAGTAACAAGTAATTTTATATATACACAACATGTTAGTTATTTCTTTAACAAATTTAACCACTTGAAATTAGTAAGAAAAACTAATTCTACGATGACTCAATTAACCTGGGTGTTTGACAAATTAAGAAAACATATATAAATTGGAGTCACCATCAGATGAGAAGTAACTAACGTCTTTTCCCATCCCCTGTTAAGTTAACCGCTGCTAATATGCAGAGCCACGATGTGTTGAATGTGCAGCTCCAAACATCACTATTCATAAACGACGCCGTCTCCGAAACCGCACAGCCATACAAAATAACGGTGCCGTTTTCACTTCCTCTCATGCTACCACTTAACGACGTCGTTGCAAGGAATCGTCATTCATAGTCTCGATACAACCTTCTCGAGTAGTGTTCTCCAGCTCTTCATCTTCAACCCCATGGAGACAAATTTCTCGAAGGCGGCTTTCCTCGATCTGGATCAAGATAGTCACCGCCTCTACAAAGAAGCTATGATGATTACTATCTTAATCATCACACTTACGAAACAGTCATCTGTTGAGAAACGGTTATCTTCTTCACTCTCTATAAATTATGTAATCTGACCTAGCTGTAGAACTTGGCAGTCGACAGAAAGAGTCTTGGGTGTATTTTTCTTTCTATCGTGGGTCCTTTCCTGAGTGTGTGTTTTAGCTCCTTAATTCACAGTGTTTGAACTGGGTGAATTAAGGATTGGGAAGTTTGTTGAGTGTTTAACTTAGTCTCAAAGAGCCAATTTGCTTTGGCTTGGCTAAGTGTTCTTTTGTAGTTCTGAATCTTTTATCTATAAATAAAATTATCCTTTCTTTTAGAAAGATGTTATACAGAGAGAATAGAATTAGTCAAATCAACAAATTCTATCCTCTATATCTAATTCACAATTGGTATCATAGCAGACTCTTTGTTGGACAAACTGTCGCCAAAGAGAAGCTCCAGAGATTACAGGATCCTCATCAGCATCATATTCGGCAAGCCCGAATCCTCCATGGTTTGATGGAACAGACTACACTGTCTGGAAGAAGAGGATGAGGATATATCTCCGAGGATGGGGATTTATGGGCTTTTGTGTGCAAAGGACCTATTCCCATGGATGCAGAGGAGGAAGAAAAATGGCGCGATGATCAGAAGCAGTCTTCTCAATTGGACTCAAGAGCGATGCATATTCTCTTCTCAACACTTTGCCCAGAAGAAAGAAGTCAGGTAGCTCAATGTGAGACAACAAAGGAAATTTGGGAGTCTCTTCAGACTACCCATGAAGGTACATCAGAGGTAAAAGAAAGTAGAATAGATGTACTTCTAAATGAATATGAATCATTTGAAATGAACTCAGGAGAATCCATGTCTAGTATGTACAAGAGGTTTAATGATCTGATCAATAGGCTAAAGGGTTTAGGTAAAACATTTGCCACTAAGGATCTTGTTAGAAAAATACTATGAAGTTTGCCTCGAGAATGGTTTCCTAAAAGAACAGTTATAGAAGAAGCTAAGGACTTAAATGTTTTGTCTATTGAAAGATTGATTGGGTCACTACTAAGTCATGAGGAAGTAATTGTTCAAATGAATAAAGAAGATAATAGAAGGAAAAATTTCATTGCTTTCAAAGCTAAAGAATATGACAGTGAATCTGATTATGATATGGGTGAAGAATTTGAACGTGAATTTGCTCTTGTTAGTAGAAGATTTCACAAAATGCTGAAAATGAAAAGAGACTTTCAAGATAGAAGGAACTTTAATGACTCAAAACAATTCACTAATCATAGAACTCGAGAAGAAAGTGAGAGGTTTCATACTCGACAACCTGATAAAAACTCCTTAAAAAGATTCAATTCTGAAAAAGGTCACTATAAAGGATTTGACAAATCATCAGAAGGCAGAGAAAGGTTTAAACAAGAAACCAGGGAAGACCTAAGGTCTTCCTCTGAGAAGGATTTAACAATCTGTTTTAAGTGTGGAAAAACAAGACATAAGAGATCCAGATGTCCTCTAAATTCAAAGGCTCAAGAGAAGGCTTTTGCTGCATCATGGAGCGACTACAGCTCAGAGGATGAGTTAGAAATCGAAAATTTGGCATACATGGCGTTTGCATCAAGAGGAGATGAAGTTCTATCGCTGGATGGAAATGAACAAGCTCTTCCATCAAGTTACCAGGTAATTTCAGACTCAGATTCTGATACTAATGAAAAATTTGAAGCAAAACCAAATTTTCTGCATGTTTTAAAAAATCTTCAAGAAGAGTGTAACAAACTCAAAAGTAGATATTGTCTTCTGATGACAGATAATCATGCTATGATGAAAGAATTAAACGACCTAAAAAGGATAGTTACTGTACAAAATAAATGTCAGGATAAACTTCACAAACAAATATTTGATCTAACTGATGAAAATCAGCAGCTAAAACAAATGCTCCATAATAACCAACTGAGGACTAAGAACGTTTTTAATGCATCAAACAAACATCCTCTTTATGAACACACTCAAAGAAAGAGTATTGCTGAAGATCATAAAAAAACAACTGTATGATAATTGGAGTAGGAAACATACAGTTGTATACATATGCTCATATTGTACTAGACGAGGACATTTGAGAAAGTTTTGCTATGATTTGCAAAGTATGAAGGAACCACCTACAAAAACATTTTGGGTACCTAAATGTACTAACTGATAATTGATTGCAGAATCTGGGAGATAGTGACAATGTTTGGTACCTTGACAGTGGCTGCTCCTACCACATGACAGGTAAACGAGAACTTTTTTCATCTCTAAGCTATAAAAAGGGAGGTAAGGTAGTTTTTGGTGATGACAGGGTTGGAATTATTCAAGGAAATGGAACAATTGGTAAAAGTCCATTTCCAGTAATAAAAAATCTACTGTTTGTCCAAAGGTTGAAGCATAACTTGCTTTCCATAAGTCAGTTGTGCAACTCTGAAAATAAAGTCATATTTGAAGCCTCTTCTTGCAAAAATTTTAGAATAAAAGACAACAAGTTGCTCTTTAGTGGATCAAAGAAGAACAATATGTATGTAGTAAATTTAAACAATCTAGAAACCTTTCATGAAACCTATTTTTAGGCTGTATCCTATGATCTAGAGTCTTTGTGGCATAAAAAAAATAGGTCATGTGTGTTTATCAAAGCTTTCTAAACTGTCTAAAATGAAGTCGGCTCGTGGAATTCCATTATTAAAAGAAAATCCTAAATTTTTCTGTGATGCATGTGTCTGTGGGAAGTTGGCTAAGAAAAGTTTTAAATCAAAATGAGATATTACAACAACTCAGGTCTATGAACTAATTCATATGGATTTATTTGGACCAACTAATGTTACAATTCTTGGAGGAAAATCCTATGTTCTTGTTCTAGTTGATGACTTTTCTCGGTTCACATGGGTCTATCTTCTAGCTAGCAAAGATGAAGCATTCGAAAAATTCAAAATATTTGTGTCAAAGGTGTTAAATGAATCTAAATCTGGTATCAAATCTATACGTAGTGATAATGGAGGAGAATTTATATCAGATCAGTTCAGTGGTTTGTGCAATGATGAAGGAATTAATCACACTTTTTTTGCACCAAGAACACCCCAACAGAATGGAGTGGTAGAAAGAAAAAATAGGACTATAATTGAAACAGATAGAACTATGATTCTAGAATATGGGACACCAAAATTTCTGTGGGGGGAAGCTGTCATGACAGTAGTTTACACAATCAATCGTGTTCTAATTACAAAGAAGTTAAACAAAATACCATATGAGATACTTAAAGAGAAAACTCCTAATCTTGGATATTTTTATCCATTTGGATGCAAATGCTTTATACTAAATACAAAAGACCATCTACACAAATTTTATGCTAATGCTGAAAGAGATATCTTTCATGGATACTCCTTAAAAGGGCAAGCATACAGGGTGTACAATTTGAAAACCAAGAGAGTCGAGGAGTCTGTGTTTGTTAAGTTGGACGAAACTGCTTCCGTTGAGAAAGTTAGTGCAGAAAGCCTGGAATTTCTATTTCCCATTGAAGATCATGGTGAAGAAATTGATGAAGCATCAACAGAGCCAAAAGAAGACAGAGATGTCTCAAAAAATGCCCCTGCACACATTCTTAAACAGCATCCTCCATCACAAATCATTGGAAACCTTGAAGATGGGCTGCACACACGTGGTAAGTATCAACCAGGTCAGTATGCCTTTGTTTCTTTGCTAGAACCCAAAAATCATAAAGAGGCCTTAAATGATGATGAATGGGTATGTGTTTTGCAAGAAGAATTATTACAATTTGCTCGATTACATGTTTGGGAACTAGTCCCTAGACCAATAAACAAACTAATTATAGGAACAAGATGGGTATTCAGAAACAAGACAGATGAAAATGGGACTGTAACTAAGAACAAAGCAAGACTTGTTGCTCAAGGATACTCACAAGAAGAGGGTATAGATTTTGATGAATCCTTTTCTCTAGTTGCTAGAATATAATCTATTAGGCTTCTATGTGCATATGCATGCTATATGAAGATACCTTTATTTCAAATGGATGTAAAGAGTGCCTTTTTAAATGGAGAAATCAAAGAGGAAGTATATGTTAGTCAACCCCCAGGTTTTGTTGATAGTGAATTTCCAGACTATGTTTTCAAGTTGTCAAAAGCTTTATATGGTTTAAAACAAGCTCCTAGAGCTTGGTTTGAAAAACTGTCTGCTTTCTTAAAAACTGAAGGTTTCTCACAAGGAAGTGTGGATAAAACACTTTTCATTAAGAAAGACAAAACTGATACTTTAATTGTACAAGTATATGTTGATGACATTATTTTTGGATCTACTAATCCCCTTATGTGCTTTGAGTTTTGTGAATCAATGAAGTCAGAGTTTGAAATGAGTATGATGGGTGAGTTGTCACATTTCCTTGGTCTACAAATTAAGCAGACCAAATCAGGTATGTTTATTAGTCAAACAAATTACATTGATTCCATGATTAAAAAGTTTGATATGGTATCTGTGAATGCATGTTCAACTCCTATGGCCACAAATCTTAGGTTAGATAAGGATGAAAGTGGCACTCCCTTATGTGAAAAGAAGTACAGAAGGATGATAGGATCTCTTCTTTATTTAACTGCTAGTCGTCCTGATATTCAATATAGTGTTGGTTTATGTGCAAGATTTCAAGCAAATCCTAAAGAAAGTCAATTCAAGGCTGTAAAACGAATTTTCAGATATCTTAAAGGAACTTCTCAAGTAGGTCTTTGGTACCCTTTCACAGATTCCTTTGACTTAGTTGGATATAGTGATTCAGACTTTGGAGGCAGCCTCATAGATAGAAAAAGTACACTAGGAAGTGTTCAATTTTTAGGGCCAGCTCTTGTATCTTGGTTTAGCAAAAAACAAGGTGCTGTTGCATTATCTACTGCTGAGGCATAGTACATGGCAGCTGGAAGCTGCTGTACTCAGCTAATGTGGATGAAAGCACAATTGTCTGATTATGGGTTTAAAATAAATAATATCCCAGTTTGTTGTGATAACACTAGCACAATTTGCATGACAAAGAACCCAGTACAACATTCAAGAACCAAGCACATAGAAATTAAGTATCACTTTATAAGAGAATTGGTTCAAGATGGACTAGTAAATCTTCAGTTTGTATCGACCGACTTTCAATTAGCAGACCTCTTTACAAAACCCTTGCCCAGTGAACGCTTTCTGTATTTGTGTACAGAAATAGGGCTAAAATCTTTTGAACAAATTATAAATCTAAAAAGCTAAGACAACCATTGTGAAACAGTTACTCTAGATGTTTTGCTTGCCTTGCATGACACAAACATTTACTTTTACGGCTCATGCTTGTTGCTTTTTAAGCGTTCTTTGCATGCTATGGAAATAATTACACTCGATGTTTACGTTGGAGACTGTTAGTATTCCTCCAGCCCTTCTGTAGTTTTCCTCTATTTAAGCAACGCTCTTCCTCCTCTCTTCCTCACTTGAAGTAAGAGAATCAAACCACCTTACCATAGATATTCCCTCCTACTCTAAAAAAAAAACCATGAGTGACTCTCTCCCCCGTCCCTTCCGTTTCGATGGCCTTGTCCACACCTACCCTGGCTACATGTTTCATGAGCCAGTGGTAATCAATCACCACCGCCACCTTCAACACTTTGAAAACAAGAGACTCCATCATATCACTCAACTTGACCCTTACGAATTCAACCTCTACAAGTATGATATTGTGTCTCTCATTGAAGGGTTGGGTTGGGAGTTTTTGCTAAGGAAACCCCTTCATCCTGCTTGTCCCGGTGCTGTCAAGTACTTCTATTCAAACTTGAGGTGTCAAGGTGTCAGCACTAGGATTTTCACCACGGTGGTGTATGGTCATCTTCTGACCATTCCAGTTGAAGCTCTCAATGGAATATTGAGCTTTCCTTATCAAGGGCTTGACATCGCTCACCCTTCTGAATTATGGAAGCAAGAATTCAAGCTAGCCACTGAATATGGGAATTTCTCAAATGAACCAACTGGTGGTTCAGATGTCCCAATCCCTGTCAGCTGGCTGCCTCCCAGGCTACAAGTGTTTCACCACTTCCTCACTCATGTATTTTTTCCTCGGTCTTTCAATCTTGATAGGGTTCTGCCAATGGACCTCTGGATAATCTCCAGTGCTACTGCTGGAAGGAAGCTCAACTTTTCCTCTCTCCTGTTCTCTAACTTGCTTCCAGTAGGAGATGAGCACTACCAGGGGCTACTGCCTTTTGGCTCCATCATTACCAGGCTGCTTATCAACCTTGGTGTTGATTTATCTGATCAGCGCAGTGTGTCCTCAACTATGTATGTGAGTGCATTAAATGTGCCTACAGACTTTCCACCTCCTCCTCTCCCCTCTGCTTCGCTCCTTGGACCTTGTGCAAAAATTTCTACAGCCAAAAAGGCCAAATCTACTGGGGAGCCCAGTAAAACTGATGATCTGGTTTTTACTGTTTCTGAGGGAAACTCCTCCTTAGATGAATCTGTTGCCTCTGCTCCTGCATCTTAATGCTTCTGTAGTCCAGGGAATTATGTCTAGGTGTTCTAGTTAGTCAGGGGGAACATGTCTTTAGTATTTTGTGATACTGTCTGGTTGGTCAGACAGAGCTTAAGTTAAGGGGGAATCTGTTTTTCAGTTTGTACTGTCTGGTTGGTCAGACAGAGCTTAAGTTGAGGGGGAATATTTTTTTCAGTTTGTATTTGTACTGTCTGGTTGGTCAGACATCGCTGTCCCTTGTGGACAAGCGCCTTTTGTTGTACCCCTCCTTATTTCTGCAATGAAATGGTTAGTTTTTCGGCGACTGTTTGAGCTGTGTGTTTCTGTGTTCTGTTTCAGGAAAGCCTCAGGACTTCTCGGACGAAGGGGGAAATTGTTGAATGTGCAGCTCCAAACATCACTACTCATAAACGACACCGTCTCAGAAACCGCACTGCCATACAAAACAACGGTGCCGTTTTGACTTCCTCTCACGCTACCGCTTAACGACGTCGTTGCAAGGAATCGTCCTGCAAAGTCTCGATACAGCCTTCTCGAGCAATGTTCTCCAGCTCTTCATCTTCAACCCCATGGAGACAACTTTCTCGAAGGCTGCTTTCCTCGATCTGTATCAAGATAGTCACCGCCTCTACAAAGAAGCTATGATGATTACTATCTTAATCATCACACTTAGGAAACGGTCATCTGCCGAGAAACAGTTATCTTCACTCTCTATAAATTATGTAATCTGACCTAGCTGTAGAACTTGGCAGTCGACATAAAGAGTCTTGGGTGTATTTTTCTTTCTATCGTGGGTCCTTTCTTGAGTGTGTGTTTTAGCTCCTTAATTCACCGTGTTTGAACTGGGTGAACTAAGGATTGGGAAGTTTGTTGAGTGTTTAACTTAGTCTGAAAGACCCAATTTGCTTTGGCTTGGCTAAGTGTTCTTTTGTTGTTCTTAATCTCTTATCTATAAATAAAATTATCCTTTCTTTTAGAAAGATCTTATACAAAGAGAATAGAATTAGTCAAATCAACAAATTCTATCCTCTATATGTAATCCACACGATGATCATGTACGAAATTTATTTATCAATCAAGATGGCAAGATCGTTGTCAAATTCGATAATTACCCAGCCAAGGACGCAACCACTGAAATCTAGGCATACTGTTACTGACTCTCGTTGATGCAGAAACCATTGTTGTGATCACAATTGCATTCCATTGAGCACTTCCCAGGTTTGTAAGTCAAGAGGGATGAGAAGTTGGCGAAGGCGGCGAGAATGGATAGCGAGGGGAAGGGGGCAGATGGGGACGGCGGCGGGAATGGATTGCAAGAGGGACTGTACTGGTTCGGTGTCGGCTGCGGTTTCGGTCAACCCGTACCGCAAAACCGCAAACCGTTTAAGAATTATACCGCAATTGAAACCACAATCTTAATTGTGCCCTTTGGATTGACCGCATAAGCGATTTGGAGCGGGCGGAGCGGTTTGGACCGCACCAACGCCCACTGATGACTCGATATTTGCACATGTTTTCCCCTTTGTTTCTTGATCATTTAAGCTTGCATTGTCACTTCTTTGGCCTATTTTATGCTAGGTTGTGTTCATTTGTCACATTTCAGGCCCTAGCACATAAAGTGAAGCGTAGGCACAACTTTCAAGTCAATCGGAGTCATTTGGCAATTCGGGAGAAGAAACACGAGCATGACCTGAGGAATAATGGATTTCTACCTCATATAATGGACAAATTATCATGAAAATTTGTTATGAAAAGAAAGAGGACGAGACTACGAGCGTCTGGGTTCAAACGGCGACTGATTTGGAGTCCGGACGAGGGAGAAACGAAGCTTTGAACAGGAGCAGAGGAAGAATTACGGGCAGGATAATTACGACCGTAATTTCCCCTCCCATGCCCGTATTTTCACTGCCGAGAGGAGCTTTGGGTGCGCTGAAACTTAACCAAAACGCGTGTTTTGGGCAAAATACGGGCATGGAAGAATTATGACCGTAATTCAGCCCGTAATTCGCCCAGAATCGGGTTTTTGAGGCAGATTCGAGCCAAAGGAAAGAGAGAGCTGGGGTTTTGGTTCCAAAACACCCAAGGGACGAACCCTAGAGAGAGAGAGCGACTTGGGAACATTCTTGGAGCTATTTTGGGGGATTTCTTCGCCATTGGAGCTCGGGAATCAAGCTTGGAGATGGAGATTGAAGATCTAGATCAGATTTCTGCAGTCTCTCTCTTCTCTATGGAGTAACTTCCCTTCACTTAGGTTTTGAGGAACCCTAGTTCCATGAGTTAGGATCTTTCTTGTATGAAGTTTTGGATGCTATATTGTTTGATTATAATCGAATGATGCATGATTATTGAGTCAATTGAAGTCTGATCAACTTTTCCTGATTTCTGCTGCAACTTGAGATAGATAGAATCTGATTAGGTTGCTAGAGTCTCATCATTCGGTAGTAGGAGATTGGCTATACGAGAGTTAGTCAGTTTACTGCTTTGCACTGGAATCCAATTCCAGTAGTGGAGTTCTGTGCTTATTGCTTCAGCTTTCTATCCCGGTGAAGACTAGCCGTCTGCCGGATAGTTAGACTGAGAGGGCTTGGTCAGCTTAAGAGATTCCAAGCTACTGTCGGATCTTCCGCAGTTTAATCAACAGTAAAACAACCAAAAGGAATTACAACTTGGACCTAATTGAGGAGCTAGGGGGAATCATACCTAAGTGAGTTCACAACTTGTAATTAGTAGAGTAGTTTATAAATCAATCCTTAATCTAGTTTGATAGATAATGAACTGAAGCTGAGTAATAGTAACTCTAGAGACCCGTGGATTTGATATTTATTACTTGTGCACTATACTGCAGTCCCTTTCATTGGTTACACTTGGCCATTGTTAGGTGTTGTGTTTTAGAGCATCAAGTTTTTGGCGCCGTTGCCGGGGACTTTCTAGATTATTAGGAAAGGCAGAAGTTTGTTACTTTAGCATTTTTCTTTTCTTTTCCACCCTTGCTTTTCACTTGTGTGTTTTTTGTTTTTGTTGGTGCAGATCTGAATCATGGATCCTCATGGCTTCTCCAACCATTGGGGGTATCCACCACCATCCGAGTGGTATTACCCCGAGACTCCCTGGAGCAATCAACGAGGAGAAGACTTTGGATTCGGGTTCCAGTACCAACCCCCTTACTACGGAGAACAATCAGACCCCTGGGCATATCAAGAACAATCTCATTACCAAGAAGACTTTCTCCCACAACCAGAAGGGCCATCAGAGCTGGAGTTAGCCATGGAGGCCTTCACGGGCCACTCTGCAGAGCCATGCTACACTTCACTGGAAGATCCGAACAAACAATTAAGGCTTCTCGTGGAGCAGTTTGCTCGAGACACTGAGAAATCATGCTCCAAGATGGATATTCAAATCAAAGCCCTTGCCACTTTCGATCCCTCATTTCTCCATGATATGGAGGAGACTGTTCAGCACTCAGCGAAGCAAACAGAGTGGGTGGAGCAAATTTGCTCACATCTTGCTCAAGATCACCTTTCTGCTACCACGCTAGAAGAGGTGGAGGATGACAAAGGCTATGGGGATGTTGAGGAGCATACAGAAGTTATCACAGAGAACTCCCATGATAATCATGATCAGGAAAGTCCTATGGTTGCAGATCACACAATTCCTTATTTCTGCTCTAACATGCTGGGCCCGAGCGAGGAGATGCAAGATGATCTCATTGAAGAAATTACATGGCGACTTGCTCTCCAATCTGTGCTAGAAGAAGAAGAGCAAGAAAGGGTGCAGAAAGAAGTTGTGGAGGATGACGAAAGTGAAGCAGGAGGAGTTGTTGATCATTTCCCAGGGGTGATAACACATGAAGAAGAAAGGGGGGTTGAAGAAGCAATTGGCGTCCAGGCTGAGAACGGAGTTAAGGTGGAAGAGGCCTGCACCGGCCATGAGTTGCAAGTGATATCCCCACCAAACTTTGAGGAACTACTTAGCAATGACCCATTTGCAGTGTCTCTTTGCCAGACCAAGGCCACATCAACATCGGTCCCTCTTGGTGGACGCGATGGTGGCCAATCGATGCTGTCATATCTGGTTTGGGGAAATGAGACGAGAGAAGAGAAGAAGAGGTCTCGAGGGTGGAGACTTCATCTGCATCAAGTACATGAGCCTTCATCACCTGCCACACCACATGCTCGTGACTTGAGACTCCACCTCATCGACGAGAACCTCAACTTCAAGGAGGTTCTAGCATGGACCGAAACTTAGGAGCCATCGTCTGGCTCACGACGTGAAAGAAGCGCTTGTTGGGAGGCAACCCAACTAGTCGGTTTGCATTTCTTTCTCTATTTCTCCTCGGTTGAGTCGGTTTTGTTATTTGATTTTAGAGTCAATAACTCAACCTTTGTGAGATTTTATGAGGTGTTTGTGTTCTGACTACTCTCTCCTCCTGGAATGCACCGCCTGCCCCGTCCACCATCATTCACCCTTGATATGGTAACTTCGTTCTACCCTCCTTATCTTTCCTCCATTGAGGACAATGTCGTGCTTAAGTGTGGGGGGGATGTTCGATTATGTATGCGGGAGAATGTTTGGCTGTTTGTGTGCTTGGAGCCTAGTCCACTGTCCAAATTTTTAAATTTGAGGGCTCCAAGTACGTGTTTCCTTGCAAATTACCTACTCAGTATGCTTTGAATTGACAGTCTCTATAGTAATGTGCAACCTAGGGAGGTAGTGTAGCACTATGAAGGATGTTGAAGTATAAGATTTTTCCTATCTTGCTCACTGCTGTGCCAGTTGATTTTGTGAATTAGTGGAGCTAGGACCGTTGAATTCATGTGATAATGGTGACTCTATTGGGATTGTGTTATGGACTCGTGTATCGAACAGGGGTGCTCATGTGGAAAATGGAAAGCAGTTGGTCCTCCATGTCTAAATCATCAAAAATCTTAAACATGGGGTAAGCCCAATGTGTGTGGCACCGTTCATTGCACAAAATCGGGTATTGGAAGAGATTTTAGTGATCCTTAGTGGGGTACTCCTACAAGGTGAAGCTAAGCTATCTCTAGTACAAGTAAAATTTTCACCCGTTGAACGGTTTGCCTACTCGAGGATGTGTTTTTAAGGGCACGGATAGAGCTTCCGACCCCCCTTAATTTCATTGACCCTCCACACAAGTTGAGGAAAAGGAGTTAAAAGAAGTACTCTGGCGAGCGCCAGATGTACAGAAATTGCTCTTGCTCGACTAATAAGGGTCGACCGTGCAAAAGACTGCAGTTGGAACCCCCGCTAAGTGAATAAAAAGAAAAAAAAAGTAAGTAAAATGAAAGTGAAAATGGGGTTCCAACGGTGAAATGAAGTGAAAGAGCACCCCGGTACAACGAGTCATTGGTTGTGAATGGTGTGAGTCCCTTTATCCATGAACTGACTGTCTTACTTCTACTTCTTCTCATGGTCCTGGCTTGAGTCTAGTACTCGTATTGAGAGAGATAGGGAACGTCTTAGAAGACCACTTGACCTCGTAAGCTGCTATATGATCTAGGAAATCCTCTACCGACGATCGGGGTTGTTTGTTGCTATAGAGGTGTGGAGAGTTGCATTGGTTTGAGTCATGTTTGCTTGGGGACAAGCAAACAGTTAAGTGTGGGGGGATTTGATGACTCGATATTTGCACATGTTTTCCCCTTTGTTTCTTGATCATTTAAGCTTGCATTGTCACTTCTTTGGCCTATTTTATGCTAGGTTGTGTTCCTTTGTCACATTTCAGGCCCTAGTACATAAAGTGAAGCGTAGGCGCAAGTTTCAAGTCAATCGGAGTCATTTGGCAATTCGGGAGAAGAAACACGAGCATGACCTGAGGAATAATGGATTTCTACCTCATATAATGGACAAATTATCATGGAACTTTGTTATGAAAAGAAAGAGGACGAGACTACGAGCGTCTGGGTTCAAACGGCGACTGATTTGGAGTCCGGACGAGGGAGAAACGAAGCTTTGAACAGGAGCGGAGGAAGAATTACGGGCAGGAGAATTACGACCGTAATTTACCCTCCCATGCCCGTATTTTCACTGCCGAGAGGAGCTTTGGGTGCGCTGAAACTAAACCAAAACGCGTGTTTTGGGCAAAATACGGGCATGGAAGAATTACGACCGTAATTCAGCCCGTAATTCGCCCAGAATCGGGTTTTTGTGGCAGATTCGAGCCAAAGGAAAGAGAGAGCTGGGGTTTTGGTTCCAAAACACCCAAGGGACGAACCCTAGAGAGAGAGAGCGACTTGGGAACATTCTTGGAGCTATTTTGGGGGATTTCTTCGCCATTGGAGCTCGGGAATCAAGCTTGGAGATGGAGATTGAAGATCTAGATCAGATTTCTGCAGTCTCTCTCTTCTCTATGGAGTAACTTCCCTTCACTTAGGTTTTGAGGAACCCTAGTTCCATGAGTTAGGATCTTTCTTGTATGAAGTTTTGCATGCTATATTGTTTGATTATAATCGAATGATGCATGTTTATTGAGTCAATTGAAGTCTGATCAACTTTTCCTGATTTCTGCTGCAACTTGAGATAGATAGAATCTGATTAGGTTGCTAGAGTCTCATCATTCGGTAGTAGGAGATTGGCTATACGAGAGTTAGTCAGTTTACTGCTTTGCACTGGAATCCAATTCCAGTAGTGGAGTTCTGTGCTTATTGCTTCAGCTTTCTATCCCGGTGAAGACTAGTCGTCTGCCGGATAGTTAGACTGAGAGGGCTTGGTCAGCTTAAGAGATTCCAAGCTACTGTCGGATCTTCCGCAGTTTAATCAACAGTAAAACAACCAAAAGGAATTACAACTTGGACCTAATTGAGGAGCTAGGGGGAATCATACCTAAGTGAGTTCACAACTTGTAATTAGTAGAGTAGTTTATAAATCAATCCTTAATCTAGTTTGCTAGAT
This sequence comes from Linum trigynum, assembly GCA_964030455.1. Taxonomy (NCBI): domain Eukaryota; kingdom Viridiplantae; phylum Streptophyta; class Magnoliopsida; order Malpighiales; family Linaceae; genus Linum; species Linum trigynum. The sequence continues at coordinate 8,562,731 of OZ034818.1, forward strand.
AATGAACTGAAGCTGAGTAATAGTAACTCTAGAGACCCGTGGATTTGATATTTATTACTTGTGCACTATACTGCAGTCCCTTTCATTGGTTACACTTGGCCATTGTTAGGTGTTGTGTTTTAGAGCATCACCCACCCCTACTCTCTGCCGATTCGTGTTTGCACAGCTAATTTTTTTAATATATATTTATTGTATGGGCCAAGTGCCCCAAATATTTTGAGGCCCTGTGCTGTGAATCAGGCCAGCATAGGGCCTGGGCCGGGCCTGCCTTTACTTAATGAGTATTGACGTTGCGTTACATAAAGAGCTAAGTCATTATGGAAGCCTTACATAACACTTTCGATTTAGTCGTTACGTAAGGAATAACTATCATTCCATAACCTTTACGTAATGTATGTGTATTTTACGTAACAGTTGTAAATAGTCATTACGAAAGCCTTACGTAATGGAAGGTCCCTTTACGTAATGAGTATTAACATGACGTTTGATAGACCAATAATTACACCTGTTTTTACCCCTATTCTTGAGCCATTTGAGAGGTTGATTCTCGTGTTTTAAGCCGATTTCACGCGAGGTTGTGCGTTTATGTCATATTTCAGGGCTCGGCGTTGGAATCGAGGCGAGGAAACGAGTTTTGGGTCCAAAGGAGCAAAGTTAGGTCGAAGTGTGCTGCAGGAGGAAAATATCTGGTCATGGGCTCAAATACCCGACCAGGTATTTATCGTTTTTGCGTCTGAGAACCAGAAGGGGTCCCGGTCGTGAAGCATAAATCCGCGGTCGGGGATTCTTGTGCCAGATCGGGGATTTTTCCCTGAGGCAAAACACGCTTTTTATTTATACCCGGTAGAGACCCAAAATACCCGACCGGGTATCGCGACAGGCAGCAGTTTTAAAGGAAAAGAAGGTTAAAAATCAAGGGTTCCAAGTTTTAGAGAGACAGAGCGATTCATAGAGAGAGAAAGTGACGAACAAGAGTTCCCAAGTGCCCTAGCTTGATCTTCATCACCATTGGAGCCCGACTTGAGCTTGGAGAAGTGCTGATTGACAACCAAGAGCAGAAACTCATCCTTCACAGTATGATTTCGGCGTCAGAATATGCTTTTGCTTCTCTCTCCATGGAGTAGTTTTCCCATTCATCTGGGTATGGAGAACTCTAGATTTGTATGTTAGGTCTGATTGTATGAACCCAAGTACAGATTTCATGAGTTGATTATATTCGATTGAGGCTTGAATGATTGAATGACTTGAATCCTGATCAAATTCCCGTTGTTTCTGCTTTAACCTAGAATGAGAATATCTGCCTAGGTTGATAGAGCATCCTTGATTGAAGGTAGGGAGTTGGTGACTTTAGTCGAGGAGCCAACTCACTATTCTGTACCGAATTCACTTCGGTAGTGGAGCTTTTGTTCGTTAGGGCCTCAATCTGTTTACTCCGGTGGAGGTTAGTCGCCCGCTGGAGACCTTTAGTCGAGACTTCAGACTGTTTAAGAACCTTCCGCAATATAACTTTCATAGAAACTGAACTTGGTAAATTACAATCCGGCTTAACTGCAGTCTAGGGGGAACCATATCCGGGTGACCTCTCTTGACTTGAAAACAACCGTTTAACTTGCTTTGTTTGTTTGTTAATTTGGACTTGCACTAAAGTTTCACTGCTAGATAACAAGAATTCACCGAGTAGTCATCAAATCTAGGACCCGGGTTGACATTAAAACCCAAACCCGCTATACTACGCTTTAGGAAGTGGTTACACTTGGCCAATTTCTAGAGTGACAGTAGGAGTGAGTCAAGTTTTTGGCGCCGTTGCCGGGGACGGCTAGGTTGTTGAAGAAAAGTGATTTCTGTTACTTTAGCATTTTCATTTTCGCATTGATTGTTTGTTCTTTCCCACTTGTGCCTTCACGGGTTTGCATTGCTTGAGTGTGTGCAGATAGTGCATGACCTGTAGCCAGCCAGGAGGTTTACTGCCATTGGATCCAGAGCTTGAACGCACCTGCCGCCAACTTAGGAGACAACAGCGAGCTAGACTGGCTACGGAGGAGCGCATAGACGACCATTTGAGCAGCGAGTCTGAGGATGAGTACGAGATGGAAGGAGATTACAATCCACACCAGGGGAATCCTCACCAGGCTCCCCCGGTGAATCAGATCTTGGGGAACAACCCCATACTCCAGGCAGATGGGGTTCATCATCACTTACCACCACCGGGTCCCACCTTGGAGTATTACTACACTCCATGGATTGCTGACTTCCGCCCGGTCATCCTCTATCCGCCCATTCCGGCAAACAATTTCGAGATCAAGCCATGCTGGATTCAACTCATTACATCCTCTATCCAGTTCCATGGCTTGAAGGATGAGGAGGCAATGGTGCATCTTTCCCGTTTTCTGCAGCTGACGAACGGGTTCAAGCTGAATGGTGTCCCTGATGATGCAATCCGCCTTCACCTCTTCCCCCATTCTCTGGCGGGGAATGCTAAGAGGTGGTTGGAGACCCAGCCCCCACTGTCCATCACCTCTTGGGACGATCTGGCTGATAAGTTCGTGCATAGGTACTATCCGGCATCGAAGACTACAGAGATCCAGCGGGAGATCACTCACTTCCGCCAAGAGCCAGATGAGTCACTTCGTGATGCATGGGAGCGGTACATGGGATATTTCTGGCAGTGTCCCCATCATGGCTTCAGTGATGCATTCACAGTGGGGAACTTCTACAGTTCCCTCTCTCCTGACAGCTAGAGGGTGATTGAGTCTCTATGCCCAGGAGGGGATATTCTTACCAAGACTTCACCCGAACTGAACCAGATGATCAGTACCGTGGCTGCCAGAGATCATTCCTGGGGGCAGAGCAGCAGAGACAGGAATTCCCGGGACCATGGTGTGCACGCCATGGAGGCCAAGTCTGGGCTCGAGCAGCAGGTGGCCGAGTTAGTGCAAACATTGAAGCAGCCAAACAGTCTTATTCCGGGCAGAGGTCTGGGCGGGCCTCCCGTAGCTCAATGTCAGTGGTGTGAGAGCTTGAATCATCTGGTGGAGGACTGCCAAGCTATGTGGGAGTCCTCTACACCCCAGGAGCAGTTGGCCTTCATTGCCAATGCGCGGCGCCTCGATCCATACAGTAACACATACAATGAGGGGTGGCGCAAGCATCCCAACTTCGCTTAGAGTAGTAACTCCACTAAACCACCTGGTTTCCCAGAGCCAGCAGGTGGTTTTCAGCAGAGGCAGCCTTTCCAGGCCAGACAGGGGCCAGTTCCACCGCAACAGCCCTACCAGCCTAGGCAGGGGCAGCCATTCCAGCAGCCCCAGCGTCAGTATGCCGAGCCAGCAGTAGCTCCAGCTCCAGATAATCAGATGATGGAGCTGAAAAACATTTTAGCGGCATTCATGACTACCAGCCAGGCAAATTTCTCCAGGATAGACCAGAGCATCGCCTCACTGGAGGCAGGTCAGAGGAACCAAGGTGATATACTGCAGGACCTCCAACATCAGATTGGAGGAATATCCCGCCAGAACAACACCAGGGCACCGGGGACTCTGCCTGCCACCACCATCCCTAATCCTCGCGAGCCGCACCAGCAGCTGGATGCCATCTTCACCAGGAGCGGTAAGACCATATCCGCTGATCCTGTCCCGGCCAGACAGGAGGAACCACTACCTGCTTCAGCACTTCCAGCCGATGATGCAGAAGTGCGGGTGGAGAAGGAAGCCCTTGCTCCCAAGCCACAACCAGTGGTTAAGGAGCATGTGCCCCAGCTTCCCTTCCCCACTCACCTACACAAAGACAAGCTGGAGACTGAGTTTGCCAAGTTTATGGCAATGTTGAAGCAGCTCAACATCAACATACCGTTTGTGGAGGCACTATCGAAGATGCCCAAGTACGCAAATTTCATGAAAGATCTCCTCACCAACAAGAAGAAACTTGGAGATCTCTCGACAGTACTGCTGAGCGAGGAGTGTTCTGCTATCCTGCAGAACAAGCTGCCCGAAAAGCGCAAGGACCCAGGAACTATGGATGGTTCGAATGATGAAAACGCTCAATTTCGTGCAATCCTTCACGCGGAGAAAGGCTCGAAATAGATAGGTCGATGCTTGGCCACGATCAAGGGGTTGAATTGATCGATACAAGCTCACGATTGCCTAGAATCGTCCAAGCAATCCAACTCAATTCCTCACGCAACTAGCGAGATGAACCAAAGCTCAACTTTGTATTAAATTGATCGAAAAACTGACTATTACAATGAATCAACTACTCTTAAACAGACCTAGCAATTCCTAACAACGTTTGAATAAGTTCAATTACAATTCTACTTGGAAAAGGAAGCAAAACAAGACAAGGAAACCAACTAAGCTAAACTGTCGACTAATCCTAATCCGGCTAGGATTCGGATTACTTATTTTCCAAGCAGAATTTTCAGTCTCGAAGCGATCTTTAGCCCCCTCGTTCGAGCCCTTGTAGACATCACCTTGATCAGCCAATACCTTGTCGATAAACTAGGAGAAACCAGCTTTCATGTGGTGTGAATGTGGAGGCTCGACTCTTTCCCATCTTCCTTAACTCGAGCTTCAAAGATCCTTTCCCAACTCTGCTTTTATACTTAGAAAAATCTGGCAGTTCCTCCAGTGTTGAGCTAGCATTTTGATCACCTCGGAAACTCAGCCTCTCGACTTCTCCTTGAGCTCCAAAGCCTACTGATCGAAAGAGAAGCTCCTCTTCTTCAACACAAGCTAAAGAACTTGAGTTTCCATCGCACCAATTGAGAATTATGCTCGTCCAAAGTGGGTACCTGAAATCGTCACAAACACTTAGACAAAAATCAGTATTTTCCAATGTGTTTAGATTGCCTTCATGAACGATCAATTCCCATCGTTTTAATGGCCAAGTTGAGATCATATCACGGAAGGTCCCCATTTTAAATTTCCCAGGAAAGAAAGGTGGTGGAAGACTAGGCTTTGAAGTCATTATTGAGGGAAAAGAGTTTTCTAAGTTGTAGCGGTTTACTCCCAATTATTTGTAGTGGTTTTGCATAAGAAACTTTGTTTATTCTAATAATAGTGCTCACACAAATGTGTTAGTCTTTTCATGTTTTCCAATTGAACAAGGCTTGTAGTAGTAATTTTCGGCAACCAGATTGTGATATTACTTTGGGCAATGTAGTAGTGGTATTGGTAGTACTTCCAAAATGGTTGTCGTTGTGGACTTGTATTGGATACTAGTAGTGTTTTCGAAATAATAGTAGTGGAACTGGTAGTATTTTTGACGGCTAAGTAGTGGTAGTATTTTAATCAATGTAGTAGTAGTGGGTACTGGTAGTGTTTTCAAAATGATAGAAGGGATACTTGTAGTATTTTTGAAATTGTATCAATTGTATAAGTATTACTAGTAATATTTTTCAAAATTGTTGTCGATGTAGTAGTGTTTATTGAACAAAGAATCATTACTAAACTAGAACATAATCATACCTACATCTGTTATATAGACCACTAGGAGATCGGCTCAGAATGCAAACTGTTCCACCAAGACTATCACACCATCACCAAATCACTTCTTAAAACACAAAAAATAGTGAATTATTGAGGGAAAAGAGTTTTCTAAGTTGTAGCGGTTTACTCCCAGTTATATGTAGTGGTTGTGCGTAAGAAACTTTGTTTATTCTAATAATAGTGCTCACACAAATGTGTTAGTCTTTTCATGTTTTCCAATTAAACAAGGCTTGTAGTAGTAATTTTCGGCAACCAGATTGTGATATTACTTTGGGCAATGTAGTAGTGGTATTGGTAGTACTTCCAAAATGGTTGTCATTGTGGACTTGTAGTGGATACTGGTAGTGTTTTCGAAATAATAGTAGTGGAACTGGTAGTATTTTTGACAGCTAAGTAGTGGTAGTATTTTAGTCAATGTAGTAGTAGTGGGTACTGGCAGTGTTTTCAAAATGATAAAAGGGATACTGGTAGTATTTTTGAAATTTTATCAATTGTATAAGTATTACTAGTAATATGTTTCGAAATTATTGTCGATGTAGTAGTGTCGGAATTTACGGAAAAAAAAACAACTTGGTGATTTGATGTTTTTCCCGTGAACAGTTAGGGGCTTCATTGCAATCATCAATAACTATAAATTATTTGTACACTTTATTAGCTAATAATTAATTATAATTTTATTGTTATGAAACTAATGGAAAATATAAACAACTACAAGAGAAGATTAGAGAGGAAAGACACAAAAGAAGACCACTAGATTACATTACGCTATCTCATACTGTCTCGTTAAAAACCTTACCAGGAAAACCCAGTGGGAAAAACCATGGTGAAGGGAAAAAGAGTGTAGTGCGTATATGCTCCCCCTCATGACCACATCATTTCAAATCTTTGAGTCGTTGAACTCAAATTTCACGAACAACTTTTAGAAAGACTATTGTCAGGAGTTAGTTAGTGAACAATCTTCTAGATTGTCAATATGATGCATGATCTTTAGATTTTCTTCATACATGATCGTCAAGATCATTTCCTTTGGAAATAGTTCACAACCACAAGTCCTTTAGGTATGATGAACCACAAAGTGTAACAAAATACATTCAGGACTTGCCTACTATAGCTTGTTTTGTTTCTCTATGAAACACTGATATCATCATATGTAAGAGATAGCTCGTCTTCGATCAACCAATATGAGGATCAAATGGTATATAGAATTTGGATATATAGTTCACCAAATATCTCTTTGATAATACCATAATAGAACAATCACATATATTGTTCCTAAAGGTAACAAAGCATTTTCCAACGTTCCATGGAGGGAAACATTGTATCTTGCTAATATTATCAACACCAAAATGATAGTTTATATGGTGTTTGGCTAGCAATGTGCATTGGTGCTCTGATGCATCAACATATGGCACTTCAGGACCTACTACATCAGCATATAGTACTTCAGGACCTAATGTTTCACTTCTTTCTTGATGCCTAAATGGATCTTTGGTCACTTCTAGTGATCTTAGTATCCTAATGTTATTTGATGAACACAATTTGTTCATGCAAAATTATTTTTCCACTTTTTCAACATTACCTTCCTTGCTCATAAAAATGATCTTAAATCCTTCAATTTAACTTATGTTTCTAAGCAATCAACTTCTTTAGGAAACTCTTCAGGAGCTCCAATAATAGTCATATCATCAACATAATATGAGATCGTCACAAAAAAAAAAACTTAACTAAAACAAATTGAAGCAAGCAATTCTTTCATATCATGAAAGATATTAACAAAACACACATCATAGAAACATATGAACTAGACAAAGCACACTCATAAAACACAACTCATACTTTAAAGTAAATCACAACTCGTAAATCAAGAATTTAAAATTCTTGAAGCACATACAGACAACACAACTATATATGCACAATGCAAATGCTCTAATGACTCTATCTGGATTTAACCTTTTAAGGTCCATTCACCCTACTGTTGTAGGTGTTCACTTAGACGAGTATTTCACATTCGTCTATATTATCTCAACCCATACAAGGGATTTTCTTAGTCTATCGATATATGTTCTCGAGAACTTTACTTGTTTACTTCAGGTAAATTAATCCTTCTGGGAGTAATTATCCTTTTGGGAGTTTCAAATATATATAACATCTTTAGGGAATTCAAACAAATAGGCTATCACAAAAATTTTCAAACATTGATTTAGAAAAAGTAGTCGCATCCACCACAGGGGAGCATAACACCTCTCAAACAATGATAGGTCTCTTCGAGAAACCCATTGCAAAACATTATGTTATATCTAACACAATTTCATATTTTCCAATAGCACAAGAATTTTTTTGTATCCCACTAGTTTTACCCTTTTCAGGTGTAAGGACTTCTGGTCCTTAAACATTATGCTCCTTGAGCAAGTTTCATGATTTCTTTCTATACTGGCCAATAACATCATCATTTTCATGAAGCAATAGAGTTTTACTCTTGATCCTCACTTGTATATATAATATTCAGTACTGAAGTACAACAAATTTCGTCGACAATGACTTCATTTACTGTTCCAGTATTGTAGTCCAATATGTTTTTGAGATCTCTTAACTTTCACAACTTTCATACACATGTGTTCTTCTGGAACTAAAATCTTACTTTATTCTTGGTTACTCTTCTTGAGTTTTCATGTCCTCGAGTTGACCATTCTAATTATAGCTCCTTTTCTTTCTCGAGGATGCTTATCATTGGAACTGAATGGTCTATCACGCTTCATGCGCTCTTTCATACACATTTTTATATATTAGAGTATCCAACAAGGATATCAAATTTAGTTGGAGTATTCACATCTAGTATATGTGACTTGGTCACTTCGTATGGACAGTAAAGGCATTTGATAGTTGGTAACGATAATTCATCTTATGAACTTCAGGTTCATGTTTCTTCCTTTGAGGATCAAAACTAGACAATGGTAACTCATTCCAACTCATCTCTTTGCCTAGCTGATTTATCTCTCCTAGGACTTGAGCCAAGAATTTCTGGTCCTGGATATCTATATTCTTACTAAAACAACCGTCGATTTGACCAAATTGACACGCTGGCCACTGAGCTCTTCATATTCATTCAGCACAACAATTAGATTCTCACATTGTTGCAAATTCCCTCTGAGAAAGAGGTACGAGTCTTCCGCGAAAAACAAGTGAGAAATCCTCGGTGCCCAGGGAGCGACCTTAACCCTTCCAATTTGCCCTCAGAAATTTCCTTCCAGATGAGGGTTGCGGCCCTTCTGTGCACAAGGCAAACAAGAGGGAGAGAGTGGATCACCCTACCGGAGACCCCGAGTAGGCTGAAAGAAACCATGGGGCGTGCCATTCATGAAGATCGAGAACGATGAAGAGCGTAGGCACTCTTGTACCCATCCAATCCACGTATGAGAGAACCCCAACTTTGACAGAACCGCAAAGAGGAAAGGCCATTCAACCTTTAGAGCCATATAACCTTTCTTCCCGCGGTTTTTATATTTGAGGTAATGCATTAATTCATACCCCAGAAGCACATTATCCACAATTTGTCTTTCCCGGATGAATGCGTTTTGACCTTCAGAGATGACATTCGAGAGAATCTGTGCGAGTCGTTCAGTCATAATTTTAGTGATAATCTTGTACACAAACTGGCACAAACTTATCGGGAAAAGCTGTCGTACCGACTCCACATTATCAACCTTCGGGATCAAAGTGAGCCAAGTGTGATTAAAGCTTCGTAAAATCCTACTCGTTCGAAAGAACGAACATACAACTTCAACCACTGACCCTCCCACACTATCCCAAAAAGCTTTGAAAAACTTCCCAGTAAAGCCATCCGAGCCCGGATCCTGTTTAGAACCCACGGAGAAGACAGTGCGCTGAACTTCGTCTGGTAGAACATTAGCCGTTAGGTTTGCATTCATCTCAGCAGTCACCTTGAGCGGCAAAGGTAGAGCAGTCACTTGAGCATCCATGTCAAGGATCTGATTTTTGGACGTAAAGAGGTTTTGATAAAAATCGCAGGCAATATCCTCCTTGCCCTTTTCGTCCGTGATCCATTGACCCAAGTCATTCGTGAGGCCTGCCACAAATTTCCGCTTTCTCTTGATAAGAGTAATCGTATAAAAATAAGACGAATTCTGATTACCCTTTTTCAACCACCGCACCCTGGATTTCTGTTGCTAGTAAATCTCCTCTACTTCCCATTGAAGACTGAGTTTCGTTTCCAGAACCCGGACCTCATCCCAATCATTCGGCTCCAGAGACAGTACATAGGGGATCCATGAATCTCTTCCCGCCAAACATAATGCACCATAGCACGGACCTCCGGATTATCAGCCCAGAGCGCATCGAAGCGGAAGAGGGGTCGGCTTTTACGGGCATAAGCCTTATCTGCCAAGAGAATAGCTCTATGTTCAGAGCCTTGATCAGTGAAATGTTTGACAAGAGTATCCGGGAATCTATCAATCTACGCCTGAGAACAGAGGGCACGGTCCAGCCGCTCACGAATACAAGCTGAGCCCATCCTTTTATTCGTCCAGGTGAATTGATCCCCCAGATAACCCGGATCCTGGAGACCTAAGTCATGTACAAAATTAGCAAGGGCCAGCGCTTGACCCATATTCCAGGGGTTACCGCCATCCTTTTCTCCAACATGTAACGTTGTATTAAAATCATCAATAACGACAAAAGGCAAGTCAAAATCCATGCAAATGCCTTGCAACTGAGTCAGTTGGGCTTCTCTTATCGACTCATTACAACTAATGTAAACACATACCACAATATAAGAAAAATTCTCTTCATTACTCTGAACACAAATGAAAAAGTTCAAATGGGAAAACACCGAAGCATCCACTCCAGGGGACCAAGCTACTACTAGACCACCAGATGCATTAACAACATCTACAAAGCAACAATCCGAAGAAGAAAAACCTAAACCCCCCATACAACGGGAAACGATATGCCGGCACGACATTGTTTCCGAAAAGAAAACAAGTTCCGATTTATTCGAATGGATTAAACCTAAAGCAGTTTGGAATGTGAGGGATGGTCCAATTCCTCTCACATTCCAGGCCAGTAGCCTCATTTATCGGCCTGGGGCAATTTTCGGCTAGCTTCCTCCACCTGATTATGCTCCTGATCATCATTCTCTTCCACAAATTGCTTTTTGGCTATGGGGTCATCCTCCAGATCTCCACTCAGTTCCTACAATGATCTTTCCGCCCACCAATTCCGTGGACAGTAGCATTGGTCCCATACTCATCAAGCACGAGACTCGACTCATTTCCCATCTTGGTTCGCCATCTGCCCCGTCACCACATTAGCAGAACCCTTTCGGGCTTCGAACGCAAGGGAAACTTGCTGAACACGACCAGAATCCCAGGGCAATGAACCGGTCACTTCCTGGCGGGAACTACCCGGCCCCGAAATTGGTGCTCGGCTCTTAAGTTCAACTCGTCCGCATCCGATAGTGTGGCATCTGATTCGCCCATCACGTGGACATCCACCTGCTTTTCCTCCCACAAACGTACAACTTGGGAAGTGGGAGAGAGACTGTTAGACAACTCATTAGTCAAAACCAACTCCCATTTCTCAAAATCTGAGTCTTGCACCAACAGCTTCCCTTTCCCCTTTCGATCAGTTTTTCGTTTGACAGCTGCCTCACAAGCCTCTTCCTTCACAGCTCGATCACCACCCATCCGAGTTTGCAGTTGGCGGTTCGTCCTAGGGTGCAAGATAGCAGGAGGTGATAGTGGTAGAATTTCCCGAACCGGCGCTGGGTCGCGCAGACGGGTACCGCCCTTCCGAGCCATGCGATGCACATCATCACTTCTGGGCTCAACAGGTGGCTGGATATCCATATCTAACAAATCATCCTCCGAGTCATCTAACAGCAGCCTTCGGCGGTGGGAAGGGCCCTCCTTGCTCGGCCGCACCACCTTTTCCATCTTCGGATTAGTTTCCTTACGCGCCCATTTTCTTGGCTGCTTCTTAGCCTCTTCGGGGATCTCCCTGGCATCCATAGCTACTTCATTGGTCACCAAGTCATTCGTGCGGGACTGACTCCGCTGCTCTCCAAGGACCAACCCATTCCCACGATTGCCAGCGCGCCGCAGACGTCGATTGGGACGGACGAAAGGGGATTTGGTTACAAAGAAGACTTTAGGACTTTGATTCGCGCCCAAGAGATTCAAATTTTTGGCAGCATCCACTTGAGGGGCACGAGACCACGTCTCGTCCTGTTGAAGGCGGCACGAAGCAGTCCGCTCTGGGGCAGCAAATCGCGTATCCGCATCTCCAAGCATATGCTGTGTCAAGTCTCCTGCCTTCTCCTTCGGTGCCCGAAGGTCCTTGTTAACCCAGACAGTGCGCGGGTTATCCCAAAAAGGAGGCATGTCCTCCTTAGCATCATAGAATCGGGTGCCCAACCTCTTCGTGGACATGTGCGGGCCGAAGCGCTCTTTCCTTGTCGGTGCCTCAAAGGAGCATTCCCCACGCAAGTGACCGACTCTCCCGCAATAAAAACAAAAGCTCGGGAGGTGCTCATATTTCAGAGTGACCCAAAAGCAACCTGTTTCCTCTTTGGGCGCCATCAGCTGCGAACACAATGGCTTGGTGAAATCAATCATGGTTCGCACCTTCACGAAACATTTGTCTGATTCTTGACACATAAACACCCCAGCATCAAGAACCCGACCCAATTGTCTCGCTTACAAGTTTTCTCCCAAATTGAGGAGTGCAATAATCTTCATTGATATCGCAAAGCTGCACCCAAAAGGGAACAATAGCCAAATCATCATAATTTTTTTTGTTAATGATCGGCGTCCAAGCACGGAGGTGCAGGATTTTATCCCTGATTACCCATGGCGAGCGATTTAGCACCCAATTTTTTGAAGCTTCATTGGGAAGGACGAATCCATACAACCCTTGGTTAGCTTCCAATACACGAATCCGACCCTTTCCCTGCCAAGGTGCATTCACCCCATCTCGCAGCTCCATCGTAGTCATTCTGATGCTAGAGAAAACTCTCCCAAGCACTGATCGAGTGCCTCGATTTTTTGCAGCATGTACTTCCTCAAGGGAGAAGCTTACCACTTTTTCATCAGCAACACGCATCCTAGCACGATCCTGCAAATAAGAAACAAGATTAGATGGCATGCTGCCAGCCATTTCGTCCATGATATCCTCCTTAGTCCTCCCCAGAATCGGGAAGGTAAGGGTACGCAGGATTAGAGAGCAGCGAGATAATCGCATGAGCACAGGGGAGCGAGAGCAAAACGGGGTCGAGAACACAAGACCAGTTTGTCGCTTACCATAGGAATCTCCTCGGGAAGATCTGCATTATTCAATGTTGCCACCCAACACGAGCTTCGTCGAGATTTTGTTTTTGTGTGAGGAAGGGTTCGACGCAATGGTAATAAATAGGCAAACGGGAGGGATCGTCCAAGAGTAGAATTCCCAACTTGGTATAACACAGTCCGAGTTTGAGTGGAAGTGAGATTCTCTGTTTCAATTTTGGTAAGAGAAAAAACCCACTGCCAGGACGTAATCTCCTGGACCAACGGAAAATCCCTATCACAGGGTGTATCAACCCGCCAGATTCTAGACGAATTTTTTGGTACGTCAATTTTTGGAGCCATCGGCGGCGATTACCCTTGCCGAGACTCTGATGGCTGCAAACCCAGAATCGCACGAACGGGGAGCCTTTCTGGTTGGGATTCTCGCCCTCCATAGGCCAGATCCACTGACGTAGCACTTGTGGTGCTATCCAAATCCCTGCCGACGACGGTTTCCGGGAGTAAGATTTCATCCACGTCTCCGATCACCTCCAAATCGTCCGGCAGGGGAAGCGAAAATCGTCACGAAGCCTTCTTTGAAACTCGAGTCTTTTTTGGTCGAGGCATAACATACACCGGGCAAGAGCCGGACCTTCATTTTCTAGTCACAGCATTCGCATCTGCTATCCAAGAAACCCCCTTTCCAATCTGCCCAATCGAACAGATCTTTTTGCTCTTCTTCTGGGGATTCCGCTTCGACCGCCACTTGGGCTGCTAGGAGCCTGTTGGGACTTCCATTGACAGCGCCAGCGCTGATTATTCAGGCTAACGCGGAGGATTTCTACCACCGAATTCACCAGGATTTTCCCGACGAAGCAGTAGAGCACGAGAAGAGAGGAGAGAGCTCCTCGCATTTTTTTAAAGAGATACAACCGACGCTTATTTTGAGGGATAAAAAAAAGTCTGGCTCTTCAATCGGGTAAATGCCACATTTGGTCACTAAGATTACTAAATCGTGTCACGTTTAGTCACTAGAAAAAATTGAATATCAATTTTGGTTATAATCAAATTCGTAGTCCTTCAAATGTTATGCGAAATCAAAAAAAGTTTCATGACATTCGGAATGCAGAGCACAAAGTTATGGTCTTCCAAAGTTTGTCAAAATCGAAAAATTGCTCGTTGGGGGTAGCAAACGAATTTTTTTTTGGGATGAAGGCTTGTTTCAGATTGAAAGATCTTGAAAAGTTATGTGGAATCAAAAACAATTCGCTACAATCGGATAACCTAGCGCAAAGTTACGTTTGTTTGAAGTTTCAGTGTTACGTCAGCGGAATGCATTCGTCTTCCGTGGTGAATGCATTCACTGCAGTTGACAACCGCAGCGATGCCCAAACATGTGTATTTTGAGAATTTTTTTTCATTTAATGGGTAGTTGTGATGAACTGATGATGATGGTCGAATAGGTGTGCGGCACAAAGAAATTGAAGTTTTTATTCATTTATTTGATCAAAATTTCAATAGAACTTTATCATCAATTATATAAATTTTCGGGGTTCAATCAAAACCTCTACGAAATAAAGGTATCATACAAGAAAATATAATGATAATCATTGTTGGGGACTTCATAGCACATATAATTATTTAAAGGGTGCAATTTTTAATATAATTCTTAATAAATAATTTATTTTAATACAATTAATAAATGCCGTTAGATTAGATCAACGGTGGAAAGTCCTGAAGCTTGCTATGCGCCTGTAGCATACGATTCGTATCCATATATATATATATTACCATATATATATGGCGAGTTCTAGGTACCCAGGGTGAAATTCGGGTTACCGCATACCTTGAGTATGAAAACGCTATTCAGACCTTGAATTGACTGATCTTTCAAACATGATATTATACTATAACCCTTAAAGATCAAAATCTAGGTCTTAATTCTCTAATTCTTATACGCCGAGATCAAAGCAGTCAAAATCAGGATTTTACCTAAAATTGAAAACTAGGGTAAAATCGGAATCGTATAATCGAATCGTAGAATCGTCGGATTTTAAGTATCACATAAAAATTAACATATAATAATATTAATAAGATAAATCATTAATAACACAAAGACCTATAACATTTAAAATGATAATTTTCAAGATTCATGTTCCAAAATTATCATTTTAATTGTTATTTAATGCGTAACTCAAAATAATTTATGAGGAAGGGATAGAGCTCATGGGGTTTGGCTCTTGTTTTTCATGTTATGTCTAGGTAGTTTAACTCAAAGTAGTATTCCGACATCGTCTACTAAGCATGATTTAAAACTAAGAATAAGTGAACTCCAATAAGAATTTTAATGTAATTGGTTTGGTACATATATATTCATTAATCAATTAATTTGTTAATAATTATGTTAATTCTTTCGTACGTACAATATTATGACAATTATTTTACTGATGAGTTAAACAAGGGGAAGGAAAAGTGATTGACTGAACCCTAATTAGGTTATTTTTTCCTTTTCAAATGTTCTTTTAATAGGAAAAATATCTGAGAAGATCCCCGTCATTGCTCTTTCCCCCAAAACAGTTCTATTTCTTTTGAATTGGCTCAAATTGCCTATTTTGTTCACATAGGATCAAAATCTCGATTTTGCTACGATTTTAATCCCGATTTTGAACGATTTTAAGGTCCACCGATTTTATATTAAAATCAGGATCGGAATCCCTAAGTAAAATCCTACGATTTTACGATCAAAATCCCGATTTTGACTGCATTGGCCGAGATAATAATCTCATGATTCATTTTATAAATAAATATTTTATAAGTAGAAGCAGAACAAACAAAGGTCTACAAAAAATTAGTGGGTAGCCGGGATTCAATCTGGGCCCCACTCCCTTGGCTATAGCAAAACTAAGTCTTATATATATATATATGGTTCAGGCTAGCGTACACCTGGTATACGGTGTACGCCTGCGTTCACACCTATAAATTAATTATTAATTATTTATAATTTAATTATAATTAAAATAATTATTAATAATAAATACAATTACAATCATATCCATTCATTAATTGTTGTTTACGTTTTAGTCCCATATCAATTTTTATGATACATTCCACCGAAATCAATCATTTAACTAATAGTCCTCTAAACTATAGTACTTCTTTTACCAAATTATAAATCTAAACCACCCAAACTTCATAATTATCTACAACTTCACTGCTCCTGTCATTACAATTCATCATCTTGTCGTTTTGTCCTCATTTATCTCTTCCACTTCGTCTTCTTCATCATAAGTGAGAGGCTGTTTGTATCCTCCTTTCTCCTTCTCGATCCTCCTATCCCTTATCTCTCCCCCAATTCAGGTCGACTCTACCACTGAACAAACACACCCCTTCTCAAGTCAGACCCCAATCCTCTGTAATTTTTAGGGTTTCTCATCTCTCCAGTTTGAATCTCATCCGCAGCGTTCGATTGATCGATTGAGGCGGATGAACCGCAGTTCTCATGTTCCTTATCTCCCCCAAATCAAATCGATCTAAACCCTAAGAAAAGTTCACACTCACTTCGCTCATCCCCTGAGCCCCCTTTCTTGTTTTGCCTGTTGCATTGAGCATTAGACTACGCCAACATCCCCTTTCCCTCCTGCCCACGAAGCTCTCCATCACCGACGGCCTCCACTCTTGGGTCTCCCACGGTAAACCTATATATCCCCTTCTCCTAGTTTTCTTCTTCGACTCATATTGACTCTCGTGTTTGAATCTCTCTGTTCCGTTTCTCCAGTTTTTTTTTTATTATCATCCGAGCTTTTGCTTCAAATTTGGCAGCTAGGGAAGAGGATGTGAGAGATAGAGTGGCGTAGTGGGTCAGCCAGTTTCCGAGTATATCCAATTGGCGGAGATGCACCTGGGGTTTCAAATCCATGGCTCGGTCTAGAGGTCCGACGATGCCGGCGATGGCTGCAAACGAGTTAGTGATTCGCTTTTTCTATAATTTTTGTCCCGTTTGGAACTGTGTTCAATTTGGTTTGCTTTTGGATTCGATTTACCCCTTATGTGAATCAAACTTCATTATAAGTTAGGAAGATTGAAGGGATTGTATGAAGGGTTTGGTTTCGTTCTATCTAGCTTTGGGGCTGCCATAGGTCTTTGAAATGGTGAGCTTAGTTGTTCCTGGCTCTTCTTGTTGGTTAGTACCTAGTGAATAATTCAGTTACTGCAATGTCGCGGGTGGCCTGATTTTGGCTTGAAAGAATCATAGGGAAGCATGAGAATGGTAGTAGTGATTGACCAACTTTCTCCCATTAGAGTTGAGGCACACACTTGACTTGAGTTTAGTCGACAACACTTGGCTGCTTGTTGCTCTTAGCTCGTGGTTGTTTCATTCTCGCGATGACTCTTGCTGATTTTGCTTGTTAGGTATAGGTTCCATAGTATAACTAATTCCATCGTTTGTGGTCCAGTTCCTTGCAGTTCTGAATTCGAACAAGCGGAAAATTAGGGAGCTTCGAGATCAACTCTCCAAGAAAGAAACTTCGAAAAAGCAGCCAACACAAGAAGTAGAAGAAAATTGTGATGAAGAGGATTATGAGGAGGAAGAAGAGAAAGGAGAATAGCGATCCCGGGAAGATCGAGATGTACTCTCCGGCTTTCTATGCCTCCTGTATCGTCGGCGATATCCTCAGTTGCGGTGTCACTGACATGGCCGTCACTCTTCTTGAAATCGTCAAGTGAGATATGCAGGTAACGTTTGCTCAGATCTTGTAGCGTTTGTTCTTCATTTCTGGATTTCAGATCCTTGTTTGGCTGCATGTTGCTCTTAGCTCGTGGTTGTTTCATTCTCGCGATTCGTCTCTTGCTGATTTTGCTTGTTAGGTGTGATAAGTACTTTAGAATGTTGAGTATGAAGGGTGTTAGCAAAAGCTCAGCTGTTCCCATGTTGGTAGTGGCTACTTTAGTTCCATGCTAATGCTTTCACTCTGATTTCGCTTAATGAAGAGTTATGATTATTCCTCAGTCACCTCTAACCGTTGGAAAATTTGATCATTTGAAAGGCTTAAGGACTTGCTGTCCTAATGCTTCAATTATCAGGGTTTAGTTGGTGAAGGAAAAGTTTGTGAAATGCAGAATCATATATGTCACATAGTTTTGTTTTGGCTAGCTACAACAGGGAGTTAAGCTGAGTTGTATGGCATGTCATTTTGTGTTCTGTTTCAGCTCTCCTCTTGAAATGGGTAGTCATGCTTTAGGTCTATGTGTTTTTCATTCTCTCTAGTTGGAATAGAGTGAGAGTTGGCTTGTTTTTGAAGGTATAAGAAAATTGAAGTCCGATGGAAGTGAGTTGGTCTGTTTCTTGATTTCTTAAGCTTATATTTGTTGGTACTCATGAGTCTTATCTCAGTCCTCATTAAGTATAATGATCAACTTTGTAACAGGAGAGTGCATGATCAACAGTTAATCATTTTCACTAGCTTATCAGTAATGCTTGGCTTCCTCTATGATTTCAAAACCTCTAGTTAGTTTATTATTTCTTTCAAAACCTCTGGTCATATTCTCTTTGCTAAAATACTTGTAATTCTTATTAGCTATTGTTCTGTGTGACTTTCACGAGCAGGAAGTGCATGACTACTTGAAGAGTTTGTGCCCTGATTTGCATATCACTAGAGGTGAATATGATGAAGACTCTCGCAATCCAGAGACTAAGACACTAACCATTGGCCAATTCAAGCTTGGAATATGCCATGGCCATCAGGTTCGCTCTCTACAGCTGTTGCATAATTGCACTTCATTTATTAGCTGATATTTCTCAATTTGACAAGGGAAGGCTAGGGAAGGTAGGATCTAAGAGGGTACTAACAATGATGAACCAATTTCATAGCTGTGTGGTGCTGCTCCAGATAGGATTAGCCGTACATTTCCTCCCAACCCTTGCTTTACCTGTGAGGAAGAGCCACCAGAGTTAAACACCATAACAGTATTTCTCAATTTGACAACATAATTAGACTGACTTAAGAGTTAAGACCAAGCATCATGATTACCTTGCTGAAGACGAGCTTGTCACTGAGTGGAGATGCCTCGTCTGTCTTACTCCCGCCTTTCAAAATACTCAGTTTGCTGAAGCGAGAGTGAGATCACCAGTTAGTCAAGAAACAGGAACCTGAATCGCAAGCAAGAATTATGAAATATCCCGTTTTTTTGTTCAAGTTGAGCTCACAAGGACATGCCAATGCTTAAATGTAAAATGAAAGCTGGAGATGAAAGACCAGACTAGAATACCAAAACAAGTAAACAACACTTACTGGGAGTACGCAAAATTGAACAACGTCTTCTTCAAGAAGCCCCCAGCAGAGATCTTCTGAGTTAAGCCTTGAAAAATGAGAAAACAAAATACTGTGAATTTGGAGATAAGCAAGATTGTCTATGGGGGCTCTCTTGACCTATGTATTTGTTATTATTTCAATGCTCCAACATAATCTCACAAGAGGAAATGAAATATATATATACAACCACAGGAAAGGTCGTTCCTCCACTCAGACTTGTTGTTTGCGTTGCTTATGATTGGGGTTTTTTTTTTCTTTTCCTTATTGTAGCTCCCTGCACTTTTCACGCCAGGAAAGAATGATTAAAGTATTTCAGTTTTATATATCACAATTATGAAGACTAGGAGACTTAATAAGAAAAGGGATTTTGATTCCCACCCACGAGTTTTGATAAGAAGTATTTGACCTTCTAGGAAGCTTATTAGTTTATTTAATTTTATTTCTAATAAATACAAATCACAACAAAAAGATTTTGTAACAGTCCCCTTCCTTCATCAGAACTCTAAACACGTTTTTCCTATATAAGCTACTCATCCGAGTGGAATAATCTTCGTATTTTCGGGAAGAAAACAAAAGAAGGAAGATCGGTGTCATGGAAGGGTTAGTTTGAGTTGTTTTCCGATGCCTTTGTTCCTGAGTCTTATGGCCCCTGCTGAAGCTTCATTTTTTTAATGTTGTTTTCAGGTTAGACAAGACAGCAGCCGAATCAAATGAGGTGAAGTTTCGAAATTCGTACAATGTCCTGCATTCCTTTTTTTTGTTATTTTTTATTTGGGGTACCTAAATTCCTGGGTTTTTGTTATGCAGATCAGGAGCCTGCATTTGTTTATGACTGACTTGGAAAAAGGTCAGCTATCTATGAAAAGGGAGTTGAAGGGTGATATTAACGACTTGAGGACAACAGTGCAGTCGTTTAGGACCTGTTGATTGTGAGGTTCGGTGGGAACTCTGAAAATGGCAGAAAGGAGAAGAATGACGATAAAGTCGAAGTTGTGAACTTAAGCTCGGATAGCTCATTTTCCTTGGCAACAAGGAGTAAACATGAGACGAAAAGCACAACCAGCAGGAGAAAGGTACCCCTAGTCACACTTTTGTTTTTTGTGTTTATGTGATATCAGTGTTTTAATACATATGTTAAATGATAGGGGAAAGCGGTTAGAAAGTCTCCAATTAGGTTGCGGAGTCCTATTTGGACCCGGAAAGATCCCGAGAGGACTAATGCCAAAATAAAGGTGAACGACCCCTTCATCACTACAAAGTCGCTATAAAAAAGGGATCAGTGGTTGATCAGCCACATTTTTTATCCATTCAAGGATGAAAGGTATTAAAAAAAATTGTGTTACATTGTTATTAATTGAGCATAATTCATTTTCTGCAAGTTAAAAGCACTCAAAAATGATTTGTATTGTCTGTTGTTGGTTGTAGTGAGGCGCTGGTTAGATCTCCATGGTTTCATCTAACCCGTGGAGAGTTTAAGGTATTAGTGCCGGAAATACCATTGTCTACTCAGGTTCGTATACAACTTATCTTGATTCTTGAATTTATAAATGGCTTAGTAAAGGAGCAAAGTTGTGTAACATGATATGTGTTTTGACACTGTTTATTTGTGTAGGTGATCACTATGTGCGTTGACTTGTTAACGGTGCCGGAGTTGGAAAATGAAAAACCTATGAATTGGTTCTTACCACCGGCATTTGCTGTAAGTTCATAAGTTGTATTTGGTATTATTTTGCATATCTTTAAAAGTAGTAATTGGATATATTTCAAACTCTACTGTATGCTAAAAGTTATTTTTGGTTATAAGAGTCTTCATTATGAATGATTGTATAGGGTTGTTAAAATCTGTTGAACTTTAGGCCATAATTTTTGTGCTGTTATTAGAAAATATCGGCTAGTTACTTAAATTTGTTGTCTGTCATTAAAAAAACTTGAACTTTAGGCCATAATTTTTGTGCTGTTTTTTTTTCAGTGTGAATTTCTTGTCATGAGTGGAACCTGAAACTGGAATCATATATGTTGTCATTCTTGTGATGAATTATGGATTGAAAAGTTCTAGCGCCACCCAATCCTAGATGTGTTGCCCATTTTTCTTGAAATTCCAGAAACCAAATTTTTAGGTTTCCTTGTAAAAGTTGTATGGCTGCTTCTGTGCAATAAACTCATACCACACTAGTGTATTTTCAGCACTTCTGTTCGAGAGGTGACATTGACATTATGAACCTGACTGGTTAGCAAGTAAAAAATGGAACCTTATCTAGGTATCCATAAAAAGTGAATCGATTGTGTAACTATTACGATATAATATGACTATTCTTGTAGGTGGCCTGTGCAACCGGAGATCGCGTTTTTGCTTACCCTGAGAAAAGAATTAAAACAGTGTACTGCTGACACGCCAACACACAACACCAATCTGCGACCAAGTGTAATCGCAGACCGGGAATGCAGTAACAGGCAAGTTATATTATCAACCCGGGGTCTAGATCTACTGCTTACTCAGTGATTCTCTGTTATCTAGCCAACTAGAGTAAGTGATTGTTGTTTAAACTAAAAGCAGAAATAAAGCAGGAAATTATTCGGTTTTCTTAAGCAGGAAAGAGTCACTCGGGAATGAATCCCCCTAGCTCTTTAGTTAGGTTTCAATTGCAATTTACCCTGGGTTGATTTACTGTTGATTAGACTGCGGAAGATCCGACAGTAGCTTGGAATCTCTTAAGCTGACCAAGCCCTCTCAGTCTAACTACCTGGCAGACGACTAGTCTTCACCGGGATAGAAAGCTGAGGCTATGAACACAGAACTCCACTACTGGCGCCAAGAACACCAGTACAAAGCAGTAAACTGGCTAACTCTCGTATAGCCAACCTCCTACTATCGAATGAAGAGGCTCTAACAACCTAATCAGATTCTATCTATCTCAGGTTGAAGCAGAAATTGAGACAAGCTGATCAGACTCAAATCAATTCATGAAACATGCATCATTCGATTAAAATCAAACAGTAGTATCATCCCAAGTCATTACAATCAATCCCCTAACACATAGAACTAGGGTTCTTCATCCCCAAGTGAGAGAAGGGTTCTACTCCATAGAGAGAGAAGAGAAAACAAGAATCGGATTAGTCATACTCATAACGATGAGGATAATCTGCTCCGGGACGATGATTTTCACTCCTATGACGATTTCCAGGCTCGATTCGATGAAATCCAGCTCTAAGACAGCTTCTAGGATGTGTTCTTCGTACTTTCTCTCTCTAGGGCTCTGTTTTTGCTCTGAAAACACTGTTCTCTCACTTCTGGCTCGGATTAGGCTTTAAAACCGGGTTTTCCCGAGTTGCACAGCCAGGGTGCACGGCCGTGCACCTCACCATTCTGGCCGTGCACCATGAAACGCAGCGTATCCCTTAATTGAACTCAGACTTCTTGCACGGCCAGGTGCACGGCCGTGCAATCTTCAGGGCCTGCCCGTGCAGCTCCTCGGCATGAGGCGCACGGCTAGATTGCAACCGTGCACGGCCGTGCAGCCCCTCTGGTCTGCCCGTGCAGCTCCCAAAAACCTCGCCATTCGTCCGTTCTTCGTCCAATCGACCCCAGAATCGCTCCTAAGCCTTCATTCACGTACTAGGACCTGAAATATGACAAACAAGCACAACCTAGCGTGAAATCGGCCTAAAACACGAGAAATCACATCTCAAACGGTGTAAGAACAG
The DNA here is from genome assembly GCA_964030455.1 of Linum trigynum. Classification (NCBI taxonomy): domain Eukaryota; kingdom Viridiplantae; phylum Streptophyta; class Magnoliopsida; order Malpighiales; family Linaceae; genus Linum; species Linum trigynum. The sequence continues at coordinate 8,585,507 of OZ034818.1, forward strand.
GGGTAAAAACATGTGTAAATAACGGTCTATCAAACTCCCCCACACTTAACCGTTTGCTTGTCCCCAAGCAAACCAAGTCAGACACTAGGTAAGCCTACACATTTCAATCAACCAACATTGGGGACAAGTCATAAAGGCACAGAACACGTGAATCGCACTGGTTTTCAAACATCAATACATGCACAACCTCAATAACAACCTGGACAACCACCACAAAGGACATTCGAGTGCAGCAAATCGAGTAAAGGAAGAGCCTCCCTTCTGTTCACTGGCCAACCTAGACTTGATTCAACCACTTACTCAAAACAGTCAACTCATGCATCCAACTCAAGACATCAGAATAGAGACCGAGCAATCTAGGTCCTCACCGGGGTACAAGAGCATATAGAAAATGAAAATGAATCACTCACTCTCGACCAGTGGGGTCAGGACAATTTGATGCGAAAGATGCGCATGCTATTTCTCTCAATCCCTATCATCTCTTCACCATGATGGCAGCCTCTAAATGCTAGAGTTCACATATGGGGTGTCACCACTAACTAATCAGGAGGTCTTAGACACAGGTTCAAATGACTGGCTAGGGTCTTGGACATGGGGAAAAGGCCTTTTAGGTGGTGGAAGTATTCATAGCAAAAGGTTCCACATTTCCCGAACACACAAACACAGTCAGCAACCCGGTATTTTCTTTCTGCTATTCTGCATTACTCAATATCTTAAGAACACAAGAACGAAGGAGGCATAAACATCAGCATTTCCAAGCCAGACTGCTAAGAAACACTACTTACGGGGCATTATTCAGATTTTTGGTAGTGGCTCTCTTTTACTTTCAATTTTTTTCTTTGTTTCACTTTCATTTTTCTTTTCATTTCTTAAGAGAGCCACCACTCCTGCACATATTTCAAACATCCGCCCAACTTTTAAGCACTACCTCCAACACTCACATAGACTTTAGCAGAAACAGCAGAGAATATATAAAAACCACTCTGTGGAACCTTCTAAAAGATGCAACAAGGGTGATTTCTTTTCATTATAGACCAAAAGAAAGGATAACACACGGCTCAAAGGGGCTGACTAGGGGATATGACACATCAGGACAGTCAGTTTTGGGCGTGGGCTAATCCTATGCCCCCATCATCTTAGCTAGTGACAACGTAAATGCTACACATCATGGAAGAGGGATCTATCGCACAAGAAAGAAACGAGCAGGCTCAAATCTCACATGGCTACCTATATGCTCTATCTCATATTCTGCTACCCTGAACTAGATGCATAAGAGACTGTCAAGAACAAGTAATCAATTCAAGTCACAGTTGGTAAGCAAACAGTTGAAAAACTGAACCCCTACATCGTTCTACTGCACATCTCAGTCCTCATCATAGGTTGTCCTAGTCGCAAACAAGTTGTCATGCATTAATCCGAAAACCAATCAATTCATCCATCAAAACACAGTGCCAATATGATCAAACAGCAGTACTTGGAGCCCTCAAATCGTAAGATTCGGACAGCGGACTAGGCTCCAAGCACCATCATAAATATTCCAACCGATACAAAGCATCCCCCCACACTTAAGAACGACATTGCCCTCAATGGAGCATAGGGAAAGATAAGGGGAACGATGTTACCGGGTAGGAACACTGCTGGGGGACTGGAAGTGGACCAGTCGGCGAGAAACGAACGGGAGAGTGGACAATGCTGCACAAATCGAACATCAGAACCACACTAGCACACTGTGCGTTAGGGATAAGTGTTAGCCCAGACGGCTACATCAAACCACAAAGGAAAAACCAAAAACAAAAACAAACGACACTAAGTTCAAGCTCCGCACACATGGAGCAAACACACAAAAGTCTAAAATGAAAAAGAAAACACACTGAGACGGGCTACGAGTACAGACTACTCGTCACCAAGATCGTCGAGGTCGATGTCGTTCATGAACGCGTCATCATCCGCAGCGCCAGTAGCACCGTCATGTGGAGGGGAGTCATCCCATGGAGTCCTCCAGACAGGTGGCTCGCCCGGGAGCAGCTGGAGCAAGTGCTGCTGGACATCCTGCATGCGCCGGGAACGGCGCTTCTCCCGCTCGATGTGGGCAAGAGTCACGCCCTGCTGGGTCTGGAGCTGGTCCAATCTCTCGTCGTAACTCGCCATCCTCTGGTGGTACGCGGCCTGGTGAGCCGCGTACTGCTGCTGGAACTGCAGCTGATGGTCGATGATCTGCTGGTTCTGGAGACGCAGCTGCTCGAACTGGGAAGTGAAGTAATCCTGCCCCGGGAAACTGGAGCTGCTACCCCCGAAATGGAAGTCAGTTTGTGGGGGATTATCAGCAGCATCAGCAGCAGCATCCACCTCCTCGGGATCCACCTCATCGGCAGCCTCCTCCTCCTCTGGTACGGGCTCCGCGGGGATCGGAGGCTCCGGAAACCCATCGACCCATTGAACACCGTTCCTCTCCCGCAACAGCAGCATCTTCCCGATCGTCGTGCGGCCAAAGATGAGGGTGTCCCCCTCCTCGGTGCACCCCTGCAGTGAAAGGCCAAAGAAGGTGGCCAGGCGGGTGATGAGGGGGGCGCAGTGGAGGCTCTTCAGCTCTGTGGCCGTCTTCTCGAAGGTCTTGGCCACCACTGAACCCAGGTGGAGAGGATGGCGGCGCTGGCGGATCGAATGGAGGAAGTACAGGGACCTCTTCGTGATGGCGCCGGCGCTGTCAGCTGCAGGAGTGTAAGACTTCGCCAGCAGGTGGTGGAGAAGTCTGTTGTCGATCTGCAGGGTAGAGGCCTTCGTCCTCCCTGACCGGAAGGGACGCGTCTGGCCTGGCCGAGCCAGGCTGGTGTACAGCCTCCCGAAGTCCACCGCCGGTGGCTCATTCACCTCGGTGACGTAGTCCTCACGGTCGTCGAGGTCGAGGTCGAGAGCCTCGGCCAGCTCGTGGTAGCTCAAGGACCGGGGGACTCCGCCCAGCCTGAATTGGACGGCCGTACCATCCTGCCAGTTGTCCGTGGTATTGTGCTTGAAGGTCGTGTAGAACTCCCACACCGGCTCGTAGTAGACCTTCTCGTAGAGCTGGAGCAGACGGCGCCAGGCGGTGTTGGCGACCGCGGCGGAGAGCTGCTCGTAGCAGTGCAATCGCCGAAACTCCCGTTTGGACCAGCAATGGTGTGACCCAAACGGGGTTTCCGCGACCTCCTTGAAGCGCTCTGCGGTGGGTCCCCTCCTCAGATCCCGGATGAACGGGTGCTGGAAATTAGGTTTCGCCATTGCCCTGCAAAACAACAACCCAAAGTGGAACCCAAAAGAGCCAAAGAAAAAGGTCAAGCGCACCCCCACACTTAAGAACAGAAAACAGCCTAACCATGGTTTCATCCATAGTTCGGGGGTCAAAATCTCGATAAATCAAGCAGAATCAGGGTGGGGGTGCACATTCACAAGAAAATAGGCAACTCAAGGTTCACATCCATAGCAAATACACCCTCAAACTACATCATTAAGGGCCCCAACCGGTGGCCACAACAGGGCATGGAAAACAGGCATTTCAGCGAACACCTTGTGTGCACTACTAAGTTAAACATGAAATTGGCCAAATTCTTGCACACAAGGGCCTAAACAATCAAAGGGGACTTTGCCCAACATAATTCAATCACATCCCATGCATTCCCCTCAATCAATTTCATAAGATTCACATGATTCAATAAGGTTCTCTAACATACACCCTACACACTCAATTCTCCACAATTAACATAGTTAGGGGCAAAATCAAACCTGGAGACTCAAGTAGAGGTGTAGGGAATGATGAGGGGAAGACAATGGAAGTGACGAAATGCCGAAAAACTGGCCGGAAATGCTCGTCGGAGTCTCGCCGGAGTCTCGCCGGAAATCGCCTCCGGCGACGAAAACGTCGCCCAAACTCGCTCAAAATCGAGGGATAGGCCGCTTTGGGTGTAGAAAGAGTGGGTTTGTAGTTGGTTTGGTGAAAAAATTACCCAAAGTGGCCGAAAAAATCGAAAAAAGGTGGGTTTTGCGCGGTTTTCTGGCGAGGGCAGAGGATTCCGGCGAGTGTTTTTGGTTTTGCTGACCACAATGGCCGTGCAGGCCATATAAATAGGCCGTGCCTCGTCTGCACGGGCAGGGGCGCACGGCCGTGCAAGGCTGGTTTTTGCCCGTGCAGACGACACGGCCTGGCCGAGGAGGGGCGCACGACCGTGCACCTGGCACATATGGCCGTGCCATCCTTACCGAGAGCTCGCACGGCCAAGGGGGGATACCCGCACGGCCATGCGAGGCATTATGGTGCCTGTGCAAGACGCACGGTCAGGCCAGGACGGGCGCACGGCCGTGCAATAAGCGATTTTGGCCGTGCGCTTTTGGCCGAGAGCTCGCACGGCCAAGGGGGGTGCCCGCACGGCCGTGCAAGTTGTGGTCCTGGCCGTGCGACTTGTTGGAGTCCCGAAATCAACCTGTTTTCGCTCAAAAACGACACGTAACTCTGGATCAACGTCTCAAGACTCAAAAACACACAAAATCAAAGGGAAAAGAGTAAGAAAATGCAAACCTCGGTGGGGTTGCCTCCCCACAAGCGCTTCTTTACCGTCTTTTAGCTGGACGCCAGTATGGATGCTCAGGGAAGTGTAGGATCAGGTGCCTTCAAGAGCGGATCCACATCGCTCTTGAGGTACAGCTTCAAATGGTGGCCATGCACGCGACGAATGTGGCCACCTGCATTCGCCAGCTCAACTTGGCCATCCGGTAGGATGCAAGCGAGTGAATACTCGGATGGCCAAGGAGGGGGCGGGACCAGCTCATAGTGGTCTCCGGCTTCCTTTCGAGCAGGCTTAGCTGCCGGCAGTTTCGGCCGCCACTTCTCCTTGATCTGTTCTTTGGGTGACGGAGTGGTCCGGAGTGGCGGCGAAGGTGTGGGAGGCGGTTCCTGCAAAATAGGCAGCACAGAAGGATACACGACAGACTCGTGCTCCTGGTGAGATACAGCATGCAGAGGTGATGAATCAGGTATATTATCAGCAACAGAAAACGTTATTCGCTCCTCGCCATCCCTCAAAACTAAGGTCCCATCATGCACATCTATGAGAGCCTTGGCGGTGGCCAGGAAAGGCCTTCCCAGTATAAGAGGCACTTCTGTGTCCTCACTGATGTCCAAGATAACAAAATCCACGGGATATGTGAATTTGCCAACCTTGACCAGAAGGTCTTCCACTATACCCCTAGGATGCACTACAGATCTGTCAGCTAATTGAAGGGTCATCCTAGTAGCACGGGGTTCACCTAGGCCTAGTTTCATGAACAATTTATATGGAATAACATTGATACTAGCACCTAAATCCGCCAAGGACTTCTCTACATGCAATTTATCAATAGAGCACGGGATAGTAAAACTACCTGGGTCCTTCTTCTTCTGCGGAAGCTTGTTTTGCAGAATAGCCGAGCATTCCTCGCTGAGCTCTACCGTGGCCAGCTCACTCAGCTTCTGCTTCTTTGAGAGAAGCTCTTTCAGAAACTTCGCATACTTTGGCATTTGCGATAGTGCCTCCAGGAAGGGCACTTGGACATTCAGCTTCTTAAGCATGGCCATGAAGTTCTCGAACTCTGCCTCCAGCCTGTCTTTGTGCAACCGAGTAGGGAAAGGGAGTTTAGGGACATACTCCTTCACTACTGGTTGCGGTTTAGGTGCAGGCACCTCAACTTCCTTCTCTACTTCCTGTTCAACCACTGGAGCCGCTAAGACAGGGCTTTCTTTCTCCGGTTCCCGAGCAGGGGGATCAACAGTCATCTTGCCACTCCTGGTCATGATGGCATTGCAGCGCTCATTCGGGGTCGGCGGGTGAGGGATGGTCTGCCCTGGTAGAGTACCAGGAGCCCTTTGAGCCACTGCCTGGGCCACGCTCCCCAGCTGGGTCTGGATATCCTGCAAAACAGCCCGTGTATTCCTCTGACCAGCTTCCAGAGCCAGGAGTTGACCCGAGGCCTTCTCCATGAACTGCTCAAAGGTGTTGAATTTCTGAGCACTGACACTGGCAAGAGAACCCACCAAGTCCCGCAGTTCAGCCATCTGATCATTCTGCACTGGGGCAGCAGGGGCTGCACCTGGCTGCTGGAATTGCCCCTGTCTGGGCTGATATGGTGGCCTCTGGAAGCCCGGTGGTCCCTGTGGAGCTGGTGGTCTGGGATTTGGCCCAGTCCAGGAGAAGTTAGGATGCTGGCGCCACCCCTCATTGTACGTGTTGCTGTAGGGGTCATTGCGCCTGACATTGTTGATGAAGTTCACCTGCTCCTGGGGCGTGGTCGATTCCTTCATCGCCTGGCAGTCTTCCACCATATGATGGGTGCTCTCGCACCACTGGCAGAGCATCGCCTGCTGCTGTCCGGTCCCTGGAATCATCCCGGAACGATCGATAGCTGAGACCAGCTTCGATACTACCTGCACCAAATCGGATGACTGGGTGCCCACAGCATGCACACCCCGTCCTGGTGCTCTCCTCGATCTCCTGGCAGTGCCCCAATCATAACCATTCTCCGCCATCTCTTCAAAGAGTTGATTCAGCTGTGGCGGGGTTTTGGTCAGCATGTTCCCGCCACAAACCGAATCGATCAGCTGCTTGTCCTCCGGGAAGAGGGCGTGATAGAAGGTGCCCACCTTGAACGCATCGTTGAAACCATGATTTGGACACCTGAGGAAAAGACTGTTGTACCTCTCCCATGCATCCCTGATGGTCTCATCCTCATCCTGAACAAAATGTGTAATTTGCTTCTGCAGGTCAGCTGTCTTGGATGGAGGATGGTAGCGGGTGAGGAACTTGTCCGCCAGGTTGGCGAACGTGGTGATGGAGCCCGGAGATCGAGTGTCTAGCCACTCCTTGGCCTGCCCCTCCAGAGTGAATGGGAAGTACCTCAGCTGGATGGCATCTGCTGGTACCCCATTGATCTTGATTCCATCGATGAGCTCGTGGAATCGCCTGAGATGTGATCGAGGGCACTCTCCCTCCTTACCACGGAACACTACTGAACCGCGCAGCATGGTGATCACGGAGGTGCTCACCTCAAAGTTGTTGGCTGGGACCTGAGGGTGCTGAATGGGTGACCTCATGTCCGCAGCCCTAGCGGTCCAGTAGGAGCCCATGGTCTCCTCCTCGGGGATCACAGCATGGTTCCCTGGTTCAGCCATCTCTTCTTCTTGCTCCTCTAACTGCAGCTGTGATAGCACCTCCTCCGCAGCCAGTCGCGCCTTTAGAGCCCGCTTGAAGTTTCTGCAGGTTCGTTCAAGCTCCTGGTCTAGTGGTAGTAGATCTCCCGACTGGCTACGGGTCATGCACTACCTGCACACAATCAGCAGAAACAACCCGTGAAGGTACACAGGTGGAAGAAATAAAAAGCAGAAAATAAAAGCTAGAGTAACAAATTCTCACGTTTCCCCAATAACCTAGAGGGTCCCCCGGCAACGGCGCCAAAAACTTGACACGCCAACACACAACACCAATCTGCGACCAAGTGTAATCGCAGACCGGGAATGTAGTAACAGGCAAGTTATATTATCAACCCGGGGTCTAGATCTACTGCTTACTCAGTGATTCTCTGTTATCTAGCCAACTAGAGTAAGTGATTGTTGTTTAAACTAAAAGCAGAAATAAAGCAGGAAATTATTCGGTTTTCTTAAGCAGGAAAGAGTCACTCGGGAATGAATCCCCCTAGCTCTTTAGTTAGGTTTCAATTGCAATTTACCCTGGGTTGATTTACTGTTGATTAGACTGCGGAAGATCCGACAGTAGCTTGGAATCTCTTAAGCTGACCAAGCCCTCTCAGTCTAACTACCCGGCAGACGACTAGTTTTCACCGGGATAGAAAGCTGAGGCTATGAACACAGAACTCCACTACTGGCGCCAAGAACACCAGTACAAAGCAGTAAACTGGCTAACTCTCGTATAGCCAACCTCCTACTATCGAATGAAGAGGCTCTAACAACCTAATCAGATTCTATCTATCTCAGGTTGAAGCAGAAATTGAGACAAGCTGATCAGACTCAAATCAATTCATGAAACATGCATCATTCGATTAAAATCAAACAGTAGTATCATCCCAAGTCATTACAATCAATCCCCTAACACATAGAACTAGGGTTCTTCATCCCCAAGTGAGAGAAGGGTTCTACTCCATAGAGAGAGAAGATAAAACAAGAATCGGATTAGTCATACTCATAACGATGAGGATAATCTGCTCCGGGACGATGATTTTCACTCCTATGACGATTTCCAGGCTCGATTCGATGAAATCCAGCTCTAAGACAGCTTCTAGGATGTGTTCTTCGTACTTTCTCTCTCTAGGGCTCTGTTTTTGCTCTGAAAACACTGTTCTCTCACTTCTGGCTCGGATTAGGCTTTAAAACCGGGTTTTCCCGAGTTGCACGGCCAGGGTGCACGGCCGTGCACCTCACCATTCTGGCCGTGCACCATGAAACGCAGCGTATCCCTTAATTGAACTCAGACTTCTTGCACGGCCGTGCAATCTTCAGGGCCTGCCCGTGCAGCTCCTCGGCATGAGGCGCACGGCCAGATTGCAACCGTGCACGGCCGTGCAGCCCCTCTGGTCTGCCCGTGCAGCTCCCAAAAACCTCGCCATTCGTCCGTTCTTCGTCCAATCGACCCCAGAATCGCTCCTAAGCCTTCATTCACGTACTAGGACCTGAAATATGACAAACAAGCACAACCTAGCGTGAAATCGGCCTAAAACACGAGAAATCACATCTCAAACGGTGTAAGAACAGGGGTAAAAACATGTGTAAATAACGGTCTATCAACTGCTCTGGGGACTTCAATGATTGTGAGAAGGTAACTGTTGCAAATGCTGGAACCTCTTAGAATTTCGTGATGGATAGAATTTTTTTGTTGAGGTTTAAGTAATGTGTGTACATGTCATATTTTTGTCCCGGTGCTGATTGGTAGCCACTTCTTTCTTTCTGTTTTTGACCTTAAGAAAGAGGTGATTGAAATATGGGACTCACTTCCAAATTGTGTCGATCCAATTAAGAGGGGAGAAAAAGTGTCACTGATTGTAAGTCATCTTGGGCATCTAAAAGGCTATGTTATGTATTCAATTTGTATATATGCTGACATATTATGTACTTGCTGTAGGCAAAGGAACTGGACTCGATCTTTTTTGAAGCAATCATGAGGAGATTCGAAGCCAAGATGTTTTGCACTTTCACCATCGTAGAGGTGGTCAATGCTCCGCGGCAAGAGAATGGGTATGTTTATCTTTCTAGTTTCTCATTAGTTGGTTTGTTTGTAATAAGCTATTTGATTGAATTTTCGGTTTAAATGTTTTTGGGCCAGGTTCGACTGTGGGTTGTTTGTGTTGAAGTTGATGACATGTGGTGGCCATTTGGATGAGTGTGCCCGGGGACTGAAGAAGAAGGTGGTTTATTCCCTTCATCTTGGTATTATTTTTATTGACGCAATTTTGGTCATTTTTTTATGGCTTCCTCATTTACATTTTTCAGTTTGACAGTGAAGAGGAGAGGCTGGGTCTAGCTCTATACTTGTTGAACAATATGGAGAATAGGAAGCGTGATGCTCTCCATCAGAAGGTACTCATGGAAACTGTTAGTGGAGGTGATTCCCTGGAGGGCGGTGTGGAATGGAGTGGGACTCCTGAATAATTAGGGAATGGCAAGGCACTAAGATTTTGATGTATTTGTTTATTCCCAAAAAATCAAAGAACTGGAGCAGTTGCTGCTAGGTGTTTTTGTGACATTTTCTTTTGTTCTCCACGATCGTTACTGCATTGGAATTCCCAAATTTGATTTTTGTTTGCTCGTAGAACCACTGTGATGTATTTGTGCTTTTTATTGTTGTTTGCAGCTGCGATTTTGACAAAATATTACACCAAAGTGGCGGCTGGAAATTCTGGAAAACAACTGTTTATTTATCCTCCTTATTGTCCTCAATCGGTAGATGGGTTGAGCTTATTACATATCAAACATGCACCAGGGGATGCATTAACTGGGCGGCGGCTGGAAGTTCTCGGAAAACAAATCATCCTCCTCTTCATTCTTCTCTGTAGATGGGTTGAGCATACTGTAAAAAAAAGGGGGTGGCGGCGGGTTGAAGTCCATGGAAGACAACTCCTTTTCCTCCTTATTGTTCTCCGGCAACTGGAAATTATCGGAAAACAACTCCTTCTCTTCCTGATTGTTCTCCGCAAATGGGTTCAGCTCCGCCTCGAATTCCTCTACTCTCGAGTGCTGCTCTGCATCAAGATACTCTGTTTTGGTGGGAGAGATTTCGAACGTCTTCCTCGTTAGTAGTAGTTTGTCGCCCAATTGATCCTTCATCACGCTCTTCCTGAACTCTCCAATATATTTTCTTGCATTCGTGTCTCGGCAGGCAGCGATCTAATGACACAAGACATAAGATTGCGGATCAATGTTATCTGAAGATGTATAAGAAACAGAGTGTCATCGAAAACCTGAAATACATTACCAGGAAAAGCAATACGATCAGCTGGATTGCGACGAAGTAGCAGGAATTCGCCATTGTCGTATACTCTGTTTAGCTTTCTTTACATATGTTTGATTTGTGTGTGGAGGTATCTGAGCATTTTCTGCAGTTTATATTGTAGTTCTAAAATAGTAGCTAGCTAGCCAGCCAGCTAGAATTCCCGTGTTCATGCATGATTACGATGCTTTACTGGACAGGAAAAGTGAAGTGTGTATAATTAGTAATTATTTTCTTTAATTGTATTAAAATTTCCCCATAAGTATGATTATTATCATATTTCGAGTTCTAAATTGCATCAGGATTTACGTGGCTCTTAAAATGAGTACTGGAACAGAGCAGCAGACCTGGCTGAATAATTAACGAGTCGTGTCGAATCGATAATCCTTCGTGCAACGGATTCATCTAGGAATTGCATATCCAGCCTAAAAATGGGAAGTCCGTACTTAAATTGAAGGGGATGTTTCAGGAAAGCAGAGAGCTATGTACACATCAGGGAAAACTGATCAGTGTAGCAATGGATGAACATGTTGGTCGCATATCGAACAGAGGCACGCTGCAAGGATTCAGGGCGACAAGACATAGGATATGATGAATTGCTTTAGGCTGCAGATGGCTCTGCGCCATCATGAAGGGCACAGCAGACAGTTGCTTTGTGATGGCCTTGATACACTCTAATGTCCTCAACAGTTGACATTGACCACAGTTTTGCTGTTGAATCAGAAGACGCTGCATTTCATCAATGACGAGTCAGGTTGGTACACAAGAAACTAAAACACAACATCGATTTAACCATATGCGAGCAAGAAATCAGGCCTCGGACTTCATTCTGCATTAGGGTACCTGTTATAAGGTAAGCACCATCTACAGAGAAAATACAGTCCCACACCCAACATTGATGACCTGGCAAATCGCACGAACAGATAAGGATGTGATGATAATAACAAGCTGATCGACAACAGAAGCGATTCGTGGGGATTTCAATTGGAACACTGTTTACAAATACAATACCTGTTAAAGTCTTCTCTAGAGTGAAACCATCGACATTCCATATCTTGACAGTATGGTCTGATGATGCAGTGGCCAGATACCTGAGAAATAAACAATTCAACAAACAACTAATCGTCATTTCTGAATTGGATTGTGATGGAAATAGGAAAGGAACCAAAAGAAATTTTTTGGAAGATACCGGTGAGGTTCACAGAACCGGGGGACAAGAGACATTTGAGGATGTATCCATTATGAGCTTGTAGTTTATGGAGCGGCTCGAAGTTGGTCATTGTCTGCCAAACATATTGCAATTTTTTAGGTAACATAGTGTAACATACTGAAAAGTGCAGTAATATGTTTTTACTAAAGAACTCGCTAACTTACTTGGGTTCCTCGTAACAACCGCCAAACGTAGCAGGTTCCATGATTGTTAGCAGCAACTACCAAGCTTCCATCCCACATAATGTTAGTGACCTTACAGCTGTATCCACTTCAGGAACCTGTAAACATGATTCGTTGTTTAGCAAAATCAAATAGAACTGATCGGCACATGCACTGGTTCATGGTCCTTTGTTTTTACCTCAGTATTGGCAGCATAGTTATTAGTAGTAATAATAATAGTCCCATAAAGAAAAAGAACTGTGTTTCCTATTAGGCAACATACCAATTCGCAGCTGCATGAGTTAGCTGTCAAATCCCAAACCCGAATGTTCCCATTTTGGTCCCCAGATATCAGTTCTGTCTGCAAATAGAAATCGTTACACGCTTTAGTACTAGCAGAATTCACTTATGCTGAATGGAACTCAGATCCTACCCAAAGCATCATACTCGGCATTTATCAAAGACAAACGTGACATTGTAATTTCACTATGATGGGTTTCAGAGAGTAGACAAAGTACACCATCGTCTAAACTCATGCACCTGATATCTGGTGAAACAAATCCCTGACATATTAATTACTCTTCTGCAGTGACTCAGTATCTTTTCTTAGCATGTTTCCATACAAATCCAGTTCACTATTTCCACCACGGCCTTTAAAAGTACAAGCACCCACGGACAAATCAGGTTCACAATTCTTACCAAGACCTTTAAAAGTACAAGCACCCAAGTGTGCACACAAAGTAGCACCGCAAAATAGGTAGCCTAACAAGCATTCTAAACAGAGATGCACAAGCTGGAAAAGAGTCCCTTATCATCTCAGCAACGAAATGGAACTGCATCCTAGAAAAACGAGTTAAACAAAAATACGGATTTGATTTCTGAGGAATACGTATGCAGAGAGAAAATTGGAGGAGTTAATTTGGGTTAGAGTTTCCCTCACGAAGTCCCCCACAATCAGTTGCTTCTGTACATGTACGCACAGAACACTGGAACTGGCAAACTGGTTTATTCTACACAGCATCGGCGCAACTCAGAACAGCTGCCCACATGGACAAGGATGGGAATCACCCTAGCACAAGTTTTGGTTTCAATAGTGAGAGAGAAGAGGATCGAACCACAGAGGCAGAGGCTGCCAATCAATCGCAGCATAGCGCTGATTTGAATGCCGAGAGAGAAGGGACTATAACTCCGCCAATTGATACCAATATTTTGGAGTCAGAAACCCCTTCGAGTGGAGATGAAGAGGAGACTGAAGTTGCATCCGGAATTCAGCATGATGAAGTCCCTTTGAATGGAGAAGCATTGGAAATTTTGGCCAACCTTACAGCAGAGGATGTCATCGGTCGGAAATTCAATACCATTGACGACGCTTACAATTTCTATAACAGGTATGCAAGAGCTTGGGGCTTCTCTGTGAGAACTGAGAGGAAAACTGAAACCAAAAAGGGGGAAATGACTTCTCGAAAATTTGTTTGTTCAGCTGCGGGAACAAAACGCAAACGAGTAAAGGAACTGAAGCTAACTGCACGCTTGAACACTCGATTTCATTGTCAAGCTTTCATGCGTGTTCGCTTGGACAGGTTAGACAAGTTCTTTCCATTCACAAAAATGAGCATAGACAATCAGCTCATCCTCGAACCCACTTTCGAAGAAGAGAAGAGGCTTTGTAGTGTGTTCTGGGCGGACAGCATAAGCGTAGCCGATATGTCATGCTTTGGGGATTTGCTAGCTTTTGACACCACATACAAGAAAAACATTTACAACATGCCGCTAGTTGTTTTCTCAGGTACGTAACCAACCTTTTTCGAATCAAAGTCGTTCCATCACTCCTCATTGATATGCAACTCTATCTTCTATTTAGCTATACATGACTTTAGCATCACTTTTTAGGTATCAATCACCATTGTAAGAGCTGTATATTTGGATGTGCTTTATTGGCTAACGAGACAGAAAAGAGTTATGATTAGGTTCTAGGGAAGTTGAAGAAAGCAATGGGAGACAAAGAATCTCAGATGATTGTAACAGATGGTGACAAAGCGATGAGGAATGCCATACAGAAAGTGTTTCCTGCTGCAACTCATCGACTGTGTTCATGGCATATCGCCAAGAACATTGTGAGTTTTCTAAAGAATAATAAAGCATTGGAGCTTGAATGGAAGAAGTTTGTATATGTTGATCTTAAATCGGCTGAATTTGAAGAAAAATGGGCGGAATTGGTCTCAAGTCACAAACTGGAAGATTGTCAATGGGTCTCCGATTTATTTGATAGACGAGGGGAATGGGCATACACATACCTTCGATCTTACTTCTTTGCAGGGTTGTCAACAACCTCTAGATGTGAAGGAATCAACTCACATCTTGGAAGTTATGTAACCGAGAACCACAATTTGCTTGAGTTTTTTTATCCATTTTGATCGATGGATTGGAGAGTTGAGGGAAAATGAGGTCAAATTGGATTTTCAATCTAACCATGGTGTCCCGGAAATGAAACATCCGGCATTGCGCACACTTGAAGAAAGCGGTGCAAAGATATTCACTAACAAGATATTCCGCAAGTTTCAAAAGGAGCTAGGATTGGTGGAGGGTTGTATCAAGAGTAATCATGTGGTAGATGGAAGTGTGCACAATTATGAGGTAAGCTTGTTTGGGAAACAGAAGAAGTTCACTATCAGATATGATGTTGAAACCAAGGAAATGGAGTGCAGTTGTGCTAAACTTGCATACATGGGAATCCCATGTTCCCATATTCTCTATTTATTGAAAGAAGAGAACATACCAACGATTCCAGAAGAGTTGGCATTAAAAAGATGGAGCAAGAATCCTAAGACTATAGAAGTTACGCAACAACCACTGGATATCAATGACCCTTGGCCATTTAACGTTAGGTATGGGCTGCTGCAATTTTCAGCATTGCGGTTTTGCTTCCTAGGGGCAAATACAGTAGATACTTTTCAGTTTGCAAACAAGTTAATGGCAACTACGTGTGACCAATTGAATAGCATGCAAACTGGTACTACTAAGAGGTCGACAATAGAGATACCAGAAGAATACAAAGCTGTAAAAAACCCAATGAAGGTAGCATATAAAGGTGGTAAAACTGGAAAACGGAAGAAGTCGGACAAGAAGCATCGGAAGTGTGGTCGATGTGGAGATGAAAGGCATTATAGAAGCACCTGTGATAAGCCTGTGGGATATGTACGTCCTAAATCACCGGGGTTAGATGAGGAAAATGATGATGGAAACGGGGAACCAGATTATTCTAGTATAAGAATGGTCCAAACAGCCCACCACGGCAGGTGAATTAAATACGCTAATTCTGTGAATTTCCTAATCTTACAGTGTGTTTTATTTCCATTGTTTATGATATCTTTGTATAATGAATCTATAGTTTCTGATTTTAAAACTAGTTTCTTTCATTTTGCTGAATCGGCGGAAGACTAGGAGTAGTACCAAGCAGACTGAAGGTCAGTCCAATAACACTAATGGTGAACAGAACGAAGGGGTTGTTGATGGTTCACGAGACGGACCTGGGAAGGTATTAGTTGTGAACAACACTACCTATGAAACAAATTAAATTCATCTTCTATTTTTATTCTAACAACACTAACATTTTATATGACAGCAATGGAAAGTAGCTACAAATGAAGAAGAAAATGATGACAACAATGATGAAGAAGGTAGCTAGCCCCCAAAGGTGAGTGGAATGACTGTATCCAGTTTCTTAATGTCTTGACCTATTCATTCTGAATTAGTGTGGTGACAAGTATGGACATTTTTTGTAACAGACCATGCCACGTATTAGAAGTGCTACTAAAGGTAACAGAGAGCGCGGAGAACCCAATCAACGTGCACAAACTTGTGTGCAACCTCCAACTGATGAGCCTCCACAGGTACGTGATGCAACATCATGTGTTCAAGTATACATAATATCTGGCTTAACTGTGTGATTATATATTTTGTGTTTGTTGTTACAGACGAGGAGACAGACTAGAGATAATGGTAGGGGAAAGAACATCATCAACTAAGCATGAAGTTGTCCTCTATCTATGCTTGTTTAGCTTTCTGTTTTTTTATATGGATTTGGATTTGGAGAACAAAGATTACCACATTCATTGAAGAACAAAGATTATAGTATTTCTAGATAACAGCATCAGAGCTCTTCCATTTATATATGTTGCTTATAATTATTAATGGAACATACCCGGATGAGTGGAACATGTCTGCCAAACAGAACTCCCTCTTGCATTAATAGATTGACTGGACCTGTTTCATCGACATACAAAAGTCCCTCTTGCATCAGGTAAATGACTAAAGTATCAGTAATTGACTGTGTAAGTAGGATAGTTTAGCAAAATTCACCTTATTAGCCTTTCCTACTGCAGTATTGCTTCAATCTTTCCCACAGCAGCACTCGAACCAGCCTACATAGTTACACCGCTTACATAGTTTCAGTGTTTTAATGATGATAATAGAACCTCTATAAAAAAAACCAATGTGAAGAGCCATCCATTACCATTCACAACCAACAGGAGGTAGTAGGTACTAACTTGCAGAAACTTGTTGAAACTTCTTGTCAATTTGCAAAATAATTGCCTTGCTGCTCAAGGAACCACCATTCTGCAAGTCGATGCTTATATGAGCCTCGAGTTGATCCATTTACATAAGTTGGCTGGGGAAATGACAAGAAGTTTCAAACGAGGCACACATGACTAAGCATTCACTAGTTCTATTCAAAAGACTGAGAAATATGTAGGATGAGCAACTCACCCGAACTGGATGTCCAATTACACTGTTGAAGACATCAGATTTACCAGGACTCTTAACATATGACAAAAACTGAAATAAAAAAATAAATAGCAATGTGAGTTAGAAGTAAACTAAGAAAATACAAAATGCAAAGACATCAATGAAATCAAAGTTCAGACAGAAATGAAAAGACACAAAAGCAAAAGGCTTCCCCTGAACCAGAGACAGGCACTCGGCATATCTCCCTGCGTTAAGCAACTTGGACTTGTCGCTCCAGGAATGAGCCTGACACCACACAAACACTTTCATGAGCTCTATTAGAGAAGAGAGGACTAGAGATAGATATCAGTTACCAGGTAACTGACAACCAAACTGATGTAACTAGTTGAAGAGCTAACTGAAAAACGGTGACCAAGTTTTGTGTTCACGAGATGTTCTTGATTACTAGAGTTGATTAAGATGGTTAACACTTACCTTCATAGTTCGATATGGGTTGCCTAGAATGATCTTCTCCTTCACATAGACAATGGAATGTACCTCTCCATTCTCACAGCAATCAACCTCAACTAGTTCTTTGTGGTTCCTCAGTTCTTGGAGAGAAGGAAAACAAACCCAAGAAATCAAAATTGGAACCTTTTGCAGAAAATTTAACTGAAACTACTTGCTAGCTAGGTGAAAAGAAGGCTCGAAATGATTCTACAGTGTGATTAACATCCCTAACTCATTCAATGCTTCCCAGAAATGAATTATAACTGTAATAAGATATAAAAAAGTAGGTGAAGTGAATAGAAATTGAAAGCAACAAGAACTCACAGTATTGATGAACCAAACAGTAAATACGTTTTAGGAGGGGATAAAGTCGAGGGAAACCACTGCAGACTCCTTGACAGAATTAGCTTCCTTACTACTTTTATCCATATCAATTCTTTTAACCATATTAGACAACAAGATGACAGCACTAAAGCACTCATATACCTACAAAAACGTTACTTACACAAAAGTGGAAATAGGCAAATGAAAAGTCCACTCTGAATCTGTCATCTTCGTATTAAAAGATTGCTTAATCGGCAATAGAATTCAATGTTTAAAGAAGAGAGCTAAGGTCGATGTCATCTTTCCTTTCCAGAATCCACAAAACAGTACACAACTCTTTTAGCCGATGGGTCAAGGTAACTAAAAGACTATAGTAAGTACTTAAAATCTTAAGTTGCTTTGGTGAGGGTTGACGAACCTACATTATATCACAACTTCAACATTCACCAACAGGGTCAGCATTGGGTCATGCTTCATCGATATACCAAATGGTATATATCAGGTACCAGGTAACTAACAACCAAGCTGATTTAACTAGTTCAGCAGTTAACAGAAAAACCACTCCCAAGTTCTGTGTTCACGAGAGGTTCTTCATTACTAGTGTTGATTCAGATGGTTAACACTTACCTTCGTAGTTCCACATGAGTTTCCTGAAATTATCTTCTCCTTCAAGTAGGCAATGGAAAACACCTCTCCATTCTCCCAGCAATCAACCACAACTAGTTCTTTGTTGTTCCTCAGTTCATCGAGAGAGAAAACGAACCCAAGAAATCAAAATTGGAACCTGATAACGATGTAATTGCACGTATTTGCACCCCTAGTTCTTATCCGTTTGAGGGGTATAGTCGTGTATTTTTTGCCTATTTTACGCCGGGTTGTGCTACTTTGTCATATTTCAGGTCCCAGGTGTCAAAGGAAAGACTAAGCACGAGTTTCGAGGCATTCGGAAGTCATTCGGTGGAGCTAGAGCCAAAACACGGGCACACCTAAAACAGAACACAGCCGTGTTCCTAGGCCGTTCTTTTACTGCCGAGAGCTGATTTGAGTTTGGCAAAAACGAGCTGAAAACACGGGCAGGGCTGAGAAATTACACGGCCGTGTCCACCAAAGCACGGCCGTGTTTCGCCCAACAGGCTGGCCGTGTAATTAACCCTATCCAAAGCACGGGAGGGCTGGAGCAAAGCACAGCCGTGCCCTCGATCGTGCTTTGCCCAGTGATGCCCTTTTAAGCAGATTTCAGCCTAAAGATAAGGGGATTCGAGTTTTGAGAGAGATAGAGCGATTCCTAGAGAGAGAAAGCGACGAACAAGAGTCTCCAAGTGCCCTAGCTTGATCTTCATCACCATTGGAGCTTGGTTTGAGCTTGGAGGAGTGCCAATCAACGTCCAGGAGCAGGAATCCATCCTTCACAGTATGAATTCCGCGTCTGATTCTGCTTTTGCTTCTTTCTCCATGGTGTAGTTCTCCCATTCATCTGGGTATGGAGAACCCTAGATTTGTATGTTAGGGTCTGATTGTATGAACCCAAGTATTGATTCTATGATTTGATTATATTCAATTGAGGTTTGAATGATTGAATGGCATGAATCTTGATCAAATTCCTGTTATTTCTGCTTTAACCTAGAATGAGAATATCTGCCTAGGCTGATAGAGCATCCTTGATTGAAGGTAGGGAGTTGGTGACTTTAGTCGAGAAGCCAACTCACTATTCTGTACCGAATTCACTTCGGTAGTGGAGGTTTTGTTGTTAGGGCCTCAATCTGTTTACTCCGGTGGAGGTTAGTCGCCCGCTAGAGACTCAGATTGAGAGGGTCTGAAGACCTTTAGTCGAGACTTCAGGCTGTTTAAGAACCTTCCGCAGTATAACTATCATAGAAACTGAAGTTGGTAATTGCAATCCGGCTTAACTGCAGTCTAGGGGGAACCATATCCGGGTGACCTCTCTTAACCTGAATACAACCGTTTAGTTGCTTTTTTTGTTTGTTAGTTTAGACTTGCATTAAAGTTTCATTGCTAGATAACAAGAATTCGCCGAGTAGTCATCAAATCTAGGACCCGGGTTGACATTTAAACCCAAACCCGCTATACTACACTTTAGGAAGTGGTTTCACTTGGCCAATTCCTGGAGTGACAGTAGAAGTGAGTCAAGTTTTTGGCGCCGTTGCCAGGGACGGCTAGGTTGTTGAAGAAAAGTGATTTCTGTTAATTTAGCTTTTCTTTTTGCTTTGTTTGCTTTATCCCACTTGTGCCTTCACGGGTTTGTTTGCTTGAGTGTGTGCAGGTAGTGCATGACCCGTAGCCAGTCGGGAGGTTTACTGCCGTTGAATCCAAAGACTGACCGCACCTGTCGCCAACTCAGGAGACAACAGCGAGCTAGACTGGCTACGGAAGAGCGCATAGACGGCCACCTGAGTAGCGATTCTGAGGAAGAGTACGGGATTGACGGAGAATACAATCCACACCAGGGGAATCCTCAGCAGGCTCCCCCGGTGAATCAGGTCCTGGGGAACAACCCCATACCCCAGGCAGATGGGGTTCATCATCATCCACCACCGCCGGGTCCCACATTGGAGTACTACTACACTCCACGGATTGCTGACATCCGCCCGGTCATCCTCTACCCGCCTATTCCAGCAAACAACTTCGAGATCAAGCCATGCTAGATTCAGCTCATTACATCCTCTATCCAGTTCCATGGCTTGAAGGATGAGGAGGCCAGGGTGCATCTTTCCCGTTTTCTGCAGCTGACGAACGGGTTCAAGCTGAATGGTGTCCCTGATGATGCAATCCGCCTTCACCTTTTCCCTCATTCTCTGGCGGGGAATGCTAAGAGGTGGTTGGAGACCCAGCCCCCATTGTCCATCACCTCTTGGGACGATCTGGCTGACAAATTCGTGCACAGGTACTATCCGGCATCGAAACTACAGAGATCCAGCGGGAGATCACTCACTTCCGCCAAGAGCCAGATGAGTCACTTCGTGATGCATGGGAGCGGTACATGGGATATTTCTGGCAGTGTCCCCATCATGGCTTCAGTGATGCATTCACAGTGGGGAACTTCTACAGTGCTCTCTCTGGACAGCCAGAGGGTGATTGAGTCTCTATGCCCAGGAGGGGATATTCTTACTAAGAATCCACCCAAGCTGAACCAGATGATCAATACCTTGGCTGCCAGAGATCATTCTTGGGGGCAGAGCAGCAGAGGCAGACATTCCCGGGACCGTGGTGTGCACAGCATGGAGACCAGATCCGGGCTCGAGCAGCAGGTAGCTGAGTTGGTGCAGACATTGAAGCAGCCCAACAGTCTTATTTCGGGCAGAGGTTTGGCTACACCTCCAGTAGCTCAATGTCATGGGTGTGAGAGTTCAAATCACCTGGTGGAAGACTGCCGGGCTATGAGGGAGTCTACTACCCCTCAAGAGCAGTTGGACTTCATCGCCAATGCTCGGCGCCTCGACCCGTACAGCAACACATATAATGAGGGGTGGCGCCAGCATCCCAACTTCTCTTGGGCAGCAACACCACTAAGCCACCTGGTTTCCCAGCACCAGCTGGTGGCTTTCAGCAGAGGCAGCCCTTCCAGGCTCGACAGGGGCCAGCCCCACAGCAGCAGCCCTACCAGCCTAGGTAGAGGCAACTATTCCATCAGCCCCAGCGTCAGTTTGCCGAGCCAGCAGCAGCCCCGACTCCAGATAATCAGATAACAAAGCTGGAAAATATTATAGCTTCATTCATGACTAGCACTCAGGCAGCTATCACGAGGTTGGACCAGAGTGATGCCGCACTGGAGGCAGGTCAGAGGAACCAAGGTGCCATTTTGCAAGATCTGCATCACCAGGTGGGAATCTTGGCCCGCCAAAACACTACTAGGGCACCGGGGACTCTGCCTGCCACCACTATTCCGAATCCTCGTGATTCTCACCAGCTCCAGCAGCTGGATGCCATTTTTACCAGGAGCGGTAAAACCATATCTGCTGATCCTGTCCCAGCCAGACAGGAGGAACCACTACCTGCTTCAGCACTTCCAGCCGATGATGCATAAGTGCGGGTGGAGAAGGAAGCCCCTGCTCCCAAGCCACAACCAGTGGTTAAGGAGCATGTACCCCAGCTTCCCTTCCCCACTCGCCTACACAAAGACAAGTTGGAGACTGAGTTTGCCAATTTTATGGCAATATTAAAGCAGCTCAACATCAGCATACCGTTTGTGGAGGCACTGTCGAAGAGGCCCAAGTACGCGAAGTTCATGAAAGATCTCCTCACCAACAAGAAGAAACTTGGGGATCTCTCGACAGTGTTGCTGAGCGAGGAGTGTTCTGCTATCCTGCAGAACAAGCTGCCCGAAAAGCACAAGGATCCAGGGAGTTTTACTATCCCTCTTACTATTGGCAGCATGCATGTAGGCAAGTCCTTGGCGGACCTAGGCGCTAGCATAAATGTCATGCCATATAAGTTGTACAAAAAGCTAGACCTAGGTGAACTTAGCCCTACTAGGATGAGCATTCAGCTAGCTAATCGTTCCATTGTGCATCCTAGGGGGATTATAGAGGATCTGCTTGTTAATGTAGGTGCATTCACATATCTTGTTGATTTTGTTATTCTTGATATACATGAGGATGTGGATGTGCCTTTGATTATAGGGAGACCATTTCTTGTCACCGCCAAGGCACTTATTGATGTGCATGATGGTAAACTGATCCTACGTGCTGGGAATGAACAGGCTAGTTTTTCTGTGACTGAATTTGATCACTGTGCTATGATTGCTGTCACACCTGTGCATGCCATTTCTGATCAGGTACACGAGCCTGTCGTGTATCCTTCTGCACCTCTTATTTTGCAGGACCCTCCTATCATTCCTTCGCCGCCACTCCATCCAGTCTCGCCTCCGAACAAAAAGATCAAGGAGGAGTGGCGGTCGAAGCCGCAGGTGGCTAAGCCTGTTCGGAAGAAAGGTGGAGACCACTATGAGCTGGTCCCACCCCCTGCACCACGACCACCCTGGCCGTCCGTGTACTCACTCGTCTGCATCTTGCCAGATGGCCAGGTCGAGCTGACCGATGATGGTGGTCGTATCCGTTGGGTGCATGGCCACAACCTAAAGCTGTACCTCAAGAGCGACGTGGATCCGCTCTTGGAGGCACCTGTTCCTGCACCTCCCTGAGTATCCACCATGGGCGTCCAGCTAAAAGACGGTAAAGAAGCGCTTGTGGGGAGGCAACCCCACCACGGTTTGACTTTCTTTCTTGTGTTTTGAGTCGGATTGTAAACCAGTTTGGTTTTGGTTTGTTTTCTTTTGTTTTGGATGATGGATTATTGGGCTGACCATTGGACCTAACATATTGTGTGTGAGCTCTTTGGTTTCCTTTAGCTGTGCTTGTCTTGACTGGTCCTCTCTCCAGTCCGCTTCACTCTGACTGGTCTGCTTCCAGTCTCCTGCAGTCCGTGCATACCGGTAACATCGTTCCCCTTTCCCTTCCCTCTTCTCCATTGAGGGCAATGTCGATCTTAAGTGTGGGGGGATGTTTATCTTTTGACTGTGTTAGATCTGTTTGTGTGCTTGGAGCCTAGTCCACTGTCCAAATTTTTAAATTTGAGGGCTCCAAGTACGTATTCCTTGCAATTGCCTGCTCAGTATGCTTTGAATTGACAGTCTTTATAGTAATATGCAACCTAGGGAGGTAGTGTAGCACTATGGAGGATGTTGATGCATTTAAGAAGTCTCATTTCTTCTTCATATTGTGTTGGTTGATTGAGTGAATTAGTGATCTTAGGACCCTTGAATTGTGTGGTGTTGTGGACTCTCTACCTGTCATGGACTCTTGTTTCATGTTTTGAGTTTAACAGGTGCTCGAAAATGTGCTTTAAAATAACGTCTCCCGTGCGAATAGGGCAAAAGAGTGTAAGGGGAGACGGGAATTCGTTCACAATCTCCACCTACTACCTCCACCCCCCTTACATGTCTTTCCCCCGCACGAGGCTTGAGACATCCGCTCCTGGCATGGCCGGTAAGAGCCGGGCTCCCGCAAAACCTCTGCTAGGTGGGAGCCCCCATTTTCTGAAAAGCAGGTTGGGACCCTTGAAAAAAAAAGAAAAGGAAAAAAATAACAGAAAACAAGCAAAACAGAAAGAAAAGGGGTTCCAACCATCTTCAAGAAGAAAATAGAGCACCTTGAAAAATGTGAGTCCATGATCCTTTGTTTTTGAGAATCTCTTCATCCACAATTCATTTGTCCTCTGTTCACTATTTGCCATGATGCCGACTCGATACTAGTGCTCTCGCCGAAGAAGCTATGAGATGACTTGTGCGTCGGTTGACCTCGTAAGCTGCTAAATGATCTAGGAAGTCCTCTACCTACGATCTGGGTTGTTTGTTGCTATAGAGGTCTGGAGAGTTGCATTGCTTTGAGTTAGGTTTGCTTGGGGACAAGCAAACGGTTAAGTGTGGGGGAATTTGATAACGATGTAATTGCACGTATTTGAACCCCTAGTTCTTATCCGTTTGAGGGGCATAGTCGTGTATTTTTGGCCTATTTTACGCCAGGTTGTGCTACTTTGTCATATTTTCCCAGGCGTCAAAGGAAAGGCTAAGAACGAGTTTAGGGGCATTCGGAAGTCATTCGGTGGAGCTGGAGCCAAAACAAGGGCACACCTAAAACAGAACACGGCTGTGTTCCTAGGCCGTGCTTTTACTGCCGAGAGCTGATTTGAGTTTGGCAAAAACGAGCTGAAAACACGGGCAGGGCTGAGAAATTACACGGTCGTGTCCACCAAAGCACGGCCGTGTCCACCCAAAAGCACAGCCGTGTTTCGCCCAACAGGCTGGCCGTGTAATTAACCCTAGCCAAAGCACGGGCGGGCTGGAGCAAAGCACGGCCGTGCCCTCGACCGTGCTTTGCCCAGTGATGCCCTTTTAAACAGATTTCAGCCAAAAGAGAAGGGGATTCGAGTTTTGAGAGAGATAGAGCGATTCCTAGAGAGAGAAAGTGACGAACAAGAGTCTCCAAGTGCCCTAGCTTGATCTTCATCACCGTTGGAGCTTGGCTTGAGCTTGGAGGAGTGCCAATCAACGTCCAAGAGCAGGAATCCATCCTTCACAGTATGAATTCCGCGTCTGATTCTGCTTTTGCTTCTTTCTCCATGGAGTAGTTCTCCCATTCATCTGGGTATGGAGAACCCTAGATTTGTATGTTAGGCTCTGATTGTATGAACCCAAGTATTGATTCTATGATTTGATTATATTCAATTGAGGTTTGAATGATTGAATGGCATGAATCCTGATCAAATTCCTGTTATTTCTGCTTTAACCTAGAATGAGAATATCTACCTAGGTTGATAGAGCATCCTTGATTGAAGGTAGGGAGTTGGTGACTTTAGTCGAGGAGCCAACTCACTATTCTGTACCGAATTCACTTCGGTAGTGGAGGTTTTGTTGTTAGGGCCTCAATCTGTTTACTCCGGTGGAGGTTAGTCACCCGCTAGAGACTCAGATTAAGAGGGTCTGAAGACCTTTAGTCGAGACTTCAGGCTGTTTAAGAACCTTCCGCAGTATAACTATCATAGAAACTGAAGTTGGTAATTGCAATCCGGCTTAACTGCAGTCTAGGGGGAACCATATCCGGGTGACCTCTCTTAACCTGAATACAACCGTTTAGTTGCTTTGTTTGTTTGTTAGTTTAGACTTGCATTAAAGTTTCATTGCTAGATAACAAGAATTCACCGAGTAGTCATCAAATCTAGGACCCGGGTTGACATTTAAACCCAAACCCGCTATACTACACTTTAGGAAGTGGTTTCACTTGGCCAATTCCTGGAGTGACAGTAGAAGTGAGTCAGAACCTTTGCAGAAAAGTTAACTAAAACTGATTCCCAACTGTCTACAAGTATAAGAGACGTACATCACTGTTGTCTCTCCCCTCTGCGAGAACCTTGAGAACTTCAAATCCCAGTGGACACGAAAGCAATGTAATTATTCAAATCTTGTAGCCCTGTGAAGCTATAATGGCGGCACCCGAAGGACTACGCAGTTGCAATTTAACCGTGTGAAATACCAATCGAAAGACACCTCCTTAAAACCGCGAAATTCACATGAACTACGCTAAAATCATAAACTTAGCCCCATCAAAGGAAAGAGAATTAACCATTTCTGGAGTGCGAGAAAGAAGCAGCGGCCGCAGCTAGTTCGATGTTGCGCAGGAGACACCTGCAGCCGCAGCTAGTTCCCGTGATTGGAACCAACTGTAGTCCCAACGCCCGCAATGGCGGAGTCGAACAAAGGCGATAAAAAATAAATTAGCATAATTCACACAACGCCAATCACGAACAGAGATGCACAAAGAGGTACCTGAAGTCCACTAGCCCCAAATCTCGTTGGAGGGTGATAATCATACTTACCATAGGAACCAGGACCTTGATTGTCGAAGTGCATCAATATGACAGAGTAGGGGCAGCCTTACAGTCAACGTAACCGGCACATAATCTCCGATAGCTCCTTGCATGGAAGCGGTTCGCCCATCTAGGTCATAAAGGCAGCAGGCTGGGCGGCGGTGATGTAGCCGAGTATGAATTTCCTTCGGGAATCATGCAACCCGAGGAAGTGAACCTCCAACTACGACTGTAATCTGCTTCTTAGCCGCTGGAGAAGGCTCGCCGAAAACCAGGGGAAAGCAGACGGTGCATATTCAATTCATGAATCAGCCGGCCAAAAACAAATTTGCAAAGGGAGAGTCGCCGGACAGAGCGTCAAGGGGATAAGAATGAGTTCGACCTCGTTCGTTGGAAGAGAGAGAAATGGAGGAACGTGGAAGAATGGAGGAACGTGGAAGAATGGAGGGAAGGGGTTGTGATTTTGGTAAAAATCAAAATTTCGTGAAATATTATGGAGGGAAGGGATTGTAATTTTTTTCCATTGGTGGGTAGAGACTTTTTCCTTGGATAAACCAATACAAATTCATTAGTATAAATTGGGTCTAATTTTACCCTTTTTTAATTATTTGATGTCTTTATCATTACTATTTTCTCAAACTTGCAACAAAGGAAGCAAATATAATTAATCTCTATTAAAAAATAAATGTCCTACTAAAAAGTAGATCGTATCATATGAATGTTATATGTAATGAGATTTGATGCAATAAACTCGTAATCCGATTGATTGGTGATTACTGAAAATTGATTGCAGTAGGATCTGTGAACCCCTATCTCCATTCTCAACTGATCATGCGATATATGTTGCTTAGTATGGAAGATCTGAATGTCATTGTTATGACTAGGTTGTCATATTCTTCCCTATGGTTTAAAGAATCGTTATAGTTTTCTTTAGTTCGTAGAGATGTATGTGGTGTAGATGGAGTTGTTGTCTTTAGAATGTAAAGTATCTATAGTGTACAATGTGTGATTGTTTACCATCCACTTGTATGTTTAGTGAAATGAAACCGATTACTCATAAAAAAAAATCAAAACAAATGCCTTCGGAAGAGCCCTTTATAAAATTAATTATTGTAGGAGCACAACAGTACTTATGAGCTATAATGCTACGCTACTCTACATATAACTACATGTAGTTAAATTCACCTAGATCTATACTTAATATTGCTATTTCAGTGGGTCAAACTACTGATCTGGCTTCAGATTCAGAAAAAACCTACTATCGACAAAATAACAAACAACTACTAAGATGATACAATTATCGAGAAGTAATGACATCAACGTTAAGAAAGTGAATTGATCATTATCGAATTCGTTCAAATTATGAGAGGTTTGTACTGATAAAGCATCCTAGCAAGGGCTGCAAATGAGCCCAGTCCAGTCGAGTTTTATCCTAGGTTGAGCTCGGCTCTTTAATAAACGAGTCGACGTCGAGGTAGCTTGTTTACTAATATATTGACTTTTATTTGGTACTTTATTTACTATATCATGATACATATGATTTATTTTGTTAGCTAATCTCATATTATACTTTGTTGGTATCATATATCACTTAGTTAATAAATTTTGACTACTCCAAATCATGTTATTTCATAGTATCGAAGCAATCTATGATACATAATTTTTTAAAGTAGAAAATAAGATATATTTACTCACATACTCAACGTGTTAAGTTCCCTTTTATCAGTGACTTTAAGTTCCCTTTTTAAAGTAGAAAATAAGATATATTTACTCACATACTCAACGTGTTAATTTTTATCAGTGACTTTAAGTTCCCTTTTTAATAATTTGGTCTGAACATGTAATTATAAATCGACCACCAAAATTGGTGGTATCTAGTGATATCGAGTTCAGCTATGATTCTTACGAATGGCCACAACCAACATGTCATCAACTATTCAAAACTCACGGTTCTAATGACATTTGATCTTCCACTAAACAAAAATTGTGACGTCATTCAACCCGCTTCACCCACCCCACCCCAAACCCTCGCCATCTTCTTCCTTGGGTCGACTGAATGAAGACAAATAAGAAAATCAAGATTTCATTGGAACCAAAATTAACAAATTCTCTGCATAACATAAAACCTAAATTCCCACCGGCGCAGAACCTCTTCCTCATTTGTTTTGTCAACTGAGACGGATTGATGATAATTTAATTTTACATTATTTAATCTAACATTTAACAACAAAAAAGAACAATCAATCTGAAACCTAGGGATGACAATGGGCCCGCGGGCCATGGGCATCCGCTAGGGCCCGCCCGCCAGTGTTGGGCTTAAACCCGTGAAAACGGGCTGGCTGCCGGTGTCGGGCATACCCGCGGCCCGTGAATTGCGGTGACGCGTTGGGGATGGATTCAGAGATCCCTGCCCCGTATCCGCGCCGATAACAAAACGGCTCCGTTGGGTATAGCATATATAAAGGGCGATTTTTGGGTTAGGGTCTGGAACCTTCATTTTCGCAAACACCCAGCCGCCGTCTTCCCCGATTTTCTCTGAAATCTGCCAAGGCGAATCGCCGATTTCTGCCAAATCTCTGCGATTTCGATGATTTCTCCCCATTTCTCTACTGAAATCCCTAGTAAATCGACGATCTCATCGCCAATAACCCCAAAGCTAGTCCTTAATCAAGCCCTCAATCACCTAAAATGTCTCAACCGACGCAAATCGCCTTCGAATCGTGCATGCAGACGAGTTCTTTCCCCGATCCAGGAAGATAAGTATTTAATTCCTTCTTTCCTTAATCGATTTTTGCTTAAACGTGTATAAATAGGAGTCTCACTTCTTTGTTTTGTTCATCTGCAGTTCTTCGAACCCTAATTCCAGAAACCCTAGCCTTCCAGATATGGAATCCCACTGCTTGTCTGTCATTCTCAGTAAGTTTAGTATAATGAAGTTCATTATATGATTTGTTGCGGGTGCTTACTTAGTCTTTCATAATAGAGAACACTAATTTTGCCTGCTTCTCTGTTTTTGCAGATTCATTATATGATTTGTTGCGGGTGCTTACTTAGTCTTTCATAATAGAGAACACTAATTTTGCCTGCTTCTCTGTTTTTGCAGATTTTCCCTTTCTGTGCTGGTATTTCATCAAGCAGGTGGTACTTAAACTGCAGTCTGCTTAGGTAAGTTGTCGACCTAGCTAGTTGTTAGTTGTTCATAGTTAAATTTGACTCACAATCACTAATTTTGCTTGCTTGTGTTTGTGCAGATTTCTACTCTGTTCAAGAATCTCATCAAGCAGCTGGTGCTTAAACTGCAATCTGCTTAGGTAAGTGGTCGACCCTACCTTATTGTTGGTTGTTCGTAGCTAAACCTTAACCTGTAAAATTGATTATGTTGTAAGTAAACCAAATGGTGAAATCTGTAATGTGCTAAACTGGTCAATTTATGATTGTAAGTGCGAAACTGGTAATCCTAATTTTGTATATGCTAAACTCAAGTACTGAACACATCTAAACTGTTAAGTACTTAAGTTCGAAACTGTAATATGATAAATGGCATTGGTAATGCTACTCGAATCTTTTAATCTGCTCAATAGTAAAGTGCTTTATTGTATTCATTAAGTTGAATACAATAAACTCCATATCTAGTAACTTCTAATATGTAATCCTAAAGGCTAAAGTACTCGAACTAAGTAACACAACTGGACACTAGTCATCTTTCTAAAACATTTTTTTTATTTCTCCCTCTTAAACAGATGGAACCCCAACACGTTGAGAATGCTCCTGCTAATGATGTTGTTGCCCCTCCTCCTGGTAATACTAATAATGTTGAGGAAGATGTTCTTCCTCAACATCCCTTAGGTGCTAGTAGGAGATTAAAATCTGATGTCTGGCCTCATTTCACTAGGATGATGGTTTCTAGGGTATTGAAAGCTAAATGCAACTACTGTAAGAAGGTCTTGGATGGGAAATCTAGTAATGGTACTTCACATCTTAGGACTCACAGAAACAGATGTGTTCATAAAAAAATTCATGATGGGAGTCAAAAGGTTCTTGGTGCTAACTATAGTGCCAATGGAACAGCTGATATGAGTACCAATCAGTTTAGTAGTGAGGTGTCTAGAAAGGAGCTCTGCACCATGATCTTGGAGCATGAGTATCCCCTTTCTGTTGTTGAGCACCTTTATTTCAAACGGTTTTGCTGCACCTTGAAACCTCTCTTTAAAGTCCCAACCAGAAATACCATAAAGAAGGACATAGTG
Organism: Linum trigynum; assembly: GCA_964030455.1. Lineage (NCBI taxonomy): Eukaryota > Viridiplantae > Streptophyta > Magnoliopsida > Malpighiales > Linaceae > Linum > Linum trigynum. The sequence goes on from OZ034818.1 coordinate 8,615,559, forward strand.
ACTATTTATGGTTTAGAGAGGTCTAAGATTCAAAAGGTTCTTGACGAAAACAAAGGGAGGATAGCTGTCACCACTGACATGTGGACTGCCACAAACCAAAAACGGGCCTACATGGCAGTTACTGCCCACTATATCGACAACTTTTGGAAGTTGAGAAACCATCTTTTAATGTTTGGTTACCTCCCTGCCCCACACACTAGTGAGAGGCTGGCTGTAAAGCTAGCTCAATGCCTCCAATCTTGGAACATTGATAGTAAATTGTCAACAATTACACTTGACAATTGTACTACCAATGATTCAATGATTAATCTAGTGAAAAAAGGTTTGTTTTGTCTAATCTAATTAGGGATGGGACACTTATTCATATGAGGTGCTCTGCTCACATCCTTAATTTGATTGTGAGGGATTGTCTTGATGTTCTGAAAGATGGTATTGAGCAAATTAGGGAGAGTGTGGTCTTTTGGACATGCACACCTAGGAGGGTGGAGTCTTTCCATGCAACTGCCCAACAACTAAAACTACCTGTTTCTAAGAAATTGGTTTTAGATTGTCCCACTCGGTGGAATTCCACCTATGAGATGCTTTCTGCTGCTATCCCGTATAAGGAGGTGTTTGAAATATTGAAAATAAGGGAGGCTCAATATGAATCTGTGCCTACCGACGAGCAGTGAGATTTTGTTGCTGTTTTGGTTGACAAACTTGATGTTTTCAAGGACATAACTTTGGTTTTTTCTGGTTCCAACTACCCAACAGCGAATCAGTTTTTTCCCAAAGTTTGTGATTTGAGGTTACGATTGGTGGAATGGTTAAGTGACCCTAATCCGATGATCGTTTCTATGTCTGGGAATATGTGGAATAAGTTTGCCAAGTATTGGGATGATATTCATTTGTTGTTGGTCGTGGCTGTTGTGTTGGATCCACGTTACAAATTGGAAATTGTTGAGTACTATGCTGGTAAATTTGGTATTACCAATACAGATCTTGTTTCTGAAAGGGTGAGAATTGTGCTTGCTGACTTGGTTGTTGAATACCAAAGGAAATCCTCCAAAAACTCGCCTGTTACTTCTAGTGTGCATCCTTGTTCTTCGGCCACTGATCTGGATTTTGATCTATATGTGAGCCAAAGAAAGAAAACTAGAACAAATGTGGTTACTACCGAGTTAGATCACTATCTAGCTGAGTATGTTCATCCTAGAACACCAGACTTCGATTTGTTGGGTTGGTGGAAGTTCAATGATGCCAAGTATCCCATTTTGCAAGAAATTGCAAGGGATTTACTTGCTGTACCTGTTACTAGCGTTGCATCAGAATCTGCATTTAGTTCTGGTGGGAGGCTTCTTGATCCCCATCGGAGCAGGTTTGATCCTAAAACAGTTGAAGCAATGATGATTTTAAGGACTTGGGTCAAGGATGATAGCAAAGGTAATATGCTTCTTTAGTTCTTGCCATCGTTTCTTTCTATTTCATTATTTATTTCGAAGTTGACTAATTCTTGCATTCTTTGGTAGTGTCTGCCTCGGAAGTGAAAGCGTTGGAGGGGATGTTCTCGGCAATGGCAATGGATGATGTAACGATAGAAGAGAGCACAGGTAAGCCTCTTTGAATTTTTGTAACTAATAACCTGGTTTGGGAATTTACTAAACTGTTTGTTTTTGTGATAGATGGAGCTGAAGTGCCGTCCCAGATGGGAGGAGATGAAGACGATCATGTCGTGAACCTTGTGGACAAGTTGTCTAGTTCTAGGTTTGTAACTGCTCTGCTCACATTTCCCTACTAATGCTAGCTACTTAGTTAAATTCTGAAAACATGTTTATACTGTCTAATTGCAGAATAGTGTCCATTAGCCATTAGTTGGTGAATTACAATTAATGGTGAATGATGGATTCTTGGTTTGCATTCTTGGTTTGCTGGAGAATGATGCATTTGGATTGCTGATGCGTTAAAAATAATGTTGCTGCTGCTCTGCTGACATTGTTGTTATGCTGATGGAAGACAGATTGGCAGTTTTCTGATGGAAGAAAGATTGTTGTTGTTTAGTACTTTCTCTACTAGCTATAGGTTTGATTTTGTGTTGAACTACCACATGTTCATTTGTGGTGTAGTACTGTAGTTTCTGGGTTTGTTACCTCTGAATTCGGATTATTGGTTTCTGGGATTTTGTTACACTGTTTGGGTTCGTGGTTGGGGGGGGGGGGGGGGGGGGGGTCTTAGTTCACTGAGTTAAGTTCTTAGTTGTTGAGTTTGCAAGTTCTGGGTTTGCTAGTTCATGGAAAAAGGTTGAATGCTATAAATGTTTGTTTTCAGTTCATTTTCATTCTGCTTTATTGACTTGGATTCTATGTTTTGTAACTGCCTAATTTTTAAGAATTCGGGCATCCAGTGGCTCGCGGTTTCACCCGTACCCGCATGGGCTTGTGCTTGGGATAGATTTTGTGCCCGTATAGCATAGTGGGTCGGGTGAGGGTAATACCCACGGGCTTAAATGGTGGGCAATTGATATAGGGTATCCGCACCGTACCCGGCCCATTGCCATCCCTACCGAAACCAATAAAAAGAAAATTCAATTTCCAATTTCAATCCCACTCTACACTGGTAGCTAACATACTAGATCACTTCACAATGCAATATTGGGCACATAGGAAAATAAAAAATTTATATAGCTTTAGCCTAAAGTGGAAAACATTATAATTTATAAAATCAATTAATAAAAAAATCATAGCAAAAACAAAAGATGGGGGGGAGCTTAATAATTATGATAAAAGTAATCTTCGAACACTACACTGGTGGCTAACATACTAGATCACTTCACAATGCAATAATTGGGCACACAGGAAAATAAAACTTTTATATAGCTTAAGCCTAAAGTGGAAAATATTATAAAATCAATTAAATAAAAAAATCAAAGCAAAAACAAAAGGTGGGGGAACTTAATAATTATGATAAAAGTAATCTTCGAACACTTGATCTATATCTCAAAAGCTTGAGCTCCCACCACTGCGTTGTAATGTCTTCAACCATTCCCTAGAGGCAATGCTTATTATTAGTTGTTGTATCTTGGCCCGCGCTCTGCGCTGGGATATTGTTATATTTAAGTATTTCCTAAGAAAAAAATGAATTAATTTGGTTGATATCATATAAATAAACAGTATTGATCATCTAAAACAAACTTTTGGCCATCTTTCATCACATTCACCAAGTAGTAGCAGCATTAAGAAGCATCACACTCTAAGGGTTAACATCTTATTAAGGAATAACACAGTACGAAATAATATAGAACTCCATGAGTTTACATGTCCTCAATTAGGTAACAAACTAACATGCTCACATTAACACTACTTGATCTTGTGGAAGTTCCGATATACAATAGAACCATCGGGTGGCCACATTTTCTCTTCGTAGATGGCTATAACAAAAAAAGGGGAGAAATAAATGTATTTGCTAGATGCGAACTTGTTGACAATGAAAGAGACTTGGAAAGTACTATTGGGCAAGCAGCTAATCACACATTACAACAGAATGTTTCATGAGAGACACAATATGTCGTCAAACTGTAAGCAGACCAATCATAATAATTGAATGACTATTAACAAAGACCTAAGGGAAAAGCAAAAGAGATGGATTTATTCAGAAGGATAAACTTGATACTATACATCACTAAGCCACAGGAACTGAAAAAAATCGTTAATAAATAATTTCAAGATGGGGTGCCCAGGGATGCAACATTAAGCAGAAGGAATAAATAGGCCCCTCAAAGCACTGGACTTCTACAATTCAGAAAGATTGATTGGTCATAGTTGACCAATTTTATTACAAAACTTCTGCTATTTTGCACAGCAAAGCACGAATCAAATGATTAAGAAGAGACAGACAACACTAAGGATTATAAATAGATGAGAAATAACATTAAGTTTCCACTAAATTGGATTAGAACCCATCATCACTGTAAGCTTCCCATAAATCATATACACCGTGATCCAAGCAAATTGTTAAAGTACAGGACAATAAAATTATTAGAATTTGGAAACAAAACATAGGCGGAACCAGAAAGTTTAGAGTAAAGGCATCAAAGGTTTCTACTCCATGTAATTGCGGATGCCGATCTTCAACACAAGTTTCTAGCAGAAGAATAAAAATCAGAAAACAAACGAGTAAAACAAATGTGATCGTTGATATTTGAGACCTACCAAAGCTGCATTAACCACTGCGAAAAAGCTCACCAGTGAATCACAAATTGGCATCCAGGCAACCAATCGTCTTGGTGGCTTTTCCCTAAATATTGATGTCGTCTTTTTAATAGAAAACTCGTTGATGACAGAGAGAACAAATCAAATTTAGACAAAGAGGAGGAATCACCTTACAATAAAAGATAGCAAATCTAGGTGACATGATCCTTTCGGAACCACACAAAACTGGCATCTGCGTGCTCTGAGCTCCGGCGGTTTCTGGAAAAAAGATAAGGGAAATGCGTTATAACCCAAATATTTCTGAATCTAAGAATGAGAATATAGAAAACAAACCTTCAAGAGCATAATCATGAAAGGAGAGAAACCAAGAATCAGAGCTCATCTGAGGTTGGGAGGTGGTCGATGTATCATGAATCTCCCCCGAAAAATCAATTTTCTGAGCATACGAACTGCCAAAAGCCTCATAGGTGAGAAACCATGTGAGTGAAGATGAACAGGGGAACAAAAATCGGAGACCAGTGTTAAGTGAACATGCAACTAAAGAATGCAAAAGAGAGAGACGAAGCAAAACCATCAAATTCTCACCTTAAACCATCATGCTTAATGATCTGGTTCCCGTCGATTGATCTCGTTGGCCAGGCGTGTGTCCTCTCCTGCGGATCCACAATCGAAACCATGGGTCTTAAGATTACTGGCTTCGTGCTGGAATTTGACGGCCTTTCTAGCTGTGAACAGATACCCGCCGCTGAAAGGTGATAAAAAAAACCTTGTTGATAAAGAAAGGGAGATGAAGAAATAGCGACACGCTGAGCTCCTAAATTGAAAAGGCACTGAGCTCCAAAATTGAAAAGTTACCTTCATCGTCTTCTGCTACTTCGGATTTCTAGGTTCTCATCTCACATAGACTGAATCTATCAGCAAAGCTCGCAGCTATGGACCTCGCAATCAAGAATAATTGGGGATTTTCGTGCTATGAAAGAAGAAGGGGAAGAAGATAGAAGAGCGGTGTGGAGCTTGACTTGGGGATTTTCTAGGTTCTTTCGATCCGAACTGAAATATTTTTTCACCACCGCCGTTATACCATCACCATCGGCGACCTCGTCGCCGCTGCCGCCACTGCCTTCCTCGACCTTTTGCTTCTTTGGCACCGATTCAAGCCTAGTAACACTATCTATTGTTGATAAGAGATTTGGGTGTTATAAATTATGAATAGCAAAAAGAAGGTACTATAAATGTTCAATTGAAAATTTACATGATTGATTTAAGCAAAAAGACAACAAAATATTTGGGACTAAATAGTATTTCGAAATAAGTTTATAGCTATGCTTGTAATTTTAATTATTCTTAATTATTTACTTAATTATAACTAATTAAAAATTATTAACAAGTGTGAACACAGGCGCACAGCGTACGACCGTCGTACGCTAGCCTTTGCCATATATATATATAGGCTAGCGTACGCCTGGGCGTACCTTAGTCTACAATACGCCCCATTGAATTTTGCTATTTAGACAAAGAATTAATTGGATTTTGGGACATGATACTATACCTAACCCCTAATGGGTGAATCCCAGGCCCCAATTCACTAACCCAAAGCACGAGATTCGTTTAATCTTAAAAATGAAAATCAACGATTCTGATTCGTCGAAATTTTTATTGGTTTTCATTTTAAGATTAAACGAACCTCATGGTTTGGGTTAGAATATTAGGGACTGGGGTTCACCCATTAGAGGTTATGGTATAGTATCATGCACCAAACTCCGATTAATTCATGATCTATATAGCAAAACTCAATGGGGCGTACATGACTCACTTCTACTGTCACTCCAGGAATTGGCCAAGTGAAACCACTTCCTAAAGCGTAGTATAGCGGGTTTGGGTTTAATTATCAACCCGGGTCCAAGATTTGATGACTACTCAGTGAATTCTTGTTATCTAGCAATGAAACTTTAATGCAGGTTTAAACTAACAAACTAACAAAGCAAGTAAACTGTTGTATTCAGGTTAAGAGAGGTCACCCGGATATGGTTCCCCCTAGACTGCAGTTAAGCCGGATTGTAATTACCAAGTTAAGTTTCTATGATGGTTATACTGCGGAAGGTTCTCAAACAGCCTGAAGTCTCGACTAAAGGTCTTCAGACCCTCTCAATCTGAATCTCTAGCGGGCGACTAACCTCCACCGGAGTAAACAGATTGAGGCCCTAAGAACAAAACCTCCACTACCGAAGTGAATCCGGTACAGAATAGTGAGTTGGTTCCTCGACTAAAGTCACCAACTCCCTATCTTCAATCAAGGATACTCTATTAACCTAGGCAGATATTCTCATTCTAGGTTAAAGCAGAAACAACAGGAATTTGATCAAGATTCAAGTCATTCAATCATTCAAACCTCAATCGAATATAATCAATCATAAAATCAGTACTTGGGTTCATACAATCAAAGCCTAACATACAAATCTAGGGTTCTCCATACCCAGATGAATGGGAGAACTACTCCATAGAGAAGAAAGCAAAAGCAGAATCAGACGCGGAATTCATACTGTGAAGGATGGATTCCTGCTCCTTGATGTTGATCGGCACTTCTCCAAGCTCAAACTGGCCTCCAATGGTGTTGAAGATCAATCTAAGGCACTTGGAGACTCTTGTTCGTCACTTTCTCTCTCTAGGAATCGTTCTATCTCTCAAAAACTCGAATCCCCCTTCTCTTTGGCTGAAAATCTGCTTAAAAATGCATCAGAGGCCAAAACACGGTCGAGGACACGGCCGTGCTTTGCCTGAGCCCGCCCGTGCCTCGGCCAGGGTTAATTACACGGCCAACAGTTGAGAGAAACACGGCCGTGTTTCGCGTTGGACACGGCCGTGGTTTGGATGGACACGGCCGTGCTTCTGCCCGTGTTTTTAGCCAATGTTTGCCCCACTTGAATTTGCTCTCGGCAGTAAAAACACGGCCACAGAACACGGCCGTGTTCTGTTTTAGGTCTGCCCGTGTTTTGGCTCCAGCTTGACGAAATGAGCTCCGAATGCCCCGAAACTCGTGCTTAGCCTTTCGTTTGACGCCTGGGACCTGAAACATGACAAAATAGCACAACCCGGCGTAAAATAGGCCAAAATACACGACTATGCCTCTCAAATGGATAAGAATTATGGGTGCAAATGCGTGCAATTACATCGTTATCAAATTCCCCCACACTTAACTGTTTGCTTGTCCTCAAGCAAACCAAGTCAGACACAAGGTAAGCTCAAAACAACAAGGCCTGACATATCGGCACAAAACACGTGGATCATGCTGGCTTTCGATCAGTAACACATGGACAACTTCAATGACAACCTAGACAACCACCACAGATGACATTCGAATGCAGTAAAATCGAGCAAAGGAAGAGTCTCCCTTCTGTTCACCAACCAACATAGACTTGACTCAACCACTTGTTCAAAACAGTCACATCATGCACAAAGTTCAAGATATCAGAATTAAGACTGAGCAATCTAGGTCCTCACCGGGATAAAGAGTATAGAGAATACGAGAAAATGAATCGCTCACTCTCGACCAGTGGGGTCAGGACAATATGATGCGAAAAATGCGCATGCTTAATCTCTCAATCCCTAACATCTCTTCACCATGAATGCAGCCTCTAAGTGCTAGAGTTCACATATGGGGTGTCATCACTAACTAATCCGGAGGTCTTAGACACAGGTTCAGATGACTGGCTAGGGTCTTGGACATGGGGAAAAGGCCTTTTAGGTGGTGGAAGTATTCATACAACACAAGGTTCCACGTTTCCAAACCCAACAGATTCACAATCAATCGAACCAATAACTTTCTTTCTGCTATTCTGCATTTCTCAAGTTCAAAGCACAAGAGCGAAGGAGGTTACATAAATGCTAGTATTTCTAAGCCAGACTGCTAAGAAACACTACTACATGGGCATTATTCAGATTTTTGGTGGTGGCTCTCTTTTGCTTTCATTTTTTTCTTTGATTTTCTTTCATTATTTTTCATTTCCTAAGAGAACCACCACCTCTGCAAATTTTCAAACACCTGCCCAACTTTTAAGCACTACCTCCAACCCTCACATTACATTTAGCAGAAACAGCAGAGAACATGTAAAAATCACTCTGTGGAACCTTCTAAAAGATGCAAAAGGGTGACTTTTCATTGAAGACCGAAAGAGAGGGAAACACACGGCTCAAAGGGGCTGACTAGGGGTAGGACACACTAGGACAGTCAATTTGGTCGTGGGCTAATACTATGCCTCCATCATCTTAGCTAATGACAACGTGAATGCTGCACATCATGGAAGAGGAAACTATCGCACAAGAAAGAAACGAGCAGGCTCAAATCTCACATGGCTACCTATATGCTCTATCTCTCGTTCTGATTCCCTGAACTAGATGCATAAATGACTGTCAAAAGCAAGTGATCAAACCAAGTCACATTTGGTGAGCAGACATTTGAAAAAAAAACTGAACCCCTACACAATTCTACTGCACATCTCAGTCATCACAATAAGTTGTCTAAGTCACACTCAAGTTGCCATGTATCAAGTCAAAAAGCCATTCACTTTACTAATCACATCCACAGTGCCGATACGATCAATCATCAAGCAAACAGCCGTGCTTGGAGCCCTCAAATCTCAAGATTTGGACAGTGGACTAGGCTCCAAGCACACATATATACGTTCCAATTCATACAAAGAACCCCCCCACACTTAAACGCGACAATGTCCTCAATGGAGCAGAGGGAAGGGGAACGATGTTACCGTGAAAAAGTGGTCAGGAACGCTGACTGGATGGTGGACCAGTCAAAAGAAGGGGCACAGAGCTAGAGACAACAAAAACACACACTGGGTGATAGGAGTCAGAGTACCAAGTCTACAATCCGAGATAAAACAAAACAAAACGAAATCACAAAACACGGAGTCTTAGTCTGGAAAACAGATAAAGCACAAAACCCGCTCTAGAAGGCATCACCACCATCGCCGGTGAGTGGAGGGTACTCATCCTCAAACCCCGGGGACTGCCCGAATGGGTAGTGGACCGCGCTCGGGTCCAAGCCCAAGTAGGACATGATGTAGTGCTGCCCGGACATGATACGACGCCCTCGGTCCCGCTCACGATCAAGGCGGGTGTGGAGGAGCTCCTGGCCGGCCAGGAGGCACTCATTCTGCTGCGAGATCGCCGCCAACTGGTCGGAGATGGGCACCACCACTGGAGGAGGTGACCCTGGAGAAGGAGACTGTGGAGCAGGAGAGGGGCTCGCGGGAGCCTGGGCACGACGGGGAACGCGACGGCGACCTCGGCATCCACCAGCGGCGCTCGACTCGGCCTGGTCACCCTCGGCAGGAGGAGGTGGCTGAGGAAGGCCTTCGATCCAGCGCTGACGCCCGTGGCGAGCAAGCAAGTGCTGGTGGCGGAGAGTAGCCTCGCTGAGTGGGGACGGCCCGCGCACCATAGTCATCCCCGTGTAATCCACCCCGTAGTTTCGGGCCAGGGCGGTGATCACCGGGCCACAAACGAGGGCGCGAGTCGTGCTGATGACTGGTTTAGTGAATGTCCTCGCCAGTACAGAGCCCAGCTGGATGGTGTCCTCAGAACGACCCATCGCATGCATCAACCAGAGTGTGCGGAGCGTGACCCGGTTGGCCGAGCCTGCGCTGGGTGTGTAGGAAGTGCACATCAGGTGGTTGAGGATCCGCCACTCCGGACGGAGGAGAGCAGCCCGCGTCTGGCTGGCCACGTACTCTTCATCCACACTGTCGGGCAGGCAGATGGTCTGAAAGTACGCCTGAGAAGCGAAGTCCGTGGGATCAGCGAGATCTAGGCAGAGAGGCGGCCCACGAGCTTCCCGGGAGTTGAGGCGAAGTGCATTGGCGAACTCCCAATAGCTGAGGGAGTGCTCCACCCCGCCGAGTGCGAACTGGACTGCATTAGAGTGATTGGAGTTCCCCTTCTGATTGTGGGTGAAGGTAGCGTAGAACTCCAAGACCAGCTCCTTGTAGGTCGGCTCGGCGAGGGTGAGAAGACGCCGCCAAGCAGGGGAGCGGACCGCAGCCTCCATCTGTGGCCTGGCATGAAGCTCCTCGAACACCTCCCAATCGAGGTGATGGTGCTCGGCGATGCTGCGGGTGCGGAGGTTCCGCAGCTTATGGCGCTGGACGATGTTCAGCTGGTCGAGAAAATCCTCCATGATCCTGCAAAACACAATGTAGGACAAAGGGTACACAAGTAAACGGGGTCAATGTTAGGCCAAACCCACACCGGGAGCCCTCATATTGAAAGATATGGACAGTGGACTAGACTCCCGGCGAAACAAGCACACCCATCATACGAGATTTAAACAGCAAAATACACTGGGGACCCTCAAATCGAGCGATTCGGACAGTGGACTAGTCCCCCGGTGAAACAAACATACCACAACTGTCCTAAATAGCACCAATCGAGGCATCACAGAAAAAATGACATATCACGCAGCCCATTCACCATGCAATCAACCCAATCATCCCCCAAACCCAAAATATTCCCCAAACCATGCATTCCACAATCAAAAGTTCTTCACCTAAGTCTAGGTATCGATGCTCCAAAAATATAAAAAAAGACAAGGAGAACAGACCTGGAGACTCAAGAGGATACCACGAGAGAGAGGAAGAAAGTGGAGAGAAGCACCCAAAGTCGCCGGAAAACACACCGGAGACTCGCCGGAAAACTCACCGCCGGCAACCCAACCTCAGCCAAACCATCCCAAAGCTTTGGGGAATGTGCTCCTCGACGCCAGGAGCATGGGAACGCTCGCGGTTTGTGATTTGGAGGTCGGGAGAGGAAGTTATGGCCGGAAAATCGAGGGAGAAGGTGAAAGGGGCGATTTTCCGGCGAGGGGGGGGGGCTGGGGGTTTTTGAAAAAATGACTGATCTGAGTTTGGGGGTGAAAAAATTCGATTTTATAGGGGGGAGGCCGTAACACGGGCGGACCATTACACGGCCGTGTTTCGGGTGCTCCGCGCCCTTGTTTTCCCCCAGCAAAGCACGGCCGGGCTCTGATTAAGACACGGCCGTGTTTTCAGAGCCCAGTGCCCGTGTTTTTTATGCCGAGAGCAACAGGCAAAACACGGGCGGGCACGGGGAGAAACACGACCATGTTCTGCCACCCTGCTGCCCGTGTTTTTTATGCCGAGCCTGAAATGCATTTTTTCCAATTTTCAATCTCAAACCACCAAGATTCATTCGTGCCCCGGCTCTAAAATTTACCCAATCACACATCAAAACGAACCGCCCGAGGCACGAAAAACTTTCCAGACTGACTCCAAACTGACTCAAAGACTCAAAAACCGACAAAGTTGAAATAAATAAATAAAAAAAAACAAAGGTAGAAATGCAAACCGTGGTGGGGTTGCCTCCCCACAAGCGCTTCTTTACCGTCTTTTAGCTGAACGCCAATTGCGGAACTAAGGGTCCGCGAGCTCCACTGCTAACTCCGCACGTTCGGCCTCGTCTACCAGGTAGAGCTTGAGATGATGGCCATTCACTTTAAACGGCTCAGTTTGCGGGTTAGCAATCTCAATCGTGCCATACGGGAACACCTGTGTGACCGTGTACGGTCCAGACCACCGGGAACGGAGTTTTCCAGGAAAGAGTTTCAGGCGAGAGTTATAAAGGAGAGCTCGATCACCAACCTGGAACTCTTTCGGACCCCGCAACCGTGCATCGTGTAGGCGCTTCGTGCGCTCCTTTTACAGCTTGGTGTTCTCATAGGCGTGATAACGCCACTCTTCCAGCTCCAACATCTGCATTTTTTGCTCAACACCTGCAACACTAACATCCAAGTTTAGCAGCTTAAGGGCCCAGAAGGCCTTGTGCTCTAGCTCCACGGGCAAATGGCATGCCTTTCCATAGACAAGCCGGTACGGTGAGGTACCAATGGGCGTCTTGTAGGCAGTGCGATATGCCCACAGAGCATCATCGAGCTTGGTGGATCAATCCTTGCGGGATAGGTTCACCATCTTCTCCAAGATCCGCTTGAGCTCCCGGTTCGTCAGCTCGGCCTGGCCACTGGTTTGAGGATGATAGGCCACGGACACCTTATGAGTTGCACCATAGCGAGACAACAATTTATCGAACTGACCCTGGAAATGGGTGCCTCGGTCGCTTATGATGGCTCTAGGTGTCCCGAACCGGGAGAATAGCTGCTTCAAAAAACCACAAACACGTCTAGCATCATTAGTGGGCAAAGCTTGCGCCTCGGCCCACCTAGAGACGTAGTCAACAGCAACAAGGATATATGTATTACCAAAGGATGGAGGGAAGGGGCCCATGAAGTCGATACCCCAGACATCAAAAATCTCACAAGTAATAAACACATTATGGGGCATCTCATCACGGGCAGAGATGTTACCTGACCTCTGGCATCGGTCGCACCGGCGTGCGAAGGCGTCTGCATCCTTGAAGAGCGTGGGCCAGTAGAAGCCCGACTGGAGCACCTTCCTCGCCGTGCGGTTTCCTCCCTGGTGACCGCCAGCAGGTCCTTTATGACAATGAGATAGAATGCCCTCCATCTCACTCTCCATAACACATCGACGGATGATCCCGTCGGCTCCGATCCTGAAGAGATGGGGGTCATCCCAGAAGTAGTACTTCAGGTCGGAGAAGAACTTCCTCTTGGCGTGAGTTGTCATCCCCTTGGGCAGCTGCTGGCCCACAAGATAATTTGCAAAATCAGAATACCAGGGGGTGACACTCTCCACCAGGCACATCATCAGCAGTCTCTCATCTGGAAAGGAGTCATTGATCTCCTCCTCGAGGTTGTTCGCAGGGGGTGCGTCCAACCGGGAGAGGTGATCGGCAGCAACATTCTCTGCTCCCTTCTTGTCCCGAATCTCAATGTCAAACTCCTGCAGCAGTAGGATCCATCGTATGAGCCTAGGCTTGGCATCAGCCTTGCTCATCAAGTATCGAATCGCGGAGTGATCAGTGTACACAATCACATGGGATAAGACCAGATAAGGACAAAATTTATCGAAGGCAAACACCACCGCCAGCAGCTCTTTCTCTGTGGTGGTGTAGTTCTCCTGGGCATCATTCAAGGTCTTCGAGGCGTAGTAGATGGGTCGGAAATGCTGATCGCGCCTCTGCCCCAACACAGCTCCAACAGCAAAATCACTGGCATCGCACATAATCTCAAATGGTAAGGACCAGTCAGGAACAATCATGATAGGAGCCTGTGTGAGCTTCTCCTTCAAGGTCGTGAAAGCCGCTGTGCATGCATTAGTGAACTGGAAGGGGGCATCCTTCTCTAGAAGCTTAGTCAGGGGCAGAGCAATCTTCGAGAAATCCTTGATGAACCGCCTGTAGAACCCTGCATGACCAAGAAAACTCCGAATCCCCTTAACAAATGTAGGAGGAGGCAGCTTGCTGATAGTCTCAATCTTCGCTCTGTCCACCTCAATCCCCATCTTGGAGATCTTATGCCCAAGAACTATGCCTTCTCGAACCATGAAGTGACACTTCTCCCAACTCAGTGCCAGGTTCGTTTCTTCACACCGTTTAAGGACAAGTTCCAGGTTATGGAGACAGTGAGAGAATGAGTCTCCATAAACCGAGAAATCGTCCATAAACACCTCCATAATCTCGCCGACCAGACGGTCAAAGATAGCGAGCATGCATCGCTGAAAAGTAGCCGGGGCATTGCATAGCCCGAATGGGATCCTCCGGTATGCAAAGGTGCCACAGGGGCAGGTGAAAGTGGTCTTCGCCTGGTCCCACGATGCAATCGGGATCTGGAAGTACCCGAACATCCCATCCAGGAAACAGTAGAACTCGTGCCCCGCCAGTCTCTCCAGCACCTGATCAATGAATGGTAGCGGGAAGTGGACCTTCCGAGTGGCGTCGTTGAGACGCCGGTAATCAATGCAGACACGGTACCCAGTCACCGTGCGCATCGGAATCAGCTCATTCTTCTCGTTAGGCACCACAGTCATCCCACCCTTTTTGGGTACCACCTGGGTGGGACTGACCCACTCGCTGTCGGAGATGGCGAAGATGATCCCCCCGTCCAGCAGCTTCACGATCTATGCCCGAACCACAGCCTCCAGGTTCGGTGTCAGTCTCCTCTGCGGCTATCGCACTGGCCGAATCTCATCCTCCATCAGTATCCGGTGGGAGCAGAAAGAAGGACTGATCCCCCGGATATCTGTGATCTTCCATGCAAGAGCTCGTTCATATCGCTTCAGGAAGGTCACCAGTCTGGTCTTCTGCTCGGGTGTGAGGGTCGAGCTGATGATGACTGGCAGCTTATTCCCCTCCCGGAGAAATGCATACTCCAAATGAGGAGGGAGGGGCTTAAGCTCCAGCTCTGGTGGTTCCTCCAAGGAAGTAGCGATGCGGGTGGAGGATGAGATCGGTTTGAACAGCCTGTCGCCCTCCAAGAAAGGGCCACTCTCCAACTCGGCCAACTGCTCCGCCAGCTGCGGCTCCTGCGATGCCTGCTCACCTAGCAAAATACAACGCTCAAGAACATCGTCAGTACCCGCACTCGTGATAGCAAGTGCGGTCTCAAAATCAGCAAGCATATCACAGTAATCTATGTCATCATGCAAATGAGGGTGTTTCCCATTCTCAGACACAGAAAAAGTAGCCTGTTCATCACCAGAACGCAGAATCAATTTACCACTATGCACATCAATCAGCGCCTTGGCGGTGGCGAGAAACGGTCTACCTAGAATCAAAGGTACATCCACATCCTCATTTATATCCAAAATAACAAAGTCAACAGGATATGTGAATGCACCCACATTAACAAGCAAGTCCTCAATGATACCCCTAGGATGCACGATAGAACGATCAGCTAACTGAATGCTCATCCTAGTAGTTCTAGGTTCACCTAGGCCTAGCTTCTTAAACAGATTATAAGGCATGACATTTATGCTAGCGCCTAGGTCCGCCAAGGACTTTCCTACATGCATGCTGCCAATAACAAGAGGGATAGTGAAACTCCCTGGGTCTTTTCGCTTCTCGGGCAGCTTGTTCTGCAGGATGGCAGAACACTCCTCGCTCAACATCACTGTCGAAAGATCCCCAAGTTTCTTCTTGTTGGTGAGGAGGTCCTTCATGAATTTGGCATACTTGGGCATCTTTGACAGTGCCTCCACGAACGGCATGCTGATGTTGACCTGCTTCAACATTGCCATGAACTTGGCAAACTCAGTCTCCAGCTTGTTTTTATGCAGGCGAGTGGGGAAAGAAAGCTGAGGTACATGCTCCTTAACCACTGGCTGTGGCTTGGGAGCAGGCATTGTTGTGTCTTCCCCCACTTCTGTAGTATCAGCTGGAAATGTTGAAGCAGGTAGTGGCTCATCTCGACTGGGCTGGACAGGAGCAGCTGATGTGGTCTTGCCACTCCTGGTAGTGATGGCATCAAGCTGCTGAAGCTGGTTAGGATCACGAGGATTCGGGACAGTTGTGGCAGGCAAAGTCCCCGGTGCCCTGGTGGTGTTCTAGCGGGCCAAGATACCCACCTGGTTCTGCAAATCCTGCAAGATGGCACCCTGGTTCCTCTGACCTGCCTCCAGTGACATGATAGCTGCCTGAGTGCTAGTCATGAACGAAGCTAGAATATTTTCCAGCTTCGTCATCTAAGTATCTGGAACTGGGGCTACTGCTGGCTCGGCAAACTGGCGCTGGGGCTGTTGGAATGGTTGCCCCTGCCTAGGCTGGTAGGGCTGCTTCTGTGGTTGCCCCTGCCTAGGCTGGTAGGGTTGCTGTGGAACTGGGCACTGTCGAGCCTGATAAGGCTGCCTCTGCTGAAGGCCACCAGCTGGTGCTGGGAAACCAGGTGGCTTAGTGGTGTTGCTGCCCCAAGAGAAGTTGGGATGCTGGCGCCAACCCTCATTATATGTGTTGCTGTACGGGTCGAGGCGCCGAGCATTGGCGATGAAGTCCAACTTCTCTTGGGGAGTAGTAGACTCCCTCATAGCCTGGCAATCTTCCACTAAGTGATTCGAGCTCTCACACCACTGACACTGAGAAACTGGAGGTGTAGCCATACCTCTACCCGGAATAAGACTGTTGGGCTGCTTCAATGTCTGCACTAGCTCAGCTACCTGCTGCTCGAGCCCCGATCTGGACTCCGTGGCGTGCACACCACGGTCCCGGGAATGTCTGCCTCGGCTGCTCTGCCCCTAAAAATGATCTCTGCCAGCCAAAGTACTAATCATCTGGTTCAGCTCTGGTGGAGTCTTAGTGAGAACATCCCCTCCTGGGCATAAAGACTCAATCACCCTCTGGCTATCTGGAGAGAGGGCACTGTAAAAGTTCCCCACTGTGAATGCATCACTAAAGCCATGATGGGGGCACTGCCAGAAGTAGCCCATGTACAGCTCCCAAGCATCACGAAGTGACTCATCTGGCACTTGGCGGAAGTGAGTGATCTCCCGCTGGATCTCTGTAGTCTTCGATGCTGGATAGTACCTGTGCACGAACTTGTCAGCCAGATCGTCCCAAGAGGTGATGGAAAATGGGGGCTGGGTCTCCAACCACCTCTTAGCATTCCCCGCCAGAGAATGGGGGAAGAGATGAAGGCAGATTGCATCATCCGGGACACCATTCAGCTTGAACCCGTTCGTCAGCTGCAGAAAACGGGAAAGATGCACCCTGGCCTCCTCATCCTTCAAGCCATGAAACTGGATAGAGGATGTGATGAGCTGAATCCAGCATGGATTGATCTCGAAGTTGTTTGCTGGGATAGGCGGGTAGAGGATGACCGGGCGGATGTCAGCAATCCGAGGAGTGTAGTAGTACTCCAAGGTGGGACCCGGCTGCGGTGGATGATGAACTCCATGATCCTGGGGTATGGGGTTGTTCCCCAGGACCTGATTCACCGGGGGAGCCTGCTGAGGATTCCCCTGGTGTTGATTGTAGTCTTCCATCTCGTACTCCTCCTCAGAATCACTGCTCACGTGGCCGTCTATGCGCTCTTCCGTAGCCAGTCTAGCTCGCTGTTGTCTCCTGAGTTGGCGACAGGTGCGTTCAATCTCTGGATTCAACGGCAGTAAACCTCCCGACTGGCTACGGGTCATGCACTACCTGCACACAATCAAGCAAGCAAACCCGTGAAGACACAAGTGGGACAAAGCAAACAAAGCAAAAAGAAAAGCTAAATTAACAGAGATCACTTTTCTTCAACAACCTAGCCGTCCCCGACAACGGCGCCAAAAACTTGACTCACTTCTACTGTCACTCCAGGAATTGGCTAGTGAAACCACTTCCTAAAGCGTAGTATAGCGGGTTTGGGTTTAATTATCAACCCGGGTCCTAGATTTGATGACTACTCAGTGAATTCTTGTTATCTAGCAATGAAACTTTAATGCAGGTTTAAACTAACAAACTAACAAAGCAAGTAAACTGTTGTATTCAGGTTAAGAGAGGTCACCCGGATATGGTTCCCCCTAGACTGCAGTTAAGCCGGATTGTAATTACCAAGTTCAGTTTCTATGATGGTTATACTGCGGAAGGTTCTCAAACAGCCTGAAGTCTCGACTAAAAGTCTTCAGACCCTCTCAATCTGAATCTCTAGCAGGCGACTAACCTCCACCGGAGTAAACAGATTGAGGCCCTAAGAACAAAACCTCCACTACCGAAGTGAATCCGGTACAGAATAGTGAGTTGGTTCCTCGACTAAAGTCACCAACTCCCTATCTTCAATCAAGGATACTCTATTAACCTAGACAGATATTCTCATTCTAGGTTAAAGCATAAACAACAGGAATTTGATCAGGATTCAAGTCATTCAATCATTCAAACCTCAATCGAATATAATCAATCATAAAATCAGTACTTGGGTTCATACAATCAAAGCCTAACATACAAATCTAGGGTTCTCCATACCCAGATGAATAGGAGAACTACTCCATAGAGAAGAAAGCAAAAGCAGAATCAGACGCGGAATTCACACTGTGAAGGATGGATTCCTGCTCCTAGATGTTGATCGGCACTTCTCCAAGCTCAAACTGGCCTCCAATGGTGTTGAAGATCAATCTAAGGCACTTGGAGACTCTTGTTCGTCACTTTCTCTCTCTAGGAATCATTCTATCTCTCAAAAACTCGAATCCCCCTTCTCTTTGGCTGAAAATCTGCTTAAAAAGGCATCAGAGGCCAAAACACGGTCGAGGACACGGCCGTGCTTTGCCTGAGCCCGCCCGTGCCTCGGCCAGGGTTAATTACACGGCCAGCAGTTGAGAGAAACACGGCCGTGTTTCGCGTTGGACACGACCGTGCTTTGGATGGACACGACTGTGCTTCTGCCCGTGTTTTTAGCCAATGTTTGCCCCACTTGAATTTGCTCTCGGCAGTAAAAACACGGCCAGTGTTCTGTTTTAGGTCTGCCCGTGTTTTGGCTCCAGTTTGACGAAATGACCTCCGAATGCCCCGAAACTCGTGCTTAGCCTTTCCTTTGACGCCTGGGACCTGAAACATGACAAAATAGCATAACCCGGCGTAAAATAGGCCAAAATACACGACTATGCCTCTCAAACGGATAAGAATTAGGGGTGCAAATGCGTGCAATTACATCGTTACAGTACACTAGGTTAGGCTAGGGTTCACCATATATATATTTAAAACTTCTTGTCTAAAACTTGGGGGAAGGGTTTGTCTAAAACTTCTTGCTTATTATTAGTTAAGAGACCGTCTTCTTGAGAGAAGATGATGGGAGGAAGCTTTGCAAGAGAGCGATTCCCACTCAAAACAACTCTACTACAACAAGTGAAGGGAGTCTTGATAGACCGTTAATTACACATGTTTTCACCCCTGTTCTTACACCGTTTGAGATGTGGTTTCTCGTGTTTTAGACCGATTTCACGCTAGGTTGTGCTTGTTTGTGATATTTCAGGTCCTGGCAAGTGAATGAAGGTTTAGGAGCGAGTTCGGGGTCGATTTGGCGAAGATCGGGCGCGAGACAAGTCACAAAGGAGGTCACACGGGCACACCCACAACTCACACGGCCGTGCAAGTGACCACTTTGGCCGTGTGAGATTGCGAGAGAGCAAACACGGCTTGCCCTGATGTTCACACGGCCGTGTGAAGGAGTGGTTTGGCCGTGCGAGTTTCGCCGAGAGCAAACACGGGCAGATGGAAATCTCACACGGCCGTGCGACCCTGGCCGTGTGAAAAGCCTGAAGATCGAACTAATTGGAACGCAGCGTTTTGACTCACACGGGAAACTGGGTAAGCCACACGGCCGTGCCACCCTGGCCGTGTGAGTCGGGATTTTCTGCTTTTAAGCAGATTTTCAGCCACAAGTCGAGGGGATTTGAGTTTTTGAGAGAGAGAACGATTCCTAGAGAGAGAAAGCGACGAACAAGAGTCTCCAAGTGCCCTAGATTGATCTTCAACACCATTGGAGGCCAGTTTGAGCTTGGATAAGTGCCGATCAACATCCAGGAGCAGGAATCCATCCTTCACAGTATGAATTCCGCGTCTGATTCTGCTTTTGCTTCTTTCTCCATGGAGTAGTTCTCCCATTCATCTGGGTATGGAGAACCCTAGATTTGTATGTTAGGCTTTGATTGTATGAACCCAAGTACTGATTCTATGATTTGATTATATTCGATTGAGGTTTGAATGATTGAATGACTTGAATCCTGATCAAATTCCTGTTGTTTCTGCTTTAACCTAGAATGAGAATATCTGCCTAGGTTGATAGAGCATCCTTGATTGAAGGTAGGGAGTTGGTGACTTTAGTCAAGGAGCCAACTCACTATTCTGTACCGGATTCACTTCGGTAGTGGAGGTTTTGTTTGTTAAGACCTCAATCTGTTTACTCCGGTGGAGGTTAGTCGCCCGCTAGAGACTCAGATTGAGAGGGTCTGAAGACCTTTAGTCGAGACTTCAGGCTGTTTAAGAACCTTCCGCAGTATAACTCTCATAGAAACTGAACTTGGTAATTACAATCCGGCTTAACTGCAGTCTAGGGGGAACCATATCCGGGTGACCTCTCTTAACCTGAATACAACCGTTTACTTGCTTTGTTAGTTTGTTAGTTTAGACTTGCATTAAAGTTTCATTGCTAGATAACAAGAATTCACTGAGTAGTCATCACATCTAGGACCCGGGTTGATAATTAAACCCAAACTCGCTATACTACGCTTTAGGAAGTGGTTACACTTGGCCAATTCCTGGAGTGACAGTAGAAGTGAGTCAAGTTTTTGGCGCCGTTGCCGGGGACGGCTAGGTTGTTGAAGAAAAGTGATTTTTGTTAATTTAGCTTTTCTTTTTGCTTTGTTTGCTTTGTCCCACTTGTGCCTTCACGGGTTTGCTTGCTTGAGTGTGTACAGGTAGTGCCTGACCCGTAGCAGTCAGGATGTTTACTGCCGTTGAATCCAATGATTGATCGCACCTATCGCCAGCTCAGGAGACAACAGCGAGCTAGACTGGCTACGGAAGAGCGCATAGACGGCCACTTGAGTAGCGAATCTGAAGAAGAGTACGGGATGGACGGAGACTACAATCAACACCAGGGGAATCCGCAGCAGATTCCCCCGGTGAATCAGGTCCTGGGGAACAACCCCATACCCCAGGATCATGGGGTTCATCATCCACCGCCGCCGGGCCCTACCTTGGAGTACTACTACACTCCTCGGATTGCTGACATCCGCCCGGTCATCCTCTACCCGCCTATTCCAGCAAACAACTTCGAGATCAAGCCATGCTGGATTCAGCTCATCACATCTTCTATCCAGTTCCATGGCTTGAAGGATGAGGAGGCCAGGGTGCATCTTTCCCGTTTTCTGCAGCTGACGAACGGGTTCAAGCTGAATGGTGTCCAGGATGATGCAATCCGCCTTCATCTCTTCCCCCATTCTCTGGCGGGGAATGCTAAGAGGTGGTTGGAGACCCAGCCCCCATTGTCCATCACCTCTTGGGACGATCTAGCTGACAAGTTCGTGCACAGGTACTATCCGGCATCGAAGACTACAGAGATCCAGCGGGAGATCACTCACTTCCGCCAATAGCCAGATGAGTCACTTCGTGATGCTTGGGAGCTGTACATGGGCTATTTCTGGCAGTGTCCCCATCATGGCTTCAGTGATGCATTCACAGTAGGGAACTTCTACAGTGCTCTCTCTCTAGATAGCCAGAGGGTGATTGAGTCTCTATGCCCAGGAGGGTATATTCTTACTAAGACTCCACCCGAGCTGAACCAGATGATCAGTACTTTGGCTGCCAGAGATCATTCTTGGGGACAGGGTAGCCGAGGCAGACAGCCCCGGGACTGTGGTGTGCACGCCATGTAGACCAGATCCGGGCTCGAGCAGCAGGTAGCTGAGCTAGTGCAGACATTGAAGCAGCCCAACAATCTTATTCCGGGCAGAGGTTTGGCTACACCTCCAGTAGCTCAATGTCAGTGGTGCGAGAGCTCCAATCACCTAGTGGAGGACTGCCAGACTATGAGGGAGTCTACCACTCCCCAAGAGCAGTTGGACTTCATCGCCAATGCTCGGCGCCTCGACCCGTACAGCAACACATATAATGAGGGGTGGCGCCAGCACCCCAACTTCGCCTGGAGCAGCAACACCACTAAACCACCTGGTTTCCCAGCACCAGCTGCTGGTTTTCAGCAGAGGCAGCCCTTCCAGGCTCGACAGGGGCCAGCCCCATAGCAGCAGCCCTACCAGCCTAGGTAGGGGCAACCATTCCAGCAGCCCCAGCGCCAGTTTGCCGAGCCAGCAGCAGCCCCTGCCCCAGATGACCGGATGACAAAGCTGGAAAATATTCTAGCTTCATTCATGACTAGCACTCAAGCTGCTATCACGTCACTAGAGGCAGGTCAGCGGAACCAGGGTGCCATTTTGCAAGATCTGCAGCACCAGGTGGGTATCTTGGCCCGCCAAAACACTACCAGGGCACCGAGGACTCTGCCTGCCACCACTATCCCGAATCCTCGGGATCCTCACCAGCTCCAGCACCTGGATGCCATTTTTACCAGGAGCGGTAAGACCATATCTGCTGATCCTGTCCCGGCCAGACAGGAGGAACCACTACCTGCTTCAGCACTTCTAGCCGACGATGCAGAAGTGCGGGTGGAAAAGGAAGCCCCTGCTCCCAAGCCACAACCAGTGGTTAAGGAGCATGTACCCCAGCTTCCCTTCCCCACTCACCTATACAAAGACAAGTTGGAGACTGAGTTTGCCAAGTTTATGGCAATGTTGAAGCAGCTCAACATCAGCATACCGTTCGTGGAGGCACTGTCAAAGATGCCCAAGTATGCCAAGTTCATGAAAGATCTCCTCACCGACAAGAAGAAACTTGGGGATCTTTCGACAGTGATGCTCAGTGAGGAGTGTTCTGCTATCCTGCAGAACAAGCTGCCCGAAAAGCGCAAGGATCCATGGAGTTTCACTATCCCTCTTACTATTGGCAGCATGCATGTAGGCAAGTCCTTGGCGGACCTAGGCGCTAGCATAAACGTCATGCCATATAAGTTGTATAAAAAGCTAGACCTAGGTGAAAGCCCTACTAGGATGAGCATTCAGCTAGCTGATCGTTCTATCGTGCATCCTAGGGTTATCATTGAGGATCTGCTTGTTAAAGTAGGTGCATTCACATATCCTGTTGATTTTGTTATTTTGATATACATGAGGATGTGGATGTGCCTTTGATTTTGGGTAGACCATTTCTTGCCACCGCCAAGGCACTTATTGATGTGCATGATGGTAAACTAATCTTGCGTGCTGGGAATGAACAGGCTACTTTTTCTGTGACTGAGTTTGATCACTGTGCTATGATTGCTGCCACCCCTGTGCATGCTATGTCTGATCAGGTACACGAGCCTGTCGTGTATCCTTCTGCACCTCTTATTTTGTAGGACACTCCTATCATTCCTTCGCCGCCACTCCATCTAGCCTCGCCTCCGAACAAAAAGCTCAATGAGGAGTGGCGGCCGAAGCCGCAGGTTGCTAAGCCTGCACGGAAGAAGAGTGGAGACCACTATGAGCTGGTCCCACCTTCTGCACCACGACCACCCTGGCCGTCCGGGTACTCACTAGCCTGCATCTTGCCGGATGGCCAGGTTGAGCTGACCGATGATGGTGGTCGCATCCATCAGGTGCATGGCCACAACCTGAAGCTGTACCTCAAGAGCGACGTGGATCCGCTCTTGGAGGCACCTGTTCCTGCACCGCCCTGAGTATCCATCATGGGCGTCCAGCTAAAAGACGGTAAAGAAGCGCTTGTGGGGAGGCAACCATACCACGGTTTGATTCTCTTTCTTGTGTTTTGAGTCGGATTGTAAACCAGTTTGGTTTTGGTTTGTTTTCTTTTGTTTTGGATGATGTTTTATTGGGCTGACCATTGGACCTAACATATTGTGTTTGAGCTCTTTGGCTTCCTTTGGCTGTGCTTGTCTTGACTGGTACTCTCTCCAGTCTGCTTCCAGTCTCCTGCAGTCCGTGCATACCAGTAACATCGTTCCCCTTTTCCTTCCCTCTTCTCCATTGAGGGCAATGTCGATCTTAAGTGTGGGGGGGTGTTTATCTTTTGACTGCATTAGATCTGTTTGTGTGCTTGGAGCCTAGTCCACTGTCCAAATTTTTAAATTTGAGGGCTCCAAGTACGTGTTTCCGTGCAATTGCCTGCTCAGTATGCTTTGAATTGACAGTCTTTATAGTAATATGCAACCTAGGGAGGTAGTGTAGCACTATGGAGGATGTTGATGCATTTAAGAAGTCTCATTTCTTCTTCATATTGTGTTGGTTGATTGAGTGAATTAGTGATTTTAGGACCCTTGAATTGTGTGATGTTGTGGATTCTCTACCTGCCATGGACTCTTGTATCATGTTTTGAGTTTAACAGGTGCCCGAAAATGTGCTTCAAAATAACGTTTCCCGTGCGAATAGGGCAAAAGTGTGTAAGGGGAGACGGGAATTCGTTCCCAATTTCCACCTACTACCTCCAGCCCCCTTATATGTCTTTCCCCGCACGAGGCTCGAGACATCCGCTCCTGGCATGGCCGGTAAGAGCAGGTTGGGACCCTTGAAAGAAAAATAAAAGAAAATAAAATAACAGAAAACAAGCAAAACAGAAAGAAAAGGGGTTCCAACCATCTTCAAGAAGAAAATAGAGCACCTTGAAAAATGTGAGTCCATGATCTTTTGTTTTTGAGAATCTCTTCATCCACAATTCATTTGTCCTCTGTTCACTATTTTCCATGATGCCAACTCGATATTAGTGCTCTCGCCGAAGAAGCTATGAGATGACTTATGTGTCGGTTGACCTCGTAAGCTGCTAAATGATCTAGGAAGTCCTCTACCTACGATCTGGGTTGTTTGTTGCTATAGAGGTCTGGAGAGTTGCATTGGTTTGAGTTAGGTTTGCTTGGGGACAAGCAAACGGTTAAGTGTGGGGGAGTTTGATAGACCGTTAATTACACATGTTTTCACCCCTGTTCTTACACCGTTTGAGATGTGGTTTCTCATGTTTTAGACCGATTTCATGCTAGGTTGTGCTTGTTTGTGATATTTCAGGTCCTGGCAAGTGAATGAAGGTTTAGGAGTGAGTTCGGGGTCGATTGGGCGAAGATCGGGCGCGAGGCAAGTCACAAAGGAGGTCACACGGGCACACCCACAACTCACACGGCCGTGCAAGTGACCACTTTGGCCGTGTGAGATTGCGAGAGAGCAAACACGGCTTGCCCTGATGTTCACACGGCCGTGTGAAGGAGTGGTTTGGCCGTGCGAGTTTCGCCGAGAGCAAACACGGGCAGATGGAAATCTCACACGGCCGTGCGACCCTGGCCGTGCGAGAAGCCTGAAGATCGAACTAATTGGAACGCAGCGTTTTGACTCACACGGGCAACTGGGTAAGCCACACGGCCGTGCCACCCTGGCCGTGTGAGTCGGGATTTTCTGCTTTTAAGCAGATTTTCAGCTACAAGTCGAGGGGATTCGAGTTTTTGAGAGAGAGAATGATTCCTAGTGAGAGAAAGTGACGAACAAGAGTCCCCAAGTGCCCTAGATTGATCTACAACACCATTGGAGGCCAGTTTGAGCTTGGAGAAGTGCCGATCAACATCTAGGAGCAGGAATCCATCCTTCACAATATGAATTCCGCGTCTGATTCTGCTTTTACTTCTTTCTCCATGGAGTAGTTCTCCCATTCATCTGGGTATGGAGAACCCTAGATTTGTATGTTAGGCTTTGATTGTATGAACCCAAGTACTGATTCTATGATTTGATTATATTCGATTGAGGTTTGAATGATTGAATGACTTGAATCCTGATCAAATTCCTGTTGTTTCTGCTTTAACCTAGAATGAGAATATCTTCCTAGGTTAATAGAGTATCCTTGATTGAAGATAGGGAGTTGGTGACTTTAGTCGAGGAGCCAACTCACTATTCTGTACCGGATTCACTTCGGTAGTGGAGGTTTTGTTTGTTAAGGCCTCAATCTGTTTACTCCGGTGGAGGTTAGTCGCCCGCTAGAGACTCAGATTGAGAGGGTCTGAAGACCTTTAGTCGAGACTTCAGGCTGTTTAAGAACCTTCCGCAGTATAACTCTCATAGAAACTAAACTTGGTAATTACAATCCGGCATAACTGCAGTCTGGGGGGAACCATATCCGGGTGACCTCTCTTAACCTGAATACAACCGTTTACTTGCTTTGTTAGTTTGTTAGTTTAGACTTGCATTAAAGTTTCATTGCTAGATAACAAGAATTCACTGAGTAGTCATCACATCTAGGACCCGGGTTGATAATTAAACCCAAACCCGCTATACTACGCTTTAGGAAGTGGTTACACTTGGCCAATTCCTGGAGTGACAGTAGAAGTGAGTCAAGTCTCCTTTTATAGAGAAATGGATTTTGTAAATAAATTAAAAAAACATAATGATGACAATGTGGACACTTATATGATTATGTCACATGTCATAACAAAATTACATTTTTAATGTAAAGAAAAAAAGATAATTTGTGGTCTTCTTTCCATAACCAAATTGAGTGAACCACTACGTTGCTTGGTTTGATTTTTTTTTTTTTTTTTCAAAGTTTGCATCGTCGGGATCCCTATTAGGGACTGAAAAGTGAGAGACCTTATGGCTTATAGTGATATTCAGTCTTGAGAAAGAGACCAGCTAGGGAAAGGAGTTTTGAGTGGTGAGTGGGAGAGGGTCTTGGGGAGAATCTTTTGACTTTTGATCTTCCTCTCAAAACCCCATCCACTGTTATAGTCATTTTAATCATCATAACTGTAACTCCATTCCTTCTGTTAGCTAGAGTACATTCAATTTGGTATTTGTATAATAGCATCATAATAATAATAATAATTATTATTATTATTATTATTATTAACGCAAAAGAGACATGGCCACCAACTATCCACATCTTGGTCCAGTTAAATACGGCTTGGTTTGGGGTTGAGTTTTCGTACGTATCCGTCAATCCAACCACTCATTATTATGGTCGAACCTGAACTCCAATGTCGGAGTGTAACACTTAATTACGATATCATGGAAACCACCATGAATCCTGTTATTAATGAATGAATGAGACGCTTATAGCGTCGGTCTGTTTAGCAACAAAAAAATGAAGTTTTTTATGTGGGGGAGGAGGGTGGGGAAGGATGTGGTGGGGTGATAGAACCTGTTTCTAGGATTCTATCGGTCAGGTTGTGGAATTGGGATTTAGGGATTAAAGAACAGAATTAGGGAGTTGAGACGAGAAAGATAGAGAATCAGCCGAAGCCTTTAGAGTGTTGAGATCGAGAATTGAGAGGATAGGGAGATTAGGGTTTTGGAGACTTTTCTAAATATTCTTCTTCATTGCTTCTGAATAAAACACAATGTACATATTTATAACGAAAGACTGAAAAACCTAATAAACTATCATATATGACTCAAAGACTATTAACCATATCTAATAATATCTTGATAATTACTATTAATGATAATTATAATATATCCCAGAGATTGAGTGTCTATCATCTTGATGGAGACACGATTATTAGTCAAGGTTTGTTTGATCATTACTTAGGGTTAAGTCAATACAAAATGAATATATGTCATGAAAATATGTAGTTAATAAACTTAATCAATTTAAATCAAAAGAGAATCCTAAAAGAGGCGAAACCAACATTTTTGCGACATCAAACCTACTTTTAGTGAAAATTTTACTTAAAAGTAAAAATTAAATATTAAACATCAATTTTCCAATAATTCAACACCACCACCCCCCCCCCCCCCGCCTATTACCTTTAGGGAGTTACATAGTTTAAAATTAATTGATTATCATCATCGGACGATCCACCTCATATCTCCACACTATGCGGGGTATAAATAAAAAGTAACTTAATACCCATATGTGTTTTGACTTCCCCAGCTCAATAAATACATCAAAATTATGACTTGGTGTAAAAATATCCACAACCATGAATACCCTCTTGAATTAGATCTAATTAGTTCAAGTAAAACTCGAACCCGAACTATTTTCAGTGAGTATTAATAAAATCACAATCAGAATATTGTGGGTAATGGGTGGTCATGGTTTTTTTACTATCCAATCGGAACTCATCAGACTTACGATCATATACATACTTACGTATTTTATCTAAATATTATCATTATTTTTCTCAACATATTTTATATTTATAAAACATATATAATATTTTCATAAAATTGAATTTTTTGTAACTAATTTTATGCATTCTAACTATATGCATCTGATTAAAAAAAATCAATCAGGTTTGAATCCCTTTAGTAGCACCTAATTATAAAAAATCAATCTATGTTACCCTTATCAACCATGGATAGCCGCATGAATTAGATATGATTATTTAAAGTAAAACTCAAACCTGAACTATTTTCAGTGGGTATTAAGAAAATCAAAATTCGAATATTGTGCGTAATGGGTGGTCATGGTTTTCTTACTATCCAATCGGAACTAGTCCAATAGTATAAATGCTTATGTATTTTATCTAAAAATTATTATTATTGTTCTCATCATATTTGATATTTATAAAACATATATAATCTTTTCGTGAAATTTATTTTTTTTAAACTAATTTTATGCATCTAATTATAAAAACTCAATAAGGGTTGAATCCCTTTAGTAACACCTAATTATAAAAAATCAATTTATCTCACCCTTATCAACGAATTTTCTTTGTTTGCATTCGAATGATTTATCACCGTATTGTTTCACTAATGTAATTTCAGCATAAGTGTGAATGTTAGCATGTCGGTTGGAGTTATGAAGATAAATTAACCCATTGATACTCGAGTACCGATAGGGTATGAGCATGATATTGATTGTCCTGCCCGACTTTTTTTAGTATAGTAAACTCCAAACTACGTTAGGTAGGATAATGAATATTGAAACTACTGTCTTCCGGAATCGGGCCGCTTGTGTTCTTTTTTGGGGCCACCATTGACCTTAACTTGTAGTGGACCGAACATTATTTGGCTTGGGCATAACCTTAAGGGTTAAATCATAATCTGCTATGCGAACTAAAGTTCTGAATTCGAGAATACGATTACGTGCAAAGAAGTGTAATCACACCACACAACACCTTAAATTGATACCGCTTCAAATTTTTAGGTTGAAGCATATTATTATTTGGAACTTATTTATCTATTTAATTATAGAATTTGATTAATTTATGACAATCTATAAACATAGTGCAACAGCCAGTTTAGAAAGTTATTTGAAAGATAAAAGGAATTTCAACTTTGGTGGTAAATTGGTAATTAGAACCTATGGGAAGCGGAATCACTCTGTCTCATGGTGGGCAAAACAAAGATCGTGGGATTGGGTTTACAAATGAGGGCACCAACAATTAGGGGTGAACAAACACACCCGCAAACCGACCCACCCGTCCAATCCGATCCAATCCAACCGTATTTATCGCTTAAACGAAGGTTTGGGTTGGGTGAGGGTTTTCTTTTGTGCAACCCGCCTCTTTTGGGTTGGGTTTGGATTTTGGATTACACAACCCGTAGAACCCGACCCAACCCGTGTTTCAATTATTCGTATGAGTTCGTATCCAAAAAATATTTATGTCGTATATAGCCGTACTCATGAGAAAATTAAGATATTTCACCATGTTTTTTTTCTCGCGGTCTCCCTAATTTAATGCATTCTTCGACTTAAAGTTTAGACATAAATTTAATATAGCTATGATTAACATAATACTTTTTCTTGTGTACAATTTTAGTAAAATAACATATTATGGGTGCGTTCATTTATAACCTTTTTATCCTATTTCAACAAATGTTGTGAAAAAAACTAGACTTATGTTGAAGTAAATCATATTTTATTGAAAATCAAACAAAATTTGTGAATTTTGATACCTTTCATCTCGGTTTATTCATTTGAAATTTTAATTAGTTATAAAATATTTTTATGGTGTAGAATAATTACATACTTTTTGTTGGGTTGGGTTTTTACTTAAAAATATCGCCCACCCGACCCAACCCAATTAGAAATAAACCGTAGGGTTTAAATTTTTTTGAGTGGGTTTGGGTTTAATATTTTCCAAACCGTAGTGTATGAGTCGGATGATTAAAATGGCTAAACCCGAACCAACCGACCCATATACACCCCTACCAACAACAGGCCCAGATAATGTCAAAATCTATTTCTTCTGGCCCATGTATGCCACCGAGAATTGGGCTGTGTAAATCAAAACGCACAGCAACATCTACTTCTACTATAATACGCCGAAGGGTAAAACAGCTTCCCCATTTCAAATTTCCTGCAACGAGAGTGAAAGTAGGAAGGACATTTTGGTCTTCACAATAACTTTTTTTATTCATTAAAAAGACACGTACTGGGATTCAAACCATGACCATTTTATAGAAAAGGAAGGATTATAACCAATCACACTAAGTAGATTTGTTGTATTTTTTTAAATTAAAAACATATAATAGCAGGGAGGAAAAAACTCTTCCCCCATTTCAAATTCCCTGCTCCAAGAGCGTTTGTAGGAAGGGTAGAGTAGGGAGTGTCAATTTTTTCTCTTTCCTTTGTGGAACGGGCCAACTTACCGTACACATGCGGATTTAAACGGGTCCAAGAGTGTCAATTTTTTTCTTTAAGCCCTTTTATTTCTCCGTGGTGATAAAATATATACGAAAAGGCAAAAATAATACTCATTTTTATTGTTAAAAATAAAAAATTTAACAATAAACTAATTAATGGTATCTAATGGCTAACCGCTGACCATAAAATAAAAGAGTTGAATGGGTCTGACCTACACAGGATTTGGCCATCAAGTAAAACAAATGAACACCATTGGTTTGTCATTCTAAAACAAGCTATTTTCTCTGGCATAATATATATATATATATATATTATGGTATTATTTTATATCTTAGTGGCTAAAAAATAATGTATTTTAAAGTTATTCAATGGTTCAATCTCGACCAACCCAATTAGTCCAATTTTTATCATTTCAAATATATATTATATAATTATTTGATGTCATAATGATCAAATTATAGTGTATTTTATAGGGAATCGTTTAATATTTTTTAGTAAAAAACTAAACAGAAAGATCTATTTGGTTATTTTAAACATTAAAACGATCCTAAACATTTTTAGTTCCTTTTGAATTTCTATGGTTTTATTCCCGAATAAGTGATGTGCAAATGGCGAATTGCAGTCATCTCTTTTCTTTCACTATTTTTTATTTTCAAATAGAAAGTTCAAAATTAAAGAATAATTAGGATTTGGCATGGTCGGTCAAACAGGTTGAATTTCAAGTTTTGGCCCGTTTGTTTTATGCATTGCAAATTTATTAGCATGTTGATGGAAATGGCTTGGGAAAAACGTATAAGTTGTACCTTTGCAGAAATGTCCTCAAATGTTTGAATGCTTTGCGAATCAGGTTCCGTGACTTTTGTGATGGTGTATGTGCTTGACGATTGCTCGATGTTGTAACCACTTAATTTGAGAGTAAATCTTTTGATTTTCCCAATGAGTTGTGATACCAGTTATGGTGGTTGTAGCATGTTGTCGTTGTTGGTCTGTAAAAGTTGTTCCGTCGTGATGCTAAATACCTTTCTTTCTTTTTTAACAAATTGTGTAGTAGTGCTATGAAACAGACCACCCATGAACGCTACGCTTATTATGGTCTGTTCTTACTTCCGGTGGTGAGAAATTGTGAATTGAAAATCATATTCGCCTACCGCACTGTGTCTGGCTGGTGGCTGTTTACTGTGCTCTCTAGAGTTATGAAACAGACTACCCATGAACGTTACCCTTAAGAGTCCAAACTTTACGAAAAAACAAATTTAGGCAATCAAAGGTGGTGGATGTGTGATGATTTTTTATGGCTTAATTGTTTGTGAATGGGATATCTGGTCTTTGTATGATTAGAGGGGATGTTTGCTTAATAGAATAATCCATTTTAATTCATGTTTATTTTTAACATGAACTTTAGTAACTCAAAACCTTCGAGACACATATACTGCATTGTATCATTTTGCCCGGGTGCTTGCTGTGTTGTCAAACTTCTTTGTTGCTGCTGCATTTACACTAACAGGGGAGTTAAGAACCCATGAATGTTTCCGTTTGACACAAACAGGAGGACTTGCTTCTAATTCGTGCACTAAAAATGATTGGAGGAAACATCTCTGTTACAGTTGATATACTGGAGACCAGAACAAAAGCAACGTATAACATCAAAACCAACCATCTGAACTATTAGCATTGTTGCTTTACTCTTTTTTCGTGGTTGAGTCTCCTTCAAAAAATTTAGTTTGATTTTAGAAAATTTTGCTTCTACAGTTCTGTCTTGTCACCAAAGCGTTCAGTAGATGGGGATGGCAGAGGCGAAGGCTATTTTTGTGTTGTTGTTGCTGGTTTAGGGATCGGTTTGTGAAGAAGAGGGAGAAGAGAGGGGGGGAAAGGGAAATGCAGGAGAGGGGGATAACTCTTTTCTCCGACAAAAATGGAGTGAAGAAAGGAATTATGATAAGTAAGGATATGGTTATCTTACATAACAGTCTCTATTCTGTTTGAATTGAGCTTGGGAGGTAGTGATAAGGACGAGCTGCAACCAATTCATAGTGAGAAGAGAGCTATGAACTGTGATCATGTCTTATTTCAAGTTAGAAGGTAGTTTCAGTATAAGGATTATTTAATTTGACAAGTTATTTCGTCCATGATTCTTGGTAGTTTTAGTGCCATTCTAGCCATTGTTTAGTCTGTAATTTCTTAGAATTGATGTGCGAGTAATGACTTTCACTTTGCTTCAACTATTATGTGTGTATTTATTGGCATGTGATAGAATTCTCTTTTCATTTTCTTTGAATTCAGTTTCATACTCTAATTGTATCATTTGTACATAGGCAAATCATGCTCGAGATGACAACTCAGTGATATGGCTAGTGCAAGGAATGAAGCCATCATTAGAATTCAGACCGACAACGGGGAGGGATGCTCAGGACTAATTCAATGATGATTGATGATGTTATAATAAAAACTGCAGTCTGCATCAGCACCAATTTCTAGGCCTAAGTAAAGTTATTCAACCCAGAACTTAGCGCTAAAAATTGCCCACACCCAACCTTGATCCTGTTTGACCCACTTCTGAAGAGTCAAGATATATGACTAATCCTCTCCATTCGTATTTTCTTATTGACTCTTTCTGACCCTTTAGGTTGGGGCGGGTCGGGAAGAATCGGATTAGTGGGTCGATCCTAATCAAGTGGAATCTCAATCCCTTCACTCTCACTTGCTTTCTCTCCCATTTCACAAGTGGGTAACATACAGTAATCCGGCCAACGGGCCGGGTAATAAGCTAGTTTATTCTGATGACTTGTGAAACTACAACACAGCCCATCCGGAAATCACTCCCAGAGCTCTATTTTCAAAAATGCTGAAAAATGAACTCACGAATCTCCTTCTTAGATTAGATAGACTAGCAACTAAGCCCGCGCTCCGCTGCGGAAAATGCGTGAGTTACTCCAAGTTATCATATGAAAATTATAATTAGTTACATATTTGACAAACATCAACGTAAACATTTTAATTAATATCATAATATTAATAAATAAACACAACAAATAATTAGAATAATTGAGAAGCAAAAATATATAAATACATATATGCAAAGTACAAACCATTTTACATTAATATTAAATAGAAACACAATAAATTATTAACAAAACAGCGAAAATATTTAAAAAATGCACTCCAATAAATTCGAGAAATAGCACATGAAATGATCATTATTAATGGACCGGATTGTTTATAACTAAAAAAATAACGTTCATTGAAAACTTTATTACATATCAGGCAAAGCATATGCCAATGGATGCAATAAGCAGGTAACATTGATAAAAACCAGAGAGAGGTGATCCAGGTGCAACTATTTCCCATCTCTGCAGTGAATACTTGATCGTTTGCTAACTTCATTAGACGATGCCTGTCACCAACTGTAAGATTTTTGAACTTCGTTAATGTAGTTTTTAGCAAGGTAGTCAAGGGCCATTGACGGAACATCAAATCGCAGGAAGTCATTCCATCCCCACAGGCGATCTCCGCGATGGTTTATATTTGTAGGATAACTCTACTTCACGCGAGAAGCGGACCTAGTCATTGCCTATGAGAGTAGATTGAAATGGCAGAAGAGGAGACTATGAAGGGTGTCTCCTATTTGGTTTATGTATCTGACCCGTGAAAGGACGATTTACGGGAGGAAACTACTCATCTTCTAATTATATACGGTCTCAACATGGTTGCTCACGTACACTTCTTCACTATCCATTGCCTTCTCTTGATCCAATTTTTTCTCTTGATCACCTTCCTCTGTGAATTTTTTTTAACACCAATGATCAATTCACTTCACCAACCCAAAATCTCAAATTTTGAGTTTGTATGTAAATTAAACAGCCACTAAAAAAATCACTAAGAAAGAATCACAAAGAAGAAACTCACATGGCTTAGAAAAGTTCAAGCCAACCACCGCTAACTGCTAGGCAATAAAACAGAGACGAGAGAGATCATGCGAAGTGAGTTTTGAATATCGTGATTGAGCAGAGCCAAAATACAGGAACGAAGTAAAAGAAAGCAAGAAAGAAGGAGTACAGGAGCAATATCACACTTCATCTTTGTCTCTTCTATTAAATCACCTGCTCTTCTGAACTTGAAGTGGAAAGAAGACGCTATAGATGGAGTTTGCTCACCAATATATATTCTTCTTTCTTCTTTGATGCTATATACTATTTGTGTAAAGTCACCATCCCACAGTGACTACACCCTCACAACAAGTGACAAACATTAAAAAAAATACAATACAATTATGACATTAGTACTAACAGGGACAATTTATGTCGCCATTATTCCATTGTACATACAATAAATGTTTAAGAGCTATTCACCATAGTAAAAAATCTCTATCATGATCAATATGTCCTGCCAAAATGGACATCATATCATTGCTCATTGTGTCATACGACTATCAATAGTAAGTTGATAATGAGGTTAAAAATGAGAAGATAAAGCATACATAAAATTAATAAATCTGGTTCGATGGAGTTAGTATACGTTAAAGTATTTGTTTAAAAAAATTGGTTAAATAATGAGTCAATGAACCAGTTAAACTGTAGTGGTTCATTTGGTTTTATGTTGAACTGTGAAAAATCATTTGGTCTATCAAAAACAGTAAAAGGTTAACTGTACCGTTATTTTAAGTGATTGTGGTTCTACTGACTCAATTGTTGATCGAGTTCGATTCTTATACCAATGAAAAAATCTCTATACTTGGAAATAAAAACAAAATTTACATACAATCCAAGGATTAAATAAAGGATATGAACGAAACGCCCTCTCCCCACCCCTCGTCCAATTATTCTTATGTCCCTATAGTCGGTGTGTACTGTTGTTTTCCCATACATGCATGTGTTCGATACGAAAATGATGTATGCTTGGGTCGTTCTTCTCTATTTTGTCTTCTTGTATTCAATATGAATATGAAAGTGGCATACACTATGTTTAGGTCCCTATAGTCGGTGTGTAATGTTGTTTTCCCATACATGCATGTGCTATATATGAAAAGGACGTACACTATGCTTGGGTCGTTCTTCTCTATTTTGTCTTCTTGTATTCAATACGAAAGAGACATGCACTATGCTTGGGTCCCTATAGTCGGTGTGCACTATTGTTTTCCCGTACATCAATATGGAACATAATAATTGACCACCGATGTTAACTTTCCGAAATACCCAACTTTGTTTTCTTTATCTACCCTTTCAGTTTTGTCCTTTTTCTTCTCATTATTTACTGGGCCAACATGTATTTAAATGATACATATGTGTAAGATATTGACGTGATATCAAAATTTATACTAATGTTAATATATACTTGTATGATAACCATGTGTATTGAAATGATTTATTTCAATTTATTATGTCCGATTTTATAGTGCAATCCTTCCTACTATGATATACGAAGTTTGGAAAATTAAACATAACCAACCATATTCATATTTGTTTTAGGATTTTAAAGCTGGATAGAAACAAAAGGCGTATACACCGATATAAAGTAGGGCTGGCTATTTGGTCCCGGATTGTTTGGTTTTATCCAAAACCGGACCGTATAACCCGGACCGAGACTGGATAGCAAACAATGCAATCTCATATTCGGGCTTAGATTTGAGGTAAAAAAAACCGGATAAAGATCGGATAAGAGACCCCCAACACCTAAAATCAAGATAAAATTGGGACCGGACCGGATCAAGACGGGATTGTATCCAATCCAATCTTTGGTCCTTATGTTCGCTAAAAGACCGGACTGGTACCGGATCAATTTGGTCCAATTTAACCAGACCGTACCGTATAACCACCCCTAATATAAAGCCATGTTATATATTTTTCTAATGTATAACAACGCTAACGATAAATCGATTTTATTTATTGTAACCGACAGTTAGCAGCAATGAGAGTTTATATTGAATGACCCAAATAATGCATTAACATGTAATAAAGCCCAAGTTTTGACTTTACATAACTAATATTGTGATAGATTCTTAAATTAATATACAATAAAATACAACAAATAGCAACACTACAAACATAAACCTAACTCCTCCAACGGAAATATAAGGGCGATTATTCCCTTTCTCCAAAACCACAATCCGCCTATGTAGACCATTGATAACCTGTTTCATAGATTCATCTAGGATGGGATCCACCCAATTGAAGAAGCCACACGAACCCAAATCCTACACATTATAGGCAATGAACAAACAATTAGCGGAAGAATACGATATACTTATGTTCTCTGATATATATCGAAAAGGTAATGCGTGAGTACACCTACACCGTAATTACTACAACCGTAAAATCGACGCCCTGGATTGGCTGCAGTCCAAGAAGTGCGAAGGATTGCAGCGTCACCACATCGGCAAGTTGGTGATGCCATATCCACCAGTGACAAGGACAATAATAGCAATACCAAGTAAGAAGAAGCAAATAAGAAGAATGGAACGATAATACAGAAGAGGATACGTTAGATAGATAGAGAATTTATAGCTGGAGTGAGAAAACAGAAACAGTATACACAAACTATAGTGACCCAAACATAGTATAAGTCTCTTTCACATTGAGTACAAGCAGACAAAATAGAAAAGAGCTCACATATACGTAATACATGTACTGCACATAAACAGTGCAAACCAACTAAATGGACCCAAACATAGTATACGTCTCTGTCGCATTTAGTACAATAATTAAATTCCCTTATTCAATTTAAACCCAAAAATCCCGTCACCTTAGTCCAACTTCAATGAAAGTCCCCAAATTTTGGGGATTGTCCCTATTTTCTTCATTGTGGTTCCAATGCTACCATCCCCAAATTTGGGGATCTTCCTTTTTTTTTTTTGAAGTTATTGTTTACTAAAAAATATACTTATTATCAGCTTAATATAATTTGTTAAAATTAATTTTTGTATAATTTGTCATCATTTATAGATACGAATCTTTCAATAGAAAGTTTTTAATTTTGATACTGAATTTTTAAATATAATGATAAATTATCATAAATAAATCCCTATTTAATCTCATATTAATTACATAAGACAATACCTAATTAGACCCTCTAACTAATCCCATAATTGATTACAAAGAATAAAAAAATACATTAAACTCCTAATTAATGGCCCCCGCTACCAGATATCCGCATCCCCATTTTTCTGGGAATCGACATTCCCTTCCCCACAATTGGCTACCTAAACGATGATTATCGCCATTAATGACGAATATACCATAAATGTCGATGACGTTAGAGTCGGCCTTAACCCTCATTTATCGAGAGTCATTGTACCTATATGATGGAGCTTGCCGTTAGTGTACCTCTGTACACTTTACTTCTTTTCACCCTCTATTTATCATCAGCTACCAAAATAAATAGTAATTTATGGGAGATCAATTATATAAATATAAGTACTCATTTCATCGCAATAACATATTCACTCTTATTCCACCACCAGAAAAAAATCTGACGTTGGCTTTGTCAACCAACCCACATAAACTATAGCAAAGCAAAACATAGTTAAAGCCTACGATCTCACAATGCTTTGCTCCTTATATTTTGCTAAAAACCCATCATCTTATACTGATATATAAACTAACCAGGACTGATGATAACATAAGATAACATTTTAAAATAATAAACACCAACACATTATAATAGTTTGACAAAACACATGTGATTTTTTAATAACAATGAAAATATCGACAAAAGGAATACTACTTACATGCATTTGTTAAAAAATGTAGTGATAAATTATTAATAATATTTGTTTTAAGATAGACAATATTCGTGAATGATCCCTTTAAATCTACTGTTTATGTTGACATTCAGAAAACAGTTATATAGTGGTGTTTACACAAAACTAAAATCGGTGGATCGTGGCACACACCTATGGAACAGGATGAAAGTAAACGTTGTTGTTTCCGTCGCCGTGAAGTTTTTTTCGTGCTTCTAATGAGCGCGAGAGAATATTTACCTTGTGTGGGTCATTAACGGTGACCGGATTTGCTCTCTTTGCTCAATTGTAAGAATAACACCTGATTGTAAAAAGATAGTCCCAACGATTATTATAAAGGTAACGACATCACTTTCCATTAACCAATATCACTGCCAACTTATTAATGTCAGGAAAAATGGATGTGGGTGCAAAAAATAGTAACGTATAAATAAAAAAAATTCGTCAAAATAATTACCGATAAAAAACTTGGAGCAGCCAGGTAGCAGAGAGAAGCTTAAACTAACCACCAGTAACCACTGAGTATAGAAAACGAAAACAATAGAGAGCATGTCAAGTGAGTTTTCAATATTGAGATCGAACAGAGCAAAAAAACAGAAGGAAGTCAAAGAAGGAAATAAGGAAAGAATACAAAAAACAATTTACTTCCCCCTCTCTGTCCTTTTCTACAATCAGCTGCTCGTCTGATATTGGAAAGAAAGAAGACGTTTTAGATGGCATTGGCCAACCAAACTCTATTCTCCTTCTTCTTTTGTGTGTATATACCAATTATGCAAAGTCACCATCGCACATTGACTACACGCTCACGACACGTAACAAACACAATACAACAACCCATGAAAATTATGATATTAGAACTGATAGGGACAATTCATGGCACCAGTATTTAATTGTCCGTATAATAAATGCTCAATAGCTAGTCACCATCCAAAACTTTCTATTGTGAGAAATTTGTCTTAGCTAGTCACCATCCAAAAATATTTATTGTGATAAATTTGTCCTGCTAAAAAGGACACTATGTTATTACCCATTGTGACCTACAAGTATCAATAGTATCTGCCTTACTATTCTTTTCATGATGAAATCAAAAGTGAAAGTCCTATGTTTCAGTACTGTACTGGCGAATGAACTGGAAAAATTAGTCATTTAGTGTTCAGTGATTAACCGTTGATATAACAACTCGCGATATATAACATACAAAACTTGTATAGTACATTAATTTAAGAATTAAATTATCAATGAACAAAAATAACGTTGATACCATCCTTTTAGCAAGATTCGTACAATATATACAAACATAAGGGTTCGTTCGTCTTCCGTCCTCAAATGAAATTTAATATTTGTATTAAGTAGAAAATGTAACAATTAATTTTTTTTAGTTGAATAACTGCCAGAATTAGTCATTATGGATGATTGTTGAAATCTCACTCTGTGTTGAGTTTGTAAATTCCTAATTTTTGTAGGATATACTACAATCATATAACATACAAACAATATATTTTTAAATTTCACAAATTAATACAATATGTCTAATTAGAATGCATAAATCGAATAAAAGCATCAATTTATAAAATCTCAACTACCAAACATCCCCTTACATTCATAAGCACTACAATTGCATATTTGCATTTGCAACCAATGCTAGTTTCTTTTAGCCCAATAGAGTTTATATAAGAAGAACATGATTAATCACACTTTAATCGTATATGTATTTTATGTGACCCTATCACATTTTCTGTGCGTTTGAAATTCAAATTGCCATGAGCTATGCCTAAAGTCACTCAACTGTGAAACATGTAGATACCCCTTTATCGTCGAAGGATTCCAAATGAAATTGACACTTAATTATATACTAAAATTCTCATTAAATTATAAGATGTAATGGTCACATTCACACCCTAAAGGTAAGCTAAAATATTACACGTCAGCATAATGTGTATTGTCATGCGAGATGTATACTAATTTAATTTCTGTCCAGAAATTTTTGTGTTTTTAAAATTGTACAAGCGAGATAAATGAACAGTCTCTTATCCACGTAATTACAAGCGAGATACATGTCCAGAAATTTTTGTGTTTTTAAAATTGACGGATGAATTAGTCGATTACCTTATCATTAATTAAAATTAATCTTTGCATGACATAAATGAACAGTCTCTTATCCACGTAAGCGATAAACGGAGCAAGTGTTAGGTACGGGAACGACGAGCCAGGTTCGAAAGAGTTGACAAAAGTTTTAAACTGAATTTAATCATAATTATGTTATTCTCGTTATTAAAATAAAATCAATAGCTAGAGCATCGTTTCATGTTGCACAATGGTTCCAACTTGATATTTATATTTTGCATATTAATTGTCGTACGACGACAGATACAATATTAATTAACTCTAATTAAGTTGGGATAATGGATTCTCTCTGTAACTATACGACAGACAATAATGGCATATACATAATAATACTTTCTATGTGACACGCCAAAACACAACACCAATCTGCGACCAAGTGTAATCGCAGACCGGGAATGCAGTAACAGGCAAGTTATATTATCAACCCGGGGTCTAGATCTACTGCTTACTCAGTGATTCTCTGTTATCTAGCCAACTAAAGTAAGTGATTGTTGTTTAAACTAAAAGCAGAAATAAAGCAGGAAATTAATCGGTTTTCTTAAGCAGGAAAGAGTCACTCGGGAATGAATCCCCCTAGCTCTTTAGTTAGGTTTCAATTGCAATTTACCCTAGGTTGATTTACTGTTGATTAGACTGCGGAAGATCCGGCAGTAGCTTGGAATCTCTTAAGCTGACCAAGCCCTCTCAGTCTAACTACCCGGCAGACGACTAGTCTTCACCGGGATAGAAAGCTGAAGCAGTAAGAACAGAAATTCACTACTGGAATTAGATTCCAGTACAGAGCAGCAAACTGGCTAACTCTCGTATAACCAGTCTCCTACTATCGAATGATGAGACTCTAGCAACCTAATCAGATTCTATCTATCTCAGATTGCAGCAGGAATCAGGAAAAGTTGATCAGACTTCAATTGACTCAATAAACATGCATCATTCGATTATAATCAAACAGTAATATCATCCCAAGTCATTACAATCAATCCCCTAACACATAGAACTAGGGTTCTTCATCCCCAAGTGAGAGAGAGGTTCTACTCCATAGAGAGAGAAAAGAAAACAGTAATCGGAGTAGTCATACTCATAATGATGAGGATAATCTGCTCCGGGATGATGATTTCCACTCCTAGGACGATCTCCAAGCTTGATTTGATGAAACCCAGCTCCAAGATGGCTTCTAGGGTGAGTTCTTCGCACTTTCTCTCTCTAAAACTCTGTTTGTGCTCAAAAGGTCCGATCCCCCCACTTCTGGCTCGGATTAGGCTTTAAAACCGGGTTTTCCCGAGTTGCACGGTCAGCGTGCACGGCCGTGCACCTCACCATTCTGGCCGTGCACCATGAAACGCAGCGTATCCCTAAAGTCGAACTCAGGCTTCTTGCACGGCCAGGTGCACGGCCGTGCAATCTTCAGGGCCTGCCCGTGCAGCTCCTCGGCATGAGGCGCACGGCCAGCTTGCAACCGTGCACGGCCGTGCAGCCCCCTGGTCTGCCCGTGCAGATCCCCAAAAACCTCGCCATTCGTCCGTTCTTCGTCCAATCGACCCCAGACTCGCTCCTAAGCCTTCATTCACGTACTAGGACCTGAAATATCACAAACAAGCACAACCTAGCGTGAAATCGGCCTAAAACACGAGAATCAACACCTCAAACGGTGTAAGAACGGGGGTAAAAACATGTGTAAATGACGGTCTATCAAACTCCCCCACACTTAACCGTTTGCTTGTCCCCAAGCAAACCAAGTCAGACACTAGGTAAGCTTACATATTTCAATCAACCAACATTGGGGACAAGTCATAAAGGCACAGAACACGTGAATCGCACTGGTTTTCAAACATCAATACATGCACAACCTCAATAACAACCTGGACAACCACCACAAAGGACATTCGAGTGCAGCAAATCGAGTAAAGGAAGAGTCTCCCGTCTGTTCACTGGCCAACCTAGACTTGATTCAACCACTTACTCAAAACAGTCAACTCATGCATCCAACTCAAGACATCAGAATAGAGACCGAGCAATCTAGGTCCTCACCGGGGTACAAGAGCATATAGAAAAAGAAAATGAATCACTCACTCTCGACCAGTGGGGTCAGGACAATTTGATGCGAAAGATGCGCATGCTATTTCTCTCAATCCCTATCATCTCTTCACCATGATGGCAGCCTCTAAATGCTAGAGTTCACATATGGGGTGTCACCACTAACTAATCAGGAGGTCTTAGACACAGGTTCAAATGACTGGCTAGGGTCTTGGACATGGGGAAAAGGCCTTTTAGGTGGTGGAAGTATTCATAGCAAAAGGTTCCACATTTCCCGAACACACAAACACAGTCAGCAACCCGGTATTTTCTTT
Source organism: Linum trigynum (assembly GCA_964030455.1). Lineage (NCBI taxonomy): Eukaryota > Viridiplantae > Streptophyta > Magnoliopsida > Malpighiales > Linaceae > Linum > Linum trigynum. The sequence goes on from OZ034818.1 coordinate 8,657,960, forward strand.
CTGCTATCCTGCATTACTCAATATCTTAAGAGCACAAGAGCGAAGGAGGCATAAACATCAGCATTTCCAAGCCAGACTGCTAAGAAACACTACTTACTGGGCATTATTCAGATTTTTAGTAGTGGCTCTCTTTTGCTTTCAATTTTTTCTTTGTTTTTCTTTTATTTTTCTTTTCATTTCTTAAGAGAGCCACCACTCCTGCACATATTTCAAACATCCGCCCAACTTTTAAGCACTACCTCCAACACTCACATAGACTTTAGCAGAAACAGCAGAGAAAATATAAAAACCACTCTGTGGAACCTTCTAAAAGATGCAACAAGGGTGATTTCTTTTCATTATAGACCAAAAGAAAGGATAACACACGGCTCAAAGGGGCTGACTAGGGGATATGACACATCAGGACAGTCAGTTTTGGGCGTGGGCTAATCCTATGCCCCCATCATCTCAGCTAGTGACAACGTGAATGCTACACATCATGGAAGAGGGTTCTATCGCACAAGAAAGAAACGAGCAGGCTCAAATCTCACATGGCTACCTATATGCTCTATCTCACATTCTGATACCCTGAACTAGATGCATAAACGACTGTCAAGGACAAGTAATCAGAGCAAGTCAGATCAAGTCACAGTTGTCAAGCAAACAGTTGAAAAACTGAACCCCTACATCGTTCTACTGCACATCTCAGTCCTCATCATAGGTTGTCCTAGTCGCAAACAAATTGTCATGCATTAATCCGAAAACCAATCAATTCATCCATCAAAACACAGTGCCAATATGATCAAACAGCAGTACTTGGAGCCCTCAAATCGTAAGATTCGGACAGCGGACTAGGCTCCAAGCACCATCATAAATATTCCAACCGATACAAAGCATCCCCCCACACTTAAGAACGACATTGCCCTCAATGGAGCAGAGGGAAAGATAAGGGGAACGATGTTACCGGGTAGGAACACTGCTGGGGGACTGGAAGTGGACCAGTCAGCGAGAAACGAACGGGAGAGTGGACAATGCTGCACAAATCGAACATCAGAAACACACTAGCACACTGGCGTTAGGGATAAGTGTTAGCCCAGAAGGCTACATCAAACCACAAATGAAAAACCAAAAACAAAAACAAACGACACCAAGTTCAAGCTCCGCACACATGGAGCAAACACACAAAAGTCTAAAAAGAAAAAAAAAACAAACAAAACAAACACACTGAGACGGGCAACGAGTACAGCCTACTCGTCGCCAAGATCGTCGAGGTCGATGTCGGTCATGAACGCATCATCATCAGCAGCGCCAGCAGTTCCATCATCACCGTCAGCTGAAGCAGCCCCGGCCGCACGGGCAGGCGCGCACGGCCGTGCACGGCGTGCTTCTGCCCGTGCAGGCCGACACGGCCTGGCCGAGCCGAGGCGCACGGCCGTGTACCTGTCGCTCTTGGCCGTGCACTCTTGGCCGAGAGCTCGCACGGCCAGGCCAGGCATAGTGCACGGCCGTGCAAGACAATGCCATGCCCGTGCGAATCGCACGGCCAAGCCAGGCTGAGCGCACGGCCGTGCATTGTGCACTTGTGGCCGTGCGCTTGTGGCCGAGAGCTCGCACGGCCAGGGGGGGTACCCGAACGGCCGTGCAAGTCTAGGTTCTGGCCGTGCGACTTGCTGGGGTCCCGAAATCAACCTGTTTTCGCTCAAAAACGACACGTAACTCTGGATCAACGTCTCAAGACTCAAAAACACACAAAATCAAAGGAAAAAGAGTAAGAAAATGCAAACCTCGGTGGGGTTGCCTCCCCACAAGCGCTTCTTTACCGTCTTTTAGCTGGACGCCAGTATGGATGCTCAGGGAAGTGTAGGATCAGGTGCCTTCAAGAGCGGATCCACATCGCTCTTGAGGTACAGCTTCAAATGGTGGCCATGCACGCGACGAATGTGGCCACCTGCATTCGCCAGCTCAACTTGGCCATCCGGTAGGATGCAAGCGAGTGAATACTCGGATGGCCAAGGAGGGGGCGGGACCAGCTCATAGTGGTCTCCGGCTTCTTTTCGAGCAGGCTTAGCTGTCTGCAGTTTCGGCCGCCACTCCTCCTTGATCTGTTCTTTGGGTGACGGAGTGGTCCGGAGTGGCGGCGAAGGTGTGGGAGGCGGTTCCTACAAAATAGGCAGCACAGAAGGATACACGACAGACTCGTGCTCCTGGTGAGATACAGCATGCAGAGGTGACGAAGCAGGTATATTATCAGCAACAGAAAACGTTATTCGCTCCTCGCCATCCCTCAAAACTAAGGTCCCATCATGCACATCTATGAGAGCCTTGGCGGTGGCCAGGAAAGGCCTTCCCAGTATAAGAGGCACTTCTGTGTCCTCACTGATGTCCAAGATAACAAAATCCACGGGATATGTGAATTTGCCAACCTTAACCAGAAGGTCTTCCACTATACCCCTAGGATGCACTACAGATCTGTCAGCTAATTGAAGGGTCATCCTAGTAGCACGGGGTTCACCTAGGCCTAGTTTCATGAACAATTTATATGGAATAACATTGATACTAGCACCTAAATCCGCCAAGGACTTCTCTACATGCAATTTATCAATAGAGCACGGGATAGTAAAACTACCTGGGTCCTTCTTCTTCTGCGGAAGCTTGTTTTGCAGAATAGCCGAGCATTCCTCGCTGAGCTCTACCGTGGCCAGCTCACTCAGCTTCTGCTTCTTTGAGAGAAGCTCTTTCAGAAACTTCGCATACTTTGGCATTTGCGATAGTGCCTCCAGGAAGGGCACTTGGACATTCAGCTTCTTAAGCATGGCCATGAAGTTCTCGAACTCTGCCTCCAGCCTGTCTTTGTGCAACCGAGTAGGGAAAGGGAGTTTAGGGACATACTCCTTCACTACTGGTTGCGGTTTAGGTGCAGGCACCTCAACTTCCTTCTCTACTTCCTGTTCAACCGCTGGAGCCGCTAAGACAGGGCTTTCTTTCTCCGGTTCCCGAGCAGGAAGATCAACAGTCATCTTGCCACTCCTGGTCATGATGGCATTGCAGCGCTCATTCGGGGTCGGCGGGTGAGGGGTGGTCTGCCCTGGTAGAGTACCAGGAGCCCTTTGAGCCACTGCCTGGGCCACGCTCCCCAGCTGGGTCTGGATATCCTGCAAAACAGCCCGTGTATTCCTCTGGCCAGCTTCCAGAGCCAGGAGTTGACCCGAGGCCTTCTCCATGAACTGCTCAAAGGTGTTGAATTTCTGAGCACTGACACTGGCAAGAGAACCCACCAAGTCCCGCAGTTCAGCCATCTGATCATTCTGCACTGGGGCAGCAGGGGCTGCACCTGGCTGCTGGAATTGCCCCTGTCTGGGCTGATATGGTGGCCTCTGGAAGCCCGGTGGTCCCTGTGGAGCTGGTGGTCTGGGATTTGGCCCAGTCCAGGAGAAGTTAGGATGCTGGCGCCACCCCTCATTGTACGTGTTGCTGTAGGGGTCATTGCGCCTGACATTGTTGATGAAGTTCACCTGCTCCTGGGGCGTGGTCGATTCCTTCATCGCCTGGCAATCTTCCACCATATGATGGGTGCTCTCGCACCACTGGCAGAGCATCGCCTGCTGCTGTCCGGTCCCTGGAATCATCCCGGAACGATCGATAGCTGAGACCAGCTTCGATACTACCTGCACCAAATCGGATGACTGGGTGCCCACAGCATGCACACCCCGGCCTGGTGCTCTCCTCGATCTCCTGGCAGTGCCCCAATCATAACCATTCTCCGCCATCTCTTCAAAGAGTTGATTCAGCTGTGGCGGGGTTTTGGTCAGCATGTTCCCGCCACAAACCGAATCGATCAGCTGCTTGTCCTCCGGGAAGAGGGCGTGATAGAAGGTGCCCACCTTGAACGCATCGTTGAAACCATGATTTGGACACCTGAGGAAAAGACTGTTGTACCTCTCCCATGCATCCCTGATGGTCTCATCCTCATCCTGAACAAAATGTGTAATTTGCTTCTGCAGGTCAGCTGTCTTGGATGGAGGATGGTAGCGGGTGAGGAACTTGTCCGCCAGGTTGGCGAACGTGGTGATGGAGCCCGGAGATCGAGTGTCTAGCCACTCCTTGGCCTGCCCCTCCAGAGTGAATGGGAAGTACCTCAGCTGGATGGCATCTGCTGGTACCCCATTGATCTTGATTCCATCGATGAGCTCGTGGAATCGCCTGAGATGTGATCGAGGGCACTCTCCCTCCTTACCACGGAACACTACTGAACCGCGCAGCATGGTGATCACGGAGGTGCTCACCTCAAAGTTGTTGGCTGGGACCTGAGGGTGCTGAATGGGTGACCTCATGTCCGCAGCCCTAGCGGTCCAGTAGGAGCCCATGGTCTGCTCCTCGGGGATCACAGCATGGTTCCCTGGTTCAGCCATCTCTTCTTCTTCCTCCTCTAACTGCAGCTGTGATAGCGCCTCCTCCGCAGCCAGTCGCGCCTTTAGAGCCCGCTTGAAGTTTCTGCAGGTTCGTTCAAGCTCCTGGTCTAGTGGTAGTAGATCTCCCGACTGGCTACGGGTCATGCACTACCTGCACACAATCAGCAGAAACAACCCATGAAGGCACACAGGTGGAAGAAATAAAAAGCAGAAAATAAAAGCTAGAGTAACAAATTCTCACGTTTCCCCAATAACCTAGAGGGTCCCCGGCAACGGCGCCAAAAACTTGACACGCCAAAACACAACACCAATCTGCGACCAAGTGTAATCGCAGACCGGGAATGCAGTAACAGGCAAGTTATATTATCAACCCGGGGTCTAGATCTACTGCTTACTCAGTGATTCTCTGTTATCTAGCCAACTAAAGTAAGTGATTGTTGTTTAAACTAAAAGCATAAATAAAGCAGGAAATTAATCGGTTTTCTTAAGCAGGAAAGAGTCACTCGGGAATGAATCCCCCTAGCTCTTTAGTTAGGTTTCAATTGCAATTTACCCTAGGTTGATTTACTGTTGATTAGACTGCGGAAGATCCGGCAGTAGCTTGGAATCTCTTAAGCTGACCAAGCCCTCTCAGTCTAACTACCCGGCAGACGACTAGTCTTCACCGGGATAGAAAGCTGAAGCAGTAAGAACAGAAATTCACTACTGGAATTAGATTCCAGTACAGAGCAGCAAACTGGCTAACTCTCGTATAACCAGTCTCCTACTATCGAATGATGAGACTCTAGCAACCTAATCAGATTCTATCTATCTCAGATTGCAGCAGGAATCAGGAAAAGTTGATCAGACTTCAATTGACTCAATAAACATGCATCATTCGATTATAATCAAACAGTAATATCATCCCAAGTCATTACAATCAATCCCCTAACACATAGAACTAGGGTTCTTCATCCCCAAGTGAGAGAGAGGTTCTACTCCATAGAGAGAGAAAAGAAAACAGTAATCGGAGTAGTCATACTCATAATGATGAGGATAATCTGCTCCGGGATGATGATTTCCACTCCTAGGACGATCTCCAAGCTTGATTTGATGAAACCCAGCTCCAAGATGGCTTCTAGGGTGAGTTCTTCGCACTTTCTCTCTCTAAAACTCTGTTTGTGCTCAAAAGGTCCGATCCCCCCACTTCTGGCTCGGATTAGGCTTTAAAACCGGGTTTTCCCGAGTTGCACGGCCAGCGTGCACGGCCGTGCACCTCACCATTCTGGCCGTGCACCATGAAACGCAGCGTATCCCTAAAGTCGAACTCAGGCTTCTTGCACGGCCAGGTGCACGGCCGTGCAATCTTCAGGGCCTGCCTGTGCAGCTCCTCGGCATGAGGCGCACGGCCAGCTTGCAACCGTGCACGGCCGTGCAGCCCCCTGGTCTGCCCGTGCAGATCCCCAAAAACCTCGCCATTCGTCCGTTCTTCGTCCAATCGACCCCAGACTCGCTCCTAAGCCTTCATTCACGTACTAGGACCTGAAATATCACAAACAAGCACAACCTAGCGTGAAATCGGCCTAAAACACGAGAATCAACACCTCAAACGGTGTAAGAACGGGGGTAAAAACATGTGTAAATGACGGTCTATCACTATGTCACAATTGCGTATTGACAAAAGGAAAAAAAAAGCTGCAATTATTATGAATATGAATTTACCGACAAAAAACATTAACAATTTACCAATAAATATTTTACCTGATATGATTATTCAACAAAACAAAAACCAATGTGCGCACACAGTAACGAACCATGGTTCATGACATCGACCCTTAGTTGTCCAACTCCACGCGGAGTCTTCAATTCCACAAAACAAATCCTCAAGATGAGATTGTTTTTTATACCAAAAAAATGTAACATGCGCTCACAGTATGTTGACAAATTGGTACCTAGAATTAAACAAAATTATTTTGAAATAGGTAAAAGTAGGAACATTACAAGATTGCATTTGATCTTCAATAAAATAAATAGTGTTGCATAGAATATCATTGGAATTCGTGCATAACATAATTTAGTTTTTGTTCTTTGTAATGAAACGAACAAATCTATATCTATATATTATTAGCAAAGTCATTGTACAAGTATCATAAACATTTTATACCTATGCCAGCACAATCTTTGATACACCAACAAAAACATATTACTTCAACCACTCGTGCCGTAGGATGTCATATATTCACGAGGGTCACCCTTACTGCCTCCACCCAAATGATAATCATTCTATGGTGTTGATATCCACGACTCTTAATGGAGAAAACTATGGATATTGGTCTACTTCAATGCAAACATCATTGTCTTGAAGAATAAAATCTCATTCATTGATGGAAGCTCCGAAAGACCGTTAGTCATCGACACGATGTCTCTTGCATGGGATGAAGCTAACGCAATGGTAAAAGCATGGATATACCAGTCCATTGATCCTAGCATCGTAAAAAGCTTGCCATGGTTTGAATCTGCCATGGAAGTGTGGGAGGATCTGAAGAGCCGCTTTATTATAGCAAGCACGGCAGAGGAAGCAGATCCTTGCGAGATGAAGGATCTAACCAATAACAATTTGTCAAAAGTGGCCTTGAGCATTTTCCCTCTGTTCACCTACATAGACACATGCTATTCAATGGGACCAATGTATGTGGTGGATAAATGATCCACCATTATTATTGTTATTGATACTTATTCAATGGATTGTTTTTGGTCTTAGGTGTTTACCGTGGTGGAGGCCTGAACAAACCAATTTTGGCATGGCTTACAAATTGTTCCGCACAATCTATCGGATAAGTTGATGGTGATTCATATCACCAGAAAGATAGTTTTCTCTACACAAAGGATTGTGTATGATGCATTTAGAAAGACCAGTCCTTTTTTATTGAAACCAATATTCACTTCCAACACTTATCAGTGACATGTAATTTGAGATTTAGGAGTTTGCTTTTACAACCCTTGTATAAAATATTGGTCATTTGAAAGAAATAGATAACAACTTAAATGTACAATGTTTCTTGCTACAACTAATACTAAGTCCGGACTCAGAATCTTGTCCGTTAAAAGGCTTTGATAAAGAATAGTATGTGTGGTCTGTATAGATTATTTACTCAGGGATCAAATAATTACTGCTAATATAACAGACTAAGTACATGATTCATAATTTATCAAGAAAGTTTTCAAGTTCTCAATAAACACTAAGTAATTTCTGATTTTATCTTATGATTAGGCTTTGTTTGCTTTAGTATGTATTTTAAAAATAATACATATTATCAAAACAAATTTGGAAATTTGCTTCTAGGGTTCGTTTGGAGACAAGATTTGTGAGTACAAGTTAATTAAATCGATAGATTTATCATAAGCTATTTTTTTCCTATTGTAGAGTGGAATTTAGCTTCAGATATTTCGAAATCCAAAATTTAAAGACGTAGATCTTTTATACCTAGAGAGATTCTATAAATTGCCTTGCGAGATTTTTGTTCCTCCTACTTTATATCTTTTTATATTTGTCCCACCGAATATCATTACTAATTAGTTCTCAATTTTTTTAACCACTGTAATTTTGTTGGTTAAGACTACATCATATGCAAAAAATAGAATTTGTTTTTCTATATGTTAACAATCACGGTTAACAAACAGTGAAAGTTTTAAAAGGTATTTTTTATAATTCGAAGATGCAGAACCTTTCGATTGTTTACAATCCAATAAAATATAATCCAATTATCCAAGCAAGCCCTTATTTTTATTATAAATAGAGTTCAAGTTATCAAAATAAATCCAAAAAAATAACAATTGAATTTGGCAATCAAAATTAGAAAAATTTACAGAATACTAACATCAAGCTCAATTCATAGTGAAGATAATCGTGCGGACATCAACACACTACTTTGGAAGACACGTGAATGATTTCCAACACCTATTAACATTCTGGTTAAATAACTAACCATAGTCGTCACACACATAATGGAGAAACAAAGCAAAAAAGTAAAAAGTCAATTCCCAACAAAACAATTCAAACAAGCAGATCATCGTTCACTGAGAATAATATTAAAAAACTACCCCAAGATAAATTAAACAACAGAAACGCTACTACAAAACCTCATCCAACCGTCCTCTAGTTCTAAGATCTTTTTAATGCAAAAATCGCATTCTCCATCTGAAAAATAAAAATACGAGATCAATAAATTGTGTCTATACTCTAAAAAGTGTTAAAAAAAATTATATAACGGAAATTTCTACCTCAAGTATACTTCCCAACTTGTTGCGAAGAATGCAATATTCTCGAGTGACATCATTAGCAGAACGTATACTCCTGTAGAAAAAACACAAGATGCAGTAAGGAATGAACTATGCAACCCACAATCCCAGAAAATTGATCTGATATTTAAGTTATACTGTGGGCTAACCTATCTCTGTTTCTGTCAACACATGCTTGAAGAAGTTCGTCACAAACAACCTTTAGTCGTCGTGCCCCAATGCTATAAATACAAAACAATACAAATTAAACTTTACAGCAAACACCAAAACACCTGTGAAAAACAATGAACATAAGAAAAAGTTCAAGATCCCGACGTGGAGCTACTGCCTCTAATTTGATGCAAGGATTCTTCAATTTGAGAAAAATTCACGTCAATAGCACCTCTGCAAAACACATGGACAAAAAAAATAATAGCCAGCGTATTTAATTTCGGAGATCAGAATGACATAGATAAATAGGCGGGATTACAATACTGGGAACGGAAAACAGGCAAATATCATACAAATCCCTGTTGATTTCCCTGACGATCCTATCACCATCGCGACAGAAAGAACTGATAACTTCAGTTACAAATTCAGGATTAGTAGCATCTTGGAGAGCCTGAACTTGAGAAAACTGATTGTCCAAAATGCCCTTCAACACAACAAGAACAGGATGGGATTAGGTGCTGACCCTTATAGGGGTTAGCACCGTGATAACTAGCAAAAAACGCTACTAAAAATAACAAAATCACTACGGATTATTATAAAATCAATACAACATCTAAGCTAAATCACTACTAATTCAAACTAGTAGTAGTTTTCCCTTGGTTAGGACGGTGCTAACTATTATACAATTAGCACCGTAACCCCTCCCCAACAAGAACTTACAAAGATTGGAAAAACGAATAAATGATAGAACGAGGAACTAAATCAAACAAAGACGCGTACCTCATCTACCATAGATTGCACAAAGCCTTTTAGCTCTCCCATGCAAGAAAACAATGACATTTTGGTGTTTCAGATTCGCAAACGAAGTGTTTTTTACTGCAAACAGACAGATGGGTTACTCTGAGATACAATTCAAGATCTCGAGCATAATGTACATTATTATATAGCAATACGTACATGCAATTGGCCATCCAAATAAAGATGAATGATTTTACATATTCGATAAGATACTTTAATCAAATAATTATAGCCATTATTTTTTTAACCCTAGTCTATATAGTCTTTCCCATGTGGATCATAGACTCACAGCGAACAGTAGCAGTACTTTTTACATGAGATGCCTGATAGCTTCCCCGGCATACTTGTTTCTCTTTCTCCTTTACATCCTTTCCTCCGCTATTTCTTCTCTTTCTCCCCCCACCCCCCCCCCCCCCCCCCCCCCACCAAATAGATGCGATCCTTTTCCACTAACTTTACTAAATTTTACTAAATTATTTCATCATTACAAAAAAAAATAGCTACCACAATAAGTGCACCACATGCACCCTTGTCGACCACGCAAAACCGACAACCCATATAGATCTAAATCTACTTTTCGATCCATCAATATTCGTTATAATGTTAAAATGAAAAATTCATGAATTAACAATATTATAACGCGTATAATATTTAAGTAACCACAAACTCAATAATTATCCAAGGTAGGTTGTAAAATATCAACGTAAGTTCACGTTAACTTTTAACGTGACCATCCGCAATAAAACTCAACTACAACTATAAAAAGAGGATTATCTCCTAATACATGTAACATTTGGTAAAAAAAATGCCATAAAAACACAAGGTCGCCAATTTAGACAGAAAACACAAAACAACAACCGCTTACAATGTAACACATAACAAAAACACACAACCACAGAGAACGAGATATTACATCAAGATAGTACCGTCTAACACGATTGATCATCTGGATACCATGTCTAAGTCGACGATAAAGATATAAACAATGGATCTCATATATAGCATACACGCACTTTAAGTGAAACTGAGGCTTGGCATAAGCGCCATAAAAACGGTTAACATTATATCTAAACGGTGAAAGTCCTTGCAAAATTCAGTAATGTAGGATACCTAAAATCTTCCATCACAAGTTCAAATTGAGTAAGTCCACCGGCAGTACATTCTGGGATAGTAAGGTGAAAAACACATCCTGTTACATTTGGAATTTAATGGATAGTTAGGTTATGAATTACAATCATCACATGAACAAATAAATATATAGACATCATTACCTAAATAATGAAGAATAGTTTGAGACTGTAATGGGACGTCTGAGAACCGTGTTTTAAGCGGTTGACATTAAGTTTAATACTCATTTCTTCAATATTATCTTCTTCAGCATAACCTTCAAGCAAACGTTTCTGCAAAACAATAATTAAACAGGTAAAACATACAAGAATGAAATGTCTGTATATAATAAAGATCTGGTACAAACCTCTTTATCAATCCACAACATATGTATTGTTCGTCTGAGGCATGTAGGATTTCCACTATGCTCAATCCATATTTTGAGAAGCCGAGCTATGATAACATCAGCATAGATGCCAATACGAAGCCCCCGAAACACCACAAATGTACAGATCATATCTAAATCAAACATCACAGCAACAATATCTGGAAAACCACATGAAATGGTTAGGAAGAATAACAATGATGCAATTGAGGAATAATACATGAAACTATAGAAAGAATAAATAGAAAAAAATATGAACAAAAGAGCACATACCGATTCGAGTAAGAAAGAAAATTGTGATAATCTTCTTCAAAGATAGGAACGTTTTACAGGAACGAAAATGGACAGCTATTTGGCGGTACAAGCACATACAATGACATTAATACATTTAGTGTACAGCATACACCAACCATAGGGACCCGAGCATAGTATATGTCTCTTTCGCATTGAGTACAAGCAGATAAAACAAAAAAGAGCTCACCTAGACGACATCAAATGCCTCCAAGAATGAATGTACGGGAAAACAATAGTGGACACCGACTGTAAGGACCCAACCATATTGTACGTCCCTTTCATATTGAATACAAGAAGACAAAATAGAGAAGAACGATCCAAGCATAGTGTACGTCCCTTTCATATCTAATAGATACATGTACGGGAAAACAACAGTGCACACTGACTATATGAACCCAAGCATAGTGTACGTCACTTTCATATTGAATACAAGAAGATAAAATAGAGAAGACGACCCAAACATACTGTGCGTCCCTTTCATATTGAAGACAAGCGGACAAAACAAGAGGGATATCACCCAGTTGCGTCCGCAGGGGAGGATCTTCTCCTTAGCTACAAAGTTTGAAAATGATGCCTATTTTGTCTTATTATAAGCAGTACTGCAACTGACAACATAATAATTGAACACCGACGTTAACTTCCCGAAATAGCCAAATTATTTCATATCTCTTCTCTTTCGGACCCGTCCATTTCTCTTCACTATTTAATGGGCCAACCTTTGCCTTCAACTTGATGTACGCCTGTACCAAAGGCCCTAGTTTGAAAATTCAAGCAGAAAGAATATGCGATGTATGGTTTCACATTTTGATGGGTCCGACCGATCAAGACCTTTTGACCATTTTGAGTTGTAACCATTAATTACTGGTCAGTTGTTGCCCTGTCCGTCTACAGATTAAAGACTGTCCATCCACTTGCAGCCATAGATATATAGGTGAAAAATACTAACACTCTGATGGCATTTGTTTCTTATATTAACAAAAAAGTAACAACCATAGTTTAGAGTTTAGGTTACGTCGATTTCTTCTACACAGTCGCTTCTGCTTTCTTTTACTAACTATTATTTGACAGACGATACATGCAATGCATCTTCTTGCCTTGAATTTATTGTAACCAAATCGGTACAGTTATCACTTTATTCTTGTTTGATTTGAACCGATCTTTTTGTACAGTTCACGATATAATTTTGTACAGTAACCTTATACATGGGCCAGATAAAAGGAATTACTAATACTAATTAATTTTAGATACAAAAGTGATCTGTTGTAATTGCTAAGCGTTTATCTCAAGATCATGAGATCAAAATTTACATAAATCTTAATACATACATACATATATCATTACATTCACATATTTAAATGACTTATTTTGTTTTATTATGTACAAATTTCCCATACAAATCCTTCATAAAATAATACACAAAGTTTAAAATAAATAATTGCTAATTCATCTTTTTATTTCCCAACATCTACACATGCATGGAGACAAGGTTGGACCAATAATGTTCCATACACAATTGGGGTTCTCATTTAATTTGTCTGTATGCATATCCCAATAAAAAAATTAGAATTCCAGCAAAAAATATAGTATTGTTAGATAGTTACATGAACACTATTGTTTCACCCCTCTTTGCTTGGTCTGAATTGGGACGGATGACTCATATTCTGTCTCCATCAATAAAACACCTAAACTAAAAACGTGCAATTTAGTGAAAATGTGAAAAGCTAACAGTCACATAATGCCATGCATTATGTCCTCTATTAAGACAATGGCTAGACATATGAAGAACCACGATTGCATTGAAATAAAAAAGCAAAGGATGAACGAAATCGGTTCTTCAGAAAGGAAATGGGAGGAAATGGATTCAGATATCTTAGCGAAGACATTCAACACTCTTGACACACTTGAGTTGACGTCATGGATTGGTCAATTTTGCAGTTCATGGCGCATGACATGTGCTGATCCTCTTCTATGTAGAACACTCGACAATGAAGTCCAACTTCATAAAGACTCCTATAAAGCCATACGTGTACGTGCACAGTAGTTCAGATAAAACTCTAACACGTTTATTAATAACAGCTCTGAATCCCCGCTCGCTTCAAGTACGATAATCATAAGTAAGATGCACGGCTAAACTGGCAAATCCATCGAATCTGGACAAGGTGATATAGGTTGGTGGATCGCTTGCAATATCACCCCTTATAATTGAGTCGGCTAGTCTGAAGTGTTGGGAGCGCCTCTCATTTTCGAACAGAGGTTTGCATTAGTGCATGGCATAATGAGAATGGTTGAGAAGTGGGAGCAAAGGTGATAATACATAAACATAAGCTAGTGTCTAGTGAGCATATCCAACTTCCTTACTCATTTTTCCATCTTGGATCAAAATCTCAGTGCTTCTGTTTTTTCCATAGTTCAATCTCAACCAAACCAAATCTAGCGTACAAGGTGACACAACAAAATGCAAGAATTAATGCCACACCAACACAGGGGAACAATTACATCGAGTCGCATAAGCCAAAAACATCCCAGAAAAAAACTTCAAAGATCCCCATATCGTCGTCGTCAACCATGAGTGTTAAGAGCTTCCCACACCAGATTATTTGGCACAGGGTTGGATACGTCCTTGGCTTCCAACGCGACGGCTCCGAGTGTGTTGTAGGTGAAGACATTTGCCATCCAGAACGAGGCACAATTGTAGGTCAGATTGTGCTTCTTGCAAACCTCCTAAACAAATGGAGACACCTTTAAAAGCTGGCACCTCGGAAAACAAGGGGACATATGGTGCTACACCCGAAATTGCAATCCAACATGGAACCATTTTCCTTTTTAAAAAAATGGTAACTTTCTCACCTAAACAGAAGATAAACAAACCAACAATGGACTTATGAGAATGGTCCTTTCCAACGAACCATTGTGGTAAACCTGGCGGCGGCGGTGGAAATAATGATAGAGCAGCAGTAGGAATATGCATCTTTTTGTGCAGCAGCAAATATCTCACCCTACCCAACCAGTCGCATCATTACTTAAAAAGGAAGGATACAACTTTTGAGAAACCACACAAAATGGATAGAGAGAACATCAACCATGCGGTCGAGGAATTCCATGAAATGATCATCCCATGAACAAACATGCAACTGTGGAAGAAACAAGTAGAACGGGAAAAAAGAATGAAAGAACACATAATGGCTCGGGAAAGAAGAAACTGTGAGACTCTCCTTCAAAGATATGGACGATTATATAGGAAAGGAAATGGGCAGCTATGTGACGGTACAAGTACATGCAACGAGATTAAAAGCCTCCAATAAAGCAATTACGGGGAAACAACAGTGCACACCGACTATAGGGACCCAAGCATAGTGCACGTCCCTTTCATATTGAATACAAGAAGATAAAATAGAGAAGACGACCCAAGCATAGTGTACGTCCCTTTCATACTGCATACAAGAGGACAAAATAAGAGGGAGCTCACCTAGTCGTGTCCGCAGGGGAGGATCTCCTCCTTAGCTACAGTTCGCTTCCTTCCAAAATTATATATTAGAATTAGAATAGATAGACTAGTTCCAACTCAGAAACACTAAAGCTAAGACGTCAGTAACTGGATAAATTCAAACAACGCATCCCGAAACCGCTAGATGGAGAGTCTAGGGTTGGTATTCGGTAAACCGGTATTCGGTATAACCGGGTACCGAACCGGTTAAAATCGGTATTCGGTATACCGAATACCGCCAGTATCGATATTCGGCTGCAATATTTGGCCAGCCGGTATACCAAATACCGGCCAGTAATTTACCGACGGTAAATCGGTATTATCGAATACCGAATCACCAAAAAAAACAGGTTTACTCCTCTTGGCTTACTCCTCTCCTGCCGCCCTGGGCCAACAACAACCCTAACCCCGCAGTCCTCCTTCAGCAGGACTCCACCGAGGACGAACAGCAGCAACTCGATGATCCCCAGTCTTACGATTCCCGATTTCATTTTGACTATTTTGGTTTGAATTGCCGAGTTGTGTGGTGGTGTTGAATTTTGTGGCCTCTGGTTTTGTTACAGGATGTTTATGCCGGGGATGACGATGAGTACGAGGAAAAGTTCAAGAAAGAGTCTATCGCTTTCTTCTTCCTCGCTACGTGAGTGAATAGTCTGACTCTGCCACTTTCTAAAGCTTCTATCTTTTATTTAAATTTCTGGTTTTGTAACATGGGTTGCTTGGTGGTTGGGTGGGCAGGTATGGAGATGGTGAGCCGACTGATAATGCAGCAAGGTTCTACAAGTGGTTTATTGAGGTAAAATTTCAGCTGGGTTGAGTGAAATCGGCCATTGAATTCAGTCTATGGGTGGAATTTAAATTGACTGACTTCATGCAACATGGTAAAGAGGCCAGAGGATAATGGCTCAAGATGAATTATGGAGTGTTCGGTCGTGGCAATAAGCAATATGAACACTTTAATAAGGTATTGAAGAGTGTTTTGAGATGGGTGCCTTTCAGAATTTGTTTTGATGACTGTTTATTTCGGGGATGAACTCTGACTAAATTAATGTATTTGTTGGTTGATACTATAGATTGCTAAGGAGGTGGATGATCTTCTGGTTGAACAAGGTACAGTTCTTTATTCCCTTGAAGTTTCGTATAGAAATGGAGTTCTTTTTTATAGTTAAATGATGGGGAACTAGAACATTTAGTAGTTAATGGAATCTGGTACACAACATTTACCATTAACATTTAGTAGTTAATGGTTTGTATCTTTTAATTTCAAATATATCATATTGTTGGTGATTTACCGTTAAAATTTAGGCAAAATACACTTGTGTAGCCAAAACTTTCACGTTTGTGCCAATAATAGCCAAATTTGGCGAAATACCACTTATAGCCACTTTTTGAAGATGTTGTAGGACAAATATAGTCATTTTCGTTAGAAACTTTAACGGTGTTAATAACACCGTCAACTTATTTGACGGTTGGCTGACTAGGCGCCAACTAAGCCAACACGTCAGCGCCAACTAAGCAATTATTTACACGTTAGATATTTTAATTATTTATTATTTATTAAAAATAAAAAAAATTACTTATATTAGTATCTGCATCGCGACTTACCTTCATCCCCAACCCGATCCCGATTTCCCTCCCCAAATTTCCTCCCCCAATTAGGGTTCTTCCCCAAATCTCCTCCCCGACGAATCCCCTTCCCCCTTCCGATTTCAAAATATGGTTCTTCCCCAAACTTCCTCTCCTAACGAATCCTCTTCCCCCTTCTAATCGATTCGTCGATTATTGCTCTCCATTCCCCATCAATCCTCCTCCACTTCCTAATCTGTTTGGCGAACCGCGACCCTCTGTCGATTCGAGACCCTCTCCATTCCCCATCAATCCCACCCTTTGCCGATTCGCAACTCTGGGATTTCGCGATTTCTCCTGCCCAGAAGTTCAAGCGAGCTGCAGCCATGTCCAAGCGAGCATCTTCTGTCGAGCCAAAAGGAATCAATCCTCCTCACCAGTCGTCACACTCGAGGGACAGCAGAAATCCACCTGGGAAGTGCGATTAGGGTTTCTACGAACAAGTACACTCGCATCTGCTATGGGTGGATTCTACGTTCGCCAGAAGAAAAGAAACTTCGGAGGACTAGGCCAAAGCTCGCCGCCGGTTGGTCAACCCATCGAATGCTTGCCATTCTTTGTCGAGGAAGGAGGGGATATGGTAAGCTCGATGAATGGAGGAAACTCGGGACTGGAGGAGGGGTAGATTGATGGTGTGGAGGATGGAATAGGATGGGGTACGAGGGTCATCGGCGACACTACGTCGCCTTCGTTAGGTTGATGGTGGAGTAAAACAGGGGGTGGTTCGGAGAAGAAGAAGATAAGGCAGAGAAGGACGAGTCAAATGGGTTTTTATTTTATTTTATTTTTGGTCAATTTTTTTTTAGTTAATCATTATCCACATGTATAATTACAGAGGAAAAGGAAAATAAAAGCTCGCCGCGTAAGCATCTCCGTTTATCTAGTCACACTTAACGCTACGTTTCAGTATAGCTGTAACCAACCTTCCTTAGGTGCAGAGCTTCCATTCACGATGGGAAGTAGGTAGATCATCTTTCTCTTATAGGGTGAAAAAATCGGACGGAAGTGGCTATAAGTGGTATTTCTCCAAATCTGGCTATTACTGACACAAACGTGAAAGTTTTGGCTACATAAGTATATTTTGCCTAAAATTTACTTTTTGTAAATAATTTCATGGAAAGAATATCCATTTAGTGAACTAGAAGCGTAAAGCGTTTTGGTGAACTAGAAGCATAAAACTGTAAACTTTTAAATTTTAAAACGCAGTTTAGTACAATTTTATACACTGCATATTTTATATGGAAACGGGAGCATTTTAGTGACCTAAAAGCGTAAAATCGTAAGTTTCTAAATTTTAAAACGCTATTTTCCTTATATTGATTGGGATGTCGATGAGATTTGCGAGGAAAGACCACCGGTTTTACTAACCTCCCAATTGAGAGTAGATTGTAGTAACCCAACGATTGATTCATTAATAAAATACCCAGGGATTTTCTATATAAAAAAAATGAATGTGTCAACGCCTTAAACCAAGATTTGTAGTTGGCACTTGGCAGTTGAAACTACGGCACAACGCATCGCTTTGACCATGCATCAAAAGAACAACGAAAAGATCTATCAAGTAAAATAAAACAGCATCCGGTTAATTACTAGTAAAACAAACGTCTCCACATGAAAGAAAAACTACATTGCAGCTAAACTAAAACTGTAAACCAAATCCGATGGTCTCAACCAGACAACAAAAAACCTTAATCGTCGAACAGACTGAAATCCATATCATCGTCGGACTCTTCTTCCGGCTCTGGTTTCTTCTCCTCTTCGGCAGCAGCAGGTGCAGCACCACCACCACTGGCTACAGCAGGAGCAGCAGCAACAGCAAACTTGCTAGGATCCTGCACAACATAAACATTCAACACTCATCAACAACCAAAACCAGACAAAAACAAAATGAAACACCATCCAATCGCGGCATGGATTCATAAGGCGTCGAAACAAACCTTCAAGTACTCCTTCACTTGCTCAGCCTGAGGGAACGAATAATCGGTCTCCGACTCCACAGCAATGGCCAGGACGTTCTTGTAGGCATTGGCGAACATGTGTGATGCAGCAGCCAGTGTCGGGTAAGCAATGGCCAGCGAGAGGGCAGTGACATTCGACACACCAGAGGCGAACTTCTCCATGAGGTCGTCCTCGGTGAGATCGAGAACCTCGGGGCTGAAGACCGACCCATCGTCGTAGACAGACTCGACCACCAGGCCGTAAGAGAATGGCCTGATGCCGAGCTTGGCAAGCAGGGCGGCCTCAGAGGAACCGACCTTGTCGCCCTTCTTGATCAGCTCCACAGGCATAATGATTTCCACTGTACCCTTGTTAATCTTGGTGGGAATGTTGAGCACCTGCAGAGTGTACCAAAATAACAACATCAAGTCCCTTTCACAATCAGATTAGAAATTATGACATGGGAATAGAGCAACAACCACAAACCTGGAAGAAAGATGTCTGAGATGGATCGAGCCCGGTGTTTCCAGGAGGCACAACCACGTCAATTGGTGCAATCAGACCAACACGAGCAGGAGCGCCGACCTGTCAATTCATCACATACAAGGTTTAGACTTTAGACATCGACAACCATGGAGGCCAAAAGCCATGATATCATACTGAAAAGCAAAGAGTTCATAATCCTGTTTACCTTGTACTTGCCGATTTCCTCCCTGACTTCCTTGAGATCACCCCTAGTGAAAATCAGACCAACATTCCCCTGAATCCAAAAGAAAATTGTTCAGAAACCATAACCAAAAGCTTTCAGCTCAGGATAACACCGACTTGTTATAACAAACCCCAGTTCGTATTCAGGGAAGACAATCCCCCTAAGGGCACATATTGCTAAACCACAGAGATTCCGATCCAGGATACTAGAGACTTGTTACAATAAACCCTAGTTCTTATTTAGTGAAGACACAGCGTCGTATATACATATAAACCCTAACAGGTTCAACCCTAAACCCTAACATTCCAAACACAAATTAACATGAAATCCCAAGTCAAACGCAGTAAGCAGGTTCGATTCTAATTTTTTTTACCTGAAGCAGAGGGAGGAGATTGAGGATAGCTCTGTTCCCAGACTTGTCAGAGTGAACCCTAATCGTCCTCTTCATCATGGTGTTCTTCCCCATCAGCACCACGGAATCGCCTCTGAGACCCTTCCTGATGCTCTGCAACTGGGTCGATCCGACATTGTCGGCAGCAACAACCAGGACCTGGCTGTAATCGTCCAAGAGCTGGCACATCTTGGAGTCATAGGCGAGCTTCTTATCGGCTTTCGACGGCTTCCCAACCATTGTTTTCAACCGGAGAAAAACCTAAGACCCTAAACCTGTGTTCTTGCAAGAGAGGAAAAGGGAGGCGAAAGAAACGTGCAGTGCAAACAAGGTTTCTCCCGTTTTATAGAAATTTTTCTGCAGGGCTACTTAGTCCTTGTTTAACTCTGAATTCACACCTAAATCGGTATATGCTCCTAAATCAGCTCCAGCCCACAATTAAATAAACATATACTGGGCCCATTATTCACGGCCCAACAAGTTAACATGGTTTCTGTCATATTAACTTGAACTCCTTGATAATTTACTTTCACTTCGGAATTTCCACAACCCACGAACAAAAGAGAACGCCGCTAATCACCTGGGAAGTTAAAAAAATATGGCTGTGAATTGGTCAATGACTCGATCATCATCCGTGGAACCAACATTTCGAAACAGTAGTAGCAACCATGAAGCAAGAGACAAGATCGATAAAAGTAAATAAAACAGCATTCGATTACAAACTAGTAAAACCATTTAAAACGTTTCAACAGCAAAAAGAAAACAGTGCACAGCTAAAATTAAAATAGAATCCAACAGTATCAACCAGACACCAAAACTTTAGGGGTACTACAAAAAGATAACTGGGTCGGGGAAACTTAATCATCGAACAGACTGAAGCCCAAACCATCTTCATCGGACTCTTCTTCTGGCTCTGGTTTCTTCTCCTCTTCCTTGGCAGCAGCAGGTGCGGCAGCAGCACCACCACTGGCTGCAGCAGGGGCAGCAGCAACAGCAAACTTGCTCGGATCCTGCACAACATTACATTCAAACTCATCAAAAAACCAAAACTAGAAAAGAAAAGATTATCAATACCCAATTGGCATGCATTCAGAATGCATCAAACCTTCAAGTACTCCTTCACTTGCTCTGCCTGAGGGAAGGTATAATCGGTCTCGACAGCAATGGCCAAGACATTCTTGTAGGCATTGGCAAAAAAGTGTGGTGCAGCAGCAAGTGTGGGGTAAGCAATGGCGAGTGAGAGGGCAGTGAGCATGGACACACCAGAAGCGAATTTCCCCGTGAGAGCATCCTCTGTCAGATCGAGAACCTCAGGGCTGAAGACCGATCCATCATCATAGACATTTTCAACCACAAGACCATAAGAAAATGGCCTGATGCCAAGCTTGGCAAGCAGGGCAGCCTCAGAAGAACCGACCTTGTCACCCTTCTTAATCAGCTCCACAGGGGTGATGATTTCGACTGTACCCTTGTTAATCTTGGTGGGAATGTTAAGGACCTGCGGTGCACAGAATAAGATAAAGTCCCTGTCACAAAAGAAATCAAATAAGAAATTAGGAAATGACAATACAAGTATACAACAAACACAAACCTGGAAGAAAGATGTCTGAGATGGATCGAGTCCAGTGTTTCCAGGGGGCACAACCACATCAATTGGTGCAATCAGACCAACACGAGCAGGAGCTCCAACCTGTCAATTCAAATAGTTGAAGCAAACAAAATTTTAAAAAAGCAATATATAAACTCAAGGACGTATACTAACAAGGTTTAGACATCGACAAACATTGAGGCCAATATCCATGATACAATAATAAAAGTATAGAGTTTATAATCAAATTTACCTTGTACTTGCCCACTTCCTCACTGACTTCCTTAAGATCACCTTTAGTGAAAATCAGACCAACATTCCCCTGAATCCAAAAGAAAATGGTTCAGAAACAATAAGCAAAGGCTTTCAGGTCAGAAGAACAACGGCATAATAACAACCATAGTTCCTATGCAGGGAAGAAAATATAATAACTACATAAATAACTAATGCGTAGAGTTTCCGATTCCGGATAATAGAGACATTACAATAAACCCATAGAAATTTTCAATATGAAACCAGTAAATAGCTTCCATTATATTTCTTACCTGAAGGAGAGGGAGGAGATTGAGAATAGCAGTGTTCCCAGACTTCTCAGAATGAACCCTAATCGTCCTCTTCATCATGGTGTTCTTACCCATGAGCACCACAGAATCGCCTCTGAGCCCCTTCCTGATGTTCTGCAACTGGGTGGATCCAACATTGTCGGCAGCAACAATCAGGACCTGGCTGTAATCATCCAAGAGCTGACACATCTTGGAGTCATAGGCGAGCTTCTTATCAGCTTTCGACGGCTTCCCAACCATTTTCGCTGTCTGTTTCTAGATTTCTACAACAAACAGAGAAGACACTAAACCCTAACTGTGCGGCAGCGGAGGAAATGGATTTCTAACACGAAGAGCGAGGACCAAGACGAAGCTTCTGGAGCTCTGTCAAGGTGGACACACCGGCGGCGTCTCTTTAACCTCGCGGGTCGCAGCTGATTGGAGAAATGTAAAGAGGAAAAACCCTAGACGGGAAAATGATGTAAAGGCGGTAGTGAGAAATGGTGGATTTCGATCGGAATTTATATCTTTGTTCCTGATGGTAACCTAGATCGGACGGTTGATGTTTGCCTTGATCTGAATCGGACGCCTTCGGTTTACTTTACTTTTCGGCCCCGAACAGAGAGGTGTATGCAATCTTACATGGGCCACAGCTGGGTTTTTTCAGAAAAGAAAATGGGCCTAATTTGGTCTGGGCTCGGGGCGTAGGGCCCAAATAAAGGAATTCGGCAACAGAATTACCGAAATTTGCAGTAGAACAACCTATACTTCTACGACAGCTAATGTCGCTCCACCGGAGCCCGCCACTGCGAAGAGCTTCTTCCACTGTGCGGGAATGGCTTCTGCGTACAGAGATCGGACGGCGGAGTTCCGATCACTCACCGAGACGCTGAAGAAGATCGGAGGGTTCAGGCCCGACGTAGCTCAATCCCAGGAAACTGATCCATTCCTGCCTTCAAAGCAGCAGGCTTCCTCGGTCTCGGACAGATCCGAATTCAACAAGAAGGCTTCCCTGATCGGACTGGGAGTTCATGAGACCTCACAGAAGATCGCTAGGCTCGCCAAATGTAAGCTCCCTTTTCTTCGATCTCGTTAGATGTAGGGCTAGGAAGTCAATGGCTCTGGAGCTTAGGTTCTGCTATTATTGATGAATTTGAACAGTATGTGCCCGTTGGATCTTGACTCTAATTTTGTCTCAATTGTGCTCAAAGTACTTTTTTGGAAGATGCTAACAAACTGAAATCAAGTTTGTAGCAGTGAAAATAGGGAAATGGGTTGTTGATTAGTTTGAAATTTGGTGCTGAATTATGTAAATGTTGATTTGCGGTATTGGCTTTTGATGCTTGTGTCAAATATGCTGCAGTGGCAAAGAGGTCGTCTATGTTTGATGACCCTACAGTTGAGATTCAAGAACTGACAGGCCTTATAAAGAACGACATTACGGCTTTGAACACGGCTCTTACGGATCTTCAAACC
This sequence comes from Linum trigynum, assembly GCA_964030455.1. Classification (NCBI taxonomy): domain Eukaryota; kingdom Viridiplantae; phylum Streptophyta; class Magnoliopsida; order Malpighiales; family Linaceae; genus Linum; species Linum trigynum. Next base: position 8,681,114 of record OZ034818.1, read on the forward strand.
CTTCAGAGGATGGAAATAGCTGATGGGAACTACTCCGAGGATAGGGTTGTCCATTCCACAGCTGTTTGTGATGACCTGAAGAACAAGCTCATGGGGGCTACTAAAGAGCTTCATAATGTGTTAACCACTAGAACTGAGGTAGATGTCCATGTCCCGTTTTGTATCTTTGCGAATTGCTCTTTTTATTGGCATTATATAGCTGACGCTGGTCACTTGCCCTTCTTCTAATGGTTGTTCCAACCCTCAGAATATCAAAGCTCATGAGAACAGGAAGCAGATATTTTCTGCAAATGCTTCAAGAGAAAACCCGTTTGTTCGTCAAACAAAACCCTTGGTTGAACCACCTCCTTGGTCAAGTTCAACAAATGAATTTGACCCTTCGCAGCCATCCTCGTAAGTTACCCTTCTGACACTTGAAACTTTCCTCTTTGGCCTAGCCATCCTGTCTTAAATTATTTCATTGCTGCTTCTTGTTTGCAGTCCAAATTTTTTACTTCTGTCCTTCCTCTGTTTAATTGATCAATTAATGATTATCTCATTGACATTTCTTTCCCTCCTTCACCAGATTGCCACCGAATGGTGTTCAAGCTGGCAACCAATTGAGGTGGGTATTGCACAGAACGTTGAAATCTGTCTTGTCATGGATTATTATTGAGTGGTCATTGTATATCCTACCCAATTTATCTGATTGTACAACTCTGTTAGGGTAATTTGCAACTCATAATTGATAATTCCAGAGTGCCCTCAGAATATCCATTATTTACTTCTCATTCGAATTAATTGTTCCAGAATGGTACTACCACATCTTACTAATCAAAAGAGCAAATGAACTGATAACTTCATGGCTAACCTTGGGCTGTGGCATTGATCCTTCTGAATCTAAATTCATCTGCTCATTAGATTTTATGCCGAACTGCACTTTCTAATCGTCTGAGCAAGGTTTATTGAACTTCCAACATCAGGCGGAGGCCAGCTGTTGATAATGCTCCTTCCCAACAAATGGAAATGTCCATGTTACAGCAAGTAGCCCCTAGTAGGCAGGAGAATTTAGCTCAAAGTCGTGCATCTGCTCTCCACAATGTGGAATCAACCATCTCAGAACTTAGTGGGATCTTTACACATTTGGCTACCATGGTTGCCCATCAAGGAGAGCTGGCTATTCGGTAACTTATATTTCTATATTTGTCCAGTTTGAACTCAAAAAACATTTTTTTTTTGGTTCTTGAACCGTTATTTTTATGAATTGACACAATCTAACAATGATCAATTGACAGAATTGATGACAACATGGATGAATCACTGTCCAATGTCGAAGGTGCTCACAGTTCTCTTCTGCGACATCTTAACCAATTATCATCCAATAGGTGGCTTCTGATCAAGATCTTTGCCATCGTAATTTTTTTTCTGATGATTTTCATCTTCTTTGTGGCTTGAGAAGACGAAGAGATGCCCTTATTTTTTGTGTTGTACCTTTTAACCATAATTTAGTTTGCTGTGCTCAAGGGTCCTCTCTGTTGTATATTTTATTTGTCTTTTCTTTGGTTGGATCCCCCTAGCATTTAGAGGCTGGATTGGCACAAGCATATATGTAGATCAGGCATTGTGTATCAGTTCACTTTACCAATAACCTTGATTTGTTTTGGAAGATTCGTGTGAAATTGGAATCATTTATTTGCAGAACCCTTTGGCACAAGCTTTCCTGTCTCAACCTAATTTCTGCTTTTTAGTGGCAGTGAACTTCTCCCTAGGAGCAGCAGCACACACCACTGATGTTCCTAATTTTTGTACAGAAACACATGAAATAGTGTTTGGATTTTGCCCTTTGCACGCAATTTTGAATTGATGAAGAAGCAACCAATTCCTCAATTTCTCTGGAACCTGATTGATTGATTTGGCATACTGGTGGGACTGAGAATCCACTACTATGTTGTTAGCTGTGCTGCAGAATATTCCGATCCTTTCCTTCTTTTTCATCCCCGTCTTCAGAACTCGGGAAGGAAATCTGTCATAGTGTGCAGCTGATTTTCTTGTGTTTGCCACAATATGCTACTTAGTGCTGAAACTACTTGAGAATACAAAAGAAAGTATAGGTTTTGGGGTTCTTGGCAGGCAGGCCAAGTGATCTTGCCACCCTGCTGTCTCTTCCCTCAAACTAAAGGTCGTTATCAGCTTCAGATCTGTTGGATCTTTGATAGCAACTAATTGAAACTTGAAAATGGAGGATTTATGAGTCACCCACATCTTATTTCTTTGCAATCAATCAAGGGTTAGTCTCATACAGAGAGAATAATGGGTAAAGATTGGATCTTTTTCTATTTGGTTGAGAGGATTTTGAGACTGGGTTGTCTAGCTGCTACCCTACCAGTACCAGGAGATAGGGTTGGATAGAAAAAAAGGTTATGTTTGGTCTGTGCTATTGATACAAGGAAAAGGAAAGGCACTTTGTAACATCTATGGTATCTTTTCCCTCTCCTTTCCTTTTGCAGCATTCTCTCAGCAAAGTTCTTCTCATTATTGCAATCAAGATAAGGCCATTCCCACGTTTGCTTGAAGAATCTTCATTACTGCAATTTTGTTGAATTGGTTAAAAGTAGCCTTTTTGAGGGGCAAGAAGCTTTCCTTTCCTCTCTAAACTCAAATCACACAACAAAGCATCTCTCTTCAACTTCTAACATTCCCTCTGCATTCATTTTTGGCCATACTTAATCACTGTCAGGGGAGTTTATACTTTCTGCGTTGGGGAAAGTTCAGTTTGTGAGAGCTTTGATAAGGGAGCAATGAAAACTAAACATTAGCTATCCTGTGATAATCAGTCTTAAAAAAAATACAATCTTAATATTAAACTAGAAAAAAAAATCATACAACGAAATAAAATCTTCGAATCATTAACTAATCACCCTCCTCTTTAATTGGAGACAAAGATCTAATAACTCTAATTTTTCCTGGGATAATCTTCATTGTTCACGTTTTTATTTTAATTTAGGTCACATTTCTTTAACATCAAATTGGATTCGTATTATCGTAACAACGATCTGAATAAGAATTTAAATGGACTAAAAGGAAATGATGAGTAATCTTTAAAAACAATAAAGATTGAACAAAAGTATTTTTGTTTTTCAAATTTTAATGTAATCATACCGGTTAAAATAAATAAATTCGATCATGAATATATCTTAAAATATTTATACAAAAAATAAAAATCATTTGCAAGTACTTATAAAAATGAATTTTTTTATTATTTGGATATTACAATCATATTCTCTGTTTTGTAACTTTGATTGACACCCTTGTTTTCTTTTTTAGTAATTAATCCAATTCTACTAATTCTTTGACTAAAGTCCATCAAGTCTCTAATGCATTGGATTGCTCCTTCTTGTTGCCGCACATTAACAGTTCATCCGCCAGATTATTCAAAACAACAATAGACTATTTGGTGAAAGCAGTTGCGTTTCTCTCTTTCTCCCCTTTCATTGGTCGCCCTGTTGTTGGGAAAACTAGAGGATGTAGGTCTTTGATTCGTTATGTATCTTTTTCAATTGATGGCCTTTGCCTAATATCTTCACTTGTTTATTCACTCATTGATAAGAATTGTTTGTTGAAACTATACATGATGAGGTAGTCTTTCCTACTTAAACATGTTTTACACGCCTTACTATAATTCCAACTTTCACCTATGGATGTGTAAATGCTATGTTGGGCTCACCATCTCGATAAAGTAACTCGAAAAGGAAAATCGTATAACATTGAATTTTAAACCTCTCCTAATGGCTCAAGTATGTGAAACAAAATGGGTTTTCGACATTGATAGCAGAATCGATTTGGCCACAAGATTAGCTGATAATCATTATAAAAGTCAAAGCTCGTTTGGTTGGCTCTTGTTTGAGTTGACATAACATGCATTTTTCAACAAAGTGTACGAATGAGGATTTTATCAACGACGAGTACGAATGACAACTACTCAAGCAAGGTCATGTTTAAATTTTTTTGGATTGTAGTTTAGACAAAGTGAGCTCAACATCCTAATATGGTCATATATGTGTTGTCTATAAAACAAAATATTGTTGTTCATATGTCAAACAAAATATATAACAAACCATTGTGCAAGTAGAGAGAGGATAGTAGTACCATCCAAAATTACTTTAATTATTAGTCTCTCCTTATGAATGCTTACTGGCTAGACCTTTTCTGTTTAGGCTAATTAGAGCTTTTTTAGGTCAAGATGTGGATGGAACTAGATGGGTCATGGGTCGTTGTTGTAAAGTAATACTCAAGCAAGCATTACTCAAAAAAATACATAATAACAATTGTTTTGTAGTGGACAGAAATTATCATAGCTCTATATGGGTAATATTATACTGGTTAAGTATATGTTTATTTTCTATAGTGTTTAAGTAAGTACCAAGTAGTAACCAACCCACTTTAACAAACCTACAAAAATGGGTATTGTGTTGAGTTATTACTCACCTATAGGCTATACAAAGCTCGATGATGTTAGATTCATTATTATACATTTCTCGTTAACTCGTGTTATTGGGATCAACCGGCTCATGACAAGGTATTAGAGCCTCTATAATTGAGAAGTCTATTGTTCGAATCTCGACGACCTCGTTTGTTAAGCGCATGGTGTTAGGACCTGTGCAATTTCAAGTCCATATGAATTGGCTTTTGTATATATCATTGAACATCTCTAAACAATTCAAATTATGAAGATAAACTGGTTATTTCCATTAATTTTTAGGCTAATTTAGTTTGTTAATTGTTGGTATGTATGAGAACTAATCCATGCGCTCACAATAAGTTAGGGTAATGGAAATTTTGTAGACTTGAAGAACTCGAAGAAGGCAAGTTAAATTAGCCTCGACTTCACGCTTACATAGAGTTAATCCTTGAACCCACGCAGTCAATTCTTACGTACATATCCTCCTAATCAGTAAGCTTAATTAAGAGGTTGGTATGCTCATAAAAGATAATAATACTTCGTGGTAAACCCATTTGATCAATCAATGTTTGGTAAAAACTTTAATTAAATGTTATCTTTTACATTGTCACTCACGCAAGAGATCGTTAAACTTAATCAGGACTTATCATCTCAGTAAATCAAATATCTCTTATCAACGGTTCTCTAAAAACTGTGCGCAAAAGCATTATTAGGTCTAACAATGATGAAGAAGGTTTAAACTTTAAAGACATAGCTTCAATTTTACAATTGGCTAAATACATGCTTCTATAATTCTATATATACGAAGTCGTCGATGAATAATGTCAAATTAATGATTCCAAAGCCCATTAAATTAGTAATTACTAATTACCCTATAAAAATGATAAAGTAGGAAGAAAAGCCCACTAAAATGATCGGAGAGCTAAGGAAAAAGGATGTCCTAGGATGCTCTCATTCAAATCCTAAATAATGGAGGATTCTGTAGATGATGAAGAATAAGGGGAGATGGTGATTGGTGACATGAAAATGCCCAAAGATAAACACACACAGAAAGCTATTATTGGCCTCAACCTCATTGTCAATATTTAATTTATCATTTTTCTAGGATGTTAGGAATTTATGCCTCTGAGCGTTTCGGGTCGACACAAAGTGAGTTTCAGACGTATAGTAGTATGAGAATATACTTTGATGATCAAGTTAGCCGCAAAAAATTCAAGAAGTGAAAAAAAAATTATTTGAGAGATAATGTATTATCTTATCCTTTCTATACGTGAGCGGCGAGTGCTAATTATTAAAAGAAGAGAAACTCCAATAATCAAGTGATTATTCTAGTGTAGGATGTTATCCCAATGTGATGTCTTTATTCTTTGGATTTTGGTTGTTATTTTCATGATACTCGTCCTTACAAAGACTCTTAATCGTGACTTTGATGCGATTGTAACTAACGGAATCTCATACCATCTTAAACGTTCACTCGATCTGGATAAAATTTGTATGAATACCATTTGGTACTAATGAGGGCTATAGCCTATAAACCATTCGGTTGTTTGATCATGTACTTGTTTTAGTTTAATGCAGATACTTCCAAGCTTGGTACCAGTATTAGAGCTCACCAAAGTAATCAAAAGCATGAAAAATCTTATAGAATAACAAAAGGACATATTCTATGAATAAAAAGAAGGGAAATTCATATTCTGATATATCCAAAGAAGAGCTTTCTGAAGATTGAAAAAGCACCAAAGCCAACCAAACCAATAAGAAAAAAAGGAAAGACGAAAAAGGCAAATTTAATTATAAAAAAATAACTAAAAGAGAGATTCTGTAAATGGTGGGTTTGTTCTCAAGTACTTAGGCCTAATCATTGTTGTCAGACAAATTTGGTTGCTTACGATGGGGTATGCCTAATTGCCTGTGAGGAACTTAATACCAAATCTTCAGTCTAGTGTCAGCAGGCTGATGTAAATACTGTTAATTAGCACCCACATTTCATAATTCCAATTTTAGTATTCTAGATCCAATTCTACTTTTATTTTTCAATCTCCATTATTATTATTTTCCTCGTAATGGTATCCAACTATCCATGTTGTACATATTTTTTACGGTATAGAGAAGATAAAGCGAGAAAACATATATTGTATTTTGATATTCGAGTTTTATCGAAATCTGTCATGTTAGTATTTATCAGTAGAAGATTTATATTCTCCCTAGTAAAGAGAGACCAAATCCTATGTTTTCAGGATCAAAATAGTTTAGGGACTAATAAGTGTTAGAGTGTGGTATATGATTCACAATTGAACCTCTCTCAACAACTCGAGTTATTGGAACCAACTGGTTCTTAACATGATATCAATGCCTAGAACCGAAAGGTCATGTGTTCGAATCTCCACGACCCCCAATATTAACTGTTTATTAAAGCACAAGATATGGTGGGTCTGTGCAAACTTCAAGCCCGTGATTTGGCTTTCGTTTGAGGGGGCGTGTTAGAGTGTGGTATATGACCCACGATTGAACCTCTCCCAACAACTCGAGTTACTGGGACCAACTGATTCTTAACAATAAGAATTGAGAACTAACAATAAAAAATCATCCTTAAAAGCGGAAATTAGAAGAAGAAATATAAATAGAAATGTAAGATTTTTCTACGGTGACTTATAAGCGACTTGGATAAAACGTTCGATTGGTTTTGACAAATGGTAAACTACATTTGACAAACAGTGCTCTATAGATTTTATTTCTTAGAGTTGATTTACTTTGTACATGATTTCATCTTTTCCTCAAATTATACTTGTGTTTGTTTTTAATTTTATAATTATCTTGTAATGGAGCAGCTTTCACATATCGTTAATATGAAGAAACTTAAACGCATGACATCATTGTTATACAATTGTATCATTTTCAACATAAAAAAATCTCCTATCATCTTCCATTTGCAACTCGAAGTGAGAATAGATTAGCTAGCTAGGGTTTCCTGAATCACTCAAACTAATTTTAACTTTGGTGAAAAAATAGGGTAAAATATCTCGGGCACCACTTAAGTTTGAGAATTGGGGCACACATACCACTTAAATTTGAATATGGCGTCGAGTACCATTAAAGTCGCCAAAATGTGCATCCGTCTAGTTTTCCATCCAACCCAAAATTTTAATTACTTTTTGGTACCCAAAAATTTTAAAAACATCCAAAACTATATTTTAACAAGTTTTTATCTAATATAGAAATTAAAAAACCTTCTAAACATAATTTTACTAAAATGACTAATCAAAATTGACAATAAAATAGATAAATTAGTAACAATAATAAACAAATATCAAGAATAAGAATAAATATATAGAATATAATAATAAATATTTAAAATCAATATTAGAAGATCTATTTAAATCACTAATCCAATTAGAAGTACTATTAAAATAATTAAAATAGAACCTAGTCGATCATCAATACATCAAGACCAAATAAGGACAAATGAAATCGAGTCAAAAAGAATTAAACATATTCTTGTAATTGAAGAAATTATAGAACGAAAAGAGAACGGAAGTAACCAAGTAATAACTAAATAAAATCTACAACATTCCGTAACAAATCTAGAAAAGAAAATACGACTATAGGAAGAGAATTAGAATTAGTAAATTGAATTAATATGGAACATCTAAAATATAATATTAAAAAATTACAAGAATATTTAACATAGAAAATTAAACAACACAAGCATGATATACTTATAATGATAATTGATTCTACATTTCCTATTCAAAAATTGGTTTGGTATCAAAGTCTTCAAAAGAGGATTCCAACTAAATAGAATTCATAGGATATATTTGCTTTAGAGAATAATTTAATTATTAGAAAACATAATGATAATTGAAAATACTTATAATGATAGTTGATTCTAAGTTTTCTATTCAAAAATTAATTTGGTATCAAGTCTTCCAAAGAAGATACCAAGTAAATAATAAAAATTGATGTTTTTCATAAGTCAAAAATAATTTTTTACAATAAGAAAAGTAGAAGGACCAATTAAGAAATTTAGAAAACAGAATATTCCGAGAATATTCTGTTAACTGAATGCACCCAACATTACACTTAAGTGGTACCGGGTGCACAAATAATAGAGTTCAGTGGTACCCAACGCCCTATTCAAACTTAAGGGGTGAATTGCAAACTTGGTCACCCATATTGCTCATTTATAACACTCTAGCCACCCGAATAAAAAACTATTCAATTTAGCCACTAATATTATCCGTTTATGTCATATTTGGTCACTCGCCGTCTAGTTCTGTTAAGTATATCCTACGTGACAGTCAACTATAATGTTTGACCGTTAAAAAGCTTATGTGTCAATTAATAAAAATAATTATTTTTTATTCCATCTCACAATAAAAAATGTAAAAATAACTGAAAACCAACAAGAAAGAACCAAAATCCCTCTATCTCTCCACCGTCGGTCTCATCCCTTTCTCACTCTTCCTCTCACAGGCATCTGCCACAAAAACCCTAGATCTACCCCACCATAGTTAGCCAGAGCTCGGCCACCGAGCTTCGCCCCCTCTTACCCGATCGGACTTTGCTTGTCGTGCACTTCCGGAGATGAATTGAAGCGCCGACGTTCATTCATATGTCCAGTACGACCCCTTGGTTGGGAAGTTCAAAGATTCCTCCTCATGTTCGCTCTCTCGATTCCTCATCGGCGCCGCTCTATTTCGTTCTTGCCCATGTCCAAAAATAATTCCAACTCGGAGATTCCAAATTGAAGTAGTAGTAATCTGCGGCGGGGGAGAGGAATTTGATGATGAATAAGGATAGTCCTTCTAGATACAGAAGCGCCAGAGCGATGTCGTCATTGTTTCAGCGATGACCCTTTCTCTGCCTTTTTCTGCCGCTGGCAACGTAAATCAGATACCATGTGTCGTTTTTGGCACCAAACGGGGACGAATCAGCGATAGGTATAGGCAACGAAGCTCCACTGGGGCTCCCGTTGCTTGAAACCGACATGCTTCCCATCCCGTTCAGCGTCAATTTGGGCGACCCAGCCACAACCCAGTTCAGGCGGCGGTGAATCGATGGTCGGCTGGGGGCGAATCAATGGTTAGAACTCCGGATGGTTGATGAATGGTGGTCTTGCGAAGTTGCAATGTGAAAGGCGGCGAAGCTGGTGGGAGGAGAAGTCACCATTTTCTGGTCGGCGGTTGTGGGAGGAGAAGAGGAGAGTGGTGAAGAGCTTGGGGAGAAGTGAGGACTGAGAAGGGGAGATTTCTTTTAGATTTTTCATTTTAAGATTTTCATTTTAATTTTAATTGTACTTTGATAAAAAAAAAATTGATGTGTCAAATGATGTGGCGCCTATGTGGTTGTCACGTCACCACTTTAATAGTCAAAGATAATTTTTGACCACCACGTAGGACTCACTTAACGGAACTAGATGGTAAGTGACCAAATATGACATAAACGTATAGTATTGGTGACTAACTTGAATGGTTTTTTATTCGGGTGGTTAAAGTGTTATAAATAAGTAATATGGGTGGCCAAGTTTGCAACTCACCCCAAACTTAAGTGATATGTTTACCCCAATTCTCAAACTTAAGTGGTACTCAAGGTATTTTACCCTGAAAAAATATGATTATTAGTCAAAGAAGATAACTACAATAGAGAAGAAAAGAGAGACAGGGAGCATATTAGGGAAAAGTTGCGATAAAGAGAACTGAAAAGAAAGCGATTAAGGAGAAAGATTAAGAAGATGATGGGACTGGTGGTAGCTCAAAGCAAATGGCCCCCTCAAATCCCACTAACTAAACCCATTCTTATCATTGGAAAACAATTCTCCTGATAAGAAAATAGCCGTTTTAGGTTCCATACATTTAGCAAAAGAAAACAAAAAAATCTGTAGTCTGCTGTCAAATTTTGATTGGGTTGGTCGAACTAGTATAGGGTTGTCTATTTGGTGGTAAGAAATTAAAAGTGCTTTCTTCGTACTCTCCTTAGTGGGGTTCAATTTTGTTTCTTTGATGTTTTTCAGCTATGTGATTCTTTGTATCTAATTATTTTCTCGTTAATACAAGTGATTTTCTTTGAGAAAAAAAAAAAAAGAAGAGTATGTATGTCTTGTTTAAGAATCGTTTTAAGTTATAACGAAAAAAGGAAAGAATGGTAACTCGTTGATCAAGGTAAAACAAATCATGCGGTGGTGTTTTGCTTTTGTTGTTGTGAAGGCTAGTCCTCTACTCATCATCTTCCTCGTGTTAGTGTTAGTTTAACATGATTTGAAGAGGTTAAAACTAGGGGTGATAATCGGTTGGTGGTTTCTTGCATAAACCGAAAACCGACCCGAACCGAATGGTTATTAACCAAACCGAAAACCGATAGCTTGCCTTCGATGGCGGTGTCGGTGTGCTGTTTTGGTGATTTCTATTCACCGAAAACCGCAGGTGGAGAAACCGAGATAAACTCGGTGCACCGAGTAACCGTCCCGCCGCTCTTTTTTCCCTAATCCCCCTCCGATTCCAAGTCTCAACCCCTCCGTCCGCCATCGAAATCTAGCGAACGAAGGCCAAGAAGGAGAAGGGGTAGCTGCAGTGGTGAAGATCGATCGCCGGTCGTCGTCGCCATCCCGTCCTTCTTCATCCTCCAGATCGAAGGCCAGGCGGCAGTAGCAGCAGGTCGATTTGATCGATCCTCTGTCGCCGGCAGTCGCAGCAGATCGATCCTGGTCGCCGTCATCGTCCCCTGCATCGCCCTGTTCCATCCTCACCGCCGTCCCTGAAGCTGAAATCGTCGTCATCCCGTCAACCCATCCCTTCTGTCGGTCTTCAGTTAACCGCGACACCGACCCAAAACCGTCGACGGCGGTTTTCGGCTAACCGATAAGTCGATCGGTCTCGGTGGCGGTTGCTGTTTTTGGGTACTCGTCAGCTGCAATTAACCGCGGTTGCGGTTCGGTTATAACCGAAACCGCACCGCTAACAGCCCTAGTTAAAACACCAAATTAATTCAAAAGTGAGACATTCAGGTTCAAGATCAGTAATAGTATCGCCCGATTAGGTATTTGGAGTCTCCCACACGTATTAAAATCAACACATGATGTTAGTAAACAGTATATGATCAGTTAGACAACGGAAGATTAGCTTGATGGAGCAAACTAATACCAATCTCGACAATATGACGATGTTTACGCTCAGAAAGGTCGTTATGCTCAGGAGTGTATGGGGGAATGAGGAGATGAGTGATGCCATAAGATGAAATATCGGATTTAAGTTTTTGAAACTCCCCCCCCCCCCCCTCCTATCAGTATAAAAACGACGAATAGAGGTTTGGAAATAGTTTTCGACCAGCTTCTTAAAGACAAGAAAGACGGACAAAACATCGAATTTGAATTTAAGAGGGTAGAACCAAGTATAACGAGTAAAGTGATCGATAATAACTAGATAATAAGAGTAGCCATCTTCATAACAAACAGGGGCAGGACCCCAAACATCCGAAAACAAAAGATCAACCAGACGACTACTAGACAGACTAGACCTTTATGACTCTTATTCGACAAACACGAGTTACAATGAGAAACCGAACGACTCGTATGAGGAAGTGGATGAACTAGAAGAAGTCGCAACTGAGACTTGGAGGATGGATGACCTGAACGACTATGCCAAGAATCATGAGAGTGACGAGTGGTGACTAGGGCGACGCAAACAACTCCAAAACCACTAGGAATTCCGTAGATGTCACCTTTATTAGAATTAATTCGTTCTTGACACATGACGCGCTAAGTATTTCAAAGAGGGGCTCAATCCTTTATCCATAATGACAAGGTGACTCTGCAAGCATCTTGATTTGCAGATAGAAAAGAATTTGTACTAGTAATGCCACGAATCACATTCAAACACCTACTGACTTGTTATATCAACTATGGTGTTTTCTCTCTTCAAGGAATTAATTGCCTAATTGAACAAAAGTTAAAATTCACAATTAACTTGAATGTATAATGTAATTAATTCAATATGGAAGATTTTCATACCATATTTCGTGAGGAGAAAATTTGTCAAGGTGATCAATAAAAAAACACAATTTCCATAATTGATCAAATTAAATCAAGCATAAAGCAAAGAGGGACAATAATGGGGAAGGAAGCTCAGTAACACTTCCTCTCACTCTTGTGTGTGCGCGTCTCTCTCTCTCCTCTGTCTCTGCATCAAATCTTGAACAGAAGGAGGAAGAACAAGGAAATCGCAGTATATATATCCAGAGAAGAGAAACCCCAAAGGGAAAAGACAAAGCAATTTCACAAGATTCTTCTTTTCATCAAACGCTAATCCAGTTCAGCCTACAGCCCACCAAAAAGAGGAAGCCAAGCCACTGAGTGAAGCGAGTTTCTCTCTGTCAAAGCTGCAGAGCTCGAATTCAAGAAGAAAAGAAAACAGAGCACCCATCAAACTCTGTTTTTCCTTCCCAACCCCTGTTCTTCCTCTTTCCCCAGGAGCTTTCCTATTTGGTTCAGAGATATTTCTCTAGAATCACTCAATTTTCGTCTTAAAAGGGCGGGAAATAGAAGAGTCTCCCCTGTTTTTGGATTTTTAAGCCGGTGGTTGGTGAGTGAACAATTAAATGGCATTAGTGACAATCTCGTCACTCCGAAAGATTTTCCCTTTTATCCCCATCTGATTTTTTTATCAGGAAACAAACGTCGAGAGAATATTTGTTGCTTTGCTCCAGAGTTTTGATTTACAGTCAAAGAGCGAGCAGAAGCAAAGAGAAACGAGAAAGAGCATGGACGGAAAAAGGCAGCTAAAAACTTGAAGAGGGGTGGGCAAAGCTTAATTGCTGGAGAGTCTCACATTTGTCAAACAGTGGAATAAAAAAAAAAAACAGAGTGCTCTGCCATCACTGGATATAAGTCCCCTTCAACACTTCACCAACTCACCGTATCTCAGATCTACAGAATCAGGGTAAAATCGAGACATTAAAAATGTTGTCAGAGAAGCAAGCCGAAGAAGCCATAGTCTCCAGCTTCGACGAAACCGTCCCTGTTTCTTCTGCTTCCGCCGGCGACCACCTGGACGGGAATGAACCAGAGCACGATGATGACGGCGGCGACCCTCATCATCAATCCGAGTTTAGCCTCAAGAGCATTTTCTGGCACGGTGGCTCTGTCTATGATGCCTGGTTCAGCTGTGCTTCCAATCAGGTCCCTTCCCACTTCTAAAGTTCACATCTTTTCTCCTTCTCCTTCTTCCTGGGTTCTGAATTCCCATTTTGAACTTGTTAATCATCAGGTTGCGCAAGTGCTGTTGACTCTGCCATACTCCTTCTCCCAAATGGGGATGCTCTCAGGGATAATACTGCAGCTCTTCTACGGATTCATGGGCAGCTGGACTGCTTATCTGATCAGTGTTCTGTATGTTGAGTACCGAACCAGAAAAGAGAAAGAGAATGTCAGCTTCAAGAACCATGTCATCCAGGTCAATTCCACTTCGCCCACAACCTTTTTCTTAAAGTTAACAATCGAAGCGCAATCAGACATAGTGATTTTCGGCTTGTAAATTGCAACAGTGGTTCGAGGTGCTGGATGGGTTGCTGGGTCCGACTTGGAAAGCAGTTGGCTTGGCATTCAACTGCACTTTCCTCCTCTTTGGCTCTGTCATTCAGCTTATTGCCTGTGCAAGGTCAGATTTTTGTTCATAATTGTGATGACTATTATAATTATGACGTTTACCCTCGTTTTGTTTTACCCAATTCTATAATGGGCTCGACTCAAATCTTTGTTTTCTTTAGATAATTTAATAAACTCATGCTGTGATTTTCGTTACATTACAGCAATATATACTACATCAACGACAAGTTCGATAAGAGGACGTGGACTTACATATTTGGAGCCTGCTGTGCCACCACCGTCTTCATCCCTTCCTTCCACAACTACAGAATTTGGTCCTTCCTTGGCCTTGGAATGACCACTTACACCGCCTGGTACTTAACCGCAGCAGCCCTAGTTCATGGCCAGGTAAACAAATCAAAATTTACTGTTCACTACAATTGTGTATTAAGTAAGTATCAACATTTTGCATATCCAGACTCAAAACATTCTGTTACGTGAGACAGGATCGTGGCGTGGTTCACTCTGGACCCAAGAAGCTGGATCTGTACTTCACAGGCGCCACCAACATATTGTACACATTTGGTGGTCATGCTGTTACTGTGTAAGTACTAACATTACTCCGAAATGTCGAAACGAGATCGTAATTCGGTCGAATGTGGTGTACTTATCAAGTCGTCGCGTGTCGCGCAAACTTATTCGAAATAACCTTCCATGCAGGGAAATAATGCACGCAATGTGGAAGCCGCAGAAGTTCAAGTACATATACCTGCTCGCGACGCTCTACGTGTTCACCCTGACCCTGCCATCGGCAGCAGCCATGTACTGGGCGTTCGGAGACGAATTACTCACCCATTCCAACGCCTTCTCCCTCCTCCCTCGCACCGGCTGGCGCGACGGTGCCGTCATCCTTATGCTCATTCATCAGGTTCGATTAATGTTCCCTTCTACGCTACACATTACAAGGACTCTTTTTAAGTCTCGACCTTTGGGTTGACTATTTGGGCGGATTTTTTCCGGCTCGCAGTTCATAACGTTCGGGTTCGCCTGCACGCCGTTGTACTTCGTGTGGGAGAAAGTGGTGGGAATGCACGACACCAAGAGCGTGTTGAAGAGGGCACTCGTGAGATTGCCGGTGGTGGTGCCGATATGGTTCTTGGCCATCGTGTTCCCCTTCTTTGGGCCCATCAACTCCGCCGTGGGTGCTCTGCTCGTCAGCTTCACTGTCTACATCATCCCTGCCACGGCCCATATGCTCACCTATCGATCCGCCTCGGCCCGTCTGGTGAGTAAATGAATTTCTGTATTGGCACAAAATAAATGAATGGGCCCCATTCAAGCCCATTCTCTTCTCTTGGCCATTGCTGTTGAAGATGGTGACAGGTTGATAACAGTGATAACAAGACTAGTTGTTCAGGCCATAATTTGGACTTATCTGTTTCCATAATCGATTAGGATTACGGTTTAGATGTGAATAGTGTTGATTGTATTACAGACAAAACAGAGGGATTAGAGGGCTGATTAATATTTGATAGAGAGATCAATGAATAACTAATCAGTTTTAACGAGGACAAGAAAAGTGAGTAGTTGGAACTTGGAACATCCTTTTTCAATTTTAGTTATCTTGGTAGGTTAGTTTTAGGTTCACTCTCATATTCTCTTCTCTTGCAAAATGACACACAGAAACCTCCCAACCCAACCCAACCCAACCCACCACACCTCACGTCATCACTAATGAGTTGACATGACATCCTAACCAATTCGTACCAATAATGCATCTACATGTATTTAACAACTAAGACCGCATGATCGGTAATCCGACGTTGTTAGAACGTACGTACGAACACTTACCACCAGCATGGGAAACGAATTCGTTACGGTTTACCTTGAATTGGTATAATTTTACAGTGGATTGTGGTTTACATTTTTTTTGGTGGGGGTTTTGTGTGTGGGAAAAAAAAACAATGTGCAGAATGCAGCAGAGAAGCCGCCGGTGTTTCTGAGGAGCTGGACGGCGATGTACATAGTGAATGCATTCGTGGTGGTGTGGGTGTTCGTGGTTGGATTTGGGCTGGGAGGATGGGCCAGCGTCACCAATTTCGTCCGGCAAGTCGACACCTTTGGGCTGTTTGCCAAGTGCTACCAGTGCCCGCCGGCGGTTGCCGCCAAGCATCATTAAGCTGCGGCGGCCGACGCCGGTCTCCGTTCCCCATAGCATTTGTTAGTGGTTTTGGGTTTGAATCTGTAGCAGGTATATACATCTATGTTATACATACAGGGAAGGGGCTGATCAGTTTGATTGACTCTGGCTTTCTCTGTATCACATATGTTGTTTTTATCTTTTTTGTCTGTGTCTTAGACAACTTGCTGTTATATTCGTGAGAAAGTGTGGCAGGGGGATGAGGTTTGTTATTTGTGAAACTTTGAAAGAAAATCGCAGTATTGGGAAAATTTCTTCCTCTATTCCTGATGTTCATGTCTTGGTATGCAAATTATAATACGTTTGTGTAATTGTGTTTGTATGAAGTGGTAAATGGCTGGTTACATAATAAATACTATTATCATGGGAAATGATGAAGATCTTGAGTGGAATGGATGTGGGAAAACTGAAGAGCAAACGAACAAAGGTTTAACTATATTTTATTTATCACAAAAACCGTAAGGTAGTATGTTTTCTGTTGAATATGATGTAGTTTTTCTCATCGTCTCACTCTTTTAACTGAATTTGTGATTTTTTCCTAAACCAAACTTCTCATTATTCACCTCTGGTTTGCGCAACAATTTGATCCATCGTATTTGGATTGGATCAAGTTGAATTAAATATATGTGGTCCAGTGTTTAAATTTTTACTATTGTATATAATTATTAACGAATGGTTTAAAGCAAACCAAATTAAAATAAACTTTTGACGTGTGTTTTTAATCCTCAAATTTTCTTTACTTTCGAATTGGTTCTTTTATAATTAGAGATCTATAATTAAATTCAACCGTTGCACACCTCGAAAACCACAACCAAACTCTCAAAAACCTTTTATTACATAAAACAAAACTACTCAATTGAGATATTGTTACAATAAATTTTCAGATTTCCTATCAACACATTGTTTTCTCTAATTATATATCTTATGCACCACAATCCATCTATATGCACAGTCATATTAAAATATACATATAACATAAGTGTTTTGCCAATTAATTAATCTTAATCCACTTCCCTAAGATGATCCCAAAAGGTCAAAACCGAATTTTCTATTGTAGTTTGTAGGTCACCCCATTTGGCAATTTGCCCTCTAATCCAAAACCACCATCTTAATGGGCCTACTTTGACTCGCCTTTGACTTGACGCCATGACACCCTCTTGGCATGATTTGTTGATTTCAACCTGATTCTGGGCGGACCACCTCTCTCTATCAGTCCAACCGGAGGTAAAACGGAACGACAGACCCAGATAGGAATAGCATTGGCCAAAAAGCCTGAAAATCC
Source organism: Linum trigynum (assembly GCA_964030455.1). Lineage (NCBI taxonomy): Eukaryota > Viridiplantae > Streptophyta > Magnoliopsida > Malpighiales > Linaceae > Linum > Linum trigynum. The sequence goes on from OZ034818.1 coordinate 8,698,608, forward strand.
TAGGCGGACGTCCGCCGGCGAGAGCGCAGTGGCTGATTCTGCATTTCTACTTCTTGAAGAATTCTTCTGGTCTTCCCGTTTACCGATTTCACTTTCAGGGTTTTGTTATTTTGTGATTTCCCGAAGGAGGAGGAGAAAAGACAAAAGACAAGAAAATTGGGGTTCTTGCGTCTTCCTTTTTTTCAGGCGACAACAATGGCTCCCAGAGGCCGGAAGAAGGTGATGGGGGCACTGATTTTTTCTACCTTTTGGACTCTCTTCACCCTTACTTCTTTCTATGTTGAAATCCCATTTGGGGGGTAAGTTTCCATCTTTCTGATCGTTTGGCTTTCTCTCTCCTCTTGTTGTTTCCGGTTCAGGTGGGTCTGAAGCGAAAGGACGCCGCCATTGATGCAATGCTGATGATGGGCTTCCCCCGTAAACTGATCAACCAAACCATCACCGAGCTCTTGAAAGTGAGTGTCCAAAGATTGATCCTTTTCGTTCTCTGAATCTTGTGTTCGTTTAGACGAATTGATGGAGTTTCGGTCTAGGCTTACGGCGGCAATGACGGTTGGATATTTATCGAGATGGACTCCTACAAAGCCCTCATTGAAGCCATCCTGGAGAAAGACGTCCCAGCGGTAAAACCCTTTGATCCTTTTCCTTGTCTTGTTACCAGAAAGTTGGACATATGCTCTCTACCTACTTGAAATTGAAAAGCCATTGTCGAATTTCATCAATGCACCATCTGAGATTTCAATGAAACAACTCAAGGGTTTAGAGCTAGTGGCCAGCCATGAGCCCTGTTCTCTAACCGATGCTTGCTTGCGTACTTGCTATTTGTCTTTGTTGCAATGGCTTCTAATCTGCCTGTTACGAACTCAAAGCCGGCTGGCATTATGCATTTGGTTATGATCTTGAGCTGAAACATACACGGTGAAGTCTTCTCCAAAGAAATGAATCTTTGTTTGACTATTGGTTGCAACTCTCATGTGTTTCTTGTTGGTGAAGGCGGAATGCTCAGAGGATGACAACTTAGGTGGCAACAGCAACATACTCTCTGAAGCTGGGTCCTCTAGTGTTCCACCACCACCACCTGTTCATGAAGAGGTTGCTACACTTTCATCACCACCTGATGATGGTCTAGACAGTGCGTCACAGACCGAGGCAGCTGTGAATCCTCGGTTCCCCATTCCTGAATCTGGTAATGAAATTTTGCTTACTTAATTAAGTAGGATGAATTGTCTGGTTTCGTGCTATCAAGTAAATGACTCAGCTGACTAATGAAAACCCAATAATTCCCTCTCCTTGGCAGAATGCAGTGTCTTCACATCACCAGTCGAAGAAAGGGGAAAAGGTGCTGCTGCTAGACCTCTGGACCACATTTCTAAGCTAAGCAACTCCATGGTTTCATGCTCGATTGAAGATCCAGGTCCAACTCTCTCCTTTGCAGAATGTGCCTTCACATCCCCAGCTGAAGAATGCGAAGTTGCTGCCCCACCAGACCAGGTCTCCAACTCTGTGGCTCCACGCCGTGATGAACATCGAGCTCCACGTCTCTCCTCGCCAGCATGCAAGGTCTTCACACCCCCAGCAGAAGTAAGTAAAGTTCCTGACCGCCTGGAGCCGGCTCCTAACCTAAAAAACGACTCCATGGCTCCATGCTTTGAGGAACATCCAGCTCCTATTCCATCTCCCATGAGTGATAAGCATAGGCCGCCTTGCCATGGCTGGAGAAAGCGTCCTCGTTATGATGAGCCAACAAACATCGCGGAACTTGAGCCATCACCATTGCCGGAGAAATTGTTGAAGTTGTTTGGCAGAGACAAGCCTAGGCCACGGAAGAGAATGTGGGATGTGAAGAGCTAGGAATGGTTGTGAAATTTGCTTGAGAATACAAGTAAGGTCTGCTTTTTTGGCTATGGTTATGTAATGATTAGGAAGTTTGTTGTAAGGCCTGTTTGTAGATCTCTTGGCTGGATATGGAACATGGAAGACAACTGTAGGAAGGAATGAGCAGGTTTATAGTGGTGTAGGGAGTTCCAGTTTACGGGAATCAGGAAAGCTGTTGATAGTTTTGTTTTGGCCTTTGGGAAACTGACCCAACTTGTTTGTGATGTAGGTGTATGGTTTCAGTCTAACTTGTTTCGAGTGTATGGAATTGTGGATACAGTGTTGGTGAAGACTATACTCGATACAGTGTTAGTGAATTGTTTGAGAAAACATCTGAACAGATTCCAGTTCAAATTATAATAGTGGATAGTAGTCTAAATTTCATAAGGGAGATGAGTTGTGTAACATTTGTCAAATTTTAATAACAGAAAGCAGTCTAAATTTCACATGGAAAATGATTTGTGCAATAAGGTGACATGATCTATTGCAAGGTCATTGAACTGCGGGCTAATTGATCAGTCAAATCACTTCGATCGGAATATGGTATTCTAATAAGGTGACATGAACCTAATAGAGAGTAGGCCGGGACTCTATCAAACTCGAATAAACTAACTGATCTGATTGGCTGGCCAAATTGTTTTGAAATTATTTCAAAACAAGCTAAATATTTAAACGATGTTCCTCACCATTATAAAAAAAAATTAAATGAGGTTGTTAACGGTCAAACCTTTAAAATTATAGTCTCAAATCAACAATTTCATCACTGAATTAAACATGAATTTGTGCTATCTTACAATCTCTGATCTTATACTTACCTTTGGACCCCATAGGAATATTTTGAAGATTGAGTAGTTTTTTATTTTATTTTTGGGTAATGTGTATTTTTTTATTCAAACTTTTTTCAGATTCTTTTATATTATTCAAACCTATTAAAATGTTATTAGTTAACCAAATTTTTCGTAATGCATCAAAATATTAGTCATTTACACATTTTTTATTTTATTGTTAATAATTTTGTTAGTTAAAATACTAAAATTTTGCAATGTTGACCTTCATGTGCCTCTTCCAAGTCAGTATCATGTTGCTAAGTCAATATTACTAACAAAATTGCTAACTGAAAGTTAACATTTGGCTAATTTTTAGTATTTCGATAGGTTTGGATAATATAAAAGAATCTAAAAAGGTTTGGATAAAAAATAGACATTACCTTAGTTTTTTTCACAAAAGAAGAAGATTGAGTACTTTAGTTTCTATATTTTGAATTCTGTGTACGAGTATTTGAATGTAGATGTTATATGTTGGTTCAAGTATGCGATAGGTTTTTTTATATTGAGATTTAAGTATAAACGTTTGATGTTGGCATTGTATGTTATATTTGAACTTTTGTCATGTTTTTGTAATGTTGTATTTTATTTAAATGTAAATGTCAAAAAATTATTGAAATTTGAAATAATTAATATAACTACGCAATTAGTGGCGGAGCCACATGCCACCAAGGGAGGTCGCATGCACTCCCTTGGCCAGAGAACAAGATTGAGTACTTTAGTTTTTAGATTTTGAATTCTGTGTACGAGTATTTGAATGTAGATGTTATATGTTGGTTTAAGTATGCGATTACGTTTTTTCTATATTGAGATTTAAGTATAAACGTTTGATGTTGACATTGTATGTTATATTTGAACTTTTGTCAAGTTTTTGTAATGTTGTATTTTATTTGAATGCAGATGTCAAAAAATTATTGAAATTTGAAATAATTAGGGTTAATGCTTTAGTTTGGCCCAAACTATAGACAAACTTTCTATTTTGGCCCGTGTTATCGGAAATTGTTATTCTAGCATTACTATGTAGCATACTTCTTTATTTGGCCCGAATGTGGGTTTGACCGTCAAATTGGACGGTCAACTTGGTTGACCGTTAGTCAAAGTCCAGCTTACTTGCCACATAGCAGAGAATAATTTTTTTTAATTTCTGTATTTTATTTCCTTGTCAAAAAAAAATTCTGTATTTTGTTTACTTTCTAATAATAAAAAAATTGATATTATAAAAAAATTATATATGATGAATGTCGATCACATCTTCCACACCACCAACAAAAAGAATTTGTATGATAAAAAAAATATTATTTTTTATTATTAGAAAGTAAACAAAATACAAAAAATTTTAAAAAAATTATTTCCTGCTAGCTGATGTGGCAAGTGAGCTGGACCTTGACTAACGGTCAACTCGGTTGACCATCTAATTTGACGGTCAAACCCGCCTCCGGGCCAAATAAGGAAGTATGCTACATAGTTCAGGTCAAGATAGTAATTTCTGGTACCACGGGCCAAAATAGAAAGTTTGTCTATAGTTCGGGCCAAACTAAGGTATTAACCCAAATAATTAATATAACTACGCAATCAGTGGCAGAGCGGTTACAGTGATTACTACAAAAGTAGTAATCACCGTGGTTACTAAAGGTAAATTGGGTATGGAAAAATAAATTACATTTTAGGTAGTTACAAAAATCTATTAATTATAATTATCTTTCTTTCTCTCACTTCCGTAATCTCCAGCCAGATCTCTTTTCCATAGTTTTCTCAAACTTTCTGCAAAAGAAAAACCACGAAATCACTACCAATCCATTAGACAACCCCCTACCACTTTGAAAAACATCAATACCATTGCAGAGATAAATCTATACCGTTACACGAAAACTACCAATATAAAGAATCTATACCATTACAAAAGTCAAACAAATACCAAAACAACCAATACCACTACAACTGTGAAATCAAAACAATACCATTGCACAAATAAATTAAAACCATTAAACTAAAACTAGCAATACCAAAATCAATCAATACCACTACTATTTTGAGATCAAAACAATAGCATTGCCAAAATATATCAATACCATTATGACAAACACACTGTACCATTTCATACAACAAAACAATCAACTAATACCTAAACAAAGTATACCATTTCATAAATTAATACCATTACTAAATTACCATATGGTAATTACAAGATCTATCGTAGACAAATGGATAGAGAGATAGGGAGGGAAGGAGAGAGCAGCGGGAGAGATAAGAGAGAGAGAGAGAGCAGCGGGAGACATAAAGAGAGGGAGCAGTGGGAGGTGTCACGACCTTACTCTCGATCGTGCGGCCCTAGCTCTCAATTCCGTTAGAGCGCTAGGCAGCCTTTCTCTCAACTCACTTGAAAGCAAAGAACAAAGACAAAGGAAATGGGAGAACTCTCTAGTGTGTATTACTCTCAAAAATGATGGAATGAGTACAAATGAGGGAGATGGCTCCTTATATAGGCCTCTCCACATACAAGGAATCAATGCCCCTCATTAAGTCCCTCTACTACATCAATACACCCCCATTAAGTCCCCCCATTATGCACTCTATCAATGTCACCATTATGTGACTCATAAGTGCACTATAAAGCTCTACATTATGGTGGAGAATCCTAGGAGCATCTCTATGCTACTAGTCTTCCATGCATGCCACATGTGCTGCTGCTATGTTGTCACCTTGTTGGCGCCATGTCATCTGCCACATGTGACATCCTCCCCCACCTATGCTCGCGACGCCCTCGTCGCGTCCTCTTGATGGAATGCCTCGATCAAGTCCTTGTTCTTCCAAAGCGTGAGCTCTTTCTCCCATGTTGCTTCACTCTCCGGAAGGTTGCGCCACTTGACTAGGTACTCCACAAAGCTTGGATGTACGCCGCGACGAGGAATGACACGACGCGCCATGATTTCTTCGACCTCATGGTCGTGTGTCTTGGTGACGAGTGTTGGTGCGCGCTGCGGCTCCCTTCGCTGCTCGTCCTCCTTGTCTTCGTGGTAAGGTTTGAGTTGGCTCACATGAAAGACCGGATGGATCTCCAAGTGCGTCGGCAGCTCTACCTTGTATACCACATTGCCAATCCTCTTCACGATGGGGAATGGCCCTTCGTAGCGGCGAAGCAGTCCCTTGTGCACGTTCTTGAGATGCTTGAAGCGATGAGGGTAGAACTTGACCATCACCATGTCTCCCTCTTCAAACTCCAAGTGCCGTCGCTTCTTGTCCGCCCATTTCTTCATCTTCTTACTAGCGCGGGCTAAGTAAGACTTGGCCATCTCCACCTTCTCGTGCCAACCTTTAGCGAACTTGTAGGCCGCCGGACTGTTGCCTCTATACCCCGTTGCCACCGTCGTAGGTGTCAAAGGTTGCTGCCCCGTCGCCAACTCGAATGGACTTGTGTTGGTCGACTCGCTGCGGTGTAAGTTGTAGGAGAACTGTGCCGTGTCCATCAACTTCACCCAATCTCGTTGGTTTGCACTCACGTAGTGCCGCAAGTACACTTCCAACAAGGCATTTACCCGCTCCGTCTGTCCGTCGCTTTGAGGATGAAATGCCGTTGAGAAGTTCAAGTTTGAGCCCATGATCTTGAACAACTCTCGCCAAAATCTGCTCGTGAAGCGCCCATCTCTGTCGCTCACGATGCTGCTAGGAATGCCCCAATACTTGACCACGTTCTTGAAGAATAGTCGTGCCGCATCCTCCGCCGTTAAGTCTTTTGGCCCAGGAATGAACACTCCATACTTCGAGAATCTGTCCACCACAACCATGATGCAACCACATCCATCGACTTTGGGAAGTCCGATGATGAAGTCCATGCTCACACTCTCCCATGGTCGTTGAGGCGTGGGCAAGGGCTCTAGCAAGCCTGCCGGGCTTCTCTGCTCCATCTTGTCTTGTTGGCACACAAGACAAGTCTTCACATACATCTCCACGTCGTCTCTCATACGCGGCCAGAAATATGCTTCTTCGATGAGCGCTTGCGTTCTCTCGATACCGGGATGGCCCGCCCACTTGGAATCATGGCACTCCTTCATGATCTCCTTCCTCAAGTTGGCCCATCTTGGCACGAACATCCGCTCTCCCTTGGTCATGATGAGCCCATCCTTCATCCAAAACCGCCGAGTTTTACCTTGCTCAATGTACTCCGCTACGGTTTTGGCGAAGGGGTCATGGCCAAGGCCTTCAACGATCCGCTCCTTCAAAGGAAACGTGGGCTGGCTGATGCTTGCGGCTGCACTCTTGCGGCTAAGAGCATCGGCAACGGAATTCGCCTTGCCTGGGTTGTACTCCATGACGAAGTCGAACTCGGCCAAAAAGTCTTGCCACATTGCTTGCTTAGGGGTGAGCTTCTTCTGCGTCAGAAAGTAGCTCGTTGCCACGTTGTCCGTCTTCACAACGAACTTTGACCCCAACAAGTAGTGCCTCCATGTGCGCAAGCAATGCACCACGGCCGTCATCTCCTTCTCTTGAACGGTGTATCGCCTCTCCGTCTCGCTGAGCTTCCGACTCTCGAAGGCAATGGGATGCCCTTCTTGCATCAACACGCCCCCAATTGCAAAGTCGGATGCATCGGTCTGCACTTCGTAGGCCAACGTCGGGTTGGGGAGCACGAGCACGGGCTCCTTTATTACCGCTGCTTTCAAGGCCTCGAACGCTTCTTGGCACCTTTCCGACCAATCCCACGCCTTGTTCTTCTTCAAGAGATCCGTCAAGGGTGCTGCAATGTTGGAGTAGCCCTTGATAAACCTCCGATAGTAGTTGGCAAGGCCGAGGAATGACCGCAACTCCGGCACCTTCGTCGGCGGCTCCCATTCTTGGATTGCCTGCACCTTCGCTCCATCCATCTTCAACTTGCCTCCACCAATGACGTGCCCTAAGAATGGAACCTCCGTGGCGGCAAATGTGCACTTCTCCCTCTTGACGTACAACTCGTTGTCGCGAAGGACTTGGAAGACTTGGCGTAGATGCTCGGCATGCTCATCGAGTGTTTTGCTATACACAACGATGTCATCCAAGTAGACCACGACAAATCGGTCCAAGAATGGCTCGAACACTTGATTCATCAAAGTGCAAAACGTGGCTGGTGCGTTGGTGAGACCGAATGGCATCACAAGAAACTCGTAAGAGCCATACCTCGTCACACAAGCCGTCTTTGGCTCGTCGCCCTCTGCTATCCGCACTTGATAGTAGCCCGAGCGAAGATCTAGCTTGGTGAACCACATCGCATCTCCAAGCTGGTCGAACAAGTCGGCAATGTTGGGAATCGGCCACTTGTTCTTTACCGTCAACTTGTTGATGGCTCTATAGTCGATGCACATCCGCAACGACCCTTCCTTCTTCTTTTGGAACAGCACCGGTGCTCCAAAAGGTGACTTCGATGGCCGCATGTAGCCTGCGTCCACCAAGTCCTTGAGTTGCCTTCGCAATTCTTCTAACTCCGGTGGCGACATGCGGTATGGTGCTCGCGAAGGGGGTTTCGCTCCTGGCTCCAACTCGATCTTGTGGTCCACCTCTCTTCTTGGTGGCAGCTTCTTGGGCAACTCCGATGGCATCACATCATCAAAATCTTCGAGGACACCTTCGATGATGGGAGTTGTGATTCCCGTTGAGCCTCCTTCTTCCTCCGTCTTCAAGGACACAAGAAAGGTTGGTTCATTCTTCTTGAACCCCTTTACCACTTGCATGGCCGATAGAGCACTATGGGGACCATCTTCTCTCAAGAGATGAACCGAATGGAACTCCCCTTCCTTCTCCAAGCACATCGTGTTGGAGTTGGGCTTCAAAAGCACTCCCTCCTTGTCGAGGAAGTGGATGCCGAGGATGACTGGGTGATCGTCCATGGTGACGACGGAAAAGTCGACGAGGCCTTCCCACTCGCCAAGCTTCATTGGTACGTTGTGAGCAACTCCATGGATCGGGATGGACTCCGAGTTGATCGTCTTGAGCCTCCCTTGCCCCTTCTCGTAGGCAATACCCAGCCGGTTTGCCTCCTCGACGCGAAGAAAGTTGTCCGTGGCACCGGTATCCACCAAGGCTTTTGACTCGCCTTGCATGAATTGCGCCAGAACATAGCACCTCCCCCGCTTGCTCTCCTTGACGTCGGTCTTCACCGCGCCAAGCTTGCGGATTGAGCCAATCTTGGCCTCCGCCGCCTTGGGCTCCTCATCTTGAGCTTCCATGGCTGCCAATCTCGCCTTCCTTGGGCAATCTCGCACTCGATGTGGTCCGTCGCAAAGGAAGCAAGTCATGGGTTTTGGCTCGTACTTACCCCCTTTGCTCGAACCACCTTGGTGTTGTTGAGTGCGAGGACCCTCCTTGAAAGGCTTCTGCTGTTCTCCACCCTTGTTGGGCTTCGAACTCTTCTCTCTGCCGCTGCTCTCTTGTCGTTTGTACTCGACAAAAGACTCTGCCGTGGCCATGGCAGTTGCAAGGTCTTGCACCCCTCGACGTTGCATCTCCATCTTGGCCCATGGTTGCAGCCCATCAAGGAAGCCGTGCATGGCCTCCTTGTCCGTGATGTCCGGGATCTCTAGAAGCAGCTCCGAGAATTCTTTCACGTATTCTCGAACTCCACCCCTCTGGGTGAGTCTTCTCAACTTCGAACGGGCTTCAAACTCCACGTTCTCTGGGTAGAACTGCCTCTTGATTTCTTTCTTGAAATCTTCCCACGTTACCATCACACAAGTACCTCTTTCGACGTCCGCTTCACGTCGCCTCCACCACACCATGGCAACATCAACCAAGTAAAGTGGAGCGGTACGAATCTTTACCTCATCCTCTTGGATGCCGGACGCCTTGAAGTACTGCTCAAGACTCCAAAGGAAGTTCTCTAACTCCCTCGCATTCCGTGAACCTCCGAAGCTCTTCGGTCTTGGAATATCAGCACGTGGGACGGATTGCACCGTGGCTGGTCCGCTAGCCATGGCTCTCTTCACGAGGGTGACCTCACTCTTGAGATCTGCAATCTCCTCCTTCACGCCGACCAGCTCAGCCTGGACATGCTCTTTGACAACTTCAATGGCGTTGTTCAAGGATGTGTTGATGGTGTTGTTGATGAGGGCCACAAGCTCTTCTCGTAGGCCATCATGACCAATCTCCAAGCTCGACAAACGAGCATTCATACCTTGACAATCGCTTTCGACTTGGGTGAAGTTTGCTCCCAAATCCTCGATGGCACTGATGTCTTCTGCCAACTTCACCTCCATTCTAGAGACACGCCTCTCTAGAGACGTCATGGGATCACGAGTGCTTGACTTCTCACCCGTTGGTTTGGTATTCTTCACGGCATCCCTTCCACGGTGCTTCTCATCGTCGTGGACTTCTGATCCCGACATTTTTGGTGAGGTTCTTCCTTTCCTTCTGGCTCTAGGTTCAACTTTGCTAGCACAAAGCCGAACCAGGCTCTGATACCACTTGTCACGACCTTACTCTCGATCGTGCGGCCCTAGCTCTCAATTCCGTTAGAGCGCTAGGCAGCCTTTCTCTCAACTCACTTGAAAGCAAAGAACAAAGACAAAGGAAATGGGAGAACTCTCTAGTGTGTATTACTCTAAAAAATGATGGAATGAGTACAAATGAGGGAGATGGCTCCTTATATAGGCCTCTCCACATACAAGGAATCAATGCCCCTCATTAAGTCCCTCTACTACATCAATACACCCCCATTAAGTCCCCCCATTATGCACTCTATCAATGTCACCATTATGTGACTCATAAGTGCACTATAAAGCTCTACATTATGGTGGAGAATCCTAGGAGCATCTCTATGCTACTAGTCTTCCATGCATGCCACATGTGCTGCTGCCATGTTGTCACCTTGTTGGCGCCATGTCATCTGCCACATGTGACAGAGGGGTGGGAGACTGCTGCGGTGGGAGGGGGTAAAAGAGATTGCCATCATGATTACTAAAAAACAAGTAATCACCCTAACCCACTTCCGGAGCCATATGCAACCAAGGAAGGTCTCATGACCCACCCTTACCCTACATCGGAACAACACTTCAGCCACCACGCTACTGGCTATATGTTGAGTTAAGGTGAACTTTTAAGTTAATTATTAAAGGTTTAGTATTTCAGATATTAAAAACAACAACTTCGCCTATTTTCCAATGCCCATCACAATTCCTAACCCTATCGACTTTCCTCCCCAAAACGATAGCTGCAGCCATCAGCTCGTCCCCTGAACCAAACGAAACTCACACAAAGCGGAAAAAATACCCATTCCACAAAGGGCTGCTCCGATTGCTTTGTTCTTTAATTTCGATTCCGACTTCGACTCCAGCTCCACATTCATCTCGTTGTTGACGGTGAGCTAGTATTCTTTGTCAACATGGATGATCTATACTTTCCTCTTGGGCGACCTAGAAGAAATGCTCAACAAATCACCAATCTCCACCATTACAAGGTTGAGTTATTTTATACAGTTGTGGATATGCAGTTACAAGAGCTTAACAGTCGCTTTGATGAAGTCAACATTGAATTGATATGGTGTGTGGCATGCTTAAATCCAGATGATTTATTTGTAAACTTTGACAAGGAGAAGTTGGTGAAGCTTGCTACCTTTTATCTTAGGGGTTGTTTGGATGCAGGATTGTTAATTGAATTTGTGAGAGATTTTAAAACAATTTCTCATTATGCAGGATTTTAAACAATCCTGTGTTTGCGAAGATGAGAGATTGTGGACATGAGAGATTTTAAAAACCCACAAATGTAGGATTTAAAAATAACTAATGCCCATAAGCTATTTCTAAATCTCTCATTTTTATTTCATTTTTTTCCAAATCTTACCCCTAATCGGTTGTAACCTTCCGTTAATCTTTTCGTCCAATTACTCTTGCTCAGTCCAAACTCTTGCTCAGTCCAATCATTTTCCCTACTGGCGCCAGCAGCTAACACCCTTCCCGTCGATTGAGTCGCCATCGACTGGGCTTCTCAATCTTGTCGTCGTCGTCCACCACCAACATCACAAATGCCAAGACAGAAGCCAGGGATTGAGCGGCGTTGAAGTTGGTTCGCCGCTTTTCACCGTCGCAATCTGGATTTGTCAATTGGAGGTTCGATACTTTTCACCGGATGGCTTCCCTGCCCTCAATTGGAGCCCATGTGGGATTTGAGATGGGTTTTGCTAATCGCTTCTTATCGATGGAAGGCGCCAGAGCCCAAGTAACCACATGGATTGACGGAGGCACTCAGGGGAGCAATTCGTGAGGGGATCTCTCTTAGCGGACCTTCGAATCGCGCCGCCGGCCGCAACCCAGCTTTTCCTCCTTCAAAACCCTCCCTTACATATCTCCTCTCTGACAACCAATTTCTAGGATTGGGCGTTCTGTTTTGGGTTACAGAGGGTCGATTTTGGGTTTGGGATGTATTTTTTGTGGGCAAAGAAGAAATGGAGCGACGCTGGTACTGTCCTTGGAAGACGACAACAGAGATGGAGGGAGGAGGAGTGTCATGGCTGCCATCTGCGCCGACGAAAGAGATAGAAGAGAAGATGAAGATAGATGCTCATAAAAATGGGCATAATTGTACATTTGTTTATTAGGTTAAATACCTACTTTCAATTCCAAACGACGGATTTGACCCAAATCCTACATATCAAATCTCTAGGGTTTTAAATGAGAGATTTGACCATAAATCTCTCGTTTATACATTCCCTCATCCAAACGACTCCTTAATGAGTTCGCTAAAGATGATATTTTACATCTTGACCTTCATCAACTAGATGCTTATATATTTGATATGAAGACAATTGAGAGGTTTGCAGGATTAAAAGGAATTGCCGAGCTTTCTAGAGAAATGGTTGCGTCAAGAAAACATCGAGGGTTTCCACTAGTCTATCGACTTCTAAAATTGGCGTTGTTGCTTCCAGTTGCCACGACAAGTGTGGAAATAGCATTTTTTGCTATGAATTATGTGAAGAACACACTTCAGAATAGGATGAGTGATGACATCATGAACAATTTTTTAGGTTGTTACCTTAAGAGTGACATCTTTGACAGTTTCGATGATGAATGTATGTTAAATACTTTTCAGATTATGAAAACACGTCGTGGATCATTGTAAACGATTAATATAATTTATGCTATGTTTTCTTTTTTGACCCACCTTAGCAATATTTCTGGCTACTGTACGCAATAGATGTGACATCAATAATTATTTTACATATCTAGTCTAGATTAAACATGCTAAATCGATTCAATCACGACTCTTTAACCTACTTTGTCGACTTGAAATCGGGCTGACAATATCCGGATAAATGAAACAAATATTGTTTTTTTTTAATTTACCACCAATATGGCATATTAAAAAGTATTGACACAGATATTGTGTTTTGGAGAAAATAATCGGCGAGACCACCTGAGACTCAGGTGCTGCCGCTTTTTCTGTGTTTTTGGATCTTTTTTTTAAGGTGACAGCGGCGGCGCCCAAGACTGAGGTGGCACCGCCTGAGACATAGGTGAATTGGTGGGAAATTGTCCCAGGCGTTGGCGCCCAAGACTAAGGTGGCACCGCTGGCTTATTGCTGGCTACCCTCCTATAAAACCAGCGAATTTCGTTTCAGTTATTCACACCACAAAAAAAATCGACCAAGATAGAGGAGTGCTCTGGTTGCTGCTGCAAAAATGTCTAATAGGTAAGAGACACATTTATTTTTGTAATTATATTATTCAATTGTGTTTAGTTTTAATTAGTGAGTTTGTTTTTATGTAGTGATTTTAGAAGATTTGAACTAGTCGTTCGGTGGAAATCGGAGAAAGTAGAGGATAATTTGGGCGTCAAATTCGTTGGTGGTAGTAGTTTTCAGTTGACGGTTCCATCCAGGGTCACATATCACAAACTTTGTGAGAATCTAATTCCGAGAATACGGCGTAGAGACGAAGCAGTACAAGATAGTGATGTAATCATAGGTTTCACTTACCGTCTTCCAGAATGGCAGAATGGTGTTTTGTTTCATTATGCGATGCCTATTGTGGATGATGATAGCTTGAATGTGCTTTGGAATTTTATGGCACAAAATCCTTATTGTTTGGGTGCTGAGATACATGTTGAGCTCAGTGAGGATCAGGGTGGAGAGGAAGAAGATGATACATGGAGCGTGCCATCCGATCATGACTATGATGATGGTGATGACGGAGAGGAGGAAGATGATGAGGAGGAGGAGGAGGAGGAGGAAGAGGAGGAAGGAGAGCAGCCTAATTATCCTCCATATTTTTACTTGCAGGGTAATGAAGAGGACGAAAAGAATTATCACTTGCTGATTCATATGGCGTAATTCCAATGCCTATTGTTGCTAGTTTTGAAGGAGAATTCTACAAGGGGCAGATATTTCACTCGAAACAAGCTGCACAGATGGCGATTAAACACCACACACTACAACGCAACTTTCAATATGGCGTGGTGGAGTCGTCACCTTCAATCTGGAAGGTCAGATGCTTGAGGCACAAGGATGGCAATTGTCCTTGGATGGTGCGGTTTGGATGTCGAGATGTTGGAGGCGAATGGACTGTGAGAAAGGCTGAGTTGGTGCATTCTTGTAGCAGTACGACTCAACCGGCGGATCATCGCCATCTTGATGTCGACATGATATCTGAGACCGTCAAACATTTGGTGTGTGCCCAACCAAACTTGAGTGTTCTAACTGTGCAGGCCGAGTTGAAAGATAAGTTTAATATGCAAGTTACTTACAAGAAGGCTTGGTATGGGAAACAAAGAGCATTGGAGAAGTTGCATGGAAATTGGGAAGAATCCTACGATTTTTTGCAAACATTCTTGCGGGTGGTCAAGAGAAAAATGCCAACATCGGTGATTGATTGGGTAAGAGTTCCCTCGACCAACCAGGTCATTCAATATTTCAACGAGTATTCTGGGCTTATGGACCTTGTATAGATGGATTCAAGAATTGTCTAGGCGTCATGGTTGTTGGTGGAACATTTCTTATCGGGAAGCAAGGTTCCAAAAGGCGCTAGGCGTAAGGCAGGCGCTCGGCTCCTGACTTGCGTCTTGCCCGATTAGGCATAGCCTAGGCGCGCCTAGGCGTTCAGAGCATAAATGGAAAAATTCTCAAATATTTCCTGTTTTCTGGAATAATTCATATAATCCAAGTGCATATAAAATTAGCAATGCCTAGTTCTTAACAGTAAACACTTAACACAACAAATAACAAGCAAATAGTGACCAATCATCTGCTAAAAAATGCTTATAGAGGCAAGAAACTTGTGCTACGTACCGAGGAGAAGGAAGGAGCAGCAATTGACAAGTTTCGACTTTATTTCCCAAGCAGCGGGCAGTGTGAAGGCGATAAGAGTGATCAATGACTTTCTCCTGCAGCGGCAGAGAGCAGCAAATGGGGCGAGAGCTAGGGCGGCAGGCGGCAGCAGATGTTACTTCCCGTGTTTCTGATTTTCTAGGGCAAGAGGCAAGTTTCTGATTTTCTAGGACAAAACGAAGAGTATTGGGTTTAACCGCCTAAGCTCGCCCAGGCACGCCTTCTCTCCACTAGGCGCAAACTAAGCGCTATTCCTACCTACTAAGCGCTACCAGCTCCTTTTACAACACCTATGGCCAAGTCAAGACGATCCTCCACCGCCTAGCGCCTAATTGAGCCTAGGCGTGCCTTCTTGAACCCTGTCGGGAAGTATAAAGGAGTGCTACTCATGGCGAGCTCATTTGATGGCCTGAAACATCCCACCTCTTTGAATTTGGAAAAAAAGACATTTCTACCCTGGGGTATAATTAACAATCTCAAATAACACAAGTTTAAATAAAATACCAAACTCAAATATCTTAATATCTCAATTTGAAGCCCTAAACACGTGGGCAAAACTTAAATCATCCAAAAGAAATGAATCTCCAATCTTTAACTCTTAACCATAAAGTCTTAATAACTTGAAAAAGTTCTCCGATGCTTACTCTGATGCCTGGCTCGACATCTCTCAGCGACGATGGTGTTGAGCTCCTCTAGCTTGCTGATCACGGACTGGCAGATTAGGATTTCCTCCTCTACGTTCTGGTGAGTGAGTTGGGGTCAGTCTACGCCCTTACGTTAAAATCTATAGTACTTTAGTATTCTTCTCTAAACACTTAACTTCTACTAGTGGAAGACGTTTTGTGCTTCCATTCTTAACAATCTTAACTCATAAAATTCTTCGGGAGTTGAAGTTACTCTCTTCTCTTAAAGCTCAAATCTTGACTTAAATACTTAACTGACACGGGGATCTCTCACTAGCTAGTCCGGTTGCCCAACTCATACGTATGAGAAGCCATCCAGGCTTTCCTTAAACTGAAACTTAGTTAGGGGAGTCGTAACGATTCATCCGCCTAACATCTTAAACTTATCGTGGTGGCTCTTCACCACGATTCTCAAGGGCATAACTGCTGCCCATCTTAAAAGTCTCAAGAGCATAACTGCTGCTCTATCTCAAAATGTCTCAAAGGGCGACGGACTGGCGCTAGTGACTAAAACACTTAAAATGACTTCACCTTCTTGAAGGTGAGTTACTTCTTTAAAAAGAACTTGTTTCTTAACTTTAACAATAACCTATAAAACGGAAAGCTTTAAATTAACTAAGAAATCATGCACATTCACATCAAACATAGCTCAAACAAAATCACATATCATCAACCATAAGCACTATCAAACAACGACAATCATTTCATCAAAATACTTAAGACTGGTAATTCTTGAAAGAACACGTAAGGCGTAGAATTTACCCCCTTTACACTCACCTTGTAAAGCTGACTCCTCGATCCTCTACTCGAAGAAATCCCTCCTAGCCGAATTATCTCGGTGAACCTATTAATAAGAATGTCATCTCCTTAGTCGACCTTTCTCGATTTAGAATTCCCTTTTGGGTCACTAGAACAACCTTCCCTCAACATCCAGCCCTCGAGACTCGCTCCCAAGGTCCCTTAACCCCCTTTAGAAATTTTCTAGAACAATCCCCTCAAAACCAACCACTTTTCCTAATTATTTTAGTCTTGGACGAATTTTCCACCTAACTTGAACCTTCTTAAAAATTCGGATAATAATTTTCCCACATCAATGAGTACTTATACCCTGGAAAATTATCAAACCCTTATAAACTCCTCGTAAACATTTTTATTCAATTAATACAGATGATCAAAAAAATTTTAAAATTAAAAATATATCTTCAAAAATCCCCAAATTAAATTACATCCATCTCCTAGAACTCCCTCAATTTATAAAAATTTTAAACTCAAGAAAAAACCCCCATAAAGACTCAAAACAATTTAAACCATCTAAAACAAGTTTCTGGAAATTCCTAGCAACTTTAATGACCACCCCAAATTCTGTCACTAAAGGCCTGAACGTTTGTTGCTAAAACCTCAGAATTTCACCCTCACGAAAAATCACCAAATCGATCGATCTAACTCAAAGGGATCGAGTTCCCTTACCTCTAGAACGTGCTCAGGCCTAGGTTGGATGACCCGGGACGTTGATCTCCTCGTTGATCGAACCCTCAACGTCACCGCTAAACGAAACAAGCTTCGGATTAGACTATCAATGAATCGAGTTTAGAAACCGCGAAGGAGTTCGTGATCCTTACCTAGAACCGCGAAAGGGATGGGATCGGGATCGGGGTCGGCTGCCGACTCCTTCTTTCTTCCTCGGATTGGCGGCGGTGGTTGGGTAATTAAGTTGCGGCAGTGGCTTTTCTTTTTCCCCCGGGGAAATTGAGAAAAGCGGCGGGGGCGTTTGGGGAATTGGGAAAAGGTTTTGAGACTCGGCTGCTGCTGGGGAATTGTTTCTCGCGTTGGGAAAAGTAAAAGGGGCGGGGGAAAAGAATAGAGAGGCGGCGGTGATTTCACAAAAACAATGGAGAGGCGACCGGGGTTTGGGGACAGCAAAACAGGCGGCTGGGGGAAATAGAGAGGGTCGCCCTCTCGGCCCGGGATTTTTCCAGAAATAGCACTATTTAATTTTTTCCCCCAAAAATAGCACCCAACTCGAAAAAATGTCAAAACTAGCACCCTTTCCCAAAAACCACCACCCAAACCAGCGGTTTAGGCAAAAACCGCACCCGGGGCGCGTTTTTCTATGAAAACCGCACCCCCACCATGCGGTTTGTAATATGTATTTTTTTTCCAAAATAAATATCAGAAGTTGTCTTGACGCAACTGGTTTAGTCGTTTATTGTGTGCAAGAAGTCCTAGGTTCGAATCCTCACTATCCCATTTGAATTTTATTTTATTTTTTAGAGATTGAAAAAAGCAACATGTTGTGGGAGTGGTGGATCAAACCAAGATAATAAATACTTTACTAAATTTAGCACAACATCTACACCACTCAACTACAACCCTTCTCTTGAAAAATAATATATTGACAAACTTTTACTCCTCGAAAGCTAAAAATCCTCAATAACTTTAAACAAACATAACTTTGTGCTCCAAAATCCGAACGTCATGAAATTTTTATTTATTTTGCATAACTTTTTGAGGACTACAATTTTTACTAGGAATGAATTTTCAAAACAAGATTTATGCAAAATATTGTATTCCTCAAAAAGTTATGCAAAATAAAAAATAATTTCATGACGTTCGGATTTTGGAGCACAAAGTTATGTTTGTTTAAAGTTATTGAGGATTTTTAGTTTTCGAGGAGTAAAAGTTTGTCAATATATTATTGTTTCAAGAGAAGAGTTGTAGTTGAGTGGTGTAGATGTTGTGCTAAATTTAGTAAAGTATTTATTATCTTGGTTCGATCCACCACTCCCACAACATGTTGCTTTTTTCAATCTTTAAAAAGTAAAAAAAAATTCAAATGGGATGGTGGGGATTCAAACCCAGGACTTCTTGCACACAATAAACAACTAAACCAATTGTGCCAAGACCACTTGTGATATTTATTTTGTAAAAAAGAATATATATTACAAACCGCATGGTGGGGGTGCGGTTTGCAACCAAACCGCCCCGGCTCCATGCGGTTTGCATACTAGTGCGGTTTCATAGAAAAACGCGCCCCCAGGGTGCGTTTTTTGCCGAAACCGCTGGTTTTGGTGGCAGTTTTTGGGAAAGGGTGCTATTTTTGACATTTTTTCGAGTTGGGTGCTATTTTTGGAATTTCTTTTTTAAATAGTGCTATTTTTGGAAAAATCCCTCTCGGCCCCAGGTCAGCCTTTTTCTTTCTTTTTTTTAATAAAATAATAATAATAACTTTATTATTATTATTACTACTAATCCACGATTGCAACTTTTAGTACGCCACTGTCAACCCAACCGATCACGTATTACGGTCGAACCATAACCCAAAATTCGGGGTGTTACATTTCCTCCACCCTTATAAAAATTTCGTCCCCGAAATTTGAACGGTAGAGCAATCACTGAACGATTTAACGTTGTATTCGAAGGAACGATGCTAGTTGGGATATGACATTTCCCTCTCCCTTAAGTTTCGACCTCGAAATTGCAGGTTGAACTAGGTTGCTAGCTATCGTGTAACCGGACTGAACTCCCAGGTCTTATTATTGAAAGGAAACTAAGAAAAGGAAACTAAAAAGAGACTAAAAGTGAGAGTACACAGAAGTTCACCCACTAACGATCTAAACCCCATTAAAACAATTATGGGTACTTCTCTCTCATGCTACTCTCTGTCTCCCAAGTTGCAGCCTCACTGCCCTGGTTTCTCCATACCACCTTGACCATGGCAATCTTCTTCCTCCTCAACTCCTTTTCCTGCCTATCCACAATCTGGATTGGAACCTCCTCATAGGTCAAATCATCTTCCAACTGAATGTCCTCGTGTCTGATCACATGCTCCGGGTTGGATCGATACGCCCTTAGCATGCTGACGTTGAAAACGCCGTGGATCCTAGATAGGCTGGGAGGTAAGGCTAGTCGATAGGCTAAAGGTCCAATGCGCTCTAACACTTCATATGGACCGATGTACCTCGGACTAAGTTTTCCCTTCTTACCAAATTTCATCACTCCCTTCCAAGGGGACACCCTTAGGAATACCATATCCCCCACTTCATAACATTGTGGGTTCCCTAGCCTCTCGGCATTACTCTTCTGCCGGTCCTGAGCTGCTTTCAAGTTCCGGCGAATCACCTCCACCTTCTCCACTGCCTTCTGTACCATCTCCGGACCCTCTAGCTGTCGCACGCCCTCTGCATCCCAGTACAATGGTGTACGACACTTCCTCCCATACAATACCTCATATGGAGCTGCTTGTATCGAGTTGTGATACTGGTTGTTGTAAGCAAACTCAATTAAAGGCAAATGCTCGTCCCAAGCTCCTTCCATGGTCAAGACACACACCCTCAACAGGTCCTCTAGTGTCTGAATCGTCCTCTCTGACTGCCCATCTGTCTGGGGGTGATATGCGGTAGAGAAGTGAACTTTAGTGCCCATTGCCTTTTGAAGGCTCACCCAGAATCGTGCCGTGAACCTAGGGTCGCGATCAGACACGATACTAAGTGGAACTCCAGGCAATCTCACTATCTCCCTCACATACAGCCTAGCCAGCTCCTCCAGCCTTGGCTTGAATTTGATGGGTATAAAATGAGCCACCTTCAAGAAGCGATCCACAATCACCCACACTCCATCATTCCCCCTTGGGGTCCTCGGTAAACCATACACAAAATCCATGGTGATCTTCTCCCAAGTCCACTGCGGGATCTCCAACGGTAGGTGCTCAATGACTAGAGCTTGATGTTCAGCCTTGATCATTTGGCACTCCAATCATTGGTAGACA
This sequence comes from Linum trigynum, assembly GCA_964030455.1. Lineage (NCBI taxonomy): Eukaryota > Viridiplantae > Streptophyta > Magnoliopsida > Malpighiales > Linaceae > Linum > Linum trigynum. The sequence continues at coordinate 8,719,035 of OZ034818.1, forward strand.
TGTGTAGCTACCTCCTTCTTCAATCCTGGCCACCAGAAATGCTCCTTGAGGGTACGATACATCTTAGTATCCCAGGGTGCATTGCATAGTGTGCAGAGTGAGCTCGTCCAGAATATCCTTCCTTAGCTTGTCAACATCTGGGACACACAGCCTTCCTTGATACATCAATACCCAATCTACCAGTCCAAATTTGGTGTCCTTCCCTTCTAACACTTGCTTTTTGTACTTCTCTAATTCCAAATCCTCACTATGCTTCTCCTTGATTCGTTCCTGCAGCGTAGGACGAATTTTCAAAGTTGCTAGCAACTTTGTTACCTCCTCTAGCTCCAATTCCACGGTCATGGCCCTCAAAGAGACCAACTCCGGTAAAGGGCTCTCCTTCTTCCTGCTCAAGGCGTCAGCCACCACATTTGCCTTTCCCGGATGGTACTTAATGGTGCACTCATAATCGCTCAACAACTCCATCCACTTTCTCTGCCTCATGTTCAACTCCTTCTGATCAGTCAAGTGTTGGAGGCTCTTGTGATCCGTGAAGATGGTGAACGTCTCGCCGTAAAGATAGTGTCTCCATAACTTCAAGGCAAAGACCACTGCTGCCAACTCCAGGTCATGGGTGGGGTAGTTCACCTCATGGGGTCGTAGCTGCCTCGAGGCATAGGCGATCACCTTCTTATCCTGCATCAGTACACAACCCAAGCCTTGGTAGGATGCATTGCTATAAATGGAATACTCCCCACCGGTGGTCGGTAGTGCCAGCACCGTGCAGAGGTCAGCTTCTCCTTCAGCAACTCAAATGCCGTTTGACACTTCTCGTCCCAAACAAATTCCTTCCCCTTCTGCAATAGCTGTGTCATGGGTCGTGCAATGCTGGAGAACCCTTCCACAAACCTCCGGTAGTACCCAGCTAAACCCAGAAAACTCCGCACTTCGGAAACATTCTTTGGTGGAGCCCAGTTTGTTACAACTTCAATCTTCTTGGGATCCACTTCTACTCCCCATCCCGAAATCATGTGACCCAAGAACAGACCTCCTCCAACCAAAAGTCGCATTTCGAGAACTTGGCGTATAGCTTCTCCTCTTTCAATTTCTGCAAAACCACTCCATGTTCTTCGTGCTCCTCTTTACTTCTCGAGTAGATGAGTATGTTATCTATGAAGACGATGACAAACTTGTCCAAATACTCATGAAGAACCCGGTTCATTAGTGCCATAAAAGTTGTCGGTGCATTGGTCAGTCCGAACAGCATGACCAAGAATTCGTAGTGGCCGTACCTAGTGCGGAAAGCTGTCTTGGGTAATGAACCATCTGCCACTCTCAACTGATGATACCCTGACCGTAGATCGATCTTCGAGAACACCCTTGATCCTTGTAGTTGGTCGAAGAGATCATCTATCCTTGGCAAGGGATAGCGGTTCTTAATGGTAGCCTTGTTCAGCTTCCTATAGTCAATGCACAGTCTCATACTGCCATCCTTCTTCTTCACGAATAACACTGATGCTCCCCATGGTGATACACTAGGGCGTATGAACCCCTTCTCCAACAGCTCCTGCAACTCCTTTAACTCTACTGGTGCCATACGGTAAGGAGGAATAGATATCGGTGCCCTGCCAGGAATCACTTCAATATCGAATTCCACCTCTTGTTGCGGCGGTAGCCTAGGAAGATCTTCGGGAAATACCTCGGGGTATTCCCTGACAACAGGTACATCTTCTATCTTCTTCTCCTGCACCTCCTTAACATGAGCTAAATATGCTTCACATCCTTCTTGAATTAATGAGAATGCCTTAACCGCGGAGATTAAGCACTCAGGAATAAGCTTCTTAGTCCCTTTGAACAAAGCAGTGCCCTTTCTTTCCACCTCCAGGCTAACCTCCTTCTTATAACAGTCCACCTTCGCTCTATTCTTTGACAACCAATCCATACCCAAGATAACATCGAACTCGTCGAAGGGTATCAGAATTAGGTTAGCCTCAAATTCGTGCCCCGCCACGGTAATAAGACAATCACGAATGACCAAGTCCACTATAAGGGTATCCCCCACTGGGGTCCTGACCCCTAAATTCTGCCCCAACCTCACAAATGGGACTCCTAAGGTTCTAGCAAGCTTGGTAGAAATGAAAGAGTGTGTGGAACCGGAATCAAATAATACAAAAAGCGGGCTGGTGGTAAAGCGAGATCATACTAGTCACCACCTCGAGTGCAGCGTCATCTTCTTCTCTCCTCATGGCAAACAGTCTTGGTTGCCCAGATGATTGAGACCCTTTCCCTCGATCTCGCTCGTTGTGGTTGAACCGCCCTACATTTCCTCCCTGCTGGTGATAAGACCGGTTTGGCTGGTTGCCAAACTGCTGTCCGGTCTGAGTTCTTCCTCCTCCGCCCCGGACCGATTGTTCGGACTGGGCTCTTCCCTGTCCTCCTCTCCTAGGGCAATCTCTGGCATAGTGGCCTGGCTCGTTGCAGTGATAGCAGATGCCTCCCAGATGCACCTTACACTCCCCCGGGTGAGTTCTCCCACACTGGTTGCATGGGTCCCGAGGAATGTAGGTCGGCCCTGATCTGGTTGAGCCGACCCGACTCTGGGTTGCCCCATAGTAGCTCTGGGATGGTCTCCTTCTCTGCTGACTCGGTTGTCCTGTCCCCTCAGACAGGCTAGCAGCCTTTCTCTTGTTCCCTTCTCGTTGCATCTCCTCCTCATACAGAGCTGTATCCGCCCTCTCCAATCGAAGAGCCGCCTGATAAATCTCTTCCCTGTTGTTCCAATTCAGTATACTCAGCTGACGTCGAAAAGCAGGCTTCAGGCTCTCCGGGTAATGGGTGCGTCGAGCTGCTACATCTTGAAATTGAGGACCTCCATAGGTAAGTAGCTTGTCAAACCTGGCCGTGTACTCAGTCACGCTTTCCCTGCCTTCATTGCCCCACTTCTGCCTGATCAACAGAAATTCCCTATGCTTCCCGATCCGGTAAGCCTCCGGTATGAAGTGTTCTTTGAACAACTGCACGAACTCTGGCCAAGTGATGGCCGGTGGATCCTCTCGACTAGCTGGCTGGGTAGTCCACCAGTTGTATGTATCGTCCTACAGCAAGGACATTGTCAGCAGTACTCTGTCCTCATCATCAGCTCTCATCTCGACCAGCGTACTAGTGACCTTAGCTAGCCACTGCTCTACTTCCATGGGGTCTGTTGAACGCCCCCCCCCCCCCCCCCCCCCATAAAATCTTCCAGCTTTCTCTTCCGGAACCCTACATAGTCTGGTGGACGTCTCTCTAGTAATGGCACCGGTGGTGTGGGGTGCGGGCCAACACTTGCACTTAGGGATGGCAATCAAACCCATGGCCGCAGGTATCCGACCTCCCCCGACCCAGTCAACGCGAGGAATCCCCGCATTGAGCGGGTATGGGTAGAACCCGCAAAAAGTTTGATGGGTATGGGGCGGCTATGGGTTTAGCATCCCCCGACCCATACCCATACCCCCCCCCCCCAAAACATTTCTTCACATATAAAATGTACATTAATTAAATTGTAATCTATCATTACTAACAAGGGTAACTCATGAAAATAAATAGTAGAAATACAATTGAGTGACCACCCAAATCAAAACATAATTCATTTCCTCCAAATCTTCCTTCATTCTTTGACTTTTTCCCTCATGTTTACAACATTATGTTAGTAAGTTATTTATTACCTAATAGATGTACCAAAGTCAGAGAATAATGATTTGGCTTATATTGTTACTCTATTTTATGGATTATTGGATGTTTTAGAATAAGATGCTTAGATAGTATTAAGAATGATTGTCTCTTTGTCGACTTTATGAAATAGTAGGTGCGTTTAGTATTATAAATGAAATTTTTGTATGTAAAATTTTAACTATTATAATGTAGGATGTACGGGGCGGGTATTATCCATGGGTACCCGAAACCCACGGGTATGGGGATGGGTTTGCAAATCCTTCCCCCGGATGGGTATGGGGCGGATATGGGTTTAGATATTTGAAAGCGGGGATGGGGATGGTTTAGGCAAACCCGCCCCATTGCCATCCCTACTAGCACTGTAGACGCACAGGTTTCGTTAGATCTCAGTGATTTCTTCCTTGATATGGTTTAGAGTAGACTGGAGATTCTAAATTCTTAAAAGAAATCCTTGACTCGTTTGGCCAAACTTTGTCTTGAAATCTTTTAAAAACAAAACCTTTAAAAATCCGAGACCGACATTCCAATATTTCTTGGGAACCAAGAAACAGAGGAAGACCGGCTCCGATACCAAAATGAAACATCCCACCTCTTTGAATTTGAAAAAAAAAAGACAACTCTACCCTGGGGTATAATTAAAAATCTCAAATAACACAAGTTTAAATAAAATACCAAACTCAAATATCTTAATATCTCAATTTGAAGCCCTAAACACGTGGGCAAAACTTAAATCATCCAAAAGAAATGAATCTCCAATCTTTAACTCTCAACCATAAAGTCTTAATAACTTGAAAAAGTTCTCCGATGCTTACTCTGATGCCTGGCTCGACATCTCTCAACGACGATGGTGTTGAGCTCCTCTAGCTTGCTGATCACGAACTGGCAGATTAGGATTTCCTCCTCTACGATCTGGTGAGTGAGTTGGGGTCAGTCTACGCCCTTACGTTAAAATCTATAGTACTTTAGTATTCTTCTCTAAACACTTAACTTCTACTAGTGGAAGACGTTTTGTGCTTCCATTCTTAACAATCTTAACTCATAAAATTCTTCGGGAGTTGAAGTTACTCTCCTCTCTTAAAGCTCAAATCTTGACTTAAATACTTGACTGACACGGGGATCTCTCACTAGCTAGTCCGGTTGCCCAACTCATACGTATGAGAAGCCATCTAGGCTTTCCTTAAACTTAAACTTAGTTAGGGGAGTCGTAACGATTCATCCCCCTAACATCTTAAACTTATCGTGGTGGCTCTTCACCATGATTCTCAAGGGCATAACTGCTGCCCATCTTAAAAGTTTCTTGAAATTCCTAGCAGCTTTAGTGACCACACCCAAATTCTGTCACTAAAGGCCTAAACGCCTGTTGCTAAAACCTCAGAATTTCACCCTAACGAAAAATCACCAAATCGATCGTTCTAACTCAAAGGGATCGAGTTCCCTTACCTCTAGAACGTTCCTAGACCTAGGTTGGATGACCCGGGACGTTGATCTCCTCGTTGATCGAACCCTCAACGCCCCAGGTCCGCCTTTTTCTATTTTTGTTAAATAAAATAATAATAATTACTTTATTATTATTATTCTTACTACTAATCCGTGATTGCAACTTTTAGTACGCCACTGTCAACCCAACCGATCACGTATTACGGTCGAACTATAACCCAAAATTTGGGGTGTTACATGGCCGGAAGAAGATTTTTCCAATTGCATTTGCCATAGTGGAGAGCGAGAATACTGATACTTGGCCATGGTTCATAAGTCACGTTCAGGGTTTGACTGATCGAAATGATGTATGCATCATCTCAGATAGACATGCAGGACTCTATGAAGCCATGAATAACATCGGAAGAGGTTGGGAGTGGAGGTGGTGCATGCGACACTATGCAAGATAATTGCAAAGGAAGACTAAAAGCATAATTATGTATAAGCAACTATTTCGAGTCGGTAAGCCTTCTTCATTTAATTTTGTTATTTATTTTCATGTAATTTTGTCATGAATTTATCTAACCCGTGTGGTTGTTTATTTTGTTAGCCGGAGAAAAACGCTTGGGTCGCCACCGCTCTACGAGCGCAATAATCAAACTCGCATCGGAGTTCATAGGGACCAGGGGCACGACACTAAACAAGCCAGCCGCTTCGAGTTATGGCCGATAAAGCTCATGGTACATCACTAAATTGGTCGTTCCTCGAACATGGTAAGATCGATCACCAGCCTATAGTGCACAAAACTTATATTAATTCAATTTCATTCGTAATAATTCTAATTTTCACCTAATAAATTCTAATCTATCTAATCTAATATCAAATTATACTAATTTCAAAAAATTTGGTACGTAATCCTATTCTAATTTCAGTACAGTTCAGTTCACCAACTAAAATAATCTAATTAGCTAATTAACTTTACACGAATAATTTGCAAATACTTACCTCGTTTGCCCAAACTGAGTCGATACGATGTTGACCATGTCCCCAAAGAAGTACCGGATCGACCGGAGCTGGATCAATTGTTGCCGGCGGTAGTCTCATTGAATAAGGGTCCATAAGCCTAGGAACTGCAAAAACAAAGCAACAAAAACATTAATTAAAAAAACACTAAACATTAATTAAAAAAAAAAACCCCGCTGCCGGCGAGACTCTCACTGCGAAAACGGTCGCCGACTCCACGACCTCGCCGGCCTCTCCCCCTGCCTCTGCCGGCGACTGGTTCGTCTTCGTCGGACGACATCTCCGTCGGGCGGTGGCGCTTCTGTCAGCTGTGGCGCCTGGCTCTGCGACGACGGCGCATGGTCTTCGGCAGCGGAGTCTGTGCTTGCGCCGGGGATGCGTGTGACAGACCCAGGCGCCACCGCCTGAGTCTTCGGCGGCGTATGTGCTTGCGCCGGGGCTGCGTGCGACAGCTGGCTCTTCTGGTTCGGCGGGTGATAGGGATGGCAATGGGTCGGGTCGGGGGCGGATAGTGCATATCCGTTACCCTACCCAATGTAGTTCGGGTTTTACCCATATCCGTACCCACACGAGAAACGGGTAGAAAATCAAAACCATGCCCATACCCGTTCGGGTTTCGGGTATCCACGGTTATCCATGGGTAATAATTTCTCCTTATAATTCCAACCAATATGCTAACATTCACACGTATTTTCACATTACGTAAGAGGAAAAGTACGACAATAATTCACTAGAATGACGAAAATTAATTAAAACAACATAATTCCATGAAAATATTATATTTATATGCTAAATATAAAATATTCTAGGGAAAAATAATGATTATTTATAGACAAAATACATATGCATGTGTATAATCGGGCGGGTTCGGGTTGGATAGTGAGATAACCATGCCTACCCATTACCCGGAATATTCGGGTTCGGGTTTTACCCGTACCCACAAAAAATATTTCTGGTTCGGGTTTTACCCACCCGATTAGGTCGAATTCGGGTGGATATCCACGGTTACGGATATTTTTGCCATCCCTAGCGGGTGAGGGTTTGGGGGGTGGTGTGGAGGAGGAGGAAGAAGATAAGATATGATTGGGAGGCGGTCGATTTAAAATAAAAAGGGGTGAAGGCGGTGCCACCTCAGTCTTGGGCGCCAACGCCTCGAACTGGGTATATTTTTTAAAACCGCGGCCCCGCCTTACGTCAGGTGGCTCCGCGTCCATCTTTATCCAAAAACACAATATACTTGTAAATACTTTTTAATCCGCAATATTAGTGGTAAATTTTAAAAAATAGACAATATTTGTGTCATTGTACCACAGTATCCGGACTATATTGTATATTGTACCTTAAGTTGCTGAATAAACACACTTTATTGAACACGCGGCAAAATGTAAGCGGCTAGACGAGATACCTCGAAAGACTGAAAATATCATTAGGCGGGCAACGGACGAATCAACGGATAATTCCTTTAGGATTTCTCCTTCTCTGCTAGCTCCACCCACCTGAGAAATCACCAGATAAGCCGGCGGCGGTGGAGATTGGAATCACCTCAGCGAATCTTCACCAGTCTGAAGACAGCTCCTAATTTTGAGAAATTTGTATGGAGAGCTAGGGTTTCGATTCGGCTAATTGAAAAGGAGTCCTGTTCTCTTCTTTCGCAGACACAGAAATGAGCACTTCAGTGATTCTCCGCGGTGATTGTAGTCCATTGCTGCTCTACTCGCCGGCGATTTGCAGCTCTTGTTTTTGCGACCTTCGCTCCCCGCCATCCTCCGCAACATTCGTCGCTTCTTGCCGCCGGCTGAAACGGTATCGGTCGAGAGATTTGAAGCTTTGCCTGGCTCCAAAGTAAGGCTCAACTTCAGCTTCATTATGGCTTTTCGGAATGAATTCATTTCCATTTCCGGTCAGTAATTAGATAGTTTATCGTATTCGAGTATAGGCTCTATGAGACAAGAAGGATAGTTTGTAGAGCGACGGAGACGCAGATTGAACCTGAGAACAATGACGATAAGGTAAAATGGTTCAGCTACTAATTGACATTCGCTCCTCACTGGAAACCCTGATAGTTGAATGCTGAGCCTATCAGTATCATCTATCTTCAGGAAAATGATGCACCTGCAGGAAGCGAGGGAGAGGAATCGGAAGTCGATTCACCGGCTGAACAAGTTCCCCAGCCTGATTCTCAGCCTATAATGATGAATCAAATCAACAATGTCAATGGGGAAGCCAAAGCTGAAGGTGGAACCGTGGTACTTTATCTGTATTCAGCATTCAAGTGTTGCAATTGCTACCTAGCATTGCATTATTGTTTGAAGTCAATGGGACTTCCTCCATCAATCTGCTTGAAATTACCCCGTATTCGTGTTCAAACTGTATACATTGTCCTTCTTCCAATTATAGTTCCTGAAAGATTTATCATGGCAACATTTTCTCATTGTAAACTTATTATTTTGGTAGGAGGTTGAGGATGTCCAAGTTACTTCAGGTTCCCCTCTACCAGGCTTGAAGGTAAGCATATGAAGTGTTTTCATCTCTTGTCCCGATTGATGAATTTTCTGCGGAAGGTTAATTCACCATTCTTACCCTACAGCTAGACGAGTCATTCAGGATTCCAAAGGAAACGGTTGACATACTTAAGGATCAAGTGTTTGGGTTTGACACTTTCTTTGTCACAAGTCAGGAGCCCTATGAGGTTAGTGAATGACGTTTATTGGTTCATTTTCCAGGACCGTTAATGAATTTTCATGTTCAAGATACCAGTAGTTGTTTATCTTCATAACCTATTAATCCTTCTACAAGAATTTAAGGTGCCATAGGAATTAGACACAGTTATTCAAATACTTTAGCTATGTATGAAGCGCTACGTTAATGATCATAATCTTTTGATTTTTATTTTACAGGGCGGAGTCTTGTTTAAAGGAAACCTGCGTGGGCAAGCTGCTAAAAGCTGGGATAAGTTAACAAAAAGACTGCACGTATGAACTTTATATGCTTGCTTGCTTTTGAATGCCCTATGAGTGACTTCTAAATCATTTTCCACACATCTTGCAGACCAAATTTGGCAATGAGTATAAACTTTTCCTTCTCATTAATCCAGAGGATGATAAACCAATTGCAGTAGTAGTTCCAAGAAAGACACTGCAACCAGAGACAACAGGTACTTAGAGCTTTAAAAGCAACGACTAGCCATTTAAGATCAACTGTGTATTCTGTGCAAGAACTCTGTGAAACTTTTGCATCCTAATTATGACACTATTGGTTCTTTTCCAGCGGTACCTGAATGGTTTGCAGCAGGGGCTTTTGGACTAGTCACAGTTTTTACTCTGCTTCTTAGAAATGTACCTCAACTGCAGTCCAACGTACTGTATGGAATTATCTATCTTTATACTTCTCTGTCTTTCTTCAAGTCTTTTCCTTGTGAAAATGAAGCGCATTAGCCAAACCTTTCGTTTTTGCCTTGACTGATTGAAAATCCCTGCACATGTATGACTGATGCAGATCAACTGTTGACAATCCCGAGTTATTGTACAATGGCCTTCCTGGAGCCCTTGTCACTGCACTTATTCTCGGGGTACATGAGTTGGCCCACATAATCGTTGCTAAAGACGCTGGGATTATGCTTGGGGTTCCATATTTTGTCCCAAGTTGGCAGGTAATATGCACGCATTTTGAACCCTGATGCTATGGTGGGAACCACTTCCTGCCTTGTGTTCTTTCCTTCTTATATGGCTTGTCGCTTCTTGCCACCACCGTTTCCACTTATATATCAAAGTTTTCTATATAATTTCTTCATTAAGAGGTATCGTGGCTCTAATGATCTGTGTCGATGGGCAGATAGGTTCCTTTGGTGCTATCACAAGGATAAGGAACATTGTCTCCAAACGCCAAGATCTTCTCAAGGTTGCAGCTGCAGGCCCTTTAGCAGGCTTCTCCTTGGGTTTTGTCCTTCTTCTTCTCGGATTCTTCTTACCGCCCAGCGATGGAATCGGTACCATTGTGGACCCTACTGTTTTTCACGAATCATTTCTTGTTGGCGGCCTTGGTAAGCACTTCTCCATCGACCACAATGTATATACAATAGTACTTATGCAATTATGTTATGTTGAAGCTCTCGGTTTGCTTTTGTAGCTAAACTGCTCCTAGGAGATGCACTGAAGGAGGGTAGTCCGATATCAATCAATCCCCTAGTGATATGGGCATGGGCTGGACTTCTAATAAATGCCATCAACAGCATCCCTGCAGGAGAGCTTGATGGAGGAAGAATATCTTTTGCCATATGGGGAAGGAAGGTACAAATTAAAGAAGAAGAGACAGTGGTGCATCAATGATTGCCCCCATTTCTTTACTCGGCCTTCCTAACGGTTGTTGTTTTTTGGTTCGCTTGCAGACCTCGTCTCGCTTCACAGCTGCCTCGATCATCCTTCTCGGGTTATCTTCACTGTTTAACGACATTGCCTTCTTCTGGGTCGTTTTGATATTCTTCTTGCAGAGAGGTCCAATCGCCCCAATCTCGGAAGAGATCACCGATCCTGACGACAAATACATTTACCTCGGCGTGTTAGTTCTGGTGCTGGGGCTGTTGGTATGCCTGCCATACCCAATCCCTTTTAGAGAAGAAGCCATGACTAGTTTCTTGTGAGGTGGGTAGTGGCATTGTTAGTCTGTTACTCAAACCCCCCCAAAGGTACATTGGATCTCTCTTACTGCCGTCGTCTACAAGGATCGAAGTTGTGTAATCCGAGAACAATTTTTTTTTTTGTGTCAAAGATATTCCGAATCGAAATGATAGATATCTAAATAGTTATAATCGACAGGGACTAGAGCCAAGGGAACACGATGCAGAGGTGCCATTCCTCTTTCATACGTACAGTCATCTTCTAATCCTGACATGGTCAGGTGTCAAAGATGTATTTAGTAGTCAATTACTGGTTTCAACCGCTGCAGCGGCGAGCGCGTATACGCATAGAGGCGGCCCCGGCTGCCGGCTGGAGAAGACAACGAGGGCGACCAACGTCAGCATCACAAAGCAGATACACAGAGAGCTCATAGGCTTTCTTCAGCAGCCAAATATTCTTGCGCTTGCATAATGTCTAATTGGCGATTCGTCGTCTTCTTGGTCCTCTTTGCCGCTGTTTGCTTTGCTCTGTTGATCTCTTCTTGATATTCTCCTGTGGTGACTGAGAACTTGCTCGAACATCTGATGCGATCCTGTAACTTGGCACCTCTTTTTGTCGTGAAATGAAAATGTTACTGCAGGGAAAGGGGTTAATTGCATGGTTGGTCATTGAGATTACAAAAAACGTTCATGTTTGGTCACTGAAAATATTTAAATCCAATCTTGGTCACTCAAATTAGTTAAATGGTTCAAGTTTGGTCACTATCCAGCCAACTCCGTTAAATTTGTATGATGTGGCAGTCAACCCTCAAAGTTGACCGTTAACACGGTGACGTGGCAATTAAAAAATAAAAAATAAAATAAATTTTAATCTTCTACCATTTCCGACTCATTTTCACAATAACGTAAAATAAATAAAACAAAAAATTATTATAGTTACAAATTGAAAGGGTAGCTTCCTCCTCCGCCACCACATCCCTTCTCCACAACTAAACCATCTCCCAATTCCCATCCCTAACTCCGTCCCTGCCGCTCCCCGATCATAATCACCTACACTGTCGCGAGCAATCGAAGGGTATACTTCATCCTCGTCAGACGAATTCCTCCCAGCGAACCAAGACCCTTCTTGTCTCCTCTTCTCTCGACCTTTCCCCTTGTCTTCTTCAACTGTTTGAGTCAAACATATATACTTCACCCTCATCTTCTCCCATCACCTCCTTTGACCTATGGAACGAATTACAGGCGAAATTGCTAAACGAAGCAGCGTAATTGATGGAACCAATTGCAGAACCAAATGGTAGTGGAAAATGAGGGCATTGGATTATGACGGCTGCGAACCCTCCAAATCTCGTTTCCCTCGACCAAATCCCTCGTTCAGTCAGAGGAATCTGGACCTCGCGGCATGGAACATGACTTCTTCGTCCAAAAACTTCTCGTCCTTACCTCTGTGTAATAAAAAAACAGTTGTCGCTGCTTGGATCCTATGACAACGGTCACAGAAGCGGCTGGAGGTCGTATCTATTCCCATATCCCTTCATCTTGACGAAATAGTGGGTCACAGCGAGCGAGGGATGTTGAGCCCTGATTTTGTATATGGAAGGTTCGATGTAGATCCTGGAACGACGACATAACAGGGGATGATGTTGTTTCGGTCGATTATTTGATGGCCAGTAGTCACCGTAGCTTCGAGATCTCACCTGCGCTGTCGCGAGCAATCGAAGGGTCGGTGCAGTAGGCGGAAAGCGGGCAGGGACAGCGGCAGGGGCGGAGCTAGGATGAGGAATTGGAAGTTGATTTGGTTGCGGGGAAGGGATGTGGTGGAGGAGGAGAAAGCTACTCTTTCAATTTGTGACTATAATATATTTTTTTATTTTACTTTATTGTGAATATGAGTTTGAAATGGTAGAAGATTAAAATTTATTTTATTTATTATTTTTTAATTGCCACGTCATTGAGTTAACGGTCAACTTTGAGAGTTGACTGCCACATCAGACAAATTTAACGGAGTTGGACAGAGAGTGACCAAACTTGAACCATTTGACTAATTTGAGTGACCAAGATTGGATTTAAATATTTCCAGTGACCAAACATGAACGTTTTTTTTGTAATCTCAGTGACCAACCATGCAATTAACCCGCAGGGAAAGAAGGAAAGAAAAAAGTAAAAAACAGAGAACGAAACCAATGAAGGGAGAGAGCTACTTTATGGGCCTTCCGAGATAAGCCCAAGTAAGGCTCTCAAAAGCAAGTTGTGTGCTTATAGTTGTTAAAAGTGGTATAAGATCCAGCATAACCTTCTCTCAACAAATTGAGTTATTGAGACCAATTGGTTTATGACATGGTATCAAAGATGGTTTGGCCTTGAGGTCATGTGTTCAAGTCCTCACGACCCCCAATATCAATCGTTGCCATTTCAAGCAAATGGTATGCCGGGCATGTATAAGATCCAACATAACCTTCTCTTAACAACGAACTTGTTTATCTTTGCGGTTGGTCTAACTATTGTCGTCTGGTAGGAGGGAGGGCATCCCGACTTTCAAAGTGACATAATTTTAGTTGACTAACAAAAAGCGAGAAAGAAGGTTCATATAAGATATTAACAAAAGTAGGTGTTACTATCTTAGTTATTATCCTTCTTATCGCTCACAAATTCCAGCCTAACTTAGCATTGAAACTTAATTTATAGAGTACGTTACAATGTTACCCATCAATTGTAAACAAGAAGAACATTAAGAAAACTCAACGTGCCTATTTAGACCCAACAAATAGGCACATTGTACATCTTGCCTACAAAAGATAGGCAACAATCATCTTTTTACTATCTTAGGAGTTGCATGGATGTTAGGGTTGGGCGTGAGATTTAATACCATATCCAATATATATGGATTAAATTCAAACCCGCTACTTTGTAGCCTGATAGTTAGGTTTCCGTCACTATATAAATATTTAGATAACATATGCATTTGGTTCTTTATATGAACCTTCTTTCTCGCTTTGTGTTCGGAATAAATTTGGAACACTGACTTGATTATTGAATTTGGAAGATGCATGACAAAACTGTATTCTAACAAAAAGTGAGAAAGAGGTTCATATAAGATATTAACAAAACTAGGTGTTACTATCTTAGTATTATCCTTCTCATCGCTCACAAATTCAACCTAACTTGAGCATTGAAACTTAATTTATAGAGTACATTACAATGTTACCCATCAATTGTAAACAAGAAGAACATTAAGAAAACTCAACGTGCCTATTTAGACCCAACAAAAAGGCACATTGTACATCTTGCCTAAAAAAGATAGGCAACAATCATCTTTTTATTATCTTAGGAGTTGCATGGATGTTAGGGTTGGGCGTGAGATTTAATACCATATCCAATATATATGGATTAAATTCAAACCCGCTACTTTGTAGCCTGATAGTTAGGTTTCTGTCACTATATAAATATTTAGATAACATATGCATTTGGTTCTTTATATGAACCTTCTTTCTCGCTTTGTGTTCGGAATGAATTTGGAACACTGACTTGATTATTGAATTTGGAAGATGCATGACAAAACTGTATTCAACAAAAAGTGAGAAAGAAGGTTCATATAAGATATTAACAAAAGTAGGTGTTACTATCTTAGTTATTATCCTTCTTATCGCTCACAAATTCAGCCTAACTTGAGCATTGAAACTTAGTTTATAGAGTACATTACAATGTTACCATCAATTATAAACAAGAAGAACATTAAGAAAATTCAACGTGTCTATTTAGACCCAACAAAGAGGCACATTGTACATCTTTCCTAAAAAAGATAGGCAACAATCATCTTTTTACTATCTTAGGAGTTGCATGGATGTTAGGGGTTGGCGTGTGATTTAATACCATATCCAATATATATGGATTTTTTTTCAAACCCGCTACTTTGTAGCCTGATAGTTAGGTTTCTGTCACTTTATAAATATTTTGATAACATATGCATTTGGTTCTTTAAATTTAAAAAATCCACATTTCAGATATCGCAAAATCCCCAATTTTGAATACAATTTTGTCATGCATCTTCCAAATTCAATAATCAAGTCAGTGTTCCAAATTCATTCTGAACACAATAATAAAATAAATAAACCGAATATGTTATATTCCGTCATTATATTCCATTGACAAATGATGACAAAAGCATATAGATGGATTACTACCTAAATACCCGTATTTACCAATCCTAAAATAGTCATAAGATCACTAATTAGTAACTAAAAATTTGTCATCGTCACCTCTAAACGAGGAGCACACGAACGTTGATAACCGCAAGGGCAAATTCGGAAAACCCTCTCACAACTGAAAAAGGTTCTGATATGGACAACAGCCGTCGCGTTGCGTCACCGTAATAAAAAGTCCGATTTCCACTGCTACCCTCCGTCAGATTCTTCCCCCCTTTTCGCCACCGCAGCTATAAATAGCCGTTGCTCTGTAGCAGCCGGCAGCCAGTAAACAGAGAAAACTTAAGCTGTTCAGTTGCAGAGAGACGGCGAGCGATTGAGGGACTCTAATCGGAGAGAACCTAATCGAATTAAATCAAGCTCTCATCGGCTGGAACAGTAATGCAGAGCTTTGGAGTAGCACCTCACAACCGGCTGTCACCGGCGAGCCTCGGTCACTGCCTGATTCCTCCGTTAGCGTTTCCCGTGGCCGGCATTTCGCTGCGGAGGCCGAGGTCGGCGTCGTTCTCTTCCGTCCTGAGAATCAAATGCGTCGCGGCCTCGGGTACCAGTTCTTCGATAGGTAATTGATTCCGATTTGCGATTGTGAGCTCTGCGATTTAGTTTGCATGTGCTGTGCCTTAGGGCACATCCGTCCCTCAATTTGTCGTCGCTTGCTTGGTGCTTATTTTGAATATTTTCTTGTTTGCTTGTTTGGTTGCTGAGAAAAGCGCACAAAATGACGAAAACAGAATTAGACAAAGTCCCACCACAGTTCGCTTTTCTCATGCTTTCCTAATCGGGAATGAAACGACGTCGTTTAACGCAGAATAACATTGTTCTGAAGCGGGTGTTTTCTGTTTTTTTCATGTCTCCAATGTTTGTAGCTGTAGAGCCAGCAGAGTTCATGGAAGCAGCTAAAAAGGGGAATTTGATCCCACTGCAGAGGCAGATATTCTCAGACCAGCTAACTCCAGTCACGGCTTATCGGTGTCTGGTGCGAGAAGACGATAGGGAAGCACCGAGCTTTCTCTTTGAATCCGTTGAGCCAGGTTTTCGTGTTTCACGCGTGGTGAGTGATGAATTTCTCCCCATCCTCTCTTGCTCTCTGTGTTTTTTCCCCCCTGTTAGAAACTGCTCCTAATTTTACCTTGGATTGAATGGGGGATCAGGGGAGGTATAGTGTGGTCGGCGCCCAGCCTGCCGTTGAAATTGTGGCGAAAGAGAATGAAGTTACCATCATGGACCATGAACGTGGCTTGCTCACTGAACAAACTGCTGAAGATCCAATGACGATTCCCAGAACCATCTCAGAAGGTTGGAAGCCGCAGCTGGTGGGCAATCTCCCTGCAGCATTTTGCGGTGAGCGAAAGTGTGTTTTCTAGGATCAAGTGATCTGCTATTACTGGCTTGCCATTCCTGTCTAAGCCAGTGATTGTGCTGTTACTGCAGGTGGGTGGGTTGGTTTCTTCTCGTATGACACGATTCGATATGCGGAGAAGAAGAAGCTGCCATTTGCAAATGCTCCTGAGGATGATCTAAACCTTCCCGACATACATATCGGTCTCTATGATGATGTTATTGTCTTTGATCATGTTGAGAAGGTAACCTTCTATAGCTGTCTATTGTATTTTTCGCAAGCTGGATTGTTAGTTTACATTGCAAAGAACTGCATTGAAAGGAGCCTCACGTTACGTGGTTATTGGTCTTTGTAAAATTCAGAAAGTACACGTGATCCACTGGGTTCATACAGACCAGTACTCATCTGCAGAAAGTGCTTATGCCGATGGAATGAAACGTCTGGAAACACTTGTATCCAGGGTGCAGGACATTGACCCGTAGGTCCACTCGTTTATTCATTTTAACTTTTACCATCCATTCCTGCACTTTTACTAGTCCTGATTTATACTGTTGCTGAACCATGAACTTCTCCTGAAACTTTGTCTGATGCTCAATTGGTAGTCCGAAGCTGTCTCCTGGGTTCGTGAATGTACAAACGAGCAAATTCGGTCCTTCATTAACGAAGTCAAGCATGACAAGTCAAGAGTACAAGGACGCTGTACTGAAAGCAAAAGAGCACATCCTGGCTGGGGACATTTTCCAGGTGGTTTTGAGTCAGAGGTTTGAACGTCGAACGTTTGCCGATCCATTCGAGGTCTACCGAGCTTTGAGAGTTGTGAATCCCAGTCCTTACATGGCTTACGTGCAGGTATAGAATATGACATTCTTTTACCTGTCTTCTGCTGGTAACCCTCTAACTGCCTTGAACTTCAACTCAAATTTAACCTCTTTATCTCACAGGCAAGAGGGTGCATTTTGGTTGCCTCCAGCCCTGAAATTCTCACGCGGGTGAAACAGGTAACTTTTAATTTCCCACTGTAAGAAATTTCTCCGTCCACAATTCTAAGTTTTGTGAATGAGATAACGAGGTTTCAATACAATCTGTATTTTTCACAGAACAAGGTAGTAAATCGGCCAC
Source organism: Linum trigynum (assembly GCA_964030455.1). NCBI lineage: Eukaryota > Viridiplantae > Streptophyta > Magnoliopsida > Malpighiales > Linaceae > Linum > Linum trigynum. The sequence continues at coordinate 8,736,436 of OZ034818.1, forward strand.
TTGCCGGAACCATCAAAAGAGGGAAAACAGCAGAGGAAGACGAAGTCCTGGCGAAGCAGCTCCTCGACGACCCAAAGCAATGCGCCGAACACATTATGCTCGTCGACTTGGGTAGAAACGATGTCGGAAAGGTTGAACCACCCCCTTAATATGGAATGCAAATCCCCAAACCTCACTTCCGAGGAAAGACTTTTTCTTTCTTCTAATCCTTCCCTCTTGTTTTTTCCCCATATACAGGTCTCGCAGTATGGCTCAGTCAAGGTCGAGAAACTAATGGAGATCGAGCGGTACTCCCATGTCATGCACATAAGCTCAACGGTAAAACCCGCATTAACAAACTGTTTCCGACTCACGATATCAGAATGTTTCAGCATAGTTTTATCTATCAGGATTTTGGTTTGTTTTCTAGGTGACAGGGGAGTTGAGGCACGACCATACCTGCTGGGACGTACTCCGGGCAGCTCTGCCGGTGGGCACGGTGAGCGGAGCTCCGAAAGTGAGAGCCATGGAGCTGATAGACACCATGGAGGCGAAGAAGCGTGGGCCCTACAGCGGAGGTTTCGGTGGGATTTCGTTCATGGGGGACATGGACGTGGCTCTGGCTCTCAGGACGATGGTGTTCCCCACCGGAGCGAGGTACGACACCATGTACTCGTACCAAGACACCGCACATCGGCAGCAGTGGGTAGCGTATCTCCAGGCCGGCGCTGGAATCGTGGCCGACAGCATCCCCGAGGACGAGCACATCGAGTGTCAGAATAAAGCCGCAGGGTTGGCTCGGGCGATTGACCTGGCGGAGTCAGCTTTCCTCCCGAGCCAGCAGCCACGAAGTAGCCGGGAACGTAAGGCTGTGGATGGGAATTGAGGGACAATTTACCAGGGGTTGGCAAGGGAATGGTTGGCGAGCAGAAATGCTGTGTGGTATGCAGAAGATTGACGCTAGGGTCGTAGCTCGTGCTTTTACCAGGCGGGTAAGTTTTGAGGTAACTAGAAATGGAGCATGGCAGGTTCTCATATACCAATGTTCGACATTAGCACGAGTCAAATTGAGTAATATTTGAATGGAGACTAATTAAATAGAGTCCTATTCTGATATGTAATTAGAAAAAAGAATGTAATTAGATCGGCGGATCAATTAGTATGGACTGTCACTTTTACATTTCAATCTTGTAACCTCCTATCGATTTACAATCTATTTATGACAAAAAATAAAAAGAAGTTAATAACAGGGAAGGACGAAAGGAAGATAAAGATCCCATTCTACTACATCCATGCTAATTGCTAGCAAGGTAAGAAATTGTAAAATCGCACAAGAAGTTGTATCAAAGAAGTTAGTAATAAATTATTTTGTGCATAATTGTGATTCAACTGTTTAATATCGTTGAAAACTACCTCTCAATTAACGCTCTGATACGAGGTTTTCACGATCAAACCAATGAACTGAGAAGTACTCGAACAACGAACAAATCAGGACAGATTCGGCCACACAGGCAGATCGAAATTCACATTTCCAACAAGTTAACAACCCAAGGCCTTTCACTCCCCAAAAAAAAAAAAAAAAAACCCCAAGGCCACATACAATATGAAATATAAGCCACGATGCAAGGAAAATGGGGAGCTACCCTTGCATTACACTCAAGGAGGCGAGGCGACTTCAAAATCAGAGTTCAAACAGAGCAAACTAAATTAACACACCTGATATGCCGTAGAGGGGCCAAGATCAAAAGATACCCTACCCACAGAGAAGAAACAGAAGAAAGGACATTTTTTTTTTACCCTAAGTGTGTGTACCACAACTCCTTGCAAAAGCAAAAAAGCCTCGTTCGGTTTCGTTCCTTCCTTCACTTGGCTCCAAAAGAGAGAGTGTTGTTGGTGTTTTCCCTACTTAACATATAGTTATTACGTGGGCTTCACTACTACTGTTGCCTTCCCTTCTTCGTGCAGCAAGATGGGCACTTGTAATGCTTGATACTCTCTGCCTTGGCTGGTGTGATCTTCACGCATTTCCCATGGTACCACCTTTCGCAGATATCACACCCAATCCAAAACTCGTCCGAGTTGTATGTTCCTCCGCAGCTTCCGCAGATCGTCTCCCCGTGCTCATCTTCTTCATCTCCATCGTTATCGTCCATTAGCTTTGAATTGTTTTTCGCCTGTCCATCCAGTGATCTCTGCAAGGCAAAGACAAGCTAAGATGGTCAGAGCCAGATGCAAAAGGAAAACCAGGAGGAACCAAGAGGGTTGTTGACTAACTTAAGATGAGGAGAAGAAGAAAGTTTTTACCTTCCCGTTGTTCCTAACTTTACTCCCACTGTCCACACTAGGTTTGTCTTTCACTGGCTTCCTTCCAGTTACAACTTCAAATAGGCTTGGCAGGTCATTTATCATACTGAAAAGCCGCTTTCTGTTCAACCAAAAGCAAGACAGTGTTCAACAATAAAGAAAAGTTTATGGGTTCAACTAGCTAGGATACTTGTGTTTCTATTAAGAGAAGACTATCTCTGTAAGAGAACAGAAGAAAACATGAAAGGGCATTTTACCTCTCGTTACGATTAAGCCGGGCACCAAAGTAGAATGACACTGAGAGAAGCCAACAGTCGCTGTGAACAGCGACAAGAGAGAGCCAATCTTTGCGTTGCATCCCATCTCTTGCAAAATTGATGCCCAGAGCTGGCTCGGGTAGCTCCGGTGGAACCTCCTCTGCTGGAAGAGTCACCTCCCATGACTCATTTGGGTGTCCATATAAACACAAATTCTCCTTTTCTGACATTATCAAATGCAGCCACGTTTAGCAACCACCCATTTAAACTAGGAGAAACTACAGGAAAACAAACTATCACAACATCACATGCACCAAGTCAAACCATTGCCAAAGCAATTAACCATCTCAAGATATTTATCTAGGTTCCGTCACCTAGCTCAAATCCATAGAAACAACCGAGTTCAGGGCTTGAAGCAACATTGTTCACTGGCTAACAGCAACACACAATGTGAAATGTTCTCCAACTAAAAGAGCAACAGCTTCAAGAAACTGTATTATTAGTTCACTGGGCAGACAAGTCAGCAAGGAATATGCAGCCCAGAGTAACTCTAAAGACCACACTGCACAAAGCAAAATAGGACACCCCCCCCAAAGAGGTAAAGAACAAGAAATTATAGTAATTGCCAACTCATCAGCTAGCCAGAACCAGAGATCCACATATCCCCACATTCCCACATTGCGGCTTCCACAATACCAACTACATCTAATCACACACATAATTAGCCAGATACAATGCACAAACCAACAAGGGAGAATAGAAAGGGAAAAGAAAAAACTGAAAAAAGAAGTCAACTTCTCTTCATCCCAACTCTTCAGTTCTGGTCAGCGGCTCGCCGTCCCAAATCCACACACAAATCCAAAACCCATCTCTGGGGAAACAAAAAGCAACCAACTTCGCCCCTCCAGTCCCCAATTGCTTCGACCCAATTCACTACTGCACCATAAACAGAGATAGAAATAGAGAAATTTCACGAACCTGGATCACATTGCGAGTAGAAATCATCCACATCTGAAACCAGAACAGCAATAAGAAGAAAGAAAAAGTCATAAGCAAAGGTGGGAAATTATCAGCACATGCGTCGAAGAAAACAATGGAGGATGGGAGGAAGGAAAATAGGAAAATGGAAATTAGGGTTTTGGTTTTGAGTACCGAGAGTGAGAGCGCGGACTAGGCCGGCGCGGCGGGCGGAGAAGTCCTTGAAGATCTCTTCGACTGTGCGTGGGCTAGAGGAGATGGAAGCCATTAACATGCATATATAGAAAAAGGAAGTCACTTGTATCACAGGAAGAACTAAATTAGAGGAAGCACAAGAAGAGGAGAATCGGATCCAAGTGGAAGAGTTGTTTGCGGATTTAGAACAGGTGGAGAGAAGAAGAAGTTACAGTGGGTAAATCCATAAATACGAGAAAACTGGGAGCACAGAGAGATAAAGGGAGACAAATACAGACGCAGAAGGGTCTGCTGTATAAACAGAGAAAGAAACAGAACCTAAAAGAGAAAGAGAAGGAGAAGCTAAAGAAGCAGAGAGAGAGAGAGAGAGAGAGAGAGGCTGGTTGGTTGGTTAGACTTGAACCTTCGTTTGGCGTTTTTCTATGCACGGTTGGGAGCATTGTATTGGGCTTATCAGTGTGAATATTTCTTTATTGGGCTCTTAGATTCTCAATTGTTTGACGTCTAAAATATGGGCTTTTCCATGACTTACTCTCCTGCTCGTTTTTGGGCTTTCGAAAATGCTTTGAGGTATGTTTATCACATGATCAATTACCACATTTAAAAGTGTGGCCACTCGCAACGCTATTTTTGATTGGTCCACATAAAAGTGATGTGAAGGCTTATCGTTTGGTCAGTAATTGGGCCCAAGTCGCCTACACGAAAATCTTTTTTTTTTTTTGTCAAAACTTAGGTCATCCTATTCGTGGGTTGAGGTTACACGATCCCGCTCTAAACCTGCAAAACGCGGTTTTTGATAAATTCGGCAAAAAATCGTGAATTACTTATTCAGATATTTGTGGTAAGCGATTTCAGGGGTTGTTTGGAAGTTGTGATTGTTAGAGTTGTGTTTGTTGAATACATGTATTGTGCACAATACAATGTTTGGAAGTGTCAAAGTGTTAAACAATGCATGCAATGTTTTAGGTAGGTCCCATCAACGATCACAAAAATGATGCATTATACAATCTCAACTAAAAGTTGAGATTGTTGTGATTGTTGATTTTAGATTTGTGTCAACTTTTTTTTCCATTTATATCCCCAATAATTTTTATCTTATTCTAAAAGTTGAGGGTAAATGTGACATTTTCCCATAAAAGTAACTTTATGTAAATCAAAGTATAAAGTAGAATCTCAACAACCAAACAATGTATTGTTAAAATGCATCCATTGTATCAATACATGCATTTATATTATGATGATTCATTACAATGCAACGATTTAACATTCGCAACTTCCAAACGACCCCTTAGTTTGGGAGAGCGCGTTTCATTCAGGTACTGGTATATACGAGGCGAAGAGAGGTTGGGGAAGGGCAGCGACTGTCTGCAATAGATTGTGGGTCATTTAAGACAGACACTGCATTCGACAACACGTTCGTGCCGGTGCCGATTTCCCCTGTTTTGCTGCTGCTGCTGCTCTGTTTTGGTGTACTTGAAAACAGGGGTCTATCACTGACCTGGGTAATCGAAGAGATAAATAGTTGATGGCAAAGCTGCGGCGAGATGAAGGTGACTAGCGGCGGAGGCTGGAGGGAGCCTATTATAACGATGATGGATCTGCTTTTAACCGCATCCAAGGTGGAAAAAAGGGGGAAAGGAAATTGGAACCATTAGAGAAAAGATGAGAAGAGAACAACGAGCAAAAAGATTAGGGCCGGCGATTCAACCACAAAATACCAGTATCGAAGGCTAAACCGATAGACGGTATTTAAAGGTATGAATGGTTAAACCACGGTTTTGTCATAAAATACCCTACCGTTGACTTTTTCGATACGGTGTCCGGTACGATTTCTTGGACCATAGAATTAGGGCGACCATAAATAATTATTACTTTCTGGAAAGTATAAGAACTGTTTCCAAGACAGTAGATAAAGATGAGGGAATAGAGATGTTCATTGTTGGAAGATGAAAGGGCAAATCGGGTTAATTGAAATGTTGGTCACTGAGAATACTAAAAACGTTCATGTTTGGTCACTCGAAATATTTAATTCCGTTAGTGATCACTAAGTTTAGTGAAAACGTTCATGTTTGGTCACTCTCCGTTAGTAACTGTCCATCTCTGTTAACGAATTCCGTTATGTGCTGACGTAGCAGACGGAATCATCTAATCAGCCCTATTTAACCCTAAAATACTGAGATCCGACCCGCCACACCATCCAGCCAACCTAACCCTTAACCAGAACCATGAACCGACCCTCTATTATATTGCCTCCACCACATAATCTTTACTGCACATGGACGACAAGCTCTACGACGTCAAGCGCCTCAACTCCGAGTGCGAGTTCCAGAACGAGATCCAGATCCTCGACGGCCTCAAATTCCCCTTCCTCGTCACTCTCTTGGGCTACTGCATCGAAAAAAGCACCGATTGTTGGTCTACGAGTACATGCGCAACAAGAGCCTCCAGGAATGGCTGTTCGGTGAGGGCAATTTGGGGATGGAGGCTTTGAGTTGGAGAGACGGTTCAATTTCATTGTCGACGTGGCGAGAGCGCTCGAATTCCTCCACACGGGGTGCAGCCCTACCGTTATTCACAGCGACGTCAAGCCCAGCAATGTCCTTCTTGATTTCCTCCTCCGCGCCAAGATTTCGGACTTCAGGTTGTCCTAGGTCAAAGGGGAACCCGAATTCGGGCGCGATTTGTTCATGAGTCAGGATTTTGGCAAAGCCAGTAGCTTTCCCGTAACTTGACGTCGTTGGAGACGGAGAAGGGGAAGGAGGTTTCTGCAGCGGCGGGGGAGAATGACGGAGATGATGAGCATAGCAAGAGGAGCTTAATTGCAGCGTCCATAAGGAGGAAAGTGGGAAGCAATGGGGGGAAGATTGGTGGTGGAGGCAAGTGAGGAGTGGGGAATTGTGCAGCAAAGATTATGTGGTGGAGGCAAGATAGGAGAGGGTAAGTTTATCGGTCTGGTTAAGGGTTAGGTTGGTCTGATGACATGGCGGGTCGGATCTCAGTATTTTAGGGTTAAATAGAGCTGACTAGATGATTTTGTTTGCCACGTCAGCACATAACGGAATTCGTTAACGGAGATGGACGGCTACTAACGGAGAGTGACCAAACATGAACGTTTTCACTAAACTTAGTGACTACTAACGGAATTAAATATTTTGAGTGATCAAACATGAACGGTTTTAGTAATCTGACTATCTGAGTGACCAACCTTGCAATTAACCCGCAAATTTGCAATCCCTTAACTTCGTTGTATTGAGGTATGGGCCTTGGGCCTTCAGCCTTTGACGGCCTCTTTGAAATTTAATGGTGATTTAATAGGCCCAGGAGTGTAAAACGCAAAGAAACCGACTAGTAATTATATTGCACATAAATATATTTGTTATCAATTTTTATTTTCTTTTTATATTTTATCACAAATTAGTAATTTTTATTTACATACATTACCATATAAATAATAATAATAATAATAATATAATATTGACGCTATTTTAATGCTTTCAATATTGAATGCTTTATATATTGACGCTCTCGCACCCGCTCTCGCCCTCGCTTCACGCTATGTTTACCTAAGTCAAAACCACACGGAATTCTTTGATTCCGTCTAATCTCCATTATCCTTTTTATTTTATTTTCCATTAACTCCTTAATATTGAATTGACGAAAATAATGGAGAATGAGTGCAGAAGCAACCGTCGTCTTCCTCACTCTCCAGCTCCGACGGTCTATCAAAGCAACAAAATTTCCCAACCAACGAACTTATATGCCGCCAATTCATTAGCCTTTACAACCTCTTCGATTCACCCACTAAATTCGTTTACCGTCTCCGTCTCCGTCTCCGTCTCCGTCCTCGACATCTATTCTTTCCCGCATTCCCTGATTTTGCCCCCACCCCAATCGACATCCTTATTCTGAGTGTCGATTTTTCGTCGCTCTCTCTGGTTGTTTGTTTGGCTCGATAGTCTTGACGCTGTCGTATTTCCCAGATCGAAGTCGGAGCGAACCCTCATGTGCGGTCGACATCGCTACTCTTTATCATCAATTCCTCAGAGAAGCTGAGAGCTAATGTAAAACTTGTTGGGCGCCGCTTAGTTGACGTATCGAAGTAGTTGGGTTGCTGTTGAAAATCGTTGGGGGTAGAGCTTGCAAGCTCACACTGTAAGCACGACTCTTTCACCATTGAAGCCAAGCTAAGTTGGAAACTCACTACAAATGAGTGAACCTGGTGATTGATTGTGTATAGTCAACGTCTTTCTCAGTTTAGTTAACAAACATCAATGCAGCGAGAGCAGCGATTCTATCTCTTCTTAGTTACATTCCTCTAATGTGGATCAAACTGCCAATGGCCTGTTGCAGTAGACTAGGCGAGCCAACCTAGCACTAGCAGAGATGGAATGGAGGATACACGGGTCTAGTGTTGTGTCCTTGTAACCTAAATGAGTTGTTGTGCATATGTTTCGCGGATGATGACATTACTTTTGCAAGAGCTTACTATGAGGAACAAGACTTGAAACGTAATCTTGGCAGTCGAGAAAGGAAAAATAAGGCAAAGATGGTTGATCTTTTTTGGCCAATCCTTTTGTTGGCAATGTAGTCAGTCAGTACTCAGTAGTGGATAAGCAGACCAAATGGGCAGCAGGTAGAGGTAAAACGACTGTCCTTGTACAACCGAAGTAAACTAGCACTAAGAAGTGAGAAGTTGTCATTTGAGGGATAGTCCAAACAGCATTAGGACAGTCCCGTTCAAAGGTAGAGAAAATTTGAGGAACCGATGATATTTGATTCCATTTGGTTTGATTCAAATAACAATATAGTCTTGTTTTCTTTAATATTCTGAAGGTTCTTGTAATTGGAAACGAGTTTGCAAATCTTTCTCTAGCATGTTCAAATGTCAAGTTCGTATGCATTAATTTGGTGTGAAAGGGTAGGCAGCGATTGTATCCGCACTGGTCCAATCATAACGAATTGGTATTTTAACTGAATTGGATCTGATAGAATATATTTCAATTTGATTTTTGTCCTATGAACTATTTTATGATTTGGACCGGTGCATACAAAGTTTGATATTTTGAATATTTTTTTCCTATATTTTGAACCGATTTGGTTCGATGCGAACAAAAGTTCGATCTTTTGAATATATATTTTCTTTCATAACAGATCAGATCAAACTTTTCTTTCCGATATTTTAATGGACCGAATCGAATCAAATGAAGCAAACATGTTTTGGTAAGATTATCATCCTCATTTTTTCATTATTTTTTCTTTGATCCTAAATTTGTTCTGGCTCTCAATCAAATCAACCAATGCTCACCCTACTGATGCATAACCAAACGGAGACAGCCGCGCCAATTTTGGTCGTTGGTGGACTGAGCCTCCAGTTAAATAGACTGGGCCTGACGAATATGGATCACAATTCACAAGTTTATGCTCGTGTCTTGGATCTCACTGCCCATTATTTGTCCCGCCATTATGAAAAGAAAAGCCAACATCTATAGAATATAATAAGACTTTTCCAATTTACGACCTCACAGATTCAAATTTACCAGCTTCTCAAGCCTCCACGTCAGCAGGCTTTCAGCCAATCACATTGATCCAGGAAAAACCAAAACCTAAAACCCCAAACGGCCATTCCCTTCTTCCGAACCTCCTCTCCTCCGCATCCCGACTTCCAAATCACTAACGTGTAACCGCAGTCCACCACTCCTTCTCCAATGACAAACTATTTATGCCCTCTCCTCCCTACTATCCGCTCTGATTTTGAAACTTGCATCAGTGGAAACTACATTCATTCGCCACAGTTGATTCCCCTTATTGCCCATTTCCCGACCATTTTCCTCCTCTTGCAGTTGAAGGAGACGTCGTTGCGGTTCTATGTCCGTCTGGCAATGAGAAGGGTCGCCTTGGATTAGATCTCACAGCACCTTCCACACCTACGTTGGCCCCGTCATCTCTTCATCTTCCTCCCCAACTACCACCACAAAGACGAACTCACTCAACCTCCCCCGCTGCAGTCAAATTGCTTCCGCCAGACGGCGGAGCGCCTCTCCTCCATTCTCTGTCCCAACGAAATTAGAGACTTTGCTTTCAGAAGACTCCCCATACCCCTTCGATTACCGCGATTGACCGTTCGATTCCCGCCTCGACGTTCTCAGTGTTGCCTCCATCCATAACCTCTACAGAAGCGAAAGGTTACCTAACTTTGGTCCAATTGTGTGATTACTTTCAAGAGGGAGTCTTTCCTCACTTACCTAATTTTTGTTCCTGTATATACTGGAGTCATATTGCCACATGGGTAAGACCCAATTTCTCTCAATTTTCATGCATGAGGTTAGGTTTTATGCAGGGATTGAGTTCATGCAATAGGTTCTGGTGTTCTGATGATTTCGCTGAAGTGAGGGTTAAAATTGGACTCTATAATGAAATTCTATTGAGGCACCCTTTTTCTCTTACTAATGGGTATGTATTCATCATTGCTTCTTAAATAATTACTTTTTTGAATGTTCATTCGAAAGATAACAAATGCTCAGCACCTCTGCAAGCTTTCCAATTGAATCAGTCAATTTTGGTTGCTTTTCTGCGTCATTTACATGTAGACGGAGTTCACGGTTCTGGGTTGGTTCTGATCTATGTCCTTTCTGCGTCTATTGCAATAGGGTGAACCAACCTTCCATTTGTTTGGGTTTATAATGTGTATTGCTACTACAGCATCAAGGGCTCTTAAGTTAGTCTTCCAGGATATATTGCTTTCTTCTGAGGGTAAACTTTTCTTTGTGCTATCAATACTTTTGAAATGAATTGGATGTTGGCATGTTTGATATACCGGGAATGCATGCCGAAATGTTAAGTTTTTTGTTATTCATGTCTTAACGAAGAAATTAAATTCTATGATGGTTAGAAATTAAATAGTATTAATAAGAAACTAACTTTACCTATTGTAAAATCCGTCAATTGCTCAGCTTTCATTTGCCGACGTTTATGTAGCATCCAACCTAGGAACTGCAATTCTGCTATCGCTCTCAGCTTTGTCCTTTTCTGCTGTCTTTGAGGTAAGATTACTTGCTGACAAACTTTATGTCTTCTTCCCCTTTGAACTAGACCAGAGTGACATTGTTGGGGAAATTACGATGGAAGCATATGCACTAAGAAACACTATGAAGATTTGTGCAAGCAAGTTGACATTCTGCAGATGAGCAGATTAAATGAGGCTAAGGAGCTTCCCCACTTGAAGTGAGCCACTTCATGTTTGTAAGGAATGAATTGAGAAATTCTGATAAAGCCCCAGATAGCCTCGGTTCGGCAGGAAGCAAATAATGCATTCGTAGGTTCGGAGCCTTTGTGCCATAATGGTGACTACTTGGATTAAACTGCAACCAGGAGGTTAAGTTGGATCAAGAAGATCTATCTAACTTTTAATGCACAGATAAGAGCCCGATCCATCTAGATATGTTATGCAAATAATGCATTGGTCTTTTTACTTTGGATAATAACACCTTCCCATTTGTTTAAATTTTATCCTATTGTAATGTCAAAAATGATTGTGATTTTATACAAGTATTACCCGGCCAACGGACCGGGTACAAAGCTAGTGTTTGTATTGCTCGTAAGCCAGTAAAAAAAAGACAGGTAGAAGGCAGTTAAAGAGGAGTAGGCAGAGGACGACGAAGCCGGTGGGGTACGTAAACGAGGAAAGCAGCGCTTACTCGGCGTCGAAGGAAGAGGGTCACCAAGCTCCAAGCTGAAAACGGTCGAAGCCTACCTGCCCTAACTTTTTGTTTGTTTGCCGATAGTACCGACACTTCAACGGCGTAAAGAGATTAAGAAGATGCAACCCTTACCTTACCCTTGGCGTTAGTGGAATAAACTAATACCTGCCCTACCTTGTCGTTCTAATACCTAGCCCGCTGAAGAGCTAAGTGAACTCGGTATAGCTGAACCGTCTGTGTTCAACACATACCACCCCGTCCGTGGGAGGTGGCCTCCATCCAATTTATCATAGCTTCAGTGCGAAAACTGGAAAGTTCATCATTCAGTGGTGGGCTGTTCATAGAAAAGAAGGCGTCGCCCAACGAGTGGCAGATCTGGATAGAGTCTCGCTCATAGATAGAGGAAGAGTACGCGCGCTACGGGTACGTCAAACTTTTTCTTACACGTACACACGTTGAACGAGTCAAACAAGCGCGTAAAATTTCAAAAGAATTGGGGAACCGAATGCGGCCTATATTTTACGCTAACCGCCTCTTTCCAACGGTAATAGTTTGCCGACTGACTCGCCCTGATGGTCCCTCTGTAAATTAGTAAGGTTTCGATCATCTGAGCCTAGGGTTTCGCCGTTCCACTAGAGTTAGGGTTTCCATTGTCATGATATCGCTATTTGTCTTGCTGCCATGTTGTGGGTTTGTTAGGGACTTAAGGTTCGGTGAAGGGGGTGACGCTTCTCTCTCTGACAGTGACTTTGGTGAGACGATTGTCGCCGGCGAACAATCCTTGATGGTGTTTGAGGTTTCCAGGTGGTTAACTGGTATAGATTCTATCATCTTCTTGTTATCTTGTGGGTTTAATTTCTACGCGTTTCCTTCTTTGCCAAAGGGATAATTGTTGTGGAAATTGTTATGTATACTATTTTCTTGCAAAACAATTCACATGTAAGATCACAAAAAAAAAGAAAAATGAAAAGACACATACAACCGTCCTAGCCGACATAATTCAATGTCTCTCCTTAAGAAATCTTATTCCCCTCTAGCACTCAAGGTTACGGAATGATTCCTCCCAGGATAGAAAGGACGTACCTTTTTTGGCGTAGCGGTACCTCAAACCCCAGAAACCATTAAACGCAGCGACCGACAAGAACCACACTTGACTCAATTTTTCTTTTGAGAAACAATGCAGAAAATATCAATTTAGATTTTGGCAGAGTTTTGGTATGGGAAAACGTATGTACAAACCATAGGAGTTAGGTGCTATTTATAGAGAATGAAGGGTTGCGTATGAAGGGAGGCAACTCTTCGTATGGGTGGTTACACCCCAACCAATACATTGGTTCGTTTTAAAATAATGAACCATTGCATCGGTTCGGACCATGGTAGTTGGACCGGTTTGATTATTCCAACCATCATATCGGTTTGGTTTGATTTGGTTCAACTTGATTTGGTTTGGTCTGTTTGGTTACTCAAACCAATTTAACCGATTAACCACATATTACATCAAATCGATCGAATTCGAGGTCGTGCCTTCCTACATCTTATGAACATGGTACTTCAAGAGTTTCTCTTGGATCTTTCCCCTTTCATTTCCATTCAAACCATTAAAAAAATCCCAACAATCCCCCACATGAATAGAGAATGTTGTACTTTAAAAATTATGCAAAAAATTGTGTGATTCTCGACTAAGAATTAGTTGCATCAGGATGGGTAGGTTTCCCTTTGAACCAGTGTTATAAAAACCGAGCCGAGCTGGTCGGTCGGACCGCTAAAACCGAGACCCAGCCACTAGCTTGGCTTAGAACACCCTACAGACTGCAACGGCTGAGAAGGGCGTTCAGCGAGCGGCCGAAATGGCTAACCATTCGAATAGCTCGAACGCCTGACCGATTTTGGTCTACTGACCATTGGCTATTAAAAAAAATTTAACGAAAAAATCAAAAATAATGGGATAGGAGAAGATGGCGAGCGGAAGGGTTGGTAAGGCTCGACGTTCGTTGCCGGAAGGTTGGCCGGGAATAGAGTGGAAGAAATGGTGGATTTTTTTGGGAGGGTTGGCTGGGATAAGAGTGGCGGGGGTGGTGGGTTTCGTCGGGAGGGAAGGTCTGAATGCAGAGTAGAAGTAACGAAGGAAGGAGATGAGAGGGTTGGCCGGGATAAGAGGGGTGGGGGTGGTGGGTTTCGCGGCGGGAAAAATGCCTAAATGCGGCGATTGTCAAACACAGAAAGAGGGGGAAGGATGTGGAAGCGACGCTTGGAATTAGACAACTTAATTATGGTGCTAACAGGATTTTTTGTTAGTATATACTAACATGGACAGATTGGTGTCCACGTGGGCAAGTCATGATCCGACGGCTGGGAACGATTGGTTTGGGCATGTGAGAAGAGCAGGGCAGTTGACCGGTTCGGCTGGCTCATTCCCACGACCTAATTGAGAAAAGGGACCCACAAATTCAAAATAAAAAGACCACAACCTTTTTTTAGTCTCCTCCATTCTCTCCATCACTTGTCAGTTTCCTTCTCTCTCCTAAAAAATCTTTCTTTTCCTCCTCCCTCTCCCAATACGAACTAGAAATCCTCTCCCGCGACGTCGATGAGGAAGAAGACGATGGCGACTGCGACGGTATCCTCTCTCTCTCTCTCTCTCTCTCTCTCTCTCTCTCTCTCTGAAGGCGATTTATCTATTTTCATTTAGGGAAAAGGGGCAAGAAGCTTTTCAAAGGAAAGGTCGTTGATCAAAGAACAACTTCACAGACTGAGGTACACTTCTTCTCCTTCCTCATTTGTTGATTTTTTTTTTGTGGATATGAAGTTAGGGTTTCATGGACTATTTTTCTCGAGTTGGGGATTCTGGATTTTGGTTGAGATCTGGGATTCGATTTGTAGATCTGGAATATTAATTTCTTTCATAGTGGATAATAGTTGGCATGCTTGGGATACTACTTTTTGATGATGTGGATATTGTTCTGTGCTGTCCAGATATTTGTCCTTCATGTTTGGATATTTGTCTGCTCTTTAATGGATATTTCTCTATACTTACAGGATATTTCTATGTGCTTCAGGGATTTTGCATAATGGAAGACAAGGAGCACTCATTGCGACCAACCTCCTACTTTCGCACTATAACGCCCATGTAGCTGGGATTAAACTTGGGTTAATTGGTTGTCCAGATATTAGTTATGTGATGTATTGATATTTTTTTTCTCTCAATCTGGATATTACTCTGGCATATATGGATATTAGTTCCCTGATATTTGTTATGTAAGGTCAAGATATTTGTTAAATGATTACTTGATATTGCTCTGTTTGGAATGTTGTAATTGCCATGTCTTAATGACTTTGAAACCCTAAGATAATATCCATGATTCATTAAAAAAAGATAAATCCACTAGTAAAATAATAATACCCATTTTAGATAAAACAATATCCAAACATTATGAACTAATATCATTAAAGCCAAGAATAATATCAACTAATAAAACAACAAATACCCACACAACCAATTTAATTTCCGACCACATATGAATAATCCTAAACCGTAAAACGAAAAACACTAAACCCTAAACCTTAATCACCAAAACATAAAATCTAAACCATAAATTGGTGTGATATGATTGACTAAGTTCATGATACTAGAAACAATACTTGATGAATGTGATGGTAGATTCTTAAATAAACAAAGAATCATACGGGAATACCTAGACCATAAATTATTGTAATATGATTGACTAAGTTCGTGAAGCCACTGTTTTAGCTTTCTTCCTATGCCCGGTTAGCCCATTCTCACGGGTTGAGCCAAAAAAACAACTCACTTAAGTCAGCTGACCACAAACCAGCCTTCTCCTTCCTTGAATCACATATGGGACCACGTGGCCATCATCTTGGCCTTGTTAGTATCTACTAACAAAACCATCTATTAGCATTTTAACTTTTTCGGGAATTAGATGGGTAGGGTTTTTTTTTCTTTCAAAGAGATGACTAGGGTTTATTTTGAAAGGAATATGAATTATTTCATTATTCTAAATAAATTTACATCATGCCAGCCGATGAAACATGATCATCTAAGCCCAATTCATCCACAACTACTTATGGATGTCTATTTATTACATCATTGGGTCTGATCCAAATTTATATTGAGATGGGTCAAACAATGGGCCACACAATTAGCTCCCTAGGACTAAAAGAGACCACACAATTGATCGATGGGTAGGTTTTTTTAGTTATATATTTGTAATGTGTACAATTATGAAGTGGTACCTCTAAAGTAAATATCGTTTTAATCATTAAATTGTTAAATTATTATAATTTGTGTTTTGTACTTATAATATTATTGTTTATAAGGTACTAGTTCTTTAACGATTTTTTAACGGCTCAATACCAGTTGGACCACTAAAGTGCGAGCCGTTCGCATTACCGGGTTATGCTCCGATTCAGTTATGACAACATTGCTTTGAACCTTCCTTAGTGAACATATATCGAGTATACTCACCAATCGGTATATGTGATATCTTTGAACCGTTG
Organism: Linum trigynum; assembly: GCA_964030455.1. Classification (NCBI taxonomy): domain Eukaryota; kingdom Viridiplantae; phylum Streptophyta; class Magnoliopsida; order Malpighiales; family Linaceae; genus Linum; species Linum trigynum. The sequence goes on from OZ034818.1 coordinate 8,752,361, forward strand.
GTTTTGCTTGTATACTAAGAAAATATATGTCACACAACTAACTCTTATCCGTTCACGGGTTCTCATTGTTGTGTTCGTTTTAGCCATGAAAAATGTCTGGTCTCATGAGTGCTTAGAGAAAGGGCCTTCTTTTATTCTCCTTGAAGCGGCTCCACTTCACACCCACATAAGTGATTTCTACATGTGTATTCCGAAAATACACTATTTGATCACATTAAAATCCTTCCATCTTTAGGTTTATCCTTGTAGTTGGACATTGTCTCATCATGAGAATGGACTTTGACTAATTTGACAATGTCGGACCATCATTCACAACTTTGTTTTTTCATTGAACCTAAAGGTTGGGTCTGTCAATCCTGCTTAGGTAGAGTTACCACCATGATGATTTGTGCTAAGCCACAAGTCCATTCCCTTTGATGCTTTAATTAATTTCTAGGTGGGCACCATGGTTGTTATCACTTTATCTACATGATCAATTTAGATAACTTCGCTATAAATTCATCAATCAATAGAGTTATGTTTCCATTATCTATGACTTGTTTTTTCACATAACCCTTCTAGCCCTTTCAATTAACAATTTTGTGCACAAATGCATTTACTAACCCCAGTCTTTGCGGGCCAGACTATTGAACTTCACCGATCTTAGAGTGGGTACATGGTTTAACTTGGACGTTTTCCAAAAAACCTCTCCCCATCAACCATAAATGCATATTCATTAATAGTTTGCCTTTTGGTTCATCCGGTGAGTTCCTTTGGATAAAATACACCAAAGACTCATCTCTTTCGATTCACTACTCATCATGTGTGCTTGACTTGATTTTATTGTCTTGCAACAATCATAACAAATGATCAAGGTACCAAAGTTTCTCCACTTCATTCACCTTAGAATACTTGAGCTTCACAAGTATCTCTTTCAATGTAATGATTTTTATTACTTAGCTTAGGTATTACGTAAAACTCATAAGTATCACTTTAATTGGAATCACCTAAGCAACATTCCACTTCACTTCTCCTCAATATTATCCCTCATATTTCAACTATTTCGCCATAGTTATTGAAACTCAATGTTTTCGATATGGGGAATGTTGTTCATATACATGCAAGTATATGTTCAGCATCTTTTTTTTCTTTGGAAAGTGTGTACTAACATCCTAAGAAATCTTCTTTGGATTTCTTATACTAGCTTTCTGACATGATTGTCAATATACGCTAGATTTTACACATAAGTTGTACCATTGGATTGGGATAATCCACAAGGTTTATGGACTTATGCTTTCTCGTTGAACAACTTCGTACTTTCAAGTATGACTTATTTGACCTTTCCATTGTCGTCTTATGGATAGATGTGCGTCCCATCGTAGGGTTTTGGAATAGTAGTCGGAACAACGACTCTTCTCCCCCATATTTCTACCATTTTCCAAACTATCATGGAATAATTTATTTTTTATGGTTTTACTTATTGAATTTTCAATCACTACAATCTTCATCTAATTGTTTACCAATGGTATGATCTAATTTGATTAGCATATCATAAACAATTCATATTTTTTATTAGAAATATCATTGAATTACTTATCAATACTATTGGTTAAGGACACTTGAGATCCCACAAGTAATTCAGATGCACTCCTATACTGGAAACATCATCTAATTACTTAACAATGACATTAGACAAAGAAGCATGACATACCACAAGTAATTCCAATGAATTTTTCGAAGTGAATAGTCTAATTACTTGCCAATGTTATACACTTCATAAATTTACCATGAGTAATTCAGACTTTAAGTTCAATAAGATAATCTCAATTGAGCTCTCATGCCAAATTGTTTGCCAATGGTATATATCTATATATACCATAAACAATTCTAACAAATAGATTCACATAATAATCACATGCCTTATCCATTGTATTGTGTACGTATATCATAAACAATTCTGAGTTCATGATTATTTTGATGATCACCATGCTTTGGCTAGTTTGATAATCTTGATAAGGATAATATTACCTTCATTTTTCTTGCCCTCACGGAATAGGAAACATCAAGTACTAAACCACATACATGACAAAAAAAATTTTTATCATGTATTCACAATCATTGTAGGAATTAGAATTCCTTGTCACTTGTGGCTTACTCATAATGAAAACCTTTAGACATGCATTAACCAAATTTCATCTCCAACACATAGGTGGTATACTCTTGCTTACTATGTTCAACTTACTTTGAACATAACCTTTGCATTCACATTTGTAAATATTTCGGCTTAGATAGACTTGACTCACAGGTCTCCACTAGCCTCTCCGTTATCATCAAAAAAGTCTAACCATTCTTGATCATCAAACTCCTTTTCAGGAGTAGAGAGATCAATGATCTCCAGATCTGATTCAATGTTGATGACTTCTATGATGTCATCATTCTCCTCGTGAGTTGGACTCCATACACCGGGGGCATGATTAACTTAGAAGTCGAGTGGTTCGTTCTAGAACTATGGAACACTTCTGCCTTCAGGGAACCAACACTTAGAATGAATAAATTTAAATGGGTAATTATATATATCCAGATAAATTCGTGTTAAAACCAGAGGGATTAGGTGCTATTTATAGAGAATGAACGGGTGCATATGAAGGGAGGCAACTCTTCGTATATGTGGTTACACCCCTACCAACACATTGGTTTGTTTTAATATAATGAACCATTGCATCGGTTTGGCCCATGGTAGTTGGACTGGTTTAGTTATTCCAACCATCAACTAGGTTTGGTTTGATTTGGTTCAACTTGGTTTGGTCCGTTTGGTTATACAAACCAATTTAACCGATTAACCACATATTACATCAAATCGATCGAATTCGAGGTTGTGCCTTCCCACATCTTACCAACATGGTACTTCAAGAGATTCTCCTGGATCTTTCCCCTTTCATTTCCATTCACACCATTAAAAAATCCAAACACTAATTACCTTATTTGTCCCATGATCTCTGTTGAGATTTGATGATATGTGATTAGCAGGTTAAACATAGTTCCATACTCTCTCTCACTTTGTTGCTTCACGAGGGTAATTTCTGACAATTGTTTGCTGCTAAGTTTTGCCTACTATGTTCTTGTTCGATATCCAAGTTCCAGTTGATCGATAGTTAGTTCCAGAATCGCAAGTTGGTTTTTGTTGAGCAATGCTAATTTTAGTGGGTCCTAGGATCAAACAGTGATACTGCATGGTTAGTTTTCTGATATATGTCTCATAAGCAACACTTTTTTTTCAAATACTGCTCTTTATAGCTTAGCAGTTGATTGAAAGTACATTAAGCAAGCACCTGAAAGGGAGTTACAGAGGAAAACCATGTATGAGTTGCAATTATCTGCATCTATTAACAATTTGAGTTGCAATTATTTGTCTGAGCATTAGTATTGGTTTGGTTCGCATTCTGTTTGTTGCCATTTACTAAGCCAGTATTGGAAGCTTTGTGAAGTGAAACATTGCAAGTCCTCATTTTCCTTATGTCAAGTTCATTTGAATGTTGAGAATGTAAATTTGAATTAATTGGAGGGAAACATTTTGCTTATGAAACATTTGTTGGTAGCTTTCAGCACTTCTATGCTTAATGAAGTTGTAAAATTATGTTGGATTTGTCTGAGTTTATAGAAGGTAGCGTTGTTAAGTGGTTGTAAGCAGATTTGAAACATATTACGAATAATGTGAGCTTGGACTAATATGAGCTCATTTCGTTTGTAAGGTCCTAGAAGGGAATTATCTTGTCATAATTGCCCTTCTGCCTTAAGTACAGACTGGTTGTGGCAATTCTAAGAACTGAAAATTACAAGGTCCTTAATGGAAATTATGCATAGGCATGATTGGTTGCCCTTTTGCCTTGAGTAAAAACTAGTGGTGGTGGTTCTCTGAATTGAAAATTACTTGGTCCTGGATGAGAATTATGCATACTCATGGTTGCCCATCTGCCTTGTGTAACGATTTATTGTTGTGATTCTCAAAGTGAACTACAATGTCCTTAAATGGAATCATGCTTAGTCCTGGTTGCCCTTATGCATTGAGTAAATATTGGTTGTGGGCAATTCTACGAACTGAAACTTACAAGGTCTTAGAAGGGAATTATGCATAGTCATGGTTGCCCTTCTACCTTAAGTTAAGATTGCTTGTGTGGTGACTCTAAAAGTGAATTACAATGTCCTAGAAGGGAATGTGCTTAGTCATGGTTGCCCTTCTGCATTGAGTAAAGATTATTTGTTGAAAGTTCTCTTCATTGAAAATTACAAGGTCCTAGATGGGATCATGTTTAGTCATGGATTCCCTTTTGTATTGAGTAAAGATTGGTTGCTTAATCATTGTTGCCCTTCTACCTTTAGAAAAGATTGGATGTGGCTATTATCGTAAAGATTGATTGTGGCAATTCTCGAAGTGTAACTTGTGGCAATTCTCAAAGTGAAAATACAAGGTCCTAGAAGGAAATCTTGCTTAGTCATTGTTACCCTTATGCTTAGGTAAAGAATGGTGGTGGTAATTTTGAAGAAGAGTACTATAAAATCACAAGAGTCTTGTTGAATCTTTGTCGGTCTTTTGCACAAAGAGCTAATGGTTCTTTTTCCTTGGTAAAATTCTGGTTACACGTCCTTAAAAGTTAACCTTTCTCAGTTCTGGTTGCTCGTCTGCCTTTTGCAAAGATTCCAGTTTTCACACTTCTCCATGTGAATCAAAAGTGGTTCTAGAAGGGAATACAACCAAGCTATTAGTTTCCATTTGCCTTAAATAAGAATTTTGGTACCATTCACTAACCCAGAATTGAAAGTCCTCATTCCCTTCTGTAATATTTGGGAGATCTATTATGCTCTTCCCTGTATGTTTGGATTAATTTGAAGGAAACATTTTGCTTGTGAAACATTTGTCGGTTGCTTTCAGCACTTCAGTACTTATGAAGTCGTTAAAATCCTGCTATATTTGACCGAGTTTATAGATGGCAACGTTGTTAAGCGTTGTCGGCAGCTTTGAAACATATTTCACATAGTGTGAGCTTGCATTAATATGAGCTTATTTCATTTGTAAGGTCCTAGAAGGGAATTATCCTGTCATGATTGCCCTTCTGCCTTAAGTGAAGACTGGTCGTGGCGGTTCTCCGAACTGAAAATTACAAGGTCCTAGATGGGAATTATGCTTAGTCAAGTTGCCCTTTTGTCTTGAGTAAAACTTGGTTGTGGTGGTTCATTGAACTGAAAATTACAAGGTCCTAGACGGAATCATGCTTAGGAAGGGGTTTCCTTTTTCTCATAACATGCATTATACTCTCATAGTGGTTGGATTCTAGACAATATAAACTTACATGCTTGTTGGATAGAGATTGAAACACCCTAACCCGGCCGGATACTACTTTTACTAAAATGCCCTTAATAAATAAAATACTCAAATCTTAAATTGCAGCGGGAAAATTTTTCATAAATAAAATACTGAAAACACACACTTGTAGTTCAAAGCAAAGCCCTAACACATGGGCAAATTAAACTCAAACTTTAAAATCTCAATCGAATCTCTAGTCTATACTCATAATAATCATAAAATGCAAAAAACTAGGTAGTCTCTGTCGTTGCTGCTACTGAAATTCTTAACTAGGCATCCTCCGCGACGCTTGCACTGCCCTCCTCTAGCTGGCTGCCCTCGAACTTTTCCTCTCGAACTCGCTGCTCTCTAACTGCTCCTCTAGCTAGCTACTACCGATCTGGTTCTCGCTCATTCCCTTACTAAGGCCTGGTGAGTGAGTTGGGGTCAGTCTACGCCCTTACGTTTTAAACTTTCTAATAATTTTGCACGGCTTCTCAAACACTTAAATTCAAACTGAGGGAAGTTGTTTGTACTTCCATTCTTAAAAATCTTAACTCTTAAAACTGTATGGGAGTAACTGTTACTCTCCATTCTTAAAACTTAAATCTCAACTTAAATACTTGACTGACACGGGGATCCCTCACTAGCTAGTCCGGTTGCCAACTCATACATATGAGAAGCCATCAAGGCTTTCCTTAAACTTAAACTTATCGTGGAAGGCTCTTCTTCCACGATTCTCAAGAGCATAACTGCTGCTCATCTTACAAATCTCAAGAGCATAACTGCTGCTCTGCCTCAGAGATCTCAAATAGCAACGGACTGGCGCTAGTGACTAAAAACACTTAAAATGACTTCACCTTCTTGATAGTGAGTTACTTCTTAAAAAGAACTTGTTTCTTACTCTTTAATAGTAACTCCTAAATGTAAAGCTTTAAAGTAAATAACAACTCATACATATTCACTCCAAACATAGCTCAAACAAAGCACATATCACCAATCATAAATACAATCAAGCAATAACAATTACTTCATCAAATACTTAAAGCTCGTCAAACTCGAAAGAATACGTAAGGCGTAGAATCTACCCCCTTTACACTCACCTCGAAAAGATGACTCTGCTTAGACTCTGAAAATTCCAAAAGTCCCTCCTATAACATTCCCCTCGCTTCTACGATTCCATAGGCGCTGACGGTTCCTCGTTTGGACGTCAATTGATCGAGTAATGGCCAAAATAAACATTCTGTCAGTTTAAAAGTACCAGGTATCGAAATTGCAATTTTTCCAGTCAACATAGTTGACCACGACCCCTCTGTAAAATTGCCGAAATAATCCACCAACTTTTCAAATTGTCCATAATAGTACCTGAACTTGACAATTTTTCATCCAAACTTTCAATGCTCGTTTCTCCCTCGTCCGACGTCAGAATTCGATTTCGTCGACACAGTGATGCTCCTGGGATTGCCCTCTTCGAGATGATACCCACCACTTGACGAATGGTCGAATTCAACTACACCGGGGCCGCCGACGCAACTTCCCGGCGAGTCTCGTACGCCTCTAGCGTATCCATCGTCGAGCGAGGGATGATGGGGAGGTGAGGAGCAACCGGCGGTTTGGAGCGGAAGGGGAGTCTGAGGCTGTTGCTGTGACCTTGATGGCTGACGGCGACGAAGGCTGGCGTCGTCCGCTGCTGCTGCTGGTCATCGCTGGGTCGGGGAGAGGAAGTGGAACGGTGGGGCGGCGTTGGGGAAGGGGTTTGGAAAAAAAAATAATGGGGAGGGGTTTTGGGAGGGTGTGGCCGCTCGACCCTCCCGTCTCATTGCTTTATATATTTAATTTTTTTTCTTTTTAAATAATAATAATAATAACAATTATTTTATTATTATTATTATTCATAGCCCGCGATTGCAATCCCTCGTACGTAACCGTTAACCCAACCGTTCACGTATTTTGGTCGAACCTGAACCCAAAATTCGGGGTGTTAGAGAGATTTTGATGCTGGTGTTGTGTGGGGTTCTCCTCTCCCGATTCTGTATGTTTAGTTTAATAATCATAATATTGTGGCTATCTTGATTCATTTGGAGATTTGGAAGGGAACTTTTTTCTGGTATGAACTTGTTTCCAAATCTAGAAACTACATATAGGACTAGTTATTACTTGCATGGCTATTTCGGTTGTGAAAGTCAAGGTCATCGAGTTGGTATTGTTCAATTTGATATTGTTAATAAACTGCTTTCAAGTCCTCTAGGATATCTACGAATTGCAAGATGAGTTGATCTAATTCAAGAGATTGGATGTAAGTATGCCATGTTGAACCCTTGTAATGAAACTGGTGAAAGCAAGAGGGTTTGGTTGTATAATTGAATCCAATGTGGTCACAGTAGCATGTTCTGCTTCTGCCTCTATATTCTTGGATCCTTACTTCCATTAGTTTCTCTTTCCATGGATATGTTGGTTTGTTGCAGTTCAGAGTTATCATGGATATGTTTAACTAGCTAATTCGTGGTGGTTCTTATTGAAAATTTAGTATTGTAATTGCTGAAGCAAAAAAGAGTGCATATCATTCGTTTGTTACATCTTAGCTTTGCATTGGTTTTTAATGTGAGAGGTAGAAACACTTCCAGAAACAATGCAGATAAAAAATCATCAGATTCCTAAAGCACCTTAGAGAGTCGAGGAGGGATGGAATCCAAATTCCTGTTTTAATTTGGTGCCAAGTCCACATGTCTAAAGCTTATATGGTTGTTGATGTGATATAGGGTAGAAGAGGAAAACTAAAGCAAAAGGTTATGTATTTTGCATTGCTTTAACATGAGGTACTTAATTTTTATTTGGTTGCTTGATTCCTCTCCTTCCATATCTTCACCTGTCATGTGTACCCTTGGTCCTTATTTATACTTCCACTTGCCAAACGAGAATATCATAGGGTGACTGTGAATTCATCTCCCCTTTAATGATGTTGTACATGTTATGATTATATTTGACCATTTACATATCATATCCTGATTCTTGGTACAAGAGGCTATGTTTGTCTATTTGGCTCAAGCGTTTATTCGGTTGGTTCTCTAATTTAGAATGAGTTTGAAACTGAACACCATAATGTTTTTCTCTAGACCTTGGAAGGAGAAAGTTCCTAGTTGATGTAGAGTCTGCGATGTCATCATAACCTAATAATGTGTGAGTTTTGAACAAATATATGTGTATCCTCATCATCATATTGTGAAAAGTGAAGAGGCATGTTCTTTCTTCTATGGTTAATATGGCTATGAAGAACGGTTACTTCCGGTTGCCCGAGCTTGTAGAAATTCAGCTGCTTGAATGGTGGGGCTAGTAAACATAGTGGTTGAAAACTCTTGCCATGTTGTTTTCGGTTCCTTATAAGGTATTCTTATGACATGTCGGTTCGGAGAAGTCCTATATATGGATCATATTTGGTTTCCCTTATTTTCTTTATTACCATGTTGGTTTGTTGCATTTGAGACAAGTAAAGGAACCTAATTGCGGTGGGAAGTCTTATTTGACTAAAAATGAAAATAAGTGTGTGAAAGTATATGCGACCTTGAGCTACATTGACATGTAAAAGAGGGTGGGTGGGTTTACATGATCTAGCTATTTTGGTTGGGTATCATGAATAATTTCTATATATTATCATTGTCCCTCAACCTCTTGATTTTCTCTAAGCATTGATGGACTGAGGGGCAGCTGGTGCATTCATCATGAGCTTCTGCAGTTATGTTGCTTATCTTCTTTGTAGTTAGAGCAAATAACAATAACGCTTATAGCGGATTAAGTTGTCCTGCTGCTGAACAGTTTCCATGATACAGACAAGACTCTTGAATATAAGTGAATGTTGAGAGAGTTCATTTTTCTTTATGCATGCACGCACTTACCCTGCTTTGCTGAAAATATCATTTTGTGCAGTCCTTCGACACAAGTCACTTTGAGAAATAAGTCTCATTTCATTTGTTCGTTGACTTTGATAATCCTCCTGGAGCGGCAAATGAAGTTTCACTTTTACATTATAGGTTTGACACTTTGACTGATATTATGAGATGGGTGATGAATCTGCCTTGAGTACATATTTGTTGTGGCGATTTCCAAAGTGAATCACAATGTCTTAGATGTGAACCATGCTTAGTCATGGTTGCCTTTCTGCACTGAGTAAAGATTGGTTGTGGGCAACTCTCCGAACTGAGAATTACAAGGTCCTAAAACGCAATTATGCATAGTCATGGTTTCCCGTCTGCCTTAAGTAAAGTTTGGTTGTGTTGACCATATCTCACAGATTGGGTGTAGTGTGACATGCAGAGGAAAGCTACAGATGTTGAGTCTCTGAACTCGTAAAAATGGTATTGGTGCAATCAATGAGGTCTGGTTGTACAACTGAATCCAATTTGGCCATATTAGCATGTTTTTATCTTGCCTCAATATTCATTGAATCTTTGCTTCCATTTGTGGGCCTTTCCAAGGATATATTGGTTTGTTGCAAAAGTTTTGTGGGATATGTTCTAATTGGATAACTAGATTTGGGCCCGCCCGTTGGTCGGATGCATTTTATAAATAGAATAAATAACAACAACTATCATACAAAGGAAAATATATTTTTATTTGGTACTATAAAAAATACAAATAATTGTTGAAAAATAAAAAGAAACTTAAATTATAAAGTTTTGACATCCCAACTGATTGAACGAAATTTGCAATTGAAAGTAAAGTATCAAACTCATTTTAGAAAACCGACTCCTAAAAACATAATCAAATAACACTTCAATTACTTGTCACTGTAAAAAAAGTATAACATATTTCATTTTGGAATCTCTTGTGCTTCATTTAAAGGCTAAAAATATAAAACGCTTCCAAATTTGAAATATCATTTTCAAATTTAAATGTAAGACGAAGGCAATTAATTAGCTTGACAACATTGTCATCGTTTTACCTTTTAATATGGAGGATGCTACCTTCTCAAATGGACGATTTTTAAATTAAGATTACTGTAAGATTAGAGATGGAGTGTTACCTAATCGTTACAGTGTTTGTGTTATTGCACAATTTCCACGAAAAATACTCGTCATAATCGTTTTTTATTTTTTCGTGAATAGGTTTCAATTGTAGCATTGCACAATTCATTTCTAACTTTTTACAAATTTGTGGTGGATGCAATACACATTATCATGATATTATATAAGAAGTTTGAATTTGAATATGAATTAGCATCTATCTAGATCGCAACTAACATATACCTCTTCTCCATGCTTGATTTTCATTTCATTAGACTATTGAAATATTTTGGTGGTAATTGGTGGATGGATTCACGCACACCCTTAGACTTAATGAGTTTTTCATCCTTCTATTAACCATCCATCCATAATCATGTGTTGTTGTGATTCTATTTCAGTCGATTGGTGTTAAACTGCGAGCTAAATGCCACATAGCAGGCAATTCAAAACAGCTTAATTCACCATTCATCCCTAAACATGTGTTTGTTGTGATCCTATTCATAATCGCATAGATACTTGTATCGGGACTAAACTATAAACATCCACACACCTGCATAATTCTTAACCTAACATTTGATTAATGTCAACTATAATTACATACATATTCCCAATACGTGTAATAATTACTGCAATATGCTTTGATTTTTTTGGCTTTGTTTAATTCTTTCCTCGGTCAATCTGAAATATAAGCAGCTTTCATTTTTGCTTTGTTTATTGTTTAATTGATTTCAGAAAGCTGGCTTGCTTTGTTTTTTTCTTTTGCGCTTTTGCTTTTTTGGCATTGTTTATTGACGTTTCCATGCCCAAATGATGTAAGGAAATTAAAGCATTGAGACCCGTTAATATCCAAGAAGCCCATCTGCTGAATATAAAAAATAAAAAAGTAAAAGACCAAGAGACCCTTCCTTACTATGCGCACAAGCAAGGAAAAAGTGAATGAGTTGGGTGCCAAAGGAGAATCCCCATATGTGGATTGTTGGATTGGATTGGAGGATTGGATGTTGGATTGGATGTTAGATTTGTGTTAGTTCTATATACAGTTGGGAACGTTGTATTAGGCTTACCTTATTGGGCTCTTAGGATCTCGATTGTTCGCTGTAAAAAATATGGGCTTTTCCTTGACGTCCTCTCCTGCTCGTTTTTGGGCTTTTGAAAATGACGAGGTATGTTCATCACATATGTTTCCGTGTACAGATGATGGCAGTCAAGGTTAGAACTTGCAGGCTCACACTGTAAGCACGATTCTTTAACCATTGAATCCAAGCTAAGTTGGAAACTCGGGGTCGGATACTGTGCTAACCCCCTAAAGGGTCTGTTTTTTGACACCCTCTTCTTGATTGGTCATTTTTCCATTTAATCATTTGGTAAGTTGTATTAAGGAAAGTTGCTTTTTATTTTATTTTTTTGTAATATTGTAAATTGGGAAAGCCTTAATTGTGATAATAATTATGAATGGGGAAGGAGAAAAATGCTGGAGGGGGAAAGTGCCTTTTCAGCTCTCATATTCCCCATATTCCCTCCCGAAAAAATAGAAACTCATCCCTCTCCTCTGCAGAACTTGAGGATGGCCCTCTCCTCTGCAGAAATCGATGGCGCCCGAAAACCATCGAGTTGCTCGTCGACGGTGGGATCGCCTATGACCTTCCTGGTGGGGTGCTCTTCGCTAAAGGACGAGACACAGGGGATGAAGAAGAACGTGAAGAAGAACACCTGGGGGGTTTCTCGTCGGCGAAGAACCCGTCGGAGATGAAGAAGAATATGAAGGGCGGCGGCAGAGATGAAGAAGAACGTGAAGAAGAACACCTGAGGGGTTTCTCTTTGGCGGAGAACCCGTCGGAGATGAAGAAGAACATGAAGGACGGTGACGGGTCGTTTCTTACCGCTCCCTGTCATGAAGTTCAACCCTACAACCTCTGGGAGACGGCGACACTCCCGTGAGCATGTACCACTGATATAGTACAACTACCACTAATATGGTATATGTATCACTGATCTAGTACAAGTACCAATGCAACTATTCAAGCCATACTTTCCACATCAAAAGGTGACCATCCACTTGTAGTGTTAGATACATTGCACCTGTACAAAATCGAAACTCATTCTAAATGTTTCCATTTCAGTGTTAGATAGACTTTGGAGTGGTACCATTGAAATGATACATGTATCACTGAACTGATATACCAGTGAACTGATACATGTACCACTGAACAGATACACGTACCACTGAACAAATATATGTACAACCAATTCGATACGTAAACAAACCAGCAACTTCCCATTAGTATCACCACTAATCGTGGAGTAGAATGTGTTATCAAAAAGAAAAAATGCCAACAATAATAAAATATTCAGCCAATGCAACAAATAAACATGAAGTCACTATGAAATTGTTTGTGGGAAGTCTAAACCAAGGGAAATCAAGTATAGCCTCTCTATCCTCTGAACCGCACGTTGTTTTTTGTCGTTCCCTGTCGTGAAGTGCAACCCTATAGCGTCTGGCAAACGACAACACTGTCGTGAACATGTACCACTGATCTAGTACATATACCAATGAATTGATACATGTACCACTGAAGTGGTAACTTCATACAAGTAACCGTGCAACAATTCAAGTCATACTTTTCACACCAAAATGTGACCACCCACTTGCAGTGTTAGATATAATGTACTTGTATCATTAGCAAAATCGAAACTCATCCTAAATGTTCTCATTGTAGTAGATATACTTTGGAGTGGTACCATTGAAATGGTACATGTATCACTGAACTGGTAGATATACCAGTGAACTGACACACATATCATTGCACTGATACATTAACCACTTAACAGATACGTTTACTACTGAAAGTATATATGTACAACCAATCTGATACGTAAACAAACATGCAACTTTCCATTAGTATCACCACTAACCGCGGAGAAGAATGTGTTCTCAAAAAAGGAAAATGGAAATAAAAAATAATATCCAGCCAATGTAATAAAAAAAATGAAGTCACTGAGATATTGTTTGTGCGAAGCCTAAATAACGACAGATTAGGTGTCGAAGGATGACTGGGTCACTTGGGTAATGAAATGGAAAAACAAATTTGAATTATAGAGTTGGGGCTACACTTCTTGCCGCTAAGATAATCAGTACGTTTCCTCTTCCCCCTAACTTGTTGTCCATTATCCTGGATTTCACGAAACCGCTTCTTGCTGGTACCCGGACTCGAGAAATGATCCTGACCTAACATATTTTCTTCATTACAAAAACACATAGCTTCCATGCCTCTTCCCTCTAGGCACTCAAGGATACGGTCTCTTCATCCTTGCCAGTTCTGTAGACAATAATTAGCACTATCAATGCAGTGATAGAAATACGAATCAATAAGTAAGACAACTATCACTACAGTGGTAGAATTAGCAGTACATTTTTGCACCTGCTGACTCCCTCCGAACACCTGCAAGAAGTATCACTGCATTGGTAAGGCATATCACTTCACTGGTAGAAATACCACTAGACTGGTAAGACACATCACTTCACTGGTACAAATACCACTTGAATAAAAAGTTTAACATTGATAACATTCAACAAAAACTCAAACACTACAATTATCATTGCAGTGGTAACATTACCACAAGAAAAAAAAAAGATCTTAGTGGGTATGAGAGAGAAAAACTAGACTGATAAGAAATAGTTAAAAAATCTCAAATCTAGAAAAATCCAGGATAATGATAAACTACGAGTACACTGGTACCAATACCAGTACTCACATATGAGTACAATCATATACTACCAATTCACTGGTATCAATACCAGTTCCACACCAAAAACCCAGATCTGGGTATGGGAGAGAGAGCTACCTCAGATTCTTCGTCGTCGTCGTCGGGAAGGGGAGGATGGCCAGTGTAGGAAGGGGAGACGGGTCATCATCTTTGTCCCGAAGGTGAGGAGGGTCATCGTCTTCTCCGCCGATCCCTTCACAGTGTCAAGCTTGTGGAATGAGATGGAGAGTTACGGCAAGCTTGGCGTTGCTCGGAGAACAACGACAATCACCATCTAAGATATAGCCCACGACGGAGGATGTGGGACGGAGCCGGAGGGAGATGTAGACTGTGACGGTGAAGAGGCGACGACGGCGAGCAGGGGAAGAGGGAATCCAGAGAGAGAGGAGGAAACGAAAGGGAGAGAAAAAAAGGGGGAGAAGAAAAGGGTTTCAAATTGGGGGTGGGAACCGTTTTTTCCCAGATTCTTTCTCTTTTCCAATGTGGTGAGAGAAATTAATTATGTAATTAATGTCTAAAAAAACAGGTGATTAATCCTTACCATCAGTGTTATTAAAGCCGAACCACTCGGCCCGACCGGTAAAACCGCCATCCGGTCACAAAAACGGCTCGGAACAGTCAAAAAGTCGCTCCGGTTTTATGTAGCGGTTGATGAGCGGCCGAGGCGGTTAACCGCTCGAGCCACTCGTCCGGTTTTTGTCATTCACCCGTTAAATTTAATTAAAAAAATTGCAGAAAATTGAAAATTAAAATAAACCAATAACGTCTGGCTCTCAAACTGAATCCTTATTTCCATTTCACAATTTAGAAGGAAAGAGGCGAGCTCTGATTAAGAAATGTCTACTATTTATACTGATAAAGTTTATTAGGTACCAGTTCTCTAACGGTTTTTAAACGGTCTAATGCCGGTTGGACCACTAAAGTGCGAGCCGTTCGCATTACCGGGTCATGCTCCGGTTCGATTCTGACAACATTGCTTACCATTGTATTAGATGGATGGTATTTAAGAGGGGTGTCAAAAATCAAACACCCTTAAGAGGGTAGTCACGCTAACCGCTCCTTGGAAACTCACTACAAATGAGTGAAGCTGGTGATTGGTTGTGGATAATCAACATCTTTCTCGGGCTTAGTGAACGGACATCAGCACAGCAAGAGCAGCGATTCGAACTCTTCTTAGTTACATTCCTCTCGTGCGTGCCAAAGTCCTATTGCACCAGACTATTGCCAACAAAGGAGAGAGGATACACGAGTCCGGTGTTGTGTCCTTGTGCCCTAAAGGAGCTGTTGTCGTGCATATATTTCGCGGATTATAGTATTATTTTTGCAAGAACTAACTATGAAGAACAAGACTTGAAGCGTAATCCTGGCAGTCGAGAAAGTAAAAAAAAAAAAAAAAACAAAGGCAACACTAGTTGATCTTTCTTGGTCAATCCATTTGCTGACAATGTAGTCGATCAGCAGTGGATCAGCAAGCCGAAACTCATTGGGCAGACTTCCTCTTGATTTTTCCCAACTAATGGTGTTTCATTGGCGAAACTCGCGTGTTCAATGCGCACTGTATTCAAGTAAGTACAAACACAAAATCAGCAAAATCGTCAAATATCCGCCGCCGAAGTCGGCGCCGTTGATTTGATCGATTAAAGCAGAAACCAAGACGATCGTCAAATATCCGCCGCCGGTATCGGCGTCGTTGATTTGATCGATGCAACTTTGACCTCTAATCAAACAACCGTTACTCGGTTCACCACCTCTCCAAACTATGTTCGAACGAGGGTGTTCAACGAGAAACGAGAAACCAAACCGAGAGTATTCTGATTTACGTTACCTCTACTCCTATGGAGGTTCCTCTGGAGAGCTCCGCGACTACGACTACAAGCTACGACTACGACTATGCAAAGGAGGTCTTTGACAGAGCGGTTCTACGAAAACTAGAGAGAAAACGATAAATTCTACGATGGTGCAGTTGTGATTTGATTTTGCCCTCTCAAACTTCTCTCTCTTCCCAATCTTTATACTTCGCGCTTCTCCTCGTCGTAGTAACCGCCTTCGCGCCTTTGTCTTCCCACGTCTTCACTCCTGTCAACCGTGCAGGCAACTTCCTCCTTGTTGCGTAACTCCCACGAGTGCGAAACCGCTTGAGCACGTGGCAACTTGGTCCAAAACGACACTGAGCCGAAATCCACCATTGCTGAACTCTTGTCACCGCGACGTTGTTTTTAATTAAACAACACCGTTTCAGTACCGCGACGGTGTCGACCTACCACGATGTCGTTTTCGGCTAAAGCGACACCGTCTTACCTGATCCTTAAAATATTAATTAATTAAACCGGCCATCATTGTTGACACGCTGTCAAACTCTCACTCCGCGGCGCCGTTCTTAATTAAACATCATCGTTTTCTATTTCTGCGATGCTGTTGAACTTTGCGATGCCGCTTTAAATTTAACGTTGTCATTTTAACAACTGCGGCATCATTTGGCCCACTCGCGGCATCGTCTTTAAATCCGCGGTGTCGTTCCTTCTTCTTGCGGCATCGTTTTCAACTAATGACACCGTGCTAAAAAGTCATTAAAAATATTAATTAACTAATCTGGCCATCACTAGTCCACGACCAACGACATCATTAGCGCCAAAACGGCTCCGTTTGTTTTCCTTTTGCGACATTGTTTTTTATTAAACACTGTCGTTTGCTTGTGATACCGTTGGGCTTCCTCGCGGTAATGTTTTTAATTCCGCGGCATCGTTTTAGCTCCCCTCGGTGCCGCTTCTTCCAATTCAACAAGGAATAAAATAATAATTAATTAGAGAAAACTCCTTCTCCAATACCCACGCACGGCCCTCTTGTTTTTCGGTAAGCGGTGTCGTTTGCAGTACCGCGGCACTGCTGAGCTTTCTTGCGGTACCGTTTTAGTTCTCCGCGACGCCGCTCGACTCCCAACGATACTGTTTTTTACGCGCGGTATCGACTTAAATGCCGAGACTAATTAATGCGGCATTTAATTCTGGTCGAATTAATTTTAGGTGTCAACAAATGCCCCCCACAATTTGGTTTATAAGAATTATGAACCAAATTGTTGACCAAATAGTATAACACCTAAAATACTTGGCTCAAAATGTTTAAACGAAATAAACACGCAGGCCAAAGTTAGCAATGAAGTCTTTAATTACCAATTATATAATCCTCATGCATGGCGAAATGATTTTGGCCACAGTATTGCGGCTAATTGCAACAACGCGGCCACGCGGCCAAACTTCTCTTTCTTTTTTTTCTACCAACGCTGGCAGCATTAATTAATAACAATAATATTTTTTTTATATATCAGGGCTGCTGGGAACAGCCGCAGGGCTGCATGAATTTTTATTTATTTATTTATTATTTATCGCTACCAGTGCTGCATACCAGATGAGAATATTTTTTTCGTTCCTTTCTCATCAAGGAAAGTAAACAAATCTCTAGATCTTCCTTATGGTGGAAAGACTTCAAAGTAACCCTTTTCCATACCGGTTTGGGCATTTACTCTCATCCTCTATAAATAAGCAGCCTTGCTACCCTCATAATTACCATTCATCACCGTTGAATTTCGGCAAAGCTCTCCACCCTGCCATCGACTCTTCCTCGAGCACGCAATCCTAACCTTGTCAACACACATCAAGGCCCCAACATGGCTCCTGGCGGTCGAGTACCTCCTCAAATCCGGTACTTAATTTTTCACGCCAAACTCTTTCTCTCTTTTTTCCGGCGCCCCCCCTCTTCTTTTTATTATTATTATTATTATTTATTATTTTTCGGCGCCCTTGTATATGTTATGCAACTTGGCATGTGACCAATGTAAATTACTCGTACCTTTTCATTCTCGCTAGCCGATGTTTGTGCTTTACTTCCTGTGCGGCATGCCTCTATCTTTGCTGCTTTCCTTGATTATTCCATGCATGCTCCATACGTGCACCGCCATGTACCCAACTGCCCTGTCTTTCTTTAAATCGAATTACTCCCCCGCCCTTTAACTTTTACTTGTTGGCCTCTTCTCTTGACAGGCCCCCTCCAGTCGACCTCGCAGCTCACGTATGCAGTATTGACGATCCACAGGAAAGATGGAGGAACCTGGATAGCTCTCACGCCATCGAACTTGACACTCTTTCACTAACAGACAAAGGAGAGGGATTGCACGGTCCTGCTATCACCAACCCCGGCGATCCAACCATGGACGATCTGAACATTTACCCCACTGCTCACGCTCGTCTCCTCCTTCTTTGTTCACCCACCGACAATCCATACTTCACTCAACAGAAGCCGAAACGACCTCTATCTTCATGGGTTCTCTTCGACAAGGACTTTGTGAGATGGTACTCTCGCCTGCTCGCTAATGAAACCACTGCTGCTCAATGGAGGGACGCAGGCATAGATCGCTTCTTGTCTCTCTGCGCCAATCTCCCCCAACCAGATGTAGATCTATTCAAGGCTGCCATATGCTTCTGGTCCACCGAACCCAACAGTTTTGTATTTCCACTGGGGACCATGACCATCACCCTACTGGATCTTGTCACACTAACCGGTCTCTCGAGATGCCGACCTCCCGCCGTTGCTAGAACACCTTTCATCCCCAACAACCCCGGTCACTTTGATCGCTCCTATCGCTCTATTTACAACACTAATTCCCCGGCGGACCCCGCGGCACCGGTCACGGACAAGGAGCGAGCATACTTCATTCACTACTGGCTAAATAAGTTCATTCTTTG
The DNA here is from genome assembly GCA_964030455.1 of Linum trigynum. Classification (NCBI taxonomy): domain Eukaryota; kingdom Viridiplantae; phylum Streptophyta; class Magnoliopsida; order Malpighiales; family Linaceae; genus Linum; species Linum trigynum. Next base: position 8,771,176 of record OZ034818.1, read on the forward strand.
TCGAGGCGGCAGCAAACTCGTGCAAGACACCGAGACTTCCTCTGAGATTTCTGCTGGAAGATGCATCAACCTTGCGGAGATCGTACTGTGTCATCTCTACCGGGGCATGTTTTGACCGTCAAACAAATAAAAAGGGCCACTGCGAAGAGGGAAGTCACCGGCGCAGGCCCCCTTTGGCTAGTGCAGCTGTGGTTATATGCTTACTTCCCCGCCGTGCGAAGTTCGTTGCCAGCGCCCGTCAACATGGTCTCCGATGTCGGGATCCTATCCTACGGCCATTACTATGCCAAAGCTGTTCCACTAAAGAAGGACTTCTCCATATACTTCCCGATTTTCTACAAGGCCAGAAGTATAGAGAATTTCACCCCTTTTGAGGCCCGATTTTTTGGACCTCCCTCTTTCAAACTCGTTTTTAGCCAAAAACCAACAGGAGAGGATGGCTCGCTTGACGATTAAAACTGGTACATGGAAGAATGGGCTTGTTGGATAGTGGCTAGAGACATGCTTTTTGCCCCTAGAGCTTCGGCCGATCTCAGCATCGAGGTCTACAACCCACACTTTTCTTCCCGCCAGTTCGGATTGGTGCAACAATGGCCTCTTGCACTTGCTTTCTCGAAGAATTACCCACGACTGTATACTCGGATAGCATCACTCACTGCGCAGGGCATCGCGGACGTGGAAGCCTGCCGGGACTTTTTGCTTCCCAACGCATTCAAGCACTTCAATGCAACTGAGGGTGCCGTGACATCGCCGTATAGGTTGGCCTGGAATACGAAAGAGTTTCGTTACTTCAAAGAACCGACGACCAATGTCATCAATCGCATCACCCAGTGCGGGCTCGACGGACCTAACGATAATGATGGCGATGTATCTCCCAATCCTGATTCAGCCAAACGCCGAGCATGTATGTACCTACTACTTATTTCGGTTATTATATATATATATTCTCTCTGCGGGCCTCTTCTTTAGCCAATTTACACGGCTATCTTTCCCGCGCAGCTTGTGGGAAACTTTCTGGTGATACTCGCCCTGCCAAACAGAGTCGTCCGGTCACCCCTCTTGAGGTAATTCCTTCTTCACGGCTTCCCTTGAGAAACCCGTAGCATTCCCTTCGTTTTGTCATCACCTCGTAGCTATACTTGTCATGCTTCCGCTTTTCTTTCCTGGACTAGGCGCCCTTTCAAGCAACCCACTTTCTTTGTAGGATCAAGGGGATGAGGAATCCGATGACGAAAACGACTCTACCTCCGATAGCATGAGCATTGAATCCGAGGCTGACTCCGACGATGATGGGGACACCTTAACAGATTCGACTCCTGATCTCAACAGCCCTGCGGGACAGGCTAGCTATTCAGAGTCCGATTCTCCGTTGAACAAGAGCTCTGGCCCACTACTGACGGCCGAGCGCGAAGGCACCCCTGCCCCCTCCATTCAAGCTCGGACACCGCTGGCCACTCCTGTTAGCCTTGCCCTTACTTCTTCAGGCACAAGAAACACCACCAGTATTGCTCAGACCATCTCACCTCTCCGACCCGCCAGCTTCGTTTTGACAGCTACGCGCACCTCCTCCGCTAGCACGACCCTACCATCTTTCACATCCTTGGCAGCCCGATCGTCTCCATTCGCCGACATGTCCCGGTCCGCTCCATCTACCGTCGGTGTTACTTCACCGAACACAGCAATGACGGTAACCCTAACTACTCATCCTTCTTTATAGTGATCCTTTCTTCGAGGTGATATTTGTGACCATTCTTTCTCTGGTTTTGCAGGCGCAGCCAGACCTGGAGACTGCAGGGCAGTTCTTCGCCTCCTTGGCTAAAGCTCGACCTCCACTCTCTACGGAGGTCCACCTTGATCCACGAACCCAAGCCATAAAAGACGCTATCGTCAAGATTACCCAGTTTCTCTCTCTATCTTTAGAAGAAGCAGTTAATCCTCCACAACCAAGCGAGCTTGAATCAGCTTTTTCTGTATTGGGAGGACTAGGTGCTTCCGAAATCCTGCCTGGACTTGGCCTAGAAGAGACAGTACGGCCAAGCGAGCTCAACAACTTGCGCAAAAATACCTACAGTGTGCTCACAACGCTCTCGAGCTGGAAAAGAACAGTGCCGAAAGAGGATCGGCCCTTCAATCCATCAAGGCGCAGCTCGTTGCCAACACCGCGCGCTTCAAGGATCTATCCCCTCAATACGATCCTCGATCTCAGCAGTGCGCAACTCGTGAGCAAGAAATTTTGTCAGATGAACTTAAAATTGCTGCGATGAAGGCCGAATTGATCAGACTCGAGGCGGACGTGCATGTCAAGAAAAAAGAACTGGTCGGAGATGTCTCCCAACGCACAGCAATTCAGGCCTCTATTACAGCTCTCACTGTTGAAACTCAGACACTAGCGGCGCAGGAGACAACCTTGGTCGATGACAAGCATGAGATCAAGCAGGCGCAAGCCGTTCAACTTCGGCAAACAACAAGAACCGGTCTTGACACCTTGCGGGCGGAACTAGCCTATATTGCCAAGCATCTCAATGGCTAGTAGCTTTAGTATCTCATACATTTACTTTCAGCCTCTATTTATTTCGAACTGAATTTATTTTGTTTCGGCATGCTCGTGCGGCCGCTAATGTTTCTTTTGCACTCGGTTTGCTCTCTTGAACAATCGGAATTTTTCTATTTTAGTTCATCATCGATGCCGAAAAATTTTCTCTACTCGCACTGATATTTCAGTAACCACCATTGTTCTGGCCGGACTTAACAACGCAGCACTGCTTTGGCGTTCCAAACAATGGCATTTCGCCATATTATTAATCCGCAATGCTAGCTCGACAACGCTATTTAGGCCAAAGAAACAGTCTCGTTGCGAGTTGCAACAGCTACGCAGGACTGCAACCCTGTTTAGCTCAAACCGATCGGGTCTGGCTATTAACCATTTTTTTGTGTGTGTCATGCCTGTTAAATTTCCGCTACAGCCGCGATATTGCTTGGCCCGTTTTTTCTTTTCCGCCATAGCTGACTGCAACAGCGGCAAGAGAAATTTCTTATTTATTTATTTAATTTTTTTTTCAACTTCCTCATCCGCGTTGTTTACCCTGCTGTCAACCAAGTAATTTTTTTTTATATTTTTTCACCAGCGCTGCTTGCACCAGCGGTAGCTCTGCCTGCAACAAAAAAAAAAATTTATATTATTCTCCGCCAGAGCTGCTTGGAAACAGCGGCAGAGCTAAATTTTAATTTTTTTTTCGCCAGGGCTGTTTGGCACGGCCGCAGAGCTGAATAAAAAAAAAAAATTTGCCAGGGCTGTTAGGCACGGCGGCAGAGCTGAATAAAAAAAAAATTTTGCCAGGGCTGTTTGGCACGGCGGCAGAGCTGAATAAAAAAAAAGAATTTTTGCCAGGGCTGTTTGGCACGGCGGCAGAGCTGAATAAAAAAAAAAATTTTGCCAGGGCTGTTTGGCCGCCCTCTCTACTTCTTTTCTTTTTTTCAGCGCTGCTAGCAACAGCGGCAGCTCTGCCTGCAATTTTTTTTTTATTACAACCAGTCTCGCGGCGTTGATTTTGGGGGAACAACTCTACTTGTGGCAGAGTCACACTGTAGCGGCCCACGAACATTCTGTTTAGGCCCAAAGCTGCTTTACTAAATACCAAAATTTTTGTGGCAATCCTCTTCTCGCCAACCGATGCGGGTAGAATCCTTTTCCTAATCCCTTCCAACGTCGTAATCCTAAACCAAAAAGGACACTATTTCTTTCCACTCCGCCGCGGCAATTCCCCATAAATAGGTCACGAGTGCCAACCCTAAACTTATCCGAGTAAAAACAAAGCAAAACTTCCACCAACAACGATTCACTGAGCAGAAAACCGTACCTCAGATTTCTGCGCCGCTGAAGTCACCGCCATGTCATTGCAAGGATTTTTGTCGATCACCGAGTAAGTTTTGCGCTCTCATTGATATTGAAGCCGTATCGCTCCCCTTAATCGTTGTCATTGCTAGCCGTTTATACGCCTGTTTTAGGTCTAGCGAGCGGCCACCACCGCATGTATGACCATCACTAACCGAACTAACTTCTTGGTATGCAGCCTCGTCACGTTTCTTCTCCCGTTATCTCCAGGGGAACGACGGGACTTTCTGGGAAACATGGCCAATGCTGATTTCACTCTCGAGATAATAACGAGAGACGACAATGAGGAGGGCTGGCTTGGTCCACTCATTCATGACCGAACCACCGCCATCATGGAGCTATTGGACGTTTTTCCAATTCACGAATCTCAGCTTCTGTTTCGTCTCCCCGTCATCAGCCCACTCTTTAAACGGAAGACCCGAGTATTCCCTGCATTGGCCACCTCGGATCCGGACTTTAAACGTTGGCATGGTCGGTTGGCCAATGATGCAGCAACTGTCTCTCAATGGCGGGCATTAGGCCTCGACCGATTTATTTCTCTGTGTTTGGAGCCGCCAAAACCTGATCCCGAGCTGTTTAAAGCCGCCATCTGCTTCTGGTCCACGGAATCTAATTGTTTTGTGCTCCCATTGGGGTCGATGACGATCACCCTGCTCGACATAGCGGCCCTGACTGGCATATCAAAGCCGCGTGTGCAATCAAGGAGAGCCTTGGACCCAGCTACCTCGATAGCTTTTGACCGATCCTACGAATCGCTCTACAACAACAACGCGCCAGTCATTCCGGGTGAACCCGTATCTGACAGCGAGCGGGTTGCCTTCCTTCATTACTGGTTTGGTCGATTCGTGCTTTGCACCCAACGACCCATCCCGGATGCGCATACCAGCTCTGCAATCTTCACCGGCGAGTGCGTCAATCTTGATGAAATTGTGCTCTGCCACCTCTATCGCGGTCTGTACACCATCGCGAACCGTGTCAAGGAGGCTCCAGAAGCATGTGGCATCCTCAGTGCTGGCCATCTATGGCTACTACAACTTTGGCTGCATGCTTATTTCCTGGCGACTCGCGGCCCTCTACCAGCTCTACAAACGGCAGTTCAAGATACCACCATGCTCACATATGGCCATTACTTGGCTAAAGCAGCTTTGCGAAAGGGGACTTTTACAAATTATTTTACCTTCTTTTATGAGGTCCGAGAGATTCCCAGCTTCACTCCTTTCGCGGAACGGAAATTCGGCCCCGCTTCTTTCAAACTCGTTTTTGACAAACCACCACCGCGAGGTGATCTCGTTGCCGCTGCTTATCATGAATTCACCGAAGAGCGCAAACGGTACCTAACAGCTCGGGACCTCCTCTTTGCTCCTACCGGCTCAGAAGTACTCAGTATTGAGACTTACAACCCTCAACTTGCTGCTCGACAATTCAATCTCGTTCAATCATGGCCTATGTTACCACCCTTGTCCTTGAATTTTCCACAATTCCACATCCGCTCTTCGGAGCTTACCGCTGGACAAATTATGGAGGTACGAGGTTACCAAGAATCTGCACAATACTTTCCTCCTTATAAAAACGTGGTGAATAAAGTCTCGCCCCAGTTCAAGGATGCATGGAACTCACTAGCCTCCCGCATTTTCAGCAAGTCGTTATCTGATATCCTCGCCCGGCTTGCTCCTGACCACGATGGTGGTTCAACTACTTCAGCATTCAATACTCACTTGAAACGGCGAGCAGGTATGATCCTCGTCCTCGCACTCCTCTTTATGCTTGCTGTGACATTCATATTTTAACTCCCGCATTACTCATGTAAGTGTTCGCCGCCCTCTTGAAACCTTAATTATTGCAGTTGTGGAGAGTCATCATCAACTTACTCACCCCCCTCCATCTCTTCGCACCACTCCCGTCGTCGAGGTTAGCTTTACTCATGCTTTCTCATACTACGCGACTACGCGACCATCTTTTAGCTAACCTCCTACTCACACCCTTGCTTCCTTTTGCAGCAGGACACCGCCGATTTTGACACCAGGTACGGCTTCAACACTGCGATGGAATCATCTAGCTCACTCCCCGCGTCACCCATGGCTGAACTTCGACGCCGAGTCAGACAAGCATTGAAGATGATGGACCAATTTCTTAGCATTCCTCTGGTGACTTCCATGAGTGACCAAACCATATTATGGCCTGGCTCTGCTTGCAAAACTCTGGAGACCTTGAGCATTAACATCCCACCACTTAGTGATGCTTGATGCTCTAAAACACAACACCTAACAATGGCCAAGTGTAACCAATGAAAGGGACTGCAGTATAGTGGCACAAGTAATAAATATCGAATCCACGGGTCTCTAGAGTTACTATTACTCAGCTTCAGTTCATTATCTAGCAAACTAGATTAAGGGTTGATTAACTAAACTACTCTACTAACTCAACTAAGTAAAACTACTAATTACAGTTTGGGAACTCACTTAGGTATGATTTCCCCTAGCTCCTCAATTAGGTCCAAGTTGTAATTCCTTTTGGTTGTTTTACTGTTGATTAAACTGCGGAAGATCCGAAAGTAGCTTGGAATCTCTTAAGCTGACCAAGCCCTCTCAGTCTAACTATCCGGCAGACGACTAGTCTTCACCGGGATAGAAAGCTGAAGCAATAAGCACAGAACTCCACTACTGGAATTGGATTCCAGTACAAAGCAGTAAACTGGCTAACTCTCGTATAGCCAATCTCCTACTATCGAATGATGAGACTCTAGCAACCTAATCAGATTCTATCTATCTCAGATTGCAGCAGGAATCAGGAAAAGTTGATCAGACTTCAATTGACTCAATAAACATGCATCATTCGATTATAATCAAACAATATAACATCCAAAACTTCATACAAGAAAGATCCTAACTCATGGAACTAGGGTTCCTCAAAACCTAAGTGAAAGGAAGTTACTCCATAGAGAAGAGAGAGACTGCAGAAATCTGATCTAGATCTTCAATCTCCATCTCCAAGCTTGATTCCCGAGCTCCAATGGCGAAGAAATCCTCCAAAATAGCTCCAAGAATGTTCCCAAGTCGCTCTCTCTCTCTAGGGTTCGTCCCTTGGGTGTTTGGGATCCAAAACCCAGCTCCTCCTCTTCTTTGGTTCGGAATTTGGCTTAAAACCAGGAAATCCCGACTCGCACGGCCAGGGTGCACGGCCGTGCATATCACCATTCTGGCCGTGCAACTCAAAACGCAGCGTGTCATTTAGTCGAACTTCAGCCCTCTCGCACGGCCAGGGTGCACGGCCGTGCGAGCTTCAGGGGTTGCCCGTGCGTATCCTCGGCATAAGGCGCACGGCCATATTGCTCACGTGCACGGCCGTGCAGCCTCCCTGGTCTGCCCGTGCAGCTCCCCAAAAACCTCGCCATTCGTCCGTTCTTCGTCCAATCGACCCCAGACTCGCTCCTAAGCCTTCATTCACGTACTAGGACCTGAAACATCACAAACAAGCACAACCTAGCGTGAAATCGGCCTAAAACACGAGAATCAACACCTCAAACGGTGTAAGAATGGGGGTAAAAACATGTGTAAATGACGGTCTATCAATGCTGACATGGCGTTCCTCCGCACAGTGGGTAAAGACCTAGTGGAACGCGGGAAAGCCGTGGCACCAGCTCTGCGGGTGGTTAGAGCAAGTACAATGCCGACTCTCGTCAAAGGGGCTGAACAAATGCGACGTGAGGATGCGGCCAGGCTCGCCACTGACCCCACTCATGCGGAGATAGAAGCACAGGCTGAGCTGCAAGCAGTGCAAAGCTTTTTCATTCGGGTCTACACCACTCTATCCCGCATTGCCCAGCAGCTCACCGATCACGAGCCGTCCGACTCCTAAAGAATTTCTTTTATGCATTTCGGAATTTACTTTGGATTTTTTGTTTTGGCATCGTTTCTCGAATTACTCCTATTTGCCATGTTAACTCGACCTATGAACAACTTTTTTTGCTCATCATTGTTTATCTAATTTTGGCAAACGGCCGCTCTCTTTTCTTTAATCTGTAACGTCGCTCTAACCTCGACGGCTGTGTTTGAGCATGGCTGACTGGCTAGTTCTAGCCACGATAGCCTTCTTGATTTTTCTCATGCCAAGTACCGAATCGTCCATGCCCAACAACGCTGTTACCCATGCCTACTTCTCGTGCCAAAAACAGCTTCGTTTGATAAAGTTGGAACATTTTGGTACCGAACAGCGGTACCGCACCGGCTGGACTCGAGTGAACCCTGCCGCTGGCCTTAAAGGCATAAAATTTTTTATTTATTGGTAACGAAGCTGGCGAATTAGTTTATTCGTTGCCTACTCCGCGCCATTGCCGTACTATTCAACCACGTTGTGAGAGCTTGGTGGCCGTCGAGGCCCCACCCTTTTAGCACATGGTTGATCGTCATTATTCAGATTAATGACCAGCTGCGTCCCATAAAGACGGCACATATGGCTTTAAATATTTGCCATTTATCAAACGCTCATGCATCACTCCATCTAAGTCTTTTAGCAGGTACGCTCCATTAGGACGCACAGAATGTACCACAAATGGTCCACGCCAATTTGGCAACCATTTTCCAAACTTGGGATCTTTTTCCCCAATCGGCAAGTGAGCTTTCCAAACCAGTTCGCCCTCCTCGAATGATTTGTGTCGAACCTTCTTGTTATAAGCCCTTGCCACTCTTGCTTTCTGTACTTGCACATTATCGAGGGCGCGTAGTTGTAGCTCATCAAGATCGCAGAGCTCGAGCATCATCGATTCATGATACTCCTGAGTTGTTAACTCGTGCTGCTTCATATACCGGAGTGAGTTGACAGTCACTTCAACGGGAAGGAATGCTTCATGCCCGTAAGTTAGCGAGAATGGACTCACTCTCGTACTGCTCCGCGGGGACATCCTGTATGCCCACAACGCTTCTGACAAAATTTCGTGCCAACGTCGCGGATTATCCTCGATCATCTTCGTCAAAATATTTTTCACGACTTTGTTGGATGCTTCCGCTTGCCCGTTAGCTTGTGCGTAATACGGAGTGGAATGGATAATCTTTATCCCCCGCTCCGCCACGAACTCCATAACTTGCCCCCCAGTGAACACAGTTCCTTGGTCCGCCGTTATCGTTGCCGGCAAACCCAATCGGTGGATAATATGTTCTTGTATGAAAGAAATCACTTCCTCTTGGTTCGCCACCTTCAACGGTTTGGCCTCTACCCACTTAGTGAAGTAGTCAGTGGCCAAAATTATGAAAACATGTTTCTTTGACGATGGGGGATAAATCATACCAATCAAATCCATGGCCCAACCATAAAATGGCCTCGGATTGATTATTGACTTCAGGTCAACCGCCGGCGCCCTTTGAACAGGACCGTGACGTTGACAAGCTTCGCAGCCCTTGGCATATGCGGCACAATCTGGCCCGATGGTGGGCCATTAGTATCCATAGCGTGTAGAATCCATCGCATGGAAGGACCGGCTTGGTGAGCTCCGCATATCCCTTCATGCACCTCTGCCATGGCTTGCAATGCCTCCTTGCCCCCCAAGCATTTCAGCAATAACCCATCAGGTCTGCGTTTTTACAAGGTCTCATCCAAAATTACGTAGCTCCTTGCTCTAAACTTGACGGCATGGTTAACAACCTTGTTCGGATCTTGCAAGTAAGACAACAGTGGTGCACGCCAGTCATCGGCGTCTTTCTCTATTACGCAAACCTGCTCGACTCTCAACCGCTCCCGCAGGGGCTTAAGTGTTTGCACCACTATCTGTTCTACGGCATTGCTTTTCGCAAACTCTTTAAATCCCGAAGCCATTTGTGCAAGATAGTTGGCTTCTCTATTATCCATTCGGGGAACAAAGTTGATCGACATACTGTCGAAGTGGGTTGTCAACGACAAAACGTGATCCAGGTACGTTCCTAGAACGCTGTTGATACAGCGAAAATTGCCGCGGACCTGATGAACCACCAATTGTGAATCTCCCTTAACATCCACGTTGCGGACTCCAAGCTCAATGAGCATTTCCAGCCCAACTACCAAAGCTTCATATTCAGCTTGGTTGTTGGTGCAAGGAAAGTCTAACGAGAATGCAAAATGCATGGCCCGGCCTGATGGTGCTTTCAACATCACGCCAGCTCCAGCACCGCCACGAGTTTTTGATCCATCAAAATAAAGGATCCATGGCGTTATCCCAACCTCGCAGACTTCTACGGGATCGATTGGCACCTCAATGCAGGGATGATCTGCCAAGAAGTCCGCCAATGCTTGCCCTTTTATGGCTCGTTGGGGTACATACTCTAAATTAAATTCAGACAGAGCCAAGGCCCATTTGCCAATTCGGCCATGAATAATTGGCCGAGATAGCATGTATTTAATCAAGTCTGTTTGGCAAATGAGTTGTACCTGGACAGGGACCAGGTAGTAGCGTAGCTTTGTACAAGAAAAGTACAACGCTAAACATAACTTCTCTATGGGGGAATACTTTCTCTCACCCTCGTTCAGAAGCCTACTTAGATAATAAATGGCTTCTTCATTGCCTGCTTCGTTGTCTTGAGCCAACAAACATGCCACAGAAGTGTCCGTGGCCGACAAGTACAACTTCAGTGGCACCCCTGCTTTGGGAGAATTCATCACCGGCGGAGTCGCCAGGTATCTCTTGATATCATCAAACGCTCGTTGATGTTCTTCCCTCCATACAAACTTGTCTTCCTTCTTCAACTTCGGCAGTGAGGAAAACACTTGGGTCCGGCCAGCACAATTCGAGATAAATCTTCGAATATAGTTTACCTGGCCGAGGAAACGTTGCAACTCTTTTTTACTGGATGGTGGTGCGGCATTGATGATGGCTTTTGTTTTGTTGCCATCTACCTCAATTCCACGTTGGTTTACCAGAAAACCAAGAAAATTTCCTGCACTCACACCAAACGCACATTTGAGCGGATTTAATTTCAACTTATGAACACGCATACGCAAAAATGCTTTGCGCAAATGAGCAAGGTGATGGTTTGTCACCTTTGATTTGACGAGGATGTCGTCCACATACACTTCGACAAGCTCGCCAATCAAGTCATGAAATATTGCATCCATGGCTCGTTGGTAAGTTGCCCCGGCGTTGGCCAACCCAAACGGCATCATGATCCACTCGAAACAGCCAATGGATCCTGGACACCGGAACGCTGTTTTGTGTACATCCTCCTCGGCTATGTATATCTGGTTATAGCCCGAGTAACAGTCCATGAAAGAAAACCTGACATGCCTGGTTACGGCATCGATTAACATGTCAGCCACCGGCATGGGATACAGATCTTTCGGCGTAGCATTGTTCAAATTTCTAAAATCCACACAAACACGTGTTTTGCCATTTTTCTTTCTAACAGGCACAATATTCGACAACCACAACACATATCTAGCAGTCCTGATAAACTTAGCCTTCATTAAACGTTCAATTTCCTTTTTCACTTTAGGTAAGATATCATGCGAAAACCGCCTAGGTGGTTGTCTATGTGGCTTATACCCTTCTTTAATTGGAAGTCTATGTTCAACTAACTTCCTGTCGAGACCAGGCATTTCATGATAATCCCAGGCAAAGCAATCTTTAAACTCTTTAAGGAATTCAATTAACTCGTACCTATCAGACTCTGGCAAACCAGCACTGATGAAGGTTGGGCGTGGATCCTCCTCCGTGCCGAGGTTGATCTCCTCTAAAATGTCACATGCAGCAAGGTTGCTTTTCTTCTCCACTTCGTCACTCACACCCTCGTCGTTAGTCGGCAAGTCATCATCGTCGGGAACACAGTCGGCCATCAAGACAGGCTCTATACAGGCCAGCCTTTGTTCACATTGATAGACGGCCAACTTCTCCAGCAAGGCCGTGATCTCGGCCTCCACCACCTTTTCTCGAGGTGGTTCACTCATCATTGACTTGTTCATCAGCTTTCAGTGGACCATCCAATGTGATCATCGATGGTCTCACGATTTCGGACAATGGGTCCAAGCACGCCTTACTCAACACCTGTGCACTTGACACTATGACGTTAGGAGTTCCTCCATCCCCACTCCTGATTTCGAGTGGTCCAAAATCTCCATGGTACAAATAAGCTTCAGCCACGTTGGCCCCAACGGCAAACGGCTTTGCGTCAGCCTGGACCACTTCAACAATACCGTCTTCATTCCAGAGCATCAAACACTGATGCAACGATGAAGGAACGCACTTGTTGGCGTGGATCCAATCCCGCCCGAGTAGTGCATTGTAACTTATCATTCCATCCACCACGAAGAAAGCACTCATCCGCTTTTGTGACCCAACTCCCACGACAACTGGGAGGATTCCCCTGGCAGAAGTGGACCCGCCATTGAAACTTGTCACAAACACTTCCGTTGGGATCAGGTCATTAGCACTCTTGCCCAACTTCTTCAGCATCCTTGTTGGCATCACATATACTGCGGCACCATTGTCAACCAAGACCCTCGACATTGGTACGTCATCAAGTGTGGCCTTGATGTAGAGGGGTCTCAAATGACGCGTCATCTTCGGCTCGGGCTCGTTGAAAACAACGACCCTGTTTGATTCCTCACCCGTGGTTCCTTCGTCCACGGCTTTCCCTTTCGCTTCTGCAGCTCGGAGAGATTTCTCCAGCTCGTCGAAGTCTGACCCCCATGTGATGTTCTCCACTGTCACACTTGTTGACTCTTTCGGGCCTTGATATAACACATAAAAAGGATATCTTCCCCCATCCTCGCCCAGTAGCCCAACAGCTTTGTGGCCAGCTTCGTACAGCTCTTTCAGGATTCGCTGCGAACTCTTGTTTTGCTTGGCTGACTCCACTGCCAAGTCAATTCGACCATTCGTGCGAGCCATCATTGCACTCCACGGCTCAGCCTCGATTGGCATATCCGCAGATTCGCCAACCAGCTCTGCCGCCGCTGGCTCCTCATTCTCCTCCTCTAAAGTCAATTGAGCAAAACCGCTCACCAGCTCAGCGACGTTGACCTCTTGAGCAGCCTCGTCCAACTCCTCAACCTCCATCACGACCTCGCCATCCTCTCCCTGATTTTCCAAATCAATGTGGAAAATCAGAGGCAAGATGTAGTTGTTCACCATCACCGGTGGTAGACTTCCAAACTGGATCGTCATGGGTGCACCTTGGTTGTCATCATCATCATCCTTGTTTTTCCGATCGAATTTCGACTTCGCCTCCTCCAATTCCAGCATCTCCTCTTTCCAGTCATCCAACTCAGCATCGTACTCAGCCTCTCCCGGGACTCCCTGATCGTTCCCGTCCAGGTTGTCCTCGACAACCTTTCCAGCACCGGCCACAGTCACTCTCAGACCCGTGGCAGAGTTGTCTACGTTCACATTTGCTTGCAAGTTTGCAATCCTCCTTCCTTGAGCATTCTTGCGGAGGTACCTTTGATACTGCGTCCTTGTCATCGCGTCAACTGCGATGGGCTGCTGACGACGGACGTCGTAGGTGTGCCAACCACCCCGTGGCACATTTGGCATCCTGAAGGTTCTCCTAACAGGTGGGGGAGCTCTCACCGGTTGGGCAAGTCCAAAAGGTAGACTTTTGAAAGGCGAGGCACTTTGAGCAACCCACTGCCTACGCTGCCCTCTTCCCCACGCAGGTGCACGTACTCCTTCGACGCTGCGTTCATATGAGGGATACCTCGGTTTGAACTGTCGTGGTCCCAATCTCTGGTGGACCGACTGGCTCGGTCCCACTCCCCCAATGGTTAGCTTTCCGCGAAACTGGGCACACAACTTCTCTTCCTCAGCTGGGTCCAAGCGTGGCCACTCCTGCACTTGGGAGGATGAAGCACCCTGGGCCACATCAGAACTACCACTCGGCGGCGGCGATGTATCCACTACCAACTTGAAGCGTGGCAGGTTGATCTTAGAGAAATCGGGATTGACCATGTTAACGCCGACAACGTTTGGGAACGGGTCCGTGTCAACAATCATGGCCTCCTTTCTCGGCTCTGGGAACTTGAACCGACCTTTCTCAATTGCATCCTGCACAACATTGCGAAACACAACACACATGTTAGTTGAATGAGATGCACTGTTGTGCCATTTACAGTATCGTTTCCCTTTTAATTTTTCAGCTGGCGGGATAGTATGCCCCCCAGTCAACTTAATTTGACCATCTTTGTAAAGCTGGTCGAAAATCAATTCTGATTTTGAGACATCGAAGGAATATTTTCTAGTTTGAATCGGAGCACGATTGGGCTTTCCACCTTGTGGTTCCCCCTCGGCCTTGGCTAGAGAAGCACACACATGTGGCTTCCCCTGCACAATCTCGGCCAAATCAACTTCAACCTCGTCAACATCGCAACTTCAAGAAATCACTCACTTCACCACATTGAACCGTGAATCGTCCAACATGCTCGACGGTGGACTAATCCCCAGTCCCGCTGAAGGTGATGAAATCAGGCACGCGAAAACCACGTGGAAAGGGGTAGCATCTATCAACCCAATCCGGATATGGTTTTCGATACACCGGCGGCATCGCTGGTCTAATCCCTAAACCAAACTGATCCGCCAGCATCTGTGCTACTTGATCTCGAATCACATTAATGTCTTGCCCCCCGAGTTGCCCCCCTTGTGGTACGAATCCACCAGGATCCATGCCAAGCCCGTTTGGAGGAGGAGGCACGTTTTGTGGGTAGCCGCGTGGCGGAACATGATCATTGTTGATCGTTCCTCCACCACCAGCACCGCTCATCGGAGCCACGTAGGGTCTGGCCTCCGGAATATCTTGTGGACCCACATTGTGCACTGGTGGCGGCTCAACACGAGTGTTAGCCGCGGTGCTGGTCTCGCCAGGATTTACTCTCGACGGACTTGTTGGGTTCACCACCGGTGTCGGCGAAACGCCCTGTCTCGGCTGAGTATCTCGGCCGCCATTGATCGGAAAGCTATTGGTGCCAATGTCGTTGTGTAACGGATTCTTGCCGCTTAACGGCAAAGCCCTTGTTTGCGGCACTGGCCTATTCAAAAACTCTCTAAAATCATTAAAATCACGTCTGTTACTTTCAAAATCCATTCTGTTTTTATCTACGACTTCAACCAGTTGGCTAACACGTCTATCAATCCGAGAACTAAGACCATCAAGACGTCCATCCAAAGAGGCTAAGTGAAGTTTTACCTGTTGGTTATCAGCCATGACTTGGCGAAGCATGCGTGTTATCTCACCCTGGTTGGCAGTTTGCGCCACTGCTGGCACTTCCCCTCCGGCGTCGTTGCTCGAACCGCCGTGTGAACCGCCACTCTGGTCAGTCTCTACATTGACCATTGGCTCTTCCTCCACTGAAGTTGGTGGAAGATCGCCCTCGTGATTCTTCCTTCGCGGAGCCATCCGAACACACGTGTCCCACCAGGTGTGCCAATTTGTTTCGTTGGCGAAACTCGCGTGTCCAATGCGCACTGTATTCAAGTAAGCACAAACACAAAATCAGCAAAATCGTCAAATATCCGCCGCCGAAGTCGGTGCCGTTGATTTGATCGATTAAAGCAGAAACCAAGACGATCGTCAAATATCCGCCGCCGGTATCGGCGTCGTTGATTTGATCGATGCACCTTTGACCTCTAATCAAACAACCGTTACTCGGTTCACCACCTCTCCAAACTACGTTCGAACGAGGGTGTTCAACGAGAAACGAGAAACCAAACCGAGAGTATTCTGATTTACGTTACCTCTACTCCTATGGAGGTTCCTCTGGAGAGCTCCGCGACTACGACTACAAGCTATGACTACGACTCTGCAAAGGAGGTCTTTGACAGAGCGGTTCTACGAAAACTAGAGAGAAAACGATAAATTCTGCGATGGTGCAGTTGTGATTTGATTTTGCCCTCTCGAACTTCTCTCTCTTCCCAATCTTTATACTTCGCGCTTCTCCTCGTCGTAGTAACCGCCTTCGCGCCTTTGTCTCCCACGTCTTCACTCCTGTCAACCGTGCAGGCAACTTCCTCCTTGTTGCGTAACTCCCATGAGTGCGAAACCGCTTGAGCACGTGGCAACTTGGTCCAAAACGACACTGAGCCGAAATCCACCATTGCTGAACTCTCTTCATCGCGACGTTGTTTTTAATTAAACAACACCGTTTCAGTACTGCGACGGTGTCGACCTACCACGATGTCGTTTTCGGCTAAAGCGACACCGTCTTACCTGATCCTTAAAATATTAATTAATTAAACCGGCCATCATTGTTGACACGCTTTCAAACTCTCACTCCGCGACGCCGTTCTTAATTAAACAACATCGTTTTCTATTTCTGCGATGCTGTTGAACTTTGCGATGCCGCTTTAAATTTAACGCTGTCGTTTTAACAACTGCGGCAGTGTTTGGCCCACTCGCGACATCGTCTTTAAATCCGCGGTGTCGTTCCTTCTTCTTGCGGCATCGTTTTCAACTAACGACACCGTGCTAAAAAGTCATTAAAAATATTAATTAACTAATCTGGCCATCACTAGTCCACGACCAACGACATCATTAGCGCCAAAACGGCTCCGTTTGTTTTTCCTTTTGCAACATTGTTTTTTATTAAACACTGTCATTTGCTTGCGGTACCGTTGGGCTTCCTCGCGGTAATGTTTTTAATTCCTCGGCATCGTTTTAGCTCCCCTCGGTGCCGCTTCTTCCAATCCAACAAGGAATAAAAATAATAATTAATTAGAGAAAACTCCTTCTCCAATACCCACGCGCGGCCCTCTTGTTTTTCGGTAAGCGGTGTCGTTTGCAGTACCGCGGCACCGCTGAGCTTCCTTGCGGTACCGTTTTAGTTCTCTGCGACGCCGCTCGACTCCCAACGATACCGTTTTTTACGCGCGGTATCGACTTAAATGCCGAGACTAATTAATGCGGCATTTAATTCTGGTCGAATTAATTGTAGGTGTCAACAAATGGGACATCAAAACAGAGGTAAAACGGCTATCCTTGTACAACCAAAGTAAACTATTCTGATGCGATATGCGGATTACAGACACTCTGCTAGCTCCCAGGAGCTGATTCAGAGGAACAAACAAACTGCAAACAGACATGCACTGTACTAATAGGTATTCATTTCTTTCTGGAAAAAGACACAGGCTTTATCCTTGCCAAAAATTCAGATACCCAGAAAAAATATTGAATACTAGGTCTCCTGGAAAAGGAAAATATGAACAGACCGTTTTTCCAATAGCTCAACAAGGATAAAAAAAGACATAGTACCTGCCTGATTGTGCGTTGCATACTTGACTAAAGCTCAAAAACTTTTAGACCAACAGCTATATTAGATCTTAAGATTACAAGATTATACAAGCCCTACGGTTTATACATACATCTATTATAGCTACGAACAAGAATACAGCCTCATCCACAGACCTGGGGGCTGGGGGCATCAGTTGATAATAACTTGTGGAGGAAGGTAACCTCTTGGATTGAGCTCTTCCAAATCAGACCTTTCTTCAAGAACAACAAGTTTCACGATATAGTCACTGCCCAGTTCACCGTGCTTTCTCCGGACTGCCTCGAATTCCTGGCCCAGTACCTGCTCTACCCACTCATCCACAGTCCTCTTCTTATCTGATAAGTACTCCGCAGCAAGCAGCTGCTCCATGAACCTTCGATCGATATCCAGATCACATTCGGGCCCAAAGAAGTTGTGGAAGCACTTGTTCAATTCTTTTGAGATTCGGGTGGCGAGTGCATCAAAGTCGAAAGGCTTGAACATCACTACTCTATCGACCTGACCAAAGAATCCCTGTAACCATGCCCTAGAGGAATGATCATCACACACAAAATCATCACTCTCCAGGTTCTCGCCTTCCTTGCTCAACAAGTCATCATTTTCTTGGGCTGGAAGAAGGTTCAAGTCCAGACCTTTCCTGGTTGATGCATTGTCGTATGCACGTTTCCTTTTATTCGGAAGTCCCGGTGAGCTTGATCTGCCATCGCTAATCACTGACAGACTCAGCTCGCTTCCAAGTTGTTTTTTCTCAATCGATATCAGCATCGGCCAGCCCTTAGCTTTCATCACCTTCTCCTCACAATATCTACTCAAATCTTTGTGAATGCTATAATCATTTACGGTTGAAGTTGTAATGATGATTGCATTACTGATGGGAACTTCTCTCCCATGCGAATCCGGGAACCTTCCTTTTTGAATTGCACGAGACAAGCTGCTCTGGACCTGAACATCAGCTTTGTCGACATTATCAAGTAACACAACAGATATGGGCCTCTTGCAGAGCTCCCCAGCAACATAATCAACCACAGTTTTCCCCCTGAACATCGAATCATTGATCCCATCTTGAGGGTTCAAGTTTGCATACATAAAGTTTTCCTTGCTCCCATAAACCATCTCGGCAATCGTAGTTGCAACTTTCCTCTTACAATGCCAGTTAGGTCCTAGGAAACTGAACCATATGTTCTTGCCCCTCATTCTACCTCCATCAGGTCTCCCATCTCTAGCCCTGAACTCGGATATGGTTTGGCAGATGGAGAATATTGCATCATCATCTTGCCAGCCGACTCTTTCTGAGATAACCCGACAAAGATCCTTGAGATTAATGGGCTCGCCATTGGCTGCAGGAGGAGAACTTATACAAAGTCCAAGATCAGTTATCACAGGAGCAGGAGATGCCTGACTGCCATAACACGTGCTTGAATTGGACAATAAACTATGTGGAGAAGATCTGAAAGCACCACCTGAATCTTCATTCAAAGGCTTATGATTGGTAGCATTAGTAGGAATGAGAGGGAGACAGCAACCAGCTGATTCACTTCTCACTATCTGATGTGAATCAATAGCAGCAGATGATAAGCTAGGTTTCGAGTACGTATCCGCGATTGGCCTTGAATATGCCGTTGTGCAGCAGCTGTAATCATTTTCAGAAACTTCCCTTTGAGTGTCTTCAGCCAATTGAAAGCCCATAGTGGTGGGAATTTGAGGTGGATGAATATCAGAACCAGGAGGTGACTGCTGTTGATGAAGGCTATGGCACATACTATCATGCTTTTCCTGCAGACTGACAGCTCGGCATCTCAATACATCTCTATCATCTCTGGTCTGCACTGGAGATACACAAACGCGTTTACGATTCCTGAAAAAATACTTCTATGAAAGTAGTTGATACTACTGAAATTGCAAATGCATCGATATAATACTAATCAGGTGAGCCCACCAATAGGGATGGCCTTCAAATTTAGGTTTTGTATAGTTTTGATAATTATTACTAGAATGTATAATATCAAATGTTGCAGACATGGTTTGCTACATTTCTGGGTTGTGGTTGAACAGATTTTGACAAAATTCTTAATCCCATATCTAAATGTCAGGATTCCATGGCCATAACCCAAGAAATCTTGTATTACGAAAAAAATGCACATTCTTTAAGAACAGGATCAAAATCTTGAAACCAATATTCACCTTCATAATCATTCCCTCCTTCTCTGTGCCACTTTCAGCAGTCCGCAACCATGAATGTTGGCCAGATTCATGCTGATCTGCCGCCGAGGGAACTGATGAGACTCCTTTTGAAACAGCAGCAACTTCTTGCCCGTTGCAGGGATGAGAGAGCGTTGTCATATAGGGGTAAGGGCTGCTGCCTAAGGGAACCTTGAAATCTGCTGGCGTTGAAAAGAAGCCACCAAATGGAATGAATGACTCCATTAAACTGCAGAGGGACCAAAATGCTGTCAGGTTTATGTGACCAGCGAGTACAAACGCAGGATGAATACCCAACAGAAAGCGCATCAATAAAGCCTACACCTTTACCACTACACAGAAGATAGCTACTACTCGGAAGTTCCTCAAGAAGCAAAGAAAGGAACAAATTGCAGGAAGAAAGAGATCACTGGATGAGCTCACCTGAGTTCACAACTCCCCAACCAGTGAACTTCTGGTAAAAAGCACGCGGCCGAGAGTTTAAAAAAAACTATGATTTTGAGCATTAAAGCTAATATTAAGGTGGGAAAAAGGTTAGCCCAGTTCCTGCAGTTTGTCAGCAAACTTGGAACTTTTCAGTTAACTTAACTGGCCTCTACTAGAAAAGTAGAATTCACCTGAAGTTAACTAACCAGTGCAAAGTTCAGGTATGGAGCATATATATTGTCGTTAACTAAGCAGTTATCTATCTCCCAGTTCTCTCATAATAGTTCCTAATTGTTGCCAAGCACATAATGAAGTTTAAGCATATCATATCAGTGTTTTCACCTGGACTTAGGGTAGGAGGATTCAGCAGCCATGGAAGAAGATGTAGTTATGGGCAAAAGCTGCAAATCCCAGTCCTTTGCAACCGAAGGGAACCTTTCCATGAACTTGGAATACGTCTCGTAGCTCGCCGCCGCCCCAATCAACCACAGCTTACTATTATCCCGCAACAAGCTGCTCGTCAATTTCTCAACGACATAACTCACTCTTCCATCAGCTTCTTCTTCATCTTCTTCGTCGACCTTCACAAACAGCTTCAGATCTCCAAAATTGAGAACCAACCCGGGTCCGGAATTTCGGTCCAGCGACCGACCCACTTCCTCGAACCTCGAATCGACGGCTTCCTTATCGGAATTTCGATTGAGAAATTGGGAAATCTCGGACTCCAACCGAATCACGGCTAACCCGGACAATTCAGGGGGCAAGACGCCGCCGTCGCCGCTGCTATCGTCTCTCTTATCTCCAGTCCTCTTCTCCAGTAATTCGATGAAGCTGGCGAGCGTATCGCAAGCGCATACGCCGAGAAGCAGAGGATTCCTCCCCTTGCTTTTCCCCAAAACCTCCCCGATCCTCCGGAAGTTCTCGCTCCCGCCGCCGCTGAAGAACCCGGAGAAACCGGGGAACGGGAAGCTGAAACCCCTCCGACCCGGACCCGGATCCGAATACGCCGGCGGAGGTCTGGGGTGGAGATGAGGGAGGACGGCGAGGGGGCGGAATACGGCCAGCTTGATGTCGGAGCTCCGGAACCCAGCATCTGAGAATACCCGACTCACCACCGGGTCGTCGAGAATAGCCATAATCAGGTTCCTGAGATCCACCTTCACGCACGAAATCGAAGACGATTGATTATTGATCTGCTGAGCGGAAACCTGGTGGTTGTGATACAAATGGAAATTCTCCGGCTGGCGCCTCTGATTCGCCTGAGACCGCTTGATCGCCGCCATGAGCGAATTCGACACCGGCGGGGATGCCTCGTCTCCATCGCCTGCGGCGCCGGCGGAAGAGGGGAGACGGTCGAGGGAAACACCCAGGCAAAGGTCGAGGGCCTTGAATTGGAGGCGAGGGGAGTAAGCAGAGTTCCTGGCGCGTGAGCACGCATCGCGGAGGACGGAGGAAGGATGCGACAGGAGGGAGGAGACGGCGTGAAGCGACGTCGTTTGGCTGTGCCGCCTCTTCTTGGCCACCCGCACCGCCTCGTCCAGCGCGTGGGCGGCTTCCGGGGTCAAGCATTGCCTGGCTGTACTCACCGGCGTAGGCATCGCCGCCGGCGGTGGGGAGGGCGAGGAAAAACCCAGCAGCAGCTCGCTATTTTAGCAGGTGGGGAAATTGGAAATTGTGTTGGATTAATTAATGGATAATAATGGGTTTGATTAATAAAGAAATGGGAAGAGAAGATAAGAGAGAAAGACAAGAGCTTGAGATTTTCTTTGGGGGGCGGCGGCGGGAGGGAAGGTTTTTGTCCTTTTGGAGTTTCCTCCTCCCCGGAATATTATAATTGAGAAGGGGGCTTGAGTGGTTTTTAAAGTAGAAAAGAATAATGGAGAAGACGGCGGCGGCGGGCGACGGTGGTGGTGGCGGAGATTTGGTATAGATGAGAAGATCTTTGGAGAGTGTAGGGAGATAGAGAGATGGTGGTGTGGTGTCGCGGCCACTGACTTGCTTTTGGGTGGTGGGACGGCGACAGTCCAAATGTCAAATGACCAATAGGGTTGGGGGAGTGCTACTAATGTGCTAAGTATTCTCCTGCAGCTGAAGTGAACATATCTTTTTGGCTTTCTATTGTAGCTTTTTTGTTGTTTTGTCAAACTTTTTATCCATCTTTGTTTAGCTTGACAACTTTGGACAGTCATCATTAGAATTGCAATTCCAACTAGTTTTATCGGGTATTATCCGGCCTGATTTATATTGAGGTGAGTAATGAGTATTACTTTCAAACGACTATGCTTTGCTCTTGATTCATTTTAAATCAATTTGCTCAATATCTATTTGTATTTCTCTTGTTTTGTATTTTCTTCAATCATATTTTAACTTCTCTAAAACTTTAAATTGGTGCACGATTTTATCTTTCGGTTAGTTAGACTCAATTATTTATTATATTATTACTGTTTTTCATTCATATAGCGTTTTCTCCATTTTATTGGAAAGAAATTACTATTACTTGAAAAAAAAAAAAAAGAATGTTGCGGACTTGCCCTAGTACAAGCTCCTCTTTTCATTCATAAAGTGTTTACCAACCTGACTCATGCTTACAAGCTCCTCTTTTCATTCATAAAGTGTTTACCAACCTGACTCATGCTTGGTGCAGGACGGATATTTTGAGAAGGATTGTTTTTTTTTTAGAGGTATGCATATTTTATTTTGTTATAAAATATTTTTATGATGTGGAATAATTACATATTTTGTGTTGGGTTGCGTTTTTACTTAAAAATATCGCCAACCCGACCCAACCCAATTAGAAACAAACTGTAGGGTTTAGATTTTTTAGGGTGGGTTTGGGTTTAATATTTCCCAAACCGTAGTGCATGGGTCGGGTGATTAAAATGCCTAAACCCGGACCACCTGACCCATGTACACCCCTAATAAAAACTATTCACAAACATCCCAAGCAGGACGGACCCAAGCAGGAAGTGGGGACTTCCTCCCACCACCACAAACATCCCATTCTTCCTATGTAGTATTTATCTATCCGTAAAATATACCACTCGATTAATGAAAAATATGATTTATTTCAATGTTTTATAATAAGTCGCATTATAGAGATTATGAGTTGTCAAATATTGTGATTAGAGTTATCAAATTGTCGTTGTTCGTATCTTCCCAATAACAATATTGATTTAAGCACAGATTACAGTAGATATGTGCAAACTGTTTAAGGCAAGAAATGAACTCGGATTGGAGCTAGAGAAGAAGGTAGGGGCGTGCAGGAAGCTGTTTGAATTTCAAGTCTTGTTGTGTCGTGTTGATTTATTTGCTTCAGTCCTTAATGTTTTGTTATGTATCGTTTGAGTCTTGTTCGTGTTAGTTAGTGGTTGCTGAGTTTATCGAGTATGTTAATGAAACCGCGATCATAGTCTACAAGCTTGACTACCTCCATTCCAATCGAAATTTTTGTAGGTGTCATTAGTGCCCACACCACACCAAGTGTCCAACATTGGATGAATTGTATACATTCGGTTGGAGTTGACATTCATTACATATGACTTACTAGGGAGGGAAGTAATGGAAAAGACTAGAGCATCTCCCAAATATATTTTATGCAAGCCTTGATATGGCCATGACCTCATAAATATTTGTGTGGGAAATAATAACTACAACGACAGATCATATGTAGATTGGTTGGAGGAGTGGAGAATTTGTTTTTGGATGGATGCCCAAAATAAAAATATGGGTAAGCAACTGTCATGTCTGATTCGGTACGAAATAAATTATGAGAATTTCAGTTCGATAGTCAAAGAAGGAACGAAGATCAGAGCACCATTACATTCAATGTGGTTTAATTCGATTCTAATGTCAATATCGTCTAGTTTTTTTTTATGTATTTTAAAAATTTACGAGACAAAAAATCCAAATACAAGATATTCAGTATAGTCCATTTCAAATGCCAGTTTAATTTGGTGCCCTCCAATACGGACCAAACCGTTGAACAACCCTTAATATAAACTAGAGACTTTTGGGATGGAGGGTCATTTTCAGACTGCAATATCATGTTCTTTTGATGCCCTCTCATAGGCCCAAAAGTGGGCAGGCACACACATTCGTGCCCCCACCACTCACAAATCTAATCTATATATATCGTGAGAAATTATTGGTCTACCACTACATATTCCCAACCAATATTTTCAACGATAAATTAATGGGTAAGTAAAATCTATGAACAAATATTTGGTGGCCCAAAAGAAAGTTGCGGAAAGGTAAACTTTGTGATGGAGATGGGACAAAGAAAATGAAAGCAGGAAGAATCATTGTGCCCAGCCCAACCCGGCCCATATATATCCGAGTTAAATTTGGATTTCCCTCTTTTTCATAAAGCAACCGTGTACATTTGAAATTGTTACGGTATATTAAAGATTTATTACTCAACTTTTATCATCAATTTGAATTGTTGGAATCAATTAGTTCTAGATATAGTATTACACATTTTGTGATCGGACATGTTTTCTATCTGAATCTTAACGACCTCATTTGTTAAGCACATGGTATTCCAGACCTTTGCAAACTTTTAAGCTCATATGAGTTACTTTCATTTGAGAATGTGTGTTAGTATATAGTACAAGATCCATTACTGAATCTCTCCAAAAAAATCGAGTTATTGGCATCAACTAGATATTGACAATTATGAAAGAGCCTAGATCAAGCACATCAAGTTGGGTAGATTTCAATTCCTACAAACAACGCAAGGTACAGACTAGGCGTTGGTAGAACGGCCTCTGATACTCAAGTCAGATGTGGAAATTCGATAGGTTGTGAGGTTGTAATTGTGACTTTTGATTTGTGTGAGTTCAGGGGCGGAGGCTGAGGGTTAAAGGGTGGGTCCCGGGACCCACCCTGATTCGGGATGAAAAATGGTCAATTAAGTATAATAGTTAATCGGGTATGAAAAATAACACGTATTTAAATGAAGATGGTTGACCTTTCAAATATTTGATGTATGCTTTATAAGTTGTGCATTGACATATTCAATGTTTTTATAACGAGCTATGCACAAATGATAATGGTGCATATGATCCGCCTAAAATTAAAGATGTATTTATTCAATCTCTACAATAATTTTCCACCAAATCATAGCTAATTTGTAAAAATAATTTATTTCGATCAGGGATAGAGAGAGTGTAACCGGCGGTTTCTATAAGGACGAAAATGATTTAATTAGTATATAGTTAATTGTGAATGAAATTTACGGCACTTCTAATTGAGAATGGTTGGCCGATATCTTATTTGTTCGAATCTTTGTAACCCCATTTGTCAAGGACATGATATTCGAATTTACAGAAACTTTAAGCACGTATAAGTTGGTTTTTGCTAGAAGGAAAGTGTTAGTCAATACTAAATAGTATACGTTTCATTATTAGATCTTTGATCTTTCACACCAACTCGAGTTATTGATGCTAAACGGTCTCGACAAAGAACAACATTCAAAAGCAAAAGTCTAACTAAATCATAAATAATTTTTTTAATACGTATATTCTTTATAGTTTTGACAAATATTTAATTTATCAAATTTTTGTAAAAACAAAATTATATCAAGATAATTTGAAAAGCTAACGAATTAAATTATTTTATCGTATATATTTTTGCTATATGGTCTCACCCTCAACAAAATCTTGGCTACGCCCTGTGTGAGTTACTTATTTTGTAAGGAAGATTATGCATCCTTTGCTGATTTACATCTCCCTATCATCTAAGCCTGAACCCATGCCACCAGCTGACTGGTATAATCCTCTCATGCAATTGTTCCCTTCTCAACACAGGGAGACTCCGGCCGTCTTCCTTCAACATCTAGGGCAACATTAATTTGAATTATTGGACATCAACTATTATCAAAGGCATGAGTTCCTGCCTTCCTGGTCAATCTAATCTCTTAACTCTAAATTAGTTCGTGAACAGAGATGGTCTCCGAATACTAAGAAACTTGTACATGGCAATTGAGTTGAATTGATGAACTACAGCTTACTTTTACTCAAAAAGACACAATCAAATTGGTAGGTTTTGCCGTGTTGGCATTGTCACCCAAAAAGAACTCGTACAATAATGAAGAGAAAAGCAATTTTACACATTCATCTTTTTGTAATGGGACAGAGAAAGTTTCACCCTGAAGTGACGACCTTAAGAGAAGGCATAATTTTGCGGTTGCAGTAAGAGAAGCATATCATCGATCTACCAAAATATGATCTTTCCATCTCTGTTATTTCCCACTTTATAATGTGCACAAAGTTTTCTGTACGCACTGAAAGCAACACATGAGAGTTCCCTTCGTGGTTTGATCTTTTCGTGGCAAAATATTCACCAAGCCTTTTTTTTTTGTTTTCACAAAAGTTTTGTAGAAGGAATATATAGTGAGGTGTGTGAGCGTCAAGGTCTTTGTACAAATCCAACCTCGAATGATCGTTCTCCATTATATAAAGGAGTTGGGAGAGCTAGTGCGAGCTTTAGTACTGTTATATATTCGTCTGTGATGCTTGCTTATGAAGGTAAATGAGTTGAGTTGTCCGTGAGCGATTCCATGTTTAGATTGGGAAACTCAAACCAAACTGAATTTGTTTATTAACATGTTGAGTGTGAACTAGCCAACTCGACTGTAGGTTTATGTCTTGGATCGATTTATATCTTACAAATTGTTTTGTTGAGAATTTATAGATTTGTTAAATTATATATCACCCCTCATATATAAAATTTCATATTTGTAATTACTGTCTTTAGCACTAAATTGAATTGAAAAACCGTACAGGCATTGTTTGCGTATTGCATACGGCTCCATAATAGATTCGCTTTAACCTTTCCTTTCATCGAAGAAAAATATAGAGTCTGTCGGGCCTAGATCGGTAAATGGTCCGATAACCACCCTTCCCTTGGTAGGAGTGATTCATATTTGTAATTACTGTCTTTAGCACTAAATTATTTTACGAAAAAATCGCCATTCAATTTGAGTTGAAATTTGAACAGAAATAGCTAGTATGGTTAGATTCATTTTGTTGTAGATGGGAGAGAGAGAAGAAATAATGTACTTTTTTAATAATAAAACAAATAGTAAAAGAGAGGGGAACCAGTGTGGGGTGAGGGAGTGAGATCCGCGTCAGAGCGTCAACGTCAACATTAAATAGGGGGTGCAATTAACCCTATTACCCCTCCGTGTTTAATTTTAATAAAAGAAAAAGGCTGACACGTAGAGGCCAGGGGTTAGTGATGGTTACTGATGTAAGGCTTACTAAGCTGATCCGGTCCATGAAGCCTAAATAATTAAGAAAATGGAACTATTGACGCTACTCTAGTTAACATATATAAACCTAAAACATAATTACGGTTCACAAAGGGTTACATTATCTCATCACCATGTGGGAGATATATTTTTTAAAAAAAAAAATCATGTGGGAGAGAAATGTGTGTGAGATAGAGAAAGAAGAGAGGGCACACTCTCGGCTCCTGGAAAAAAAAAACTATTATTGTGTTTTGATATGGGTGTGCTTATGGTGACATGCATGTCACCGTAACATGGACATTTCGGTCGACCTAATCGTAACAGCGGTCAACAGAATTGACTAATTTGGGCACCCTGAGGACTCATTGTGGTCGACCTCAAAGATCATATAGTCGACCGTTTATAGTTTATGTTGTTATTTTTGATCGACCACAATAAAACCTCGGTCGCCCTTTTAGTTGGCGTCAGAAGCAACATGGTCGACCGTAAAGGTATATAGGTCGACCACTTGATGTCGGTCATTAACAAAATGGTCGACCATTTACAGCAAGAGGTCGACCGGATTGAAGAGAAGTGTTGTATCATTTATCCATCATATTTATCCAACCTTTGAAAATATCATGCAATTTGGACAACTACACACAAATAACGAATATTGTATGTTTCTAGCATAATACGTGACACTTAGTAGTTAGAAAATTATAGGAAACACTTACCAATTTCTTGCATAGGTTTGATTTACCCTTACGATTCGCCTCACTAGTTGAAGGTAGACTGTCAAGCAAAAATGCAGTTTTTTGCTGGACATTGACGAGATACAGAAACCAATGACGTGCTTCATCGTCCAGAACTGACATAAATATCTAGCAACGAAACACTCACTATATGTTATAAAAAGCGAATACAAACAATTGCACTTTGGAAATTTAATGACATAGGGACATTGACTAACCTTCTGGCATGCACTAACATTCGGCACAAACACCATGCCATCATCCATCAACTTGTTACGAATTTGTTCGGTCTTCATGTTAGCTCGTACCATTTTGCACCATATTTTAATTGAGATGAATTGACATGGTACAATGTTAATAACTAGGTTTTGACAAATAAATAAACATTATGGCTCTTACCGAAAACATATTTGGCAAATACCACACATTTGGCTCTTTCACATCATGTTTTTCAGATATTGTTAGTGCTCTTGCACACAAATCCACTCCCTGCCAACCAACAATCAACCACAAAATCCTCGTAAATCGTGATATAAATAGTGCACAATTCATACGAAAGTTATAGCAGTATAGTACTTACAGATGAGCAAATCCAGCTACTCTCACTAATGACCGAACTCAAACAATTTTGTTGCACATTTTCAGAAAAAAGTCAACAACGGTCAAACTGCAAAAATCAAAATAACATAAATGTCAATTGTGATTTGCAACGTACAAGTCGACCTATTCACAGTCAAGGTCGACCTTATTGGCTAAACGGTCGACCTCATGTACTAAACGGTCGACCACATGTACTACTTTAAAAAAAGGTCTCTTACTTGTCTCAATTCGCGTCTCCAGCCATCTCTTTAGTAACAATATAATACAAGTCTTCAACTGGATTTTGCAGATTTTTGGTGAATCCTTCTAGGCCCTCCACTTTCATGACCTACAAATCATAGTTAAAATTAAAGTAACACATGAACACAAACACACATTATAGATGAATATGTAACGTAAACTTACTCCGTGCTTTTCGAAATGATTCTTAGATTCATCTTCGTCGCTATTAGCACAAATTAATACTTTTCTTACAAAATGATCCTTTTGTGGAGTGGTGTAGGAGTCACTTTCATATCGAGTCCTCTTGTACTTAGGAGAGGAACCCTTGCTTTCAAACGTGTTTCACTCTGTCAAACATATAAATAAAATAAATTAGCACTAATGATAGTTATACTAATATCTTCACTCACATATGAATATACTTGTCTACCATTAACTTGTGCTCTTTCAAAATATCGTATATGCTCTGGTAGCAATTTGCAGAGTCATCATGGTCTTCCTCCTCTTTATAAAAGTCAAATTTCTTTCTTGTACTATCTCTTCCTCCATTCTCCATTCGTTCTGCACTTATTTCTTTGATAGCACCTTCTAGCCTCTCAAAACCATCATGCATCATCCCAGTCATATCTGTCAATCGAACTAACAATTGCTCCAATGTATCACGAATGGACTTCTGATAGTCATTGACTTGTTTTTGACACACCACCAGCTGCTCTTGTGTGGCTTTCAACACTTTCATGATTTCACCCAAATCGTGATGTAGTCTCTCATCATGCCCCATCGTCTAAAGTCTAAACAATTTAAAGAATAATTCAAATCATAATTCAACTTCAATTTTCTACAATTGACCAAAAATAGAGACGTGGTCGACCTGACATATTATTAGGTCGACCTTAAAGACAATTTGTCACTACCAGAACCTTTAAGGTCGACCTTTGCTCTTCCTAGGTCGACCTATCCAGCAGGAAAATAACAATTTACCAACAAAAGCAAGTGCAATATTACCACGAACAACGGATAGGTCGACCGGACAGCTTGAGCGGCCGACCTTTTAAGCACAACATAGTCTTACAAACAAAGCCAAGCTCGACATTCAGGATGAACAACCACAACAAACAGGAATGGTCGACCTTGAAGAACATTAGGTCGACCTATTGGGTTGATCTTTCTTACCTCGCAAGTACAGAAGTCCGAGTGTTGTGCCATAAATTCAATTGCGAACAATTGTCAAGCAAAGGTCGACCTGATTGAGATAAGGGTTGACCGAATGGTATTCTGCACGCAACAATAAATCAAATTAGACGGTGGAAATTATGCATTAGACAAGATGGCGGCGAATGCTACATTAGGTCGACCTCACCTTCGACGTGGTCGACCACTTTCAACACGTAGAACAACAACCGCGAACGATTCACAAATGCTCTAACCGTAAAAAAAAAATCAGAGTTTTGTTGGTAGAGAAGGTGAAATATATTCGTATTTATAGATATTTAGGACGTGAATGGGTCAAATTAAGTGGTAGATAAGTTAGGATTACCTTTCTGGTGTTGGAATCCTTATCCAATTCGGATACAGTGTCCACGAGGTTGACCTCGTACTTACGCGGTCGACCTATTAAGTGCAAAATGGTCGGCCTATGAGGTATTTGGGTCGACCTTTCATTCTGTTCGCTTCTCAAAGAGGTCGACCATTTGCTATAGACGGTCAACCGCGTCGTTGAACCTCACAACACTGAAACAACATGTTCGGTTGACCTCATCCTATATTAGGTCGACCGAAAAGTCCATGTTACGTTGACAAGCATGTCACCGTAGCAAAGTCCTATATGTTATTATCTATATGTTATACGAGATTAAATATAATTTATATATGCATACAATTTTTTTTCCATATATCGAGGTTAAATCGTGCTAAGCTGGCATAAACCGATCGACCCATTAACCCTTGACCCACTTGCTCGATCGGGTCAACAGGCTAAACCAACTTGACAATCTTGATTTGAAGTATCATTGTATGAAAATATGATCTATGATGAGTAAAAATAGGATAAGTATAATTAAATATTGTGATAAATCAAGGTAAAACGAGTCAAGAACAGGCGGAACAAGGCGACACAAAAGGAAAGTAGTACACATGTCAAACCCCATACTACTGGTATCCCAACATGGATCACATACCCAACAAGATGGGTTCAAATTGCCATCACTACTACCAATTTTATTATAGCTACAAGACTTTGTTGTAATTGCTTTAGCACTTTTACATCATTCGTTTTATATTTTGATATACTACACAACATCATGTGATGTGCTATAAACTGAATATAATTTTTCAAATTTAAATAAAATACAAAGATTATTGTTTAATTGGAAATAATATATCTCTGGCTAAATTAGAGGTAACTGAAAGATTTGAAAATAACTACGTTGAGATAGAAGAGGGCAAAATAAATATTGGGTTTGGATCGAGATAGGTGTGATCCAAATAGGTAAGCACTTAATTATTTATATCGTCTTAATTATAGAGTAATGTTTAATTGGAAATAATATATCTCTGGCTAAATTAGAGGTAACTGAAAGATTTGAAAAATAACTACGTTGAGATAGAAGAGGGCAAAATAAATATTGGGTTTGGATCGAGATAGTGTGATCCAAATAGGTAAGCACTTAATTATTTATATCATCTTAATTATAGAGTAATGTTTCTTGGTAGAAATTTTGGCAATTAATATTGACATATTATTTACCCACATATTTTATATTCAAGCATATCAAGTAATGTTCACATGTGTATCCTTTTTTTACCTAAATTCATTAACCACTAACCAATATTTTCACAAAATTCCATCAGTACGATAAACTGGTTCCACAACTTCACCAACGATACTTTACAAGGTGTTTGGTATATATGGAGTTCAAATGTTTCAACGATATAATATAAAACTCTCCATCACTAAAACATGCAAATAGAGTTACGTGAATTTCATTTTTGCACAAATTATTACATATGTAAGCTTCGCGTTTATTATATATCATTCTCGATAAGCAAATTTTTCTTTCATTTTCCAAGCTAATTTACCACTGAAAACACAATTTTCACATCTTAACTCCATATAACCAAATCAAATGACATGCAAAACCGAATACTAAAATAAACGAGTCAAACAGTCGCAACAAAGTACGACAATTCATCTAGTTGTTTTTATTTGAGAAGTTGGACTTCCACTAAAGATTTCCAAATATTCTCTTCATGGACCATACAAATATAACGTGGCCCATTAGTGTCGCTAAAACAGGGTGCTAAGACTTGACTTCGCCTTTGGTTTCATAACTATAATAATTAAAGCTTTGCTTGACATAATTTAATCGAATCTTTGCATCAAGAATTCTCACTTTGTTCTTTTTTTCATAAATAATCAAGGGTTAATTGTAATAATCAAGGGAGTGGGAGGAGATTAGTGGGATTTTTTTATATATCTCATGAATTTGGTTACAGAGTTCAGCAATATCAAGATTATTTTTCTCTATCCATCTCTCTTCTTAACCCGCACCTTTTTTCCTCCTTGAGTTCCTCCTTTGTCACCCAACAATTCGCTTCGATTTCTTCCTAAGTCAACCTACTCAATAACCAAGTCACATAATCTCATTAGATAAAATATTTCAAATCAACCACTAATTTAATTATAGTAATATCTCGTTTATTCTCGGTGGAATGTAATATTCTCCTACATGTGGAGCTTTTTTGGAAGGACGACAAGATATCAACTTTTGATTATCAAAAGATTCAATAATTCCAATATGCATTATAAGGCCGAGTCCAATGCTAGTTCCCCAAATTTGGAGATCATTCCTATTTTCTTCTCTTTTGCTCCAATGCTACATTCTCCAAATATGGGAATCTTACTTTTTTCAGTTTTTCATTTACTTAAAAATGTATTTATGGAAGCATTAATATAATTTGTTCATATTAATATTTGTATAGTTCGTCATCATTTTCAAATACAATTTTTTCGATAGAATTTTTTTAAATTCCGAGACCAAATTTTTTTAAATTAAACAATATATTAAACACACATTAAAAACAAATTAAAGAACCCTTAATTAATCATAACACTTTCCCCTTATTTCCCCTTAATTAATTACCCCTATTAATTATCAAATAAAAAAATACAGTTGTTGCTTGGCGGTGCGCCACACGCGCAGCGCTCCCAGTCTCCAAAACTAACGCCGCTCGCCATTCTCTCCCCTAAATATGTCGATGCAAATGCCGATTGCCTCCAATTATAGGGATCCTCGCCATTTTTTTCCCCTGCATTGGAGCCAGCCATTCGCCACTTTTGGCGACCACCTCAAAAATGGAGACCCCATTGGACTTGACCTAAGGACCCCGAAGACTAGATCCCATTAACGTATTCAATATCGTATACTACGTGATTTTCAAAAGGCACACTATCTTTTTTTTTTTCAGAGCCAGGAGGCACAAGGCCAATAAAACAGCAACCGGGGGGAGGGGATTACATAGAAGGAGGGGAGGAGTTGCTAACTATATGTCTCTCAAAGGTGATCCCTCTGTCATCGTCTTGTAGCAGCTGTTGAACTCCCATTGGGAGTGTTTCTGGCTCATATATACTGTAGGGGTAGACGAGACTGTGCTTCAAGAGCCAGTCCGCGACTCTATTCCCTTCTCGGTATGTATGGTCTAGCTTCACCACCCAATCCTGGGAGATTTTCCGCCTAATTGCCGAAAGAAGCGTCGCATAACGATGGAGAGGATCTGCTCTGTTGTTGACCAGCTGAATGGCGGTTTGAGAATCTGTTTCCAAGATAACAAGTCCGAGGCACACTATCTATTGACTACGACAAGAAAAGCCAAAAGGTTTTTTTTTTTTTTTTTGCTTAGCATAATCTAGAGAGGGAAGCCCTCTTAAAGCAACTCTGTTTCATCCGTTTAGGGCAAACCAAGAATTACCATAAGAGGGACGGAGAAGTAAAGAGGAAACGATTAGACACGATCCACCAACCACAGCCTGACAACCCAACAACTTATACTTCTAGGGGTCGTTTGGAAGTTGCGATTGTTTTGTTGAGATTGTCATTATGCATGTATTGTTTACAATGCATCGATTTTTTTGTTTTTTTAGCAGAAACAATACATGGATTGTTTCTGTGATGTGACAGAAACTATCACTCATTTTGAGTGATTGTTATATCTCAACTTTTAGTTGTGATTGTTGAGATAGTTGAGTTGAGATTGTTTTGTCTCAGCTTTTAGCTGATGCGACATACACAATCACTCATACCAAACGTTGTATTCTACAATGCATCAAATTCAACAACACATGTATAATATTATACATGCATTCTCAACAATACATCTATTTAACAATCGCAACTTCCAAACGACCCCTTATTTTCCATGGCCACTCTTAGGTGAGGAATTTTACAATGCTTTAAAGCATTGGTGCTTTAGTTTTTATCTTTATGATACAACTTGAAGTTGTACCTTTAACGTTATGGTACAACTTTAGGTTGTATCCATACTCTTTTGTAAAATCTCTTTATGGTACAAACTAAAGTTGTACATTTAAGTTATGGTACAACTTGAAGAGTTGAAGTTGTACCACAACATAATGATCAAATTCTCTTATTTAACGTTGTGGTAAAACTTAAAGTTGTACTTTAAAGCACCAATACTTTAAAGCATAATAGAAATGCTACTCTCAGATTGCTTTTGATTCAATACAAAGAAACACGATCATCCGTTTAGTGGGTTTATTACGTCTTCTTTCAATAATACCACATACAATTTTGACAAATATAATCTGATAAAATTGTTCGATAAATTTTATAACTAAATCTCGATTTTAATCTTATACTATCATTTTCTCGACACAATTTGTTCGATCCCAAACACTCCCGTTAAATCTAACAGAAATGACCATAGTTGAAGCTTTCTTTTTTTTGCTATGATGATCTTGGAGCCACATTTAATCGAATAATTTGTAGGGCAAACCCACAATCACGAGCAGAAAAGAAGAAAAAAGGCGAAGACAAGAAACTTCTATAAAAGAAAATAAAAGGATGGATTGGAAACAAAACAACCAATCATAACCCAACAACACTAAGAACACTATACATTCCTCACAGGCAAAAGTCCCTGTTTTTCCCTTTCATTGCCATATCTGTCGCATAGTGACAAGTCACCCCTCTTCGAACCCACATATAATAATGGAATGGCTGAAAGTATCGGAGAGTGCCATCGCCCATTGCTCATCTGCCACTTGCCATTACGGCACCCACTCACACTCACATCCCATCAAGATCTCACTCCAATTCCCCCTTTCTTTTCACCCCTACTTCTTTCTTTCCGTGGTGGCGATGGCTGTTCATAGAAGAAGAAAATGCGTGTAACCATTATGCTAATGAATAACGCACTACCTCGGTGGTGCATGCTGATCTTGTTGGATTGTAATCTCGTAAGTTTTTCGATTTCAATTCAAGCGTGAAGGTGTTTTTGTAAATAACATCAGTATGTTGATTAGCTCGATGCTATTCATCATCAGAAGGAGAAATACAAAAGCTTTGTTCATTGGGAGAGGAGGGGAAAGTGAATAAGTGATATCCCATCCCATGAACTGTGGGAAAAGCTAGTTGCTTTCTGCCTTTCCATTTAAAGTGACAATTAATTATGGAGGCGTTGAAAGCAAAAAGCTGGAAAAAAATGGTGATTAGTACTCAACAGAGTTTCCTTTCCAATTGGTGGATGGATGGAAGGGAACAGTGAGAGTGTTGGAGAATGGAAAGTCGGAAATCACTCGAAGGAAATCAAGCCGGCTGCAATAGTTTCCTAAACTGCAAAAGTTGCCTTCCTTGAAAGAAATTCAAAAGCAACGGTCGGCCAGCAAAGGGTATTTATACCTCTCAAGAAGAACAGTAATCGGCGCTTTTTGCAAGAAGTGGTATAGGGCTGATTGCATAGTGGGTTAATCACTACAGAGGCATAGGATCTGTTTGATTAACGGTGTAACGGGTCTGGGATTGGGATCCGGGTGTTTTTACTTTTCTTGTTCGTTTCATTGTTCTTGAGTATGCTAGTTTTTATCCATTTGCTTAATAGGTTAAATCAATAAAAAGCAGAGTCTCCTAGACCTCAGTGAAGTACTGAGTCTAGGACGAAGACGTACCCGTTAGATTGGGGAACCTCGTTAAAATCGGCTGTGTTGTTGATTCTTGCTGTGTTCCTCTGTTTCTGTTTCTTCCTCTGTTTTTCCAGGCTCTGCTTCTGCCTAACACTGGCTTCATCCTAAGGAAGAAGACGAACTAAGTTGGCTGGGCTGTGGGCTTGGTCTCGTACAGGCCAAGGCCCAAGTTTGGTTGTTAAGTCTTTTTATTCCTCTCTGGGCTTGGGAGCTCAGTGAGCCCATTCGAACGTCTTCAACAGAGAGTGGAAGAGACTCGTCTTCTCCATCGACTTTCAGTCTCATTCCCTCAAATCCTTTCTAACCCTAAATTCAATTTTTCATTCTTCCACTGATTAACACAGAGGTGAGGTGGGGCGGAGTGGTGTCGACTCTGTTCTGTACGTGTACAGAAACAGAGTTTCTAGTGCTCTGTTTTCGCCTTTGAGTTTTACCTGAAGTAGCTTAATTCTTATTTGAACTGTAAAATTTAGGTCCAAATTAGAAGGGATTATGAAAAAAATATGTGTGTGATTACTGCTGTAGTTCACGGAGAAGACTAGCTAGGCCACCTCCGGCGAGCATGTCGATCATCGGATTCGGAGCTCAATATCGACGGCGAATTCGAAACAGCCAGACAAATAGTGTTCGTGGAGAATGTAGTAAATCTTCAATTTAAACCTGGACAAGTCAATCTCTAATCAAATAGACATCGGATTCAATTCATTCATGGAGGGGAGTTCATGGAAATGAATTAACATTAAGGAACCAAGTGTTTGACTATCAGGTAGGTACCCATTGTGCGGAATTCTACATGCTGAATCTTTTATATGTGGACTTTAGGATACGTTACTCAACGTTACCGAATAGAAGATCTCCTTAACGACGAGAACAACCCAAAATAACTATCAAACTACTAAACTAAATGAAAAATAATCAAAGTAAACAAAACATAAATTGGGTTCCAATCTTGTTATATTATTAACCATAAGTCCGGTACATTACGAAATGCTATGATTGCTTTATCTCGTAACATTGACTCTGTAGATACAATCGTCTGGCAGTTTGCTTGTGCTCGAAATCTGCTAGAAAAACAGTCTTCGTAGCAACTTCGACCCTTTTGTTTGAAGCCTCTTTCATCCAATGCTTTGACTTTATATAAAAACATACCTAATTTAACGTGGTAGAGGCACCTGGACTCGACTCACATCCATGCTTCTCGAATTGAGCTCCAAATTAGACTTCACAAACACGTTCCCAGACTTAAGTCATTTTCAGCCGGTTTCCCAGTTTTGGCATAGCCTTTTGATCAGGTTCAAAAATGGTCTTATAGACTTCCTATAGAGCTCCCAAGCACTTCAATGTGTAGAGGGACACTCCAGCTTCAAAACAAGTCATTAATCTCCAATTTTCATCGAGCCAATTGTAAGATATGAATCTCCAAAGTAGGCACCATGAAACTGTTTTTACACTGAAACAACGGATTGGGTCGACCTAATCCTAAATGAGGTCGACCAAATCCTAAATGAGGTAGACCTAATCCTAACTGAGGTCGACTGAAAAGTGCAAGTCAAAAATGACATGCATGTCACCGTAGGCGCACCCTATATGTTATTATTTATATGTTATACGAGATTAAATATAATTCATATATGCATACAATTTTTTTTCATATATCGAGATTAAATCGTGCTAAGCTGGCATAAACCGATCAACCCATTAACCCTTGACCCAGTAGCTCGATCGGGCCAACAGGCTAAATCAACTTGACAACCTTGATTTGAAGTATCATTGTATGAAAATATGATTTATGATGAGACAAAATAGGATAAGTATAATTAAATATTGTGATAAGTCAAGGTAAAATGAGTCAAGAATAGGCGGAACAAGGCGACACAAAAGGAAAGTAGTACACATGTCAAACCCCATACTATTGGGTAACCCATCATGGATCAGATCGAGTAATACCCGACGAGACGAGTTCAAATTGTCATCACTACTACCAATTTTATTATAGCTACAAGACTTTGTTGTAATCGCTTTAACACTTTTACATCATTCATTTTATATTTGATATACTACACAACATCATGTGATGTGCTATAAACTGAATATAATTTTTCAAATTTAAATAAAATACAAATTTTTTTTTTAATTGGAAATAATATATCTCTGGCTAAATTAGAGGTAACCGAAAGATTTGAAAAATAACTACGTTGAGATAGAAGAGGGCAAAATAACTATTGGATTTGGATCGAGATAGGTGTGATCCAAATAGGTAAGCACTTAATTATTTATATCGTCTTAATTATAGAATAATGTTTCTTGGTAGAAATTTTGGCAATTAATATTGACATATTATTTACCCACTTATTCTATCTTCAAGCATATCAAGTAATATTCACATGTGTATCCTTTTTTACCTAAATTCATCAAGCACAAACCAATATTTTCACAAAATTCCATCAATACGATCAACTGGCTCCACAACTTCACCAACGATACTTTACTAAGTGTTTGGTATATATGGAGTTCAAATGTTTCAATGATATAATATACAACTCTTTATCACTAAAACATGCAAATAGAGTTACGTGAATTTCATTTTTGCTCAAATTATGACATATATATGTAAGCTTTGCGTTTATTATATATCATTCTCGATAAGCGAATTTTTCTTTCATTTTCCGAGCTAATTTGCCACTGAAAATAAAATTTTCACATCTTAACTCTATATAACCAAATCAAACGACATGCAAAACCGAATACTAAAATGAACGAGTCAAACAGTCGCAACCAATTGCGACAGTTCATCTAGTTGTTTTTATTTGAGAAGATGGACTTGCACTAAAGATTTCCAAATATTCTCTTCAAGGACCATACAATATATAACGTGGCCCTTTAGTGTCGCTAAAACAGGGTGCTAAGACATGACTTCGCCTTTGTTTTCATAACTATAATAATTAAATTATCAAAAATAACTATAATAATTAAGCTTTGCTTGACATAATTTAATCGAATCTTTGCATCGAGAGTTCTCACTAGAAGCTAACAACGCATTTAATGTGAGGACAATTAATTAGATGTAGGTACTCTACTATGTAAAATTTTTGGTAGATAACTTTAGCAGTGTGAAATGATGGAATCAAAATTTTATTAAAAAATATCCTATCACTAGCTTTCTTGGTATAACTTTCTATATGTTTTCATATTATTTAAGTAATGCTATATATCTTTCACCGTATTTTGCCCACCACAGAAGCCCTGATCGAAAGAAGGGTCCAGATTTTATCTCGCTGTCCGGTGTGTTGGGCAGAGTCTGAAACGATGGAGCACCTGTTTTGGGAGTGTCCAGTCGCTGAAGCTCTCTGGGCTCATTCGGGGTTGGAGCATTTGAGCCAAGATCTTCCGCGACATACTTTCCCGCGGTTTCTTAAGCGGTGTTTGCTTCGATTGACTCAGCCAGATCAAGTTATGGCTCTGGTAGCGCTCCTCTGGCGTATTTGGAAATCAAGAAATTAGGCAGCCTTTGAGGGCAAGCAATTCTTGGTTTCCCACCTGATGCACCAATATCATCAGCAGGTACATGAATGGGTGTCGCTGCCTGAGGATAGATTGATCGTGGACCGGGTTGTTTCTCAGCATCACCAGGGTGAGGAGGATAGGGCTCCTCTTGTCTGTATGTGGGATGGTGCGGTCTGCGCTGGCTCACATTCAGCGGGAGGGCTGATTGTTAAGGATAGAGGTGGGACTGTGGTGGCAGCGAAAGGGTTGGTTTTTGAAGGTGTAGTGGACCCCCTGGTGTTAGAGACTATTACCTTGCGTGAAGCTCTCAATTGGTGTCAGGGCCTTGGCGTCCCTCAAGTGAGGTTTGAAGGTGATGCAAAGGTACTCATTGACAAAATAAATGCTAAGGATGCGCGGGATAGTCGGGTAGGAGCTATAATCACGGAGATTTTGAGCCTGCTAGGGGTGAATAGTGGTTTTTTTGTTCGGTTTGTTGGTCGGAATAGCAATAGAGTAGCCCATTCAGTGGCTAGAAAGGCCCTCTCTTTGTCTCCGGCCTCGTGTCGTTTGTATGATTTTCGTGCCTAAGTTGGATACAGGGTGTAACTTCTGAGCTTATCAATATATATATAAGATTATCTTTGGTTAAAAAAATTGCTATATATCTAATCTAAAGGAACCAGTAAAAAGAAATCCCTAACAAACTTCCTACCCAGTATATATATTGATATTTTTATGGTGTAGAGTGTAGGCGCTACTTCTAAATCTTAAATATTAAAGTTAACTTAATCATAATCAATAATTCTAATTTAACCCAGTATAGGTGCTATAGGTGCTCTACGAATCAAGCTATTCGCGAACGGCTCGGTCTCATTAATGAAATAAGAAATCAATAAGAAGTCCAGATTAATAATGTTGTCATTGAGCACCTCATGGAAATTGCAATTAAAAATTTTCTTATAAGAAAAACAAAAAACCTTGTTAAATTGTGAATTTGAATTCTACCAAAAAAAATTGTGAATTTGAAGGATTCACGAGTTCCTACTATTATTTTATTTTAAAATTTGAACCCCAAATCTATTTTTTAAACCCCCGACTCTAGAGTCTGGTGGTGGCTTTGGTTTTCAGGAGGACTATAGTTAGTAAAATACAGTACGAGAAAGTTACGTATAAAATACGTACGGGTATCATACTTTTTCTCTAAGCTAAAGTTATGTTTAATAGTACGTTAATAGTTATAAATATATAAATTAATTATTA
Organism: Linum trigynum; assembly: GCA_964030455.1. Lineage (NCBI taxonomy): Eukaryota > Viridiplantae > Streptophyta > Magnoliopsida > Malpighiales > Linaceae > Linum > Linum trigynum. The sequence continues at coordinate 8,811,663 of OZ034818.1, forward strand.
TTCAAAATAAATAAATATATAAATAATAGTAAAGTTAACAATTTAATTCATAAAATACAGATAGTAAACGTATTATACGGGTTTTATACGTGTTTAGTACGAGAGCCATCAAATGAACGAGAAAAAATGAAACAACTTGACAATAATACGGATACAGAAATTTTAAACAGATAAAATACGTACGGATACATATACATGTATTAAACGGAGTATTTACTAACTATGTTCAGGACAGACAAATCATCTAGTTCTGATAATAATCAGAGGTTGCTTGGCAATCCACTAACTAAGCCATTATATTTGTATTTTTTAGAACTTGTCTATTTGGTATCTGGTGTATAATATCACAATTTACCAAACTATGTGTGACTTGATACAGAAATTTTTGCAAAGTAAACACTGTATTATGATATTACAAAATTGTTACTGTCATTCATCAAAAAAAAAAAAATTGTTACTGTCACGTTTAGAAGATATATATTTCATGAATTATGTGTATTTTACATTACCGATTTACCAAACGAACCCTAATATATGAGAGGGTTGAGTTCAAATTCAGCAAAGCCCAAGTCAAATATACGAGAAGGTCGACGAACGATTACTGCGCTTAAAATTAAATAATAAAATAACATGTGGGCTCAAAACTTTTGGACCGACAGCTCAAAACATTTTCGCTTCTGCACAGTGCCAAGCATACGGGCCAATCGACTAAACTAGATGGTACGGGCCACTAGCCACAGCCCACGGAGAGAGCCTGTCTTCCGCCCTGGAAAAAATGAAAATTTTCCAGAAATAGCAACAAAAAAAATACAAAAATAGCACTCAATCCATAGAAATTACAAAAATAGAACTCTTTTTTAAAAATCGCATCTTAGAGGTGCGGTTTGATTGTGAACCGCACCCCTAAGGTGTGATTTAGCATTCTGAGCCAAAACCGCATCTTGGCCATGCGGTTTGTGTGTCTGACCTAACCAAACCGCATAGCCCAGATGCGGTCTTGTCCTGACATAGCAAAACCGCACTTTGGGGATGCGGTTTTGCTTCTCCAAAACAAACAGCACCCTCAAAGTGCGGTTTTGGCAACACAAACCGCACTCCCCCACCCCCCATGCGGTTTGTGTGTCAATTATTTCCAACACCAAACATGTAGCCATGCAGATTGACAGACGTGGGGCTGCATGGTAGATGAAAATCGCACCTCGAAGGTGCGGTTTTCATTGATGATTTTGCCTATAAAAGACAGCCCGGGAAATCTCTTCTCTTCACACCTCTCCTTCTCCCTTTTCAATTTTCATTGATGATTATTGAAAACAACCAATACGATTAAATTATTTCAAATTTATTTTATATTCCACTAAGTACATTAGCACAATAAAAGAAAGATAAATGATGAAGAATTGTATGTACCAGGTGATCGTTCCAAACATCCCTTGAACGATGGTTGGGTTGGTCGTACAAGTCGGTTGGATCAATAGGACCTTGATCCAAATAGTACCGTTGGTTGTATATATCCACGTCGTCCCCAACCTACGAGAGAATAACAACAAGGTTAGTACATAGATTAATTAAAAAGCTTATAACAAAAACAAAAAATGACCAGAATAATGACTACGTACCGCTTGAAATTCATCATAATAAACTCCCTCTCCTTGGAACCACTCGTCCATTTTTTCGCGAAAGTTGGACAGAAACTTGGCGGGTTTTGAGGGAAAAACCAAAGAAATGTTTTCTGATGGCAGATCGGACTTAGCCGCAACCAACAAACCACTATTTCCTAGGCTTTTGGGAGGGGAGGGGAGGGGAGGGATTAGAGAGATAATTTTAGAGAGAGAGTGAAGAATGGGTTGTGGTGTGGTGTGGAAAATAAGAGGGGGGGAGGGGTATTTATGCTCTTCAGACCGCACCTTTCAGGGGCGGTCTGGTAATTTTGGCCTCCTTGAAACCGCTACCTTCCAATGCGGTCCGTAATTCCCGAGGCGCTGACCGCACCCTGCAGCAGCGGTCTGCGATCCATGGCGCGTATCGCTGTGGTGGCGTGCGCTCTGCCGCTGGATCGCCGCCTGATCCTGCGGTCTCCAAGCCCGCTCCCGAGGAAACACAGACCGCAACTTGAAGGTGCGATTCCCAGTCTGACGTGGCGCAAAACACACCTCCAAGGTGCGATTTATTCATAAAATGCACATTGGAGGTGCGGTTTGATAAAAATGGTGCTAGTTTTGTAAATTTTGTGGGCTGGATGCTATTTTTTTTAATAGGTGCTATTATTGGAAAAATCCCGAAAAAAAATTGTAAGGAGAAGTGAAAAACTTGTAACCAAGAATCTAGTGGACTTTCACGAATAAGTATTTTTGTGAAATTAGGTCTAGGGATATTTGAAAGGAAACCCGCCGACATAACGGAATTTTTCCAATAATAGCACGTTTAAAATTTTTTACAAAACTAGCACCCAACCGAAAAAAAATTGACATAAATAGCACCATTTTTAATGGAACGCACCCCTAAGGTGCGTTTTACTTATAAACCGCACCTTAGGGGTGCATTCCATGCCACGTCAGCACGCGAACCGCACTAGGAAGGTGCGGTGTGCCTTCTCTGCGGAACGGTCTTCAAGACCGTTGGATGGAGGAGCGATCGGACGGCGGACAGCGCGCCAGCAGAGCGATCCGCACCATGGATCAGGGACCGCAGCTGCAAGGCGCCTCGTGACTCGCAAACCGCCTCGGCAAGCAGCGGTTTTGAGTGGGGCAAAATTACCCGACCGCCCCTGGGGGGTGCGGTCTGATGGGCATAAATACCACCTCCCCCCCTCTCATTTCTTCACACCACAACCATTCTCCACTCTCTCTCTAGAATTATCTCTCTAAACCCTCCCCTCCCAAAAGTCTAGGAAATAGTGGTCTGTTGGTTGCAGCTAAGTCCGATCTGCCATCAGAAAATATTTCTTAGGTTTTTTCCTCAAAACCCGCCGAGCCGAGCCGAATTTCTGTCCGAATTTCTCGAAAAAATGAGCGATTATTGGCAAGGAGAGGGAGTTTATGTTGATGAATTTCTAGCGGTACGTACGCATTATTCTTGTTTAATTTTTGTTGTTGTTATAAGCTTTTTAATTAATCTATGTAGTAACCTCGTTGTTATTTTCTCGTAGGTTGGGGACGACGTGGATATATACAACCAACGGTATTATCTCGAGCAAGGACTGTTGGATCCAACCGACTTGTACGACCAACCCATTCATCGGTCAAGGGATGTTTGGAACGATCACCCGGTACATACAATTCTTCACCATTTGTCTTTCTTTTATTTTGCTAATATATTTAGTGGAATATAAAATAAATTTATGTTGAATTTTTAATCGTGTTGGTTGTTTTCAATAATTTAATCGAATACATAGCGCCACTTACTTCGACTCTTTATAAAGAGATGCACGTCTAAGGAAATTAGATTTTAAGCGATTATCATATCCTCCCATTCCCTGGGAAAAACGGGTATTAAGAGATCCTCGGATCCCCCCTTTTTCTGTCAAAAAGACTGTGTTTCTAAGAAGATATATACCTCTTCTAAGAGTCTAACGAGTGTTGCTCTGTATTCGATTAAATTATTTAAAACAACCAATACGATTAAATTATTTACCAAACAACCAATACGATTTATTTTTATGTGTACAAAATGAATTTTATTAATTTCAAATATAAGTTTATGTATGTTTCTCTTTAAATTACTATTCATTTACAATTTTATTTATGTTAATTAATTTAGTATGTTTGTTTTACGATAATATGTATGTATCTCTTTAAATTATTATTCATTTAGAATGTTATTATGTTAATTAATTTAGGATGTTTGTTTTATTATAATATGTATGTATCTCTTTAGATTATTATTGATTTAGAATGTTATTATGTTAATTATATGAAATTTATTTTTATGATAATAAAATTCTGCTTGAAGTTAAATAATTTAATTTAATTAATTTAGTTATAAGAAAAAAACCCTTACTAATATATAATATTTAACGTGTAAATTTTCGCTAGGAGGCACAAACAATACTCCGTACAGGGGTACGACCAATATGCTCGCATTCCACCCCGCTATCTTGCCCTTTCTCAAAAGGGCACGGTTGGACCCGATTAGGCATTTTAATGGCATCAAAGTCGATCGCCAACTCATCATCGCATTAGTTGAGAGATGGAGAAAGGAGACCCATTGTTTCAACTTTAGAGAAGGAGAGGTCACCATCACGCTAAAGGATGTCGCCATCCTAACCCATCTGCCCATCGACAGCAAACCGGTGTGCGCGAGTGATCATCCGCCCGAGGATCGGGACGGTATGCCCGGTTGGGTTCATTTCATCCACAGTGTTTTGGGAGTGAAAGTACTAGTCAAGGGGAGCGTTGATGCGACCGATTGCTTGCCACCAATGAGGAAACACCAAGTCTCAATTACCGCACCTTGGGAATGCGTTTTTGTTTTGGAGAAACAAACCGCATCTCCAAGGTGCGATTTTGCTAGGTCAGGCCTAAACCGCACCTCGGCCGCGCATTTTCTGTAGGGCAGACCTGAAACCGCATCTACAAGATGTTGTTTTTGTCCAGGATTATAAACCGCACCTCTAAGGTGCGGTCCATAAAAAAGGGTGCTATTAGTGTAAATTTTTTCGGATGGGTGCTATTTTTTAATTTTTTTTTAAAAGGTGCTATTTCTAGAAAAATCCCGACATCCTGGTTGGCTCTGTTTCCCCGGGAAAAACAAATGCCACCGCCGGTGCCGAATTCGTTTCCGGCGATGTTGATTTGATGTTTCGCGGTGGAAACTCTTGCGGTGCCGTTTGATCGGAAGCACCGCTAATTGTTGAAATCGAGACGACCGTCAAATATCCGCCGCCGAATGTCGGCGCCGTTGATTTGATCGATGCACCTCTAAATGGTGAAATCAACGTGACCGTCAAATATCCACCGCCGGGCGGTGTTGATTTGATCGATGCACCTATGACTTCTAACCAAGAACTACTGTTACTACGGTTCGCACCTCTCCAAACTACGTTCAAACGAGGGTGTTTGAGTTTTTTGAGGAATCTACACTACCCCTACTCCTATGGAGATTCCTGTGGAGAGCTCCGCGACTACGACTACTTCTACCAACTATGGAGATCCTTCATGGAAGGAGAGCTCCGCGAAGGAGTTACAGAGAAAAAAGGTAAAGTTGACAGATGTTCTGTGTTGATTTTTGGTTGTCCTCTCTCTCTCCTTGCTCCGCTGCTTTTATTTGAAATCACTTGCGTAATCTTCATGCTAGGTGGAACCGCTTCCTCAACCGCTCCATCCTGAAATCCCACGTGTCTCAACTGCCTTGATCTCCTCTTTCTGCTTTGCGTAAAAGTCACGTGCACTCGAAACCGCTTCTGTTTGCATAAACTTGGCGAAACGACGTTGAGCCAAATCTCACAACCTTGTCCATGTAACGATGTCGTTTCACTAATACCGCGGCATCACCCTTCACTAATCGATGCCGTTTCATAATCACCACTCAATTGTCTCGACCCGGTTTGACCAACAACACCGTTAGCCTATTATAAAACGTCGTTTTCCAGTCTTGCGCTGTCGTTGGACTTGGCGGGCCGCCTTTGGCCGAACTCTTATCCACTGACGCGGTGTCGTTTTACCTTTTCGCAGCCTCGCTTTTCAAACGATGCTGTCAAACAATGTCGTTTTCCATTCCGCGACATTGTTTTGTTTTTCAACCAAATCGTACCGTTGGTCTTTCCGCGGCATCGCTAAAAACGGTACTGTTGTTCTCATCTTGCAGTGCCGTTGGTCTTGCCGGGACTCGCCAAAATCCAACCCGTCGTGGTATGGTCTCGAACGCCTAGCAATATCGCGGCGTTGTTGATGCTTTCAGCGGTGTTGTTTTGATATTAAACGACTCTGCTTCCAGCCTTGCGGTGTAGTTTTCTTCCCCAACCAGCCGTTTGTTTTTTTTTTCCTTCCGCGACACTGTTTATTATTAAACACTGTCGTTTGCTAATACAGCGGTACCGTTGGGCTTACTCGCGGTACCGTTTTTAATTAAACGACACCGCTTGTCTCCATGCGGTACCGCTTCTCCCTTTCCGACAAGGAAATACAATAATTCTAAAATAAAACTCATTCTCCAACACCATGCGCGCATCCCTCTTTTATTTTCATTAAGCGGTGTCGTTTCCCATACCGCGGTACCGCCGAGCTTCCTTGCGGTACCATTTTTCTGTTTCGCGTTATCGTTTTGACTCTCCGCGACACCGACACCGTTTTTTACCCGCGGTATCGGATTAAATGCCGAGACTAATTAATGCGACATTTAATTCCGGCCAAATTAATTTTAGGTGTCAACAAATGCCCCCCACAATTTGATTTATAAGAATTATGAACCAAATTGTTGACACAACTTATACCACCTAAAATTCCATAACAATTAAATCAACTTTACCAAGAAAATTAAATCAACCCACGTTTTGCCAAAGGTGATTTTGGCAAAGCTAGTAAAAGTGGCATTATTTTGGGCTGCACGGCTGCACCCACGGCAGAGTTGTCTTGATATTTTTTTTTTCTTTATCACGGCTGAGATTGCCGCCACCCCTCTGCCCCTCTTCTTCTTTTTTTTTTTAATATAGCAGACCTGGCGGCCTCTTCCAACCATTATTATTATTATTTTTTTAATTCTACCAGGGCTGTTAGCAGCAGAGCTGAGAGCCCCTTTTTCTTTTTTTTCTTTTTTTTATTATTTATTCCAGGGCTGTTAGCAGCCGCAGCGCTGATTTTTTTTTCTCAGGGCTGTCTGTTTCAGCTGCAGCGCTGCATGCAGAATTTTTTATTTTTTATTATTATTATTTTTTTTCAGGGCTGTTTGGCCGCACCATTTTTTTTTTTGAAACAATCAGCCCTGGCGGCCTCCTTCCCTCAAAGCCGCTAACTATTAATAATTTTTTTTTTTACCCATGCCGCATTTTTTTTAACCAAAGTGACCCATTCTGACAATTTAATATTGCTCGCAACGATGCGGCAAGCTTCGCCATGCTACCTTTATATATATATATAGTAATTTTCTCGTGGCCTAAATTAGCCACACTCTATTTACTTAATAATATCTAAATAAATAAATAAATAACGGCTAGAATTCGGCATAAATCATTATGCCAAAAGTCCACACCCACTGCCAACTCCATGGATCAAACCAAACAAGCCATCCGTAAAGTCCATGATTCATCACAACTGGCTTCACACGCGTTGGTTTTGATGTTTTGGAATCAATGGTGATTTGTAGCTCTCCAGTTCGTCGAGCTCGAACACCTTTGTTTGAAATTCCACGAGCTCGATTCGGCTTCATCTTAGCCACAGGCTCGTGGCAGAGAAAATCACCAGTGTTTTTTACTCTTGGCAGGACATTGAAGTTTTTTAACGTCTTTGTCCTGTCAAATCGACCATGTGGCATCGCTTGCCCAGACTGGTCTTGTTTTGTGAGTTGCACACAATTACGAGGTTGTTGAGTTTGAGGCTTACGAGCTTCACCAACAGTCATGTGGTTATTTTGATTAATGCACTTATCACAGAACCACTTGGTATCTTTTGAATTTTCACGTGAGATTGAAATTTTTTGGGCATTTAGCTTGCCCCCCTGTCCACCAATCATGGCAGATTTGTTCCTTGGAAACACTGGCGTGGCAACTCCATGTCGGGCTTGCTTGAACTTGCCCCCTTTTCACTAGGTGGAGTCTTTGGGGACAACTTGCATGGATGATTCTGTTGATTCATACCAACCCTTGCAAGATTGGTTTTATTCACGTGGTCACCACCTCCATGTTGAATAGTGTCTGTGGTGACTCTAGCTCAATTTTTCTTAGAACAAGGTGGATGTGGCAAACTTATTTGCCACTTACGGTGTTGTTTCTCCTTCAATCTACCACGAGCTGGGATGGCATGCCCCCCTAACGGCTTAGATTGAACAATGTTGTAAAATTTGTCATCTTTCAAGATATCACACTTGTTCTTCTTAATTTTCTGAAACTTATTATAAATACGTTTAAATTTTGTTCTTTGTTGTGCCTTACTCAAGACACCTTTAACTTTCTTGTCCTTCAAAACAATAGTGTTCACAGGAGAACCAACATGAGATTCGTTGGCCCCTAACGCCACTGTTTTAGCCACAAGTTTAAGTGAATCCTTATTGGCAATACCGGAAACATGTTCATCTATCATCTCCAAAAATTTATCCGTATGTCTTCCAAGAGAATCACACGGCTTATTTAAAGGGATAAAATAGAGATTTACCTGCTGGTAATACTCCTCCACGGCTCGACGAAGAGAAAGAGTGTAACATGCCCGTCAGTGCTCGACATGGATTGAGGCCACTCCTTCATCCGACCGGTATGTCTATCCGCCTCGTCCGCCTGACCAACTTCAGTATTGGTCCTTTGCTCGTCCAGAAATTGTTGTGGAAGATCGCAATCTTGTTTTTCTCGCCGCGGAGCCATTTCAAACACACGGGTCCCACCAGGTGTGCCAAAATGTTTCCCCGGGAAAACCAAATGCCACCGCCGGTGCCGAATTCGTTTTCGGCGATGTTGATTTGATGTTTCGCGGTGGAAACTCTTGCGGTGCCGTTTGATCGGAAGCACCGCTGATTGTTGAAATCGAGACGACCGTCAAATATCCGCCACCGAATGTCGGCGCCGTTGATTTGATCGATGCACCTCTAAATGGTGAAATCAACGTGACTGTCAAATATCCACCGCCGGGCGGTGTTGATTTGATCGATGCACCTCTGACTTCTAACCAAGAACGACCGTTACTACGGTTCGCACCTCTCCAAACTACGATCGAACGAGGGTGTTTGAGTTTTTTGAGGAATCTACACTACCCCTACTCCTATGGAGATTCCTGTGGAGAGCTCCGCGACTACGACTACTTCTACCAACTATGGAGATCCTTCATGG